>OX422213.1:218576159-223376159 GCA_949130495.1 Sambucus nigra | reverse complement strand
CTATGTCGCGTGAAGCTCATTCGAGCGACACGTGTCCTCAATCGAGTGAGATAGCCTTTTTGTTTGAACGACGTGCCCCCTAAGATTTTCTATAACTAGGTTTTTCCAACTTCATTTTTATTTAGAAGACCTGCGATTCTGAATAGAGATGAAACTGTTGTTGCTGAATTCTTTGTATTCTCACTTTTAGGGTTTAATCCCTTTTGTTTTCAATTCACAAGATCCCAATAGTTTGTGTGAATTGTTTTGGAACCCAAGAACACATCTTGTGTCAAGTTTCTCTTGTAGATAGGATCTCTACTACTGATCTAGGTGCTCTTAAGGGGAGTACTGGGCTGAAGACGACTACGTGTCATAGGGTGTGCTTGTGGGCATTCCTGGGCTGAATTGGAGTTGCGATTCCGGTTTACTCTAGGCTGTATGTCTATGTAGATTTGCTGAGGTAAACTTATTGCATATTTCATTGCGATTGTAAATTGCGATTTAATTCATAGTGAAACAAAAGTTTTTGCCCTTCGAGGATTTTTTCTGAAATCTACGAGGTGGTTATTTGTGTTTATGATGGTTTGACACACGCACACACGTACTGTTAGGGGCTGAATTAACTTGGTTTAAAATTGACTCTATTCAAATAAGTTTATAGTTGGAATATGCAAATTTATTTTGAATCAGTATCGCACATGGCCTGTCACTATTTTTCACAAATTGGTATCAGATCGAGTTGCACTAAGTTATTGTGTTTTTATCCATATTTTCTTAAGTATGGCTTTTGGTGGTATTGATGATTTTAGATGTCAACTTTTTGAAAGGTCTAATTGGAAAATTCACATGAATTCTTGTTTTAAATAATTCGTCAAAAACGACTCTGAAGGTGTCTTGCTTGTGAAGGAATTGGTCATACGGTAGATGAGTGTCCCACTAATATAAGGAAGATTTTTTATAAACCGGCATCTCATGTTTCTTCAGTTAGCGATAGTGATTCTGAAAAGAAGTTTTTATGCTTCTAAGTGAGGGCTTCCCACCCCTTTGACTAGTGATGAGAGTGAAAGTGACGAGAGTGAGGAGGAAGAGGAAGGGTTGAGTGAGTTGCAAGTTGCCTACAAGAACCTGTATGTGGAATCTGTAAAGTTAAATAAGGAAAAATTGAAACTAGAACATAAATTAAAAAAACATGCCCTTGATAAGAATAACATGAATGCCTTAATTAAGGATCTTAGGACACGTGACGAGATCCTTAGAGATAAGGTAGGATATGTCGATAGTGAGAGAAATAGTCTTAGAGGGTTGATGGAGACTGCGAAAAATGAGCTTTTGGAGTTTGAGGATTCTAGATGCGTACGTGAGTCAAGGATAGGTGAGCTTGGAAAAAGTTTAAGAGAGACAAGTAAAGTGAAGTTTTATTTGGATTCTAGGTAAGAAAAGTTAGATAAGATGCTAGGCACTGTCCAAATCAAGGAGGATAGGTGTAGTATAGGCTTCGATGATAGTGTTGCACATATTCCCAAAGCTAACCCCACACGTGTGAGAGATCCTCCTAGGATTGTGAATGGAGAAGAACCTAGAGTTATTAGGAGAGATCCACCTAGGAACATTGTGAGAGAACAACCTAGGGATTTTAGGAGAGTGCCACCTAGAAACTTTAGGAGAGGGCCATCTTTAGGTAACATTCACCGCCCGATTTACACTTGCACACACTGCGGTAGGCAAGGTCATCTTAGGCATTTATGTTATAAACTTAAAAATACTATTAGGAAGTTTAATAAGAGAATAAATTCGATTTCCAAAACCCCCAAATGTCGTTACAAATCTGTTTGGATTAGGAAATTGGATTTAGAGGCTTTTGGATTAATTGTTCATGACTCTTGTTTGATTGCACGTGATTCACCTCATGTTAGATCTCTCGGTTGATTGTGTTTGATTGTTTGTCCTACCCTAGTTGTGTTTCATGTTATATTATTTCTAGTGTTATGACTTGTGTACATTTTGTATTAGTTTTTATTTTTGAAAATTTTTGAAAAATACAAAAAGATTTTATTTTGATAATTTTTTTTTAAAAAGATAAAAAGAGTTTTGTATTTTGTTTTACACCGTATATGAATGGACATTTAGTATGAATGAGTCACAATTTCATTCCATATCCATGTGATGAATTGATAATGTTTTGATATGCGTCATCAATTCATTGTTTGTGCTTTACAATGTTTGGAATCATTGAGATGTAATTTAGTGTTACTACCTACATGTTTGACTCATAAGTTCCTTTAATTCACACTTGCACGGATTTGTTTGATTACTGTACTTGTTTATCACATATTGGTATGAATGTTGTCATCTCAATTCTGTCTTTAAAACGAACCATATGCGATAAAACTTGACAATTAAAGTAGTGCATGTAAAAACTTTTTACCGTAAGGAATTTAATTGTAACAAAAAATGATAAGTAATTGACGTGAAAGGGCTGCGAGAGTTTAAAATTAACTCTTCGTGAAAGCCACCGTTTGAAAAGATCCCGAAAAAATTTAAAGGCAATAAAAATATAAATATGCCAAAATGGGGTCACCTCACAAGAAAATATAATGATTATTATTTATGAGGGAGTTTGGATGGAAAAATATGAAAAATGGGTTTGCACATCCTAACATCATCTTGAAAAAGCATTCATAGTTTTAGACGTTATTGGTGTGGTATTCATTCGTGACTTTGACGTGTTGGTGAATTGAGTCGATGTCATTTAAATTCAACACTTTCGACACCTAAGGACATTTTTTCAATTCATTCGTTAGGAGTACACGTGTGCATCGTGCACATATGATATGTTTGATTGCGTTGATTTGCCTATTGAATATGTTCACACCCATTCATTTCGTATCCATGATTTGGTTGTCTTAGTGTAAATTCATGGTGTGTGATTTTTTGTAAAAATTATTTTTGCATTTTTGTAAGAAAAATTGAAAAAATCAAATATAGTTTTTGGAAGCTTTTGAGTTCTCATGTGCATGAGCGTAGTTTGATCCATATTTTCTATGCATATTTGTCGTGACAACTTCATGTTTTTTTTTCGTTTCCTTGTGTATTTCAGTCAAATAAAAGGGGGAGAACGAATTATAGGGTAGATTTGATTATTAATTGATTTATTCTTATATCATTTCAAATTCGATGCATCACAAAGGTATTTTCTTTGTCTCGTGTGTGTAGGTACAAATTTAAAGATCATTACGTTTCACACCCTGATGAGAAAAGATTTGAGATTTGAAGATTTTGAAGAAAAGTTTTGAGACCTACATCTTTAGTACCTTTTTATTTTTGGGTTCATAGGAAGGTATTAGATTTATAAAGGCATTTTATGTTTTGATAATTCGGATGTTTTTATTTTGTACCGGCATAGACATAGGGGGAGATTTGTAAGGACATAATTTTATAAATGTTTGTTATCACTTGAATATGTCGCATACTGCTACAAACGTCGATGAATGTTCAAGATCACATATGCATCAAGACGGTTTCGAATATCAAGTTTTCTTCAACGTTCAAGCCTCCGCAAGTTTAACTTTGGTAAGGTTGTGTTTTAAGCCCTTAATAATTCACTTAGAGTGTTGGGATATTTTCATCAAATATTTTCTAAGTGTTGGAGCGGACTTTTTATGTTTTTCGTCAAAAATATATTTTGAAGTTTCAAGGCGGAACATTTTCTGGCAAAAGGAAAAGAAAAAATTATTTTTTAATTTTCTCATTCGAGCGATAAAAGACTTCGTTCGAGCGACATCCCTATGTCGCGCGAAGCTCGTTCGAGCAACACGTGTCCTCCTTTAAGTGAGATATCCTTTTCGTTTGAGCGACGTGTCGCCTTAGATTTTCTACAAATAGTTTTTTCCAACTTCGTTTTTATTTAGAAGTCCTGCGATTGTGAACAGAGATGAAACTTCTTTTGCAGAATATTTTTTCTTCTCACTTTTAGGGTGTTAATCCCTTTTGTTTTCAATTCACAAGATCCCAATAGTTTATGTGAATTGTTTTGGAACCCAAGAACACAACTTGTGTCAAGTTTCTCTTTTAGAGAGGATCTCTACTGCTGATCCAGGTGCTTTTGAGGGGAGTACTGGGCTGAAGACGACTAAATGTCATAGGGAGTGCTTGTGGGCGTTCCTGGATTGAATTAGAGTTGCAGTTCTGACTTACTCTAGTCTACGTGTATATGTAGGTTTGCTGAGGTAAACTTATTGTAGATTTCATTGTGATTGTAAATTGCGATTTAATTCATAGTGAAATAAAAGGTTTTGCCCTTCGGGAATTTTTCCTGAAATTTACGAGGTGGTTATTTGTGTTTATGATGGTTTGACACACGCACACACGTAGTTGTATGTTTAGGGGCTAAAATAACTTGATTTAAAATTGACTCTAATTAAATAAGTTTATAATTAAATTTTGCGAATTTATTTTGAATCATTATCGCACACGGCGCGTCACTATTATTCACACGGTACAATTAACCTATGTATTTAATAATAAGACTGAGATGTCTAAATGTAATGTAATGCGTTGAAATCGGTTAATTACTTTAGTTACATGAGTTTGTCATGAGAAAAGATAAAAACATGAACTTGTGAGGGTTCTATGACTTGTATAACTACAAATATAGCTATATCCTTTAAATTGAGTACCTTAAAAGTTAATCATGAAGGTTTATAATAGTAACTAGCTTGTAACCCGCGCGATGCACGGGAGATAAAAATAAGCATATCATATACTTAGTGTCATATACTCGAACGTTGATATAATTTTATAGTTGTTAGCGAATATAAATTTGATTATGATGATGGATTAGGACATTTTGTGTTAGATCAATTATTGAAAAGAGATAAAGATTATACACTTTTTACTTAAGAGGAGAATTCTTAGTTTGGTCTATGCTAATAGAAAGGGACTAAATTTTTAGTATATAGGTTTACTGCTAATGCCAATTCTTTATTGCCTTATCGCTTGGATGAAAATCGAGCGACCTTTGAAATGAGACAATGTATAATAGATCAAAAAGCATGAAAATGACTTTAGTAAATATAATTTTTTTGGTAATAACTTTAATTACAATTTTTTATATTTATAAACAAATAATGAAATTGAAATATATTACACGTTTTCTAGTTTATAAATGTTTCAAGTAGCATAAGATATTAATTAAAAAACACAACTGGATATAATACCTTACGAATGTCAAGGTCTTTTCACACATCACAGAATAAAAAAGGCATTATTTGATATTGTTGAAAGCACCTAATTGTAAAGAGATGGTAGGTGTACATTAGAAACTAAATACAATCGAAAAATATGTAGCTTATTTTGTTTTTGTTTTTTTTATTTTTCATGTTCATTTTCAGTAGGGTTGGCAAATCGTGTATTTGGATCATGTTTTTCCCTAACACGATATGACACGATAATGTTTTGTACAACATGAACACGACATGAAGTTGTATTTTTTTAGTAACCACGAACATGACCCACCTAAAAAATGACATGACATGTTAAAACGATTTATATTTTCCCACCCAATTTAAAACGCCAAACATGAAAAATACGACAGGCATGAAAAACACGACTAATTAATCTATTTTTTTGCCAAATTTCGCTCCCATTTTTCATCCTAAATTAAATTTCATAGCTTTAATGTAAATCGAAATCTATCATTTCTGCATTTTGAAGACATTTCTAAATATTAACAGAAATATAAAAGATTACATGTCTCATTATCAAGAGGCTTGAAATTCATATTAAATCAACAAAAAAGCATCATCCATCTCAAAAAGCTATTTCCCAAACTCCACCAGTTGTCATTCATCTCAAAACAACACATCTACTTGCTATAACAGTTACAGAAAATCATCCATGCATTAATTTAAAAAAAAAACTCAAATCAAACCATTCAGTACAAACCCTTAAATCAAATGTATTATAAAATGGGTACAAACCGTATTATAAAGATTTACAAAAAAAACTTTGAATCAAATCGCAATATATAGATTTGTAGAAAAAACCTTTAAATCATACAAAGATTTCACAAAAAAAAATGGAGGGGTCATTGATGCATGTCGGTGTGAAGAGCGATGGGGAAAAAATGAGGACGAACTTGATACGTTTTCATACCCATTTTTTTCATTGATATACCGGTGTTCGGCTAGTGCGAATGTCCACTGACAATGGTTGGATTCTTGGGCAGGCCGCTTCAGACAGCATCAACATATGTGGGCGGTTAACCCTCGTCCGATTTCCATCTCTCAATTCATTGTTAAAACCCATCAAAAGAGTATCTCCATTAATGACATGTTCATTCTCCTTAGTTTTATGCTCTGGCCTTGCTACCAGCTGGGTATTCACCCTTTTACGGGGTGGATCCTGACCTACTCCTCCTCCATGATACTCAAAAGCCAAGAGAGAGATATATGCAAACGAAAAAAACCAAAAGCAGAGAGGATAAATAGAGACATAAGGCAGGTTTATAAATATATAAAAAACATATGAAAAGGCAAGGAGGGAGTATGAACGGGTAAAATAAAGACGCTGGGAAGGGGAACAAATAACGTTTTATAAGACGTTTAGAAGTGATAGAATTGTGGGCAATTTAGGATTAATTATAATGTAGGTATGCATTAAATGATCCTTCTTAAAGTCTCTTTCTATTGTTTTAGAAGTATAATATAAATAAGTGAATCTATTGAGTAGTTTATGTAATGTTTGGATGGGTGTCGAAGTTATACTTCTTAGGATGTAAAGGCCTTTAGAAAATTAATCATATGCTTAGGAAGGGCATCAGGATATAAGATTGAGATCTAGAAACCATGAGCTCTTTACTACTACTCAATCTAGACAAAAGTGTAGCATGAGGATTCCTTGTTTGGATTTCAGTTATGATACGTCCCACACATAAAGTCTAGAGACTGTTAAAAATCGGGATATAACCTAATGCTATGATGTAATGGTTACGATTTTGGTAATTATTAAGGTTATTTTCTTAGGATCTTGTGGGGGGTAGTTTATGATATCCAAGTTATAATGAATCATGAGATATAGTAGCATTAGTTGAGAATATAATCCTTGAGGTCAATGCTCCTTTAGAAATTTGGCATAAATACAATCCTTATCTAATGTTAAAATTTTATCGTAGTAATTGTGTTTACTTTTAGGATTTGTAATAATGAAATATTACTTAAAGATCATTACGCAAATGTTGAAGTTTCATATTTATGTTTATTGAGGATCGCATGTTACTTTATCATATCATACTCTTATCACTGTTAGGTTAAATATAAGATTTCTTACATGGGTTTAACCATGTTTCATTGACTAATATTTTCCAGTTTTTACATGAAGAGCTTGGATCTCTTTTGAGGAGCTTCCACGTGCAAAGCTATTTTCGTCTACTAGTGTAGGATTATATCATTGTATTCATATGTATAGAACTTTTATTTGTATACTTGTATTTTATTTCATACGATCTTATTATATATGGAGGGGGTTTATACAATTAAGATGTATAAAATTTATTTATATTCAAGTTTTTTATTGTTGGCATATTTGTATGGTTTAGTTCATTCTTATTTATTGCATTCTTATGTTATTCCACTTGTTCAGAATGTTATTAATTGTTCAACTCTCGTAAATTTGGTATTTATAATTGATCAACCTAAATATGGAATTTACGAAGTGTCACGCTTAATTAGCATTCTCTAGCACTGCAAGTCTTCTTCTTATTCTTGGCCTAATATAAGACTCTTTTTCCTTCTCTCTATTGACATATATAGATCTATCTATCAAACCACGCACATCTTTGTTTCTTTTCAATACTATTACACTCATATTTTTGGGGCTGAATGGTAATCAGTGAAAGTGCGGGATAATCTGGAATGGTCTAAACAAAAGCCAATTTTTAATATCAATGTAAAAAGTTGCAAAAATATTAAACAAGTCGTGATTAAACATATTAACCAGTTTATCTTAATCTAAACATGAATCTAAGTGATTGCATGATAAAATAAGTAAATCAATCACAACACCCAATGTACAAGGAAAACCCACAACGGTAAATACCTTGGATGGGCAAACGTCGTAAATTTACTATGTATGGAATTACAAAGGACACAATAGTAGACTTACAATATAGACTCGATGTCCTCACAAGCCGTAACGCTCTTCGATCCTTTAACTTTCGCACAACGACACGCAAGAGTCCATTCGTGAACTGCGACAAAGTGTGAGTCCACACAAACCTCGGAATCCATCGAATGGCTCAACATTCATCTATGGGCAAAATAATAGAGTCCATCGCTTCTTCACCACAACACCACAAAATGGAGTCCACCATGTGTAAACAAAAAATACGGAGTCCATCGCATGAAACAATTATCAACAGATGTAGAGAATCAACCAAAGGTGCCCAAAATAGGATCATGAGGCATAATAAGAAGAACACTTGGATCCTAAACAACTTTGGTGTAAACTAGGATTTTGGAAAGCTTTTTGAAAGAGTTTGGGAACTCAAAACATTAGTTTTTCTCTTAAACAAAACTGCGGCTCAAGAGTACTGTTTATAGGAGACTTTTCAAAATCGAGATAAGGATGAAAATCAATTTAGAAAATCTTAAAATTAACAAAAATTCGCACGCTCGTTCAAACAACTTTGGACCTCTTTCGAACGAAGTATAACATCTCGTTCGACCATGAATACAACGAGCTATCAAATGAGATTCCAACGAAGGCCAAAATTGGTTCGTTCGAAGTTTGTTGTAACCTGTTCTAAAGATCTACCATATATCGTTCCAATGGCATACCATATCTCATTTTAACGACATCATGGAAAAATATTTTTCTTTTTAAAAAAAATATTAAAAAGGATAAAAACTTTTTAAAATTATTTTATATAAACCTACACCCAAATATAAAATCTCCAAGGATCAAAATATTTACAAATCTATAGCTAAGAGATCCTCGAAACGTGAAGACAAAAATGAGCACGAAACACGGCACAGTGACATAGATTTCTAACTTGGCCACTACGTCTTCAAGAAACCACATCATAGGCTTGAAATGTCAACATACTCAAGCCCTAACCTATGACTCAAAGAGTTTTCCCAGACATGAAATAAGTCAAAACATACAAATTGACTCTATTCAGAAATTTATCCTTACAAATCTCTCTATTTGGCTATTCCGGAATCAAACCAAAAATAAAAACTCTTATGGTCTATCAAGCTCATCTAAGACTCAATCTTCAAACCCAAAAGTAAAAGCTACAACTTAACTAGCTCATAAACCTTAAGTAACTTTGTTTGATTGTAAACTTTTTCGCATGGTTAAATCCTTCACACTTAAACACGCCTTCAAATGCAAAGAGAATATAACAATGTATAGAATCTTTATAAGAATAAGCTATCCCTATGTCTAATGATCCCCACTTATGAAAGATGTCTTTCTCTAAGATAATGATCTCCACCTAAAACTAAAGTGAAAGATACCATTTCTACCACTTTTTTGTTTAGTAATAAACAGAGAAAGAATGCACAATAAAACATTTATCCTCCATAAACCATTTCTCCCCCAAAACGTGAGAACGTATTATATCAATTGAAAATATAGAGGAAAGAATTGTATCATACAATGGTGTAAAGTACAACAAACACAACATGGAACACAAGCACTAATAATCCAAACAGTCATCAATTAATGCCAATTTTGATGCAAAAATGATACCAACTTCAATAGAAAATGAAGGATGAGATACAAATGTAAACAATCAAAAAGAGATACCAATATGATCATATAGCATACCAGTTTAATTCAAAGATAAAACATATGGAAAATATGGATTAAATGCAAATGCAAAGACTCAAAAAAAAAGATATCATATATATATATATATATATATATATATATATATATATATATATATATATATATATATATATATAGAGAGAGAGAGAGAGAGAGAGAAAGAGTGAAAGTGAGGCACAAGTGCATCACTCAATATACATCACTCCTATATTATTAGTAAAATGGCAATAAAATCGTAAGAAAATGACACTCCAAAAATATAAACCCAAATAAGCTAAAATACCGCACATATGTCTCTCTCTTCGTATCAAAGTCGCGCTCACTCTCTCCATCTCAGATTTCGCCTGAGCTAAAGCACCAAGCCTGAGATAACTTCCTTCCAAGATAAAAAAAAAAAGTCGGTCATCTTCCCCAAATAGGTAACTCGTAATTTCTGTTTTGTAAACCGAAATCGTTTTCATACCACTTGCATTAAAAAAATTATAAACCTAACTCGTTTTCAATTTCTGTACACCTGAGTTGAGTTAATTTATTAAGTTAATTTGTTGAAAAAACCTAATTTGTTTATTTTTCTCATTTGGTTCCTCTTTCCTCGTTTGATTTATTCCAGAAAATAAACCTAATTTGCTTGATTTTCTCATTTGGTTCCTCTTTTCTCATTAGATTTATTCGAGAAAATATTTAAATTAAAATTAATATACATTATAATTAATTCCTACTTCCTCATTTGATTTTTTTCTTCTTCAGAAAATGGAGTCTTCTTCTGTTGGAAATAACAAAGAACTTTGGATATGGGATAATATGCAAATAGAATTTGAATTTGAGCGTGATGGAAATGTGGAAATTGACATGGTTCAAGAAGTTGATTTCGAACAAGACAATTTTTTCAATCGTCCTGTACAAATGGAAAAAAACACCAAATATTGGGCAATAGTTTGAAAGTTTGGATGATGTTTGGAACTTCTACAATGAATATGCTAAAATTTTGGGACCTAATGTTCATAATTCCACGCTTAATAGGTGTCAGGAGATGAATGAGACCACTAGGAGGTCACATGTATGTTTCAAAGAAGGGAAGAGTATGCTTCTAGCGAAATCGAAGAAAACTAGACGTCGAGGGGGCAATAGAGAGAATTGTAAACCTAAGCTTGTGATGTTGTGTTCGAAAGATAATAAGTTTGTGGTTAGTATATTTGTTAAGGTTCATAGTCACCCATCCCTTATGCACTTTGTTTTGGTGAAAATGGTGGATATTTATACGAGCGAAATCTTCCACAAGTTTTAAAATGAAATGTGGGAAGTGTTGAATTATAAGTTTAATTTTAATATTGAGGAGGGGCATAAAAAATTATTTGAGGTTCGAAAGACAATTGGAGATAACCAACGTGTGTGACATATAATTTATGATCGGAGTTTGGATTTTGTATCTTGTTGTTACAAGTTGTTGGATAGCTCGTGTATTCCATGTCAACACATGCTCGCATATTTGGTTGAGTTTTTTTATATTCATAGTTTACCGAGCAAGTAGATCTTGAGTAGTGGACCAAAAGATTCAAAAATTTAACCATTTGGGATGGTGATAACATGCTGCAAATCGTACTTCCTCCAACGTAGTCGACTAATTCAAAGATCTTTAGATGTGTTGGAGAGAGCCCTTATTAGTCCGGAAGCTACAAATTTTTTTTATGATGCTTTAGATGTGGCGTGTGAAAAGATATATTCACTTATTGATCATGTGCAACCATCACTACCATTATTGTCGAGTCCTAGTGGTGGAGTTTCGATTAACATGAGTAATAATTTCAAACACTTCGACAATGAACCGCAACAAGTAAGGGCGAAAGGATGTGGCAAGCGACTAAAAGATGGAAAAGAGAAATCATTAAAAAGGGGAAAAAAGTGAAGGAGTGACGTTGTAATGGGTGTGGTTTGGTACGCCAATCTCATGACAAAATAAATTGCCCGGTATTGAATAATAGGTAATAATTTTTTCTTGCATGTTATTATTATTAACTATTAATTAATAAAAAAAAATAACTTGTTTTTAAATTTCTCATGTAGGGTCATGGATGATAATTCAGAAGGAATCTCGGTTTCAAGTTCGTCAGAGGGGATTTCAAGTTGAGTGTAGTGTTGGAGATGTCTTGAGTGTGGTTTTGAGTAGTGTTGAAGATGTCTGGGTTTTGTATCGGATGTATTTATTTTATTATGAAGCTTAGTCATTATGGTTGTGTTTTGTATCGGACGTATTTGTTTTACTTGTTGAATGCTGCCCCAATTGTATCGGATGTATTTGTTTTAAAATGTAGCATTGTCCATTATTGCAGCCCCAAAATGCAACACTATATTTGTATTAATGCATCACTATTTAAACTGTCCATTAATGCACACGTACAAAAGCACTATCCAAACTGTCCAAACAAGTGTAGCCTTTATTCTTTACGTGTTAAATTGCAACAACACCGTTTAATTGTCTATTATCACTCTACATTCAATTACTCTTTATGTGTAGCCTTTATTTTGGGTGAGAACATTCAACATCATAAGAAATAAAGTCCACATTTCATTTCAAAATCCACCTTTCATTACGAAGTCCAACATTCATTAGAAACTTCATCAACATAACTGTCCACAAATAAGTTCTCCATCTTTCATTATAAAATAAAATCCAACATACATTACAAATTTTCACAAACACCCATCCATTACAAATTTCCAATACTCAGTACAATTGCACCAGATATTAATTGAAAAATACATAAGAAATGAACAACATAGTCAGTACTACAATAAGACGATTAATTTCCAATCTAAACTTGTTAAATTCAGCTCGAAATGTCGCCAATTCCATCTCCAACACATTTATCTTCGTCCCTCGAATGTTGTTGAATTCAGTTCGTAATATAGCCAATTCCATCTCCAACAAATTGACTTTATCTTTAACTCGAAATTATCATTACTCGCAGACATTTTATTGTCCAACCATCGAAAAAAATTACACTACCCATCTTGGTTATTTGGACAACATAAAAAATTCCTTCTGGGATTTGCGGCTGTCTTCGATGTACGAATAATTATATTGGCACCACAATAACATTTCAATTTTGAATAATTTGAGTCACTGCTCGTTGACATTTCTTCAAAACAAATCATAATAAAAACAGTCAATATCACAAAATTTGTACCAATTACAAACTTAGGTTTACAAAAAAAATTGAGGCACTACTCATTGAAAACTGAGAATTTGTACACCCAAATTGTAGACACTGGTAGACACAAAATGAAAACCTAACTCAATAAAAACCTAACCCCAATAGTAGACACTAGTAAACTCAATACGAGTTACAAACGTAGGTTTACAAACATAGGTGTGTACAAATTGAATACGAGTTACGTTTACAAAAAAAAAATGTGATTGGTATGAAAACGAGTTCGGTTTACAAAAAAGAAATTATGAGTTACCTATTTGAGGAAGATGACCGACTATTTTTATCTTGGGAGGAAGTCATCTCAGGCCCGGTGTTTTAGCTCAGGCGAAATCTCAAAGAGAGAGAGAGTGAGCGTGACTTTGGTATGAAGAAAGAGACAAATGTGAGGTATTTTAGCTGATTTGGGTTTATGTTTTTGGAGTGTCATTTAGTTACGAGGTTATTGTCATTTTACTAATGATGTAGTAGTGATGTATATTGAGTGATGCACTTGAGCCTCTCTCTCTCTCTCTCTCTCTCTCTATATATATATATATATATATATATATATATATATATATATATATATATATGAAAATATACCAATGACACAAAAGCACATATATAGAGGCATAAACACCCCAAACAGGACACAAAACGCAACAAGCTTTACACACTATCATAGTATCGATGTGTCTAAACATGTGGGATGGAGTGAAGGGCCTGAACTAAAAACAATAATTATGACCCAAACACTCAAAAATATCCAAGGAGTTCTATATGACTGCAATAACTTTATTAAATAAAGATTTGGCCTCGTAGTGACAAATAAAATGAACTCATAATGGAAAACGAGCACAATGCACACAGGCCTAGAAAATATTAATGATTCTCAAATCAATAGCATCAATTATGAAATAACTAGACTCATTATGTAACCCATTGATCATTAACTTATAACACCCTCAACATTATGATATAACATTTTTCACTCATTTTGAAGATACCAATTTAATTGAAGAATCAATGAAATAAAATTTGGCCTTGGCAATATTTTCTTTTCTTTTGCCTCTTAATTTTTTAGGCTTTTGCCAAAGATGGTCCTTCACACAAGGAAGATTTATCCCTTCGTAGACATTTCCTGTGCATACTCATATTATTCAAAAAAATAAAAATAAAAACTCACGAGAAATGGTTCTTATATGCCCAAATCCCCCAATCAAATATATATGACAAGATTGTTAAGAGAACATATCATTTAGCCCATGTAACATATGAAGTTAAAATTCAAAAGAGCTTGTGCATGTGTGTGAGGAGGCATATGCAAAGTTAATACATTAACCAAGTCGTTTTCACCATGCAAGAATAATTAAGAATAATCTAAGCATTGAAAATCATTATCAAAATTCCTAAACACATGGAAACATGGAATCAATTAGATTCAAACACATCAATATGCCACACAAAATGTGTAAAACTAGACTACATATAAACCAAAAAAAAATTGTTTTATACATTTCATGATACCGAAAGAAAATAAACTCAAAAGATAAACAATTTTTTTGTGTGTGTGTTTTTCTTAATGAGGCCCAAAAAAGAAAAAAAATCAAAATACAAAAAAAAAATAATCACCATACAACTAGCAAGCATATATATCATGAAGTACAAAAGCTAGTGTATGAAAGATCTACAAACACAATCAACCATAATATATAGCATGAGATGAGTCACATGCAAGCATGCTAGAGTCAACCAATATAACATTCAATGCGTCCAAAACTAATTTCCTAACCCGAATAGATGAATACTTAGTGCCTCGGGTTTTGAAAACCATGGTGACACATGATTTAGACTTCCTAGGACGTCTTTTAGGACCATAACAAAATGCCCTAAGGTTACCTTTCCTACCATAATGTGAACATGTGTAAACGCGAGGAATGTTATTTATGGGTTAACGTTGTCTAACGTCCTTGGTAATGGTTGACACTTCAAAACAAACGCTGGTATTGGCTTTAGCAATGGAAGCATTCAAATTATCGAAGCTAGTACCAACACTATTTAACTCTCTTAGTCCATCTTCTAACTTCAAAATTCTAGACTCAAGCAAGGAATTAGACTTTTCAAACGTAGGGGGATCCTTCTTCAAATTTTTAACAACGCCTAGAAGGTTATCTTCCCCCCCCCCCCCCCAATGCAAGCGAACTTATTCCTAAGAGTCTTCCCACGTGCCCTTAAATTTTCAATCAATTTACTATTATCCTCAATGTCACAATCATGAGCCCTAGTTTCAAAACTTTTAGAATCCATTAATTAATTCTCTAAACTATGGACTCTAGCCTCACTCTTTTCCTTAGAAACTTATAAATTTTTAAAATTACAGTTCATGTCCATGAGCTTCTCACGAAGGATATCTCTTTGAGTTTGTATAGTTCGCAGAAATTTAATTTTATTTTTAAAACACAAATTTTCTTTTTCAAGAAATTTTATTCTTTTTGAAGACTACAAATTCAAATGAGTTAACCTTTTATCACAATTATGAATCTCATTAATCTGCTCTCGAATATCAAAATCATCATTATCAATAAAAACATCATACAACTTATAACTATGGTGACCTATCGAGACAAAAACTAGTAATGAGAGATAGACAAAACAGCCAATCCTAAACCTACATAAAGCACGGATCAACACGATAACTTAGTGGACCCTCTCTCATACCAATTTGAAAGTGTGGGATAATATGGAATGGGCTAAACAAAAGCCAGTTTTTAAGTTTAAAACGTTGATCCAGTTTTAAGCAAGTTGTGATTAAACATATTAACCAATTTTATTTTAATCTGGATATGCATCTAGGTGATTGCAAGATAAAACAAGTAAATCAACCTCAATGCCTGATATACAAGGAAAACCCACAATGAGAAAAATCTCATACGTCCCAGTCATACAAAGTAAGTGACAGTAGACTTACAACACAGATTCGACACTCTCGTAAGACTTGATGCTATTAGCTCCTTTAATCTGCACAGCGACACGAAAGATTCCACTCGTGAACTCCCATAACATGTGAGTCTACACACGCCTCGATATCAACCGAATAACTTAACAATAATATACAGATCAAACAATGAAGTCCGCTGCTTTTTCACTACAACACCACAAACACGGAGTCCACCATGTGCAAACAACAAACACGGAGTCCACCTTATGAAATGATTCTCAACAGATATAGAGAATAAACCAAAGGTGCCCAAAACAGGATCTTAAAGCACTATAAGATGAACACTTGGATCCTAAAAAACTAAGTGTAAACTAGGATTTTGGAGTGCTTTTTTATAGAGTTTGGGAACTCAAAACATTAGTTTTTCTCTCTCTAATAAAACTGTTGCTTCGCACTCCTTTTTATACAAGGTTTTCGAAAATCGAGATAAGGATGAAAAGCAATTTGGAAAATCTCGAAATTAACAAAAATTCACATGCTCGTTCGAACAAAGGATAGCATCTCGTTTGAACATGTATCTAACGGGCTATCAAATGAGACTCCAGCGAAGGACAAAGTTGGTTCATTTGAAGTTCGCTGAAACCTATTCAAATGAGGTATCGTATCTCATTCTGACGGCATACCATATCTCATTGTAACGAAGTCACACAAAAATATCATGCTTTCTAAAAAAAATATTAAAAATAATAAACACATTTTAAAAATAATTTTATAAAAACCTAAAACCCAAATATAAAATCTCCAAGGATCAAAATATTTACGCATCCATACCTGAGAGATCCTCGGAATATGAAGATAGATTCGAGCATGAAACAAGGAATGATGATGTAGATTTTCTAACTTGGCCGCTACATCTGTAAGAATCCATATCATAGGCTTGAAGGGTCAATATACTTAAGTTATAACCTATGACTCAAAGAGTTTTGTCCAGATACAAAATAAGCCAAAACATACAAATCGAATCTATTCGAAAATTTGTCCTTACATTTAGCATTACTCTAGTTTTGAATCACCTATAGTTGTGTATATATCATTTAACATTGTCAATACATGCATGATATTTTTATATATGTTATAGTTTTATGTATGTATATAATTTTTTATTATGTATTATACTTGCAATATAAAAATAGCATATGTGAAGGGAGAATAGACAAATACGTGTCATGTGGATACCACGTGCCATGTGGATATCATGTGATAGATATTAGGAGACCACGATATTGCGAGGCCATGAATACAAAGGGAGATAAGTCCAAATCTCGAAAGATCACATTGGCGAGTTAGGAGGCCAGTCCTTATAGGACTCCATGATCGGTAATTAAGATGAACATGAAAAGACATAGAGGAGTAGGATCCTTAAGCTTATAAATAGGAACGACCTCACCCATTATGAGGAGATTGATTGTAACTTGCAGGTGGTGAATTGGACTCTTAGCTAGCAATCCTATCACTCCAATCGCCATTGTTCTTTCTGCATAATAAACCAGTCTCCCTCGTTTCCCTATGGACGTAGGTAGATTTTCCATATCAAACCACGTATATCCAGTCTCCTTTATTTTTCACTGCAATCATAATTGTTTAGGGGATAACATCTGATTATTACTTTTATTGTGTAGAAACATCCCCTATAATTTGGCGTCGTCTATGGAAAACTTGAACTTCTAATCATTATCGATGTCACTTAGCCTAACAATCATCATGAGTGCAAATAAATCTCACCACATGCATGCAAGGAGCCACGTCTTGTCTGGAATACGTGTCGTGCGGAGGGACCACACTCCTATCAGGCTCACTTCTTTACCACGGCATTCTAGGTCCATGGGGCGATCTTTTAAGAGATCAGGGCACGATCGACGATTTTGCACAGTGCTAATTAAGCGACATGAAAGAAGGGATACTTCTCATCTAGCCAGTATTTATGAGGAAAGACTGGACGATCATGATAAAGAGATCGCCCGTTTGAGGAAAAAACTAACCTAGCAATCGGAGGATCGCATATCTGATTCATGTACCTAGGCATTTCGCATGTGAAGACCTCACTCTCCAAGAAATTGCGGATTATATCAAACGGGAGGGACTATTATTCAAGGAGCCCTTGCACGACTAGGGTTGTGTTTTTTTTTCAATTTTTTTATTTTTTGATTTAATTTTCTTCGGATTTGGAATGAAACTTTACTTTTCTCATTTTTGATTTTTCCAAAAAATCGGATCGGAAGTCAAAAATAATTTTGAAATTCCAATTTTTCGATTTTTTTTATCTGATTTTTTCGAACCTAAGTCGATCCGATTTCTTCAAATTTTTTGATTTGTTTCCCAATTTTTTCAAACTTTCCCATATCCCACATCGGTTGGGAGAGGATGAAGGCTCCAAAGTATGCTCTATAAAATGAGATTATCCTCTTAACTTCTACCCAAATGAAAAAATAGGTCAAATCTTCAAGTATTTACGTGTTGGATTAAACCTTTTTATTTGTTTCTTTTAAATAAGAATTTTGAGTTATCAAAAATATGAAATTAATTTTTTTCAAAATTTTGGAATTTTCAAAATTTTTGGATTTTTAATATATTTTTTGATTTTTTTAATTCTGAAATTTTTAAAAAATTTTGAAAAAAATCGGAACAGAAATCCGAATAATTATTTTATTTTTGAAAAATCAGAATAATTTTTCTGAAAAGGCATTTCCCGATCCGATCTTGCCGAAACACGGGCCTACGCACGACGCACCACAACTGACGGCGTGAAAACTGTTCCCTTGGTATAAACTCCATCAACCGCAGTCATAATCCATTCCAACCCACTGAGTTAGCACAAACTAACAAATCTACCACTTTAGAGGCACTACCGAACAGAGTAAGGAGTGAAGAACTTATGGGACTCATCCAGAAAGAGTTAGAAAGGAGATTGAGCCCAAATCTGGGTCGAACTCCTAAGGACCTAGATAGAAAAGTGTTGGGGCACGATTCCTCATCCCCCTTTATTAAATATGATTGGATTTTATAGGCCAGAAGAAATCGACTTGCCCCTCTCACGCATGCTAACAGTCTAATCAAATTGTCACTGTAAGTACTTCACTATAACGATTGGTTTTCTCCACTTAATCTCATTTATGACATAAACTTCGGGTAGATTATCTTAATTCCCTTGTATCTTTTTTGTTCTAAATATTGACATTTACATGTTATGAAAGACAGAATAAGGGATATTGATGTTAGGAAGAGGTCCCATGTTTTGAACCAAAGTCAGGAAATGCGGGAGGACACCTCAACCTTTCCAGCCAGGAATCCAACAGAAGATTATGCCTCGTGACCTAGGAATAATTCCATAAAGGGATCATCCGTGACTACATCAAACATTATGAACCCTTAACAAGCCTCAACCATTGATGACAAAGCCTGAGTTGTAGAATACAAACCCTATTTGCGCCCAACAACCTATATTCAAGAACAAAAGGATCATCTAAGAAGTCTTAATTCATTGCAAAGGGTCCACACCTCAGAGAATAGTAGTCGAAGAAGTCCATTAAGGCTTCGTCATAGAAGAATATAACTCATTCATCTCTCTCTGATTGCGGCAGAGGTTGGGTCCACTCATACATGACTGATACATTCTCAATACCTCATATCATCAACCTTAAGCTCACAAATAGTCAGGCAAAGTCTTCTAAACCAATTTGACAGTTTGGTTAGTAAAATACATATATTATACTATTCACCCCCGCCCACTTTGTGCACTTTTTCATGGGGAATTAAATCCCAATAACCATCACTACTAACTTAAAACTCCTTCAACTAACAACCAATCCCTACAATATAGTGGTAAAGCTCAGCCATGGCCGGCCCTGGCCATGTGCCAAGTGGGCAATGGCACAGGGCCCATTTTAGAGTATGCACCTATATATATATATTTTTGGGGTCCAAAAATATTTTATGTATATAAAAATGTTAATTTTTAAAATAAGTTTAAATTTTTAGGGGCCCGTTTTTTAACTACCCAAAAACAATTTGTATAAAGAATGATTCAACTACACAAAAATCTCACCCAACTAAAATGGGCCCTAAAAAATAAGTTTAATTTTTTAGGGGCCCATTTTAGGTATTTCATATCTTTGGACAATATTTTTTTAAAGGGCCCTAAATTGATTTTCGCACAGGGCACTCTCAATCTTAGGACCGGCCCTGAGCTCAGCTATGGTTGCCCATGCTTTAAATGTCACTTTTCATTTACTCCCAACAGTTGGCTATATAAATAGCACTTGGGAGTGGTTACATGGAGGGGAATTCAAGTTATTATCCATTAATACAAATGTTGTAATACCTCTAATATCTAATAATTATATAATTAGAAAAATTAAATAAAATTGGATTATCTTAATAATTTAATTATTTAGACTTGATAAATAAATAAAACTTGACGGTGTTACATCTTATATCTTGTTTATGTGTGTTATTTGATAATGATAATAATAAAATAATAATAATTTGATAATAACATAATTAATTTGGACGAAAAATATTATTTAGTTTCAATTTGGGTTTTAAGGCTTAGGGCCCAAATGAGTTAAAAACTATGGGGTAGCATGCCCATGGATGGGGGTAGCCCATTGTGGTGAGTTTGAGCATGTTAGAGTTGGGTTTGTATAGGGGTGGAAGTGGTACGGGTTTTTACCGTACCGTACTGTTTTGGTCCGAAAAAAAATGGTTTTGGTTTCATATATTAAAATACCAGAAACCAGTCTTACCGAAATTATCGCAAAAAAGTTGGTTAGTTTTGGTTTTAATATTTAAAAAACCGATTTAGCGAAATTACCGTACCGAATTTACTGAAACCAGAAAAAATCGTACCGAAATTACCATACCGTACCGAATTTACCGAAACAAAAAAAAAAACGTGGCGAAATTACTGTACCGTACCGAATTTACCAAAAATAAAAAAAAGTTGGTTTTGGTTTTGGTTTTAATATTTAAAAAAGTTGGTTGGTTTTGTTTTTGGTTTTTTGGGACTTTTAGTGTTGTTTACTGAAACCAGAAAAAACCGAAACCATAAACCAGAAAAAACCAGAATTTACCGAAGCTAGAAAAAACCAGAAGAAACCAGAATTTACCGAAACCAGAAAAAAACCGAAATTACCGAAAAAACCAAAATACCAGCCGGTTTGGTTTTGGTATTGATTTTGGTGTACCGGGTGGTAAACTGGTACGGTTTGGTTTTACCATCTAGAGTTTGATTTTGGTATTGGTATCTACTATTTACCGACCAAACCGTACCGCTTACACCCCTAGGTTTGTAGGTCCATAGGCCCAGTTACAAATATATTTAAGTATAATTTTGGGGTTGAGTGTATTAAAGGAATTATTAAGCTAACCCTCATTCACTAAACCTTAAAAGCTACACAAAAATCTTAGATAAGCCATTTAAGAAGGAAAAAGGAAAATTGAGAGTGGAAATATAAAAAACAAGCATGGAGAGGAAATAATAAGAGGAATTGAAAAAATTGGAAGGGAATAAACAACACAAAGTCACCATCTTCAATAATTCATCAAAACGAGCGTGTGTATAATGTCCGGGATGTTCCCAATCCTCCAGCACAGCAGGCTCCGCCAGTAGTTGAGGGTATGTTTCTCACACATGGTCATGAGGGTAGTGCACTTTTTGACATGGGAGCATCGCATTCATTCATTAAATATAATTTTGCTAAACGAGTTGGGTTAATAGAGACCGCGAGTAGTCTTCGTATGTGTGTAGAGTCGCCAGTAGGCAGCGGGGCTTTGATTAACTCGATTTGCCGGGGGGTGGACATTTTAATTGGGAGGCTTAGTTTAGTAGCAGACCTCTTAGTGTTAGATATGGAGGGGTACGATGTCATCTTGGGTATAGATTGGTTACCAGGTTATCGGGTGACTGTCGATTGTTACGAGAGGACAATCGTGTTCTCCATTCTGGGACAGGAGATGTTCCTAATAGCGATGCCGCTACCTGAGGGAGGGTTGCGCCCACACTTATATTATATCGAGGAGGAAACCTCACGGGAGGTGGTGGTCCCGTTGGACTCAATCCCAGTAGTGAGGGACTTTGAGGATGTGTTCCAGGAAATACCAGGGTTGCCACCAAGCAGGGAAATCGAATTTGTGATCGATTTAGCACCGGGGACGAGGCCGATTGCTCGAGCCCCACATCGTATGGACCCTTCAGAGATGCGTGAGTTGAGAGAACAAATTCAGCAGCTCCTGGGTCAGGGTTTCATCCAGTGGAGTATAATGTCGTGGGGTGCACCGGTGTTGTTCGTAAAGAAGCGGTATGGTTCACTTCGATTATGCGTGGACTATAGGGAGCTAAACAAGGTGACGATACGGAATAAGTATCCGTTACCTAGGATTGATGATTTATTTGACCAATTAAGAGGGGCTTATTACTTCTCCAAGGTCGACTTGAGGTCAGGGTATCATCAACTGCGTATTCGAGAGGAGCATGTTCCTAAGACCGCTTTCCTATCGCGGTATGGATCTTATGAGTTCAGGGTGATGCCAGTCGGGCTCACCAATGCACTAGCAGTATTCATGGACCTCGTGACTAGGGTTTTCAGGGAGTATCTCGATCAATTTGTCATCGTGTTCATTGATGACATCTTGATCTACTCGCGAACCGAGAAGGAGCACGCAGAGCATCTGCGTATGGTTCTACAGACACTGCGGGATCACCAGCTTTCTGCCAAATTTGGGAAGTGTGGATTTTGGCTGTGGGAGGTTCAGTTTCTTGGCCACGTGGTGTCAAACCAGGGTATTGCGATGGATCCGAGTAAGGTGTCGGCGGTGAGGGAGTGGGCATAGCCCACGACAATGACCGAAGTGCGCAGTTTTCTAGGATTGGTCGATTATTACAGGCGATTCATTAAAGGATTCTCAAAGATTGCGGGCCCTTTGATGAATCTGACTCGGAAAGGGGTTCCTTTCACTTGGAGTGATCATTGTCAATTAGCTTTCGACAAGCGAAAGGATAAGTTGACATCTGCACTAGTACTTGCTTTGCCAATGGGAGGACTAGAGTACCGAGTTTATATTGACGCATCCCTATAGGGACTTAGGGGTGTACATCAGCAGGAGGAAAGGGCTATAGCTTATGCGTCCAGAAAGTTAAAACCCCATGAGAGGAATTACCCCACTCACGACCTAGAGCTAGCAGCGGTCGTTTTTGCCTTGTGAATATGGAGACACTATCTACTGGGGGAACATTTTACCTTATTCACAGATCACAAGTCACTTCAGTATCTCTTCACACAGAAGGATCTGAATATGAGGCAGAGGCGGTGGCTAGAATTTGTGAAAGATTACCAGTTTGATATTCAATATCATCCTGGTAAGGCTAATGTGGTAGCAGACGCATTGAGCCGGAGATCGACTGGGGTAATATCAGAAGTATGGAAAGCGAAGTGGGGGGAGCTTCGATATGAGGATGATGTAGCCAGGGCCTGCATGTCAGCATTATCCATTACACTTGAGATCATTACGCGGGTTGTGAGGGCTCAGGTAAAGGATCAGATCTGCCGGGATAGGGTGAGACATTTATTAGCCGAGGGAGCATATGGTTACTCGATCAGCTCAGAAGGAGGCTTACGCCTTAATGGGAGATTAATTGTGCCAGAGGATGAGGAGTTGAGGCACGCTGTTATGACAGAGTCCCATGGTTCGAGATTTTCGGTACATCCCGGTGGGGATAAAATGTACCAGGATATGAGGAGGCAGTATTGATGGGCAGGAATGAAATGGGACATAGCAGAATTTGTCTCGAATTGTGTCATGTGTCAGCTCGTGAAAGTTGACCATCAGAGACCATCAGGGATGCTACAGCCGTTAGAAATTACTTTGTGGAAGTGGTAGAGCATCTCCATGGACTTCATTACAGGATTACCAGCAGCGCAGAGGGGTCACGATTCCATATGGGTCATTGTGGATCGATTAACCAAGGTGGCCCACTTCCTGTCGGTTCGCACGAACTTTGAGATGATGCGTTATGCACAGCTATTCATAGAAGAGATTGTTAAGGTGCACGGGGTGTCAATAAATATTGTGTCCGACAGAGATAAAAAATTTATGGCCAACTTTTGGCAGAGCTTTCAGGAGGCCATGGGCACGGAGTTACGTTTGAGTACGGCCTATCACCCACAGGCCGACGGGCAGACAGAGAGAGTCAACCAAATGCTGGAAGACATGCTCAGAATGTGCATTTTAGACTTTGGGAGAGGTTGGGAGAAATATCTTCCTTTGATAGAGTTCGCATATAACAACTCTTACCAATTCACGATTGGCATGGCACCATTCGAGGCATTGTATGGAAGACCTTGTCGTTCACCCGCTTGTTGGTTAGAGGTGGGGGACAACAAGCTATTGGGGCCGAAAATTATCTAGGAGACGTCTGCCAAGATAGAGTTGATACGAGGGAGAATTCGGATAGCTCAGGATAGGCAGAAAAGTTATGTTGATGCTTCACGAAGACATGTGGAGTTAGAGGTTGGGGACCAAGAATTAGTCCGGGTGTCCCCTATAAAAGGGGTGATAAGGTTCGGTAAGAAGGGTAAGTTAGCACAGAGATACGTGGGACCCTTCCCTATTATTGAGAGGGTGGGACCGGTAGCATATAGACTCAGATTGCCACAGCATCTTCAGCGAATACACGACGTGTTCCATGTGGCATCGCTGAAGAAATATCAAAGGAGCGAGAGAGCCTTCTGGCATGTTCCACTCGAGGAAATTTATTTACAGCCAGACATCTTATACGAGGAGAGAACGATGGCTATTATGGATCTTAGTGAGCGAAAATTATGGTCCAAGGTTGTTCCACTAGTTAGAGTACAATGGGGTCATCACAACGTTGATGAGTGTACCTGGGAGCGGGAGGAGGATATGCGGGAACAATATCCAGAGCTATTCACCACAGGTACAACCTAATTTCGGGAATAAAAATTCCATTACAAGGGGGGGAGTATGTAACACCCCGTATTTTAGTGCATTTAATATTTAATTAATTCGGGAATTCAAAACTACTTGTGTGTCGTAATTTTAATTTAATTAATTATGGTAATATTTATTTAGTTATTAATCGGGGAGTGAATGGTTAATATTTAGGGAAAATTAATTACAAAGTGAATAGTAATAATTTATTTATGTCATTTCGGGTATTAGTGACGGGGTATGTACTTATCTCAGTCGGGAGTCGATATAGACTAATTTGGGTGTGAGATAAGGATTTTTATAAATTAATTCAAATACCAATTCTGAGTATACGGTTGAGTCCGGATGGGCCGAGATAGTCAGAAAAGTGTACCCGGGGGTAGTAAACGGGTCATGGATGAAACAGAAGGGGAAGAAGATGATGACCTATACGATCGATCGATGGTCGGAAAATTCTGGCAGTTCGGTCAGTTTATATATATAAGGAGAATTTAATTTAAATTCTTTTCCTATACCTTAGGTAATGAAAAATAAACATAAGGATACAATCTAATTAATTGTGAAGGAAAATTAATTGGGATTTGGAGGAAATTTATGTGTGACACACTACGGTTAAATCTTGGAAAGAATATTTTGAAATAATTAAATACGGATTGAGTGGACGAGTCCAGGCATACGGGTTGAGTGATACCAAGGTGTTAAATTAATTTAGAGTGAAAGATAAATAATTTGGAGTCGGGAATTTAGACTCGAGTATTGTTTTATTTCGGGCCACGAGAGTAAGTCCGAATATATTGGTTGGGGTGACACCAAAAAGTAATTTAATTAATTAATGTGCGAATTAATTAATAATTAGAGTTGGGCCATAAACTCTTAATAATTTGAATAGGCTTGTGTTACACATTTAGTACACGGTATAGCCGGGATAGTTTATTTTTATTTATATATATACGGTGTGCGATAGTGTATATATATATATATATATATATATAGTGTGTGTGTGTGTGTGTGTGTGTGTGTGTGTGTGCATTAATATCAGTGATTAGATATTATTATTATATACTCTAGTGCTATAGGGGGAGATTGCGCGTAGTGGATGAATCCCCTAACTTGAGGAATAGGGTGAGTATATTCCCAGGTCATAGCGTCCATTATATGGGTGAGGGGCATCTCACTTTCAGGGAAGGAATATGACCGCCTCCAATTTTTATGTATTAACCAAGTTAGTGGGCGATTCTGACTTGGGGTAACTAGGTTATGTGAATATACCTAGTGGGATATCACTTTAAAGAATATACATCCAGTGGATTATTACTTGGGAGGATGTTCTTTATTAATTATTATTTCAGCATAATTGTGCATATTGTGATATGACTATAAGTATATAATTAGGTAAATAATTATATACGGCTAATTAATACAGATCGTGAATTGTATTATATGTATAACAGGTATGGAAGTTATATGAATTTAAAAAGGGAAATGATTAATTAAGTTGATGTTGATAATAACTTAGAAATCATAATTTTGGCATACTCGGTTAGAGCAGGGTAGTTGCAAGGGGTATATTAGTTATCTAGTCATGGGATAAATAACTAGGTAAATTAATTAAGGCGTTAGCAGTGCACATTAGAGAAGGGGTGAGGATGTTCTCAAGGGACTGCGGCACTAACTAAAATATGAAGATCACGCATATATATTTATTACTGCAAGTTAATCATTTGCTAAATATTTTCCAAATGTTTTGGGTACTAACCCTTGCTATAAAAAAAATTAAAAACCTTTTAGGTGTCCAGCCACAGGGATGTCAGGCTTGACTCATTCCAGGGATCCATTGTTGCTGCATATGTGGATGTTGTGGGAGTTTGTTAGGCGCCTCGTTCTATTCAATTCTACTATAGAGTTTTCATATCAGCTACTCGAGCATGTCGCTCACAGTTTTATTCAGTACTTATGTCAGACCTGTGGAGTTTTATTACTGTCTTTACTTTTGTTGGATTTTGAACCGATGGTTTATTCGATCAGTTAATTAATTGTGAATGGTTTGTTTCAGTTAATTGTGATGGTTTGTATTAATTTGTTTCCGCATGAGTATTTCATTTAAGTTAATGAAAGATAAAACTTGGCACCAGTCTAATTTTCTCACTTAGGTGGTTAGTAATTAAAAAGGCAACAGTGATGCTAAGAATGAACCAACTGACAAGCCTGTTCTAATTTAATTTAGGACTGATCACCCGGGGTTAATTAGGCGGGGTGTAACACATAATGGTTATTTTCAAAATTAAGCCCAAAAAACTTTATTTTAAAGTTTTAAAGTAACCTTCTGAAAAATACAGTTTATTTTAAAATAAAATAACACCCAATAGAAAATGTTCCAAGCTCCTATATATATATATATATATATATATATATATATGTATGTATGTATGTATGTATGTATGTATGTATGTAATGCATTCATACCTTAGGAGGGATTGTAACAGAGTTGATGACGTGAAACGAGGCACGTGTAAACCGACAATGATGATCTCTTGATAAGTAGGTCGCAACGTCTTCAACTTTAACATGTCATAGGCTTGAAGGATACACACGAACACTATCATATGACTTAAACATTTTTGTCCAGAATTGAGCCAACACTACAATAAGACTCAATCGAAGACTTGTGTCCTTACAAATCTCTCCCTTTTGAAATTTTGGGACAAAAACCAAAACAAAATCCTAAAGGGCCGTCAAGCTCTACTAGACGGAAAAATAACCCACCCAAAATAAAAAATACATAGCTTGACTCAAAACCCAAGGATCAATATCTTTGCCGATGAAAGTTGCCATTTAGAAGAATTTATGTACACTTAAGAAACCTTCGAACGCATAGGGGATAAGAATATTAAATGCATATAAAATAAATACTCCCCCTAAATTAATTCTCCCCTTTATCAAATAAATGACCTACTTAGAAAAACGTCTCCCCCTAAGTTAAATCTCCCAAACTAAGATACGATTATAATAGGATTAGATACCGTTTCTCCCCCTATCATCGTTGAAATTATGAAATTATATGATAAGGAATTAGGGTTCATATGTTTAGATAACATGCTAATGGAATTGAATTATTTCTTAAATTGGGTTAACTTGGGAGTTTAACTGTCCACGTGCCTATTAGGAAATGGGTAGAATTGTAAGTGATTATGAAATTAGGGAGTTAATAATGTTGTGATAATGTTACACATATATTAACTACATGCTGAAATTAGGTAATTGATATCATCTAATAACCTTAGAACATTTAAGGTTCATATGTATTGTTCTTCATGTTCAATGTGCTTTTATGCTTGATTAGATTAGTATTTGTTAAGTAAATGATAGTTACAGGTTTTATACTCTTAATAAAATTAATTTATACTACTTAAAATTTCTTTAAAAAATTTGACTATGTTGAATTGGGTCAACTTGGAGGCTTGGAAATAATTAAAAAAACTATAATGAAGATAAAATTTCAACCCTAAAAATTGGTTTATGTTCCCAATCATGGAGTAATTTGTGTAATTTGACTCAAAAGTTGGGCCACATATCAAAATAAAGATTTGGGATTTATCTTTCTAATGCAAAAAGTGGTTAGTTATTTGGACTCGTATTGAAAGAGTTGTTAATTTGATCCGACTTCGTAGCTCTCTCAAACTGGGCTGGGGTAAAATCATAACATTTTGGGCAGATTTTTGAGAGGGATACAAAGTCGAATTAGGACGACTCTGGTCCAGATTGAGCCATCCCTAGGAGTTGGTCCCGGATTAGTTTGGTCTCGGTTTGGTCTGGGGTTGTTTCGGGAGGGTTCTTGACTATTTTAACCTGAAATTTAATTATAAATAAGTTGTTTAAAGACTAGAAATGTTTAAGAACATAAATTATAAAGTTGGTTTATATTTAGTGAGTTGTTGTGAATACATTAATGTAATATAAAACACATAAATGAGTTAATATGGAGTAACGTAAAAGGTAGTAATCAAACCAAGAGAATGGGACTTGAATAATAAGAAATTATAAGTAAATAGAGACTTAAAACTATGTTGAGAAGAACTTAAGACTATATGTGTGTAATATACTTATGTGTATAGTGTGTGTTTTATATATTATGGGTTATGAATTCGTAAGATCCTTATCTTGTACTGAGTTAAGATCGTGGTGCAGTACGCGGATGGATGACCCACCTGCAGATGTAAGAGGCGAGGTCGCATCATATGTGCGATGAGCACGCTTTGCATTACATGGAGGCCTAGTGAAACTTATTTTATCGTACATGGGCCATGAGTAGAGGCTATGTATGTTATGATTGAGTCATGGGTTGAGGTTATGAATGTTATACTTCATCCATGAGTAGATATTGTTGATACATATTTAAGTGTTCTAAAATTCCAAAGGTTCACAACCTTTTACCTTCATTCGTGCAAGGAAGGAGGTCCCAAAGTCTAATAAAGACCTCTCCCAAACCATTTCTGACCCTCAAAGTCCATGACCACTTTGAATAAGGGCCCAAAGTTTATTCAAATGCCTTAGTTTATTCCATAGTTTCTTCCCTGTTATCATTAAGTAACTAGTCTCTCGATCCAACCTCAAAATCACAACTCAGAGACCTCAAAACAAACAACGTCAAGCCTCTAACCAGCTCGGCGGACCTTCACACAACAAAGACAAACCTCTAATAGTACTTTAGTCCCTATTATATAAGTAACCCCTTATGATGTATAATGAAATCATATCCAATCCATTCCAAGGGAGCCTCCGCCAGTCCCAAACCCCTTAGGCATCTGGTGAAGCTCTTGCAGATTCTCTGGTGGGTAGGTACATGGTACCTACTACCACCACTCACTTCTATTAGCATTAAAGGATCCCATCCGCTTTAAATGTTACCATCAAGTACTTTACACTACCTTCAAGCTTTTCACTAACACTCCACAGTGTTACTATAGCCGTCAGATATTAGGGCAACCCCAGTCATACTGTTACAGTCCACTCGTTCTCTTTGTAAGGGAATGATTATATATGAAAGGATTTTGAATCGTTAAGGATAGGAGAATCAATATAAAATCATCATAGAATCACCTAACACAACTTAATAAGTATTCATTGTTGTATCTTTCATTAACCCACTGTTAGAAGACGACAAGAGAAGGTTTGGACCACTTCTAACCTCTCATACATTGTGTATTTTATTGAGTCCTAAACTAGATAGGAGAATATGAAAGAAGGTTTGGACAAAAAATACTTAAAGAAGTCCATCGGTTACATCCTATGAGCCCTTTGACTAGTAACAAAGACCACATAGGCCTCAGAACTTCTTATCCAAATCTCAAGAAGCCCCTAGATTGTAATACTCTCATTTATAATATAATATACAGAGAAACGCCTTTCACAGTGGATGTAAGATCCTCAATGGAGGTATGAATTACTTTATATACTTATTCATCACTTTGACACTTCTTCCCACTAACCGGCATGAGGTCTTATGGGGAGAACCTATTGGGTCTAAAGTCTAAATTGATTTCAACGCCCACTAAACGTATTATGATATTGATTTCGCGACCTATTAGTTGTACCACTAGAGATATTTTATTTGATATGTGTTATAATTAACATGTGGTAAATGAGTAAGAATGTAATAAAATACACAAACAAATATGAACATGAACTCATAACTATATATATTGGGAGGTGAATGAAGACAATATAATTATAATTGGTTTAGGAGTAATCACCTTATTAAGATGACAAAATGGTATATTTCTATTATGTGGAATTTGACTAAGGTAATACATAATGTATATGAACCTATAGTTGTAATGAGGTATGTAAGGACATAATTTTATAAATGTCCGTTATCTATTGAGTATGTCGTATACCACTACAAACGTCGAAGAATGTTCAAGATCACATATGCATCAAGATGGTTCTGAATTAAGTTTTCTTCAACATTCAAGCCTCTGCAAGTTTAACTTTTAGTGAGGTTGTGTTTTAAGCCCTTAATAATTCACTTAGAGTATTGGGATATTTTTTATTAAATATTTTTTAAGCGTTGGAGTGGACTTTTTATGTTTTTCGTCAAAAATATTTTTCGAAGTTTCAAGGCGAAACATTTTCTGGCAAAAGGAAAAGAAAAAATTATTTTTTAATTTTCTCATTCGAGCGATAGAAGACTTCGTTCGAGCAACATCCCTATGTCCCGCGAAGCTCATTCGAGCGACACGTGTCCTCAATCGAGCGAGATAGCCTTTTCATTCGAGCGACGCGCCGCCTTAGATTTTCTATAAATAGGTTTTTCCAACTTCATTTTTATTTAGAAGACCTGCAGTTTTGAATAAAGACGAAACTGCTTTTGCAGAATTCTTTGTCTTCACACTTTTAGGGTTTTTATCCATTTTGTTTTCAATTCACAAGATCTCAATAGTTTGTGTGAATTGTTTTGGAACCCAAGAACACATCTTGTATCAAGTTTCTCTTGTAGAGAGGATCTCTACTGCTGATCTAGGTGCTCTTGAGGGGAGTACTGGGTTGTATACGACTGCGTGTCATAGGGTGTGCTTGTGGAGGTTCCTGGCTGAATTGGAGTTGTGGTTCTGGTTGACTCTAGGCTGCGTGTCTATGTAGGTTTGCTCAGGTAAACTTATTGCAAATTTCATTGTGATTTAATTCATAGTGAAATAAAAGGTTTTGCCCTTAAAGGATTTTTCCTAAAATCTACGAGGTGGTTATTTGTGTTTATGATGGTTTGACACACGCAGTTATATGTTTAGGGGCTGCATTAACTTGGTTTAAAATTGACTCTAATTAAATAAGTTTATAGTTGGAATATGCAAATTTATTTTGAATCAGTATCTCACACGGTGTGTCACTATTTTTCACAAATTGGTATTAGATCGGGTTGCACTAGGTTATTGTGTTTTTATCCAGATTCTCTTAAGTATGGCTTTTGGTTGTATTGATGATTTTAGATGTCAACTTTTTGAAAAGTCTAATTGGAAAATTAACATGAATTCTTGTTTTAAATCATCCGTTGAAAATGACTCTGAAGGTGTCTTGCTTATAAAGGAATTGGTCATACGGTAGATGAGTGTCCCACTAATATAAGGAATATTTTTAATAAATTGACATCTCATGTTTCTTCACTTATCGATAGTGATTCTGAAAAAGAAGTTTTTTATGCTTCTAAGCGAGAGCTTCCCACCCCTGTGACTAGTGATGAGAGTGAAAGTGACGAGAGTGAGGAGGAAGAGGAAGAGTTGAGTGAGTTGCAAGCTACCTACAATAACGTGTATGTGGAATCTGTAAAGTTAAAGAAGGCAAACTTGAAACTAGAAGATATATTCGAAAAAACATGCCTTAAATAAGAATAATCGCCCGATTTACACTTGCACACACTGCAGTAGGCAAGGTCATCTTAGGCGTTTCTGTTATAAACTTAAAAATAATCCTAGGAAGTTTAATAAGAGAATAAATTCGATTCCCAAAACCCCGAGATGTCGTTACAAATCTGTTTCGATTAGGAAATTGGATTTAGAGGCTTTTGGATTAATTGTTCTTGACTCTTGTTTGATTGCACGTAATTCACCTCATGTTAGATCTCTCTGTTGATTGTGTTTGATTGTTTGTCATACCCTAGTTGTGTTTCATGTTATATTCTTTCTAGTGTATGACTTGTGTACATTTTGTATTAGTTTTTATTTTTGAAAATTTTTTTAAAATACAAAAGATTGAATTTTGATAATTTTTTTTGAAAATGATAAAAAGAGTTTTGTATTTTGTTTTACACCGTATATGAAGGGACATTTAGTATGAACGAGTCACAATTTCATTCCATATTCACGTGATGATTTGATAGTGTTTTAACGTCATCATTTCATTTTTTATGCTTTACAATGTTTGAAATCATTAAGATGTAATTTAGTGTTACTACCTACATGTTTGACTCATAAGTTCCTTTAATGCACACTTTCACAGATTTATTTGATTATTGTACTTGTTTATCTCATATTGGTATGACTGTTTTCATCTCAATTCTTTCTTTAAAATGAACCATATGCGACAAAACTTGACAATTAAAGTAGTGCATGTAAAAACTGTTTACCGTGAGGAATTTAATTGTAACAAAAAATGATAAGTAATTCATGGAAAAGGGCTACGAGAGTTCAAAATTAACTCTTCGTGAAAGCCACCGTTTGAAAAGTGCTCGAAAAAATTTAAAGGCAATAAAAAGATAAATATGCCAAAACGGGGCCACCTCAAAAGAAAATATAATGATTATTATTTATGAGGGAGTTTGGATGGAAATAAATGAAAAATGGGTTTGCACGTCCTAACAGCGTCTTGAAAAATCATTCATAGTTTCAGAAGTTATTGGTTTGGTAATCATTTGTGACTTTGATGTGTTGACGAATTGAGTCGATGTCATTCAAATTCAACACTTTCGACACCTAATGACATTTTTTCGATTCATCCGTTAGGAGTACACGTGTGCATCGTGCACATATGATATGTTTGACTGATTTGATTTTCCTATTGAATATGTTCACACCCATTCATTCCGTATCCTTAATTTGGTTGTCTTAGTATAATTCATGGTGTGTGATTTTTTGTACGAAAAATTGAAAAAATCAAAAATAGTTTGCGGAAGCTTTTGAGTTCTCCTGTGCATGAGCGTAGTTTGATCCAGATTTTCTATGCATATTTGTCGTGACAACAACGTGTTTTTTTTTCGTTTCTTTGTGTATTTTAGTCAAATAAAAAGGGGGAGAAAGAATTATAGGGGAGATTTGATTATTAGTTGCTTTATTCTTATATCACTTCAAACTCGATGCGTCACGAAGGTATTTGCTTTATCTCGTGTGTGTAGGTACAAATTTATAGATCATTACTATACACACCCTGATGAGAAAAGCTTTGAAATTTGAAGATTTTGAAGAAAAGTTTTGAGACCTACATCTTTAGTACCTTTTCATTTTTGGGTTCATGGGAAGGTATTATATTCGTAAAGGCATTTTATGTTTTGATAATTCGTATGTTTTTATTTTGTACCGACATAGACATAGGGGGAGATTTGTAAGGACATAATTTTATAAATATCCGTTATCACTTGAGACGTCGAAGAATGTTCAAGATCACATATGCATCAAGATGGTTTCGAATATCAAGTTTTCTTCAACATTCAAGCCTCTGCAAGTTTAACTTTGGTAAGGTTGTGTTTTAAGCCCTTAATAATTCACTTAGAGTTTTGGGATATTATTCATTAAATATTTTCTAAGTGTTGGAGCGAACTTTTTATGTTTTTCGTCAATAATATTTTTCGAAGTTTCGAGGTGAAACATTTTCTGGCAAAAGGAAAAGAAAAAAACTATTTTTTAATTTTCTCGTTCGAGAGACATCCCTATGTCGCGCTGATTAGGCATAAATTCTTCCCATTTATTCCCTTAATTTAGAGGTTATTATCGCTCCGCGTAGTGTAATTCAAGTGGATTTATATCATATCTTTGCTATTGACAAATTCTAATGGGCACATCGAGTTTTGTGTGTTCGTCATCTATTTCGCAGGTATCCAGTGTTATAATCCGAGTTCCGTACCAAAAGCTTCAAATAAACACAAAAAAATAAGATTTCTGCAAAAACTGACAAAAGGGAACCGAACCCAATAAGACTAAAATGAACCGAATCCATCATGAGAGAAGTTTTTATAAAGGATGGCAAAGCAGAACCGAACCTAAGTGATGAAATAACGAACCGATCCTACTTCTGGAAAATATCCTCTAAAGAGTTAAAAAGATGGAATCGAAACGAAGCTGATAAATAAAGAACCGATCCCATGCTCGAAGAGTTTTTTGTAAAGGCTACAGAAGATGGAACCGAATCGAACCCTTTACCCAGATCGGTTTTGTTCTCGATTTTCCGGACTTATCCACTTGTAAAAATTAGAGTTTTACTTGGTTCAAACTCTTGTATTTCGTAATTTATAAATTGTAACTCCTCCTAAACGTGGGAGGAGGCTTCTAGGTCATTAAGGAAGCTTCGTAATCCATTTTAGAAGAGAACAACAACAAATCCTAGTTACTTTCAAGTTGCAATTCAAGTAAAATAATTCTAATTTCTGTTTCAATCTTTGTTCTAGTTGCTTTTTCATTACTAATTTCATCTTTCTTCATCTTCATTCAGTAGTAAAAATGGTTTCTTTCATTCCAAACGTGTTATTTTCAAGTTTTCATATGTCCTTCTAGATTTAAAAGGTCGGGATGCATGAACTCAACCTGATGTGTTAGTTGCATGTGTATAAAATTATTCCTCTAAATTTAATAGTTTAATTACGACCGTATTGCGTAGAAACGCGATAATTGTAGATCTTTGGATCTCGTTTGCTTCAGGGTAACCGGGATGCTTCAGAATGCAATTTGAGTGTAACTATTACAATACCAATTTACTCGTCCTCTGATTTATTATGGTGCGGGCTTAAACCTCATATACGTAATGCTTGGGAGTACTAAATTTTGGGTCTAATTAATCACTTAAATTTACGATTAGTTTTATACCATCAATACACTAGGGTTGAGGGATTGTATTCCTGTCTTGTTTTCTTCATCATATAATTCAAGTTTTAGTTGAATCATCATCAGTAATTTAGGTAATTTAGAATAGTTGCATTCCATTCATACTTTGGTGCATTAAATAAATATTTTCAAAATTGCATTTAGTTGTAGTCGATTCCCAAAATAGATCATCTTTTCCTTTTTCTTTAAAGTCGGAGTTAGGATTCCTTCGTTTGTCCAACATCGTTACAACTTCGTTGTCTTATTTCCCTAAGGATCGATACCCGACTTATCGAATTATTACTTGAGCGACAGGCTTGCACTTGTGCCTAGAGAGTACGCACTTCTGAGACACATTCTTAGTCGCGTCACACGCGAAGCTCGTTCGAGCGACATGTGTCCTCGTTTGAGAGAGATAGCCTTTTCGTTTGAGTGACACGCTGCCTTAGAATTTCTATAAATTGATTTTTCCAACTTCGTTTTTATTTAGAAGCCCTGCGATTTTGAATAGAGACGAAACTGCTTTTGCAGAATTCTTTGTCTTCTCAATTTTAGTGTTTTTATCCCTTTTGTTTTCAATTTACAAGATCCCAATAGTTTGTGTGAATTGTTTTGGAAACTAAGAACACAACTTGTGTCAAGTTTCTCTTGTAGAGAGGATCTCTACTAGTGATCTAGGTTCTCTTGAGGGGAGTATTGGGCTAAAGACGGCTACATGTCATAGGGAGTGCTTGTGGGCGTTATTGGGTTGAATTCTGGCTTACTCTAGGCTACGTCTCTATGTAGGTTTGCTGAGGTAAACTTATTGCAGATTTCATTGTGATTGTAAATTGCGATTTAATTCAAATTGAAATAAAAGGTTTTGCCCTTCGGGGATTTTTCTTGAAATCTGCGAAGTGATTATTTGTGTTTATGATGGTTTGACACACGCACACAAGTAGTTGTATGTTTAGGGTCTAAAATAACTTGATTTAAAATTGACTCTAATTAAATAAGTTTATAGTTAAATTTTGCGAATTTATTTTGATTCAGTATCACACACGGCGCGTCACTATGTTTCATACAGTACAATTAACCTATGTGTTTAATAATAAAACTGAGATGTCTAAATGTAATGTAACGCATTGAAATCGGCTAATTACTTTAGTTACATGAGTTTATCACGAGAAAAGATAAAAACATGAACTTGTGAAGGTTCTATGAGTTGTATAACTATAATTATAGCTATATCCTTTAAATTGTGTACCTTAAAAGTTAATTATGGAGGTTTATAATAGTAACCAGCTTGCAACCCACACGATGCACAAGCTATAAAAATAAGCATATCATATACTTAGTGTCATATACTCGAACGTTGATATAATTTTATAGTTGTTAGCAAATATAAAATTTAATTATGATGATGGATTAGGACATTTTGTGCTAGATCAATTATTGAAAAGAGTTAAACATTCCACACTTTTTAATTAATAGGGGAATTCTTAGTTTGGTCAATGCTAAATAGAAAGGGACTAAATTTTTAGTATATGGGTTTACTGCTAATGTCAATTCTTTATTGCCTTATCGCTTGGATGAAAACCGAGCAAACTTTCAAATGTGACAACGTATAATAGATCAAGAAGCATGAAAATGACTTTAGTAAATATAATTTTTTTGGTAATAACTTTAATTACCATTTTTTATATTTATAAACAAATAATGAAATTGAAATATATTACACGTTTTCTAGTTTATAAATGTTTCAAGTAGCATAAGATATTAATTAAAAAACACAGTTGGATATAATACCTTATAAATGTCAAGGTTTTTCCACACGTAACAGAATAAAAAAGGCATTATTTGATATTGTTGAGAGGAACTAATTGTAAAGAGATGGTAGATGTGCATTAGAAACTAAATACAATCGAAAAATATGTAGCTTTATTTTGTTTTCATTTTTTTTTTCATGTTCATTTTCAGTAGGGTTGGCAAATCGTGTATTTGGATCGTGTTTTGCCCTAACACGGCATGACATGATAATATTTTGTACAACATGAACACGACACGAAGTTTTATTTTTTTAGTAACCATGAACACAATCCACCTAAAAAATGACACGACATGTTAACATGATTTATTTTTTTCCCACCCAATTGAACACGCTAAACGTGAAAAACACGACAGGCATGAAAAACACGAGTAATTAACCTATTTTTTTTCCAAATTTCGCTCCCATTTTTCATCCTAAATTAATTTTCATAGCTTTAATGTAAATCGAAATCTATCATTTTTGCATTTTAAAGACATATTTCTAAATATTAACATAAATATAAATGATTACAAATCTCATTATCAAGAGGCTTGAAAGTCATATTAAAGCAACAAAAAAGCATCATCCATCTCAAAAAGCTATTTCCAAAACTCCACCAGTTGTCATTCATCTTAAAACAACACATATTCTTGCTATAACCGTCAGAGAAACTCATCCATGCATTAATTTAAAAAAACTCAAATCAAACCATTCGGTACAACCCCTCAGATCAAATGTATTGCAAAATGGGTACAAACCGTATTATAACGATTTGCAAAAAAAGACATTGAATCAAATCGCAATATATAAATTTGTAGAAAAACCTTTAATTGATGCATGTTGGCATGAAGAGAGATGGGGAAAAATGAGGACGAACTTGATCGTTTTCATCCCCATTTTTTCATTGATATATCGGTGTTGGGCTAGTGAGAGTGGACACTAACAATGGTTGGATTCTTGGGCAGGCCACTTCAGACAACATCAACATATGTGGGAGGTTAACCCCCATGCAATTTCTATCTCTCATTTCATTGTTAAAACCTATCAAAAGAGTATCTCCATCAATGACATGTTCATTCTCCTTAGTTTTATGCTTTGACTTCGCTACCAGCTGGGTATTCCCCCCTTTTACGGGGCGGATCCTGACCTACTCCTCCGCCATGATACTCAAAAGGCAAGAGAGATGTATATGCAAACGAAAAACCCAAAATCAAAGAGGATAAATTGAGACAGAAGGCAGGTTTGTAAATATACAAAAAAACATATGAAATGGCAAAGAGGGAGTATGAACGGGTAAAATAGAGAGACACTAGGAAGGGGATAAGACGTTTAGAAGTGAGAGAATTGTGGGGAATTTAGGATTAATTTATAATGTAGGTATGCATTGAATTATCCTTCTTAAAGTCTTTTTCTATTGTTTTAGAAGTATAATATAAATAAGTGAATCTATTCAGTAGTTTATGTAATGTTTGGATAGGTGTAGAAGTTAGACTTCCTAAGATGTAAAGGCCTTTAGAAAATTAATCATATGCTTAGGAAGGGCATTAGGATATAAGATTGAGATCTATAAACCATTAGCTCTCGACTTCTACTCAATCTAGACAAAAGTGTATCGGGAAGATTCCTTGTTTGGATTTCAGTTATGATACGTCCCACACATAAAGTCTAGAGAATGTTAAAAATTGGGATATAACCTAATGTTATGATGTAATGGTTGCGATTTTGGTAATTATTAACGTTATTTACTTAGGATGTTGGGGGGGTTAGTTTATGATATCCAAGTTAAAATGAGTCATGAGAGATAGTAGAATTAGTTGAGAATATAATCCTTGAGGTCAATGCTCCTTTAGAAAATTGGCATAAATACAATCCTTGTCTAAAGTTAAAATTTTATAGTAGTAATTGTGCTTACTTTTTGGATTTGTAATAACGAAATATTACTTAAAGGTCATTACACAAATGTTGAAGTTTCATATTTATGCTTATTGAGGATCGCATGTTACTTTATGATATCATACTCTTATCACTGTTAGGTTAAATATAAGATTTCTTACATGGGTTTAACCATGTTTCATTGACTAATATTTTCCAGGTTTTACATCGAGAGATTGGATCTCTTTTGAGGAGTTGCCACATGCAAAGTTCTTTTGGTTTACTAGTGTAGGATTATATCATTGTATACATATGTATAGAACTTTTATTTGTATACTTGTATTTTATTTCATACGATTTTATTATATATGGAGGGGGTTTATACAATTAAGATGTATAAAATTTATTTATATTCAGGTTTTTTATTGTTGGCATATTTGTATGGTTTAGTTCATTCTTATTTATTGTGTTCTTATGTTATTTCACTTGTATCTCTTCATCAATGGGTTCCCACTCAAAGTCCCCCGGCCTCAAATGGCCTCGAACTGCTGTAAGGGTTTCACATCAAAAACTTCATTAAAATGTGGTCCTCTACCTCTTTCAGGACAATCTCTCTTCCTATGGCCTAATTCTTTACAAAAGAAACATCTACCCATAAATCCTCTTTGCTCATCCTGAGAAACAAAATGTTGTTGCGACCCTCGATAATCCTGCTTATACCCTCTTACTTCTCTAGCATTTTCTCCTCCAGACTTAATAGATGAACCCGAGTCTCTAAAGTTCTTACCTCCTTACGAATAAAAATGATATTCATGACACTGTAACAGTGTCGCATTCACTACCTCGGAAAAAGTCACTGACGCTGGGTTTCCTAACAAATGCTGTCAAATTCGCCAATCTAAACCTGCCATGAACTTCACTATACGCTTCTCCTCTGTATTTACCTCATCGGGAACTAAATTTACCAGTCAAGAAAATTCTTCTTCATACTCAGCCACAGTTCGATCACCTTGAAACACATCCAATAATTTCCTCCTCATTTTCTTTTGAATCGCGGAAGGAAAATACTTTCGATCAAAGAGTTCCCAAAAATCTGATATGGGCAATGCATCTCTCTGTTACGATGTGGAGATTGACTCCCGCCAATGGAGAGCTTCTCCCGTTAACTTAAAGGTGGCGAGAAATTACTTCTGCACCTCGTTACATTCAACCATGCGAAGGTGCCTCGGTATACTATTCTTCTAACAACTTGTAGCCATTGCATCAACTCCCCCTAAAAACTCTAGAGGATGCCCCTTCCTAAAATCTTCCCGTAATCTCTCCCATGTAGACAACCCTGAGTGGGCTTGGGCTGCTTGAACTGCAAGTTGATGCGCCATCGCAAAAATGGCAGCAGTTACTGCTTGTGTCATAATATTGGCAACTTTAGCTGTGGTCATAGCCCCTTGAGGCATTTAGGGTTCCATATTCTTGGCCCCTCTATTTTCCCTGCCTGGAAGACTTCTCTTCGGTGACATATGAAATAAGAACAAGTGTACCAGAACGCCATTCAAATGATTTCTCATCGCTGAAGAAAATATAGACATGTGAACACAGCAGTCCTAACAATAGGGCTTTACATCAGGAGTGCTTACGGAAGATCACAGAAAACCCACACAGATCCTAAAGACACTAAAATCTGATGTTATGATGCCACCTGTGACACCCCGTTTAAAATAATAACGGGTGGCCAGCCCTATACTAAAATAATAAGGAATCTCAAGTGGATCATTCTCAGCATCTACTGATGATACTAAAATAAACACAGCTAACTAACCATTACTACAAAAAGAGGGTGCCAAAAAAAATTAAAACAAACTAAGGAATAACCAACCAACAACAAATCAACTAGTGCATATTATAAAGAGCACACATATGCTATATAAAAGAGAAGAATACTAGAGTACAACCAAATATACAAAAAGGAGATACCCGAATATGTTGTCGGGTCACGGACAATACAACAGTCTTGAGAAAATAAATATAAACAAAATGCTACAACTACAAATCTTGGGTGTAAACCCGATATACAAACTGAATCCTAATCTAGACATACAAAATATAGGAATCGGCTATATCAAAATCCCGCAACAGTCCGCAACTTCCACAGTTTCCTCGAATGCAATGGATAAACAACATCAATGGCGTCCTTGCGGAGGAACACCTAAAATAATACTATATATATATAGCAAGAAGAAAAATATAAACGGGTCAGAGCCCGAGGTGTGAAAAATACTTTAGCAAGTGCATTAAAATGCATAATAATTATAAATGCATTATAACATGATTAAAGTGGAGTGGCACTCTCCAGAAAAATCCAACTCACCTCTCAACTAAAACGCGCACCTAAACGTATGCACATGATCCTCAAATATCTTCCCAACACTATCTAGAGGCAATATAATCTAACCTACACCCAAAATTTATACTCATGTAAACCTCCATAAAAAACATAACCATAATCCCCAAATGTGCATCACTTACTTAACATATAAATATACATATACATATTCTCTTACTAGAATTTCTCAGATTCTAGTTATTGACATAAATGAGTTATTAGCATCTAAATGCTAAGGACTAAACTACTCCCAATTCTCAATACTGCACTGCGTTTCGTGCGTGGGACGTCTCGCAAGCGAAATCCAAACAAGGAACCCCCTAATACACTACTCCTTGACAGTATTCATTATCGAGATTCATTGTGACCTCATTGCATGACACATATAACCCCAATTACTTAATTAATATATATAATTGAACTATTCCCCACTCTCAATAGTGCATTGCGTTTCGTGCATGGGACGTCGCGCAAGCGAAATCCAAACAAGGAACCCCCCTGATACACTACTCATTGACATTGTCGATTGTCGAGATATACTAATGTAAAAATCTGAGTACTAAGGGCTAAACTTCTACCCACACCCAACATTGCACTGCGTTTCGTGCATAGAACGTCTCGTAAGCAAAATCCAAAAAAGGAAACCCCCCGATACACTACTCCTTGACAATCTTGGTCGTTGAGGTCCATTATTCCCTCGGTACCCAACGTAATTATATATACTCATATAAATCTACACGTATAATATTCACTTTAATATACTCATCATAATCTAAGTCCGGATAAAATTTCCCGAAATGAGATTCAATCTTATTTCTTATATCTCTTTACACTAGATACAGATATATGATATCTAGGGGTGTGCATGAACCCGAATAGACCAAATGGACCGAAAAAACCGAACCGAATCGAACATACTTTTACGGGGGTTTTTAAATTCGGTTTTAATTAGGTCCAAAAATATACAGGACCGCATAATTCGGGTCAGTCGCGGTCCTGGATTATAAAAAACGATTTTGGATCGGACCAGACCGCTTTCATTTTATATATATATATATATTTTAAATTCCCCCACACACGCACGCACCACTTCACACACGCACACTCCTAACACTCTAATATCTATCTACACACGCACGCAGCTAACATAAAACATACATACTTCTCTCTCTCTCTCTAATATCTATCTAAGAAAGGAAACCCTAACCCCTAAGCCGGCGGCAAACCCCCATCCCGTTACTGCAAGTCTGCAGCAGCCCCACTCGCTCGCCTACGCCGGCGGCAAACCCCCATCCAGTGGCCGACGGTAAACCCCCACTCGCTCGCCTACGCAGTAACCAGTGGTCGGCGGCAAACCCCAGCTCGCTCGCATTACAGGTGCAAAAATCTTTATATTTCTCCTTACATTTTCAGAGACAAAAAGTGCAAAAACGGGTGCAAAAAAAATCACAGAAAATGCAAAAATTGGTGCAAAAACACCTGATTATAGACTTTTGATTTGGATGCTTTGGATGTTTGGATGATTTGGAGACTTTTGATTTGAGTGATGTTTCTGTTTGGATGCACAAAGAAATATATTTGTGTGATTTGGATATTTTGTGATGATTTGTGTGATTTTCTTGTCTTTCTCTCCATAGCAGAGTGTTAATTTTTATGTAATGAAATTGAGTCATATAGTATTATATGGAATGGTAAATTGAGTCAAGAGAAATGTTGAAATGTTGAAATGTTGTGTCAATTGAAATTTTTATTTTGATTGTAGGTTGAATAATACCTCACAATTATCTTGATATCTTTTTTATGGAGGAACCATAAACAAAATCAAAGGTATGGATAAATTATTTTGATTGTAGGTTATTTTTTAATGCAGCTTTACATGTGCTGTTTTTTAATAAAAAATGTAGTTTTACAAAAAAAAAAAAGTGTTGTTTTGAATAATAAAAAATGAGCTATTTTTTATTGGTATGCACCGAATAGGACCGAGACCAAACATGGACCGTTTGAAAACCGAATAGGATCGAGATCGATAATTCCAGTCCGGTCTCGGTCCATTATTTTTTAGGACCGATTAATGCGGTTCGATCCCCAAAATACCTCAAAATCGGACCGGACCGGACTACGAACACCCCTAATGAAATCTCATCATCATATACAAATAATATACTATACACACAAGTATAATAATAACCATTCCAGCGAGCTATAACTCGAGGACGCAGTTTCTCAATGCTATCATCTACCAGGAAATCGCTCACATATCATCCTGGGTACCAACGGTCGGAATCTCACATCGCCTTGGTAAAAACCAAATCACAACGTATGGAAAGCGGTCATAGTTCCTCCCCGGAAATGAGACGAAACATACCCACCACGTCTCACCCCTAATAAAAATCACACAATAATAATGGACGCTATGACCTGGGGACTATACGCTCCCTACTCCTCAAGCCAGGGGCCTCACCCACATCGCGCAACTTCCCATGATAGCATTAGAGGGGGTATGCTTCACATAATTATACATATATCATTCACACTAGATATACATATACTATCAAATCATATAAATGCATACCATCACACAAGGTATTTATATCGCTCCATAGAAGTATACATACTCTTTTTACCCTCGTATACGTAAATGAAATAATTTCATTTATATAAGTAAATATATTACTCTCGATATACTAACCGTTGCTAACTCACACACTTTCCCACTTTATATACACAATACGATCTCTCACTTTAAGCCCACCCATCACTTCTACTATTATGATTAGTCTCTCAATTCAACAAACATTAAGGATACTCTCGAAATCCATAATCACATCGATCAACAATCATTATTTAGAAATCATATTATGGTTCAATCGATCATACGAACCATTAACGTTATCACATTTATGTTTCCATCAAAAGTCCAACATCGCTAAACGCATCATGCCTCTCTCTTATAAACCCATAATTTTTTCCAAATAGAAATCTCCATGATAGTGGGATTTCCCACTAGTCGATATGATACTCTCCAATCGATATTCTCTCGAAATAAGTCAATCTGACCCCAGCAATTTATCATAAGGAAAACTCCCTAAAAGTCTCCAAAACATACTTCTCATAAGTTATATAAAGGTTCCCAATCGATAAACCCAAACGAAACGGAGAGAAACTCACCCTACAAAAACCTCACCAAAGACAGCCCTGTTTCCCAATCGATTCGGCCCAGCGAATCGATTCGGCCCCTAATGAGAATCGATTCGGTCCAAAAGACCTGGGCATCTATCTTAAGCCAAATCGATTCGTCTTTGGGTTCGAATCGATTCGGTCACTCAAACCTGAAAAGATGGAACATTCCGAGTCGATTCGGAATGGGGGCCGAATCGATTCGGCCTGTTAAGAGGCTACGAAAATGGCTATTTTTCTCCAAAAGCCAAAATCCCAAAAATCCTATTTATCATTTTCTGACCATTTTTCTTCAACCCCAAACATATAACTAACATCAAAACTCATTATATAACCTAACCCAACTAATTATATACCCTCAAATCCATATATACACCTCAAATGCAAGATTTACCCAAAAATCTAGGTTTCACATATTTAGCCCAAAATCCATAATTTTATCCACAAATCATGAAATAAATGATGCACAATAATTATTTAGCAAGTTTAATCACTTGCCTCAAAGTTGTAGAAATTGAATGTTCCTCGAAATAACGGATTGGCCGGAATCTCCAAGCTTTTCTTATCTTTCTCTTCTTCCTTTCCTCTTCTCTCCCTCTCTCTAGGGCTTTCTCCTAATCTCAAATGAGATTGTTATCACCCGTAGGCTTAATAAGCCTTATCTCCAAAATACCCAACTTTAAATGATAATACACTCTTTAAATGACTCGGTGACTCCAATTCAAGTCAAACAAACTTAAAATATTCCGGAACCCAAATAAGACCCAAGTACAGTCATTTCGACTATCTCGGCCCTTCCGAAATTAACCGCATACTCAGAATCGTTATTCGAACTACTTTCTAGCATCCCCAAATTTTGACCTCAAATGCCAATTTAATTGTTCTACAATTAAAATAATATTTATTTCTCCCAAATATAATTAAATTATTGTCCCAAAAATCTCGGGGTATTGCATGCTCCTTTAGAAAATTGGCATAAATACAATCCTTATCTAATGTTAAAATTTTAACGTAGTAATTGTGCTTACTTTTTGGATTTGTAATAACGAAATATTACTTAAAGGTCATTACGCAAATGTTGAAGTTTCATATTTATGTTTATTGAGAATCGCATGTTAATTTGTCATATCATACTCTTATCACTATTAGGTTAAATATGATATTTCTTACATGGATTTAACCATGTTTTATTGACTAATATTTTCCAGGTTTTACATCGAGAGTTTGGATCTCTTTTGAGGAGCTGCCACATGCAAAGCTCTTTTGGTCTACTAATGTAAGATTATATCATAGTATCCATATGTATAGAACTTTTATTTGTATACTTGTATTTTATTTCATACAATCTTATTATATATGGAGGGGGTTTATACAATTAAGATATATAAAATTTATTTATATTCAGGTTTTTTATTGTTGGCATATTTGTATGGTTTAGTTCATTCTTATTTATTGCATTCTTATGTTATTCCACTTGTTCAGAATGTTATTAATTGTTCAACTCTCATAAATTTGGTATTTAGAATTGATCAACCTAAATATGGAATTTACGAAGTGTCATACTCAATTAGCATTCTCTAGCACTGTAAGTCTTCTTCTTGTTCTTGTCCTAATACAAGCCTCTTTTCCCTTCTCCCTATTAGCATACATAGATCGATCGATCAAACCAAACACATATTTGTTTCTTTCAATACTATTACACTCATATTTTGGGGCCTGAATGGTATTTAGTGAAAGTGCGGGATAATCTGGAATGGTCTAAATAAAAGCCAATTTTTATGTTCATCCCAATGTAAAACGTTGCAAAAATATTAAACAAATCGTGGTTAATCAGATTAACCAATTTTATCTTAATCCAAACATGCATCTAGGTGAGTGCATGATAAAATAGGTACATCAATCACAACACCCAATGTACGAGGAAAACCCACAATGGTAAATACCTTGGATGGTCAAACGTCGAAACTTACTATGTATGGAATTACAAAGGACATAATAGTAGACTTACAACACAGACTCGATTTCCTCACAAGCCGTAAAGCTCTTCAATCCTTTAAAGTTTTTCCAACGACACATAAGATTCCATTAGCGCACTGCCACAAAGTGTGAGTCCACACACACCTCGGTATCCATCGAATAGCTCAGCAACCATCTACGGATAAAATAATAGAGTCCACCGCTTCATCACCACAACACCACAAAACGGAGCCCACCATGTGTAAATAATAAATACAGAGTCCAATGCATGAAACAGTTCTCAACAGATGTAGAGAATTAACCAAAGGTGCCCAAAATAGGATCATGAAGCATAATAAGAAGAACACTTGGATCCTAAACAACTTTGGTGTAAACTAGGATTTTGGAGAGATTTTTGATAGAGTTTGGGAACTCAAAACATAAGTTTTTCTCCTAAATAAAATTGCGGCTCAAGACTACTATTTATAGGAGATTTTTCAAAATCGAGATAAGGATGAAAATCAATTTAGAAAATCTTAAAATTAAAAAAATTCGCACACTCGTTCAAAAAACTTTGAACCTCTTTTGAACGAAGTATAACATCTCGTTGGACCATGAATACAACGAGCTATCAAATGAGATTCCAGTGAAGGCCAAAATTGGTTCATTCAAAGTTTGGTTCTGAAGAGCTACCTGTGACAACCCGCCTACTAAAATAATAGGTGGCCAGCCCAATACTCCAATAATCACAGGAATCATAGGTGGTCCATTCTTAGCATCACTGTCGATTAAAATAATAGTATGAGATAACTACCAATCATTTTAGAAAACGGACTGTCAAATTTAAAAATTTAAAAGTAAAAGAAAAACTCTTAGACAATCCCATTTGTAAAAACGGTGAGTATCAAAAATCGATGAATGAAGTATGACAATACATAAATATCACCGAATAAGCTGTCGGTGCACAGACCAATACAAATAGTACATCGAGTATTACAATTCAATATTTACAATATAATGAATGAGTGCAATACCTTGGGCAAACACGCCCGAATAAATATACTGAACATAACTAGAGTACAGTAGAAAGGAGCGTCTACTACAAGTATCCTACAACATCCGCAATATGTTGTAGCTCCATGACAACTGGAATGGAATATGCAAATACGGGTGTCCATGCGGAAGAGCACCTGTACGGCAAGGAATATATGCAGAAACAAAGAAATATAGATACGGGTCAGGGCCCGGTTCGATATGATTACCATGTGACTAAAATGCATGATAGTTAAGTGCGTAATTCTCTCGCAGATAACAATAATATTTCTCACCTCTCAATCTAGCAGCAACCTAGCGCAATATCGTGGGATGTTCTAGTTAACCCTAAGTACTAAGGGCTAACTTCTCCCCATTCTCAACACTATGCCCTATTCGTGCGTGGGGTGTCTCGCAAAGCGAAATCCAAACAAGGAACCTCCCCCCCCCCCTCCGATACACTACTACTTAGGCAAGGTTGATCATCGATATCCATTAGATCCTTAGCACGAAATAATCAACAAATGTATGTGTGTGCATAAGTGTGAGAGATCACATCTACAGCTACTCAAATAAAATGAAATAAAACCCATCCATCATCTAATGGCACAATTCCTAATTCTTTCTTTAGGAATACATATAAATGGTACAACATTTTATCAAACGTTTACCAAATTACTTTCATCATGTACTATTTTGTTTCGAAATTCTATTCCTTATCAGGAAATATAATCATAGTTTTTAAGCTCTTTGTGGCATCATATCTCAATTACACATTTTGTAAAAATCTCTTCCTTATCAGGAATATAATCATCATTACATGCTCTTTATGGCATTTCATCGTGCTCTTTGTGGCACTTCCTCATGCTCTTTATGGCATTTCATTGTGCTCTTTATGGCACCCATCATACATCAAGTCCAACTTGATTTAAAATAGTTATAATCATATATATATATATAACAATTCTAAGACCGCCCGTCCGGGTTTCCCCACTGTGAGCGCCCCTAAATGGCTATCATCTTCCAGGACCTATCACCAAGACAACCTGGGATCCTATCGAAACGTCGGGAAGCGACCATGTGCCTGCGGGATAGTCAAGACCACACCCGGAATCTCCTAACCATCGCATAAAAATATACAATCACAAGCGCTCACATGGCCTAGGGACTATATCCACCCTGCATTCATTAGCCAGGGGGCTTCACCACAACGCGCGCGATTTCCCTTATGATAGCGATTTAGAGAGGTGTGTATCCATAAATTAACATTTATGAAAAACATTACTTTTTCATTTTGAAAACATCATATTTTACATTTCCAAAAATCATCCATTTAGCCATTAAGCACCACGTTTTAGAATGTGCATTTCATTCTCATTAAGTCATACTTTATTAATGACCTAAGACCCAAAGTGCCACTAACCTCAAAATAGCCTCCAAGAGTTCATATTATTTCATAAACCCTCAAAGTGAGTCTCCATAATGGAGTGTATCCTAAAAGCTCAACATTAATATTTTAACTTCCAATTTATCTTTAGGTTAACCTCCTATATTATTCGGACATTAACCAATACAAACTAGCCCACGGGTAAGCCCAAATATCCCCTCTTAACCTAGGACATTAGTCTACCCAATAACAACCCTCTAGGACTCCCCATTACTTCCCAAAGGAAGGTCCCTAAACCTTGGACTTAAAAAGAAAACGGGCTAAAAAATCAAACTAGGAAAACCTCACAAAAACAGGGCAACCGAATCGATTCGCCCCTTGGGCCGAATCGATTCGCCCTGGCGAATCGATTCGCTAAACAGCTGAATCAATTCGGTGAGAAAAAACTGACTTTCTGCAATTGCCGAATCGATTTGGTTTTAACCTGAATCGATTCGGTCTGCCAGACCTGTATCCTTCTCCTCATCCGAATCGATTCGCCCCTAGGGCCGAATCGATTCGGTCCTGAAATTTTGACCAGTTTGGACTACGGTGTGACACCCCGACTAATTAAATACCGGGTAGCTACTCCTTTATTAAATTAATTCAAAATGCCAAGTTGGTCCAGTTAATAGCATCACTGTCGAAAACATTTTAATGATTACTAACCACCTAGTATTTAAAAAGTAAGTGCCAAATTTTAATTTAAGTCTGATTAACATGCAACAAGTGTAATAAAGAATAATAACACCATTCACCATAATGAAGTAAATAGAATAACCATCACATAACGTAAATAAAGTCTGGAGGAAAAACTCCTCACTACAATCCCACAACTGGAAAGTAAACTGAATACTAAAACATTACATGCCAAAGTCTGAAAACTGAAATGGAAATGTAACTCTAATAGAAATGGGCAACATGCCCTACAACTGATAGATAATGAATCTGGAATCCAAGTGATAGAGGCGTCTATAAGCAAAATCCCCGTAGCTTCCACAAACAGCTACAGCTCGTCACCTGAATGAATATCCTATGCATGGTGTCCTTGTGGCTGGGCACCTAAAATGGTTTTACAAAGAAAAGTAGATTTGAAAGCAAACGGGTCAGAGCCCGAATGTGGAGTTATATTTTAAAAACCTGCAAGTGCTTTAAAAACATTTAAAACATTAAATGCAAAGTACATGTTAGGACGTGCACTCACATGATATTCTCACCTCTCGTCTAACTGTGCACTCCTAACGTAAGTACCCATCTAGAGTGATACAAACTACTAGCTAAGTGACAACATATCTAGCTAGACTATCATAGGTTCTACCCTTATTACTCGGTTCTATTAACATTATAACGCTCGTAATTAAATAGGGGTTCAACGTAAACTCAGATGCTCAATATGCAATATATTACACTATTAGTTAACTCGTTATGTTTCTCGAATCAATACCGTAATTATTTCACAACATTAACATGAAGGTTCTCATTAATTAAGTGTATATTATTCACATCATAAATATACAATACAAGCACCCCGAGAACTAAGCTGCGGTGCACACATACTCTGCTATCCATCCCGGTACATCACGTACATAAGGATTACATATTCCGAATCTCTCAGGAATAGTTCACAGATAACAACATCACAAACAATGGAGGCGAACACAGTCACATCACATAGGTCATGCATATACCTACGCTCCTACAATCAGCGGACTTATTAATATCCCAATAAGTCTTTCTATGACCTATGTTCATCAAGGTAACCAGTCTAAATCCGGGCAATACAAGGATTAGAGGGCCCTAAGCGAACGCAAACCAACCGTGATAGCAAGTATGGTAGGTATGTCATACACACAATTCATATACCAATACTGAGTAAACACACGTCTTAGTAATCCCGTAGTTTAATCGTAGTACATATCGCATTCTCGTACTAACTTATAATTATCACAATTTATACTATTCCGATTTATAATCATACGCACCATAATTTATTCTCTCGTCGTAGTAGACACTCACGTCTCAACCCAAACCGTCCATTTAATATAACTCTCATGTATAATTTCCTTCTCATAAATACCCAAAAGTCCTAATTCTATCATTACATCATCATCGGAATGTTATCTATATCCTCGAACAAGTTTACGGGACTCCAAAAAATCAAAACAGTCCAAAAAGGCCCAAACTGTCAACTCGTTAGAAGTCTCGTTCGAACGAGACTGTTCGAACGAGATTCCTCTGTCAACTCGTTAGAAGTCTCGTTCGAACGAGGCTGTTCGAACGAGATCCAGTTCGTTCGAACGAACTGTCCCTTCTAACGAGATCTCGTTCGAACGAAGTTATCGAACGAGGCTCCATTTCGTTAGAACGACTGGTCAATTCGTTAGAAGCTCGTTCGAACGACCTCGTTCGAACGACCTGGGTAGGGGCTTCTAACGACCTACCAGATTCGTCCCAGATTTCTCTAAGTTTCGTTTTTCACCATTTTTACTCCTCAAATCTCCTCTAAAATTCGTTCCAACAATGTATTAAGTTCTCTAATCATCCTCAAACATGCTAAGGTCATATACTAACATCTTTTAAGGGTTTAATACATCCTAAACATCATTAAATCACAAGTTTCTACATTTTTCCCCAATTTTCTTCAAGAACATAAACCCTAGATTTTTCTCCTCATAATTTCCCAGATTTTAATCCGTTGTTACATCACATAAATATGAAATCTCTGAATTCAATTTTCAAATAATGTTGCTACATGCAAACCTATACCCAAAATTAAGCTAATAACTTCCAATTTCATGGGTTTTCCTTTAACTCTTAATTAAAATAGATTATCAAGATTTCTAACATGGAAGAAGCATTCACTACATAAGAAATGTAATTTAAATCACTTGCCTTGATTTGCTTTCTAATTTTGATTTTGGTTTGCTGAAGATTTCTGCAGAATTTCTTCTCTCCAAGCTTCTTCTCCAATGGTGGCTTAAGGTGGCTAGGGTTTGATTTGGGGAACTTGTAAACCTAATGATAGCCTCCGTAGCTTAATGGGTTAATATGGGTTGGTTAGTGGGTTTAGTGGGTTAAATCCACATCAGATTAAAACTCCCAATTTTCGTCACTTTTAATTTCCCAAAATGTAAAATTACCAAAATACCCTTTATGATGCCGGTATGGCCTAAAAATACCCCGGAATCCAAACTACACCCCCGGCTAGTGTTTTCTGACTATCTCGACCCTTCCAGACGTGTTGGCGCACTCAAAACGACCATACGGTTCATAAATTTTAAATTCACTTTTATAATCAAAATATTACACCGTGACGCGGCGGTCCCACGCGTCTCAACAAAATTTCTAAAATGCCGTATATAAATCTCACGACAACTTTTATAATTCCAATTTCATATATACTCATATATGCACATAATTAAATACCAACTCACATCTCGTTAGTATTTATAACCCGGATTAATTTCCAAATAATTCACATTTAATTAATTAATCCAGAAAATAAATATAGCCAAAAGTACGGGGTATTACATACTTCCCCCCTACTAACTGAATTTCGTCCCGAAATTCGAAACTAGAAAGTACCTGCTAAAAACAACTCTGGATAACGTTCGCGCATCTCATCCTCGCGCTCCCATGTGGACTCGTCGACATTGTGATGTCGCCACTGAACACGCACTAACGGAACTATCTTTGACCGCAGTTTCCTCTCGCTTCGGTCCAAAATAGCAATCGGCCCCTCCTCGTAGGAGCTATCAGGATGGAGATCGATGTCCTCCACAGCAATGTGAGAATGAGCCAAATTATCTCTAAGGTATTTCCTCAGCGAGGAAATATGAAACACACCGTGAATCCGATGCAAATGCTCCGGTAACCCGAGTCTATACGCAACCGGTCCGATTCGCTCAATAATAGGAAACGGCCCCACATACCTTGGTGCCAACTTCCCCATCTTCCTGAAACGCATAATCCCCTTCATAGGAGATACCCTGAGCAAAACCTGGTCCCCTACTTGGAACTCCCTGAAAAATCTCTTCGCATCAGCGTAACTCTTCTGCCTGTCTTGAGCTACCCGAATGCGACTCCGAATCAACTCAATCCTTACCGAAGTATCCTGAATCACTTCCGGCCCAAGCAGTTTGTTGTCCCCCACCTCTAACCAACATGCTGGGGAATGACAAGGCCTACCATACAATGCCTCAAACGAAGCCATGCCAATAGTGAACTGATAGGAATTGTTGTAAGCAAACTCCACCAGTGGAAGGTACTGCTCCCATCCACCCCCGAAGTCAATAATGCACATGCGTAGCATGTCCTCCAACATCTGATTTGTGCGCTCAGCCTGCCCATCAGTCTGCGGATGATAAGCCGTACTCAACCGCAATTTCGTGCCCATGGCCTCCTGGAAACTCTCCCAAAACCTCGAAACAAATATCTTGTCTCTGTCAGACACGATATTTAGGGGCACACCGTGAAGTCTCACAATCTCTGAAATGAAGAGCTGGGCATACTGTCCCGTAGTGTAGTCAGTCCTTACGGGTAAAAAGTGGGTGACCTTGGACAACCTGTCCACAATTACCCAAACGGAGTCGTGACCCCTCTGCGAAGTAGGCAACCCCGTAATAAAGTTCATGGATATGCTCTCCCACATCCACACCGGGACCTCCAATGGCTGTAGCAATCCTGCCGGTCTCTGATGATCCACTTTTACAAGCTGACAAGTGGAGCATTTCGAAACAAACTCAGCGATATCTCTCTTCATACCGCTCCACCAATACTGACGTCTCATGTCTTGGTACATTTTGTCCCCTCCGGGATGTACCGCGAACCGTGAGCCATGCGACTCTGCCATCACATCGTGTCGCAATTCCTCCCCTTCCGGGACTACTAATATCCCATTGAAGCGTAATCCCCCGTCTGAGCTAACGGTATTGGACTCGGCTCCCTCTGCTAGTAATCGAACTATCTGCTCCTGACAGAACGGGTCATTAGCCTGTGCCCGTACTACCTTCGTGACAATGTGCGGTGTAACGGTCATCACAGACATGAAATATCGGGCCACTGCATCCTGGTGTCCCAATTCCTTCCACTTAGCCTTCCACACCTCTGCCACCTCGTCTGCTGGCCTACGGCTCAACGCGTCTGCTACCACGTTAGCCTTACCCGGGTGGTACTGGATGTCGAACTGGTAGTCTTTCACAAACTCAAGCCACCTACGCTGCCGCATATTCAATTCCTTCTGCGTGAATAGGTACTGTAGGGAGTTGTGGTCCGTGAATAGTTGGAACTTCTCCCCCAAAAGATAGTGCCTCCAAATCCGTAGGGCAAATACCACTGCCGCCAACTCCAAATCATGCGTGGGGTAATTCTTCTCATGAGGCTTAAGCTTACGGGAAGCATAAGCTATGGCCTGTCTCTCCTGCTGCAATACACCTCCAAGCCCTTGCAAAGACGCATCGGTGTAAACCAAATACTCAACTCCCGGTCTCGGCAATGCTAACACAGGTGCTGAGGTCAATTTGTCCTTCAATTCATCGAATGCCAACCGACAGGCGTCACTCCAGATGTATGGCTCACCCTTACGAGTCAGATGTGTCAAAGGACCTGCTATCTCCGAGAAACCCCGAATAAACCTCCTGTAGTATCCTGCTAGACCCAAGAAACTACGAATCTCAGTTGGTGTCGTGGGCTATCCCCACTCCCTCACCGCTGATACTTTCCCTGGATCAACAGATATTCCCCGATCGGAAATGATATGTCCCAAAAACTGGACTTCCTTCAGCCAAAACCCGCACTTCTCATATTTTGCATACAACTTGTTCTGACGAAGTGTCTACAAAACCTGCCTCAAATGCTCGGCGTGCTCCTCCTCTGTCTGGGAGTAAACCAGAATACAATCAATGAAGACAATGACAAACTGGTCTAGGAAATCCCTGAACACTCTGTTCATCAAGTCCATAAACACTGCTGGAGCGTTGGTCAAACCGAAAGGCATAACCCGAAACTCGTAAGAACCATATCTCGACAAGAACGCAGTCTTCGAGACATCATCCTCCCTGATACGCAACTGATGGTATCCCGATCTCAAATCAATCTTCGAGAATAAAGAAGCTCCTCTCAACTGGTCGAATAAGTCATCGATTCGAGGCAACGGATACTTATTCCATATCGTGACCTTATTCAACTCTCGGTAGTCCACACACAATCTCAGTGAACCGTCCCTCTTCTTCACAAATAAAACTGGAGCGCCCAAAGGTGAGGTACTCCTGCGAATAAAGCCCTGACCTAACAGCTGCTCTATCTGATCCCGTAACTCCCTCATCTCAGCTGGAGCCATACGGTACGGTGCGCGTGCTATAGGTCTCGTACCCGGTAGCAAATCTATAACAAAGTCTATCTCTCGACTGGGTGGTAAGCCTGGTATCTCCTGAAACACATCCGAATACTCCCTGACGACTGGGATAGAATCTAAAGGAATCACTACCTCCTTAGAGGTATCCTCCTCAATGTAATACAGATGAGCGGTCGATCCTCCCTCTGGGTGAGGCATCGCCACTATAAACATCTCTTGCCCCGGAATGGCAAAAATAATGCTCCCGCTGAAGCAATAAATCATGGCCCTATAAGCTACGAGCCAGTCCATACCGATAATCACATTGTGAACATGCATATCTAATACTAACATGTCTGCAGGTAATACCAAACCACCAATCTCCGCCCCCACTCCCCGGCATATAAAGAAAATAAGTGACCCACTCCCCAATGGTGAGTCGACACACGTCACTGTGCTCTCTGTCGTGGCTAACAATCCTAAAGCGTTCGCGAAGTGTGTGGCTATAAGACAATGTGTAGCACCCGTATCAAATAATACCCGACCCATAGTGCCATGGATAGGAAACGTACCCTCAATCGCGGGCGGTGCCTGTGGAACTGCAGCCTGGTGGACGTTGTAGACACGTCCATACTGTAGCTGCCCCTGCTGAGCTGGGACTGCTGGAATGGGTGGCAATGCTGCCATCTGTGGCGGTGTGGGGAGAGCGGCGGGAAACATAGGCCTATGTGGCTCCTGGCGAGCACCCTGCTGCTGCTGCTGTGGGGCCCTGCCCCTATCAGGACAATCCTGTCGCTTATGGCCAGTCTTGCCACAAACGAAACATTTCCCTGGGAAGTTCCCTCCTCTATGCCCCTACTGTCCCCGACCCTGGTGGCCGTTACCGTTCCTCCCTTGGCCCTGGTGAAATTGCTGCCCATTCTGCCCCTGTTGGCCCTGATGGCCGTTTGGACCCTGATGGCCCTGACGGAAACCTCCTTGTCCCTGTCTGTAGTTCCCTGACCGGAACCTCTTATTATCCCCCTGCTGGGAGCCCTGCTCATTCTGTCTCTGCCCCTGACCAGATTGTGCCCCGCTGGCACCATGTCCTCCAGTCCTGCCCTGATGGCTAGACTCTCCCGACCTCTTGCCCTCGGCCATATGAAAACGGTGGTCCTGGCAGTGTAACAATGCAGCGTTAACCACATCAGAATAGGTGGCCAACGATAGGTTCCCTAGCAGATGCTGACGGATCCTCCATGTCAACCCGTCCGTGAACTTCTCAATCTTCTTCTTCTCTGTTGGTATCTCGTCTGGAACGATGTTCAACAAATTCGTGAACTCGGCCTCATAATCGGCCACAGTCTTACCTTCCTGCTTCAGACTCATCAATTTCCTCCTCATTTCCGTATGAACAGCTGACGGAAAGTACTTGCGGTCGAACCGCACCCAGAACTCCTGAATCGTGAGAGTATCCCTCTCCTCCATGGTGGTAATAGACTCCCACCACTGTAGCGCAGATCCAACTAGCTTGAAAGTAGCTAGCACCTGCTTCTGAACGTCCGTGCACTCATACATCATTAAGTGCCTCTGCATATCCTTCCTCCACTGGCTCGAGACTACCACATCTGAGCTACCTGCAAACTCTGGCGGATGCGCTTTCTGAAAAGCGTCACGTACACGCTCCCAAGCAGACGGGAATGCATTAGCCTGTACTGGCGCGACAACCGGCGCCTGAGGTGGTGCCTGCTAAACAACGGCAATGGAGGCATTTACCGCTTGGGCTACTATAGCTGCAACCTCAGCGGCGTTCATCATGCCCTAAACTGGAGCGGGCTGGGGTTCGGGCGTTGCATCCCTGGGAACTCATCGTGCACGTCGTGGAGGCATCTGAAATAAGAACAAAGTTTATAAGTTCGCTGTTTATAAACTTAAAATAGCTTAAGGACGAAGCATACACAAAAAGAGTACAACAGTCCTAAAATATAGGGCTCTATATCATAGAAACTTAGCGGAAACATAATAAGCCGTCAGATCCTAAAGGACATTAGAACCTGATGCTCTGATACCACATGTGACACCCCGACTAATTAAATACCGGGTAGCTACTCCTTTATTAAATTAATTCAAAATGCCAAGTTGGTCCAGTTAATAGCATCATTGTCGAAAACATTTTAATGTTTACTAACCACCTAGTATTTAAAAAGTAAGTGCCAAATTTTAATTTAAGTCTGATTAACATGCAACAAGTGTAATAAAGAATAATAACACCATTCACCATAATGAAGTAAATAGAATAACCATCACATAACGTAAATAAAGTCTGGAGGAAAAACTCCTCACTACAATCCCACAACTGGAAAGTAAACTGAATACTAAAACATTACATGCCAAAGTCTGAAAACTGAAATGGAAATGTAACTCTAATAGAAATGGGCAACATGCCCTACAACTGATAGATAATGAATCTGGAATCCAAGTGATAGAGGCGTCTACAAGCAAAATCCCCGTAGCTTCCACAAACAGCTACAGCTCGTCACCTGAATGAATATCCTATGCATGGTGTCCTTGTGGCTGGGCACCTAAAATGGTTTTACAAAGAAAAGTAGATTTGAAAGCAAACGGGTCAGAGCCCGAATGTGGAGTTATATTTTAAAAACCTGCAAGTGCTTTAAAAACATTTAAAACATTAAATGCAAAGTACATGTTAGGACGTGCACTCACATGATATTCTCACCTCTCGTCTAACTGTGCACTCCTAACGTAAGTACCCATCTAGAGTGATACAAACTACTAGCTAAGTGACAACATATCTAGCTAGACTATCATAGGTTCTACCCTTATTACTCGGTTATATTAACATTATAACGCTCGTAATTAAATAGGGGTTCAACGTAAACTTAGATGCTCAATATGCAATATATTACACTATTAGCTAACTCGTTATGTTTCTCGAATCAATACCGTAATTATTTCACAACATTAACATGAAGGTTCTCATTAATTAAGTGTATATTATTCACATCATAAATATACAATACAAGCACCCCGAGAACTAAGCTGCAGTGCACACATACTCTGCTATCCATCCCGGTACATCACGTACATAAGTATTACATATTACGAATCTCTCAGGAATAGTTCACAGATAACAACATCACAAACAATGGAGGCGAACACAGTCACATCACATAGGTCACGCACATACCTACGCTCCTACGATCAGCGGACTTATTAATATCCCAATAAGTCTTTCTATGACCTATGTTCATCAAGGTAACCAGTCTAAATCCGGGCAACACAAGGATTAGAAGGCCCTAAGCGAACGCAAACCTCCCGTGATAGCAAGTATGGTAGGTATGTCATACACACAATTCATATACCAATACTAAGTAAACACACGTCTTAGTAATCCCGTAGTTTAATCGTAGTACATATCGCATTCTCGTACTAACTTATAAGTATCACAATTTATATTATTCCGGTTTATAATCATACGCACCATAATTTATTCTCTCGTCGTAGTAGACACTCACGTCTCAACCCAAACCGTCCATTTAATATAACTCTCATGTATAATTTCCTTCTCATAAATACCCAAAAGTCCCAATTCTATCATTACATCATCATCGGAATGTTATCTATATCCTCGAACAAGTTTACGGGACTCCAAAAAATCAAAATAGTCCAAAAAGGCCCAAACTGTCAACTCGTTAGAAGTCTCGTTCGAACGAGACTGTTCGAACGAGATTCCTCTGTCAACTCGTTAGAAGTCTCGTTCGAACGAGGCTGTTCGAACGAGATCCAGTTCGTTCGAACGAACTGTCCCTTCTAACGAGATCTCGTTCAAACGAAGTTATCGAACGAGGCTCCATTTCGTTAGAATGACTGGTCAATTCGTTAGAAGCTCGTTCGAACGACCTCGTTCGAACGACCTGGGTAGGGGCTTCTAACGACCTACCAGATTCGTCCCAGATTTCTCTAAGTTTCGTTTTTCACCATTTTTACTCCTCAAATCTCCTCTAAAATTCGTTCCAACAATGTATTAAGTTCTCTAATCATCCTCAAACATGCTAAGGTCATATACTAACATCTTTTAAGGGTTTAATACATCCTAAACATCATTAAATCACAAGTTTCTACATTTTTCCCCAATTTTCTTCAAGAACATAAACCCTAGATTTTTCTCCTCATAATTTCCCAGATTTTAATCCGTTGTTACATCACATAAATATGAAATCTCTGAATTCAATTTTCAAATAATGTTTCTACATGCAAACCTATACCCAAAATTAAGCTAATAACTTCCAATTTCATGGGTTTTCCTTTAACTCTTAATTAAAATAGATTATCAAGATTTCTAACATGGAAGAAGCATTCACTGCATAAGAAATGTAATTTAAATCACTTGCCTTGATTTGCTTTCTGATTTTGATGTTGGTTTGGTGAAGATTTCTGCAGAATTTCTTCTCTCCAAGCTTCTTCTCCAATGGTGGCTTAAGGTGGCTAGGGTTTGATTTGGGGAACTTGTAAACCTAATGATAGCCTCCGTAGCTTAATGGGTTAATATGGGTTGGTTAGTGGGTTAAATACACATCAGATTAAAACTCCCAATTTTCGTCACTTTTAATTTCCCAAAATGTAAAATTATCAAAATACCCTTTATGATGTCGGTATGGCCTAAAAATACCCCGGAATCCAAACTACACCCCCGGCTAGTGTTTTCTGACTATCTCGACCCTTCCGGACGCGTTGGCGCACTCAAAATTACCATACGGTTCATAGATTTTAAATTCACTTTTATAATCAAAATATTACACCGTGACGCGGCGGTCCCACGCGTCTCAACAAAATTTCTAAAATGCCGTATATAAATCTCACGACAACTTTCATAATTCCAATTTCATATATACTCATATATGCACATAATTAAATACCAACTCACATCTCGTTAGTATTTATAACCCGGATTAATTTCCAAATAATTCACATTTAATTAATTAATCCAGAAAATAAATATAGCCAAAAGTACGGGGTATTACATACGGGTTGTATGAACCCTAAAATCCCAAAACCTCAAATATTTGATTTTATCCAACATCAACAACATCTAATTCTCCCAAATCATTTCTACACCATTTATAACTAATAATTTATCCTCAAATCAAATTAAAACTAAGATTTAAGGGTTTAATCATCAAAATCAACAAATACCCATTTATGGTTTAAACCTCCCAAAACTTAACTACACATGCAGATTTATCACATTAAATCAATATCTAGCAAGTAAGAAACTTGCCTCGAGGTTCGTAGTCTCGGATCACCTCCGGTAGCGACGGAATCCGGCCCAAAATCTTCATTTTCTCTCTTTCTCCCATTTTCTCCCAACTCTCTTCTCTCTCTCTCTCCTTTGGCTTCTCTCACACAAATGAAGAAAAAGAAAGGGGGTGGGGGACTTATACGGGTCTCAAAACTTAAATCCCCACTTTTAATTGTTAATACACCACTAAAATGACTCGTAACCACTTAGTTGAGCCATAACGTGTAAAAAGTGCCCGAAACCCAAAAATATAACGTGGCACTTATTTCAACTATCTCGACCATTCTAAAAACAACCGCACCCCCTATTTTGGCATCCGGAAAAGTGTGAACTATTTTGTGTTCCAGTTTCATTTTAATTCATTAATTATACCCAAATTTAAATATAGGTCATAACCGTCGTTTTACATATAACGACGCAAAATACACAATATAATGCTATTTACCTTCTCATAACGGTAAATAGACAAAACATAGTAAATATTATCCCTAAGTCTCACGGGAAATAATATTTACTCCAACATCCCCTATTTTATAAAATTAGCCCATCAGGCAAAATAGTATAAAATAGTCGCTCAAAAACCTGGGTTGTTACACTACCATATCTCGTTCTAATGAAATACCATATCTCATTTTAACGACATCATGGAAAAATATTTTTCTTTTTAAAAAACTATTAAAAAAGATAAAATATTTTTAAAATATTTTTAAAATGATTTTATATTAACCTACACCCAAATATAAAATCTCCAAGGATCAAAATATTTACGAATCCATACCTAAGAGATCCTCCAAACCTGAAGACAAAGACGAGCACGAAACACGGCAAAGTGACATAGATTTCTAACTTGTCCACTACTTCTTCAAGAAACCACATCTTAGGCTTGAAACGTCAACATACTCAAGTCCTAAACTATAACTCAAAGAGTTTTTCCCAGACATGAAATAAGTCAACACGTACAAATTAACTCTATTCAGAAATGTATCCTGACAAATCTCTCTATTTGGCTATTCCGGGATAAAACCAAAAATAAAAACTCGTATGGGTTGTCAAGCTCATCTAAGACTCAATCTTCAACCCCAAAAGGAAAGGGTACAACTTAACTGACTCATAAAACTTGATAAACTTTGTTTGATTGTAAACTTTTTCGCATGGTGCAAGCCTTCATACTTAAACACGCCTTCAAATGCAAAGAGAATATAACAATATATAGAATCTTTATAAGAATAAACTCTCCCTATGTCTAATCATCCCCACTTATGAAAGATGTCTTTATCTAAGATAATGATATCCACCTAAAACTAAAGTAAAATATACCATTTCTCCCCCTTTTTTGTTCAGTAATAAATAGAGAAAGAATGCACAATAAAACATTTCTGCTCCATAAACCATTTCTCCCCCAAAACGTGAGAACGTATGATATCAATTGAAAATATAGAGGAAATAATTATATCATACAATGGTGTAAATTGCAACTAACACAACATGGAAAACAATCACTAATAATCCAAACATTCATCAATCAATACCAATTTTGATTCAAAAATGACACCAACTTCAATAAAAAATGACGCATGAGATACAAATGTAAACAATCAAAAAGAGATACCAGTATGATCATATAGCATGCCAGTTTGATTCAAAGATAAAATATATGGAAAATATGGATTAAAAGCAAATGCAAAGACTCAAAACAAAAGATATCATATATATATATATATATATATATATATATATATATATATATATATATAGAGAGAGAGAGAGAGAGAGTGAAAGTGAGGCTCAAGTGAATCACTCAATATACATCACTCCTACATTATTATTAAATCGATAATAACCTCGTAACAAAACAACACTCCAAAAATATAAACCCAAATAAGCTAAAATACCTCACATATGTCTCTCTCTTCGTATCAAGGTCGTGCTCACTCTCTCCCTCTCAGATTTCGCCTCCCACGATAAAAAAAAAGTCTATCTTCTTCCCTAAATAGGTAACTCATAATTTATGTTTTGTAAATCGAAATCGTTTTCATACCAGTTGCGTTAAAAAAAATTGTAAACCTAACTCGTTTTCAATTTCTGTACACCTGAGTTGAGTTAATTTATTAAGTTAATTTGTTGAAAAAACCTAATTTGTTTGATTTTCTCATTTGGTTCCTCTTTCCTCGTTTGATTTATTCCAGAAAATAAACCTAATTTGCTTGATTTTCTTATCTGGTTCCTCTTTTCTCATTTGATTTATTCAAGAAAATATTTAAATTAAAACTAATATACATTATAATTAATTCCTATTTCCTCATTTGACTTTTTTCTTCTTCAGAAAATGGAGTCTTCTTTTGTTGGAAATAACAAATAACTTTGGATATTGGATAATATGCAAATAGAATTTGAATTTGAGTGTAATGGAAATGTGGAAATTGACACGGTTCAATAAGTTGATTCCGAACAAGATAATTTATTCAATCGTCCTGTACAAATGGAAAAAACACCAAATATTGGGCAATAGTTTGAAAGTTTGGATGATGTTTGGAACTTCTACAATGAATATGCTAAAATTTTTAGGATTTAGTGTTCGTAATTCCACGCTTAATAGGTGTCGGGAGACGAATGAGACCATTAGGAGGTCACATGTATGTTTAAAACAAGGAAAGTGTACGCTTGTAGCGAAATCGGAGACATCTAGATGTCGAGGGGGCATTAGAGAGGATTGTAAACCTAAGTTTGTGGTGTTGTGTTCGAAAGATAATAAGTTTGTAGTTAGTATATTTGTTAAGGGTCATAGTCACCCACCCCTTATGCACTTTGTTTTGGTGAAAATTGTGGATATTTATACGAGCGAAATCTTCAATTGGTTTCAAAATGAAATGTGGGAATTATTGAATTATAAGATAGATTTTAAGATTGATGAGGGGCATAAAAAATTATTTGGGGTTAGAAAGACAATTGGAGATAACCAACGTGTGCGACTTATAATTTATGATCGAAGTTTGGATTTAGTATCTTATAGTTACAAGTTGTTTGATAGCTCGGGTATTCCATGTCAACACATGCTCGCATATTTGGTTGAGTTTTTTAATATTCATAGTTTATCGAGCAAGTAGATATTGAGTAGGGGACCAAGAGAGACAAAAAGTTAACCATTAAGGATTCTAGTGGGACGGTGATAACATGCGACAAATCGTACTTCCTCCAATGTAGTCGACTAATTCAAAGATCTTTAAATCTGGTGGGGGAGCCCTTATTAGTCCGGAAGCTACAAATTTTTATTATGATGCTTTAGATGTGGCATGTGAAGAGATATATTTACTCATTGATCGTGTACAACCATCAATACCATTGTTGCCCAGTCCTAATGGTGGAGTTTCGATTAACATGAGTAACAATTTCAAACACATCGACAATGAACCACAACAAGTAAGGGCGAAAGGATGTGGCAAGCGACTAAAAGGTGGAAACGAGAAAGCATTGAAAAGGGCAAAAAATGTGAAAGAGTGACGTTGTAATGGGTGTGGTTTCGTATGCCAATCTCATGACAAAAGAAATTGTCCGGTATTCAATAATAGGTAATAATTTTTTTTCTTGCGTGTTATTAATATTAAATACTAATTAATAAAAAAAAATAACTTGTTTTTAAATTTCTCATGTAGGGTCATGAATGATAATTCGGAAGGAATATCGGTTTCAAGTTCGTTAGAGGGGATTTTAAGTTGAGTGTAGTGGTGGAGATGTCTAGAGTGTGGTTCTGAGTAGTGTTGAAGATGTCTGGGTTTTGTATCGGATGTATTTATTTTAGTATGAAGCTTAGTCATTATACCTGTGTTTTGTATTGGATGTATTTTGTAATGACATATTTTTATAAGTCCGTTATCAATTTATTATGCCATATACCGCTACACCGTCGAAGAGCATTCAAGAGCAATCAACATCAAGACGGATCCGAATTAATCAAGTTCTGCGTCAAAAAGACTCCGCGAAGTTTACTTTGGTAAGGTTTTGTTTTTAATACCTTAACTTTGCACTTAGAGCTTTTGGGATATTTTTAAAAAATATTATCTAAGTGTTGGAGTGGACTTTTTCGTCAAAATTTGAGAATGAGTATTTTTTCTAAGTGTTGGAGCGGAGATTAAAATAATAGTTTTTGACGACCATGTCGTTCAAGCGAGATCAGCATCTCGTTCGAATGAGATTGGTATGTCGCGCGATGTCGGTTGAACAACACGTGTCCTTCGTTCGAGCGACACAGTAGAATTGTGAGACTTTCCCCATTTGAACCCTAATCTTGTGTAAACCTAATGGGAACGTCCTTAAAACATAATGGGATATATTATCGGTGACAGTAGGCCTTGGTAGGATGGGAACTTAATCATGAATTAAAGAATTAAGGCTAAGTTTAATCGGGCATAATTTGTAATGCGAGTGAATTCGGGAGAATGAGAACGGATCACAAAGAAATGAGTGAACTTATGACTTAGACCAGTAGAGTATGAGTGTATTAACAACTGAATTAACTTAAGGGGTAACTAGGACCCTTCGGGTAGAGAAAAATACTCAGGAGAATACGATAAAGAGCTATAATCATAGTTAAATAGTACGGTGAGTATTCGGGAGAGCTATGATCGTAGTTAAATAGTATCATGGTTTATTCGGTATTAATTTTATTCAGTTATTTATCTTGTGATTGGTTCAGATTTTTATTACTACGTGAATGGCTTGGTATTTGTATTTGTTTCCGCATGTTGGTATTGTTTAATGAAAAGATAAAATTTGGAACCGGATTTTAGAATATTAGGTGGTTAGTAAACTTATAAAATAATTTCGACAGTGATTCAAAGAATGAAGTAGATGAGATTCCTAGTTTATTTTTATAAAGGATTAATCACCCAATATTCAAATAGGCGAGGTTTTACATTGGTTTAGCTGTGAATGGTTATAGAAGGGTCTTGACCCCGATTTCACCTTTCTACTTATTATATCCATTGATGATTCTTGCAATTTGGAAATGCTAATTGCTTTAAGTTAAATTAGAGGGACCCAACATTCTTCCACATTATTTGATTTCCTCTTTCAGTCCACTTATAAAACTTGAAATGAAATAGTCCTCCGATAATGCCCTTTGTTTAGCTAGAACCAAAATATGTAATTCTTCAAACCACTCTTGATATTCTTCCACGATTGAGTTTTGTTACAACTTGTTAAATGTATTTATCACATCTTCATGACCAAGATCTGCAAATCTTGATTCCATCGCCTCGGCGAACTCTCTCGAGTACACCCCATCCACATGATGAAAATACGTTTGGAACCAATGATCTGCCTTGCCTTCTAAATGCATGGAAGCAAAAACCACTTCATGTTCTTCTACCATAGGAAATATCAAGAAATATTTATGATATTTTCGCAGCCACCCTCATGGATCACTGCCATCAAATCGCGAAAAAATTATTCTTGGGTTTTTGTGGTTGAACCAAGGCGCCTCTTCCCATCTTAGTGCTCTGCGAATAGGATCCCGTAACAGTGGTTGTTCAAATCTTCTCTAATTATCCATTGTTGCCCCATTTGAGTGGGTGTCTGACCTTGCTGATTGACTAACACTTGCATTTAATTTGTCAGGGTAACAATTCCTTCTTGCAAACTAGCAACTGTTACTTTAAGATCCTCCATCTTCTTTCGATTTTCGTATTCACTATTATAGGAATTGGATGATTTATTTTCATCTGCCATTGCAGCAGAATGGATTAAGGATGGCTTGGCTCTGATACCAAATTTGTCACGTCCTTGTGGGTGACGGTGATCAGATTTCAGAAACAGGGTTGGAAGAAAAAGAATATATAATCGAGAGAGAATTGGGAAGAAAAGAAATCCATACTATTTATTACCTACCTTTCTTTGTTATAGTCTTTACAGTTTATAGAGAATCGTCAAACTAATGTAACTAAAGCATGTGTACTGTTATTCTATTATATGAGAATTAGTTCCCGCCAAACAAACATCCAACTCAGTTAATTCATCTGTTAGAGAATTTGTTAGACCATTTGACTGAGAACGACGACGCAACTCAATATGTAACATTTTCAGTGGATGTTTTTATCTTTTCTTTTGAAACACTCCTTCTGATTGGTTAGGGACGCCTAGGCTAAGAAAAATCAGGGTTTACATCATCCTTTAAGTTCACGGACTCGAATGGATCAAGGTTATCGGATGTTGATTACGTCCTTGAGTCAAGATCTTTAGAGTTGGGATCTTGATCGTCTTGTAAGAAGTCTGTTGACCCGCATCCCACTTCAGAGTTCCTTTTAGTGTGAGCTAACAATCATTAAACTTGAATTACTCTCTAATCTCAACAAATTATAAATGCTTGCACTACACCAAAAAGGCCAAATTGGCACCCTTTAGCCGGCCAGACTTGTTACGGTCATTGACCGTGATAAAAAAAATACACATTTTTTATCACGGTCATTGACCGTAACAAGATCTTGTCACGGTCAATGACCGTGATAATTCTTATAATATTGTCACGGTCAAAGACCGTGACATGTCCGTGATAAGTTTAGCCGCTAATAACCCTTTCCCCTCCTTTTTTTCTCACCGCTTTGTTTCTCTCCACTTTCTCTCTCCCTCTCTCTACGCGCTGCTCTCCCTCTCTCTCTCTCTACTTTCAGGTTGGTCTCTCTCTCTCTCTATCTCTCTCTCTTCCATTCGTATATATGTGTGTGTGTATATCTTCATGTGTGTGTGTGTGTGTTTGTGCGTGTGTGTGGTAGGTGGGGGCTAGGGGTCGTGGTGGGGAGGGGAGGGGAGGGGGTGTATATGGGTGTGCGTGTGTGTGTGTGGTGGGGGGTGGGGAGGGGGTGGGGTTGTGTGTGTGTGGTGGTGGGGGAAGGGGGTGGGGCAGGGTGGGGGGAGGGGGCACTGCTGGCGGTGAGGGTGGGGTAAGGGGTGGGGGTGGGGCAGGGGGTGGGGTTGCATGTGTGTGTATGTGTGCGTATGTGTATGTGCGCGTGTAGTGTGCGTGTATGTGCATGTTTGTGTGTATGTGCGGGAGGGGGGAATGATTCGGGGGTTGTCACGGAGGGTGGGGTTGCGTGTGTGTGTGTGTGTGTGCGCGCGCGCGTGTGTGGGGAGGGGGTGGGGATGGGGTGGGGCAAGGGGAAATGGGGTGGGGTGGGGATTGTTAATTTTTTTTATTAAATTTTGATTGGTTTATTAGATATTTTTCCTCGTATGCAAGTAGTGTCTCTTGTAAACGAATTGATTAATTATTAATTTTTTTAGTAAATTAATATATGAAAGTAGGATTGCCCCTCATTATAAATTAGTAAATAAATAATCGTATACTTTAATTTTTAGTTTAATTGATGAAAATAATTAATTGACTAGATGAATTAGAAGGAGTACGGGATACACATTTGTTGTTTCCATTGCGGTTGGATTATAGTGGATCGATGTTGGGTTGGTTAATTTTAAAAGTGGCATGACCACTGGATTATTGTCCATATGGGGGTGGGATTTTTCAACTTTTTTTTAAAATTACTTTGTATAATGAACAATATATATATATATAGGTATATATATATTGAAATTACATGTAGTGCGCATAGATACTAGCCTTCTAGTTCTTATGCGTACGCATTCAATAGCCTTTAGACCCGTTCGAGAGTCATTACCCCTGTAATGAGATCTCTCAAATTGTCCCGTTTGGACAGTTTGGGACTGCATAATTTCTGTATAATAATATTCTTAGCGGATTAAAGTTGTTACTCTTGGAGGAAGTTCAGCAGTCGTATCCTAATGTTCTCTGGGTACATACTAGATTGACAAGTGTGACTGTTATTTCAATTGATCAATTGAAATAACACTCACACTTGCCAATCTACGTCGTGTACTTAGAGAACTACGAGGATATGCTGCCGAATTTTTCTCAAATCGTAACAATGTGCATGAGCTGTTAAGTATATTACTGAAATATGCGATCTTGAATGGGATAGGACCACTCACCCTTTAGAGGAGATGGAGGATATATGAATTTCTATTATAAATTGAATTTAAATTTGAAATTTAAGAATCGAAGACACAATTAAATAAAACATACTATAAATCAAAGTTTTGTTTATACTAATCCATGAATATACGCTTCTTCCTTTAATAGGTGATTAGTTGTGGTAGCTGTGATGGGATATCCGAAATACAAAGAGTTGATGGGTGAGACAAATAGAATGGGGGATGTGTTTCGCAAAGATGTTAATGAATTTGTGAAATACGCAAAGAGATGTCATAATGATGACGAGTTTCCGTGTCCGTGTGCTAGGTGTAAGAATGGTAAGGTGTTTTAGTGGAAAATAGTTGAACTACATTTGTTAAGATTGGGTATGCAAGATAGTTATCGATTTTGGAGTTTTCACGGTGAATTAAAAGTTCCTTTGCCCCCGAACAACCATCACAACAACCTTTAACAAGTAGGATAGATGTAGAAGGGGATGACGTAGATCATAATATGTTAGAGGATTTAGTTGATGATGCATATGGAGTTTATGAAGTAGAGGAGAATGAGGTTACTGATGATGTACAAGGTTCAAGTGCTCATGAAGATATCACGATAAACCTTAACGATGACTACCAAAGTTTAAAATTTAAGGCGGCCCAACCGTTATACTCTGGCTGTGAGAAAGATCAAACAACTTTACATGTCATGGTTTGTCTGCACAGTTTGAAGACGCAGTATGATTTGTCTGGCAATAGCATGAGAGGAATTCTGAAATGGGTGAAGGGGTTACTATCCAAGGAGAATACGCTTCCAAATAGCTATCATGTAATGAAGAACAGTTTGAAAGGTTTGGGAATGAAGTATAAATCGATTCATGCTTATGTGTATGACTGCATACTATACCAAAAGGAGTATGAAAATCTCGATCGTTGTCCGGTATGCGAGGCATACCGGACAACTGGGTCAAGAAAGGCATGGTCTAGGAGGTCAATTTTATTTAACTTGCCTTATTGGAAGAATAACCCGGTGCGCCATGTAGTGGATGTGATGCATACACAGAAGAACTTCGCTCAACATATTGTGGGCAATAGCCTTGGGGGGAGTCATTCGAAGGATGGAGAAAATGCAAGAAAAGACCTTAAATCGTTGAAACTTAAGCCATAATTATGGTTGAAAGAAGATAGTAGGGGAAGGACAATAATTCCCCCTGGTGCGTTTACTTTGACGAGTGGATAAAGGAAGGTGCTTTTAGACACGATATATAATTTTAAGGGCCCATCTAATTTTTCGTTCAACTTGCAAAGGATTGTGAATTATACTACTCATGATTTACATAAGTGTAAGTCCCACGATTGGCATGTGATCATGAAATTGGTTCCTCTATTGTTTAAGCACTGTTTATCCAAGCACAAGGATTTGCGGAGGGCTATTATGCAAATTAGTATTACCTTCTCACTTTTATGTGAGAAGGTAGTCAATCGAGAACATATAGTGTCCGCAAAATTGGCGGTGACCGAAGTGATTTGTGTGTTGGAGAAGTACTTTCCCCCAGCATTCTTTGACATAAGTGTTCGCTTGTTGGTACACCTATGCGACGAGACACTTCTTTGTGGTCCAGTTAGATATCGGTGGATGTATCCGTTTAAAATATTGATGAAAGTTTTAAAAGATTATGTCAAGAATACGCGATACATTGCAGGATCAATTGCAGAGGAATACATCATTATGGAGTCATCAATATATACTCGGGAATATATGCCTGACTCGACCAACGTTGATGACACTGATGAACTCGTCGATGATGGTGGTCATGTGATGGGAAAACGAGTGAAATTAACGAGTTTGCATGAACAAGTAGCTCATTATCTATTTGACACACATGAAGATGTCGAAGAATGGAAAAAGTAAGTTTGAATTATTATAATGTTTAACATTATTTTAGATTATTTTATACATGATTAATTTTGTAATATACAGAAAATATGAAGCCTTTGAGAACAATAAAAGATTAAAAAAATGGTACAATCAGACGGCGAATTTAGGCTGTGGTTGACACAGGAGGTAATCATAATGTAAATGGTCGTTATATAACGTTACATTACACTCAAATTTTAATACTAATATAATTAATTTTTATATTCTCAGCTCTTAAAGACGGGTGATGCGACATCAAGTCTTGCTCGTCTAGCCACTGGACCCTTGTTCGGGGCACAAGAGTATAAAAAGTATCGATTGAACGGTTACGTTTTCGGTGCTAAAGTGTACGAGGAAAGTAAAAATGTACAGAACTCGGGCATTTCATATAAGGCTCTTACTTTCTTTCGAGCGATCGCAAAAGATAAAAATCTCGTTGAAGCTGAAATGACTTACTATGGTGTAATCCGAAATATCTTTGAATTGGATTCTATAAGCTTCAAAGAGGTTGTATTTTACTGTGATTGGGTAACAGTTTAGGATAAAAATGCTTGTAAAGTTGATCCTATCACCAATTTGATCACGGTTGACTTGTCCAAGTTGAAGAGCAACGACCACGTGAGCAATGAGCCATTTGTTTGTGCATTTCAAAAGGTTAAACAAGTGTTTTACTCGAAGTATATCAACAACGAGTCGTGGTCAATTGTCCTACACGTGCCAAAGCGTCTAAATAGTAGTGTGGATGACTTGGCTGCTCCTACCGAATATCAATCCATTTTTTATGATAACCCAAATTTGAAATAATTTTTCAATTTTTAATAATTATTCCAATTTGTTCTTTATTAATCCATTTTTAATGCTTTTAATTGATTTGCACTTTATCATTTTCTCTCTTGTGTAGTGTGCGTGTGTGTGGCAAGTAGGGGAGGGGGTAGGGATGTTTCGAATTTGTAGTAATTGCACATGTTATGAGCTAGATGTTGTTGTTTTGGAATTCAGAATTGAGGTGTTAAACAGTAACAATTCATTTGGATTTTTAGTAATTGTACATATTTGCATGTCTTCTTCTAATTTATTTTGATTTGTACTAATAACAACATTTTTTTACAGCAAATGTCTCCTTCAGGTATTAAGGCGAGGATGATGATGTTGGGTTTGATGATGTCGTCTCGGCTCGATGGTAGCGGAGGCGACGAGGGCTCCTCGTCCCCTAGGCTCCCCAAATATGGCAAATTGGGGATGGCCGTCGAGAACAAGACGGGTCTATTAGCAAGATCCCTTGAGCTGGTAAATATGATCATCGGCCCGGGGTACACTAGTTGGAGGGAGGTGCCAAATGAGCTCAAGTTAGCTGTTTGGGTGGCACTACAGGTAATGTATTTATATTTATATTTATATGAATATGAATATGAATATGAATATTTCAATTTCAATTTCAATTTCATTTTATATTTATATTTATATTTATTCGCAACTAACATTGTATTTGTTGGACAGGAACAATTCAGCCTGGATTCAAAGCTACGCAATTCCGTCTTGGAGCAGTTGAGGGAGCAACATAAGACGTGGAAGAAAAATATGCGAACCCGATACTTTGGGATGACTCGAGAGTCTGTTATCCGAATGCGTGAATCCGCCCCACCGAAGGAGCCGATCTCATTGGCAAAATGGCAACAGTTCATTGATAATGAGATCGGGGAGCGACAATTGGCATCTCGTGAATCGGGGAGGAAAAACCGAGCAAAAAAGACGAACGTGCACTACTCCGGACGGAGGTCTTATGTCGAGGTGGAGCATAGGATGATGGTAAGATTTATTTTTTCTATAACTACAGAAATATATTATTCCGCATTATTTTACTTTGCGGGGCCGATACTAATTTTAATTTATTTTATTTCAGGGGACAGGCAGTGGCCCTGGGGGTAGGCCACATAGGCTCGATACTTATGTGGTTATTCGTACGAAGAAGGGGAAGGAAAGGAGGTGTCCCCGAGCATCGCGACCATGATTGTAAGTAATCCGACAGTTTACTTTTTGTTAATAACGTTATAATTTTTTTATTTTTTTATTTTACTAATCATGTATTTTTTGTCGTTTCAGGCAAATTTTAAGGAAGTTCATGAGTAGCGGTCTGATGCCGACAAGGCATCTTTGTCCACAGACGCACTCATCCAAGTGCTTGGCGCTGATCGCAAGGGGAGGACAAGGGGGTGAGCTCGCGGGTGGCCAAATTTAGGATCATCGGATTGGAAATGAGCGATACCGGGTTGGCTTGATCGGTGGACTCGCATAATGCGAAGTTGTCCCGTTTGGAGGCAATGTTCCAAGATATGTTCTCACTCATGAAGCGTTCGTTGGGCGAAAACCGTAAGGGAAAAATGAAGGAGAAGGTGATGGAGGACAAGGTGAAGGAGGACGAGGATGTGGACCTCGCTGCTTCATCGCCAACACGTGCGGACTTTGATGATCTGCTCCCCTATTTGCCTCCCTTCAACTGACCGATGTCGACACTTCGTTGGCCGAGCGTGTTTATACTGGATATTTTTTACAGCCAGCGAATAGGGCAAGGACCCGAATAGCGTCCAGGGTATGCCAGTTCATAGACGTTTGCTTCGAGACATCGAGTCCAAGGTGCTCGTCACGCATGTGATACCCGGTAAGGAAAACTCCTCCTTGTGGTTGCGCGAACAATGCGACACGATGTATATTGCTGGGTGTGTCAATTCGTATATCGTGTGGCCTACTCACCTCCTCAGATTTAACCTTACCCCAGACATTTAGTGACATTATTTGAATTGAATTGTTGTTATATTTGAATCCTTTTAAGATTATATCGTCATGCATATTGTTTTGAATGTATGTTTGCATTATCTCTATTTTATTTGGATATATAATGTTTGAATAGGTACAACATTGCTATAACAGGTACAAATATACTGTTGGGCAGTGGCAGTGGCCATACTGCCCAGTAGATCTTTTCTAATTCTGCCCAGAATTGTCACAGTCATTGACCGTGACAAGTCCGTGACAACGGATTGTTGTCACGGACTTGTCACGGTCAATGATTGTGACAATTTTTTTAACATTGTCGCGGGCTTGTCACGATTCTTAACCGTGACAAAACTTGTCAAGGACAGTGACATGACCGTGATAAGTCCATGACAAAAAACGTTGTCACCCCCAGAATTGTCACGGTCATTGACCTTGACAAGTCCATTTATCCATTGTCACAGTGAAGGGCTACAAAAGTTTATCATTTATCCTTTGCGATTAAGCTGCCGTTTAAATTGGACCTAAAAATGAGGAATTTTATTATCCGGGGTCCAAAGAAGTTTAAAAGAGCCCGAAAAAAATTAAAGGCAATAAAAATAAATTCATGCCAATTTTGGGCCATTTAGGTTTTTGCACCAATTCTCCAAAGTTTGAGAATTTAGTTTAACACCTCTAAAAGAAAATATATATGAGGGAGTTTGGATAGAGAATTAAAACGGGTTTGCACGTCCTTAAAAGTCTTGAAAAATCGCTACATAGTTTTGGACGTTATTGGTGTGGAAATCACTTTGACTTTGATTTGTTGATTTGTATAAGTCGATGTCATCTAAATTCAACAAATTTTTACACCTAAGGATACTTTTCATGTTCATTCGTTAGGAGTACATGTATTCATCGTTCACATATGATTGGTTGATTTTATTTTCCTATCGAATGTGTTCACACCCATACTTTCCGTTTCCATGACTTGGTTGTTTGAGTTTAAATCCATGGTGTGGTTTTTAGTATCTTATTTTTGTACGAAAAATTAAAAAATCCAAAAATAGTTTGTGAAATTTTTGAGATACTCCTTTGCATTCGCGTAGTTTGATTCATATTTGCTATGCATTTTATTATGACACTCTATGTTTTGATGTTTTCTTCTTATCTGTCTATTTGGGGACATCATAAAAAGGGGGAGAAAGAATTATCATGTTATGGGGTAGTTTTTACATTATGGGGGAGATTTGATTATATTGATTGATTTATTCTTATATCATTTCAAAGTAGATGCGTCACGAAGGTATTTTGCTTTATCTCATGTGTGTAGAAAGATTGAAGATCATTATGTTGCACACCCTCATAAGAAAAGCTTTGAGATTTGACATAGATGTTTGAAGAACAGTTTTGAGGTCTTGCAAATTTATTCATGGGATATTTGTATAGGCATTTATGTTTTTGATAATTCGGATATTTTTATGTATGTCCCGGCATAGACATAGGGGGAGATTTGTAAGGACATATTTTTATAAGTCCGTTATCAATTTATTATGTCATATACCGCTACACCGTCGAAGAGCATTCTACATCAAGACGGATCCAAATGAATCAAGTTCTTCATCAAAAAGACTCCGCTAAGTTTACTTTGGTAAGGTTTTGTTTTTAATACCTTAACTTTGCAGTTAGAGCTTTTGGGATATTTTTACAAAATATTTTCTAAGTGTTGGAGCGGACTTTTTCGTCAAAATTTGAGAATGAGTATTTTTCCTAAGTGTTGGAGCGGAGATTAAAATAATAATTTTTTATGACCAGGTCGTTCAAGCGAGATCAGCATCTCGTTCGAACGAGATTGGTATGTCGTGCGATGTCGTTTGAACAACACGCGTCCTTCGTTCGAGCGACATTGTTTCTCGTTTGAACGAGCTCTAATACCGAGGCGGCACATTTTTGTATAAATACTCATTAAATGGTTTTGTTTTCATCAAGAAGTCCCAGCGTTTAAAAGATAGAAAGTTGCGAAATAGCGGAATCCTTTTGACTTCTTCTTTAAGGGTTTAATCCCCTCTCTATTTACAATTCACAAAACTCCCATATGCTTTAGTGAATTGTTTTGGTGTTCAAGAACACAACTTTTGCTTTGATGTTTATTCTTTGTGGAGAGAACTCTACAACCGGAGAGTTGCGTGCTATTGTGGAGGGAGTCTATACGGAGGATTTTGGGTTGTGGTCCTTGTGATATAGCTGGGCGTGAACCAATGCAGATTTCTAGCCGTTGCTTCGAAAGTTTGACGAAAACACTGTACATTACACTTGTGGACGATTATCAGGTTGTATGTAAGTCAATGGTCTTGTAAACTTTTCAAAGTTCTAGAGATATGAGGTTTTGCCCTTCGGGGATTTTTTCCTTAAATTTGTATCGCATGCTTTATTTATTTATGGGTTGACACACGCACACACGTAGGTGCATGTTCAGGGGTTGAATTACTTTGGTTTAAAAATGGACTCCAATTATATAAGGTTTACATGGAAACTTGCGAATAATTTTAAATCGATATCACACACCGCATTCACACGTTTTACATATTTGTTTTACTTGTTGAATGCATTCCCAATTGTATCGGATGTATTTTTTTTAAAATGCAACACTGTCCATTAATGCAGTCCAAAAATGCAACACGGTATTTGTATTAATGCAGCACTCTTCAAACTGTCCATTAATGCACACATGAAAAAGCACTATCCAAATTGTCAAAACAAGTGTAGCCTTTATTTTTTACATGTCAAATTGCAACAACACCGTTTAATTGTCTATTTGCACTCTACATTCAATTACTCTTTATGTGTAGCCTTTATTTTTGGCCTTTATTTTGGGTGAGATCATTCAACAGTATAAGAAATAAAGTCCACATTTCATTACAAAATTCACCTTTCGTTACAGAGTTCAACATTCATTAGAAACTTCATCAACATAACTGTCCACAAAAAAGGTGCTCCATCTTTCATTATAAAATAAAATCCAACATTCATTACAAATATCCACAAACACCCATCCATTAAAATTTTCCAATATTCAGTACAATTGCACCATAAATTAATTGAAAAATACATAAGAAATGAACAATACAATAAGTACTACAATAAGACAGTTAATTTCCAATCTAAACTTGTTAAATTCAGCTCGAAATGTCACAAATTCCATCTTCAACGCATCTATCTTCGTCCCTCGAATGTTGTTGAATTCAGTGCGTAATATAACCAATTCCATCTCCAACAAATTGATCTTTGTCGTTAACTCAAAATTATCATTACTCGCAAACTTTTTATTGTCCAACAATCAAAAAAAATTACACGACCCATCTTGGTTATTTGGACAACACAAAAAATGCCTTCCGAGATTTGCGGTTGTCTTTGATGTACGAATAATTATATTGGCACCACAATAACATTTCAATTTTGAATAATTTGAGGCACTGCTCGTTGACATTTCTTCAAAACAAATCATAATAAAAACAGTCAATGTCACAAAATTTGTACCAATTACAAACTTAGGTTTACAAAAAAAAAAATTGAGGCACTACTCATTGAAAACTGAGAATTTGTACACCCAAATTTTAGACACTGGTAGACACAAAATGAAAACATAACTCAATAAAAACCTAACCCAAATAGTAGACACTGGAAAACTCAATACGAGTTACGAACATAGGTGTGCAGAAATTGAAAACGAGTTAGGTTTACAAAAAAAAAATTAATGCGACTGCTATGAAAACGAGTTACAAACATAGGTTACAAACATAGGTTTACAAAATATATACATATATATATATATATATATATATATATATATATATATATATATATATATATATATATATATATATATATATATATATATATATATATATTGGCATTGAAATCGAATAAAGGATGATTTACGGTTAGGTCCAGTAGTAAGGGAGTCATTATTACCGAAATAATATTAGGCTTATGTGGGATTAACCCTAATGGGTGAAATAAAAGGGTTAAGATTGAATTAGGGATTATCGAAAAATAAACCTAATTCAAGATGATTTTAATTCATAGAAATTCGGGTGTTGTGATGACATATCAATACAAGAAAAAATGCTTTTTATAACGCTTTAAAAAAGTGACCTTATGACATTTATTAACAAAATGTCATCAAAAGTGTAGTATTACTACTATAGTGACAAAATTATTAAAAAAAACGTCTTTTATAGTTATTTATATTATTTTATATGACACTTTAAATATAATACTCATATTTGATTTTACCTATTATAACATTTTTTAACCTTTTATGATTTTTTTGGTTTCCCCCCCTTTTTTTTACGCGGGCCTTAATCCCCAAATAAAAATATTTCACGAACTTATCCCGAACGAAACCCTACCCCCTCACTCCCAAAAGAACGGTTCTCTACACCAGGTTGGAACTCACCCTGGCTACAAATCCACGGCATGTTTCAGCACCCAATAGTTGCTCTCACTGCTTGTCTCTCCGCTCAGGTATGCTTCTCTATAAAATTTCGTAAGTTCTTAACCCTAATCCCCATACTTTGGGTTATTGTGTTGTCTTAAAAATTATCAGCCCTAGTTGATTTGATTTATGGGTTTTGGTGGAAATCCTTTAGAATTGCAATAAATGGTATAATTTTCTTATTGTGGTCTCATGTTTTTGTTTATGCAAAAGAGTTAGTGGGGTCACTGTTGTATTTTTAATGCTTAGTTTGAGAATATTTTAATTTTTTTAGAAGTGGTCTTCTCCTAAACTTTATCCATCTCATATTTTCTATTTTTCGAATTTTATGTGAATTATCAAAATGTTTTATCTAACTATTGTCATTTATAAATACTTTTTTCTTATTTTTATGTGTTTGAATATCATTATGGCTGCTTGCCTTGAAGTGACTTTTCATTGGCTTAACTTCCTAGTTGATAATCTTTTAGTAGTTAAGACATTGGTGTATACATGAATTTTTCACTAATATATACATGATTTGTTTCATGTAAGTTTTTTGCAAAAACTTGTAATTTGTATATGAATTTTATTATGTACATAAAATGTATGTTGTATAAATGAAATCATCACATATATACAATATGGTATACATCTAGGGATGAGGGACCTAAGTTCCCAAAAAATATGTTAATTAGCTAGAGTCATAAACAAAACAAAAAAAATATTGTTAGCTGCTATATTTGAATTAAGCTTTTTTTTTATTTTTGATGAATTGCGTTTTGTAGATTAATCTCGGAATAGTTTTAAACTCCTTATTTCTGTTGTTTATTTGAAAATCAATTAAGGGAATTCTGTCTCTCTAGAATTATGGGGTTACCATGCCCGTCTCTCAGTTTCCTCGATTCTGTTCAATTAAAAAAATTGAGAACTAATATTTTAACACATGGGTCCAACTTTATTAGTTATACTTGTATCATCTCGTATGAGGAATCAATAAAATGTGATGAGTTTTGCTTGAAAAATATGACATCTCAATAACAAATATGATGTGTGCCTCTGAAATAAAAACTCGTAGAATAGAGTCATCGGGCAAGTTTTCATTTCTGATTATATGTAAGAGTCGTAGCTCCTAGTATAGTTAATAGAGACCTGAAATAATGATCTTTATTATTAATGAGTATTGAAGAGTTATAATTTACTAGGAGTTTGTGACACCCCGCCTAATTAAATACCGGGCGATCACTCCTTTATTAAATTAAAATCAAGGTGAACAGTTGGTTCATTCTTAGCATCACTGTCGTAAAAATAACTTTTCCAAATTTAACACCCTATTTAATTAAGTTACGTGTCAAAACCATTTTTAAACATTACTTTCCAAATTTTATTTTGAAAATAAAGATTTAATTATCTACAACAATTCAATATTTAAAGAATCACACCACAATAATCCTTGAACATATAATCCAATTAATTTGAACATTCAACAAGTAAATCCCAGCATTTAAAACTTAAAGTATAACATACATGCTGAATAAATCCCAAAGTAACAGTAATAGAAATAACTGAAATACAAATGTCCCAATAAAATAGATAAATATAGGAAAGGGCGACACATGCCCCAATAACTGAGAATGATAGAAGTGGAATCAAGTAAATGAAATCGTCTAATCAAGTGGCCTGCAACTCCCACCTAAGCTGCAGCACGTTCCTTCCAAGGGATCCTAAGCAAGACGCCCCTGTGGCTGGGCACCTATAATATATACATATATATACAAGTGAGAAAGAGGAATAGAAACGGGTGAGAGCCCGATAGTGTATATGATTTAAAAATTCGTTTAACAAGTATTTAAATTGATACAGGCCAATGCAACAACATATTAGTGCGACACTCTCTTGAGAAATTCTCACCTCTCTTCTAATGTGCACTCCTATCGCACTAACCTTCCCAATGGTTTATCTCATCATATATCACGCTATCTTTCCCCAAGGATTTAACTTATCTTAGGTGACTCTCAAGATTTAAGATTTAACAACATCATGGTTTAAAAGGAAAATTTCATTTAGTACAAAACGCTCATTTTAACTTTATTGATTCATAAAGTTTTTCAATATCATACTATACTTTTCAAAACAAGTATTTCCAATTTGAGTCATTATACATGTCTCACTTACCATAACACAGTAGGCAGTTTCCCAAATTTCAGAAGTTCATATATATATTAAATACTCGTATAATATATATATTCTAACAGCACCCCACATAAAAATTATGGTGCGGGCATACTCTGCTATCCAATCCCCGTATCAATCGTACTAAAGGGAATACAAGTTCGGAATCACTCTCGAACTGTATAAATACATACACAAACAATATTGAGGCGAAGCATAGTTTCCAAGTCCAAGAGGCCAGTACATACCCTCACGTCTCTTAGGACCGTGACTACCGATTCGATAGCCTGTACCTAGGATTTCTATCTTATAGGGTACGAGTCTATATCCCCATAAGGCACACGAGATAAGATCGTCTTAGCGCGGTAACCTCAGGGATAGCAAGTAGCGCGGGCATGATTTTTCACAAGTATATAATATATGCATACACAATCATATAAATATACCACTTTTATTATATCAATCTAGGTTTATCCCATAATACACATTCACAACATTTATCCTTATTTTCCCATTATTATTTATCAAGTATAATGGTTCGTTTCTAACTTTAATTCGAAGGGTTTTTCCAACTTACTACGTAACCCTCATGGACTCTATTCTTCCAAATGTACAATTCAGTAATTAATTCGTCTATTTTTCGTCGTAGTCATTTCTACGTAATCTCTCCCTTTAATACAAGATTTCATCGTTCCCTATGTAATTATCCCAAAATACAATTCTCTTCTCACATTAAAGGCCCCAACATTGTTCATATGTCCTACTGGTCTTCCACATCTCCCAAAAAATTTTATTAAGGATGTCCAAGAATTATTTCACATTAACTTGAATTTAACTAATTTAAAAAGGGAAATAGGAGTCTTCCAGGAGGGGTCGATTGATCGAGGTCTGGGGGTCGATCGATCGAACCTTCGATCGATCGAAGCTCTGGGCTCGATCGAACGATCAAGCAGGTATGCGAAATCTGCAGTTTTGCAGTTACGGGTTTCATCTTCTAACCTCAACAAATTCCATATTTTTCATACCCAAACGACCCAGAATTCATACTACTAATATCATATCATCATATTAAGAATTCCCTACGTAAAGCATGTGGGTTTCTATCACTAATCATGGATTAACAGCCCCAAAATCTTATATAAATAACAAGAACCCTAGAAATCTCTTAAACATGGTTCTAACAATTATTTTCCGGAAATTCCTTCTTATAAACATCATAATTCGTGGTTTAATTCTCTACATGACAAAGGGTTTCCAGAATTTTCATTCAAACCATAACTACATGAAATTTCCTAACTCAAATCGGGTTTTTCTTCCTTATAAATCATCATAATCATTCCTAAACCAATATGAAAGATGCATCAATGAAATAAGCAAGATAAAAACTTGCCTGGGATTTTTAGAAGTCTGGTTTGGTGCCAAAATTGGTGTGGTTGTGTTCCCCGTCTCGCGATCTACGCTTTGGCGGTGGCGGCGGTGCAAACGGGTGAGTTTTGGGCCTTGGAATGCCTTGAGAGCTCTCTCCTCTCCTCTCCTCTCCAATGGTCGTTCTAGTGTTTTGAGTTTTCTAACCCTAGATGATAACCCAGATATCTGATATAGCCCTTTTAATTTTCGTGGGTTTAATTACCCAATAATGTGAAATGTCCAAAATGCCCTCCCGGGGTTCTAATTAGGCCTAAAAACGCCCCGAGACCCAAACAAAACCCCCGGGCACACTTTTCTGATTATCTCGACCCTTCCGGACGCGTTGGCGCACTCAAAACGACCATACGGACAACTTATAAAATATTCACTTTTATTTATCAATATTTAATCCCGACGCGACACGGGCGCGTCCCGACTCAAATTTCTAAAATTGTCATTTTATTCACTCGTGACATTTAATATGACCACTATTACATATTACTTTGCTCATTAGTAATATTCAACAAATTTTTCCATAATTACTAACTCTCATCACGTTAATAATTATAACATAATTAATTTTCGGATTTTTATTAAATAATTAATTCACATTCAATTTAATAAATCCCCAAATTAATATAGCATAAAAATACGGGGTATTACATACTTCCCCCTTAATAACGGAATTTCGTCCCAAAATTCGGAAATTAAGGCATACCTGGTAAGAACAAATCTGGATATCTCTCGCGCATATCGGCCTCGCGCTCCCAAGTGGATTCCTCCACGTTATGATGCTCCCACTGGACCCGTACAAGTGGAACTATCTTCGACCTCGATCTCCTCTCACTATAGTCTAGGATAGCCACCGGTCTCTCCTCGTAAGAGATGTCAGGCTGTAAGTCTATCTCATCTATCGCGATGTGAGTATGGGCAATATCATCCCGAAGATACCGTCTCAACGACGAGATGTGGAATACATCGTGAATGCGATGTAAATGCTCTGGTAGTCCCAATCTGTATGCTACCGGACCAATCCTCTCGATAATGGGAAATGGTCCCACGTACCTCGGGGCCAATTTCCCTTTCTTCCCGAACCTCATTACTCCTTTCATAGGAGATACACGCAGTAACACTCAGTACCCCACATTAAACTCCCGAAAGAACCGTTTCGCATCGGCGTAGCTCTTCTGCCTGTCCTGGGCTACTCGAATGCGATTCCTGATCATCTCAATTCTCGCGGAGGTTTCCTGAATTACCTCTGGTCCTAGCAACTTGTTATCCCCCACCTCGAGGCAACAAGTTGGAGAATGACAAGGCCGGCCATACAAAGCCTCAAATGGAGCCATACCAATCGTAAACTGATAAGAGTTATTATAAGCAAACTCTACCAGTGGAAGATGTGGCTCCAAACCTCCTCCAAAATCAAGAACACACATGTGTAGCATATCCTCTAACATATCATTAGTACGCTATGTTTGTCCATCTGTCTGTGGGTGATAAGTTGAACTCAACCTCAACTCAGTACCCATAGCCTCCTGAAAGCTTTCCCAGAAACGTGACACAAAAATCTTGTCTCTATCTGACACAATATTTAGGGGAACCCCATGTAATCTGACAATCTCATAAATGAACAACTGAGCATACTGACCCGTGGTATAATCTGTCCGCACCGGCAGAAAATGAGCCACCTTGGTCAAACGGTCTACAATCACCCAGATAGAGTCGTGGCCCCGCTGTGATGTAGGCAACCCTGTAATAAAATCCATGGAAATTCTCTCCCACTTCCACGCGGATACTTCTAATGGTTGAAGTAATCCTGACGGTTTATGATGGTCCACCTTCACCAGCTGGTAGGTAGAACACTTGGACACGAACTCAGCAATGTCCTTCTTCATCCCACTCCACCAGTATTGCCTCCTCATATCCTGGTATATCTTATCTCCTCCAGGATGTACCGCAAATCGGGACCCGTGAGATTGGGTCATCACTGCATGACGCAATTCTGCCCCTTCTGGAACTACTAACCTCCCATTGAACCTCAAACCCCCATCAGAACTAGCAGAATAGGACTCAGAACCTTCAGCTAAAAGTCTTACAATCTGCTCCTGGCAAAACGGGTCTGTGGTCTGTGCATGTATTACCCTTGTAACAATCTCGAGTGTGACTGTCATAACAGATATGAAGGAATGGGCTACTGCGTCCTGGTGACCCAACTCCTTCCACTTCACTTTCCAGACGTCCGCTACCTCATTTACCGGTCTACGTCTCAACGCATCAACAACTACGTTGGCTTTCCCCGAATGATACTGTATGTCGAACTGATAGTCCTTCACAAACTCTAACCATCTGCGCTGACGCATATTCAGCTCTCGCTGAGTGAACAGGTGCTGCAGTGACTTGTGGTCTGTGAACAAACGGAACTTCTCCCCCAATAAATAGTGTCTCCATATCCGCAGTGCAAAAACGACCGCTGCTAACTCCAGGTCGTGGGTGGGGTAATTCTTCTCATGCGGCTTAAGCTTGCGGGAGGTAAAAGCTATAGCTTTCTCTTCCTGCTGAAGTACTCCCCCAAGTCCCCGTAAAGTGGCATCGGTGTACACCAGGTACTCCACACCCGGCTTCGGTAAAGCAAGGACTGGCGCTGAAGTAAGCTTGTCTTTCAGCTCGTCGAAATCCAATTGACAAGCATCATCCCAAATATATGGTACCCCTTTGCGAGTCAGGTTCGTCAATGGACCCGCTATTTTGGAAAATCCCCGAATGAATCTCCTGTAGTATCCGGCTAACCCCAAGAAACTACGCACTTCCGTCGATGTCGTGGGCTGTCCCCACTCCCTCACCGCTGACACTTTACTCGGGTCAACTGCTATCCCCTGCTCAGAAACAACATGCCCCAAGAACTGTACCGCTCGCAACCAGAATCCACACTTCTCGTACTTAGCATACAACTGATGCTCTCGTAAAGTCTGAAGAACCTGCCTCAAGTGCTCGGTATGCTCCTCATCGAAGTGTGAATATATCAAAATGTCATCTATGAAGACGATGACAAATTGATCCAAGAACTCTCTGAATTCTCGGTTCATTAAGTCCATGAACACGGCTGGAGCATTTGTGAGACAAAATGGCATCACTCTGAACTCGTAAGACCCATATCTCGTCAAGAAGGAAGTCTTTGAAACATCCTGCTCTCTAATACGTAGCTGATGGTACCCCGACCTCAGATCTATCTTCGAAAAGAAAGTTGCTCCCCTCAGTTGGTCAAACAGATCATCGATTCGAGGCAACGGATACTTATTCCGTATCGTGACCTTGTTCAACTCCCGGTAGTCCACACATAACCTCAGTGAACCATCTCTCTTCTTCACAAATAAGACTGGAGCGCCCCAAGGTGAGGTACTCCTGCGAATGAAGCCCTGACCTAACAGCTGCTCTATCTGATCTCGTAACTCTCGCATCTCCGCTGGAGCCATACGGTATGGAGCGCGTGCTATCGGTCTAGTATCTGGTAATAAGTCCATGACAAAGTCTATCTCTCGACTGGGGGGTAGGCCTGGTATCTCCTGAAACACATCGGAATACTCACGAACAACTGGAATCGAGTCTAACGGAATCACAACCTCCTTAGAGGTATCCTCCTCTATATAATACAAATGAGCGGTCAAGCCTCCCTCTGGGCGAGGCATCGCCACTACAAACATTTCTTACCCCGGAATGGAAAAAATAATGCTCCCACCGAAGCAATCAATCATGGCCCTATAAGCTGCGAGCCAATCCATACCGATAATAACATCATGGCCATGCATATCTAAGACTAACATGTCTGCAGGTATTACCAAACTACCAATCTCTACCCCCATTCCCCGGCATATAAAGAAGATAAGCGACCCACTCCCCAGTGGTGAGTCTACACACGTCACTGTGCTCTCTGCTGTGGCTAACAACCCTAAGGCCTTCGCAAAATGCGTAGCTATAAAACGATGTGTCGCCCCAGTATCAAACAAAACCCGACCCATAGTACCATGGATAGGAAACATACCCTCAATCGCGGGTGCTGCCTGTGGAGCTGCTGCCTGGTGGACGTTATAGACACGTATGTATTGTAACTGCCCCTGCTACACTAGAGCTGTTGGAATGGCTGGTAGGGCTGGCACCTGGGCTGGAGCTGGGAGGACAGCTGGAAAAAGTGGTCTCTGTGGCTCATTACGGGCACCCTGCTGCTGTGGGGCCCTATTACCCTCTGGGCAATCCTGACGCTTATGACCATGCTTGCCGCATACAAAACACCGGCCTCTGAAGTTACCTCCCCTCTGACCACGGCCCTGCTGGCCATTACCTCCCCACCACTGGCCCTGTTGGCCATGATTAGCACGTTGTTGGCCCTGTTGGTCCTGTTGATTAGGCTGGCCCTGCTGGCCCTGCCTATAACCCCTAAATCCATGTCTAGAATCACCTGAACGGAATCGCTTAGCAGGGTCCCCATAATGGGAACTCTGCTTGTGCTGATGAGTCTGTCCATGAGACGGTGCCCCACTAGCAATACTACTCCCGGTCCTGCCCTGCTGGCTGGACTCTCCTGCTCTCTTGCTTCCTTGCAGATGGAAGCGGTGATCCTGGCAATGTAGTAACGCAACATTGAGTACATCAGTGAAAGTACTCAGAGATAGATTCCCTATAAGATGCTGATGGATCCTCCAAGCTAACCCGTCCACAAACAACATAATTTTCTTACTCTCAGTAGGTGCCTCATCTGTCACTATGGTGAGAAGTCTCATGAACTCCTCCTCATACTAAGCAACGGTAGAGTTCTCCTGCTTCAAATTCAATAATTTCTGCCTCATCTCAGTCTGCACGGCGGGTGGAAAGTACTTGCGGTCAAACCGCTCACAGATCGACTGAATAGGGATCGTGTTATCTCCTCTAAGGTGGTAGTGGACTCCCACCACTGCAAAGCGGCCCCCGCCAGTTTAAAGGAAGACAATAACTGCCTTTGCACGTCGGTGCACTCATACATACGAAGATGCCGCTGGATGTCTTTCTTCCATTGGCTGACAGTGACGATATCTGAGCTACCAGAGAACTCAGGGGGATGCGCCTTCTGAAAAGCATCCCTAACCCTCTCCCATGCAGATGGAAGTTGTGCTGGTACTGGCGCCACTCCCTGAATCTGGGGTGAAGCCTGCTGAACCACCGCTAGCGCGGCATTCACCGCCTGAGCAACAATGGCGGCTACTTCATTAGCGTTCATAGTGCCTTGTGTCGGAGCTGCTGGCTGCTCGGCCTGGGCACGCCTATCCTTTGGTGCACGTCTCGGAGGCATCTGAAATGTGAAGAAGTTTATTAGTTTACAGTCATTATCAAATCCCAAATGGCTTAAGATGTAAAGGTAAAAGCAGAAATACAACAATCCTAAAAATAGGGCTCTATAGCAAAAACGTTAAGCTGAAAGCGAAAATAAGTCGTACAGATCCTATGGACACTAGAACCTGATGCTCTGATATCACCTGTGACACCCCGCCTAATTAAATACCGGGCGATCACTCCTTTATTAAATTAAAATCAAGGTGAACAGTTGGTTCATTCTTAGCATCATTGTCGTAAAAATAACTTTTCCAAATTTAACACCCTATTTAATTAAGCTAAGTGTCAAAACCATTTTTAAACATTACATTCCAAATTTTATTTTGAAAATAAAGATTTAATTATCTACAACAATTCAATATTTAAAGAATCACACCACAATAATCCTGGAACATATAATCCAATTAATTTCAACATTCAACAAGTAAATCCCAGCATTTAAAACTTAAAGTAGAACATACATGCTGAATAAATTCCAAAGTAACAGTACTAGAAATAACTGAAATACAAATGTCCCAATAAAACAGATAAATATAGGAAAGGTCGACACATGCCCCAATAACTGAGAATGATAGAAGTGGAATCAAGTAAATGAAATCGTCTAATCAAGTGGCCTGCAACTCCCACCTAAGCTGCAGCACGTTCCTTCCAAGGGATCCTAAGCAAGACGCCCCTGTGGCTGGGCACCTGTAATATATACATATATATACAAGAGCGAAAGAGGAATAGAAACGGGTCAGAGCCCGATAGTGTATATGATTTAAAAATTCGTTTAACAAGTATTTAAATTGATACAGGCCAATGCAACAACATATTAGTGCGACACTCTCTTGAGAAATTCTCACCTCTCTTCTAATGTGCACTCCTATCGCACTAACCTTCCCAATGGTTTATCTCATCATATATCACGCTATCTTTCCCCAAGGATTTAACTTATCTTAGGTGACTCTCAAGATTTAAGATTTAACAACATCATGGTTTAAAAGGAAAATTTCATTTAGTACAAAACGCTCATTTTAACTTTATTGATTCATAAAGTTTTTCAATATCATACTATACTTTTCAAAACAAGTATTTCCAATTTGAGTCATTATACATGTCTCACTTACCATAACACAGTAGGCAGTTTCCCAAATTTCAGAAGTTCATATATATATTAAATACTCGTATAATATATATATTCTAACAGCACCCCACATAAAAATTATGGTGCGGGCATACTCTGCTATCCAATCCCCGTATCAATCGTACTAAAGGGAATACAAGTTCGGAATCACTCTCGAACTGTATAAATACATACACAAACAATATTGAGGCGAAGCATAGTTTCCAAGTCCAAGAGGCCAGTACATACCCTCACGTCTCTTAGGACCGTGACTACCGATTCGATAGCCTGTACCTAGGATTTCTATCTTATAGGGTACGAGTCTATATCCCCATAAGGCACACGAGATAAGATCGTCTTAGCGCGGTAACCTCAGGGATAGCAAGTAGCGCGGGCATGATTTTTCACAAGTATATAATATATGCATACACAATCATATAAATATACCACTTTTATTATATCAATCTAGGTTTATCCCATAATACACATTCACAACATTTATCCTTATTTTCCCATTATTATTTATCAAGTATAATGGTTCGTTTCTAACTTTAATTCGAAGGGTTTTTCCAACTTACTACGTAACCCTCATGGACTCTATTCTTCCAAATGTACAATTCAGTAATTAATTCGTCTATTTTCCGTCGTAGTCATTTTTACGTAATCTCTCCCTTTAATACAAGATTTCATCGTTCCCTATGTAATTATCCCAAAATACAATTCTCGTCTCACATTAAAGGTCCCAACATTATTCATATGTCTTACTGGTCTTCCACATCTCCAAAAACATTTTATTAAGGATGTCCAAGAATTATTTCACATTAACTTGAATTTAACTAATTTAAAAAGGGAAATAGGAGTCTGCCAGGAGGGGTCGATCGATCGAGGTCTGAGGGTCGATCGATCGAAGCTCTGGGCTCGATCGATCGATCAAGCAGGTATGCGAAATCTGCAGTTTTGCAGTTACGGGTTTCATCTTCTAACCTCAACAAATTCCCTATTTTTCATACCCAAAAGACCCAGAATTCATACTACTAATATCATATCATCATATTAAGAATTTCCTACGTAAAGCATGTGGGTTTCTATAACTAATCATGGATTAACAGCCCCAAAATCTTATATAAATAACAAGAACCCTAGAATCTCTTAAACATGGTTCTAACAATTATTTTCCAGAAATTCCTTCTTATAAACATCGTAATTCGTGGTTTAATTCTCTACATGACAAAGGGTTTCCAGAATTTTATTCAAACCATAACTACATGAAATTTCCTAACTCAAATCGGGTTTTTCTTCCATATAAATCATCCTAATCATTCCTAAACCAATATGAAAGATGCATCAACAAAATAAGCAAGATAAACACTTGCCTGGGATTTTCAGAAGTCTGGTTTGGTGCCGAAATTGGTGTGGTTGTGTTCCTCATCTCGCGATCTACGCTTTAACGGTGGCGGCGGTGCAAACGGGTGAGTTTTGAGCCTTGGAATGCCTTGAGAGCTCTCTCCTCTCCTCTCCAATGGCCGTTCTAGTGTTTTGAGTTTTCTAACCCTATATGATAACCCTGATATCTGATATATCCCTTTTAATTTTCGTGGGTTTAATTACCGAATAATGTGAAATGTCCAAAATGCCCTCCCGGGGTACTAATTAGGCCTGAAAACGCCCCGAGACCCAAACTAAACCCCCGGGCACACTTTTCTGACTATCTCAACCCTTTCGGACACGTTGGCGCACTCAAAATGACCATACGGACAACTTATAAAATATTCACTTTTATTTATCAATATCTAGTCCCGACGCGACACGGGCGCGTCCCGACTCAAATTTCTAAAATTGTCATTTTATTCACTCGTGACATTTAATATGACCACTATTATATATTACTTTGCTCATTAGTAATATTCAATAAATTTTTCCATAATTACTAACTCTCATCACGTTAATAATTATAACATAATTAATTTCTGGATTTTTATTAAATAATTAATTCACATTAAATTTAATAAATCCCCAAATTAATATAGCATAAAAATACGGGGTATTACAGAGTTATAATTTTAAAATTTATAGGATTAGACTTTAGCCTTTTTTTTTAGACCTACACTCTTATGAAAGAGTTAGTGTACGTTTTTTGTAGTTGATATATCTATTTTCTCAATATTTGAGTTTCAGCACCCGATGTGCTTTTTTTACTTTGTCTCTTTTTTAACTTGGTCTCAATTCTTTTATGTGAGATTACTTTGCTTGTCTTTACTCTCGTGTGAATCGAGGCCTTGTCAAAGGGGAATTTATAATGGTGAGATTATTTTTGTGCAATTGAGTGATCTTTCGAACAAATTCTTGTCATGTATTTCAAGAGATCGGTGCTTTTTTATAATAACTCGTATTAATTGAAAAATCTAGTAATTCATGTTACTTTCAGAATCATATAATATGTGTATTCGAGTTTATCTTATGCATAAATAATAAAGATACATAATGACCTGAGATTGGCGACTCTAATATGCATCATAGTTTGATGATATTCATGTTTCCCGTTGACTACAATATGCATAACTGCTTTAAAATATTTATTTGTTGTGTTTTTCATTCTAATTTAGATTCAGTTTGATCTCTAGGTATATCTTTGTTGTGTTTGTGATTTTATACATTTCTCTGTATTCATTTTTTGGCCTTTTGTATTCAAATTTTGTTGCATATTTATTTTTTCAGTTGCTTTCGATGGTTCACGGGGATAATCATTGAAGAATACATTTTAACGGGTATGTTCAATATTTTTGTTTTCATTTCTTGTGTTGGTTAAGTTTATTGATTTTATATATAAAGGGATTTCTCTTAGTTAATTGATGTTATGTCACATAATTTTTGTTATCATTTCTGGGTGCATGAGATAGCGTTCACAACTTAGTTTTCCCTTTAAACATGTTAACAATTATATTTGCATAACCTGATCAGAAACAAGGATTATTGAATAATGCATATTGTTTAGTCAATTAAAGTAAATTTTGCTTAATTTATATGGTTTTTAGTTGGAGTATTTATTGAGCTTACTTATATTAATGAGCTATATATTGACACTCTTTTTTGTGCTCTTTACAACAATTGCTGCAACTAGAAGTGGAACATATTGACCCTGAACTTGGAAAGAATCCCTCAGAATATAATAGAAAAGGTAGAGGTGCAACCATGATAAAGATACTGAGTAAAATAAAGAACCTTGAAGAACGAATAAGAGTCATATATAATTATTTGGGGCAACCTATAAGTACAAGTAAAAAGGATTTAGAAAGTTATAGGGGTTTGGTGGTGAAGTGCTTAGTGCTAATAACGTATCCATGTTGCCCTAAAGTGCTAGTCACATTGAAGAATGAATTGTGGAGTGCGATACATGTAAATTCAAAAACTCCCTTCGTATTTATTGCTAGTTTCTTCTTAAGAGTGTTTTTTGAATTTGAATGGTCATTAAAGGAATTGACAAGTTGTTTTCTATGTTGGTTGAGTGTCAAAATTAAATTTAGATGACGTTGTTTGAATGGCCATATTTGGTGTATATGTGAGGGGGATCTATATTTGAGGTTTGATTATTTATGATGTTAGAGTGGTGAGAGTCAACACACAACATACCATATCATACCATGAATATTGTAATTGAATGTATGTCAGGATTGCCGGATTAATGCGGTCACAACCCATATCATAACATGAGCTCATGAGAAGTTCCTAGAATTCGAGAGAGTTGTGCCTCCTTCCATTGCCTAATGTGGTGTATTTGGTTCTCACGGATTAGGTTGGTTGAAAGTCATGATGTCGTAATGCTCGATGGCACCTACTATGGGAGGTGCCTAAATTGATTAGTAGTTACGTTCATATAAACTAGAGTGCAATCCTCGTTGGATTGGAAGATAATCTGCCTAGCAATGGTTGTTCATATAAATGAGATCGTGGTAACCATTTTCTTGCTTGGAAATAACTAGTAGTCAGGTGTCAGACTACTATAAATGTGTTGAAATCATACTATCGAACTTTATAACTGGTGTTTTAGTATACTATTACTTAATAGTAGTCTTAATATCCCAAATTCTTCTGGGTCGATCATCTATGCCATTGTTTACATTGCTTCTCATTAGTTTAGGTCTTAATGTTTAGGCTTCGAATTTAACATCATTTTTCATACGGGTAAGAAAACCCATTGATGGTAATCCTTAAATTACATTTTATTAGTTTAGATACTCTGGTAGTATAGCTTCCCTTTCCTACTGATTTTTTTTAAACTGAACACATTCAAGTTTCTATCTTATTATTCTTGGGCACATTGTATGTAATAATCACGCATATAAAAAACTTCAATCATGTCGTCATTTTTAGTCGTTTCATAATATCATATACAAATATAAAGATGCAATATCAATCTAATTGAAAATTACTGAAGAATAACTTGAGCCTTTAGGAAATGCTTGTAGTTGCATCTTGTCCCCTTAATTTATCCTATGAGAAATTCTGTAATGAGTTATAATATGCATCTCCTTTATAACCACTACATTCTTTAGCAGAAACGTCTCTAACCAAATCTCAAATGGATTCCACTTAAAGGAATCAAGCATAACTGCCTTGAGGTGAGACAATGGGAATAGAGGCACCATTTTAAGTTCCATAATATCGTAATGATTGCCTCCAAAAATATGTCCAATGTCGAGATATTCAAGAACTAATGCCCTCTCAAGAAACTCCATTAACGATTTAATGACAAGAAGAATGAATATATGTTACGACCAACTGATGATGGGCTGACGAGAATATAGTTTGTTATTATTGTAGAAGCATAGTGTAACTCTATGATTCTTGAACTGGGAATGTTGACTACACAATTACTTGTGGTATCAGGTTTATAGGAACCATCTTCGACCGTCAATCTCCTAATCATGGGAGCATCAATATCTACAACCTTCACTTTCTGCCATTCGCATCCAATGAAACCTAATACTTCAAGGCATGAGAAGGATGATTGGACTTCCCTAGAATGAGAAAACTCGTTTAGAAATCTAATTTGATAAAGATGTAGGATTTTGAAACTTGTTGGGGGGGGGGGGGGGGGGGATACCAGAAGGAACCATGAAAGTACAACTATGGTAAACATACGATTTCAGTTAAAATAAAAACATACATAAAAGACACTTGGTTCCCTTATTATGTATCGTATATCATACTGTATCGTATATTGTACCTTGTTCTGCGACCATTTCCGCTACAACTGATTTTGGGGCATAGGTTGCCCAGATGGGAGGTTTGTTATTCTCCTATTTCTACTTTAATATTAAAGTATATCCCAAATGGGAGGTTTGTTATAGCTCAATTATTCCAATTTAGTTGATGACGTTATACATACAATATATGTTCTTTTTTTATTATTGTCCTGTTGTTACTGTTACACATTTATTTAGTTTGTTCAGTACAATCTCTGTCATGTTTGATTTCACTCTAGATACTACTATATAATTCCTTTGTTAGTGGCACGTCCTTGTTGTAATTCCTTCAACTTTTTTATCCTTAATGATATTTGTATTCATGGAACTTTAGTAGAGATATTATTTTTTTTTTCTAACTTGGGAGAATGTTCTATTCATTTAATAACTTGGTTGCTTTAATAATATTTGACATTTCATACATATATACGGATAAAATATTATCCCCAGCTACTGTAATTTGACAGCTTTGTCAGTTTATTTAGCATTTGAAGAAACTCAAGAGTGGTTGGCCGAAGGCCAATGCCACCACAACAACAATGACTGAGCGTTCAAGTAACTGTGTGAATGTTAGGGATTAGGATTAGGGAAGGTTTGTTACAGCATAATTAGACAAGTTTTTGTTTTCTTATTCAATTATTGACCATTCAAGTAACTGTGTGAATGTTATTGATTATGATTGAAAGCTCAACTCATGTATTCATAATATAGATTACACCATAAATTATCCATCAAAAAATCAAATAATAAAAGGCATTGATATGGTATATTTCAATGGACATTATTGTTCAAACCAACCACAATAGTTTTGTGTATTGACATTATACATGTTTGTTTTTGAAAAAAAAAATCTTTGTAAACTTTCACTGGTTGATTGATTGCAGGTGTGTGCATATGAATGTAATTGGAGCATATGGATACAGAAAAGGAAGCAATCGTATGAGAGAACAAAATCTATACAGGTGATTGCAAGTGTGTCATCTCAGCAGCTAAAGGCCTTCCAATCCAGTTATCATTCCACAAGTTAACTAGCTAACCATTTCTAATAACCCATTTGGTATGAAGATTGATCACGGGTATAGAAGGTTTAATAGCAAATCATACATATTAGACTATCCACGAAGTCATATAAATAATATTCACAGTGTATCAATTTGAATATATTTTTCCTCTCGAATACATGCTTATGGTTGATTCAAACATTTTATTTTTTATTTAAAAGGGATTTTTCTACACATTATAGGCATCATATAAACCAAAAAAACACATCATATAAACAAATCACTATCTGCCCTTGGAGATGTGATATTTTCTTTGGCACAAAAGAGTCCTCATGTTCTATACAGAAACAACAAGCTCACTCAAGACTTTAAAATCTCTCTGGGTATATTTTTATTAGTCTCGCTATACTTGATTAATTATTTATTTTTATAAGTTTGTATCAGTACACTTGAATGGTCAAGTATGAATTATTTTCTTGGGGATGGGGGTAGGACGCCCCTGCCCAAAATAAAAATTATAAATTCTTCTTTTTTCATTTATGTAATACTAAAATTTGTAATACAGGTGGTCGAGCAAAGACACTTATGATGGAGAACTTTTACTACATATCTGGTCCTTTAGTAATTTGAGAATCTAAATTATACATCTTAGAATCAATTATTAGTGATTCTTCAAATCACACTTAATGGGTTATTTTCGGGTCGTGCAGATGGCATCTCTCAAAGACACAATCGGAAAGAAAGAGGAGGAGATTCAACGGTTGCAACACCATACCGATGTTAATGATGAGAAAGGTGGTACAACATCATCAAGGTATTCTTCTTCTTCACTAACCCGAAATTCCATGTGCTCAATTAAAAAGTTGGAAAGAAATTGATAAACTTTATGGGAAAGTAGAAAATACATGAAAATGAAATAGGGGGCTTGTTGAGACATCTTACCATTATGTTTTTTCATGGAATCAAATTATTAGGGGGTGAGTAAAAAATGTTTTCCATTAAAAATGAGGAGTATATGGAGTAAGAGTCACATACAAGACAATAATTCCCTAAATAAAAAATAAGAAAAAAATATTTTCCATGGAAAAAATGAGATGTTGATGAAACACATTTAGGTCTAAGTTTTGTGCAGACATGAAATCTTAGGATTAGGCTGATACAGAATATGAGGAGAGACTAATTAATATATCTGATGGTGGTCTTTCTATAGGAACAGAAATTGGCAGCTCTGTTGGAAGCAATGTTTTTACTTAAGGCGGTGAAACCATCTAGGAACAGAGACGAGTAAGCTTTGATTGTTTCATATGATATTAGTTTCCTTTCATTATACTCCTATATATTGTTATTTATAAAGAGGGCCCGTTTATTATTCTTCTGTTTTGCTCTAATTCGATCCAGTTACATGTGTATTATATTTGCGATTAACGCTTTTAAATGTGAAATAAATATCGAACTACCTTTATGTTTTTGTTTTACTTAAATCTTTTATTATATTAGTTGAAAAAGTTGTAATGGACTAAAGATGAAATGAAGAAAATAGAATCAATGAAATATGAAAGAAGTTGAGCTGATCTACATCTGGGAGCCTGTGATGCTCTCAAATTCACACGAGAACTACGCTTATCTTAGATTTGACTATTTAGAAACGGCATAATTATTCGGAAGGGACTCTTTCCCAACTAACTCACATCACACACACATTTGTACTAACGGACTACTAAGCCACACTCATCACCTTGGCAATGATCTTATGACCATAAACTTAGTTCTCTGCTTTAGGTTCTTCCTCAGCTAACAGTTATTTGCTTTTTTTTACATCAACTGATATAATTTATAAATTAGATTAAGTATCCCCTACATAAACAAACGACATTAGACTAAATAAGATTTCACACCTTTGTGGGAATTATAATGGTAAAGGGATATGAGAATGAGAAACCTCCAGCCCCATCGCCCTCTCTTTCTCCTTCTGGTTACGAGGAGAGAAAAAAGATAATGAAAAATTGAAAATAATAAATGTTAAAACAATGATTTCTTTATCTAGAGGTTGACATTTTGTGACATCCTATGTGAATCTTGGACATCATAGCCAGCTGATTGTAGAATCTAACTGCTTTCAATGTCAGTCTATGAATCCTGATAATCATCATGCCCGTTAGGCGATGACCAAGAGATTAACCCACTAAACAAAGTTGTTGAGCCCTTTTTGTTTTCTTGATGTAGCAAGTTAGCAACAGCCTGTAATACCCCGCATTTTTATCGATATTTATTTATGGGATTAATTAAATTAAATGTGAATTAATTGAGAATTAATCCGGATAAAATACTAAAGAGATGTGAGTTGGTATTTGTGACACCCCGACTAATTAAATACCGGGTAGCTACTCCTTTATTAAATCAATACAAAATGCCAAGTTGGTTCAGTTAATAGCATCACTGTCGAAAACATTTTTAGAATTACTAACCACCTAGTATTTAAAAAGCAAGTGCCAAATTTTAAGTTAAGTCTGATTAACATGCAGTAAAAGAATAATGAAAGAACAACATAATCCATTCACATAACGAAGTAATGAAGTAACCAACAATTAATAATAATGAGTCCGGAGGATAGACTCCTCACAACAGTCCCACATCTAAAATATATGACAAGTCTGAATCCTGAATAATACATGCCAAAAGTCTGAACACTGAAATAAATGAAATGTCTCTAAAAGAAATGGGCGACATGCCCTACAACTGATAACTGAAGAATATCGAGTCAAGGTAGATGAAGCGTCTACAAGCAAAGTCCTGCAACTTCCACAAACAGCTACAGCTCGTCACCTGAATGAGAATCCTAAGCATGGTGTCCTTGTGGCTGGGCACCTAAAATGGTTTTTACAAAAGTAGATTTGAAAGCAAATGGGTCAGAGCCCGAAAGTGGAAATCATTTTAAAAACATCAAGTGTTTTAATAGCATTAAAACATTAAATGCAAAATACATGTTAGGACGTGCACTCACATGAAATTCTCACCTCTCGACTACATGTGCACTCCTAACGTACCGTACCCATCTAAATGACATCCATATCTAACCAAACAGTAACAAGTTCTACCCCTTACTACTCAATCCCCATATTACATTCTAGCGTTAACAAATAAATAGAGGGCTTCACTTAAACTCAGATTCTCAATTAGTAATATAGTTCACTATTGGTTAACCCGTTAGGTTTTCTCAAAACAATACCATAATTATATTCACAATATTAACATGAAAGTTCCCATTAATTAAATGTATATTATTCACGTTATAAATATACAAGACAAGTACCCCGAGACTAGCTGCGGTGCACACATACTCTGCTATCCATCCCGGTACATCACGTACATAAGGATCACATATTCCGAATCTCTCAGGAATAGTTCTCAGATAACAACATCATAAATAATGGAGGCGAACACAGTCACATCACATGGGTCACGTACATACCTACGCTCCCACGATCAGCAAACTTATTAATATCCCAATAAGTCCTTCTCTGACCTATGTTCATCGAGGTAACCAGTTTAAATCCGGGCAACACAAGGATTAGAGGGCCCTAAGCGAACGCAAACCTCCCGTGATAGCAAGTATGGTAGGTATGTCATACACATAAAATCAATACATATACTAAGTATTCACACATCTTAGTAATCACCATAATATATAGGTACATAACTCTTCTCGTACTGACATATAATACTACACCATTTATATGTTACCAATTAATATAATAAGCTAGGTCGTCAATAGTTCTCACATCGTAATAGACACTCACGTCCTACTCATATTTTCCTTTAGGTTCAAACTACACTTCTAGGTTTGACTCCTCATTATATCCCAAACATCCCAAATATATCAATTACTCATCAAGGAAAGGCTATCTCTACCTATACACTAGGGTACGGGGCACTCGGGATCAAAACAGGCTAAAAAGCCTAAACTGTCAACTCGTTCGAAGTCTCGTTCGAACGAGGCTGTTCGAACGAGACTTCGTTCGAACGAACTGAGTCTTCTAACGAGATCTCGTTCGAACGAAGTGGGCTTTCTAACGAGATCTCGTTCGAACGATTTCATCGAACGAACTTCACCCTCGTTAGAAGTCAATGGTCAACTCGTTAGAAGCTCGTTTGAACGAGCTCGTTCGAACAACTTGGGCAGGTCTTCTAACGAGTGGCCAGTTTCAAGCCCAGAATTCCTTATTTCGTTTTTCCTCTTTTCTACTCCTCAATTCTTCTCTAAAATTCGTCCCAACAATGTTTTAAGGTCTCTAATAAATCCTAAACATATTATAATCACATACCAACGTGTTTTAAAGGATTAATTCGTCCTAATCATCATTAAATCACAAGTCTCTACACTTTTCCCCAATTTCTTTCAAGAACATAAACCCTAAAATTGAAAGTCTTTAATTTATCCAATTAAATCCGTTTTTGTTTCTTGCAAGATATAACAACATCAGATTGGTCCTCTAAATACGATTCTACATGCAATCCTTTCCTCAAAATATAGTATTCTAATTCCAAACTCATGGGTTTTTCATTAACTTTCAAGAACAATGTAAATCTTAGACTTATCTAACATGGAAGAAACATTCTCTGAATTAAACGGAATTAAATCACTTGCCTTGATTTAATCTCTGATTTTGATGACGATTTGATGAGGTTATCTCTCTCTCTCTGCAAAATTCTCCTCTTTCTCTTCCTCTCTAAGCTTTCTTCTCCAATGGCTATGGTGGCTAGGGTTTGTTTTGGGAACAAATAGAAACCTAATTCTAATGCCCTACGTAGCCTATTAGGTTAAAATAAGTTGGTTAGTGGTTTAGTGGGTCAAATCCACATCAGATATAATTTACTAATTTTCGTCACTTTTAATTCTCAAAAATGCAAAATTACCAAACTACCCCTATATGTTGCCGGTATGGCCTAAAAATACCCCGGGACCCAAACTAAACCCCCGGCTAGTATTTTCTGACTATCTCGACCCTTCCGGACGCGTTGGCACACTCAAAACGACCATACGGTTAATATAATTTAATTTCACTTTTATAATTAAAATAATTATATCTTGACGCGACTGTCTCACGCGTCCCAATAAAATGTCCAAATTGACGTATATCAATCTCACGACAATTTCATAATTCAATATTCATATATCATCATATATACTCAATATAGTCAAATACCAATTCACATCTCGCTAGTATTTTATCCGGATTAATTCCCAATTAATTCTCATTTAATTAATTAATCCCAAAAATAAATATCGCCAAAAATACGGGGTATTACAGTATTTGATTATAATGTGTATATATGGCAATATATGAATATTGGAAATATTGAATTAGTCATAAGATTGATATACGGAAATTTGGGAAATTTTGTTGAGACGCGTGTGACAGTCGCGTCAAGAAAATAATTATTTAATTAAAAAGTGAATTTTATTTCTATTAACCATATGGTCATTTTGAGTGTGCCAACGAGTCCGAAAGGGTCGAAATAGTCAGAAAACACTAGCCGGGGGTTAAGTTTGGGTCCCGGGGCATTATTGGGTCATACCGGTAACTAAAAAGGGCATTTTGTTAATTTCGGAAATTTGGGAATTAAAACCCACGAAAATTAAAGATAAAAATCTGACTTATTCTTTATCCACTAAACCCACTAACTACACTAAATGACTTAATGGGCTACGGGAGAAGTTAAGGAACTAGTTCTAACTTGCCCAAAACCAACCCCCACCTCAATTGTCATCTTGAGAGAAGAGCTTGGAGAGAGAGAGAGAGAGAGAGAGAGAGAGAGAGGAGAATTCTGCAAAGAGAGAGAGGAGAATTCTGCAGAGAGAGAGAGGAATTCAACCATCTTCAACCAACAACAAATCTGGAACATAAGGCAAGTGATTTAGTTACAATTAATTCCATGAATGTGTTCTTCCATGTTTAAGAAATTATCAAATTTGTTTTGGAAAATTGATATAGACCCATGAATTTGAGGATTAAAACTATGAAATGTGTTGGGTATTGCATGTAGAAACATTCTGGACGAATTATGAATTCAAAAAGATAACCATTGATGATCTAAAAACGGATTTAAGAAGAAGTTTATTAATGTTCTTGAAAGAAATATAAAACAGGGATTCTTGATGAATTTTTTATCCAAACAAAGCCCTTAGATGGTGAATTATTGGTTTTAGAACGTTAACAATGTTGTAGGATGGTTGTATTATGATATTATAATGTTATCTTAGAGTTTCATGCTTATTAATGGAGTTTTGGGACGTTTTGAGGACTGCAAAACGAAGAAGTCCGTAGCCTACCTGGTGTGATCGATCGATCGACATTCTTCAGTCGATCGATCGACCACCATCGATCGATCGAAGGTCAAGGTCGATCGATCGACCTTCCCAGAAAGAGTAAAAATTTTCCTAGTTAAATTTAATGGTGTTAAACCTTAGAAATTATTATTGGAGACTTTATGGATATCCTTAGACTTAAGGAAAACCAGTAGGTATGGTTATAAAATTTGGACATTAATTAGAATTCAAATTGAGGAATTATTCTAAAATCTAATGAAATCCGATGAGTGAGATAACGTTAGAGTTAAAAGAGTAAATTTAAATAATTTGGTGAAATGAGGTTTGGGACAGAAGTAAGGACCTTAAGAATAATGGTGTTATATGTGAGAATAATAGGAAGATTAATAGACCCTTTGAGATAGGTTTTAAGTACAAGAAACTACGACGTGAGATGTGTCGACAGTCTACATTTTTATATTATCGGAAGACTTAAAATGTATAAAATTGGAATAATGGTATAAGGATGTAGAAAGTACCTTTATTAACATTAAGATATCTAAGATGTGTGAATGCTTAGTATATGATTTTTGTGTATGACATACCTACCATACTTGCTATCACGGGAGGTTTACGTTCGCTTAGGGCCTTCTAATCCTTGTGTGCTCGGATTTAGTTTGGTACCTAGAGGACATATTTCAAGGGAATGACTTAATTGTGAGTTATTAAGTCAGCTGACTATGGAGCGTAGGTATGTACGTGACCCATGGATATGTTGAATTATGTTCGCCTCCATTTTTGTGTGTTGTGCTTATTCTAAAAATTCCTGAGAGATTCGGAATTTGTAATCCTTATGTACGTGATGTACCGGGATGGATAGCAGAGTATCTGTGCACCGCAGCTTAGCCTCGGGGTGCTTATATTGTATATTTATGATGTGAATAATATACGGTTCAATGAAAAGGAATTTGTTATGTTTAAATTGCGAGAATAATTTATAGTGATTCTTTGAGAAGTTAAAAAGGGATAACATGTCGAGAATTGTAATGCTAATAATTGAGAATCCGAGTTCAAGTAAAGCTATCTATTTAAGTGATAATATCGGGAATTCATATTGTGAATCGAGTAGTTGGGCTAGAACTTACAACGGTCTAGTTAGAGATAAATAACACGTGAATGGGAACAGGAACGTTAGGAGTGCACAGTTAGACGAGAGGTGAGTATTTCATGTGAGAGCACGTCCTAACATGTACTTTTCATTCATTGTTTTAAATGTTATTAAAGCACTTGCTGTTTTTAAAATACTCTCCACATTCGGGCTCTGAACCGTTTGCTTTCAAATCTACTTTTTTGTAAAAACTTTTTTAGGTGCCCAGCCACAAGGACACCATGCATAGTATTTCCAGTCAGGTGACGAGCTATAGCTGTTGTGGAAGTTACAGGGCCTTGCTAGTAGACGCTTCATTTGACTTGACTCCATATTCAGATTTCATCAGTTGTAGGGCATGTCGCCCATTTCTTTTAGAGACATTTCATTTCTTTCAGTTATTCAGACTTTTGTCTTGTAATTAATTCAGGATGCAGACTTGTTTTATTTCTTTTCATATTGGGATTGTTGTGAGGAGTATTTCCTCTAGACTCATCTTTATTTGTTGATTCACTATAGTTGGACTTTATCATGAATGGTTGTGTTACATTTCTATATTTCATTTATTGCATGTTAATCAGATTTAATTTAAAATTTGACAACTCATTTTTTTAAATACTAGGTGGTTAGTAATCATTAAAAATGTTTTCGATAGTGATGCTATTAACTGGACCAACTTGGCATTTTGTATTGATTTAATAAAGGAGTAGCTACCCGGTATTTAATTAGTCGGGGTGTCACAGGTGGTATCAGAGCATCAGGTTCTAGTGTCCTTTAGGATCTGTACGGCTTATTATGTTTCCGCTGAGCTTTCTTTGATGTAGAGCCCTATATTTTAGGACTGTTGTATTCTTTTATGTATGCTTCGCTCTTCAGCTATTTTAAGTTTATAACTGCGAACTTATAGACTTTATTCTCATTTCAGATGCCTCCACGACATGCGCAGCGAGTTCCTAGGGATGCACAGCCCGAGCCACAGCCAGCTCCAGTACAGGGCACCATGAATGCCGCCGAGGTTTCAACCATTGTAGCCCAAGCGGTAAATGCCGCTCTTGCCGTTGTACAGCAGGCACCACCCCGGGCGCCAGTAGCCACGCCAGTTCAGGCACATGCATTCCCGTCTGCTTGGGAACGTGTTCGAGATGCTTTTCAGAAAGCACACCCTCCGGAGTTCGCAGGTAGCTCCGATGTTGTGGTATCTAGTCAGTGGAGGAAGGATATTCAGAGGCACCTGAGGATGTATGAGTGCACCAATGTCCAGAAGCAGATACTAGCTACTTTTAAGCTAGTAGGTTCTGCATTGCAGTGGTGGGAGTCTATTACCACCGCAGAGGAGAGAGATACTCTCTCTATACAGGAGTTTTGGGTACGGTTCGACCACAAATATTTTCCATCAGCTGTTCATACAGAAATGAGGAGGAAGTTGATGAACCTTAGACAGGAGGGTAAGACTGTGGCCGAATATGAGGCCGAATTTACTAACTTACTGAACATTGTACCGGATGAGATACCGACAGAAGAGAAAAAGATTCAGAAGTTTACAGACGGGTTGACTTGGAGGATCCGTCAGCACTTGTTGGGGAATCTATCATTGGCCACTTATTCTGATGTGGTTAACGTTGCATTGCTCCATTGCCAGGACCACCGCTTTCACTTGACAGAGGGGAAGCGATCAGGAGAGTCCAGCCATCAGGGCAGGACAGGGGGAAATGGTGACAGCGGGGCACAATCAGCTCAGGGTCAGTATAGGCAGGGTGATCAGGGTTCCCAGCAGGGGGATTCTAAGAGATTCTGATCAGGGGGTTTCAGGAATGGTCAGGGAGGATTCCAGAATGGCCAGCAGGGTCATAACGGCCATCAGGGCCTGCAGGGTCAAAATGGTCAACAGCAGCAGTTTCACCAGGGCCAGCAAGGCCAGGGCAGAAATGGTAACGGTCACCAGGGACAGCGAGGGGGAAACTTCCAGGGGAAGTGTTTCATTTGTGGTAAGATTGGCCACAAATGTCAGGATTGTCCTGATAAGGGCAGGGCCCCACAGCAGCAGGGTGCTCGACACGAGCCACAGAGGCCTATGTTTCCCGCCGCCCTCCCAGCACCACAGATGGCAGCATTACCACCCATTCCAGCAGTCCCAGTTCAGCAGGGACAGCTTCAGTATGGGAGAGTGTATCAGCTTTAGCAGGCCGCAGCCCCACAGAATCCGCCAGCCATTGAGGGTATGTTCTCTATTCAGGGGACTCTGGGGCGCATTTTATTTGACACGGGGACTACACACTGTTTTATTGCTATGAGATTTGCACGCACTATTGGGTTATTAGACACCGTAGAGAGCACCGCTACTTATGTAGACTCACCGTTGAGTAGGGGTTCCATGATTTCGCTTATGTGTAGAGGTGTGGGTATAGAGATCGGGAGGTTTACTTTACCCGCTGATATGTTAGTGTTAGAGATGACCGAGTATGACGCCATTATTGGTATGGATTGGCTAGTTGCGTACCGAGCCATGATCGACTGTTTTAGTAGGAGTATTATATTTTCCATTCCCAGGCAGGATATGTTCTTAGTGGCGATGCCTCGCCCTGAGGGAGGATCGTCCACTCATTTGTACTACATAGACGAGGAGACCTCTAAGGAAGTGGTGATACCACTTGATTCGATACCCGTTATTAGTGAGTTCGCCGATGTATTTCAGGATATACCTGGATTACTTCCGAGTAGGGAGATAGATTTTGTGATTGACTTGACGCCGGGCACTCGGCCTGTTGCCCTCGCACCTTACCGTATGGCTCCAGCTGAAATGAGAGAGTTACGGGATCAGATTGAGCAGTTATTGGGTCAGGGGTTTATTCAGAGGAGTACTTCGCCGTGGGGTGCCCCTGTGTTGTTCGTAAAGAAGAGGGATGGATCGTTGAGATTGTGTGTAGATTATCGGGAGTTGAATAAGGTCACGATACGGAATAAGTATCCGTTGCCCCGAATCGATGACTTATTCGACCAGCTGAGAGGAGCTTCCTTCTTCTCGAAGATTGATTTGCGATCTGGTTACCATCAGTTGCATATCAGGGAGGAGGACGTCTCGAAGACTGCTTTCTTAACGAGATATGGTTCCTACGAGTTTCGGGTTATGCCTTTTGGTTTGACCAATGCTCCAGCCGTGTTTATGGACTTTATGAATAGGGTGTTCAAAGAGTTCCTAGATCAGTTCGTTATTGTCTTCATTGATGATATTCTGGTTTACTCCCAGACAGAGGAGGAGCACGCCGAGCATTTGAGGCAGGTTTTGCAGACGCTACGTCAAAACGAGTTGTATACAAAGTATGAGAAGTGTGGGTTTTGGCTGAAGGAGGTTTAGTTTTTGGGGCATATTATTTCCGACCGGGGGATATCTGTTGATCCGGGAAAGGTATCCGCGGTGAGCGAGTGGGGACAGCCCATGGCACCGACTGAGATTCGTAGTTTCTTGGGCTTAGCAGGATACTACAGGAGATTTATTCGGGGTTTCTCCAAGATAGCGGGTCCCATGAAACATCTGACTCATAAAGGTCTGCCGTTCATTTGGAGTGATGCCTATCAGTTGGCATTCGATGAGTTGAAGGACAAGTTAACCTCAGCACCTGTATTAGCATTGCCGAGACCGGGAGTTGAGTATCTTGTTTACACCGATGCATCCTTACAAGGACTTGGAGGTGTACTGCAGCAGGAGAGTCAGGCCATAGCTTATGCTTCCCGTAAACTTAAGCCTCACGAGAAGAATTACCCTACTCATGATTTGGAGTTAGCGGCAGTTGTATTTTCCCTTCTGATTTGGAGACACTACCTTTTGGGGGAGAAGTTTCGATTGTTCACAGACCACAAGTCCCTACAGTACCTATTCACGCAGAAGGAGTTGAATATGCGGCACCGGAGGTGGCTTGAGTTTGTGAAGGACTATCAGTTTGATATCCAATATCACCCGGGGAAGGCTAACGTGGTAGCAGACGCGTTGAGCCCTAGGCCAGTAGATGAGGTGGCAAGGGTGTGGAAGGCTAAGTGGAAAGAGTTGGGACACCAGGATGCAGTGGCCCGATCGTTTATGTCTGTGATGACTGTTACACAGCAGATTGTCACGAAGGTGGTAAAGGCGCAGGCAAATGACTCGTTCTATCAGGAGCAGATAGTTCGATTACTAGCAGATGGATCCGAGTCCTATACCGTTAGCTCAGACGGGGGATTACGCTTTAATGGGAGACTGGTAGTTCCGAAAGGGGAGGAACTGCGACACTAGGTGATGGCAGAGTCGCACGGCTCGCGGTTCGTGGTACATCCCGGTGGAGATAAAATGTACCAAGATATGAGACGTCAGTATTGGTGGAGCGGGATGAAGAGATATATTGTCGTGTTTGTTTCTAAATGCGCCATTTGTCAGCTGGTAAAAGTGGACCATCAGATACTGGCAGGACTTCTACAACCATTAGAAGTTCCGATGTGGATGTGGGAGAGCATCTCCATGGACTTTATCACGGGGTTGCCTACGTCACAGAGAGGTCACGACTCCATTTGGGTAATTGTGGACAGGTTGACCAAAGTCGCTCATTTTCTACCCGTAAGGACAGACTACACTACGGGACAGTATGCCCAGCTCTTTATAGCAGAAATAGTGAGACTTCACGGTGTGCCCCTAGATATCGTGTCTGACCGAGACAAGATATTTGTTTCACGGTTTTGGGAGAATTTTCAGGAGGCCATGGGCACGGAATTGCGATTGAGTACGGCTTATCATCCGCAGACCGATGGGCAAACCGAGCATACAAATCAGATGTTGGAAGACATGTTGCGGATGTGCATCATTGACTTCGGGGGTAGATGGGAACAGTATCTTCCACTGGTGGAGTTTGCTTACAACAACTCCTACCAATTCACCATTGGTATGGCTCCATTTGAGGCGTTGTACGGTAGACCTTGTCGTTCCCCAGCATGTTGGTGGGAGCTGGGGGACAACAAACTACTTGGGTCGGAAGTAATTCAGGATACTTCGGCGAGGATATAATTGATACGGAGTCGCATTCGGGTAGCTCAGGATCGGCAGAAGAGCTATGCTGATGCGAAGAGGTTCTTCAGGGAGTTCCAAGTGGGGGACCAGGTTTTACTCAGAGTATCTCCTATGAAAGGGATTATGCGATTTGGGAAGAAGGGGAAGTTGGCACCGAGATATGTGGGACCATTTCCTATCATCGAGCGGATTGGGTCTGTTGCATATAGATTTGGGTTACCGGAGCATTTGCATAGGATTCATGATGTGTTTCATATTTCCTCGCTAAGGAAATATCCTAGAGATGATTTGGCTCATTCTCACATTGCTTTAGAGGACATCGATCTCCAGCCCGATAGCTCCTACGAGGAGGGGCCGATTGCTATTTTGGACCGAAGTGAGCGAAAACTGCGATCAAAGATAGTTCCGTTAGTGCGTGTTCAGTGGCGACATCATAATGTCGAGGAGTCCACATGGGAGCGAGAGGATGAGATGCGCGAACGTTATCCAGAGTTATTTTTACCAGGTACTTTTTAGTTCTGAATTTCGGGACGAAATTCTGTGATTAGGGGGGAAGTATGTAATACCCCGCATTTTTATCGATATTTATTTATGGGATTAATTAAATTAAATGTGAATTAATTGAGAATTAATCCGGATAAAATACTAACGAGATGTGAGTTGGTATTTGATTATAATGTGTATATATAGCAATATATGAATATTGGAAATATTGAATTAGTCGTAGGATTGATATACGGCAATTTGGGAAATTTTGTTGAGACGCGTGTGACAGTCGCGTCAGAAAAGTAATTAATTAATTAAAAAGTGAATTTTATTTCTATTAACCGTATGGTCATTTTGAGAGCACCAACGAGTCTGGAAGGGTCGAAATAGTCAGAAAACACTAGTCGGGGGTTAAGTTTGGGTCCCGGGGCATTATTGGGCCATACTGGTAACTAAAAAGGGCATTTTGGTAATTTCGGAAATTTGGGAATTAAAACCCACAAAAATTAAAGATAAAAATCTGACTTATTCTTTATCCACTAAACCCACTAACTACACTAAATGACTTAATGGGCTACGGGAGAAGTTAAGGAACTAGTTCTAACTTGCCAAAAACCAACCCCCACCTCCATTGTCATCTTGAGAGAAGAGCTTGGAGAGAGAGAGAGAGAGAGAGAGAGAGGAGAATTCTGCAAAGAGAGAGAGGATAATTCTGCAGAGAAAGAGAGGAATTCAACCATCTTCAACCAACAACAAATCTGGAACATAAGGCAAGTGATTTAGTTACAATTAATTCCATGAATGTGTTCTTCCATGTTTAGAAAATTATCAAATTTGTTTTGGAAAATTGATATAGACCCATGAATTTAAGGATTAAAACTATGAAATGTGTTAGGTATTGCATGTAGAAACATTCTGGACGAATTATGAATTCAAAAAGATAACCATTGATGATCTAAAAACGGATTTAAGAAGAAGTTTATTAATGTTCTTGAAAGAAATAGAAAACAGGGATTCTTGATGAAGTTTTGATCCAAACAAAGCCCTTGGATGGTGAATTATTGGTTTTAGAACGTTAACAATGTTGTAGGATGGTTGTATGATAATATTATAATGTTATCTTAGAGTTTCATGCTTATTAATGGAGTTTTGGGACGTTTTGAGGACTGCAAAACGAAGCAGTCCGTAGCCTACCTGGTGTGATCGATCGACCACCATCGATCGATCGAAGGTCAAGGTCGATCGATCGACCTTCCCAGAAAGAGTAAAAATTTTCCTAGTTAAATTTAATGGTGTTAAACCTTAGAAATTATTATTGGAGACTTTATGGATATCCTTAGACTTAAGGAAAACCAGTAGGTATGGTTATAAAATTTGGACCTTAATTAGAATTCAAATTGAGGAATTATTCTAAAATCTAATGAAATCCGATGAGTGAGATAACGTTAGAGTTAAAAGAGTAAATTTAAATAATTTGGTGAAATGAGGTTTGGGGCAGAAGTAAGGACCTTAAGAATAATGATGTTATATGTGAGAATAATGATGTTATATGTGAGAATAATAGGAAGATTAATAGACCCTTTGAGATAGGTTTTAAGTACAAGAAACTACGACGTGAGATGTGTCGACAGTCTACATTTTTATATTATCGGAAGACTTAAAATGTATAAAATTGGAATAATGGTATAAGGATGTAGAAAGTACCTTTATTAACGTTAAGATATCTAAGATGTGTGAATGCTTAGTATATGATTTTTGTGTATGACATACCTACCATACTTGCTATCACGGGAGGTTTACGTTCGCTTAGGGCCTTCTAATCCTTGTGTGCTCGGATTTAGTTTGGTACCTAGAGGACATATTTCAAGGGAATGACTTAATTGTGAGTTATTAAGTCAGCTGACTATGCAGCGTAGGTATGTACGTGACCCATGGATATGTTGAATTATGTTCGCCTCCATTTTTGTGTGTTGTGCTTATTCTAACAATTCCTGAGAGATTCGGAATTTGTAATCCTTATGTACGTGATGTACCGGGATGGATAGCAGAGTATGTGTGCACCGTAACTTAGCCTCGGGGTGCTTATATTGTATATTTATGATGTGAATAATATACGGTTCAATGAAAAGGAATTTGTTATGTTTAAATTGCGAGAATAATTTATAGTGATTCTTTGAGAAGTTAAAAAGGGATAACATGTCGAGAATTGTAATGCTAATAATTGAGAATCCGAGTTCAAGTAAAGCTATCTATTTAAGTGATAATATCGGGAATTCATATTGTGAGTCGAGTAGTTGGGCTAGAACTTACAACGGTCTAGTTAGAGATAAATAACACATGAATGGGAACAGGAACGTTAGGAGTGCACAGTTAGACGAGAGGTGAGTATTTCATGTGAGAGCACGTCCTAACATGTACTTTTCATTCATTGTTTTAAATGTTATTAAAGCACTTGCTGTTTTTAAAATACTCTCCACATTCGGGCTCTGAACCGTTTGCTTTCAAATCTACTTTTTTGTAAAAACCTTTTTAGGTGCCCAGCCACAAGGACACCATGCATAGTATTTCCAGTCAGGTGACGAGCTATAGCTGTTGTGGAAGTTACAGGGCCTTGCTAGTAGACGTTTCATTTGCCTTGACTCCATATTCAGATTTCATCAGTTGTAGGTCATGTCACCCATTTCTTTTAGAGACATTTCATTTCTTTCAGTTATTCAGACTTTTGGCTTGTAATTAATTTAGGATGCAAACTTGTTTTATTTCTTTTCATGTTGGGATTGTTGTGAGGAGTATTTCCTCTAGACTCAACTTTATTTGTTGATTCACTATAGTTGGACTTTATCGTGAATGGTTGTGTTACATTTCTATATTTCATTTATTGCATGTTAATCAGATTTAATTTAAAATTTGACAACTCATTTTTTAAATACTAGGTAGTTAGTAATCATTAAAAATGTTTTCGACAGTGATGCTATTAACTGGACCAACTTGGCATTTTGTATTGATTTAATAAAGGAGTAGCTACCCGGTATTTAATTAGTCGGGGTGTTACAGGCCTTCTCCAGGTCCAATTATGACAAAGCCCTTTGTGCATGAGATCGCTTCCCATTCTTCTCGTCTTGTAAGAAATCCCTTAGAGGAAAATAGGCTACTCGTTTGCAGAGCTCGAGCATGTCTGAACCAGTGTACCCCTCGCATAATCGAGCTATGTGATCAAATTCAATATTGTCCTCTACACTCTCACCCTTTAAAATCACGTTTAGTATCTTTTATCTATCACGACTGTCACATTTTCCAATCTTAGACACTTGAGGAAGATGCCTGAGTATTGCCTCATCAATATCTGATGGCCGATTCGTTGCAGCAAGAACCATAACTCGAGCATTCTGATCTATAGTAAAACCATCCCACAAAGCCATGAATTAGGTTTTCATGTTAGTTAGCACTTCATTATCTATTGAATGACGCTGACCCAGAAAATTGTCCACCTCGTCAATGAATATAATAGTTGGCTGGAGTTTATAAGCCAAACTAAAAACAGATGCCACAAGTTTTTGAGCATCCCCACAAACTACTTCCTCAATTACAAAAAATGGTGCGACCTCGTTCTGTCTCCTCTCCCTTCCCCTCGTTCTGTCTCCTCCTCTCCCTCGGTCTCGCCACTGGTATTCACTTCAGGTAGAGTGAAATATATTAGCTTCGCGCCTTTTCTCCTTCCCTGTAATTTTCATAAGTAACTGGTTCAACAAAATAATTATTCGAGTTGGAGAGGTAAGGTAAATATACCTCTTCTCCTTCCCTGTTCTCGCCTCCGGTAAATAAAAATGTATATATGTGTGTGTGTATGTGTGTGTGTGTGTGTAAAGGTTGTATATTTGGAGAGGTAAGGTATATTTATTTAACCTTTCGAATCGTTGTATATTTATTTTTGGTTTGAATAATAAAAACTTGGTTGTTGAGAATAATTTTCATTTATTTTTTAATGATGTTTAAAGTTCATTTGTAGCACACTAATATAGGGTTTTCTTTGGATCTAAAATTCAAAATTGAAAACATGTTTCACTTCTTAGGTTTCAAAATTCTGCTATATATTCTATTAAATTTGAGAATGTTTTATTGTCAACATAGAACACTATATTTGATAGTTGAAAATTTGGAGTTGTGATTTGCTTAGATTTTTGTAACTTTGTAGTTAATTTTGTGTGCAACTTCAAGGAATAGGACTTTTGTTACATGCTTATGTTAGCTCTGGTAAATTCTAGTCTACTAAAAGATTAATTCCACTTTGGGAAGCACCAAAGTTAACTTATCTGAATATCATGCCATCTTAGTATTGTGCACACCTCCCTATTAGAATGTGATGAAATGGGTGTTGTATTTAAGTCCCTCGTAAATTATTATTTTTTTCAAATCACAAAATTGACCTAAATACAACACCCATGTGTGTACACGATGATGTATCTTAATTTGGTGATTTGAACATACTTATTAGAATGTGATGAAACGGGTATTGTATTTAAGTCCCTCATAACCTATTTTCAGTTATAAATTAAATAATAAAATAGGTCTTGCGACAGAGTTACCTCTAATAAAACAATGTGTGTACACAATGATGTATATTAATTTGGTTATGTAGGATAAATTTCACGTTTGAGATTGAAGACATTTTCAAACGCAGAGAATTCCAAGATAATTCACACATTGAAGGTTAGTATTTATGTTCATCTCTTCTCCAAAGGTTTGATTTCCTATTTTTTCATGGTATGCTATAGTAAAATAGTTTGTATTACTTACAATAATATGTAAATAATTATGTCAATGGTTATCTATCATCTAGTCAGTGGTGATATATATATATATAAAGCAATAAAAATGGATAAGGATATTTATCCGAATCCGAAGAATTCGGGAGGATACGGATAAGAATAGGTGCAAGTACTATCCAAAAGGATATGGATATGGATACGGATACGAATAGTACATTTTCAAACGGATACGAATAATGGATAATATGGTATTCGCTCCGTATTCATTCGTTTTACACCCCTAGTTGTTTGTACAAGTTTTGTGTTCTTGAGGGCCTTGTTTTGTTTGGGTTTTTGATCGTTTATTTGGGCTTTGTCTAGCAGCTTTGTTGGGCTTGTCTAGCTAGTTTTGTTGGACTCCTTAAATGCATATTTGTAATTATTGCCCCATTCTTTACTCTTATTGTTATCATCATTGGAGAATATGTGACTTAAAGCTTTGAACTTATGCAAGAGCATCTACTTATATCCGTATAAAGGTGTATCATTTTCTACAATGTTATAAGCATTTACATGTTCTACATGTTATAAGCATTTGGTGTTCTACATGGCATTAAACATGGGATTTACTGTTATGTACACTTCAATTATTTTTCATCAACAAGTGCTACATGGCATGTAGTGGAACATTTCAATTATTATTCATCAACATGTACACTTACTTCAATCTATTTGTTTGTCATTGCAGTGGATATTGACGAGCAATGTGATTTTCATTCAAAAAGTTGAGACGATTCACAAAATTCAAGTAATAAACAATGAAAGGTTAACATAATTTTGCGAAAGCCAAAGGAAGTTCAACTCATTTGTGGTTTGGAGCACTATTGAGGTGTCAACACAATTTTGCGAAAGCCAAATGAAGACCGACGCATTAATGCGTTATTTTTTAATGTTCAATTTTTTGGAGACGTTTTTTTAATGTACATAATGGGTATATCAAGCTATGATACATGTAGTAGGTCATTATTTTTTTATGGATAATTAATGTAGATGGTGGGTATATTTATGTGTCCCACTATTTTTTATAAGGAAAAATGACTTGGTTTGGTGCATGTTAGGTGTACGTGACTTCAAATATATAAAAAATTTAGACTATTTCTATGTTGTTGTGAATTATGATTTGTGTTTAGATTTATTTGTCAACTATGACAATATTGGTTATTAATTTTTTTTTATTATATGTTTAATTTATGACCGTTTATATTAAACCCTCATGTGATGAAATTTTTTATGACCTTTTTAAAATTTTGAAAACTGTTTATCATGACGCTTTATAAATCAAATATGACATCTTATGGAGTATATTATGACCTTTTTTATAGCAGATAAGATAATTTTGAAAAAAAAGTCATATATAATCATTACCTAATATGACACTTTTTATAGGTATCAATTATGACACCCAAACTTATGACGCTTTTTATTAAAAAAATAAAGTGTCATAAAATGCGTTTTATGACACTTAAAAAATATCGTATATTGGGATTGAAATCGAATAAAGGATTATTTATGGTTAGGTCCAGTAGTAAGTGAGTCAATATTATCGGAATAACCTTACGCTTATGTGGGATTAACCCTAAAATAGGAAAAATAAAAGGGTTAAGATTGAGTTAGGGATTATCGAAAAATAAACCTAATCGAAGAAGATTTTAATTCATAGAAATTCGGGTGTTGTGATGACATGGACTTGTAGGACGTGAGTAATTACCTATTGAATTTACATGAGAAATAAATGACCACCCTTCGAGTGATGAGAGAAGCTCGTGAATATAATTTAAGAAGTAAAGTCATAATCTGTAAATACGTAGGATATGTGAGATAAATATACTACGTATGGAAATTATTATATGGGTTGTGCGTGTGCCCTATTGTTATTATATATAGGTGGGGTGGATACCTATATTATTATTTATTATGTGTATAACATACCTATGTTGCTTGATATCGGGGTGGAGGTTTCGCGTTGTGGACGATCTTATCCTGATGAGCCCATTTGGGGGATTTTATATTCGTACCTTAAGAATAAGACCTTGGACGCGTTTTATCAGTGTGAATGATAGTTTCGATGGTTGAATGGGAGCAGAGGTATGTGTGTGACTCATTCGGCTGGGGAGTATGCTCGCCTCCAATATGCGTGTTATGTTATATATGGTTCGTGAGTGACACCGAACCAATAGTCCTTTGTACAACGAGCGATGTATAAGGACATGATAGGAGAGTATGCATACACCGGAGCTGTGTCTGGGAGGTGTCGTATTAGTATATATAATAACGTGATAAATATATATACTGTGATGTAATCTACTAGGTAAGAATTGTAGATTAAACTATATATACGGTGATGTAATCTACTGTATGAAATTCGTAGATTAACATATATACTATGAGGTAACCTATTGTGTGATACTGTAGATGAAAATGAATAATGAGATTTGATTTAATTAAGTAAGTGAATACTCAATCTTAAAGTTGTGGAAACCTAGTTCATATTAAAGAGAAATGAACATGTTTAACTATCATACGTATATGTGGGAAATACGGGGAAATAATATGCGCTGGAATCCTAATTGAGAACCTTAATTAGGGAGATAATAAGGTACGTTAGGCGTGAACTCTAGATGTGAGGTGAGAATTCTCAAGCAAGAGCCCAAGAATCTAACATGTACATAATACCTTCTTAAAAGCACTTGCTAAGCACATGCTATTTTAAAAATCTTTTACAACCTGGCTCTGATACCACCTGTGACACCCCGCCTAAATTGAGATAGAACTCACCAAAATTGTTGTTCAGGCTGAGGATAATAAAGGAGTCGTTCGGGAGTTGTAGTTTCCCAAGCACCATCATGGATGGCGTTTGTTTCGTTCCAAACTTACCCAACACTGTCGGTGCAGGGTGAGGGAGCCAGAAGAACTTCTGTGAAGGAAGAAATCCAAAGGAAATTATGTAAGGTGAAGTGTAGTAACACCCAGGACTTAAAAATTTCGAGCGAATTTTTGCTCATAAGAGAAATCAAAAGTGATGAGAGTTAGATATCACATACAAAAAAGCATGTGTGAATCTAAAACGAGAAATTTGGGTATGGTTAGATCAGGAAATCGTCCATCTGCGAGTTTTATTGGGATGTGAAAGAATTTTGAAACTTATTTTATATGGGCAAGAAAGAAAGCCCAATGCGAGAGAGCAGTCAACTCGTTTAAAGAATTTCTTAACCAACGACGGAGGGTTACATCGAAGATAAGAAGAGTTCATTGCGTGGAAAGACTCGTGAGTTAAATACTCAAGTACGTGGAAAAATATGACAAAGACGACTAGGGTTGATGTCGCCAAGAAATTTACAACCACTTCCAGAAGAAGGGGAGTCCGTAGGGTTTGGAAAACCCAGCTGAAGGATAAGATTAAATTCAACCATGATAGTGAAACATTACCGGAAGATATATCAGGTAGGGGAACCCATTTAGTCCTTAATAAGAAGTGATGAATTCAGCCAAGACCAGCGGGAACGACAACGTGTTCTAAAGGACCAGTGGAGCCAATGGAACAACAAAAATAGCAATTGGGAGCAAATACTATCAAGTTCGAAGGAAGGATTCCAAAATGGTCAGTGGGACCAGTGGTGGGAAATAGCACGGGAAATTTCCCTATGTGTAGAGAGTGGGACTACCAGTGTTGAAGGTGTCCACGTTGAGAAGTGAGATCGATAAGATTTGGAATGGTAAACCATGCCATTTAGGCATAACAACTGGAGGAATGAGAATTCCAGCGGAGTAATTGGATCAAGAGAATTGGACCCAAGAGTAGAGGGTTTAGGCAGGACCAGTGGAATCCTCGATAACATTAGTATACCGTATGTCAGGGTCGACGAGGCCCAAGAAGTAATAGGGAGGCCAGCAAGGCCATAATTGAGGTCTAGAGATTTATGGCCAACATTTTAATGATGGGCGTGTAAGACGCAGAACAAAATAATCTGTCCACCGCGAAGGGGGGGAACTATTGGATGAAATCCTAAATGTATAAAGATTGCAGATGTTCATGGGCCGTGTTGGCAACTAAGTGCTGGGACCCTACGATTAGGTGAGACTGGTGAAATTTTGTTTCATCCTGGTGAGTAAAGGATCAATTCAAATGACAGGGGTGTTTCACAATATATATATATGAATTGTTAACACTAAATTCACGTGCGAGTTGAGTTTAGTGGGTACTTTAGTTTTAACAGCCTCGTTATAAACGTATTTATCATGAGTATCAAGGATTTTTTATGTCACTCGTGAGTAAGACAAGTGGGCTCTAAGAACATATTTTATCGTTAGATTATACTACCGCACTGAGTTAGTACAACAAAGTTTATTATGGTAATGAGTAGTGATAATTACCGAATGTTTGAACGATAGTAGATTTGAGTGATAAGACTATCGTGATGGATACTCCGGGTGAGTAATATTACTTTTATGAGGTGCCACCTGAAATAGGGTTGGGCCTATATATATATATATATATATATATATATATATATATATATATATATATATGAAAATTTTATGGTATCATAGACTTCAGTTAGTGTGGTGCCAGTTGATATGTGATCCCGGTGCGTAGGGATTTATTTACTAATATGACTCAGGATACAATGTGTTTTTTATCGGGCAGCGAGATATAGCTCGTTATATATATAGCATCATGAACTTGAGATAGCAAGAGCGTCATGTTTAATGTTAACTCTAAGGGATATACGGATATTGTGGGAAGGTGTATATTATGGACTGAGGGCATTACGAATCTCGATAACCGACTATGTTAGGTAGTAATGTATCGGGCGGGTTTTTTGTTTGGATTTTGCTTTTCGAGACATCCCACGCATGAAACTAGAAAACGTCGGGAGTTGGTGAGAAGTTTAGTCAATAGTACATGTGTTTTGTACTTTGATCATTGTACTTTTACAAAAAATATAATTGAGGGTTAATAATTCCACTATGACTTAAGGACGAAGGAGTCACCTAGTTCTGACAATAAACTAGTACAGAATGGTTACATCATGAATAAAAAAACATGGCAAATGCGCAAGAATTGATTTGTGTAATAATGCGCGAGATATAGGGTGTATGGGTACCTTAGGTAATTAAAAGTATTAAATCAGGTAGCAGATTATGATTGTCGTATGAATTCGACAACATTTAACCAGGGAAGTCGAAGCTTATTCCATAAGATTTGTTAGAGGCTTACATTGCACGAGAAACTGATTTTTAGAGCAAGGGGGAGGACTTGTGACACGCGGTGAGGCAACGTCACATGGATCGCAATTAGAGGTACATTTGCAAGAATATAAGATGTACCATGTTATAAATGATAGTGGTGATGGGATTTAATGAAAAGAAATATTGCTAAATTCGTTTTGCGATGGGTCATCTGTCTGTTGGTAAAGGATGGACCATCCGAAACCAGTAGGGTGTAATACCCCGTATTTCCGGATATTTATATTTAAATACATTGGAGAATTAAATGAGAACATACGGTTTAATTTAAATTACGGAAGAGAAGTAATTTATTGAGATTTATTAAAAATTGTGATTATGGAGTATTAATCGAGAGATAGATACCGATTAATATTGCCTCATTCTATTTACTTAGTGCGAGTAGTAAATAGTTACTTAACGCATGTAGACCGTTTTGGGGTGAGAATGAGAAATATATTTTTAAGTGACTCAAATGACAATTTAGAAGTCATGGTTAACCCCGAAAGGGTCGAAATAGTCAAAATAGTATACCCAGGGGTACTAGTTAGGCTCCGGGACGTTTTTGGGCTAAGCCGGGACCGTTCAGGGGCATTTTAGTCTTTTAAAATGTAGGAGTGAGAATACCTACGAATTTAATAACTCTAAGTCAGATTATAAGAGTTGGAGGCTAGGGTTAGAGAGAGAAAAAAACACACCATAGCCATTAGAGAGAAGAGAGAAGAGAGAAACAATTCTCAAGGCAAAAGGAAGAATTGGGAAGGATTCAAAGGAGACTTTCACCACAAACTTGTGGGGAAGGAAGATTGAAGGAGAAAAACAATCAATCATCAACAAAAATCACAAAATCAGAACCCCTCTATCAAGGCAAGTGTTTATTACAAATCAAATTCAAGTAATAATACCCATGTGAAGGGAGTTTTAAGAATTGGTCGATTCTATTGAAAAACCTTGAATTAAATGTATGAATCGATCGTATGTTTGGGTAGGATTGCATGTAGAATGAATACCTAAGTAAAGATGAAACAAAATTTGAATATATTTGATGATTAACATATAATCTTTATGTGTTCTTGGTTAAAGAACAAGAATCTTGAATGACTTAGGGTTTAATTGATGAACACAAGATGTCAATCTGCCATAATTTTTGACATAACTTTAAACGTATCCCATTTGAATTTTACTTAGAAATTAGAGTGTGAACCATACATTTCTGGAATGTTCTATCTCTTAGCTATCCAATGAAGTTGGAATCAGGTCAATCGGAGTTCTGTAGAGGGAGTAATCGACATGTTACTACATGGTGTTTAATCTGCCAGCATAGTAATCTGCCAGAATTTTGACGTGACTTTAAACGTGTACAATTTGAGTTGTACTTAGAAATAGAGTGTGAATCATAGATTTATGGAAAGGTATATCTCTTAGCTTTCCAATGAACTTGGAATCAGGTCAATCGGAGTTCTGTAGAGGGAGAAATCGAAATTTTACTAGAGGGTGTTTAATCTGCCAGAAAATTTAGGATTCGTTTCGGCTGCGAGAAAATGTAAGATCTTTCTTTTTAAGACTCAAATGCCTAAAATTTTATCTGGGAAGTGTTTGGGACCTTGATGAAATATATTCCTGGAATAATGATATGGAAGTAGGTCTATGATTGAGTGTTGGACTTTAATTTTGTGAGAGAATTAAAGTGGAGATTCATAGGCTTGATTGTAAAGTATTATAACTCGAGATGATAAGAATATAATTACGGAAAAGCGTGAGCGAGCTTAAATTTATTGAGTCAGTAGGTTAACAAGGGTAACTACTGAATTGATATAACAAGGGGTAACTAGGACCCTTAGAGTTGTGTGAATACTCGAATTAATATGAAAGTGAAATAAATTTGTAAAGCAAACAATTATGGTTAATATAAGAGAATACTATATTATGTACAAGTATGATTGATAGGTCAGGTGTGTACCTACTAAATTGTATGAACTAGTAGGTTGAGATATGTATACCTAAATTAACTACGTTAGGGTCGATGAAGTATTCTGAACTAACATATGGTTATTATATGTTAGGATCGATGGAGTATTCTGAACTAACATAGAGTTATTATATGTTTGGAGTCGGTGTAAAATGCCGAACCAAACCTTTGAACTGGTGGCGTGATGAAACAGTCCGAGCCAGAATTTGTGTATATAAATAATTGGGGTCGATGTATCATTCCGAACCAATTCTTACTTGGGGTCGATGAATCATTCCGAACCAAGAGTCCTTTACGTGTGTAAAAAGGACAAAATAGTAATGACTGATATTTAGTATATATTGTGTGTGAAATATATACTTAATGATATTCTACTTCTGTGTATTAGTAGATTGATATATATTATGTATTTAAAGATACATATCAAACTGGTAAGTTAAGTAGTGAAACTTAATTACGAAACGTAACGTTAAATAGAGAATATCGATTTTGTAATTTAAGTAGTGAAACTTAATTACAAAAGTGGGAAGATAGAAATGGTAAGAATTGTAATAATTTTAGTAGTGAAACTAAATGAGAAGTCTCGAAGTATAACATAGTGAAATGTTACTTGATAGTTAATTAACATACGCGAGATGTTAGTGAAATGGATTTGTATTGTATGGGTGGTACGAGAACTTAGATACAGATAAGTTCAGTTGATTACCTTAGTTAGTTAGCTTGGGAAGTATGGCTAGGTCAGCTAAGTGTAGAATGTTAGGTGTGCACAATAGATGATGAGTGAGTAAACTCAAGAGAGTGTACGAGAACCTAACATGTGTAATCAATAACCGCATTTTATATTGTGATAAACACTTGCTAAATATTTTTAAAATGTTTTGAGTACTAACTCTTGCTATAAAATATTTTCAAAACCTTTTAGGTGTCCAGCCACAGGGACGCCATGGATGGTGATTCTATTCCAGGGACTCGAAGCTGTAGCACAGTGGATGCTTACAGGATTTTGACTAGACGATATCTCTCATTCAGATCTAGTACAGGATCTCACACTATTCTATGTATGGACTTGTAGTCCGGTATCAGTCGGAGATGTCAGTTTCAGACTAATAGTTGTTCTATTGATGTTTGAGATTTTTAGCCAATGTTTTATTCGGTAATACTTTTATTCTGTTGTACTTATACTTTGTTGGTTTGGGTTTTAGTACATGGTAATTGTTTTACTTGTTCCGCATGTTTGATTTTTCTGTTTAAGAAAGATAAAATTTTGGCACCGGTCTAATTTTCACTTAGGTGATTAGTAATTAAAAAGTTTTTGACAGTGATGCTAAGAATGAACCATTTGAGAAATATGTTTTAATTTAATAAAGTCCTGATCACCCGATGTTTAATTAGGCGGGGTGTCACATAGGGGTTTCTTAAACCGTTGGGGATTCCGAAGTGGTAATGGGAGAGTATTCCCAAGGATATTAGCGCGGAAGGGGTCATGATCCTATATGGTGATAGTGGATCGGTTGACCAAAGTAGCTCACATTATGATAGTTAGGACTGATCATACTATGAGACAGTATGCATAGATCTTTATAACCAAGATAGTGAGGTTACATAGGGTACTATTTAATATTGTGTCCAATTGGGATAAGATCTTTATCTGTTGATTTTGGAAGAGTGTTCACGAGGCCATAAGTACCGAGTTGTGATTGAGTACGGCCTATTATCAGCAGATGAATGGGTAGAACAAGCAGACTAATAAGATGTTGGAGAATAAATTATATGTGTAACCTTGGATCTTAGGGGAGGACAAGAGCAATACCTTCCACTAGTGGAGTTTGCGTACAATAACTTATGTAAGTTCACTTTTGGGCATGGTGCCAGTTGGGGTATGGCACGATAACTCTTGTTGTTCTTCTACTTGTTAGTTAAAGGTGGGGGACCAGATACTATTGTGAAGATCGGAGATGAGTTGACACTTGTAGTATTGCGAGACGAGATCCTATGTATCTAAAGAACGATTAATCTACTAAGGTGAAAATAGTACAAGACTAGATAGTGAATATCTGGAATAAGTTTAAGTGGTGAAACTTAAACGGTAAAGCATGGGCAAGAACCTATGTGGCAGGGTAATTTGGAATTTAAAACGAACATATGCGAGATTTTCATTATTAAGGGTATTTGATAACGTACTGCATGGGCGGTACGGAGTAGTTTACTCGTGAGCGCGAGGATGCGATGCACAATATATAATCGAGTTGTTCGTATCTAGTATACTTTTTTCGAATTTTGAGACGAAATTCCGTTATAAGGGGGGAAGTACGAAACACCCCGTATTTTTAATGATTATTTAAACGAGATTCATTAGACTTAATTATGGATTAATTGAAAATTAATCCGTATTTAAATATTAATCGAGAATAAAGTAATATGTTATTTATGTTGAATATCACTTAGTGATTAAAAGTAACATATATGATTATGACTTTACATAGGATTATGATTTTATAGAATTATCGTGAGTGATGAATACGACAATTATAGTAATTAAGTCGGGATGCGCGTGTGAGTCGTGTCGGGACTATATTTTAGTGGAATGAAAAGTAAATTATTTTTATGTCATCTGAATGGTCGTTCTGACTTAGCCAAAGTGTCCGAAAGGGTTTAAATAGTCATAATCGAGTACCCGGGGGTTATATTCGGGTCTTGGGAGTTTTTGCGATTAATCATAACTTATTTAGGTGACTTCTGGCCATCTTAACAGTAGGTGAAAAGCCAAAAACGGGATTTCACCTTTAAAATCAAAGGTTGGGCTTAGGAAATAATAACTTTCACAAACCCAAAGGTTAAGAAAATTATACATAGAGTTTGAGAAAATTATCAGGAGCCTAAGGGGAATATTTGAAGAATTTGTGCAAGAACAAACCTGGAGTGAAGGAAATTCGTGGAGGCTATAATTCTTCTTCAATGGTTCAGACCTACAATCTAAAGGCACGTGATTAACTATTGCAAATTTTATCATGTATATTGTCCATGTTAGGATGTTTAGAAAATTCTGAAAAGTTATATGAATTAAGATGGTTTTTTATGAATCCTTGAAATGAGAATTAGATAGGATTAATCTCTTTTTGAATATATGGTTCAATCCACGAAATTTGGGAATCATTTGGTGAAAAAAAATTGGGATTTATAGTTATTCTTGAAGAAATGATAAAATAAGAAGTTTCTGTATTTTAAGGGAAATAACATGATTTAATTGAAACTTCTTGATGAATTTATGTTGTTAAATGTTAGAAATCATTTATACATCTATATATATCATTTGAAATGTATTATGAGGATTTTGGGATTAGTTGATAATGGGTTTGATGATGAAAAGTGTAAAACCCGTAAGTAAACATATGCAGAATCTGGGCAAATATCTGATCGATCGACTGATCGATCGATCGACCAGGAACAGTTGATCGATCGACTCCCCCTGAAAATGTGATTTCTTTCCTTTTTAAATCCCAACTTGGAGAAATATTTGGTGATGATTAATTGAATAAATTGGGACTTAAATGAGGGCAGTATGGTATACTTAAGACCTAAAAAATATTATTTTGTATGGGATGGAATGGGAGAAATTAACGAGTGTGAATTAAATTCGTTACGGTGGAAAAATATATATATTGGGATTGAAATCGAATAAAGGATTATTTAAGGTTAGGACCAGTAGTAAGGGAGTGATTATTACCGAAATAACCTTAGGCTTATGCGGGATTAACCCTAATAGGTGAAATAAAAGGGTTAAGATTGAATTAGGGCTAATCGAGAAATAAACCTAATTGAAGATGATTTTAATTCATAAAAAACTGGGTGTTGTGATGACATGGACTTGTAGGACGTGAGTAATTACCTACTAAATTTACATGAGAAATAAATGACCACCGTTCGAGTGATGAGAGAAGCTCGTGAATATAATTTGAGAAGTAAGGTCATAATCTGTAAATACGTAGGATATGTGAGATAAATATACCACGTATGGTAATTATTATATGGGTTGTACGAGTGCCCTACTGTTATTATATATAGGTGGGGTGTATACCTGTATTATTATTTATTGTGTGTATGACGTACCTACGCTGCTTGCTATCAGGGTGGAGGTTCAGCGTGGTGGACGATCTTATCGTGTTGAGCCCATTTGGGGGGATTTTAGATTCGTACCTTGAGCATAGGACCTTGGACACATTCTATCGGTGTGAATGATAGTTTCGACGGTTGAATGGGAGTGTAGGTATGTGCGTGACCCTTTCGGTTGGGGAGTATGCTCGCCTCCAATATGTGTGTTATGTTATATATGATTCGTGAGTGACATCGAACAATAGTCCTTTATACAGCGAGAGATGTATCAAAATGCGATAACAGAGTATGCATGCACCGGAGCTGTGTCTGGGAGGTGTCGTATTAGTGTATATAATAATGTGGTAAATATATATACTGTAATGTAATCTACTAAGCAAGAATTGTATATTAAACTCTATATACGGTGATGTAATCTACTGTATGAAATTTTTAGATTAACATATATACTATGAGGTAATCTATTGTGTGATATTGTATATAAAAATGAATAATGAGATTTGATTTAATTAAGAAAGTGAATACTTAATCTTAAAGTTGTGGAATCCTACTTCATATTAAAGAGAAATCAACATGTTTAATTATCATACGTATTATGTGGGAAATACGGGGAAATGTTATGGGATAGAACCATAATTGAGAACTTTAATTAGGGAGATAATAAGGTACATTAGGCGTGCACACTAGATGAGAGGTGAGAATTCTCAAATGAGAGCCCGAGAATCTAACATGTACATAATACCTGCTTAATTGCACTTGCTATTATAAAAATCTTTTACGATTGGGCTTTGACCCATTTCCTTGCATATTATCTTCTCTAATTGTATCTTGTACATCTGGTATCAAGTATCAGGGATGCCGGCATGGAATATGGATATCTTGACAGGTTATAGCTGCTACAGGAGAGGCAGATTTGTTAGACGCTTCCATTCTGTTGAGTTACATATCTGTAGCGTTTACTTTCATTTAGGGCATGTCGCCTAGGATTTTAGTTATTTCATTTCTATTACAAAGATTATAATCATTTATATCAGTACTGTTGATATCCGTTTTATCTTAAGGTAATGAAATATTTTGATTGGAGAGTTATTCCAGTTACATTTAGTCTTTTTCAGTTGTGATGTGATGTTGTGTATTAGTACTACGCTTTGGGAAATAGTTTTAATGAAATTAAAAATGGAAAAGTTTTTGACACTAGCGTTATTATTTATTAGGTGAATTAATAAAGAAATTGTTTTTCGACAGTGATGCTAAGAATGAACCAACTGGATATTCTGATTTGATTTAATAAAGGACTAATCACCCGGTATTTAATTAGGCAGGGTGTCATAGGCAGTTGGAATGGAGTCATTGTCGATCATAAAATAATCGGTGACCCAAACTTTAGGAATGACTGTGAACTTTTTGATCAACTAAATGGTCAAATTATAGCCGAGCAAGATATGAGTCGCACTCCAATAGGGACGGACACCTTCTGGAGTTTGACGCCTCCAAACTTGCTCGAAATCTTCAAGGGTTTACTTGATAGTCGGACGATTTCGTAATTAGAAAATGATTAGGACAAACACTAGGTCAGTCAATAGAAGTCTTTCTAAGTACTTAGACTAAACAGAAAAATCTAGCGACCAATCTGGTGCCCCTTGTGGCAGGAACCCTGAGACCGCCGTAGTTTTTTTCATGTAGGTCCCAGAGACCACAAAAAAAATTCTTATCGGTATCTGTGGCCATCCCCTTCTAATCCTCGTGGCGAGTGAGTAGGGAGGATCCTAGGTCCCGCGCGTCCCTCTCCGGAGCGCTTCGATCGGCGTCATTGATGAGGTGAAAAATGTAAAGAGATAGAGTCGCCACTCTATTTTACTCAAAACAGGCAAAAGAAAAGGGAGCCATTCTGAAGGACAGCATCCAAAGACATACTCATACATGCGAAACCAAAATGATTCGAAAAGGGTTCGAAGGCTAAGTTACGAAATGGGAAGGTGTTAGGCACCCATTCCACTCTCATGGATTGTTGTTATTTTCCTTTATTTCCCCGTGATATGTGTGCATGTGTATATATAGTGGAGATAGGAATCATCGACTTGTATCATGGAAGGGATAAAGAGAGTAATCAATAGGAATGTTCCTAAAAATAATATTAGAAAATAGGATTTATGCGCTTATCCTAGCGTCGATCATTATAAGGGAATGATAACGCATGTGGAATAATACACCACTAAGAACAAACATATATATATATATATATATATATATATATATGTAAATACATAGAAATTAAAAGAATTGAGTTTAAAGAATATAGAAAAAATAGAAAATGAGAGAAAAGTAGGAATATGACTCAAGTCACGGGTTTTACCCCGAGACGCCTACGTAGCCTTTAGAGGCATCAAAGTCCACGTAGTTTGCATTCAAAACGAGGGGTGCGATTTATCCCATAAATCCAATCGGGGACTTCTCTTATTTGTGCGTGTGTGTAAAAAAGTATTTTAGTGGTGAGAAAAGTGTGAGAATTCCCGTTTGGAATTTTTGAGCAAACCCTCTTTATCTTATTTTTGGGGTTTTATTTATATGAAAATAAGAGATGTGCAATAATACTAGATAAAAAAATATATTAAGATATGTGAGATAAGAGATGAGAGAATAAAAGTATTAAGTAACAAAACAAGTTAATGCCAATTTAGGGAAATTTAAAGAGAGGTTATGAGAAGTTGGACCTTCTTGAAGATCTTGAGCTTGATCTTGGGTGTTGGAGAGCACCCCTAGCACATGGGTGATGATGGAGGATACTTAATTCACCAAGTTGGATGAAAAAAGTGATGAAAGGTGAAGGTTTGAAAGGGATTTGGATGTGGAAATTACGCTGACTTCGAGAGGGGTTTTCTGAGCTTGCTGAGAGTGATGGATCTCTCATTTTCTTCCTCTTTGGAAGTGAGGTTAGGCCCTCCTTTTTATAGGCCCGGGGCATTGCCGATCGGCATAGACCTGGTCCTGCCCATCGACAGGTGTGTATAGGCACATTGCCGATAGGCAGCGCTTGGAACCTGTTGTTTGACAGTGTCTTTCAGGCTCCTTCAGAAAATAATTCGTAGAGCGCAGATCATCAATCCGAATCGTGCACGGATTGAACCGTTGGAAATGTATTTCAGAGACCTTCGAAAGTCCTTTGGACTGCTCCTAGGTTCGGGAGTTAACTTTGGGTCAAATGTGTCTCGGAAGCCTTCGTCGGTCCTTTAGATGGGGAGACTTGGACGCAAACGAATCGTTCGTCCATATGGTAAGTCAGAATCGCACACAGGGTGGACCGTTGGAAAGGTTAGGAGATGTACTTAGACATTCCAAAGAGTTTGACCTGGTTCAGGGAGTTGACTTTGGTCAACTAGGGCCTAGAAGCGCTCGGTGATATTTCAGAGTAAAATGGATTGTTCGTCCGTACCGTAAGTCAGAATCGTGCACAGGGTGGATCGTTGGAAAGGGTTTTGAGTGCCCTTTGAAGATTAATTCAGTCTCGATCTAGTTGAAGAGTTGACTTCGGTCAAATGGAGCCTGGGAGAGTCCGGTGACCTCCTGATCGAATTTCGAGGGAAAATGGGTCGTTCGTCCGCATAGTAAGTTAGAATCGCGCACGGGGTGGACCATTGGAAAGGTTAGGACATGTACTTCGACATTCAGAAGAGTTTGACCTGGTTCGGGGAGTTAACTTTGTTCAACCGGGTCCTGGAAGCGTTCAGTGACCTTCCGGAGTAAAATGGATCGTTCGTCCGTACCATAAGTCAGAATCGCGCATGGGGCGGACCGTTGGAAAGGGGTTTTAGTGCCCTTTGAATATTCATTTAGTTTCGGTCGAGTTGAAGAGTTGACTTCGGTCAAACGGAACCTGGGAGCGTCTGATGACCTCTGATCGAATTTCGAGGGAAAATGGGTTGTTCGTCCGCATTGTAAGTCAGAATCGCACACGAGATGGACCGTTGGAAAGGGATTTCATTACCCTTCGGAGATTCATTCAGTCTCGATCAAGCTAAAGAGTTTGACTTTTGGTCAAATGGAGCCTGGGAGTGCCCGATGGCCTTCAGGTCAGTACTCGGGTTATGACTTGGGTTAGCAATAATGATGGGAGGTTCTAGGGACCTAAGGAGAGGTTATGGGGTATTAGAATCGGGTGTCTACAATATCCTTTTATGATTGGGAAAAATATGTAACCAAATTGCGAGACTTTTTCCTATCCCATAAATGGTATAAATATGAACTCGGGGAAGGCCTCAATATAATACCTTGTACTTTTACGGATTTTTAAATTACATAAGTAGGTGTAATTTAATAATTTAAGAATTTTAAGTGAAAGAGAATTTGAAATGCGGGTTAAATATTAATTGGCGAGTTTTGGATTACTATCGATGTGTGCTATATTTACTTACGGGAATAAGTAAATGAAGTTGGATTATTTTATATCATGTCGCGATTGGGAAAAGCGACAAGTAATAATATTTTATTTAAAAAATACGTGCAGAGTTGTACTGTATTTAAAAAGATGAACTTTTGATAAGTGACTCAGATGGGAATTTCGAGTGCACGGTTGGTCGCGGATGGGCTGAAATAGTCAAAATAGAGTACCGGGAGGTAGTGTTTGGGTTCCGAAGACTTTTTGGACTAGTAGGGACACACATTTGAGTATACGAGTCAATTTTGGGTTCAATAAGTGGATAACAATTATTTTCTCTTATAAGGGCATGAGAGAAAGAGGAAAGAAAAAAGAAAAGAAAGGAAGAAAAATAGGAGATTCCGGCCAAGCTCCGACGGATCCCAACCCGAGGTTGTCCGATTTACCCAATGAGATAAGTGTTTAACTTGCTTTAACTATTTATTTGTGTTTATAGTTCATATTATAGTTGGTGTAAACTATATAAATTTTGGGTTGGGATTCTTGAATCAAAATGGGGTTTTGGGAAATGATTTCATATAAATTAATGTGATAACAACTCCATATGAAATCTGAGCTCAAATCCATGTTAATAGTGTAGTTTTTGGTGACAAATTTGGAAAGATAAGAAATAGTGAGTTTAACTAAGTTAGGGTTTAAAATCTTAGTTAAATGGACGAATCCCATGAATAAATGGTTGTGTTGGTTAAAAATAAGTGCGTAGATGTTTATAGTGATGATTGGTGATGTTAGAAACCATAAATTTTGGAGTTGGAGAAGATGATAAACTCCGAAATTGAACACGTTGAACTGGTGAAATGCGGTTCGGTTCGTTTATTGGTCACCGGACCGGTTCATTTTTCTGGCCATCGCCTCGGTTCGTTTATGACAGTTAAATTTGAGAAATTTTTCTTGGACTTAAAGGATTGGAGAAGAATTCGCTTTTGAGATAAATATTAGGTGATCCCAAATAGAGTGTGAGACCTCTAAAAGAATAAATGAGTGATACATAAATCTTAGGTTAGCGAAAATAAGATCTGGATTATAAATTTTAGGAGTGTTTGGGACAAACCACACTCGGACAAATTATTTCGGAGGGTATGTATATATATATATATATATATATAATCCGAATGTGTGAGTAGGATGAAATTAGAATACTAGCTAGTTGTGAGAAGCTAATATTCGGGAATTTATTTATGTGATAATTTTATCATGAGTGAGTGAATACATATGGGATTAACTATAATATCCCGTATTTTTATGACTTTTAAATTTGGGGATTTATTAAATTTAATTTGAGATAGTAATTTAATATTAATCCGGAAATTATTTTAAATATTTACTAGCGTGATAAGAGTTAGTAATTATTGGGATTTTGCTGAATATTACTTAATGGATAAAGTAATATGCATAATCGAATTTATCAAAATTATCACGAGTATCTAATTTGATAATTGTGGAAATTTAATCGGGACACGCCTGTGTCGTGTCGGGATTAAATTAGTATTATTAAAAGTGAATAAATCATAAGTCACCCATATGATCATTTTGAGTGCGCCAATGGGTCTGGAAGGATCGAGATAGTCAAAATAATGTAACCGGGGGTTTAGTTTGGGTCTCGGGGCATTTTTAGGCCTAATTAAAATCCCGGGAGGGCATTTTTGACATTTCGTATTTTTGGGCAATTAAACCCACGAATTTACCAAGACTATATCAGCTGCTAGGGGTTGTCATCTAGGATTAACATAATAAAAACCAAAGAACGACCATTGGAGAAGAAGTGAGGAAGTTTTCCAAGTAGTTCTAGGCCAAAAAAACTCCGCCGTTTGCACCGCCGTCACCGCCAAATTTTAGATCGCGCGACGAGGAACACAACCACACCACTTTCTTCCACAAATCAAAAACAAAATTTCCAGACAAGTATTTATCTTGCTTTATTTTTAGTTGATGCCTCGATTATGTTAATCTAGGGTTGATTAGAACTAGTTTCATGAAAGAAAGTGTAATTTGGAGATTATAATTTGCATGTTGTAGAGGTAATAATCATCTTATGGACATCCAATCCACATGTAGAGGATATACCACAAAATTTCATGGGTTTAGAAGTAGAAAATCTGGAAAAAAAATAATTGAAAGAATTGAAACTTAAAGAAAAGATTAGGGTTCTTGAGGTTTATGTAGATTTTGCCCTTTAAATTGTTATACTTGATGAAAACCCACATGTTTTACGTAGAAAATTATGTATTTGGGCATATAGTACTGGTAGTATCATTATATGGGAGTTTGGGAGTTAAAAATGGTAAATTGATGGAGGTTGGAGGAGGATTCCCGTAACTGGATTTTATGCAGTTTCGACATACCTGCTTGATCGATCGATCAACCCAAGAACATCGATCGATCGATCGACCCCCTCCTATCGATCGATCGACCCCTCCTGGAAAACTGCATATTCCTCTTCTTATAACTTATTCCGATTAATACGTGTGGTAACCCTTGAGCATCACTGTTAAAACATTTTGGGACATAAATAGGACCAATAGGGTTTTAGTAAACACCCATAAGGGTACTTAAGGTAATATGAATTTAAGGGTTAACGGGGAGTGATTTTTATGAACTTATGCGAACGTTCAAATAAACGATTGAGACTCATAAGGAAGCTAGCCTAGAGAGTATATGAGAGTACCTACTGAAATTATACTTAGGGAGATAGAACACTTTGAGAGAAAAGAAGTAAGTTTGGAATATTTTATAAATAAGAATAAAAAGGGCGAGTCCGTTATACGGGAAAATTGAGTAAAGTGTACTAAGAACGAATAATCATAATTATGGGTCGTGGGTGTACCTAATTTAGAAATGGGGATAGTAATATATATATATATGACTGTGTGTTTGTGCATATTTTATATATGTGAAAAATCATGCCCGCGCTACTTTCTATCACCGAGGTTATCGCTTCGGGATGGTCTTATCTCGATGGGACCTTTATGGGGGATATTGACTTGTACCCTAGAACATAGGAATCCTTGGTACAGGCTATCTGATTGATAGTCAGACGGTCCTAAGAGACGTAAGGGTATGTGTTGACCTCTTAGTGACTTGAAACTATGCTTCGCCTCCATTTGTATGTGTTTTGTGTTAATACAGTTCGAGAGTGATTCCGAACTAGTATTTCCCTTAGTACTAGTAATACGGGGACTTGATAGCAGAGTATGCCAGCACCATAAAGTTTATGTGGGGTGCCGATAGTATATATATTATATGAGTGAATTAATATATATATATATATATATATATATATATATAGACATGAAACTGGGAACTTTCATATGTGTATAAAAAGTAGTGCAGTAACGAATCAATACTTCAACTTTAATATAAGTATTTGGAAATCTTGTGACAACACTGGTATATTTTTCAAATGAAATGAGATAGCTGTGCTAACCTTATTCTCAGAAAATAATTATCTTAGCCATAGAAATTGTCAACATGAAACCTTATGGGAGATTTACATTAAAATGAACTTTCGGGGTTAATAGTGTGGTAGGCGTACACACTAGGTGAGAGGTGAGAATTTCTCAAGAAAGTGTTGTCTGTAAGCATTTTAAATACTTGCTAAACTAAATTTAAACTGTTTTATAATCGAGCTTTGACCCGTCTCTTGTCATCTTTTATCTCTTGTATATATATATGTATATATTACAGGTGCCCAGCCACAGGGGCGTCATGCTTAGGTTCTTTGGACTGGACGTACTGCAACTTATGTGGGAGTTGCACGCCATTTGCTTAGATGACCTCGTTGTTGATTCCACTCTTATTTCAGTTCTAATTAGTTGGGCATGTGTCGCCCATTTCCTTATTCCGTTGGATTTGTCAGAGATTATGTTCATTTATCTTTAGTATTTTTACTCTTGGGATTTGATTACCGTCAGGATGGTTTTCCTTTGTGGTTTTAAAGTTGGTATTGGTTTATGTGAATGGTTAAATTCATGGGTGTTTATTTCCAGTCTTAATAATCGTGTGATTCTTAAACTGTTACTTATTAAAGGTTTTCATAATTGGATTTAATAAAATGGAAATAATGTTTTAAATGGTTTTGACACTTAGCTTAATTATTTAGGGTGTTCAAATTGAAATTTTTATTTTGCGACAGTGATGCTAAGAATGAACCAACCGTTCACCTTGATTATAATTTAATAAATGACTGATCACCCGATATTTAATTAGGCGGGGTGTCACCTTAACATAAGTACGTGTATACTTATGAATTAATACGGATTGGTATATTCAGGATTATAGGCTAATTCCACGTGAGATAGGCATGAATTGCCGGATTTGATCATATATAAATACGGGTATATATATATATATATATATATATATATATACTAAGATATGCCCGTGCTTGAAGGCACGGTGAAAATTTTCAAAAAGTACGTAATTGCAAAACGGCAAAAAATTTCTAAATAAGTAATTACAAAACGAAAAAAAAAATTCTTAACAAAATAATGTGTAATTTTAAAAAAATAATCATAATCTCTTTTATTTATAGGACTATTCACCATGGTTAACAAATAACAAATAGTCCAACATTCAAATAGTTGACAAAATTTCATCTATTTATAGAGATCACGTTGCTTAAAAAATAAAAATAAAAGCTCCGATGACACTATTTTTGAAAGTGTACATCGTTGATAGGACCACCGCAAAGTTTGCTTTGTTTATGAGACAATTCACCCTAATTAAGAACAAAAAATATCAACTATACAATTAATAATGCAAAATTTGATCATTTAAAAAATTAGGACAAAACTTCATTTGTTTGTAAATCAATATGCCCTATAAATTCGTGTATAATGTAAGTAATAAATGTTTGATATATTATAAGTTTTCAAAGCATTGAGTTTTCACATGTAAATCAAAGTTATAAATTTTTTTACATGGGAAAATTTAGAAATTTTGGACCAAAGTTTCTTTAAGAAATAAAAAATACCCAACTAAACCAATAATCCATAACAATAATGATGATAAAGGAATTGAAATATAAAGATTGGTGTTACTTCCACGAATTGAAATAAAGGTGCAAAATTACCTAACAAAAATTTCAAAAGTGTATTCAGTCAACAAACTTAATTACAAATATAAACCACATAACCACATCCAATTATGCAAAGTAGATATGCCTTATGTAAGTAGTTCAAAGACTCCAACTCTGGTTGTTTGGGGCGATTTGTGAGAGATGAACAAATAATCGCTAGTTATCTTTCATGGGTGGCTCCGTATGTCATCAAGACGGGGTTTTCAAGATCGATGGCGATGAAAGTCACTTTAAATTCCTGAAATCATCACAAAAAACTTATGTTCAAACCAAATAATAATAATATCGTATACATACATTTACAAAATGTGTACTCAATAGAGTTTTGGCATATAAAAAATATAACAAATATTAGATAGCTAACTTCATAAACATTCAAAAATGTGAAAAGTAGGTAGAGTATAGATTTAAACCCTTATTCACCATTTATGAAGATATGGAAAAATAGGAAAATAGTTCAAAATAATATAAATGAATTAATTTGAACTTAAACCCCTTAGTATGGTGGTCAATACATGGGAATCAGGATATACACTCGGTAACAAAGAGAAAAATAAGCATGAAGATATTTGTCGCATTACAATCATGTCAAAATTAAATGAAGGAGAAGTCTGAATAATTTATCAAATAATTTCCACAATATCCTATAACATCACTCTCTATAAATAAATTTTACACCGGTGCCATTAGCCCATAGCCTCAAATATCATAAAAAAAATACCACCACAATCAATAAAAATGATGAACACACTATCAGGGATATCATGTTCACAGAATCGAAATGAAAAAGAGCTTCAATGAACAAAAATATGAAAAAAAGACACTTTTAAACATAAATAAATGAGAAAAATAACATTAATAATGGTAGTGCACACTCAAAATAACACCTACAAAAGATAAAACGAACCTTTTAGGGTACACATAGCCTAATGTCTAAAATTGATTCTTTTGGACCACTTGATGAAGAATGTGACTGGTCGGGGCCATGAAATTTGTGGTGTTTCCTACCTCGAAACAACTGGTTCTCCACATGCTTCAACTTCTCATCTCTACAACCAAAACTTTGAATTTTCAGAAACTATTATTAACCAAAGGAACAAACAAATCATGCCTTCTTATATAAAATTAAACTCAGATATTGAAAGAGTTAAAGAGATGGAGAACTACTTTACCTGCAAAATCTAATCGGATCCTTCGTAGGCATTAGTTTCTCTAGAAACATTTACCAAAAATAAATGACAAAAATAAAAATCGAAAGAACACTTATAAAGGATAAAACATACCTTTTAATTTTAATTTGGTAGATGACAGAAAAAGTGATGTTAGCCGTAATTTTGTAATATCCCAAACCAAATACAAATGTCACCAATGATTCTCACCCAAACACCAAATACGATTAAAACTCTGCCAAAACGTCAATTGCCCACTTTATTTCAAAACACCATACAAAATTTAAAGTCCATCCAACACCAAAAATTAAAACAAAGAATGTCTAAACATCAATTACAATGAAAATTATGCTCAGAATCAATATGAGATTTTTTTTTCAAACGCCAAATAGAGAGAATTGCTTGGGATATGGTATAGCAGTTGGTAGTGGGTTGTGTGCGGGATTAAGGGGTAGGGTAGTGAGGTAGGATATGGGGGTGGGGTTACGGGTTGATTTAGGAGCATCGTGTTGCAGTTAAGTTGGATTAATGGGGTAGGAGGAATATGGAAGTAGGTGTGTGGTATGGCAGCTGGGTAGGGGGTGGGTATGGGGGCAGTAGTCTGGGTTCGTAGCGGGTTATGGGTGTTGGTAAATGGTATATGGGAGTGGGATTTTGGGTGATCTAAGATGGGATAGGATAGAAGGCGCTGGGGTAGAGGATGGTGTTAACAGGTAAGGAGATCAGGGGGTGGGTAAGAAAGGGTTTGGGCGGGTATGTGAGCGCAGATGGTAGAAGCATAAAGTAGTTGAGTGTGCCTTTGAATGTTGAGGGTAGGGGTTTTTATGTGGTATGGGAGCTTAAGTTGAGAGAGACAGAGAGATACGGACCTGGGATGATAAAAAAAAGCTGTTAGTAAATGGATTCTTTGGAGATTATGAGATTAAATGGTTTTTCTGTGCCTTTGAATATTTGGGTTACCGAGGCTGACAGTTGGGTTATCGAGGCAGTTTTAAATTCAAGATGTGGGATGAGAGAATTGTTTGGGCGGGAATTACTGATCCATGTCATTTTCTCCCAAAATTAATCTCCGCCGTCCATTTTTACTCTTGCTGGCTTAAATCCAAACCGTTAAAGATCTTAACTCTTATTGAACAGTAAAAACACCCTTATAACTTATTATATATATATATATATATATATATATATATATATATATATATATATATATATATATATATATATATATGTGTGTGTGTGTGTGTGTGTGTGTGTGTGTGTGTGTGTGTGTGTGTGTGTGTGATATGATTATAAATATATCACTCTGTGAATGGTATATTTATGTGAAACATACGCCTCTAATGTTATCATGGAAAGTTGCGCGATGTGAGTAAATCTCCTGGTTTGAGGAGCAAGGTGAGTATAGTCCCCAGGTTACAGCGTCCAATTATTTATGCAGTCTGGCTCTTTATCACGGGTGAGGTGTCTTAGGTATAATTCGGTCTCACTTTCAAATGAGGAACTATGATCGCTTCCCCTACGGTTGTGATATGTGTTTATATGGTCGGTGCGAGACCCCGACCGGTGGTACCTAGGCTGATGTGTGTTCCCTGGAAGATGATAGCATTATAGAGACTGCATCCATTGAGTTATAGCTCAGAGGGTTGGTTATTATACTTATATAGTGTGTGATATATAAGTATGGATATACTTGATTTGTATAGTATATTGTATATATATATATATATATATGAGTCCGACTCTCATGCGGACCTAGTTTACGGATCGGCTACCGTTCAAAAATTAACTAGAGACCGCTTTGTCTTTTATATACAATTGTCTTATTCTAAAGTTTTAGGAATAGAAATCTCTACCCCAATAACTTCTACCGTCTTTAAGCTTATCTAATTAATCTGGGAGTCAAAGAGAATTTTTCGAGCTGCTACCTCTCTGGCTTCGTCCGTCACTATCGTATTGAAATTAAAAATATCGAGGATTATCTATATAGTTGTTTTCTTCACTGAGTCTCGAAACTGCAAGTGGTTTTGAAGGAAAATATTCTAGTCTTAAATACCTTATGCAGTATTACGATTTTATCAGTCAAGTTTCTTTATATATCTGATTAATAATATCAATTATGTCATTTTCTATAAAGTTTTCTAAATCATTATCACCATAGGATGATAAAAATCTATGATATGTTATAGGGACAGTTGTTTCTACATTTTTAAGAAGAGGACGGATTCCTCTTGATCTAATTAAAATAGTTCTTGTTTCAGATAACCGTTTGCGTCTAATATATTTTAGTACGCCTGTACTATCTTAAAGTATTCTAGTGTATTCTTGATATTTTTCTAGTCTTGAAAGTTCTTCTGCGAACTCTGCAGTTCTTAACTTTTGTTTAAAGAGATCGCGAATCCCTGTTCTAATTATTTATATTATAGGTACTTCACGTACTAACCACTCAATAACCTGATCTATATATTTGAAAGTACCATTTGCATATGTTAAAGCAGATTCTATAAGTTCTTTATCCTTAGGCCTATAAGAGTCCACTGTTAGATTTCTCTTGTTAAGTCTAGATTTATTTGATTGACAAATGCTAAAAAGTTTGTAGTGATTTGTAGGCTCATGCAAATTTCTTTGGATTATAACAATAATATGTAAAATAGCTAAGGGTTTGGTTCGAGTTTATACCTTCCTTCTGGTCTGTAATAACTTTATCTTCTTTCCTCCACCTCTTCAGCTTTGTTACTATTCTTCTCCAGTCTAGCCCTCCTGCAACTCTCTCTTTATCTGTCGTACCTCAATCCACTAGTTTGGCATTGGACCCATTTCCTGCCACTACGCCTAACGCCCACATTCTTAACGGCACTTGGCAAATCGACACCTGATTACGGTTCGACAGTATAAAACCTACATGTTACATAAGAGGTTACACATAATAGTTCTATCTGAACAGAAAGTTGGAGACGTTTGGAGAATAATAACAGCTCAACATACGAGATTTCTGGAAAAAGAAAATACTTTTATTGCATAGCATAAGTAAATACAACTCTCCCTATTCCCCTAACTATATAGGTTTTACTCACTCGTATACATGTCACTCTCTAAGCTCATTCACCCTTTCTCACTTCTCATCTTTCTTACAAAGTGGACGCATCTTTTTAGTCTTAATGGTTCATACAAATGATTTACAACCATCTATAAAAAGTAAACCTGTAAACAAAATATAATTATTAAAGTAACCTTGTCTTCTAATAATAATTCTGATGATTCTTTTTCTTTTTAAAAAGTCTTCTGACGTCTTCTGATAATTGAGGAATCTAACGTCTTCATCTCTCTTTAGTCTGGTGGTCCATGTGGGGCAGGAATATTTTGCTTTATGGAAAGCAGAGTCTAAATAATTTAGTCTTCAGTCTTTGATAATTCGTTGAGAAGGGTGGGACCCTTCTCTGTCCCATCTGTGTCTTCTCTTGACTTGTCTTTGTCTTCGTTCGGTAGAGCATTATTGTTGAATAATTCATCAATGAGGCCTACCACTCTAAGGCTAGATAGAAAAATAATCTCTATCATGTACTTGGATTTTTTCATGAGTCTTCCATTGAATGGCTCATCAGCTTGGATAATGAGGTCTTCTTTATGATATGCAGTGTACCATATGTCTTCCCTTGTTAACAGCTCCATGATTTCTATCATCTCCATAGCATGGGCAATATGGAGTTTGGACTTATCAATAATTAGGTCTTTAGTTTTATCTTCGGATAGAATCTCAACGTCTTCAAATGAATAATTAGAAAATCTAATGAGTCTAAATCCTTCAACTCTCATTCCTTTATAGGAAATTGGAGCAATCTGGTAGATCCTGGCAAACAGGGGAAGAAAGTCTTCTACCTTCTTGATGTACTCATGGACTATTTTTCTAAGAGCAATAGAGTCTTCTACAGTCTTTATCTGGACAAGTCCAATAAACCCATAGTCTGTTAAACTTATTTGAGCTACATCTGCCTTCCCAAAAAGATAAATTTTTGGAACGTCTTTGAAGAAACCTCTAATCATTAAGGCTTATCCATTAATCTCGAATAATAACATATTAAAATGTTCAATAATGCTATTAGCTTCTTTCTGACAGTCTTCTGAAATCGGAAGATTATTATTACCAAATGGTATAATAATCTTAGTCTTAAAGGTATTTTTTCTGATAATTAAAATTATCAGTTAGTCTAATTTTGGAGGATTCTCCAAGAGTCTGAGCATACGTTTGAGTATGAGGTCTAGGAGTAGCAGTACTATTCATTTGAGTAACTGTAAGTTTTTGAGTTCTCGTGAATCTGGCAACTGCTACCAAATTCTGCTTGAATTCTATCCATAGTCTATTCTTTACATTCCACCATAAGGCATCTATAAGAGTATTCTCATCATATGAAAATTCTCGTCTAAATTTGATTAGGCCTGGGTATCTTTGGTCTGGTCTATATTGAGGAAAATACATCTTCCCAATAAGTCTATTATGGGAAACAATCTCATGTCTAGATTTTCCAAAAGGATCTAGAATATCATCAAAGTTCTCCAGGATTGGTCTTTCTTGAGAGTCTTGAACGTGAGTCTGTCATTGTGTTACACCAGGATTTGGTATTATGCGTATAAGATAATCTGCAACGTCTTCTTTATTTAGTCTATTTGTTCAAGAGGAACTCATTACGTCTAGGTCTTCTATTTGAAACATAAAATAAAAAATCATAATAGTGTTAGCAAACATTGGTTCTCTTGATATAATGTTTGCAATGGTATTTTTACTTCCCTTAATATGTATGTCATAACCATTTAGCAATTATTGCAATCTAATAAGTCTATTAGACCTTGATTTGGACAAATCTAAGTCTATTAACTTTACTGCATAAGAAGAGTCAGTATACACAGTAAAATGTTTAGGTCTAAGAAAAAGCATATATTTTTTTATTGCCCCTACTATATCTAAAACTTCTTTTTCATGGTAAGTGTACCTTATTTCTGGATCAGTAAAGGTTCCAAAACTCTATCTACAAAGTTTCTTATTTTTAGTCTGATGGTCAATGGTAAAGTATACTGCTTCCCGTTGTTTATCAGGGGCATCCATTTCTACTATGAAATGATCTTCAGCATTAGGCAGTTCAAGTAAAGAGATGTTCTTGACTGCTATTTAATTTGTTTTATAACTTCAAAATCATCTTTAGTCTAATAAAAAGGGTTGGTCTTGTCTGCGAAGTTAGGCTTTGTCTTTTCGAATCAAGGTCTTTAATAAAGTCTGCAGCACAATTAAGCAATCCTAAAAATGATTGCAATTGTTTTATATCTTCAAGTTAGTCTGGAAACTCAATAATCTTTTTGGTTATGTGTTCTGCTAAGGATATTTTTCCCTTATTAATATGCATTCTCACAAAATCTATTTCAGTCTGAAATAATTGCATTTTCTTTTCAGAAATAACAATACCATATTTATCTAATTATAAATAATCTTCTTAAGATGGTCTACATATTCTATCTCAGTTTTACTGGCTACAAGAATGTCATCTATGTAAACAAGATAAAATTCTGAATATGGTCTAATTATATTATCCATTCTTCTTTGGAATACTTGAGGAGCATTCAAGTATCCGAATGGCATTACTAGCCATTCATATTTTCCTTGGGGCACACTAAAGGTTGTCCAAGTTATGCTATCTAGATTCATCTTTATTTGTCATAAGCCTGATTTGCAATCAAACTTGCTGAATATAATTTTGTCTTCAATCAAATTGATTAGATTATTCTTATCTGGTATCTTATAAGAATCAAATTCAGAATTCTTATTTAGTTGTCTATAATCTATAACCATACATCTTTTTCCTCTTTTTCGTTCAGATTCATTTTGAATGTAGAAGGCAAGGCTCTTATGTCTACTTTTACTTTCTCTAATAATGCCTAGCTTAAGAATTTCATCTATGTCTTTTTTAAATTCTTCTATGTCTTCTTCTGAATATCCTTTCTTATAGGTTCCACCATTAATTGTGGCATCTGGGTTAATAGGGATAATTTCACAATAACTTTGATCTTTATCCCACTTAGCAATGGGATTTTCTTCTAAAGTAGGCCCTGTTAATTGACTAATTTTTTTTTCTACTTATATATCCATATTCTTTTGTTTGGATATAGCTTGGACCTTTAATAAGGTTTGCTGGGCTTGATCTAAAATGTCTTGTTGTATAAGTGTTATTTGCCTATAACACTTTTGGTCTGGACACTTACATTCTTTTTGTAAGGGTTTGGTTATTTCTAAGGTTTCTTATTGGTTTGTAGGTCTAGGTCCACCATGCTCAGCTGAAGAACTCTGATGTCTTATTGGTTTATAATTGGGTTTGACCTGCATCAGGTCAAAGGCGGTCTTGTGATCTATTAGGGGGCTTTAATATTAAATTCCTCTTTATCACTAATTAACATCTTATCATTATATTGAGTATCAGGGTGATATTTGCTAATAAAGTCTTGTAGTAAAATAATGTTTCCCTGTGAAACTAGGGTGAGGATCCATCATCCAAAATCGATGATCAATAGTTTTATTAGTCTGATTTCCTAATTTTAAATAAATAGGAATAGTCTGGAAATATAATGTAAATGGTTCTCCATTAGCTACCTTAACATGGATTTCTTGATTACTGTCTAGAAATTAATATTTAGGGAAGGCATTAGCCTTAAAAATACTCTGAGAGCATCCTGTATCCATAAAAGCTGAAAGTCTTTTAGGATAATCTTTGTGTTGTATGAATAATTCTACAAAACAAGCATGTGGTTTAGTAAAAATTCCTAAGTTATTCTTTTCTAGAATAGATATTCCTTTTTTAGGTTTATCTATGAATTCTAATGGTGTTAGGTCTTCTGAACTACTATCAGAGCAGTTATCTTCTAAGTCATAGGAAATTCCCTTTCCTTTTATATCTTCATTTTCTTGTAATCTTTTGGCTATATTTCTATCAATGTCTTGATAATATGTTTTAATATCTTGATCTATTTGAGCATCATACTGGGTAGTATAAATTGCTCTAAATCTAGTTCTCCAGCAGTTTTGATGGTAGTGTAAATGACAAATAACACAAACCACAAATAATTCTGTTTGTATAGTCTCAAAGCATTCTACACATCTAAAATCTTTCTTGCTACATTTCATTTCAAATGTGCAATAATGTTTTTCATCATAGTAACATCTAGGTATATATGTTAGTAATTCAGGCTTACTAACTGTCCATCTTTTCTTTAAAAAAGGGCTTAATATATATTTATACTAAGCGTCTTCAAAGTCTATATAACCTTCTTCTTGATCCTATTGGTCAATTTGCATCATTTATGGGTCTAGAGTATCCTGAGAGTCTTCATATTCACAAGTACCACTATTATAGTCTTCTGAATCACTATCTGTATATGCACTATAGATAGTATTATTATTATTTTTTTTTATATCTGATATTTCTATAGCATATAGAATATCTAATTCTTCTTGATCTGCAAAGTCTAGTATTGTGTTAATAATCTTAATACTTTCTTTATCTTTCTTATTTGGACAGTCTTTAGCAAAGTGTCCTTATTTGCCACAAGTCCAACATTACATTCTTTGGTGGTAGTCTTAGATTGAAGTTGAACTGTATCTTTTTATTTCCTATAATTAGAATCTTCTTATGTTTATTGGTATTCTTCTTAAAATACCGCCTTTGATTAAATTTATTTTTCTTAGTTTTCACATTCTTTCCTCTAAAGGTAATAGATGGTCTGAATCTATATCGCTTAGGAAATCCTAAAGTCCTAGCCTTAAACTTTCTTTGTTTTCATTATAGTTTCTTTTTTAATTTATTAGATTCATTACAACATCCCCATTGGATTGGAGCAATGTCTATTTTGTCTTTAATTGAAGGAATCTGTTTGAAAGTCTCTTCTATTAACTTTCCATGAGTTATATCCCATCTTTTAGATATGATATAGTCTTTGGCAAAATTGATTCTTTCACCGAGGCAGTTATTCTTAACTCCAACTACTCCTGGCCAGTTCCTATATTCATTAATTAGGATTTGTCCTATGGTTGGTATCTTTCTAAAACATTCATCTTTTAAGGTCTCTCCAAATTCTTTAATCTGGTAATATAGTTATTTATAATTATTGATATATTCATTAATCTTATCTAGTTTGCAAATACTAAGGAGAGCTAACATAGTTTTTGTTAAGTCTTGTTCATTGATTTGAGCTAAATGTCCAGCTCCAATGAATTCTGAAGTGAATAATTTAATATATTCTTCAATTGATCTTTCTTTTAGGTTTTCTTTCATTTTCTCAATCTTGGTTAAAGATTCTTTATCTGTAGCTTTTCTTAAACTATATAAATAATCTTTTACAATACCTCTAATAGATTGCTCAGCGTATTATTTACATAAACTTTCATCCCATTGTTCATTAGATGCAAAACACATATTCATTTTATTACGCCATTCATCTAAGGCTTTCTTCCAATCCTGGACATTGTCTAGATTAAGATATATCCCAACTGGATTTATGGCTTGACTTGCCATAGTCTTAACAGGAGTAAAAATCTTTTCACTAGTTGGAAAGTCTTTAATATAATCAGCTTTGGTCATTACTAAAGTGTTTGAGTATATAGGAATATTTATTCATATTGGTTTACTTAAAAGTCTAAGAGCATCATCTAGCCTACTATTAGTTCCTGTCACTTATTTATTAGGACCTACTTGTGTAGTTGGCATTAATCTCTCTTCTCCTTCATCCATTAGTCTTAATTTTTTAATAAGTTCTTTAGTATTCTTAGATTCTTTTAATTTTAATATATGGTCTTGGGCTATCATGCTGAATCTATCTCTTTCTTGGATCCTAACAGAATGACTCGTATTAAGATGTTCTATAAATGTATTCATGTCCAATTACGAGGGATTATGTCTGAAGTTTTGGATTCTAGCTTTTTCTCTAACTAAGTCTTTTTGTTCGAATGATCCTCTATGTCGAATTACTATAACTTGTCTTAGTAAACTAGAACTAGCCTTACTACTACATTCTCCTTTTGAAGGGTCATTGATTATGTCTTCTCCCATATTCCTAAATATAACTTCTTCAGTCTGAATATTCTTATTGATAATCTTAGGAGGACCAAACTGGATAGTAACATTTCCAGTGGCATCGTCTTGATTAATAAATAACGATTTATTCTGTATAGTCTTAGTTTCTTGAAATTTTGACAATTGCTAAAGAGTCTTAGCTTTTCCTTTCATAGGTCCAGTATTCTTAATATTGTAAGCATGATTGTAGTCTGAATTCTTGGTTCTAACTAATATTTCTTTATTAAGTCTACCGCTAGGAATTCTCGATTTCTTCATAGGGGAATTGGGAGAATTTCACATAGCTTTGGGATTCTATATTTATATTAGCATCTGGGACAATATAGTATTCATAGCCACTAGCTTATAAGATTAACTTAAAATATTTGGTCGTGTCTACGGTTACTATAAACGCCGGAATGACATTAAGGTATCTAATATTGTCTCACATTTATAACTAGGTTATCCCAATAAGGCTTTTCGCAAAATCTCTCCATCTTTTATCTATTAAACAACATAATATGTGGATATTATTTTGGGGTCTATGTAATCCTTGGATTCTTACTTAAAAGAGTCAAAAGGTTAGGAACTGGAACTTCCTATCAGTTCCTCTTGCTTTTAGCCATTCTGAGTCAAAAACTTGAAGCTTAGTGTAGGACTTATCTTAACACATGATTTATACAATGACATGTCATGTTATAATTAGGAGTCTTAGGAGTGGCTCCTTCTTTTAACAAGTCTATGTATCTAACTGCTAGAAGTTGTCCATTATGTATGGAATCTTCAACAATTTTTCAATCAACTTCACCCCATTCTTTCCAATGGAGAGGATTGGTGAAATTTCTCTCCTTCCACCATATTCTAACATTGGAATATGAATATTTAAGTCTTTGGGGCATAAAATTACTATGCCCAATATTTTGGATAAGGCTAACTATTTAAGTAGTCGTATGTACTCCATCATTTATGATTCTTCTAGTTATGGTATTTCCATCCTTAGTTTCTATATAAGGAGATTCTCTAAATTTATAGGTGGTTACCTATTTTTGTTCAAGTCTTTTTTCAATTATTTCTAAAGAGTCTGAATAATCTTTTTGTCTCTTTAGCTGACTAAGGATTTCTTCTTTAAAGGTCTTATTCTCATTTCATGCCTTATTGTTAATATCTTTATTATGTTTAGTTAGAGTATTAACAAGAGAATTAGCAACATTATTAATATATTCTTTTACCTCATCATCTTTTTCTTGTTGTTGCATAGATTATTGTGCCATTCTAGCTTCTATAGTTTCTACAGTTTTTTCTATTTTATCTAAACGTGTTAAAATAAATGGAGAGTCTAATTCTGCTTGGGAAGATTTATTATATATAACCTTAATTTCCTGAATAATTTCTTTATATTCTTCTTTGGCTTGAGCTATGTTTAGTCTAAGTTCATTAGCAATACTATCCATTCTAGATAAATTATGGCTTTATATATTGTTAAGATAATTTGCTAAATTTTGTTGGAATTTAATAAAGTCTGTGTAGAAGGTGGTTAATACTCCTGTCTTAGCCTTTAAATCTAATTATAAGTCTTTAGCAAAGCTACTATTATAGTCTTGAGTAGCTGCTATTGATGTTGAGATTAAATTTAATCTCTCAAGTATAAGTCTTGGTACTTTAGCAGCATTGACAATCTCATTTTCTTTTATCTTATAATAAAATCTATCATCATTTATCTTTTCTAGAATTATTTGGTAAAAATTTGCTAGGGTCTGAATAAAGAGGTTTCTAGGTACCTCAGTCCAGTCTGATCTAATTATTTCCATTGGGTAGATAATTGTCTAATCTATGAATAAGCTCAGCTTGTTCTTTGGTGAGTTTAATTAACTCACTTTCTTGATTTTTTGTCAAAGTTTTAACTTATAAAATGTCTTTGTTAAGTACTTCTATATGATTAGTCTTAGTATTTATTTCTTGTAGTACTTGTACAAGGTCAATTGGAATTTGGCTATCTATTTCTTGTATTCTTTTAGAGATATTTTTTATCTCTATTTCTAGGGTTTGAGTGTCTTTGCTTAATTGCCTTAAAATAAGGAGTATACACTTATTTTGGCCTATTATGTTATTAATAGCACTGGCAGTAACTTGTCTACTATCTGTGTGTTTGGTTGGGATGTGTTCAGTGTGTGAACAACCGTCTATGTGTGAGGTGAAGCTACCTTCTGGATCTAAATCAGTTATGGTATAGGTTGGTAATCTGGATTGGTTCCAAAAATATCTTTATAAATGCAAGGGATAAATCCCAAGGGCAATAAAGTCTTTTTACTATAGGTCGAAAAGGAGCGACTTGGCGCTGATACCAGAATTGAAATTGGGTCGAAATTTGGTGGCTTATCTTAAAAACTCTAATACTAAATTAGGATTCTTCTTATCTTTTTAGGGCCTAAACTATAAATATGTTATCATTATAGTCTTGAAAAGAGATTTTACTATAAGACAAGAGGGGACCACTAAGGAAAATAACAAAATTATCTTTGGGATCGCGAGGTGACCACTTTTGGGAAAAGGACAAAGTCCACACCAAGTTCGCACGGTTTAGTCCCACCAGATATTATCCCATATATATATATACACTAGTAACACTAGAATGTGAATAGTTAATTATAACTAGTGAAAGTTATTCATAATGAACGGATAAATTATAAGTGAAAATTTATAATGCATAAGCTCGTGCAAAAGCTTAGAATATTATGGATGAGGGGTATGAGATAGCATATGGTGACTTGGAGGTTTTGAGAGATGCTAGTTAGGCTGGGTAGCATAAATATGGTGTTTAAAATACATGCGTTAGGTGTGCACTGTTAGATGAGAGGTGAGGGGTATCTCATGTGAGTGCGGCACCAGATTAAATATGGAGAATATCATATTATAAATGTTAAAGTATTTTAAACACTTGCTAAACATTATAAAAAATCTTTGAGCTTTGACCCGCTTGCAAATATTATTTAAAAACCTTTTAGGTGTCCAGGCACATGGACGCCTAGATGATATTATTCATTCGAGTCAAACGATGTTGCAGCAGATGTGGATGCTAGCAGGGTTTGTTTAAACGCTTCTATCCATGTGATTTAGATAGGAGATACTATTAAAATATTTGGGCATGTTGCCCAACTATTGTCGTTTTTATTATTTGCCGCATTTTCGTTTGCACTTATTCTATATGGTTGTATTAATGTTTTATCGAGAGTTATCGGTTATTATCTATTTATTTTAGTTGATGTGTATATTAATTGTGTGGATGAATATATATTGTGTTTAAGTTAACAAGATTAGAAAGCTTAAAATTTGACACCGGGCCTAATAGGTTATTAGAAATTAAATTGGTTTTCGACAGTGATGCTTAGAATAATTCATATGAGAATCCTTTTTTATTTTGATAAAGGATTGATCAGCCAAGATTAAAATAGGTCGGATGTCACATATGGTATCAGAGCATCGGGTTCTAGTGTCCTTAGGAATATGTGCGGATGTACTATATTTTCAGCGTTACTTTCTATTTGATGTAGAGCCTTATGCTTAGGATTATTGATTCCTATGGTAAAATTTCGTTCTCCTGCTATACTGTATAATTTTAGTGAATCTTATATGCGTTCGGGTATGCTTCTTATGCCGACACAGGAAGGACGGCCAGTAAAGGCCGTTGGGAGAACAACAGCACGTGGGTCTCAGTTGGAGTTTTAAAATATTTCGAGGACGATGACCGTAGTCGAGGTCACCCCTATTGTTGCTTGAGAAGTTGGAGTTGTAAGGACTGCTAGGGTACAATATATATTTTTCAAGTATCGCTATAGGAGAAAGTGGTGCCAAATTAGACTCGCCCAGCGTGGTTAGAATGGGGAGAGTCGGAGGGGTCTTTGAAGAGGACCGACCGTTTGAATTTCAGTAAACGCAAAAATTGTGTATGTTAGCTAATGGAAGTAGGATACCCAGAGGCTTCGACATATAGCAGAGTATAGTATACTCGGAAGTGAAAATTGGGGTAATTTTTTTTTTACCTCATGGGAGCAGTGTTGTAATGGTGGGAGTTAGTCACCACATTTAAAAAGTGAAATATTATGCCAATGGAAAGATCTTTGGTATGATTTGACCGCAAGTTCCTTCATCTATTGTTCAGGAAGAGATGTTGATGAAATTCTGAACTTATCATGGGAGGGCCAGACAGAGGCCTTATCTAGCGAACTTAGTACCCGATGAGGTAGGTACAATGGAGAAAAGAGTCCTTAAGTAGGTGATGGACTAACAAAAAGAGTCGCCTGCACTTGAGGAAAGTTCCACTTGGACGATCAATGAAGATGAAGACCATGTCGTGCTTTTGTCAATGATGATATTAAAGCTTCTTTATGAAGGGAACTAAAAGAATTGAAGAATTTAGTCAGACAGTAAAACTAGATGAAATGGTGTTAGCGAAACACCGCAGGGGGAGACCCATCAGGGGGCCCATTTAAAGGATTTGGATGGCTAAATTCCTACCGAGTGACGGTGGATTCAGTCGGGGCTGGTAAGGCTAATAGTGTGTTCCTTAGGGCCATCGGAGTTAAGGGGACAATGAGGGTGGCCATCAGGGTCAAGGCTACCGATTCACGAGAAGGGCAACCATAATACGACCAGCGTGCCCGGAGATAAGTGGACTATATGACGAGATATTTTTATATGGAAAGTAGGACCACATGCATTGATTTTGCCCGAAGCGAGTAAAGGGAAAAGAGTATGGTGCCTAGCAGGGGCAATGATTAAGATAATTTGGTTCAGTTTGGACAAGCGTGTCCTGTCCGTGAACCATTTGAGCAGTCAGGGCGATTGGCAAGGTCGAAATATAAGTTTTATCCTTGGGTGAATGAGCTATGCTTTATGTGACATGAGCGAGTCACGGTATTTTGTTAGCACCAGATTCGCGTATGAGACGAGTTTAGTGGTTTTATCGATAACATTATTATGTATATATATTTTTCGTGGTATAGCGGGGTTATCTTTGGTTTCATCCACAAGGGAGCGGGTGTAGTCAGTGGGAATATATTTTATTGTGATTACTCGTTTTAGTGATGTGATGTACGAGTATGATATTATCTTGAGTATAGACTGGTCAGAAATGGTTAGAACGGTAGTGGGATGTTATCGCAAGGCTATCGTGTTTGCTGTTCCAAGCCAGGATGTGTTGTTTTAGCGATGCCTCACCTGAAAGAGGGTAGAGCTCGTATTCGTATTATATTATGATAGAGACTTCGGATTGTATATTTCTCTCGAGAAATCGATCCTGATGTGTAGGGACTTTACCGATATGATTCGGGGTGCATTGGGTTTACTATCGAGCGGAGAGATATAGCTCGTTGTTATGTTTAGCTCTCAGGACTTGGTGATAGGGAAAGCACATTATTATATCACTCCTTCAGAGACGTGGGAGTTGCGATTTATATTTATATATCCAGGGATAAGATTTTTGAGAGCCCTGATTATGTGTTTGAAGTTTATGGAATTTGATTTCTTCTAATGCTGAGTGGTAGTCCATTGGGGAAAGATCCTTATTTGAATGTTATTGCGGGATGAGATACGCATGGACTTTGATAAACGTCATGAGTAGAGAGACATTTATGGATGCTAGGGCATCAGTTTTGAATGTTAATCAATGAAAGTGTAAATAAAGCACTCTGAACTGAGAGTTATTATATAGTATAAGTCCAGTGGCGCCAGTAGTGCCGTGATAGAGCACTGAATTTTTTTCTTCTCACTATGAGTTGAAGGGTGGAACGATGTTATGGAGAATTAAATTCCTATTTATGGGGTGATTGAGAATACCCATGTGTTATAGCCACGTCGAAAATGCGAGAAAGTTTTGAGAAAAAGTGCGTTAAGTGTGTGACGTTTCCAGTGTTGTGCAAATATGCACGGATTATAGGTTTTATGGGCGCCCTGATTAGTTTGATTTTCAAAATCGTTCGAGATAGGAGAACGTGGGAATAAATATGTGGAATATAAGCCTGTGTGGTAGTTATAAACAAAACTGGAATGGCATGATGGATTGAACGTCGTGTGAGAAAGACTATAATCCAAATATATATATGTGCAATTACAGCTATCACACTGATATAGGTTGAAAGGCAGTGGGAAGACATTTAAAAGGATATATCTTGAGAAGAGGGAAAATCCAACTATTGTGGGAAAGTAGAGCGGAGTCTTACTCAGCTGGATGTTGAGGGTGGCTTGCGAGTAAATATAATGTTGATATATATAAAGTAAAAAGGGCCCAGAAGTACGTATTGTGGCAAAAGGTGCACGAGCCGTGATTTTTGGTATACCCCGGGGAAAGAAGGGGAGTATAAAGTACCACTTGCTGTGAGATATCATAAGCGGGAATTGGTGTTAGGTGAGACATAGTGATATTGTCTCCGGGTGCACCACTCATATATGGAAATAGGTTGGTTCCAAATGATCAATATGAAATTTGGTATCAAGCCGACGATTCCAATGACAGAATGGGCAAACAAGCTGGTAAATAAGGGGCTCACCGGTGCAAGGTGCCACCCAATATTGTTATGAATCATGATGAGATCCTTGAAACCCACCTCCTATAGGGATTTTTAGGAAGTAGTGTGGATGGTATTTTGTTTTGGGTAGGTCATGTCATCTATGGCTCGATGAGTAGACGGGAGGTGATTAACAACTAGTAATAACTCGTACCGATTTATTATGGACAAGGTGCCATTTAAGGTTTTGCGTGAAAAGTCTTGTCATTTTCCCTCTGGTTGTTTAGAGGTGAGCAAATAACTATACTTTTGGATAGGACGTGATTTAAAGTCTATTGTCAAGAGGTACATTAACCACAAACTGTTTTGGGGTGACTTTGGCATCGTAAGACTTACGTCACCATGAACCGAGATTTGAAGGAGTGGTCAGATGTTCTTATGGTTTCTCTCAATATGGGAGTTTTGTGTTGGGATGGATACGAAAATCTAACACTTAGTGATGTGCGACTTTTTAATAGTAATAAGGCGATAGAGCCAATGATGTATAGGTTTATCTTATTCGGATGTCGTCGGTAGAAGAACAATGTGTGATCTGTCGTTATTGAGGTGAGATCATATGACTGATGGAGTATATCAGTATGAAGAGAATTGAACAAGTTTGTCGTGAAGTTGGGGCTATAGTGATTAAGCCTTTAGAAAGGTGGGTACCACTAGCAGGTGTATAGTGGAGTAATCCGTATGTTATTTTGAGCTAATTTTGAGTACTAAAGGATGTTGTGTTGTTAAAGATCCCGAGTCTTAGTACCGGTTGTATCTATATTTCGAGAACGAAATTCCCTTGTAAGGGGGGAGTATGTAATACTCCGTCCTTTTATGGATATTTAAATTACATAAGTAAGTGTACTTTAATAATTTGAGAATTTTAAGTGAAAGAGAATCCGAAGTTTGAGTTAAATATTAATTGGCGAGTTTTGGATTATTATCGATGTGTGCTATATTTACTTATGGGAATTAGTAGATGAAGTTGGATTATTTTATATCATGTCGCGGTTGGGAAAAGGGACAAGTAATAATATTTTATTTGGAAAATACGTGCGGAGTTGTATTGGATTTAAAAAGATGAATTTTTAATAAGTGACTCAGATGGGGATTTCAAGTGCACGGTTGGTCTCGGATGGGCTGAAATAGTCAAAATAGAGTACTCGAGGGTAGTGTTTGGGTTCAGAGAACTTTTTCGACTAGTAGGGACTCACATTTGAGTATACGAGTCAATTTTGGCTTTAATAAGTGGAGAACCCTTATTTTATCTTATAAGGGCACAAGAGAAAGATAAAATAAAGAGAGAAAAGAAAAAAGGAAAGAAAGGAAGAAGAAGAGGAGATTTCGGCCAAGCTCCGGCGGATCCCGGCACGAGGTCGTTGGATTTATTCAACGAGGCAAGTGTTTAACTTGCTTTAATTATTTATGTGTGTTTATAGTTCATATTATAGTTGGTGTAAACTATATAAATTTTGGATTGGGATTCTTGAATCAAAATGGAGCTTTTAGAAATGATATCATATAAATTGACATGAAATCTGAGCTCAAATCCACGTTAATGGTGTAATTTTTGGTGAGAAATTGGAAAGATGAGAAATAGTAAGTTTAACTAAGTTAGGGTTTAAAATCTTAGTTAAAGGGATGAATCCCATAAAATAATGGTTGTTTTGGTTAAAAATAAGTGTGTAGATGTTTATAGTGATGATTGGTGATGTTATAAACCATAAATTTTAGAGTTGGAGAAGATGATAAACTCCCGAACTGAACATGTCAAATCGGTGAAATGCGGTTCGATTTGGATCACTCGACCGTTTCGTTTTTGGGGTGATCGGTTCGGTTCGTTTACTGGTCACCGGACCGGTTCGTTTTTCTGGCCATCGATTTGGTTCGTTTATGACAGCTAAATTTAAGAATTTTTTCTTGGACTAAAAGGATTGGAGAATACTTCTCTTTGGAGATAAATATTAGGGATCCTAAATAGAATGTGAGGACCTCTAAAATATTAAATGAGTGATATATAAATCTCAGGTTAGCAAAAATAAGATCCGGATTATAAACTTTATATGTATATATTTATGCCTGTAGAACATATATATATATATATATATATATATATATATATATATATATATATATACGAATGTGTGAGCTGAGTAGGATGAAATTAGAATACTAGCTAGTTGTGATAAGATAATATTCAGGAATTTATTTATGTGATAAATGTATCATGAGTGAGTGAATACTTATGGGATTAACATAAGTGTGTGTATACTTATGAATTAATACGAATTGGTATATTCGGGATTATAGGCTAATGCCACGTGAGATAGGCATGAATAGCCGGATTTGATGATATATATATATATACCGGTATAAAGACAATATATATATGATATGGTTATAAATATATTTGTGTGTGAATGGCATATTTATGTGAAACATACCCCTCTAGTATAATCATGGGAAGTTGCTCGATGTTACTGAATCCCCTAGTTTGAGGAGCAGGGTGAGTATAGTCCCCAGGTCATAGCGTCCAATTATTTATGCAATGTGGATCTTTATCATGGGTGAGACGTCTTAGGCATGATTATGTCTCACTTTCAGGTGAGGAACTATGATCGCTTTCCCTATGTTTGTGATATATTTTTATCAGGTCGCTGCGAGACCCCGACCGGTGGTACCCAGGATGATGTGTGTTCCCTGGAAGATGATAGCATTCTAGAGACTGCATCCATTGAGTTATAACTGCGGACCGGACATGTGTCACCTAACGGTGCACCTAGAAATTATCGCCTAAATTATAGGTTCACTCTCTCTCTTTTTTGGGCTCACCTCCAGGTGACACATGTCCAGTCCGCACTCGTAAAATGCGGACTCGTCCGCATAAGAGCAGGATTGTATATATATTGAAAGTGGTGGTGCCCGATATGTGTGTTTTAAACCAAACCAAATTTTTCTTCGAAAATTATCCAACTTTTAATTATGCACCAAACCAAGTTGTGAAAAAAAAAATCTTCCTTTAAACCAATTTTATCTTGATTAATCCTAAACATGCATCTAGTGATTAAAGAAAGTGAAATAAAGTAAATAATACTCACAACGCCGGATGTACGAGGAAAAAACCCAAAACGGGAAAACAACCTCGAACGGCCCAAGACAGACAATCACTATGAACAATGGTTTTACAAAGACAGATTAGCCTTACACTAAGACACGATCCCCACAGCTCTTGACACTCCTTCTGATCTTCTATCGTTCTTCAATAGTGCCCACGTAGAAATTCCGTCTTCCATGATACCTGTCCACAACAGACGCGTCCACGTATGTATCGGTGTCCACCGAATGGCTTTGATTCGTCTAGGATATCGAACAAGAAGTCCTTCTCTTTTCTTCACCGCAAACCTTTGATGTTCAATAATAGAATAAACTTATTTGGTGCCGTAAGATCACGTAAGCATATAAGAATTATAACTCGGATCTTTGGAAACTCTAAGGATGTTTTTATGCTTTGTAAACCTTAGAAAACATGTGCAAACAACGTACTGTAATGTATGTTTTTTTCCAGTTGCACACATACGAAACTCTGATAGAAACATGCTTTAAATAACAATTTAGCGCCGCCTCGAAATGCGTGTCATTCGAACGACTTAAGGCTCTCGTTCGAGCGACATAGATATCTCGTTCGCGCGAGATTTAATGTCGTTCGAGCGAAAAGTTTGACTTTTTGACTTTTTGTTGAAAGCGTCTCTTCCAGAAGAGATCCAAATAAGTCAAACTCTATTTCAAGCTTATCAGAATTAAAACGTAGTGTAAACCTTTAAAACACTATAAAACATTTTAAAACATTTTTCTTTATAAAAAATACATCCTTATCTTTTATAAAAATAATTCTGAGCACCATTAATTATACACATTCATACCCGAGTGATCGCGAAATGCAATTAACTTTGAAGACGAGTAAACTTGAACCAATTAAACATCGACATGATAAATTCTTTGAAGCTTTGCCACAACGTCTTCAATTTTCTTCAATACATCATAGACCAAGTGGGATCGTGACAAAATAAACATCTCCCTATGACATATTACAAATACAGTTTTGTTCACGAAATTAAGTCAAAACAATACATGGACTCAATTGGAAATTTATCTCCTTACAAATCTCCCCCTTTGACTATTCCAGGACAAAACTAAACCAGTGAAATGCCTAACCGGGTCATCAATCCGTATGATGCGTAAATCCCATCCCATAAACCCAAAAACAAAAATACAGGACACGAACTAGTATATGTAGCACCAGCGAGCATAAACTGTTTGTATGTGATGTAGACTTGAAATCTCGAATCGCTGAAGTGTACCTACACACATAAACCAGACAAAAAAATACCAAGTGAAGTATGGAGGAACAAATGATACCAATTTATATTTCTAATAAGAACAAGTTATTTGAAACATGTGAGAAATTATTTGATACCAATTAGGAAGAAATATAATCAAACAAAATGTAAATCCAGATATCAATAGAAACACTCGACAAATCTCCCCCTACATCACATACATCTCTCCCCCTTTTTGTCTCGAATAGACAATCCGGTGAAAAGACAAACCAATCAAAGTATCTAGCATGAGAATATACCAATTTGAATCAATTGGATACCAATTTGAAAATACTAGATAACCATGAAACAACCAGCTAAATATGATTAATAAAGGACAAATCAGTAGCTAGTAAACCAATAAATCACACAAAGAGTATATCAAACTAATTAGGTGTGATAAACGAACTATATGCAAAACTCCAATTTTGAACCAATTAAAACCTGCATATAAACCAGTCAGTCCAGAAAAGCTTCCAGTAGTACCCAAAAAATACCAATTTAACCCAGAGGACTGCAAACCAATGAGAATCCAAACTTCAGCCTGTCGTTCGAACGAGACAGGGACATCACTCAAACGAGTTGAGGATGTTGCTCGAACGAAGTACAACTGTCGTTCGCGCGAGATGGATAAGTCGCTTGAACGACTTCTCGCGACATGTCAGAATTTCCCAGATTCCCATAAATATTATATAATATTTCCCAGTGAAAAAATTTCCACAAAAAAAATCCAAGAAGGGCCTGGCAGAAGCAAAACAGTGTAAAAACAATAAGCTTTTAACACAAAACGCAAAAACTCATAAAAACTAAAAATATGAGTTACATGCAAACATAATACCGATGTGCTTAAACATGGATACGGAATGAATGGGCGTGAAACTACAAGAAATTAGTCACAATTCCAACACATCGAAAAGATCAAGAAGCTCAATTGAGAGCGATAAATCATCAAACTTTATCATAGCCATATGACAATAAAAGTGTGAGCTTCATGAACTAAACATACTACATGCACATAAATTCAGAATTTTGACTATTCTACAAACAATAGCGTCAAATTGAAATGTTTCAACATTAGGATTAGTTGTGCAAACCCGTTTAAATTTTTAATCCATCCAAACTCCCTTAATAATATCATATTTTCTTTGGAATGAACTAAACAAATTTGGCCCTTTTCTTAGCAAATTGCATTTTCTTTTGGGCTCTTTTAAACGGTGGTTTTCACGACGAGTTAATTTTGAAGTCTCGCAGCCCTTTTTCGTGAATCACTCATCATTTTTTTCAATTCAAATCCTCACGGTAAACGGTTCTTACATGCATACTTCTCCTTAAGTCTACTTACGCATAGATGACAAAATTGAGATAAGAACGCCTCACCAAATTCAAATATGCAAGAGAAGTCAAACATCCATATAAACTCGCGCATGTGTGCAATGTTGGCATATACAAAGTCGAATCAAAATGCATATCAACTTCGAAACAACCCCATATAAACAATGGTTAAGATCATTCTAAGTATCAATAATAATGACCAAATGTCCTAGCCACATGGATTAATAAAACGATTAGGGGGGGGTCCAAGCACACCAATATGCCACATTAAACATGTAAACTCAAAAACAAAAACCTAAAATCTTTTTGTTTTTTCAAAAGTTTTCTCAAAAATAAAATCTTTTTGTATTTTTCAAATAAGACTCAAACAAATGAAAAATATAATACAAAGAGATAAACATGTCATAACACTAGCAAATTATAAACATGATGTAAGGGCTAGCGTGAGACAAAATATGCAAGCTACTAACCATAAGAAATAACAAGAGATGAATCATGTGCATGCATGTGAGAATCAACCAACGAAGCATTTAGCATCTCCAAAACATATTTCCTAACCCAAACAGGTGTATACCTAACAAAACGGGTTTTGGGAACCAATGGGACACTACGTTTAATCTTCCTATGACCTTTTCTAAGATCAAAACAATAACTCCTAAGGTGACCTTTCCTACAACAATGCGGACATGTGAAAACACAACAAGGAACGGGACCATTAGGTTGACCTTTTCTAATACCCTCGGATGTGGTTGACGCTCTAAAACAAACTATGGTCTTGGCCTTTACAATCGAACCACTAGAACAAGATAAGCCGCTACTATCACTACTCGAGTCATTTAAATCATTTTTTAACTTCAAAATTTTTGACTCAAGCAAGCGATTAGACTCCTCAAACTTTCGGGACTCCTTATTTAAATTTTCAATTACCCCTAGAAGGTTATCTCGCTCCCCCTCAATGTGAGCAAACTTATCCCTAAGAGTTTTTTCTCGTGCCACAAAATTATTAATCGAATTATTTTTCTCAATGACACAAACTTTAGAATTTTTTAAATCCTCTAACTCTTTTTCTAAAACGAGGACTCTATCATCACTCTTCTTTTCTCCAATTTTAATATATTAAAATCTTTAAACAAGGAACTAAAGTGCTCACGATAAATATCTCTTTGAATTTGAAAATTTCGCAAATATTTAATCCTATTTTTGAAACCATAATTTTCTTTCTCCAAAACTTCAATATGTTTTGAAAACTTTAAATTCAAACGATGTAAATCGTCAAAGCTTAGAGAATCCATCGAGAGAAAACAAACACAGGAGAGATAAAAAAACACACGGGATCACAAAATAAATAGAATATGTTTTCTAGCTCTGATACCAATTTGACGACGTGATAAGTCAAATTGTATCAAAAAGTAAACCCTTGAAAAATCAGGATCACGCGATAAATTAACGTAACCCGCTCTGATACCAATTTGAAAGTGGTTGTGCCCGATATGTGTGTTTTAAATCAAACCAATTTTTTCTTCGGAAATTATCCAACTTTTAATTATGCACCAAACCAAGTTGTGAAAAAACCAATTCTTACTTTAAACCAATTTTATCTTGATTAATCCTAAACATGCATCTAGTGATTAAAGCAAGTAAAATAAAGTAAAGAATACTCAAAACGCCGGATGTACGAGAAAAAAAACCCAAAACGGAAAAACAACCTAGGACGCCCCAAGCCAGACAATCACTACGAATAATGGTTTTAGAAAGACAGATTAGCCTTACACTAAGACTCGATCTCCACGGCTCTTGAAGCTCCTTCTGATCTTCTACCGTTCTTCAATTTTGTCTTCTATGATACCTGTCCACAATACACGCGTCCACGTATGTCTCGGTGTCCACCGAATGGCTTTGATTCGTATACGATGTCGAATAAGAAGTCCTTCTCTTTTCTGTAATACCCCGTATTTTTGTGATATTTATTTATGGGATTAATTGAATTAAATGCGTATTAATTGGAAATTAATCCGGATTAAAATACTAGTGAGATGCGAGTTGGTATTTGATATAATGTGCATATATGATTATATATGAATATTGAATTATGAAATTTGTGGTGAGATTGAAATACGGCAATTTGGAAATTTTGTTGAGACGCGTGTGACGGTCGCGTCAAGTATATAATTATGATAATTAAAGAGTGAATTTATTTTTATTAACCGTATGGTCGTTTTGAGTGCGCCAACGCGTCCGGAAGGGTCAAAATAGTCAGAAAACACAAGCCGGGGGTTTAGTTTGGGTCCCGGGGCATTTTTAGGCCATACCGGCAACGTATAAGGGTAGTTTGGTAATTTTGGATTTTTGGGAATTAAAACCTACGAAAATTGGGAATTAAAAAGCTGACTTGGTAATTGCCCACTAAAACCACTAACCACATCTTAGGACTTATTGGGCTACGGGGGTTATTAGAAATTGTTCCAAAAGTTCCTTACGCAAAAACCCTAGCCACCATTGTTACGTGGAGAAGAAAGCTTGTAGAGAGAGAGGAGAGGAGGATTCTGCAGAGAGAGATAGAGAATACTCCATCAAATCAACATCAAAATCAGAGATTCAAATAAGGCAAGTGGTTTAATTTCGTTATTTTGCAAAGAATGTTTCTTCCATGTGTAGGAATTGATAAAATCTTATTGTTCTTGGGAGTTAATGAAAAACCCATTTTAATTGGAAGTAAAAATTACATTTTTGAGGAGGAATTGCATGTAGATTTGTATTTAGATGATTATTCTGATGATATTATAATTTGGATGAAACAAAAACAGATTTGATTAGGCTCATTGATGATTTATAAATTTTAGGGTTCATGTTCATGTAATTTGGGGGATAAATGAAGGGATTTGATGATTTGATGATGTTTAAGATGTATTAGCCCTATATAAACATTTAGATATGATCTATGAATGTTTAGTACGAATTAGGAACCTTAAATTGATGTTGGAACGATGCTTAGAGGAGATTAGAGGTGTAGAGAAATTTGAAAAACGAGTAAAGGAATTTCTGGGCTCGAATCTGGCCACTCGTTAGAAGACCTGCCCAGGTCGTTCGAACGAGCTTCTAACGAGTTGACAGTCTGACTTCTAACGAAAGGGATGTTCGTTCGATGACTTTCGTTCGAACGAGATCTCGTTAGAAGGCCCAGTTCGTTCGAACGAACTCTCGTTCGAACAGCCTCGTTCGAACGAGACTTCTAACGAGTTGACAGTTTAGGCTTTTTAGCCTGTTTTGATCCCGAGTGTCCTATAACCTTGTTTATATGTAGAGATAACACTTCCTTGGGGATTCATGGATATAGTTGGGATATTTGGGATATAATGAGGAGTAAAACCTAGAAGTGTAGTTTGAACCTAAGGGGAATTATGGAATAGGACGTGAGTGTCTATTACGGTGCGAGAACTATTGACGGCCTAATTTATTATATTAACCGAGAACATATAAATTGTGTAGTATTATATGTCGGTACGAGAATGAGAAGGGTACCACCAACATATTATGGTGATTACTAAGATGTGTGCATACTTAGTATATGTATTGATTTTATGTGTATGACATACCTACCATACTTGCTATCACGGGAGGTTTACGTTCGCTTAGGACCTTCTAATCCTTGTGTTGCCCTGATTTTGATTGGTTACCTCGATGAACATAGGTCAGAGAAGGACTTATTGGGATATTAATAAGTCTGCTGATCGTGGGAGCGTAGGTATGTACGTGACCCATGTGATGTGACTGTGTTTGCCTCCATTATTTGTGATGTTGTTATCTGAGAACGATTCCTGAGAGATTCGGAATACGTGATCCTTATGTACGTGATGTACCGGGATGGATATCAGAGTATGTGTGCACCGCAGCTTAGTCTCGGGGTGCTTGTATTGTATATTTATGACGTGAATAATATACTCTTAATTAATGGGAACTTTCATGTGGTATTGTGTGTATAAATATGGAATCGTTTCGAGAAAACATAACGGGTTAACTGATAGTGAATTGTATTACAAATTGAGAATCTGAGTTTAAGTAAAGCTCTCTATTTAAATTGATAACGATAGAATGTAATATGGGGATTGAGTAGTAAGGGGTAGAACTTATTACGGTTTGGTTAGATATGGATGTCATTTAGATGGGTACGGTACGTTAGGAGTGCACATGTAGTCGAGAGGTAAGAATTTCATGTGAGTGCACGTCCTAACATGTATTTTTCATTTAATGTTTTAATGTTATTAAAACACTTGCTGTTTTTAAAATGATTTCCACTTTCGGGCACTGACCCATTTGCTTTCGAATCTATTTTTGTAAAGACCATTTTAGGTGCCCGGCCACAAGGACACCATGCTTAGGATCCTCATTCAGGTGACGAGCTGTAGCTGTTTGTGGAAGTTACAGGACTTTGCTTGTAGACGCTTCTTCTATATTGACTCTCTATTCGGCATTTATCAGTTGTAGGGCATGTCGCCCATTTCTTTAGAGACTTTTCATTTATTTCAGTTACTCAGACTTCGGGCATGTAATTAATTCAGGATTCAGACTTGTCTTTTTATTTTCAGTTGTGGGATTGTTGTGAGGAGTTTTCCTCCGGACTTTTATTACTTCGTTGGTTATTTATTACTTCATTATGGTGAATGGATTATGTTGTTCTTCCATTACTCTTTTATTGCATGTTAATCAGACTTAACTTAAAATTTGGCAACTTACTTTTTAAATACTAGGTGGTTAGTAATTATTAAAATGTTTTCGACAGTGATGCTATTAACTGAACCAACTTGGCATTTTGTATTGATTTAATAAAGGAGTAGCTACCCGGTATTTAATTAGTCGGGGTGTCAGAGGTGGTATCAGAGCATCAGGTTCTAGTGTCTTTTAGGATCTGTACGGCTTATTATGTTTTCCGCTGAGCTTTCTTTGATGTAGAGCCCTATATTTTAGGACTGTTGTATTCTCTTGTATATGCTACGTTCTTCAGCCATTTCAAGTTTATAACTGTGAACTTATAAACTTCATTCTTATTTCAGATGCCTCCACGATGTTCACAGCGGGTTCCCAGGGATGCTACGCCAGAACCACATCCCGCACCAGTTCAGGGCACGATGAATGCCGCCGAGGTTGCAGCCATTGTGGCCCAGGCAGTAAATGCCGCACTAGCTATAGTTCAGCAGGCACCACCTCAGGCGCCGATAGCCGTGCCAGTTCAGGCTCATGCATTCCCGTCTGCTTGGGAACGTGTATGTGATGCTTTTCAGAAAGCACACCCTCAGGAGTTCGCAGGTAGCTCCGATGTGGTAGTTTCGAGTCAGTGGAGGAAGGATATTCAGCGGCACTTGAGGATGTATGAGTGCACCGATGTCCAGAAGCAGATACTAGCTACCTTTAAGCTAGTGGGGTCTGCACTGCAGTGGTGGGAGTCTATTACCACCGTGGAGGAGAGAGATACTCTCACTATCCAGGAGTTTTGGGTGCGGTTCGACCGCAAGTACTTTCCGTCAGCTGTTCACACGGAGATGAGGAGGAAGTTGATGAGCCTTCGACAGGAGGGTAAGACTGTGGCCGAGTATGAGGCCGAATTCACTGATCTTCTGAACATTGTTCCGGATGAGATACCGACAGAGGAGAAGAAGATACAGAAATTTACAGACGGGTTGACTTGGAGGATCCATCAGCATTTGTTGGGGAACCTATCGTTGGCCACTTATTCTGATGTGGTTAACGTTGCATTGCTCCATTGTCAGGATCACCGCTTCCACATGGCTGAGGGCAAGCGATTGGGAGAGTCCATACATCAGGGCAGGACTGGAGGGAATGGTTCCAGTGGGGCACATTCTGTTCAGGGACAGAGGCAGGGTGATCAGGGTTCCCAGCAGGGGGATCACAAGAGGTTCAGGTTGGGAAATTTCAGGCACGGACAGGGAGGTTTCCTGCAGGGCCATCAGGGTCCGAACGGCCATCAGAACCAGCAAGGTCAGAATGGTCAACAGCAGTTGCAGCAGGGCCAGTGGAGGAACGGTAACGGCCACCAGGGTCGGGGGCAGCAAGGGCAGAGAGAGGGGAACTTCCCGGGGAAGTGTTTCGTTTGTGGCAAGACTGGCCATAAATGCCAGGACTGTCCTGATAGGGGCAGGGCCCCGCATCAGCAGCAGGGTGCTCGACATGAGCCACAGAGGCCACTTTTTCCACCTGCTCTTCCAGCTCCAGCCCAGGTGCCAGCTCTTCCAGCCATTCCAGCAGTTCCTGCGCAGTAGGGGTAGTTACAGTATGGACGTGTCTATAACATCCACCAGGCAGCAGCTCCACAGGCACCACCCGCGATTGAGGGTATGTTTCCTATCCATGGTACTATGGGTCGGGTTTTGTTTGATACGGGGGCAACACACTGTTTTATAGCTACACATTTTGCGAAATCCTTAGGGTTGTTAGCCACAGCAGAGAGCACAGTGACGTGTGTAGACTCACCATTAGGGAGTGGGTCACTTATTTTCTTTATATGCCGGGGAGTGGGGGTAGAGTTTGGTAGTCTGATGTTACCTGCAGACATGTTAGTATTAGATATGCATGTACACGATGTGATTATCGGTATGGATTGGCTCGCTGATTATAGAGCCATGATTGATTGCTTCCGTGGGAGCATTGTTTTTGCCATTCCGGGGCAAGAGATGTTTGTAGTGGCGATGCCTCGCCCAAAGGGAGGTTCGACCGCTCATTTGTACTACATAGAGGAGGATACCTCTAAGGAGGTTGTGATTCCTTTAGATTCGATCCCAGTTGTCAGGGAGTATTCCGATGTCTTTCAGGAGATACCAGGACTACCTCCCAGTCGAGAGATAGACTTTATCATAGACTTATTGCCAGATACGAGACCTATAGCACGCGCACCGTACCGTATGGCTCCAGCTGAGATGAGGGAGTTACGGGATCAGATTGAGCAGTTGTTGGGTCAGGGGTTTATACGGAGGAGTACTTCGCCGTGGGGTGCCCCTGTGTTATTCGTGAAGAAGAGATATGGTTCACTGAGATTGTGTTTGGACTACCGAGAGTTGAATAAGGTCACGATACGGAATAAGTATCCGTTGCCTCGAATCGATGACTTATTCGACCAGTTGAGAGGAGCTTCTTTCTTCTCAAAGATTGATTTGAGATCGGGATACCATCAGTTGCGTATCAGGGAAGAGGATGTCTTGAAGACTGCGTTCTTATCGAGATATGGTTCTTACGAGTTTCGGGTTATGCCTTTTGGTTTAACCAACGCTCCAGCAGTGTTTATGGACCTGATGAATAGGGTGTTCAGGGATTTCCTAGATCAGTTTGTCATTGTCTTCATCGATGATATTCTGGTTTACTCCCAGGCAGAGGAGGAGCACGCCGAGCATTTGAGGCAGGTTTTACAGACGTTACGTCAGAACGAGCTGTATGCAAAATATGAGAAATGCGGGTTTTGGCTGAAGGAGGTCCAATTTTTGGGACACATTATTTCCGACCGGGGGATATCTGTTGATCCGGGGAAAGTATCCGCGGTGAGGGAGTGGGGACAGCCCACGACACCGACAGAGATCCGTAGTTTCTTGGGCCTAGCAGGATACTACGGGAGGTTCATTCGGGGATTTTCGAAGATAGCGGGTCCTTTGACACATCTGACTCGTAAGGGTGTGCCATTCATCTGGAGTGATGCCTGTCAGTTGGCATTTGATGAGTTGAAGGATAAGTTGACCTCAGCACCTGTGTTAGCATTGCCGAGACCGGGAGTTGAGTATCTAGTTTACACCGATGCGTCCTTGCAAGGACTTGGAGGTGTATTACAGCAGGAGAGTCAGGCCATAGCTTATGCTTCCCGTAAGCTTAAGCCTCACGAGAAGAATTACCCCACTCATGACTTGGAGTTGGCGGCAGTTGTGTTTGCCCTTCGGATATGGAGACATTACCTTTTGGGGAAGAAGTTCCGATTGTTCACAGACCACAAGTCCCTACAGTACCTATTCACGCAAAAAGAGTTGAATATGCGGCAATGAAGGTGGCTTGAGTTTTTGAAGGACTATCAGTTTGATATCCAGTACCACCCGAGAAAGGCTAATGTGGTGGCAGACGCGTTGAGCCGTAGGCCAGTAGATGAAGTGGCAGGGGTGTGGAAGGCAAAGTGGAAGGAGTTGGGACACCAGGATGCAGTGGCCCGATCATTCATGTCAGTAATGACTGTTACGCCGCAGATTGTCACGAGAGTGATAAAAGCACAAGCAGATGACTCGTTCTGTCAGGAGCTGATAGTTCGGTTACTAGCAGAGGGAGCCGAATCCTATACCATTAGCTCAGACAGGGGATTACGCTTCAATGGGAGATTGGTAGTTTCGGAAGGGGAGGAATTACGGCACGAGGTGATGACAGAGTCGCACGGCTCACGGTTCGCGGTACATCCCGGTGGGGACAAAATGTACCAAGACATGAGACGACAGTATTGGTGGAGCGGGATGAAGAGAGATATTGCCGTGTTTGTTTTAAAATGCGCCACTTGTCAGCTAGTTAAAGTGGATCATCAGAGACCGGCAGGACTTCTACAACCATTGGAGGTCCCGATGTGGATGTGGGAGAGCATCTCCATGGACTTTATCACGAGATTGCCTACGTCACAGAGAGGTCACGACTCCATTTGGGTAATTGTGGACAGATTGACCAAAGTCGCTCATTTTCTACCCGTAAGGACAGACTACACTGCGGGACAGTATGCCCAGCTCTTTATTGCAGAGATAGTGAGACTTCACGGTGTGCCCATAAATATCGTGTCTGATCGAGACAAGATATTTGTTTCACGATTTTGGGAGAGTTTTCAGGAGGCCATGGGCACGGAATTGCGGTTGAGTACGGCGTACCACCCGCAGACCGACGGGCAAACGGAGCGTACAAACCAGATGTTGGAGGGCATGCTACGTATGAGTATCATTGATTTTGGGGGTGGATGGGAGCGGTATCTTCCATTGGTGGAGTTTGCTTACAATAACTCCTACCAGTTCACCATTGGCATGCCTCCATTTGAGGCGTTATACGGTAGACCTTGTCGTTCCCCAGCATGTTGGTTGGAGGTGGGGGACAACAAACTACTTGGGCCGGAAGTAATTCAAGATACTTAGGCAAGGATAGAATTGATTCGGAGTCGCATTCGGGTAGCTCAGGATCGGCAGAAGAGCTATGCTGATGCGAAGAGGTTCTTTAGAGAGTTCCAAGTGGGGGACCAGGTTTTGCTCAGAGTATCTCCTATGAAGGGGGTTATGCATTTCGGGAAGAAAGGGAAGTTGGCACCGAGGTATGTGGGACCATTTCCTATTATTGAGCGGATTGGACCGGTTGCGTATAGGCTTGGATTACCGGAGCATTTGCATCGGATTCACGATGTATTTCATATTTCCTCGCTAAGGAAATATCTTAGAGACGATTTGGCTCATTCACATATTTCTTTGGAGGACATCGATCTCCAGCCTGATAGTTCCTACGAGGAGGGGTCGATTGCTATTTTGGACCGAAGTGAGAGGAAACTGCGGTCAAAGATAGTTCCGTTAGTGCGTGTTCAGTGGCGACATCATAATGTCGAGGAGTCCACATGGGAGCGCGAGGGTGAGATGCAAGAACGTTATCCAGATTTGTTCTTATCAGGTACTTTCTAGTTCCGAATTTCGGGACGAAATTCAGTTATTAAGGGGGAAGTATGTAATTCCCCGTATTTTTGTGATATTTATTTATGGGATTAATTGAATTAAATGCGTATTAATTGGAAATTAATCCGGATTAAAATACTAGCGAGATGCGAGTTGGTATTTGATATAATGTGCATATATGATTATATATGAATATTGAATTATGAAATTTGTCGTGAGATTGAAATACGGCAATTTGAAAATTTTGTTCAGACGCGTGTGACAGTCGCGTCAAGTATATAATTATGATAATTAAAGAGTGAATTTTATTTCTATTAACCGTATGGTCGTTTTAAGGGCGCCAACACGTCCGGAAGGGTCGAAATAGTCAGAAAACACTAGCCGGGGGTTTAGTTTGGGTCCCGTGGCATTTTTAGGCCATACCGGCAATGTATAAGGGTAGTTTGGTAATTTTGGATTTTTGGGAATTAAAACCTACGAAAATTGGGAATTAAAAAGTTGACTTGGTAATTGCCCACTAAACCCACTAACCACATCTTAGGACTTATTGGGCTACGGGGGTTATTAGAAATTGTTCCAAAAGTTCCTTAGGCAAAAACCCTAGCCACCATTGTTACTTGGAGAAGAAAGCTTGTAGAGAGAGAGGAGAGGAGGATTCTGCAGAGAGAGAGAGAGAATACTCCATCAAATCAACATCAAAATCAGAGATTCAAATAAGGCAAGTGGTTTAATTTCATTATTTTGCAAAGAATGTTTCTTCCATGTGTAGGAATTGATAAAATCTTATTGTTCTTGGGAGTTAATGAAAAACCCATTTTAATTGGAAGTAAAAATTACATTTTTGATGAGGAATTGCATGTAGATTTGTATTTAGATGATTATTCTGATGATATTATAATTTGGATGAAACAAAAACGGATTTGATTAGGCTCATTGATGATTTATAAATTTTAGGGTTCATGTTCATGTAATTTGGGGGATAAATGAAGGGATTTGATGATTTGATGATGTTTAAGATGTATTAGCCCTATGTAAACGTTTAGATATGATCTATGAATGTTTAGTACGAATTAGGAACCTTAAATTGATGTTGGAACGATGTTTAGAGGAGATTAGAGGTGTAGAGAAATTTGAAAAACGAGTAAAGGAATTTCTGGGCTCGAATCTGGCCACTCGTTAGAAGACTTGCCCAGGTGGTTCGAACGAACTCGTTCGAACGAGATTCTAACAAGTTGACAGTCTGACTTCTAACGAGAGGGATGTTCGTTCGATGACTTTCGTTCGAACGAGATCTCTTTAGAAGGCCCAGTTCGTTCGAACGAACTCTCGTTCGAACGAGACTTCTAACGAGTTGACAATTTAGGCTTTTTAGCCTGTTTTGATCCCGAGTGTCCTATAACCTTGTTTATATGTAGAGATAACACTTCCTTGGGGATTCATGGATATAGTTGGGATATTTGGGATATAATGAGGAGTAAAACCTAGAAGTGTAGTTTGAACCTAAGGGGAATTATGGAATAGGACGTGAGTGTCTATTACGGTGCGAGAACTATTGACGGCCTAATTTATTATATTAACCGGGAACATATAAATTGTGTAGTATTATATGTCGGTACGAGAATGAGAAGGGTACCACCAACATATTATGATGATTACTAAGATGTGTGCATACTTAGTATATGTATTGATTTTATGTGTATGACATACCTACCATACTTGCTATCACGGGAGGTTTACGTTCGCTTAGGGCCTTCTAATCATTGTGTTGCCCGGATTTAGATTGGTTACCTCGATGAACATAGGTCAGAGAAGGACTTATTGGGATATTAATAAGTCTGCTGATCGTGGGAGCGTAGGTATGTACGTGACCCATGTGATGTGACTGTGTTCGCCTCCATTATTTGTGATGTTGTTATCTGAGAACGATTCCTGAGAGATTCGGAATACGTGATCCTTATGTACGTGATGTACCGGGATGGATATCAGAGTATGTGTGCACCGCAGCTTAGTCTCGGGGTGCTTGTATTGTATATTTATGACGTGAATAATATACTCTTAATTAATGGGAACTTTCATGTGGTATTGTGTGTATAAATATGGAATCGTTTCGAGAAAACATAACGGGTTAACTGATAGTGAATTGTATTACAAATTGAGAATCTGAGTTTAAGTAAAGCTCTCAATTTAAATTGATAACGATAGAATGTAATATGGGGATTGAGTAGTAAGGGGTAGAACTTATTACGGTTTGGTTAGATATGGATGTCATTTAGATGGGTACGGTACGTTAGGAGTGCACATGTAGTCGAGAGGTAAGAATTTCATGTGAGTGCACGTCCTAACATGTATTTTGCATTTAATGTTTTAATGTTATTAAAACACTTGCTGTTTTTAAAATAATTTCCACTTTCGGGCTCTGACCCATTTGCTTTCAAATCTATTTTTGTAAAAACCATTTTAGGTGCCCAGCCACAAGGACACTATGCTTAGGATCCTCATTCAGGTGACGAGCTGTAGCTGTTTGTGGAAGTTACAGGACTTTGCTTGTAGACGCTTCTTCTATATTGACTCTCTATTCAACATTTATCAGTTGTAGGGCATGTCGCCCATTTCTTTAGAGACTTTTCATTTATTTCAGTTACTCAGACTTCGGGCATGTAATTAATTCAGGATTCAGACTTGTCTTTTTATTTTCAGTTGTGGGATTGTTGTGAGGAGTTTTCCTCCGGACTTTTATCACTTTGTTGGTTATTTATTACTTCATTATGGTGAATGAATTATGTTGTTCTTCCATTACTCTTTTATTGCATGTTAATCAGACTTAACTTAAAATTTGGCAACTTACTTTTTAAATACTAGGTGGTTAGTAATTATTAAAATGTTTTCGACAGTGATGCTATTAACTGAACCAACTTGGCATTTTGTATTGATTTAATAAAGGAGTAGCTACCTGGTATTTAGTTAGTCGGGGTGTCAGATTTTCTTCACCACAAACTCCTTTGATGTTCAATAATAGAACAAACTTCTTTAGTGCCGCAAGATCACATAAACATATAAAAATGATAACTCGGATCTTTGGAAACTCTAAGGATGTTTTTATGCTTTGTAAACCTTAGAAAATATGTGTAAACAACGTATTGGATTGTATTCTGTTTTTTCCAGTTGCACACCTACGAAACTCTGATAGAAACACGCTTTATATAATAATTTAGCGTCGCCTCGAAATGCGTGTCGTTCGAACGACTTAAGACTCTCGTTCGAGCGACATAGATATCTCGTTCATGCGAGATCTAATGTCGTTCGAGCGAGAAGTTTTACTTTTTGTTTAAAACGTCTCTTCCAGAAGAGATCCAAATAAGTCAAACTCTATTTCGAGCTTATCAGAATTAAAACGTAGTGTAAACCTTTTAAAACACTATAAAACATTTTAAAACATTTTTCTTTATACAAAATACATCCTTATCTTTTATAAAAATAATTCCGAGCACCATTAATTATACGCATTCATACCCGAGTGATCTCAGAATGCAATCAACTTTGAAGACGAGTAAACTTGCACCAATTAAACATCGGCATGATATATTCTTTGAAGCTCTGCCGCAACGTCTTCAATACATCATAAACCAAGTGGGATCGTGACAAAATAAACATCTCCTCATGACATATTACAAACACAGTTTTGTTCACGGAATTAAGTCAAAACAATACAGGGGCTCAATTGGAAATTTATGTCCTTATATATATAGAGAGATATATATATATATATATATATATATATATAACGACAAAATAAAGAATGAGATGCGAAATGATTTCTGATTCATACAGGAGAATAATATGCGGATGTATATAAAGATGAGAATTATATACAAGACTAATAACACTAGAATGTGAATAGTATGTTATAACTAGTGAAAGTTATTCATAATGAACGGATAAATTATAAGCGAAAATTTATAATGCATAAACCCGTGCGAAAGCTTAGAATATTATAGACGCGGGGTATGAGATAACGTATGGTGACTTAAAGGTTTTGAGATATGCTAGTTAGGCTGGGTAGCGTAACTAGGGTTTTTAAGATAAATGCGTTAGGTGTGCACTGTTAGATGAGAGGTGAGGGGTATGTCATGTGAGTGCAACATGTGACACTGCGCCTGATTAAATACCGGGTTATCAGTCCTTTATTAAATTAAATCAGAATATTCAGTTGCTTCAGATTATGCATCACTGTCGAAAACTTTATTATTAAATACTAACCACCTAATATTTAAAAAGGTTGATGTCAAAATTTTATCTTTTAATCAATATAAAACTAGGTTAACGAAATAATTACACATTCACCATTCACATCAATCTCATATGATAGGAAATAACTGCAATAATAAATGAAACTCGAGAAAACATTTCCAGTCTAAGTCCCAAATACAATAATCCAATAGAAATAAATCCAATAACTGAATGAAGTAAATAACCAAATCCAAAATCTCAGAATATCTGAATAGAAAAGGGACAACATGCCCTAACTGATGAAATAACTCAAAAGGAAGAAATGATAGACATAGAGGCGTCTACTAACAAGGTCCTATAACTTCCACAGCAGCTACAACTCGTCGAGTGAATGGAACTCCTATGCTTGGTGTCCCTGTGACTGGGCACCTAAAATAATTTGACAAAAAAAAGATTTGCAAATAACGGGTCAGAGCCCGAGTTGAAAAGAGTTTAAAATCAGCAAGTGGTTAAAATGAGTTTATAGCACATATATTAATCATGTTAGATTATCGTGCTCACTTGAGATGCTCACCTCTCATCAAATGTGCATGCCTAATGTTCCATCAAACCCTGCTAGTTTTTATTCCCATGTTAACTAGTTCTTTCTCGTCTAAAATCTAATCATAGCCCAATATTGTTCCCATGTATTTCCATCGCAATATACATAATCCCTATAATTAATTCCTCTTTAATTTGCATAAACGCCTTTTTAACTTAATATAGATAAAGTGTTCACAATTTAGTTCATTTATAATTTCATTATTATTCATGTCTACTTAATTCACACAGTAGATAGTATCACAAGTATATATATAATTACACTCTATTATATATATATATATATATATATATATATATATATATATATATATATATATATATATATAATACTGCACCCCGAGACACAACTGCGGTGCATGCATACTTTGCTATTATGTCCTGGTGCATCGCTCATTGCATAAAGGACTATAGGTTCAATCTCTCGCGAACCATAAAAACAAACACACATATTGAAGGTGAACATAGTTACAAGTCGACGGGCTATGCACATGCCTATGCACCCATACGACCGTCGTCACTATCATTATCACATATAGCCCGTACATAGGTTATATGCTATAGTGGTACAAATCAAGATCCCACCCAAAGGCTCCTCAAGGCATGATTGTCCACAACGCGCAACCTCCGCTCGATAGAAAGCATCGTAAGTATGTCGTACACATAATAGTCCAATCAATAAGTATACACACAAATTATTATATTCATTAGGTATTCACGCAACCCGAGTCCCCGAATTCATATGTAGTATATTCTTCCCTACTACCCACAATATTTTAACCGTACGATTTACCTCTCTATCGTATATACTATTTAAGGCTCTCTCATTCAACCCATTCCCTTAGTAGTTACACAATTAATCCCATTACTATATTATGAAAATGAAGCTACTCCATAATAGCGTAGGTCATATTCTCTCACTTAAATGAACCTATAAGGATTTTTAACTTGCTTGGGCAAAAATTAGAGTTTCTGAAATCTCGTTCGAACGAGATTCTCACTTCGAACGAACTCTAAAATCTCGTTGGAATTCTCGTTAGAACGAGATCGTTCGAATGACCTGGACAGGTCTTCGAACGAGAATTTCGAAAGCTTCACTGTCTTCCAAAAGTTTCGTTTTCCTAATTAATTCAACAACAAAATCACTTCAAACTCATTCTAATCCAAATTCAACAACTCTAAACCATATCCCCTAGTATTATAACACTTTACCACCCGTTTTTAACATCAAATCCCTAAAATTATAACATGAATTTCGATTAATTTCTTAAATCTTCAACAAGCCCTAATTTCACATAACCTCTATTGTCAACAATTTAATCCCAAGTTTAATTTCTTGAAATCAACATATAAAATCCAAATTTATCATACCCAGAACATGGTTATTCAACTACATGCAAACCTATACTCCCAATTAAAGATTAATACCCAATTTCAATCCCAAATTCATAATATCATGGTTATTCCATGAACTAAATTAACATGAATCATATATGCTCAAAAATTTAGCAAGATAAACACTTGTGTTTTTGTGAACTTCTGATTCGCTGGATGAAATTGGTATAGGGGTGATACTCTCTTCATGATCTACGCGTTGGTGTAATTTTTTTTTACCGTGAGAGCCTGAGTCTTTATCCCAGGGCTCTTATGAAGTTCTTCTTCTTCCTCTTTGGTTTTCTCTCTCTCTCACTTAGGTTTGGCAACTGACAGATAGCCTATTACCCACGTACTCTTACTTTTTAATTTTTTAATTTTCGTCCATTTTAATTCCTAAAAAACTAAAAAGACCAAAATATCCTTTCGGGGTGTCGGTTTGGCCAAAATCGCCCCGAAATCCAAATAAAATACCCGAGTAGAGTTTTTCGATTATCTCGACCCTTCCGGACTCATCGGCGCACTCAAAATGGTCATACGAGTTACTTAAAAATATATTATCTTTTAAACCCAATAAAGTAATACCGACGCGACTAACATGTGCGTTCCAACTAAGTGTATTGCAACTGGTGTATTTTTCACTTTCGGCCATAATAATATTTTCGTAATCATATATTACTTTACTCACTAAGTAATATTCAACAATTATCACCTATAAATACTAACTCTTGCCACGCTAGTAATTATTACCTTTAGATTCGGATTAATTATAAATAAATTTTCTCCATTTAATTTAATTAATCCTAATTCCATAATTAAAATAAAATCCCTAAAAAATACGGGGTATTACATGACACTAGTTAAAATATGGAGAATATCATATTATAAATGTTAAAGTATTTTAAACACTTGCTAAATATTATCAAAACGCTTTGGGCTCTGAGCCGCTTGCAAATATTTTTTAAAAATCTTTTAGTTGTCCAGACACATAGACGCCTGGATGATATTATTACTTAAAGTCATACGATGCTGCAGCAGTTATGGATGCTAGCAGGGATTGTTTATACGTTTCTATCCTTGTGATCTAGATAGGAGGTACTATTAAAATATTCATGCATGTTGCCCAACTGTTGTCATTTTTATTATTTACCATATTTTTCGTTTCGCCTATTCGATATGGTAGTATTAATATTTTACCGAGAGTTATCGGTTATTGTTTATTTATTTTAGTTGATGTGTATATTAGTTGTGTGAATGAATATATTATATGTTTAAGTTAACAAGATTATAAAGCTTAAAATTTGACACCGGGCCTAATAGGTTATTAGAAATTAAATTGATTTTCGACAGTGATACCGAGAATGATCCATATGAGAATCCTGTTTTATTTTGATAAATGATTGATCAATCGAGATTAAAATAGGAGTGGTGTCACACTCAAGTCATAACAATACCTAATCTCCTTAAGACTTAGGTTCATCCCATAAATTTTATTGATGGCTATTGTACCCATCACAATCCAGTAGAAGCTAGCGTTTACTTGAGCTAGGAGTATTCCATAATAACGAAGTACTCTCACCAGTAATGGGTGAAGGGGGAAACAAACCCCCTTATAATACGCCAACCGTCATAAAAGCTACCTCACCGGACATAAGATCCATGATATCCTCTTCCTTTGGGGATATCCTTATGTTTACACTATCAGTAATTCCATATTTATTACGAAATTCCCAAAAGTTATCAGTTGTAAATACCTCATACTTTCTACCACGCTTAGACATGAAGAGATTAAGAAAAAGAAGAAGAATAAGATAAGGAAAATTCCTTCAGGGAGCTACAAATTTAGAGAGAGAAAGTTATAGTAAGAATACCTCTACAAACGTTGGAATGACAAGGTATCCCTTTTGCTGCATGTCACGTCAACTGCCGTCCGTCGCTTGGGATAGACCACGATGCGCTCACGCTCCATCATTACCTTCGAAAGTGACACTAGGGTCGCACGACCTAAGGGTGGAAGTATGTGCGAAATGATTCCCAAAACAATGATTGAGATTGCATCGCATGGCTCAAGGAATAGGCGTGAGCAAACTTGAGAACACATCTAAATAACTATTTTAAAACATGTGGCTAACAAATTAAACAAAGCTGGGCAGAACGACATGTTGACCACTCACCCCAAACTTAGGGGCAATTAAGGGGAGACACGTGCCACGTGGACATCACGTGCCACATGAATATCATGTGACAGATATTAGGAGACCACGATATTAGGAGACCAAAATATTGGAAGACCACGAATATAAAAGAAGATAAGTTTAAATCTCGAAAGATTACACCGACGAGTTGGGAGACCAGTCCCAATAGGACAATTAAGATGAATATGAGGAGACCTAGAGGAGTGTGATCCCTAAGCTTATAAATAAGGTCAATCTCACCCATAATGAAATTATTGATTGTAACATGTACATGGTAACTTTGACTCTCAACTAGCAATCCTAGCACAACAATCGACATTGTTCTTCCTGCATAATAAACCAGCCTCCCTCCCTTCCCCGTGGACGTAGGCAGATCTCCTTGCCGAACTACGTACATCTAATCTCCTCTATTTTTTCATTGCATTCATAATTGTTTAGGGGCTAATCTTTAATTACAACTTTTATTGTAGGCAAACATCCCCTACAATATGTATATATAAATAATATACGTGCGTACTTTTATCTATATTGTATGTATGTATAAGATATAACATACTCATTTTATATATGCATATTTGTCTAAATACATATCGCATGTTTTTTTATAATTTAAATAAATAAATAAATAATCGAAGGGTCATTTTATAAAAAGTCATTCAATATTTATTATTTAAGGTCTGGTCCAAGCCTTTTTTTTTTTCAAAAAGTACCTTACAGTCAGGTGCCCGTGCTCAACACAAATAAGAATACGACACATATGCAATATGTGTTCCACATGTTTTCTACTATACATAAAGAATCTTAAATGTTCATATTTTCGTGTCCTTACACATGATCCCCTCCACACATGATAGTATTTCTTCTTAAACCATCTCACCATTTTCCTAAACAAACAAGTGTTAAAAAAATAAAAAAAATGATTTTTTGGATCATACAAAGATAATGGATTAATTTAAAATACACTTACCAAATAGAGAATGAAAATCAATTGTTCAATAATCAAATTTCATAATACCAATTAATATCGAACTAAGTGAATACCGTACTAGATTCGGACTAAAACTCAATCCATTAATAAGCCTACTTTCTAATCACTTATACGAAGTTTCTCAATTTCTGACACTTCTAAACATGCTTGTTTTCTTCATTAGAAAACAGATTTTATACGTGAACATATTTGGCGGCAACATTTGGTGGGAAAATGAATAAAAGTGGTACTAACTCAATTTGTCAACATATTCCCCACAATCTCTTTCCCATGCGCGTGCCTAAAACATAAAAAATATCAACGCTTATGTACTCATTTAATCGGATTGTACGAAGCACGCTCTAACGGGCGTGTTACGGAGCTCCTAATTTTTATTATATCATATTTATTTTGAGTGAAACCCTTCTCTACATACATGCACCCCTTTTGCTCCAAGTCTCTGTAGAGCGAAAAAAGTGGAGCAAAGCAAAAACTTCACCAAATAAACAAAATCAGCAATTAATTCCTTTCTAGGGTTTCATTTCTTCCCCATTCAAGCAGAGCTTGAGGTTAGTGAGTCCTAATTGAATATATCCCTCCTTAAATTACAGTTTATCTGAAATTTAATCGGACAAACCACACGATTAATCGATATAAATAAAGTTATTGAACCTATATCTATATACTCTCAAACACATATTGCCGGTACTTGTGATGCGATTATCTTGGTCTGCATCTGTTTCGGAGATTAGGGAGGATCAGAGATTGGGTAATTCTACGGCTCGTAAGAAACACAAGAGGCTTGATGCAATCTGTGATAAAGTGTATAGTCAGTGTTATGATCACGGTGGGGTAAAATTTGAATCGAGTGAGTGTAATGTAGGAAGTGGGTCAGTGGGGGATGAATCAGAGCTTCGCCGGAGTACAAGGGTTCGGCGGGCTCCGGTGGTGCTTGATGCGTCGCCTCCGCCTGCGAAAAAGAGGCAATGTAGTGGAGATTCAGTTGGGAAGGTGAAGAGAGAGCCCCCATGTTTGACGTCGCGAAAAATGGAGGGAGAATTGGGTAGTTGGGAGGTGAGGTTGAGATCTAGGACTAAGAATGGCAAGTTTGGGAAGATGGAGAATTCCTCACCAAGGGGTAAGAAGAAGCTTTTTTTGGATTTTGAAGGGTTTACTGAAAAACCCAAGCTCGAGGTTGGAGAGGTTTTAGAAGGTGGAAGGTCCACGGTTGTTAAATCGAAGAGGCTGGGTAGAATAAAAGCATCAAAGGTTTTGAGGAACGGACACCAAGATATTGATTTGGGTAGTGTTAGAGAGGATGGCCAAGAGAAGAATGAAGTGGGGAGTGGGAATGAGGGGGAGGTGAAGGATAATACTGGCGTCATAGAATTACTTGAGGATAAGGAGAGTGAAGTTCCCACTAGCTTACATGTGCAACACATTGGACGGGATGAGCAGCTGGAACAATCAAGTTGTGTGAAGGATGGGGAAAACTATGGGAATATTGTAGAACACTGCATTGCCAATGTCAATGCGCAAGCGCAACACGTGGAATGGGATAAGCAATTGGAACAACAGAGTTGTGTGAATGATGGAGAAAACCAAAGGAAAGCTGTAGAAGTTGGAGGATGTGATCTAAATTTGGAAGATAAGATTTTTAAGAAGGTGGATAGGATAAATTATACTATAAAAGATGAACTGGTCAGGCCGCAGATAAAAGAGGTAATGCGATGTAGTTTGTGTGGCGGAGGAGCTGATGGAAAACCTCCAAAGAAGTTGGTCCATGATGGAACGGGGAGTGATATTGAGGCATATTGTGGATCTTCTGCCTCTGAGGAACCTAGCTATGATATATGGGATGGATTTGGTGACGAGCCTGGTTGGCTTGGACGCTTGTTCGGTCCCATCAAAGATCATAATGGTATTGCCAGATACTGGCTTCATCAAAATTGTGCCGTATGGAGTCCAGAGGTATGCTTTATTCACAAAACACATATATGTTATTTTGTTATATGTTTCCTTGGCTGCATGAGAAATGTTTTGGTTGTTAGAATTACTGCTTGTTGATCATAAGGCATACATGTGGTTTTCCGTTTCATTCCAATATCAGTTCTTTAGCTTATGAATGTAAGTTTTGTGCAGATCATTCAAAATTTGCCATGTCATTAGTTTTTGTACTTGGTTGCAATTTTGAAGCATACACGGTATAATCTTAATTTGGTTATGTGGTTAACATTTTAGCTAATTCTGTTTTTCCCTAATCCTCAATTCTGCACTGGTACACATTAAGCGCGTGTGAGGTTGGAGCATACACGGTATAGTCTTAATATGGTTACTGGGTTAACATTTTACCTAATTCTGTTTCCCCGAGTCCTTAATTATGCACTGGTAAACATTAGGTGCGTGTGGGTTTACCACGTGTAGTTTATCCATGACACTGCTTTTCCTATTTCGATTTCCTTAGGAATTATCTGGATTTTGAGACAGACCCCGACAATATATTGTGCTCACGATATCATCTTGGACCTAGGTTTACTTGTAGGGCTCCTTTTATACGCATCCTTGTATTTTCCACGGTCTTCACATTTCGCTCGCTTAAACCTGTTTTACTGTCCTCCTTTTTATACATTTCATTTTATGCATAATATTACAGCTTCCAAAAGCTCTAAGAAATCAACAATTTCTTTTACAGGCATGGACATGTAAACCGCCTTTAATATTTCACATGGGCTCAAGTTAAGATATCAATGACCACAAAAAAAAATAAATTCCGACTCTGGAAGTATTGAGGATTTAAGGACAAGAACTATTACATCTATTTCATAAGCCAGCTCCATTTTTTTGTAGATCTTATATATTAAGCATAACACTTTGTGGTAACAACTATTTGCCACTAAAAGATATCTGATGAACTTGAAAAGCAAAGATAGAAAGTGAGGTTAGTATGGGAATGGAGGGAATGGAATTTGAGTTATGAACTAGGAGGCAAGAAAGTGGAAAGTATAAATGTTTGTGCATTCTATTATTTCGACATTGAGTAATACACGAGAAGAATTTTGTGGTGTGATGGTTTACCCAATTAAGAGCCCCCAATAATTGTATTTGTATTGAAAAATATTACAAATCTAGAAGGTTCTAAAGATTTCAAATCTAAGCCTATACAACTAAGAACCAAAACACAGATGACCCAATACAAAAAGAAAAATACCGAAATAAGATAACATGTAATCAATAACCAAAATGAAGATGGATGTAAAACCTTTTTTAGTGGCAACTACTTCATCTTTCACATACGCGGATGTGTATTTGATGTGAATTTGGGTGCGGAAGCGTAAAAGAAGAAGTTATCTACACAACAACTACACTATTCAACAACAACAACTAAACTAAAGAAATGAAATGGGTTTCTTTCTCCCTCTCTTCTCTATTCTCAATATTCAAAGTTAAGTACACATGAGGGCCAGGAAGTGTTAGCTTGCTAATCAAGCTAATACCAAAAAAGACTAAAACAGGTAACTAATATCTAAAAATGACATTTTAGCCCCAAACATACTTGGAAACTAATTAAAAGACAAAAATAAAGGGGAAATAATAATAAACCCTAATTCCCATCATTTTCCCCTATTCGAGAGAGCTCGTCTCGAGCGAAAAAAATGCGTGCTAGGGCATCATTCGAGTGCTCCCTTACTTGAAAGGAAAGTCGTCCTTTGAAGCGTCCCGCATAACGATTCGCAAAATAACCTTGAAGAGAAACCACAAATTTACGCCATGGCCGATGAATAGGAAGTCGGCCGCTAATCCGTATAAATGAAGAGCCAACACAAGGTCGACGCGGGGAAGGCCATTGATGCCAAATTTCATCAAAATTGCTTGTGATGAGCCTCCGTAGCATCAAATCATGTAAATGCGTCATGGAGTGCTCCTCATAAGTAACCTAAAAGGGGTCCACAAATCCCGCATCAATCATGATCACCTAACGCAACATAGACTCCTCATAGGAAACAACCACCGAACCACCATCACGAAACTCATCATCGTCACCAAAAATGGGAGAAAAATCCATCAAATCAAATATTTCCACCTCGCGATAGTGAGTGCGAGTCTCCCAATCGTCTTAAACAAATAAATCAAAAAAATCACATAGAAAGTACCCATCATCTTCTACCCCAAAGATAGGAATGAAGTCCACAATCTCAAATGTTTCCAAATCCCTATATCGAGTACGAGTGAGCCATCCATCCTCCTCGAATATGGGAAAAAAATCACAAGGAAAGAACACGGAGTCACTATCAAGCATCGTCTGGGTCTCAACAACCTCGGAGACATCCTCGTGAAGCATATCCGAAGATATAGTATCAATGGTGTGCGCGGGAATGACATCGGATGTAGTAGGAGGGGTAGCGGTGGACAAGTACTCCAAATATGGGACCAAATACCTCGCTCGTACATGTACCTATTATTCACGTGCCATCTCCATCTCAAAATACTCGGTTCGACACTTATTTAGGTGTTGACGGTCCATCTCATTCTCCCCGATGGAATACGCACTATACGCTAATGTGTCAAGCTTTTGAGATAGATATGACTTCGTCTCGGCCCAAGAATCTCGAAGACTTTGGAGTTTCTTAATGATGACACAACTAACCTTGTCGAAATCGGCACATGCATTCAAATTGAGCCCGTATTTGGTACCATCCCACGATAATTTGGAAGAAAGGTATTCTTCGGGTGGGGGAGGGATGAAATCGTAGGGTCTTGGTAGATTTGGGGTAAATTTGAAATTTTTTAGAAAATACAGGGGCTGAATTGTAATTTTCAGAAATTGGTAGGGGATTAGAGTGTTGAAGAGATCCGGGTGGGGAGAAAGTTTGATTAGGATTGTGATGTGGTGGGAGGTTGTCGGGGTTGAATATGAATGTCTATTAGGGTATGATTTGTTCTTGAAAAATTAGGGTTCACAACTTGGTTGGAATTTTTTTTTTTTTTTGTGGAAATTGGTTAGGGTTTGTGGAGGAATGCTTCTTGGATAGATTCGGATGAATCTTGGATTGATCGGGGGTGAAAAACATTGGTTCTTGGTCATGGGCAATACAATCTTGAAAATTCGGGTAGGAAAAAGAGGTTTGGGTATTTGGGTGGTGGGATTTTGAGATGGGTAGGGTTTGGGAAGATTCGGAAGGAGTATCAATGAATTGAGGTTGTGGGATATTAGGGTTTCTTGAATATTGAGTTTTTAAGGTTTCGATGGTGGGACTTGTTGTACGTAGAATGAAGTAGGAGTGGTCCCATCCTGAATCTGACTCGTATATGATAATCATCCTTGCGCCAAGAACAAACGCAGCTCTGATACCAATTTGATGTGAAAATGGGTGCGGAATCGTAAAAGAAGAAGTTATCTACACAACAATTAACTTCACAACAACTACACTGCACAACAACAACAACTAAATTAAAGAAATGAAATGGATTTCTATCTCTCTCTCTTCTCTATTCTCAATATTCAAAGTTCAGTACAAATGAGGGCTAAAGAGACTATTTATAGGAAGAGTTAGCTTGCTAATCAAGCTAATACCAAAATAGACAAAAAAATGTAACTAATATCTAAAAATGACATATTAGTCCCAAACATACTTGGAAACTAATTAAAAGACAAAAATAAATGGAAAATAGTAATAAACCCTAATTCCCATCAGTATTTATACTTTTTAATCCCATTTGTATGAAGGATCAAGTTTTAGCTTGTGGGGTTTACTTTATAAAATTCCAAGTACTATTTCCACAAACTTAAAAGCTTGATAGATGTATGGCATTTAATTTTTTGACTTTTACGATGAATGTGTGGCTTAATATAACTAGGACTTGGATTTATGGAAAGCGACGTAGTTCAATTAGATTAAGGAGTTTTAAATAATGAACATCGAGTCCTGAGCGTTTAAGGTTTAGGTCCTATATAAAGATGTCAATCAACCTCCCTGGCTCACGTTGCTTTAGCTTAATACTTTGATTGAGTAACCTCAAGGGGCTAGCCTAGCATGATGGGCTCTTGCCTCACACTTTGGCGTTTAAAGAGTTCGAATACTCCCAGTGTGTCGTGGTGCATGTATATTGGAAAGTAAGCTACCTGTGGGGATTAATCAACTGTTTTGTGATGTAAATGCAGTGGAATATTTACTCGCATGAGGAAATAATCAAATATGGAATCTCTCTCACTCATTCTTATATATTTATAATAATTGTCTAGTGCAAAAATTTAGAGAATACAATAGTTATTTATAGGCCCACCAAGAATTGGTGGGCAAGCATACTACCCAGCCAGTTGCTTATGGCCCCCACATTGAGAAGGGGTTCCAATTGCTGTATTACTGTATATGTATGTCGGTAGCCTATCCATAGTACTATTCGAACAGTAGAATTAGTAAGCCATGGGCTCTGAGCTACAAAACATGATTTATGTGTGTTTAGGTTAGATTGGCCACAATATTTTGACTTCTTATTCTACAATCAAGCTACAGTCAAACTTATAACCTAATTCCCATACATGTCTTTTTCTTTTAATGAATTTTTTTTTGGTGTGTGATTTTTTAAATCATGAACTTTTGTTAAATGCCTTTGTTTAACACACATATGTTTTCCAATGCTTCACTTTCAAAGCATGAAATTTGCATTTTAATCATAATACAATATGGATTCAAAGTTTAAATTATATATCTGGTATATGTAAATATGAAATTAGGTTTTTATTAATTGAAGTGTGTATATATATATACATATAGAGCCAAGCTCATGTGCACACTAAGCTTGTACACTTTGCACATCATTTTTTTAAAATAGTAAAAAAAAATATTTTTGAGTTGATTTTTTTTGTGTGATATTTAAACATTTCAAAGGACCCATGTAAAAAAAATCAGCTAAAAAAACTTTTTTTGCTATTTTTAAAAAATCGGTCAAACTTTCACTGCTTTTAAGCACTTTAAACGCATGGGGCCGTTGAAATGTTTAAATATCACATAAAAAAAATCAACTCAAAAATATTTTTTTTAATGCTTTAAAAAAATTGGTGTGCGCCAGCATTGTGCAAACTTAGTGTGCACAAGAGCTTGCCTCTCTCTCTATAGGGAGAGACTCAAATGAAGTCCATAGTAAGACAAAAATAATACCTTTAGTAAAATTCTATTTTAGACCACAATATTTTTAAAAAACATTTTAATGTATCAGAGATTTAAAACTTTAGAAAAAGAAACTCGTCAAATTCCGACCCAATCCCAATTCTGGTATCAGAGACAAGACTCCTTTTCAACCTATAGTAAAAAGACTTTAATGCCCTTGGGATTTATCCCACGCATTTACGAAGGTATTTTTGGAATTAATCCAGATTACTAGCCATACCAATAACTGATTTAGACACAGAAGGTTGCTTAACCCCACACATAGACGATTGTTCACACGTTGAACATAGATAAGTCACTGTCAGTGCCATTAATAATATACTAGATCAAAATAAGTGTATCCTACTTATTTTAAGACAATTATTTAAAGACACTCAAACCCTAGAAATAGAGATACAAAATATCTCCAAAAGGATATAAGAAATAGATAGCCAAATCCCAAAGGACCTTGTACAAATACTACAAAAAATAAATATTAAGAGAAGTCCTTAACAAAGACATTTTAGAAATTAAAACTCAGACAAAAAATCAAGAAAGTGAGTTAATTAAACTCACCAAGGAACAAGCGAAACTTATTCATAGATTAGACAATTGTGGAAATAGTTAGATCAGACTGGAATGAGGTACCTAGAAACCTCTCCATTCAGAGACCCTAGCAGCTTTTTACCAAAGAATTCTAGAAAAGATAAATGATGATAGATTTTACTATAAGATAAATGAAAATGAGATTGCTAATGCTGCTAAAGCATCAAGAGTTGTACTTGAGAGGTTAAATTTAATCTCAACATCAATAGTAGCTACTCAAGACTACAATAGTAGCTTTGTTAAAGACTTACAATTAGATTTAAAGGCTCATACTTTGTTAAATTCCAACAAAATTTAGCAAATTATCTTAACAATATGGAAAGCCATAACCTATCCAAAATGGATAGTATTGTTAATGAATTTAGACTAAACATGACCCATGCAAAAGAAAAATATGAAGAAATTATGGAAGGAATTAAGTTTGTATATAATAAACCTTCCCAAGCAGAATTAGACTCTCTTTTTATTCTAACTCGCTTAGATAAAGTAGAAAAAATTATAGAAGCCATAGAAGCTAGAATGACACAAGAATCCGTGCAACAAAAAGATGAAGTAAAAGACTATATTACAAAAGTTGCTAATTCTCTTGTTAATACCCTTGCTAAACATAATGAAGATATCAATAATAATGCAAGAAAAGAGAATAAGATATTTAAAGAAGAAATACTTAGTCAAGTAAAAAGGCAAAGGGATTATTATAGATCACAAGACTGCTTTTGACCTTATACAGGTTAAACCTAATTTTAAGCTAACAAACCATCAGGGATTATTATAGAATGACACAAGAGTTCTTCAGTTGAGCATGGTGGACCTAGACATACAAACCAACAAGAACCTCTCGAAATAACCCTTACAAAAAGAATGTAAGTATCCAAAATAAAAGTGTTATAAGCAAATAACGCTTATATAAGAAGAAATTTAGAACATGCCTAACAAACCTTATTAAAAGTCCAATTCCCCACGGGTATGTCAGTATTTAAGCGGTAAGGGTTTCGCTCGGTTGGCCATAGGTCACGAGTTCGATCCCCCCAGCGGTTACCTAGCCTGTGGTAAGGGCGGGCTCTGGGCGGTGCGGGTTATCCGTATGGCTTTGGGTTCGATTCCCCACGGGTATGCCAGTATTTAAGCGGGGCTCGTGTGTGAGGTGGTCATGCGCAGTGTCCCCCCTGTTTAGCTTGCACGAGGGAGTCCAAAGGGCTCGTTCGTGTGGAGAAAAAAAAAGTCCAAATTATATCCAAATAAAAGAAAATGGATATAGAAGTAGAAAAAGAAAAGATTAGGCAATTAGCAGAGCCTATTTTAGGAGAAAATTCCATTGCCAAGTGGGACAAAGATCAAAGTTATTGTGAAATCATCCCTATTAGCCCAGATGCTACTATTAATGGTGGAACTTATAAGAAAGGATATTCACAAGAAGATAGAGAATAATTCAAAAAAGACATAGATGAAATGCTTAAGCTAGGCATTGTTAGAGAAAGTAAAAGTAGACATAATAGCCTTGCCTTCGACGTTCAAAATGAGTCTGAACGGAAGAGAGGAAAAGGACGTATGGTTATAGATTATAGAAACCTTAATAAGAATTGTGAGTTTGATTCTTATAAAATACCAGGCAAGAATAATCTAATCAATCTATTTGAAGACATAATTATATTCAACAAGTTTGATTGCAAATCAGGCTTTTGACAAATAAAGATGCATCCAAATAGTATAACTTGGACGGCCTTTAACTTACCCCAAAGAAAATATGAATGGTTAGTAATGCCATTTGAATATTTGAATGCTCCTCAAGTATTCCAGAGACGCATGGATAATATTTTTAGACCTTATTCAAATTTTTTTCTTGTTTACATAGATGATATTCTTGTGGCCAACAAGATCGAGATAGAACATGTAGACCATCTTAAGAAGATTATTTTAGAATTAGATAAGCATGGAATTATTATTTCTGAGAAGAAAATGCAATTATTTCAGATTGAAATAGACTTTGTGGGAATTCATATCCATAAAGGAAAAATATCTTTAGCAGAATACATAACTAAAAAGATTCTTGAATTTCCAGACTAACTCAAAGATAGAAAAAAATTACAATTATTTTTAGGATTGCTAAATTGTACTGCAGATTTTATTAAAGACCTTGCTTCAAAAAGACAAAGTCTTACTTCAAAATTAAAAGGAACAGATAAGACCTATCCATTTAAATGGACTAAATATGATTTGGAAGTTATAAGACGAATCAAAGAAGCAGTCAAGAATATCCCTTTACTTGAACTACCTAATGCTAAAGTCCAATTTATAGTAGAAATAGATGCCCTTGATAAACAAGGGGGAGCAGTATACTTTGCCATTGATCATCAGACCAAAAAGAAGAAATTTTGTAAATATAGTTTTGGAACCTTTACTGATCTAGAAACACGATACCCAACTCATGAAAAAGAAGTTTTAGCTACAGTAAGAGCAATAGAAAAATATATGTTTTTTCTTAGACCTAAACATTTTACTGTTTATACTCGACTCTTTTTATGAAGTAAAATTTAGAGAATTAGATTTATCCAAATCAAGCACTAATAGACTTATTAGATGGCAACGATTGCTTAATGGTTACGACTTCTCTGTTATACATATTAAGGGAAGTAAAAAATACCATTCCAGACATCATATTTAGAGAACCTATGTTTGCTAACACTAATGAAATCTCTTGTTTTGTGTTGCAAATAAAATACTTAGAGACAATGATTTCCTCTGGAACAAATAGACTAAATAAAGAAGATGTTGCAGACTATCTTAGACGCGTAAGACCAAATGCCAGTATAACGCAAAGACAGACTCATATTTAAGACACTCAAGAAAGACCAATCCTAGAGAATTTTGATGATATTCTAGTTCCTCGTGGAAAATTTAGACATGAAATTGTTTCTCAGAATAGACTCATTGGGAAGATTTATTTTACCCAATATAGACCAAATCAAAGATACCTAGACTTCATAAAATTTAGATGAGAATTTTCAGATGATGAGAATACTCTTATAGATGCCTTATGGTGGAATGTAAAGAATAGACTATGGGTAGAATTCAAGCAGAATTTGGTAGCTGTTGCCAGATTCATGAGAACTCAAAGACTTGCAGTTACATAACTTAGTAGTATTGCTACTCCTAGACCTCAATCTCAAGCGTATGCTCAGACTCTTGGAGAATCCTTTAAAACTAGACCAACTGATAATTTTTGTTATCAGAAAAAGACTTTTAAGACTAAGATTGTTATACCATTTGGTCATAATAATCTTCCATTATCAAAGACTTTTAGAAAGAAGCTAATAGCATTATTGATAATTTCAATATATTATTATCTGAGATTACTAGAGATGCCTTAATGATTAGAGGTTTCTTCAAAGACGATCCAAAAATTTATCTTTTTGGAAAGGTGGAAATGGCTCATATAATTTTAGCATACCACGGGTTCATTGGACTCGTCCCGATAAAAAATACAGAAGACTCTATTGCTCTTGGAAAAATAGTCCATGAGTAAATCAAGAAGGTAGAAGACTTTTTTCCCCTGTTTGCCAGGATCTATACTAGATTGCTCCAAGTTCTTGTAGAGGAATGAGAGTGGAAGGATTTAGACTCGTTAGATTTTCCAATTATTCATTTGAAGACATTGAGATCTTATCCGATGACGAGACTAAAGACCTAATTGTTGATAAATCCAAGCTCCAAATTGCCCAAGTTATGGAGACAATAGAAATCATGGAATTATTGACAAATTAAGATAGATGGTACACTGCGTACAATAAAGAATACCTAATCCTCCAAGCAAATGAGCCATTCAATGGAAGACTAAAAAAGAATCCAAAGATCTGGTAGAGATAACTTTACCATCTAGCATTAAAGTGGTAGGCCTCATTGATGAATATTTCAATGATACCCTACTAGACAAAGACAAAGCAGAAGAAGACAACCAGAACAGAGAAGGGCCCCACCATATACAAAGAATTACTACAGACAGAAGATGCCATTATTTAGACTCTCAATTATTTAGACCTCTTTAAAAAAACAAAAGATTCCTCCACATTATTAGAAGAAGACGAAGTTATAGATCTGCCCCACATGGGCCACCAGACAACTTCTTTTCAAAAAGGAGAATAGACTGAAGACTTGCTAGAATCATTGATAAGAAGACGAATTTGCGTTCTGTAAAATAAAGACTTTAATTATTGTATTCCTTTAACCGGTTAGCTTTTATCCTCCGGTTGCCAGTCAAATGTAAGTGCCCTTGTGATTATAAAAGGGAGCGTCCAATGTGTAAGGGGAGGAGATATCTGAGTTTTGAGAGAGAAAAACCAGAATGAGAGCTTAGTAATATGTATATGAGTGAGTAAACCTCTCATAGTTAGCGGAGAGGAGAGAGTTGTATTTACTTATGTTATGCAATAAAAATATTTTCTTTTCTAGAAATCTCTTATGTTATTGTTCTCCAAACGTCTCCAACTTTTTAGTCCATAGAGGACTATTGTGTGGAACCTCTGGTGTAACACGTAGGTGCTATACTGTTGAATCGCCGTCAGGTGTTGATTTGCCGTGAGCCGTTAGCCAGGTGGGCGTTAGGCATAGTGGCGTATATGCAGGGTACGGGTCCAACGCCAAACTAGTGAATTGATGTGCGACACATAAAAAGAGAGTTGTAGGAGGCACATACCGAAGAAGAATAGTAACAAGCTGAAGAGACGAAGGAAAGAAGATAAAATAATTGCAGACCAGAAGGAAGGTATAAACTCAAACCAAACCCCTAGCTATTTTTCATATTATTGTTAAAACTCAAAAGTACTTGCATGAGCCTACGAATTACCACAGACTTTTTAGCATTTGTTAATCAAACAAATCTAGACTTGGTAAGAGAAATCCAAGAGTGGACTCTCACAGACCCTAAAGATAAACTACTTATAGAAACTGCTTTAACATACGCAGGTGGTACTTATAAATATATAGATCAAATTATTGAGTGGTTAGTACGTGAAATACCTAGAATAGAAATAATTAGAATAGAGATCCGTGATTTCTTCAAACTGAAGAGTTCGCAGAAGAACTTTCAAGACCAGAAAAATACCAAGAATATACTAGAACACTTGAAGATACTATAGACGTATTAAAATACATTAGACACAAAAGGTTAGCTGAAACGAGAACTACCTTAATTAGAACAGGAGGAATCCGTCCTCTTCTTAAAAATGTAGTGACAGTTGCTCTTAGAACGTATTGTAGATTTTTGTCATCCTATGGTGAAAACAAATTAGATGAATTTATAGAAGACAACCTAATTTATATTGTTACTATATAAAGAAACTAGATTGATAAAACCTCAGTACCGCATAAGGTATTTAAGACTAGAATATTTTCCTCAAAAACCTCTTGAAATCTCTAAATACCCAAAAGAAAATATTTATATAGATAATCCTCACTATTTCGAATTCTAGTACGATAGTGACGGTGGAAGCCGGACAAGTAGCCTTGAAACTTCTACACTCAGGCTTCAAAATAAGCTTAATAGATTTTAGCTACTATTGGGGTAGAAATTTCTATTCTAAAAAACCTTAGAAAAAGGCAATAGTATATAGAGGACAAAGTGTCCCTAGATAATTTTTGGACGTTAGCTGGCCCGCAAACTAGCCTCTCTCTCTCTCTCGAGCAGTGATACACTTACTAACAAACAGTACCCAAAATTTACAGAAAGTACTTTACATATGTTGTAGGTGATCCACATAATGGTACAACACATGTAAAGCACTTTCGGCAATTTTTCTGTACTAGGTTGATTCTCAACTGGACATTAACTATTTGTCATAAATTCTTACGTAAGCACACATCAATCTTTAGTCATTTCGTAAATACAGTAAATTGATATATACATGGGTATCCCATTATATGAACATAAGCGAGGAATTTTTATTTACTACATATACGACTATATGCAGCAACCACATATTTTAAATGTTGTTGCGTTGCTTGGCATTCTTGATCCTAAGATTTTACGGAGACCCAACGGGTGCTAATGATTTGTAGTTAATAAAAGGACTAAAAAGGGTAACATCGCTTCTGCATGGATAGTGACATGTATAGTGGGTTAGTGTAGTATATGATGCAAAATCATTGTTTTTTCTAAATCATTTATGGGTTTCATCCGTACTACCCTTCTTGCCGTGTCCAAAAGGTACAAGTGAGTTTATTACTTTCATTTTTCTAATTTTGATTCATCGTAGTCCCCCCATCATATTTGTCAGAATCTTACGATTCGCGATTCGATTCGATTCACATACTAATCGATACAAATTCGGAATAGAATCGAAGAGGTTCAAAAAATCGGGTTGAATCGGTCGATTCAGGGTGATTCACGATTCAGGTGCGATTCATGTTTCTCGAAGGATGTTGGGTATTTTCAACCGACTTATAGTTCGTGCTCGTTTTTGTGTTCCTTTTAAAATAACTCTAAAAATATTTTATTATTAAAATAATAATAAGAAGTTTGTGTGACTAAAACTCATACTAGAACGAAACCTATACTGCGATCACTTTTTATCTCTTCTAACCTGTATGAAGCTGCGGTTTCTTCTATTTCGTGTTGCAATCACTCGTTTCTTCTGTTTGGAGCTGATCGAGAGAGAGGGGTAGTTTTGCATTCGGTTGGAGCCAATAAATCTTGTGTAAAGATTTTATAAGTTATATTATATGGTATTGTTATTATAACGTATTTTTATAGTGTTATGTTTAATCTTTATTTGTGTTATTATATTGTATTATATATTATTGTATTTAAATTTGGACATTGTAGGTGGTGGTATTGTTAAAATTTGAATATGGAAGTTCATTTTGTTAGTTATATTATATTTTAATGAAATCATGTCTTATAATTGGTTTTAGGTCATGATATGTTTTATTACATATTCTTAATGTGTTATCTTTGTATTTATATATTATTTCCTACATATTTTACGTTTATACCGATTCTTACGATTTGATTCACGATTCAATTATCGGTTCACGATTTATAGAGTTTTTGATTCATGATTCGATTCACAATTTGACAACTATGACCCCCATATACAGTTAGTGTAATTACATTGGTGGACCTTTAGTAGTTTAGATAAGATTATTATTTGTTTTTGCTCATATTACGTAATGGTTGAAATTTTCCATTATCAATGTTACTCAAATGATTATGGAAATCCGAAATTTCCAAACTCATATTTTTAGGGCCTGAAGTTTCTTATTAAAATTTGGAGGCCTAAAGTTCTCATTTAGTATGTAAAGTTTTGGCCCTGAAGTTCCCAATTGCAATATAAAATTTTGGGGAATGAAGTTTCCCAATTGCTTTATAATATTTGAGGCCAGAAGTTCCCAATTGCTATTCAATTTTTGGACCCGAAGTTCCAATAAAATATATTCTAAATCAAAACTTGAAGTTTTTGATTATTTGTATATTAGGTTAAGTAAATATTCCCTAACAAAATATTTATAATTTGTACTTGAAGCACCAAATATGTATTTCTTTAGCTTTGATCAGGGTGAAGTTTTGACATAATAAGGTAGGGATCTTAAATTCTGTGGACTTAATAAAATTAAACCCGACATTCAATTATATTATGTGTTGAACCCGAAGTTCTCACAAATAGATAGTAAGGACCTGAAGTTCGAATTATTGAATATAGGACCAGAAGTTCCATGTAAAAACATTCCATAAATCAAATCTCGAAGTTTTGATTATTTATATATTAAGGTTAGAACCATTAAATGTCCCCAAATGATTTGTAAATGGACCCGAAGTTCCAAGTTTTTTTTCTTCTTTCTGATCAAACCCGAAATTTTGACACAATGGGATAGGGATTTTAAAATCCCAAGATATTAATAAAATTGGATCCAAAGTTCAATTATATTATGTTGTGAACCTGAAGTTCTCATAAATAAATGACAGGGACTTGAAGTTCCTGAATCACTTGGATCCAATCATTATTGTGATTAAAAGTTCACAAATTATTATTTGTAACTAGCATATAATTCTCCTCATTTTTTTGGGAAAGAAACATAAATAAATAAAATAAAATTTGAGACCCGAAGTTCTCAAAATTTGGGACATGAAGCTCCCATATACATATTCCAAAATTAAAAGTGAAAATTTTGATTATTTAGGGCAAAGGACCTTTAACGTCCCATGAACGTTAATGTTGAACCTTTGTAAATCAAGTGAACTAAAAGTTCAATAATATTATGGGTGGAACCAGAAGTTTTCACAAATAAATGAGCGGACTTAAAAGTTCATAAATAAATTTGTTATGAACTCTAAGATTCATAATTGATCTAAAATAGATACTCAAGTTTTATAATATTGGATAAATCAATAAATAAGCATTAATAAAACTTGAAGTTCTAAAATACAAGATTAACATTTAGTATTGTGACATGAATAGTTTAACATTATCTTTATATTTTTTTTATTAGAATAGTTATTAGTTTGTGGATTAATTTACATATTTTTAGCCATGCTCATATGGTTGGTGGATTGAATTTCAAATTTTATTTACTCATCTTAAAGGCATGAATATGAAAGTTATACCAAGCGTTGATACATGTCTAGGCAGTGGAACGATCACACTTTTTTTAAAAATAAAAAGTTTTTCTTAGATTTGGTATACAATACAGTTAATGTTACCACTATAGCTGGTCATACTAAGATCATTGAAGGCTCCGGAAGAGCCCGCGTGGTGTTACCCAATGGTACCCACTTATTTATAAATAATGCAATATACTCGAGAATTTCTAAAAGAAATTTTTTGAGTTTTAAAGACATAAGAATGAACGATTATCATATGGAAACATGCAACGAAGGTGGTAAGGAGTTCCTTTGCATTGCATTTCTTCTATTATTGGAAGCTAGAGGCTCACACTACTGCACTATCCATGGGGTTATACATGCTATAATTAATGTTGTATAATGACATACTGTCATTAGTCGGAAGCTCAATGATCCTAATATTTTGATATTATGGCATGATCGTTTGGGTCATCCTGGATCAAACATGTTACGTCGAATTATAAATAATTTCCATGGGCACTCACCTTACCTAATGATCATTTTTGCACCCCTTGTTCTCAAGATAAATTAATCACTAACCCATCTCTCAAAGTAGCTTTTGAGTCACCATATCTTTTACAAAGAATTCAAGGGGATATTTGTGGCCCCATCCACCCTTTTAGTGGATCTCTTAAATATTTTATTGTTTTAATTGATACATCCACTTGGTGGTCACACGTTTGTTTATTATCCACTTGAAATTTGGCTTTTGCAAATTTACTTGCTCAAATAATAAAAGCTAGAGCACATTTACTTGATCAACACATTAAATCCATCTGTTTAGATAATGCGGAATAATTTACTTTTTCAGGTTTTTGATGATTATTATTTATCATAAGGAATTGATGTTGAGCACCGAGTCCCTCATGTCCACACTCAAAATGGCTTAGCTGAGCCCTTAATTAAATGTTTGCAACTCATTGCACGACCTTTAATTATGCAATTTAAACTCCCACTCTCTGCTTGGGAACATGCTATCGTACACGTTGTTAAGTTAATTAAGCTTAGGCTAACTATTTGTCATCCATTTTCACCCTCTCAACTTATGTTATGATATCATCCAAATATATCACACTGTTGAACCCACCCTGTTAATTAAGCTTATGCTGTCCAACCCTGCCCGATTCAGTTCTGGATACCGTGCATCCCCTTTTTCGGTGAGAATCCCTGATGGTTTATGCCCTTGAACCACCCGACCCAATTCCTTTCGTTGCCAATCCCATCCCAACTCCTAGCGGAACCCTCACGGTTTAAAGTATCGATCGAGTCAACTCGGAGTTGGCAAGCCAAGATACGATTCCGTGTTACGAAACAAAAACAACATAGAATCATTTATATCGGTTAAACTCGCCGATATATCGACTGATTCGAGTTAAATGGTCGAGAAAAAAAAATTCGGGCGATACATGAATGATTAAGTAGAAAAAATGACGAATGGATAAAAAGGTGAAAAATAATGTAGACAATCTTCAATTTACTAACCTTTTCCAGCTGATTGAGAGGAGACAAGTCCGGGTCACGAGCTACTCAAAAACAACAACTTTCGGCTATAAAGGAACCCACATCTTCTCCATAGCCCATAAAACCCTTGTTTTTGTCGGAGAAGAAACCCAATTTTCATTGGAGAAAGAATTTCGACCGAGAATCTGATGGAAATGGGCCCCATTTTAGGGTTTTATTGTATTTTTTTGTTCTTTTCTTTTCTTTTATTTTGTCATTATATTTTCCTTTTTTTTAGTATTTAGAGGTAAGGAGTAGTAAATGCAATTAAGGGTATTTTTGTAATTAGAGCATTAGCTTAGAGCCTAAGCTACTATTCCTATTGAAATATCCCTTGTATTCCTCATTTGGGGACGCTCTCCATTTTGAAATATAAGAAATCTCTTGATTCTCTCCGTAGAAATTAGGGTTTGGGTTATTTTCTTGGTCATTGACGTGTAGTTTACATCAAATTGGTAGCACCAACATTAGTGTTTGGTGTATCAGTGTATTTTTAACAAAATCGTGCGCTGCTCTCAATGGCTCCCAAAAATTCCAAACAACAACAAAAAGAGATTCAAGAAATGGAAAGATTTTAAGAATGAAAACAAGAAATGGCAGAAATGTCAAGAAACGACAAGAATTATTTGAAGCCATAATGTAACAATTTTTCAAGTTGCAAAACCCTTGCACCCCCATTCCCCAACCTTACCCCAACCCCCTACTGCCGCCCCCTCCCAAACCCTTACCCTACCCACCCTGCTGCCCAACCCCCTCGATTTCCCTGCCGCCCTACCCTCGGCAACCAACCCCACCCCTCTGACCTAGGAAAACCCGCTCCACTTCTAACCCAGGGCAAACCCCAGAATCACCCCAACTCATTGCCAACCCCACCGCGAGCCACCCTCTAGCCGCCGACCATCCCAACTTACCTCGTACCTTGCCCGACCCAAACCCTAGCTTACCCCACCCCAAAAAAATCCCTTTGAACCCAAACAGCCCCCCCCCCCCCCCCCCCCCCCCCCCCAACCGCAAAACGGCCCAGAAACCTAGGGTTGTGCCGTATTTTGGCTCGGAAAACACATGGACTACCAAATCCCCGCCCAACACCTTCTAAATGATCCAAAACATTTGTTTTTGATCTGGGAGGGAGCTTTTAGGTCTGGTTTGGGTGAAGAAAAAGAAATGAGAAGAAAATTTGTGGGTTGGGCATTTCTCAACTTTCAAAAAAATATTTGACTCTCACAAGTTTTGGGCGTCATTTTTTTGAAATTTCCACACGAGTCCTCAATTGTTTTGAGCGCTCGAGGACGAACTTGGTCTTAAGAGGGGGAGAGTGATGGAAATGGCCCCCATTTTAGGGTTTTATTGCATTTTTTATTTTATTTTATTTTATTTTGTCATTGTATTTTATTTTATCTTAGTATTTAGGGGTAAGAAGTAGTAAAGGCAATTAAGGACATTTTTGTAATTAGAGCATTAGCTTAGAGCCTAAGTTACTCCTTTTTAAATACCCCTTGTATTCCTCATTTGGTGACAGTCTTCATTTCGAAATATAAGAAATCTCTTGATTCTCTATCTAAAAGTTAGGATTTGGTTTATTTTTTTGGCTATTGACGTGTAGTTTACGTCACTCTCTCTCTCTCCCCCGTGTTGTGGTGGTAAGGGTTTAAACCTAAAAATGTAGCTTGGGTTTTCTTTTTTGGTTTGAGAAGGGCGGTTTGTTTTGTTTTTTCTAAAAGGATATAAATGTTAGCCCTAGTTATATAGGTTGTGTTTATTTAGCGTGTGCTTTTTTGTTTTATATAGTAAGTTATTTTTTTTTGTGGAGTTAAATGCATTCTTTTTAAAAACAAATAATTCTCTACTAAAAAAATTACATTTGCATCCTTTTTAAAAAAAACAACTTTACTAAAAAAATAATATTTATGTCCTTTTTGCAAGGTTCTAAAAGGCGCGAGGCGTGGTCTAGGCGTAGAGGTTAAGCCTCAAGCCTTAGGAGCCTAGGCGTAAAAAGACGTTTTTCCTTTTTTTATTATTATAATTATTCTAAGGCTAGCAATATAATAAAATAATACATACCTTGAATTTTGAAAATATATCCATATGTTTGGTAGTCATCTTTCTCATATTCATGCTCCATAACCAATATTTGTCAACTAATCCTTTGTTTTTTTAAAAAAAATGTGCCTTGAGCCTTTTACCAAGAATTAGGGCTGTAAATCGGGCTGGGTGAGCCGGGCTTGAGGTTGTTCAGGCTCGGCCCGAACTACCTTACCCAGGCTCAAGCCCGAGCTCGGCCCGAACTGAAATTCTCTACTTAAGCCCGAACTCGGCTCATTAATATTTCGGGCTTCGGGCCCGATTTCGGGCAGGCCCGAATTCATTTTTTTTTTGTTAAAAAAAATTGAATTAATATTTTTTTCTTGTGTTTCCATCATGGAGAAAATGTATACACCAAAATCTAATTGATATATCATAAAATAAAGTATATAATGATGAAATGTATTAAACTAAAATAAGGGACGTAAGAATGAAAACCTACAATGACTAATTATATTTCATACATATAAAATTGGTTCACATAAATATGTTATATTTTTTAAAATAATTTATTTATTTATTTATATATTCAAAGTTCGGACTTCGGGCCCAATTCGGGCTTGGCAAAGTTCGGCTCAAGCTCGGCCCGAAATTCATTCGGGCTTGAAATTTTGGCTCAGGCTCGGCTCGGCTCAAACTCAAATAAAGCTCGGCCCGAAAATAGCGGGCCGAACGGGCGGGCTTCGGGCTTGCCCGACTCAATTTACAGGCCTACCAAGAATAAGGCGTAATAAGGCGTAAGCGATGCGCTTCTCTCAAGCCTCAAGCCTTAGAACACGACCTTTTTGAGTATGTTATTTTTTATGAAAATGATCTAAATGTTATTTTTTTAAAAATGTTGTTATTATAAAAAGGATGTAAATGTTATTTCAAAAAAAAAAATATACAAATATAATTTTTGTAAAAAAACATCTGTATCCTCTTTGTAAAAAAATAACATTTGCATCTTTTTTGTAAAAATAACATTTGCAACCCAGCTAAAAAAAAACATTGCATCCTTTTTGTAAAAAAATGACATTTGCTTCATTTTTTTGTAACAAAATTAGGTACTAAAAAAATAACATTTGTATCATCTTTGGAAAAAAATAACATAATAAAAAAATAACATTTGTATCCTCTTTATTTAATAAAATGGCTCCTAAACCAAATATTGGATGAGTTCATATTTCTTCCCTTACCCTACTGGAGGAAACTACTCCTATCCACATCTGTATGATCAATATCGCAACTAGATAGGGATATGAAAATTACGAAACATTGTGATCATTTCTATTTATTTTCATTGTAAATTTTTTATCAAGTTCTATGTGTCATTAAATTATTTGTCAGTATTAATATTGGTTTATTATGGAATATTGAATCTGACAAGTTTGCCACGCTTCAATATGACCAATTGTATAATGTAATGCATATGGAAGGATGGTTTTGAACGTATCTCATTGGTCCACATTGTTAATCTTATTTTTTTTAAATATTCTATATTTTTTTGAATTCTTTTTACGCCCTTTAAATAGCGTATCTTTGCGTATCGCTCGATACCGTGATCAATACTGCAACCAGTTGAAAATCGGGTGTCCGATCGAGACTTTGAACCATGGCAACCCTCGACCCTCCCCATAGCTACCACGAATCCTATATCGACTTCCGCCTTTTTTCAAGCCTTACCCTACTCGCTTACCCACCCGACCACCCAACCCGGTGCATCTTTTGCTCGCCTAACCTTCCCTAACCCCCTGCTGGTGAACCCGATTTGAGCAGCCTTGAGACCCTCACCTCCCACCACCCTTGCCCTTCTCTCCTTCATTCGAACGGGGGACCTCCTCCGAGCTGATTGGCTGTGACACCCCGCCTAATTAAACATCGGGTGATCAGGCCTTCATTAAATTAAAATAGGTTTCTCAAATGGTTCATTCTTAGCATCACTGTCGAAAACTTTTTAATTACTAATCCCCTAAGTACAATTAGACCGGTGCCAAATTTTATCTTTCTTAAAACAGAAAAATCGACCAAGCGGAACAAAGTACAAATAATCATGTACTATAATTCAAACATCAAAGTAAAAGTACAACAGAACCAAAGTATTACCGAATAAACCATCGGCTAAAAATCCCAAACAACAATAGAATAACCACTAGTCTGAAACTAACATCTGAGACTAATACCGGACCACAAGTCCATACATAGAAGAGTGCGAGATCCTGTGCTAGATCTGAATGAGAGGTATCGTCTAGTCAAATCCTGTAAGCATCCACTGTGCTACAGCTCCGAGTCTGGAATGGAATCATCACACATGGCGTCCCTGTGGCTGGACACCTAAAAGGTTTTGAAAATATTTTATAGCAAGAGTTAGTACTCAAAACATTTTGAAAATATTTAGCAAGCGTTTATCACAATATAAAATGCGGTTATTGATTACACATGTTAGGTTCTCGTACACTCTCTTGAGTTAACTCACTCCTCATCTTTGGTGCACACCTAACGTTCCACACTTAGTTTGTCTAGTCATACTTCTCAAGCTAACTAAAACCAAAGTAGTAAACTTAACTTACTGTGCCCAAGTTCCAGTACCGCCCATACAGTACAACCGTTTTACTAACATCTTGCGTATGTTAATTAATTCTCAAGTAACATTTCATCTATGTTATTTTTCAAGACTTCTCATTTAGCTTCACTACTAAAATTACTACAATTTTCACAATTGTTGACTTTCCCACTTATGTAATTAAGTTTCGCTACTTGAATTACTAAATAAATTTTCTCTATCTAAAGGTTCATTTCGTAATTAAGTTTCACTACTTAACTTACCAATTCAGTATGTATTTTTAAATACATAATATATCAATTTACTAATACACGGAAGTAGAATATCATCAGGTATATATTTCACACACAATATATACTAAATATTAGTCACTGCTATTTTGCCCCTTTTATACACATAAAGGACTCTTGGTTCGGAATGATTCATCGACCCCAAGTAAGAATTGGTTCGGCATGATACATCGACCCCAATTATTTTAAAAATATATATATACACATATTCTGGTTCGGGACTCTCTCATCGCGACACCAGTTCAAAGTTTGGTTCGGTATTTCTCATCGACCCCAAACTTATAATAACTTTATGTTAGTTCGGAATGTCTCATCGACCCTAACATAATTAATTTAGGTATAATCTCTCTACCTAAAAGATCACATAATTCAGTAGGTACACGCCCGACCTATTAATCATATACGTACGTAATATTTTAATCTCATATATTTACCGTACAATATTCGCTTTACGATTTATCTCATTAATCGTATTTATTTGAGTATTCACACAACTCTAAGGGTCCTAGTTACCCCTTACATATAATTTCAGTAGTTATTGCTTACCCTACTGGTCTATTACTTAAATTGAATTTACTTCGCCCCGTAACTCAATTTCCGAAGTCCCCGATACTCTACTAAATCGGATTATTCTCCTCGGTCCATAATCCAAGCCCTACACCCAATGGCCTTATTGGACCTCAACAATATACCTACTGGTCTTATTCTTACTCCCATATAAGTATAATGTAAATCCTAGAATACCCATTCATTCCCGAACTCAACGAAGGATTAAACACAAAATTTTCGGGAAAACAGCTTGCGTCGATCGATCGATCGATCGAACAGGGACAGACGCAGTCTGTCTTCTTCGTTGATCCTCTCCTCCATTAACAAATTTCCAAACTCCATTATTGTCCACCAAACTTTTACCCAATGATCCTAACATATTTCCACATATACTAGGACAGTTTCTAACGTGTCAATTACATCAAAACTCCAATTACTTTAAAGAAATAATGAATTAAAACCCAGAATTTCTTGAAACCCTAGTTATGGTGTTCTTCCCATATTATCATTCAAAATCCTGATTTTTATTCCGAAAATCATCAAGTCTAATCTGAATATTAATCCTCTACATAGTTTAAATCATTCTACATGCGATTCCTATCCCAACATGCATAAATATCATCTTTCTCCAATCAAAATATTGATTTAAACGAAACTATTCAAAAACCCTACACATGGGTATTATAACTTTATAAATTTTTGCAATAACAACTTGCCTTATGATCAGTAGGGTCTGATTTCGTGGTTCTTGTTGATGATTGATGATCTTCATCCTTCAATCCTTCTTCCCCAACAAGTTGATGGTAGAAACCCCTTTGAATCCTTCCCAAATCTTCTTTTTGCTTTAGAAAGTTGTGCCTCTCTTCTCTCTAATGGCAGTGGTGTTTGTCATGAGTGTTCTAACCCTAATTCCTCTATCATACGGCTGATATAAAACTCTAAATTTCGTAGGTCTCCATACCCTCTTATGTTAAAAGACCAAAACGCCCTCGAACGGTCTCGATTTAGTCCAAAATTGCCCCGGGACTCAACTAGTACCCCCGGGTATACTATTTTGACTAATTTGACCCTTCCGGACTCATTGGTGACCTCTAAATTATCATTTGAGTCACTTAAAAAATATTACTCGTTCTCACCCCAACACTGTCTACACGCGTTAAATAACTATTTACCACTCGCACTAAGTAAATAAAATGATGCAATATATACCGGTATCTATCTTCCGATTAATATACCATAATTACAATTTTAAATAAAACTCTTTAAATTACTACTCTTACGTAATTTAAATCAAGACGATATTTTCTCATTTAATTCTCCAATCTAATTAAATGGAATATTTGGAATATTCAGAAATACGGGGTATTACATTGGCCTTCCTTGCCTTTTTTCTCTAACTCGGCTCGCTCAGATCTCGACCCAATTTACCCCCAACCAAACCCTTATCCGCTCCCCTCCCAACACTTAAAAATTATTTTCCAACCCCTAAACGTTTCAAAAATTACATTTCCACCCCGATTGACTCCTGCGACTCCGTCCATGATTATCGGACCCAACTCCAAGATTGGTTGCTCCACTCAATTATTTTCCCTCAATCACGCACTCAATCATGTCAAATCGAGGATAAAAGATTCCATCCTAAGCCGGTTGATTGCAAGAAAGATAGAAAATACGAAATTGGGTTGTGTATTGGAGATTTTTTTGACATTTTTGTCGAGGATGGTTGGGTTGCTCGCACACATTCTTACGAGTCGACGTTTGATTTGAGAGATTTCTTTCCAATCTTTGAGAAGATATTGATTTTGATGGGGTTATATCGGTGTTCATCACTCCTGAGAGGTGGTGATCTTGAGTAAAGTGATTGATGGTCGTTTTGTGGACAAGTTTTGATGACATTTGATGTGTATTCGATAGATTGTTTTCGTGGTTTAATGTTAAGGAGGTTCGCCACGGGACTTTGGGAGTGAGATTATGTTGGTCGGCCGTGGTTGGGTTGTATGCTTATTCTCCTTGGACATCTCACTAGCCAGTTAAAGGGACGCTTTCGAGGATGACTCCACTTTTAAAAGGGATTCCATTGATGGTTGTTTTGCATTGTTGCTGTTCACCTCCTATGCTCGGGACGAGTTTCATTCGAAGTGAAGGAGAGATTTGATGTGTAGTAGCAGAAGCGTATCAACCAGACTACACAACAATCACAACAATGAAATGTAGAGGAAACTTTCACTTTAATTCTTCATTTCTAAAAGTCAAGTTGTGTATACAAATGAGGCCCAAAGGCCTTCTTTATAGGGTGAGGTTAGCTTGCTAGTAGAGCTAACCCTAAAAGCTAAAAGACTAAAAATGACAAAATGAACAAAAGATAAAAAATAACCCCTAACTAACTTGGAAACCAAGTAAAGACCCTAAAAGGACTAAAGAACGAAAATAAGTTAACTTAGAATATTCCAAGGAATATTCATTTATTCTATATTTAAAAATAAATAAAATACAATTAAAAATAAAAATTTCTCCCGGATCTACCTCCAAGTGCCATGTTTCATCAATATACATCATTCTCCCCTCCTTCGGAAAAAGCTCGTCCTCAAGCGTGAGGGAAAAATTATCAAATGCCCATGCCAAACAAAAAAATATTTTGAAAATATTTTTTATGATTTATTGAGTGAATAATAAATTTTCAAAATTTTTGGTGCCCAAATAAAATATTTTTTAGCATATTAAAAATTGGGGACATGCGCAAATTTTTCCACCCCAATAAACTCCATTTTTATTGGGCTACTAAAATCCAAGAAAAATGAGCCATCTTTAACAAGCGGGCCTAGATTTAATTGAGGGCACCAGAGCCCAGTAGCTTCAAAACAATCAGCCCCAATGCTCTGATTGTCTCTCGTGTCTATTCCAATCCGGTCGTCATACCTTGGAAGTCCTCCGACCATTGCGATTGCCCCGATGAGATTTATAACCAATGTCACCTCCTCTTTTCCTTTGATTTCACTCAGATTTGGATGCTCAGTCCTCATTTATTTGACGTGTACCATCTCAGTGATAAAATCTTCTTCCTTTAATCTCGGCGACTAACGGGGGTGAACAACCCCCCTCCGCTTGGATGACCGGTGCTGTGGGGGCCGAGGGGGTTGAAAACGCAACCCAACTCCTCCTCTTCTTCAACTTCATTTAGCATTGGAGGGTGACGATGCGGCCAGAAGGCATGAGTAGTAGCGGGTTGAGGTTTGGAGGTTACAGAGGGGTGTGGTGATGAGGAAATAGGTTCACTGACCTTTGTTTAGGACCCGAATAGGTCGCCGGAGGTGCGTAACTGAGGGGTGATGTCATATTGGTGTAGGAGGGGCGTAGATCTAGGATTTTGAATGTTTTTTTGGTTGTTTGGGGGGTTTGTAATAGATATGAGATTTAGGAGCCCAAATCTAGGTTTGTGGAGGGGATTTTCAGGTGGTTTGTGGTGGGGTTTTTAGATCCAGGTGGTTTGTTGTGGGGTTTTTAGATCCAGGCTTTTGATAGTAGGGTGGTGATGGAGTTAGTGGTAGTGTGGTGGTAGGAAACTTTGGGGACAAGGGGTTGTGATTCGAGTTGGTGCTCTTCCATAGCTGCTCCTCGCCCTCGGGTTGAGGTTCATACCCCGTATCAATTCTTCATTGGAAATTTGATCGATTTTTGGGGTTTCGATCACAAACTCGGCTGCTACGGGAACATTTACCAATTAAGACACCCTCTCGATCGAACAATTGTTCCGAGTCGAAGCCATAACTCGTACCGGGCTTCTTACGCCAATCACCAAAACACACGAAAAGCGAACATCGCTCTAATACCAATTTGATGTGTAGTGAGTAGCAGAAGCATATCAATTACACTGCATAACAATAACGACAACAATAATGAAATGTAGAGGAAGCTCTTACTTTAATTCTTCATTTCTAAAAGTCAAGTTAAGAACATAAATTAGGGCCAAATGCCTTATTTATAGGGTGAGGTTAGCTTGCTAGCCAAGTTAACCCTAAAAGCTAAAAGACTATTAAGGACAAATTGAACAAAAGACAAAAATAACCCTTAACTAACATGGAAACCAAGTAAAGACCCTAAAATGACTAAAGGACGAAAATAACCTAACGTAGAATATTCCAAGGAATATTTTTATTCTATATTTAAAAGTAAAATAAAATACAATTAAAAATTAAAATTTCTTCTGGATTCACCTCCAAGCGTCATGTGTCATCAATATATATTAGGAATACTCATTTTTTCTAATATTAAGAAGACAATAAAAAGGAACAATAATTACAATTAAAAATATCCATTGTCATTGGCTTGATCCCTTTGTGTGCTACGTAGGCAAATACATCATTCTTCCCGGGTAGGAGAAAGTCCGACACCGAGCTTTGGGGGTGAGTTGTATGCGTCATTGCCAAAGAAATAGATATTGTGAATATTTTGGGCATTTTAATTTTCTTCTAGACGGGTTGCGACCTAATTTCTTGGCTAAGAAATTGGTTTGCCCATTGATGGAGGATGAAAATTAGGCCCAAAATTTTCCTCACTAATAAAATCAATTTTTGGACCATTAATTCTCAACCTATATATGTATTTCGAGGAAAGGGGTGAAAAGCGGGGTCTACAGCAATCTCGAACCTCCTTGTTGTTGCATGTTTTGGCCTCATCTCTCACCTTTGAGTTCATCTTCTCTGCAGTTGTTCTCATCATCAATGTTTAAAAAGGTGCGAGGTGTGAGGTGGAGGCGAGGCGTATTGAGGTGTAAGCCTCACAAAAAAAAGAGCAAAATAATATTAAAAAAATTAATAAAACTACAAAAAAATAATGTAACAAAGAAATATAAATAAAACCTCATAAAAACCTTTTGAGAACTTTCTCGCATAGTTTAAGATTTCTTTGTGCCCCCGAGAGGATTTAAAAAAATAATAATTTGACAAAATCAATTTTAACATATTCGCGATTTACAATATGATAATAAATTAATCAATGCAATTTTTTTTTTCATTTACATATAGATAATTTTATAATGACGATAAATTAATCAATGCCAAAAATAAAATTGACAAAATCATTTTTTTTAGTTTCATTCATATATTGATTATTTTATAATATGACAATAAATTGATCAATGAAAAATCAAATTGACAATCAATTTTTTTTAGTTTCATTCACATATTGTTATTTTATAACATCACAATAAGTTGATCAATGCAAAATCAAATTGACAAAATCAATTTTTTTTAGATTCATTCATACAATGGTTAATTTTTAGAATGTCCCAACTTTAAATGATATGAAAAAAGTTAATAAAAAAGTAGTTGCGAAAGAAACAGTATGTATCAAACTTAACAAAAAAAGACCGTGTATCAAACTTAAACAAAAATAGTAGGTTCAAGACAAAGAAAAACAAAAATGAAGGGATGCAGCAAAACCATTTTGTAAATAGAGAAGAATCCAGCAACCAAAAGACAGCTGGTGCGATCCATTTTTTACAACAGAGAAAAAGCTGGACTGGGAGTCGCAATAAAAAGAAGCAAGAGAGAGAGCTGGACAAAAAAAAAGAATACAGACGAGTAGTTTTGAGAAAGAGCTCAAAAAAAAGGAGAAAACCCAGACGAGTGGTTTTGATGGATTTCACGAGGCGAGTGGTTTTGAGAAAGAGCTGGACAAAAAAATAAGAAGAAATAAACAGTGGGTAGGGTTTTACGGATTTCATTTTTTTTTTGTGTTTTGTTCAGAACTCACAAAAACAAAACGCCTCGCCTCTACGTGCCTTGAGGCGCAGCGCCTCAACTCTCCAAAGCGTAAGCCTCTCCTACGGCACTTGATACTTGAGCCTTGGTGCGTTTTTCTCCTGATTCGGGCGTACGCCTTGAGTGATTTTTAAAACATTGCTCATCGCTCTCCGTTTATGGATCTGACCCACACTTTTGTATTGGTCGTTGATTGCTTTTTCGACGACGACAACTGTTTCAATATGGGCTTTGAAGGTTGTTCAAGCCAAGTAGGCGATCAGATTTGTCCCCTGACCTCAATTCTTATGTCGACACTCATTTAAGTCAACCCCTGTCGAGCCTCGTCAAATTTGATCGCACATGGACTATGTCTCTCCCCCTTTGCACTCACCTTCAACTTCGCATCCCCTGTTTGTGAAGATGGCGATATTAACCCTTTTAGTAATCAAATCAGCGAGGATTAGGGATTTTAATGATCATGGATGAGTGACACCTTGCCGTAGTAAATAACAATGTTGCTGGAGCCTACGAAGGGTATTGAAGAAGCCATCCTCCTCTTCTAAGCTGTCGCCCCCTTTTATTTCTCCTTTAGATTCATTATTGTCTTCAGATTCGATGTCGTCATCTTCAAACGACAAGGAATTTGATGAAACACAACAATAACTAAGAGGTGGTCGAGGGACTGAGATGAACTCTAGAACCTGTTCAACAATGTAGCGTCGCCATCACGACCGTGGTGATTAGCTGAGTCGTCCCAGCAGTTCTTTGTCGGAGACTTGATCGATTTTTGGGTTTCAATCACAAACCTTTTGGAACATTGATCGGCCAAGCAACTCTACTGATCGACTGGTTGTTCAAAATTTAAGCCATGGTGATGTAAATGCAACAGAATCTTTACACACACAAAAGAGGAGGTAATCAAATATCTCTCATTCATTCTCATATATTCATAATAATTGTCTAATACCAAATGAGGGAATACAAGTGGTATTCATATGCCTACCAAAACTTAGTTGGCTGGAATACAAGAGGTACTGTTATGGGTTAAATCGCTATCCTAACAAACCTATACTAGTATATTTTAAAGGTGTATTCATTTATTCAAATATTACTAAGTCATTAAATGGAACGATAGTTACAATTAAAATTGCCCATTGTCCTTGGAATGATCCCATGCGCATGCTACACACCTACATACATCACAGAGAGCATCTGAAGTTATCTAAACGAACTTTGACCAAGTGAGTTTATTATGAGCCTGAACCATAGTTATCAAAGGCGCGCCTAGGCGTTAGGCGCAGCTATAGCGCCTGACAGGAGGGTAGGCGCAGCAGGTTTACTAAGGCGTGCGCTTAAGGGACAAAGGCGCGCTGGTGGTTAAGGCGCTAGCCTAGGCGCGCTTGATTCTCTTTTCTTATAACCAAGCTTATGTCAGCCTTTTTTTTTTTTCCATAACCACGCTTATGTTTTTAACATAACATCAAAAAAAAAAAAACGAAACCCTAGTCTCACAAAAGAAAAAAATACCTCCGTCTCCCTATCCTCTCCGGCTGCTCTCCGGTTACTCTCTTCTCCTCTTCGGCTGCTCTCCGGTTTCTCTCTTCTCCTCTCCGGCTCCACCACATCTCCGGTATGTATTTTTTTCCTTTTTGTTCTGTTTTTTTTTCTTTTTTCTTTCTGTTTCTTACCTTTTTCTGTCTTTTTCTTCTCCAAACTGTTTCGTTTTTTCTTTTTTCTTTTTTCCCGGCCCATTTCTCTTATCTCCGGCTGATATTTTTTCTTTTTCTGTCTTTTTTTTTTTTTCTTTTTTCTTTTTTCTTCCTTTTTTTTCCTTTTTCTTTCCTGCTTCTTTTTTCTTCCATTTTTTGACTGTTTTCTGTAAAAAGAAAGAAGTTGAAATAAAAAATAAATATCAGTTGAAACTAATTCATTACTTTTTTTTATTTTTATTTTTAGAACTGTTTTGCAATTTAATTAATTACTGTTTTGCAATATCAGTTGAAAATTAACTCTTTGTTTACTGTTTTGAATTGTTTACTGTTTTGAAATGGGCCTAGCTTCAATCAGGCGCACGCCTAGTGCCTAGGCTCCAGAGAAACCTTTGCACCTGGGTGCGCCTTGCGCCTTAAACAACAATGGCCTGAACCTTCATAAAAGTTCTTCCCTTCGTAATTCTAGGCCATTGTTGGTTCACAAAGGTAAAGCTGGACTTCCCCATACTTGTAAGTTGCAATGCATAACCTAATGATAAAAATACTTACTCAAATCAACAAAGCCTTTTCCCAATTATTTGGGGTTGGCTACATGAATCCTATTTTTCCATTACATAAAAATACTTACAATGTATATTTTTATTCATAATTACTTGTATTTTTTTTTTATTAATAGTATAATAGATGAATATTATTTGGAACATTTTAGATTGGGTTAGGTTGAGTGATGTCATTAATTAAGTTACTTAGCTTGCTGACCAAGTATAGGAGGCTTATAATTACCAATGTAACTTCTCATTCTGTATCAACCAATTATTATGGATTAATGAGAATGAGTGAGTTAATATGATTGTTTTTTCTATTAGTGTTTGTAAATGTTTTCGCAGCGTTTACATCAAATTGCTATCATAGTTCGCTCTTTGTGTGTGTTAATACTAATTGATGTACGGTGCCAAGGTCCTAGTTATCGCTTCGTCTTGGAAAAACCGACCGGCCGAGAGTGGCTTGGTTGATAAATGTCCAAATGCAGTTAGGTGAATTTGATCAGATCTTTGATTTGGAGTTAGTACAACGACTAATAGATCCCCAAAGTCCCGAAGAAGTTGTTACACTGATGAGCGGGTTCAATAATTTTTCCAAGCTCAACCCTCATTGCCGACACCACCTTTTACTGATTATAGTTCCCTCTCCTCGTTGTCGTTTAAGGAAGACGATGTTGCTGATTAGAGTGAGAATGGACATGAAGAGGAAGAAGATGAATTTGAAGATGAGTCGAGGATGAATACGAGGCTGATTTGGATGAAGGTGAAGAAGAAAAAAATCTCTTTTGACTCTCACCAAATGACCATCACCGACGGTGCTCTGATTCCAAACAGCTGACCCTCTGACCTCATTTCGACATCGTCCGCAGAAGGTCAGCCACCTTGAACCTTGATATCTCACTTAGCTACGTCAAAATAGAGCAAACGAGGCCAATGATGGTCATTGGCATAGACCAGGGTGGATCGAAAGGGAAGTAAGCTGCTCACCAGATTATTGGGAGGTCGGAGAGCTCTATGAAAATGGAAAATAGATGGCTCTGACCTTCAAAGTCTTACCTATCAACGATGGCTCAATCAAAGTGGATGAATAAAAAAGGAGGGTAGGCGTCAAAAGTAGAGGCTATGGTGGTGAGATCGATGGAGAAAAGGAGTTCGACCGAGAGGTGGTGAACATTTCTTCCGACAAATCCATCGTTACTGTCGGTGAGGTTGCTGTGGCGGTTGACGATTTGAACAGGGTGGCGGGTTTAGGAAGTGGTGACGGTGTTATGTTGCAGAAAGAATTGGGTCTTGGGATTGAAATAGAACTTGTGCCTTCTTGTGTTAATAACATAAAATGAACTCGTAATTGGTTTGGGTCTAAGTGGAGCAACAAAACTGAGATATTGCTTGTTCAGCCCAATGGTTATTGAGGGATCATTTATCTTGGACAAAAACAGGTTTTATTGGGTTTGATAAGAGTGGCCTTCCGTGTTGGAAAGTATTGTATTGGGCCCAGAAATATTAAAATTATTTTCTGTCTCCAATAAAGGATTAAAAAGAAGATTTTCATTTATTTGTTCATTTGGTTGGCACGGGCGGCACCAAATTGTCTATTGCGTTTACATCAAATGTGTATTAGACCGACGTTTGCTCTTGTTGTGATATCTATAGAGCCATGGGTAAGGCTTGGAGGACACATTAGAATCCTCCTGCCACTTGCCGTCTGTGGCTCCACTGTTTCAGCCGCCTTTTACTTCGTGGCACCATCCAAACACTCCTGCCAGTGCTCCACCCCTTTTTCCGGCCCAAGAGCAGCCGTATTTAGGCTCAAACCCTAAAACCTTTAACCCCAACCAACAAAACCATGGGGTGTGCTGCAAGTCCCTGCACTCACCAGCATCAGGACCCCTCTTTGATATCGGGAGAAGTCCCTTCATCCACCCTTGGGTCAGATCTGCCCACCCTACACCTTCTCACAGCAAAGGAGCAAAGGTAAGAACCCTGACCAACATCCGCCTTACGCATCCTCTTTGTCACCAACGAACGGCGACCATGGCCGGAGAGGCACCAGTGAAACCATCCAGGTGTCACACCTGCTGTAGTTTTTCCGCCTACTCACGCTGTCTTATGCGCCAAACCCTAGCCCGTACCACCCGAACCCATCATGAATCCCCAGATACGCCACTCCTGTGCTTATGCCGCTGACCGGCAGGCCCGGATCCCAGTTATGTTGTGCTATGGACGCTAGGTCACAAAGGGGTGTATCAGCTTTGGACTGAGAGTTTGCTGGTCCTGGATCAAAGCCAAATCCATGTTTTCAAATGTTTAACCCCCAGACCAAACACATTCCCTAAACCCTGTACTCTTGGCCCGCCCTCTTTCTAAAAATCCCAACTCAATCCCTTTGTGGAAATTACACTTTTTGTCCCCTGAATTCTCAGACCACTTCTGAAATTTGCAAAATGACCTTTAGTACTTTTAAACTCCAAATCATGTGCCGTAAAATCCTTCTCAACTTTTGCAATATTGTAAGCCCCTACTCTCAAATTTAGAATATTCCACTTTAACCCTCCCAAATTCCCAACACACTCAATGTTCCCAAACAACCCCCAAAACTTCTCGCTCTTCCGTATTGCAAGTGGGAGATGTGAACCGAGAGATTGATGATCTCTACCGTTGCAACACTGAGTCCGCATAAATATTCTGCTTTGTTTACATCAATTTTTTTATTTCATATGATGGAAAGCCCTATAAAGGGTCAGTCTAAAATGCCTTTTTTTGTGCTTTAGTCGTATTGTAGAGTTGCTCTATGCTCGATAGGGCACCCCTTTCTATGCTATAAATATCCTTGTAATTTCCCCATTTGGGGGTGACATATTTGAGAGAGAGAAGTTATATAAGTTGTATTTGTGCTCTGTTTTCCAGTTTTCGTGCTATGTCACCCTCATTCAACTTTTCTTTGACAAAATTCAAATCACTATCAACGTGCTTGGTTCTATGGTGCTGAACTAGGACATGAGCGATATTAATGGCAGATTTATGATGGAGTTCCTGTGATGGGGGCCCATGCATGGGATGGCAATCTAGGAGGAAAAATATTTAGAACTAATAAATTATGATATTTGATATCTTTTCGATATTAGAAAATATTAGAAGAGTCTTTTGAAAATTATAAAACATTTGGCAAATTTATTGTACTTTTCAACTCATTCGCAATGTAAAAGCCATACTTAGCTACAAGACAAACTGCTAGAAGAAAACTAGTCTAAAGTAATGTCTTTACATTTAATCTGATTTTTAACTGTGGTTAATTGCTTCAACTCTTATTCTATTAAATTCAGTAATATGAGTATATCAGTTAATATCTGTGTTCAAATTTTGTGTATATCTTAAGTACTGTTTATAGTGGTAAAGTGTTTATGAACTTTAAATCCCAAACCATATTGTAGATAGATGCCTATAGATTTCGATGTAATCAGGGGTGCGGAAGCGTAAAAGAGTTAGTATCAACACAACAACTACAACAATAACAACATGGAAAATGAAGTAGGGTTTCTTATTTCTCTCTCTATCCTCTCAATATCAAAATGACAAAAGTGTTACAAAAGAAGGCCCTTTGGCTATTTATACTAAAGATACAAAAGGCTAAAAAAGAACAAAATAAAAAGAAAGATACAAAAGACGCTCATGTCCCTATGCTCCTGCATCACTCTTTCTCAGGGTCGATGTAGGGTGGCATCTGTGATCCATGAATCTTCAGCCTCGGGACGACCAACCCAACGAACCAAGTAACGCGTATAATCTCTTGAAGATGAAGACACGAGCTCGCTGTCTAAGATTCCCTCAACGCGATCTAGGTGAGAGCGAGCGGGTGAGCTGTGGTAAAAGAAATGGGAATCAGTAGAGTATGGGTGCCTCGAAATGGAGAAAGGTCCGCCACTTAAACGTGCGGTGCATGCGAAAATCACCGCGGAGATCAACCTCATAGACATTCATCCCACAAGCTCGGATAATAGGAAGAGGCCCAAATCGGAGCATAAGAAGCTTCGTAACATGCCCAGTTGGCGCGCTTTTTGGAGGTAGACCATGATTAGATCACCTGGGCGGAAGGAGACAAAGCGGCGGTGCTTATCGGCAGCCTCCTTATAAGATGCATACATGGTCTGTAGTCGAACGCGAACTTCGGCTTGAATGGAAGTCAGGCGAGCAGTAAACTCCTCCGTTGAGGGGCATGTAGGCATTGTCAGAGGAAGTTTGTCGAGGTCTATGGGTATAGTAGGGGATTGCCCCAAGATAATCTGAAACGGAGAAAGGTTAATAGAACGGTTGACGATATTGTTGAAGGCGAACTCGGCCTGTGTTATCACTACGTCCCACCTACGGGGATGCTCAGAAGATAGACATCTCAATAGTCCACCCACGCTGCGGTTGACCACCTCAGTCTGGGGATGAAAAGCGGTCGAGAACTGTAACTTTGTTCGTAAAAGTCGCCAAAAGTGTACGCCAGAAATGCCATGTAAATCGCACGTCTTTGTCGGAGGTGATACTACGTGGAACTCCGTGAAGACGGACGATCTCACAAAAATATAATGAATCAAACATGGGATGCATCCGTTGTGCGAGTGGAAGGGATGAAGTGCGACATCTTGGAGAACCTATCGACCACAACAAGGATGGAATCATGGCCACTAGATGTACGGGGCAACTCTACGATAAAATCCATCGAAACATCTTGCTATGGTCTCTCAGGAATCGGCAACGAAGTATATAGACCCGCATTGGTGTGCTGGCCTTTGGTCATTTGGCAAGTGTAGCAACGCTTACTGAAGGCATTGGTATTTCTCCTCATCGTCGCCTAGTAAAATCGGTCCCGCAGCATCGAGTGAGTACATGTCTGATCCAAATGGTCCGCCAATCCTCCCCCGTTGATCTAAAAAATGATCTTCTCCCGTAAGGAAGAAGATGAAATACATAAGGCAGTCCCTCGGTGTAGGAACTCATTTTGTAATAGATACTAACCCGACGCACCATTGCCCTGTTGGCAAGCTGCAAAGATCGGTCCAAACTCTACATCAGTTGGATAAAGATCACGAACTTCATTAAATCCCAACACTTGACTCCTAAGAGTCACCAACCCGTGCGCTCTCCTACTAAGGGCATCCGCCACCTGATTCTCCTTCCCCAACTTTTACTGCAAATGAAAAATGTAGCGCTGGAGGTAAGTGGTCCACTTGTCTGTCACTCACATGCCGCTGACTATGTAGGAAGCGTAAGGCTTCGTGATCGGACTTGATGACAAATTCCTTGTGGAGGAGATAGGTCCGCCTTTGCCATCGCATAGAACTTAAGATCATATGTTGAATAATTGAGAGCGGCTCCTGTCAACTTCTGACTAAAGAAAGCGACCGGTTTCCCATTCTGGCTCAAAACAACACTCACCTCTGTCTTGCAAGTATCGCAAGACAACTCAAATAGCTAATCGAAATAAGGTAGCGCTAAGACAGATGCCGTCGTCATCAACTTCTTGACGTGTGTGAAGGTTGTATCTGCCTCCGGAGTCCACCAAAGCTCAGGATTCGAGGAAGTACTCATCAAGTTCATGATAGATGCCATGTCAGTGTTGAACCCTGCTATAAAGCGCCGATAAAACCCGACTAGGCCATGAAAGTTGCGAACATGGGCTACCGATGTGGGTGTGGGCCAATCCACTCTCGTCTGAACCTTGGCATCATCCACCTTGATGCCGTCACCAAAAACCACATAACCCTGCGAATGTCATCGAAGGTACCATAAAAATGCATTTCTTCAACGTGAGGAAGAATTGCTCGGCTCGTAGGACCTCCAACACCTGAGCTACATGGTCAAGCTGCTCATCCTCTAATCGGTTGTAAATCAAAATATCTTCAAAATAAACCACACCACAAATTTGCACATGAAAAGGCGCAAGATTTGTGTCATCACTCTCATAAAGGTAGATGGAGCATTGGAAAGGCGGAAAGGCATCACTGTCCACTCATATACCCGTCCTTCGTCTTGAGGGTAGTTTTCCACTTATCCCTTGATTTCATGCGAATTTGGTGATAGCCGCACTTCAAGTCTGCTTGGAGAAAACTTTCGCAACATGGAGTTGGTCTAGCATATCCTCTAATTCGGGGATAAAAAATTTGCACTTCACGGTGATCTTGTTAATAGCTCGGCTATTAACAAACATACGTCAAATCCCATTATTCTTTGGTGCTAACAGAGCGGGTACTGCACAAGGAGACATACTCTCCCGAATATAGTCCTTGTCACATAATTTTGTGACTTGTGTCTACAACTTTGCGTGCTCCGTAGGTGACATGCTATAATAGGGAAGGTTGGGGAGCTGCGCCTTGGGGATAAAATCAATAGCATGCTGTATATCCCGAAGAGGAAGAAGATCATTTGGAGGTGTACAAACGTTGGCAAAAGAATCCAACAAACTTTGGACGCGTGGAGGAATGGACGAGCATAGCATTACCCTGCATTTGTGCCTAACTCTTCATGTGAGACTACTAGGGCGGAGGGCCGTGACATCGGGAATGGTTGCATGGGGCGGAGGAGAAAGTTCCTCCCCTCATGCATAAATGAATAGGTGTTAGCTCGACCATCATGCATGCTATGATGATCAAATTGCCACGGTCTCCCCAAAAGGAGGTGACATGCCGCATATCCACCACGGTGCACAAAACCTCATCATGGTAGTCTCCAAAAGAAAAAGCTACTCGACATTGTCGGTTAGGGACAAGTGTGGTCCACTACCCAATTCGGCACTGAGAGGTCAATTATTCCGTAAGAAGTTTTAACTTGTCTACCATTTCTTGCGCCACCAAATTGTCGCTAGCTCCGCCGTCAATGATCACCGTGCAAAGCCTTCCTCTGGCGGTGCATCGAGTAAAGAGGATACTCGTACGGATCCACATGTCATCATTAGGAAGAGGTGACTGAGTGTCCACCGAAATCGTAATCATAATGGTGTGAGTGTAGGCGGTAAAAATATCGGCAAGTCTTGCTTGAGCATAGAAAAAAGAGTCAAGTTGCCGACAAATGGATTGAGCGGCAGGTAAGGACACATTGGTAGGAATGGGAAGGATGCCCAAGGAGGCGCATCCTTTGTATAAGGGATTGGGGTTTTTAGATGGAGTAGATGTTAGGGTTCTTGGGTATGAGGTAAATAGGGCTTGGAGTTAACTTTTTTTTGTTGAATTTGGTTAGGGTTTGTATTAGAGTGAATTTTGGGCCAATTTTTTGCCTTGAGGTCTTTAATTTGGGCCATGACTGAAGTGGAACCATTCCGAGGCTAACCCACATGGGTCGCTGGTTAGGCGGCATCGGAAAAGGGTTCGGGCAGGCCGTGGTGTGGCGAACAAGCAATGGTTGATGGTGGCTGGCCTTTTTTTGTGGTCGGAATCCTCGGCATATCCCACAAGGGCTTCGACCCTGTCTTTCGATAGTCCTAGGGTAGAATAAAAGGCCTAAATTGCCCTATTTTTGAGTGGCGGCACGGTTATGATGTCGGTGGTTCTTCCAGTTTGAGCTTCCAGCGTAACACGATTGTCGGTGGTGGTTGGACTTGGCGGTGGCATCAAATTGTTAGGATTTGGCCGAAAGTTATCTGAGTGAGTTCAATTTGAGTCTCAATCTTCTATAAACATGGTTGATACAAGAACAAATCACGCTCTGATACCAATTTGATGTAATCAAGGGTGCGAAAGCGTAAAAAAGTTAGTATATATACAATAACAACAACAACAATGAAGTAGGAGTTTCTCTCTAGTCTTTCAATATCAAAATGACAAAAGTGTTACAAAAGAGTGCCCTTCGGCTATTTATACTAAAGATACGAAAGGCTAAAAAAGAACAAAATAGAAAGAAAGATAAAAAGGACGCTCATGTCCATAAGCTCCTGCATCATCAGATTTAGACTTGGGTTTTACTGTATATACCTTTCCACGGGTATGATTGTGGCTTCCTAACTATCTCTTCTTCTCCTTTTTCTCACATTTGATTCTCTCGTCTGCTCTATCATATTTCTAGTAAGATTTATCTTAGCCTCAAAGGCCCAACAATGGCTAATGACAACATGACAACGAGTCACACGATCAAGTATCCTAAGCATCAACTGCTACGACGAAGTTCCTTTGGCCTCTTCTTGTGAGCAAGCTCTTTCGAAAGGACCTTGAAAACCCTTGAACTAGTATGTTTGCCATTGGCATCGGAAACCTTTCTCTGTTCAGCTCAAAATAACGTGTTTTGCTATTTTTAAAAAATAGGTAAAAAAACTGACAGTTTTAAAGGGTAAAAACTGTCAGTTTTTTTACCTATTTTTTAAAAATAACAAAAAAAATTAGTTCCAGTTGATTTTTTTTTTTTTATAGGGGCACACTGAAATATTATGAACCCATATAAAAAATATCATCTCAAAATTATTTTTTTTATAATTTAAAAAAAAGGGTATGTTTGTAGGTATGTTGGTAGGAGGTATGTTGGAGAGTCTCACTGTAATTTTATATATATATATATATATATATATAAAATTATATACACAGCTCTTGTGTGGACTAGTCCGCATTTTAAGAATGCGGACCGGAAATGTGTCACCTGACGGTGATCCCAGAAAAGAGAGAGAGTGTGCCTATAATTTAGGCTATAATTTCTCGGCGCACCGTTAGGTGACACATGTCCGGTCCGCATTCTTAAAATGCGGACTAGTCCGCACATGAGCATTATTTTATATATATATAGGGAAAGGATCAAGTGAGGTCCCAGTTTGAGGACCCTGAATGAGGACCATTTTTTTAAAATAGTAAAAAAAATATTTTTGGAGTGATTTTTTTTAATGATTTTTAAACATTTCAATAGTACCATAAAAAAATAATGAGCTCAAAATGATTTTTTTTGCTATTTTAAAAAAATCGGTCAAACTTTGTCAGTTTTTAAGTTGTTAAAAAGTGACAAAGTTTGACCGATTTTTTTAAAATAGTAAAAAAAATTATTTTGAACTGATTTTTTTATATGGTCTTACTGAAATGTTTAAAAACTATATAAAAAAATTAGCTCAAAAATATTTTTTTTACTATTTTACAAGGTTCTAAAAAACGCGGGGCGTGATTGAGGCGTGGAGGTCAAGCCTTAAGCCTTAGAAGCCTAGGCGGGCCTAAGCGTAAAAAGGCGTGAAAAGGCGTTTAGGCCTTCTTAATATATTTTAATATTTTTTAACTATAACAAGGCTATTAAAATACAAAAATTGCACAGATCATAAAAATATGTCTGAATATATGCAAATTAAAATACCATCTGATTATTTTGGATGAGATAATGGTCCGGTTTATAAACAAATTCTTTAAAAGGTGACATCGTTTCACTAAATCATTGTTATTTTTAGAAAAAAGTGCGCCTTAAGGGTTTTACCAAGAATAAGGCGTGAAAAGCGTAAGGCGAGGCGTTTCTCCCAAGCCTTAAGCCTAGGCGTGCCTAGGCGGACCCTAGGCGGGTTTTTTAGAACAGTGCTATTTTATCAAAATTGGTCCGCGCCAGCAGTATGCAAACAGAGGTCCTCATGAGATCCGCTCTCTCTCTCTCTCTCTCTCTCTCTATATATATATATATATATATATATGGCAGAACAGACATTAAAAAAAGTCAACTCGGCACAGAAATTGCCATCGGTTTTGTGTTTCAAAGCAAATCGGGGATAGGTTTTGTTGAAACGACTTCTCTTTTAGAAGTAAACAACATGTTTTTTTTAACCCTTTTGACCAATTTTACCCTGAATAAGGAGAAAAAACAGAGTCTTAATCCTCAATAGCCTCGAGGTGCAAAGCCTAAGGCGTACGCCTCAGTAGCAAAAGGCGGAAGCCTCAGATAAACTCACAGAGGCGTAAGCCTCAGCCCAACCTCTTCTCGCCTCGCCTTGAGGCGAGCCTCAATTCGCCTTTTAAAACAATGTCTGGGAGCTGTACTGAAAATTTCATGCCGTGGTGTCGTGCTGATTTCCGAGGGAGTTGTACTTTCACAAACAGAATGTCTGCTGGTTTCTCCCTGCATTATTAAGTTGATTCCCTGCCTGGGCTCTAGATATCTTGTGCATCTTGCTGGTTGGCGTACCCCATTGTGTACAATATTGATCCCCTCTTTTATTTGTTGACTGTGTTTATGGAAGTCTTTGTCATCCATACCGTTGTCAGTAGCAGTCCCACTTGCTGTTTTTTTCGGCATCTCAATTCTCATATCTAGAAAGATTTTTATTATTTGAAACAGATTTGATGTCCTGATAACTTCATTCATTTGTGCAAGCAAAACTAGTATATTTTTCCTTTTTCTAGCTTGAAACTGAATTTGTTAGACTTTGTAAAGGATTTTTTGGTGGGAAGACTTTGTAAAGTATCTTTTTGCTATGTGCATCGTGTTGATATGCTTTATAGTGTTTTGTCTACTTGTCGATTCTGGCATTTTTATTTTGATGAGTTCATTTAATTTGCCCTAGGATACTTGTTTTATTTGTTAACTGATATTGTGTGATGGTTAAATTATCAGGGCGCAAAATCATACCATCTCTAGTCTTGAATTGAACGTGTCAGTAGGAATTAAGCAACGATCTTAATTGTTTGATAATATCTTCGCATATGCTACATCCGCTTTCGACCTTTTTCAGTTTATGAGCTTAATGGACGTCAACTCCCAAACGTTTCATCTGTTTTCCTCTCTGTCAGTTTTTTTTTTTTTTTACTAATATCTTTATTCGTTCCAACTTGTATTTTCAGGTTTATTTTGCTGGTTTAGGACGATTGAAAAATGTTAGGGCAGCGCTTTGCAGGGGAAGAGTATTGAAATGCAGCCAGTGTGGGAGGCCAGGGGCCACAGTTGGATGCCGTGTTGATAGATGTCCAAAAACGTATCATCTGGTTAGTGGTTTATTATGTAACTTTTCCATTTCTTTATATTTTTGTCTTTTCTTTGCAGTCATCTAATATAGTTGTAATTTATTTATTTCTTTACATTTATCAATCTTTGGTTTTGCAGCCTTGTGCACGGGCTAATGGATGCGTCTTTGATCATCGCAAGTTTCTCATAGCCTGCACACTTCACCGAAAGCTCTTTCAACCTCATGGTAGTAAATATTTATACCGGTTAAAGAGAAAGAAGATGAGGTTGGAAATGAGAAAGATGTCAAATGACTCCTGCCGAAAGGATCTTGAAGCAGAAGAAAAATGGTTAGAGAATTGCGGGGAGGATGAAGAGTTTTTGAAACGTGAGAGCAAGAGGCTTCATCGAGATTTGTTGAGACTTGCACCTGTATACATTGGAGGCTCAAAATCCGAAAGTGAAATACAATTTCAGGGTTGGGAATCTGTCGCTGGACTTCAAGAAGTCATCCAATGCTTGAAGGAGGTTGTCATCTTACCATTATTATACCCTGATTTTTTTAATAATATGGGGCTTACTCCGCCTAGGGGAGTTCTTTTGCATGGATGCCCTGGAACAGGTAAAACTTTGGTAGTGCGTGCATTAATTGGCTCGTGTGCTCGTGGTGATAAACGCATAGCCTATTTTGCCCGTAAAGGTGCAGATTGCTTAGGAAAATATGTTGGCGATGCGGAGCGCCAGCTAAGGCTTTTGTTTCAGGTTGCCGAGAAATCTCAACCGTCCATAATCTTCTTCGATGAGATCGATGGTCTGGCACCTCCCCGCACTAGGCACCAAGATCAGACTCATAGTTCTGTTGTGTCCACCTTGCTTGCCTTAATGGACGGTTTAAAATCTCGAGGTTCGGTTGTAGTAATAGGTGCGACAAATCGTCCCGATGCTGTCGATCCCGCATTAAGGCGGCCCGGGAGATTCGATAGGGAAATTTATTTCCCACTGCCATCTGTTAAGGACAGAGAAGCTATTCTATCACTTCAAACACAAAAATGGCCAAATCCTGTTACCGGGTCATTACTCAAGTGGATCGCGAGAAGAACTGTGGGTTTTGCTGGTGCTGATCTGCAGGCTCTTTGTACTCAAGCAGCTATTATCGCTCTCAAAAGGAGCTGCCCTTTGCAAAAACTATTATCTGCAGCTGAAGAGAAAGCTCCTCATGCAAGGCGCCCTTCACTTCCCTCCTTTACTGTGGAGGATGTGGATTGGATGGAAGCAATTTCATGTGGGCCACCTCCGTGCTCTCGTAGAGAAGCAGGGACCGCTGCAAATGATGTGGTATCCTCGCCTCTTCCTACTCACCTTGTCCATTGTCTGCTGCAACCTCTCTGTAATTTTCTTGTTTCGTTTTATATCGATGAACGTGTCTGGTGGCCGACTCTTTCTAAAGCTGCGATTTTGATAAAAGATGTAATTGTTTCTACTTTGGACAAGAAGAAACTGCAGAATGTTTGTTGGTTGTCCCACGTTCATGATTTACTTCAGGAAGTGGATGTTGCAAGTGAGATTGAGAGTAAGCTTTCATGTGCCAGCATTTTAGTTGGAGACAATAGTTTCCATGGTTTCGATTCTGTAGATGATGATACCAGTGATGGCAGTTTGAAGTTTGAACCATCCTTAGTAGAGCATAGAGGTAGCCGCACTGGCTTGTTGCAAAATGGATCTTATGCATTGCAAAAGAATTCTGGTTTTCGGATTTTGATTTCTGGAAATCCCAGAACTGGCCAGAGGCATCTCGCTTCTTGCATTCTCCACTGTTTTGTTGGGAATGCTGAAATTCGGAAGGTTGATTTGGCTACAATTCAGCAAGAAGGACACGGCGATGTCATTGAGGGTGTAACACAAATATTAAGTATGTTTCTCTTTCTTTATCTTGCCTTCTAGCTGGAATGATTTTGTTAATAATGCATGATTGAAGCTTTGAACATTAATATGATGCCACTTAAATAACTTATTGCCTCCATATATGTGCCTCTGCATTGTTTCTTCCTTCCTGCAGATTGGGTTTGGATTTTCTTGTCCAGTTTCATTTGTTGATAAAGATATTCCGTTTGTTACTCTTCTAATGTATGGGTATATGATATATGTATCTATATATTATTATATGAGATGATCTTTGCCGTTCTGAATATATTACACAATCAATTCGCTCCAAGTATGATGAACCGATTCAATTCATTTTTCATTCTCCTCGTGTTGTAATTTTGGTACCGTTGATTCATTTCTTGATTGTGGATGCTTTAGACATGGTTTATTCTTGTTTTGTTGTGTATTATAATTAATGACATTCCATTTTTCCACAGCTGAGTCTATCGTCTTCCATTTAATTTTTGCATACAGCTTCCTTTGTTTGAATCATGAAGTACTTCGATGGCTGACATTTATTAGGTAGGATTTGCTTTAGCAAGGCACTGAAAGGAAAAAGTAAACTTGTCTCATGCAGAATTTGCATTTAGTTACTTTCCAGTTGTACTGAGCATTCGATATTTAGACATTAATGAATTACGGAAATTTCTTGAATGAATTATGGAAATTTCTTGAATGAATACGTGAACTATAATTGCTTGCCAATATCATTTTTGGAAAATGAATACTCAGATTATCAATCTGTGCCACAGTGAGATGTTCCAGTGTTGGTTCGTGCATGATATTCATGCCAAAAATTGATCTGTGGGCTGTGGAGGCATGTTATCAAGTTAGCGAAGAGAAGAGTGATTACCCTTCAGAAGAACTTGAATCCTCCGAAGAGAAAAAATCATGTTTCACACAAAGTGAAGTTTTTAACAAGGAAAACAATTCTCATCTGGTAGTACATACTACAGAGACAGCAGAGTCCCAGGACACTGCCCTAGATGCATCCTGTATCTGGAACTCATTTGTTGAGCAGATGAAGTCCATATGTGTGTCTACATCTTTGATGATTTTGGTAACTCTCTCTCTCTCTCTCTCTCTCTCTCTCTCTCTCTCTCGTGTACGTTAACCTTTTTTTCCTTCGACTTGTATATATTGTGCTTATAATTTATATCTTTAATCTGTGATTAAAAAATCTCTCTTTAAGCAATCTGCCCCTTTTGATGTCATTTATGTCATTCCTGCTGGTGCTTACCTTCAATTTAGCATCAGCTTTTTGCTGGGAAATAATATCATTATCAGACGATAAAATTTGATAATTTCTTGTTTCAACAGGCTACATCAGAAGTACCATTTCAGTTACTCCCTTTCAGCATAAGGCAATTCTTTTGGAGTGGCGTAATGAACTGCAGTCATTCAACTCCCTTGATGGATACAGTACCTCGATTCTCGATTCAGATTGAAGGGAATTTTAATCGTGAAATCGTGATTGATTCATCTGCTGCAAAGTTGTCCAAGGATTTAGCTCGACATTTTGTTGAGTTGGCTCATCATAGAACTCATATCTTTGTTGAGAGTTCATTTGAAGAGGACAAAGCTTGGGATAAACTTGAAAATGAAGCAGATGGAGTTTGTCACAACCTGGATTGTTTAAGTCCTGTTATACGGGTTTCACTTCCACCTAACAAGAGAATTATTATAGGGAAATCAAGCTTGCTGTTAGCAATATCCACATTCGGCTATCAAATCTTACAATATCCTCATTTTGCTGAACTTTGCTGGGTCACGTCTAAGTTAAAAGAAGGCCCCTGTGCTGACATAAATGGACATTGGAAGGGCTGGCCATTCAATTCTTGTATCACCCGCCTTAATGGGTCATCAGAGACGGTGACTGTTGCTTGTAACTCAAGCAATTTCAAAAGCAAAGAAAAATATGGTTCAGTTAGAGGCTTAATCGCCGTCGGTTTATCGGCATACAGGGGTGTGTACACTTCGCTTAGTGAGGTTTCCTCTGAGGTTCGTATGGTTCTAGAGATCCTAGCTCGAAAGGTCAAAGCCAAAATTAAGGGTGGCAAAGATAGATACCAATTTACTCATCTTTTGTCGCAAGCGGCTAACCTCCAAGATATGGTTACTAGCTGGGCATGCACACTACAAAGGTACTGTTGCTAAAAAAGATAGTTTTCTTCGGGATACATCTAATGTTCAGTTTTGTTTTGTTTCTGATAAAAAAGTTCATGTTCAGTACTCTAATAATCGTACCGCAAATTAAACACCTGTTACGAAAAAATGAAGTAAAAATAAATGATGCAGAAAAAACATTATATTAAACACTAGTCGTGTAAAACCAATTATTGGGCATGATTACACCATCTAATGGAAAAACACATGTATTCATGATAAAAGTGTGTTTGAATACCTACCATTTTTTCCAATTTGTACTCACAATACTAATACATTCAATAATCATAATTCATAAAATAAATATGAATAAATAGTTAAAGAATTATTTTCATCCGCCTCTTATGGTATGCTGTGCAGATCGGAGGGTCCAAACATACCGTTGGGCCGGACACCAAGATATAAAGAAAAAAACAACGTAAAAAAAGAGGTAGTAACTAAAGCTTATGTGAAAAACTAAAGTTTAAGTGAAATTAGAGCTCAATGGGTTCCTTTATTTGATCAATTAAACCATAAAATTTAATATGATTCAAGAATCAAAGAGCTATCAATTGAAGGAATTAAATTGGATTGTTAGATTCACCACATTGTATGTTCATTTTAGATTAAGGACACGATTGAGGAACGAAACACAAATTGTAAGATTCTAACAACCATCTTCCTTTCATTTCAGTTTGGAGGCTGATGCTCAACTGGGAGACGAAAACCCTAAGCTAACTTGTGAGAGATTCTTGGATACATGTGATACTTGCAAGGATCATCTCGTTCAAAGCAATGGATGCAAATCAGATGTTTCCAACAAAATCCCACACGAATTAGAAGTGCTGGAAAAAGATCACCTATTTGATGCTAAAAATAATCAATTAGATGCTAAACTATTGAATGCACATAAAGAGGCAACTTCTGAATGTATAGAGGTTGATGGAGATTTTGGATCCTTAAAGCATCCTAATGGATATACATGCATAGACTCTGCTGTCCTTCGCGGTGATGGTCCTTGTGGTTCAAGTGATTTGGGTGGTGTAAATTTCTCAACTACCAGAAAAGAGTGCAACCTGGTTAATAGTTTGTCCAGTTCTTATAAAAATGTAGACATTAACCACTCTTCAAACCGGACTACTGGCCTTGTATGTTTGCACTATTGCTGCTCTGAGTGCCTATTCAACCTCCATCGTTTGATTAAAAAAATTCTTATCCGTGAATGTGGACGTAAAGGGAGCAGTTGGGTGGTGGAGGATATTCATGATATCGTATCATCAATATCTGCGAGTCTTCATTTAGCAATTTGTCAGGCTGAAAGTTCAATCAACAAAAATCCCAATCACGATAATTATAAAATCTTGTTCCAAGATTTGAAAATGGGAACATGTAGATGTAAAAATTCTGGAAATAGATTAATCATGCCGGTGGAATGTCGTTGTCATTCAAGAAGCAAGAGCAGAAAGGCCAAACACAGGCTTGATTTAAAACTTGTCTACAGAGATGGTTTAGCGGCCGTTATTGACCCTGAAGAGCATGTTTTGTTTCACTGTAAATTCAATAGTTTCTGCCTTTGTTCCCTTCTAGAGATGATAGTGCTGACCGTGCAGCCTTTGGATTGATGTGATGTTTTCGCTGCTTCAATTGAATCTGCCTTGGCAGAGTTTAATATGCCTGCAGAATTTAGGTACGGAATTTCCCTTTCAGTTATGTAAAATATTAAAATTTTGCATCTGAGTTTCAATTCTTTGGGTTCTTCAATGAGCAACAATTGGAAGGTGTTGCTTGATTCTTGCCATTTTTTCGTGAACGCTTCCTTTCCTTTCAAGTTTTGACTATCTGGATGCAAAGCTGCGCCATGTAAGTACCTTTTTGATTTTCTTATTCTTAATTCTTTTGTTCCTTCACATTCTCCTGTGAATGAATTGAGACTATCATTATACGTCCATGTTATAATGTTTAGTTTAGTGTTTTTTATGTCCTGATTATTTAATTCCAGATTTGAGAACAGAAATTGAACTTAAATGTTGTTTGTTAGGAGCTCATCCTTCAAATCACGTGGGTTTTGATACAATTGCTGACCAAAACAAGGTGGATTCCCCACCCCACCCTATGCATTAAATAGTGATTCTTCTTAATTCTTCCTATTGTAGATTCGATCAAACTGAAAGATCTCTCAAACACGTAGTGAATCACATTCATTTTACAAATATGATTCCAGTTGAGGTTGAAATTGCTGGTATACACTCGAGAATACATATTCCATAACATTTGAGTTTATTAAATTTAATCATCAATCTATTTTAGAAGTATATATTTGGTAAATAATTCGAGCACGAGAAGGCCTTTCCAATTGAGAACAAAGACTTGTCATTTTTGTTTGACAGATGTTATCATGTACTCAAGAGATCTACTAAGATTTAGTTTAAAGATATCAATTGTCTACGTGATAGTGATGGTCAATCATGTCTAACAAGCGTGCAAGCGTAAATCTTGGTGATGATTTGTTGCAATTGACTTTGGAGAATCGAATGATAGACATTTTGATAAGTGGAATGGAAAAGACTAAGGACATCAAAGGTACTTGAGACCCTACTGAAAAGGCAAAATTCACCCTGAAGTTTGGAATTATTTTCAATTTTGGATTCGATGTTTGCAAAGTTGCAATGTTAACATTTTAAAAAAAATATTGTAATTAAACCCACCGTTACAATGCCTTTTGAAATAATAACGAAAATGATGATATGGTGTCCCACATGGCAACCTTATGTTATGTTAACAAGGAAATAGTTACAAAATTCTACCCATTTAATACAAAGAAGTAATCACAAGTGAAAAACTTAAACAATCCAACCCCCCTCCCCCCAATAATTTCATCTCTATTAAATCTCCGTCTCGCTAATCCTGTCCTTCCTCTGCACTATCCTTCTGCGATGCCACCCCTCTCTCTCTCTCTCTCTCTCTCTCTCTCTCTCTCGATCCATTTAATCTTAGATTTGGGTTTCAAGTGGGTGTTGGGGGCGAGGGTCGTTGTTTTAGAGGGGATGTTATTTATTTATGCTTGAAACAATTTTGGTGGGGAATTTTATAACGCCCTGACTCGGATTTTAAGGTCACTCATGGATCAACTCGAATCGATCTGATCGTGTTAAGTGTGGAGTGATGTGAAGCAATCTAGATAATGTTTATAGTCCATTTTATTTAATTAAATTATCCGAGTGAACATGCAATTCCATTTTCCTTACAAATTAAATAAGAACAAGTGTGGAACCCGCAAGGCAATGCCCCAGGGTTCGTGTTATCAGAGCTACCAACATAAATAGTAAGAATCACTTATCTGCCAAACGTTTTCAAAAGGAAACAAAGGAAACATGATGAGCTAATGCCCAGTGGACTTCCCAACAACAATGAAGTTGGTAAACATAAATAGTAAGTATCACTCAACCTGTTGTAACAAAGGAAACATGATGAGCTAATGCCCAGTGGACTTCCCAACAACAATGAAGTATAGAAACAAACGACAAAAGGAAATGATGCAATAATGAATATACAATAACTAAAAAGTATATTCATCAATTATGCTTTATTGATTTTTTTTTTCCTTTTAACTTTGATATTTTACCAACATATTATTGTGTTAACTTAATTTAATCTTTAATTTGTTATGGATTTACCAATCATCTCAGCTTCATAATTTCCCATAATTTGATTATGTACCGTTTAAACCTGGATTATTATATCCATATATCATTATTTACTTTTGTTATTCCTTTGAATTTTTCAAATTTCATGTCATTAACCTTCTTTTACCCTTTTCAACATTTAAAGAGTGCCGTGCCTTAAATTAACTTTTCACTTTCTTAATTGGAGTTCACTTCCATTTGTGTTACGGACTTGTATTGATTGTCACAAATGTTGCAATATACTTCCCAGCCAACGGTTTTGGGTCTAAGTCGAAGCTGAGCCCTAGAGCTTCGGGCCTTAAACTTTCTAGGTTGCTCCGAGTATCTTTTCACTTGTTAAATCGTTGTAACCAATTTTTAAAGTGCACCTTTTAATCCTTTATGTTACTTTAATCGTTTTACCCGACCCGAAGGCCAAAACCCAAGGTAAATAACACATTATTATTTTCATTATCATAATATTACGTACTTTGAACACTCTCATTCATCTAAATCATTTTATTTACCAAAGTTACAAACTTTGTTTGTCCCCTTTAACTTTTACATCCTTATTTTCTTAATATTACCGACTTAATATCATTTCACTTTTGAACACTTAACCTTTATTATTTTATGTAAAAAATTCGCATTTTTATTTAACTCTTTTTATACATAAAATCATAGCTTTTATGAACATCAAATATATTTGCGATACAAATATTATGTCCTAAACTTGCAACTTAATATTCTTTTTCTGTGCACAACAATTTTTGAAGCATAAATAATATGTATTTAATCAAATAAATACGTAAATGTAAAACGACATGCTTAAAATGTAAACATATAATAAATAACTAGTTTAGCATGTATATTTTGAAAATAAAGTTTTGAATCCCCGCCTCAATGAGATTAAATCCACGAATTTAAAGAGAAACAAAGCTCCAAGAATTCCTACGCTCCAGGCAAAAATGCTACAATAAAAGTGTTCCAACAATTCCCTACAAACTCCACAAAAAAATAACTCCAAACAACATTAAAAATGTGTAAAACACCCTAAAAATTTCTTGTATAACACTCTATAAAGTTATATAATGATCCTCACGAAAACATTTGGGTTTATACTCTTAAATTTGGTCTAAAAATACTTGGGTTTAATAGAGGTTTTGTGAATAAAGATATTGAGAATGTGTGCGATTTTCGAATATATGCTTAGAGTGTGTGTTGTGTTTAAATGGGTAAAGGATGAGATGCGGTTTGATGTTCCACCAATGGGATGCCAACAACATTTCTCATAAACCACCCACAATGTGACAAAACACTACACAAAGGACAAAGTTGAAAGACAACCAAAATAAACCCACATTCTCACTTCTTGTATCTCTTTCGATTTTTTGTGCTGTACGCCCCTCGCCTTTTTTTTTGGGGGGGGGGGGGGGGGGTGAGGGGGGTGAATTTTGGACCAAAAATGCCCCCCAAAAGAGGCATATATGATTTTTTCTGAGGAATTGTAAAGCACAAAAGTTGTCTGAAATTAAATTTTATATCTCGCAGTATTTTGTTTAGAATTTTTCGAGTTTTTTGACCAAAAAATCATTTTATCTGACAAAATCATACTTTTATCAAAATAATCTCGTATGATTATCGTACCTTCACAATTTTTGCAATACAAAAATTTACTTATATTGTATTTTTAACTCTTAACGTAGTGAGTCTTATATAGTCACTTTTATATAAAGAGTTGTACTACAATACCTTGTTCAAAAACTAGCAAATAGTACTTATCACACAACTAACCCTCTAATACACTATAAATTTTATGCGAAAGTACATGTTATTAAATAACATTTGTACCCCTTAATATCAAGATAATTATTTACTCGAAAATATTTCTTTTCATAAACACCTAATGTTTTACTTATCGAAAATATAATTTTACCAAAAATGAGGCTTGCACCCCAATATAAAAATAATGTTCCAAAATTGTTTGAGACACTTAATATATGTTATTAACGCAATACGAGTGGTTCACGCACTTTTATTTTGTCGTTTAAGGTCAGTTATCATTTTCTCCATTTATTATCCTTTTTATGCATGTGTTTCATGCATGAACCAAGCCAAACTTGGACACGACATGCAAATTTGTATTCGTTCTTCGTATACTACATACAAATCTATATTTTTTTGCATGCAACTCTTAGATGAAACGTTCGCTTAAAACATAAATTATCATTTTATCACTTGTGCGATCCATGAAGTGCAACGCATGTAACCGTTTCACGTAAAACTTTCATACGACCTAAATATTTAACAATTACTTTATTTATTAAAATCAAGGATATTACATTCTTTCCTCCCTAGGAAATTTCGTCCCCGAAATTTCTTCCTTCGTCCATAACAATCAATGCATGAATTTTTTTTTTTATCATTATCACATCACTATTTTCTCTCTTAGGTCGCACGCAATCATTAATCCTCTCAGTGCCTACGCAACCGCTGCAAGCCTCAATGTTTCCCGCTCAGGGTATTATTATTAAGAATCATCATCATCATGATCTTGTGTCCCAACATGAATGCTTACTCGCACCTTGGTTGTACCGTCCATCGACAACGCGCATATTTCTTCGAGATTTTCGCACTTAGAGAAAACAATCTTCATAGGTTATAACCAAAGGATCACTTACTCGCCCAAAGTCACAACTCGACATACATACAATAATCTAATTCATCTCTGCGCTGTCGTACGATCAATTTCAACCTCGTACCAAGGTTATGCCAAACTATTCCACAAGACTTACGAATCCTTTAACTTAAGATTTTGATACAACCCAATGTCGCAATCACCCAAAACTTCATAAGCTCAATACACAACCATTTATCTTTTTTTCAATGCATCTTCGAAAACCAAATGCATTAAACAACCTTTAAAATTAAATGCCCATGCGACCAATTTCCTTCACATGCAAATTTAATGTATTCTTACCCTTGCCTTAGGTCTTGCAATCTATATATCACGTATTCGGGGGTTAGGCCAAACCTGCAAGGCATGATAACACACAATGATGATGTTCTCATAGAAGTCGATTATCTAATTCGACGACTTAACTTCCACCCATAGGGTCAAACCTTTTGATATCACTGAATAAACCCTTAGATTATGAAAGGAATACCAAATATCGTAGGAAAGATTGCCACTAACATATTTGATGGTACGTTTAAGTGCGAGCAAGTGAGACTCTTTTAGGGATGCTTGGTAATGCGAACAAACTCCAATGCTAAAGGCGACTAGTGATCAAGTAGAGAAGATTACATATCATGCTCTTATAAAGGGGTTGCTCTATGTCTTTGCCTAAAGTGTCTTTGTTAAGCTTCGTCGATGTACTCATAGGTGTGCGTAAGTGCTTAGCAGAATCTAAACGAAACTTCTTCACTAGGTCCCTATCATTTCGGTTGAGATATGAATATCCCATCCTCTAGTTAACACACTTGAAAACCTAAGCAAAATGTAATCTCGCCATCCATGTGTAATACCCCGTATATTTATTGATTTTTTATTATGGGATTAATTAAATAAAATGAGAATTAATTGAAAATTAATCCGGATATAAATACTAGCGAGATGTGAGTTAGTATTTGATTATGATGCGTACATATGGTAATATATGAATATTGAAAATATTTAAATTGTCACGAGATAGCAATACGACAATTTGAGAAATTTAGTTGGGACGCGCGTGTCAGTCGCGTCAGAAATGTAATTATTTGAATTAAAAAGTGAATTTTATTTTTATCAACCGAATGGTCATTTTGAGTGCGCCAACGTGTCCGGAAGGGTCGAAATAGTCAGAAAACACTAGCGGGGGGTTTAGTTTGGGTCCCGGGGAATTTTTGGCCCATACTGGCAACCTAGAGGGGTATTTAGGTAATTTTAAAAATAAGGGAATTAAAACCCACGAAAATTAGAGTGTATATTTATAATTTTAAAGGGGCCACTAAGGCCATTACCAGCAAAAGTTAAGAAAGTGATGCTATGAACTGAACCAACTTGGCATTTTGTATTAATTTAATAAAGGAGTAGCTACCCAGTATTTAATTAGTCGGGGTGTCACACCATGCTCATATCAAACTCACTCTTCTTCTCCTCCTCAATCGTGTGAGCATATCGGGAGTACGTGGATCCAAATACTATGTCTTCTACATAAACGCGGGTAACCAATATAGCACCACTCTTTCTCCTGACAAATAATGTATTATCCAGGGGTGGCAATTCGGGTTAGTCGTGTCATTTTCGGGTCGCGTTGATTTTTATTTGAGTATAAATTTTGGGTACTCTTAAATCCATACAAGCTAATCGTGTCAAGTTCGGGTTATTTCGGGTTATTACCATAAACGAGTTATCGTGTCAAAAATTGCCAGCCCTATTATCCAGCCCCCCTCTTTTGAAGCCTTGATCTAAGAGAAAAGAAGTGAGCCTCTCGTATCAAGCACGTGGTACTTGCTTCAAACCAACAAGGCCTTCTTATGATAAAAGACGTGTCCCGGGTACTTTGGATCTTCGAATCCCTTTGGTTGTTCCACGTAAATTTCCTCCATTAAGGAAGACACTCTTAACATCCATTTGATATAACTTGAAGTGCAGATGACATGCTATGGCGAGTAGTAAGCGGACGAACTTAAGTCTAGAAACCGGAGTGGATGTCTACTCAAAATCTATACCCTTAATCTATGTGTAGATTTGAGTGACCAACCTAGCTTTATTACGAACTATGAAACTATTATCATCGATTTTATTCTTGTAAATTCACTTGGTACCAGTCACATTTGTCTCTTTGGGTCGGGGGACTAACTCCCAGACATATAGTTCTCGTGAAACTGAAGTAACTCATCTTGGATAGTGGATATCCAATTCTTCTCATTGAATGCTTCTTTCACATTCTTGGGCTCGACTTAGGAGGTGCAACAGAAGTAGCTAACCACATTTTGAAGTTGAGCGCTAGTCTTGACAGCTAGTGTGGGATCACTAAGTATAGCAGAAGGGTCGTGAGTGACTTTTAAACCCAAGATGGTGATCTTCCAAATCAAGAGTGGGATACACCGGGGTAGTATGAGGAACATGGGATTGTCACCGGGGGTGCATTATTCTTTACACTCGAGGCCATGATTAATAAGTGTCGGCAACTCGTCGTCTCCAGTGGTGATGTTTATTGACTCCATAACATTAGAGTTTGCAAAGTTAAATACCTTATAAGTCCTACTCGATGACGAATAATCTAAAAATATCCCCTTATCGCTTCGGGAGTCGAACTTTCCTAAGTTCTCTCTATCTATAAAATGTAGTAAGGACTCCCAAAGACACAAAAAATACGATAGGTTGGGTTTCTTCCCTATCCACAACTCATATGACATTTGTAAAGTGTGTGGACGAAGATATACTCGTTTCATCATATGATATGCGTTATTAACTATCTTTTCCAAAAAACGCCTAAGCACGTTTCTGTCAAGAAGCATGGATCTATCCATCTCTTGAATCGTCTGATTCTTTCTCTCAACAATACCATTTTGTTGAGTATGAATAGCCAAAAACTCGTGTTTAATGCCCACTTCATCATAATAGCTATCCACCTCAGCTTCTTTATATTCAGTGTTGTTGTCACTACGCATCCGATTAATTGTGACACCGTGTTGGTTTTGTAGGAAACGACACCTGGTTGTTATGAACTCAACCGCATCAAACTTTTATCTAAGAAATCCCACGATAGAGTATCTTGAAAAGTTATTTACTATCACGAGACTGTATCTCTTACCACCAATGCTCTTTGTATGTGTATAAGATCCATATGTATCAACTCCAATATGCGAAAGTGGTAATGGTATTCAACTTCGTATGGGAACTTCGAATATATTTTTCTAGTTGGCAAGGACCATAAATCGAGGAAGTTGGTTTCCCAAATGGTGGTAAGCCACGAACTGGGTCTTTCTTCACTAACTAGGACCATAAATCGAGGAAGCTGGTTTTCCAAACGGTGGTAAACACCCTCTCATTAGAACCTCGTTCCAAGTACTTTCAAACAAGATAGTAGTTCTCGTTCGAACGAGACGGAAAAAATCAGATTTTGTAGTTTTAATTAATACTGTCACGATTTAGACCGTTGGTTAAGACACATGTCACACTCCTACAATAGCAGATGAACTCGAGGGTTGAGCTTTGGGGCATTTTTTACATTTAACCCTTAGGGATTTTGGAGTATTTAAAGGGTATTTGAAGCCATTTCCTGCATTTTAAATAAGATTTTCCCTCTCTAGATCTCGGAGCTTCTCCACCACCAACCACCATTTACCATCCACCAACCTAGCACCACCACTCCTCCACCCAAACCACCATACTTTGACCTCTTTTAACCTTATTTAAGCCTAGAAAATCCATTTTCACCCCATGTTAGGCAAGATATAATTTTATGGAGATGTTAGGATTTTTGGAGAAGAAATGAAGAAAATTAGTGGAGTTTGAAGAGGGTTTTGCTGGGAGATTTAATGGAGCATGATTGTGGAGCTAGGCAACCTTCTTGAGGCCACCTTAGGAAGTGGGGGGTTGCCATCATCCCTGTTCTTCATCCAACCATGTTAGAGATTTTTGAGGTGGAAAACTCTACTCTTTAAGTTTAAGAACTCTGTTCATTGGTATTTGGTTTTATATGTAGGATTTTAAGAGTAGAATGTATACTTGTTGTAAGAAGGTCATTTTCTCATGATATATATAAAATGGGTTTACAAATGGCTTCAAAGTTTTGAAAAAATGATATGTTTCCAAGAAGGGTTGGTATTTAAACATTTTATGAAATAAAATATTTTGATATATTATCTTTCTTGTTAAGATATTTTGTGTAAAGTTTTAGAGTTTTCTTATAAAAATGGAATTTCTATGATGTTAAGCATCTATTCAAGTTTTAAAGAGAAAAAATGTCCTTTGGTCTTGTAAAGTATGTTTTTGCAACTATTATGAAATTTCTTATGTTATTCATGTATTAAACTCATTTTTATGAACTTTTGGACTTAAAATCCCTCTTCCTTATGTGCAAAATTTAGTTTTTGATGATAAACATATAAACAAGTACAATAGAGGGTTTTTAATGAGTTTTAACATGAAGTGAAGAAAATAGAAATCTCAGCTCCTAAAGTGTGCTAATGAATATTGAAAATGTGATAAGTGTATATTTTCAAGACTATATGTGTGAATAAAGAAAAATGGTGTTTTTCTTACAAAGTAATCTTCAAAATGCCAAATGATTTCTTTGAAAAAGAAAGTAATGAAATAAAGATATTTTCAACTTGAGAATTGTGTTACTCCAAAGTGTTAAGAAGTGTTAAGGAGTTAAAAACATTTAAGAGGTTAGTGTCTGCAACTTAACAGTGTTTTTTTTAAAAAAGAACACTTGTGAAAAGGAAGAAAAATGCAAGTTTGGAAACAAATGGGTAAAATGATAATTTTACGTAATGTGTAATATATTTATGAAATAAAAATATTGAAAAAGGTGTTATACAAAATGGTCCTATATGAGAGTGAATTCGAAATAGAAATTTTGGCTTCGACCGATAAAAGTAGAATAATGTCGACATGGTAAAGTGTTAAAACACATTGAAAAAGGACTTGGATGTGCTTGGAGAATTAACGAGGACCCGGAGTCTTAGGGTAAAAGACCCAAAACCACTGGCTAGAGCATACATGGCGTCATCGATAGTGTTGAACCCATTAAAGTATGCGCTATTGGTGCATTATGAACAAAAAATTAATGATAAAAAGTGAAACATGATAAAGAAATTGGTTGTGCAAAAAGATAATGAGAAAAGACAACGTTTTTGAAATGAAATTGATATATGTTTCTGTTTTGAAAAGGCAATTTGGACAAAAAATATGAAAATGATTAAGTTGAAGTAAAGTATGAGTTAATGACACAACTGAAGTGGTTAATAGGTAATCAAGCAAACTAAGATGGTTTTAACCCAAAATTAACCCAAGTGTGTATTGTGAATGATTTTAAAAAGGAAAATAAGTATTTTCTAACACGGAGTGTGCGTGTATTGAAAGCTGATTTTCAAGGAAAATATTAAAATGAATTTGGTGTGAGTAAATGGAAAATTTCGATCAATGAAGTGTTTTTTCTAAACAAATGCTATTTTGTTAAAGTTTTTAGCTGAGTGCATTGAATCGGAAAATCAATGTTAAGTCAAATAAAAAAGGGTCTTTTATAAGATTAGTGTAATTTAATCAACTCAAGTAACGTTTTGGAATAAATGGATTCATGCTTTAGTGTGTGACTAGAGTGACATGTTTAGGAAGTATTGATTTTGTGATAAGGACACATTAGGTTTATTGGTTAGGTACTTGCGAGTGGTTAATAATGATGATGTGATCAGGCGAACTTGATCCTTGGGGTAGTGTCATGTCGTAAGCATATGACAATTTAGTAGGCATGTAGATCCGTGTTGGTCATTATTTGAGGATGTTTACTCAGGACTTGGTTGATCGGATGCTATCACTATGATTAACGCCTTCGTAATTGTCCATTGATAGATTTGTATTGTAAGCTATTATGTAAGCTGCGTGTCATTGGCGGTAAATGTGTTACACGTGTAACGGTGATGATTTGAAGTGACATAGGAGTAAACCCTAGGTAGCCTTCTATGATCTGGTTTGGATAATATGATGCAACATTAAGGAATAGGATCACTTGTGATGTCAGTAGTGTGGACTTAAAGGCTTCTAGGTTGTTCACGACATCCTATATCATGCCAGAATTCTTAGCAACATTAACTTGTGGCTTAATATGTAGTATATAGCATTAGTTGTTTGAAAGGAAGTCCTTGGAGTATCCTTGAGAATAATTGCATGTGGTGTCCTTGGGAATAGGAGTTGACTTGTTGTGACACCTTGGGGTGTTCAATGATTGTAGTTTGCCATTTGTGGAGACTTTTAGGCTAGTATCCTTGTGAGTAACGAATAGTCGTGGGATGGATATTGAGAAATAGGTAGAGGGTACCAACCATAAGAGGATCGTAGGTGATGAAATCTTGTGAGGTCTTTGGTGACAATTACGTTGGGGTATGCTTGGTGTCCTTAGAGAACCAATTAAGTTCGGTGTTATGGAGTGCAAGTGTTCTAATGATGGTTGTATTGAGGGTCATATGATGATCTGAAGTTAGTGGTCAAGTTCAAAAGAGTTGAATCTTGTAGTCCTTGGAGAGGTCATATAATTTGGTATAAATAAGTGATGCAACCTTCTAAGGAAAATTAGAGATTAATGTCATGAGTGGACATGGAACTCATTTGTCATAAGATGACTGGTGTATAAAGTGTCATACTTGATTTTGATGAGTACTAGGAAATGTATTGAAGACTTAGATTGATGATGTCATGTTAAGGACTTGAGAATAACACCCCAGATGGGATATCGAAGTATGATTAGGGTATCGACATGTGTCGATAGTGTAAGTTAGAATAACCCTAATAAGGTAAGGATTGGTTCTTGGCATGTCTTGCCAGACTTGTACGAATTAGGAGATGTAGCACTGTGTACTACTTGTTATCCTTATAGTGCTAATGACGACTAGTGTGGTCGTCACGTAGATTCAGTTTGGGTAGAATTCGAAGATAGGCGCACTGACGACCTTGTGTCATTGGTGGTTGTAATAAAGTGAGTGTTTTCTGTAGTTGGGAATTGCCTAAGAAGATGTTGGGATAAAATCACTGTAAACTAGATAATAACCTAAGTGTGTTTGGTTGTTCACGGCGTCACGTTGACTAGAGAGAAGGACAAGGTCGGCATTGACAAAGGTGTTTGGCATTCATCGACTGAAACGCTTCGTGTTTATCGAGGATGAAAGGAGGAAACATTACTCCTAAGGAAGGAAGCCCGACGTTGACATTCCAAAGGACAATATGTTCATATGTTATGTTCGTCTCGTGGAAATGGACGGTTCGTGGTCTGATTCGTCACGGTTGGTGACCCAAGCCAGGGTTCATAGCTACACTAGGTTCTAATGATAACGTCAAGGAGGAGTTGCAAACTCCAATCGTGCAACGTAGGGTCGTACTTCGTAAACCATAGTTTGTTGCATATGAATGGAATTATTTAGGTACAATCGTTCGTTCATTTCAATTCACCATGTTCTTTGAATTCTGGTAGTCAGGAGTTGATTCTTTTAGTTTTGATAACTTGGGATTGTCTTATGTGGATTGTTCGTTATAGCGCAATTTGGCTCAGTGAAATGCGTATGGACTTGATGTGGTCATTACAGCTCGGCAACTGAGTGCACTCTTGTTTGAAATATCCTTTATTTTGCACAAGTTCTGTGTACGTGTGATTGTACATTTTACCACACGGTTTACTCATAGTATCCACTTTCCTTAAGATTAGCGATCTTATGAATTAGTCGGCATGACAATTAGTTGCTCTAGTTGTAAAGAGAAGGATTATGATTTGAGGATATCATAAAGTGTTAGAACTTGAGAAAACGTAACACGTAGTGTTGTTTTGCCATAGTAATGGATTGGTGTAATACTCGGGTGAGTGTTCCATAGTTTGATGCCTAGAATGATCTTAGGTTAGAAAAAGGATCTTGTGTGAGGTACCAGTCGGAAGCACTATTTTTTGGAGTGAGTGACTAACTATGGAGTTCATATCAAGTCTAAGTAAATGTGTGTGGTCAGGATGACCCGAGAATCCGGGGAGACTCAGGATGTTTAGTCCTAGAATTTGAAATAGTTCTTGATGATGGATTGGGTGTTTGTTGTGTTTCATCTTATACTTGAGTGAGTATTAGGCGCTGGACAGTGTTGCTCCGATAGATGTGTTGGTATGTCTTAGGTGTTGGCGAGGTAGCCTTAGGACTTGATTGAGCATGATCATCGGGTAAATGGAGACTCGGGGATTGTTATGTGACTTAATGGATAGCCTGATGGTGAGCGTTATAATATGTTGCATGTCGAGTTCTTTGGTGACAACCCCTTATGAAAGGACGTATGATGGCTTCTTAGTGATTGAGGATTTCGATGACCTAGCCTTGAAAGATCTTAATGACTTATAATAAGAGTTGATAACCCCCAGGACCTTGAGGAATTGATGGATTGAGAATTTCGAGGACGAAATTCCCTAAGGAGGGAAGAATATAACACCCGCCCCCGTGATTTTGACCGTACCCGTGTAATTTGGTGACTTGGTATGACCCAATCGAGCTTTGGACATTTTAGGTTAGACCATACTAAAAATTTGGATGATTTTGAGGCTTTGGTGCAATTAAAGGGATTTAGAATGGCCTTATTTGTAATTTGGAGAATTAGGATTGTTCGAACGAGATCCTAATCTCGTTAGAACTAAGACCAGGTAATACAAACGACATGTCTCTTTCGTTCGAACAACCAATTCAAACAACCTACCCCTGTTTAGAAAACCTACTCTCGTTAGAACCTCATTTGAAGTACGTTCGAGCAAAATAATAGTTCTCGTTCGAACGAGATCCAAATCTTGTTCGAAAGAGACTACAAAAATTAGATTCTATAGTTTTGGAAAATGTTGTCACGATATAGACTGTTGGATTAAGACACGTGTCACGCTCCTACAGTAGCAGATCAACTTGGGGGTTTAGCTTTCGGGCATTTTTGGAATTTAATCCTTAGGGTTTTTGGAGTATGTAAAGGGTGTTTGGGGCCATTTCTTGCATTTTAAATCATATTTTCTTTCTTTAGCTCTTGGAGCTTCTGCACCACCAACCACATTCCACTACCCTAGCACCACTACTCTTTCACTTAAACCATCATACTTTTAACCCTTTGCCCCCTATTTAAGCCTATTAAACCCAATTTCACAACATGTTAGGCAAGATATCATTTAGTGGAGATGTTGTTGGAGATTTTTGAGAAGAAATGAAGAAAATTAATGGAGTTTGAAGAGGGTTTTGCTGGGAGATTTCATGAAGCATGCTTGTGGAGCTTGACAACCTCCTTGATGCCACCTTATGAGGTTAGAGGTTGTCACCATCCCTCTTCTTCATCCAACCATGTTAGAGATTTTTGAGGTGGAAAACTCCACTCCTTAAGTTTAAAAACTATATCCATTAGTATTTGGTCTTTTATGCAGAGTTTTAGAGTAGAATGTATGCATATTGTAAGAAGGTTATTTTCTCTTGATTTATTTAAAATGATTTTACAAATGATAAAAAAGTTATGAGAAAATGATATGTTTTTTTAGAAGAGTTGGTATTTAAACATTTTATGAAACAAAATATTTTGAAATGATATCTATCCTGTTAAGATATTTTATGTATAAAGTTTTAGAGTTTTCTTATATAAATGGGATTTCTGTGAAGTTAAGTATTTATTCAAGCTTTGAAGAGCAAAAATGTCCTTCAGTCTTGAGAAGCATGTTTTTACAGTATTATGAAATTTCTTATGTTAATCATGTATTAAACTCATTTTTATGGACTCTTGGGCTTAAAATACCTCTTCCCTATGCACAAAGTTGTAGTATTTTGACGATGAGTAGATAAATAAGTATAATGGACGTTTTAGTGAGTTTTAACATGAAGTAAAGAAATTAGAAATATCAGCCCCTAAAGTGTGCTAATGAATATTGAAAATGATATAAGTGTATATTTTCAAGACTACATGTATCCATAAAGGAAAAATGGTATTTTTCTTGTAAAGTAGTCTTCAAAATGCCAAATGATTTTTTTGGTAAAGAAAGCAATGAAATAAAGAGATTTCCAACTTGAGAAGTGTGTTACTCCAAAGTGTTAAGAAGAGTTAACGAGTTAAAAATATTTAAGAAGTTAGTGTGTATAACTTAACAACGTTTTTGAAAAAAAAAACACTTGTGAAAAGGCAGGAAAAATACAAGTTTGGAAACCGATGGGTAAAATAGTAATTTTACGTAAAGTAGAAGATTTTTATAAAATATTTTTTTTGAAAAGGTGTTACTCAAAATGGCCCTAAATGGGAGTGATTTTCGAAATGAAATCAACGTAAATATGTGAATGACATGAAATAGTGATTTTCCAAAGTATAACACAAATATGGGGTGTAGTCCCAGTATTTTGGTTTTATTGATAAAAAATGGAATAACATGGACACGGTAAAGTGTTAAAACGCATTGAAAAAGGACTCAGATATGATTGGATAATTAAGGAGGGCCTGGAGCACCGGGTTGAAAAATTTAAAATCACTGGTCAGAGCATATGGTGGCGTCGCCGACAATGTGGAACCCGTTAAAGTATGCAAAAAAATAATGAGAAAAAGTGGAACATGACAAATAAATTGGTTGTGCAAAAAAATAATGATAGAAGACAACCTTTATGAAATGAAATTGATAAATGTTCCTATTTTAAAAAGGTAATTTGAACAAGAAATAAGAAAATGATTAAGTCCAAGTAAAGCGTGAGTTAATGACAAAAGATAAGTGGTTAATGGGTAATCAAGCTATCTAAGATGATTTTAACCCATAATTAAACCAAGTGTTTGTTGTGAATGGTTTTAAAAAGAAAAACAAGTATTTTCTAACCCCGAGGGTGCGTGATACTAAAGTGGATTTGGTGTGAGTAAATGGAAAATTTCGATAAATGAAGTGTTTGTCCTAAACAAAAGTTATTTTATTTAAGTTTTTACCCGGGTGCGTTAAAGTGAAAAATCAATGTTAAGTAAAGTAAAAAGGGATCTTTTATAAGATTAGTGTGATTTAATCAATTCAAATAATGTTTTGTAATATATATATATATATATATATATATAGGGAGAGGTTCTCTAGTGGACCAAAAGAATGGACTTTTTAATGGACCTTAACAAAAAACACATAATAACATATTAATTTTAATTCCTCTAGTGTAATTGGTCCGCGCCAGCGGCACCAAACACATGTGTCGATCGACCCCAACCGCCCCCACCCCACCCCGCCCCACCCCACCCCCACCCCCACCCCCATGGCAACCCTACTGTCATAAGGGCTGTCATAAGGGCTTCTATGGTGATGGTGGTGGGTGGTGGGGGGTGGTGGGGCGGGGGTAGTGGGTTCTGGAGTGCCGCTGGCACGGACTAATTACACTATAGGAATTAGAAATTAATATATTATTATGTGTTTTTTGTTAAGGGTCATTAAAAAGTCCATTCTTTTGGGCGACTAGAGAACCTCTCCCAATATATATATATATATATATATATATATATATATATATATATATATATATATATATATATATATATATATATATATATATATATATATATATATATATACGTAGGTGGCACGTTATAGAGTATCTTTTAAGCCGCTCGATTTTGTGCTGCATTGTTGTATTTTCCATTGGGCATTTAACACATTCCCTTTCCTTTGTTACGACTGGTTGTACGCAATTCCATGTTTTGAGAGCTTTATATAGGTGTGACACCCCGCCCAATTAAATATCGGGTGATCAGTCCTTTATTAAATTAAAAACAGAATGTTCGGTTGGTTCATTCTTAGCATCACTGTCGAAAAATAATAAATAAATAAAACCACCTAATAATAAATTAAGCTGGTGTCAAAAATATTTTTCTTTTTTAATATAACAAAATATTTTCATTTTTCAATTCAAGTAAAAATATAAACCATTCACCATACATATGAATATAATAAATACTGAGTCTGAATCACATACTAAAATGAATAAGATTGGATAAAACATTCCAGATCAAAACCTTGAACCAAAGAACCATAGTAAAAACCAATCCAACTAAAACAACTGGAAGTAAACTGAATACAATCTCTGATAAAAATGACTAAGGATGGGCGACACATGCCCTAAATAAAAGTCTGGATAGAACTAAATGAAAAGATAAGGGCATCTAATGCAAGGACCTACAACTTCCACAACAGCTGCAACACGTCAAATATTCCAAGTCTTTAAATCTGGTGTCCCTGTGGCTGAGCACCTGATATTGTACATATATAGCAAAAGAGAGAAGAGACGCAAGAGACGGGTTAGAGCCCGATGTTTTAAAAATCATTTAGCAAGTATTTAAAACTGAATTAAAGTAAGTATTACACGCATGTTAGATATCGAACTCTCACATGAGATTCCTGTGACACCCTGACTAATAAAATACCGGGTGATCAGCCCTATATCAAATTAAAACAGGAATCCCAGTTGGTTCATTCGTAGCATCATTGTCGAAAACCTTTTTAAAAGTTATAAACCACCTAGTATTACAAAAAGCCAGTGCCAAATTTTAACTTTTTATTTAAACGAGACAAAACATGCGGAAATACATATAAACCATTCACAACAACTGAATCGAATTAACTGAATAAATAATTTAACTACTTGACGAATAAATCATCGGCCACCAAAGTAAATAGTCCAATAATAATCATCCAACAACTGAATAAATTAATCTAAAAACTGTACTGAAAAGTCTGGGCGACAAGCCCTCAGTAAAACTGAAACTGATACTGATTCCTACTCCAGGAAAGAAACAACGATGCGTCTAATCCAAGCTCCTGCTAGCAACCACATGTGCCGTAGCTACGTGTCCCTAGAATAGAATATCAAGTCTGGCGTCCCTGTGGCTGGACACCTAAAAGGTTTTGAAAATAGTTTTATAGCAAAGGTTAGAACCCAAAACACTTTGAAAATATTTAGCACGTGAATTAACTGCAGTAATTAAAAATGTATGAATGCGCTTCATATTTAAGTTAGTCACACTCTCTTGAGGACATACTCACCCCTCCACTAATGTACACACCTAACGGTTACCTTAACCCCACCTAGTTGTACCACCCCGTCCAACAAGTCCTAGTATAATCCTCCCTTGCCTTTCTACTTTAAACCGGGTATTATTATTCATGGGTTATAAATTATCTCTCAAATTAACTTACTTAATTCCTTTTAATTAAAATCATATAACCATGGCACAAGTTATATAAAGTAAATACACACACACTCTATTTTTACCCGCATATAATATTTAATACCATTATATACGTATCTTTACTATAACATCCACATATATTTCATATGTATATCCATCCCTTCGAGTATACCCTCGCCGGATGATTTTTGCTAAAATTCTATCTCACTAGGTGTGCTCACATAACCTAGTTACCCAAGTCGGAATCGCTCACCAACCTGGCCCAATAATATAAACGTAGTGGAGGCGGTCATATTCCTTCCCTGAAAGTGAGATAAGCCCCTCATATACCGGACGCTATGACCTGGGGATATACTCGCCCTACTCTTCAAGCTAGGGGAATTCACCCACTTCGCGTAACCTCCCTTGATAGCACTAGAGTATATAAATTAAATTAATATCTAGCCCCTGATATTTAATAGTACACACAAAGTACATACATATATATACTATCACCACACCGTATATATAATATAAATCCCGACTTTATCGTGTACTAAAACCTGTAACACTAACCTGTATATTCCCGAGTCTATGGTCCGACTCAAATTAATTAATTTTATCCTTAATTAATTTATTACCTTCCCGAGTCTACAGTCCGACTCTATATTAATTAATTTACACATCAATTAGTTTAATACTTGGTGTCGCTCAACCAATATACCCGGAATCGCTCACTTGGCCCGTCCCATCTTTAATACCCGATTCTATATTCCGCCCTCAATTCATTTAATAATGTAGTGCCACTCAACTATAATACCCGAACATTTTTCCTCGGTCAGAAATTAATACTAACATTGATTTCCCAAAATTCATCCCTTGAGACATGCAATTATCTCCCCTGTCTAAACCCAATTATCTCCCCTTATAATTGCTAAGGAATATGTGCTACATATACATTTATCACTAAAATAAACATGGAAATTAAATTTTAAATTAATTTTCCCCTTATGTATAAAACTGGCAAAACTGGCAAAACTCTGGGACTGTCGATCGATCGATGCCCTGGGTCGATCGATCGATCGACAAGTTCCCTTTCTTCTCCGATTTTCTGTTAAGTTATTAACGAAATCCAAGCTTTATTTTCTCAAATCCCAACCTCAATTCATCATATTTATTTTCTTTACATCGATTATGAACTATAATCATCATCTAAACCTTTTAGCATCATTGATTTTACGAGTTATCATCAACTCAAGAAAACGAATTCCTACGGTACAATCCCAATTGAAATTCGAAAATCTGATTCTATAATACCCATAAATTCATCTCTAATACATGTTTTCTGTTATAGTTCTAATACCAATCAATACTAAATGCTTCTATAATATCAATTGAACTATTAAATCACACAACATGTTCAATTTCATAAAAAATCAATTTCATGCAATAACCCGCCCAAAACGAATTTTGGTTTACACCTCCCATAATATGAATTGTTTATCATCTATTTAAGAATCAAAACAGTTAAAAACTTACCTCTAATGGTTCGTAGAGTCTGATCCGTTGGTGCAGAGAAAGGGTTGATGAAGAACACCCAATTTGTCCCTCGATATGTCTCCAAAAAGTCCCCAATTTGTTCTTGATTTGCTTCCTTTGTTTCTCTCTCGAAGCCCTTAGTTTAGAATTGTGTTAACTGCCGTTCAACACTCCCTCAATTAGGTTTGAAACCCCTAATCCCACTTTTGGTCACATGGGCCTAGTTAAAATGGCCCAAATCCCCCCGTGTGGTCCCGACTAAGCCCAAAAATGCCCCGAGACCCGATTACTGCTCCCCGGTACTCTTTCTTGACTAACTCGACCCATACGGACTCAACCGCGCACTCAGAATTGTCATCCGAAATACTTTATAACATTCTCCAATTTTGACCTCAAAATGCGACACACAAAATTTCGAACCATTAAGCTTAAAGTCGCCAAATATGAATAATTCTTCCCACTCAAATAAATTCTCCAAATCATAAATTTAAGTTTCTTCAATTTAAGTATTTTTATATCTCCCAAAAGTAATTAAATACTAAGTCCTCAAAATTTCGGGGTGTTACATACTCCCCCCCCTTCCAAAGGAATTTCGTCTTCGAAATTAAGATAATCCCAGTGCTCCAAGCCTCGAATATCACTCCCTAGTCCTGTGCCTCTAAGCTCGCTACATTTATCTCTCCCGCTTCTAACTATGAGTTACACAAATATGTATTTTAATTAACTAGGGCGCCCATCCACCCTATACGCATGCTTAACCGCACGAAAGTTGCCCTAATTAACCAGGGTGTCCATACACCCTGTCCCCATGCTTAACCACACGAAACTTACCTGACTACGATAGCCGTAACCCGTAATATAACTTTCAATCCGTAGTCATATCCCATATATGAATAATATCCAGGGTACCCAACCTATGTACTAACGACTAAACATCTCCCCACTCTCAATGTTGCGCTAAGTTTTATGCGTGGGACGTCTCGCAAAGTGAAATCCAAACAAGAAACCCCCTCGATACACTATTACCTAACATTGTCGGTCGTTGAGATCTGTTAGACCCTCAGTCCATAGCACATACCCCCAAATACTTGTCTCTTAACACAAAATCATACACGCCTACTCTTATGATACAAAAGACAACATAAAATACCACGCCCTTACTATCACTAGTTCTTGCGCAAAATAAATCCCAAGCTATCTCTCCCCACTCGAAAATAATTCTAACCGCCCTGAATCGCTTCAGTATACATCCCTTTTTACTGGGAAAAATATAATAATACAAGACATTCTTATATGTCTATCGTACCACTCAATACAAGCTATATACACACATATATATAGGCTAGGCTCCCTCTCAGGTGACACCTAACAGGAGTCATTCATAATCTGGTGTCACGAACACCCAAAACTTACTATCACTATCTGTAATAGTTCACACCCATCGCTAACCAATCCATACCCAGGAAAAATTATGCTTTCATAACACTCCTCAAAATGAGTAAATCTCATGAAATATACCCTCTCAGTTTTCACGCTTGCTTCCCTTCAGATAAAGCAAAAGAGAGCCCCGTTACCCCGTGGTAAACATATACTTAATAGTGACACTACTATACACCCACTAAACTAGTCCCCCACACGAATATAGTGTTAATAAGAATAATGTGACTACCCGTGTCATGAAATTCACCCCATCTATTCGAGGATAAAACTCATACTTCCACTCGCCTATCCACAAGCGACCCAATTGGTTTCGAGACATAATATTCTCATCCGACCGAACTAAAAACTTCGCAATTGTTGTCCCTACTGGTCATTCCACTTCTATCCCCTGACTCACTATGGACATAATCAATTTTTGTGGTTCCACTTCCACACTTAAGACACCTCTCTGTGTCAATCCCTTGCCTCTGGCCCAAATGTCCATGTTGGGGTTGTCTTTCTCGCGTACGTAGTAATCTTGACCCTACGTGCTACCCCCGTTGTCCCATTGACTTCCCTAGCCCTATGGGACTCGTTATTGGCCTTGACGACCCGGATCAAATCCACCGTCAATAGGTAGAAATTTACTTAATTTAAAACGTCAAGGTGGGTCCCTTACTAGGTATACCCTTCCGCCGTGCTTCACTAGCACCATTAAATCTCATTTCGTCCTTAGGCTAAACTCTCTAACCTTATTGGCTCCTGTATCTTTGAAGCGTTAATGTAAGCTGGCAAACAAAAGATATTGACGACCTCAACACTAGTCATCCTACTCGTATTTCCCATCCATCCTTGTGTATTCTCACACGGTTCATTATCCACTTGTGGGTTACTTTATCCTTCTCCGTATCTCCTTCGTCGGTTATGAAGTTCGCTTATACAATTTATCGTCTGCCTCACGATTATTCACTATCTTACCCACTCCATAAACTCTGAAATTTCACTCACATCCCTATTTGAATACCGGAAGGACGATCTTATGGTCACACCGTACCCAACATTTCTCGTATGACTCCATATATTCTTCTTCATACATGGTGACTGGCTCTCCTACCCCTACAACACCACCCCACTAGGCTAGAATTTCATTCAAAATTTAGTCCTGGGTGCCGCCGCACACCACCCTACACAATTGTCTTTGGTTTATTTCCTCCCATTGACATATCGCGCTACTTTGCTACTCGAATCCTTATAGATGGCCCTTCTAAAAGGGTCCTTCCACACTTTCCCCACCCTTTGCTGACTACGCTGGTGAGACTGAAATTGTACCACCGTTATCTACAACAGTGCTTTGGGGAACTATCGCTCCCGGGTGATTATTCTATCACCACCGACCTGAACAACAATCAAGGTTGTTCCTATCACGATCACCATTTCCAGAATACCCAATGTCTTCTGTTGAGCCTATACTCCCGCAATCCTCCTATTGCCCTCGTTGGTCGTCCCAAAGAATGATCGGTATACAAATCCCCAACCGAACTCGTGTATGAATCACATCACTATACTTGATAGCAGGAGAACGTAAGTCGCATATGTAGAGGAATATAACAATCCTATCATAAGGCTCTACCTCAAAGAACGCTAAGCTGAAACATGAAAAGCCGCACAGATCATAAGGACACTAGATTCTCTGATACCATCTGCGACACCCCGCCTAATAAAATATCGGGTGATCAGTCCTATATCAAATTAAAACAGGAATCCTAGTTGGTTCGTTCTTTGCATCACGGTCGAAAACCTTTTTAAAAGTTACTAACCACCTAGTATTCCAAAAAGCCGATGCCAAATTTTAACTTTTTATTTAAACGAGACAAAACATGCGGAAATACATATAAACCATTCATAACAACTAAATTGAATTAACTGAATAAATAATTTAACTACTTGCCGAATAAACCATCGACCACCAAAGTAAATAGTCCAATAACAATCATCCAACAACTGAATAAATAAATCTGAAAACTATACTGAAAAGTCTGGGCGACAAACCCTCAGTAAAAATGAAACTGATACTGATTCCTACTCTAGGAAAGAATGAACGATGCGTTTAATCCAAGCTCCTGCTAGCATCCACATGTGCCGCAGCTACGTGTCCCTGGAATAGAATATCAAGTCTGGCGTCCATGTGGCTGGACACCAAAAAAGTTTTGAAAATAGTTTTATAGCAAGGGTTAGAACCCAAAACATTTTGAAAATATTTAGCAAGTGAATTAACTGCAGTAATTAAAAATGTATGATTGCGCTTCATATTTAAGTTAGCGTCGCACTCTCTTGAGGACATACTCTCCCATCCACTAATGTGCACACCTAACGGTTACCTTATCCCCAGCTAGTTGTACTACCCCGTCCAACTAGTCCTAGTATAATCCTCCCTTGCCTTTCTACTATAAACCGAGTATTATTATTCATGGGTTATAAATTATCTCTCAAATTAACTTAATTAATTCCTTTTAATTAAAATCATATAACCATGGCACAAGTTATATAAAGTAAATACATCACACTGTATTTTTACCTGTATATAATATTTAATACCATTATATACGTATCTTTACTACAACATCCACACATATTTCATATGTATATCCATCCCTCCGAGTATACCCTCGTCGGATGATTTTTGCTAAAGTTCTATCTCACTAGCTGTGCTCACATAATCTAGTTACCCAAGTCGGAATCGCTCACCAACCTGGCCCAAAAATATAAACGTAGTGGATGCGGTCATATTCCTTTCCTGAAAGTGAGATAAGCCCCTCATATACCGGACGCTATGACCTGGGGATATACTCGCCCTACTCTTCAAGCTAGGGGGATTCACCCACTTCGCGCAACCTCCTTGATAGCACTAGAGTATATAAATTGAATAAATATCTAATCCCTGATATTTAATAGTACACACAAAGTACATACATATATATACTATCACCACACCGTTTATATATAATATAAATCCCGACTTTACCGTGTACTAAAACCTGTAACACTAACCTGTATATTCCCGAGTCTATGGTCCGACTCAAATTAATTAATTTTCTCCTTAATTAATTTATTACCTTCCCGAGTCTACAGTCCGACTCTAATTTAACTAATTTACACATCAATTAATTTAATACTTGGTGTCGCTCAACCAATATACCCGGACTCGCTCACTTGGCCCGTCCCATCGTTAATACCCGATTCTATATTCCTCCCCTTAATTAATTAATTACACCTCAATTCATTTAATAATGTAGTGCCACTCAACTATAATACCCGAACATTTTCCCTCGGTCTGAAATTAATACAAACATTGATTTCCCAAAATTCATCCCTTGAGACATACAAATCTCGCCCGTCTAAACCCAATTACCCCCCCTTATAATTTCTAAGGAATATGTGCTACATATACATTTATCACTAAAATAAACATGGAAATTAAAACTTTAAATTAATTTCCCCCTTATGTATTAAACTGGCGAAACTGCCAAAAATCTGGGACCGTCGATCGATCGATGCCCTGGGTCGATCGATCGATTGACCAGTTATCTTTATTCTCCGATTTTCTGTTCAGCCATTAACAAAAATCTATGTTTTCTTTTCTCAAATCCCAACCTCAATTCATTATATTTATTTTCTTTTTACATCGATTGTGAACTATAATAATCACCTAAACATTTTAGCATCATTGATTTTACGAGTTATCATCAACTCAAGAAAATGAATTCCTACGGTACAATCCCAATTGAAATTTTAAAATCTGATTCTATAATCGCCATCAATTCATCTCTAATACATATTTTCTGTTATAGTTCTAATACCAATCAATATTGAATGCTTCTATAACATCAATTGAACTATTAAATCACACAACATGTTCAATTTCATAAAAAATCAATTTCATGCAATAACCCGCCCAAAACGAATTTTGGTTTACACCTCCATAATATGAATTGATTATCATCTATTTAAGAATAACAACAGTTAACCACTTGCCTCTAATGTTTCATAGAATCTGATCCGTTGGTGCAGAGAAAGGGTTGATGAAGAACACCCAATTTGTCCCTCGATATGTCTCCAAAAGTCCCCAATTTGTTCTTGATTTGCTTCCTCTGTTTTCTCTCAAAGCCCTAAGTTTAGAATTGTGTTAACTGCCGTTCAACACTCCCTCAATTAGGTTTAATACCCCTAATCCGCTTTTTGGTCACATTGGCCTAATTAAAATGGCACAAATCCCCCGTGTGGGCTCGACTAAGCCCAAAAATGCCCCGAGACCCGATTACTACCCCCGGTACACATTTCTGACTAACTCGACCCATCCGGACTCAATCGCTCACTCAGAATTGTCATCCGAAATAATTTGTAACATTCCCCAATTTTGACCTCAAAATGCGACACACAAAATTTCGAACCATTAGGCTTAAAGTCACCAAATATAAATAATTCTTCCCACTCAAATAAATTCTCCAAATCATAAATTTAAGTTTCTCCAAATTAAATATTTTTATATTTCCCAAAAATAATTAAATACTAAATCTTCAAAATTTCGGGGTGTTACAATTCTCACCTCTCATCTATTGTGCACGCCTAACGTACATCTAATCTCACCTAGCTATGCAACCCAACATAACTAGCTCGAAGTCATAATGATTCTAACTATACTCGCTATTAGTATTCTCGTATCGCCCATACAGTACGCTATTAAATTAGCGTATACCGAACAACTAATTAACGTGTTTCTCAATTCATAATAAATTCGTTATACATTAAGATTTATTTTATATAGCCACATTCCAATCTACAAATTACACACAGTAGAATAATTCACCAGGTCTTGTATATATATAAATATAGTCACAACATCCCTATACATATACATACTAATTATAGACCCCCTGGCTAAGACCCATTAGCGCATCTAACCATATTATTCCTGCACCCCCGGTTTATCACCCATTAGTGCACTTAACAATAATATTCCTGCATCCCCGAGTTATCACCTATTAGTGCACTTAACAATAATATCAGATAATAGGCATACACACATCCTATTAATATCCATAGGTATACACCCAACCTAATCATATAATTTCCACATATTGAAATCTGTTATTACTATTCTGAATATAATTATTCTTATTAGGGTTAGGGTTTCTAACTCTCTCTCTCTCTTTGGTTTCTCTCTTCTCTCTCTACTCTCTCTTCTCTCTCTACTCACTCAAATAAACGAAGTGGCAAAAGTCTCTTCTGGCTGAGGGTTAGCCTCCTTATATAGTGGGCTGAGAAGGATCGAGAAGATGGTTCAAAATCAAGGGCTACGATTTGATCTAGGTAGTTTGACTTTGATCCAAGGGTTAGAGATAAGCGGTAGTTAAAACGCTTCTGATTGGTTTAAGAGGGATTCACCAGGATTGAATTAGAACGCATGATTAACACTGTCTAATGGATGAGATTGATCACATGGGTTGTCTCTTGAAAGAAACACAAATCAAACCGATATATAAGCGACATGTGTAGGGCTAGGATTAAAGCTGAAACGCGTGTTTTGGAAATAATTACCAAGACACCTTGTAGTCTCCGGCGCTTTCGGTTTCTACCCAAGTGAACTTTCACCAATAAAACCAACAATCCAGAATTACATAATGACCCCAATACTTTATAAAACCAATTTTAATTAAGACAAAAAGTGTTTTAAAAATCATTTTAAATTCCCAAAAATTATTAAAAATCAAATTTAGGGAAATTAACACATACAACACACACACAACCAATAATATGCAATAAACAAGATATGAGTGTAATCCTAATGTGTGTGAGTGTTGGTACATATACCTTTGATTAGACAAACAAAAGGAATAAATTTTAGACAATTTCTAAGGCTTTTTGGATTCTAGGAAAGGACACAATTTTGTCACTATTTCCAAACTAGATGAACACTTATACAATGTAGACTCAAGTGAGTCAAGAGTATAAGCTGCTTCAGAAGACGTAACCGTATAAACAAGAATACAACAGTCCTAAAGATAGGGCTATATATCAAAGGACGCTAAGCTGAAGCATAATTACCCGTACAGATCCTAAAGGACTTTAGAACCTGATGCTCTGATACCACCTGTGACCCCACACCTAATTAAATACCGGGTGACCAGTCCTTTATTAAATTAAAAATAGAATGGTTCATTCTTACCAATACTGTCGAAAAATATTTAATAAATAAACCACCTAATAATAAATTACGCTGTTGTCAAAAATATTTTCCCTTTTAATATAACAAAATATTTACATTTTCCAATTCAAGTAAAAATATAAACCATTCACCATTCACATGAATATAATAAATACCGAGTCTGAATCACATACTAAAATGAATTAGACGGGATAAAACATTCCAGATCAAAACCTCGAACCAAAGAACCATAGTAAAAACCAATCCAACTAAAATAACTGGAAGTAAACTGAATACAATCTCTCATAAAAATGACTAACGATGGGCGACACATGTCCTAAATAAAAGTCTGGATAGAACTGAAAGAAATGATAAGGGTGTCTAATGCAAGGACCTACAGTTTCCATAGCATCTACAACACGCCAAATATTCAAAGTCTCTAAATATGGTGTCCCTGTGGCTGAGCACCTGATATAGTACATATATAGCAAAAGAGAGAAGAGATGCAAGAGATGGGTCAGAGTCCAATATTTTAAAAATGATTTAGCAAGTATGTAAAACTGCATTAAAGCAAGTATTAAGCGCATGTTAGATATCAAACTCTCACATGAGATTCTCACCTCTCATCTATTGTGCACGCCTAACGTACATCTAATCCCATCTAGCTATGCAACCCAGCATAACTAGCTCGAAGTCATAATCATACTAACTATACTCGCTATTAGTATTCCCGTATCGCCGGTACAATACGCTATTAAATTAGTCTATACCAAATAGCTAATTAACGCTTTTCTCAATTATGAATAAATCCTTTATACATTAAGATTTATTTTATATAACCTCATTCCAATCTACAAATTACACACAGGAGAATAATTCACAAGTTTTTGTATATATATAAATATAGTCACAACATCCCTATACATATACATACTAATTATGCACCCCCGTGCTAAGACCCATTATCGCACCTAACCATATTAATCCTACACCCCCGGGTTAGCACCCATTATCGCACTCATTAATAGTCTTCTTGCACCCCCGGATTATCACCCATTAACGCACTTAACAATAATGTTCCTGCACCCCCGGGTTATCACCCATTAGTGCACTTAACAATAATATTCCTGCACCCCCGGATTATCACCCATTAGTGTACTTAACAATAATATCAGATAATAGGCATACACACATCCTATTAAAATCCATAAGTATACACCCAACCTAATCATATAATTTCCACATATTGAAATCTCTTATTACTATTCTGAATATAATTATTTCAAGTATTCTCTCTTGAATTTGTAAGATTAATACATCCCACGCATGCCCAAGTCTTACGCCACACTTGCCATAATATAACATCACATCAAATATCAGTGCACTTCATTAAGATTCCCGCATTACAAGTCCCGAAAGATGCCCTAAAGGTCCGCAACTAAATTCTGAAAAAGTAGCAGAACGGTCCGAACCCACTAAGAAAACGATCCAAACCCTTTTTTTTTATGAAAAACCGTCCGGACCTTTTAATAAAAAAAAGATATGGACCTTTTTATTAAAAACAGTCCGGACCTATTAATAAGGAAAATGATCCGGACCTATTAAAAAGCGGTCTGGACCTCTACCCATATAAATGCAGCCTTACCCAGATACGTTCTCTTCACCATTTCAACACCTCTAACCTCTGCGGATTATTCCCAATCACCAATCAACCATTCTAAATCATCTTCCTAACATGTATGTATGATTTCCACTAATATAACATATGTGAATCATCACCCATCATCATTATAACTCAACATCCCCAAATTTAGATCATAAGAACCCTAATTTCCCAATTTATAATTAAAGAACCTAAACAACCCAAATTTGTTCATCGATATAGTTTTCAAATTTCATGATTAATCCTCTACATACATGAAGTAATTAAACTACTAATCAAATCAGTCCATTATCATAAATGAAACCTCCAATTTTTACCCAATTTCATATTTAATTCATGATCAAAATTCACATACACTAACATGAGCATGATTATTGCTAAAGGAAAGCAAATAATGAACACTTGTCTCAAATTTGAATGTCTGATCCACTTATGATGTTGGTATAGATGCCTTCCTCACTTTCCGATCTACACGATGGTGGTGGTGGTTGTGCAAGGTGGTGTTAATTGGCCTTCCTCCTTTGGGGTTTGCTCTCCCTCACCCTATGTGATTCTCTCTTGATTTTTGTGTAACTTAATTATAATGTAACTCCCGTAACTGATATAATAATCATCAAATTTTCGTCCATTTTAATTCCCCCAAAATCCAAATGACAAAACTACCCCTATAGGGAGCCGATTAGGCCTAAAATTACTTCGGAGTCCAAATAAAATGCCCGGGTATTGTTTTCTGACTATCTCGACCCTTCCGGACTCGATGGCGCACTCAAAATTACCATACAAGTTAATAAAAATGAATTCTCTTTTTATTTCCATTAATTAGTCCCGACACGACTCACACGCGCATCTGACTTAAATTACCAATTGTCGTATTTCTCACTCTCGACAATTTATCAAAATGCATAATTCCATATTACACATCACACAGTAATATTCGACCAATAAGTATTAACCCTGGCACGCTAGCTAATATATATTTTAACCCGGATTAATTAACCGTTAAATCTCACATTTTAATTCAATTAATCCAACAATAATAATTAATCCCATAATTATTTAAATCATCTAGAATACGGGGTATTACATACTTCCCCCTAATAACGGAATTTCATTCCAAAATTCGGAAAATAAGGCATACTTGGTAGGAATAAGTCTGGACACTTCTCTTGCATATCCGCCTCTCGGTCCCAAGTATACTCCTCCAAATTGTGGTTCTCCCACTGTACCTGCACAAGTGGAACTACCTTCGACCTCAGTCTGCTGTCGCTATGGTCTAGGATAGCCACTGGTCTCTCCTCATAAGAACTATCGGGCTGCAAATCAATCTCCTCTATCGTAATGTGGGTGTGGGCCAACTCATTCCGAAGATACGCCTCGCTGACAAAATGTGGAACACATCATGAATACGATGCAAGTGCTCCGGTAATCCAAGTATGTATGCCACTGGTCCGATCCTCTCGATGATAGAAAATGGTCCTACGTATCTCGGAGCTAATTTTTCTTTCTTCCCAAACCTCATTTCCCCCTTCATAGGAGATACCCTGAACAAAACCTGGTCCCCCACAGTGAACTCCCTGAAGGGTAGAGATAGATAGAGCTTTGGTCTTCGCAAAGCAAAGTGATATGTGGACACGGATCATATCTAGCAACTTAAAATGTGGTCTTCTCAAAGCAATATTATATGTGGTTGATATTCATTAGTGCTTATGGCTTTGAAAATGACACGTGACTTTTGATATTCTCAAAGAAAATCTATTTTGTGTTTTAAAGAAAATTAAATGTGTACATGAATTTATATATGTTTTTTATGAATAATTTTAGGGAGATTCTTAAAATTGTACACAAAGCTCAAAGCCAGTAATGTGTCACACGAGTATTAGTTGGTGTTTTTGTGTTTGTGGGTTCACACCACCGAGATTAATCAATACATGTTTAACACATCACCGAATTTTTATTTTGTGTACAATTTTAGGGTCTCCCTAGGATCACTTTTTTTATATTTTTATTTTCATGCATGAAATATATTTTTGAATGCAACAAAAACAAATGCTCCGTTTTTTGGTTTTTTTTCAAGTCTGGATTTTCTTTTTCTTTTTGTTACGCTGACCTTTTTTTCTTCCAATTTTGGATATGTTTGTCTTCCAGTTGTCCTTTTTTATTTTATTTTAATTGTTTTTTAGTGCAATAATTTATTTACTTTATATGGTATATGTGGATGTTGGCTATAAAAGGTTTGTAATTCAATTTTTGTTGCTTAAGAACTTAAAAAATATTATTTCATCCATTTATTTACGCGTCATCAAGTAAAATGACCAGTATGATACAAAATGAGAATTTACGTTGTTGATTTTATTGGTTTCGCATGTGTTTTGATAGCTTCATGATAAACACCAAAAAGTGTACATTTTACACCCCGAATATACATATTTTAGTTGCTCATTCTCGACAATAATGGTCTTATGCGTGTAAATGTTCAATGTGCAGGCTTGATTGCGTTTGCGGTTCTAATAAATTTATTTCAAGCCAATTCGCTGTCAAATGGAGCTAATTACCTTCTCCCGTAACCTCACCCGAGCCTAAACCTACCCCACACCCCATGTGTGTTTATTTTGTGCCTTTTTATATTTTTTAGAATTTTAGTTTGAGTCGTTTTTATTTTTGGGATTTATTTAGAATTTTTGGGTTTTATTTTCTATTTTTATATTTTATTTTCATTAGTGTAATTTTATTTTATTTTGATTAGTTTTTATTTTATTTTATTAGGATTAGTTTTTTTAGGAATTCATTTATTTTTAGTTTTATTATATTTTACTTTTCAGGATTTTGGTTTAGTTTAATAGATTTTTATTTCTTTTTAGTCTTATTTTTTATTTGAGCCTTTATTTTATTTTTAGATTAGGATTTTATTTTTAGATTTTAAATTTATTAATTTTATTTTTTAGTTAGTTATTGTTATTTTTAGTTGGATACAAATTAAACACACACACACCACACTATCCTACACTCACTCACACCTAAAACAAATCCCTCACCCATACCCTTTTTGCCATACACCTCACCTACACCTTATCTCCCCCACTTTTTCTTCAACCTCCCAACACCAATTTTCTCTCTCCTCACTCACCACCATTAACATACCCCCTTTCCTCACCTCATCATCTCTAAACCTCACCACGCCGAACCCATTTTCGAGACAACCCATAAGACCCGGATACCCCCTGCTCCTTATACCAACAACTCCCATCTCCCTCCATTCCTAAACCTCCCATCCGACCTCAAACTCGAGAACCACTCTGACCGGAGCTGACCCAAACTCAGCCCACCTACCCATTCCCTCACTCCTTCGACCCCGACCTTGCCCGGTTCAACCCAGTGCAACCCGGAACCCTAGCCCACCTATCCGATGCTAACCAGAAGCCCCCGACCCATCAACCTCCATAACCCGCCGATGACCCCTTTTCTAACCTGAACACCTGCCGACCCAAGGACGGAGCTACATGGGGTCGAGTGGGGGCTCGAGCCCCCACGGAGGATTTTTTATTTTTTTTTAGAAATGTAGGTATATAAAATATTTGGGGTAAAAGTTAAAATAGAAAAATTTTGGGACTTATATTTACAAATAATTAGAGTATCACAACAACCCAAATGTTAAAAGACCTAAAAATTTTATATCATGTTTCAAACTCTGAAACAGAGGAGAGCGGCTGGCGAGAGAGAGAGAGGAGCCATTTCCATTTCCGGCAGGCGCGCGAGAGAGAGAGCCATTTCCGGCAGGTGAGTCATTTCCGGACCAGGCCAGTCATCCCATTTCTTTCCCCATCCATTTGTTTTCATTTTCACAACAGCGGAGGAGCCTAACAGGTATTTGTGTTCATGTTCTGTTAATGGGGTTTGCTGCTTCTCATATTTATTTTCACAACTAACTTCTTAGTCTACATTGTGGGGTTGACTTGATGATATAACTTAAGGGTTTGCTTCTCTCATATGTCAGAAAACAGAAACCAACAATTGAATTAATTTATGTTTTGTTAATTTAGTCTACATTGTGTTTTGTTAATTTAAAGAGTTGGTATTTAGTTTAGTTGGTTTGGTACTATTGTTTTGTTTATTTAAAGAGTTTAGTTGGAAATTTATTTATTTAATTTATGTAGACTAATTTGAATGGGGTTTGTGTTTGTATTAATTTTATATCATCAATTTTTTTTTTTGTGGGGGGGGGGGGGGGGGGGGGATATTAAGTGTTATACCTTGTGGTATGAGTTCCGTCGGGGACGATTCATTAATGCTATTTGGGAGAGATTTGGGAGATTTTTTTGGTACCCATAGTATCACTCATTTTTATTAAAATATTAATGAACCTAATTTTTTTTGTCAAATTAGTCAACCTATAGAGAGATTTATTTTTATTTAGGTCAAATCAGTTAAATTTGGGGCGAAATTTTGTCTTAAATATTTATTTCTCTTTTTATTAGATTAAATAAATTACGTTATTTTTGTCAAATACTCAAAAATAACCTCAAAAAATTCGGCTCGGGGGCTCCCGCCCCCGAACCCCCGGTCATCACCGCTAAATTAGCCCCTACGAACATCAATTCCTGGCTACGTCCCTGTGCCGACCCTTACCCCAAACCGAATCCCATATCTCCGACAACAAAAACGATCCTAGCTCCGGATTAACCCACCCAGCTCCGAGTCGAACCTCTGCTGCTCCAACACCAAAACCGCCCCATCAGTTCCTTGACCCGAAAACGCTGTTATGACAACTATACTTCGATGTCCGCTCAAAACCGGAGCCAACCCCATGTCCATCAAACCCATGTCCCATTTTCAAAGCCACATGCACACCCCACGATTTCCTTCTCCACCCGTTAGAAAACCAAAAGCAAAATTCCAAACAAAGCCAAATAAAATGCCCATGTGTCCACTTAAAACCACTTTACCCAAATACCCCCAACTCATCCTAATTACCACACCTTTCACTTGCACCTTTTAAAACCCCAAAATATCCTCCTACACCATAACCACATACACACCCCTATCCTATTTAACCAATTTACCCCCATGCTCCATGCCCAATATAAATTGAAGAAGAATAACAAAAATAAAGAGGGAGTCCAATTAGAGTTTTAGAGAGTTAGAGAGAGAAACACTTTATATTTTTAATTTTTTTAGGTAGGTTTTTATTTTAATTTTATTTTTTAGAGAATTATGAGAACTTAATTGTTGAGTGATTCAAATAAGTGTTTGTAAGTAATTGAATATTGTGGAAAACTCAATTTGAATGGATGCTGCTCAATTTCAATGAAGGATTAGAGTCCAATTTTGAAAATCAAGGAGACTAGTTTAAAGATTTGTCCTCTCACCCTTCTATTTTATTTGTTTATAGCCTTGATTATTTAAAATCATGTTTAAAATCATCTCTCGAAAATCATTTACCCTCTCTCGAGGTGTAAATACAAAAGTAAGAGTGCAAAATTAATCATCAAAGAAATATTTAATTTAAATAAGCTAATTAAAGTAAGTTTAAAATCATGTTAGGCTAGTTATAATACCCATTTTAGATTCGAACTAGAGATAGGGGTCTCTCAAGTGCGGTACTATGATTTGAATTTCAACTCTAAATTTATTATCTATGATTATAACTAGTCTACTAGATCGATCCTCGCGGGTGATCTATTAAATGATGTTTAGATATACTTTTCAAGAGTTGTAGGAGTGTTAAATTTAATTAACTAAAATGTTATTATTAAAATTACATTTGAAACGAGAGTTGATTTGTGATTTTGATACTAACTTGGGATAATTAATTTTAACGAACTAATTAATTTTGATTAACTAAAATATTTTGATTTATCCTATCCCTTGATTGTTCTCACTTTTATTTTCTTACTAATCTCATATTTTAGATTTTTCTTTAGTTACATTTACTTTGTTTCATTTTTATCTCAGTTCTTTTTAGTTAGTTGTTTTCATCTTCCATTTAGTTTAGTGTTAATTCACATTCTCACCCAAAATTGTTTTAATATCGAAAAAACTAAAAAAATAGAAAAAGTACAAAATCCCAAAAATAAAATAAAAAAAGTGAATTACAATTGAATTTGTCTCTAGCTTTACCCCCCTGATGTGGATTGACATCCTTACTTACCTCTACACTTTAAATTTATATTATTTTATAGGTATTTGAGGTTTTGATTGACTTGGCTTTAAACAACGACACACGCAAAAATGCAAAGTTATCACTTCACAAGAAGGTTTTGACGATGAAATGCAAGTAGAATGTGTCGCGGTTGCTAGTACGGTGCTTTTACTAACTAGTGGGGAAAATTATTTGGAATATCTTGACAAAGATCCACCCCGTAATAAATATTTAACACATAGACAATTCTTAAGGGAGCGGGTAGGTTACATGATACAATACATCTTAAGGTTTCCGAAAAAGTTGCTATTTTCCTCCACACCATTGCGCACAATGAGAAGAACTGAGCTTTAAAGTGCTACTTATGGCGTTCGAGGGAAATTATCATTCGTTATTTTAGTGAGGTTTTGTACGCTATTTTCTCATTACATGATGATTTTATCAAACCGCCCGGAGAAGAAATACCACAATAAATACAAAATAACCCAAGGTTTATGCCATATTTTAAGGTAATTTTGCGACAATATTTTCATTCATAAGCTACTCAAAATTTTATTCATAAATGAAGATAATTATAATTTTTAACTATATTTTTAGGATTGCGTGGGTGCGATCGATGGAACACTTATTCCTCCTAAAGTATCAAATGATGTCATAGCACGATTTTGTGATCGAAAACGTTGTATTTCACAAAGCGTTTTAGTTGCTTGTTCATTTGATCTAAAAGAATGTTATATCGGGTTGGGAATGACCGACTTCTAGGATATCATATTATGCCCTCATAAGGAACCACAAAATTACTTATCCTTAAGGTAATTTGCATTCATCTAATTCCCTATATAACTAATATATTTCATCATTACTTGGTGTTCTTAAATTGTTGCAGGAAAATGTTATCTTGCGGATGCGGGGTTTCCACTCCTGAAACACTTCATTACACCATTTCATAGTACGAGGTATCATTTGAATGAATTTAAAGGACGCACTTGAACCACTGCGTAAGAGCTTTTTAATCATAGACACTCTTCACTACGAATTGCAATTGAGCGCACATTTGGGGTAATAAATAAGTGGCTTGCTATCTTGCGAGAGGAATCGATGTTTCCATGGACAACCCAAATTGATTTGGTGATTGTTTGTTGCATCATTAATAACTATATCAGAGGAGTAATGACCCATGATTCTTTGTTAGATGATGTGGATAGGGAATTGGAACAACAATAGCCCCCAATTAATGCAAAAAATCTTTCTAAAAATGAGGATGGTAGAGCGGGAAAGATACTTAGGGCTACGATAATGAATAATATGTGACGAGATTATAATGCTCATCATTAATATGGTGTTAACTTTCATTTTAATGACCGTCTTTAGTATTATGTTAACTATTATTTTAATTCTAATCGTTTCTATATCTTTTGTGTGCCTTTTTTCTTAAATTAATTTGATATTTTATAATTGGTTTATGCATATTTTTAACCTTTGCTCAAATTAACAATTTTGAATGCAATATTTTATAGCAATATGGAATAATTTGAGGATCCTACTCCAACAGGGAAAGAAAAGAAGAGAAACACCACGTGGACTTTAGAAATGGATAGATATCTCATTGAACCATTTCTCATTCAATGTAACGAAGGAAAAAAAATACACAAGGTGTTCAATGAGGTAGCATATGTGGCCACTGCTAATGCATTAGTTTTTTTTTCACATTGACATTAACAAAGATAATGTTATCAACCGGATGAAGACAATCAAGAAAGGCTGTAGAGATATTGAACAAATGCTCAGCCAAAGTGGTTTTACTTTTAACTATTCAACTAAAAAGGTCGAGTGCAGTGATGATATGTGGGAGACTTATGTTAAGGTAATTCTATGCCTATAGTTTTATTACTACTTATTTTATTTCTTTAAAAGTATACATAAATTGAAATTTATTTTATAGGCACATCCAAAGGTGAAGAGCTTGCGATATAAACGTATAGAATTGCTTGAAGAACTCAGAATCGTTTGTGGTAATGATGGAGCAATTGGTGAATGGTGTCGAGGGGCCCCAGATATTAATGCTAGACTAACGGCTGGAGACTACTATAATAGCCAATATGATATACCTGTGGATGACACGAATCTTGATGATAGTGGGGACACAATTGTGTAATACCCCATAATTTTATGGCTTTTAACTATGAGATTTATTAAATGAAATTGCTATTAATTGTAGCAATAATTAAATTAATTTAGGATAATTAATTGGAAATTAATTCAGATTTAAATGACTAGCGAGGCAAGAGTTAGTATATAATTATGATGATAATGTTGAATATTGTGAAATCGTGAAATTGTGAAATTGGAGAATTAAACATTGAATATGGGTAGGCTTCATGTAGATAAACTTTTGGGTATATACTAGTTATGAAACGATGATCCATGTATAGGAAGTTGTGAATTTATGTTGAGTTATATGAAGATCTTGAAGGAAATAGAAGAAATAGGGTTTTCATGAAAATTGAGTATTTTGATTCAAGAAACTGATGATTCATGATGATTTAATGATTCTAGTACGTTAAAGATGATGCTAACATGTTAATAGGATGATGAGTGAACTTTTTTGGGAGTTTGGGACGTTGTAATGATGAATTAGAGGTGTAAAGAGGAAGAAACCCGTAACTGTTTAAGAGAAACTGGGCATTTACTTGCTTGATCGATCGATCGATCCAAGAATGTCCATCGATCGATGATCGATCGTTTTCGTCGATCGATCGCCCCTCCTGATTTTTGGTAATTGTTTTCCATTAAGGATTGATAAAAATTCCAAGGTTGATGATGATTCTTAAGGTGATTAATTTGATATTGTGGGACTTAGTTAAAATCAGTAGGGTCTTAGTTGATGCCCGTAAAAATGGTTTGCCTTATGGAATTAAATGCTACTGCTTACGAGGGTTACCGAGTGAGGTACGGTTAAAAATAGTTCGAATTGAAACTATAATGGGAATGAATGATTATGTAAGGATAAGAACAGTAACGGAGGGACTTTAAGTTATTGAGATAACGTTAGAAACTAACAGGAGACCTAGTAACCTTTTGGGATAGGTTTAATTACTCAAATTGATACGACAAGAGTTATCAAGCTAAATATATATTACGTATGATGTTCGGAATAAAGTTGCTATGTACGAGACTTACTAGATGGAATGTGTGAATACCTATATTATTATATGATTACTTAGGTTGTGTGAATTCCTAGTGTATGGATTTCTTATGTGTATGACATACCTACCATACTTGCAATCACGGGAGGTTGGTTTTCGGAAAAGGGCCATCTTATCTTTGTGTGCCTTCGGGGGGATTTAGATTGGTACCTTAAGGACATAGGATTGTGAATGACTTATTTGTTAGTTGATAAGTCAGCTGACCATGGGAGCGTAGGTATGTGCGTGATCCATGGGTAGGTGAACTATGTTCGCCTCAAATATCTGTGATTTTTATTGAGACGGTTACTGAGTGATTCAGAACACGTGATCCTTACGTACATGATGTACATGGATTTGATATCAGAGTATGTGTGAACCGCAACTTAGCCCAGGGGTGCCTTATATGTGTATATGTACTAAGAGTGATTTATATATATACTTGTGACTAGTTCACTGTTGCTTAGTAGATGTGAAGAACTAAGATATTTGAATGGACTAAAAATGTGAGAATTTAAATGACACTTGAGATAAGTAATTTAATGAATGTGAAAATGGGTTATGAATATGATTTGTTTGAGTGTTACGAGTAGATACTCTATGTTAGAATGCGAAAGTAGGAATGGTACAGACTAGTTAGTTAGCGACATAACTAGGATGGGTTAAGGGAATACGTTAGGCGTGCACATTAGTTAAGAGGTGAGAAACTCATGTGAGAGTACGCAAATAACATGTTTATCATATGTGTTGTTTAATTGTAATTTAAAAACTTGCTAAAGTTTTAAACTGTTTTCACCTCGGGCCCTGACCCATTTTACTCCAAATCTATTTTTGTTTTGTAAAAACATTTTAGATGCCCAGCCATAGGGATGCCAAGCATAGTAGTTACATTGCATTGATGTGTTGTAGATGCTGTGGAAGTTACAGGATCTTGGTATTAGACGCCTCCACATTAATTTTTGATTCCTTTAGGGCCATTCATATCAGTTAGGTCATGGTGCCCAGTTCTTATTTAGAGATTGTAGATGCAGATTTTCAGTTTTATTTCAGTAATTGGTTTATTTATTCAGACTCTTGTATCGGGATTTTATTTTACTCTGGTATTATTATTGGAGTTTTTACTCCAGACTCAATTTATTTTCATTTTAGTTGGTTACTTACATGAGTTTGTTTATGCGATTAATGGTTGTTGATTTAATTACTTGGTTAATGTTAACTTAATTAATAAAATTGTTCATCTCTCTTTTTAAATATTAGGTGACTAGTAGTAAATTAAATGTTTTCGATAGTGATGCTAAGACTAAACCAACTTGATATTCAGTATTAATTTCATAAAGGAGTAGCTACCCGGTATTTAATTAGACGGGGTGTCACAGGTGGTATCAGAGCATCAGGTTCTAGTGTCCTTTAGGATTTGTGCGACCTATTATTCTTCCAGCGTAGCTTTCTTTGATATATAGCCCTATGTTTATGATTGTTGATTTCTTTGGTGAGATTTCATTCTCTTGCTATAATGTATATGTTAGTGAATCTTATTTGCATTCGGGTGTATTCGTGTACCGAACAATGTAGTATGTCGTGCGAGTTGGGCGGATAGCAGGAGGCAAAACTCAGTTGAGGTTATAAGGTATATTCAAGAATAATAACCGTAGTTGGGGTCACCCCTATTATGGCACGGAAGGCCAGGACGGTAAAGACGGCTTGGATACAACACATGACTTCCAGGAACCAGTGTAGTAAAAAGTGGGGTCAAATTAGACTGACCCAGTAAGATTGGAATGGGAGAGAGTTAGACGAAATATTGAAGAGAACCAGCAGTGAAAATACTAGAAATGCGGAGATAGCGTGTGTTAGCCAACGAAGGTAAAATATCCAAAGGCATGGGCATATGTCGGAGTATGGCTAATCGGAAGTGAAAGTTTAGGGTAAAATTTTTTCTTGACTCATAAGAGCAGAGTCACCATGGTGAGAAGCAACCACCACACTTAAAAGTGGAATGTTTCGTCAAGAGAAGGCGCATACGTATGGTTTGGCCATAAGTTCCTTCATCAGATGTTCATGATAAGATGCGAACGTTGTTCTGAACTCACACAAGAGGGGTGGACAGAGGTCACTTTGTGAAGAGAAATTTAATTAATTAAGTAACCTTACACCGGATGAAGTAGGTGCAATGGATAAGAAGACATTGCATGGGAAAATTAATTTACAAGAAGAATTGTTAGCACTTATGGGGAATTATGCTTGGACGGTCAATGCAGATGGTAACAAAGTCGCGCTGTGTTAATATGGAGGTAAATGCTTCCTTGCGTGGGGATCTACAAGAATTGAAGAATTTAGATATAGTAAGACTGGGGGAAACGGTGTTGATGAAGCACCATAAGGGGGAGACCCATCAGGAGACCCATTTAGATGATTCAGATATCTGAATTGTTACCGAGCGATGGTGGTGATTTCAGGAAGATTTGTCGAAGCCAATAGCGTGTTCCTTAGGGCCATCAAAGCTAAGGGAACAACAAATGTAGTCATCAGAGTCGAGACTACCAACGCCTGAGAGAAGGACAACCCTAACATGGTCAGTGTGACCGGAGATAAGTGGAGTATGTGTAGAGGTATTTTGTGGGGAATTAAACCCGTGCGTTAAAAAATTTCCCGAAGCAAGTATAGGGATAAGGGTATGGTGCCTAGCAAGGGAAATAGTTATTGAAATTTTTGATTTGGTATGGATAGGTGTGTTAAGTCCAGGAACCATTTAAGCAGCCAGGGTGATTGACAAGGTAGAAGTATGAGTTATATCCTCAGATAATGATGTGTGTTGTATGTGACATGAACGAGTTACTACATTTTTATTATTGCTATATTCACATGAGAGACGAGTTTAGTGCGTATATCGGCAATGTTATTATTTATGTGAATATTTTCTCTGGTATAGTGGGGTTACCTTTAGTGTTATCCGTGGAGGATGAATGGGTATATCGCTAGTGGTACATACCTTATTAAAATTTCTCATTTTAGTGTTGTGTAATACGAGTATGATACTATCCTAATTATGGTTTTTATAATATGATTAAACTGATAGTCTGGGAATATTGCAAGTCTATCTGGGTTACTACCTTAGGGTAGAATGTTTTGTTCTCGCGAGGCCCCATCTGCGAGAGGACCGGGCTCGCTTTTATATATTTGTATTTGTGTATTATTGAGACTTAGAGACGTATAATGGTCTCAGATATATGTTCCCGATATGTGTAGGGACTTTATTGATATAAATCGGAGTGTATTTATTTTACTGTTCATTGGACATATTTAGCTGGTTATTATAATTAACGCTCAGGATGTGGTAATAAGAAGAGTGAATTGTTATATCACCCTTTAGAGACGTGGAAGTTAATACTCATAGTTATATGTCTGGGGATAGGATTTTGAGAGCCCCGATATATTTGCATGATGTTTATGGAATGTGATTACCATCAATGTTAAGAGAGAGTGTCATTCAGAAGAAATTCTTTGTTTAAGTGTAATTGTGAAAGGAGATGTAACTTTATCGTCAAGAGACGGGAATATAGGGGTACATGTTATGGATTAAGGGTCTAACGGATTTCGATGACCGATAATGCTAGGAAGTAGTGTATCAGGGGATGGGGGTCCCTTGTTTGGATTTCACTTTGCGAAACATCCCACGCATGAAACTTAGCGTAAGGTTGGTAGTAAGGAGAGGTTTGACCATTCATCCATGATTTGGGTACCTCGATCGTTATGGAAGTATGTAGTTATAACTGGAAGTTAAAGGGGTAAATTACGATATAAGGCCAGTAGAGCCAGTTGTGTGGTGAGGAAGTACTGATAATTTTGTTTTATTATTGGCGGGTTGAAGGATGAAATGATGTTTAGGAGGATTTAGAATTTAAAATTCGGGGGTGATTGAGAACGCCCAAGTGGTATACCCACGTTGCAAATGCAGGGACAATAAAGAGTTTGGAGTATTTATGACACGTATGTGATGTTTAAACCCGTATGCATGGTTTATAAGGGGTGTAGACACCCTGGTTTGTTGATGAGATAATCGCCGGAAGAAGAGACATAGAGATGGGTGAAATTTTTACTTGTGAGACTTATATGACGAAATGGAAGGGGTAGAGTGGATTAAGCATCATGAGAAGGACGTTAATCTATAGATTCATCTGCAATCAGAGTAGCACGTCCAAAATTGGTTGAAGGGCAGTGGGAAGCCATTTAAAAAGTGGGTATCCCTTGAGAAGACAAATATTTAACTATTATGGACACTTTGGAGCCGAGTTCCACCCGATCGAATATTGAGGGTGGTTTACGCGTAAATAGAGTGAGGATGTTGATAAGGTATAGAGAGTCCAGATGTGCACAACATGGTAAAAAGTGCACAGGTCAAAATTTTTGGTATACGCCAAAGGATGAAGAGGGTTATTAAGTATCACTTAACCGGAAGAATTATACGTGAAAGTCGGTATTGAAAGGGGTATAGTAAGTAGTAGATCGTTTGAGTAAGATGATCAGCCTGATAATTTTATATCAAGCCGACGATTCAATTGTTGTAAGAGTCAAGTTGGTAAATTTCTTTGAGGGGTTGCCAACTTATAAATAAGTAACAAGTTCCTTCAAATGTGTGGAACGGGTTTCCAAGAAGGAAAGAAATTGTTATATCCTTGGGTTATTTACACTATTAGATAGTGATCGTGCCGGTATGTGGCCTTAACCAGTATTAATCCGAACTAGGATGAGATACCCGAAACCCACCTTAAATATGGGGTAGAAGGACGTAGTGGGAAAAGTTTCATTTTGAGAAAGTTGTATCACCTAAAACTTGAGTAATAGGCGCAAGGTGATTGACGACTGGTGGAACTGTATGAAAGTAATTTTGGATTCATTGGGATCATTTCATTTCTAGTAAGTGAAGTATAATATGGTAATGTGGAAAGGATATTACCTAATAGGATGTTGTGAGAAAGAACCCATACCTATTTATAGTGGACAAGGTGCTTATTGAGGTTTGTGTGGATAAACCTTACTATCCTCCCTCTGGATGCTTAGAGGTGAGCGGATTATCCGAGTTTTCAATCAGTCAAAAATTGGAGTTCAATGACTATAATGGATTAACCACCAACCGTATGAAGTGGCTTTCCCTTATGTAAAAGTCACAATGCTGGGAACAGAGATTCAAAGAATGGACAAGAGTAGTCTGATGTTTTATGGTTGCTCCCAAGAGGGGAATTTTGTATTGAAATAAACGCGGGAGTTATTACGAAGGAGGTATGATCTCCCAATAATATTGAGATAATAAGGCTAATGATGTGTAGGCTATTCTTATTCGAATGTTGTTTAGTAAGAGAACAACGTGAGGTGCATTTATTGAGGTGTAACCCTATAACTGATAAAGTGTCAGGCATGTTCAACGAGCTTTTTGTGAAGCGAGGGCTGTAGTGATTGAGCCTTTCTTTGTATTTTGTTTTGGAGTACAGGAGGATACCTAATTTTCTAGGTATGAGTACTTTTTTGAATTTCGAGACGAAATTTCGTTATTAGGGGGGAGTATGTAATACCCCGTAATTTTATGGCTTTTAATTATGAAATTTATTAAATGAAACTGCTTTTAATTGTAGAATTAATTAAATTAATTTGAAATTAATAGTATTTAAATATGATGATCATGTTGAATATTACTGAGTGATTATGGTAATCTGCGTTTATTGAATTTATTAAAATTGTCGTGAGTTGAAAATACGATAATTTAGGTAATTAAGTTGGGATGCGCATGTCAATCGTGTCAGGACCAAATTTAATGGATTTAAAAATATTTTATTTTTATGTCATTCGTATGATCATTTTGAGTGCGGCAACGTGTCCATAAGGGTCGAGATAGTCATAAAATACTAGCCGGGGATTTAGCTTGGGTCTCGGGGCATTTTTAGGCCTAACCGGTAACCCGAGAGGGTATTTTAGTCATTCCTATTTTTGGTGAATACTGAGCCACGAAAATTAGGAGATATTTATCAGCCAACACTTATGGTTATTAGGGCCATTATTTTTTAAACACAAGAGAGAGTAACGTGAGAAGAGACAAAAGGGTTTCAAGAGAATGCCAAGGGTTTCCAAGGCAAAACAACCAGCACCGTCGCCGAATTTGTGACCGAAAAGAGAGGGAGAACCAACAAATACTGTCATCAATGGATCAGAACTTCAAATCAGAGGCAAGTGATTTATCTTGAAAAGATTCAAAGCATATATTTTACATGATAGTTTAGATTTGATGATTTATCATAAATAAGTGAATTAATTGTGAAATTGGAGAATTAGACATTGAATATGGGTAGGCTTCATGTAGATAAACTTTTGGGTATATAATAGTTATGAAACCATGATCCATGCATAGGAAATTGTGAATTTATGTTAAGTTATATGAAGATCTTGAAGGAAATTGAAGAAATAGGGTTTTATGAAAATTGGATGTTTTGATTCAAGAAACTGATGATTTATGAGGATTTAATGATTCTAGTACGTTAAAGATGATGCTAATATGTTAATAGGATGATTAGTGAACTTTCTTGGGAGTTTGGGACATTGTAATGAAGAATTAGAGGTGTAAAAAGGAAGAAACCCGTAACTGTTTAAGAGAATCTGGGCATTTACCTGCTTGGTCGATCGATTGATCCAATTATGTCCATCGATCGATGATCGATCGTTTTCGTCGATCGATCGACCCCTACTGATTTTTGGTAATTTTTTTCCTTTAAGGATTAATGAAAATTCCAAGGTAGATGATGATTCTTAAGGTAATTAATTTGATATTGTGGGACTTAGTTAAGGTCAGTAGGGTTTTAGTTGATGCCCGGAATAATTGTTTACCTTATGGAATTAAATGCTATTGCTTACGAGGGTTACCGAGTGAGGTATGGTTATAAATCATTTGAATTGAAACTATAATGGGAATGAATGATTATGTACGGATAAGAACATTAACGGAGGGAATTTAAGTTACTAAGATAACATTAGAAACTAATAGGAAACCTAGTAACCTTTTGGGATAAGTTTAAGTACTTAAATTTATACGATAAGAGTTATCAAGCTAAATATATATTACGTATGATGTTCGGAATAAACTTGCTTTGTACGAGACTTACTAAATGGAATGTCTGAATACCTGTATTGTTATATGATTACTTAGGTTGTGTGAATGCCTAGTGTATGGATTTATTATGTGTATGACATACCTACTATACTTGCTATCACGGTAAGTTGGTTTTCGAAAAAGGTCCATCTTATCTTTGTGTGCCTTCGGGGGGATTTAGATTGGTACCTTAAGGACATAGGACTGTGAATGACTTATTTGTGAGTTGATAAGTCAGCTGACCGTGGAAGCGTAGTTATGTGCGTGACCCATGGGTATGTGAACTATGTTCGCCTGCAATATGTGTGATTTGTATTGAGACGGTTCCTGAGTGATTCGAAACACGTGATCCTTGCGTACGTGATGTAGATGGGTTTGATAGCAGAGTATGAGTGCATCGCAGCTTAGCCTAGGGGTGCCTTATATGTGTATATGTACTGAGAGTTATTTATATATATACTTGTGACTGGTTCACTGTTGCTTAGTAGATATGAAGAACTAAGATATTTTAATGGACTAAAAATGTGAGAATTTAATTTACACTTGAGATAAGTAATTTATTGAATGTGAAAATGGGTTATGAATATGATTTGTTTGGGTGTTAGGAGTAGATACTCTATGTTAGAATGCGAATGTAGGAGTGGTACAGACTAATTAGTTAGCGGCATAACTAGGATGGATTAAGGGAATACGTTAGGCGTGCACATTAGTTAAGAGGTGAGAAACTCATGTGAGAGTACGCAAGTAACATGTTTATAATATGTGTTGTTTAATTGTAATTTAAACACTTGCTAAAGTTTTAAACTGTTTTCACCTCGGCACCTGACCCATTTTCCTCCAAATCTATTTTTGTTTTCTAAAATTTTTTTAGGTGCCCAGCTACAGGGATGCCAAGCGTAGGAGTTCTATTGCATTGACGTGCTGTAGTTGCTGTGGAAGTTACAGAATCTTGGTATTAGATGCCTCCACATTTATTCTTGATTCCTTCAGGGCCATTCATATCAGTTAGGGCATGGTGCCCAATTTTTATCTAGAGATTGTAGATGCAGACTTTCAGTTTTATTTTAGTAATTGTTTTATTTATTCAGACTCTTGTATCGGGATTTTATTTTACTTTGGTATTATTATTGGAGTGTTTACTCCAGACTCAGTTTATTTTCATTTTCGTTGGTTACTTACATGAGATTGTTTATGCGATTAATGGTTGTTGATTTAATTACTTGGTTAATGTTAACTTAATTAATAAAATTTGACATCTCTCTTTTTAAATATTAGGTGGCTAGTAATAAATTAAATGTTTTCGACATTAATGCTAAGACTGAACTAACTTGATATTCTGTATTAATTTCATAAAGGAGTATCTACCCGGTATTTAATTAGACGGCGTGTCACAAATTAGTGAGGAAAATAATACTCAAACTAATGAATTTGGAGATCCAGTTGATGGGAGTATTTGAGGAAACTCATCAGGATGATCAACTATTAGAAAACATGGTCATCGCTCTAAAAATGTTGACGCGTATTTTGAGACTATGAATTTAGTGTCTTTGATCATTAAACAAATGGGGGAAGAAAGTAAATGAAAAAGTGAACTTAAAGCCAAGAAACCCGCATTAGATTAACGTATAGCGGCAACAGATCCGTCTATATTGTTACAGATACTGCATGAACTTGAAGTATTGAGCCAAGAAGATATTTATGTTTATTTTGAAGGTCTTCTAGCAGGCAAAATCAAGGCCAAGGGATTTATAGCACATCCTCCAAACATGCGAATTACTTTTCTACAAAGACATTATTGTGTTGAATCTTCAGGATTTGGTGCTTATAGTTCTAGTAGCGATTTTGAGTTCTTTGATGAGTGATTAGTTTTTCGACTTCTTCAATTTATTGATGTTAAGATGTTTATTATTTCATTTTGAATAATTTGTTCAATGGATTTGAACCTCGATTTTATTATGTTTAATGTAGTTTAATAATGTATTATTTTGCTAATTATTTGTGGTGTGTTGGGAATTATTTATTTAATTGGAAATATGAAGCTTTCATGCAATTTTTCTACGACTTTTATGACAACCAGACATATAATTCTTTAAATTTCTGGTAGGAAACTGTTGTCAACCAAACACACACAGGAAAGTGATTTTCATTTCCTTTCCTTTACTTCACTTCACTTTTACCGAGAATCATTTTCCTGCTTAACTTTCCTGACAAACAAACATAGCCAAACTGATTTCATTAGTATAAGTAAATAAGTTGTAAAAAGACCTCAAAACCCTTTTTAACACCCGCCTATTAATTTTAAAAGAAAGACTTTTCACATGATACATTAAAACACATTTTGTTATGAAACCATCTTAGTTGAGAAAAAATGGTGTAAGAATCACTAGCAGAATGAGGAGATTTACATCTCTCAAGTAAGTTTTGTTGTATATTTCCTATGGAAAGAACATAAAATTTAATTAATTTATTTCTGCAAGGAACGTTATGGGAAATCTGTCTTTTAGGTAAAATTTCTCCCAATCCTGTTGAGAATGAACCGTGAGTACACTATGGGTTTTATTTGAATCTACCTTTAGGATATAATGCAGTGTATGAACAGTTTTTTGATTCAAACTATGTACTGTTTGATCAAATTGAGAACACTCTGAATTTGTAATATGATAATGAAAAAAATATAGAGGACAGAGAGAGGAGAAATTAGAAATTTTCGATGTCCAAAATAGAGGTCTGAAACTCCTTTTATAGCCATTTCTATGACTATTCTTCAATAGTCACAACTCTTCATGTAGTGACTCAACAGCCGTTGGATCATTCCAGTTTGAAATAGATTTGATCTAACGGTTCATATTAGGCGTTCCATCGTAAGAGAATGGACACCACCTACACGAAAATCTACTAGTTCATCTAACGGATCAAATCAAGTCATTTCAAATTTTAAACCTCTTGATGAGATCATTTAATCACAACCGTTGATCTGTTTTACTTTGTCAAAGCTTTGGGCTCCCACGCTCCAAGTTACTATGCGCACGTGCGAAGTTCAAGTGCGTATCAAAGCGCGCAATGCACCCTAAGTTGGCCAATCGCCCTTTCGCGCGTCACGTGTTGCGATTGGTGGTGCTTAAGCACCGCCGCAATGCATGAGATCATAGACTCTTATTTGACTATTTAACTAAGAATCTTAGTTGTCCTTTAGTTGATATACCACTACTTTTTGTGGTAATCTTCCAATGTGAGACTTGAGCACTTTCCATATCTTTCACACCCATTTGCTCATTTTTCTTCCTTCTAAAATTAATACCCAAACTATGTTTAAAATAAAACACCAATTAATATAATAAAATTAACAACTAAATATTATATTATATTAAATGTTGAAATTTATCCAACATTCCCCCACCAATTTCAATATACACAAGAGAGGATACAAAGGATCGATAAAACAATAATAGAAAACTTTTTGCCACTATCACTGAAATCTAGTACATAAATGAGAAGTGTCTTCCGAACTTGAACTTCTATATAGTGTAAATAATTCAAAGCTTCATCAAGGTACTGTGGTGAGCGTATCTTGAACCATGGACCTTTTGAGATGATCTAGAACTATCACACATACCGATTTCTGAGTTTAGAAGTGTTCTTTTAATATGCACATTTATGGCCTTGTGCTAATCCTGATTTCACGAGTGCTTTAGGATCGGTCTTGATTACATAGAAAGCGACCACACTTTCGACACTCATATAGCTGAATCAACTTTAGTGATTCTGCGAGTCAAACTTCCAACACTAGGCACATAGGAATGAAACTTTTGCATGAAAATTCGTAGTGTTCCATAACTATAATTTAACTTGTTTGTACCGCATTAAACTCTATCTATATTTCCAAGATATGAGTAGTTGTGTTATTTAATAAACCTTAGTCCCATTCTTTTTGAGGTGATATATATCATCTCCCTAACAAGACCTTTAGTCGAAGGATCTGCTAAATTCTTATTTGTTTTAACATAGTCGACTGTAATCACTCCATCCTTGAGTAATCGTCTTATAATTTGATTCCTTAGACTAATGTGTCTAGATTTTTCGTTGTAGGTTTTGTTTGAATTTTTATAAATTGTGGCTTGGTTGTCACAACTTATCATAATAGAATGAGATGGCTTTTTCCATAAAGGAATACCAAATAACAAATTTCTAAGCCATTTTACTTCTTTACACGCATCTGCTAGGGCTATAAATTTAGATTGCATTGTTGAATCTAATACACATGTTTATTTCTTAGATCCCCAAGAGACTTCCACTCCTCTTAGCGTAAACATGCAACCAGTAGTTGACTTTGATTTTGATTCAAGATTGTTTCAACTTGAATCACTAAATCCTTCTAAAATAGATGGATATTATACATAATGTAAGCCATAATCCAAAGTCATCTTCACATTTCTAAGCACCCTAAAAATTGCATTCCAGTGCTCTTGTCCTGGATTACTTGTAAATCTACACAAGACACCTACGGCATAAGAAATGTCTGATCTAGTGCAATGCATGACATACATTAGACTTCCAATAATACTAGCATATTTAAGTTAGTCCATAGCACGCCCAGTATTTTTTATTAATTTTATACTAGGATCCACTAGTGTAGCAAATGGCATCAGTTCAAAATGATTATATCTTTTAAGAACTTTTTCTATATAATGAGAATGAGATAATGCTAAAGAATTATTCTTTCTCACAATTTTGATTCCTAAAATCACATCAGCTTCTCCAAGATCTTTCAATCAAATTTTGAGGATTGAAATCTTTTGGTTTCTTCAACATATTTGAGGCTAGACCCAAATATTAACATGTCATCCACATATAACCAAATAATAACACCAACACCGTTTTCAAATTTACTATATATACATTTGTCGGCATCATTAACTTTATATCCACGAGATATTAAAATATTATTAAACTTCTCATGCCGCTGCATGTGAGCTTGTTTAAGGCCGTAAAGAGATTTAACTAGTTTACACACTTTCTTTTCTTGGCCAGATAAAACAAACCCTTCGAGTTGTTCCATATAAATATCTTCTTCTAAATCGCCATTTAGAAACACAGTTTTGACATCCATTTGATAAATTACTAAATTATGAATAGAAGCAAGAGATATTAATATCCTAGTGGAAGTGATTCGAACAACAAGAGCGTATTTATCAAAATAATCAATTCCATATTTTTGCTTATAGACTTTAGTAACTAATATTACCATTAAATTATTTATACAACCGTACGGATTTAATTTTTTTTAAATATCCATTTGCACCCAATAGCTTTAGCTTTAGGGGGATGATTGGAAATAACCCAAGTTTGATTTGACAAAATAGACTTCATTTCATCATTGATTGATTCTTTCCAAAGGACAACATCCCTAGATATTATCGCTTCATGAAATGTTGTCGGTTCATCTTCTATATTAAGAACAAATTAAGCTTTATTCTTAGTTTCATTTAAATCCCCTTCAACCAAATAAATAACAAAGTCTGGCCCATATCTTTTTTCAATTCTTTAATTTTTTACTCCTTTGCGGTTCAACGTCATCCGCTGTTTCTAAAGAAGACATTGGTTGTGTTAATTCTTTTGAAGGTGAGGCGTCAACAATCGAATTATTATTTTATAAACCTTGATTCAAAGTACTAAACTTTGTTAGATGTTCAAAGAATTTCACATCTACCGACTCAATGATTTCTTGAGTTTCAAGATTAAAAAATCTATAAGTCGTATTGTTACTAGAGTATCCTATAGAAGCACATTTGTAAATTCTATTTCCTAGTTTAGGTCTTTTAGGTTTAGGCTTTCTTACATAAGCAAGACATCCCCAAACTTTACGACGTTTAAGATCTGGCTTACGATTAAACCATAATTCGTATGGTGTAATATCCTTGTTTTTCCAGTGGAACTCTATTTAAAATATAACATGCGAATAAAACCTCTTCTCCCCATATAGACAAAGGAAAACCAGAACTTATTAACATTGCATTTACCATTTCAACTAAAGTCATATTTTTCCTTTCTGCCGTTCCATTTTGTTGTGGCGTATAAGGCGCCATAACTTGATGGATTATTCCATGAGTATTAAAAAATTGTATAAACTCACTTGGGCTATATTCACCACCCCTATCAGATCGTAGGACTTTAATTTTTTGATTATGTTGAGTTTCAACTTCTGCTTTAAAAATCAGATATTTCTCGAAAACTTCATCTTTAATTTTAAGCAAATATGTATATGCATATTTAGAGTAATCATCAATAAAAGTTAAGAAATATTTATATCCACCGCGAGTCATACTCTTCATATCACATACATGACTATGAATAAGATCAAGCATTTAGAATGTCCTCTCAACAGATTTAAACGACTTTCCAGTTATCTTCGATTGAGCACAAATTTCACATTTTGCAAGGTTATCGAATTTACAATCCGAGATTAAATCAAGATTAGTCATATTTTTAGTACTTTTATAATTTACATAACCTAATCTACTATGCCATAAAGAAATATACTCAACCATATAAGCATAACTAATATCATTGATTACATTAATTTTGATCATTTCGTTACAAGAGTACCTTTTGCTAATAATTTGTCCATTCTTGGATAAGACAAACTTATCAGACTCAAACACAAGTTTGAGACCTCTCTTATTTAGAAGGTTCCAAGACACAAGATTTTTACCCATATCAGGTATATGAAGTACATCAATTAGAGTAAGAGTCTTTCCAAAAGTTAATTTTAATTCCACTGTGCCTTTCCCAACTACATTGGTGCGGAGATTATTTGCCATATTCACTTCTTTTCCAGCAATTTCTTGATATGTTTTGAATGAAGAGCGATCTTTGCATATGTGGACCGTTGCGTCATTATCCAACCACCATCCACTTTCATTTTCAATTTAATTTGCTTCGCATACAGTAGCAATAAGATCTTCAACATTATTGGTTTCCTTCGACCCTTATTTTTCCTTAAATGCCTTGTTTTTAAGACGACATTCTCGAGAATAATGGCCCGGTTTGTCATAGAAGAAACATTGCCCTTCTTTTTCTTATTTGCACTTGCGTTCTTAAATTTTGAATCATTCTTTGCTTTTAATTTTAAGTCTTTGGTATTCTTGGATTTTTGATCCTCAACCATATTGGATTTTGAATGACCCACACTTTGTTCATCCTTCTTTTCTCGAATACGAGAATCATCTACAACACGAAGGTGGCGAAAAAGGGATTCCACTGTGTAAGTCTTTTCATCATGATTAGTTTTCTTCTTAAAGCCATTCCAAGAGGTTGAAAGTTTTAAAATAGTCACCCCTACTTGAAATTCATCTTGAAGATTAATTCCAGCGTCTTTAAGGTCACCAATAATTTGTTGGAGTTTATGTTCTTGTGCAAGTCATTACTCATTCTAGAATTCATATAGTTAGTAATTAGAAACCTATGGTTTCTCTTTTCCTCATTTTGATATTTTGTCTCCAATTCCTTCCATAATTCATCTGCCGTCAGAATCATTCGACGAGTGCTATAAACAGTTTGAGACAAAGCATGGAGGATGTGTCCTCGACACATAAATTCATCTTCTTTTCTCTTTACACACTTCTGATTTATTTCTTCGGTGTCTTCGGGTGTAGGCTTGGGAATTTGCTCAAGGTTGTCATTCAGAATGTATGTTAATTTAAGTGATGTGAGGAAGAACAAAACTTTCTCTTGCTAACGAGTGAAAATTTTGCCATTAAACCGGTCGAGTCGAATTAAGTTTTGACTCATGACTTGAATAGATTGTGCCACTCTTCCTTCTATTGGAGTAATAATTAGAATATTGATTTTGCCTCAAACCATTGGATATTGCTTGTGGAAAGAATGGAAAATTTGATTAATTTATTTCGGCAAGGCACGTTCTGGGAACGCTGCCTTTTAGGCAAAATTTCTCCCAATCCGGTTGAGAATTAACTAGGAGTACACTATGGGTTTTATTTGAATCTGCCTTGAGGATACAATGCAATGTATGAAAAATTGTTTTATTCAAACTATGTACTATTAGATCAAATCGATAAACTCTGAAGTTGTAACTTGATAATGCCAAAATATAGAGGACGGAGAGAGGATAAATTTGTAATTTTCGGTGTCCAAAACAGAGGCCTTGATCGCTTTTTATAGTCATTTCTATGACAGTTCTTCAACAATCACAACTCTTCATGTAGTGGCTCAATAGCCGTTTAATCGTGCTTGCTTGGAGTAGCTTCGATCTAACGGTTCAGATTAGGCGTCCCATCATAAGCGAATGGACTCCACCTACACAAAACGCTACGAGTCCATCTAACGGGTCAGATCAAGTCATTTCGAATTTTAAACCTCTTGATCAGATCGTTTAATCAAATTCGCAGATCTGTTTTACTTTGTCAAAACTTTAGGCTCCCACGCTCCAAACGATGATGCGAAAGTGCAAAGTGCCAAGTGCGCGTCAAAGCGGACAATGCGCCCTAAGTCTCCCAATTGCCCTTTCGCATGCCGCATGTCGCACTTGCGCGTGTCGCGATTTGTGGTGCTTAAACACCACTGTAATTCGTGGGATCATAGTCTCTTATTTGACTATTCAACTAAGAATCTTTGTCCTTTAGTTGATATACCACCACTTTTTATGATAATCTTACAATGTGAGACTTAAGCACTTCCCATACCTTTGACACCTATTTGCTCATATTTCTTCCTTCTAAAATTAAAACCCAAACTATGTTTAAAATAAAACACCAATTAATATAATAAAATTATCAACCAAATATTCTATTCTATTAAATGATACTTATCCAATAAGTTTTTTGTCAAAATAAAATAAAAATAAAACAAGTGAGACTTGATATAGTGTCTACATAGGAACTAGATCGACGATGTAAAGGAAGAAAGTTGGCGATGGTGTTTGCAAGGCGACAGTGGTGGTTACTGGCCGATAATATTTTTTAAACCCTAAGCCTAACTCGATCACCACCACAATCCACTGCTCACTTATTGCTGCCACCATCACCAAACTTTCATTTTGGTCAAAACCCCAAACCACCAACCAATAACTAAAAAATAAATAAGCCAAACTAACACTAAAACATATCAAACTACTACAAAATCACAATTGCAAGAACCATTCATAACCTTATCCCTAACAATAGCGTCCCAATCTAAATAGTCTCTCACCCTCGATCCTAAATTGCAGCCGTTTAGCCCCGCTCTTCCCATCCCCTGCCTAACCCTATCAGTTTTGTGCTTTCTCTCTCCAGATTTGTGTATATATACACGTATTCACAAATCTAGAGAGGAAATTGGGTAATTAAACAATAGAGACGCAAAAATAGAGAGAGAGAGAGACAGTAGAGAGAGATGCCATATTTGTGGTGGTTGGAGGTGGGGCTGGTAAAAGGTGTTTAGGTTAGCGTTTGAGTTTGAGGGAGAAAATGAAGTTAGAGGGTGAAAAATGATGAAAAAATGGGTGAAAAATTAAGGGTTTAAATACCCTTTTTGATTGAGGGGTGCCTATTTGGTGGCGTTCAAAGTAAATTTTTGGTACCTTTTTGATTTTGGGGAGAATGAGGTGTTGTGAGAGATTTGGTTGAGTGACATTAAATAATGGGATATATTAAATAGTTCTTTGAACATTTTTAATATAAGTTTAGTTCAATTTTTTTTATTTTGCTTCAAAAAATCTTTCATCAAGTCGCTGACGCGAATCTTTAAAAATAAGAGAATATTAGTTAAATAGGTGTTTGCGGAACTTTTTGGTAAAAAATAAATGGGTTGGACTACATTTGTATTAAAAAAATGTTTAAGTGACTTTTTGGTATTTGATCTTAAAAAAAATCAATATTTCATATGAACCTCATATTCAAGAGTTAATAGCTTGAAAGCGCGATATGCAATGGAGGATGCCTATTTGTAAGTGGTAAAACTGAATAACAAGTGGGTGGAGAAAAAATTAAATGCCCACCCCTAAAAAAAGACAACTGAGCAAAAGGAACACGAAGCCATAGTGGAAAATACTACTGTAATGAGAACTGTGGACGGACTTTTATTTGGAGCGCAAAAATCATGCCATTTTAGACTTGTGAGAGGAAAGGAACAAGTCAAAATAAACAAGCAAGTTATAAAGCATAAAACTAGTGCAATGATTATTACTCATATTAGTGTACTTAGACGGTTAAAATCGTGCCAATTTGTGTTATGTTGCATTTTAATTGGACCAGGATACTCCAACTATACATAAATAATCATCTGCTTCAAAACACTTTAAGTGATTATTTTTAATTTAACGTCAAATGTTTATTTTTAGTATTAAATCCTTACTCCACAATATATAATATATTTTTTCTCTCCACCCATTGCCAATTTTCCTGGGTTATATGCTTTATTTTTAACATAATATCAAAGTAGGTTATTTATGTCCAAACGACTCAATTGCTACAGTTCATTTAACATAAATCGTCAGAGTGTCATACTTAAGTCACTCCTCACGTGAAGGGATAAAGTACAATATTGAAAATGTTTGATATTGAATCCTAGGTTTTTGATACTTTATGATGTTGCATACATATTAATATTTATTAGATCGTTATGATTTGGTAGCCTACATATCCGATTACAATAGCTGAGAAAAAAAATTAAGTAATGATAAATATTTTCGAAAGATAATAATGGTTATCAAACGCAAATGCCATTGTTTCTTTCTGTATGATATCACAATTGATTTTAGGAAAACATAAACAAGAATAATTTTGTTCATTACTCATGCAATATTTAATGAACATAAGTGGATAATTTATTGACTTATGTATGTAAGTATTTACTTATTATAATATTCATATGATGAAAATTTGGTAGTCACCACACTAACCCAACTAGAATGGCATAAACAAAAAAATGATGGTAGTAGTAACTTACGATGCTTATAATTGTAAAGGTATTAATGGGGCATATCGAGTTTGTTTCTTCAAGCAAGATTATTCCTCACATGGAATTGATTTTGAATGGTTGATGTACATTATCAAAGCATGTGAAAATAAATTGTCCATAAATATCGTGTACATCTAATGAAATAATATTATACCCAATAAAGTAATCTACAAACATCATATAATTGATATTTCACGGTTACTACCGAAGAAAAATCACGGTTATGCTCTCTATATAATACAAAGTTATTAACATGTGTGTTGTTAAATCAAAGTATTAATTTAACGAGAAATTAATATCATTATTTTATCATATTATAGTATCTTATTTGGTTTCTTTATAATTGCATATCTCATATATTTTAATTTTCTCAAGACTAACTTCTTAGATGAAGTAAGAGGTTAAGTTTCAATTATCGTATTAGATTTTTATATGTAACTTTTAATTATGAACTTACTATTGTTGATGAACAATGTGTAGAATACTTTATATAATGGTTTAAGAGATTAAATAGATTAGGTGTTATTTTAATGAATATGATGTTGCACACTAAGACTAATAATGCTAAAGATTAAATGTATATATAATCAATTATTTTAACACTAGTAGGTAACAATTATGTTACATATCCAACGACGTTAATGTAGGTTGTATGAAACATAATATATGGTTCAAAAATAATTGTAAGCATTTAACTTATGTATCTTTTAAATTAAACTTAAGGTGCTACGAAAATGTTTAAATTCGGTGTAATGATTCTTTACAAAACAAACTAGAAATACAAATAAGATTCTTTTTCTTATGTTCTTGGGGAATCAAATTGCCATTTGTTTTTCAATTTTCTTAGAATATGTTTGTTTAGACTTGACCTTGAGGTATATTTTCTATAGAATATTTCAGTACATCCTTTACAAAGGTTATGGTATTCCTTTTGATGTTTTGTATAAATGAAAGTTTAAACAAATTTCCTTTGAAAGATTATTTTGATCCTTCATCATAATTGTAGTCGTATTGATGAAACTCTTTAATCTTGTACTGAATCAAATCTAGGTTCCCTTTAATAATTTTCTTGGACAATATTTGTATAACACATCTTATAAATCTTGATATTTTGAGTTATGCTCTTAAGGTATTATGATGTTTAATATCATGATTACCTATGTATCCCAGATGGGAGATTATGAGAAACTTCTCTTAAAGTGGACCTACATAGATCATATAATTGTCATTTACATGTACTTATTCTATTAAAGAAAATAAAAATGTCAAATTCCTTATGAATAGTGAAATTAGTGGGAGTAGCAAATCATGGAATATGGTTATAAAGAAAAGTAAGGTACTTATCTCATTATCGATAACTTTCATTAAAACTTGTTCTTTTAGTTGTTGGATTATCTGACCGACGGAGAAAAAATAAATGATCATTGAGTAAATGATGGTATTGTAACCATGAGAAAATTTATATAAAATCATAGTTAATAGTATTAAGAAGATCCTGAAAGGAGTCTACAATCCTAAATGATTATGTGGTGTATCTACATGAACATGATGTTGGCTCAAGGATAAATAATAAACTGGTTTCGTTTTCACAAGTCATAAGAAGTGAAACCAATGGACTATAATTAAGTTTAGGATCTTGTTGAATTATATCATTTATACACTAAAGTTGAGTATGAGTGGGTCATCACGACCAAAAACGATGCTAATAGTAATTAAACGATATCAAGCTAATTTATAGTCAAATATTTCACCATTAGTGAGGAAAAGGTTACATATGAACCTTCCCAATTATATCTAAGGACATATAATTCTTATGGCATTAGTAGCTCATTATGATTGATAATTATATTAAGTGGAGGTGAAAACTAATTTTTGGAGTTTAATAAATCATTTATATATTTTTAAGAGATCAATATATAAATGTAAGTTTCCCCATGAGGTATTTTAATAAATAATACCATTATGTCTTTAATCGTTGTATATTTGTACACACCTTAATATCATTAGGAGTAAGTTTATATTTTTAATCTATATAAAGTTTATATTTTTAATTTATATACAAGCACGAATTTAGAAAGTAGAGAAACAAGATACTTTTTTATGGGGTTTAAGAGTTATGTATGAAGTAATGAGATACTTAGAAGATTATATACTCACATTGAGAATATCTATTCATTTAAATATGAACAATTAATATGACTTGGATTTACTAATTGTATGAATGGTATAAAGTTCACTCTTGCTTGCGTATATTTGTTTTGGTTCAATAACCAATATAATGAAAGAATGAAACACAATCCATTAACTATTATCAAAACTGAATTTATATCGTGCTTTGATGTTACAAATTATGTATTATGGTCGTATGACTTCATTCCAGGACTTGGAATTTTTGATACTATTATCAAGCCATTGAAATATTATGATAATATCGCTGTAATATTCTTTATGAATAAATGTTAGGTATTTTAATAATAACCCAACACATTGAATGTAAATACCTTTCAATTAAAGAAGAAATTCTAGTACAAATGTTAACATAGAAAATTCGCATAAACGGGATATCAAATAGGGAGTTTTGAATCATGATTAAAATATGGGTCTTATGTGTATTCAATAAAGTTTTGTTGTTGTTGTGGATTGCTAGTTCTTATTTTTGACACCACATTATGATATCAATAAATACATGCATGTGAATGAATAAATATGTCAGAAATAGTCTTTTTACAAAGACATTATGGGAACATTATTGACAACCCACTTTAGGCCTAATTGAATATGGCATTAATGATGTAGTACAAAGAAGAAACCATGTTCTTGAATTACTGTGGAACCTCCATGACTCATATTGGGGAATTATTTAATTAAGATAAATAATTGATTATGAGTATTCTAAAGTATATTGGGCCTTTTATGTTCCTTGAATCAAATCATAAAGTGAAATGTTTATATGGACCATATGGGAGACTATTGAAAATATTTAATACATATTTAATTTTGAAATTAAGATAATTCAAAACTACTTATTTAATTAAATATAAGCATCCTACTTAATGTTGTCCACATATGAATCTGAATTGGATTGGAATCTTTTAGATAAGTCATTTAAATATTAAGTACTTTGATAGTTGGTTAGTTTCCTAATCAAAGTCGGCTGTGATGGATGGTAGAATTATAGTCTAACTTGGAAATTGAGTCCTCTCTTACCCTATATATATTATATTGTATTCCATAAATAGTCTACATAATAACACACTGTATTGGGCAAGATGGATGATATTATGAGATTCCAACATTATTATTTTCTGTCAAATTGATAAATGTTATGGTGGAGCAATCATCAAGATGATTCGAAGGGACTTCTAGAACAAAAATTGATCTATGAATTGGATCAAGATAAATATTTTTTTCCTATCATTTAGACATAATTTGTGAAAACAAGATGATCAAAGATCCTTTAATTATGAACAATTGTATGCTACAATTTAATCAAATTAATGTCTTCTTGATTAATATTATGGTGTTCTTGCCTATGCTTTAACATGTGGTATTAGAGATAAAGTGTAAGATCTCATAATTTTCCTTTATTGATGTTTGTCTATAATGAAATATACATTAAATTGCTTTTGTGTGTCTAGGACTTTCTGTGACATTTTTTATTCTATCATTAAATCTAATCATAAAATATGCCTGGGACATTCTGTGATGTTTTTTCTTATGTCGCCAATATTCAGTTGTTGGAATGAGAGGTCAAAACTTTATCGGAATTTTACTTAACTCAAATGGTCGATTGAAAACGTCGAAATAAACAAAAACCCATTGTATACAATGGACACTACCTTATTTTGCATTTTGACGACCTTTAAGCCCTCAAAATTACATGTAGCCAAAACCATCTCTAAAAATAAAGTACCAAACAATGCCACATATGAAAAATATGTAATTCAATAAGATATAAATTTCCAAAAAAAATATCTGCAAGTTGTATTGTCGCGATGTGGAAGGAATGTGGCCCGAACTGTATGCAACATTTCAATTGGTGCACGTCCCAGAACACGCTAACATTATAACAATAGCATAGCTCATCTAAGGCCCCACATTTATAAACTTTTGAAATTTAATATGAATTCATTCACTTTATCTTTCGATATCATTCTAATTTGTAAGAAACTTCACTCAAAGAGTCATTGTTAGGGTTGAGAAATGATCAACTGGCCAAAACGATGCAAATATGCATCGATCACACTTCATTATTGCTAAACTAAACAGGGTGGTCAATTAAGTTTAAATCATGTTGACTTAGGCACTATTTGGTTGCGCAAATTATTTGATTGTGTAAATGGGTTCATTGTGAATTATTGAATTATAAATTAGTGGATTTGAAATGAGTTTAAATCCCATTTTATGCAATTTTTGGTATCTGAAATTGATGTTAAGGTTTTATGAGAAAAAAATATAAAAACAAATTAAGAGGGAGGGGGGAGGGAGGGAGGGAGGGAAGGGAGGAAAAGAGAGTGAGAAGTATGCTTTTTATGTGACTCCTATCTCAAATGGATGCATTTTACATTTTTTGTAAAATGATACAATTTCAAATTTTACACATGAACTAAATTGGGACAATTAATGAATCATTTCATTAATGAAACCAAACATAATTAATGGATCAATTTATAAATTGATCAATTTATTAATGAATCAATTTACAATTTTGGGACAACCAAACGAGTGTTATTCATTAGGACACTTCAGAGATGGTTAACGACTTCACACGTAGGGTAAGACAAAGAATAAATGATCAAGTAGTTCAGTATAAGTAAATAAGTTTTAAAGAGACCATAAAAACCCTTTTAACACCCACCTATTCATTTTACCAGAAAAACTCTTCATATGATAAATTTAAACATAAGTTGTTATAAAACCATGTTTTTTATAAAAAAAATGGTGTAAAAATATGTACCAGAATGAGGAGCTTTACATCTCTCAAGCAAGTTTTTTGTCAAAATAAAATAAAAATAAAACAAGTGAGACTTGCGACGCTGTGTACATAGGTATTATGTTAATGGTGAAAAGGAAGAAAGTCGACGATGGTGTCTGCAAGGCGCGATGGTTGTTGTTGGTCGACAATATTTTTTAAACCCTAAGCCTAACTAGACTACCACCACATTCCACTGCTCACTTGTTGCTGCTACCATCACTAAACTTTCATCTCTGTCAAAACCCCAAACCACTAACCAGTAACTAAAAACTAAATAAATAAAACCAACACTAAAACATATGAAACCACTACAAAATCATCACTGTAAGGACCATCCATAACCCTAAACCTTATCCTTAACAAAAACAACCCAAGCGTATTAACCTCTCACCCATGCTCCCAAATTATAGCCGTCTAGCCCCTCTCTCCCCACTCTCTACCTAACCCCATCAGTTTTATGTTTTCTCTCTCTAGACTTGTGTACATATGTGTATATATAGAGATTTGTGTATATACACACATACTCACAAATCTAGAGAGAAAGATAGGTAAGAAAACAATAGAGATGCAAAAACAGAGAGAAAAATGGAAAGTAGAGAGATACCATACTTTGTAAAGGTTAGGGTTTGAGTTTGAGGGAGAAGACGAAGTTAGAGAGAGAAAGATAATGAAAAAATGGGTTAAAATGAAAAATTAGGAGTTTAAATACTCTTTGACCGAGGGGTGTCTATTTGGTGGTTTTTATACGTAAATTTTTAGTAATTTTGTGGTTTTAGGGAGAATAAGGGTTTGGGAGAATTTTTGAGTCCCATTAAAAATAAACCAATAGTTCATATGAATCCCATATTCAAGAGTTAGCTTGAAATGTTGAAATTAATATTTAATTATTTATTAATTATGAAATTTGATTAAATTTTATAATTATAAATTAAATAAATTTTAGCTCTTAATTAGTGTGGTTCAAAAAAGAGGACGAATTTGATTAAATTAATGAATTTTAATCTTAGAAAATTATTATTCCAAAGGTCACATGACTTTTGGTATATTTATGAGACCCTTTAGCTACTTTAGTGGACAGTAGATGATGAGTTTAAAGAAAAATTTGGGTCCCCTTTCACCCTATGTATAGTGAACCATTTCTCCACCAATTGGTACATATTAACGCTCAAAATATATTTGGTCTAGAAAGCGTAAAATCTATTTTTTCCAAATTTTCCCATATATCAGCATTTTGGCAATTTTCTGAGAGCATTTTCTGGAGTTTAAAGAAGGAAGAGCTAAGAGTTAGGAGGTTGTTCTTGAAGCACATCAACTTCAACAAACGAACAAATCTCAATGGAGAAAGGTAATTTTATATAAATATTGTAGTTAAAATCAAGTGGTGATTGCATGAAATATTAAAGATATAATAAGAATTAATTGTTGTTATATGTATAATTCTTATTCATGATTAAATATAATTTACATGTGGTATCAGAGTTATGTTGAAATATTATTTTGCTATCCCTCTAATGATTTAAAAGATTAAACTATATATGTTGATAAACTCAGTTTTTTTTGTTTAATTCCGCATTGTTTGTATATCGTGATGAAAAGTATAACATGATAATTGTAACGTTTTATTAAGAATTGATATGTTTATCATGATGATTCGTATTCCATGTTAATATTGAAAGAATTTTTTTTTGTGTGTTTCTTAACAATTTTGTCAAATCTGTTAAGAATTTTCATGTCATAATTTTTTTTTCAATCTGTTAAGAATTTTTATTTGATTTTGGCAAATCTGATTTAGAATCGTTTTGTTTGATTTGTTAAGAACAATTTTTTATATGTTTAACAAATCTGTTGAAATTTTTTGTTGGTTTGTAATTCGTAAAACAATTAAGAAATACTTTCATTTGATGTGTTAAGACCATATATAGTTGTTTTGATGTTGTTTTGGTGGTTCCCTAATCCGTTTCTATTAATCCTACAAATTTCAAGAAATTCTGGAATAATAATTTTCAAAAAGCGCTTGCGATGAATAGTGTTTTTATCCCCGAGCTTGTTCCGAATGCGATGAAACTTGGTAGTCTGATTGGAAATGGGTCAGAGACCAAATTTCACGACCTTTGATCATGATGTAAACTGTTTTTTGTTCGATCCGAGATTGTTTAGGCCCTCAAAACTCTAAATTTACCATTTATGAAAATAATATCGGGGGTATATCTCACTCCAAAAAATTTATTTTTAAATTTCGTAAAAATTATTGAGATTATGGCGTATTTTTCTATAGATTCATGATGCTAACTTTTTTTTTCTTCATTTTTGGCAATTTTTTTTCTTCATATTTTATAATTGTTGCATCTAGAACTGTTTTATAAACCTTGTTCTAATTATCCTATTTTATTTGAATATTCGTGCCAAACACAGGTCAATATATTTCTTATGGTAGGATATTAGACTTGTGTCGATTTAATATTCATATTTTTACGAGTCTCGTGCCAAACACAGGTCAATGATTCATAACATAGAATATTAAATATATTATATATTTTTTAAAATTTTAATATTCATATTTTTATGAGTCTCGTGCCAAACACAGGTCAATGTCTCATATAGTTGAATATTATTGATATTTTTTGATTAATGCGTCCCGTGCCAAACACAAGCCAATGACTCATTACGTGAAATATCAAATTTATTGTCCATTCTAAAGTTTGTTATTCGATAGATTTAAGCAACTTTAGAATTATTGATGGAATATTGAATTGCCCAATATGTTTGTTAAATCACAATTCTATATTAAAATTCTATTAAAGATATTATGTTTTTATGGTTTTGTGATTTAATATTAAAGGGAAAATTATAATACAATATGTTATAATTCCGCCATAACATTTGTGACACTTATATATATTAATTTCCATTGAAAATTTTAGTTAAGTGTGTTATATTTTTTAATTAATTAGAGTGAGTAATTTTGTTGTAAATATTAACCTATTTTCTCAAGGCTCAACCTTTTCAAAATTTTACGGAACTAATCTGTCGAAATGGTGCGGGCAAATTGAGTTTAGCCTTGGTGTTTTAGACCTTGACGTAGCACTTCTTATTGATGAACTCGCTGCTATTACTTAACAAAACAGTAAGGATGATGCTCTCCTTTATAGTACATGTGCAAAATCTAATAGGCTTTGTCTCATGTTCATAATAATGTGTATTGCAACATACGTGAAAACTTCCCTACTTGAAAACACCAACGCGAAATAATATCTGGCAAATATTAAAGATAGGTTTCGCAGTTCTAACAAATCTCTGGATGGGAAACTTATGGTTGACTTGACTACTATGAGGTTCGATGGCACTCGGACCATGAATGTACACATTATTGAGATGACCAACATTGCTGCAAAACTGCGAACTTTAGGGTGTACAATGGACGATTCTTTTTTAGTCCAATTTGTCCTAAACTCCTTGCTTTCTGATTATGAGTCTTTTCAGATTCATTATAATACCATTAAAGATAAATGAAATATTAATGAACTGCAAAGCATGTTGGTTCAGGAGGAAGGACTTCTTAAGCGACAAATTGGAAAGTGTCTAAATTGCAAGTAGCGAATGTGGTGGTCAATAAAGAAGTTGGTAAGCAAAATAAAGGAAAGGACATGAAGAGAGGTACTGGTGCTTCCAAAAATGAACCTAATTCATCACACCAAAATAAGGAAAAATCAATAGTCAAATGTCACTTCTATCACAGGAAGGGGCATATTCAGAAAGACTGCATTAAGCCTAAAGCTTGGTTTGAAAAGAGAGGTACACCGTGTGCTTTTGTTTTATTTCGAATAAAATTTAATTTATGTACCTTCTAACAAACGGTGGATTGATTCTGTCTTTACATGTCATGTTTCAATTATTATGCAGGGCTTCCTTACCATCCAAAAACTAAAACAAAATGAAGATTTTCTTTACATGGGAAACCGAGCAAAAGCAAAAGTTAAAGCAATAGGGTTTTTTCGGTTCAAATTATAATCTGGATTTTATTTGAATCTTGAAGATACTCTTTTTGTACCCATAGTTTCGAGAAATTTAATTTCTTTATCTCAACTGAAGAGGGTCTCGATATGTGTGTGTTTTAAACAAAACCAATTTTTTCTTCGATAAAGATCCAACTTTTAATTATGCACTAAACCAAGTTGAGAAAAACCCAATTCTCACTTTAAACCAATTTTATCTTGATTAATCCTAAACATGCATCTAGTGATTAAAGAAAGTAAAGTAAAGTAAAGTAAAGAATACTCACAACGCCGGATGTACGAGAAAAAAACCCCAAAATGGGAAAACAACCTCGGACGGCCCAAGCCAGACAATCACTATGAACAATGGTTTTACAAAGACAGATTAGCCTTACACTAAGACTCGATCCCCATGGGTCTTGACGCTCCTTCTGATCTTCAACCGTTCTTCATTAGTGCCCACGCAGAAATTCCGTCTTCCACGATCTCTGTCCACAACACACACCTCCATGTATATCTCGGTGTCCACCGATATGGCTTTGATACGTCTACGATGTCGAACACGATGTCCGTCGCTTCTTCACCGCAAAACCCTTGTGTTCAATATGTAGAACAAACAACTTTGGTGCAGCAAGATTGCGTAAGCATATAAGAATGATAACTCGGATCTTTGCAAACTCTAAGGATGTGTTTATGCTTTTTAAACCTTAGAAAACTTGTGCAAACAAGGTTCTGGTTCGTAAAACTTTTTTCAGAAAGCACACTTACGAAATTACAATGCAAAAACTGTTTAAATAGGATTTAAACATCGCCTAAAAAAATGTGTCGTTCGGACGACTTAGCATGTCGTTCGAGCGACATTGTATCTCATTCGAACGAGATCCAATGTCGTTCGAGCGACCTCGCGAAAGTATGTCATTCTGACAAAAACGTCTCTTAACAAAGAGATTCAGACAAGTCAAACTCTATTTCGAGCTTATCATCATAAAACGAAGTTTAAACCATTAAAACATATTTAAAACATTTAGAAACATTTTTCTTTATAAAATACATCCTTATGTTTTATAAAAATAATTCCGAGCACCATTAATTATACCCATTCATACCTGAGTGATTTCGAAATGAAATTAAGTTTGAAGACGAGTAAACTTGCACCAAATAACTATCGGCATGATTATTTCTTTGAAGCTTTGCCGCAACGTCTTTAATTTTTTCAATACGTCATAGACCAAGTGGGATCGTGACAAATAAAAATAATCCTTATGACATATTACAAACACTGTTTTGTTCACGGAATTAAGTTAAAACAATACAGCGACTCAATTGGAAATTCATGTCCTTACAAATCTCCCCCTTTGACTATTCCGAGACAAAACTAAACCAGTGAAATGCCTAACCGGTCCGTCAAGCCGTATGACGCCTAAATCCCATCCCATAAACCCAAAATCAAAATTTACAGGACACAGACTAATATATGTAGCACCGGTAAGCATGAACTGTCTGAATGTGATGTAGACTTGAAATCTCAAATGGATGAAGCATACCTACACACATGAAACAAACAAACAAATACCAAGTGAAGTATGGAGGAACAAATGAAACCAATTTATATTTCTAATAAGAACAGATCATTTGAAACATGTGAGCAATTATTTGATACCAATTTGTTACCAATTTGAAACTAATATCATAAAGAAGCGCTCAACAAATCTCACCCTACATCACATACCAAATCTCTCCCCCTTTTTGTCTCGAATAGACAATCCGGTGAAAAGATAAACCGATATGAAATATCTAGTATGAGAATATGATACCAAATAGACTCAAGTTGATACCAATTTTGAAAAAGTGAAAACCGCTAGATAATCATGAAACCACCAGCTAAATATGATCAAGCAATGATAAATCAGTAGCTAGTAAACCAAGGAATCACACTAAGAGTATACCAATCAAATCAAGTGTGATAAACAGACTCATATGCAAAATACCAATTTGGAACATAAAAGAACCTGCATATAACCAACCAGTCCAGAAATGCTTCCTGTAGTACCAAAAATATACCAATCTGAACCTGAGGACTATAAACCAATCAGAAGCCATTTTTCACCCTGTCGTTCGAACGAGACAGGGACTTCGCTCAAATGAGATGAGGAAGTCGCTCGAACGAAGTACAAAGTCGTTCGCGCGAGATGCAATGTCGTCTGAACGACTTCGCGCGACGTGCCAAAATTTCCCAGTTTCCCAGAAAAATTATAAAGTATTGCCCAGTGAAAAAAATTTCACAAAAAAATTCCAAGAAGGGACTGACAGATGCAAAACAGTGCTAAAACAGAAAGCTTTTGGCACAAAACGCAAAAACTCATAAAAACTTAAAATGCGAGTTACATGCAAACATAATACCGATGTGCTCAAACATGGTCATATAATGAATGGGCGTGAAACTAAAACAAATGAGTCACACTTCCAACACATCGAAACGATCAAGAAGCTCTAATTGATAGCGATAAATCATCAAACTTTATCATAGCCATATGACAATAAAAGTGTGAGCTTAATGAACTAAACATACTACATGCACACAAATCCAGAATTTTGACGATTCTATAAACAATAGTGTCAAATTGCAATGTTTCAACATTAGGATTAGTTGTGCAAACCCGTTTAAATTTTCTCCAACCAAACTCCCTCATATATATATATATATATATATATAATTTTTCAAGTTCTTTTGAGGTTTCTAGCATTCTCAACTTAGAGAAAATCTTATTGGCCCTTTTTCTTAGCATATAGCTTTTTCTTTTGGGCTCTTTTAAACGGTGGCTTTCACGACGAGTTAATTTTGAACTCTCGTAGCCCTTTACCGTGAATCACTCAACATTTTTACCAATTTTAAATCCTCACGGTAAACCGTTATTACATGCACACTTCTCCTTAAGTCTACTTACGCATAGATGACAAGATTGAGATAAGAACGCCTCACCAAATTCAAATATGCAAGAGAAGTCAAACATCCATATAAACTCGTGCATGTGTGCAATGTTGGCATATATACAAAGTCGAATCAAGATGCATATCAACTTCAAAACAACCCCATATAAACAATGGTTAAGGTCATTCTAAGCATCGATAATAATAACCAAATGTCCTAGCCATATGGATAATGAAACGATGGGGGGGGTCCAAGCACACCAATATGCCACATCAAACATGTAAACTCAAAAACAAAAACACTGAAAAATCTTTTTGGCTTTTCAAACATATTTTGACACAAAGAAAAGCAAAATCTTTTTGAATTTTCAAAAGTTTTCTCAGAAGCAATTTTTTTTTGTATTTTTCAAATATGACTCAAACAAATGAAAACTATAATACAAAATGATACACATGTCATAATACTAGCAATGAATATATCATGAAGCAAACTAGCATATGAAAAATATAGCAACACTATCATCCTTTAGATTTAGCATGGGAAGAATCAAGTGCACCCATCCGAGAATCATGAAGTTTAATTCCTAAAGCCACTAAATTCGATTTCCTAACCCAAGTAGGTGTAAAATGACGCATGTGGGTGTGGGGAACCAGGGAAACTTTACTCTTAAACTTCCTAGGAGCTTGTCTAAGGTCATAACAATAACGCCTAAGATGACCTTTCCTACCACAAAACATGCAAGAGTAGCGGTGGTGGGAATGATTACCTTTTTATGGACCTTTTATAACCATCCTAGTGTTTCTCACACGTGCGGGGGGAATGGGAACAACTCTCTCACCAAAACCTATATCTCCCCTATCACCCTTAATTTGGACGGTGCCTAAGATCTTATCTAACTTCTTCGACCTAGCCTCCAAATCAAACTTGTCTCTAGACGATTCTTTCAAACTTTCCTCCAACTCAAGAATCCTAGACTTGAGCAAATGCCTAGACTCCTCAAACTCTAAAATCTCATTTTTTAAGGACTCCATCAAACCACGGAGATTATCTCTCTCTTTCTCCATAAACTCTAGTTTCTCCCTAAACTTCTTCTCTCGTGCCCTAAGATCCTCAATCAAACTATCATTATTTTCTATGGCACGCTCATTCAACTTAAATTGTAATTTTGAGTTAGCCTTTTTCACCTTCACCGTTTCGGCATACAACTCATTAAACGCATTTTGCAATTCTTTCACATCTATCTCCTCCTCTTCACTCTCTTCTCCCCCACTAACATGGGATACACTCAAAACCTCCTCAGAAGTGTCATTCACATGAGTATTGTCGTCGTCACTCACATGACATGCCATAAATGCAGTAACGTTATGCTCAATGGGGGAACTCTCTCCCTCTTTCGGTTCACTATCACTTAAAGTGGCACAATAGACAATAGGTTACTTGCCCTCTTTCTTAAGTTTAGTGGGACACTCCTTAACTTGTGACCATACCCCTCACACCTGAAACACTTATCCGACTCATCTCTCTTAGGCTTCTCAAACTTATCCTTAGAGGTGGGATCTACTTTGTTGTTCTTGAATTTTTCAAATTTCTTGGCATCTTTTGATTGCTTTTGAAACTTAATAAATTTTTTAAATTTCTTTGCCAACAAAGCAACATTCTCAAAATCGGAATCGGAATCGAAATCCGAAACTTTAATTTCCTCCTTTCGGGTTTTCAAAGCAATACCCTTTTCTTTCTTAGGAACATGCTTGGAGGTAATCATGTCGATTTCATAGGTTTGTAAGTCACCTACAATCTCTTTCAGTTTCGTTGACTCTAACCTACCCAAGGAGTTTAAAGTGGTCACTTTCGCATCAAACCTACTAGGCAACGACCTAAGGATTTTCTTAATGACACGGTTGTCGGGAATTTTCTCACCTAGGTTAAACGACGAGTTGACAATATTGGACAACCTAGCATAAAACTCATCAAAGTTCTTACTCTCTAACATCCTAATGGTCTCAAACTGTGTAGTGAGATTTTAAAGTTTTAACGCCCTGACCGTGCTAGTTCCCTCGCGAGTGAGTGCCAAAATATCCCAAACCTCTTTTGATGTTTCACAAGTCATAATTATATTATATTGTTCCTGTGTGACATGTGAAGAAATAACGTGCAGACCTTTATAATTATATTGTGCAAGTCTTTGTTCAGTTTCGATCCATGACTCAACAGGCTTTAAACTAGTGACCTCACCTACAATAGTGACAGGGGGTGTCCAATCTTTCTCAACTGTAAGCCAAACACGCTCATCAATAGATTTTAAAGCACATCTCATTCTCATCTTCCAATAAGTTTAATTAGTGCCATCAAAAACAGGAGTTCGAGAAAATTCATCATATCCAGAATTCATCTTTGAAAACACACGGGATCACAAAACAAATAAAAATGTTTTCTAGCTCTGATACCAATTTGAAGAGGGTCCCGATATGTGTGTGTTTTAAACAAAACCAATTTTTTCTCCGAAAAATATCCAACTTTTAATTATGCACCAAACCAAGTTGTGAAAAACCGAATTCTCACTTTAAACCAATTTTATCTTGATTAATCCTAAACATGCATCTAGTGATTAAAGCAAGTAAAGTAAAGTAAAGAATACTCACAACGCCGGATGTACGAGGAAAAAACCCAAAAACGGGAAAAAAACCTCGGACGGCCCAATCCAGACAATCACTATGAACAATGGTTTTACAAAGACAGATTAGCCTTACACTAAGACTCGATCCCCCCGGGTCTTGACGCTCCTTCTGATCTTCAACCATTCTTCATTAGTGCCCACGCAGAAATTCCGTCTTCCACGATCTCTGTCCACAACACACGCCTCCACGTATATCTCGGTGTCCACCGATATGGCTTTGATACGTCTACGATGTTGAATACGATGTCCGTCGCTTCTTCACCTCAAAACCCTTGTGTTCAATATGTAGAACAAACAACTTTGGTGCAGCAAGATCGCGTAAGAATATAAGAATGATAACTCGAATCTTTGCAAACTCTAAGGATGTGTTTATTCTTTTTAAACTTTAGAAAACATGTGCAAACAAGGTTCTGGTTCTTAAAAGTTTTTCCAGAAAGCACACTTACGAAATTACGATGCAAACACTGTTTAAATAGGATTTAAACACTGCCTCGAAAAATGTGTCATTCGAACGACTTAGCATGTCGTTCGAGCGACATTGTATCTCGTTCGAACGAGATCCAATGTCGTTCAAGCGACCTCACGAAAGTATGACATTCTGATAAAAACGTCTCTTAACAAAGAGATTCAGATAAGTCAAACTCTATTTCGAGATTATCATTATAAAACGAAGTTTAAACCATTAAAACATATTTAAAACATTTAAAAACATTTTTCTTTATAAAAATACATCCTTATCTTTTATAAAAATAATTTCGAGCACCATTAATTATATCCATTCACACCTGAGTGATCTAGGAATGAAATTAACTTTGAAGACGAGTAAACTTGCACCAAATAAACATCGGCATGATTATTTCTTTGAAGCTTTGCCGCAACGTCTTCAATTTCTTCAATACGTCATAGACCAAGTGGGATCGTGACAAATTAAAATACTCCCTATGACATATTACAAACACAGTTTTGTTCACGGAATTAAGTCAAAATAATACAGGGACTCAATTGGAAATTCATGTCCTTACATCAACTCTCAATAAGTGGATTCTCTTTTAATTTTCAAAATACTGGTTTTACTTTATATAAGAATAATTTTGTTTTTGGCTCGGGTTTTTTGTCGAATGGTTTGTTTCAAATTAATCTTGATCCTCATTTTTTGAAATCTTTATTGTCTCTGCATACTAATGTTGGAACTAAATGTACCTCATTTAATGAGAATTCTGCTTACTTGTGGCATAAAATATTAGGACACATATCTAGAGAGACAATTGAAAGACTTATTAAAGAGGGAATTATCCCTACTCTGGATTGGTCCGATTTTAGTAACTGTATGGACTATATTAAGGGTAAACAGATCAAACACACAGAAAGGCGCCACACGAAGCACCCAACTTCTTGAAATTATACATACAAATATTTGTGGTCCCTTTGATGTTCCTTCTATTGGAGGAGAAAAATACTTTATCACTTTCATAGATGGTTTTTCTCGATATTACACATTGTATTTATTAAATGATAAATCTCAATGAGTTAATGTGGTTGAGGTTTATATTACAGAAGTAGAACGATAATTGGGTAAAAAGGTCAAGATCATCCGATCGGATAGAGATGGTGAGTTTTATGGAAATGAATCGGGATAACGTCCCGGCCCTTTTTCTAAACTCCTTGAACATTTAGGTATTTGCACACAATACACAATGCCAGGTTCACCTTGGCAAAATGGTGTAGCTGAAAGGTGCAACCGTACTCTTATTGAAATGGTTAGGAGCATGATAAGTAGAGCTAATTTACTTATATTTTTATGGATGCATGATTTTATGACTGCTGCACATATCTTAAATAGGGTTCCTAGTAAGGTGGTTCCAAAGTCTAATTTTGAACTATGAAAAGGTTGGAAACCCTCTTTAAGTCATTTTTGTGTTTGGGGATGTACATCAAAAGCACGCATTTATAATCCACATGAAAAGAAGTTGGACCCTAGAACATTAACTTGTTATTTCATTGGGTATCCAGAAAAATCCAATGGGTATAAATTCTATTGTCCTAACCATAAAGTAAGAATTATTAAAATCGAAAATGCTAAATTAATTGAACATGGGGAAGTTAGTGGGAGTAATGAAGTTAGGAATGGGATTATTCAAGAAATCAAGGAAAATCCTCCTATTCCCAGAATTCAGGATAATCACAATTTTCCTAATGAGGTTCCTAATGATCTTGTTATTCATAATGATGTTGTTGCATCGATTATTGATCCGACCAACAATAAAGAACAAATGGATGAACCACATAAAGAGAAACCAAATAATGGGCCTATTATTGAAACAACATAATACATAGATTTAAGAAAATCTCAGAGAAATCGGAGATCAATTATTTTCAATGACTATGTGGTGTATCTTCAAGAAAATGAATTTAACATTGGGGATATTGATGATCTGGTCTCTTATGAAAAAGATATTTCTAGCATAGATTCTAATAAATGGATTGATGCCATAAATGATGAAATAAAATTAATGAATTTTAATCAAGCCTGTGAGTTAGTCGATTTTCCTAAAGGTTATAAAGTTGTTAGGTCTAAGTGGATATATAAGACTAAACGCGACTCCAATGGCAATATCGAACTACATAAAGCAGGACTTGTTGTTGCCAAAGGAAGGCATTGATTATAGTGAAACCTTCTCTCCTGTTTCAAGGAAGGATTCACTTAGAATCATATTAGCACTCATCGTTCATTATGACTTAGAGATACATCAAATGGATGTTAAAATAGCTTTTCTTAATGGGAGTTTATAGGAAAAAGTCTACATGGAACAACCAAAGGGCTTCATTCAAAAAGGACATGAATATAAAGTCTATTTGTTAAAGAAATCCATATATGGACTTAGACAAGCTTCTCGTCAATGGTATTTTAAGTTTCATCATACCATTACATCTTTTGGGTTTAAGAAAAAAATTGTTGATCAGTGTATATACCTAAAGACCAATGGGAGTAAGTTTGTATTTTTGGTGATATATGCTGATGATTTGCTTATCGTCAGCAGTGATATTAGTTTACTAAAGGACACTAAGAAGTACCTTTCGCAAAACATTGAAAGGAAAGATTTGGGCGAGGTATCCTTTGTGACCGGGATAGAGATTTATCGCGATCGATCATGTGGATTAATAGGATTGTCTCAGAAGGCTTACATTAACAAAGTTTTACAAAGGTATGGCATGCAAAATTTTAATTCCATTAATGTTCCAATTAGGAAAGGGGAAAAATTCTGCTTAAGTTAATGTCACCAAACTAAATTGGAAAGGGATCACAAGAAAGGTGTTCCATATGCTTATCTTGTAGAGAGTTTATTATATGAATAGATTTATACTCGACCAGATAGTAGTTTTGCCATTGGGATGCTGGGAAGATATCAAAGTAATCCATATGACTTCCATTGGAAGGATGAAAAGAAGGTGTTAAGGTACTTACAAGGAGCCAAAGACTACATGCTCACTTATAAGAGATCTGATCATCTTGAGGTGGTTGGTTATTCAGACTCAGATTTTGGAGGATGCCTTGACAGTAAAAAAAACCAATTCGGGTTATGTTTACCTTCTGGCAGGAGGGGACATTTCACAAAAAAGTTCTAAGTAGGGTGTTATCGCTTATTTAACTATGGAGGCTAAGTTTGTGGCTTATTTTGAAGCTAAAAATCATGGGTTATGGCTGCAAAGTTTTATTTCAGGACTTAGTATTTGGGTTCAGTATCTAAGCCGCTGAAGATTTATTGTGATAATGTTGAAACAGTCTTCTTTTCAAAGAATGATAGATATTCTAAAGAAGCTAAGTATATTGAGATGAAGTATCTATCTATCAAAGATGAAGTTTGAAAATAAACCGTATCAATTGAACACATTAGTACTAGTGTCAACATAGCTGATCCTTTAACGAAAGGACTATCTTCGAAGATATTTTTGCAACATACTAAAGAGATGGTCTCGAGTAGTTAATTGTGTAATTTTCATTTGCTTAGTTATTTTCCACAACTTTTGATATCAATAAAGAGTTTCTGAATTCCAATTTATGTTTTAATTGTATACATGCATGTGGATGACTGAATGTGACAAATATAGTCTTTTATAAATACATTATGAGACCATTATGATAACTCGTATATTTATCCTTATTAAGCATGACATTGGTGGCTTTGTACATGGAAGGAAACATGCTCTTGAATTAGTGCGGAACCGCCATGACTCACACTAATGAAGTATTTAGTTAGGGTACTTAATGATGTTCTAAGATACTTGTGCAATTTATGTTAATCTATTCGTTATGTATAACCTTATTAGGACCAAGTGGGAGACTGTTGGAATTGATATTTAATTATTTATTAATTACAAAATTTGGCCAAATTTTGTAATTATAAATTCAATAAATTTTAGCTCCTAATTAGTGTGGTCCAAATAAGGGGGCGAATTTGATTAAATTAATGCATTAATCTTAGAAAATTATTATTCTAAAGGTGACATGACTTTTGGTATATTTGTGAGATCCTTTAGGTACTTTAGTGGATGCTAGATGATGAGTTTAAAGGGAGTTTTGGTTCTCCTTTCACCCTATATATAGTGAACCATTTCTCCACCAATTGGTACATAATAACAAAAAATATATTTAGGCTAGAAAGGGAAAAATCTGTTTTTCCAAATTTTTCCATATATCAGCAATCTGGCAATTTTCCGAGGGCATTTTCTGGAGTTCAAAAAAGGAAGAGCTAGGAGTTTGGATGTTGTTCTTGAAGCACATCAACTTAACAAACGAATAAATCTCAATGGATAAAGGTAATTTTACATAAATTTTGTAGTTAAAATCAAGTGGTGATTGCATGAAATATTGAAGATCTAATAAGGATTAATTGTTGTTATATATATAATTCTTATTCATGATTAAATATAATTTACATGAAAGCGATGTATACAGTAATGGAGGAGGCCTGTTATAAGTGTTAGAACTGAATAAAAATTGGGTGGTGGAAAAATTAAATATTCCCCTCCCCCCCTAAAAAAATGACAACTGAACAAAAGGAACATGAAGCCATAGTGGAAAATACTACTTTAATGAGGACCCTCAGACGCACTTTTATTTAAAGCGCAAAAATCATGCCATTATAGACTTATGAGAGGAGATGAGAAAGTAAAAAATAAACAAGCATGTTCCAAATCATGAACCTAGTGCAATGATTATTACTCATATTAATGTATATGGAGCGTGAAAATCATGTCATTTTGTTTTTCGTTGCATTTTAATTGGACCAGGATAATCCAAATACACACAAATTAATCATCCTCTTCAAAACAATTTAAGTGACTATTTTTAATTTAATGTCAAATGCTAGTTTAATATTTATTGCTATTTAACATAAAAACAGGGTGACTAAGAAAGTAAATCACTACACCAAATCTGTCGAATTATCACGGTCATTGACCTTGACAAGTTGGACTTGTCAAGGTCAATGACCGTGACAATTCTGGGGGTGACAACGTTTTTTGTCACGGACGTGTCAATCACGCTCGGGGACACCTCCTTATCTTTCCCCTTCTTCGTTCGAATAGACACATAAGTATCTAGCCTATGTGGCCTACCCCCAGGGCCACTCACTGTCCCGTGAAATAACATAAAGTAAAATTAGTATCGGCCTCACAAAGTAAAATAATGAAAAATAATATATTTCTGTAGTTATAGAAAAATTAAATCTTACCATCATCCTATGCTCCACCTCGTCATAAGACGTCCGACCGGAGTAGTGCACGTTCGTATTTTTTGCCCAGTTTTCTCTCCCCGATTGGCGAGATACCAATTGTCGCTCCCCGATCTCATTGTCAATGAACTTTTGCCATTGTGCCAATGAGATCGGCTCCTTCGACGGGACGGATTCACGCATTCGGATAACGGACTCTCGGGTCTTCCCAAAGTACTAGGTCCGCATATTTTTCTTCCACGTCTTGTGTTGCTCCCTCAACTGCTCCAAGACGGAATCACGTAGTTTTGGATCCAGGCGAAATTGTTGCTGTCCAACAAATACAATGTTAGTTGCGAATAAATATAAATATAAAATGAAATCAAAATCAAAATTGAAATATTCATATTCATATAAATATAAATATAAATTCATTACCTGTAGTGCCACCCAAATAGCTAACTTGTGCTCATTTGGCACCTCCCTCCAACTAGTGTACCCCGGACCGATGATCGTCGTTAGCAGCTCGAGGGATCTCGCTAATAGCCCCGTCTTGTTGTCGATGGCCATCCCCAATTTACCATATTTGGGGAGCCTAGGGGCCGAGGAGACCTCCTCGCCTCTGCTACCACCGAGCCCATACGACATCATCACAATCCGCATCATCATCCTCGCCTTAATACCTGAAGGAGACATTTGCTGTAAAAAAATGTTGTTATTAGTACAAATCAAAATGAATTAGAAGAAGACATGCAAATATGTACAATTACTACAAATACAATTGAATTGTTACTGTTTAACACCTCAATTCTGAATTCCAAAACAACAGCATCTAGCTTATAATATGTACAATTACTAAAAATCTGAAACATCCCCACCCTCACCCCTATTTCCCACCCCCACGCACACTACACAAGAGTAAAAATGATAAAGTGCAAATCAATTAAAAGCATTAAAAATGGATTGATAAAGTACAAACTGGAATATTTATTACAAATTGAAAAAATATTTCAAATTCGGGTTATCATAAAAAATGGATTGATATTCCGTAGGAGTAGCCAAGTCATCCACACTACTATTTAGACGCTTTGGCGCATGTAGGAAAATTGACCACGACTCGTTGTTGATATACTCTGAGTAAAACACTTGGTTAACCTTTTTAAATGCACAAACAAATGGCTCATCGCTCACGTGGTCGTTGCTCTTCAACTTGGACAAGTAACCCATGATCAAATTGGTGACATGATCAACTTTACAAGAATTTTTATCCTCAACTCTTACCCAGTCACAGTAAAATACAACTGTGACACTCCGCCTAATTAAACATCGAGTGATCAGGCCTTTATTAAATTAAAACAGGTTTCTCAAATAGTTCATTCTTAGCATCACTGTCGAAAACTTTTTAATTACTAATCCCCTAAGTAAAAATTAGACTGGTGCCAAATTTTATCTTTCTTAAAACAGATAAATAAACCATGCGAAACAAATTATAAAAATAACCATGTACTATAACCCAATCAATAAAGTGTAAGTACAAAAGAATAAGAGTAATACCAAATAGACCATCGGCTAAAATCCCAAAATAATAGTAGAACAACCACTAGTCTGAAACTAAACATCTGAGACTGATACCGGAACACAAGTCCATACAAAGAATAATGTGAGATCCTGCACCAGATCTGAATGAGAGATATCGTCTAATCAAAATCCTGTAAGCATCCTGTGATACCCCGCCTAATTAAACATCGGGTGATCAGGCCTTTATTAAATTAAAACAGGTTTCTCAAATGGTTCATTCTTAGCATCACTGTCGAAAACTTTTTAATTTCTAATCCCCTAAGTATAATTAGACCGGTGCCAAATTTTATCTTTCTTAAAACAGATAAATCAACCATGTGGAACAAAGTACAAACAATCATGTACTATAATTCAAACAACAAAGTAAAAGTACAACATAACAAAAGTATTACCGAATAAACCATTGGCTAAAAATCCCAAACAACAATAGAATAACCACTAGTCTGAAACTAACATCTGAGACTAATACCGGACCACAAGTCCATGCATAGAAGAGTTTGAGATCCTGTACTAGATCTGAATGAGAGATATCGTCTAGTCAAAATCCTGTAAGCATCCACTGTGCTACAGCTCCGAGTTTCTGGAATGGAATCATCATACATGGCATCCCTGTGGCTGGACACCTAATAGGTTTTGAAAATATTTTATAGCAAGAGTTAGTACTCAAAATATTTTGAAAATATTTAGCAAGCGTTTATCACAATATAAAATGCGGTTATTGATTACACATGTTAGGTTCTCGTACACTCTCTTGAGTTACTCACCCCTCATCTTTTGTGCACACCTAACGTTCTACACTTAGTTTATCTAGACATACCTCCCAAGATAACTAAAACCAAAGTAGTCAACTGAACTTATCCGTACCCAAGTTCCAGTACCGCCCATACAGTACAACCGTTTCACTAACATCTCGCGTATGTTAATTAATTCTCAAGTAACATTTCATCTATGTTATTTTTCAAGACTTCCCATTTAGTTTCACTACTAAAATTACTACAATTCTCATAATTGTTGACTTCCCACTTATGTAATTAAGTTTCACTACTTGAATTACTAAATAGATTTTCTCTATCTAAAGGTGCATTTCGTAATTAAGTTTCACTACTTAACTTACCAATTTAGTATGTATCTTTAAATACATAATATGTATCAATCTACTAACACACGGAAGTAGGATATCATCAAGTATATATATTTCACACACAATATATACTAAATACCAGTCATTGCTATTTTTCCCTTTTTATACACGTAAAGGACTCTTGGTTCGGAATGATTCATCGACCCCAAGTAAGAATTGGTTCGGAATGATACATCGACCCCAATTATTTATATGAACAAATAAAGATCTCTTGGTTCGGAATGATTCATCGACCCCAAGTGAGAGTTGGTTCGGAATTATCCATCGACCCCAACTATTTTTAAAAATATATATATACACATATTCTTGTTCGGGACTCTCTCATCGCGACACCAGTTCAAAGTTTGGTTCGGCATTTCTCATCGACCCCAAACATATAATAACTTTATGTTAGTTCGGAATGTCTCATCGACCCTAACATAATTAATTTAGGTATAATCTCTCTCCCTAAAAGATCACACAATTCAGTAGGTACACGCCCGACCTATTAATCATATACGTACGTAATATTTTAATCTCATATATCTACCGTACAATATTCGCTTTACGATTTATCTCATTAATCGTATTTATTTGAGTATTCACACAACGCTAAGGGTCCTAGTTACCCCTTACGTATAATTTCAGTAGTTATTTCTTACCCTACTGGTCTATTACTTAAATTGAATTTACTTCGCCCCGTAACTCAATTTCCGAAATCCCCGATCCTCTACTAAATCGGATTATTCTCCTTGGTCCGTAATCCAAGCCCTACACCCAATGGCCTTATCGGACCTCAACAATATACCTACTGGCCTTATTCTCACTCCCATATAAGTATAATGTAAATCCTATAATACTCATTCATTCCCGAACTCAACGAAGAATTAAACACAAAATTTTCGGGAAACAGCTTGCGTCGATCGATCGACGGCTGGGTTCGATCGATCGACATATTCGATCGATCGATCGATAGTTCGAGATCGATCGATCGATCGAACAGGGACAGACGCAGTTGTCTTCTTCGTTAAGATTTTTCCTCCATTAACAAACCTTCAAACTCCATTATAGTCCACCAAACTTTGACCCAATGATCCTAACATATATCCACATATATTAGGACAGTTTCTAACGTGTCAAATACATCAAAACTCCAATTACTTTAAAGAAATAATGAATTAAAATCCAGAATTTCTTGAAACCCTAGTTATGGTGTTCTTCCCATATTATCATTAAAAATCCAGATTTTAATCCAAAAAATCCTCAAGTCTAATCTGAATCTTAAACCTCTACATAAGGTCAATCATTCTACATGCGATTCCTATCCCAACATGTATAAATATCATCTTTCTCCAATCAAAATAATGATTTAAACAACACTATTCAAAAACCCTACACATGGGTATTATAACTTTATAGTTTTTGCAATAAACAACTTGCCTTATGATCAGTAGGGTCTGATTTCGTGGTTGTTGTTGATGATTGATGATCTTCATCCTTCAATCCTTCTTCCCCAACAAGTTGATGGTAAAAATCCCTTTGAATCCTTCCCAATTCTTCCTTTTGCCTTAGAAAGTTGTGCCTCTCTTCTCTCTAATGGTATTGGTGTTGTCATGGGTGTTCTAACCCTAATTCCTCTATCATACGACTGATATAAAACTCTCAATTTCGTAGGTCTTCATACCCTCTTATGTTAAAAGACCAAAACGCCCCCGAACGGTCTCGGTTTAGTCCAAAATTACCCCGGGACTCAACTAGTACCCCCGGGTATACTATTTTGACCCTTCCGGACTCATCGGTGACCTCTAAATTATCACTTGAGTCACTTAAAAATATTACTCGTTCTCACCCCAACACGGTCTACACGCGTTAAGTAACTATTTACCACTTGCACTAAGTAAATAAAATGAGGCAATATCAACCAGTATCTATCTCTCGATTAATATTCCATAATTACAATTTTTAAATAAAACTCTTTAAATTACTACTCTTACGTAATTTAAATTAAGCCATAATTTTCTCATTTAATTCTCCAATATAATTAAATAGAATTATTTGGAATATTCAGAAATACGGGGTATTACACATCCACTGTGCTACAGCTTCGAGTCCCTGGAATGAAATTATCATACATGGCGTCCCTGTGGCTGGACACCTAAAAGGTTTTGAAAATATTTTATAGCAAGAGTTAGTACTCAAAACATTTTGAAAATATTTAACAAGCGTTTATCACAATAAAAAATGCGGTTATTGATTACACATGCTAGGTTCTCGTACACTCTCTTGAGTTTACTCACCCCTCATCTTTTGTGCACACCTAACGTTCTACACTTAGCCTACCTAGCCATATTTTCCAAGCTAACTAGGACTAAGTAATCATCTGAACTTATATATACTTAAGTTCTCATATCGCCCACACAGTACATCCATTTCCTTAATATCTCGCGAAGGTTAATTAATACTCAAGTAACATTTCACCTATGTTATATTTCAAAACTTCTCATTTAGTTTCACTACTAAATTTCTACAATTATCACAATTTCTATCTTCCCACTTTTGTAATTAAGTTTCACTACTTAAATTACTAAATAGACATTCTCTATCTAACGTTACGTTTCGTAATTAAGTTTCACTCCTTAACTTACCAGTTTGGTATGTATCTTTAAATACGTAATATATATAAATTTACTAAAACACAAAAGTAGAATATCATCCAGTATATATTTCACACACAATATATACTAAATATCAGTCATTACAATTTTGTCCTTTTTACACACATAAATGACTCTTGGTTCGGAATGATTCATTGACCCCAAGTAAGAATTGGTTCGGAATGATACATCAATCCCAATTATTTATATACACAAATTTTGGCTCGGACTCTTTCATCACGCCACCAGTCGTTCAGCATTTTACATCGACCCCAAACATATAATAATCCTATGTTAGTTCGGAATATCTCATCGACCCTAACATAGTTAATTTAGGTATACTTCTCTCGACCTAAAAGATCATATAATTAAGTAGGTACACACCTGACCTATTAATTATGTTCGTACGTAATATTTCAACAATATTCGGTTTACGATTTATCTCATTAATCGCATTTATTTGAGTATTCACACAACTCTAAGTGTCTTAGTTACCCCTCACATATAATTTCAGTAGTTATTACTTACTCTACTGGTCTATTACTTGAATTGACTTTACCTCGCCTCGTAACTCAATTCCAAATTTTCCGATAATCTACTAAATCAGATTATTCTCGTCGGTCCATAATCCAAGTCCTAGACCCAATGGCCTTATCGGACCTTGACAATATACCTACTGGTCTTATTCTCACTCCCATATAAGTATAATATAAATCCTAGGATACCCATTCATTCCCGGAAATCAAAGAAACCTTAAACACAGAAAATTGGGTAAAAACAGCTAACGTCGATCGATCGACCTAGTCGATCAATCGACATTCGAGATCGATCGATCGATCGAGCAGGGACAGACGCAGTTCGTCTTCTTCGTTAACCTCTTCCTCCATTAACAAATCTCCAAACTTCATTATAGTCCACCAAACTTTGACCCAATGATCCTAACATGTTTCCACATATATTAGGACAATTTCTAACGTGTCAAATACATCAAAACCCCAATTCCTTTAAAGAAATAGTTAATTAAACCCATAATTTCTTCAAACCCTAGTTATGGTGTTCTTCCCATATATGCATTCAAAACCCAGATTTTATTCCGAAATAATCATCAAGTCTACTCTTAATATTAATCCTCTACATATGTTAAATCATTCTACATGCGATTCCTATCCCAACATGTATAAATAATATTATTCTCCCATCAAGATATTGATTTAACAAAACTACTAAAAAAAAAACCCTACACATGGGTATTATATCTTTATAATTTTTGCAATAAACAACTTGCCTTGACAGAGGGAATCTGATTTCGTGGAGTTGATGATGGATTGATGTTTCTCTTCTTCAATTCTTCCTCCTTTGGCTCCTAGGGTGCAAGATCCAAACCCAACCTCCTCAAAAGCATTTTCTAAACCTTAAGAAAGGTTTTCTCCTTCTCTCTAATGGTAATGGTGTTTACATGGGTTTTCTAACCCTAACCCCTCATTTATACGGTTGATAAAAGGCTGTCAAATTCGTAGGTCTCCATACCCTCTCATGTTAAATGACCAAAACGCCCCAGAACGGTCTCGGTTTAGTCCAAAATTACCCCGAGACTCAACTAGTACCCTCGGGTATACTATTTTTACTAATTTGACCTTTCCGGACTTATCCGTGACCTCTAAATTATCATTTGAGTCACTTAAAAATATTACTCATTCTCACCCCAACACGGTCTACACGCGTTAAGTAACTATCTACCACTCGCACTATGTAAATATAATGAGGCAATATAAATCGATATCTATCTCTCGATTAATATTCCATAATTATAATTTTTAATAAATCTCATTAAATTACTCCTCTTACATAATTTAAATTAAGCCGTATTTTCTCATTTAATTCTCCAATTTAATTAAATAGAATATTCAGAAATACGGGGTATTACATACTTCCTCCCTTACAAAGGAATTTCGTCCTCGAAATTAGGATAAGGCTGGTATTAAGACTAAGGACCTTAAACATCACTGCATCCTCTAATACCCAAAATCAAATCATATCATCCTAACAGTTGCCCCAAGTACATGCCTTGCTTCATTATAAACTCTTATCACATGTTACCCATGCCGCATATATCATAATTAAGTCTCACTACTTAATTTCTCCATAGATTTTTTCCCCCAATCTAACGTTAACTCTTGAAATTAAGTTTCTCCTTACTTAATTTACCCTTTTGATGTATATCTATATATATAACATCTATGTGTCTACTATCACTCATAAGTAGAATATTATAAGTTATATATTTCACACACAATATATTCTATAAGGGAAATTGGTCTGGAAAAATCATCGGTCCCAATAATCCTATCATTTACATTGGTACGAAAATCCCTCGACCCCAAGGTAAATGTAATGCATATGTTGGTTCAGACCTTCCGTCGATGCCAAATTTATCATCGATTTGGTTCGAAAAATCATCGACCCCAAATCGATCCTTCATGTATTGGTCCGGAACATCATCGACCCCAATACAGAATTTAAGCGTACTTATTATCGCAAATAAGTAGGAAAATCATAAGGTATATATATATTACACATAACATATACTATCAACACTTATTTTATAATCACCCCCCTTTTATAACACTTTTGGGGTTATTAGCTCGGAATCCCACCATGATCACTAATAGTGATTGGTTATATTGTTTCGGAATCACACTTCGAGCACAATATAAGTATATATATCTCATCGCACATGAGTAGACAATTTGTAAGTCATATATTTAACACTTCATATATTCTAAAATGTTATACCCCAATAGAATGTCCTCATATCACGCGTTAAGGACTAAGAGTTTGGAATTTCTCCTCGAATCACACCTCAAAGTACATGTATTGTTCGTAATAGGTACCCACGAACCTAATCCTTATGTACAGTCCATATAGGCACTCACACTACCTATAAATATGTTCAAATAGGTATACATTCAACCTATGAATTGATAAGTGGGCTTCTCCAAAATTCCACTATCGTAAGGGCGTATTATCATCCTTTCTCACTAACATTGAGTCGTAGGCGACACAATATACTAAAAATAAAAATTTATCTCTATTCCTCCCTGACCATCTCTCACCGGGTGGGATTTTAGGATTTCATCCTGATTCATAACCATGTAGAACCGCACCGTGCACTCTTCCTTTTCAACTACATACTAATCCATCCCGGTCACCCCATTCCGTTACCCCAACGAAATGTTTGCTTAATTATGATGTTCACAACCCATCAATAATTTATAAGTCTACCTCCTCATTCCATCATTGGAAACGTAGGTTCACTGCCAAATTTCGTTTGCTCATTTCGAGTCCATCTTTCTCTATCAACTAGTGGTGCGTCTGGAGACAATCACACTATGTCTCTTCCTCAACACCGCTTCCCACTTACGTCATCTTTCCTCAAGTGGTACTCTATTCCCCTTTATCTCCGGGTATATTATACTTTACAATCCGTGCACTCTTCGTACTTGGCGCACTTTTAGGGTTGGTTACTTTATAAGAATCAACATTTTAGTAACGCGTAAGTCCCTCTCAACACTCAGTTAAGTAGAACCTTGCATCACTTCTTCACAATAGTTAGGCCTCCCAAATCAAGAGATAACTTTTGAACGACTTCCCACCGACTTTTATCCAATAGGGTGTGCTGGAACTCTCAACACATAAAAGCGTGGATTAGCGTCTATTTCCCATGACGCTCAATCCATTTCATCAATACGACTTGCCTCATAACTTCCCGATCGATGTACTTATCAAAATAATTATCCGCATCCCTCTATCTCGGATGACTAAGAAAGACCCTTTTCTCCGTGAACATTTGAAGAAACATTGCAACTGTCACTCTCGTAACACAATTTTCCTCTACTCTCGCCTTGTCTTCACGGCGTGACTACAATCTTGCGGGTATTCTCAATCCCCTATAGGCCAAGAATCAAATTCTTGCCCACAAAGTACCACATATCCCTTCATGTTGAAATAAGCCTTTCAGTGTTTCTCCATAACACTACCGGTTCCACTTATGCCCTAGTATTTCACAACGTCTCTTCTCCTGATGTGCATAAAAATTCAGTCGTATCCCCTTTTTGCAATCGAACTTAAACAAGGGACTTCTCCCATGCATTCTTACTGAGCATTATTGGAACAACACATAGTCGAGATACTCTAATTTCATTCCTCGACAATATGTGTAATCATACCCCAATATCTCTAAAGGAGTCAAGTGGCACTGCACTTATACTATCACTAAGTCCTTAGCACTAATCATAACAACGAGCTCGATCTCTCCGCTCAGCGGTCATACAATATACCTTGAATCACATCATTAAAGTCCCTATACACCGGGATCAATCACTATGAGACATCCATAATCTCTGAAGTCTCCAACATACCGATGAATAATGCGAGCTCGACCCTCTTTGAGGTGAGGCATCACTAAATACCTCATTCACTTGAGGCTAAAACTCACGTACTTTCTTGCCCATCGCACTGATGGTTCAAATGGTTCCCGGACATAATATGCTTGTCCTTATAAAAATGAAAAAACTTATCGGAGTTATTATTCCATTATATAACTTTGGACAAGATCAACACGCGTGGTCTTACGTCCCACATAAGACATCTTTTCATAAATCCCCTTATTCCAGGCCACACCGACTGGTTTAGGGTATTCCCCCTCTCGGACTTGGAAACCTTGATTTTTTTAACACTATCATCATGGTTCCCTTAATTTCGCTGACCAAGGAATGCAGTATTAGACTTAACAGTCCTGACTTAGGATCAGATCAATTAATCCCTTAGTGGGTTTCCACTTATGGCTTGAACTCGGCCCATTACATTCAGTCTTACTCTTTGACTGAATCCTTAAACTCTTTTTAGCTACGCCCACCTAGGAGCATTTATCACAACCTTGTAAGAAGCACCATACTGCCTTCATACACATAAGTCGTCCAAGAAGAGTTTTACCAAAATTGCAAACGACAACTCGAGAGTCCATTCTCTCAAGGGCTCTTTTTCCCTTGTACATATCTCATCGGGTACAAGTTCACTTCAACAGATAAATTTCTTTCTCACAGTTGGCCTCCACCAGGCTTTCACGTGATGGGTTCAGAAATTTCCATTCACTTCGCTTCTGAACCATCATTGGGGAAGTTTGCGATTAAACTATACGTAAGGTACCTCTATTTTTATACTGACCCTCGACCCGAATGTGGTGACTAGTATCCCCACCACGTTGCCTCTATAAAAAAAATTTACCCAAATTTTCACTTCTGAGTATTTCTACTATATCCTTAATGCCAAAACCTCTGTACATTCTACTTCCATTGGTTAACATGCACAGTCGCCGTTTTATCAAATTTTTCACGGGTCGTTCTCTTTCAAGATCTTTCAGACCTTCTCCCATTATCACTGCGTTGGGCGGGTTTAGATTAACCTCACCCTTTACCGTCGTGGTACTTAGTAAAAAGTTTTATATGCCCTAATAGTCCTTGCAGCATCTACTTCCATTACACACTAGGAGTGACCTCGACCACGGTCATCTCTCCCATGATTACCATCCTCGAATACTCCATGCTTCATGACGAGCCCCTCCCTCCTGCAGTTCTTCTAGCGCCTACACTGGTCCAACCGCCATGTTCGACGTACCATACCCAATCGAACTCGAATATATATCACTTTATCTTCTAAATAGCAGGAGAATGTAAGACACGTACGTAGAGGAGTGCAAAAATCCTAAGATAGGGCTTTATATCAATCAAACGATACGCTGAAAACATAGTAAGCCGTACAGATATGGACACTAGAACCTGATGCTCTGATACCATTTGTGACACCCCTCCTAATTAAACATCGGGTGACCATGACTTTATTAAATTAAAACAGGTTTCTCAAATGGTTCATTCTTAGCATCACTGTCGAAAACTTTTTAATTACTAATCCCCTAAGTAAAAATTAGACTGGTGCCAAATTTTATCTTTCTTAAAACAGATAAATGAACCATGCGGAACAAAGTATAAAAATAACCATGTACTATAACCCAGTCAACAAAGTGTAAGTACAAAAGAATAAGAATAATACCGAATAAACCATCGGCTAAAATCCCAAAATAATAGTAGAACAACCATTAGTCTGAAACTAAACATCTGAGACTAATACCGGAACACAAGTCCATACAAAGAATAATGTGAGGTCCTGCACTAGATCTAAATGAGAGATATCATCTAATCAAAATCCTGTAAGCATCCACTATTCTACAGATTTGAGTCCCTGGAATGAAATCATCATACATGACGTCCCTGTGGCTGTACACCTAAAAGGTTTTGAAAATATTTTATAGCAAGAGTTAGTACTCAAAACATTTTGAAAATATTTAACAAGCGTTTATCACAATATAAAATGCGGTTATTGATTACACATGTTAAGTTCTCATACACTCTCTTGAGTTTACTCACCCCTCATCTTTTGTGCACACCTAACGTTCTACACTTAGCCTACCTAGCCATATCTTCCAAGCTAACTAGGACTAATTAATCATCTGAACTTATCTATACTTAAGTTCTCGTATTCGCCCACACAGTACATCCATTTCCTAAACATCTCGCGAAGGTTAATTAATACTCAAATAACATTTCACCTATGATATATTTCAAAACTTCTCATTTAGTTTCACTACTAAATTTCTACAATTATCACAATTTCTATCTTCCCACTTTTGTGATTAAGTTTCACTACTTAAATTACTAAATAGATATTCTCTATCTAACGTTACGTTTCGTAATTAAGTTTCACTCCTTAACTTACCAATTTGGTATGTATCTTTAAATACATAATATATATAAATTTACTAATACACAAAAGTAGAATATCATCAAGTATTTATTTCACACACAATATATACTAAATATCAGTCATTACAATTTTGTCCTTTTTACACACGTAAAGGACTCTTGGTTCGGAATGATTCATCGACCCCAAGTAAGAATTGGTTCAGAATGATACATCGACCCCAATTATTTAAATACACAAATTCTGGGTCGGACTCTTTCATCACGCCACCAGTTCAAAGGTTTGGTTCGGCATTTTTCATCGACCCCAAATATATAATAATCCTATGTTAGTTCGGAATATCTCATCGACCCTAACATAGTTAATTTAGGTATACTTCTCTCGACCTAAAAGATCATATAATTCAGTAGGTACACGCCCGGCCTATTAATTATGTTCGTACGTAATATTTTAATCTCTTATATCTACCGTACAATATTCGCTTTACGATTTATCTTATTAATCGCATTTATTTGAGTATTCACACAACTCTAAGGGTCCTAGTTACCCCTCACATATAATTTCAGTAATTATTACTTACACTACTGGTCTGTTACTTGAATTTACTTTACCTCGCCTCGTAACTCAATTCCAAATTCCCCGATACTCTACTAAATCGAATTATTCTCGTTGGTCCACAATCCAAGTCCTACACCCAATGGCCTTATCGGACCTCGACAATATACCTACTGGTCTTATTCTCACTCCCATATAAGTATAATATAAATACTAGGATACCCATTCATTCTCGAAAATCAAAGAAACCTTAAACAAAGAAAATTCGGGAAGAACAGCTTACGTCGATCGATCGACTACTGGGTTCGATCGATCAACCTAGTCGATCGATCGACATTCGAGATCGATCGAGTAGGGACAGACGCAGTTCGTCTTCTTCATTAACCTCTTCCTCTATTAATAAATCTCCAAACTTCATTATAGTCCACCAAACTTCGACCCAATTATCCTAACATGTTTCCACATATACTAGGACAATTTCTAACGTGTCAAATACATCAAAACCCCAATTCCTTTAAAGAAATAATGAATTAAACCCAGAATTTCTTAAAACCCTAGTTATGGTGTTCTTCCCATATATGCATTCAAAACCAAGATTTTATTCCGAAATAATCATCAAGTCTACTCTGAATATTAATCCTCTACATATGTTAAATCATTCTACATGCGATTCTTATCCCAACATGTATAAATAACACTATTCTCCCATCAAGATATTGATTTAACAAAACTACTAAAAAAAAATCCCTACACATGGGTATTATATCTTTATAATTTTTGCAATAAACAACTTGCCTTGAGAGAGGGAATCTGATTTCGTGGAGTTGATGATGGATTGATGCTTTTCTTCTTCAATCCTTCCTCCTTGGGCTCCTAGGGTACAAGATCCAAACCCAACCTCCTCAAAAACATTTTCTAAGCCTTGAGAATGGTTTTCGCCTTCTCTCTAATGGTATTGGTGTTTACATGGGTTTTCTAACCCTAAGCCCTCTTTCATACGGCTGATAAAAGGCTCTCAAATTCGTAGGTCTCCATACCCTCTCATGTTAAAAGACCAAAATGCCCCCGAACGGTCTCAGTTTAGTCCAAAATTACCCCGAGACTCAACTAGTACCCCCATGTATACTATTTTGACTAATTTGACCCTTCCGGACTCATCTGTGACCTCTAAATTATCATTCGAGTCACTTAAAAATATTACTCGTTCTCACCCCAACACGGTCTACACGCGTTAAGTAACTATTTACCACTCGCACTAAGTAAATATAATGAGGCAATATAAATCGATATCTATCTCTCGATTAATATTCCATAATTACAAATTTTAATAAATCTCATTAAATTACTCCTCTTATGTAATTTAAATTAAGCCGTATTTTCTCATTTAATTCTCCAATTTAATTAAATAGAATATTCATAAATACGGGGTATTACAACAACCTCTTTGAAGTTTATATAATCCAATTCAAATATATTTCAAATTACACCATAATAAGTTATTTCAGCTTCAACGAGGTTTTTATCTTTTGTGATCTCTCGAAAGAAAGTAAGAGCCTTGTATGAAATGCCCGTGTTCTATACATTTGTACTTTCCTCCTACATTTTTGTGCTAATACGTAACCATTCAATCGAGACTTTTTGTACTCTTGTGCCACAAATAAGGGTCCAGTGGTTAGACGAGCAAACCTTGATGTCGCATCACCCATCTTTAAGAGTTGAGAATATAAATAAATTAATTAGATTAGTTGTAAAGTTTGAGTGTAATGTAACGTTATATAATGACCATTTTCATTATAATTACCTCTTGTGACAACCACAGCCTAAATTCGCTGTCTGATTGTACCGTTGTTTTTTCGTCTTTTATTGTTCTCACAGGCTTCATATTTTCTACATATTACAAAATTAAACTTACTAAAATATTCTCAAATAATATTAAACATTAAAATAATCTTAAATATTCTAAAATAATGTTAAACATTAAAATAATTTAAACATACTTTTTCCATTCTTCGACTTCTTCATGTGTGTCAAATAGATAACGGTTGGGTCGCCTTAAATTTTAAACTTTGGTAGTCATCGTCAAGGTTTATCGTGATATCTTCACGAGCACTTGAACCTTGTACATCATCAGTAACCTCATTCTCCCCTGCTTCATAAACTCCCTACGCATTATCAACTAAATCCTCTAACATGTTATGATCTACATCGTCCCCTTCTACATCTATCCTACTTGTTGAAGGTTGTTGGGAAGGTTGTTGTGAAGGTTGTTCGGGGACAAAAGTAACTTTTAATTCACCGTGGAAACTCCAAAATTGATAACTATATTGCATACCCAATCTTAACAAATGTAGTTCAACTATTTTCCACTCATACACCTTACCATTCTTACACCTACACACGAACATGAAAACTCTTCATCATTATGACATCTTTTTGCATATTTCACAAATTCATTAGCACCTCTATGAAACACATCCCCCATTCTATTTGTCTCACCCATCCACTCTTTGTATTTTGGATATCCCATCACAACTACCACAACTAATCACCTATTTAAGGTAAGAAGCGTATATTCTTGGATTAGTATAAACAAAACATAGATTTATAGTATCTTTCATTTGATTATGTTTTATTTATATTCGATTTTTAAATTTCAAATTCAAATTCAAACTTATATTTATAGTATGTTTCATTTAATTTCTATTTCCTCCATCTCCTCTAAAGGGTGAGTGGTCCTATCCCATTCAAGACTGCATATTTCTATAATATACTTAACAGCTCATGCACATTATTACAATTTGAGAAAAAATCGACAGCATATCCCCATAGTTATCCGAGTACATGACGTACATTGGCAAGTGTGAGTATTATTTCAATTGATAAATTGAAATAACAGTCACACTTGTCAATCTAGTATGTATTCAGAGAACATTAGGATACGACTGCAGAACTTCCTCCAAAATTAACAACTTTAAGCCACTAAGAATATTATTATACATAAATTATGCAGTCCCAAATTATCCAAACGGGAAAATTTGAGAGATCTCATTACAGGGGTAATGACTCTCGAACGGGTCTAAGGGCTATTGAATGCATACGCATAAGAACTAGAAGGCTAGTATCTATGCGCACTATATGTAATTTCAAGTATGTTTCATTTAATTATCATACTATATATATATATATTGTTCGTTATACAAAGTAATTTTAGAAAAAAGTTGAAAAATCCCACCCCCATATGGACAATAATCCATTGTTCATGCCACTTTTAAAATTAAACAACCCAACATCGATCCACTATAATCCAACCGCAATGGCAACGACAAATGTGTATCCCGTACTCCTTCTAATTCATCTACTCAATTAATTATTTTCATCAATTAAACTAACAATTAAAGTATACAATTATTAATTTATTAATTTACAATGAGGGGCAATCCTACTTGCATATGAAAGGGGCACTAATTATTAATTTACAAAAAAAATTAACAACCAATCAATATTAAATCAATCAATTCTTTTACAAGGGGCACTACAATATGAGGGTCAATATCAAATAAACCAATAAAAATTTAATTAAAAAAAATACACACACGGACATATACACACATATGCACATATACACCCCCTTCCCTACCTCCTCCCCCCGCCCACCCCCATCCCATCCCACCCCTTCCCTACCCCCTCCCCCTCCCCCGATGTCCCTGCCCACCACACGCGCGTGCACACACACACACATGTATACACATGCACATATACGCACACATGCACATACACACACACACACACACACGCACACACACACATGCATATATACACACATAAACAAACACGCACATACCCCCTCCCCTCCCCCAGCCCTGCTGTCTCCCCCTCCCCCTCCCCTCCCCCCACATACACCCCACACACACATGCACATTTACACACATGCACATATACATACACATATACATAAATGGAGGAGAAATAGAGAGAAAACATACCAAAGTTGTAGAGAGAGAGAGAAATGGAGGGAACAAATTTGGTTGGAAAAAAGATGGGGGAGGGTTTTTTACTGACATAATTGTCATGGACGTGTCACGGTCATTGACCGTGACAAGTCCGTGAAAAACTTCACTTATCACGGACTTGTCACGGTCAATGACTGTGACAAGTCTTTGTCACGGACTTGTCACAGTTAATGACCGTGATGTTTTTTTGTCACGGTCAATGACCTGACAAGTCTAAACTCTAAAAAGGTGACAATTTTACCATTTTGGTGTAGTGAAGAAATTAAGCATACCAACATCTGTTTTGTCTTGACTAAAAATGCAACAGTTTAAATTTTTGAATGAGACTTTGCATTAATCATGCATACCTCTAGTTCAAAGATATTTTGTTGAGTATATTAAGTCCAATATCAGAAAACTAAATCCTTGCACCACAATATGTAATATATTGGGTCTCTCCACCCATTGCCAATTTATTTGGGTTGAATGCTTTACTTTTAACATGGTATCACATGGACAAATGACCCAATTGCTAGACTTCATCTAATTTAAATCGTCATAGTGTTAGGATTAAGACATGCCACATGATAATCACCCAAAAGTATTTAAATAAAACCCCAAATAGACGATTTTTAATTATAAATTCTCGATAAATGGGGTCTTATGCGCATAGATATTTATTTTGTAGGTCAAACGCTACTTTCGGATTTTAAAACTTTATTTCGAGGCAAAGGAGTGTTAAAATGAGCTAAACCCGAATACCATACCCTATTACCTTCTCCCCTAACTTATCCCCTAACATGTCCTATACATGCCATGTGTGTGTGTTGTGTTATTTTTTTTTATTTTCTATATTCTTGTATTTTTCGACTCATTGTTACTATTTTATTTCATTTAGTGTTTTATTAATAGGTGTACGTTTAATTATATTTTTAGTTATTTTATTTATTTTTAGTTTTTTAAAGTTATTATTATTTTCTCTTATTAGTAAAGTTTTATTTTTTTTAGTTTTATTTTATTTTTATTTGAGTCATTTTATTTTAAAATTAGGCAATCAATTTTTTTTATTGATTTTATATTTTAGATTTGTAAATATTGTTAGGAGTTTAATTTTTTTTAATTCAATAGGTTATATTTCTTTTAGTTTTAGATTTAATTTTTAGGTTGTAAATATTTTATTTTATTTTAAAACTAAACTCACCCACCCGCCCACCCTACTCCTATACACCTTACCTACACCATAACACTCCTCATCATCTTCTTCCCTACACCACTCACTTCTTTCTCTCTCCTCTCAATACGAACATAAGCCTGAACCACCTCTGGTCAAAACCCCTTACCGGACCTACAACCTACCTAACCCGCCACCACATCAACTCAAAAATCCCACATGCTTCCACACTCACGAACCAACTCTGACAAAACCCGGATTGCCCCATCATCTAAACTGATAACTCGCGACCAACAACAACTTCTATACTTGGAACCCACCTACCTTGTGATCCTGCTCTGGCCATCTCCCCTTAACCCGAGACCATACACGGACCTACCATTTCTTCAACCCATGCCCTGTTTAACCACCCAAACCTAACATACCCATTTTAATACATTGAGAATTTTCAGTGAAAGAGAACTTGAAGTGCGGGTTAAATATTAATTGACGAGTTTTGGATTATTATCAATGTGTGCTATATTTACTTACGGGAATAAGTAAATGAGTTGGCTTTTTTTTATATCATGCTGCGGTTGGGAAAAGCGATAAGTAATAATATTTTATTTGGAAAATACGTGCGGAGTTGTTTTGGATTTAAAAAGGTGAATTTTTGATAAGTGATTCAGATGGAGATTTCGAGTGTATGGTTGATCCCAGAGTACACGGGGGTAATGTTTGGGTTTCGGGGACTTTTTGGACTAGCGGGACTCACAATTGAGTATACGAGTCAATTTTGGGTTTAATAAGGGGATACGTTTATTCTCCCATTATAAGCCACGAGAGAAAGAAAGAAAAGAAAATAAAGAAAGAAAGGAATAAAGGGAGAAGAAAATGGGAGAAAGGAGGAGAACTATGGTCAAGCTCCGGTGGATCCCGGCAGGTGGTCGTCGAATTTATCCAACGAGGCAAGTGTTTAACTTTCTTTACTTATTTATGTGTGTTTATTATTCATATTATAGTTGGTGTAAACTATATGATTTTTGGGTTGGGATTCTTGGATCAAAATGAGATTTTCAGAATTGATTTCATATAAATTGATGTGATAACAACTCAATATGAAATCTAAGTTTAAATCCATGTTTATGGTGTAATTTTTGGTGAAAAATTGGAAGAGTTGGAAAAAATCGAGGGTTTAGCTAAGTTAGGGTTTAAATCTTAATTAAATTGAGGAATTACATGAATTAATTGTTGTGTTGGGTAAATCATAGTGTGTAGATGATTATATTGATGGTCGGTGAGGTTAGTAACCATAAATCTCGGGTTGGATGAGTGTTGGATTGAATTTTGGAGTTGGAAAAGATGAACTCCCGAACTGAACACGTCGAACAGGTGAAATGCGGTTCGATTTGGGTCACCGAACCGGTTTGTTTTTTGTGGCCATCGATTCGGTTCATTTTGTTTATTATCACCGGACCAATTTGTTTTTCTGGCCATCGGTTCGGTTCGTTTATAACAAAAAATTTGAGAAGTTTTTCTTGGATAAAAAGGATTGGAGAAGAATTCCTTTTGGAGATAAATATTAAGGGATTCTAAATAGAGTGTGAGGACCTCTAAAAGATTAAATGAGTGATATATAAATCTTGGGTTAGCGGGAATAATATCCGGGGTATAAATTTTAGGAGTATTTGGGAGGAACGACTCTCGGGAATATTATTTCGGCGAGTATATATACATTTATTTGTGTAGAATGTATGTGCCAATAATATGTGAGTGAAATCCGAGTGTGCGAATAGGATGAAACTAGAATACTAGATAAACGTGATAAGCTAATATTAGAGAATTTATTTATGTGAGAATTGTATCATAAATGAGTGAATACTTATAGGATTAAAATAAGTTGTGTATACTTATGAAGTAATACTAATTGGTATATTCGAGATTATAGGCTAATGCCACAGGAGATAGTCATGAATAGACGAATTTGATGATATATATACGGGTACAGAGACAATATATATAAGATATGATTATAAATATATCTGTGTGTGAAGGATATATTTGTGTGGAACATACCCCTCTAGTGCTATCATGGGAAGTTGCGCTATGTAGGTGAATCCCCTGGCTATTGAATGCATGGAAAGTATAGTTCCAAAGTCATAACGTCCATTTATTTATGTAGTGTGGATCTTTATCATGGGTGAGATGTCTTGGGTATGATTCGGTATTACTTCAAGTTAGGAACTATGACCTCTTTCCCTTGTTTGTGATATGTTTTATCAGGTCGGTGTGAGATCCTGACCGGTGGTACCTAGGATGATGTGTGTATTACCCGAAAGATGATATCATTCTAGAGACTGCATCTATTGAGTTATAGCTCTGAATGATGATTATTATACTTATATAGTGTGCGATATATAAGTATGGATATACTTGATGTTTATAGTATATTCTATATATATATATATTATTGATACCAAAATTAATCTACTGACATGGACCAATCATATGAAGACACGTGGCTATCTATATGGCAACAACAAACACTTTCGAGGAACCCACTCGCTCCGAGGAACAAGACTACAACGAGGAAGACTAGTTCCCCGAGGAACTCACAAGCTTCGAGGAACAATGCCTCCCCGAGGAACTCACAAGCTCCGAGGAACAATGCCTCTCCGAGGAACTCTTAAATACCGAGAAGCTTAGGCGGTCCGAGCAACTCGTGGCGGTCCGAGCTGCACCTCGAAGCAGGATACCAACAATTTAACTGCTCATTAAATGCTTATCATTTGGACGCGCACGCAAAGAGGGCATTAAATGCATTACCCTTTCATATGTATATCATTTAATGTATTACCCTTTCACATGACAGGCTCAGGGCTATAAATACATTGTACAATCCTCATTGTAAGTGGACGCACCCCCAGACCGGAATTTCTTGATATAACTTGTAATCGAGAATTCCCATACAAACAGCAATACCAAAACAGTGGACGTAGGCCATTCTTATAAGGCTGAACCACTTTAAAATTCTTTGTCTCATTTATTCATCTGTGATTGAATTATTAGAGTGATCTAATTTTTTACATCAACAGATTGGCGCCGTTTGTGGGAAACGACTGATAATATCATTTTTCATCAAAACAATCCCTTACCAATGGCGGATATTCCTGAATCCAGCAATCGAAACGCTGGCACCCCTCCAAATCCATCCGCTCCACCAATTATTCCAGATCTGACTGGAATAATGGCAAATCTGGCTTAGGCCAGACTGTCATGCAAGAAACAATGCGACAACTCATCCAAACCCTTCATGGCGGTGCATCAACCCATTTCGGACCACGAAGCATTCAAAGAAATACCCGTGCGCCTTTTTCGCGTACTAGGCGTACTAACTCATATCGCAATGAGGAATCTGATGATTTCTCTTATCAACCTGGGAGAAATTCATCGGTACGAGCCACGGATACTGAATAACTGTCACCCTCTCCCCAGAAAGGACCAGCGCATTGGAAAGATTAAGTCGGGTTTCTCCTTTCGACCGATTAGGCCCTAGGAGGAACAAAAGTCCTCTTAATGCAACGTCGAGGAGCTTTCGACGACCATCAGATTTAAGGGAAGGATCTGCCCAGTCGCGACTAGCTGCTCGTCAAGATAAATCCCAGGAAGCCACTTCAACGCGATCAGTTGCTCGAACCAATAGGCCCGAGGAAAGAAATGATGCATGGAAAGGATCTATTCAGAGGCTGGAGGATAAATTAGGGGAAATGGCTAAGGCCAAGAACCCTCTAAAACGAACCTTTGTTCGAGGAACACCTTTTGTCCAGGACATTGTTGATTTTCCAACACCATTAAAGTTCAAAGCACCTGTTGTGACTCCCAAGTATGATGGAAAGACTGACCCTGTCCTCCATATAGAACAATACCAAGCTGCAGCCGACATCTATGCTGTCCCAAATGAGATGAGATGCAGAGCATTCTCGGGAACACTTACTGGATCTGCTCAAATATGATATAATAGTCTTCCTCGGGGTAAGATTTCAACTTTTCTTCAACTGGCCGAACTATTCATTGGGAATTTCTGCTTTGGAGCAAAGCCAGTGAAACGAGTAGCTCATTTGTTAAGTGTTAGACAAAAAGCTGGTGAGAGTAACAGAGATTATATAACTCATTTTAATAATGAGAAACTCGAAGTCATTGATTATGAGGAGAATACAACGATTACCGCTTTGATGAGTGGACTACTGCCAAACAAGTTGTACTACACTTTGGCCAAAGATCCACCTCGAACCATGTCGAACCTGATGGGAAAAGCGTCCAAGATTATGAATGCCGAGGAGGCCATGTCTACGAAGAAGAATATGGACGCCAAAGAAACCAAGGTGGAAGTTGACAAAGCTAAGAAGAAAGAACATAAGAACAATGGTGGTGACAAACAATCCAAAAATAGGTCGTCATGGGAGGTATTGAGGAAATTTGATAATTTCACACCTTTGAAGGTAAATATCAACCACGTCCTGGAAGAAATTAAGAACAACGAGGAGTTAAACTGGCCAAAGAAAATGAAGGCAGACCCTGACATGAGGAATAGGGAAGAATATTGCGAGTTCCACAAGGATCATGGCCATATGACCAAAAATTGCATAGCTCTTCAGAATGAAATTGAAACACTCATCCGACAAGGAAAGCTAGCAAAGTATATTGATCGGGGAGGCGAAAGAAGAAACAACGACCGAACTAGAGAGAGGTCTAGATCTCCTCGTCGAGCAGAGGAGAACAAGAAGAGAAACCATGAAGTTGATCCAGAGGATGATCCCGATCTTTCCAAGAAACCAAGGCAGCCAGAACAAGAGGTATTTTCAATACGCTTTGGTTCATTTGATTGTAATGTTATTACAGGAGGAGATGAAGGAGGAGGAGACCTTACTGCAGAAAGAAAAGCTTACCTCGGTGAGGCCCAAGCTTGCTCGTACATTCAGCGAATAAATCTAGCAGAGGAAGATCGTCCAAGAAAGGTGAACAAGGAGAAATTGGTTATCGGTTTTTCAAAAAATGACCTTGCAGGTGTTTTATATCCTCATGATGACCCACTGGTGATCAAAATGAGAATGAAGGAACTCATGATTTCAAGAGTACTGGTCGACAATGGTAGCTCGACAGACATCATGTTCTACTCGTGCTTTGATAGTTTAAATCTAAAGTTATCTCAACTGGAGCCTTACCACAGACCCCTCATTGGTTTTGCTGGCGAGAAAGTATTTCCACTTGGGACGATCAAGTTGGATATATTCATTGGTACGTGGCCTGCTTGTCAGACAGAAAGAATACGTTTCTTCGTGATGGATAAGAATGTCCAATCATCGTAAAATATCATCATTGGAAGAGTAGGATTGAAGAAGTTCGAGGCTGTGCTATCTACAGTACATCAGCGCCTAAAATTTCTAACAAACTTTGGAGTAGGAGTTGTGAAAGGTGATCAGAAAGTAGCTCGGGAATGCTATTATTCATCCGTCGAGCAAGAAGAACTGAAAGAATCAAAGAAAAAGACCACTACTTATCAAGTGGATGAAGGTGCAGAAATTGAAACATTGGATCCCCGAGATGAGTCGCAACTCGTAAAGGGTCAAGTGGTGGAAGCTATTGAAAATATCATTCTGGACGACGAGCACCCTGAGCGAACTACTCAAATAGGTTCATCGTTGGAGGCCTCATTAAAACAGGAATTGATAACTTTCCTTAGAAGCAGAAGGCAAACTTTTGCATGGAGTCATGAAGATATGCCTGGGATAGACCCAAACTTCTATGTCACGAGCTCAATGTGAATAAAGAGATCAAGCTTGTGAAGTAGAGAAGAAGGGTATTCAGTCTCGAGAAGAATCAAGCTATATAGGAGGAAGTCTAGAAGCTCCAGAAAGCTTGTTTCATCGAAGATGTTAAATATCCAGATTGGTTAGCTAATGTGGTGATGGTAAAGAAGAAAAACAACAAATGGAGGATGTGTGTAGACTTCACCGACCTCAACAAAGCATGCCCAAAGGATCACTTTCCACTAGCCAGAATGGATCAACTGGTGGATGCTACCTCGGGACACGAGTTGCTGAGCTTCATGGATGCTTATTCTGGCTACAATCAAATTAAAATGAAACCTGAAGACAGGGAGAGTACTTTTTTTACTACCCCTAAGGGAACTTATTGTTATAATGTTATGTCTTTTGGTTTGAAAAATGCAGGTGCGACATATCCGAGGCTGATGAACAAGGTCTTTGCTGAACAAATCAGTGACAACATGGAAGTCTATGTTGATGATATGCTGACAAAAAGCAAGAAAGTTGCCGATCATCTAGTTGACTTAAGCCAGACTTTTGATCAACTAGATAAATATCAAATGAAGCTGAACCCGACAAAGTGCATCTTTGGAGTGCGAGAAGGCATGTTTCTCGGGTACATTGTCAATCAACGAGGCATTGAAGTAAATCCTGAAAAGATCAAAGCTCTATTAGGGCTGCGATCTCCAACGACGAAGAAGGAAGTACAGAGTCTCACCGGACGAGTAGCGAAACTCAATAGATTTGTGTCACGAGAAACTGATAGATGTCTCCCATTCTTCAAGACACTCAGAAAGACTTTTGAGTAGAATGATGAATGCGAGAAGGCTTTTAAAGAATTTAAGAGATACTTGGGAACACCTCCACTGTTGTCCAGGCCAGTGATGGGAGAAAAATTGTACTTGTACCTTGCAGTGTCCAAGAATGCAGTTAGCTCGGTGTTGATCAGAGTGGATAATGGAGTACAAAAGCCAATTTACTACACAAGTAAGGCCTTCCGAGGAGCAGAGATCAGATATCCAAGGCTGGAGAAATTTGCACTGGCGCTAATTGAGGCGAGTAGGGGAATGAGGCCATATTTCCAGGCTCATACCATAGTAGTATATACTGATATTCCATTGAGGCAAGCCCTGCATAAGCCAGAAAAATCAGGAAGATTGATGTACTGGGAAATAGAGCTCGGTGAATATGATATAATCTATGAACCCATATCATCGCTTAAAGGGAAGGCTGCAGCAGATTTTATAGCGAAGTTCACCTATCCTGATAGTTCCGAGGAACAAAAGTTACTCGCTGATCAACCTGTGGATGTTACAGGATCAACAAACACAGGCTCAGACCAATTCCGATTGGTAAAAGGGCATGTGAATGTTACAGGATGTGACGCAGAGATAGTTGTGAGGACTCCGGAAGAGAAACAAGAGTTTCTCGCTGATCAACCTGTGGATGTTACAGGATCAACAAACACAGGCTCAGACCAATTCTGATTGGTAAAAGGGCATGTGGATGTTACAGGATGTGACGCAGAGATAGTTGTGAGGACTCCGGACGAGAAACAAGAGTTGCTCGCTGATCAACCTGTGGATGTTACAGGATCAAAAAACACTAGCTCAGACAACCTCCGGTTGGTAAAAGGGCAAGTGGATGTTACAAGATCATTGACTTCGGGCTCAGACCAACTCCGGTTGGTAAAAGGGCAAGGAGAAATGATCGACGAAGAGAAAGAAAAACCCAAGAAGGAAAGGAAGGAACAAATATTTCACCGAGGAACTCTAACTGATTAGAAATTTGAAGACGAGTTACCTATATGGAGACTATATGTAGATGGCTCATCTTTCACTGCAGGATGCAGCGCGGGGATAGTTTTGAGCACTCCAGATGAGGTCGATATGGAATATGCCTTGCGTTTCCAATTCAAGGCTTCCAACAATGAGGCTGAATATGAGTCCATGATTGCAGGACTTAGTTTAACAAAAATTATGGAGGCGCAACAGGTCATTGTTTTCAGTGATTCTCAATTAATCATAAACCAAATGATGGGAGTATATGCAACTAGAGGAGAATTAATGATCAGATATCATGAAAAGGCAAAGGAGTTGGTGTCAGAATTTATCGCTATTCAGCTGGTCAGAATACCAAGAATGGAGAATGCGAGAGCAGACGCCCTAGCTCGACTAGCATCAGCTACTCGCACCGAGCTACGACGAATAATCCCAATTGAAGTGTTAGGTGGTCGGAGCATAGATGAAGATCTGACGATGAACTTTATCACCCTTGATTTAGGACCATCTTGGATGGATTCCATCAGGGCGTATATTGAGGAGGTAGAATTGCCAATTGACAAGCTCGCTGCCAAAAAGTTGAAGTTTAAAGTTGCTCGGTATGCACTAACTAATGGTGTTTTATATAGACGAGGAATTATGGAAGGTTTGCAGAGATGTGTACATCCCTCCGAGGTGAAAGAATTAATTGAAGAGATCCACGAAGGGTCTTGTGGAGCACATGTAGCAGGTCAGACGCTTTTACAAAGGGTGATGATGCAAGTATACTACTGGCCGACGATGAGGGATGATTGCATAGCCTACGCCAAGAAATGTGACAAGTGACAACGCTTTTCCTCCATCCGAAGAACTCCACAAGACTTGTTGACACCCATAACTTCCCCTTGGTCATTTTCCATGTGGGGAATTGACCTGGTTGGGCCACTGCCAATGACCCGAGGAAGGTTCAAGTACCTCGTCGTCGCAGTGGATTATTTTATTAAATGGGTAGAAGCTGAGCCACTCATTGACATGACGTACGAGAAGGTGTACCAATTTGTTTGGAAGAACATCATTTGTCGATATGGTCTACCTCATGCCTTCATCACAGACCATGGAACACAATTTGATAATGAGGAGTTTGCCGCCTATTGTCATCAGTCAAACATTTTGAAGGTTCATTCAGCACCAGGCCATCCTCAAAGCAATGGACAAACTGAAGTGACAAACAGAACGCTGCTGAACGGTTTGAAGAAAATATTGGATGATGCAAAAGAAAACTGGATCAACGAGCTACAATCAGTACTTTGGGCTTACCGAACTACTCCCCGAGTAGCAACTGGAGAATAACCATACATGCTGGCGTTTAGAAGTGAAGCTGTCATACCTGCCGAGTTGGGCCTCCCAACACACAGGGTACTAAATTTCAATTCCCCTGTCAGCGACTTAATGAGAAAACTGGATTTAGATATGCTCGAGGAAGTTAGAGAAGAAGCAACCATTAGAAATGCTTCTTACCAGCAGCGAACAACTCTATTCTACAACAAAAGGGTGAAGAAGTGCGACCTGAAAGAAGGAGACTATGTGCTGAAGAAAGTAATTCAAAAACACAATAAGCTAGAAGCAAACTGGTATGGACCATACCAAGTTACAGAAGTTGTTCGACCAGGAACTTATCGAATAGAAACTTTAAAAGGCGAGGAGTTTAAGAATGCATGGAACGCAGAGTATTTGCGCAAGTATTATCAGTGATGTATATGTAACACAGTTCCATCAGTATGAATAAAATGAAGATATTCTGCCAAAGTCTCTCCTTTTATTGAAATTTTTTTGGGGAATACTAGTGCTACACATTATTCGACAAAGTTCAGACTGCTCAGTGAGATATTTCTAAAAATGCCAACTTTGGTTGGTTAGGAAATAAAATATTCCTAAAAATGCCAACTTCGGTTGGTTCGGAAACAAAATATTCCTAAAAATGCCAACTTCGGTTGGTTAGGAAACAAAATATTCCTAAAAATGCCAACTTCGGTTGGTTAGGAAACAAGATATTCCTAAAAATGCCAACCTGTTTGGCTAGGAAACGAAATATTCCTAAAAATGCCAACCTGTTTGGCCAGGCAACGATATATTCCTAAAAATTCCAACCTGTTTGGCTAGGAAACAAAATATGCTCTCAAATGCCAACTTATGTTGGTCGGAAGGTACGTACATTCTCGAAAATGCCAACTTATGTTGTTCGGGAGGTAAGATTATTCCAGAAAGTGCAAAAGTTGCTAACTATGGCTGGTCGGGGATAAAAACCCACTAACTGTAGTTGGTCGACAAGTAGAATTTATCGACCTTGGTTGGTCAGACGCATTTTATGAAAAAGATAAAAATCTACAAAGTATGGCTAGTTGGGGATAAAAACCCACTAACTGTAGTTGGTCGACAAGTAGAATTTATCGACCTTGGTTGGTCGGACGCATTTTATGAAAAAGATAAAAATCTACCAAGTATGGCTAGTCGGGGATAAAAACCCACTAATCGTAGTTGGTTGATAATGAACATTTACCGACCTTGGTTGATCGGAAACATTTTAAGAGAAAAATCTACCAAGTATGGCTGGTGGGGGATAAAAACCCACTAACTGTAGTTGGTCGACGAGCACAATTTAAGTACCTTGGTTGGTTGGAAAAATTATAAACCTTGGTTGGTTGGAAAAATTATAAACATTTTTATACTCATTACTTTATTATTAAGTGATCGAGCAACATTATTGATACTTATAGCTTTTTAATTATTACTAAGTTGGTCGATGAACAACACAATATTATTATCTTTTTAACAGATATGCATAAATATAAAGTGTTTGATAACTACAAGATAATAGCAATTGAGATTTGCAAACAAAAATGAAAGTCTTTCATTGAATTCAAAATAAATTACATTGATAATGAAATTACAGTTACATTGACATGTACACTAACTATTACATAAAAAATTCCTATTCTACTGGTCTCTTCCCCTCTGTTTTTAACACAGGTTCCTCGCCAGCAGGCGAATCATTTAAAGACTGAGGATAATTGATAAAGTTAAGATCCTTCAGCATCCTGACATTCATCATGGATGGTCGATCTAAGAGATGTTTGGGACGAGATACCTCGATTTGAGAGTGAAGATTGTAGTCACCGAGATACTTTGAAATTAATTTCCGAAGAATGGCCCGAGCAGGGATCCACTCCATCTCCAAATTGTATGGTGGCACAGGTAAGTCAAGCAAGTCGGGATCATGGTAATCCCACAGATAATGTCCTTTTTCTAGCTTCAACACACCTAAGGCATTCAGCCAGCCTTGCTTGTAGCCCTCATTGTTGGCATTCTGGATACGGTTGTCCAAGTGGAATAATGCTTCGTTGTATCCAGCCATCCAGAACTCCCTAGGCTGTTTGTGGAATTGATATGTTAGCCTTTCTAGCTGCTCATGGAGATTCTTGATGAAAAGCTCCTTATTCTCCAAGACTGACTTCTGCACAGAGAGATGCTTTTCCAAGTCCCTAATTTTCTTTGACATATCAAACAAAGCCTGGTTCTTCGCCATTAATTGGAAAGCTTGGTTCTCTAACACAGACTGAGTTCTCTGTTCCTCGACAAGGACCCGACCTGCTCTTCCTCATCCCCGAGGAGCTCTTGCTCGACCGCGAGAAGATGTAGAGGTGCCATTACTCTTCAAAGTCTCCAACTCATCCCTCAACTTGGCATTCTCAACCTCTAGAAACGAGAATCCCCCGTCAGTCACTGGGATCAAGGCACTGAAAGTAGAGGCTGCATACTTCAATTGTGATAGCTCTTTCTGCAAGTTGTTATTTTCCTTTTCCAGCAGCTCGACAATCTGTCTGCATTCCTCGACCTCGCCCTTTAGGGTTCTCTCCCTTACATCATAACCAGCAAAAAGCTTCTCATAACCCTTGTCAGCAATGATCAACTTGTACTTCTTCTCGTAACTCTCATGCAACAGGGCAGTGGATTCTTTGTATTGAAGCTGAAGGTCTTCAAGGGTGCCTTGGAGATCCTCGATCATTTCGTAGTAAGACACATTATTGGCCACCGCTCGATCAAGCAGACACTTCAGGTACTGATATGCTTCTACTGCCTGCTCTGAAGCATCCTGGCCGAGGATGTCGGCAACTTGTGCAGCACTCAAGTCTGTGTGACTAGCCTTAAAGTACTCATTGCATTGTTGCAATAACTTTGTATCATGGGCATATAGAAGTTCCATCCTGGCCAGAAACTAGAAGAAAGGAGAAAGAGCAATCATCAATAAGAAGAATAAGCAGAGTATGAATAGAAAATAGACAACAGTATGCAAGAAAATTCAAGTTTTATTAGATCATACAATTCAGAGTTACAAGTTCTAGATTACATTTGACAAAAGAAGAAAAAATAAAGATAAGCCCGAACAACACTACACCTTTTCCTTATCTCCCAAAAACTTCTCGGGAGGTTGGGAAGAGGAAGTAGGTTGCTCTGAGAGAACTGTGGGTTGTTCGGAGAGCATCAGCTGTTGTTCGGAAAAAGAAACGACTTGCTCGGCAGCATACTGGATGGCTGGGAGGTGATCTCCCATCACCATTGAAGACTCCTCAGTGGTAGCTTCAACCTCTTCTAATTCTTCTGGAGTAGGAGGGGGACCGGGGATATGTCTCTGGAAAAGATCAGAGGACTTGTCGACCTTCATTTCCTGAAGGGCAGCAACCCATCCATCCCTAAAATATTTAAGACCGCCATAGTCCACTTGCGACTCCATGGCGGCCAACCCCTTATTCCACCCCTTGTCCCAGCCAGAGCTGAAGGACTTCTTCACTGCGAATTTCCTCTTTAATTTCTCCGAGGAGAGCTTCTCGGACAGCAAGTTCTCAGCAGCCTTCAACTTATTTTCTGCCTCCTCCTTCTGCTGACTTACTTCTTGAAGTTTAGCCAACTCCTCCTCGGCAACCTTGAATTTATTTTCCAGCTCCCCAGCAGTTTTGAGCTTCTCTTCAAGCTCCTTATTTGCCTTCTCCAAGGCATTTATTCTCTTCTCCAACTCCTTGGGGGCTTCAATAGCTCGAGCTTTCTCCTGCTCGTTGGAGGCAAGTTTTTTCTCCCAGATAGCCTTATCAGTGGCATACTGCTGGCGAGAGTCTTCCAAAGACTTGATAGCCTCTTCCATAGCTCCCTCCACACTAGACGAGGATCATGAAGCTTTAATTGCCTCATCCTTCTTCAGGATTATGTTAAAGCAGCTCGTCAACTGTGAACAGAACCAAAAAGCAAGTTAGAAATAGAAATGACAAAGGAAATATGAAAAATTGAAAGTAAGAAGACTTACAGAAGCAAGATGACGAGCAGATAGTGAGGTGACCATGTCCCGAGTAAGGATTTCTTCAGTACCTTGTACCTCGGGAATGGTCGAGGACTTTACCGAGCTCATGGCAGAGCTCGGGGGAACAAAAGATGAAACTCCAGTCCCAGCAGCTAGGGGATGAGTAGTGTCATCCAAATTGACCGGGGATATTTTCTTCAGCCTCCTCGGGGGAACAGGTACCGATTCAACCAAGGAAGAACCCTTGGTCGGTGATATCACAATTACCTCTCCAGGATCAGCAGACCTGCTCGGAGCCAATGCGGGCTTCTCGGCAACTTTAACAGGAGCAGCTGAAGGAGCTGCATCAGTCTTCTTCGTCCCCTCCCTTGGGACATCAATCTACTCCTTTTTACCTCCCCAGAACCGGAGGCAGTCTTCTCAAACAGAGCAAGAGGTATTATTTTCTTCATCTTTTCACTTAAAGGAATATGGGATTCAGGTGATGAGCGTGTGGAAGCAGGAATTGGCTCTAATTCACTTATCACTGGACGAGCAGTGAAGGAAGTGGTGTAGCTCTTGTACTAGAGCAGATACGAAGCTGATCTAATGTGCTCGTCGGCAACACTTTGATGCAGACTCCAGATAAGTTTCAAATGCCTTATATTGATAGCTGCTTCTTTTGGGCACCTTCTCTTGCTATCGACTGCAAATAAATAAACATTGTTATCAGTGGCACATTTTATCAAACACAAAAGAAACATGATTTCAAAATAAATAAAATAAAATGAAAATAACCTATCCCATTGCCATAATGAGGGCATCTGGGACCCTGGTAAACCTCATCTCAAGTTAATGGAGGGTGTTGCTATTTTTTTATAACAACCCCATGTTCAAAATAATCCCTATTGGCATCAGGGAGATTAACTACTAATGCTCTGTTTAAAAATCTAGTTTTTAAATAATAAATATTTTCATTCACTGCCCATCTATAGCAGTACATGATTTCTTGAATTCCTATACGAGTTCCATGCACTTGATTTAACCTATGCACCCCATTAACTATTCTCCATGTGTTGGGGGCTATTCGTGCAGGAACAACGTCAAAATACTGACAGAATTCCAAACACAAGGAATTTGGTGGAAAATAAAATCCACACTCAGCAAAAAAGAGACTGGGGAACCAATGTCCCTCAGCCAAATGGAAGTAATTAGAAGGCTCAGAAAGCTATTCCAAGACAACCCAAGAGAGAATGGAGAAATCAGAACGAAATTTCTCAAGAGACTCAACAGGGTAAACCATGGTGAATAAAGAAATAAAGATGAAGGAAGAAGATCTTACAGGAAAAGAATGGATCTGCTGACAACGAACGACAGAAAAGATGAACGCACAAGAGAGTAGGAAGAGACGATGTAAAACTCGAAGATAAAAATTTGAAAGGTAGAAGACGATGGGAGCGTCTGTGAAGTTTAAATACCTTTCCTTGGGAAATGGTGAAGTAATGATTATAAAAATGATGATTACGTTACCGACGGCTAAAAAGATAAAAAGTAGCGCGGGAATCAAAGCGGACAACAACGGCTAAAAAGAGAAAAAGTGGCACGAGAATCGAAACGAACAACAGCGGTTAAGAAGACGAAAAGTAACGTGAGAATCGAAGCACGCAAAAAAGTCCAAAAAAGCATGATTCTACGAATTGGGAAGGAGAAATAAATATAGGGGAAACGCTCCTAAAAAATCAGGAAGACTATTTAAAGCTACTATATTCCGAGAAAGAATGTTCCATACTCCTCAAATTTTGAACTATGAAACATTGGGGGCTTCTGTTGATACCAAAATTAATCTGCTGACATGGACCAATCATATGAAGATACGTGGCTATCTATATGGTAACAACAAACACTTCCGAGGAACCCACTCGCTCCGAGGAACAAGACTACAACGAGGAAGACTAGTTCCCCTAGGAACTCACAAGCTCCGAGGAACAATGCCTCCCCGAGGAACTCACAAGCTCCGAGGAACTCTTAAATACCGAGAAGCTTAGGCGGTCCGAGATGCACCTCGAAGCAGGATACCAACAGTTTAACTGCTCATTAAATGCTTATCATTTGGACGCGCACGCAAAGAGGGCATTAAATGTATTACCCTTTCATATGTATATCATTTAATGTATTACCCTTTAACATGACAGGCTCAGGGATATAAATACATTGTACAATCCTCATTGCAAGGGGACGCACCCCCAGACCAGAATTTCTTGATATAACTTGTGATCGAGAATTCCCATACAAACAGCAATACCAAAACAGTGGACGTAGGCCATTCTTATAATGCTGAACCACTTTAAAATTCTTTGTCTCATTTATTCATCTGTGATTGAATTATTAGAGTGATATATATATATATATACACACACACACACACACACTAGGGTATGCCCGTGCCTGAAGGCACGATGACAATTTTCCCAAGTATGAATCGTGTCAAATTATAAAAGTTTGGTATATGAATACACAACATACCACTATTGGCAATTATAATTTATTGCATCACTAATGACCTAACTAAATACATATTAAAGTAACCATTACTAACCTCAACTCACCTTAATTATGTGATCCAGATCCAAGAATTGAACCAAATGGAATTATAAACTCCAATTAACCATGAATATCCATGTAAAAAAACTCAACCATAAAACATACCATGAATTCATATTCTACTTGCATTAATTATCACGACACAAATAAAAGTAAGAATAGAAAAATATTATTTATATAATAAGGCAAAGATGGGTTATGAGAGAAAAAATCCCATGTACGAATCGCACATTGCGATATTGTTTAGGTGCAATGCTTTCAGTTTTGAAAAAAAATCAGGAATCAGTTTGCAAAATACAGGGGTCACAATAACTCTAAAACCCAATAAGAAGAAACATGTATTTACTCACATAAAATACAGTATAGTAAGAAACAAAAACATAAAAACTGTTTACATGAATTAACTTCTCAAGTAACAATTGGACCTTATTCCTAGTTACAATATCACACAAATTACCTCATAAATAGATATAAACAAAAAAATGCTCTGAATAAGGAACCCAAAAAAATCCAAGATATAAAAAATTCAATACATCACATGGGCTTGAACTTGTTTCCTTTCCAATAACACTAATATGTCCCACATTAAGATCCTTAGTTGAGATTTCAGTTCAATTGTGGCCAAAAACATTTGTGTTGCTGGCAGGCTCAGGAGGTCAAAGGTGCTCAACTCCTTGCTTGGATGTGAGTAGAGGATGTGCCATGTTAGAGGGAGAATACTCGCATGTCTATCGATTTGATTGAGCTCGAGAAAGTGTAGTTTCAATGATAATTTTCTTCGGCCCCTTGTACAGAATGACGTACCAATATAAGAATAGAGTAAATTGTAAGAAAGGCAGTCCCTTGACAGCTTCCCGCAACTCAGAAGGGCAGTCCCTGGTTTATCAAAAACTACTATCAAATAATTGGTCGAACACATAAAATTTGATTGACAAATTCAGTAACTGATTTTTCAAGGAAACAAAAGAAAATGAAGATTCCCATTTGCAAAAAACATGAAAGAAATATGCATAACTAAATCAATAATCAATATTTATATAAATAGAACCCCAAAATAAAATATGATTAATGCAATACCATATGAGACTTGCCACTTTTGAACAACATGTGATCTGATTGCTCTAAGCAAATTAGCACCATCTAGCTTTGCACCTTCTAAATGAGTATCATGAAGATTCACACGTCGTAGATAAGCCTGTTGGAGGTTTGCACCCTTCAAACTGGCATTTTTTAATATTGCACCCTTTAAATTAACTCCCTCCAAATTGGCATTAGTAAGATCGACAGTCTGTAGATGTGCAGAACGAAGGTTTGCCCCACAAAATCTATAGCCAATAAGGAAAGCATCTTGTAAGTTTTCACTCTAAAGATTAGGTCCATCTAATACAGCTCCACGAAGATTTACACCAATAAATTTACATTCGCACAATATTGCATTGTGGTTAGCCCCACTTGGGGTCGAATGTACCCAGATTGAAAGCGCTACGGTCGAGTCCCTCTAGTGTTACGGCCATGATGCATGACATGTGTATCTGTTGAATCATGTGCATCTGTGATATAGTATCGTATCATGACATGGAAACAATCATGTCCATCTGTGAATCATGTGCATTTGTGATATAGCATGTGTGAAACGTATACACGATGTATAATATCGTAGGAGGGACCAAAGTTTAAAATTTATTACAGAATTCACCTCTACTATTCCACATTATGCTTCTGTGTGGTTAAATGATGGTTAAAATAAGTACGGAATGAAAGCTCCGTTACTTCCAAGTGGCGTGCATATAAATATACCGAAAAAACAGAGGTGGGGTGTGCAAACTTTCCAAAATCTTAATCTAAAAGAAAAAAGAATTTCCAATCAAAATCAGGGCTTGAAGAAATAGTAATGGGACAAATGAGACAATTATAAATTTTAAAAAGAAAATAACATATTTTACATGGAGAAAAATGAAAGAACATAACATTATAACCATCATTTTTTTCATTACCGCGAGAGAAGGAATAAACTCAGACTGCGGGCCAATTATAGAAGTAGTCAGATCCCTTCCACTAACATTCCAAGTGTTCCTTTCTATTTCCCCATAAACCTACATGACCAAGACTTTATCTGCATCACTGAATGCAGTGGCATACTCATTCATTAGTGCAGCTAGACGACTGTAAGTATGAGGCTGAAACACCACCAAAAGATCCTCATTTGGGAAACTTTGGTGTGTTTCTTGAAGAACTGCACAAACTTCGTATGGATGGTGGGCATAATAATCATAAATGTGGCATCTAAGAAATGTACCAGTCATCTCAAAACGTCTATGAACACCTTTGAATTTGCTCAAGTGTAATTCCAAAATTATAATGGTTTCATAAAGTTATTTGTGGTCATCACCTAGAGCACTCATTGTGGCAATAACTGCTAATGAATTAAGAACATTATGAATTACAGGTATCTGCAGACTGATGTCAAAGGCTTATAGCATACTAACAAAGGCCTATAACAAGAAAAGTTGGCAATGACATGATGTAAAAAACAATCCAGTATACATCTAAAATCTATTAGGCATAACATTGTAAGTATATATAAATCATGAAGAAATTATACTTTTTAAAGTAAAAAGGCATAAATCCCGTAAAAAAATTCGAGAACTCCATGTCAAATGATGGGGAGAGATTTCTAACTCATAGATCTAAAAAAAAAGAAGGGGATAAATTACATGTCGAATGCAGGTGGCTGATTGCAGCCTCCAAAGAATGAACTGTCGAATCATAACATGAACCTTCAATTCTTACCTAGGTACATCATCATTACCATGTGAATGTAGACCTGTATGTACTTAGGTACATCTTGTGCAAAACTTGTTTGTTCAGGTGCATATATAACAAACAAATTGCCATGGATAGCGTAAATTTCTAGTATGCACAATAACAGCAGGTACTCCCCTTTTTATAACTTGGATCACAGCAGCCCCGCCCACATGCTAACATCGATCGTGCCTGTGGAGGCCTCATAACTGTCCTACGCCTATCTCCGGCATGTTCAGGATTGTTTTCATGAAGAAATTAAACACCCTGCCTAGAAGTTTCTCATATTCATAGTCTCTATCAGTCCCCTCCCATGGAAATCGTTGTTGGTGGACTATTCTTTCCACTTCTTCATCCTCTCCAAAATGCTCATCCAAATCATCACCCACATTTTTTGTCTCCTCATCTAAGAGATCAGCCTGCATCAATTTCTTCTTCTTTTTCTTCTTCTTCTTCTTCTTCTTCTTCTTCTTCTTCTTCTTCTTCTTCTTCTTCTTCTTCTTCTTCTTCTTCTTCTTCTTCTTCTTCTTCTTCTTCTTCTTCTTCTTTAAACCCAAAAAGGTAGTCTCAAGATTATTAGCAACTGATAAACTATCAGTTTTCTCAGCCAACTTATCAACAAAATCATCTGTGGGATCCTGAATTATAGCGTTCTTATTTTTCTTCTTCTTAATAGGATCAAATGGAGAAATATCTGTCCCTTCTTATTTCAACTCTTCCTTTATTTCATTTTGATTTTCTTCATCAATAGTTGTTATTGAAATCTTTGAGAATGAAATTGAGGAGACTTATCTTTTGTAGCCGATGCTGTTCTTTTGCTCTCTCTTTGGGTACACAGTTGTTTAGATATGGATAAAACATAAATATTGGCATACCTAAGAACACAAAAAATTGAGAAGAAACCATTAAAATCATTTTCCCTTTTTCAAGAGTAGCAAAATTATAGATTTCAGATTAAAATGCAATTTTAAATTTAAAAAAGCACACTAATATATCATAGACAGTAAAAAGAACAGTTAACAATAGTAATAAGTCATTTAGAAGAAACATGAAACTAAATAGCAGTAATAATGCTAAGGTTCGGCCATACTACTTTATAATACATGAACAAACGACAACATATGATAAAATGAGTGTGTGAAACCCAAACATAATTTCAAATTCATATTTTATTTCATTCGAATCTTACCAATGAAAGACTATAACATATTATAAAAATTCAATCATGTTACATTAACCAACATATTTCCTGGACATGAATGAATTTTATCAAGATTAGGTTAGTGCTTTATAATGGACATGATTTCATGAATGAAGTAGGAAATTAAAATTGATTGCTTTCCCAAGTATAAGACTCACAAAGGTAAAAAGTATCAAAAGTTTGAAGTAGTCATTTAGATGGACACCATCTCTTTGATTATTGTTGAGCATACTAAATATCATACCATTCACCAACTTGATGCACCAACGTCCTATTGTTGAACACATAAAGATACTGTGTGGCTATGATGCTATGAAAGCAGCTCATATCTAAGTAAAATTTGAGAAACATACAAACAAACCATACACTTCAACGCGATTACAACTCAGGGTCTTTGACATAGACTGAGATGGAAGTCTCTTTAAATTCTTGAAATCATCACAAATAAAAAACTCATATTTCGTAATAACGACAAACAAAGTAGTTGGCAACAGAGATATAACAAATCAAAAGTCACTAATTGCATAATACATATGAAATTTATCAAATAGGAAACAAAATACAAATGGTATTTGGCAAAATAACAACTTCATCAACCCAAACGAAAACAAAAAAATAAAAACTACCATTACAAAGGCCTACAAATGCACTTCTGACCCAAAAACCACAAACCAACTAAGCATTCTGCTATTTAGTTTGCCAATCTAATATTTTTTTCCACAATAAATATAATCACAATTAAGTCCCAAATAAATATAATCAGAGATACGTCCAAAATAAGTCCACAATTGAGAGGGAGAGAGAGAACTTACTACCTTAAAGATCCGAGCCTAAAATGCCAGAAATTTGAATAAATAATGCTTGCACCAAACAATGCTTTAACAGGACGAACAACTATTCTTGAATCAAACAAATCATATATCAATCAACAATACTAAACTTTCAGATTCAATAAACCTACTGGGTAAAAATAGAATGCACAAAAACCTACAGAAATAATACACAATACATAACACAAATATATGTTTTACAGTATACCTAGATTTACAAACCAAAATCTCCAAAACAAAACAATAAGCGTATTTTGCAGCGGCATGGAAAAATACCAGAGGGCGAAAGCTTGGCCACGGAGAAAACAAATGTAAATCAAAGCATTATTTCTAAAATACTAACCTTGAATTAGAATACAACTCCGTGATTTGAGTCCCCAATATTTTCCAAACACTATCTTTGAACCCGTGAAAACAATAATGGTCATAGGGTAATTGCATCAAACACTTTCTATGCCCTGTGGAAAATGAATCAAAAAGACCAAAAAGGAAAACATCACTAAAATATCTACATGAATACTAATCCCAAATGTATACCAATACCAAATGAGAAAGAAAACATAAATAAATTCGCGACACCTGCTGACTCATATAAGATAGAAATCTGAAAGTGAAGATAAAATACATTCGATTATAGACAACTAAGAATCATAAAATACAACTTCATTTCATTCAATTCAAGGTCCTAACATATGGTTTATAATGATCTGCTCTAGTTTTAGTGAATGAAAATAAATGAAAAATGTTGGTTGAGAAACCATTTTTCCTAATGCTAACAATAGTTTATGGCTATTTGTCAACGTTATTACGGAAAAACTAAGGTAGGCAAGTAAGTTGTAACATATGCATTGTATATTGGTTCAAGGGGCGTGTACGAGTGTAGTGGCACAATAGGAAAATTTGAATAGAAAACAAAAAAAGGGAATGTTGTAAATATGGGATTAACAAAGTTAAAAAAATGTGAAATAATTCAATACATTCAACACATCCAAAAATGTGGACAACCTACTGAAAATAAGTGTGAGGCACCCACAACTTATAAACCAACGCCTATAGAAAAATAACACTTATATAGAAAAATAATCCAACACATTCAAGTTTCATCATCAAGAGAGAACAATTATTTCATCACCAAGAAATTATGACACATTCAAGTTTCAAAATAACACGTGAGAACACATATGCCCGAAATTGTGAAAAAAAATATCGGGCATTCAATCTATGATCTTATAAAACCTATATGCCAGAAATTGATACCTGTTGGCATCTTTTATTTCCACTAAAAGTTAGTTTGTTAGTTTATCACTTTCATATGCCAAAAAGAACACAACTGCATTTATTGATAACCAACGGACTTTGTTTACCCTTTAAATTTTAATGTTCCGCCAATATTCTAGTCCAGAATGAAAAGGCTTTTTGCCAAATACCTGGAATGCAAACACATAAAAAGGATCAAATGTAGTTTACTGAGTGGTGAATTCTCAAGAAACATAAAATATAAAGAATGATGCAAAAAGACATCTTAATGAGTGATACACAAATACAAAACTAAAAAAACTAAGAACAAAGATCCTAGGTTTATCCTTGCACATTTTCTCTTGCATTCGGATCTTTAAACACTGGAAATGGTTTTTTATTTTTTAAAACACTTATAAAAAGTTAGTAAAAAATTTCACAAAGAAAGTTATTACCTAAAAGAGCTGAAGAATCGCACCATGAGATCCAAAAATAAATCGCACCATCAAATTTGAAAATAAATCGCACCATGGAACAAAAAAATTGGAGATTACGAAACTAAGGACAATTATGTTTATGTGTGTAAGAAATAGGGAGATTACCTCTAGGGGTGCGGTGGAGAGGAGGAAGGGGTGACGTAGAGGGGAGTAGGGGGCGGCAGCTGAGGGGAGGAGGTGCTGATTTATGAGAGGGAGAAAATAAGGAGAGGGTAGGGTTTTGGGGACAACATCGGCTGAGAGGGATAGAATGAGGGACTCGGGGTAGGTTTTGGTAAGTAGAAAAAGAGAAGTAGCGAATGAGGGGTTATGACCAAAATACTCCAAATTTTGAATTAAAGTGCAATTTTGGTAAGTAGAAAAAGAGAGGGAAATCAAAGATGTGAGGGGTAAAAGAGGCATTGCATGAAAAAAGCACATAGATGACATCATCTTTTGATCTTATGACATACATAAGTTTTATGCTTTATTTTATATATATATATATATATATATATATATATGTACGGACAAATAAATGATAAAGTGAGAAGTAAATTGTTGCATCTGGGAGAAGAAAATTCGGAATAATATGTGAGATACGTATATAAAGTTGAGAATATTATATACGGGATTAATAACACTAAAATGAGAATAGTGTATAATAACTAGTGAAAGTTATTCAAAATGAACGGATAAATTATAAGTGAGAATTATAATGCATAAGATAATGCGAAAGCTTAGAATATTATATACGCGGGGTATGAGATAGCGTATGGTGATTTAGAGGTTTTGAGAGATGCTAGTTAAGCGGGGTATCATAACTAGGGTGTTCAAAAGACATGCGTTAGGTGTGCAATGTTAGATGATAGGCGAGGGATATCTCATGTGAGTGCGACACGAGTTTAAATATGGAGAATATCATATTTTAAATATTAAAGTATTTTAAACACTTGCTAAATATTTTCAAAACGTTTCGGGCTCTGATCCGTTTGCAAATATTTTAAAAACCTTTTAGGTGTCCAGACACAGGGATGCCTGGATGGTATTATTTCTTCAAGTCAGACGATGCAGCTGCATCTGTGGATGATATCAGGGATTGTTTAGATGTTTCTATCCTTGTGATCGAGATAGGACGTATTGTGAGTTATATTCGGGCATGTTGCCCAACTGTTGTTTTTTATTTTATTTTTCGCATTTTCATTTATGCCTATTCAATTTGGTTGGAATGAATATTTACCGAGAGTTATCGTTTATTGTTTATTTATTTCAATTAAGGTGTATATTAATTGTGTGAATGGAAATTTTAGTTAACAAGATTAGGAAGTTTAAAATTTAACGTCGGGCCTAATAGGTTATTGATGATTAATTTGGTTTTCGACAGTGGTGCTGAAATTGATCCATTTGAGAATCCTATTTTATTTTGATAAAGGATTGATCAGCCGAGATTAAAATAGGTGAGGTGTCACAGATGGTATCAAAGCATCAGTAACTAGTGTCCTTAGGAATATGTGCGGACGTACTACGTTTTCAACATTGCTTTCTATTTATTATAGATCCCTATGCTTAGGATTGTTGATTCCTATGGTGAGATTTCATTCTCCTGCTATAATGTATAATTATAGTGAATCTTATAGGCATTCGGGTGTGCTTCATATGCCGAACAATAATGGACAGTAGATGAGGGCCGTTAGGAGGACATCAGGATGCGGGGCTCAATTAGAGTGGAAGGATATTTTGGGGACGATGACCGGAGTCGAGGTCACCCCTATTTTTTCTTGGGGAGATGGGGCTGTAAGGACTGCTAGAGTGAAACATATATTTTTCAAGTACCGCTATAGTAGAGAGTGGTGCCAAATTAGGCTCACTCACGGTGGTTAGAAGGGGAGAGAGTCGGAGGGGTGTTTAAAAATGACCACCCGATGGAATTTTAGAAAATATGGAGATTGTGTATGTTACCCAATGGATGTAAGATACCCAGAGGCTTTGGCATACAACATAGTGTAGTATACCCGAAAGTGAAAATTGGGGTCAAATTTTTTTGCTCGTAGGAGAAGTGTGTTAATGGCGGGAGTTAATCACCACATTTGAAAAGTGAAAGATTATACCACTGGAAGGATCTTAGGGATGATTTGACCACAAGTTCCTTCATCTATTGTTCAGGAAGAGATGTGAATAAAATTCTAAACTTATCACAGGAGGGTCGGATATAGGCCCATTTGTGAAAAATAAATTAGTTAGGGAGTAAGACTGGATGAAACGGTGTTAGCGAAACACCACAGTGGGGAGACCCATCAGGGGACCCATTTAAATAATTTAGATAGCTGAATTCCTACCGAGTGATGGTGGATTTAGTGAGACTGGTAAGGCTAATAGTGTGTTCCTTAGGGCCTGCGGAGCTAAGGGAAAAAAGAGGTTCTCCATCAGGGTCGAGGCTACCAAGGTCGGAGAGAAGGATAACCCTATTACGTCCAACCTGGTCAGAGATAATTAGATTATTTGGAGAGATATTTTGTGTGGAGAGTAGGACCACATGCATTGATTTTTCCCAAAGCGAGTAAAGGGACAAAATTATGGAGCCTAGCAGGGGAAATGATTAAGATAGTTTGGTTCGGTTCAGACAAGCGTGTCATGTTCAGGATCCGTTTGAGCAGCCAGGGCGATTGGCATGGTCGAAATATAAGTTTAAACCTCGGGTGAATGAGGCATGCTTTATGTGACACGAGCGAGTCACGATATTTTGTTAGCACTAGATTCACGTGTGAGATGAGTTTAGTGGTTTTATCGATAACATTATTATGTTTATATATATTTTGTTGTGTAGAGGGGTTGTCTTTGGTTTCATTCGCAGGGGATTGGGTGTAGTCAGTGAGAATATATTTTATTGGAATTACTCATTCTAGTGATGTATTATACGGGTATGATATTATCCTGAGTATAGACTGGTTAGAACGATAGTGGGATGATATTGCAAGGCTATCGTGTTTGCTATTTTTGGGCATGATGTGTTATTTTGGTGATACCTCACCTGAAAGAGGGTCGATCTCGCATATATATTATATTATGATGGAGACTTCGAAGAGCATAAATGTCTCATTATAGTTGATCCCGATGTGTAGGGACTTTACCGATATGATTCGGGGTATATTAGGTTTACTATTGAGCAGAGAGATTTAGCTCGTTATTATGTTTAGTGCTCAGGATATAGGGAGAACGCATTGTTATATCACTCCTTTAGAGACGTGGGAGTTGAGATTTATATTTATATGTCCGAGGACAGGATTTTTTGGAGTCCCAATTATGTGTTTGAAGTTTATAGAATTTGATTATCGCCAATGCTGAGTGATAATGCACTGGGGAAAGTTCCTTGTTTGGATGTTATTGCGAGATGATATACGATTGGACCATGATAAACGTCGTGAATAGAGAGACGTTGATGGATGCTAGGACATTAGTTTTAAATGTTAATCCATGAAAGGGTGAAGAAAACACTCTGAGATGAGAGCTATTATATAGTATAAGGCCAGTGGAGCCGGTAATGCCGCGAGAGATAACTCAAAATTTTTCTTCTCACCACAAGTTGAAGGATGGAACGATGTTAAGGAGAATTCAATTTCAATTTATGGGGTGATTGAGAATACCCATGTGTTATAGCCACATCGATAATGTGAGGCTAGCTTTGAGAAAAGTGTGTTAAGTGTGCTGCCTTTCTAATGTTGTGCAAATATGCATGGATTATAGGGTGTATGGGCGACCTAGTTAGTTGATTTCAAAATCGTTCGAGATAGGAGGAATTTGGAATAAATGTGTGGAATATATGCCTATGGGCAGTTATAAATAAAGTTGGAAATGGCATGATGGGTTGAACGTCGCGCGAGAAAGACGATAATCTAAGTATATATGTGCAATGAGAGTAGCACACCCTAGATGAGTTGTAAGGCCGTGGGAAGTAATTTAAAAGGATATCTCTTGAGAAGATGAAAATCCAACTATTGTGGGAAAGTATAAAGAAGCCTTACTATGTTGAATGTTAAGAGTGACTTGCGCGTAAATAGAATGCTGATGTCTATAAGGTAAAAGGGCCTAAAAATGCGCATTGTGGCGAAAAGTGCACAAGTCGTGATTTTTGGTATACCTTGGGGAAGAAGGGGAGTGTAAAGTACCACTTAATGTGAGATATTATAAGTGGGAATTGGTGTTAAGTGAGACATAGTGAGATTGTCTCTAGGTGAACCACTCATAGATGGAATTAGGCTATTTCGAGATGATTAACCAGAAGTTTTGTATCAAGCCGACGATTCCAATAACGGAATGGGTAGACAGGCTGGTAAATTTCATTAATAGGTTGTACCCAAACATTTCCTTGAAAAGAAGGATTTCACCAGTGAAAGTTACCTCCCAATATTATTGCGAATCAGGATGAGATCCTTGAACCCCACCTCCGATATGGAATATTTGGATGTGATGGGAATGAATTTTCATTTTGGGGTAAGTTATGTCACCTATAACCGATGAGTATACGGGAGGTTATTTATAATGTTAGATAATGAGAGTGATGAGCATTATAAATTGTACGATAATTGGGAAGGGAAATTACCAATTGCTAGAGTTATGTGTAATGACTCGTACCGGTTTACTATGGACAAGGAGCCATTTAAGGTTTTACGTGGAAAGCCTTGTTAATCCCTCTCTGGTTGTTTAGAGGTGAGCGAATAAATAGACTTTTGGATCGGACGTGATTTAGAGTCCGTTGTCGAGAAGGGAATTAACCACGAACTATTTTGGGATGACTTTTGAGTGTTGTAAGAGTTACGTCGCCATGAACCGAGATTTGAAGGACTGATAGGAGTGGTCAGATGTTTTTATGGTTTCTCTAAGGATGGGAGTTTTGTGTTGGGATGGATACGGGAAGCTGTCACTTAGTAATGTGTGGCCTTCCAATAGTATTAAGAAGATAGAGCCTGTGATGTACAAGCTCATCTTATTTGGATGTTATTGGTAGAAGCACAATCTGTGATGTGCCATTATTGAGGTGAGAGCTTATGGCTGATGGAGTATATTGGTATGAATAGAATTGAACAAGCTTGCCGTGAAGCTGGGGATATAGTGATTAAGCCTTTAGATAGATGGGTACCACTAGTGGGTTTATTATAGAGTAACCCCTATGTTATGTTGAGATTGAATTTGAGTACTAGAGCATGTTGTGTTGTTAAAGATCCTGAGTCTTAGTACCGGTTGTATCTGAATTTTGAGGACAAAATTACCTTGTAAATGGGGGGAGTATGTAATACCCCATACTTTTATGGATATTTAAATTAAATAAGTGGATGTAATTTAATACTTTGAGAATTTTAAGTGAAAGAGAACTTGAAGTGCGGGTTAAATATTAATTGATGAGTTTTGGATTATTATCGATGTGTGCAATATTTACTTACGGGAATAAGTAAATGAGTTGGATTATTTTTATATCACATCGAGGTTGGGAAAAGCGACAAATAATAATATTTTATTTGGAAAATACGTGCAGAGTTATATTGGATTTAAAAAGGTGAATTTTTGATAAGTGACTCAGATGGGAATTTCGAGTGCACGGTTGGTCCCGAATGGGCCGAAATAGTTAAAATAGAGTACCCGGGGGGTAATGTATGGGTTTTAGGGACTTTTTGGACTAGTAGGGACTCGAAATTGAGTATACGATTCAATTTTGGGTTTAATAAGGGGATAAGCCTTATTCTCCCATTATAAGCCACGAGAGAAAGAAAGAAAAGAAAGAAAAGAAAGAAAGTAAGAAAGGAAAAAGAAAATGGGAGAAATGAGGAGAACTCTGGTCAAGCTCCGACGATCCAGACATGATGTCGTCGGATTTATTCAACGAGGCAAGTGTTTAACTTGCTTTTCTTATTTATTTGTGTTTATTATTCATATTATAGTTGGTGTAAACTATATGATTTTTGGGTTGGGATTCTTGGATCAAAATAGTTTTTCGGAATTGATTTCACATAAATTGATATGATAACAACTCCATATGAAATCTGAGTTTCATTCCAAGTTTAAGATGTAATTTTTGGTGAGAAATTGGAAGATTTGGATAAAATCGAGGGTTTAACTAACTTATGGTTTAAATCTTAGTTAAATTGAGGAATCCCATGAATTAATTGTTGTGTTGGGTAAATCATAGTGTGTAGATGATTATATTAATGGTTGGTGAGGTTAGAAACCATAAATATTGGGTCGGATGAGTGTTGGATTGAATTTTGGAGTTGGAGAAGATGAACTCCCGAACTGAACACATCAAACCGGTGAAATGTGGTTCGATTTGGGTCACCGGACCGGTTCATTTTTTGGGGACATCGATTCAGTTCATTTATTGTCAACGAACTGGTTCATTTTTCTAGCTATCGGTTCGGTTCGTTTATAACCAAAAAATTTGAGAAGTTTTTCTTTGATAAAAAGGATTGGAGAAGAATTCCTTTTGGAGATAAATATTAGGGGATCCTAAATAGAGTGTGAGGACCTCTAAAAGATTAGATTGGTGATATATAAATATCGGTTAGCGGGAATAGTATCTGGGTTATAAATTTTAGGAGTGTTTGGGACGAAGGAGACTTGATAAAATTATTTCGGTGGGTATATATACATTTATGCGTGTAGAATGTATGTGATGATAATATGTGAGTGAAATTCGAATGTGCGAATAGGATGAAACTATAATACTAGTTAGACGTGATAAGCTAATATTCGGGAATTTATTTATGTGAGAATTGTATCATAAGTGAGTGAATACTTATGGGGTTAAAATAAGATGTGTATATACTTATGAAGTAATACGAATTGGTATATTCAAGATTATAGGCTAATGCCGTGGAAGATAGGCATGAATAACTGAATTTGATGATATATATATATATATATATATATATATATATATATATATATTTATATATATATATATATATATATATATATATATATATATATATAGAGAGAGAGAGAGAGAGAGAGAGAGAGAGACAGAGAGAGAGACACGGAGAGAGAGAGACAGAGAGAGAGACACGGAGAGAGAGAGAGAGAGAGAGGTTCTCATTCATACCCCAATTTGCATACCGCTGGCGCGGACCATTTTTGATGAATAGTTAAAAAAATATTTTTGAGCTAATTTTTTTTATGATTTTTAAACATCTTAGTAGGACCATAAAATAAAATTCAGCTCAAAATGATTTTTTTTACAATTTTAAAAAAATCGGTCAAACTTGTCAATTTTTAATAACTTAAAAACAACTTAAAAACTGACAAAGTTTGACCAATTTTTTTAAAATAGCAAAACAATTCATTTTGAATTGATTTTTTTTCATGGTCCTACTAAAATGTTTAAAAACCATAAAAAAAAAATCAGCCTAAAATTATTGTTTTTACTAGTTTTAAAAAATGGTTCGCACTGAAGGTATACAAACTGGGTATGCATGAGATCCTTTCTGAATATATATATATATATATATATATATATATATATATATATATATATATATATACAGATACATGTATAGAGACAGTATATATATGACATGATTGTAAATATATCTTTATGTGGATGATATATCTGTGTGGAACATACCCCCTATAGCTATCATGGAAAGTTATGCGATGTGGGTGAATCTCCTGGCTAGTGAATTCAGGGAGAGTATAGTCCCCAGGTCATAGCGTCCAGTTATTTATGCACTGTGGATCTTTATCATGGTGAGACGTCTTGGTTATGATTCAGTCTCACTTTCTGGTGAGGAACTATGATCGCTTCCCCTACATTTGTGTTATGTTTTATCAGGTCGGTGTGAATCTCGATCTGTAAGGACACAAATTTCCAATTGAGTCCTTTGTTGATTTGGCTCAATTCTGGACAAAACGTTTGAGTCATAGGATATAGTTCTTGACCATCCTTCAAGCGTATGACATACTAAAGTTGAAGACGTAGCGACCAAGAGTATAAAGCTTCATCAAATGCCGAGTTTATTGTGCCTCGTTTCTATGTCAACAACATTTGTTCCGTTTACTCCTAAGGTATGAATGCATTACATATTTATATAGGAGCTTGGAATAATTTGTATAGGGTGTAACTTTTGTTTAAACTGTTGTTTATTTTCAGAAGGTTACATTAAAACTTTAAAATAAAGTTTTTGGGCTAAAATAGAATTTTTAAACTTTCTGGATTTTCGTTCAATATTGTCGTTCAAACGAGTTTTTCGTTCGAACGAGAATATCGTTTGAACGAGGTTTGCCAATGAATTGCCTCTCGAACTTCGTTTGATATTGTCATTCGAACGAGTTGGTTTGTTCAAATGAGAATGTCGTTCGAACGAGTTTGGCAATGAGATTTTCCCATTGTCCACTGGAACATCGTTAGAAGGGTTGTTCGAATGAGACTTCATTCGAACGAAAATCTCGTTCGAATGAGATTTCAGGCGGGAAATTTCTTTGGCAGTTTTGAGCAGTTTTTCTCACTTTTCCACTACTCTTCCCCACTAACTTTTGACAGACTTATCAAGTGCGGGAACCAACTTTGGAAAACTAACTTTTTCATATTATTCCATCTCCTAGAGAGTGTTTTTATGAGTTCAATTTTTCAAGAAAAAGTTCATGTTTTGAGTGTGTATTTTTCAAGAAAAAATTCATTCAACACTCTTGTTTTCACCCATACTATTTAGTTCAAGTTTTAATATATATACATATATCATTGCTTGGAGCGTTTGGCGCCGAGTTTACTCTACCATGTTGAAGAGTTCATTTGGGTTTGCTTCTACATCCCACAAATAAGAAGTTCGTTTGTGTTGACTTACCCAATTGGAGAAACGCTCCTTGTTCGGGTGGCGGTGACCAAAAAAGTCCGATCGGTGGATTCCGAGACCGCGATGGAGCTCCGTGGTTATTCTCTAGGAAGAGGTGGATATAAAAAGAAGCGTCGGGGCTTGGACGGAGTCAAGTCGAGCATTGTAAGTCTTATTGTCTTATATTTGTAAAATCGCACTTAGTGGATTTGAGTCTAGGGCCATCCGAGGTCTTTTGCACACTCACCTAGAACGCATGCTTAGGTAAAAAGATAAAATTTGGTTTAAATAACTACTTATTTAATTTGGTGTTAACATGAATTTGGGTAATTATTAATTTAATTCAAGTCATCATTTAATTTTTTAAAATTGGTTGGCCTAATTTGGTAATATTGAAAATATGACTTGGCAAATTTCTAAGACTTGGGTTAAATTGGTTTAAGTGAAAAATGTATTTGTTGTTTAATTTAATTTCACTTTGAGTTTGTTTAATTTTAATTTGTAAAAGAAATTAAAATTTGTTTTTAATTGAACCATCTCGCTTCCGCATCTTCAAAAAGGAAATTGTATTATTTTTTGATAAGATCTCAAAAATTGGGGGCCTCGTGTTTTGACAAGTTGTATCAGAGCGAGATCGCTAAATGATTGCATTTAAGATCCTTTAAATATTTTTGCTAAAAATGGATTTTTCTCCGTTTTCAAAATTTCCTATTTTCTATGGTTCTAACTACGCATATTGGAAAGCGCGAATGAAGTAGGCACTAAAATCTATCGACGAAAGAGTTTGGATGTCTATCGTTAACGGGTGGTCGCCACCTACACATTTAGTAGATAATGAGCGTGTACCCAAACCCGCCGATAGATGGAGTGAGTGAATTTAAACTTGCAAACTTTAATTCCCGTGGTTTAAATGCCTTGTTTAGCGCGGTCACACCGAATGAATTTCGATGTATTATGACGTGTGACACCGCTAAAGAAGCTTGGGATATTTTATAACTCATTCACGAAGGTACTAGTGTCGTTAAAGCTTCGAAACTCCAAAACTTCACCACTCAATTTGAAACCATCAAAATGAATGAAAAAGAAACATTTGATAAATTTTATGATAGACTTTTCGATATTATTAATTCATCTTTTAATTTGGGAGAGAAAATACCCGATAACCGTGTTGTAAAGAAAATTTTAAGGTCCCTACCCGATAGATTTATTCCTAAGGTGACCATGTTAAATTCTTTACCCACTTTAGCCTCTACAAAATTAGAAGAGATCGTAGGTGATTTACAAACCTACGAACTAGACATGTTTCCCTCCAAAACCGAAAAGAAAATAGAAAAGGGCGTTGCTTTGAAAGCCCGAAAGGAGGAAAAATAAGTAGTAAAGAGTGAAAGTGATAGTGACTCGGATGGCATGGCTATGTTTGCTATAAAGTTTCATAAATTTCTTAAATTTAACAAAGATAAATTTAAAAATGATTCTAAGAAATTTGAAAAATCTATGCATGACAATGTAATACCCCGTATTTTTATAGCTTTCAAATTATGGGATTTATTAAATTTAATTGAGATAAATTAATTTAATTTTAATCCGGAATGTTGTTCTAAATATTTACTAGCGTGGCGAGAGTTAGTAATTATTGGAAATTTGTTATTTGTTGCATATTACTGGATGAGTATAGTAATATATGAGATTTATTTTTATAATATTGTCACGTGTGAATAAAATGGCAATTTTGGAAATTTAAGTCGGGACGCGCCTGTGTCGTGTCGGGACTAAATGTGAATTAATAAAAGTGAATATTTTATAAGTTGTTCGGATGGTCGTTTTGAGTGTGCCAACACATCCGAAAGGGTCGAGATAGTAAGAAAAGTGTACCCGGGAGTTTAGTTTGGGTCTCGGGGAGTTTTTAGGTCTAATTGGTACCCCGAGAGGGCATTTTGGTCATTTTACATTTTTGGGTAATTAAACCCACGAAAATTAGAGGAGTTATATCAGATACCTAGGTTACCTTCTAGGGTTAGAAACTCTGAACACAAGTGACGGCCATTGGAGAGGAAGGAGAGAGCTCTCAAGGCAAATTCAAGGCCCAAAACTCAACGGTTTGCACCGCTGCCACCACCAACGCGTAGATCGCGAGACGGGGAACGCAACCATACCGAATTCGGCACCAAGCCAGACCTCTGAAAATCCCAGGCAAGTGTTTATCTTGCTTATTTCGTTGGTGCAATTTCCATATTAGTTTAGGAATGATTAGGGATGAAATATATGGAAGAAAATCCAATTTGTGATCGGAAAATCCATGTAGTATTGGTTTATACGATGATTCTGGAAGCCCTTACCATGTAGAGGAAATTAACCACGAAATTTTGATGATTATAAGAAGGAAATTCTGGAGAAAATTGGTTAGAAACCTGTTTAAGAAAATTTTAGGGTTCTTGATAATTAGATAAAATTTTGGGATGATAATCCATGTTTAAATGATAGAAATGTACATGCCTTACGTTAGAAACATCTGGTATATTGTTATAATGTTAGTAGTAGAATTTTTGGGACGTTTGGGGTTGGAAAATATGGATTTGGATGAAGATAGGTGGTAGAACCCGTAACTGCAATTATGTAGAAATCAAAATACCTGCTTGATCGATCGATCGAGCCCCAGACCTCAATCGATCGACCCCTCCTGGCAGACTCCTATTTCCTTTTTAAATGAGTTAAATTCAAATTATTGTGAGATGATCCTTGGGAATCCTTAATAAAATGTTTTGGGAGATAGGGAAGACCAGTAGGACATGTGAATAGATTTTGGGACCCTTGATGTCGGGCAAAGATTTGTATTTTGGGATAATTACATAAGGATCGGTGAATTTATGATTTAAAGAGAGAGACACGTAGGAGAGCTACTTTGGGACAAATGTGTATACCTACTGAATTTTGTAATTGGGAGGATAGAATCCATGAAGCGTTATATAGTAAGTGGAAAAGTTCCTTAAATTAAATTAAGATGTGAATGGTTATACGTGATAACTAAATAATGAGAAATAAATACGAATGTCGTAATTATGGGAATTGAGAATATACCCATTATTGATATGGTAATATTAGTATAGTTATATGATTGTGTATGCATATACTATCTATGTGTGAAAATCATGCCCACGCTACTTGCTATCCCTGAGGTTGCCGCGCTGGGACGATCTTATCTTGTGTTGCCTTATGGGGGATATTGACTCGTACCCTAGAAGATAGATATCCTTGGTACAGGCTATCGACGTGATAGTTCAGACGGTCCTAAGAGACGCATGCATGTGCCATCCTCTTAGAGACTTGGAATCTATGCTTCGCCTTAATATTGTTTGTGTATGTATGTTAATACAATTCGAGAGTGATTCCGAATGTATTCCCTTAATATGAGTGATATGGGGCTTTGGATAGTAGAGTATGCCGCACCATAGTTTATTTGGGGTGCTGTTATAATATATATATATATATATATATATATATATATATATTATACGAGTAGTTAATATATATATGAAATTCTGAAATCTGGAACTGCCTACTGTGATTTGATATGTAGGAAATGGTTGATGACTCAAATTGTAAATACTTGTTTGAGAAAGTATAATATGAAATTGGAAAACTTTATTGATTAATAAAGTCAAAAATGAGAACTTTGGTTACTAATTGAAATATTCTTTTCAAACAATTGAATCGTGAAATGTTGAATCTTACGAGTAAGCTAAGATAAGTTAAATCCTTGGGAAGATTAGTGCAAAATGACAAGACAAACCGTTGGGAAGGTTAGTGCGATAGGTGTGCACATTAGAAGAGAGGTGAGAATTTCTCAAGAGAGTGTCGCACTAATATGTTGTTGCATTGGCCTGTATCAATTTAAATACTTGCTAAACGTATTTAAATCAAACTCACTATCGGGCTCTTACCCGTTTCTTTTATCTCTCTCTCTCTCTCTTGTATATATATGTATGTATTACAGGTGCTCAGCCACAAGGGTGTCTTTCTTAGGATCTCTTGGAAGGAACATGCTGCAGCTTAGGTGGGAGTTGCAGGTCGCTTGATTAGACGACTTCATTCATTTGGATCCACTCTTAGTACTTTCATCTAGTTGGGCATGTGTAGCTCTTTCCATTATTCCGTTGTTATTGGACATTTGTATTTCAGTTATTTACAGTATTGTTACTATGGGATTTATTCAGTTTGGATGTGTGACTTTAGATTTCATATGTTAACATTCGATTGACGAATGTATTAAATTAATTGGATTATGTTGCAGAATTTAATGTGGTGTGATTCTTACTTACTGTATGTTGTTAATAAAATAAATGATTTTTATTAAAATGAAATTTGGAAAGCATGTATGAAAATGGTTTTGACACTCAGCTTAATTATTTAGGGTGTTTAAATTGGAAAAAGTATTTTTACGACAGTGATGCTAAGAATGAACCAACTGTTCACCTTGATTTTAATTTAATAAAGGAGTGATAGCCCGATATTTAATTAGGCGGGGTGTCACAGGTGGTATCAGAGCATCAGGTTCCAGTGTCCTTAGGATCTGTACGGCTTATTATGCTTTCAGCGTTGCTTTGTTTGTTATAGAGCCCTATGTTTAGGATTATCGATTCCTTTGACGCGATTTCGTTCTCCTGATATAATGTGTATAAACTAGTGAATTCTAATTTCGTTCGGATGTGTGCGTGTGCCGAGCGATGACGGATGTCAGAAGAGGACCGTTAAGCGTACATCAGGAGGCAGGGCTCAGTTGAGATTATGAAATATATTCGAGGATGATGACTGTAGTCGAGGTCACCTCCATTGTGTCACGAGAAGCCAAGACTAGAAAGGCGACTAAGGTGCATCAATGATTTTCAAATGCTGTTATAGTCAAATGAGGTACAAGGGTAAACTTACCCAACGTATTACAAAAACGTGTAGAGACTATCAATGGGAAATTTTAGAAACGCGAAAATTGTATGTGTCTTTACCAAAGGAGGTAATGTACCCAAAGGCTTAAATATAGGACGGAGTGTGGCAAACCGAAAGTGAAAATTTAGAGAAAATTTTCCTGGCTTTCGGGACGAAATTATAATGGTTGGAGCCAACCACCAATTTTAGAAGTGGAATGCTATGCCTATAGGAGAACCTTAGGTACAGTGTTGATCGTATGTTCCTTCCTTAACTGTTCAGGATTAGAAGCAAATGTGGTTCTGAACTCATTGAGAGAGGGCATGTCAGGGGTCCATTCGTGAATATGAATCTTAACCGTTAGCGAATTTTGTATCGAAAGATGTAGATACAAGTGGGGGAAACGACTCCAAGTGGAAGACCAACTCGTAATAATAGTTGATAAAACTCAAGGAGGAAATTTTGGTGGACGAACGATTCAGAGGTTGACATTGTCATATTTTGTCAGAATAGATGATAACGCTTCTTTGTGGGGGAAGTTAAAGGAATCGAAGAATTTAGTCGAGAATGAGACTGAATGCAACGATGGTGGTATAGCACCACAAAAGGATGTGGATACACATCAGGAAAACCATTTATATGCTTCAGATAGTTAAATTTTTGACCAAGTGACGGTAAATTCAGTAAGTACTATTATAGATAGTAACCTGATCCTTATGGCCTAAAAAGCTAAGGAAACAACCGGGATGGCTAGCAGGAATCGAGTCTACTAAAGTCAGAGAGAAGGACAATCCTAACCTGGTTAGTATGACAGGTGATAAGTGGATTATGTGTTGAGGTATTTTGGTGCGGAGTGAAATTACTAGCGATAATATGTTCCAAAGTGAGAAAAAGGACAAAAATATGGTGCCTAGTAAAAGGCAACGATTAAAGTAATTTTGTTTGGTTTGAGTAGACGTGTTACGTCCAGAAACAACTTGCGCAGTCAAAACGATTGGCAAGGTGGAAGTATAAGTTGTATCCTCAGAGGATGAGGCGTGTTTATGTGACATGAGCGAGTCACTATATTTTGTTCCTTGCTAGGTTAGCATGTGAGATGAGTTTAATGCATATAATTATAAATGTTACCATTATGTGAATATTTTTCCCTAGTGTAGCGGGATTTTTTTTCTTTAGTGCTATTCGCGGAGGATGGATGAGTATATTAACAAGTTTTGTGCTTTATTGAGGTTGCTCGTTGTAGTGATGCGATACACGAGTATGATATTATCTTTGTTAAAATGTTATAGAAATGGGTAGTATGATAGTGGGCATTTATTGCAAGGCTATCGGAGTAGTTACATTAGTGCAACATGTTTTATGTTTGTTTTGGCGAGACTTTACCTGTAAGAAGGTTGGACTTGCACTTATATTATCTATCCAAGAGACTTCGTGGGCTCGATATATTCGATGCCAAAGTATGTATAGCTTTTGTCAGTATAATTCCCTATGTATCGGGATTTACCATTGAGTGAAAATATTTGACTCAGTATTATGTCTAGCACTCCGGACCTAGTGATAGGAAAAGTGCATTGTTATATTCATCCTTTAGGGATGTGGGAGTTAATATTTATACCCCTATTATTAGGGAAAGGAATTTTAAGAATTCAGAGTGTATGTATTCGAGGTTTACAAAATCCAATTACCATCAACCAATACAGGACAATAGTGCAATTAGTGAAACGTTCTTTGTTAAGCATAATTACGGGAGAAATTGTAACTTTTCTGTCAAGGGATGGAATAAAGGGGTATATACTATGGACGGAGGACCTAACGGATTTCGATAACCGACAATACTAGGCAGTAGTGTATCGGGGGGGTTCCTTGTTTGGATTTCGCTTTGCGAGACATCCCACGCACTAAACTTAGTATAAGGCTGGAAATAGGGAGACGTCTGGTCACTATTCCATGAGTTCGGTACCCTGGTCAAATGGGATCAAGTACTTATGTATGTAAGTTGGAAGTTGAATTTTGTCTTAAAGCTATTGGAAGCTGGATCTTATGGTAAGAAAGCATTGGAAGTTACCCCACGAGTTGAAGGGTGGAACGATGATAAGGAGAATTTAAGAATTTTGATTTCTAAGGTGATTGAGAGTACCCAAATGTCATAACTGCATACAGAACATGAGGTGAATAAAGAGTTGGAATGATTTTTAGCATGGATTGTCTGGAAAGAACTTTATACTATACAAAAGAGATAACCTGTAATCATTTTGATGAATCGAGCGTTAGTGATTTATTTTGGTTGTTGTACCTATTTGGGAAAATTGTTGTACTTATCTGAGGAAGGTTGAGAATTATTATTCCTCTTTTATTGTCATGGAATTTGAATGGCCTATTCCTTCTATTCCGTTAAATTTAGTTAGTCCTACATAAGAGTAGCCGCCGTTTGCTCTCCCAGGGCGGTCGGGATGTTGAAAAAAAGTGGGCATCTGGGTTAGCTGCAGTTAAAATAGTCCGAGTCGAAGGGACGTGGTAATAGACATGTGAAATATATGTTTGTGGGACTAGTATAACGAAGTGGAAGGGATAGAGTGGATTAAACGTCACATGAGGGGCGATAATCCATACATAAGTGTGCAATTAGAATAACACGCCCTAACTTGATTGGAAGGCTGTGGGAAGCCATTCAAGAATTGGTATTCCTTGAATAGTGTAGAATTTAATTGTTATGAAGCACACCCGGAGCGGAATTGTTATCAGTCAAATGTGAGAACGACTTGCGCATACAAAGAGTAATGATGTTAGTATAGTATAAGAGTTCCAGAAGTGCGCTTCGTGGAGAGAAGAGCACGGGTGGAACTTTCGGCATACTACAAGGAAGGAAGGGTAGTATTACGTGTCACTTAATGTGAGACATTTCAAGGGAAGAATCGATGTTTAGCGAGACGTAGTGAGTAGTCTCTACATGCACTGCCCATAGGTACGGTTTGGTTAAAAGAGGAGAATCAACCAAAGAATTTTGTGTTTATCGAAAATTCCTGAAATTGGAAGAGGTTGGTAAAGTCGGTAAAGTTCTTGTACAAAACAAGATCAAGGGTTTATCCCGAACATGTGAATTAAGTCGCCGAGAGGGAAGTGATTGATATTCCTTTGGACTGGCTTACAATATTAACTAGTATGACCCAGACTTCCTTTGAAAGGAAGGATCGCGCCAGTGCATGGTCCGGCGCAGTATAAATTTCTGAATTAGGATGAGATTTGGTGAATCCCACCTTTGATATGGGATTTCAGGAACCATCGGAGAAAAGATTTCGTTTCGAGTAGGATGTATCACCCTTAGCCAGGGAATGGGCGCACGGTGATTAAAGATTTGTGGAGCTACGTGAAGGAGATTTTGGAATCTTGATATGATGATTTCAAGAATGCTCTGTAGAAGCACTCGTACCTGTTTGTCGCGTACAAGGTACTTATTAAGGTTTCGTTATGGAAGAACCTTGACTATTCTCCTTCCATATGTTTATAGGAGAGTAGGTAATCAGAATTTTTGGATCGGTCGAGAAAACATCCGATAAATGTGGTAGAATTCCATGACTATTTTAAGCGAGCAAGAGTGATCAAATGTTCGTAATATTTTCTCAGAATGGGAGTTTTGTATATGAATAAATCCGAGTATTTGTCATGTAGTGAGGTGCAGCCTCCTAATGTTAGTGAGATAATGAAATTTATAACGTATAGGCGTGACCTATGTGAGTGCTGTCGGTTGGGAGCACAAGTAAAGTGTCTCCAATGAGAATGTAAAACAATATTGCTGTGAAGAAAGGGCCATAGTGATTGAGCGCCGTAATGCGTAGTTAGTTTGTGTACGGAAAATGATATCCAGAATTGTGCTAACTGATAGGCCTTATTTTCTGAATTTCGGGACGAAATTAAGTTATTAGGGGGGAAGTATGTAATACCCCGTATTTTTATAGCTTTTAAATTATGGGATTTATTAAATTTAATTGAGATAAATTAATTTAATTTTAATCCGGAATGTTGTTCTAAATATTTACTGGCGTGACGAGAGTAAGTAATTATTGGAAATTTGTTATTTGTTGCATATTACTGGATGAGTATAGTAATATATGAGATTTATTTTTATAATATTGTCACGTGTGAATAAAATGGCAATTTTGGAAATTTAAGTCGGGACGCGCCTGTGTCGTGTCGGGACTAAATGTGAATTAATAAAAGTGAATTTTTTATAAGTTGTTCGGATGGTCGTTTTGAGTGGCCCAACGCGTCCAAAAGGGTCGAGATAATCAGAAAAGTGTACCCGGGAGTTTAGTTTGGGTCTTGGGGCGTTTTTAGGCCTAATTGGTACCCCAGGAGGGCATTTTGGTCATTTTACATTTTTGGGTAATTAAACCCACGAAAATTAGAGGAGTTATATCAGATACCTAGGTTACCTTCTAGGGTTAGAAACTCTAAACACAAGTGACGGCCATAGGAGAGGAAGGAGAGAGCTCTCAAGGCAAATTCAAGGCCCAAAACTCAATGGTTTGCACCGCCGCCACCACCAACGCGTAGATCGCGAGACGGGGAACGCAACCATACTGAATTTGGCACCAAACCAGACCTCTGAAAATCCCAGGTAAGTGTTTATCTTGCTTATTTTGTTGGTGAAATTTCCATATTAGTTTAGGAATGATTAGGGATTAAATATATGGAAGAAAATCCAATTTATGATAGGAAAATCCATGTAGTATTGGTTTATATGGTGATTCTGGAAGCCCTTGCCATGTAGAGGAAATTAACCACGAAATTTTGATGATTATAAGAAGGAAATTCTGGAGAAAATTTGTTAGAAACCCGTTTAAGAAAATTTTAGGGTTCTTGATAATTAGATAAAATTTTGGGTTGATAATCCATGTTTAAATGATAGAAATGTACATGCCTTACGTTAGAAACATCTGGTATATTGTTATAATGTTAGTAGTAGAATTTTTGGGACGTTTGGTGTTGGAAAATATGGATTTGGATGAAGATAGGTGATAGAACCCGTAACTGCAATTCTGCAGAAATCAAAATACTTGCTTGATCGATCGATCGAGCCAGATCATTGATCGATCGAAGGTTCGATCGATCGAGCCCCAGACCTCGATCGATCGAACCCTCCTGGCAGACTCCTATTTCCCTTTTAAATGAGATAAATTCAAATTATTGTGAGATGATCCTTGGGCATCCTTAATGAAATGTTTTGGGAGATAGGGAAGACCAGTAGGACATGTGAATAGATTTTGGGACCCTTGATGTCGGGCAAAGATTTATATTTTGGGATAATTACATAAGGATCGGTGAATTTATGATTTAAAGAGAGAGACACGTAGGAGAGCTACTTTGGGACAAATGTGTATACCTACTGAATTTTATAATTGGGAGGATAGAATCCATGAAGCGTTATATAGTAAGTGGAAAAGTTCCTCAAATTAAAGTAAGATGTGAATGGTTATACGTGATAACTAAATAATGAGAAATAAATACGAATGTCGTAATTATGGGAATTGAGAATATACCCATTATTGATATGGTAATATTAGTATAGTTATATGATTGTGTATGCATATACTATCTATGTGTGAAAATCATGCCCACGCTACTTGCTATCCCTGAGGTTGCCGCGCTGGGACGATCTTATCTTGTGTTGCCTTATGGGGGATATTGACTCGTACCCTAGAAGATAGATATCCTTGGTACAGGCTATCGACGTGATAGTTCAGACGGTCCTAAGAGATGCATGCATGTGCCATCCTCTTAGAGACTTGGAATCTATGCTTCGCCTTAATATTGTTTGTGTATGTATGTTAATACAATTCGAGAGTGATTCCGAATGTATTCCCTTAATATGAGTGATATGGGGCTTTGGATAGTAGATTATGCCGCACCATAGTTTATTTGGGGTGCTGTTATATAATATATATATATTATACGAGTAGTTAATATATATATGAAATTTTGAAATCTGGAACTGCCTACTGTGATTTGATATGTAGGACATGGTTGATGACTCAAATTGTAAATACTTGTTTGAGAAAGTATAATATGAAATTGGAAAACTTTATTGATTAATAAAGTCAAAATGAGAACTTTGGTTACTAATTGAAATATTCTTTTCAAATAATTGAATCGTGAAATGTTGAATCTTACGAGTAAGCTAAGATAAGTTAAATCCTTGGGAATATTAGTGCAAAATGACAAGACAAACCGTTGGGAAGGTTAGTGCGATAGGTGTGCACATTAGAAGAGAGGTGATAATTTTTCAAGAGAGTGTCGCACTAATATGTTGTTGCATTGGCCTGTATCAATTTAAATACTTGTTAAACGTATTTTAAATCAAACACACTATCGGGCTCTGACCCGTTTCTTTCTCTCTCTCTCTCTCTCTCTCTCTCTCTCTCTCTCTCTCTCTCTCTCTCTCTCTCTCTTGTATATATATGTATGTATTACAGGTTCCCAGCCACATGGGCATCTTGCTTAGGATCTCTTGGAAGGAACGTGCTGCAGCTTAGGTGGGAGTTGCAGGTCTCTTGATTAGACGACTTCATTCATTCGGATCCCCTCTTAGTACTTTCATCTAGTTGGGCATGTGTAGCTCCTTCCATTATTCCGTTGTTATTGGACATTTGTATTTCAGTATTTCCAGTATTGTTACTATGGGATTTATTCAGTTTGGATGTGTGACTTTAGATTTCGTATGTTGACATTCGATTGAAGAATGTATTAAATTAATTGGATTATGTTGCAGAATTTAATGTGGTGTGATTCTTACTTACTGTATGTTGTTAATAAAATAAATTATTTTTCTTAAAATGAAATTTGGAAAGCATGTATGAAAATGGTTTTGACACTTAGCTTAATTATTTAGGGTGTTTAAATTGGAAAAAGTATTTTTACGACAGTGATGCTAAGAATGAACCAACTGTTCACCTTGATTTTAATTTGATAAAGGAGTGATAGCCCGGTATTTAATTAGGCGGGGTGTCACAGACAATGTCGAGAAGATCCCTAAAACTTCTAATGAAAATTTAAATAGGGACTAGTCAAATAGGAGTTACGGTTGTGAGGGTTATGTCCATAGGGCGAGAGAGTGCCCCACTTTACTGAAGAGAGAGGGTAAGAAACCAATTTCCTGTAATGCAACCCTTAGTGATAGTGATAAGGAAAAGGGATCCAGTTCCCCCATTGAGCGCAACTTTACCGCGTTCATTGCTAGTTATGTAAGTGATAGTGAGGAATCATCCAATGATGACATCTGAATACATAACTCTTTTGAGGCCTTTGTTTGTGAAGCTATAAAAGATGATGGTAGTGAGAGTGGAGAAGAAAGAGAGAGTGAAAATGATGAATAGGTTGATGTGAGTGAACTTCAAAATTCTTTTCAAGAACTTTATAAAGAATCTATCAAATTTAAAAGAGCTAATTTGAAGTTAGAAGCTTGTTTAAAAGAGCATGTCAAGGTCGTTGACGATAATGTGTTGGTTGAAGACCTTAGGAAACGTGAGAGGACTCTTCGAGAGAAGCTTGAATATATAAAAGGCGAGAGAGATAGCCTTAGAGGTTTAATGGAATCAATGAAAAAGGAGCTTCTCGAGCTTGAAGAGAGAAATGTTTTGTTAGAGTCTAAAATTTTAGAATTAGAAAATAAATTAAAAGACTCTAATAAAGTCAAATTTGATTTGGAATGTCGTTTCGAAAAACTAGATAAAATCTTAGGCACGGTCCAAATAAAAAATGACACTTGTGGTTTAGGCTTCGATACTTGTAAGAATCAACTAATAAAGCCAAAACCAATGTTTAAGGAGAATCGCCTAGGAAAGCCTTTAGAGATCATTCCTTAGGTAAGTCTTTTCGCCGAGTCTTTAGGTAATCTCATTGTGGTCGAAAAGGTCATCTTAGGAAATTTTGTTTTGATCTTAAATGAGGTCCTAGAAAATCCCAATGTAAGGCAACCGAGGTATCCAAGATTCCTACACCCCGAGATAGTCATTCGTGATTAGTTTGGGTTAGTAGATCCGACTTGGTAGCTTTACAAGATAGGATTTTTGATTCTCATTTACTTTCACATGCTTCCTCCCTTGTAAAATCTAAAGTTTGAATGTTTTAGTTTTGATTGCATACTTTAGCTTTTATGCTTCATGCTATATCACCCATGATAATTGTATGCTTGTTTAGTCATTTTCTAGTTCATGCTTCATGCTTAATCACATGCTAGAATAATGATTTTTGTTTATCTTTTGTATTATACTTCTTTCATTTTAGTTTGCATTAAATGAAAAATACAAAAATAATTTGTTTATCATTTGTGTTTCATCTTTTTATAATTTAGGCTTAATGAAAAATACAAATGATTTTGTGTGTGTCTTTTGAGTTAATATTTTTGTTGTTTGGTTTAAAATTTTTTAAAAACTCAAAAAGATTTTTTTGTATGTATGTTAGTTTGACACACTTTATGTGGCATATTCTTGTGTCAGAATCCCATCTTTTTCGCTTCCATGTGGCTAAAACTTTTTGTTTAGATTGTCAATCCTTATTATGTTCTTTACCATGCTTATATGGAGTAGTTGGATTTTGTGTTGATATAATGGATTCTATTTTTATATGCCTCAATTCACACGTGCACGAGCTCACTTGAAATTTTAACTTCATATGTATATTTGAGCTTTGTGAGGTGTTCTCCTATCAATATTGTCATCTATATGTTATGTGACCTAGGAGGACTAGTGCATGTCAAAATCCGTTGCACGTGATATTTGTGAGATATAAATATGTTATATATAAATGTGCACAGGTAAGGGCTCCGAAAGGAATTATTATCCTTTGCGAATAGTAAGCCACCGTTTGTTTGGACCTAAAAGAAATACGTGGTCCAAAGGCCTAAAAGAATAATGGCATTAAAAAGAAAAATAATTGCCAAGGCCTATGTTTAATTGATATATACATTCAAAATTAATATATGCTTATTGAGGGAGTTTAGATGGTATATCGACGGTTTGCACAATATCCGTTTATCCTAGTTGTAGTTTCAATCTCACGACTCTATTGGTTTGTAGAATCATCAAAAGTCTAGGCTTGTATGCATTGTGTATGTTTGTTCATTGAGTTCAATTTATATTGTCACATGAGGTTATATTCAAATGTGATGAAGTTTGCAATCAATTGAAAACTCCGTGAACAAGTTTTAAGTGATTGGGTCTAAATTTAATTGTTACTAGTTCACACCCCAAAACTTCTGTTTCCATATGACACATTTTTTCCATACAAGTGTGAAAAACTTATTGTATTTTGTGTCATGTGTGTGTTTATATCTATATATATGTGCGTGTGCATCTTTGGTATATCTAGGGTATGTATATATATAATATTTTTATTTAGTCTTTGCCTTGCTTTCTAGTCCATCTATGCTTCTACTTCATGATTGATATTTATCTTGTTGCATTCTTTGTTGATATCACATGATTAATACTTTATGTATCATATTGGTATCATTTTCTTGCATCTTAGTTAGTATCCTTATACTTTATATGGATTAGTTATGCTTTTGTTGCCTATATGCTGTCATATTATTATCACTCTAAGATTCATCATGCTTAAATTAGTTTATATCCTTTGTCTATTCCTGAACAAAAAGGGGGAGAATGATAGGGGAGAAATGGTATCTAATCCTATTGTAATCGTATCTTAGTTTAGGAGATTTAACTTAGGGGGAGTCGCTATCTTCTTAGGTTGATCATAGTTGATAAATGGGAAAATTAATTTAGGGGGAGTATTTAATTTATATTCATTTAATATTCTTGATATTCCCTATGCGTGTGATAGTTCGCTTAAGTGTGCATGCATTCTTCTAAGTGACAACTTTCATCGTCGGAAAAGATATTGATCCTTGGGGTGTTTGAGTCAAGCTATGTATTTTTTATTTTGGGTGGGACATTTTTTCTATGTCTAGTAGAGCTTGATGACCCTTTAGTATTTTTGTTGGTTTTTGTCCCAGAAGAGCCAAAGGGGGAGATTTATAAGGACACAAATTTCCAATTGAGTCCTTTGTTGATTTAGATCAATTTCGAAAAAAAATGCTTGAGTCATAGGATAGAGTTATTGACCATCCTTTAAGCCTATGGCATACTAAAGTTGAAGGCTTAGCAGCCAAGAGTATAAAGCTTCATCAAATACCGAGTTTGTTGTGCCTCGTTTTTACGTCAACAACAGTTGTTCCGTTTACTCCTAAGGTATGAATGCATTACATATTTATATAAGAGCTTGGAATAATTTGTATTGGGTGTAAGTTTTGTTTAAACAATTGTTTATTTTCAGAAAGTTCCTTTAAAACTTTAAAATAAAGTTTTTAGGCTAAAATCGAATTTTTAAGCTTTCTGGATTTTCGTTCGATATTGTCGTCCGAACGAGTTTTTCGTTCGAACAAGAATATCGTTCGAACAAGGTTTGCCAACGAATTGCCTTTGGAACTTCGTTCGATATTGTCGTTCGAACGAGTTGGTTTGTTCAAACGAGAATGTCGTTCGAACGAGTTTGGCAACGAGATTTTTCCATTGACCACTGGAACTTCGTTAGTAGGGTCGTTCGAACGAGACTTCGTTCGAATGAAAATATCGTTCGAACGAGATTTCAGGCGAGAAATTTCTTTGGCAGTTTTGAGCAGTTTTTCTCACTTTTTCCACTACTCTTCCCCACTAACTTTTGACAGAGTTATCAAGTGAGGGAACCAACTTTGGAAAACCAACTTTGGAAAACCAACTTTTTCATATTAGTCCATCTCCTAGAGAGATTTTTTGAGAGTTCAATTTTCCAAGAAAAGTTCATGTTTTGAGTGTCTATTTTCCATGAAAAAATTCATTAAACACTCTTGTTTTCACCCATACTGTTTAGTCCAAGTTTCAATATATATATCATTGCTTGGAGTGTTTGGCACCGGGTTTACTCTACTGTGTTGAAGAGTTCATTTGAGTTTTCTTCTACATCCCACAAAGAAGAAGTTCATTTGCGTTGACTTACCCACTTGGTGAAAAGCTCCTTATTCGGGTGGCGGTGACCAAAAAAGTCCGATCGGTGGATTCCGAGACCGCGGTGGAGCTCCGTGGTTATTTTCTAGAAAGATGTGGATACAAGAAGAAGCGTCGGGGATTGGACGGAGTCAAGTCGAGTGTTTTAAGTCTTACTATCTTGTATTTGTAAAACCGTACTTAGTGGATTTGAGGCTAGGGTCGTCCGAGGTATTTTCCCGTTATGGGTTTTTCCTCGTACATCACACTAAGTTTGCACATCTATTTTTTATAATAGTAAAAAAAATATTTTTGAGTTGATTTTTTTTGTGTGATATTTAAACATTTCAACGGATCCATGTAAAAAAATCAGCTACAAAAAACATTTTTTGCTATTTTTAAAAATTGGTCAAATGTTTCCTGCTTTTATGCACTAGTGAAAGTTATTCAAAATGAACGGATAAATTTTAAGTGAGAATTATAATGCATAAGCTCGTGTGAAAGTTTAGAATATTATATACGCGGGGTATGGGATAGCGTATGGTGACTTAGAGGTTTTGAAATATGCTAGTTCGGATGGGTAGCGTAACTAGGGTGTTTAAAATACATGCGTTAGGTGTGCACTGTCAGATGAGAGGTGAAGAGTATCTCATGTGAGTACGGCACTAGTTTAAATATGAAGTATGTCATATTTTAAATATTAAATTATTTTAAACACTTGATAAATATTTTCAAAACGTTTTGGGCTCTGACCCGGTTGTAAATATTTTAAAAACCTTTTAGTTTTCCAGACACTGGGACGCCTAGATGATATTATTCGTTCGAGTCAGACAATGCTGTAGAAACTATGGATGCTAGCAGATATTGTTTAAACGCTTCTATCCTTGTGATCTAGATAAGAGGTATTATGAGTTATATTCGTGCTTGTTGCCCAACTGTTATCTTTTATTTTATTTTTCGCATTTTCATTTACACTTATTCGATTCGGTTGTAATAAATGTTTTACTGAGAGTTATCAATTGTTGTTTATTTATTTCAATTAAGGTGTATATTAATTGTGTTAATGGATTTACTGTGTGTTTTAGTTAACAAGATTAGGAAGTTTAAAATTTAACACCGGGCCTAATCAGTTATTAGTAATTAATTTGGTTTTCGACAGTGATGCTGAGAGTGATCCATATGAGAATCCTGTTTTATTTTGATAAAGGATTGATCAACCGAAATTAAAATAGGTGGGGTGTCACATAATATTATGAAAATGAATACACACTTGTCTTCACATATTTTCATTTTTGTTATTGTATTTGTTATTTTTCCTATTCATAGATTGGTTGTATTAGGTATTAATGAGGTGTGTATTCATTTGGGTGCATTTTCGACACCATTTTCTTGTAATAATTAATCACAAAAAAGCGAGAAGCCAAAAGGGAAATGGGACAAGGTAGAGAGAGAGCCCATGGAGTAGAATTTTGAAGCCTCTATACTTTGGGTCTGTAGGACTCTCGGGGACGACTGAAGTTAGGTGAACTTCCCCCCGATCGACTCAAATCGGTCTTCACCCCACGTGTGTAAAACTCATGGGAGATACATTTCTTTATCACTCGCGAATCTCCTTCAAGCGAGTCTATTCCTTGTGTGCTTATTTTCTCCTATGTGATTTTTATTATCGCATTGCATTTAATTTGGATGGTTTGATGAATTAACGAACCTAGGACCTAAACCCGATCATTAAAACGAGAAAGGATTTCATCACTCGACTCAATCACTTAATTCCACTTCCTTGTTAATCCGTTCCATCGTATAATTAAAATTAACCAACTAGTAATCCAAGTAGTAGCGCATTTTCCAAAGGCGAGGTATAATATTCCGTGATTTTCTCTCCCGCAGATTAATTAAAATTTGACTACCCCATCACCTAGTTGAAGATAACATAATTCGCTATGTGTTAGTTCGGAGTTCTACCTTGCTTGTACGCATCTTTAGTCTTTAGGTAGTCAATTTTATGCTCCATCCTTTTGCGTTTCAAATCGAGTCCATCGCCCTTTTCTTTTTCAATTTTTTTTTTCATTTTTCTTCCTTAAAAAGTCCAAAACTCCAAAAATATTTTTTATTTTTCGGCATGCCTAAATATTTCCACATTTTTCAAAAATCCAAATTTTTTTTTATCTTGTCTCTCATTTAAAAAAAAACCAAAATATTTTTCTTTTCCAAAATAGTTTTTAAAAAAATCACAAAAATATTTTCTTTCTTTTTTAAAATATTCAAAAATCACAAAAAATAAATATTTTCTTTTATCTTGATAAATAAAAAACAAAAATAAGGCCGTGATTGGTGCTTCTTCACCCTCACCCTTGTCATTTATCCCCACCCATCCTTAGTCCACCGATGCTTTGCATCACGTGAAGCACTTTGCAAGTGTTGACCTTGTCATCTTTATCTAACAAGAATGATGCTTCAGTCTTGTTTGGGGGGTGATTATCATCACCCAAATTTTCTGTCTCCCCGTGATTTCTTAGTTCTTATCTTTAGGGTGAGTTATGTTCGGTCTGGATGAAGACATTAACATTAGAGCTACCGGGAGGCAACCCGCTATTTCTAAGTATGAATTTTATCCTATTTGGGGGTGGTGTTTCACACCACCCAATGCTTTACCATGTTTATAGACTTGTACACATTTTTATCTTATCACTTATTCAGGTTTCTTCTTGGATTCGTCTGTCCACTTCATTAGCGATTGATTATGGTAATCTCTTTCCTACCTTTTGCTCTCAATTTTTAAAATAATTTTATTTAATATCGAGGATGATGTTCCTTTTTGTTTGGGGGTGGGAAATTTTATCAAAATCGTACATCTTTTGAAAAAATTTCAGTCCTGATTTTGTAAAATTTTAGTGCAATTTCTTTCATCTCATTTATTGACGTGAATTTTCTATCATCCATATTTTGAGTCTAGTAATCAAGCTAGAGAATATATTTTCAAAATATCTTATGTAATAAGTACCGAGGTATTTTGCACCATGAATTTCTAGACTCAACAAAATTTGCGCACTTATCGCGTCACTACGGTTTAGAGTTGAAGAGTATTACAATTCTCAAGAGAACCTTAAGGATCACCAATGGATACTTTAGCTTGTGATATTCGTGCCTTTCATCCTTTTAGAGAGTTTTACGCAATCTTTGAGTCACAAGTTGATTTAACTTCCTTTGGGTCCTCACTAAGATTGTTGTTTCACCTCATTATTCTTCACTAAATTTTTGGCTGGATCACTGAGAAAGACATCACTTTTGAGTTCACCAGACTTTCACCTATACACCAACCAAATTCTATTTTATCATACATTTATCCTCAACCATACACCTTACATTTTCCATATCATCACCATATACTGTACCACCTATTTCCATATCAACTCCGTTTCCACCTACCATGTTGAAAAAGGGAAGATTGTTGAAAGTAAAAGGAGACAATCCACCATAGAGAGTGTTTGCATTTTTAGCCAATAACTCTCCCAGAGTTCGATTCAGATGGAGAAAAACTTAGATACAAATCTATATCGGAGGTATTTATATTTTTAGCAGATTTATCTCAGACATTGATGAGTATTTGAAAAAAAAAGAAAAAAGAAGAAAGTTGGAGTCAAGTTCTTGTGAAATAAATAAATTTATTACTCAAGTGTAATACAGTCTTCTCAAACATCCATCCATCATATCACCATCCGACCTTATCTCATCATATTCTTATCATTTCATTTCCTCCTCACCCATAAATATCCATATTTTCCCCTAGGTGTTTGGGCAAATAAAGGTCTACATGATGAATAATTCGACGTTCTCATTATAGTGATTAACATTATTTTATGAGATCATTTTTCTTTCTAAAATGTTAGTTCTTTCTTTTATGTGTGTGAGACGTTTGACCTTGCTTACATTTACTTACCTCCTCACACACAAGAGCGATACAGTTTACCCAAATCTCGTGAGATCGTTTGAAAGAGCTATATCCGTGAAATTTTGAAGTTAAAGCATTGATTCTAAAAAGGTGATCTAGGAATTACTCTTATGATATTCAACCCATTTTGACTGATTCACACCACACACGTTGAGTTCTAGGAATGATGTGCCTTGAATATTTATTTAGCTAAATTTTTATACAATTGTAGTTTGTATCCCTTAAGTTTTTTTATCTCGTGATGGATCGTGCAATTATTCTACGTTTAATAAGAGATTGGCTGTCATTTGCAAATAAAGAATTTTATGGGTATATTCCCTACAAAGCCTCACAAGACAAAACTCGTACTGTAGGGCAACCTATAGGTTTAAAGTCTTGTTGCATATACTAAGTGCAATCGCAAGTGCCCGTGAAAGTGGTACACTTTTGGTTTCTTATCTTTATTTCTCTCCATTTTTGCTCGAGGACTAGCAACGTTCTATTTGGAGGTGGTGTGATAAGCACCCAAAAGTGTTTAAATAAAACCCCAAGTAGGAGATTTTTAATTGCCAATTCTCAATAAATTGTCTCTTATGCTCATATATGTTTATTTTGTAGGTCAAACAGTACTTGTGGATTTAAAAGCTATATTTCGAGGTAAAGGGGTGTTAAAATGAGCTAAACCCCCTACCATATCACCTTCTCCACTAACTGATCCCCTAACATGTCCTATACATGCTAAATTCACCCACCCACCCACCCACCTTACTCCTATAAACCTTACCTACACCATAACACCCCTCATCATCTTCTTCCCTACACCACCCACTTTTCTCTCTCTCCTCTCAATACCAACATAAACTCGAACCACCTACGGTCAGAAAAATTTACCGGACCTACAACCTACCTGACTCGCGACCAGATCAACTCGAAAATCCCATCTGCTGCCACACTCACGAACCAACCCCGATGAAACCCGAATAGTCCCATCTTCTAAACCCGGACAACTCGCGACCCACAATAACTTCTATACTCGGAACCCACCTACCCTTAGATCCTACTCCGACCATATCCCCTCAACCCGAGACCATACACGGACCTACCACTTCTTTAACCCATGCCCTTTTTAACCACCTAAACCCAACATACCCGATTTTTACCATCTGCTAAAGACCCAAGCTAAAATACAAAACCAAAAATAAAACCCATATGGCCATAAGTGTTAAATATATATTCTTCCAATCTCCTAAAACATACTTATCACCCCACTATCCACATGCACAACTATCCATTCCTAAACTACCCCCATACTCTCACCACCCTCATTAAACCCACATGTACACTTGTGCTACCCCTCTCATATCTTACACCCCTCATGCACACTTAGCCTTCCCATATTACTCCCTAAACCTCTTTCACATATAAATTGAAGACTTGTTGTCATTTGAGAAGAGATATCTCCATTTTGGTTTTAACCTTAGTATGAATTCAACTCCATTACTCTATAGAGAGTATTAGTAAATTTTAGTAAATATCTCAATATAGAGTGATGTAGTAGGATTTATTTCTTGGGAATGAATTCAACTCCACCCTTCTATATAGAGTATTTATAATTTCTAGCAAATATATCAATATAGAGTGATGTGGTTTAATTTATCTCTTTTGTAGGTAAATTCTTCTCCATCCCATTATGAGGAGTATTTGTAATTTTTAGCAAATATCTCAATATAAAACGATGGTGTAAAATTTATTTTTTCAGATGAATTCTATTGTACAATTTTACAATTTTATAATTTGTAATATTTAGCAAATCTCTCTCATTATTTAAGAGTTCATTATAAATTCATCCATATTTTTTTTTGAGCAATAGTTTTAGTTTTCTTCTTATTTTGTAGTTTTTATTTAAAAAAATATATTAGTGAGGAATTATAATTGAGATAATTTTGGTTTGTAATTGAAACATTGCTCCAATTCAAGGCTAAAATGGGTTTTATCTATTTCTCTTTAATTACTCTTGATTTAATCCTTGTATGCTTTTATTTGTTTATCTTATATCTTGGATGATGATTAATGAGAGCAAATCTCCCATTCAAGGGATGAACTAAAGCCCTCATGAGTCTAATTTAGTTAGTTTGCTTGTTAGCACAATTTTGTTTATCTCATTTTTCACTTATTAGATATTACATCTTAGTTAATACTTACAAAATTAGCATAATTAGTTAATTAATAATGCCTTGAAAAAAAAAATATGAAAATGAATACACACTTGTCTTCACACATTTTGTTCTTCACACATTAAAGTGGATTGGCATCCTTACTTACCACTATGCATATTTTTTGTATTTGTAGGTTCAAAGGTATTTTGATTGGAATGAATTTACGACAACGATCATAGACACATTTAGAAGAAACTTTTCTTTCTATCATCACACGTGAGGGGCTAAAGTACAATATCTAAAATTAACAACTTGCACCTTTATATATCACTAGGCCTTCACCCATCACAGTTTTATGATTATAACAATAATTTCTTAAGAATTAGTCATTGGAATAAGATTTTTTTTTTAGTTTTCAATTAGGAAATAGTTGCAAGTTATGCCTTGCTATTAGTGCTAAAATTTGTGCAAAAGTCTTTGAAAAGATTCATTATATGGGGTCTATACCCATTAATGTCTTCTTAACATAGGAAATACTATATTGTATCCATTGATGACTACACTCAATTTACTTGTCTCTCTCCACTAAAACTCAAGTTTGATTTCTATGCTACATACTTGATATTTGAAAGAATTATTAAAACTCAGATCTCCAAAGACATAAACTTTTTTTAATGTGATTATGGTGGATAAGTATCCAAACTTGAGTTTTTTTTAGCATTTGGACACTAAGGGTACTGTGAGTTACATTTGATTGAGACACACATAAACAAATTGAAGTGGATAAAAGGAAACATATGCATATTATTGAAAGAGACTTTGCACTTATTTTTCTTGTATATTATCCTTATTTATATGGGTGGATTACTCTATGTTGTTTTCCTCATTCACAAGCCTACATGTAATGTAATTAATATGGAGACTCCTTTTCATAAGCTCTATTGATCACAGTATTAGTATTCTTGAATATTTGGTTGTAGGTATTTTCCTCATTTGAAACACACGGCAAACAAATTTTAACTTTCATCTTTATATGTTCTAACTTCGTTCTAGATTTTTTTTTATCAAGGAATGTGGTATTTGATGAAAATAATTTACCATAAGTCACCCCATATGACAATATGAAACCCTTTCATAACCCACTGATTTCACTACCTTCATTACGTTTCTCACCTCTATCTCAGACAAATCTGCTAGTGATCATCCGTTTTCATCTCCTATAGAAACCACTTGAATCATAACTCATCTACATATCTTTATGCCATAATTCAATCATCATTTTTTCCCCACCTTATACTCCCACTACCATACTTCCCTCTCTATTGAGAACTCTTATCCCCTTAATTACTCTGTTTCCTATCCCATCTCCTCTCCTTATTTTCCTTAAAGCTCCTATTCTTCTTATAGCATCAATTTAGTCCTAGACTTGCCTAATTATCCTCCCATAACTCCTTTTACCACTCATTCTCTCCCATAAACATTTCTCTAATCACCTTCATGTCTTGAACCAACCATTGTTTCTCAAGCTATTTCTCATACTCATTAGATAAAGTCCATTGAAGAAACATATCTAGCCTTGTACAATAGTAGTATCTATTACAATATCCTTCGATTCATGTCATTGATAGTAAATGGGTGTTTAAGATCAAATTAAATTCAAAGTTTTCCTTGGATAAGTATAAGAATATATTTGTTGCTAAAGGTTTTGACCAAGTTAAAAGATTGGATTTCTTAGACACCTTCACTCTTGTATCCAAACATATCATTATTAGACTCGCTCTCTCCTCAAATGTTTTTTTATATCTTGTATTTTAAGAATTTTTTTTATAAGTTATCTCATAGTTTGAATAAATGTACATGTAGAGAGGGATTACCTAAATTAAAAGTTATTACCAAAATAAAGGTAAGGTTTAGTATAATCCAAGTTTGTGAAAAGGATAATCTTAGTGTCTAAGTGATAAAGTAGTGATTTACAAGTTGATATTACTTAAAAATATATTGTCATAAATCATATAAGATAAATTAAAATTTCAAAATAGTAAATAATTCATTTGAGATGAGGATTTATACGAGGAAAAAATCTTTACAGGAAAAACCTCGGGCCAAACCGATAATAGGTAATGTTTTACAAAAGGGAGAAATTACTTAAAAACTTGAACCTTTAATGTGATAAATAATTCTCATCCTATGTAAGATACTATTTCTACCTTTTATATAGAAGATTAAGCACGGATCCCTCTTCGACCATTTGCCATGTAGCAAATATCAACTTTCGTTAATAATGTCACGTTTACAACAAATCTTCAAATCTTCTTTAAAGTTGGAGAAATTTTTTTGTATTATAAAGGAACAAATGAAAATACAATATTTATAGATCTAACATCCTAGGGTGTGATGGTACAAAAGGTTGAGAGAAGTTTCAAAAAGTGTTTAGTTACTCATAATAAACTCGCAAAGTATTTTGAGGCATATAAAATATTTAAAGTTTTTCAAGAACAAAATTTACCAAGTTTTGTGCAAGTCTTGATAGAAGTAGTCAAACTTAAAAAACTTTAAACTAAAATGATAATATATAGTTACCTAAAAATTATAAAGAACATTTTTACTCTTAAAAAAATATGATTTTTTTAGCTTAATAAATAATGAAAACTTTTTTAAAAAAATCTAGAAAACCATTTTTTTTGATGAAGAAGAAGATGAATTAGATAGGTGTTTTTAAACTTGTGAACACAAAATACCAAACCCTCTAACTCATTCCCAACCAAATAAAATAGGTTTCTTCTTAAATATAACAAAATATATGGCATCAAACAAGAATCTTCACGCTTTACATAGTTATATTTTGGGCGGATTTTCTTTTTTACATCACATGTCGTGATCTCATTGTAGTGAGGAAATTACTTGCTAAAGAAATTATACTGAGATAACTTGATCTTATATCCAAAGATTTTGTACTTGGACAAAATCACCAGCGACATATGTTTGCTACAACGAGATAGATCTTCGCTACGTTGAGGTAGGTCTCATATTTTTGCCTAGATTTTGAATGAGTATTTCTATCCAAAAGGTTTGAAAATATTTTTGGAATACACTCTAATTATATTTTTTCTCAACTAAGAACACTCATACTTAAAATACACACATAAGAATGAAATTTTTGTGAACATAATTTACGTGTAAGAAAAGTATATTGCATAGTGTAATTGTTTAAAAATATCCAAAACGACTTACACATAAGTTTTAACACATTTTTCAACTTAGGAAAATTAAAGTTAAGTTATGTCAAAACAAGGATGGTGAAACTAATTCATTATTAGTCTTTTACCTTCATAATAAAGCTACAATCTCACTGATCATGTCACTATATAGCTAATCGAATAAAGACGAAGAAGTTCGGTCTTGTAGTTTTGGACATGAAGCTTTTTGGGACAACATAGATTATGAGAAAATATTTTTTGGAAGGGGATAAGACAATATAATCCTACGTATCTTTTGAGCATACTTGTTCTATTATAATTTCCCCTTCATCTATTATGTTATAAAATATGTAAATTAAAGATTACAAATAAATGAATCAAATCTATCACCTATGACATCACTCGCCCGACCAAATGCGTATAAGGATAGACATGATGAAACCATTCATAAATATTGTAACCTATTTTGTTGTCAAGACACTAGCAAATAAATCAAGATACCAATGCAAAAGTATTGACGACAAGACACAAGTAATAATATGAATACAAGATATAATCAATGTAAGCATGATCCATCTAATTATTAAGGATCATATACAAAGTTTAGCTAATATCTCAATAAGATGTAATGTAACATACACTTTTTATTCCATAAGTTATCAATTACCAGTTCATTTCAATATATATTAAGTCATAATATCATAATGATACTAATATTGATCATCTCATCTGTCCCTTAGGGAATTTCCCCCCCTAAATCAACTCTCTCCCCTAAGAAAACATTTCCAAGGAAATATTTTCCTTATGAAGGAGTCTTATAGTCAACATCCGCTTTATAGGAAAGGGGAATCATTCTCCCCCTTTTTGTCATGGAATGGAAAAAGGCATGGACAATATGATCAAGAGCTGACATAATTAATAACATAATGAATAAGTCTCTAGATAAGTGAATTTGGCAAAGATAATCGAAGGATTAAAATTAATACATCTCATTATGTAATTAAGATGGATGTTAAGACATGATATATATATATATATATATATATATAAAAAGCATCAAAGTTAACATCGTCAAAATAATAACCAAATATATATGTAACCAAATTCCCATTAATCTATTTAACACATAAAAACTCTACATAATATTTCTCTAGCATATATCTAATGCAACATAATGTTCCATCTTCCATCCTTATAGCTATCTTTTCTTTTCTCCTAAATTTTTCTCCCTTAATCAAGTATTCTATCCCTCGATGCAACTTTCTCTTTTCAAGGGAAGATGGAGTGGTTAAGAAATATAAGAAAACCAACAAAAGAAATATAGCTATATGAAAGGACTAGAGAACATACATTCGAAAATATGAGGGACATGCCAAGTGAGCATAATAAGTGCATGGAGCAATATGAGATATATATCATATGATATAAGATATAAATGTGTATAACATATATAATGACATTGAAAGCCCAATCTATAGAAACCATCATTAAGATTTTACAACGAAACACTCAATATATTAAAAATAATGTAAAACACATATGAGTTATGATAATAGGAAGCACAAAAAGTTGGTAGCGGCATATTCACATGACAATCCAAACTCATGATATGTAAATACAATTTCTATACACCTAAAGATGTTACAAGGTAAGTATCTAAGAAATATATTAATGAATTCCAATAATGCAACATGGGTAATAACATGGATAACAACCACAAGAATATATGATATACTAAGAGATATGACATTCAAATATAGCATCTTATCAAATAAGATCAGCACACGTTTGGATAATGTAGATATTTTTCATAATGCAAGAACTAAGATATCAACATATATGGAATTTTTATGTTTCAATATTAAAGTCAATGTTAATACAATCTACACTACAAGATGACTAAGAAACATCAAGTTTAAAGCCAATCAATGACTATATACTTGCAAATATTCATCAACAAAATTATCACTTAATAAATATGATATCCCTAATCATGCATTTTCAAATAGATATTGTTAAGAAACTTGCAAGATATACTACACGGGGAAAAAGAATAAAATAAAAATAAAAATAAAATGGTACAAATTATAGCTTCGAGCAACTTATCTCAAATAAAGGGGTTTACATGGAATAATCAACATATATGCAATAAGAGAACGATGCCAATACCCACTTTTGCTATGTAAAAATATACAAAATACTATCACACTTACCAAATTTTGAGTACTATTATCCAATGTTCATAATAAAACAAATTATCCATAAAAGGATAATAACATGATGAGAGTTTTAACCAAGAACATAAGATCATATCTTCTTTGTAAAAAGTAAGAAAAATAAAATTAACACCATTGAGATAAAAGTTCAAACCCAAGCTCAATTAAGATAATGAATCATAAAATAAAGAACTCAAAGCCTCGACATAAAACGGTAACACCCCGTGTTTTTATTAATTAATTAAATTAATTAATTGAAATATTCGAGAAAAATAAATTTTTTGATTTAATAATTTTTATTAATAAAATATGTTGGTTTTAATATTAGAAGAATAAAACTTCAAGCAGAATTGAAATCGTAATTAAAATGGATTTTTATTTAGTTATTAATTATTTTTACTTATATAATTTTTGTGGGGGAATTACGCTCAGACCTCCTCGATCGATTGATCGACCCAAGGAGTCGATTGATTGACCAGCCCAGATTTGAGGCGGTTTGGATAGATGCTTTATAGAGTTGGATTGGGATTAGGATTCCTAATTAGTATATAACCTTAATAATTCGTGGGGGGACTTCTCATAATCACTTTTTCACAAGCTTTTCTCCACAGAACACTTCCAATAAATTTTCCTCTCAACTATAATCATCAACCTCCAACATAATTAAGTTTTTGTCACAAGTTTAGAAAGGCTTAATTGGGGTTTAATCAAGTTTGTTCAAGAACACTTATTTGCAAATTTTTCGAGATGAATCCAACCGTGCTACCAGATTTTCTTAATCTTAATCACAAGCATGAATACTCTATTCCTTTCCTTTAGTATTATGCGTTTTAAGTGTCGCCTAAACACTTAATTTCATATTTTTATTAAAATCAATTAGTAACTTAATTAAAAAAAGTGGACACTTAATTATGGGACTGTTTTATGAAACTTTTAAATATGAATTAATCTTTGAAACCCTTGGGTGCGTAGGTTAGCTTATTGGGTTTTTATGATTTTGGGTGTGGGTTCTCATGTAGAATTGTATGGGATTATTTATATTTTATATGGGACATGTACACACTTATAAAAATATAGATGATTTATAAAGAGAACGATTATATCATCTTGAAGATTATTGCATGTTAATTAATTTAACATTATTAAATGGAATTAATTGTGCTGAAATCAACGACGGTGTTAGTAATTGATTTAAACTAAATTGGAACCCTTATGATTAAATTTCTATGTGGTGCTTATGAATTGTGTATTGTGTGATTTATTTTAGTCACTTTTGCCATCGCGGGGACGAGAGGATTTTGGGTAGTATGTTGCTCACCTTAATTATAGGATGCTTACTAGGTATGGGACTAGTGGGTAGGCCTTGGTTATAATTTATGCTTGCTAGGTATGGGACTAGTTAGTGTAGATTCATGCGGATTTCATATTTTGGGGTGGGGAAGTTTTTTAATGTTTTATCGTCATCACGCTAGCCAAGGCATGAGACTAGGACGAGTAAATGTTGAAAATTCATCTTATACGTAGGATATGATGTATATATACTTTGGGGACCCTTAGGTATAGGACTAAGGGGCATTGTGAGGATCTCACATTGATAAAAAGGTGGGGTAATTTGATAACTTAATAAATTAAGAAGATGAGAATTAATGCCTAAGATAATAACGGGTATTAAAATTTGTGGCGAAATAATATGTCAGGGACCGATAGTTTAAATGGGTCAGGTTGGGAGATTTATGTCATGTCGTGTGTGGAACCTTTCATATCGCGGGATCGACAGTTTAAACAGATAAGCTGGCTATTGATAAGGGGAAGAGTGGCACTTTGGTGGATTACCACCCGTGGCGGGAGGACCGTTATAATTAAGATAGAAATTGAGGAAAATGATAAATTGGGTTAATTTAATTAAATTAACATCATGGAACTAGATGATTTAAAATCATGTTGGTGTGATTTTTGGAATAGAAAATTTTGAGGGTAGTTAGTGATTTATATTTATCGTGTTTAATTATCGCATTTAATTAAAATATTCTATTATGACATTTGTCTCGTATAATGCTATTGTCTGGATTCACGGATTCCATTTGGAGGGAGTAATGTGTATTCATGCTCGGGGCTCTGACCTCGTGTGTTGACTTACTTTTCAGGATAAGTTTTGGAGAAGCTGCATAGGATTGTCAGAGTTTATCGTTTGGAGGTGCAACAGGAGTTTATTAATTTTATTATTTAATTTAGTTAGACTTTCTTTTCAGTCGTATTTCATTATGAGGCCTCATTTGGGTTTTATTGGGCTATTCGGTTCCAAATTTGTTAGAGGATTTCAGTTGGATTATTATTCAGTTTTTAATTAAATCATTATTGGAGATTGGATTTATTCGAAGTTTTAGCATGTGATGGATCTTTTATCGCTCAATTTTTATTATCATGTGGGATTGATTCAATTATTTATCTTGTGGATTGATTGATTTATCTCTCATATCTGTCTCATGCTAAGAGTGGTATTTATTTAGTAGCGCCTAACGTAGTTCGGCGGCGTTGGCTGGCCACCTCGTTTTTCGGATTGTACGGGGTGTTACAAAAATAATGAATACCTTTGGGATCATTTTCAACTACCACTTTTTCCACCTTAATTAGCAATTATATTAATACCTTTATCTCATATTTTTAGTGTTACCCAATTGTTGATAAAAAAATTATACACTAAAGTGGACCAATCAGAAGTGGACAATTGTCTCCCTACATGGCAAAAATTCTAGTCAGCAGATAGTTGATCAGCAGGCATGTCGACCAACGTGAAGAATGTAGATCATCTGTATAAATAAAAAGTCACCATACGGTAAGTACCATCAAGGGTCTTATTGCACGTGGTTTAGACAATCAACCATCACATTCATTATATATGGGTGTAAGTGCTTAAATGTATAAAGGCATTCCAACCCTTGATCTCCGGGTAACTATAAATACATTGTATCCCTTTCACAAAGGGCACGATGGAACGAATTCTACGATATTCTCCATAAATAAGAGTACTAGCTTTCTGTAATCACAAAAATCACTACCATAACTGTGGGCGTAGGCTTTCTTATACAGTAGAACCACTTTAAAACTCTTTGTCTTTCATTTAATCATTTTATTGCAATCTTATATTTTATCTATGATTAGAAAATTGGATCTAGTCTATTTCTTGACTTCAACGTATTGGTGTCGTCTGTGGGAACATGTTTTTAATTTCCATTCTCTTTCTCGTACATCCTTGTTCAAGGAAAAATAAATGATCCTAAGCCCAGAGCCAGAAACAAAGGCACTCCAACCGTTCTATCTGCTCCACCTACAACAACTGACTTAATAGGATTCTTGCCAGTATTTCTCGAGGTTAAGATGCTATGCAGGAAATAATGAGGCAATTGGCTTAGTCATTACAAGCCAAATTTCTCGACCTTTCCAGACAATAAACGGTTCATTCGCCAAGGTGAGAAATGCCGCCTCCACCTCAAAGACATAGTCGACGTAGCTATTCCAAATCTTCGCATGATTGGAATTATCATCCATGAGTGAGTTCATCAATTACAGCTATAGAGTCCTATGATGGCTACTATTTTTCTCCTGAAAGACCAAACTTTATAGAACGATGAAGCAGAGCCTCGCCTTTTGACCGTTTGGGACCCTGAGCAACAAAAATCCTCCTAAAGCATTATCTATAACTACTTAACATCTAGTCAACCATCTTGAAGCCTTAGTCAGGTCAAGATCAAGCATTCGACGATCTGTACATGCCGAATGGACTTCTTAGGTAGAGAGCTTAACACAGACACATGGTCAGGAAAACTGAGCTACTTCACACAAATTTGACGCAGACAATCCATGATAAAAATGATCAATCCAGCGCTTAGAAGATCAGCTAGGGGAAATGGCAAAAGCAAATAATCCCTAACCGAGGAATTTCATCAAAAGATCTTCCTTTATTCAAGAAATTGTTAATTTTCTAACTCCATCCAAGTTTAAAACTCCATGGTCACCTCTAAATACGAGGGTAAAACTGATCTAGTTTTACACATTGAGCAATATCAAGCTGTAGTTGATATTTGTTTGGTCCCTGATGAGATGAGATGTAGAGAATTTTCAAGCACCATTACGGGTTTAGCCCAAATATGGTACAGTAATATTCCCTGAGGATAAATTTCCACCTTCAACCAACTTGTTGAGTTGTTCATTAGTAACTTCTGATTGGGGCTAAGCCACTGAGGAGAGTATCTCATATCTTGAGTGTAAGGCAGCGAGTAGGGGAAACAACTACGGAGTACATCACCCGTTTTAACAACGAGAAATTAGAAGTGGTTGATTATGATGAGAAAACAACCATCACTGATCTAATGAATGGATTACATCCAGAAAAACTATATTATGCTCTGGACAAAGATCCTCCTAAAATTATTACTGAGCTCATGGCTACGACAGGAAAAATCGTGAACATCGAGGAATCAATGACTGCAAAGCAGAGTCCAGTCACTAAGCCTGATAAGAAGGATCAGAAGGAGCAAAATGAGTAGAATTCGAAAAAAGATGATAAGCTAAAAAGTATGGAACATACACTCCGTTGACTGTCAGCATTCACCATATCCTAGAGGAAATCAAACACAATAAGGATTTGCATTGACCCGAGAGGCTGAGAGCACCTCCTAACAGGAGGGATAAATTTAAATATTGTGAGTTCCATAAGGATCATGGCCACACAACAAAAACTGTATCACTTTGAATAATGAAGTGGAATCTTTTATTCATCGAGGAAAACTAAATAAATTTGTTGAGCGACGAGAAAGCAGAGAAGAAAGTGGAAGATTAAATTCTCCTTGTAATCCCAGAGATAATATGAAGAGAAACCATGAAGATGGTTATGAAGATGATCTCGACCTGTCTAAGAAGCCTAAACAACTAGAGCGTGAGGTATCTATGATAAGTTTTTTCCCTTTTGATTGTCATGTAATTACAGGCGGTAATACAGGAAGAGGAGATCATACTGCCGAGAGAAAGGCCTACCTAAAGAAATCACAAGCCTATTCTTATATTCATATAATCAATCTGAACTAAGATAATTGGCCTAGGAAGGTTAACGAAGACAAACTAGTAATCAACTTTTCTAAGAATGACCTCTCTAGGTTACTTTATCCCCATGATGCTCCATTGGTCATCAAGTTCAGAATTCAGGATGCCATCATCGCCAGGGTTTTGATTGATAATGGTAGCTATGTAGATATCATGTTTTACCCATGCTTTCAAGGTGTAGATTTAAAACTCAGCCAACTGTAACCTTAACGTAGGTCATTAATAGTTTTTTTGGGTGAAAATGTTTACCCACTGGGAATAATAAAGCTAGAAGTGTTGGTCGGCACTTGGCCAGCAAGCCGTAATAAAAAAATATGCTTTTTTATGATGGATAAAAACGTTCAATCTGCCTACAATATGATCCTCGACAGGGTAAGATTGAAGAAGTATGAAGCTGTACCATCTACAGTGCATCAATGTTTGAAGTTCCCAACTCTTTTTGGGGTTAGTGTTGTGAAATATGACCAAAAGGTGGCAAGAAAGTGTTATTACTCATCAGCCGAGAAAGATGAATTGATTGATTTGAAAAAAAAGACAACCACTTATCATGTAGATACCACTGAGCCTAACAGTGAATCACAGGTTAAAACTCTTGATACTCGAGATGAAATGAAGTTACTCAAAGGGAAGATTGTGGAAGTTATTGAAAAAATTATCCTAGATGTTGACAAGCCGAAGAGGACTACGTAGATCGTCTCAACACTGGATCCAATCCTTACTCATGAAAAGATTGCATTCGTAAGATAACGGAAGAATGTGTTTTCTTGGAGTCATGAGGACGTGCCTAGGATTGATACCTACTTCCTTTGTCATGAACTCAACATTAATAAGGATGCCAATCCGATCAAACAGAGACATAAGGTTTTCAGTCCGGAGAAAAATCAAGCTATTGAGGAAGAGGTGGAGAAACTTCAAAACGCTCAATTCATTGAGGATGTTAAATACCCATCCTGGTTGGCCAATGCCGTGATGGTCAAAAAGAAAAATGATAAGCGAAGAATGTGTGTAGATTTTAATGATTTGAATAAAGCCTACCCAAAAGACCACTTTCCCCTACCTAGAATTGATCAATTGGTGGATGCTACATCCGTACATGAGCTTTTAAGATTCATGGATGCTTATTCTGGGTATAACCAGATAAAAATGAAACCAAAAGATAGGGAAAGTACTGCATTCATCGCCTGCTGAGGTACTTATTGCTACAACATAATGCCCTTTGGGCTCAAGAACGCTAGAGCAACATACCAAAGATTGGTCAACAAGGTGTTTAAAGAGAAAATATAAAAGAATATGGAGGTTTATGTGGATGATATATTGACTAAGATAAGTAAGGTTTTAGATCATTTCCAATCACCCAGACTTTTGATCAGTTGTAAAAACATCAGATGAAGCTGAATTCGACAAAGTGTGTGTTCGGAGTACATGAAGGAATGTTCCCCGACTTCATAGTTAATCAAAGGGGAATTGAAGATAATCTAGACAAAATAAAATCTTTGATATAAATGTAATCATCGACTTGCAAGAAAGATGTAAAAAGTCTTACTGGTAGAGTGGAAGCTTTAAACAAGTTTATTTCTCGGGAAACAAATGTAACACCTCGCTTAATTAAATACCGGGTGATCAATCCTATACCCAATTAAAATAGAATTTACATCTTGTTCATTCTTAGCATCACTGTCGAAATTATTTTCTTTTTATTAATCACCTAATATCCAACTAAGCAGGTGTTAAACTTTTCAAATTTTAATATAATTAAAAATTCCACTTTTAAAACATAAACCATTTAACACAATCCATTCACACAATGAATAACAACCGAGTAATATCAAAACTGAATTAAATGCAACTGGAATAAAGCTCTCCAGTTTAAATGTCTCAATACAATAAAATCCAATAAAACCAAATGTATTAAAAACTGACAAAATACATTAACGGACTCGGATAGAATGGAAATACTTAAATCCTCTAGGGCGACATGCCCTAAATGAAAGAGCAACTACAGAGTATGAGTCAATGTATATGAAAGTGTCTAAACAAAGTCCAAAACTCCATAGCATCCATAGCTCGTCAAAAATCTTAATCCTTTATGGTTGGCGTCCCTGTGGATGGACATCTGATATAGGAGATACAAGAGAGAAAAGACTATGTAATAAAATGGGTCAGGGCCCGATGTAAAAATATTTTAGAAAATAGCAAGTGAATAAATGCTATATTCAACAATTATTATATACATGTTAGATTATCGGACTATCTTTTGAGATTCTCAGCTCTGATCTAGAGTGCACACCTAACGAACCTCTAAATCAAACTAGTTACAGTTCCCATGCTAACCAGTTCATATCAGTGCCAACTAACCATAACCCATATCTTTCCCACTTATTTCTCTCACAATACAGGTATTACATAGACACACATATATATATCCAATTTCTCTTTAACATGGATAAGACCTTCTCCAATTCAATATAATTAAGTATTCACTTACTTAATTCATTTTAGATTTCATTATCTTTCATGTCTACTTAATTCACCTAGTATACACTATCACAAGTATATATACACATTCACTCGATTATATATATAATACTACACCTCGAGGCTCAGCTGCGATGCGCACATAGTCTGCTATCATGTCCGGGTACATATCGTTACTGTATAAAGGACTGCTGGTTCGGTGTATCCCTCAAACCATAAATATCAAAATAAACATATTGGAGGTGAACATAGTCCTAAGCCTTTGGGCTACGCACATCCCTATGAACCCAAATGACCGGTCACACCCTTATTCATAAAAATGGTGCTTAATCCCTAAGTTTAATGTCCTGAGGTAACAAGTCAAAAATCCCCCATAAGGCTCATCAGGATATGACTGTCCTCTACGCGTAAACCTCCCGTCGATAGAAAGTAGGCTAGGTATGTCATACACATAAATCAACAATCAATAGGTACACACATCAACCTATATAAAATTCGATATGCACTCGACCAATATCATATTAGGATTTCATCCTACCCCAAGTATCGATCGTATTTCTCGAATACCACCCATGCATGTTAATCATGATTATTATCGTATATTTATTATGTAGTTATCACACACATAATCCTAGATAGCCGTGTATATATATATATATATTAACCCGTACTTGACCATGATGATTATTCTTCTCTTAATCGTATTATTATTATGTAGCATAGTATGAAGCTTTTATAGTTGGAATGGATTTGGACCATTAATTAGGCACCGAGAAAGTAGTAGCGCATAATGATTCACAACTGGTTGTCAACCAAGTGTTTTATTTATATGGAGTCAAGGGGGAATTGATGACCAAATACTTGTACAAATCCATGGAAGTTATTTCCATGTTTCTAGGTGTACAAATGAACATGATACCAAGAATAGCTAATGCTAGAGCTAATGCACTTGCTCGGCTAACTTTAGCAACAAGAATTGAACTTTGAAGAACCATTCCAATTGAAATCTTGCCTAGCAAGAGCATCGATGGTGACTTAATGGTAAGTTTCATTATTGTAGACTTGGGGCCTTCTTGGACGGATCCGATCAGGACTCGCATTGAAGATGTAATCTTACCAACTGATCCCAAAGAAGCCAAAAAGCACTGGTATAAAGCAACGAGATATGTGTTGGATAAAGGAGTTTTTTTACAAAAGGGGATTACTATCTCCTTATTGCGATGTGTCCATCCATTGGAGGTTGAAGATTTGATCAAGGATATGCATGAAGGTTCTTGTGGAGCTCATTCAGTTGGTTGGTCGCTCCTCCAAAGAATCAACGCTCAGGGATACTACTGGCCGACCATGAGGGTAGATTGTAAGGACTTTGCAAGAAAGTGTGACAAGTGCTATAAGTTTTTTATAATTCACAGAGCACCTAACGCTTCTTTAGTTCCCATTACCTCACGTTGTCCATTCGCTATTTAGGTAATTGACTTAGTCAGCCCATTGCTGACCACTAAAGGGAGGATTATGTACTTAGTAGTTCAATTGACTACTTCACAAAGTGGGTGGAAGCAGAGACATTGATTAAAATTCTATATAAGAAGGTGTATCAGTTCATCCGAAAGAGAATCATATGTAGGTATGGAATGCCCAATGCCTTTATTACGGACCATGGAACCCAATTTGTTAACAATGAATTTGAAGCATATTGTATTCAATCCAAGATCCAGAAGCTTCATTCCGCACCAGGCCATCCACAAAGCAATGGTAAAATCGAAGTTACAAATAGAACTTTGCTCAATGGACTGAAGAAAAGGCTTGGTGCTACCAAGGGAAGATGGATTAATGAATTACATTCTGTTCTATGGGATTACAAAACACCTGAGAATAACTTAAAAATACCTTATATTCTTGCATTTGGTGTAAAAGCTATGGTGCCAACCGAGATAGGCTTACCCACTCATAAAGTGCTGAATTTTGATTCTCCAACAAGTGACTTGATGAGATGATTGGATTTAGATATGTTGGAGGAAGTTTGAGAAGATGCTGCTCTTAGAAATGCTGCGTACCAACACATGACGACTCACTTTTACAATAAGAGGGTCAAGCCGACCAACTTAAAAGAAGGTGACTATGTCCTTAAGATGGTTATCCAGGAGAGCAATAAGCTTAAGGCTAATTGGCATGGCCCATTTCGCATTTCAGCAGTCATCCGACCAGGGACCTATCGACTTTAGACCTTAGATGGGTAAGAATTCAAAAACTTCTGAAATGCCGAGCACCTTCAAAAATATTATCAGTAATTCAAGGCATTGACATATTTTACTTCTTTATGTTCAGCACAACTATTTTTCAAGTTCAATGAAATCTTAATTTTAGTTTCTTTAATTTTTTTGATTTTTTTTCCAGAGTATGGCGATATACATATACATCCCCCATAAACAAGAAATAAATAATGTCTCTGGGTCTTCAGCTCTTACCAATTAGCTCAATATACTTAATCAGGTTGAACTTATCAAATTCAAGTTGCACCAATAGCTTAAGGCACACTCATCTCTCGCTCGAATTAAAACTTTGTATATGATTTCATATATATAAGTCACAAACAAGAAGTAGTTACTACTTCATGTATGAATTTTTATTAATAGGTCACAAACAAGAAGTATTGTTCGACCAAGTTAAATACGGGAATATACTCCTAACACACTTGGTCGTCACTAATAATTTACTTTATGTATGACTTTGTCTTTTACAAGTCCAGAATAAGAAGTTTGTAAAACTTCGTATACAACTTAAACAATTTAAAAAAGTTTAGCCCGACTAAGTTAAATGCAGGAAGTCATGTAAACATTCCTAACCATTGGAATACACACATATATTCCTCTTACACTTGGTCACCATTGATGACTAATGTTAAACTTGGACCAATAAAACTATTTATAGTTTCATCTAAGTGCATTAGTAGAATCTATGGCTTTACAATGATAGTTTAATAATTTATTATTAAACAATATTTTAGTTGACTGGTTGATTAAATAATCAAGTGTTAATAAAAGAGAAGTAATGATTTTTATTCATTTACTAACTGTATTACATCCAAGATCTAGTGAATAATAAAATACGGAAAAACTATTCTACTGGATGTTTTTCTTGAGCTTTGGAAGTTGACTGCACTCTTTTCATACTAGCTGGAGGATCATCCAAGTTATAAGGGGAGTTGATAAAGTTGAAATCCCTCAGGATTTGTCAATTACTGTAGCTCGGGGTATCAATTAGATAAAGAGGACAAAGTATTTCATGAACATCATGCAGACCATAGTCTCCCAAGTTTTGGTGATCAAGCACCGGGGGATAGCATCAGCAAGAATCCATGATATATCCAATTTGAATGAAGGATTATCACAATCCAGCAGACCGGGCTCATTCCTATACCATAGCTTGTTGTTATGATCATATTTCAACAAGGTTAGACAGTTGGTCTATCCCTATTTATAACCTTCACGATGGCTCTGAGCAAGATGATCATTAATATGGCTGAGAGCTTCATTGTAGACTTCCATACACACCTCTCTAGGTTGTTTATGAAGTTTAAAGGTTAACCTTTCAACTTGAAGTTGAAGTTTTTTCAAAACATCACTCTTCACCTTTAGCGGAATAGATTGGTTGGCAATGGATTTTTCATAGCTTCCAGCTTTACACACATATTAACAATAACCTGACTCTTTGATTTCAAGTGGGCAGCTTGGTCAGCTAGTGTTTTATTAGTCCTTGCATCATCTATAGTTGGTCGGCTATACCTATGCTTCCTGAAAGTTTTCCCGGGTTTGATTTTCTTTAGAGCTTTAAGTTCCTCTACTAGCTTGGCATTTTCAGCCTCTAAAAAAGAAGCACCGTTATCAGCAACACTAGAAGACGACTTCTTCAAATCTTATTATTTTCCTCCTCAAGAAGTTTGGCTATATCCCTGGCTTCATCCACTTCTCGGCTAAAAAGGAACTCTTTTCTTCTATACATAGAGACTTCTAAAAGCCCCAACCTCCACTTAAGGCTTTGTACTTTATTTTATAGTCAACATGTAGTGAAATCAAAGTAAACATGTGATATTCTTACATATCTGCAATCATCTCGTAGTAGGCAACATTATTGGCTACTGCCTTGTCTAGTAAATAATGATTATGGGTGTATGACTCCTTAACTTGGTTGAAAGCATCTGTGCCAAACAAGCCGTCCAAGTCTTCTTCAGACAAAGGAACATGGCCAGTTTCTAGCAAATTTTTACTCCACCTGAGTAGGTCGAATTCAGCAAAAATAATAGCCTGTTTCCTAGCATCAAACTAAACATTACAAATGTAAGTACACACACAACATTGCTGAGCAACAATGACACAAAGTATGAGATCTCATTCAACCAAGAAAGAAAAACAAAAAGTATGGTAAATACAACACATGTGGCCAAAAGGAGAAATGTTTTCATTGATAACCAAAAAGATGTTACAAACTTCTGGTCCTATTACCCTTCAAAAGTGTAAAAATAGAAAAAGAATAAAGGAGTTAAACATTCTCCTTATCTTGGACACTGCATCTAGAAGGCTGGTTAATAAAGGGGGCAATTTATTTAATGGGCTTTAAAGCAGACCTAACAGGTTGAAGGGAAGATTATCCAGATCCTTCTTCATCATCAAAATCTTCCTCCAAATTAAGAGGAGAGCCTGGATCATGCTTTAAAAATAACTGAGACTCTGCTGGGGTGCCGACCTCCTTAAAGGCCTTCGACCAACCATCTTTGAAATATTTATTACTAACAAACTCAATCTGAGAAGAGGCTGCTAGAAACGCCTTATATTAGCCTTTATTGAAGGAATATTCTTTTATCTTCTTATTTTTAGCCTTCTCTGTAACTAGCTTAGAGATTAGACCAGCAGCCTTATCTTCGACAGACTTCAAGAGAGCTTGATTATCAACCAATTTAACTCCAGCTATCTTGGCCTTATTTTCAGTAGTCACCAGTTTCCCTTCAATAGTGGTGGCTCTCTCATTGGTCCTTTTTAGCTCAGCATCCCAAGTCTTCTGTTTGGACTCCAACAACTGCCTTGAAGCCTCAACAGACTACCTTAAACCCTCAAGGGCCTCCTCAAAATATCCTCTAGAAGAACGCATCTGCTCATCCTTATCTAGCATTTGATTAAAATTCACCAAAAATTGCATAAAGGACAATATCAAATTACAAGGAGTACAAGGAGAAAAAAGCAACATGAACGAGTAATAGCGAAGAAAGAATTACCATAGCCAAACTTTGGCAAGCATTTACTTCCAACTTCAATCTTGGCAGTGGGAAAAGAGTAGGTTTATCAGCAGAACGAGTACAACCTTGATTAACTTCCTGGTAACACCAGGATAAATAATAATTGAGGATGACCCTGCAACAGTTAAGTCCTCCTGAGCCTTCTCTACCAACTCTGAAGAAAATATACTTCATCCTTTTAACAAAAGCATCAAGAATGAGGTATTAGGGTCTTCTATTGATACTAAAAATTATTCACCTACATGAACCAATCAAAAGTGGACAATTATCTCCCTACGTGGCAAAAATTCTAGTCAGCAGATAGTTGCTCGGTAGGCATGCCGACCTACGTGAAGAATGCATACCATTAGTATAAATGAAAAGACACCACACGGGAAGTACAACCAAGAGTATTATTACATGTGGTTCATATAATCATCCATCACATTCATTACGTATGTAAGTTCTTAAATGTATAAAGACATTCCAACCCTTGATCTCCAGGTCATTATAAATACATTGTATCCCTTTCACAAAGTTCATGATGAACGAATTCTAAATTATTCTCCTTAAACAAGAGTACTTAGCTTTTTGTAATCACAAAAATAAATACCATAATAGTGGACATAGGCTTTCTTATGCAGTCGAACCACTTCAAAACTATTTATCATTCATTTAATCATTTTATTGCAATCTTATATTTTATCCGTGATTATAAAATTGGAACTAGTCCATTTTTTTGACATAAACATGAATTTTAGATAAATAAAAATATTTGAGACAATTATATTTTCAAATTATTTTGCGAGTGGTGAATTTTACTCAAATACTAAGGTGGGGCACGATTTTCAATTTTTAGACATAGCATCTTCCAATAAAAGTTATATCCCTAATCGCATCTTCACTCAGGATTTTTTTAATATGCAGCATAAGCCTTTTTAACTTTCTCCAAATTATGAATAAACAAAAATCCTCACATAAACATATAGGAGTTAAACATGCTTTCACAAGTCTTTTGAAGCTTTGAATTCTTTGTAGAATATCTAAAAACTATGGCATTCCTCATAAAGTGGTATAACTCAATCTGTAGTGCGGCGTAAAGTGCAACAAGATATGATAATGTATTCTCAAAGTATAATTTTTCTCAAAGTTTACAATAATTAAAAGAAAACCGAATCCATCTCATGAAGCACGTCATATTCCAAAACGAACTCAAAAATGATCAAATAAGTCGTTTTGATCAACAAAAATATGTTATGAAGTATATCATTTACAAGGCAAAACATGAATGTACCAAAAAAATCTTTTTGAAAATTTCGTTGAAAGATATGTACAACTAAAAAGAGTATGAAATAGGATCGAATGATATACATGAAGCATATAATCCTAAACATATTCCAACAAAATTAATTCACCTAAAAAATAGCCAATGAAATTCTAAGATGATCAATCTAAAGAAAAACAAAGTTAAGGTTAAGAACGCATGTAAAACCTAAGCACAAAAATAGGTAAAATCCAAGGATAATAAAAAAATGCAAAGAGTTTATATCCAAGGTAAAATAATAATAATTTTAACTTGTATAAATACATAACATGCATGGATCAAGTTAAAGATCAACTAGATATGACAATCCTAAACATATCTTTGGAAATCCGAAACAAAGTCTATTAATTTATTTAAGAAATAAATTAAAAGAAAATAAAGAAGACAAACAAATCACATATAAGTTATCTAGAATGATAAACATGAAATATAAACTCACATATGAAACAAAAGTGCATAACCTAGCATAAGGTATATTAAGGTGAAACACAAAATAAACAACCTCTAGCATTTATAGGTGGACGAAATCGATTTTGCTTATTTTTAGTTTCAACTTTAATTCCATTCGAAATGTTTTTTTCTAACCCATACATGACTCAAATGAGGGAGCTCGTGTTCAAATGGGTAGTTAGGCACATTTTTCCTTACTTTGCCACTCTTTCTTTTACCCACATGATAAAAAATGTGTTGACTCTTTTAAATCATTGGGTTTAGTAGAAAAATTCTTAGAATCTGAAACTTTTTAACCCTTATTATTTGCCAAAAAATTCTTACGGCTTTTACTGAGGTTCAAAAGTAAGTTTGACTTGAGTAAAAAATAAAATTTTCTCAAATGACCAACCTTTTGACAATGATCACATTTAAAACATTGTGGTATAGTCTTTTAGGTTTAGTTTTAGGAAAAAATATTTTTAAATTGTTTACCTTTCATCAACTTGTAATAAAAATCTTTCATGTTGTCTTTCTTTTTTATCTAATTTTTTTTTTTGAAAATTCATAGATTTATTTCATTCAGATGAAGAAAATGCTTCTTCTCGGTGGCTTACAAGACAATCATAGCTTGGGAAGACCTTTGAAAGCATATATAAATGAGTCTCTTTATAGAATAGAGCCCTTACAACTAGAACTAGAGAAGAACAAATTAAAATTAGCTTGGGAACTCCTTTATAAGAACTCTTGCACCATTGGCTTCTAATCATTTATTAAATTTAGCATACCCCACTTGTCGATGATGAGAAAACCTTTCAGGTCCTTTGGAAAGTCAGATATATTAGTTGAGAATCCACTTCGTCCTTCTCTACTACCTATATTTGCCAAGAAATCTTCCACTTTGTTACGTTCTCTAAGAGTATGAATGGTGTTACAAGACAATCCCTGGATCATTAATCTAATGCCTTGAACTAACCATCTTATTTTCCAAGGGCATTTAGCTTTATTATTCAAAATGCTAACTAGGCTATAGTCCCCGAGATCCTCATATAGCTCCAATCCTTTATGCACGACCCTTGCTTCTGCCTCAATATTGGTTACCACTCCATATTCTTCATGAAAAGCATATATTAAATTTCCAGATTGATTTCTTAGAACTCATCCCCCTCCCCCTTTCCCTGGATTCCCAATAGATATTCCATCTACATTGAGTTTTAGAACTCCAATAGGGGGTGCAACCACTTTATTTGTCTTCATTTTCTTGGAGAGAACTGAATCTGAGAAAAGGATGAGAACTCGTACCTTATATGCTGAAGAAATGTACTAACTTTATTTGAATTACCCTCATACTGCATTTGTTCCTTTGAATCCATAAATACCAACATATAATTGATGGAGCTACTTTATTGATGAAGAAATCTTGATTTTCCCCATGAAGCCACCACTTGATGACCTGATTTCTGAAACCTCTTCCTGCAGATCTCTGAACCCCATAGTACTGAGACATTTGGTGCCAAACCGTAGAGGCTAAGCTTCCTTCTTCAATCTCGTGGTTGATAGTCTCCTCTTGTGGATTTTCGTAGCAATGACAATGAGAAAAACAAAGTTTTCTTGGGTCTTTTATGGTGAGGTGCGTGATTTTTTTTATTAAACTTAGAATGAATAAGTTTTTCTTTCTTTTTAAATTATTTACAACATTTTCCTTGTTTATCTTGAGTTTTGAAAGGATGTTTTTCTGTGTTTTTTATTTCATTTTGAGAAGATGACTTTAAAAAAAATTATCTCACTAGTGGAAGCAAAAATATTAAACTTGAAAATATAACCCTATTTTATCATAACCTTTTTTGATTGGCACCAAAATAATCTTTCCTAATTTTTGTGAATTGGTCGCTAGGTTTACTTTTACCTTTTTGACCAAGTTCAAATTGTTTTGAGGACTTTCAACTTTCTTTTCTAAAATAATTTTGGACTCTTCACACAAAATAATATCCATTTCTAATTTTTATAAGAAATGTAGAAATTTTTTTCTCTCTTCTTCAAAATTGATCAAATTGTTATCCTCTTGTTTTGAAATATTATTATCATTTTTTAACTCATTTAAAAAGTCTAAAATATCTAAAAAAGAAACATCGACACATGAAAGAGCAAGACTTATAATTTCTCATCATGATACTTTCATCATACTTTACATTCTCAATAACTTGAAGTGAAGACAAGTTAGTGAACGAATGCAACAATAAAAAATTGAATGAGTTGAGATCGTCATTTCAATCATTGGACAAGGTATACGATTTTAATTATGTATAAACATTTTTTCAAGGATTTTTAAATAAAATAAATGAGGGATAGTTTTAAATGTTTTTCAATGAAAAATAATTTTTCTATTTTTAAGTCGGTCGAACGACTCTAAGTCTTCGTTCATATGAGATTGACCGTTTGTTCGAACGAATGTCAAATGAACATCAAACGTCATTTTTCTAGTTAGGAAAACTAATATTCAAAGCTCGTTTAAAACTAGTTTAAACGAGATTGAAAGTTTCTTCGAATGATTTTTCTTTAGTTCGAATGAGTGAGCATTTTTTGAACGAATCCTTATTCTCGTTCAAACGAGATTTCTCAAATTTTTTGCCATGTGGTAATTTTTAATTTTCTGTATAAAGTGGTCTTGGGATCAATTTTACATACAACTTATGGAAAAAAAAAATTCCCATACATATCCCAAAGGTCTCCAAACCCTAATTTGTTTAAAACTCTTTTGTTTTTCAATCCAAATCCCTTGGATGATTTGTTGACAATTTTATCAAACCCTAGAAGAAAAAAATTATTATTTATACCCTTGTGAAGTTGATTATTTACTGTTGAAGATAGATATATTATTTTCTGAGGCTGATCATTGAACACTGAGGCAAGTAGAGTTTGCGTGGGGTGTTGCTGGATTTGCATCAGTGTTTGTTAACAACAAAGATTGAAGACACAACTGCATACTTAATGGAGTTTAAGCTTTATAAGTTTGTCCTTGTTGTTTATGTAATACCTAGTTAGAACAGTGGTGAAATATAGGTTTTTCCCGAAAGGCATTTTTCCTCATATCTTATCTTCGTAAGTTGTAGTTTGTTTGCTTTCATTTAGTGTTAATATCTCACATGTTTAGGTTCACCTAATTAATGAAGATAAAATTTGTACTAAATAAAATTTGGCTTTTGTGTGTGTGACCTAATTTATGATTTTCTGCACATAACCAGACTAAAAAGAATTCCTGAGAACAATATGAGTACAAATTTACATGTGTTTCATACAAATATATAAAGGAAAATATGTTAAATGGATGTTATGGGTTGTGTGTGGAAGTTACTTGAACTAGTACTATTATACATGAAATTATCGTATTTATAATTTGAGAATTTATTTGACCCAAATGATGTTATTTTATATTAAGAATGGTCAAGAAATTTGGTTTAATGTCCTTAAAGTTGGCAAAAGGGATAAAAATTAGCATGGTGAATGTTGGTATTTGGGCATAAAATTGAATAAAAACCAAGGTAATGGGTGAAACTAATAATTTTTTAAAGTAGACTTTAGTGTTGATAAATATATCGGGTTTTCCCCAAAGGTAGCGTGTATAATATATTGACATTTTTAACAAATTGAAGAATATGTTAAAAATGAGAAATTTCAAGTGGGTTGTTAAGTAAAAGTAAACTTTGGGTTACAAAGTTAGTTTATCTTACAAAGATATTATACTTAAATAATATTATTCCATAAATTTTATGTTATTTCATGATTAATAAATGTTTGGTTATATTTAAGGAATTTTTTACACCAAAACTATGATTTATGTATGAAAAGTATCACAACGTTACTTATTACAATATTTGACTAACTAGTAGGATGGTAAAATGATATCTAAGTTGAAATTATTGTGTGAATAATTTCATAATAAAGTTAGACCAAATAATGTTACTTTAAAGCGAAAGAAAGTATAAAAATGACGTTAACCATTTTAAGTGGCATAAACCAAGTAAAATGTGTTCAAGTGGTAATTTTGGAGTATTTGATCATTAAAGTGTAAGTTAGACTTAAAAAATAAAAATTTACATAATGAATCCAAGAGGATGAAATTGTGACGTTTGTCCCAAACATGTTAATAGCGTGATAAAAGGAACATGCTACAAAAGACTTTAAATGAACATTAAATGATATAAATAGTCCTTATACTTGAAAACGGGATAAAGTTTATAAAAGTAAATATGTTAACACATTAAAAATAAGTAATAAGGACTAAATGGGAAAACATGCTCAAGTGTATAACAAGAAATACAATTCGGTATTTACCTTGGGTAAAATGGTAAAAGTAATATTAATGGACTAAAAAGTACAATTCATTATAAATAAATTACGATGGTAAGCCAAGTGTTTTTGACAAAATGGCGACTAGGCTGCAAGTAAATGGATTAAAAAAAAGTGAATGAATTTTCACAAAGGAGTATTGAGAAATAATTAAGAGTGTCAGGAGACCTAGGGTGAAAGATCCAGGACAAATGGCTAGTAAATCATGGGCTACTATATTTATGGCGGATGTGAAAGCCCGTAACATAGTTGGGATTATGGTTAACTCCAAGATAATAATTGAATAATTGGAATTGGTTAAAATTCTGGAAACGATAAATGAAAGTAAATGGATATGAATGTAATTTTGAATAAAGGTTTAAAATGGAAAATAATGGAAATTTAATGTAAATTTAATAAAATCCATGGAAATATTTAGCTAGAAATATCGTCAATGGATAAAGTACGGATAAATAAATGGCCTAAAGTGGCACAAACTAAACTTTACATGATAATGTATTTTTAAAGGTGTACTTTAAGGGTAATAAGGTTAAGATGGATGGATATTTATCTTAAAACATAGTTTGTGTGTGTGTGGAAGCAATTATTAGATAATTTTTATAAACATTTTTTTTAAATTAACTGGGTTGGGCTAATGAAAATAAAAGGTGTCATGTAAATGTTAATGGGACGAGTATAAAAAAGGTTAATGTATTTAAAATTCGAATAAGTAAACATTTTTGATATAAAACAAAGTTTTTTCATATATATATATATATATATTGCAATGGTACTTTAGTTATTATAATGTTGTGTCATCCGCTCTTTCCGTCATTCGCTTCTATATTACATTTTTTAAGAATCCGACTGGGCATTGGCTCCCACCCTTCGTTTGTTACAACAAGATAGATGTGGTTATGTATTCGAGAGCGTTTTATAGGTAAGTGTTTCTTACCCTCTTATGTTAGTAGCTCTGATTACATGAACCCTGAAGGCACTCTAATCGGTTATACACTTGTATATTGTGTATGAGAAGAGTAGTGCGCGTGCGTTCAAAGAAGGAATTATATAATTAAATTCAGTTTAACCCAAGTAAACCCTAAACATGCAACTAGGTGTGATTGAAACAAGAAGTAGATCATGAAGATTAATCAAACACACATAAGTGAGGAAAAATCCCCCAAAGGGGCAAAACCATTTATTTCCATTATAATATTGTAACGTACAATTTCGGATTACAATGAAAATACAAGTGATTAAGAATTACCCTCAGGTGTCGGTGACTGTAGTCAGCGGCTGGAGATATCCCTTTCCAGTAAGGAAGTAATGAAGAAGAAGAGCGGTCTTCTTCACAAGGGTTGAACAGCAAAGGTTTGTGTTCTAGGGTTACAAACATATTCACAAATGTATAAGAGGTTGTGTGAATCAACAAAAACTGGAGTCTTGGGACTCAACAGGCGAAGACTTAGAGTTTTTGTACTCTGAAAATCGTGTGGAAGTCTTGTTAAAACGACTTCCCGTAGTGGGTTTATAAAGGAGTAACTTGGCCTAAAAAGTCTCTGCACGATCTGTTAAAGTTTATCCCAGGCGGACCGATCTGGGTCTTAGGCATATTGGTCCGAGGTGGCAGACCGATTCTTTTAAATTTTGGCATTATCGATTCACTTGTGGTCCGGGGTGTACTGGGTTTTCAGCAAGTGAATCGGTCCGGTAACGGGGCAGACCGGTCAGGGGTCGGATCGGTTTGTTTTCTCTGGGCAGACCGGTTCGACCTGTCAGGTTTTAAATTCCTCCTTTTCTTCGATATTCGGATCCGTTGATGACGATATGAATCTTGAATTTCTTCAACGGGGTAACGACGTATGCCATAACAATTGATAATAGATAAAAATGTCCTTACAAATCTCCCCCTATGTCTATGTCGGTGCATACATAAAAACAAACATCCGAATTATCACATTACAAAGTGCCTATACAAATCTACCCTTCAATGAACCCAAAACTGAAAAGGTACAAGTGAATAAGACTTCATCGTTTGTTCTTCAAATCTGCAGGAATCTCAAGGCTTCTCCCATCAGGGTGTGTAACTTATGATCATCGATCGATACCTACACACATGAGATAAAGCAAAATACCAAATGACGTATCGAGTTTGAAATGAGATAAACATAGATACCAATTTATGATAAAAGCATAAGCTAAATCTCAAATACTCCCCCAAAATTTAAACTCCCCCCATAAAATGATAATTCTTTCTCCCCCTTTTTATGATGTCCCCAAATAGATAAAAGAGAGAAATAAATTAACCAAGCAAGTGCAGGGTGTCACAAGGACTAAATCACACCATGAATGATCACAAAACAACCAAGTCGGTGATAGCGTTAATAAAGGGGTGTGATCAAACTTGATAGGAAAATCAATGCATACAAACATGACATATGTGCACGATGAATATTGGATATTCCTAACGAATGAACTCAAAGTCTTCCTTTGGTGTAAAAAGGTGGAAATATAAGACATTGACTCAATCAAATCAACAAATCAAAGCTCAAAGTGATTTCCACACCAATAACGTCCAAAACTATTTCATGCTTTTTCAGGACTTTCAAGGAAGTGCAAACCCGTTTATATTCTCCAACCCAAACTCCCTCAGATATTAATATTTTGAATAGAGGCTTTCTAAATTTTCAAACTTTGGAGAATTGATGGTGAAACCTAAATGGCCCATATGTGGCATGAATTGCTTTTTATTGCCTTTAAAATTTTTCAGGCTCTTTTAACCTCTTTGGACCTCGGATAATAAAATTCCTCCATTTTTTAGGTCCTTTTTAACGGTGGATTTTGCGCAAAGGATAGATGATTACCTTTCGCAGCCCCTCCCCGTTGTCAATTTAAACACACAGTCTCACCATAACGGTTTTCACATGCAATCCAATCTTGTCAAGTTTTATCGCATATTGTAAGTTGTATAGACAAAATTAAGATGGAAACACTCAAGCCAACATGTGATAGACAAGTACAATAATCAAATAAGGCTGTGCATGTGTGCAATAAAGGAGATAGGAGTCAAACATGTAGGAAAATATCACTAATTGCATCTCAAAGAATCCATATAATGTAAAGCACATAGATTAAATGATGTAGCATCTCAAAACTCTATCAAGCAGTCACATGGATCTATGAAGTGAAGTTGTGACTTGGCTATCTTAAATGCTCATCCATAAAAGGTGCATAAAAATACAAAAATCTTTTTGGGCTTTTATGAAATATTTATATACAAAAACAAAAATCTTTTTGGATTTTTCAAAAGAATAAATGAATAGCTGTACAACAAAACAATGTTACATATAAAACAGACTAGAAATAGGAAGCATATGATATGAACATGAAAAAACATCCTATTCTAGACATGGACCAACCCCTCAGTCAACTGTGCAAATCCCCAAAGACTTCCTAAGACTCTCAAATCTAAGGGAATCTAAAGGTTTCGTGAAAATATCAGCTAACTGACGGTCGGTGGGAACAAAACTCAGGGATACGACCTTCCCCTCAACTAACTGACGTATGAAGTTCTCGCGTAACCTGATGTGCTTTGTGTGTGAATACTGGACAGGATTGCGGGATATGTGTATCACGCTCGTGTTATCATAGGAAATGGTCATGGTGTCCTGTGAAATCCCATAATCTTCCAGCATTTGCTTCATCCACATGAGTTACGTGCAATAACTCCCGACAACTATGTACTCAGCCTACTCAGTGAACAAAGAGATGGAATTTTATTTCTTGCTCAGCTTGGAGATAAGAACAGAACAAAAATAGAAACACCCACCAGAAGTGCTCCTACAACCATCTACATCCCCGGCCCAATCGACATCTGAATAGGCGAACAAATGGTCATCAGTATCAAAGGAATACCAAATACCATATGAGAGAATCCCACTCACGTATTTAATAATATGTTTTAGAGCAAGTAAATGTGACTCTTTCGGGGACGCCTAATATTACGCACAGACTCCAACACTAAAGGCTATGTCGGGACGATTGGTAGTAAAGTAGAGAAGACTACCTATCATACTCCGATATAAGGTTTGCTCTACGTCCTTGCCTGATGTGTCCTTACTAAGCTTGGTAATGGTACTCATAGGTGTACGTGCATGCTTAGCGGAGTCTAAACCAAATTTCTTCACTAGGTCTCTAGCATACTTGGATTGGGAGATGAACATCCCATCCTCTAGCTGACGGACCTGGAGACCAAGGAAGAAAGTAATCTCACCAACCATGCTCATCTCAAAATCACTTTTAATCTCCTCCTGAAAGTGGTGAGCATGTTGGGAGCACGTGGATCCAAAGACTATGTCATCCACATAGACTTGGGCAACCAAAATAACACCATCATCTCTCCTGACAAACAACGCCATATCAACTCCCCCTCTCTTGAAGCCAGAAGCTAAGAGATATGAAGTAAGCCTCTCGTACCAAGCACGGGGTGCTTGCTTCAAACCATACAAGGCTTTTCTCAGATAGTAGACGTGCTTCGGGTGCTGTGGGTCTTCAAACCCTTTTGGTTGTTCCACGTAAACCTCCTTCTGAAGAATGCCATTCAGAAAGGCACTCTTGACATACATCTGATATAACTTGAAGCGCAGATGACATGCGATGGCGAGCAGTAGACGGACGGACTCAAGCCTCACAACAGGAGAAAATGTCTCTCTAAAGTCTACACCATCTATCTGTGTGTAGCCTTGAGCGACCAACCTAGCTTTGTTTCTGATTATGGTACCATTTTCATCCATTTTATTCTTAAAAATCCACCGAGTACCTATCACATTAGTCTCACTAGGTTGGGGGACAAGTTCCCAGACATTATTCTTTTTAAACTAAAGCAACTCATCCTGCATAGCAGATATCCAGTGTTCATCCTTGAGTGCTTCTTAATAATTCTTGGGCTCTACTTTGGACGTGTAACAAAGATGGCTAACAACATTTTATAGTTGAGCATGAGTCTTGACCCCTAGAGTGGGATCGCCAACAATGGCAGATGGGTCATGACTCTTGCGAACCTAAGCAGGTGTGTCCCCTAGCACGGGAGTAGGGTCCACAGAGTGTGAGAGAGGAACAAGTAAATCACTGTCAGAAGAGTCCTCATCCTCACACTGAAGGTTAGGGTCAATAACCGTCGGAGATTCATCACCTTGCACGATAACGTTTATTGATTCCATAACCTTAGAGATCTTCAGGTTAAAAACCCGGTACGCTCTTCTATTCGATGAATATCCTAGAAATATTCCCTCGTCGCTTCGGGAGTCAAATTTCTATAATTGCTCTCTATCCCGTAGGATGTAGCATTTACTCCAAAAAATATGGAAATATGCCAGGTTGGGCTTCTTGTCAGTCCACAACTCATAAGGTGTCTAAAGTGTGTGTGGATGAAGATAAACCCTATTCACCGTGTGGCATGCAGTAGACACTGACTCTGCCCAAAATCTCCTAGAAACTTTACGACCTAGAAGCATAGATCTAGCCATTTCCTGGATCGTTGTATTATTTCTTTCAACAATCCTGTTTTGCTGAGGAGTCTTTACAGCAGAAAACTCGTGTTTGATCCCAAGGCTATCACAATACAGATCTACCTTTGCTTCCTTAAATTCAGTGCCGTTGTCACTATGTATCCTATTAATAGTGACTCCGTGTTGATTTTGTAGGACACGACACTTGGTCGTTAAAAATTCTACAACATCAGATTTCTCGCTTAGAAAACCTACAATGGAGTACTTGGAGAAATCATCCACCATCACGAGGATATACCTCTTACCACCCAGACTCTCGGTACGAGTGGGACCCATAAGATCCATGTGTATAAGCTCAAGAATACGCGAGGTGGTAATGGAATGCAACTTCCTATAGGGACTACAAATTTGTTTTCCCAACTAACAGGGTCCACAAATCATCGAAGTTGGCCTTATAAGAGATGGTAAGCCACGTACTAGGTCCTTTTTAGCTAAACAAGTGAGATCTCTAATATTTACGTAACCTAGACGTTGGTGCCACAGATCCATAGGAGTGATCGTCGCGCTGTTGCAGACAAGTGAGGATGTGGGCTCAGTCCCATAACAATTATCCTTTGTCCTCACCCCTTGCACTAATAGTTTATCAGCTTGATTATAGACCTTACAAGTGTCCCGGTCAAACTTTACTACAAAGTCAGCGTCGCACAGCTGGCTAATGCTGAGAAGGTTTGCTTTCAAACCTTTGACGTACAAAACATTTTTTAGCTTAGGAAATCCAGGTAACGCGACAGTACCACTTCCTATAATGCTAGACTTTCTCCCATCTCCAAAGGTGACTCTGCCATCCTGATAATCCTCAAGAGTCGTAAAAAATGAGGCATCACCTGTCATGTGTATGGAGCACCCACTATCAAAATACCACTGTGAGGTATTGTGTGCTTTGAGAGCAACATGAACAACGAAGGCCTTTTTATCTTTCTTAGGTACCCAAGAAAAGGTGACCTTTTATTTTGCCTTTGTTGTTGTTTGTTTTAGCTGGAATGTGAGAAGCATTCACTAACGGCAAAGACATCCGTCGAAATTCTTCCATTAATCTCTGGGACGAGGAAGCTAAGAACTCAACTCGCTCTCTCAGACTCAGAAACTCATCAGTATGACGTGGTGGAGCAGTAGTACGTTGTGTCCGACCCATGCTATAGCAAAACTCCCTGAGGTGGCCTTTTCTTTTGCAATAAGTACAAAAGAACACAGTCAAAGGCGGACCTTGGTTTGCTTTTCTTAGTCGAACTCTCCTGTGAGGTTTTTGACGATGGCCATAAGGAGTCGTAGTAAACTCAGGAACCGGTCCAGGTGAAATTTGGGAGGAGGAGGAACCATCATAACCAATTCCCTACCTATCACCAAAACCTAAAGCGTGGCCGAGGATCATCTTTTCCATTTTTCCAGATCTATCCTCGATTTGTACCTTGACTTCCCGTGCTTTCTCAAGATCATGAGATAGCTGGGCAACAAGGGCTTCAAGTTTCTTCCGAGTCTCCACGGAGGAATGGAGCTCACTCGTAAGACTAGACACTTGTTTAGTCAAGTCCCCTCTCTCTTTTTCAAAGTTACTCTCTCTCTCTCTCTCTCTCTAAACAAACTCTCTTTCTCAACACATGCAGATTCTCTCTCTCTCAGGGCGGTGCAGGTGGAGGACTATCTCTCTTTAGCTTTTCTTAAATCTTCCTCTAAGCCGGTGATCTTAAGAACTAACGCTTTGTTACGCTTTTTAGTTTTAAATGACTCAGAATATAACTTAGCTTAGGCGCATTGAATATCACTCTCACTCTCACTTGTATCATCCTCCCCCTCACTCACATCGCTCTCAATGTCGAGGTGTCTCTGTGAAGCATCATCCTCATCGTCATGAGGATAACTAGAAGTGCTCACATGACTAGCCATGAATGAGGTGAAGTTACATTCATGCGGTGACTCGACCCCAGAATCCACCGACTCGACCTCACTATCGTCGCTAAGGGTAGCATTAAGGACAACTTTCCCTTTCCCTCTGTTCAGACGTGTGGCACACTCAAAGGCTCTATGACCCCTACCGTCACACTCAAAGCATCTCTCACTTTCTTTCTTAGGAGTATCTTTAAAAAAAAATTCATTTTTCTTTTCAAACTTGTTTTTCTCAAATTTCTTTTTATCTTGAAAATTGCCATTTTTCTTAAATTTGAGAATTCTCTTGAATTTTTTTGTAAAAAGAGCCAAATCATCTAAGTCAAAATCACAATCAGAATTTGACGTGTCAGTCTCTCTCTTTCTAGATGACTCTATCCTCTTTCTAGCTGACTCCTCACTCTTTCTCTCTTGAGCATTAAGAGCAATTCCCTTATCTTTAGACCTAGCAGTTTTAGGGAACATATCAATTTCATAAGTTTGCAAATCTCCTACAAGTTCTTCCAATTTTAGCGTATTTAAATTACCCATAGAATTTAGCACAGTGACTTTAGGGATAAAATGCTTAGGCAAAGAATGAAGAATCTTTTTGACAACTCTAGCATTAGGAATATGTTCACCAAGATTAAAGCTGGTAGTAACAATGCCAGAAAGTCTAGCATAAAAATCATCAAAACATTCAGTCTCATGCATGGTGATGGTTTCAAATTGAGTTGTCAAATTTTGCAACTTAGACTCTTTCACATCATTAGTTCCTTCATGGGTGAGTTGTAAAACATCCCATGCCTCTTTTGACGTGGTACACGTCATTATGCCTTTGAACTCATCAGGCGTGACAGATCCAAAAATAGCACTTAGACCCTTAGAATTAAAAGATGGCCATTTAAATTCTTCTTCAGTCCAAGAAGTGACATGTTTCAAATTAATCACATTCTCAACAGTCATGGAGGGAGGTGTCCACCCTCTTTCAACCAATATCCAGACACGTTCATCAATGGCTTTTAAACCAGATCTCATACGGACTTTCCAATATGCATAGTTTGTCCCGTCAAAAACTGGCATTTTATTATATAACTTCTCCATAATGAACACACTCGTTTTCAAAAATCAATTTTTAGAAAATTGATATCTTAGAAAAATTTTGCGAAAAATTAAACGGTAAATTTGTGTAACTGGCTCTGATACCAATTTGAGAAGAGTAGTGCGCGTGCATTCAAAGAAGGAATTATATAATTAAATTCAGTTTAACCCAAGTAAACCCTAAACATGCAACTAGGTGTGATTGAAACAAGAAGTAGATCATGAAGATTAATCAAACACACATAAGTGAGGAAAAATCCCCCAAAGGGGCAAAACCATTTATTTCCATTATAATATTATAACGTACAATTTCGGATTACAATGAAAATACAAGTGACTAAGAATTACCCTCAGGTGTCGAATTCTGTAGTCAGCGGCTGGAGATATCCCTTTCCAGCAGGGCAACAATGAAGAAGAAGAGCGATCTTCTTCACAAGGGTTGAACAACAAAGGTTTGTGTTCTAGGGTTACAAACAGATTCACAAATGTATGAGAGGTTGTGTGAATCAACAAAAACTGGAGTCTTGGGACTCAACAGGTGAAGACTTAGAGTTTTTGTACTCTGAAAATCGTGTGGAAGTCTTGTTAAAATCACTTCCCGTAGTGGGTTTATAAAGGAGTAACTTGGCCTAAAAAATCTCTGCACGATCTGTTAAAGTTTATCCCAGGCGGACCGGTCCGGGTCTTAGGCAGATCGGTCCGAGGTGACGAACCGATTCTTTTAAATTTTGGCATTATCGGTTCGCTTGTGGTCCGGGGTGTACTGGCTTTTCAGCAAGCGGATCGGTCCGGTAAAGGGGCAAACCGGTCCGGGGTCGGATCGGTTCATTTTCTTTGGGCGGACCGATCCAGCCTGTCAGGTTTTAGATTCCTCCTTTTCTTCGATATTCGGATTCGTTGATGACGATATGAATCTTGAATTTCTTCAACGGGGTAACGGCGTATGACATAACAATTGATAATGGACAAAAATGTCCTTACAGTGTATGTTGCTAGAAACGGAATTTCATGCTAAATATTAGGAATTTGATTAATTAAAATAGACTAAAAATATTATCTAGGATTGTTTCATATCACTTCATAGTAAAATGATTAGACCGATTAAGGTTGACCCATAGGTGACCCATAAATTTGGGTCGGAGAGTTAAATCTAGAATTGTAAAATTTTTATCCTTACCTTTAGGGTCGAGCACCATTCCCATTATTCAAGGTACATCGAATATAGTAGGAGTATTTATTCCCTCATTAAAAAAATTAATCCTATTAACTAGTACAAAGTGTTTTTTCCAATTAAAGAATTATATGAAACATTTCTTTAAAATTACATGTTTGTAAATCTTAAGAATACATAAAAAATCATTCAAAATCACACAATTGAGACTATATTATGTGTCTTATCCAACCATTTAAAAAAGTGAATAAAAATTCATAATACTTATATCTAAACATAAAAGAAGTGTAAAAGCAGGTCTAGTAACTCCTCACATGACTCGAACATACACGAAAAATATCATAACGAGGTTGGCTTTATTTGTATTATGCTAATCCCTTTAACGATTTGATACATTAAATAAACTTCAAATAAAGAGTGACTGAACCAGAATATACACGACATAAACATGTTATATATTACCCATTAAACACCATTAATCACACGATCCCAATTTGACACTATGCGTTCCTAGGTCTACATAAAAATACACAACAAAATCAAGAAAAGCGCACACCCCTAACTTATCAGATGTGATACATCCTTAATCGAGAAATTGCCAGTACTAACATACGATTACTCATATTATTATAAATTGAATCATGAATATCCTTTATGATGTTGAAATACTATGTTGCTCGACTAGGACACACAATTAAGATTTCAATTAGAACTAATACAACACTGAAATTAATACATCATTTACCCCAAAATAGACGTTGATAAATTTTTTATTGGTTCATCATATTTTTTTTCCTCTTTTTCTTAAACATCATTCAAAAATTTTCTTTGGTCTCTCTCACTTCAAAATTTCAAACAACGGGTCTTAAAACATGTAAGAGCAAATATATGGTGGAGTGCCCTCAATTATTTTTATTGTCTTATTTCTATTTCTAAAATGTACTTTGAGTCTAAGTCCAAAAGGTCTTTGAAGATAGTCACATTCATTATTTAAATCTCATACTTCATCATAGCTTTATCATGACAATTAGGTTGAAAGTAAAATTTCTTTAGAGGAATTGTATTTTACCCCATTAGTTGAATGTTTTCTAAAATTGAAAAATGTTCTAATTTAATCTTGAGGATTTTGAGATTGTTAAATAAATATGAAATATATTCATCCTACGTAAAACTTATGTTTGAAATGCATCTTATCTTACTAAAACTTACTATGCAAAACTAGGCAACCTCGATTTCTACATTTTTTGCGTTTGTCACTTGAACAAAGTAGGACTTTCCATCAGTAATCTTCTTCCTTGATGGTTGAGAAAACTAGAAATTTAAGTTCAAAATCCGTGCTTTCTAGTGAGACCTTATTTGCTGTGTGTTTGGTGACAATTCGAGTCAACAATGAAGTCTTCATTGCAACGAACTAGCCCACAAGCATGCTAGATTTGTGTACTTTTTAATATCTTTCTATAAATATTACCTTGGATATTTTTCCAAGACACAATCAAAATTTGGTAGCCAAAATATATTATTTCTTAACCTATGTATGAGAGAGAATTAAGTTTTACTATCCATTTGACTATCCCTCTTGGATATAAAACCCAAGAGTTGTCTATTTGCTCTATATTAGAGAAGAGCATGTTTTTGAAAAAAAAGAGTGAAAATATTTTCACATTTTAAGATCCAAAATATTATTAATTCTTCTTTGTGACATTTAGTTTTTGATTCACTTATAAATTTAGAAATTAAGACTTTCATATTCAATCTAGTCTTGGTAAAATTATTTTCCAATACATTTTGTCACTAAGTATGGTCTTCTTTCAAGCTTGAAAAATATTTTATAATATTTTTGAGTTAGGCCAAATATTTAATACACATCAACCAAAAGGATATCCTCACATATTTTAGGTGTTAGTACTTGCCATCTCTTGTTTCCGACTTACTTGGAGAAAATTTCGTATTTATTTAAAGGTTGGAATGAGACATTATCAACAAGGTTGACACGTGTATTTTGGCGGCCAGTCGGAGAGCGATCTTAATTTGATTTGCCTAATACAAAGTGGAAAAACTCGATTTTGGAGGTTGAATATTATTAAGTCTAGGAGAGGTTGAACTTTGTAAGTCATTTCTCTGTTTTTATAATACTTTACCTATACAAGTGCAATGTGTCGATTTGGCCTGAGGTTTTCTCTTGAAAAGGTTTCCTTGCATAATTTCCCATATCAATTTTATGATTAGATTTTCTGTATTTAGATTATCTTAATATTCTTAATGAACATATGTTCATAAAAGAATTATTTTTATTAATCACATTTTATCACTTAAACGTTAGCCTGAGTTTTTTTTTTCAAATTTGAGTTCAAGGAAAATATTATTTTTTATTAATTTTTTTTTTTAATTAGGTAACTATCATCAATTTTCACTCAATTTACCGATGTTAGTAACTATATATATTGGAAATACGGAATGAGGAGTTATTTAATGTCTATGTATAAAAATATGGAATTTTGTATAAGTGAGTTGGGAATACCCCGTTGTTGTTGGCAATGGGCTAAAAAAAAGGGTACACTTAGTTGGTAAAAAATGATAATAAATATATGGGTGTGAGAGTGCGCAATTATGTAATGGCGTTAACTTATTGAATTCAGATGAAAATCCACACCAAATTTTAATGCTTTAACCCTTGAATATGAAACTATGTGATTTAAAACATAAATCAAACCAAGCATGCAATCAAAACACAATCTCAGAAAAAATTCCCTTAGGGTAAATCCTTTTATTTACTTTATAAAATTTACAAATCGTAAATTATAAATTATATAAAGGAATCTACTTTGATTATCTCAAGAACCACAAGACCGCAACCTTCATTTAACAATGATCCTCGCAAGAATCACAAGAATCACAGTCCTCCATCTTGAGTAGTGAATCCCTCAGGTTTCACAAGTTATCCATGGAGATGCCTTCTCCATACAGGTTGAGTATGCAATAATAAAAACTATAGGGTTTAAACTTGATTCACTCAAATATATATTGGGAATTATTTGTGAATCAAAAAGGCCGAAAACTTTTGCTAAAGGTATGGAGAAACAGTTCTGGCAAAAGTCTTAATGAAAATAAACATGCAACTGGTATTTATAAAACGAACACAGTTTTTGAGGCGTCAGATTCATTCAAACAAGAAAGAAGGCTTGTTTGAATGAGAAAAGAATCTTATTAGAATTATAACAAGGTCATTTGAATGAAATCCTAATCTCGCTTGAACGAGCTTCAAATGATGTGAAACAGTACGTACTCGTGAGATGTTCGATTGAAGAACCCTTCAAATGACCACTTCAATTGAGATACCAATATCGTTTGAACGAGATGTGTGTACTATTAACATTTTTAAATAAAGAAAAACTGCCTCGATTTAAAAAAAACTCATGTTTCTAGTTTTAATAAAAATGAACATCCCAAAATAAATTTAAGGAATAAATTTATGCTTAATAGATTTATACTTTCAAAGTTTAGAGATGCTTGAACATTGGAGATGTTGGATCTTCGGACTTCGTGACTGCTCAAATCATACGGTAGCGGATTATGCCAAAAACTAGTGTAAGCCTAAGACAATTGAGCAACTAGAGAAAACATGCTCTTACAAATTTCCCCCTTTTGGCTATTCCACTACAAAGATAAAAACGAAATACAAATTACAAATAAATCCCCTAAGATGAATACAATATCCTAATACCCTCACAAACCCTAAAATGGATAGGTACAAGATAGAGTTATCTTCAAACTATAGTCTTCAAATATCCACTTCTTCCTGTCTTCTCTTGGGCACTTTGTCTTCATCGAGTTTAATCCAAATATGGTCTTCCAAAATTTCTATACATATGAAATAAAGCAAATACCCTCTGATGCATCGAGTTTGAAATATATCAGATAAATGCATAAAAATATGAAAATCTCACCCATAAATCAAACTCTCCCCGATAATTTGCTCTCCCCCTTTTATTTTGTCCGAAATAAACAAGGAGTAGAAACTAATCAAGAAATATATTGGGAACATCACCAAGCATAAAAGGGTATCATCACAACAGGATATGAATGCAAACTTATACAATAATAATCTCGAAAAATATCTCAAATTATTTTTGATTTTTCAAAATTTTCAAGTAAATTTTTTTATACAAAAACAACACACCATGGATAAACACAAAAATAATTGAATCTTGGAAATAGAATGTAGTGGTGTGAAAACTATCTATCGATTAATCAAAGTAGTCAAACATAACATATGTGCATGAAGGAATGAGACACCACTACTGTAAGATCTCAAAGTATACCTTAAGCGTAAAAATGGAGACCTGAAGTAAAATCGACTTAACCTATTCAACTAATCAAGATCGTGAATTATTTTCACACCAGTAACGCCCAAAACTATGTAATGCTTTATGAGATTTTTTCCAAACGTGCAAACCCATTGATCTTCGGCCTATCTACCTCAAAACTCACATACTGAATTTTTGCTATCAAATCTTTTTGAAGAAGTGAATGCTCATATATAGCGAAGCATCAAAGTTCTTTGAAATTGGCCTGACACTTTATTTTTCTTTTTATCTTCCTTTAATCTTTTAGGCTCGTTTCTTTTTGCAAATGGTGGCTATTCACGCAAAGTCAATCTGTCTTTCGCAACCCTATTCCATTTCTTTAAATATACCACATTTATATGATTTTGAATTCTTCCAATCTAGGAAATTGTTCTTACGAGAACTACTTTCATTTTATTATTTTTAACATTTTGTTCGCTTTAAAAGAAGTATTGAGACGAAAACACTAGAATCGACACATCAAAGGTAAGTGCAATACTCAAATAAGTCTGCGCTCATGTGCGTTAAAGGTGACAAGGAGTCAAACATGTAGCAAGTAGTCATCATATCACATCTTAATGACTCCACAGATTATAAAGCCCAAAATGAAATGATGTCTTGTCTCTAAACACTACAAAAGAGCCACGTGGATATGGAATGAATGAGTGACTTAAATATCTTTAATGTTTATCCACATATGGTGTAAAAAATACCACTCTTTTTGAATTTTTCAAAAATTTTATCAGATATAAAATCTTTTTGGCTTTTTCACTTTTTCTAAAAAGAAATCGAAAATCTTTTTATATTTTTCCAAAATTTTTCAAAAAAAAACAAAAATTTTTTTGGTCAAAATGAAAAAAAAGATAAATACGATGATAATACAATCTAGGCATGAATGATATAACCATGAAAAGTATCCTATGATAGATGTAGGAGGGGCTTAATGATAAGCCTCTCATTAAATTATTAAATGAGATTAGAGATGATTAATATTGACAAAAGTCCATGTGTTTATGCGACTGAGGTATTATTATTCGCGTCGGACATATCACGCGTATTTGTGTGTTATTTACATATTAACTAGACAATATTCTAGTATTGAGAGTTTTGACATATGTTATGGGACACATGCCACTTAAAATAGGACATGTGTCACCACGAGTTAATTGACATGTGGCGACCCACTTGGGTTGGTTTTGCTATAAATAAGCCCTACCCCCCATACATTTGAAGGGGGATCTTCTTGGAAGAGGAGGGTGATTTTCTTATATTATGAGGTTTTAGAGAGAGTTTTGAGATGAGTTCTTTGAGAAGAGTGGCAACACCTCCCATCTCTCCGAAAAACCACCAGAATGAGTTTTCCGGCGAATAGTACGAACCCACGAACTACGTTGACTTTGATTCCGAGCATAATGGATAGCGCAACCGAAGTTGCTCAAGTCAAACACGTGCTAAAATCGAGTATTTCCCCAAAATTAGACCACTCTCTTACATTTGGCGACTCTGCTGGGGAGGTATTCACGATTTTTATCGTGTAACGCCTCATTCATGATCAGAAAAGTGGACAGAGATAGAGGAAAGCGGTTGACAAATCAACATTCTGCTCGAACATTCACCAGAGAAATGTTCAACTCCATTTCAGATAAGGAATCCAATACTTCTATCTTATGATTTCTCTTGCTTTATATATAAAAAAAAGGGATGATATATTTATATGTAAATATTAGTTGAGATGTCTATTTTGAAATTATGCTTTAGACATTAATATTTACATAAGAGATCGAATAATATGTGTTTGCATAATTTTTTTATTGACAAAACTATTCGGACTCATGTATATTTGTTTTTGTACGAGAGAGGCTAAAAAGAAAGTTATCATTTGAAGTATGAATGCTAACATGATTAAATTGTTATGCACCGATGAGCCTTAAATTATCTCTATAAGGTGACTCATTGAAAAAAATTTGGATGATCATTTGGCCTGAACTATTTACAATGAGGTGACTCAATGAAAAAAAAAGGCTGTCATGAAGAGGCATTCTTGAAAAGATAATGATGTATCTCGATTAGATTAATTGAGGAGCTGCAACAATTAATTGTGTTTCGTAATTGAACATCCTAAAAGGTAGAAAGTACTGACTAAAAGTAAACAAGTCATGTCTTGTTGTAAGTAAATAGTAAAATAGTGCAAGTTGATAATATTTTACATTATGATATACTGGGATATTTTCAAAATCACGTGGTCATACAGTACATTAACTGACGTGTGTGCGGCTGTCACAGATTGGTCAGGCCACATGAGTAGGCCTGTGTGTGTGGCTGTCACAGATTGATTAGAAAATGTGTAGTACTTCTATAGATAACCCTTTATAACTTTAAGTACAACTGTAGAATATATTTTCTTAGATTTCCCTTTGCGTGTTAAACTTCAGCAGCAGTACACTATCAATTGATAAAGGTATATCTTTGAAATATTCAAAGCAATGTATTTATACATTTTGGAGTCACAAACCGAAAAACCTTTGAGGTTTTCTATATCCTTGCTCCGAAGAACGTTGCCTCCGGTAGAAATCGACGGAGCTTTACTCCGATGAACCTCTTCACGATGAAGCTTGACTGAATCGTAGCACCTGTTCAAAGAAATTCGTTCGAAGAAACTCAAAACCCAGTCACATTTGAGATTTTCCAAAAAACCGAAAGACCATATATATATATATATATATATATATATATATATATATATATATATATATATATATATATATATATATATATATATATATATATATATATATGTGCGTTGATAATGCCCAGAGGTTCCTCGTTTTCTTTTCGACAAAACTTTTGTTTCCGGAGTACAGTTTCGGTAATTCATGGATTGCGTTTGAGAGATATAGACGCTTGGACTGATTGAAAAAAAAGTATCCAAATATGGAAAAGACTATGTCCTGCTTTCGTGTCACCTTAGTTGGTTGTGCTTCATCGGATCTCCGTTGGCTGGCAAAACTCACTTATGAACCGCTTTATGAATTTAAATTACTGAGCTTCATCAGACCTCAAATGTGATCCCAACGAACCTTATTCCTCTTCGGCGGTGTGGTCGCTTACTCCGTTGTCATTTCGTCATTTTTTTTCCGGGGCATGGTCGGTCATATCCAAACCAGTAAACTTGCCCATATTTATTCCCAAATCAAATTGGAGATTCAATTTGGTCAGTGCTTCAACTGGTACCGACAACGGGCGATGAGTTTACACTTGGGTTTCAGAACCAAATCAACCCAACATGAAATAGGTCTTTCAAAACTCGGATATAACTCTGACGCATCAGAAAATCAAAAGAAACCATTGTTCCTGAGAGGCAAGGTTGAACAGACATTCCAAACAAACCAAACCACTTAACTGGGTACTCACCGACACACCATGAAAAAATTAGTAAGTGATTTAGATAAGAGGGTAAAATCTGTTAAAGGTAGATATAAACAGAAACGTCGTGGGATCTTGAAATGTGATGACCCCCCCCCCCCCCCCCCCCCGTGGAAGCTTGAAACCGAAGAACTATCGTGGGATATTGAAATACGAAAAGTCACCGTGGGAGCTTAAAATCCGATGAACCTCGGTTAGAAACGGACAGATCTAGCTCTGAGGAACCTCTACCCGATGAAGTTCCAACTGGAAAGAGAACCAGTGTTGTCAAATCGAAGCACCTGTTCGAGGGAACTTAATGACGGATCATTATATGAGTGATCTTCTTCTTCGTGGGTAGGGTAGATCCGATATACAAGCTTGAGGTCCATCGTTTTATGATTTAGCGATGAACGATCTTTGATTTTGGGATTTGAGGTCCATCTGAAAAGTCCAAATGTGACTTAAGAGTAAGTGTGGTGAATGACACCAGTTATGGTCCCTCGCATTTAAAAAAAATAAATAAATAAGGTGTTTATTTTATTTTTTGACAAATAAAATATAGAGATAATAATGCAGTTCTCATAGAAAATTTAATTGTTCAAAAAATATTCATAAGTTACGTTGATGAATTGAAAAGCTTCATTTTTGAGATGGATGAAATATAATGAAGCTTCGATTGAATATATTGACATTTGAAAATATTCATAATTATTTGTACATCGTATACATTATGATTCATTTATGAAAATTTGAATATGTTTCAGCACTGAAGATTTATTTTGAGATTATATACACCTTTAGATTTATTATGAGATTCACCCCTAAACAACATTAAATTGTGCACGATCACCTACATGGTGTTTATGATTCATTGTACAAATATCCCTCGACTTTATTTATTTATTTTATTTTATTTTATTTTATTACATTAAATAAAATATAATAAAGGGGGCATGATGAGAATTGTACTTGGATATTTACTGAGCTTTACTAACATTTGCAATATTGTATAATTGGGTCAGAAAGATATTATTTTGCAGAGCTTCTGAATGAGCAGATATTGAGCGATACAAATATCAAGTCATTGTTGAAAGATATGGTAGTTTGAGTTACACCCCATGAAATGTAATAATTAGGTTGCTTTCATCTTTTTTTTTTCGGGTGGGAATTGTAAAGGATATATGTAATTTATTTTATTTTATTTTATCTTAAGATAAAAAAAAATACAGGGGCAAATGGATATTATTATGTAACGTAGCTTGTAGCCTAAAGATTCTTCGACATCATCCACGCCCAGGTTTGATTGATGAACCTTCAGAGTATAGTAACATCCAAGCAGGCCATTACAAAAGCTTCTTCAGTTTCTTTCGCAAAGAGTTCAAACGGGTTAATTAGTTATCACTCAGAAATTGACAAAGTCAGTCATCATTCAGATATGACATCATATTATGAGAACTTTGCGAGTGTTGAGATAAGTCTTCTACAGAGGTGTATTATATTCCAAAAAACTTTATCAAATTGGTCGGTAGTTGAACCACGATCGTTATGACTTGACTCGTCCGAAGAAGTTGGTCATTGATGGAAACAGACGAAGGATTGCGCCTAGTTTGCCATTCGGCAGGTATGGGCCCCCGTCCCGAAAAAGTGGTACAGAAGAATAAGTTTACAAAAAATCTTAACAAGCGTTTTCGTTGTTAAGTCACCGTTATAGGTGGAGTTTATGAAAAATCTTAACAAGAGTTTTCGTTGTTAAGTCACCGTTATAGGTTGAGTTTATGAAAAATCTTAACAAGCGTTTTCGTTGTTAAGTCGCCGTTATAGGTGGAGTTTATGGAAAATCTTAACAAGTGTTTTCGTTGTTAAGTCACCATTATAGGTGGAGTTTATGAAAAATCTTAACAAGCGTTTTCGTTGTTAAGTCACCGTTATAGGTGGAGTTTGTGAAAAACCTTAACAAGTGTGTTTTCATTGTTAAGTCACCTCTAACGGTGGAGTTTGCGAAAAAACCTTAACAAGTGTGTTTTCATTGTTAAGTCACCTCTAACGGTGGAGTTTGTGAAAAACCTTAACAAGTGTGTTTTCATTGTTAAGTCACCTCTAACGGTGGAGTTTGAGAAAAACCTTAACAAGTGTGTTTTCATTGTTAAGTCACCTCTAACGGTGGAGTTTGCGAAAAAACCTTAACAAGTGTGTTTTCATTGTTAAGTCACCTCTAACGGTGGAGTTTGCGAAAAAACCTTAACAAGTGTGTTTTCATTGTTAAGTCACCTCTAACGGTGGAGTTTACGAGAAACCTTGACAAGTGTGTTCTCATCATTAAGTCACCTTATAGGTGTGAGTTTGTGAAAAAACATTAAAAAGTGGTCGTTTGAGCGAGTCAATAATACATGCATGCATAAGAAACCTCATCATGATTAAAACAAGTCAAACAACATGTGCATGCACTAAAAGATTAATCAAGGACGATGAAGTAGTTATTATGTAAACCGTAATAATACTCTTTACCAAAGCAGAGTTACAAACAATCGCAAATAAAATGTGGATGCATGTTCATTTAAATAAGAATGGGGGCAACACTCGGTGTATATCATTCGTATGAAAATAATGATAAACGAGGTCCTTCGGAATAACCTATGAGATCAAAGCTGCAAAATGGGATTTAAGATATGAGATATAAAATTGTTGTATATCATATAACTGAGATATGAAATATGAGATTGCATTATATCATAAAATGTGATATATGAGGTAAAATTACATCATCAAGATGAAATGAGATATGAGATTATTACCCACGATCCACAGGTCGATCGAACATATGAAAACTGACTAAGATTATTTCGTACATACAGTCGATATATTTCAGACATGTATCAATATATCAACTATATGTACGAGGGGGCAAATGTAGGAGGGGCTTAATGATAAGCCTCTCATTAAATTATTAAATGAGATTAGAGATGATTAATATTGACAAAAGTCCATGTGTTTATGCGACTGAGGTATTATTATGCGCGTCGGACATATCACGCGTATTTGTGTGTTATTTACATATTAACTAGACAATATTCTAGTATTGAGAGTTTTGACATATGTTATGGGACACATGCCACTTAAAATAGGACATGTGTCACCACGAGTTAATTGACATGTGGCGACCCACTTGGGTTGGTTTTGCTATAAATAAGCCCTACCCCCCATACATTTGAAGGGGGATCTTCTTGGAAGAGGAGGGTGATTTTCTTATATTATGAGGTTTTAGAGAGAGTTTTGAGATGAGTTCTTTGAGAAGAGTGGCAACACCTCCCATCTCTCCGAAAAACCACCAGAATGAGTTTTCCGGCGAATAGTACGAACCCACGAACTACGTTGACTTTGATTCCGAGCATAATGGATACGTAGGCGCAACCGAAGTTGCTCAAGTCAAACACGTGCTAAAATCGAGTATTTCCCCAAAATTAGACTACTCTCTTACAATAGAAAACAAGTCTGAACCTCAATCATTAGGTCCGAAGGAATATTCTAAAGGAGATGACATCCTATGTAAAACATCCATTAAATCTTGTGAAGTTTTGACCAAATACTCAACTTGCTCTTGTTTAAAATGCTGTGTGATACCAATTAAATTATTTATTATAACCCTTAATTAATTAGGTGTCTAAATTTGATTAAAAAAAATTCAATTTTAGATCAGCCCCTAAACATGCATCTAAGTGTCATAAATCATTCTAACCATGCATATGAAACAAAGACGACAAATTCAGGAAAAAAAACCCTTTCGGGTAAAAACCTTGTTTTCAAAACTTTGAAAAGTTTACAAGACCATTGACTTACATACAACCTGATAATCATCCACAAGTGTGATGCACGGTGTCTTCGTCAATCCTTCAAAGCTACGAGAGACAGCGAAATAGCCTCCAGGTGTCGGTTCGTCCTCGTCCACACTAGAATAACTATGCTCGGTATCCACCGATCAGATATGGAGATGCCTTCTTATCAGAGATTGAACTACAACAAGTATGCTTTGGGTTCAACAAAACAACTCACACAAAAGATATTGGGATTTATGAATTGTAAAACAAATATTGAACCCTAAAAAATTGTTAGAGAATAAACCAAAACACTCAAAATTGTATTATGTTTAAAACCAGTGTTTCTCCACACAAAAATCAGAAGCCTAACACCCTTATTTATAATAAAAATCAAGGCGTTGCGTCTCGTTCAAAAGGCACACGCTATCGTTTGAGCGAGATACGATCTCGTTCGAACCATGTACGGTGTCGTTCGAACGATAGCATACATGTATCTCGGAAAACTTCAGTCTTTTAAATATCTTGGAAACCTCAAAACTTAAGACTGTTTACGAGATCAAAAATATTTATCCAAAACTTTTATGATTCCCATTTAAAATCCTTTAAAAAATCATTTAAAATTTTATAAAAATATCCCAATACTTTTAATGTAAATGGAACTTAAACACATTTTACCAAATTCATCCTTGTTGGGCTTGAATGTTGAATACTTCTTAAAATTCGAGGCTCTCACATTTACATTTGTCCCCATCATCGTGGGACAAACTAGGCGTTCTAATGTGACTAGCCATAAATGTAATGCATAGTTCATGTGGTCATTCTCCCCTGAATCAACCAACTTGATGTCACTATCGTAAGAGTGGCTTTTGCAATGTCCTTTGCCCTTTCTCTATTGCATAGTGGGACACTTAAATGACTTGTGCCCTTTACCTTTGCACTAAAATATCTCTTCCTCTTTCTCACCGCTATCCTTGACCTCATATTTATTTTTATTTTTCTCAAAAATATTTTTACTGGAAGAATTCTTTTTGGAAAATTTGAGAAACTTTTAAAAATTAATCACAAATAAGGCCATGTCATCAACATCAAAATCTCCCCTCAAATTCAGACTCACAGACTCTCTCCTTTTTCTTTTTCTTAGCTTGAGTCTTTAATGCTACCCCTATATCCTTAGGTTTAATGGTTTTAGGGAACATATCTATCTCATAAGTCTGAAGGTCTCCTACAAGTTCTTCTAACCTAAGAGTGTCTAAAATCCCTAAAGAGTTAAGCACGATGATCTTAGGAATAAATTGGGAAGGGAGTGACCTCAAAATCTTTTTAACGTCCTAAGTATCGAGAATTTTCTCACCCGAATTAAAACTAGTGTTTACTACTATTTAATGGTTTTAGGGAACATATCGATCTCATAAGTCTGAAGGTCTCCCGCGAGTTCTTCTAACCTAAGAGTGTCTGAAATCCCAAAAGAGTTAAGCACGGTGACCTTAGGAATAAATTGGGAAGGGAGTGACCTCAAAATCTTTTTAACAACCCTAGTCTCAGGAATTTTCTCATCAAAACTAAAACTAGTGTTTACTATGTTCGATAACCTAGCGAAGCTCTCAGATTCTTACATAGTGATGGTATTAATTTGGGTGGTCAAATTTTAAAGCTTATATGCCTTGATAGCATTGGTACCATCATGTGTCCACTGGAGGATATCCCATGCTTCCTTAGACTTAGTGCACGTCATGATGTGTTGAAACTCGTCAGGGATGACGGCTCCAGAAATAGCACTAAGGCTGCGAGAGTTGTAAGTGCTCCATTTAAACTCATCATCAGTCCAGGAAGAGACGAGTTTATGATTTGTGACATTATAACTAATGATTATGGGAGGAGTCTACCCTCTTTCACATATTAACCAAATCCTTTCATCTATGACTCTTAAAGTGGATCTCATTCTGAATTTCCAATTGGCATAGTTCGACCCATTGAAAATTGGCATCCTATTATATAAGTTCTCAATTAAAAAATTTGCGATTTTTTAAAATTAATTTTTCTAAACAATTGATATCACAATTTTTTTTTGCAAAAATTAGGATCTCACGATAATTTGGTGAAACTTTCTCTGATACCAATTTGAGAGTGCGCAATAATCTAATGGCATTAACTTATTAAATTCAGATGACAGTCTACACGAAATTTTATTCCTTTAAACCTATTACATGCAACTATTTGATTCAAAACATAAATCAAGCCAAGTATGCAATCAAAACAGAGTTTTAGAAAAAATCCCCCCAGGTCAAAACCTTTTATTCACTTTATAAAATTTGCAAATCGCAGCTTACAAATTCTATAAAGGAATCTACTATGATTCTCTCAAGAACCACAAGACCATAGTCTTCCTTCAGTAATAATCCTCACAAGAATCATAAGAATTGCAATCCTCTGTCTTCAGTAGTGAAACCCTCATGTTTCACAAGCCAGTCGTGGTGAGGTATTCTCCACAAAGATTGTGTATGCAAGGATACAAACTACGGGGGTTTAAACTTGGTTCACTTAAATATATCTTGGGAATGATTTGTGAATCAAAAAGGTTTTTCAAACTCAAAAGGTTTTAAACTTTTAATGAAGGTATGCAGAAACAATTATAGCAAAAGTGTTAATGAAAACAAATACGAAACATGTATGTATAAGACAAACATAATTTTCGAGGCAATGGCTTCATTCAAATGAGAAAGTAGGCTCATTTGAACAAGAAAAGAACCTTGTTAGAACGATAATAAGGTTATTTGTAAGAAATCCTAATCCCATTTGAACGAGATTATAATAAGCTTCAAACGATGTAAAATAATATGCCCTCGTGAGATGTTTGATTAAAGGAACCTTCAAACGACTAATTCAAATAAGATACCAATCTCATTTGAATGATATTCCTATATCGTTTGAATGAGATGTGCGTATTATAAACATTTTTAAATAAAGAAAAACTGCCTCGATTTTTAAAGAGAAATCCTGTTTCCAGTTTTACTAAAAATAAACATCCTAGTATAAATTTAAGGAATAAATTTAAACTTAATAGCCTTATATCTTTAAAGTATGGAGATTCTTTAGAGTTGGGATGTTGGATCTTTGGATTTCGTGACTGCTCAAATCACATGATAGCGGGATATGCCAAAAACTAATGTAAGTCTAATCCATTTGAGCAATGAGAGAATATATGCTCTTATAGGGTGATTAACTTATAGATTAAATTCTATATTTAGATCCATTAGTATTAGTGAGTTTATACGTATAACAAATTGTACAACGTATGAGCAAGCATGAGATATTTTGGACATTAGACATGAAGGCATCATGGTTGTAAAGCACACTAAGCTTTAATGATTAATAACGTATTTCAATTTATTGATCACAAAAGATATTCAAAATTTAGATGAGTTCTATGCACGTTTGAGTGACATAATGAACTCTCCATTTGCATTGGGAAAAGAGATCCCAAAGATAGATTTTCTTGATGAAATCTTATGATCTATATTTGCAAGAGGTTTGATGGCAAGTTTGATTCCATATATAAAGTTAGAATAGATACCAATATCCCTTTACACGTGGATGAGTTAGTGGTTTAATTGTAAATGTATGAGGTGATTTTGAATTTCTATCAATGGTCAAAGAAAGAAAAAGAAATTTATTTCAAAGCTAACTCTAACAAAGACTTTAAGAATTCCTTTGACGTTGGCAAATAATATGCTGTTTAGTTTGCCAAAATGTTTACCAACTTATGGAGACCTAAAAATCAAAAGATAGGAAATGAAAAGTTCACATATACCTAATTTGATTTGAGTCAAAGAAGTATGATGAATAAGTTTGAGTCCCCACATGACTAAATAATTTGCTTTACTTGTAGTGGCAGAGGACATGTGTCCGACAAATGAAATTTTATTTCCATAGAATGTAGATGTTATAAAATATTCAGATCCATCATGTGCGATCGAAGTTTGGATTCAAAGAACAACATCTCTATAAAAAAGGTCTTTTCACCGATTTTGTTGCCAAGTAAAGTCACTAATTTTTGATAAAGAACTAAATTATGAACACACCCGAGTTGATGATCATTTGTCCTTATCTAGTGATAGTGAAGTTGACAATTCTATGAATGGGTATGATTTTCTCCTACGGGAAATTTTTGACCTTGGAATTAAAAAACATAATCTTTCCACCCAATTATCCCTAGCTAAAAATGAGAAAGAGAAAGGTATTCTAAATAGTGATTTGTGGATCCAAATGGTTTTTTAAAGAGATATACTTATGGGTATAATTCTAAGAGTATATAACACTCATCATTCTCCATATAATAGATTGCCTAAATTTATTATCAAAACATATTTGAGTCTTTTTTCAAGAGGTCGCCGAAAGATTCATTAACTTCTTCTCAGATGCACTCATGCCGAACCTCAAGTACACTACATAGGAAACGTATAATACTTAGAGAACTTAGATTCACACATTAGTTATTTATTTTCATGATTGAAAAATATTTAGAATTAACCTTGTTTGGATAAACTGTCAAATACAATATGCAAATATACTTTTTTCGTATAGAAAAATATATCTTCTTAGAAATTGTTTTTTCTTTCGTATATTTTAACTATGGGTGTTCTTGGTTGGGACAAACATACTTTGAGTTTTTTCAAAATTCATTTAAATTATTTTTAGGTAAAACTGGACAAAATCTTGAGATAATATCAGGGGTTCCATTGCCGCATTGATGCACTTCTTGGCTACACTGAAACATTATTGTTCATACTTTTTGTCCGATGATTTTTACCTGGATGATCGAACGACCTGAATCACTTTAAGATCTCCATGATAAATAATTTCCTCGTTGAAGCGATGCCATCAGAGATTGCGCCTGATAGCTCCAAAACCACCTTTTTTATAAGATATTTCCTTAAGATATTCTTAGTTTATGTACCAAGTACACGTTTTTGGCTGACTTTAGCTAGGAAATGACAAGTTGACACCATGTGAGCGTGACACCTGATCTATTAGCCTTCATCAAAAGTTTATATAGTTATGTGTTCCGTACTCTTCCAAACTAAGAGTGAAAACTTTAAAAAATATTTTAGCCAATGAAAACATTTCAAAATATTTGAGGGCATTTTTCACTCTTCTTTTTTGAGTTCTTCAAGCCATTATTTTTGGAATTTTCTTTTTGAGAAAATATTAGAGATTTATTTACTTATCTCTATGTTCAAAACTCATTTTCTAAAATTTTTGTTCGTGAGTAGATATTTTCTCTTCCTTGACTGGAAAAATTTATTTTGAGATTTAGAGCAACATATTCTTGTAATACACTAACACAACCTTTTATGATTCCCTCAGCATCCTTAATGAGTCTTTTTTGGTTTCTTTAAGGTTCTATTATTGGAACAAGTTTCTTTAACTTTAAAGAATAAATTTTTGGTGGATGATTTGATGACTTTAGCAGTGAACCAAAATTGATGGCGATTGTGTAGACTTTTTTTAGCTATTGCTGCTCTCCTCGGAGGATATGGTGTAAAAGAGTTTCTAGTAAGTCATAGCATATTGTAGTTGTAAGTTTTTATCTTCTGTGGTGACAATTATTGTGCAACACAAATAAATAAGAAAAAAGCAATCACCAAGCAAGAATAAGGAACATAAAATGACAATAACAAAACAAAGGATGTGCGTGGTTCAATAAGGATGTGCCTACGTCCACGGTGGTGCAGTCGGTGTTATTTCTATATACTCCGGGGAGTGATTACAGAGAATACAACTTATCCTTTTTCCCCGGACCTAGGGTTCAATATATACATGTTCACTTAGGTAAGTGGAGGTGTTGGGTTCCCCCACGTCTTCCATCTCTCCCTATAAACTCCCTTAATGGGCACGTGGGGAGAGACCGGATAATCAAATAAGAGATGGGGGGCCTAGACTTTGGGCCTCCAGAATTGGGATACTCGTCCAGGCCCATGATCTTAATTTTGGGTACCCACAATTGCCCCTAAGTTTGTTGGGCCATGTTTTGGGCTCAATAAACTTAAATGATTAGTCATAATGATTTTTTGGACATTGTGCAACTCTCTGAAGGTTGTGAAGCTGATTTTGGTGGCATCCGCTTCGTATTTGGTGCACTATGATTAGCAAATTTTAAAGATTTTCTGGAATAGTCACTTTTCTACCGTCGTTTCAATCTTTCCGGCACTCTTCCATTTTCTGTGAGCTCTAGCACTTCGTACCTCTTCTGTCAATCTCCATTCTCATTGCTTCCCTGTTGTTTGGGCTCATGCTTCTTCATCGTTCGAATCGATCTTCTATTTTATAAGTTTCCTGTGCCTTTTCTTTGTACTTTCTCTTTGAGTTTGTAGTTTTTATATGGATTTCCAATGGCGAAGATTGGGAATAGGTCGGTCTCTGAATTTAGGAAATTTTATAACATCCCTGAGTGGGTAGATATTGCGTGCTGCGCTTCTCCTCCAAGGAATGTTAGAGAGATAGATGACGCCCACTAGATCCATGTTTTGTTGCTTTCTCAGGGGGGACTCACTTTCCCTCCCAACAATTTGTTCTTGCATTTCTTTAGCTATTTTAATATTGTTCCTGCACAATGCTCGCCCAATCTGTGGAAAATAGTTAATGGCGTGCATAGAATAAATCAGTTGTATGGTACTAGGTTAGGGCTCGCCGAGGTCTATTTTTGCTATTCCTTTTCTCGAACTAGCTCTGGTGTCCTTTATCTCAAGGCTAGGCATCCTGATCGGGTATTGGTAGTAAATCTACCTACTTCCCATAAGGACTATTGGCAAAAAGGTTTCCTTGTTAGAAACTGGCAGTTTTCTCCCCAATTTGAAGGGTTGTGGTCTGAGAGGTTCTCTGTTCCCTTTTATAGGGAGGAATACATAGGTAGACCTTGCTCTGTTGTTTCAATTTTTGTTGATTTGTGATTTTTCTGATTCTTCTTTGTTTTCCTTCCACAGCGAGGTCAAAGAACTTGGAACCTGCTCTCATTGAGGTTTGTCTCTCGGAATTGGTCAAGGCTTGGAATATCAGGGAGCCTTTGGGTGACGGCGAGCATCCCAGGTCTGCTGCCTTTATGTTCGAGTACAAGAATGTTGGCTCCAGCTTCATAGCAAGGCCTGTGGATAGTATCCCAGAGTTTGACTCCTTCGAAGAGACTGCTGCGGATCCTATCCAGTTGGACGAGGAGGAGAGCAACTCTGAAAGTGACATTATAGGAGCCGTAAGTAATTTGGGTGGAGGGAGCTCTAATAGTAGCAGTTCCTCTGATCGTGGGGAGGTATCTGAAGCTTGAGAGTCATCGATCACGTCCAGTAGTTTGAGCGAGGAGATGGCTCCACCCCAGAATAAATTGATTCAGGATGATGATGATGAAGACCATATGCTTCTCGCACAGAGGTCAAAGAATAAAAAATCTAGCTCTGGGGCTGTGGCTACTGGTTCCCGGTCCTCTGCTCAGGAGCAGGAGAGAAAGAGGAAGGAAGAGGATCAGGTAAGGGAGAGAGAGAGAGACAAAAAAGGAAGAAGAGAAAAAGAAGATGGAGGAGAAGAGGAGGGTAGAGGAGAGGAAGAAAAAGGAAAATGAGAGAGAGGAGGAGAAGAGGAGGGAATAGTGAGGACGAAGGCTGAGTAGGCCTTAGTCCCGGTGTCCGTGCTACCCGAGGGGGCTTCAGTTGTAATTTCCACCCAGTTGGCCCCTGCTCTGCTCGAGAGAGCTGTCCTCCTGGCTGATGATCAAAGGGCGGTAGGGTCCGAGCAATTGGCCCTTCAGGCTAGTCAAAGTCTAGCTTTGGTGAGATTTTTCCCTTTTATTACCTGTTTTTATGTATTCCATCATTTCATTCTTTTAATGTTTATCTTCTTCTTACAGTTTGTGACTGACTTCGCCGTGCTATATTGTTCACGCGATGAGCTGGTGAAGAAAAATAGAGAGCTGGAGAAAGAGAATGCTACCCTGAAGCTGAAGGGTAAAGAGCTCGAGTCTAGTTTTAAAGCCGTTGATGCTGCTCGGATTTCATCCAACCTGGCTCTTGCTACAGCTAATCGGGAGAGGGACGCAACAGTTAAATATCTGAAGGAGCTGCAATAAGCCTATAACTTGGTTTGCTCAAGCAAGCTACCATTGTGGAAGAGAACATGATGCTTTCTGAGGAGCTAAAGAAGAAGGAGTCTGAGGTTGTCACTGCCAAGGAAGACTCGTATAATTCTAGTTGGACTGCAGCATATGAGTATGCTAAAGTTCAGATAGGCTATATTAGTCTTCTGAACTTCAAGAAGGGCTGGAACAAGGCCCTCATAGCTGTCGGAGTGGATGTTTCATCTCCCCTGTTTGATGAGCACGACCCAGGGCCGATGGTAGTTGTAGATGAGGACCCTGCCCCAGCTGTTGAAGGCTCTGACCCCGTCCCTCAAATGACCCCTACTGATGTTTCCCTTGTTGTGGCGACAGAGATTACCCCTGCTGAGGGCGGTGCTCCTGCTGATGATGACAAAGGGAAGCAACCATCGACCTCTGGGCAACCTGAGGTTGCTAACTAGCTATCCTCTAGGAGTACTTTGTATTTTTTCTTTTTCTGTTTATAAAATTTCCTTTTTATGTTCGATGTAATTTCAACCTTTATTAATGAAAAGGCTCTTTTTCTCATCGCACTGATTTGTCTCCTTCTCTCCCTTGTATTTCTATTGCTTGTAGTTAACTGATGTGGATGATTATATTCCTGCTACTTCCCAATTGGGAAGGATGTTGGGGCCCAATGTGATCTCCAAAGTTCTTCACACTTTTGTGAGGATCTTCAAGTCTCTGCGACTGAGTAATAAGCGCTTTATAGAGCAAACAGAGCTTGTCGCCAAGCTGAAGGACAGGCTTCAAGAGATGGAGGACATTGGTGCCTCAGTCTAAGAGGAGGTCAATGCGCTGAGAGCGAAGCTATTAGAGGCCTCTGAGATCAACCAAGTTGGGGAGGTTCTTCAGTAGGAGAATGAGGATCTGAGGAGAGAGGTCTCACGACTTAGGGAGCATGCGTCGAGCACTGCTCTAGAAGTATTACAGGGTTCCTCGTCATCACGAGATAGAGCTGGTCAGAGTGCTATTCCTCCTGTACTATGGGGTCCCACTGGTCCATCCTTTCTGCGAGCTGGTAGGAGCACCAGGAGATGAAATAGGAAAGTGGAAGAACTTCGAGATAAGGAAATGGAAGAGCTTCGTGGTGATGTCCAGCGAGTATATGTGATTGCTGCTGGGCTTCAAAGGGATGTTACTCGGCTGTGACACCTATTCAAAAAAGGTCCTCGGCGAGTGTGGGCTGATGGCTACGACCAGGGTTGGTCAGATGCTCCAACAAGGTTGTCAGAATTTGAAGAACTTTCTTTTATCAGGGGGTGACTGAGTGCCTTGAAGGAGGTGCAAGTCCCAAGGAACTCGATGCTCTGGTACTGCTACGAGATTTCTCCCTCTACCCTGATGCCTAACCCCTTCCGGAGGGATGATCGATGGATCCCCATCGATGCCATCCCTCGGCAATTATTGGAGTTGGATGTGAATGAGGTTGAGGAAGAGTTAGCTCCTGCTCCCGATGATGGACGAAAAGCTCGAGTGGCTGACTATCTCGTTCAGAGGCCTCACCCCCATTGAAATTTTGCCAGTTGTTACTTTTTGTATTTTTGATAGTGTAAATTCTTTGGGCGAGTTCGTCGACTAAACTTGTATCACCATTGTTGTAAATATGATGAATTAATGAAAAGTTTGTGTTTTGGGCAAATTTGCCGACTAAACAAGTGTATCATATCTTCATATTCTTGCTGCTTTATGATCTTTTAAATTTGTAATGTCAAGAAAGTGTCCTCCCAGTCCAGTATAATATCGATATACCATTGTGCACCACTTTACCTTTTAGGTCGTGTCGTCACACTTCCTTATGTTTAAGTGTGGCAATTGGCGAGACACACCTGGTGTTGGATGCTTTATCCGATAAGGATTTTATTCAACCATAGAAGGTTTGATGACCAGTATAAAATTTGGCCATATTGCCTAAAGATCCCCTATAGGGCTTTATATATTACCAGGGGCAATGCTAAGAGGTCCCTCGTGTTTCATAATGATGACCTGAGGAGAGATGCTCCCCTGCTATGGCGTAGTGATCAATGTGCCTGTCATTTGGAAAAGATGTGAGATAAAGCTCATATAGCTATTACTTATTAGAATGCAACCGTTTAAATAACTTTCTATAATGACAAGGGAAATGAACTTCTAGTTACATAACGAAAGAATAAAAGAAATATCTAAAAATAGAATCTCTTGAGATTGGCTACGTTCCATGCTCGTGGTATTTCTCTTCCTTCCATCGTTTCCAAGTGATAGGCGCCCTGCAGATCGTCTCTGGTTATCTTAAAGGGTCCTTCTTAGTTTGGGCCTAGCTTACCATCTGATGGTTTTACAATGCTGCCCAGGACTTTCCTTAGAACGTAGTCCCCGACTTTAAATATCCTTGGGTTAACCCTTTTGTTGTAATGCCTCGCGAGCTGTTGCTGATAGCTCCCTAGTTTTACTAGGGCTAGCTCTCGATGCTCGTCAGCTAGGTCGAGTTCAACGAGCAATGCTGCATCATTATGGACCTGGTCGATAAGGTTGGACCTTATTATCGGCAAACTAGCTTCTAGTGGGATGATTGCTTCCATGCCATATGCTAGCGAAAATGGGGTTTCTCCTGTTGCTAACCGAGGAGTGGTTCGGTATGCCCATAAAATATGTGGTAATTCATTTACCCATGTGCCTTTGGCTCGCTCCAATCGTTTCTTTAATCCGTCAATCACAGTTCTGTTGGAAGCCTCAGCTTGGCCATTGCTCTAAGGGTAGGCCACCGAACTGAAGTGGTGTCTGATACCGTGTTCGTTACAGAAACTCTGAAAGGATTCACTTTCGAATTGTGTTCCATTGTCGGTGATGATGGTTCTGGGGATGCCAAAGAGAGTGATTATATTTTTCCATATGAACCTTATCATATCTTCATCTCGGATGTTGGCTAGGGGTTCCTCCTCGATCCATTTGGTGAAGTAGTCAGTTGCAACCAACAGATATTTGTGATTATCGGTGGCGGTAGGCAGTGGTCCTACGATGTCAATTCCCTATTGGGCAAATGGCCATGGGCTTGACAGTGATTTTAGGTCGCTGGCGGGTTGGTGGACCATAGGGGCGTGAAGTTGGCATTTCAGGCAATTACAGACATACATCGTAGAATCCCTTTGCATATATGGCCACCAATAGCCCTCCTTCATTGATCAAAAAGCTAGAGACCTTCCTCCGATATGGCTTCCACAGACTCCCTCGTGAAGCTCGTGTAGCACTTGCTTTGACATCCCCTGGGTGAACGCATTGGAGGTAGGGACCGAAGAAGAATCTCTTATACAAGTTGCCCTCCGGGGATAAGTGAAAGCGAGCAGCTTTGACTCTTATCTAGTGGGCAGTCTTCTTATCATCCGGGAGCGTGCCATTCTTCAAATAGTCCCTTAAGGGGTCCATCCAACTGGGAGTTGATCCTACCTGGAGTACCTGTTCCATGTCTGGTGTCTTGGTGTTGCGGTTAATGCTCGGACGAGTGAGGAAATCAATGGGGATAGTTCTTTTTAGGTCGGAGTCGACTACCGAGATCAGGGCTACTAGGGCGTCAGCATGGCTATTTTTCCCCCTAGGAAAATGCTGGACCTGGACCTCTTCGAAGCTTGCCATTAGTTTTTTAACTAAGGCGATGTAAGCTTCCATCCTGTCATCTTTTGCATTGTAGTCTCCACTTATCTGATTGGAGACTAACTCGGAATCTCCGAATACCTGTAAATGTATTGCTCCCAAAGTGTACGCCTTCTGGAGGCCGGCTATTAGGGCTTCATATTCTGCTTTGTTGTTGGAGGCTGCAAATCCAAGCCTGATTCCTTGTTCAAGGATTGTATTCTCTGGAGTAACGAGGACAATGCCTACTCCTGCCCCCTTAGAATTGGAGGCTCCATCAACAAACAGTCTCCAGGTTTCCACTGTCGCTTGATTCTCCTTTTGAGTTAGTGGTTGAGGTTGGTTGGAGGGTTCCTCGCCCGTGAATTCGCCTATAAAATCAATAAGGATCTGTCCCTTGACCGTGGTCCTTGGTTGAAATTGGATGTCAAATCGCCCAAGCTCGACTGACCATTTAGACAGCCTGCCTGACAAATCCTCTTTCCCCAGGAATGCCTTAAGGGGGTGCGATGTAAGGACGATGATAGCGTGGGCTTTGAAATAGTGCTTCAGCTTCCTCGAGGCCACTACTAGTGCAAAGGCGAGCTTTTCAAGCGGTAAGTACCTCTGCTCGGCGTCAAGTAGGGTCTTGCTCACGTAGTAAATAGGGTGTTGGATTCCTGTAACCTCGCATATTAACGCAGAGATGACAGTGTGGTTGGAAACAGAGAGGTACAGGTACAGAGAATCTGTTTTTCGTGGTATGACGAGCAGTGGTGGAGAGCGTAAGTAAGCTTTGAGCTCGACCAAAGCTCGCAAGCAATCTGGGTTCCACTCTACCATTTTGTTCCCCTTCAAAAGTTGGAAGAAAGGCTTGCATTTCTCAGAGGATTTAGAGATGAAGCGATTTAAGGCAGCGATCATACAAGTGAGCTTTTGTACGTCCCGAATTGTTCGAGGTGGTTGTACCCTGTTAATCGCCTCGATCTGGTCTGGGTTAGCCTCTATGCCTCTCTTACTGACCAAGTACCGAAGAAATTTTCCTGACTGGACACCGAAAGAACACTTGCTTATATTAAGTTTCATTCGGTATTTCCTGAGGATTTCGAAGGTGTTTGACAGGTCGGAGAGGTGATTTTATTTCTTCTTACTTTTTACGAGCATATCATCGATGTAGACCTCTATGGTGTTTCCCATCTGGTCCTTGAACATCTTGGTGACCATCCGCTGATAGGTTTCCCCTTCATTCTTGAGCCCAAAGGGCATAACCTTGTAGCAGTATAGCCCAACTGTCGTGATGAACGCCGTTTTGTCCTGGTCTGAGGCATATAAGGGGATCTGGTGGTACCCTGAGTATGCATCTAGAAAACTAATCCGTTCATGAGCTGCAGTGGCGTCTACTAGTTGGTCTATTTTTGGGAGGGGGAAACTATCTTTAGGGAACGCTCTGTTGAGGTCAGTGAAGTCGATGCAAACTATCCACTTCCCTTTGCTCTTCGAAACTACTACTAGGTTCGATAACCACTTGGGGAATTGTACTTCCCGTATGGATCCTGCATCTAGAAATTTTTCAACTTCTTTTTTTACCGCTTTAGCCTTCTCGGGTACAGTTCGCCGTGCCTTCTGCGTGATTGGTTTGATGGCAGGATTGACGTGCAGCTGATGGCAGACCATACTAGGATCGACTCCAGGAAGCTCATATGGTTCCCATGCGAAAACATCTATGTTGCGTCTCAGCAGAGTTGTCAATTCCTTCTGTTCCTGGCCAGTGAGAGATGCTCCAATCAAGAAGACTCTATTACTGTCGCTATCTCCAGCCGCAACTTCTACCTGGTCCTCGATGACCCGCTCGGAGGGGAGAAGCCTGGTCTCCTCTACTCCAGGTCTTCTATACTTTAATTGCTATTTAGAAGGTGTCAGACCTTCTTCAACTTTCTCGCTGGGCTGATCGGCCTTCTTCTCTGGCTTTGGTCGGATGGCTGCTATGAAGCACCTTCTTGCCATCGCTTGGTCGCCATGGATCTCCATTACTCCTCGCTCGGTTACATACTTGAGTTTATAATGGTAGGTTAAAGAGACTGCCTTCATTGCATGAAGCCATCCTCTACTAAGGATGGACTAGTATGGCGATTCGATGTCAACTACCAAAAACTCGATCATCTTGGAGACATTTCTAGCACGCACCAGTAGTACAATCTTTCCCAGGGGCATAGTTATTTTTTCAGCGAATCCAACTAAAGGGACAGTAGCTTCCTTTAGGTCGACGACACTTAACTTCAACTTTCTGAATAGGTCGAGATACATTACTTCGGATGAGATTCCTTGGTCGACGAGCAACTTGTCGACGTCAAAGTTAGCTATCCTAAGGGTAATGATCATAACATCGTGATGTGGGGTTCTCACTCCCACCAGATCTTCATCTGTGAAAATAATATGCTTGTTATAGTTGACGTCATCTGCTCGTCGACGCTTTCCTGACTGCGACTTTGCTGGATCGATTTGAAAAGCCTGCATTACCGCTGTAAGTTTCTTCATCTCCATTCGAGTTGAATTTCTTGGATCTGGTTGGCATCAGATTCCCCGTGAATTACCGTGAACTCATGCTCGACGTCATCTTCGAGTACGTTGTCAGGTCTTGCTTCTCTATTGGCAGCCACCTTCTCTGCCTTTTTCTCCACAAACTGGTTCAAATGCCCGGATTGGGCTAGCTCCTTGAGGTGAGTTTTAAGAGCTTTGCAATGCTCGGTCTTATGCCCTCCCTCTTTGTGAAAAGCGCATCTCAGCGCGTTGTTCCTCTTCAAGGGATCTCCTCCCATGTTCCTGGGCCATTTGATGAATGGCTCGTCTTTGATTTTTGCGAGGATCTTATAAATTGGTTCTTTGAAGACGGTGTTTACTGCCTGGAATGCTTTTGACACATCGTTGTTCCCTCCGTTCTTGGAGCCATTTTTTCCCCCGTTCTTTCCTCCTTTTGATTCTCAGCTTGGTCACTGCCCTTGGTAGTGAGTTTAGCTCGACTGTTTTCTCCTGTACTGAGGCGGGTGACATCCTCCACCTTAGCATACTTCTCGATGCGAGCCATTAGGTCATTAATAGTCATAGCCACCTTCTTTATCAGGGACTGGTAAAGAAGGGAAGAGATGGGTAGCCCAATTTTAAAATATGCCACTGCCACTTATTCCGAGCAATCCTCGACCTCATTTAATAACTCCCAGTACCTCTTCGTGTAGTCTCGGAGTGTCTCTTGAGACGTTTTCTTCATTGTTAGTAAATCATCCATCCTTTTGGGATGGGAGCTACTAGTAATGAAGCGGGTCGTAAAGAGTTCGGCCAGGGATTTGAAACTTCTGATGGATCGGTGGGGGAGCCTTTCGAACCATTTCTACGCAACGTCATGCAAGCTCAAGGGGAAAATACAGCACATTAGGGCGTCTCGGTGGTTCCAGAGGGTCATGGCTTGTCGATACTATCTGACGTGATCAATGGGATCAGTCTTACCGTCATAAATTTTGAACCTTGGAATGGAAAATTTCTTGGGGGCTTCTTCCTCCTCAATTTCTCTCATGAAAGGTGATTTCATCTGGGTTTTGAGAGCTCGTCTAGCAAGTTCTCAGGTCGATCTGGTACCGTGATCGACAGGATGTTTGTCCATATCTCTGCGGACCAGATTTTGTATGTTCTCGTTGCTACGAGTGGGGCTCTAGTAACGGCGAGCTCTTCGCAGCTGGTCGCCAATTGTGGCGACAATTATTGTGCCTACGTGGTACAGACGGCGCCAATTGTGGCGACAATTATTGTGCAACACAAATAAATAAGAAAAAAAAAATCACCAAGTAAGAATAAGGAACGTAAAATGACAATCACAAAACAAAGGATGTACGTGGTTCAGCAAGGATGTGCCTACGTCCATGGTGGTGCAGTCGGTGTTATTTCTATATACTCCAGGGAGTGATTACAGATAATACAACTTGTCCTTTTGCTCCGGACTTAGGGTTCAATATATACATGTTCACTTAGGTAAGTGGGGGTGTTGGGTTCCCCCACGTCTTCCATCTCTCCCTATAACCTCCCTTAATGGGGACGTGGGGAGAGACCGGATAATCAAATAAGAGATGGGGTCCTGGACTTTGGGCCCCCAGAATTGGGCTACTCGTCCAGGCCCATGATCTTAATTTTGGGTATCCACATCTTCTATTTGTAATATCTCTACCATAGCAGATATGTTGTTCTTATCGGCCCGTGGTTTTTCCCTCTATCGGGGTTTTTCCTCATACATCTCGTACTATGCTTATTTTACTTTTTTCATATTTTTTAGAATCATTGTCTTAATTAAAAAGATAGAATTTGGATTCTAAAAGCTAGTAATAATATTTTGTCACATATACTAATGGTTAGTTAATCCTTTTGCTAATAACAAATTATTACTCCTTTTTCTTGAATTAGGTTAATTAATTTTTATTTGGGTAGCTACTGTCGTGAGGCACACTCTCAACTAGTATTAGAGCGGTCTCCAGCGTTTCAGGTGTTATAACATAGGTTTAGATCTTTATTGTGTGTAATGGGTGGAATTCCAACCCTTTGACTTCCACCATTTGATAATAGAAATTATTCATATAGGAAAGCTCGTATGACAGCTTACTTGATGTCTATGGATGATCAAATATGGAATAGTGTATTTTTAGGATGAATTTGTCCCAAGGTTGTTGTCAATGACGTCATAGTAGATAAGATTAGATATAGGTATAATGAAAATGATATTAAAGAGAGTGGGTGGAATATGAAGAGACTTGACGCTATTTTTGATTGTGTGTCCCCAACTGAGTTTAGGCTTATTTCTACTTGTACGATGTCTAAGGAGGCATGTGAAGTTTTACAAATGATCTATAAAGACACCTCCATCGTTAAGCACTCCAAGATTCAATAGTTTACCACCACTTCGAACATCATACGATGAAGGAAAATGAAACTTTAAACGAATTTTATACCGAGATTAAAGACATAGTGACATCCGCCTTTACTTCGGGGAAGACTATCAAACAAAACATAATTATTATTAAAATTCTACGTTCTCTCCCGAGTAGGTTTCATGGAAAAGTGAATGCCATTGATGAGGTTAGAGGATTACTTTCGAAACAATTGCAGTTGATGAATTGAATGACTCTCTTCAAACCTACAAGGCGAATTTAATATATCGCCAAGGAATGCCTTCTAAAGATAAAAATCATGTTTTCAAGGCCAGGAAGACATATAATAGTTTGAGTTCCCTTGATACTAGTGACGAGGATATGGCCTTCCTCACTAATTTTTTTTTGAAAACATGGCAAAAGAGATTTCAATTTAGAGGTTCTCCCAAGAATTATCTACCTATATTTGAAATTAGTCAAGGAAGTGGAGATAAGAAGGTTGAATCTCCAAAACCCATGACATGATTTGCTTGTAGTTGTTGAGGATATATTTTGAATCAATTTACCTTGAATTTGTGTCAAGGTGGTGGAAAGAATGCTTATCAATACATTTTTACGGATAACGAATCAAACTCGGATGATGACTCTCAAGGAAGTATATATGCATCTTTTATGGAAATAGAGAAATTTGATGAGTTTGATGATTTGGAGGATTTTGATGTTCCTTAACCAGTTAAAGAATACATGAGAATTTTTAACTCGTGTTTGAGTACTATTGAGGGAAGATAATGACCTTTAAACTGAGTATTTTAAGATCTATGAGGAATCCATACACCTTTAAGGCAAAATAAGAGTCTATTATGGCTCATTCTTACCATCATTGTCGAAATTCAATTGATTAGTAACCACCTATTAGTTTAACAAGCTGTGTCAAATTTTAATCTTGAAATTACCATACCAATTAAAACCATTTAGCATAAACCCATGCAGTAAACGATATAATCAATCACACCAGTAAAGAATTTAAATACATAAGCAATAAAACTAAGTATTGAATAACCATGGTTTACTAAAAATCCAATACAATCATCTGGGATGAAATAAATAAAATTGTAATAAATAAATCTGATAGAAAGGGCGAGATGCCCAACCGTATATGAAAAAGGAAACCTTATCTAGATATCAATAACTGAAGCGGCTACTCCAAAAAAATCTGCAAGCCTCCACACCAACTGCAGCTACATATCTCTGGAAAGAATAATCATTCGTGGCATCCTTGCGATTGGACACCTAAAAGTTTTTGTAATCTAAATTGATGCGGGTCACAACCTAAAACCTTTTAAAAATATTTGCAAGTAGTTAGAATGCATTAATAAATATGCAGTACAACCTTCCATATTTAAGCCGATGTTCACTCACATGAGATACCCCTAAACTCACAACTATAGTGCGCACTTAACGTATGCTATTAACCCTCCTAATTATTCTACTCTGCCTAACTAGTCTCCATATAACCATAGGTCCACACACTACCCTGTATTACACGTACTTTATACAATTATCTTTCATATCCGCTTAACAATTATAATTTCAAATAACTTTCACTAGTTATTAATTTAATATTCACAAGTTAATATCACATAATTCGTTTCCCATAACTTCCATTAGTTATCAAATCATTGTTCACACCTAATGTCTTAAGTTCGTTTATAATATATATATATATATATATATATATATATATATATATATATCACAACAAGTACACATATATATCACTCACTATATATGTATAGCCACAATCCTCAGAGCATTACCTCATGGATACAAAATCACTAGCATGCTATCAAACTCCAGGGAGTCAACCACAACCCGGGCTACCAGGTCGGAATATCACCACCGAAACCAAAAATAAAATGAATACTAGAGGCGATCATGACCTTAAGTCCATTGTCATAACCATATCACATTATTCCGTGGGACTCCAACTCTACATCACATCGGCATGCACAATACTTATGGCCCAGGGGAATGTTACCATCTCTGTTGAGATTTGCCAAAGTGACCTTCCATGACACGTAATCTCCACCAATAGCATATCTGCTAGGATGGGTATGTTTCACACAATATCACACACACAGATATATCACACACACACACACACACACACACACACACACATATATATATATATATACTGTCTATAAAACTGTATAAATATTTAGTCAATAACCCGGCTAATCGTACCTATCACTCGTAGCACTAACAGAACCTCTCGAGTGTCAATCTCCACTCTCATTAGTAAATAATCCCAAATTTAGTATTCTGAACATGTACCCATTCTCAGCCAGCCCATATTACCTTTTTATTGATATTTGATCCCGAATTCATCATTAAATTTCCCTGAGTATTATTTCTCTCAAATACTCTAAACTTAACCCCGAATATAGGCCAATACTTTTAAGGTATTTTATAATATTCCAACGTCATTTTCAGAATTCCAAACTCTTTTGTAGACGTCGAAAATCAACTCGAAATTTCTCGATTATCAAATATCATTAAAATAACCAAATTGGGCAACACTGGAAAGATGAACCAGTTCGACCACGGGAGCGAAGCTGTTCCATCCTGTTGCCAAGCCCAAAACGACATAGTTTCATCTGTTACGAAATCTGCCCATTATTTTTCACCTAATTCAATCCCAACTGCCTTTTCAATCGTCCTTCTACACTACCCAATCAATATAATTCATAAAGGAGCATCTTTTATATATTTTTAGCACCCCAAAATCATCTTAACTCAAAGGATTGATGTGACACCCCGCCTAATTAATCCCGGGTGATCAGTCCTAAATCAAGTTAGAACAGGTTTCTCATTTGGTCCATTCTTAGCATCACTGTCGTCTTATTTAATTACTAACCACCTAAGTGAGAAAAGTAGACTGGTGCCAATTTTTATCTTTCATTTTTTAACAAACACCCATGCGGAAAATAAAACTATATAACAATCACAGATAACTAAATTAATCATTCACAAGTAAAAATAATTGACCGAATAAACCAACGGTCCAAATAATAAATTCCATAAAGATAAGAATAAACTCTCAATAAGTCTAATACAAATAAATGGAAAGTGAGCAACATGCTCGAATACTAATCATGAACTTCTACATTTAAGAATGAAGAATGAGGCGTCTATCAAAACCCCGCAACATCCACACATGCTGCAGCAACGGATCCCTGGAATATAGTCAAGGCTGGCGTCCCTGTGGTTGGACACCTAAAAGGGTTTTAAAAGTTTTTATAGCAAGGGTTAGTACCCAAAACATTTGAAAAACATTTAACAAATGATTAACTTGCAGTAATAAATAAATATGCATGCTCTTCATATTTTTAGTTAATATCGCACTCTCTCGAGGACTTCCTTACCCTTCCTCTATTATACCCTACGAATGCTTTAATTAAATTACCTAGTTACTCATTTCATGACTAGATAATTAACAAAGTTCCTTTATACCCACCCTACTCTAACTGAGTATGTAGTGATTTTGATATATAAGTTATTGGTAACATCAACTTAACTAAATCATTTCCCTTTTTATATTCATATAACTTCTACACTTGTTATACATGTGAAATCACTCACTTTTCATTTATATTCCGTATATAATTAATTATAAAATTATATACTTATAATCATATTCCAGCATTCACAATCACACTGTAATATATATAATAACTTGCAACCTCCCGAGTAAAAATACTCCCGGAATGTAAATTCTATAAAGTGCTATCCCACTAGGTATAATCACATAGCCTAGTTATCCCAAGTCAGAATTTTCACACCAACTTGATAAAAATAAATAATTGGAGGCGGTCATATTCCTTCCCTGAAAGTGAGTTGTCCCTCACCCATATAACGGACGCTATGACCTAGGGAATATACTCACCCTACTCCTCAAGCTAGGGGATTCATCCACTACGCGCAACCTCCCCCTATAGCACTATAGTAACAAATATCTAATCACTGATATTAATTGAGCACACCATATATATATATACTAACGCCTCCGTATATATAAATATAAAAGTCCCGGCTATACCGTTCACTAAAATCCGTAACATAAGCCTATTAAAATTATTAAGATTTTATGGTCCAACTCTAAGTATTAATTAAATTGCACTTTAATTAATTTAGTTATTGTTGGTGTCGCCCCCACCATAAATTTGGACTTACTCCCGTAGCCCAAAATAAATTTACTCGAGTCACAATTCCCGACTCTAATTTATTAGCCTCAAACCCTAATTAATCTATCTACAATTAATTAGATTCAAACTCATGTATTTAATTTCTCAATAATTAATTACATAAGGTTTTTATATAAAAAAATTCCCTCTTATATAACCAACTGGCGGAACTGCCAGATTCTGGCGACCGTCGATCGATCGACCCAGACCGTCGATCGATCAGGTCTTCGTCTTCTTCGCGAAGACAGGGCAGCCATGGACGGATTTTCTTAAACCCTAATCTCTTCTAACATGAGTTTTAAGCCTTCTTAACACCAGAGTATACTAGAAACCTTATTAGGATAACCCAGAAAGACTACAACAACCATCAATTCGTCCATAAACAACTGATTCATAAATTTTTGGGGAAAATCCATCTTTTTCCTTAAACACATTTTTACTCCAAATTTCTTCATCAAATTCGTTCTAATATATCTGGATATCATTCTTAACAGATACACATTAATATTCCAATATCAGATCTTTACATAACTCCTCATAATTTCGGCCAAAACAGATTCATGTTTTCTTTAGAATTATCAAAGCCCCATGTTTATACCATGAACCCCAAAACGAATTTTAAATTCATAACAACACACAAATATGAATTGAAAGACAGTTTTCATGCTATTGCAAGTTATTCACTTGCCTTAGGTTTCGTAGTGTCTGAATATGCGATGGATTCCAAGGTTGAAGATGACCTTGTTGGTTCTTTGAGATCCCCAAAATGGCTTTGGCTGCTGCTAGGGTTTCCTAACCCTTTAATTCCTTTCTCTCCTTAAGCTTAGCCAGCCCTTATTTCTTTTTATTAAGTTAATTAATCCATTCCCGTTTTTTGACTAATGGGCCAAGCCCAAGTGACCAAAATGCCCCCGAGTGGGCCCGACTATGTCTAAAAACGTCCCGTGACTCGTTTACTACCCCTGGGTACACTTTTCCGACTATCTCGGCCCATCCGGACTCAACTGTACAGTCATAATTTGCATCCAAATTAATTTATAAAAATACTTATCCCCCACCCAATATAGTCTATACCGACTTCCGGATGTGATAAGTACATATCTCGTCATTAATACTCGAAACGACGAAATTACATTATTACTATACACTCAGTAAATAATTTTCCCTAAATATTGACCATTCAATCCCAGATTAATATTTATATGTTATTCTATCATAATTAATTCATTAAATTACAACACACTAGTAATTTAGAATTTCCGAATTAATTAAATTTTAAATGTACCAAAAATACGGGGTGTTACAATTGAATCATTAATAATTCAATTATTTCGTACTTTTAATTTCAATGATTAACACCTCAAGATACCGTATTTTTTATTCAAGAACATGACTAACTATGATCAATCCTATAAATCTTTATCGAGATCCTACTTTTATCACGTGGGATTCATTCGACAATATCATATACAAATTCACACCACTTTTTATGGAATCAATTTCTCGAAAACCTCGTTTACACGCAAATCCCCCAAAATCAATTTTCATGATGTGAATTGAAACTACTACATATACATTTAAGCAAGATAATTACTTTCCTTAAAATTGTCATAGGGTCTGAATCTTCCTCATGTGTGATGAATCAAAGCTAGGAGTCCTTGAAATTTCTCCCAATTTGGCCTCCTCTAGAGCTTTCTCTTGATTTCCCCTTCATTTTACTCTATTCCTTCTCTCTAAGGGCGTTAAAATAATAAGGTGGATACCTCCTATCACTAACCCTAATATTTTATAACCTTAATCCCGAAATTAGGTTAATATGCTGATATAAAATGACCTGTACGCCCCTAAGTCTAAAAGCCCCCGATACCCGATTACAACTCTTGGGTACCTAATTTGACAGTTTTAACCAATTTCTAATAAACCATGCACTCAAAATCACCACTCGAGTCACCAAACATCAATATCCCGTCTTATTCTAAACACAAACTCACACACGCGTCCCGAATAAGATCCTATCGACGTGTCACTTTTACACACTTACGATGTGCTATAAAATAATAAAATTTCATTTACTTATCACACAAACAAATATAAAATTAATCAAGTTATTATAATAATACATAATTAGTACTCAATTTCTCGCTAATTAATATTCATTCCATTTTTTCCAATTTAATTAAATTACCGTGACACGTGTAATTTAATTATTCAAAAAGATACGGGGTGGTACATACTTCCCCTCCTTACAAAGGAATTTCATCCTTAAAATTCGGACAAGCCTAGCACTACACTATTGTTCCAACTAGCTACCCATCTATTCTAGTCACTTTTCACTGATACACTACATTATCCTTCTCAGCATCTCCTGTTGGCAACTACACACAACACATTAAAATCTTGCCAAAAGAAACTCCAACGCAATGATAAGCCTGGCACTACACTACTGTTCCAACTAGCGACCCATCTATTCTAGTCACTTTTCACTGATACACTACATTATCCTTCTCATCGTCTCTTGTTGGCGACTACACACCACACATTAAAATCTTGCCAAAAGAAACTCCAACACGATGAGCCTATAAACCACCGGCTCTATTATTTAAAAATCGAATAAAGGTCCAAACATTTATTGATGATACTATACCTTTTTGCCAATCAACATAATCCTTCTCATGTGAGTTATCTACACTTCACACTTGACCATAATTGTCAGTTCGCAGTGACGTAACTCTTATGATGTTTTCGATCTATACGATGATAACTTTGATTAACTCAATCCCTACCTACCGACTCTAAATCAAATCCAACTCATGAAACTTGTTAACTCACTACCCTTAACCAACCATAGGGTGGACGACAAGGCCTCCCACCTCATGTCTCAAAAGATGTATTTTTTAACATTAGCTTATATAAGTTATTACATGTAACTCTGCCAATGGTAATTTCTTCTCTCAATTACCTGAAGATCTAGAATATGCACTTCTTGAATCCTTAAACCTCCTAATCACTTTTCTCTCTTACTCCTTGATTTATGGGTAATATGCCTTACTCAAATGTAACTCAATCTCACACAAAGATCTTATTTCGACCCATAATAATATTGGGCGACACTTCGTGTTGTCTCATTCTCTTTCTTCAACAAAATGTTAGGAACACTGCCCGATAGTGTAACTCATCCAAATTAATAATAATTGCTCTATCTAGGTAAACCAATTCCACTAACCCAAAGGAAATGTTAACTTTTTTGCTATTTTGGTAACCCAACAATGAGCATTATCAGTCTACCTACCCATTTTTTACTTGAATCATAAAGTATTGCAAAATTTTTGGTTCATCTCCTCAAACTAACCTCCCCCCCCCCCCCTCACGAGTAGTGCAGCTGGTGGAAAACTTCGCCATGTCTCAGTCCACATCGATCCATAAGCTCAACATGCCACGTTAAGTGGTACATCTTACTCTCTTTATTGGAGTATACCAAAATTGTGACCCATGCGTCTACTTCAAAACTGTGCACTTCCTGGGTCCGTCTCATCGGTGAAATCAACATCCTATTTATGCACAAGCCACACTCAGAACTGGGTAGAGAACAACTCCGCTCTACTGTCCAAAACTATTGGATCCTCCCCTTTCCAGAGATATTCCTCGCCTGTATCTTAATAGTATTTCAAGCCATATCTTGGGTGATATCTCTCCTTTTGTACACATATCCGAACCATATTTCTCTTTAACGAGATTATGTCCATCTTAATATTCCAATTTTACTACTAACTTACCCATACACATACGTTCAACACATACATTTGCACGTCTTCTTAGTGCGTATGATACTAAAAATCCAACTAACTTGGGCATCGATACAACCTAGATCTCATGCATATCTGCATAATTATACCAAATGTAACATATTTATATCAAAGTAGGCCTTACATACGTGGCGTGACTATACGGTAAGGGTATACTCAATTACCTTACTAATCGTAACTTAATTATTCTCGAGATTTTCCCACTAATTCACAAGTGCTGCAAACGTTCCACAATGCTTTCTACCCAACACTACCCGAATCCACTGGTCTTAAATCATAAAATAACTCTCTCAACTCCCATTTTTATCCATATACACGTTCAATGACTATAATACTAAGCCCATGCCTTAATGATCACACCTCTCTCCACTATTGGCGCTCACTAAGGTTCTTGCGTGGGATGTCTCGCAAGTAAAATACAAACAAGGAACTCCCAGTACACTACTACCTAGCATTGCCAATCATCGAGATCCGTAGGCCCACAGTGAAAAATTTGGGACAGTCAAAACCCTATCCCCCGATGTGTAAGTCTAATACTCAACTCCCACAACTCTAAAGGAGTCATATAATACGACTCTCTCATCACCATTATGTTTTTGGCACTAAATCAATAACGAGCTCAATCTCTCCGCTCAACGGTAAATCCAAAATACCGTGAATTAAATCAGTAAAAGTCGCTATGCACCAGGATCAAATAAAATAAGACAAATATACTCTAAAAAATCTCCCCTATAATATAATATATACGCAGGATCGACCCTCTTCTAGGACGAGATATCACAAAAATAACACATCCTGCCCTAGAATCGAAAACGCGATAGCCTTACTATAACCGCCCACTATCGCTCAAACATCGCTAACTAGCCTTACACAAGATAACATCATGCTCGAATATAGTACCTCTCTAAAATGAGGAAATCCACTAAGCCATATCCTCTCAGTATTCATAGTCGCTCCACTATAGGTGGAACCAAAGAGAGCCCCGCTACTCAACAATAAATATAGATATACACACAATAGTGATACTAATGATAAAACCACTAAATTCTTATAATGCGCGAATTAGTGCTAATCAAAATTTGGTGACACACCCGTGTCACGTAACACTTACCCCATTTACCCAAGGGTAAAAATAACACCTTCAACCGCCAATGGAACTAGTTGCTCAACTGGTTCCTGTATGTAAGACTCTCATCTGAAATGTCCCAAGAACTATTGTAATTATTGTCCCTACTAGGAACCTTGCCCATATCCCTTATCTCTCTTCGAATAATATCGACGCATGTAGTGCTTCTCTCCACATATAAAATAACTCCCTATGAAAACCCATTATCTCTGGCCCCAGTGGCTATGTCGAGGCTGCCTTACTCTCTGTCCCTAGTAGCTTCAACCTTAATGGCTAACCCAGTTGTTCCCTTGGCTCCGCTGGCCTTGTGGAACATAATTATAGCTCTGATGGCCCTAACAAAATCCAGATTCACTCGATTGGAATTCCCTTGATCTTAAACAAGTCCCTTTAATGGTTATCCCCTATATGGTGTTCCACTAACACTAATATGTCCAGTTTTGCCCTACTGACAAGACTCTCCAATCTCTTGGCTCCCTTCACATTGAAGCATTGATATTGCCCTTGTAAAAGTATGACATTGACGACATCAATATAAGTTGTCCAGGTCAAATTTCCCCCTCAATGCTTGCGTATTCTACCTATGAGTCCATCATTAACTTAAGGACCATTTTTCTCCTTCATATCCAACTTGTCGGGTACAAAGCTTTCCAAGAGAGAACATTTTTCCTCATACTCGGTCACCATCCGACTCTCTTGTAATAAGTACAAAAATTTCCTTCGCATCTCTATTCAAATAATCGATGAAAGGATTTACGGTTAAACTGCACCATGAATTCCTCGATATTCATGGTATTTCTTATCAGATGTGGAGATTAACTCCTGTCACTACAACATTGCTCCTATGAGTTTAAAAATTGCCCAAAAATCCTGAGTGTGACTTCATTCCACCATTCACAATTGCCTTTGGATGTTCTCCTTCCATTGCCTAGCTACCACACGTCCGTAATTTCCCTTAACTCTTGTGAATGGCTCTTTTGAAAATCCCGTCTGACTCTCTTTTACATTGAATCGTCTAATGTAGAGGTACTTGGATAAACTATTGTGCCCTCATGGTCATCGATGTGTTAACTGTCTGAGAAACAGTAGTGGTAACCTATGCTGCGGTTATCGTCCCTTGAATACTCTGTGGCTTAGGCTGAGCCTCTCCTCCTACTGTCCTCCCATCGGCCCTCGCTGATCATCCTATATTTTTGGGTATATGAAGCCGAACTTAACTCATATATGATTCTCTTTAACCATACGCAATAGAAGAAGAACGAAAATAATAATATGAATCAACAGTCCTAAGCATAGGGCTCTACATCAAAGATAAAGCAACGCTAAAAATGTAATAAGCCGCACAGATCTTAAGGACACTAGAACCTGGCTCTAATACCATCTGTGACACCCCTCCTATTAAAACAATAGGTGGTCAACCCTCAATTAATATAAAATAAGAGTCTCATATGGCTCATTTTTAACATCACTGTCGAAATTCAATTAAGTACTAATCACCTATTAGTTTAACAAGCTGCATCAAATTTTAATCTTGAAATTACCATACCAAAAAAAAACCATTCAACGTAAACCCATGCAGTAAACAATATAATCAATAACACTAGTAAAGAATCTAAATACATAAGTAATAAAACCAAGTACCGTATAACCATCGGTTACTAAAAATAAAATACAATCATCTGGGCTTAAATAAATAAATCTTATAGAAAAGGAAACATGACCAACCGTATCTGAAAAAGGAAACCTAATCTAGATAGAAATAAATGTAGCGACTACTCCAAAAAAATCTGTAAGCCTCCACACCAGTTACAGCTACATGTCTCTGGAAAGAATAATCATCCTTGGCATTCTTGTGGATGGAAAACTAAAATTTTTTGGAAAATAATTTGATACGGGTAAAACCCAAAACACTACACCAAAATGGGTAAATTGTCATCCTTCCAGCGGCTAGCCTTGTCACGGTCATTGACCGTGATAAAAAAACACTCATTTTTTTTCACGATCAATGATCGTGATAAGGACTTGTCACGGTCAATGACCATGACAATCCTTATAATATTGTCACGGTCAAGGACCGTGACACGTCCATTGCAAATGTCTCAGTAAAAAATTCTTTTCCCTTCTTTTTTCCCCCCGTCGATTCTTCCCTCCTTTTTTCTCTTTCTCTCTACGCTGCTCTCCCTCTCTCTCTACTTTCAGGTTACTTTCTTTCTCTCTCTCTCTCTCTCTCTCTATCTTCCATTTATATATATATATATATATATATATATATATATATATATATATATATATATATATATATATATATATATATGTGTGTGTGTGTGTGTGTATGTGCATGTGTGTGGTGGGTGGGGAGGGGGTGGGGTAGGGTGGGGGGGTTGTTGTGTGTGTGTGTTGTGTGTGCGTGTGTGTGTAGTGTTGTGTGTGCGTGTGTGTGTCTGTGTGTGTGGTGGTTTAAGGGGGTGGGACATGGTGGGGGCGGGGCAGCGTGTGGAGAGGGGGGGGGGGGGGGGGGGAGGGGGCAGGGATGGATGGGTGGGTGGTGGGGTAGGGGGCCTGCATGTGTGTGTGTGAATGTGTGCAGGTGTGTGTGTATATATGCGCGTGTGTGTATATGTGTGTGTAGTGTGCGTGTATGAGCGTGTTTGTGCGTAATGTCCCTTGTAAACGAATTGAATGGTTATCAATTTTTTTAGTAAATTAATATATGATTGCCCCTCATTGTAAAATAGTAAATTAATATATGATTAATTATGAAAGTAGGATTGACCCTCATTATAAATTAGTAAATTAATAATTGTATACTTTAATTGTTAGTTTAATTGATGAAAATAATTAATTGAGTAGATGAATTAGAGGAGTATGGGATACACATTTGTTGTTGACATTTCTGTTAAATTATAGTGGATCGATGTTGAGTTGGTTAGTTTTAAAAGTGGCATGACAACTGGATTATTGTCCATATGGGGGTGGAATTTTTCAACTTTTTTTTGAAAATTACTTTGTATATCGAATAATATATATATATATATAGTATGATAATTAAAGGAAACATACTTGAAATTACATGTAGTGCGCATAGATACTAGTCTTCTAGTTCTTATGCGTATGCATTCAATAGCCCTTAGACCCGTTCGAGAGTCATTGCCCATGTAATGAGATCTCTCGAATTGTCCCGTTTGGACAGTTTGGGACTGCATAATTTCTGTATAATATTCTTAGTGGCTTAAAGTTGTTACTTTTGGAGGAAGTTCAACAGTCGTATCCTAATGTTCTTTGGGTACATACTTGACTGACAAGTGTGACTATTATTTCAATTGATCAATTGAAATAGCACTCACACTTGCCAATCTACGTCGTGTACTTGGAGAACTATGGGGATATGCTGCCGAATTTTTTTCAAATCGTAACAATGTGCATGAGCAGTTAAGTATATTACAGAAAAATGCGGTCTTGAATGGGATAGGACCACTCACCCTTTAGAGGAGATGGAGGAAATATAAATTTCTATTATAAATTGAATTTGAATATAAATAAGACATAATTAAATGAAACATACTATAAATCTAAGTTTTGTTTATACTAATCCATGAATATACACTTCGTACCTTTAATAGGTGCTTAGTTGTGGTAGCTATGATGGGATATTCGATATACAAAGAGTGGATGGGTGAGACAAATAAAATGGGGGGTGTGTTTCGCAGAGTTGCTAACGAATTTGTGAAATATGCAAAGAGATGTCATAATGATGAAGAGTTTCCGTGTCCGTGTTCTATGGGTAAGAATGGTAAGGTGTTTGAGTGGAAAATAGTTGAACTACATTTGTTAAGATCGGGTATGCAAGATAGTTATCAATTTTGGAGTTTTCACGGTGAATTGAAAGTTCCTTTTGTCCCCGATCAACCTTCACAACAACCTTCAACAAGTAGGATAGATGTAGAAGGGGACAACATAGATCATAATATGTTAGAGGATTTAGTTGATGATGCGTACGGAGTTTATGAAGCAGAAGAGAATGAAGTTACTGATGATGTAGAAGGTTCAAGTTCTCATGAATATATCACGATAAAACTTGATGATGACTACCAAAGTTTAAAATTTAAGGTGACCCAACCATTATACTTTGGCTGTGAGAAAGATCAAATAACTTTACATGCCATGGTTGGTTTGCACAGTTTGAAGACGCAATATGGTTTGTCTAGCAATAGTGTGACAGGAATTCTGAAATGGGTGAAGGGCTTATTACCCAAGGAGAATACACTTCCAAATAACTATCCTGTTATGAAGAACATTTTGAAAGGTTTGGGAATGAAGTATAAATCGATTCATGCTTGTGTGTATGACTGCATACTATACCGAAAGGAGTATGAAAATCTTGATCGTTGTCTGGTATGCGATGAACCTAGATATGTCTGTAACACCCCACCCGCCCGGGGAGAGCGAACGGAGCGCCACTACGATAAAACTAACCAAATCCACAAATAACAAGGTATAGAGCATCTAAAAATCCCACAACAATAAAAGATAATTACAAATCTCAAATCTCTTCAAATAAATACCAAGTCTCTCGAATTATATATAACAACTAACTCGAAAATAAAATACAAATCTCCAATGCTCTATATATCAAAATAATACAATCTTCTCATCTTGTATTAAAAATCTTCCCAAAATAATTCTCGCTAAAATCAATCTCCGTAGTGCCCCAAAATCCGCGCTAACCTGCCACTAAAAGAAAATATGGGGAAGTACATAATACGACAGGAAGATGCTCAACAAATATTAGCGGTGAATAAAACGTCACAATACGAATATGAATATTCAAATAAAATGTGGATCTCATAGGCAATTATATCACTATAATTTCTCAACAACACATTAACCGGTTCACCAAGCCTCACCACCGTACCGCGCCTATGCATCTTTTTAGCATATCCGGAAAAAGGAATATTGGCGGGTGCCCAACTTCCGTGCCATATTAAAATCTCATGACAACATGCTCAACACCAAATATAATACCACATGAATCGAAATTAGATTCCAAAAAATATTTCTAGATTTCCAAATGAATTTATCAATTCAAATATGAGTCAATAATCACAAGAAAACAACGAGAATAACACTCGCGAGATTAAGGAGCATATTGTGTAAAACCCCATACCTTAAAATCATCACATAATTCAGCCTCAAAATCTAATCACACCATCACGTTCTTCTCGCAAAAATAATCGAATCTCGTTCTAGCCCAAACTCAAAGAAACACCAAATAAGCCTTCTAATCTAAGGTTGAAATCTTGAATAAGTTTGGGGCTATGGTTTGTATATAAAAGGGAGTAATTTTGGAGAAGTCTTTTGGTTGAAAAGTTTGAGAAAAAGTTATTTGAAAATCCAAGCCACGAATTTGTTGATATATAAATGATTAAGAGTTTGATTAAGAAAATATTTATAATCAGATACAAACACTAAAAATTTTATTCCGGACGATCGGACCATTGTAATCTCTTGAAATTTTAGTATGTTGTAACGAACGACGAGATAGGACTTCTGACAAAAATTCAACTTGATCGTACGGTCGGATTTCTAAAAATATTATTTTTACTAGAGATTTTTATGTTCCGAGGACTCTTAGAGGTTTTATGTTTTGAGGACTCTTCTAAATAATAAAAATTCAATTAAAACTCCATTTTAATTCCAATTTCGAAATCGTTTGAAATTCTCGCCTTTATAAATAATAACCAACATATTTGAGCAATACAAATAATTTTATCTCAAAATTTATTTTTCCTCTTAATTTCTAAAATACCCCAAAAAATATGCGGGTGGTTACAATGTCCAATCTACTACTAAGGAAGACACAAGCTCAAAAGTGCCTAAAAAAGTATTGAAATATTTTCTCATTGGGCCTAGAGTAAAACTATTTTTCACAGTGCCATGGATAGCGGAGGCAATGAGTTGGCATGCCAGGGAAGAAGTAGGGGGTAATATCATGTGTCATCCTATTGATTCTACTGCCTGGAGGAGGATGAATTATGAATATCTCGATTTTGATCGAGAACAACGCAACATTCGTTTGGATATATCAACAAATAGTTTCAATCCATTTGGAAATCTGAGCACCAATCAGAGTGTATGGCCAATGATCCTAGCCCCACTCAACCTCCCTCCATCACAGTGTATGAGACCTGAATTTTTTATGATGGCTTTGTTGATACCTGGGCCAAAAGCACCAAGTGATGACATCGATGTCTACTTGGCTCCTTTGGCAGAAGAATTAAATGAGTTGTGGGAAGATGGTGTGCAATCATTTGACTCTTTTAGAAAAGAAGAGTTTACGTTAAAAGCTATATTGATGTGGGCAATTCATGATTTTCCAACTTATGGGACATTATCTGGTTGTGTAGTATATAGTTATTTGGGGTGTCCTATTTGTGAAGAGGAGACTGAATCTCTTCATCTATCCTTTAGCTCAAAAAATGTATACCATTGACACATGAGGTTTTTACCCCCGGATTATAGTTTCAGATTTGAGAAAGGTTCCAATTTTTTTATTGGACGGGGTTGAACATAGGCTACTGTCGAGATAACTTTCAGGTTCAGAAATTGAAAGTAAATCTTCTGAATGTGACCCTAATATGCCAGGTAAGAATCCCAAATTTAAGAATGTCAAGCATAAGAAGACCCCAACTGGGAATGAAACTGAGACAAGAAAGGCATGGTCTAGGAGGTTAATTTTATTTGACTTTCCTTATTGGAAGAATAACCCGGTGCGCCATGTATTGGATGTGATGCATGAAGAGAAGAACTTCGCTGAACATATTGTGGGCACTTGCCATGGGGGAGTCATTCGAAGGATGGAGAAAATGCACGAATAGACCTTAAATCGTTGAAACTTAAGCCACAACTATGTTTGAAATAAGATAGTAGGGGAAGGACAATAATTCCCCCTGGTGCATTTACTTTGACGAGTGGGGAAATGAAGGTGCTTTTAGACACAATATATAATTTGAAGGGCCCATCTACTTTTTCGTCCAACTTGTAAAGGATTGTGAATTATGCTACTCATGATTTACATAAGTGTAAGTCCCACGATTGGCAAGTGATCATGGAATTGGTTCCTCTATTGTTCAAGCATTGTTTCTCCAAGAACAAGGATTTACGGAGGGCTATTATTCAAATTAGTATTACATTATCACTCTTGTGAGAGAAGGTAGTCAATCGAGAACACATAGTGGCCAAAAAATTGACGGTGACCAAAGCGATTTGTGTGTTGGAGAAGTACTTTCCCCTAGCATTCTTTGACATAAGTGGTCACTTATTGGTAAACCTATGCGACGAGGCACTTCTTTGTTGTTCAGTTAGATATCGGTGGATGTATCCGTTTGAAAGATTGATGAAAGTTTTTAAAGATTACGTCAAGAATACGCGATACATTGTAGGATCAATTGTAGAGGAATACATAACCGTGGAGTCATCAATATATACTCAGGAATATGCCTGACTCGACTAGCGTTGATGACACTGATGAGTTCATCGATGATGGTGGTCATGTGATGGGAAACGAGTGAAATTAACGAGTTTGGAACATGAACAAGTAGCTCGTTATCTATTTGGCACACATGAAGATGTCGAAGAATAGAAAAAAGTAAGTTTCGATTATTTTCATGTTTAACATTATTTTAGATTATTTTATACATGTTTTATTTTGTAATATGTAGAAAATATAAAGCTTGTGAGAACAATAAAAGACGAAAAATAATGGTACAATCAGATAGTGAATTTAGGTTGTGGTTGACACAAGAGGTAATTATAATGAAAATGGTTGTTATATAACGTTACATTACACTCAAATTTTACAACTAATATAATTAATTTATCTATATTCTCAGCTCTTAAAGACGGGAGATGCGACATCAAGGCTTGCTCGTCTAGCCACTGGACCCTTGTTCGTGGCATAAGAGTACAAAAAGTATCGATTGAATGGTTACATTTTCGGCGCTAAAGTGTAAGAGGAAAGTAAAAATGTACAGAACTCGAGCATTTCATACAAGGCTCTTACTTTCTTTCAAGCGAGCGCAAAAGATAAAAACCTCGTTGAAGCTCAAATGACTTACTATGTTGTAATCCGAAATATATTTGAATTGGATTATATAAGCTTCAAAGAGGTTGTATTTTACTGTGACTGGGTAAGAGTTGAGGATAAAAATGCTTGTAAAGTTGATCCTGTCACCAATTTTATCATGGTTGACTTGTCCAAGTTGAAGAGAAACGACTACGTGAGCGATGAGCCATTTATTTGTGCATTTCAAAAGGTAACCAAGTGTTTTACTCGGAGTATATCAACAACGAGTCGTGGTCAATTGTTCAACACGTGCCAAAATGTCAATTGCCCAATCGTTGTGTAGACAAACATCACCAGTTGAAGTTGTCAATTTCACTTTCCATACCCCGCCACTTGGAACCTCTAGCAAAACATGGGAAAATATGGAAAGTGGAATTGACAACTTCAACTGGTGATGTTTGCCTACACAACTGTTGGAAGGAATTTACAGAGCATAACTCCATAGGAATATGGCATTTCTTAGTGTTCAGATATGAAAGGAATTATATTTGACACGATTGCTCGGGGTACATTAGTTGGAAGGAGGTGTCATATGAGCTCAAGTTAGCTATTTTTGTGGCACTACAGGTAATGTATTTATATTTATATGAATATTTCAATTTCAATTTCATTTTATATTTACATTATATTATTCTGATTTCAATTTGCTTGTTGTTAGCCCACCCCTTATGTGTAATACCCCGTACTTTTGGCTATATTTATTTTTGGGATTAATTAATTAAATTCGTATTAATTGGAAATTAATCCGGGTTAAAATACTAACGAGATACGAGTTGGTATTTGATTATGTGCATATATGAGTATATATGATTGGAAATTAATCCGGGTTAAAAATACTAACGAGATGCGAGTTGGTATTTGATTATGTGCATATATGAGTATATATGAATTTGGAATTATGAAATTTGTCGTGAGATTTATATACGGCATTTTAGAAATTTTGTTGAGACGCGTAGGACCACCGCGTCAAGTGTAATATTTTGACTATAAAAGTGAATTTAAAATTTATAAACCATATGGTCGTTTTGAGTGCGCCAACGCGTCCGGAAGGGTCGAGATAGTCAGAAAACACTAGTCGGGGGTGTAGTTTGGGTCCCGGGGTATTTTTAGGCCATACCGGCAACTTAAAGGGTATTTTGGTAATTTTACATTTTGAGGAATTAAAAGTGACGAAAATTAGGAGTATTAATCTGATTGATTATTGACCCACTAAACCCACTATCCAACCCACTTTAACCCTTTAAGCTACGGAGGTTATCAATTAGGTTTCCAAGTTCCCCAAAACAAACCCTAGCCACCTTAAGCCACCATTGAAGAAGGAGCTTGGAAGAGAGGAAATTCTGCAGAAAAACTCCATCAAACCTACACCAAAATCAGAAATCGAACCAAGGCAAGTGACTTTATCCCATTTAATTTCAGAGAATGTCTTTTCCATGTTAGAAATTGAAGAATATCAATTGTTCTTGAAAGATAATGAAAACCCATGTTAATTGAACTTTGAACTTGAAATCTTGAGGAGGATTTGCATGTAGAATGAGAGGTAGATGTTCCTACTGATGATATTTATGATTGGGTGAAATTTAAATCGAATTTTATTGGGTTAATTCATGATTCAAAAAGTTAGGGTTCATGTTCTTGAAATAATTGGGGGAAAAAGTGTAGAGAATTATATTTTGATTGATGTTAGAGAGATTTAATCCTTGAAAACATGTTAGGAGATGACTTGAATATGTTTAGGTTGAATTAGAGACCCTAAAACGTTGTTGGGATGAACTTTGGAGGAGATTAGAAGTGATAAAAAAGGATGAAAACGAATTGGGGAAAAATATGGGCCGAAACTGGTCAGTCGTTAGAAGCAATCCCCAGGTCGTTCGAACGAGCTTCTAACGAGTTGACCAGTCGCTGCTAACGAGAAGGGATTTCGTTCGATATCTCGTTCGAACGAGATATCGTTAGAAGGTACAGTTCATTCGAACGAACTGGAATCTCGTTCGAACAGCCTCATTCGAACGAGACTTCTAACGAGTTGACAGAGGAATCTCATTTGAACAGTCTCGTTCGAACGAGACTTCTAACGAGTTGACAGTTTGGTCCTTTTTGGACTGTTTTGATTTTTGGAGTTCCGTAAACTTGTTCGAGGAGATAGATAACCTTCCTTTGATGATGTAAGGGTAGATTTGTGACCTTTGGGTTATTACGAGGAGTAAATTTATATACGAGAGATTTAATTCAATGAACCATTTGGGTTGAGACGTGAGTGTCTACTATGACGTGAGGATGAATTATGTCGCGTATAATTACCAACCGAAATAGTATAAATTGTGATAATTATAAGTTAGTACGAGAATGTGATATGTACTACGATTAAACTATGGGATTACTAAGACGTGTGTTAACTTAGTATTGGTATATGAATTGTGTGTATGACATACCTACCATACTTGCTATCACGGGAGGTTTGCGTTAGCTTAGGGCCCTCTAATCCTTGTGTTGCCCGGATTTAGACTGGTTACCTTGATGAACATAGGTCATAGAACGACTTATTGGGATATTAATAAGTCCGCTGATCGTGGGAGCGTAGGTATGTGCGTGACCCATGTGATGTGACTGTGTTCGCCTCCATTATTTGTGATGTTGTTATCTGTGAACTATTCCTGAGAGATTCGGAATATGTAATCCTTATGTACGTGATGTACCGGGATGGATTGCAGAGTATGTGTGCACCGCAACTTAGTTCTCGGGTTGCTTATACTGTATAATTATGATGTGAATGATATACACTTAATTAATGGGAACCTTCATGTTAATGTTGTGAATATAATTACGGTATTGTTTTGAGAAACATAACGAGTTAGCCGATAGTAATATATTGCATATTGAGCATCTGAGTTTGCGTTAAACCCCTACTTAATTACGAGCGTTATTACGTTAAGAGAACCGAGTAATAAGGGTAGGACCTATGATAGTCTAGCTAGATATGTTGTCACGTAGCTATTAGTCTGTATCACTCTAGATGGGTACTTACGTTAGGAGTGCACAGTTAGACGAGAGGTGAGAATATCATGTGAGTGCACGTCCTAACATGTACTTTGCATTTAATGTTTTAAATGTTTTTAAAGCCCTTGCAGGTTTTTAAAATATAACTCCACATTCGGGCTCTGACTCGTTTGCTTTTCAAATCTTTTTCTTGTAAAACCATTTTAGGTGCCCAGCCACAGGGACACCAAGCATAGGATTCTCATTCAGGTGACGAGCTGTAGCTGTTTGTGGAAGCTACAGGGATTTGCTTGTAGACGCTTCTATCTTTTGGATTCCAGAGTCACTATCTATCAGTTGTAGGGCATGTTGCCCATTTCTATTAGAGACATCTTTTACATTTCAGTTTTGTTTCAGACTTTGGCATGTATTATTTCAGTATTCAGTTTAGTTGTTTCAGTTGTGGGTTTGTAGTGAGGAGTTCTCCTCCAGATTTTATTTACATTATGTGATGGTTATTCGTTTTACTTCTGTATGGTGAATGGTGTTACTTATTTCTTCATTACACTTGTTGCATGTTAATCAGACTTTAATTAAAATTTGGCAACTTACTTTTTAAATACTAGGTGGTTAGTAAAATTAAAATGTTTTCGACAGTGATGCTATTAACTGAGCCAACTTGGCATTTTGAATTAATTTAATAAAGGAGTAGCTACCCGATATTTAATTATTCGGGGTGTCACATTATGGTAATCTTGGCTCCACCCTTGGTTATGCCACATGTTTATTTAAGCTTCTTCGGAGGATTTCCAATGTAAAGTCTCTTTCATTATCATGTTCTACCATGTTGGTAAGCTATAATATCTCTGCTATTGTTGCTTGCATAAATGACTATATTTTTTAGATTTATTACTTTTCAATTCATTTATAAAATCTCTCTTATGCAGTGGCTGATTCTTATCGTGGAACTGGAACTTGAAATTGGTGCTGGATTTTCACAAAAGTTGTCCTCTTCTAGAGGTTCGTATCTTTGAGGTACATCAAGGGTTCATAACATCATTTCCAACTAAATAGTTTGTAAATTTGAGATAATTGATGGTGATGTTGTTTCTTCTTATATTATGGTTTTTCATTTTGTTGTGAACAAATCGGGACATCGTGGTTGGAATGGTATGTGCCTGATTGTTTGAGATCACACCTAAAGACAATCAAAATTACGGGATTTGGGTCGAACAATGGAGTTGAACAGTTGAGGTACTTTGTGGAGAATGCCAAAGTTTTGGAGAAGACTATAATAAAGATGAAGGGTGGTGTTGAACAATTAAATCTTCCAAAGTGTTCAAAGCACATGATTAGTAAAATAAGTAAATTAATAAGAACATTGAAACGACAAAAATATAGCATGACGCGAAGTTGTCCCATTTGCATATTGTTTCTATTTTGAATGTATATTTGCATTATCTATAGTTTATTTGGATATATGATGTTTGAACAGGTACAACGTTGCTACAACAGGTACACATATACTGCTGGGAAGTGGCAGTGGCCATACTGCCCAGAAGATTTTTTTTTCAATTCTGCCTAGAATTGTCACGATCATTGATCGTGACAAGTCTGTAACAAAGGAAGTTATCACGTACTTGTCACGGTCAATGACCGTGACAATTTTTTTTTATAAACCATCACGGGTTTGTCACGGTCATAAACCGTGATAAACTTGTCATGGTCAGGGACCGTGACATGACCGTGACAAAAAAAGTTGTCTTGCCCAGAATTGTCATGGTCATTGACCTTGACAATTTGAACTTTCCAAGGTCAATGATCGTGATAATTCGATAGATATGGTGTAGTGAAACCTTTTAAAAATATTTGCAATTAATTAAAATGCATTAATAAATATGCAGTACAACCTTCCATATTTAAGGCGATATCGCACTCACATGAGATACCCCTCACCTCTCAATAATAGTGCGCACCTAAAGTATGTTCTTAACCCTCCTAGTTATTCTACCCCGCCTAACTATTCTCCATATAACCATAGGTCCAAACACTACCCTGTATTTCACACATTTTATACGATTAGCTTTCATATCCGCATAACAATTATAATTCTCACTTATAACTAAATCAGTTCATTTCAAATAACTTTCACTAGTTATTAATTCAATATTCACAAGTTAATATCACATAATTCGTTTCCAATAACTTTCCCTAGTTATCAAATCATTCTTAACAATTAATGTCTTATGTCCATTTATAATTTGCTTCACACACACACACACACACACACACACACATATATATATGCACACACACACATAAACACCTAGAATGGGATAAACGTAACACGTAGCAACCGATTGCATAGTCACGTGACTCCCGATTTCTAAAGATGATCTAAACTTGCAAATAGTTAGACTTAGGCTCGAAAAGATGCCGTTGAAGGGGAAAAAAGAAAAATGATACACAAACAACCCCGCATGACTCACAAACACCTCGTACTGAACCAACATCACACGTAGCAACTAACGTGTAGTCACAAGATTCCTAATTTGAGAATATTATCTAAACTTGCAAATAGTTAAACTTAGGGTTAAAAATATGCCATTGAAGGGCTAAAATGTGAAATGACTCCTAAATGCCCTTTCAAGATGCACGAACAGCTCGCACGGGACCCAAGTAACACGTATAGATAAAACGTATAGTTTGCGACTCCTTCTATTAGAATATGAGACTGACTTGTGAATAGTTTGACTTAGGCAGGAAAATATGACGTCAAAGGGTGAAAATGCAAAACAACCTCCAAATGACTCTACTAGAGGCACAAACACCTCGTAAGGACCAACGTAACACGTAACAACTGATCGCATAGTCACGGGACCTCAGTTTCAGAATATGATCCAAGCTCGAAAGAGGTACGAACACCTCGCACGAGACCAACGAAAGACATCGAAACTGATTGTGTAGAAGGGGACTCCCAATTTGAGAATATAACCCAAATTTTTTAATATCTATACTTAGGCTTGAAAACATGCCGTTGAAGGGAAAAAACACAAAATATCCCCCAAACAACCCATCAAAGAGCATGAACACCTCGAACGGGACCAACATAACACGTAGCAACTGATTGCATAGTCACGGGACTCTCGATTTCAGAATATGACCCAAACATGGAAATAGTTAAACTTAGGCTTGAAAATATGCCGTTGAGGGGCAAACATGCAAAATATCCCCTAAACGGCCCTGAAAGAGACATCAACACCTCATATGAGGCCAACGTAACACGTAGCATTTTTTCATGTAGTGATAGGATTCCTGGTACCCGAACTTGCAAATAGTTACAGTTAGTTTTCAAAATATATTATTAAAGGGAGAAAACATAAAACAACAACAAAACGAACCCATAAGATGCACGAAACACCTCGTACAGACCCCACATTACACGTAACAACTCACCGTGTAGTCACATGACTCACGATTTGAGAATATGACCAAAAATTAAAACTATTTAGACTTAAGCTTGAAAACATGCCTATATAAGTCAAAAACACAAAATAACCACCACACAACCCCGCAAGATGGACGAATACCTCGAACGAAACCAATATCACACTTATCAACTAACCCCATAGTCATAGGTCTCCCGATTTGAGAATATGACCCAAACTTGTAAATAGTTAGACTTAGGCTTGAAAACATAACCTTAAACAGAGAAAACACAAAATAGTTCCGAAACCACCTGACAAGAGGCACATATAACTCGTATGAGACCAACGTAATTTGTGGCAACTGATTGCGTAGTTATGGGAATCTTATTTTGAGATTCCCATAACCAAACTTTCAAATAGTTAGAATTAGGCTTAAAAACTTGTTGTTGAAGGGTGAAAATGTAAAACTGCTCCCAACTAGCTCAACAAGAGCCAAGAACACCTGTAAAATTGCTCCCAACTAGCTCAATAAGAGGCAAGAACACCTAGCAGGAGATTAATATAACACGTAGCAAATAATCGTGTAGTCACGGGACTCCTAGTTTGAGAATAAGACATAAACTTCAAAATAGTTAGACTTACGCTTGAAAACATATTATTGATGGGTGAAAAGAAAAAAAAATCCCCCAAACGACCCGCAAGAGGCATGAACAACTCACACGGGATGAACATAACAGTCAGTAACTAATCGTGTAGTCATGGGATATGACCCAATCTTGAAAATAGTTAGACTTAGGATTTAGAAGATGCCCTTGAAGGGAGAAAAAGAAAAATAGCCACCAAGCGGCCTTGCAAGTGGCAAGAAGACCTCACACGGAACCAACATAACGCGTAGAAATTGATCGCATAGTCAGGGGACTCCCAATTTGAGAATATGACCTAAATTTGTAAATAGTTGGACTTAGGCTTGAAAATATGCCGTTGAAGGGTGAAAATGTAAAGCAGCCCCCAAAAGGCTCCGTAAGAGGAACGAACACCTCACAAGGGATCAACAAAACACGTTACAACTGATCGCGTAGTTACAAGACTCCTAACTTAAGAATATGACCAAAACTTTAAAATAGTGAGGTTTAGGCTTGAAATATGCCGTTGAAGGGAGAAAATAAAACCCCCCAAACGATCCCACAAGAGGGACGAACACATCGCAGGGGATAAATGTAACATGTAGCAACCGCGTAGTCATGAGACTCTTAGTTTTAGAATATGATCCAAGCTTGAAAATAGACAGACTTAGGCTTAAAAATGTGACATTGAAGGGCAAAGATGTAAAAAAACCCAAATGGCCCTGCAAGAGGCACGAACACCTCGCACGGGACAAATCTAACACGTAGCAACTGGTCGTATAGTCATGAAACTTTTGATTTTAGAATATGACCCAAACTTGCAAATAGTTTGACTTATACTTGAAAACATGCCGCTGAAAGGAAAAAAATGTAAAAATAGCCCCCCAAACGGCCCCACAAGAGGAACAAACACCTTGCACGGGACCAACGTAACACATAGAAACTAAAAAACATGACATTGACGGGAAAAAATATAAAATAACCCCCAAGAGGAACAAATATGTCGCATGGAGACAAAGTAACACGCTGTGACTGACCGCGTAGCCACGGGACTCCCTATTTGAGAATTTGACCCAAATTTGCCAATAGGTAGACTTAGGCTTGAAAACATGTCGTTGATGGGTGAAAACGTAAAAATAATAACTAAATGGACCCGCACGAGGCATGAACACCTCACATGGGACCAACGTAATACGAAACAACTGATCACGTTGTCACGGGACTCCCTGTCTAGAAATATAACCCAAACTAGAATATAGTTAGACTTAGGCTAAAAAATATTGAAGCAGGAAAATTCAAACTACTCCCAAAAAATCCATACAAGAGGCACGAACACCTCACATATGACCAACACCTTCGCCTCTCACTCGCGCGCATATAACCCACTCATCTTCAAACTTTGGCAGTTTAAATTTAGGGTTTTGAAACATTGAATTTAAATTTGATATGTTTTATAAAGCCATTTGAGTTAGTTCCTGAATGAAAATTGCATAACTTTTGAAGAGGCGATTTTAAGAATTTTGGTAGGCGAAATTGAGCTATTGAGTTTCTATAAAAATGGTGAAATTTTGACTAAGCATAAGTGACTGAAAGCTATGATTCTTATTTCGGCATCATAAGGATTTTGTTTTATATTGAAAATGTAGCAAAACTATCTTGGTTTGAGAGATTTCGGTCAAGTAAAACTCTTGAATTTGTTTTCTGAAAATTCCAAGCTTGAAAACTTCAAGCTTTGATTTGAGGTGTCAAAAACTGTCCTTGGTTCAATTAAACCTGGCACCTAGGTTCCTAAGAACCTAAACTCAACTTACCTCACTTTGAAACTGGTTCAAAGTCAAGAAAGTAGAATCCACCATTGAAACTCAAGCTTCAATGGAGTTTTCTAGTTTTTGAGCTATTTTTAGTGCATTCACATGTTAACTAATACATGTATACACATAATTATATTCTATATAAGTTCAAAGACATAATCAAATTAAAGAAACAAATATTCGTACATAAAATAACATAAGTGTAAAAACTCTCAAAATTTTAGATTGGAAAAGGTCTCAACTACTGTGGGTTTTTACTGAGGTGAAGAGGGCCTTTTATGGGGTTGGTGTGTAACAACCCCTCTAAATATACTCTAAATATTATGTTAGTCCATCTAGAAGGTAATAAATTCCAAATAAACCCTCAGTTTTAACAAATTATAAAAACACCCCTAAAGAAAGAACTAAGTTAACTTGCACTATTACATTCCAATTAAAACCCAACTTTCACTCAAAGTTTTACCAAATGACTTATATTTTATAGAAATAACATAACCAAATCCATTTGGTTTGGATAATTTCACATAATCCCCTAAACGTTTATAAAATGATTTAAAATCCCTTAATTCTATACAAAAACTATCCAAGGGCCTAAACCAAAACCCAAACTTATTTAAACTTACTCTCTTACTGACATGGTCCCAACTGGACTGTTGACATGACATGTGCCACATGGAGTACCGTGGGTACCCATTTACCCTCCAGATAAGCCTTGATGAAACTTGTGCAAATTTAACTCCATCTTCACCTCCAAAACCACCAATCAAATCCTCTCCACAAACCCTATAAATACCCTCCTTCACCTCAATAAAAACTCATCCCGACTTAAAGTTTTTCTAATGTAAAGTTTTAAGAGTTTTTATGTTGCTATAAATTATGCTTGATTATTTGTTTCTTCAAATTGGTTATGTTTCTACATGTATATAGAATATAATTATGCGTTAACGTGTGCATGCACTGAAATAGCTCAAAAACAAAAAAACTCCATTGAAGCTTGAGCATTAATAGTGGATTCTTCTTCCTGGACTTTGAATCAGTTTCAAAGTTAGGTAAGTTGAGCTTATATTCTCAACAACCTAGGTGCAAGGTTTAATAGGACCAAGAACATGTTTTGATGCCTCAAATCAAGGTTTGAAGTTTTCGGGCCTAGAATTTTCAGAAAACAAATTCAAGAGTTTTCCTCTACCAAAATCCCTCAAACCAAGCTTGTTTTGCTATATTTTCAAGGTAGAACAAAACCCTTATAATGTTGGAATGAAAATCATAGGTTTCAGTCAGTTATGTTTGTCAAATTTTAGTCATTTTTATGAAAACTCAGTTGCTCAATTTAGCCGACCAAAATTCTTGAAACCAATATGGTTGGATTCCTCTTTAGAAATTATGCAATTTTCATTGAGGAACCAACTCAAATAGATTCCAAAAACATATCATATTCAAGATCAAAGTTTCACAATAGTAAATTCAAATGTTCGAAGGTTTTAGATGAGTGGGTTACATGCGTATGGGTGGGAGTCAAACCAGGTGTGTGTATTATTTGATTAAGCACGTGAGGGCGCATTTCCAATCAGAATATTTTGATTCCCCCTCCCCCAAATTTTATTTTTTAATTATGAACAAAATGGTATATTACATCACCTTGTTTGGATCCCAGGAAAGCATTTTCTTAAGAAAACTAGTTTTAAAGTTTAAAATTAAGTTTTAATTTCGCACTTAACTCCCCGACCAATTTTTCAAGTATTTTAAAACATCCCAAACTTTTTCTGTAAAATATTTAGTTCAAATAAATCCATTTTATCTCTTATCACTAAATCCAAATCCAAATAGAAATAATTAAAAACATTATTCTAAAAACTTCTAAAAGTTATATATTATACCCTTTTAGTTATTCTTACACTGAAATTTTTCATAATTTAGTATCTTATTGCATCATATAAGCATTCTTTTAGGCCTATATGACTTACTTATACTCTCCATGATTTCAGGCTATCTAGTCAACCCCAGTGAATTAGATGCACAAGCTCAAAATTCGGAAATTCAAAGTACATGATTTTAATTTATGTATTAAACAAATTGAGCTTATGTCTTTCAAAATTTCTGATTGTCATATCACTCTGTGATAATTTTGAACTCATGTTTCAATTACTAACTCATTTGTGTAGTTCATATTTATTTCGTATATTGATTCTCTCAATATTTTAGTTATCCCTAAACCCAATAAGCCGTTACAGTCTACGACTTCAGTGAAAGCCACTGAACTCCTTTTACCCTAAATTGTGGTATAGCCTTACAACCTACTATAATAATTGCATATTACCCTACAATTTTTTACCATTATTAATGAAACCCTTAGTAGCATACCTTACCGTTCAAGGATTAGACTCTGGTATACCACGATTGTTCTAATTGGCCTCTAGGACTCCGATGTTATGCGCCTAGTTTATATTTGCTACATACATATGAGTACCACTATAGATAAGTGTGCCAATCCTTTATTATTATTGTTCCACAACTATTTTGGGATTGCATGTCCAAGTGTATGGTATTCTTTAGATGATATTGTAATGGTGTGCCTATACATTTGAATCCCTTATCACCGATAATTTAAGGATTATATTGTTATAGTTTGAACCTTTATCTTAGTGACTTAATACACCACATTATCCATTTACATATCATTAGACTGTGACACCCCGCCTAATTAAACATCGGGTGATCAGGCATTTATTAAATTAAAACAGGTTTCTCAAATGGTTCATTCTTAGCATCACTGTCGAAAACTTTTTAATTACTAATCCCCTAAATAAATATTAGTTCGGTGCCAAATTTTATCTTTCTTAAAACAGATAAATCAACCATGCGGAACGAAGTATAAAAATAACCATGTACTATAACCCAATCAACAAAGTGTAAGTACAAAAGAATAAGAGTAATACCGAATAAACCATTGGCTAAAATCCTAAAATAATAGTAGAACAACCACTAGTCTGAAACTAAACATCTGAGACTGATACCGGACCACAAGTCCATACAAATAATAGTGTGAGATACTGCACTAGATCTGAATGAGAGATATCGTCTAATTAAAATCCTGTAAGCATCCACTATGCTACAGCTTCGAGTCCCTGGAAAGAAATCATCATACATGGCATCCCTGTGGATGTACACCTAAAAGGTTTTGAAAATATTTTATAGCAAGAGTTAGTACTCAAAACATTTTGAAAATATTTAACAAGTGTTTATCACAATATAAAATGCAATTATTGATTACACATGTTAGGTTCTCGTACACTCTCTTGAGTTTACTCACCCCTCATCTTTTGTTCACACCTAACATTCTACACTTAGCCTACCTAGCCATATCTCCCAAGCCAACTAGGACTAAGTAATCATCTGAACTTATCTATACTTAAGTTCTCGTATCGCCCACACAGTACATCCATTTCATTAACATTTCACGAAGGTTAATTAATACTCAAGTAACATTTCACCTATGTTATGTTTCAAAACTTCTCATTTAGTTTCACTACTAAATTTCTACAATTATCACAATTTCTATCTTCCCACTTTTGTAATTAAGTTTCACTACTTAAATTACTAAATAGATATTCTCTATCTAACGTTATGTTTCGTAATTAAGTTTCTCTACTTAACTTACCAGTTCGGTATGTATCTTTAAATACATAATATATATCAATCTACTAACACACAGAAGTAGAATATCATCAAGTATATATTTCACACACAATATATACTAAATATCAGTCATTACTATTTTGTCCTCTTTACACACATAAAAGACTCTTGGTTCGGAATGATTCATCGACCCCAAGTAAGAATTGATTTGGAATGATACATCGACCCCAATTATTTATATACACAAATTCTAGCTCAGACTCTTTCATCACGCCACCAGTTCAAAGGTTTGGTTCGGCATTTTATATCGACCCCAAACATATAATAACCCTATGTTAGTTCGGACTATCTCATCGACCCTAACATAGTTAATTTAGGTATACTTCTCTCGACCTAAAAGATCATATAATTCAGTAGGTACACGCCCGACCTATTAATTATGTTCGTACGTAATATTTTAATCTCTTATATCTATCGTACAATATTCGCTTTACGATTTATCTCATTAATCGCATTTATTTGAGTATTCACACAACTCCAAGGGTCCTAGTTACCCCTCACATATAATTTCAGTAGTTATTACTTACCCTACTGGTATATTACTTCAATTGACTTTACCTCGCTTTGTAACTCAATTCCGAATTCCCCGATACTCTACTAAATCGGATTATTCTCGTCGGTCCATAATCCAAGTCCTACACTCAATTGCCTCATCAGACCTCGACAATATACATACTGGTCTTATTCTCACTCCCATATAAGTATAATATGAATCCTAGGATACCCATTCATTTTCGGAAATAAAAAAAACTTAAACACGGAAAATTCCAGAAAAACATCTTACGTCGATCGATCGACTACTGGGTTCGATTGATCGACCTAGTCGATCGATCGACATTCGAGATCGATCGATCGATTGAGCAGGGACAGACATAGTTCGTCTTCTTCGTTAACCTCTTCCTCCATTAACAAATCTCCAAACTTCATTATAGTCCACCAAACTTTGACCCAATGATCCTAACATGTTTCCACATATACTAGGACAATTCCTAACGTGTCAAATACATCAAAACCCCAATTCCTTTAAAGAAATAGTGAATTAAACCCAGAATTTCTTAAAACCCTAGTTATGGTGTTCTTCCCATATATCCATTCAAAACCCAGATTTTATTTCGAAATAATCATCAAGTCTACTCTGAATATTAATCCTCTACATATGTTAAATCATTCTACATGCGATTCCTATCCCAACATGTATAAATATCATTATTCTCCTATCAAGATATTGATTTAACAAAACTACTCAAAAACCCTACATATGGGTATTATAACTTTATAATTTTTGCAATAAATAACATGCCTTGACAGAGGGAATCTGATTTCATGGAGTTGATGATGGATTGATCCTTCTCTTCTTCAATCCTTCCTCCTTTGGCTCCTAGGGTGCAAGATCCAAACCCAACCTTCTCAAAAGAATCTTCTAAGCCTTGAGAATGGTTTTCTCCTTATCTCTAATGATATTGGTGTTTAAATGGGTTTTCTAACCCTAACCCCTCTTTCATATGGCTGATAAAAGGCTCTCAAATTCGTAGGTCTCCATGCCCTCTCATGTTAAAAGATCAAAACTCCCCCGAACGATCTCGGTTTAGTCCAAAATTATCTCGAGACTCAACTAGTACCCCCGGGTATACTATTTTGACTAATTTTACCCTTCCGGACTCATCTGTGACCTCTAAATTATCATTTGAGTCACTTAAAACTATTACTCGTTCTCACCCCAACACGATCTACACGCGTTAAGTAACTATTTACCACTCGCACTAAGTAAATATAATGAGGCAATATAAATCAATATCTATCTCTCGATTAATATTCCATAATTACAATTTTTAATAAATCTCATTAAATTACTCCTCTTACGTAATTTAAATTAAGCCGTATTTTCTCATTTAATTCTCCAATTTAATTAAATAGAATATTCAGAAATGCAGGGTATTACATACTTCCTCCCTTACAAAGGAATTTCGTCCTCGAAATTAGGATGAGGCCGGTATTAAGACTAAGGACCTTAAACATCACTGCATCCTCTAATAGAATATTCAGAAATACGGGGTATTACATAGACTCCAATATACCCCTGAAAATTCTATGGTATTTCAATTTGTCTCCAGATTTTATGATATCAATATTAAATCCTATTACTCTCTAACAATACATTTTTCTCCTGTGCCTTGTACTTGGCATGTGTACTTAATTGTTTTCCTTCCAGATGGACGATGAACGTGAGGAAAATGAGATACCTACCGCACGTTTGGACTTTTGTTCTATATTACCTCAAAAAATCTTTTCGGTTACGTATGTATGGGTGGTAATATACAAGGATAGTAGTCCCCGCTGGAATATCTACATCGCGGATTATCAGCTTTTATGATTCCCGAATGTTTTCTACAAGTTTTACCTTATAAATGGCATGTACGAATAATTATTTATTTCCATTTATTTCAGACTCATCTATGTAATAAGATGCTAGGCCTCCCCATAATAATATCTTTTAAATTCTGTTGCCTTTAATTTATTTATTATATTTAATTTGCTTGTGACTTATGATTAAACCATATAATTCGTAAATGCGACATTGTGGGGAGGAGTTTATTGGTTTGTTTGGGAGGTGAGTTTCAGCTGAGTTTGCACAAGTTTCACCATGGTATATGTGGATGGAAAATGGGTAACCGTAGTACTCCACATGGCACATGCCATGTTGACAGTCCAACTGGTCCCATGCCAATAAAGGATCAAGTATGAATAAGTTTGGGTTTGAGTTTAGGTCCTTCGATAGTTTTTGTATATAATGTAGGGCTTTTAAGTTACTTTGTAAAAGTTAAGGGTCTTATGTGCAATTATTCTAACCTAATGGATTTGTTCATGATATTCTTAGAAAATATAAATCATTTGGTCAAACTTTGAGTGAAAGTTGGTTTTAAATTGATACATGAAAGTGTAAGTGAACTTAATTTTTCTTTTAAGGGTATTTTGGTAATTCAGTAAAGCCCATGGTTTATTTGGAATTATTCAATTTTAGAGGGACTAAAGTTCTATTTAGAGTGTATTGTTACATTTTAGGAGTTGAAAAGATACTTAGGATAACCCCCATTGCTCTCTCGGCCAGTCGTGGGAGAAATTTTTTACTTTTACCTTGGTGTTTCTGAGTCAACAGTAAGCTCGTTTCTCGTTCAACTAAATAATTGTGTTTAGAAACCTATGTACTACACCAACAAGGCTTCCAGGGGAGTAGAGATTTGATATCCATGGCTAGAAAAATTATCTTTGGCCCTTATTGAGGCATAAAGGAGAATGAAATCCTACTTCTAAGCACTCACCATTGTGGTCTACACGGATCTACCCCTATGACAAGTTATTAATAAATTAGAGAAGTTTAGAAGGCTAATGTTTTGGGCTGTGTGATTAGGAGAATATGAAATCCTTTACGAACTTGAAATGACATTAAAAGGATAGTATGTGGTATACATCATACTCGAAATCAATTATGAGAAACAACTGGCGATCAAAAATCATCTAAAGAAGTACTGATCGAGAAGACTTGTTTGAAAGAGAGCTCAATGTTGATTATTACTGTATAGATCTCTCGTAAAGATAGTTCCAAACCATACATGCTCGAAATATATTCTGCAGGGTATATCACCGAACGATTAGAGGAGAAAAATAATAAGTTGTTCATATATGGATCCTTGGGTGAAGAAGGATTCGATAAGGAAACCCCTATCTAGAAATTATAAGTGGATGGGTCATCTTGTGCAACTGGAAATGGAGTAGAGCTGATTTTGAACAACCCTGATGATATACACGTGGAGTATGCACTCCACTTACAATTTCACGCCTCAAATAATTAAGCAGAGTATGAAGTACTGATTACAAGACTACAAAGCATTATCTCTAGGTGCCGAGAAAATTATTACTCGCAGTGACTCCCGATTGATTGTTAATCAGGTGCTTGGAATATACGGAGTCAAAAGAGAGATCATGATAAAGTATATGGATAAGTGTCAAAGAACTATCTCTAAGTTCTCATCAATCAAGATGGTTCAAGTTCCAAGAATTGAGAATGCTCGAGCATATGCCCTTTCTCTACTTGCTTCGACAACCAAAATAGAGTTGAGAATGACAATTCTATTGGAAATCCTAGAAAATAAGATCATAAATGAAGAGTAAATTGACTTAATAGCAGTTGACTTGGACCCCTATTTGATGGATCTAATTAAGGAGTACATTGATAAGGGATCCTTGCCTAAAGATCCAAAAGAAGAAAGGAATCTGAGATATTGAGCAACTAGTTATGTATTGGAAGGAGGCATCCTCTATAAAAAGGGATTTATCGTGTCCTTACTTAGACGTGTTCACCCAGTGAGGTAATGACCTGATTAAAGAAGTTAACGAGGGATCATGCGGAGCCCACTCGGTAGGACGATCATTGTCACATAGGGTAGCTATGTAGGGGTACTGTTTGCCTACTGCTAAGCTAGATTGCTTTTCATAGGCCAAAAATGTGACAAATGTTAGATGTTTGCTGCCATCCATAGACGACTGGGGGCCCATTTAACAACGATCAAATCCTCTTATCCATTTTCTCTATGGGGAATTGATTTGGTCGTCCCATTGTTAAGAACAAACGGGAGATTTAGATACCTAGTTATGGCCATATATTACATCACAAAGGGAGTGGAAGATGAACTACTGATCCAAATGCCTTACGAGAGGGTTGATCAGTTTATATGGACGAATATCATATACCGATATGGCATGCCATATGCTTCATCATGAACCATAGAACCTAATTCGATAATCAAGAATTGAAGGATTATTGTGTACAAACCAAAATCCAAAGCTGCATTGTTCTCTAGGACATCCCTAGTGCAATGGACAAATGAAAGTGACAAACAAAACTCTACTCGATGGGTTGAAAAAGAGGCTTGATGATGAAAAGGGAAACTGGATCAATGAGATACCAAGTGTTTTATGGGCCTATAAAACCATGTCGAGGATAGAGACCGATGAAACTTCTTACATGCTGGCGTTTGAAACAAAAGTAGTAGTCCATATGGAAATAGGTCTGCCAAGTCATAGTGTCCTTAATTACGACTCCTTCAAAAGTGATCTGATGAGGAGGCTTAACCCATACCTGGTGGAAGAACTAAAATAATTCTACACTACGAGTAGCATCCTACTAGTAGCATACTGCCAAGTTCTACAGCAGAAGGGTCAAGCCAAGGAATCTAAAAGAGGGGAATTATGTTTTGAAAAAGATGATTCAGAAAGGAAACAAGTTGAAGCTAATTGTCACGATCCGTATAGAATTTTTACTATTGTTCGACCTAGTACTTATCACTTGGAAACACTTGAAGGGGAGTAATTCAAGAATCCCTGGAACGTTGAGCATCTCAGGGTGTACTATCAATAATTTAGTTTGTAGAGTTCTCACCATGTAACAAATGAGACAAGTTTCATGAAAATTTATTGACTTCACAGCAATTGACTTTCGTCTTTGTTTTTTTTAGAATGGGATATGTAACAATCTCAATGTCTTAAATCTCAAAGTTTTAAAATGAATTATATAACTATTAAACATCCATGTTTCGTCAAGGCTTCATGTATGTCTTCATATTTGACAAGTCAAAAACAATAAGTCACAACTCTAAAAGCTTCGTGGATGACTCAAAGTCAAGAACAATAAGGTTTTACCAAGAAAATCCGAAAAACATTCTAACAAATTTGGTTGCCAATGGTAACTAATGCAACCACTTAGTATGAAAATGACAATATTCATTAGATGACTAACAAAGTGTGTTAGTAGAATCTAAGGCTAGAAAACTTAGGTTCGTCCGATTCGGTAATCAGTAAAGCAGCATGGTCGGCTAAAGGCTGACCACACAGTCATAAACACAAAACTCCTAGTAGGTCCTACACTTAGATAACATATATTAAAGGAAGAATAAACATCATATGTTCACTAAAATTTTTCTTTTATTCAAAAAAGGTCATGAAATTTTATTTGAAAAATTTCTCCCTCAAGGTTTTAAAGCATGAAAGGTAAACTATTTTTACTCCATTGGACATTTTCCCGAGGCTGTGTCCATTCTTACTGGAGGAACATCTAGAGAAGAGGGCTAAATAATGGATCACAAATCCTTAAGTCTTTCATGACTGCTAGAACTAAGCCTACCCGATTTTGATGTCGAACATGGGTATCTTCATCATGCAGGCTGTAATCACTTAGGTATTTTTTGATAAGACTATATGGAATAGCATCTGTAAGAATCCACTTGGTGTCCAGTTTAAAAGAAAGAAGAGGTTAATCAAAATAGCTAGGGTTATATCAATACCATAAAGTATTTTTTTCTGGTACTTTCAAAACAGTTAAGGCATTTAGCTAACCCCACTTATAACCTTCAAATTGGCCTTATTCTAACTCATCATTTAGGTGAGTCAGGTCTCCATCATAACCATCTATCCAGACAGCCCTTGGTTGCTTATGAAATTTAAAGCTTAGCCAATCAACCTTGTCAGTTAGCTTCTTGATGATAGAATGTTAATCCTTGATCAAGGTAACCTGGTCGGCTAGAGTCTTCTTTATCTTTTCCTTCTCAATAGTGGGACGAGTAACCATCACCCGCTTGGATGACTGGCCCGCCTTATTTTTCTTTAGATTCTCAATTTCCTCCCTCAATTTTATATTTTCCTTCTCTAAGAAAGAGGCACCCTCATCCTTTCTATCGACATTTGACAACTTCTTCAAGCTCTCCAATTCATTTCTTAAAGAGTTTTTCTCCTACTCTAATAAGCTTGCCACCTCCTTAGCACTAGTTAGTTCGTAGTTCAGTATAAATTCCTTTTTCCTGTATATCGATGAAATTTTTCTCAATTTCTTGTCAAAACCTGCCTCACTAATGAGTCGATCATAATTTGCCTCGTAGTTAGAGTGCAATCTGGCTAAAGAGGCCTTGTGGCCTTCTTGCTTTTGAAGGATCATGTCATAATATTCATCATTTATCGCCACAGCTTATTCAAACAACCTATTAAGATGTACATAGATTTCTTTTACTTAGCTAGAGGCATCCAAGCGGAGAAGCTCCTCCAACTCGCCTTTATCCAAATCCACATGGCTAGCACCAAACAGTTGTACACTCCTCCAATACAGGTCACTTTATGCTGCAGCTATCACAATTATCTTGGGTTTAGACATAGTATGAACATACATATCAAATAACAAAATCTATAACATCAAAAAGGTTCAATTCCAACAAAAGACTTTATTATAATCTGGGAGGGGTTATTACATAAAAAACATCATTGTTCTGGATTACAAAAGGAAATTGTGCATTACAAAGGAAAAATTAATAAAACATCAAACAATCCTAGGAGCTACACCTTCTATTGTGCCTTTTCCTCAACTAACTGTGCAACCATCGATGTTTCTGGAAATGTGGAAGACTGTAACACCCCGCCTAATTAAATACCGGGTGGCCAGTCCCATACCAAATTAAAACAGAATATACAGTTGGCTCATTCTTAGCATCACTGTCGAAAACATTTACAACTCACCCAATACCCAATTAAGATGGTGTTAAAAACTTTCCAAATTTCAATTTCAACAAAACCATTTTTAGTTTAAGAATAACAATACACATTTTATACTACAACACCGGTAACACAATAAATAACTCAAACGAATTTAAATGCAATTGGAATAAACATTCCCAAATAATATAAATCCTTTACAATAATCCCAACAATGTTTAATGTATTAAAAAGACCTGAATACAATAGTATTTAACCCCGATAGAAAAAGATAACTGAATACTTTGGGCGACATGCCCTAACTAAGAATACTGTGAATCAAAAGATGGAAGGCGTCTAAGCAAAAAATCCATAGCTCTATAGTTCAACATCATCCGCTAAGGTTGGCGTCCCTGTTGCTGGACACCTGATATACAAGATACAATAGAAAATAAAATATGCAAGGAAACGGGTCAGAGCCCGAATGTGTATATGATTTTTAAAACAACAAGTATTTAACAAGTGCAATAAATCATTTATTATGTACATGTTAGATCCAACTCTCACTTGTTATTCTCACCTCTCAACTAGAGTGCACACTTATTGTTTCCTATTAACTTCCTAGTTAATGGTTCCTCTTTTCCAGTTTCCATATCATAATTCCATTCCCATATCATAATCCCCGTATGTCCCATACCATACGTCACATTATTATTCATTTACATTTCTCATTTATATGAATCGTTTCTCATTAACATGAATCATTTCTCATTAATATGAATTAAGCTTTTCAATTCTGTAAGAATAAACATTCATTAACTTAATTCCATTATCTTTCTCTATTCATCGTTATCTACAATTATCACTGTAGATAGATTTAACCACAATATATATCCATTCAATCATTTTATCCATTATATATATATTCATATATAATACAGCACCCCGAGTCACAACTGCGGTGCAATGCATTACTCTGCTATCATGTCCCATCATCGCAGGTCGCCGAATAGGGGACTAAAGGTTCGGTAAGATTCCACGAACCAAAAACAACAACAAACATATTGGAGGCGAACATAGTTCTCGTATCCATGGGTCACGCACATACCTACTTACCCACAGTCAGCGGACTTATAAACTCCCCGATAAGTCTTTCATAGACCTATGTTCTCGAGCAAAAAATCAAAGATCCCATGGATTCATTAGGATATGACTTCCCTCACGCGCAAACCTCCCACCGATAGCAAGTAAGCTAGGTATGTCATACACATAAATCATCAATCAGTCAAATAGGTATTATCATACCTATAATATAATATCAATAAGGTAATATCACTACCCTAAGATATTTCCCATACGTATCATATCTTTACTTCTTAATTTAAATATCCTCGCATCCTATAACATCTCTCCACTCCCGACGTCGTTAAGGTTCATGCGCAGAGCATCTCGCAAAGCGAAATCCAAACAAGGAACCCCTCCAATACACTACTACTTAACTTTGTCGATCGAGGAGGTCCGACAACTACAACTATGCGATCGGTATAACCTCATATCTTCTTTCAACCAAAAGTGTTCTAAACTCCCATCTCTATCCAGGAGACACACCACTACGCTCTTGTATTACACTCTGTCCTTGCGAAATCAATATTGAGCTTAAACTCAGTCCTTGATGTTCAAATTGTAAACCTAAGGATACCCTCACTCAATACACAAGATTCAAATAGGTTTTTCTTCAACATATATTCAGTAAGAAGTCACTAATATCCTACTGGTCCATAACATTATTTCTCCCGAATTATTACGAATTAAACTCTCCCTTTTAATTAGGGTTAAAACCGATAGTTCCAAATCTATTATAAACACATATTCTTTCACTTAGGATTAAATCCTCTTGTAAACTTAAGGATACCCAGGTGTTATATTAAATCACCCCTACTGGTCCTATCTTAAATCCTCATACATCCCCATTTGGAATTTAATAAATGAATCTAGCAACCGAAATTCCATTCAATATAATTTTCATCATTTTAATCACTTGAATCCAAATCAAATTAATTCAAATCTTATCAAGGTTTTACTGATATTTTCTAAGTCCCATAATATTCAAATAATAATCACCAAAGATCCACAAAAGTTTTGGGATAAGAATCAACATTTAAAAATAAACAACTTTACATATTCTGGGGAGGTCGATCGATCGAAGGAAGGGGTCGATCGATCGATCACTCAGGTCACAGCCTGGTTTTCTGCATTTCTGCAACTACGGGTTTCACCATTTTTACTCATTCAAACCTTCATATTTACCTCCAAAATGAGTTATAATTATTTCTACATGATATATCAACATATATGAACGATTTCCAATACTCTAAACATGCTAGAATCATCAAGGGATTGGATTAAAAGCATGTTTCTCTCCTTATTTCCAGAAATCATCAACATATTAACTTCAAGAACACTTCAATGATTTCTCAGATTTTTCTTCAACATATTCATGATCATTTCGTGGATTATTATCATCCTACAATATAATTTTACTTCCCATATTATTTCAGTTTCTATAAATCCATATAACAACTCCATTATGTCTTCCAAACAAGAAAAATCATCTCTTTTCATAATTTTCTAACATGGACAATATACGAATTTAATTTGCAATTATCAAACACTTTCCTTTACTGAAGGTCTGATCCTTTGGTGTAGTATATCTCAGTTGGTTGTCCCTTCTCCGGTCAAGCTCTGGTGGTGGTTGGTGGTGGTGAACCTTGGTTCTTGTTCTTCTCCTTCCCAAGTAGGCTTTTCCTTCCCCAGCACCCTTTTTTTTCTCTCTAGGAAGATGACTTCTCTAATTTGTGTACAGGAGATGAATAACCCCCATACACTTAATCTACTAGTACTTATAATAGGACAAAATCCGAAATCACTATTCATCCCCCTTAGAAAAATGACCAAAATGCCCTTCCGGGTTGTCTATTCATTTCCAAATGACTCGAGACTCAAAATTAACATCCAATTAGACTTTTCTGACTATTTCGAACCTTCCGGATGCAACGGAGAAGTCAAAATGACTATAAGGTCAATAGAAAATAAATTTACTTTTTAATTTAATAAACTAGTCCCAACACGTCCCATACTGTGTCTGACTGAAAATATAAATTACCGAATTTATATCATACAGTCATATCAATGACATCACATTCATATATAACCTAAATATCTTTAAGTAATCTACAGAATCATCCATTTTAATATCCACAGTCCGGATAAAACCCGAATGAATTAATTAATAATAAAATCCAATTAATCCATTAATTAAAAATATAACCCATTTTAAAAGTCATTTAAAATTACGGGGTATTACATACTTCCCCCCTTATAACAGAATTTCGTCCCGAAATTCAGGAATATAAGTCATACCTGTAAGGTCAACTCCGAGTATATATCTCACATCGCGAGAAATCCAAGACGTACCGCCCATACAGTACATTAACAAAAATCCCTATCGATGTTATACACCAAGCCTCACCATATAGTTTCAACTAAATCGAATTTAAACTTTACCCAATCTTCCCTAAAACGTCCTCGAGACAAACTTTGGAAAAAATAAATGATCCTCTCGTAGTGAACAAATAAATCCTGAAGTCTCAACTACTTACCTTTTTCACAATTATGAAAAATACTACAATCCAATCATCCAGGGCGCCCATACACCCTCTCGTACCGCTTTCAATATTAAAATTTTTGCAATGGTTTTAAACTCGTTTCCCAAAGACCTAACTTATTTTGACTCCCAACGGTTATTAGTTTCATGCGTGGGGTGTCTCGCAAGCGAAATCCAAACAAGGAACCATCCCGATACACTACTTCCTAAAGTAGTCGGTCATCGAAACTCCTAAGGTCCTTAGTCAATAATATAAAATTTTGGTTTATAAAAAAAAAAAAACAGGTTTATCGATTTAAAACAAAAATTTGTTTTTTTTCGATTTCAAATAGAGTCTACGCATCTACTCTCTTATAGAAGACAAGATGCAGACATACGCTCTCATATACCACAAGTCAATGCACGCCGATAGTAAAATCACGCTCGGACATGCCCAAGGTAAGTAATCCCATGATAAAAATCAAACCCACGTGATAACATGTAATATCAAGTTGTCCCACATCCCTCAGTGAGTCTACGTAAATAAAAGTGTTATAGGCTAAATTTAGCAACCCTTTAGCCCACACAATATCAATTACTACAAAAATCAATATACGCTTCATAATCCCTTAGATAGAAAACATACCCTCATTCGCGGGTGGTGGTTGTTGATTCACTGCCTGATGGACGTTATATACACGCCCGTACTGACCCTGCTGCGCGGGTGCTGCTGGAATGGGAGGTAGTGCTAGCACCGGAGTTGGAGCTGGAAGAGAAGCTGGTGGAAACACTGGTACCTGCGGCTCCTGTCGAGCATGTTGTTGCTGAGGAAATTTGTCTTTCTCAGGACACTCTAGACGTTTATGGCCATACTTGCCACACACAAAACATTTTCCCGCAAACTTTCCACCACTTTTCCCCTGTTGACCCCGAACTTGCTGACCATTACCTCCCTTCCCTTGGCCCTGATGAGCCTGTCTCTGGCCCTGATGGCCCTGTTGTCCTTGTCCAAAACCTCTATCCTCAAATCGAGAATCTCCAGATCGCAAACGCTTAGCATAGTCCCCTATCTAGGAACCCTGCTCACTCTGACGCTGATGACTCTGCCCTGGCTGAGTCCCACTAGAACTGCCCCCGGTAGTCTTGCCTTGCAGGCCTGACCCAAACCCCCGCTTGACACCCTGATTATGTAAGCAGTTATCCTGGCAGTGGAGCATTGCAGCATTAAGAACATCTGCATACGTACGTAGTGAAAGATTCCCCAATAAATGTTGACGAATTTTATAGTTCAACCCATCAGTGAACATTAGGATTCTCCTCTCCTCAGTAGGTACTTCAGCTGGTACCAAATTAGTTAATCTCGTAAACTCTTCCTCATATTCTGCCACAGTTTTCTCTCCCTGTTTCAAATCAAGTAGCTTCCACCTCATCTCTGTCTGTATGGCGGAAGGAAAATACTTCCCATCAAACCGTATCCAAAAGTCTTGAATAGTCATTGTGTCCCTCTCCTCCATAGTGGTCGTAGCTTCCCACCATTGCAAGGCTGCCCCTACTAGTTTGAATGTGGCTAGTATTTAACGTTGAAACTCAGTACATTCAATCATTCTCAAGTGCCGTTGGATATCTTTCTTCCATTGGCTAGAAGTCACAACATCTGATCCTCCCTGCAACTCAGGTGGGTGCGCTTTCTGAAAGGCATCCTTCGCTCGTTCCCATGCAGTAGGAAACACTTGCCCTTGCGCGGGTGGCACAATCGGTGCCGGTGCTGGAGCCTGCTGAACAGCAGCTAAAGCCGCATTGACTGCCTGAGCGACAATTGCAGCAACTTCGGCCGCAGTCATCGTACCTTTGTAGGCATAAATAGAAAAGAAATAATCCTACTCATAGGGCTCTACATTAAAGAACGCTAAGCTGAAAACACAGTAATCCGTACAGATCCTAAAGGACACTAGAACCTGATGCTCTGATACCACCTGTAACACCCCGCCAAATTAAATATCGGGTGGCCAGTCCCATACCAAATTAAAACAGAATATACAGTTGGCTCATTCTTAGCATCACTGTCGAAAACATTTACAACTCACCCAATACCCAATTAAGCTGGTGTTAAAAACTTTCCAAATTTCAATTTCAACAAAACCATTTTTAGTTTAAGAATAACACTACACATTTTATACTACAACACTGGTAACACAATAAATAACTCAAACGAATTTAAATGCAATTGGAATAAACATTCCCAAATAATATAAATCCTTTACAATAATCCCAACAATGTTTAATGTATTAAAAAGACCTGAATACAATAGTATTTAACCCCGATAGAAAAAGATAACTGAATCCTTTGGGCGACATGCCCTAACTAAGAATACTGTGAATCAAAAGATGGAAGACGTCTAAGCAAAAACTCCATAGCTCTATAGTTCAACATTATCCGCTAAGGTTGGCGTCCCTGTTGCTGGACACCTGATATACAAGATACAATAGAAAAGAAAATATGCAAGGAAACGGGTCAGATCCCGAATGTGTATATGATTTTTAAAACAACAAGTATTTAACAAGTGCAATAAAGCATTTATTATGCACATGTTAGATCCAACTCTCACTTGTTATTCTCACCTCTTAACTAGAGTGCACACTTAACGTTTCCTATTAACTTCCTAGTTAATAGTTCCTCTTTTCCAGTTTCCATATTATAATTCCATTCCCATATCATAATCCCCGTATATCCAATACCATACGTCACATTATTATTCATTTACATTTCTCATTTATATGAATCGTTTCTCATTAACATGAATCATTTCTCATTAATATGAATTAAGATTTTCAATTCTGTAAGAATAAACATTCATTAACTTAATTCCATTATCTTTCTCTATTCATCGTTATCTACAATTATCACTGTAGATAGATTTAACCACAATATATATCCATTCAATCATTTAATCCGTTACATATATATATATATATATATATATATATATATATATATATATATATATATATATATATATTCATATATAATTCAGCACCCCGAGTCATAGCTGTGGTCCAATGCATTACTCTGCTATCATGTCCCATCATCGTAGGTCTCCGAATAGGGGACTAAAGGTTCGGTAAGATTCCACGAACCACAAACAACAACAAACAAATTGGAGGGGAACATAGTTCTCGTATGCATGGGTCACGCACATAACTACGTACCCACAATCAGCGGACTTATCAACTCCCCGATAAGTCTTTCATAGACCTATGTTCTCGAGCGACAAATCAAAGATCCCATGGATTCATCAGGATATGACTTCCCTCACGCGCAAACCTCCCACCGATAGCAAGTAATCTAGGTATGTCATACACATAAATCATCAATCAATCAAATAGGTATTATCATACCTATAATATAATATCAATAAGGTAATATCACTACCCTAAGATATTTCCCCTATATATCATATACTTACGTCTTAATTTAATTATCTTCGCATCCTATAACATCTCTCCACTCCCGACGTCATTAAGGTTCATGCGCGAAGCGTCTCGCAAAGCGAAATCCAAACAAGGAACCCCTCCAATACACTACTACTTAACTTTGTCGATCGAGGAGGTCCGACAACTACAACTATGCGATCGGTATAACCTCATATCTTCTTTCAACCAAAAGTGTTCTAAACTCCCATCTCTATCCAGGAGACACACCACTACGCTCTTGTATTACACTCTGTCCTTGCGAAATCAATATTGAGCTTAAACTCAGTCCTTGATGTTCAAATTGTAACCCTAAGTATACCCTCACTCAATACACAAGATTCAAATAGGTTTTTCCTCAACATATATTCAGTAAGAATTCACTAATATCCTACTGGTCCATAACATTATTTCTCCCGAATTATTACGAATTAAACTCTCCCTTTCAATTAGGGTTAAAACCGATAGTTCCAAATCTATTATAAACACATATTCTTTCACTTAGGATTAAATCCTCTTGTAAACTTAAGGATACCCAGTTGTTATATTAAATCACCCCTACTGGTACTATCTTAAATCCTCATACATCCCCATTTGGAATTTAACAAATGAATCTAGCAACCGAAATTCCATTCAATATAATTTTCATCATTTTAATCACTTGAATCCAAATCAAATTAATTCAAATCTTATCAAGGTTTTACTGATATTTTCTAAGTCCCATAATATTCAAATAATAATCACCAAAGATCCACAAAAGTTTTGGGATAAGAATCAACATTTAAAAATAAACAACTTTACATATTCTGGGGAGGTCGATCGATCGAAGGAAGGGGTCGATCGATCGATCCCTCAGGTCACAGCCTGGTTTTCTGCATTTCTGCAACTACGGGTTTCACCATTTTTACTCATTCAAACCTTCATATTTACCTCCAAAATGAGTTATAATTATTTCTACATGATATATCAACATATACGAACGATTTCCAATACTCTAAATATGCTAGAATCATCAAGGGATTGGATTAAAAGCATGTTTCTCTCCTTATTTCCAGAAATCATCAACATATTAACTTCAAGAACACTTCAATGATTTCTCAGATTTTTATTCAACATATTCATGATCATTTTGTGGATTATTATCATCCTACAATATAATTTTACTTCCCATATTATTTCAGTTTCTATAAATCCATATAACAACTCCATTATGTCTTCCAAACAAGAAAAATCATCTCTTTTCATAATTTTCTAACATGGACAATATACGAATTTAATTTGCAATTATCAAACACTTGCCTTTACTGAAGGTCTGATCCTTTGGTGTAGTATATCTCAGTTGGTTGTCCCTTCTCCGGTCAAGCTCTGGTGGTGGTTGGTGGTGGTGAACCTTGGTTCTTGTTCTTCTCCTTCCCAAGTAGGCTTTTCCTTCCCCAGCACCCTTTTTTTTCTCTCTAGGAAGATGACTTCTCTAATTTGTGTAGAGGAGATGAATAACCCCCATACACTTAATCTACCAGTACTTATAATAGGACAAAATCCGAAATCACTATTCATCCCCCTTAGAAAAATGACCAAAATGCCCTTTCGGGTTGTCTATTCATTTCCAAATGACTCGAGACTCAAAATTAACATCCAATTAGACTTTTCTGACTATTTCGAACCTTCCGGACGCAACGGAGAAGTCAAAATGACTATAAGGTCAATAGAAAATAAATTTCCTTTTAATTTAATAAACTAGTCCCGACACGTCCCATACCGTGTCTGACTAAAAATATAAATTACCGAATTTATATCATATAGTCATATCAATGACATCACATTCATATATTACCTAAATATCTTTAAGTAATATACAGAATTATCCATTTTAATATCCACAGTCCGGATAAAATCCGAATGAATTAATTAATACTAAAATCCAATTAATCCATTAATTTAAAATATAACCCATTTTAAAAGTCATTTAAAATTTCGGGGTATTACAAAGACTCTCCAGTATCCTCCTTATCTTTAACCTCCTCATTTATAAGAAGAGGAGTATCGGGAGTGTGCCAGCTCTGAGTCAATGGCCGTGACAAGCTCCCTATGGGAAAAATCCTAACCATATTTGAAGGAGATAGTCTATCTACAAGGAAGAAACGACAAATGCGTTATCCCATCCTTGGGTGTAAGCATCTTGTTTACTCTTTTTCAACTTGGCCTTCAAGTTTTGAAACTTTCTCTTCACCTCAGTGGTGGTCTAGGAAGCATCAAACACAACCTTCTCTCAATCCTTCCTTCCTTGCTCAGCAGTATATAACAAGTCCTACCATTTTTCTTAATCTTTCTTATGAGCTTCCTTGGTGGCATCTGAGGAATCCTTTATCTCTTTGAAGGCATCTTCAAAATCAATGGATGATGCCATCCGTTAATCATCCCCCATTAAAATTTGGTCATAATTAACCAATAACGGAAAATATTGAAGAATGAAGAAATCATAAAAAATTCTAAAGAAGTATAAATTAGAGAAGTCAAGTTTATATAAATAATTACTAGAGCCAAGTTGTGATTAACTCTTTTTAGTAACCTTGCTTTGGAAAAGGGAATAGTCGCTGACTTATATGTGTGCAACACTCCATCATCAATTAAACCCTTAGCTAAACCAGGGTTCAATACCACTGATGCAAATTCTACAGAGTCCAGATTAGCCCGGGTTTTCTGAACTAATTCCTATTGAACAATATGATATTTTGTCAACCTCTTAAACTGAGGTTCATTACTTTTTATTTCTTAAGTAGTGACCATTACTAGTCTCTTAGAATCTTCACCAATGGCTTCTTCTCAACCATGGGAGGATAAATGGCTCCAGTTCCAAGTTGGGAATTATTCTCTTCACCATTTAGCTCGAAGAGGAGAAAGTAGTTGGAATAGCAATCAAGTTTAAGGACTCAAAGGAGGAAGAAGTTCCTCTAAATTAAGTAACTTTTTCTTATTTTTATTATTATAAAGGAGGTTTAGAGGTGAAAATAAATGGGGATGAAAGAGTCTTCTAGGTCGATGGGGGGTAGAATGGATGTCATCTGTATGTCGAGCTACAAAAGATGTTATAAAGCTCTTTTAATCTAGAAAAACTAAAGTTGACTTGGGGTGGACTTCACCAATCATCTGTTCGATAGATCAAATGAGATTCTGGTCATCAAAATTCACCTCTGAATCTAGAGGGAAATCTTTCTTTTTTATCTATAGAAAGGCAAACACAATATGTTAATCAGAATATCATCAAATAAAAAACATATATAAAAGAAATACATGAGTCATAAGGGACCGACCTATGTCACACCCTTCCTAGGGACATCTGGGACCATTGTATCTTACCCTTTAGGAAGGGGGGCATGTTGCCAATTCTTTACCACTATTCCATAGTCCCAATAATTCTTATTGGAATCAGAAAAATTTACCACCAAGGCCCTATTGATTTGATGTGTCTTCAAATAAAAGGTATTATCCATAGTACCCATCCATATGTAATAATACATTAAATCCTTTATTCCTACATGGGTTCCATATAATTCGTTAAGATAATTAACCCCATTCACTACTCTACGACTGTTGGGGGCTACTTTGGCGAGGACCATATTGAAATGTTGGTTGAATTCCAAATATAAATTGTTGGGAGGAAAGGCAACCCCACACTCAACTATAAATATGATGGTAACTAATGTCCCTCACTCAGGTTGCACAAGTCGCAAGTTCCAGGAACCATTTCAACAGTTACCCAACCAGGGATTTTTCTCTTCACGCTAAACTCCTCTAGAGAACCTTCATCCACAATATAAACATCTTAAAAAGTTTATAAAGAAAAAGATCATAAAAAGGATATTCTTATAGTTTCTAGCACAAACAATGGAGGAAAGAGAGAGTTCGATTGCAAAGGTGAGGAATAGCGGAGGGAAAATAATCCTTTATATAGGTACAATGGTGATCTTTGATCTTTGATCTTTAAAATGATTAACTATACCAACGTTTGGACTACCAATAATGTGCCAAATCAAAAAAAGGCAAAAGACTAGCATACCCTTCGATGGTTCACTATTTTTCAAAGTATTTAGAAAACTACCATTGCCTTAATAAATAAAGAAAAAAAATTACAAGTCCCTGAGGTCGGCTGTCGACCATAACCTTCATGAGAACAAGTCCCTGAGGTCGGCTATCGACCATAACCTTCATGAGATTCCGATCAATATTAGAAAGGTATACTCCATTTTTTTATTCAACCTTCGAGCATGAAATATTGGGGGCTTATGCCGTATCCTGAATATATCCGGACAAATGGATCAATAACACAATGACATTTATCAACATCATTAAGCTTTCCACTATGTGTAAATCCTAGTCAGCTCAGATTTTCTCTGGCTGGCTGACTTGTCGACCACAGTTAAGAAGTTAAACCATCAATCATATAAAAAGACACACGTGGGATATTGAACAATCATCATGCACATTCACGTGAAAAGACGCCCAATTGCATATTATTGTGTAAAGGTGTAAATACTTGAACCTATAAAGGTATTCCACCTCTTAATTTCCTATTTACTATAGATACATCACTTCCCCCAGTTGAGGGGAACAAGTATCAACACCTTTTCTATATTCTACACCTTGTAATTAAGAGATTGGAATAAACCCTAAGCCAACATTAAGACATTGACATAGGCTCCATACATAAGATGAACCACGTAAAAACTCTTTGTTGTTTCTTTTATTTTATTTATCCATGATTATAAGTTTGGAAACTAAAAGCTAAAATAGGTATCCAAATTTAGATATCAACAACGGTATTGATCTGTAAAATCATCAATATTCTAGAATTATGTGCATTGTGCTTGTTTATCCATTAATGAGTTCACTTTAACTGTCACGATGAGGCCAAATATTTGTTTGCTAAAGTTAATATGGTCAAATCGGCGTCCTTGGACATTTTGGAGTGATTGGGTCATAGTTCCTTTGTGTCTAGTTCATATCTCGTCACTCTATTTACCACATTATATTTAAGCACATTGGTACTATGCTAGTGTATAAAGCTTATGTGTTATGTGTCATTTTGTGGTATATATATATATATATATATATATATATATATATATATATATATATATATATATATATATATATATATATATATATATATATATATATATATATAAAATAAATAAAGAGGGGTTTATATCCTTTCTATCTAACAGTTAAGGTTGAATATTGGGGGTTTGTATCCGATGGTGAAATAAGGAGCCACATGGGCCTACAAATTTGACACTCTTGGATCATCCCACCCAATTAGCTGGTTATTGAGCCTCTAAATCTCTTTGACTATTGTACCTCGAGCCTCTTAATCTCTCACCCACTCTACTAGCTGGTTTCAGAGGGAGTAAAACAAAAGAGAGAACAACATGCTTGGGTTTGATTTTATTACCTCAATATTTCTCCCACCCATGTTGGGTTTAATTTCTTTATCTTTGTGATTAGTTGGGTTTCAAAAGCTTGGATGCGTGTTGTCCCACCCATGTAGATTCGTCAAATTTTGGATGCGTGCGTAGTTCAAAAGCTTGGCGTTTAATGAAGAGTAAGAAATATGGTTTATATTCAACACTGTTGACACGATGTCTAATCAAATATTTGTTAAATTATTTGTTTGCAGATAATTATGGTTTCAAACTTTCCAAGTTTACAAGTGTGAAACTATTTGCATATATGATGTTTGTTCAAATGTATGAGTTGAATTCAAATAACAGACTAAGCTTGAATCATTCATCAATGTGAGATATCCAACATAATCCATTGATGCCATTTCTTATATTGTTTTGAATCTTACACAAAGACACATCCAAAGTCGTTTGAGTCACCTAAGTTAGTAACAACTTCCTTAGATATTTTTTTAGTTTTTCACCATATAATTTTCCTATGAATATGGCATGCATACTACTTTATCCGTCTAGGAATAAAGATTTATATGCATAACATAATGAGTAATAAAAAGTCAAACACACAAGAATTTTACACTTATAGCCAAAGATTATATATTTAAACTTTTGAGTCCAAAGAGAAAGATAAAGACCAAGCTAGAACAGAAGAAACAAGGTAAAAATTGAGCAACTTTATAACTAAAAAATAAACTCACACAAACATTAAAATATATTGTTGGAAAACAAACCAAGATACTCAAGTTCAATTCATGTTTGTTTACATGTACATGGATGAATGGGTTAAGCTTAGTCATAGGTAAATCTAATGTGTATCATATGCTTGTGTTCAATTATCTAGTATTATGTTGTTTGGCGGTGATAGTGTATTGAGTTGATTGTAATATGTATTTTTGTAATGTACTGCTCTAGTACATATTACAATCAACATTTACACTAGAGAAGTAAACATTACAAGCATGTACTAACATTGTATTAATTCGATCTTATCCTTTATTCAATCGGTGAAAATTTCATGTTAAGATTATTCATCTTTTGATGGTTTTTGTGTTTTAATCAACATCACAGGTAGTTTGGATCTTCCAAATGATTCATTCACAGGTTTGAAATTGTAATAATATCAAACATCAGAATAAATAGTATACTCCTTACTTGGATCATGCAGGATGTATGGCACTGTGAAATATGTAACCTTAAGCTAGGCGTGGATTTGGTAAATTAAGAAATGATGTAGGCAATTTTTTTGGTAATTTTATAATCTAAATATGTCTCTTTGTGATGATTTGTATGCAAAATTCCAGAACAATGACATTTGAGAGGAAGGGGGACACATTAAACTTCAAGACTGCCATTACTTTAAGACCGTTATATTCCATATTTTATTAATCGTATATATTTCCAGTGGTTTATCTTTTTGATATTGTCTTGATTTATGAATGGAAGCTTTTGTGGTCCAATTTTTATGTTTTGTAATAATGTCAGACATCAAAATAAATAGTATATTCCCTATTTGAATTATGAAGGATGTATGGGACTTTGAAATGTGTGACTGTAAGCCAAGAGGTGGATTTGGTAAATTTGATAAGAACAAATGATTTTATTTTTCTTTGTGATGATTTGTATGCAATGTTCCATAACAATGATATTTGATATGAATGGGGACACAAAACTTCAAGACTGTCATCACTTCAAGATTTTTATATTCCATATTTTATTAAACCATATTTATTCCCATTGGTTTATCTTTTAAATATTGCCTAGATTTATAAATGTAAGCTTTTGTTGTCCAATTTTTATGTTTTTTATTAATGTCAAACATCGAAATAAATATTATATTCCTTATTTGAATTATGCAGGATATATGACACTATGAAATATGTAATCATAAGACATGATGTGGGTTAGGTAAGTTTTGATTTTGCTGGTTTTAATTTGTATCTTATACCAAATGTCATTATTGTGGGTTTAATACCATCCATTGTTTGTGTGCACTGGTCATTTGTAGATTTTTCTATTCTACTCCATTATCAAAAATTTGTCAATTATACTTTAAGAGGCAACTGTTGAGGTTCTGCATATACATTACAAGATAAATTATGAAAATGGTACTTTGGCAGAACTAGTTTATGTTAATATGCCCCGAGAAGACCATAATTCATTTGGTCAAATCATCCTTGACTATGCAAAAGCAATATAGGAGAGTGTTTTTTTAGCAACTTTGTGTTGTTCGTGATGGTCAACTTCATTTAGTTTTCTCTCCAGACTAAAGGTAATACTTGAATATAGTGGCTTTATTTCCAAGGAATTTATTATTTTAGAGGCTATATTTATTTATTGGCTATGTTTTTTTATCATTCTAATGCCAAGTATGCTCTTGGGAATTATGTGTTCAACGATATGAAGATCTTATCCCTAGAAGATTATTGATTCCTCAGGTATTTGATCGAAATTTAATTTAGCTTCCATCACAAGAAGCATTTTGAATTACTATAGTATATACGTTTCAGTTGAAGCATCTCTATGATCATATTGAACATATAATTTGAGTGAGTGTTCATGTCATGATTCAAAATGCATTACTTTGGTTTAACTGTATAACTTGAGTGCGTTATTGTTCATATACCTAAATCAACTAAAACTATAATTTGAGTGAGCGTCCATATGATAATTTGTTATAGGCACAAGGTTGTTAATTTACTTCTCTTCACACCAGTGAGTCATAAAGATAACATTGATGTTTTCCCTTTTTCATCTGTTTGGGATATCTAAATAATTTTAGTTATTTTTTTTTGTTTTGAGTTTACCATTTCAATTAATTGAGTATACTTTGAAGTCCATCAAAATTTAGGCACAAAAATTTTGATCATAATAAATTTATTTCCTTTTTTTTTAATTTTGCATTTGCTTCAATTTTTGTTTACGTACCATTTTATAAGTGACTATATCATTTGTCTAAAAGAGAATCTATTTGGTTGGTAAGAAACTATGAGATAGGTAAATATGTTGGAATCCCATTGGGAAGTGCCAATTCGTGTATGAGTGCATGAGGAAAATGAAATTTTAATTTCCAATAGATTTACCTCACCATCATAGGACGTCGGTTGGTGCATGCAATAATATTTTATGTTGATTTAGTTTATATGCTATAGTTAGGAGGGTTGATCAAAACCTTATCAATTATTTGATGAATGCTCATGAGAAGTTGGGCTACATGTGTTGATTAACCACAAAACCCATATTGGGTATTCTTCAGGGTGGATTATGAAATCAAGACTAGGAAGTATATATATATATATATATATATATATATATACCATATGACAAACCAAGAATCTAAATAAATTTACTAAAATAACATAGATAGAGAATATGAAAAAGAATATATTATTAAGTATTTGAAGAAGTTAAATAGATGAAAACTCATTAAATCATCATTTTATGAAAATGTAGATGTATATTTAACCAAATGTTTTGGAGCTAAGCTCATTTAGGGACTCTTAAGGCATGAATCTTTCATATACACGGGCGGAATAATGTCATAAGCTCGGGTGCTTACTATTTCTAATGTAAACTAACTTCCATTTTTTGCGATATCATGTTAATCTATTTTCAAAATTTGGAAACGAACATTTCACGTTCATGTAAGTAAATCTCGACATAAATATGTCTTTTGAAATGTCAATTTCAAATCAATGTAATGTTTTTCCTTTCATGTATAAAAGTGTTTTAATTACTCTATAACAATTGAAACTAATAAATGTGAGGAATAATAAATCATTCAAATATTTCACCATGCCATTAGCATGGGTATATATATATATAATTGCATTATTGGTATGTTTTCACATATTTATATGTATGGTATCATTTGTTTTGAGACTTTGCATTTGCATTTAATCCTTGTACGCCATGTGGCTTATCATTGAATGAAACTGGTTTTATCGGTATGCTATATGATCACCTTGATATTTTTTTATATATTTTTATTTAGTATCCCTTGCATTATTTTTTATTCAAGTTGGTATCTTATTTTGCATTAAAATTAATATTATTTTGTAATTATTTGGATTATTTGTGCTTGTGTTATCGAGTTGCTTATTATTACGAATTACACTTTGCACCCTTGCTTGGTATACTTATTTTTTCCTATATACTTACCCTTGTTTCATTTTGGGGGAGATTTGGTTATACTGGGGAGAAATGGTTTTATTTTGCACCTTTTTTTCTTTGTCTATTCCTGACAAAAAAAATGGAAAAAAGGGATCAAAATCTTTATAGGCTGATGGAGATTTTTTCCTTAGTGACAGACATTCTAGCTCAGGTGGATAAAGTTAGACGAAGGTGGATGGTTTATTATTATGTTTATTTTTATATTATTGTATTAAGGTTGCATTTGAAGGTGTGTTTAAGTATGCATGTTTGCAACATGGACAAAATTTGCAAGCGTACAAATCTTCTTAGAGTATGTGTTTGTTAAGTCTATACAGTCATAGTTTTTTTTATTTGTCCTAGAATAGCCAAAGGGGGATATTTATAAAGAATTTTTTTGATAGAGTCAATTTGTATGTATTTTGGCTCATTACGAGTTTGACCTTTGATTTATAGGTTATGAGTTAAGTGTGTTGACCTTTCAAGCCTATGACATAATTGTTTGAATATGTTGCGAAAAAGTTTTAGAGATTTCTTTCATCGTGACATCTTTCATGCCATATTTTGTCTTCATGTTTCGAGGATCTCTCAGGTATGAATGTGTATATATTTTCATCATCGGAACTTAATACTAGGTGTTTATTTTTATAAAAAAAATGTTTAAGGGTAGTTTTAGTAGATTTTTAAAGAACAATGTTCTCTATTTTTTAAGTTGGTGGAACGACTTTACAGTCTTCATTCGAATGAGATTGATTGTTCATTTGAAATGTTTTCAAATGAGCATCGAACAAGTTTTAGCAGAACAAATATCTTTTAAAGCTCATCAGAAGTTTGCTCGAATGAAATGACATGTTCGTACGAATGAGTTTGGTTTTAGTTCGAACGAGATATACAGTTTTTTCGAACGAACTCCTATTTTTGTTCGAATAAGGCATCTAAATTTTTTCCTCCTAAAAAAATGTGTTTTCTATATAGAGGGGTCTTGGCATCAATTTTTAATTAGATTTTTTGGCGAAACTGAGTTCCTATACATATCCAAAGTCTCCCAAACCCTAGTTTAAACCCAAGTGTTTAAGATTCAAGTTTCATTGTCATATTTTCTTTGAGATATTATTTGTGAGCACCAAGAAGGTTTATTCCCTTCATCTTGTTGAGAATTATTTCATGTGGTAGATTTCATATTTGCTGTTTACACATTGTGGAATCCGTGTTTTTGGTGTGTAATGAAGAATCAGTGTATCCGTGTTCCAGATCCTTAGATGGTTGTTAAACCTTATTGGTGTACATCGAGGCATGTGTTCTGCATGTCGATATGGAAAGGTTGAGGAACGAACGGCATCAAGGATTATGAGGGAGTTGAGTCATTCATGTCCTTTATAAATCCATAAATAATGAATTTGCGTGGTTGGGTTGCCTGAGTTTTTTTTCGTTGTGGTTTTGCTCATACATCGACGTGTTGTGTCGATTGATCTATTTTATCATGCTATAACCTAGATGCATGTTTTAGGATAAAGAAAAATGGGTTAATATGTTTTAACACAACAATCAATTTAAAATTAGTGCTAATTTTATTGGGTTAATTAAAATATTTAATTTTGAAAAGATTTAAATTTAAATTGGTTTGTGGGTTTTTACCATCCTCCGTACTTTAAGGACTTCACAACTGTTATTAAGGCAGAACCACAATGTGTCAGTGCTGAACTAACCAGCTGCTCACCAACCTATTTTTGTTTGAAATAATTTTTATTTGACATGTATTATATGGTATGACATAAATGAAATATTTATGGAAATATACTTAATTTGGCACCAACACTTACTGGTAGATAACCTAGTAATCGCAAGATGAGTGTTTCACATGGTGTATCTAAAAGGGTTAAATCATAATTTAACGAAGCCTTTATCCTTAATCCAACAAACCAATTCTCTCAAAGGTTCATAAGTGAGATTCCATAATAAATAATGAAAGCTCTCTCACATCCTACTAAAAATGGTCCATTGATGGTACCGTATAACCTCACCTCAATCTTATAATATAACTCATAATTCCATGATTAAAATAACTATATATACATGATGTATCTAACTAGCTTCCCCAGTTTTCAATTAAGATCCACTTTTCCTTAATCTGGAATCAACCATGTTGACTCATCACACTCCTTTGTGATGTCATTAATCTCTAATGAATCATTCTCTAATTTCTCATGTAGTTTCCTAATGAGGATGTTTATCTCTAAGTAAGGGGATTATCTATAATCCCCTAATACAATAAGTATTTTTTCTTATATGAATATATGATCTCATGGCTTTGATAAAATGAGTTAGAGGTTCCATGCTAGTTAAGGATTTCTAAGCTTAAATACACTAAACCAAAAATAGTAATCTGATACGGTTTAAAACTGTGCCAGATCAAATCTGGCACGGTTTTAAACTATGCCAAAATCAGGTGTTCCAAAATGGCCTATTTTTTCTGGCACGGTTTAAAAGTGTGTCAATTTTGACCAAACAGGAACACTTCTGACACACTTTATAAATGTGCCAGAATTTAATATTTCCGACACACTTTTGTCACACTTTATAACCGTGCTAAATTGAGTACATTTTGGTACACTTTTGGCACAACTTAAAACGGTGCCAAAATTTGATATACTTTTGGCACGATTTTGAACTGTGCCAAATTTTTGGATCAAAGAAAAAAAATAATTATAAATAATATTACCCAAAAAAATCAGGAAATATTACCCCAAAAAATCAGGAACATTTTCAATAATAATATAAAACCAGCATGACAAAAATAGTACAACAAAAATACAAATAGTCCACAACAAAACTAATACACATACAAACCCACTAAAAATTAATAGCTCAAATTCCTTTAATATAAAATTCATGTCAATACATATGAAATTCATCTCAATACATGCACAACCATAGAACTTCCAATGAGTTCCAACCTATAATACAAACAAACAAACTAACAAAAAGAGTAATTAAATCTTAGCATTTGACAAGATTAAAGGCCAACAACCTATATGATCCTTTCGAAGAGATTCTTTCTTGCCAACATCTTGTTCGTGGAAACCCTATTGCTTTCGTTGATGAATTGACCGTAGTCGTTTAAAGCAACACTGTAAACGACAAGGTCAACGTCTTTGAACATTTCTAACCACTTGCAATAATCTCCAAGTCTACTTGAGTGAACTCTAATGAGTTGGTACCTGCAGATGCAAAGCAAGAAGTGGTATTAGCAGTTAAATTGTGTATAGTCACAAATTCACAATGACTTGAACCTGGAAAAGACTACAATATGCATAAAATGTTGGTGAAATAAAGAAAGACGCACATAACTTTTTTACAGAACTAATTCCAAAGTTTCATGTTGAGATAAATGTGAATTGCATACCATTTGTAAACAGCTTACAAAATTTGGGCAGAGTTCCCTTTGTAAACAGGCCTATCCACCCTGTTTAAGAACTAAAAACTACTCAAACCACAACAATAGTAATATTATTTACTGAACCTCAAATAAATAATCAGTGTGTAGATATGCAACAATCGTGCCCATTAGTATACATTACACTGAGCTAATGATTTCTCAGTAGACATACATTAGTGTCCATTAGTCACATGCCTTGTTGATTCCTCGAAAAAAATCAAATGACCCTTAATTTTTCATTTGGAGATGAGGTCGGTGCCTTTCATTGTGCTTAGCATTGGTGTTGTATATATATAACAGCACACACACACACACACACACATATATATATATATATATATATATATATATATATATATATATATATATATATATATATATATATATAGAAGGTATCAGTAGCAGGTGTGTTTGATGATATTTCCCTATAAAAGGAGTGTTATAACATATACTTTATAGGTATCTACAACAACACACATAGCTCGATTTCTTTATTTTTTGCAGGTGTGTTATAGCATATATTTTAGAAGTGTTATACCATTTTTTTATACGTAGAAGCAGCACCATCACATAGCAGGTAGCTGCATCAGCATCAGGTAGAAGGTAGCAGCAGGAGCACGTAGCTTTGTTTAGAAACTTTGACAAATGTTAGCACATTCTGCGGTGCTGGCTCGTCCGTGTCTCTATTTTCATATGATGCCGAGGTGAATCTAGCAGCCAACTCAACGAATATTACCCAATTATTTTTTCTAACGACTCCAAAACCTTGCCTCTAGGAGAATCCTCTTGTAAAACGGTAGCATGGATTCTGTAACAACCCGCGTAATTTTTGGGCTATTTTAATTAATTTCTGGAAAATGGAGGAAAATAAAGTTTTTGATAAAATTATTTTTATTGCTCAAATATGTTGGTTATTATTTTTAAAGGCAAGAATTTCAAACGGTTTCGAAATCGGAGTTAAAACGGATTTTAAAATGATTTTTAAATGTTTTTAACTCTTGGAGTTGTTTTGACTTCCAACTTTTCATTTCTTTGCCTTATTTAAAGGAGTCTTTTGGATTCCAGCTCTTCATTTCTTTGCATTATAAAAGGAAGTCATGGTCAACCCTTTTAACCTACTTTTGGCACAAATTTTGGCAGCAAATATATTTTATATTCCTCTTCTTTTTATATACACATTGGCCCTTGAGATTTGTGAGTTCCAACCTTAGATTAGAGGTGTTCTTGGGGCTATTTTTTAGGATGTTCTTGGAGGATCTTTTGTAGATATTTTGAGTTGATCTTGAGGATGTGATCATTGGTTTCTCATCATGGTTTGAGGTATGGGGTTTTACACAATATGCTCCTTAAATCTCGCGAGTGTCATTCTCTTTGAATTCTTGTTTAATTGAACTCATATTTGAATTGATAAATTCATTGAAATCTGGAAAAATAATTGTTGGAATTATTTTAATTCATGTGGAATCATTCATGTTGTTGTTGAGCAAGTTGTCATGAGATTTTAATATGGCACGGATGTTGAGTACCCGCCAAAATACCTATTCCCGGGCTATGGCTTGATAAAGCATATGCGAATGGGGTGAGGCCTGGTTACCCATTGATGTGTTGTTGAGAAATTTATTGATAAATGCTATTGAGATTTGCATTTTGATTTCAATATTCGTACTCGTGTTGTTACGTTTTATTCGTTGCTAATCCGTATTTGTTGAGCATAATTCCTGTCGTATTATGTACTTCCCCATATTTTCTTTTAGTGGCAGGTTAGCGCAGATTTTGGGCCGCTATGGAGATTGATTTTAGCAAGGATTGTTTGGGAAATATTTGTAGTATTTTGATGTATAGAGCTTTGGCGATTTGTATTTTATTTTCGAGTTAGTTGTTGTATTTAATTCGAGGGACTTGTTGTAATTGAAGAGATTGAGATTAGTGGATTTATATTAGTGTGGAATTATTTAGATGCTCTATACCTTGTCACTTGTGGACTTGGATTTATTTTATCGCATTAGCGCTCCGTTCGCTCTCCCCGGGCGGGCGGGGTGTTACAACTTCTGCTTGTAGATTCCATGGAATCTCGAAGTGGTTCTAATTTAGTATGAATGGTTTGTTCATCGAAAGTCGAGTCCAAGGCTATATTAGAGTCCACCATACGACATGAATCTGTTATATCATGACATGGCAAGTAAATGAAAGGCGTAAATGGAAGTAACAACCTATGCCCCATTGTGAAATATTTTAACCTCGAGAAAAATAATACATATTCAAAGTTTAATTGTGTTAATTACTTTTGTCCCAGTAAATATTTATTGCGTTTTGAAATGGTAAAAAAATACTATTTGCCATTTTACTTTTCAACCAAGTGAGATGTTTTGGGATATTTGGCTTTGGTCCACTAATTATTTGCAATATTCAGTCTGGACCCTGCATAGCATAGTTTGTTTGTTTGTTTGTTTTTGCTCTTACCCCTATATAATATCACTTGAAGGCTTTAACAAACAATGCTAACGTGAACATACCTCTCAGCTTCTGTAGCAGGATCCGCATGAGCACATGGTAAATTGGCATATTTGGTAGTCATCTGTTACAAACAAATGAATTGATTAAGGTGACTCCATTGAAAGTTCATGTCAAATAATGGAACATAAATCATATGTTAGTTTATTTTCAAAAATCAAGTACTAACAAAATGCAACATGTTAAACAAGTGATTTTCAGTACTAGATCTACAAAAGAAGACAAATATGGTGGTCGAATTAGAAGAAATAGGTGACAAAAGAATATGCTAGATCAACTAGAAACAATATTGATTGATCATATCTTTATTACTTCTATAATCTTCTCTCCGAAAAAGTAGTGATAACTTACCATATTATCTGTTGCTAAGTTGATTCTACACATCAAATAAAGAGAAATAATTTCACTACACCACTGGTAACAAAAACACATCCGACATGCAAAGGTAATCATAAAAATGTACCACGTGAAACCCAGACATCACTGTCACAAATTTAACTACATCCTATAATGTTTGTTATAGAGGAAAAATAAGAACGGGACACCAAGAAATCATCCGAAGATCATTCGGGAACATCTCTAGGTCGGATTTCGAATTAGGAGGTTATAACTAGGTGAGCAACACAATCACTGGTTATTACTCATAGTTTGTTAAAAGGATGGTATATTGGCGATATAACTTTAATGGGGCTAATACGAATATTCTTAAGTTTGAATAAATTATTATTTGTTTTCGAATATAGTGTTATTATGATATATTTAAAATTTTTATACGTCTTATTATATATACATTATAATAATAGTTATAAAGAACCTGCGCATCACGCGGGGTCGACAACTAGTACACGCTATAATCATTCAAAACATGGAAAACTAGAAATAAATTACAGAACAAATAACTGCATAATGATTAATCAGGATTCAGGTCTAAGGTCTAAGGTATATAATCATAAACTTTTGGGATAAAGTTGTCTTTATAGAAGAATGTCGATCTAATAAAGAGCATATTGATATCGAAGTGATATTGTTATCCATTTGAAAGTAAGATTTTAAACAGTAATTAATATTCTTTATTTTTTGAAACAGTAACTAATAATGAAGACTATGATCGATTATGGATTAAAGATGTTTAGCATGTGGGTAACTCCCTTATGCGTGTGTTTAAATGGTCCCCGAATTTTCAAATTGATGTGGAATCCTCTATTGTCCAAATTTGGATTAACCTTCCATACTTGCCTTTTCAATATTATGAGAAATCATTTTTTTCTGTATTAGTTACATACTGGGTTCTCCACTTAAAATGTATGCTGCTACTACTTCGCTAACTAGGCCTAGTGTGGCTAAATTATGCGTTGCTATGGATTGATTGAAAGTCTTCCCACCTCTAATTTGGATTGGGTGTGATAAATATGGATTCTGGAAAGAGATTGAATACGAATCTATCCAAAACTATTGCAAATTGTGCTACAAGTTATTTCATACCGAGGTTGCCTTAAAACAGTCATTGGTCCCTGTCACCAAATCTGGCAAAGGTACTGATTCTAATAATCACAGTAACCATCTACCTCCAATTGAGTCTAGTATTCACAATAAGAGAATAGGGAACCAAAATAGAGATGACCCAAATTGCTCAATACCAGTTGAGTATAAAACCTTATCAGGACCAAAGCCTCAAAATGAATAATATAATTAGTAGGTTCTGTTAGACATTTTATATGACTAACTACACAAATATTATTAGAATGAACAACCAATAACTCTCCTACTTCCAAGTTGAAAGCCCACCATTAAAGAAAGTACAACATTGTGCTCGACTACTACGAAAAAGTCAGTCTCATTTGATGGCCTCCCACTGATTAGAACCCCAGGTTGTTACATCCTAGCAGAGGCAAATTCAGGGCTATGGGGAAAAGGCAAAGACTTTATGGGAGTCGGGTCAGAGGATGAACCAAGCGTTTTCTTAATTAATTGTTCAATAAGGTTCCTTGCTTCTTTGAGTTCATCTTGAGCAACCCGACCATGGCCTTCACAAGACTTGACCACTTTTTCTTGGAAATTAATTACAATTGAGTAGCTTCCCATAACAGAATATGCTTTAGAAATATTATAACGCGCCTCAATTGAATTCACGTGATGAGGACCAATCAAGACATCCATAATCTCCTTTGTAAAAATAAACACCTGTGCAGCTGATTGAGGTCTATCTAGTTCGAAATATGCAGCACCCAAATTATTATAAACATACCCCACCCCATAATGCTTGGTACCAAAGATCTCTTTCAATCTTTTTATTGCATCCTCCAAAAATGGAATAGCCATTTGTACCTTCCCCGTTAGCAAAAGTAACCACCCAATCCTCGCAAATACGCTTCCCACCGAGTGTTGTTCTTGAGGCAGCCTCTCGAGCAAGGCCTTTGTTCTCTTTAACAGCGAGATTTTTGTTTCAAACTCGTTCATCATTTCATACTGCATTGGGGGGAAGTTTTCTCTCTCTTGTCGAGAATTTTACACGCAATCTCTAGGCACCTCTTTGAGTCCGGAAACTTTTCCTAGTTACACAAGGCTTTAGCCATTGCAATGAAGGCCATAGCTCGATCCTCACTCCCTTTATTAGTATGCTGAGCAACACCCTTTAAACATTCAATGGCCTTGTTGTACTTTCCCAATGTGATTTGAATATTGGCAACATCGATCTCTGCTCGGAGAAAATCATAATTAAGACCCCAATTCTTCAAGACCTTCTACGACAAATAACCTACAAGAATCCTCTTCCTCAAACTTACCCAATTACCAATTTCACGTGTTGGGTAATGATAGTCAATGCAATTTGGACTAACCTACCTTAAGGAACACAAATGAAAGAAAAAACTTAACATACTTGACATAAATTCAAATTTTATGAACATAAAATTCTTAACCATTATAGTCATTCCAATAAAACAAATTGCATCTACAAAACTAAGTTTGACATCCAATTCATGATATATTTTTTTACAGGAAAACAACTGAGTAACTACAAGAAAAAAATCGCCTTCCATTAGTTTTATAATGTTTTAGAGCATTATCGTTTCTTCCAGTTATTAAGATTTAATAATGATATCCAGAGAATGAGAAAATAAATAGTAAAACTTTGATCGGAGAAATAATAAGGTCATGTCTGTGATGACCTTAAAACGACTTTCATACCTTGATATCTCAAAAATTATAGGCAATCCCCTTTTGAGCATTCCAAATTCTCGAATGTCAATTCCAAAAAAAACATCATCATCAGCCAATAGAAGAACAAAATTCAACCAAATCATAAATTCGTATACTCTACTCTCTGCTTTTTTGCATTGGTCTAGGTTCGTTTTCCTTCTTCCCAAGTGGTTGTATCAGATTCATGATGGTCATGTCAGCTCTAACCATTTCAAAAAGGACCTTGAGGTTGAAATTTTTACCATTTATGTTTTTCTTCTGATATCACTTTAAAGTTTATATAAATTATAATTTAGAGTTTAAAAATTTGTCTATGTGATTGATTTTGAATATAAATTATTGACAACTAGTGATTTATTCAAATATGATTAGTATAATAGGACATTAATTTATGGCTATTGAGTACTCTATCTTTACAAACCACCATTTTAAATTAGTGTTCACGTAGTATGGATGTGATACAACAAAGAGAAGAACTTTATTCTATATTGAGAGAACAATTTCTGTAATACTACCTCTAGTCAAAATCTTCCAACGTTAAAAAAGTACTCAATATACAAAGGTGATTATGCACTCATTTATAAATTGAGTTTCCTTCTTGTTTTTTTTATCATATTGACATGAAATTGATAGTTGAAATTTTAACTTAACAATTTAGGTCATCATAAAGCATAAAAACTCAAACCAAATAAGCATTAAAAGTGAACAACAAAATATTGATCGTGTATTCCTATATTTATATGCCAAACACTAATTTGAAATGCATACTTTCACCAAGAAATTTTATCAAATGCATGTATTGAAAACCTGAATATATTACGCCCTCTGGCTTAAATATAACATCAACCTCTCCTCTATTAAAGGTTTTGGTGAGTTCACATCCAAGTGTAAAAGAAAATGTGACATTGGTTACAAGGAATTACCAACTTATTGGTTTATTTGCATGTGTTTAAACATTGGTTACAACGAAGAGATTTCCAAATATAAAAAACTAACCTGAACTCTAAAATAGAGACCATTGATGCACATCTCCATAAGTCTTTTATTTTTTCAAGTACTTAATGCACATATCCAGCAGATAGTTGCAACTAAAGCTTAGTATGCCAAATAGGAACCTAATGAGCGTATAAAGAACTGTTATATTGGAATATCAACAGTCTGAAATAAACCAAAGCCATAATAATGCACATCAACCGTTAATCAATCCAATGTAGTTCGGAACAATGAGAGCATTGAACATTTATCAGCGCGAGAAAATGTCTACCTAAATGAACATAAGTTTGCACATATGTACTTGTATTGGAAACATTTATGGAACATGACAATGTTGATCTATCATTAGAAGTAAAAAAACAATTTTTAATAAGATATGGAAATTATATCAAAAATTAAAAACATGCCATGTATAAGAACAACAGAGATACCTATTATTTAGTATCCATAACAGTTGGATTGATAATTATTCAATCATGCGCTGGAATGTCGGATGTGGGATGCCATTATCAGAAATTATTGGAGATGCACACGCATGAGTAGGAGTTTGTACCCGGTCAATTCATTTGTGTAAAAGAAAAATCCCAAATGAGTAAAAACTATGCCTTTTCTCAAATAGATAAAAAAATTATAAAAGTAATCCACAAACACAATAGAACATGTGTAATTTGAAGTTAAGCGGTTCTTCAAATTGTTCTTGTAAATTTCATATAACTTTTTACATAAAATGAATAACTATGCATAAAACATTTAATGTAAATTGTATTAAATGTGAAAATAAGGACCAATGACACCTATCGCATCTGGAACAATTTTTTCATTGCCTTTTCTCTTGCCTTTACCTTGATCAAAACTTCTTGCAATGTTTTGATTTTTTGACACCTTTAATTAATCAATAAAAAAGAATGCTACAGATTTACATTAAAAAGGTTGAGGAGTATATGATGTGGCATATAGGAGAAGGTAAAATCAATGTTCTTAAAGACAATTAGGGCATAGCTGATTGTAATAATGCTACATAAGTCGAAGCATGTCTTATAAAAGACTTTTGGATTCCAGGTAAAAAATGGAACAAGGAAAAGGTTCTGAATTTCTTCAAGCAAGACATTGCTCTTAAGATGCTAAATTATCAAGAATTTTTACCCAACAGTCCAAACACTCTGATCTGGAAGCCATCTACTTTTGGATATTTTTCCACCTCTTCAGCTTGGAGTCTAAGTAGAACTAGAGGAGTTTCAAGCCTGAGCACAAAATTTCTCTAGCATAGCTCCATCCCAATGAAAATATCAGTGTTTAAGTGGAAATTCATGAATAACCTGATTCCATCAGATGAGAAAATAAAATCTATTGGGATTAGAGGTCCATCTAAATGCCTATGTTGCTCGCGACCTCAAGAAGAAACAACTGACCATATTTTCGAGAAGGGACACATAGCAGACCCAGTTTGGGATAAAATTACTAAAAAAATGTGACATCCAAAGAAGTAAAGGTGGAGGCTTCGGAAATCAATTATTTCAATGGTGGCTGTATGGGGTTAAATTAAACCATGGTGTCTCTATTATAGTCCCTGCCATAGTTTGTTGGTGCTTATGGTGTTTGAGAAATAAATGCAAGTATGATGAAGGCAGCCCTAGTGTGTCTACTATTCTTTTTAAAATCCATCAGCAGATTCAATCAATTTCAGCTTCGAAAATTTCAATGGCTCCTAATAAGAGGTTACAGATCAAATGGGAAATTCCCCCATCAGGAGTTCTAAAGTTAAATGTTGATGGCAGTTCTAGAGGGAATCCTGGTTTGGGAGGAGGTGGAGGTATTCTTAGAAATCAGTTTGGGGCAATGGTTTGGGCTTTTAATTTTCATCTCGGAGAAGTTACAAATATGGAAGCAGAGGCCTTAGCTCTTCTGAAAGGTGTGGAGTTATATATGGATTTGTCAGATTATTATCTCATTATAGAAAGTGATTCAAAAATCCTTGTAGATGTTCTTACTAGCAAAGGTTCGTTCCATGGAGAATTAAATGGCATGTTCACAAGATTCAGAGTTTTCTAAAGGGATTAAATTTCAAGATTGTTCACATCTACATGGAGGCAAACCAAGTTGCAGACTTCCTTGCACAATTAGGCAGCTCCCAACTGTCAAACACTAGTTCTCATTCTACAATTGACATTCCTAAGGATATAAAGGGTTTAATTACAGTGGACAAATGGATTTTTCCTTCATTTAGGAATGTGTAAAAGCCATTGGTGCAAAATATTCTTTTTAGGTTTCTATAAGCTTGCTTTAATTTCATCTCTCATTTATTTCATTGTAAGTGTTCTCTGTCATAAAGAACCTCATTTGCATTTTTAGTCTTCATTTTTTCTTATTACTTCCAAGGATGTAAGCTATTTAGAAGAGGCAAGTTCTTCTAGTCCTTATGAATAAATTGTAGTTCTTGTAAAAAATAAAAAAATAATAATATTAGTAAAAAAGAATGAAAAGGAATCTTAGTTAAAAAGTATATTAGTTCCACATTTTGATTTTGTAAATACCTCAATATGAATTGTATTTAGCATAGATTCGTCTTGAATAACAACTCTAAGGTGCCTACATCATATAAATTCAACTTATGAAGCCAAAAAATTAATACCAGACATTAAATCATACATGTGTGATATTACATGTAAGAAACCCATTTACACATTGGAAAAAACATAAAATACATCACACAAACAAACATTATAATCAAAACCAATATACACAAAACATTATACATGTAAAAAAATATGTCGAGGACGTTAGGTTTAGTTCAATATACATATTCAAATGGTAAAAAATATGCTCAAAAGATAAACAAAGGATTAATACTCATCATTCATGAAAAGCCAAAAGTGCATTCCTGTACACCAAAAAGACCATTCTTGGACAAATTATGAGAATAACTCTTCTTATTTAGTGAAACATAACAAAATATTAAAAATGTAAAATTATTATGACCGACCTCCTTTGTTTTCTTTCTAAATCAAATGATTGAAAAAGTTAAGTAAGGATTGAAACTCAAGAAATCCTAACTAAAAAAATAAACATTGGCTAGTCAAATCAAAATGAAAGAATACAAGAAAACAAATTTGATAACTTCAGTTCAAGCACATGTAATGAATCACAAATTCGTGTGTATAGGGATTGAAATCTGATACCTACAATCCTAAATATGAAACCTTCAAGCCCTAAATATGAAACATTCATATATGCTTTTAAAACATCGGAGATAGAAATTACCTGAACAGAGAGAGAGACAAAGCTGATCAGAGAGAGTGATGAGCGGGGTGAGACCTCAAAGCACGACAAGATGGATGAGCGGGGGGTGGGCGGGAAATGAGAAGAATGAGAGAGCGGGAGAGTAAAGTGACTATAGTGATTTTTTTTAGGTTATTTTATATTTTAGTCGAGTGTACTCAATTTTGGCACACTTTAAAACAGTGCCAAATTTTAGCACTGTTTTAAAGTGTGCCAGATTATCATTAAACCGTGCCAAAATTTGGCACAGTTTTAAACTGTGCCAGATTTTTAATATCAGGGTGCGCCAAATTATTGTTTTTGGTGTAGTGAATTAGTATTGTTTTTTATATAAAAAACATTCATTATGCTTCAATGAAAGGGTAAGTCTTATGAATTTAGTTTAAAACTTTGATTTTGAATGTAAAGACATTAATGGTAGTGATAATTTCAATTCTAACGATTCATATATGATAAAATAAATGTTAAGATATAGCCTTAAATGTTCCAAGTATTGACCTTGAACATAGTGTTAAATTTATGATTTTGAGTTCAAATAATAGTATGAAGGTATTTGAACTTACGTTACCATTGTGTTAAAAGGTAAGTGATTTATTCTTGTCTCAATATGAAATTTTTGACAATTTGTTTTTGTGCAGAAGAGCCTATTAACTTAGGATGTAGTGACTAACAAACCAATCACATAAAATATAGAAATTTAAATAAATCAAATAGAAAAGAAAATAAAAATACAAAAAAAATAGAAACCATATGTGTCACTACAAATATAACATGATTATAAATTTGGAAGAACTTTTCTTTCTTCCTCGCACACAAAATAATCCCTCTTTACTCACACAAACTAATCCCAACACAATACTGAAAGACTCTCATAAAATTAATCTCACCATAAAAGGCTTTCAAAATTCTACCCAAAATCTTAACAGAGAATACCGAAATTTGGTCTAAAAAATAAAGACAAAATGTAACAAACCCACACATTTTCCTATTAAGGATGATCAAGCCATGATGCCAAGATATGTCGGCCATTGTAATTTAAATACAGTTTTTATCATGTGAAAGAAATATGGGATATGTAAAACAATTTTCACAAGATATAATTTTTAATAATCCAACAATAATTAACTATTAACTACAATAAGATCCATCACCATACTAAAAGTCCAATAACACAACATTAACTGAAATATATATCATCAATAATAATCTCTCCATATAAACCATAAAACAATTGTGGTATTAAATGACCTAGTAATACCATTACAACCATCTCGTAAATAAAACGACTGGAAAGGAAACTAAACTAATGCAACAAATAAAATATCTAGCTACATGTCTCGCTAGTCTCCAAAACTATGAAATTATTTAGCAACTTATCCTAGAAGTTTAGCAAAGAACAATGGTTCAGAGCCCACCACAAGACTACCAATTACTCTTCCCAAATTGAATCACATGAATCCAGTTAAAATCATTATAAGAGATTAATTTAACAATAAAGTGTTTTAATTAACGAAACAATATCAGTAATGATGCGAGTAACATAAGGTAAACTAACCCAACTACCAATATAACCAATTATGTTTTCTTTCAACATTTACTAACCTCTTTTCATTATCCTTCTCAATATTTCATATGATCAAAGGCAATACCACTATAGGTAGTTTGTCTTCTATATGATCCTTCATATATCATGGTGCGCCAATCATTCCTTCGTATCGAGTTCACATACATCACTATAGACAGGTAACCCATATTGTTATCCCTCACATACCATGATGTACACCACATAATAACCATCACTATATATGAATTTTCGTAGGTTCCACACTTATTTTATTTTAGCCAGAAAATACTAGACACCTCACATATCATGACACACATATAAAAATCATTATTATATCCAGGTTTACTAGGATCCTCACACATCGTAATGGCCAGTCAACCCTAGATCCTACATATATCATAACACCCACATAAATCATCAAAATTAGCCAAGCCAATCTCGGCCCCCCACATACGTGTAGCTAGTCGACGCACACCCACGTATATAATGAAACCCCAACTGTAATATTAAATAACCATTATTATCTTAAGTATTTAGTATCATTTATTTAATTCTACTAATTTCACATTAATTCCCACTAGCCCCCAAATAAACTTGGGCATTAGAAACAAATTCATCACTAATACCATACCTAGAGATGAATAAACCATATGTACATTATATTCCCTCACTTAGGAAAATATCCAAATTCTTAACCATCTGATATTTTTAAACATGGAATTAAATGAAATAAAACATATCACTAAATCACAAGACTAGAAAATATGCAACCATGAGGATGACGACTCTTTAGTCCCATGACTAGAAAGAAATAAACATAAAATGTGTCTACTCTTCTAGACTCATACCTAAAAATTATAAACTATAAATAATTAGAGTTAAATTACAAGCTAAAGTAAGTGACCAAAATGTCCCAATGATATGATTATTTCAATATATGCAATTCATCCATTTTTACATTCTCTAGGCCAATGTAATAATCTTTTGATCCATATTTATATAAATTCGATTTCATGTGCAATAAATAAATCTAATCATGTGATATAAAAGTTCTACAAAATATATCAACAAGTTGTCCAAATTTAAGATTCCAATTCGTGTGAGAACTAATCAATTTAAACATGTGAGTGAAATTTTTTCAGCAACATATTATAGTGTTCTAACCATTATTCCTCATTCGTATGATTTTATAATCCTTAACATATTTTGATATCCATATAACATTTAACATGTGATTCAATCCAATACCCAATAGTAATAAACCACAATCCTATACGAATATGGAATTTCAAGCATTAAACCACATTTCATTAGTTCTTAAAAATAGAATTATAATTAGGTTATCACTTTCTCTAATAAAGTTACTAATCATCTTATAATAACTTAAAAATCATGTAAAACAAAATTGGCTCCTTTGGACCCTTATACTCCCCAAAGTTAAATGAATTACAAAGCTACTATTTACCCTTATTAACTGATGAAACATCTAAAACACAAGTGACTCCTTCAGACCCTTATACCCCCAAAACTTTAATGAATTACAAATCTACCATTTACCCTAATTAAGTGATGAAGAATAAAAACCCACTACGGTTCCTTCGACCCGTTCATTACCAATTAATTTCATTAACCCTCCCTATTAATGGTGTTAATTGATTTTTATAAAAGAATCATCATCTCCCACACTCCTCGTTTCTACAATCACAAGTGCAAAACCTCATTACCTACAGTGAATGAGATAACCGCGAGTCTCCATAATCAGGATACATATATGTTTTGCGACATGACGTAGTTGATTTTGAATATTATGTTTGTCATTTGTTTCAAGTATTTTCGGAATGCCATGTTTTACATATGAGATTCTGAGTAACTCAATAGTCATGGTTTCTTGTAATACCCCATGAGCTAGTAAAATTCTTTGTTGTTTATGTATTTCCTTTAGGCATCGTCTTAATAAATTGCATTTTTTCTTAAATAATTTTGAATTATTTCTTTTATTTTTACTTTTCTATAACTTAGAGAATGAAACTAAAACCAAATGATAGATGAGTGTGTAATGAAATTATCTGGGTTAGATGTTCTTTAATTTTATTTGAATAACATGATATATACTTTGATTGGGACCTTTTGAATTTGAGATTTAGCTTGTTCAATTTTATTTTGGGTGGTGGTAAGAGGTAGTTTAACTTGAATTGTTTTCCAATACAAAAGTTAATAAAAGTGGAAACTTATAAAATAACATTTTTCCTTATATGTCAAAATTCTCTCTTACTCCTTAATTACATAAATGTCTGGTAAAATTTAATATTTACAACTCAGTGTCGATTTCTTTTTCTTTGGTTTCATAATTGGGGACTATAAAATTTTATGAAACATAATTTCTCATATCTTTAATATACATAAATTTCATTTTTATTGCTTATACTCAATTGACTTACGAGGGTGTAATATTTTTCAACAAATTCGTTATGTTTTAGGTCATGAATAGATAAATATTCTTTTGTCCCCTCTCCATTATTTTCCCTATGCTATGTATTTTACATGCCATGGATCCATTTCTTTGATCTTTAAATAGTATCTCTACTGTACATTTATTTAAATTGGTATAATGATAAGAAAGTAACTAAACACAAAAAATGTTACATTTGAAAGAAAAATTGATATTCATACACAAGTTCTTAACGTTTGTTAAGTCTCACATTAATCGAGTCACTAATTACATGCAAATCCATCCAATTTAGGTAACATATGTAACATACATGAGTGCCAACTAGTCTTTATAAAATATGTGTATTTAATGTTTAGACATGTAACACCCCATATTTTTGAATAATTAATTTTAGTATTTTAATTACACGTATCCTCGTAATTATATTGATTAATAAATAAAAATTGATTAGTGAGAATGAAATTAATATTTATTTAAAAATATAATTAACTAAGTGTGAGTAGTAAATTAAATTCGATAAATATTAGTACGTCATAGTGGGCAATAAAGACGGGAATTTATGGTATCTCACCCGGTGAATTAGGTTAGGTACTTTTTAGGTTGAGATATAATATTGATGTTTGGTGACTCAGATGGTGATTTCGAGTGCATGGTTGATATGAAATGGGTCGAAATAGTTAAAACCAAGTACTCGGGAATAGATATTGATTACTAGGAGATTTTTAGACTAGTAGGGGCCCATTCAGGGGCTTTTAAGTCATTTTATATTAAGGTATTAAACTAAATTTGGAATTAAGAGGTTTATATAAGAGTTTAGGGTTAGGAGGCATCCACTTTACACATAAAAATCACTAAGAGTTTTTCAGGGAGAAAACACAAGAGAGATTACAGGAGGCTTGATTGGAGGCCAATCATTGGAGTTCTTGACTTGATCCACCCTATAAGAAGAAGATCCACGTCTATTTCTTAAAAAAAGGCAAGTATGTAAACTTTCTTTGTATTTTATTGAGTATAATTGTAAGAACAATTTTTCTAACATTGTTCATAGCATAGTTTTAGACTAGTTTGGCGTATCCCATTACAAATATTCATGCACCGTCAAGGCGAACCAAACATAAGAATCTCTAAGTTTGAAGACTTCCCGACATCCCAAAAGGTATTAAACAATTTAGAATTTGAATTAATTTATGAAATAATATTTGGGATGTTTAATTTTTATCAAAAGACGGATAGGACTGTCTTTGTTTTCAAAAATAGGTTTTCTAAGATAACTGTTGGCGGAGTTTTTTAAAAAGTTTCATTTCCATCGTTCAAACGACATCACAATGTCGTTCAAATGACATGCCTTTGTCTTTATAACGACATGCTATGTCGCTTCTAACGATATCTCATGTCGCTTCTAGCCACATGCGCCTATCATTCAAACGACTTTTCTAACGAAATCTCATGTCTCTCCTAGCGACATGCTCCTATCATTAGAACGACTTTAAGAAGTCGTTCAAACGAGCTCTCGACATAAAGTTTTTATAAATACCAGTTTCGTTCATAGATTGTTTAAAAAAATTTCCCAGCACATTTCTGCATATCAGCAACAAAATTTCTTCAAGTTTTGTGTGTCAAAACACTGTTTAATTCACAACAAAGTGTAACAACCTGCGTAATTTTGGGGTATTTTAAATTAATTTAAAAAATATAGAGGAAAATAAAGTTTTTGATTTAATTATTTTTCTTGCTCAAAAGTGCTGAGAATTATTTTTGAAGACGAGATTTTCAATCGGTTTCAAAATCATAGTTAAAATGAATTTTTAAATAGATTTTAAAGTTTATCCCTTGAAATTATTTTAAGTTGGTAGAATCAATTTTACTGAGTGATCGATCGATTGACTCGAGGGGATCGATCGATCGACTCCTTTCACTTTTCGTGCACTGCAAGTATTTTGAAGAATTTTGGTTTGGTTGAAACTCCTACTTTTTTCCTTATAAAAAGGGGTCCTGGGTGACCATTTGAGAACAAACTTTTATCACAAAAATACGCAGTAAATATATTTTTATTTCCTCTCTTTTTTATATACACATCGCCCTCTAGATTTTCATGTTCAACCCCAGTTTTGGAGGTGCTCTTGGGGCTGTTTTGGTGTTGGATCTTGGAGGAGTTTTGATGCTCCTTATGAGATTATTTTGATGGTTTAATCTGAGTTTCTGGGCAGATTCATGTTGATTTCTTTTCATGGTTTAAGGTATGGGATTTTACACAATATGCTCTTAAATCTCCGAGAGTTATTCCCTTTGAATTCATGTGATTATTGAAATCATATTTGAATTGCTAAACTCTTTTGAAATCTGAAAATTATTGTTGGAATCGGTTTTTGATTCATGCGGTATTATATTTGTGTTGATCATGTTGTCATGAGATCTTAATATGGCACAAAGGTAGGGCACCCTCTAAGATTCCTATTCCGGCTACTTGATAAAGTATGGTGCGGTATAGTGAGGCCCGGTGACCCGAGTAATGTGTTGTTGAGAAATTATATTAATAAAAATGCTTATGATATTTGTATTTGATTTTAATATTCGTACTTGTATTGTTACGCTTTATTCACCGCTAATATTTGCTGAGCATCTTTCCTGTTGTATTGTGTAGTTCCCCATATTTTTTTCTTAGTGGTAGGTTAGCGCATATTTGGGCGCTATGGATTAATTGGAGATTGATTTTTAGGTTGGATATTTTAGGAAGAATATTCGAGAGCAAAATGAGAAGATTTGCATTTATTTTTGATGTATATAGAATTGGGGATTTATTTTATTTCGAGATAGATAGTTGTATTATTTCGAGAAACATTGGTAGTATTTAATTGGAGATTAGTGGATTCTTTTATTTTATATTGTGGGATTTATTTAGATGCTCTATACCTTGTTGATTGTGGATTTGGTTAGTTTTATCGAGTACCGCTCCGCTCTCCCCGGGGGGGTGTTACACAAAGCATCCTTGAATATTGTTCTTATGAATTAGTTTAGAACAATAGAAAGTTTTTTATCTATTGTATACACCTTGGTGGAGAGGCACTCCATTGCTGACTTGTGATACCTATGGGGATTCACTGCTGAAAATAAAGACTTAAGTTGATGGGGGACTGCGGTCATACGATTCTTGCAAGGATCATAGTTGTTCATTAGATATTTTGAAGAATAACATGTTATGCTTGTAAGGGACCTTAAGTAGTTTGTAATTCAACTCACTTATAAATTTTTAAGTGAATAAAATGTTTTACCCAAAAGTTTTTTTTTTCCTGAAACTTAGCCTAAGTTATTTTCTTAGTTTGATTTATTTGTTTTATCACATAGTTTCTTATTTATGATAAAAAGATAATTTGGTTTAAAATCTGCTTCCACATTTAAAGTGAAATAAAAATCACTAATCCTTTTTTTGGGAGCATACCCCTTCTCAAATTGGTATCAAAGTAGGTTGTAATAAGTTATTGTGTTTGATCTTGTTTACTCGCTATTTTTGGGTGTTTTTGATTTGTTTCTCCTCTCTTCATGGATTCTCATAGTTTTAACGACTCAAGTCGTTTGAAGTTGAATTTTTCTTAAAGAATTAAAATTCTTAAAACAGAGAATTCAAGTTTTAAAACCGTTTTGGAAATTTTACAAACTATTCAAGATCAAAGCGATTTAATTCGCAAGAGACTTATTGTGACAACCCGCTCACCAAAATATGGGGTGGCCAACCCGATACTCCAATATAATAGGATTCATGGATGGAAATCATTCTCAACATCATAACATAATAATAAGTATACGGGATAACCACCCAACATTTCAGAAAAATGGGTTGCCAAAAATTTTGTTTTATAATTTAAAGAAAGCATTTTAAACAACCCAATTGAGAAAAGAAAGTGGAAATCCAAAAGAACTTATATTACACTAACAATAAGTATACAATAAGGAGACCGAATATGCTGTCGGTCCATAGTCAATACAACGGAGTATAACAGCTTAATTAAATTACAGAGCACATCCATTAGACAATTACAAAAGCTTGGGCCACACGCCCGAGTAAAAGACCCGATCCTAGCTAAATCACAAAAATGAAGGTGTCTACACAAAATATCCCGCAATATCCGCAAAATATCACGGCTCCCCCAAAGTACCAAAATGGGAAGGTCAGTACGGGCACCCTTGCGGTGGAGCACGTGAGCGGAATACTTGATTAATGCACAACAAGAAATATGAACGGGTCAGGGCCCGATTTTATATGATCACCAGATGAATAAAGAGTATGACAATTATGAACAGATAATCATGATAGATAAAAATAAGAATTTATCTACACAATTCAAAGCATGAGCTAAGGCGACTTAAATGATCATAATTTAAATTCAGTTATGCAAGGTAATATAAGTGATTAGCATTAACTAAAATCCCCATCAATATCATTATTGCGTTTCATCATTCTGTTACTTATCAGGATACGTAATCACAATTATATGCTCTATATGGCATTTATTATCCATCAAGTCCCACTTGATTTAGAATATTTATATTCTTATGCATATAACGATTCTAAGACCGTCCCTTCGGGTTTCCCCACTGGACGCGCCCCTAAATGACTATCATCTTCCAGGGCCTATCACCAAGACAACTTGGGCACCTAACGCAACGTCAGGAAGTGGCCATATGCCTGCGGGAGAGTCATGACCACACCTAGAATCACATCACCAACGCAGTAAACATATAATAACCCATCATATGGCCGAGGACTATAGTCTCCCTGCATTTAATAGTCAGGGGACAACACCTCATGCGCGTACTTACCCTATGATAACATTTAGAGAGGTGTGTTTAAGTAAATTATCATTTACCATCATCATTACCATTTCCATTTCATTTTCATTTGCTATGTACATGTTCATTTAATGGATATATCCCATTTTATTCGGAGCCGTATGTGAATCATATCATCATCACAACCTCAATGAATGAATAAACTCTCAACTCATTCTCCAAACATTATAGGGTTTCATAATAGACCACCAAGACTATCGTACCTCGATTGAGCCTCTAAAGTCCCCAAACATAACCTTGCAACTTCTAGACCCCTAATAATCAACTGAGGAAAAGAAATGTCCTAACATCAATTTTACATTCCCGGAATGAGCCCCATTTAATGCATTTCTATTCTAGGGTAGTTACTAAACTCATCTAGGACTCTAAGTTTACTTCATACAAGAAGGTTCCTAGGTCCTATGCCTAAAGAAAAAGGTTGGAATTGAGCTAAGAAAATCACTCAAAACTGCAGGATTTCCGAATCGATTCGGCCTGGCCGAATCGATTTGGTTTGAAAGCGAATCGATTCAAACCAGTCGAATCGATTCGGTCACGAAAACTTGACTTTTTGCATAATTTTTGAATCAATTCGGATATGCCAAATCGATTCGGTCCACTCAGACCTGTAAACTGCCCCTTGGGCGAATCGATTCGGACAGGCTGAATCGATTCGGCCCACCCAGAATTGCCAATTTTGGCTATGGAGTCTTGGACTCCTAATTTCCCCCAACTTATTATCCTCCAAACTAAGGTAATTTATTTCAACCAACACATCATAAATACTTCCAACTACTATCATTTACATCAATGAACATACAAATCATCCTCTAAGGATTCAAAACCCATAAATCTATAAAAAAACCTAACATTGTTGAACAATAATTAGTACACAACTATCAATACCAAATATTAATCTTAAATCACATATTAGCAAGTAGAAAACATGCCTTAAGCTTTCAAATTCTGATTTTATTTGGTAGAAGCAACAATCCCAATCTTCAGTCTCCAATTTCTCTATTTTCTCTAAAGTTCTCTTCTCCTCTCTGTCTCTCTAGGTTTAATACACACGTAAGAGAAATAAATGAAAAGCAAGACTTAATCGTGGATTTAGTCTAAATTCTCCACTTAAATGGTTAATACCACATTAAAATGACTCACAACTTCACATTCGAGTTAAAACCAGTCAAAAGTGCCCGAAACATAAAATGCAATATGGCACTTATTTCGACTATCTCTCACATTTCGGGACTAACTATGCCTTCTAATTTGGCATCCAGAAATTTTATAACTCATTTCAAGTTCCAGTTTTATTTAGACCATAAGTGTCATTTTAAAACATATGACAAAATAAAACGCAACATGATGATATTTGCTTACACATACAGTAAATATGCAACAATTTAGTAAATATTAACTTTTATCTTATTCAATTAATACTTACTCCATATTCCACATTTTATATAATTACTTTACACAGTAAATAAATATAAAATAGGTTATCAAAAGAGAGGGTTGTTACATACTCCCGCCCCCCTTATGAGGAAATTTTGCCCCCAAAATTCAAGCGTACCTTGCAAGAAGAGATGCAGATACTTTTCCCGCATGTCATCCTCGCGTTCCCGCGTTGATTCCTCTGTGTTTTGATGACCCCATTGATCTCGAACCAAAGGCACCACTCGTGATCTCAAACGTTGCTCCCCATGCTCTAAGTTAGCAACAGGTTGTTCCTCATATGAAATGTCGGGTTGAAACTCAATATCCTCCAAGGGAATATGCCAAAGGGCTCCTTCACACCTCTTGTACTTCTTTAAAGAGGAAACATGGAACACGTCATGGACTTGTTGCAAGTGTTCTGGTAAGGCAAGTTGATACGCCACCATACCTACCTTGGCAATAATCGGAAAAGGTCCGACGTAACGCGGTGCAAGCTTCCTACCGCTTGATACCTTTCATAGGAGACACTCTCACCAACACTTGATCCCCAACCTCCATCTCAACATGCCTTCTACCGGCATCGGCATAGCTCTTTTGACGATCTTGGGCTATCCGAATGCGATTCCGAATAAGTTCAATCTTGGAAGAAGTATCTTGGATCATTTCGGGTCCAAGGAACTTATTATCCCCCACCTCTAACCAACAAGTGGTCAATCTACAAGGCCTACCATACAAGGCTTCATAAGGCACCATCCCAATAGTAAATTGGTACGAATTATTATAAGAAAATTCTACCAAAGGGAGATATTGTTCCCAACCACCTTTGAAATCAAGCACACACATTCGGAGCATATCTTCCAACATTCGGTTGACTCTTTCTGTCTGCCCATCTGTTTGAGGATGATAAGAAGTACTCAATTTCAATTCGGTTCCCATAGCCTCTTGGAAACTTTGCCAAAAGTGGGAAACAAAAATCTTATCTCGGTCGGAAACTATATTCAAGAGCACCCCATGGAGTCTAACAACCTCCTCGATAAATAACCGGGCATAACGAGCTGTATTTTAATCGGTGCGTACCGGTAGGAAATATGTCGACTTAGTCAAACGATCAATGATAACCCATATAGAATCGTGACCATTTTGCGACGTTGGCAAGCCTGTGACAAAATCTATTGATATGCTCTCCCACTTCCACACTAGAATTTCCAACGGTTGCAATAATCCTGTCAATCGCTGATGATCTATCTTGACCAATTGACAAGTGGTGCATTGGGACACGAACTCAGAAATATCCCGCTTCATGCCTGGCCACCAATATTGACGGCGCATGTCTTGGTACGGCTTGTCGTTACCCGGATGCACTGCAAACTTGGAATTGTGAGATTCTGTCATTACACCCCGCCTTAAGTCCCCTTCGTCCGGAACAATAAGTCTCCCGTGGAGACGCACCACACCCTCAGAGCCTATAGAGTAGGATTTTGCTCCCTCGATCAACAATTTGTGTATATGGTCTTGGCAACCTTTGTCCCTTCTTTGGGATTCAATCACCCTTGCCACAATAATAGGTGTAACAGTCATCACAGACATAAAAGCCCTTGCCACCCGTCCTCTTGACTCAGCTCCTTCCGTTTTGCTTTCTATACCTCCACTAACTCCCCATCGGGCTTTCGAATTAAAGAATCCGCTACCACATTTTCCTTGCCCGGGTGATAGTGGATGTCAAATTGATAGTCTTTCACAAACTCTAGCCATCGGTGTTGTCGCATATTTAAATCTTTATGGGAAAATAAATACTACAGCGATTTATGGTCCGTGAAAAGACTAAACTTCTCCCCTAGGAGATAATGCCTCCAAATCTTCAAAGCAAAGACTACTGCGGCAAGTTCCAAATCATGCACCGATAATTCTTTTCATGGGGCTTTAATTTGCGAGAAGCATAAGCAATAGCCCGTCGCTCTTATTGAATTACACCTCCCAATCCTTGTAGAGATGCATCAGTGAAGACTAAATATTCTAAGCCTGGCCTTGGTAATGCAAGAACTGGAGCATAAGTCAACCTATCCTTGAGCTCGTCAAAAGAAGACTGACAGGAATCATCACATACAAACCTCACCCCCTTCCGGGTTAAATTTATCAAAGGGCTAGCAATTTTAAAGAAACCCTTGATAAATCGACGATAATATCCCGCCAAACCCAAAAAACTATGAATCTCGGTAGGTGTCATGGGATGACCCCACTCCTTCACCGCAACCACTTTACTTGGGTCTATCGAAATACCTTGGGCTGTCACAATATGACCCCAAAACTGTACCTCCTGCAACCAAAAACCACACTTCTCGAACTTGGCATACAATTGGTGATCCCTCAATTTCTACAGGACCAACCTCAAATGAGTAGCATGGTCAGATTTTGTTCGAGAATAAACTAGAATGTCATCAATGAACATGATGACAAAATATTCTAGGAAGTCCCGAAATACCCTATTCATGTGGTCCATAAACACGACAGGAGCATTGGTTAGTCCAAAGGGCATAACCAAAAATTCATAGGACCCATACCTTGTAAGGAAAGCAGTCTTGGATAAATCTGTTTCTCGTATCTTCAACTGGTGATACCCCGTCCTCAAATCTATCTTAGAGAAGTACGTCGTTCCCCTAAGTTGATCAAATAAATCATCAATTTTAGGCGACGGTTATTTGTTCCAGATGGTGACTTTATTCAACTCTCTGTAGTCGACACATAACCATAGAGAACCGTCCCTTTTCTTCACAAACAACACCGGAGCGCCCCACGACAATGTACTTCGCCTAATAAACCGTTGCTCTAGCAAGTTCTAAATTTGATCCCTTAACTCTCTCATTTCAATAGGAGCCATACTATACGGAGCTTTCGCAATCGGTTGAGTTCTCGACGCTAAGTCGATCACAAACTCAATCTCCCTACTAGGGGCAAACCTGGTATTTCCCAAAAAATAACTTCAAAGTCTCTAACAACAGGAATAGAATCTAAGGAAATAACTACATCCCAGGAAGTCTCCTCCGCAATACAATACAAGTAAGTGCTAGTACCTCCTTCAGAATGAGGCATAACCACTAAAAACATTTCTTGCCCCGGAATGGCAAAAACTATACTCTTCCCATAACAATTTACTATCGCATGATACTTCACTAACCAATCCATACCCAAAATCACATCATACCCGACAATATCAGGGACGAGCAAATCGGCCTCAAAGAACAAATTAACAAGAGTAATTCCTATTTGTTTACAAACAAAGAACATAAGTGAACCATCGCCCAATGAAGACTCAACACTAGTGAAGGTACTTTCTGCAGATTTTATCAACTCTGTAGTCTGAGCAAAACTTCTAGAAATGAACGAGTGTGTCGCATCCGCATCAAATAACACACGACCCATGTGACCATGAATGAGAAACTTACCCTCAATAGATGGCAGCGCCAGCGGAGCAGGAAGAAGCATAGCAACCTGAATATGATAAACATGCCCATATTGTAGTTGTCCCTACTGTGGAGGGGCAACTAGATTAGGTACTTGCGATGGTAACTGAACCTGCGGATGCTGAGGAACCCTAGGAAGCTGACCCCTAACCAACTGAGGACATTCCTTCTTGTAATGACCTGCCTCCCCACATTGGAAGCACCGTCCCGTCATATTCTCCGAAATTCGGCCCCGTTTATTTCTAAACTGGGTAACGCCTTGGACCGAATGGCATCTCCCTCCATTTCCACCTCTACCTACTTGTTGCGATTGCGGTCCACCTTAGCCTTGCCTATTATTATGGTCACCCGCAATAAACCCACCAAAACGTTGCCTATTTGACAAGTCCCCTTGATGGGGATCCTTTTATTTCTGCTTATTACCCGAAGACTGGGATGAGGGAAAGGCTCATCCTCCCATCCCATTGCCTCCAGGTTTTCCCGCTTGCCCCACCCCTCCAGCTTTCTTGCTACTCTGCATGTACAACCTATGTTCTTGGCAATGGTGCAATTCCACATTCATCACTTCACTAAAAGTTTGCAAGGCTGGATAACCTAGCAAATGTTGCCTGATCCTCCAGTTCAAACCTCCCATGAACTTTGAAACCTTCCTCTCTTCTGGAGTCACTTCATTCGGTACAAACTTGATAACCGGGTGAACTCCTCTTCATATTCTGCAACGGATCTCTCACCTTGCACCACATCCTGAAGCTTCCTTCTCATCTCCCTTTGAACTGCGGGAGGGAAGTACTTTCGATAAAAAAAAGCTCAGAATTCATTGATAGTCATGGTATCTCTCTACTCTGGCGTAGTCATCGACTCCCACCAATGTAACGCAGATTCGACAAGCTTTAAAGTAGCAAGGACTTTCTTCTTCTCCTCACTACACTCCACCATACGCAGATGGCGCTGCATATCCTTCTTCCACTGATTAGATCTAATAACATTAGAGCCTCCATAAAATTCTGGGGGATGGCCTTTTAAAAAGGACTCTCTAACTCTCTCCGATGGGGAAGGTTCCGTAGGAGCTTGTGCATCTTGAGCCCGTTGTTGAGCTTTTGGTAATTATTGAACCACGATGGTCATAGCATCATTAACCGCTTGGGCCACAATATTTGCTACATCAGCAGCATTTACAGTTCCTTGTGGAGGCGGTGGAGGACCAACATCCTCTTCTATAGCTCTATTTCATCTCGCTGGGCGACCTCTCTTAGGCGGCATCTGAGATAAAGAAACAATAGAATTAGAATAATATTTAAAATAATCTAATTCAGCAAGAGATCGTATATATAGGCAACAAAATAGTCCTAACATTAGGCTCTATATCAAAGAACGCTACGGTAGAACATGACAAGTCCACATAGATCCTAAAGACTCTAGAACCTGATGCTCTGATACCATCTGTGACAACCCGCTCACAAAAATATGGGGTGGCCTGCCCGATACTCCAATATAACAGGAGTCATGGAAGGAAATCATTCTCAGCATCACAACATAATAATAAGTATACGGGATAACCACCCAACATTTCAGAAAAATGGGTTGCCAAAAATTTTGTTTTATAATTTAAAGAAAGCATTTTAAACAACCCAATTGAGAAAAGAAAGTGGAAATCCAAAAGAACTTATATTACATTAACAACAAGTATACAATAAGGAGACCGAATATGCTGTCGGTCCACAGTCAATACAACGGAGTATAAAAGCTTAATTAAATTACATAGCACATCTATTAGACAATTACAAAAGCTTGGGCCACACGCCCGAGTAAAAGACCCGATCCTAGCTAAATCACAAAAATGAAGGCGTCTACACAAAATATCCTGCAATATCCGTAAAATATCACGGCTCCCCAAAAGTACCGAAATGGGAAGGTCAGTACGGGCGCCTTTGCGGTGGAGCACCTGAGCAGAATACATGATTCATGTACAATAAGAAATATGAACGGGTCAGGGCCCGATTTTATATGATCACCAGATGAATAAAGAGTATGACAGTTATGAAAAGATAATCATGATAGATAAAAATAAGAATTTATCTACACAATTCAAAGCATGAGCTAAGGAGACTTAAATGATCATAATTTAAATTCAGTTATGCAAGGGAATATTAGTGATTAACATTAAAAAAAATCCCCATCAATATCATTATTGCGTTTCATCATTCTGTTCCTTATCAGGATACGTAATCACAGTTATATGCTCTATATGGAATTTATTATCCATCAAGTCCCACTTGATTTAGAATAGTTATATTCTTTTGCATATAACGATTCTAAGACTGTCCCTTCGGGTTTCCCCATTGGACGCGCCCTTAAATGACTATCATCTTCCAGGGCCTATCACCAAGACAACCTGGGCACCTAACGCAACGTCGGGAAGTGGACATATGCCTGCGGGAGAGTCATGACCACACCCAGAATCACCTCACCAGCGCAGTAAACATATAATAACCCATCATATGGCCAAGGACTACAGTCTCCCTGCATTCAATAGTCAGGGGACATCACCTCATGCGCGTACTTCCCCTATGATAGCATTTAGAGAGGTGTGTTTAGGTAAATTATCATTTACCGTATTCATGATTAAGTAAATTATCATTTACCATCATCATTACCATTACCATTTCCATTTCATTTTCATTTGCTATGTACATGTTAATTTAATGGATAGATCCCATTTTATCCGGAGCCGTTTGTGAATCATATCATCATCACAACCTCAATGAATGAATAAACTCTCAACTCATTCTCGAAACATTATAGGGTTTCATAATAGACCACCAAGACTATCGTACCTCGATTGAGCCTCTAAAGTCCCCAAACACGACCTTGCAACTTCTAGACCCCTAATAATCAACTGAGGAAAAGAAATGTCCTAACATCAATTTTACATTCCCGGAATGAGCCCCATTTAGTGCATTTCTATTCTACGGTAGTTACTCAACTCATTTAGGACTCTAAGTTTACTTCATACAAGAAGGTTCCTAGGTCCTAAGCCTAAAGAAAAAGGTTGGAATTGAGCTAAAAAAATCACTCAAAACTGTAGGATTTCCGAATCGATTCGGCCTGGTCGAATCGATTCGGTTTGAAAGCGAATCGGTTCAAACCAGTCGAATCGATTCGCTCACAAAAACTTGACTTTTTGCATAATTTTCGAATCGATTCAGACAGGCCGAATCGATTCGTTCCACTCAGACCTGTAAACTTCCCCTTGGGTGAATCGATTCGGACAGGCCGAATCGATTCGGCCCACCTAGAATTGCCAATTTTGGCTATGGAGTCTTGGACTCCTAATTTCCCCCAACTTATTATCCTCCAAACCAAGGTTATTTATTGCAACCAACACATCATAAATACTTCCAACTACTATTATTTACATCAATGAACATACAAATCATCCTCTAAGGATTCAAAACCCATAAATCTATAAAAACCCTAACATTGTTGAACCATAATTAATACACAACTATCAATACCAAATATTCATCTTAATTCATATATTAGCAAGTAGAAAACTTGCCTTAAGCTTGCAAATTGAGATTTTATTTGGTAGAAGTAACAATCCCAATCTTCAGTCTCCAATTTCTCTATTTTCTCCAAAGTTCTCTTCTCTTCTCTATCTCTCTAGGTTTAATACACACGTAAGAGAAATAAATGAAAAGCAAGACTTAATCGTGGATTTAGTCTAAATACTCCACTTAAATGGTTAATACCACATTAAAATGACTCACAACTACACATTCGAGTTAAAACCAGTCAAAAGTGCCCGAAACATAAAAATGCAATATGGCACTTATTTCGACTATCTCGCACATTTCGGGACTAACTACGCCCTCTAATTTGGCATCCGGAAATTTTATAACTCATTTCAAGTTCCAGTTTCATTTAGACCATAAGTGTCATTTTAAAACATATGACAAAATAAAACAGAGCATGATGATATTTACTTACACATACAGTAAATATGCAATAATTTAGTAAATATTAACTTTTATCTTATTCAATTAATACTTACTCCATATTCCACATTTTATATAATTACTTTACACAGTAAGTAAATATAAAATAGGTTATCAAAAGCGAGGGTTGTTACACTTATGGACATGGACCGTGAATTTAGAAAATTAGAATTTTCCAAAAAGGAGAGTGATGATAGAGTCCTATTTTTGAAAAAAACTTTGGAGGACTTGAAACATTCTAGGGTTTGTGTTTGTTCCAAAGAGGACAAAAATATTTTGAGTAATGATTTTGTGGCACGCGCGAAGGATCTTAGGGAAAAGTTTTCTTTTATTGAAAGTGAACGCGATAACCTTTTATGAATTGTTGAAAATTTAAAAAAGGTGTTCCTAAAATTGGAAGAGTCTAATTTGTTGCTTAAGTCTAAAATTTTTAAGTTAAAATTTTATTTGAAAGACTCGAGTAGCTTGAATAGTGATGATAATGGCTCGTCTTGTTCTAGTGCTTCAAATGTTAAATCCAAAACCATTTTTTATTTTAAAGGGTCAAATAAAATCAAGGATATTAGAAATGGTCAACCCATAGGTAACAATCCTTCCATTTACACATGTTCACATTGTTGCAGGAAATGTCACCTTAGGCGTTTTGTTTTGATCTTAGAAGAGGTCCTAATAAGATTAAGAATAGTGTCCCTTCGGTTCCCATAACCTCTCGAGTTAGGAATACACCTATTTGGGTTAGGAAATCTGCTTTGGAGACGCTAAATGCTAAAATGGTTGATTCTCACATTCTTGCACATGATGCGTCACATGTTATTTCATATCGTTGATTGCTTTCATAATTTTGTTTGTCATACGCTAGTTATGCTTCATGATATCTGTTTGCTAGTTCTATGACATATTTACTTTTTATTTTATATTTTTCTTTGATTGAGTCATATTGAAAAATACAAAAAAAATTGGTTTTATATTTTTTAAGAAATACAAAAATATATTGTTTTTGAAAAATATTTTGAAAGATTCAAATATATTTTCGGTTCTTTGTGTATTTTAGTTTTACTTATTTGGTGTGGCATATTGGTGTGTTTAAATCCAATTCACTACGCAATTTCCATGTGGTTGGTACATTTGATTATTATTTAGATACTTGAATTGATCCCAACCATGTTTATGGAGTTGTTTCAAATTTGACTTGCTTTATGGATTCGACTTTCTTTATGCCTCCACACACACATGCACGAGCTTATTGGATTTGTACTTTATGATGTACATCTAACTTTGGTGAGATGTTTTCCTATCAATCTTGTCATCTACATGTTTATTTGACTATGGAGGATTTGTGCATGTAAGAACCGTTGCCCGTGAGGATTTATTTAATATTGAAAAAATGATGACTGCACGGGAAAGGGCTATGAGAGAATAATAATCTCGTTTGAAAAGATCCCGAGAAAAAAATTAAGGCAATAAAAAGAATAATATGCTAAATAGGGGCCAAATTTGTTTAGTTTGATAATGTATTTCAAAAGAAAAGAATTGAATAAATAAATATGATCATTTTTATATATGAGGGAGTTTGGTTAGATATATATATCAACGGGTTTGCACAATGACAATGTATCCTAGTTATTCTTATTTTGTCATGACATTATTGATTTGTATAATCTTTAAAATTCTAGGCTTGTGTGTATTGTGTTTGTTTTGTTCATCAAGTTTAACTTTATTTGTCACTTAAGGCTAAAGCTTAGTTTGATAAAGTTTTGCGGTCAATTAGAACTTCTTGAACATATTTGAGTGTTTGGGTTATAATTATTTTATTTTTAGTTCACACCCATTCATTTCATTCCACATGTCTGGACACATCGATACTATGCTAGTGTGTAAAGCTTATATGTTTTGTGTCAAATTTTGTTGTAATTTATATTTATATATGTGTGATGAATTTTATTTGATAAATTTTGCATATATTATATATGGTATGTTTGTTGTATTTGTAAAATTTTCATTTTTTTGAAAAAAAAATAAAAAAATTTAAAATAGTTGGTTGTTGTAACAACCCTCGCTTTTGAGAACTTATTTTATATTAATTTACTGTGTAAAGTAATTATATAAAATATGGATGATGGAGTAAATATGAACTAAATGATATAATTAAGCATATTTACTAGACCGTTGCATATTTACTAAATGTGTATGTAAATATCATCATGCTACGTTTTATAGTGTCATGTGCTTTAAACAACATATATGATTTAAATGAAACTGGAACTTGAAATGATTTATAAAATTGTCGGATGCCAATTTAGAGGGCGTAGTTAGTCCCGAAATGTGTGAGATTGTCAAAATAAGTGCCATATTGTATTTTTGGGTTTCGGGCACTTTTGACTGGTTTTAACATAATTGTGTAGTTGTGAGTCATTTTAATGTGGTATTAACCATTTAAGTTAGGAAATTAGACTAAAGTCAGGATTTAGTCTTGCACCTCTTTTATTTCTCTTAAGTGCATTTACTAACCTAGAGAGAAAGAGATAGGAAGAGAATTTGTGGAGAAAAAAGAGGAAAAAGAAGAGATTGAAGATTTGGGATTGTTGCTACCATAAGAAAATATGAGATTTCAACCTCAAGGAAAGTTTTCTACTTGATAATATGTGATTTAAGATGAGTAAATTGTATTGATAGTTTTGTATTGGAATTAATGGAACAAATATGAATTTTATGGCGTATGAGCCCTAATCATAGCTTATGTTGATGATATTTTGGATTATGGTAGTTGATAATAATGTAGAATGGTTTTGGGTAGATTAATGTTGGTGGATGTGTGTAAAAATGGAGGAGATTCGGGTTTTGGGAAAAATTAGGGTTCATAACCCGTAGCCCTTTCTTGGCAAATTCGCAGGGACGAATCGATTCGGCCTTAGGGCAAATCGATTCACTAAGGGGTCAGCCTACAGGTCTGCAAATCCAAATCGATTCGGGTTAAGTTCGAATCGATTCGGATGAGTCAGAAACTTGGATTTTTCATCCGAATCGATTCTCTTTTGGGCGAATCGATTCGCTGCTTGGGGATAATCGATTCGTCCCTAGGGTGAATTGATTCGAAATCAGGCTATTGTGAGTTATTTTTCCAACTCAATTTTTATACTTTTTGGGGGGGCTTAGGACTTAGGAACCTTCTTGTATGAAGTAAACTTAGTGTCCTAGAGTCTTATATTGGGTAGGCACTATCTTATGTTAGAAGGGGATGGTTAGGACTTAGTTAGGAGATTAGTAAATAGAAGTTTTAATGTTCTTTTCCCTTAATTAATTAAGGTGATATTTCAAGGTGTAGAAATAAATTACTTGAAGAGTAATTATCACATCATTGGGAGATGCTAGAATTGGTGGTTTATAATAACACCACAAAATAATGTTTGGATAATCAATTGAGAGTTTATTCATTCATTGAGGTTATATTGATGGCATGAATTATGTATGGCTCCGGATAAAAATGTAATTTATATATTGAAACGGAAATGAAAATGGTACATGACAATTTACTTGAACATGAAAGTGGTAAATAATAATTTACTTAAACACACCTCTCTAAATGCAATCATAAGGGAAGTTAGTGCATGAGGTGAAGTCCCCTGGCTAGTGAATGCAGGGTGAATATTGTCCTCGACCACATGACCGGTTATTATGTATGTTGTATTTATTGTACGACTGTGAGGTAATTTCTGGTGTGGTTATGACTCACTCGCAAGTATATGGCCTCTTCCCGATGTTGAGTTAGGATCCCAGGTTGTCTCGGTGGATAGGCCCTGGAAGATGATAGTCATTTAGGGGCGCACGCAATGGGGAAACCCGGATGGGCGGTCTTAGAATCGTTATATGTATATGAATATAACTATTCTTATTCAAGTTGGACTTGATTCATGATAAAATCTAGAAAGAGCATATAATTGTGATTATGTTCATAATGATAAACGGAATGATGAAATGAAATAAGTGAAAATGATGGAGGTTTTTAATTTATGTTAATCATTCATATCCTCTTGCATAATTGAATTAAACTTATGATCATTTAAATTGCCTTAGTTTATGCTTTGAGATTATATAGGTAGATTCTTATCTATATCCATCATGATTAACTGTTCATAACTGTCATACTTTTTATTCATCTAGTGATCATATAAAATCGAGCCCTGACCCGTTCATATTTCTTGTTGTGCATGAATCTTATATCCGCTTAGGTGCTCCGCCGCAAGGAGGCCCGTACTGACTATCCTCTCTAGTGTCATGGAGGTGCAACATCTTGCGGATGTTGCGGGATATTTTGTTGTAGACGCCTCCATTTTTGTACTGTAGTTATGATCGGGTCATTTATTCGGGCGTGTGGCCCAAGATTTTGTATTTGCTTACTTTAATATATTATGTAACTTAATGAACTTATTTAATATTGCGGTAAGAGACTGTTGACCGACAGCATATTCGGTCCCCTTATTGTATACTTGATGTGGATGTATTATAAATTCTTTTGGGTTTCCACTTTCTTTTCAAATTGGGTTGTTTAAATTATTTCTTTAACTTATAAAATCAAATTTTTGGCAACCCGTTTTTCTGAAATATAGTGTGGTTGTCCCGTATACTTATTGTATTACTGTGATGCTGAGAATGATCCATCTATAATTACCTTTATTATTGGAGTATCGGGATGTTCACCCCTTATTTTGGTGAGCAGGTTGTCACAGATGGTATCAGAGCATCGGGTTCTAGAGTCTTTAAGATCTATGTGGACTTGTCACATTCTGCCGTAGCGTTCTTTGATATAGAGCTTAATGTTAGGACTGTTTTGCAGCCTACGTTTGCTATCTTCTGCAAGATAGATTATTCTATTTAGTATTTTAACTCTATTGTTTCCTCATCATAGATGCCGCCTAAGAGAGGTCGCCCCGCTAGAAGGAATAGAGTTAGAGAAGAGGAGGTAGGTCCTCCACCGCCACAACCGAGAACTATAAATGCTACTTAGGTAACAAATATTGTGGCCTAAGTGGTCAACACATCGATGACTGCCGTGGTTCAGCAATTAACACAAGCCCAACAACCAAGGGCTCAAGATATACAAGCTTCTACGGGACCTTCTCCGTGGGAGAGAGTTAGAGAATCCTTTTTAAAAGGTCATCCCCCAGAATTCCAAGAAGGTTCTCATGTCATAGTAGTTAATCAGTGGAAAAAGGATATGCAGCGCCATCTGCGCATGGTGGAGTGTAGTGAGGAGAGGAAACAAATCCTTGCTACCTTTAAATTAGTTGGAGTTGCACTACATTGGTGGGAGTCGATGACTGCGCCAAAGCAGAGAGATGCTATGACCATCAATGATTTCTGGGCTCTGTTTGATCGGAAGTATTTCCCTCCCGCAGTTCTAAGGGAGATGAGAAGAAAACTTCAAGATGTGGTGCAAGAAGAACGTTCAATTGCAGAGTATGAAGAGGAATTCACTCGGTTAGCTAATTTTGTACCTGATGGGGTGACTCCGGATGAGAGGAGGATATCAAAATTTATTGGAGGTTTGCACTGGAGGATACGACAACATCTGCTGGGTAATCCATCCTTGCAGACTTTTGGAGATATGATGAATGCGGCGTTACTCCATTATCAAGAACATCGGTTGTATGTTCAAAGTAGTAAGAAGGCTTCAGTTATGGGGCAAGCTGGGAAACCCGGAGGCAATGGGATAGGAGGAGGATCATTTCCCTCATCCCAATCTTCAGGAAATAAACAAAGAGAAAGGGACCCCCAGCAAGGGGATTTGTCTAAACGACAGCGTTTTGGTGGATTTAATGTTGGTGGAAGTAATGTTAGGCACGGTCAAGGTGCCCCCCAACCACAACAAGCAGGTCAGGGTGGTAATGGGGTAGAGGCCATCCAAGCCAAGGAGTTGGGCAGTTTAGAAATTACCGGGGACGAAATCAGGAGAATATGACGAATTGATTCTTTCAATGCGGAGAGTTAGGTCACTACAGGAGGGCGTGTCCTCAGCTGATTGGGGGACAACTTCCTAGGGTTCCACAGTAGCCACAGGCTCAGTTACCACCACAAGTACGTAATCTAGTTACCCCTCCACAACAGGGACAACTACAGTATGTTCATATTTACCACATTCACGATGCTATGCTTCCTCCGGCCCCGCCAGTGCCGCCAACTATTGAGGGTAAGTTTCTCATTCAGGGGCATATGGGTCGTGTATTGTTTGTTATGGGTGTGACACACTCGTTTATTTATAGAAGCTTTGCTCAGTCTATAGAGTTGATTAAATCTGTAGAGAGTACCTTCACTAGCGTTGAGTCTTCTATGGGTGATGGTTCACTTATTTTCTTTTTTTGTAAACAAATAGGAATAAATCTTGGTAACTTGTGTTTTGAGGCCGATTTACTCGTCCTAGATATGGTCATGTATGATGTAATCCTAGGTATGGATTGGCTAGTGAAGTATCATGCGATAGTTAATTGCTATGGGAAAAGTATAGGTTTTTCCATTCCGGGGCAAGAAATTTTTTTAGTGTCTATGCCTCGTTTGAAAGGAGGTTTTAGCACTTACTCGTATTGCATCGCGGAAGAGATTTCTCGGGATGTTATTGTTTCTTTACATTTGATTCCAGTTGTTAGAGATTTCCAAGATGTTTTTCGAGAAATACTAGGTTTGCCTCGGAGTAGGGAGATTGAGTTTATAATCGATTTAGCGCCGGGAACGAGACCGATTGCGAGAGCTACATATCGTATGGCTCCTGTTGAAATGAGGGAGTTAAGGGATCAGATTTAGAACTTGCTAGAGCAAAGTTTTATTAGGCGAAGCATGTCGCCGTTGGGCACTCCGATGTTATTTGTGAAGAAAAGGGACGGTTCTCTCCGATTGTGCGTTGACTAGAGAGAGTTGAATAAAGTCACCATCCGGAACAAATACCCATTACCTCGGATTAATGATTTGTTTGATCAACTTAGGAGAGCATCCTACTTATCTAAGATAGATTTGAGGACGGGGTATCATTGGTTGCGGATACGAGAGCAAGATGTGTCCAAGACTGCTTTCCTAATGAGATATGGGTCTCATAAATTTTTGGTTATGCCTTTCGGACTAAACAATACCCCCACCGTGTTTATGGACCTTATGAATAGAGTATTTTGAGACTTCCTGGACCAGTTTTTCATCGTGTTCATTGATGATATTCTAGTGTATTCTCAAACGGAAGCCGATCATGCTACTCATTTGCGGTTGATCCTGTAGAGATTGAGGGATCACCAATTGTATGCCAAGTTCGAGAAGTGTGGTTTTTGGTTGCAGGAAGTACAGTTTCTGGGTCACATTGTAACAGGCCAGGGTATTTCGATAGACCCAAGTAAAGTTATCGCAGTGAGGGAGTGGGGTCAGCCCACGACACCTATTGAGATCCGAAGTTTTTTGGGTTTGGCGGGTTATTACCGTCGATTTATCAAGGGTTTTTCTAAAATTGCTAGCCCTTTGATAAATTTAACCCGAAAAGGAGTGAGGTTTGTTTGGGATAATTCTTGTCAGTCGGCTTTTGACGAGCTCAAGGATAGGTTGACTTCTGCTCCAGTCCTTGCGTTACCAAGGCCAGGATTGGAATATTTAGTCTTTACCGACGCATCTCTACAAGGGTTGGGAGGTGTACTTCAGCAAGAACAATGGGCTATTTCTTATGCTTCTCGCAAGCTAAATCCCCATGAAAAGAATTATCCGGTCCATGATTTGGATCTTGCTGCAATTGTTTTTGCCTTGAAGATTTGGAGGCATTATCTCCTTGGGGAGAAATTTAGTCTTTTCACGGACCACAAATAGTTGCAATATTTATTTTCCCAGAGATATTTAAATATGCAACAACGCCGGTGGTTAGAGTTTGTGAAAGATTATCAATTTGACATCCACTATCACCTGGGCAAGGCGAATGTGGTAGCGGATGCTTTGAGTCGGAAGCCTGAGGGGGAGTTAGCGGAGGTATGGAAAGCCAAATGGAAGGATCTTAGCTAGGAGGACGCAGTTTCTAGGGAGTTTATGTCGGTGTTGATCGTTACGCCTACTATGGTGGGAAGGGTTGTAGAAGCTCAAGGAAGGGACAAAGGTTGTCAAGAACGTATACACCAATTATTAACCGACGGAGTGGAATCCTACTCAATAAGTTCGGAGGGTCGGTTACGTTTCCACGGGAGACTCATTGTCCCAGATGAAGGGTATTTAAGACGGGATGTGATGACAGAGTCTCATGGGTCTAAATTTTTAGTGCATCCTGTTGGGGACAAGATGTACATACGCCGTCAGTATTGGTGGGCGGCCATGAAGCGGGATATTTTTGAATTCATTTCCCAATGTGCTACTTGTCAATTGGTCAAGATAGATCATCTGTGACCAATAGGATTGTTGCAACCATTGGAGATTCCTGTGTGGAAGTGGGAGAGTATATCGATGGACTTTATCACGGGATTACCTATGTCATAAAATGGTCATGATTCTATCTGGGTGATTATTGATCGTTTGACTAAGTCAGCGCATTTCTTACCGGTACGTACCGACTACAATACTGCTCGTTATGCCCGATTATTTATTGCGGAGGTTGTTAGACTCCATGGGGTGCCAATATATATAGTCTCCAACAGATATAGATTTTTGTTTCCCACTTTTGGCAAAGTTTCCAAGAATCTATAGGAACCGAATTGAAATTGAGTACTTCTTATCATCCTCAAATATATGGGCAGACAGAAAGAGTCAACCAAATGTTAGAGGACATGCTCCGAATGTATGTGCTTGATTTCAAAGGTGGTTGGGAACAATATCTCCCTTTGGTCGAATTTCTTATAATAATTAGTACCAATTTACGATTGGGATGGCACCCTATGAAGCACTTTATGGCCATCCTTGTAGATCACCCACTTTTTGGTTGGAGGTGGGGGATAATAAATTTCTTGGAACTGAAATGATCCAGGATACTTCTTCCAAGATTCAACTCATCCGGAATCTCATCCGAATAGCTCAAGGTCGCCAAGAGAGTTACGCCGATGCGAATAGAAGGCATGTAGAGTTGGAAGTTGGGGATCAAGTCTTGGTGCGTGTATCGCTAATAAAAGGTATAAAGCCCTTTGGGAAGAAAGGAAAGATTGCGCCACGCTATGTTGGACCTTTTCCCGTTATTGCCAAGGTAGGTCCAGTGGCGTATCAAATTGCCTTACCGGAACACTTACAACAACTCCATGATGTGTTTCATGTTTCCTCTTTGAAAAAGTATAAGAGGTGTGAAGGAGACCTTTGGCATATTCATTTGGAGGATATCGATTTGCAACCCGATATTTCGTATGAAGAACAACCGGTTGCAATCTTAGAGCACGGAGAGCATAAATTGAGATCACGAGTAGTGCCCTTGGTGCTAGTTCAATGGGGTCATCATGTGGGAGCGTGAGAACGATATGCGGGAAAAGTATCCGCATCTCTTTATAAAAGGTACATCTGAATTTTGAGGAAAAAATTCCCTCATAAGGGGGGAGTATGTAACAACCCTCGCTTTTGGGAACTTATTTTATATTAATTTATTGTGTAAAGTAATTATATAAAATATGGATGATGGAGTAAATATGAACTAAATGAGATAATTAAGCATAGTTACTAGATTGTTGTATATTTACTAAATGTGTATGTAAATATCATCATGCTACGTTTTATAGTGTCGTGTGCTTTAAATGACATATATGGTTTAAATGAAACCAAAACTTGAAATGACTTATAAAATTGTCGGATGCCAATTTAGAAGGCGTAGTTAGTCCCGAAATGTGTGAGATAGTCAAAATAAGTGTCATATTGTATTTTTGGGTTTCGGGCACTTTTGACTGGTTTTAACATAAATTTGTAGTTGTGAGTCATTTTAATGTGGTATTAACCATTTAAGTTAGGAAATTAGACAAAAGTCACGATTTAGTCTTGCACCTCATTTATTTCTCTTAAGTGCATTTACTAACCTAGAGAGAAAGAGAGAGGAAGAGAATTTGTGGAGAAAAGAGAGGAAAAAGAAGAGATTGAAGATTTGGGATTGTTGCTACCATAAGAAAATTTGAGATTTCAACCTCAAGGCAAGTTTTCTACTTGCTAATATGTGATTTAATATGATTCAATTGTATTGATAGTTGTGGATTGGAATTATTGGAACAAATATGAATTTTATGGCATATGAGCCCTAATCATAGCTTATGTTGATGATATTTTGGATTATGGTAGTTGATAATCATGTAGGATGGTTTTGGGTAGATTAATGTTGGTGGATGTGTGTAAAAATGGAGGAGATTCGGGTTTTGGGAAAAATTAGGGTTCATAACCCATAGCCCTTTCTTGGCAAATTCGCAGGGGCGAATCGATTCGGCCCTAGGGTGAATCGATTCGCTAAGGGATCAGCCTACAGGTCTGCAAATCCGAATCGATTCGGCTGAGTCAGAAACTTAGATTTTTCATCCGAATCGATTCGCTTTTGGGCGAATCGATTCGCTTCTTGGGGCGAATCGATTCGGCCTTAGGGCGAATTGATTCGAAATCAGGCTATTGTGAGTTATTTTTCCAACTCAATTTTTATCCTTTTTTTTGGGCTTAGGACTTAGGAACCTTCTTGTATGAAGTAAACTTAGTTCCCTAGAGTCTTATATTGGGTAGGCACTATCTTATGTTAGAAGGGGATGGTTAGGACTTAGTTCGGAGATTAGTAAATAGAAGTTTTAATGTTCTTTTCCCTTAATTAGTTAAGGTTATATTTCGACGTGTAGAAATCAATTACTTGAAGAGTAATTATCACATCATTGGGAGATTCTAGAATGGGTGGTTTATAATAACACCACAAAATAATGTTTGCAGAATAAATTGAGAGTTTATTCGTTCATTGAGGTTATATTAATGGCATGAATTATGTGTGGCTCCAGATAAAAATATAATTTATATATTGAAACAGAAATGAAAATGGTAAATGATAATTTACTTTAACATGAACGTGGTAAATAATAATTTACTTAAACACACCTCTCTAAATGCTATCATAAGGGAAGTTTGCGCATGAGGTGAAGTCCCCTAGATAGTGAATGCAGGGTGAATATAGTCCTCGTCCATATGACCGGTTATTATTTATGTTGTATTTATTGTACGACTGTGAGGTAATTCGGGTGTGTTTATGACTCACTCACAGGTATATGGCCACTTCTCGACGTTGTGTTAGGATCCCAGGTTATCTCGGTGGATAGGCCCTGGAAGATGATAGTCATTTAGGGGCGCGCACAGTGGGGAAACCCGGACGGGCGGTCTTAGAATCGTTATATGTATATAAATATAAATATTCTTATTCAAGTTGGACTTGATTTATGATAAATGCCATAAAGAGAATATAATTGTGATCATGTTCCTAATGAGAAACGGAACGATGAAATGAAATAAGTGAAAATGATGGAGGCTTTTAATTTATGTTAATCATTCATATCCTCTTGCATAATTGAATTAAACTTATGATCATTTAAATTGCCTTAGTTTATGCTTTGAGATTGTATAGGTAAATTCTTATCTATATCCATCATGATTAAGTGTTCATAACTGTCATACTTTTTATTCATCTGGTGATCATATAAAATCGGGCCCTGACCCGTTCATATTTCTTGTTGTGCATGAATCTTATATCCGCTCAGGTGCTCCGCCATAAGGACGCCCGTACTGACTTCCCTCTCCAGTGTCATGGAGTTGCAACATCTTGCAGACGTTGTGGGATATTTTGTTATAGACGCCTCCATTTTTTTACTCTAGTTACGATCGGGTCATTTATTCGGGCGTGTGGCCTAAGCTTTTATATTTGCTTATTGTAATGTATTATGTAACTTAATGAACTTGTTTAATATTGCTGTAAGAGACTGTTGACTGACAGCATATTCGGTCCCCTTATTGTATGCTTGATGCGGATGTATTATAAATTCTTTTGGGTTTCCACTTTCTTTTCAAATTGGGTTATTTAAATTCTTTCTTCAACTTATAAAACCAAATTTTTGGCAACCCGTTTTTCTGAAATATAGGGTGGTTGTCCCGTATACTTATTGTATTACTGTGATGCTGAGAATGATCCATCTATGATTACCTTTATTATTAGAGTATCGGGCTGGCCACCCCTTATTTTGGTGAGCGGGTTGTTACAGTTGTGTTTGACTTTCAGATGTTCATTACACATGCCTGATTTACATCTTTTGTGATGATATCTTTCCTTTGTCATGACTCTTTGCACTTAATGTTTACTGTTTCTACTTCCTTGTATATTTTTCTATTTCGATAAAAACAAATGAGGAGAGTAAATTAAAATGGAGTTTTGATGAGTATGAATTATGGGGGAGTATTTACTTACGAATTATATTTTATTTCAAACTCGATGTGTCATGAGGGTATATGTTTATTGTCTCATTCGTGTAGCTATTTAAAGAGGAATTCAAATACACACGGATGAAGACAAAAATTATGGGATGAAGATGATGTGTTGAAAACAAAGAGATTTATGTCTTTCCGTTCTAGGGTTGTGAAAGGACGTATTTTTATAAATGTCCGTCAAAATTAATTATGTCGTATACCGTAACAATCGTCGAAGAATTTAAGAAGTTTTCATCTACAAAAGACCAATCCAAATTACAAGTTGTCTTCAACATTCAAGCCCAACAATATGACATTTGGTAAGATAATGTTTTAAAGTTTCATTTACATTCCATATTAAGAGTGTTGGGATATTTTTAAAATGAGTTTTAAAAAGCATTTATATAAAAATATTTTTATAAATGTTTTTTATAAAAAGGTTTCATTACTATTTTAGAAAAATATATTTTGAAAAGGTTTGAAATTTTTTCTAAGGCACTAAGCGTACCTGGGTTTCGATGCCAAGGTCCTTTAAGCGAGATCACCATCTCGTTCGAATGACATTGAGATGTCGCATGTAGTCGTTCAAGCAACACGCGTATCTCTTTCGAGCAAGATGGGCTTCTCGTTGGAGCGACATGTCTTTTTGGATGACACGCTGACCTCTTGTTAATCCTTTAACCGACTTAACTCTCTTATAAAAGGGGTCTGGCAGCTTTGCTTTTGACGTGGAGAAAGAGTTTTAAAATTTAGAGTGTTTTCTTTGGTTGGTTTATCTTCCCGGAATCAATTTGAAAAATATCTTTTGGCAGAATGTTTTCTTCTCCAACAACAATATTTTAAGGGTTCAAAAAATTTGTTTTTGATTCACAAAATCCCAATTACTTTTATGTGAATTGTTTTTGCGGAACCCAAGAACATATTTTTCTATTTGTTCATTCTTTGTGGGGAGAGATCTATAGACAGTTGTGTGCTATTGTGGAGGGAGTCCTCATAAAGTTCACACTTGTGGAGAAACCTTTTTCTTCTTCTTGCGGGAGATTGCAGCTGACTAAATTTCTAGCCGTTGCTTTGAAGGTTTGACGAAGACACCATGCGTTACACTTGTGGGCGATTATCAGGTAGTATGTAAGTCAATGGTCTTGTGAATTCTTCAAAGTTCTAGAAATAAAAGGTATTTCCCTTCGGGGATTTTTCCTGAATATTTGTGTCACATGCTTTATTTATTTATGGGTTGACACACGCACACACATAGTTGCATGTTTAGGTGCTGATTTGATTTGGTTTAAATAGACTCTAATTAAATAAGTGTGCCAAAATAGAAATTTAGGAATTTAATCAATTATCACACAGTTACATTTTTCAAATTGGTATCAGAGCCGATTGTGCTAATTTATCGCGTATTCCTATTTTCAGCAAAATTTGTGTGATATTGATTTTTTTGAAAAATCACTTTTGTGAAAAATCACAATTTTTTCGATGGAGCACTTATCTAATCGGATGCCCCCCTTTGATGACACAAGTCAGAGTTTTGATGATATAAATCATTTGAGTTTGACGTGTGCTAAAAGAATTAAAGTTTTGGAAAAGGAAAATTCTCGTTTTAAATGCGCGATGGATATTTTGCAAACGGTTCAAAATCAAAGAGATTTTTATCGTGAAAAATTTGTTTCCTTGGACCATGACTTTGTTTCTTTAAAATTGTTCAAGAAGGAGAGTGATGATAGGGTCCTATTTTTTGAAAAAGAATTAGAGGACCTTAAAAATTCGATGGTTTGTATTTGTGCCAAAGAGGACAAAAATATTTTAATCAATGAGTTTGTGGCACGTGAAGAGACTCTTAGGAAAAAGTTCTCTTTAATTGAGGGGGAGCTAGATAACGTTCTAGGTTTGATTTATGATTTGAAGAAGGAGTAACTCAAATTGGAAGAGTTTAATTCTTTGCTTGAGTCAAAAATTTTGAAGTTAAAAAATGATTTGACAGACTCAAGTAGGTTTGATAGTGATGGTAATCGCTCATCTTGTTCTCATGATTCTAGTGCTAAAGGTAAAACCATTATTTAGTTAGAAGGGTCAATTAATCCCAAGGACATTAGAAAAGATCACACTTTAGGTAACATTCCTCCCGTTCACACATGTTCATATTGTGGTAGGAAAGGTCACCTTAGGAGATTTTGTTTTGATCTTGGAAAAGTCCTAGGAAGTTTATTTCTAGTGTTCCCTTGGTTCCTAAATCCCCCACACGACGTTTCACGTCTATTTGGGTTAGAAAATCACTATTACAGGTACTATATTTTAGACAAGTTGATTCCCGTTTACTTGCACATGATTCTTCTCTTACCATATCATATAGATGATTGTGTTTGCATGTTTGTCATACACTAGTTGTGGTTTCATGATATATATTTGCTAGTGTAATGACATGTACTTTTTGTATAAATTTTTGCTTTTGAAAAATTTTGAAAAATATAAAAAGATTTTATTTTGATAAAATTTTTTGAAAAATCCAAAAAGAGTTTTGTATTTTGTTTACACCATTTATGGATAGACACTTAGGATGACCGAGTCACAATATCATTTCATTTTTTTCATGTAAATATATGATAGTGTTTTGAGACAATATGTCAATTCATCCATGTGCTTTATATTATTTGGAGTCATTAAGATGTAATTAAGTGTTACTTCCTACATGTTTGACTCATGAGTTCCTTTATTTCACACATGCACGGATGTGTTTGATTATTGTTCTTGTCCTATCACATGTTGGTTTGGTATTTTCACTTCAACCCTGTCCTTAAAACGAACCAAGCGCGATAAAACATGATAAGAAAGTTGTGCATGTAAGAGACGTTTGTGAGTTTGTGTACTTTGTTTGAAAACGGTGAAGGGCTATGAAAGTTTATCATTTATCCTTTGCGATTAAGACGTCATTTAATTGGACCTGAAAAATTGAGGAATTATATTATCCGGGGTCCAAAGAGGTTTAAAAGAGCCCGAAAAAATTTAAAGGCAATAAAAAGAAATTCATGCCAATAATGGACCATTTAGGTTTTTGCACCAATTCTCCAAAGTTTGAGAATTTAGTTTATACACCTCTAAAAGAAAATATATATGAGGGAGTTTGGATGGAGAATCAAAACGGGTTTGCACGTCCTTAAAAGTCTTGAAAAAATGTTAAATAGTGTTGGACGTTCTTGGTGTGGAAATCTCTTTGACTTTGATTTGTTTATTTGCATAAGACGATGTCATCTAAATTCAACAACTTTTACACCTAAGGATACTTTTGATCATCCTTCATTAGGAGTACACATATGCATCGTGCACATATGATTAATTGAGTTTATTTACCCATCGAATGTGTTCACACCCATACATTCCGTTTCCATGACTTGGTTGTTTGAGTTTAAATCCATGGTGTGATTTTTTTGTATCTTATTTTTGCTTAAAAAAATTGAAAAATAAAAAATAGTTTGTGAAATTTTTGGGATACTCCTTTGTATGCGCGTTGATTGATTCATATTTGCTGTGCAATTTTATCATGACACTCCATATTTTGATTGTTTCTTCTTATCTATCTATTTGGGGACACCATAAAAAGGGGGAGAAAGAATTATCATGTTATGGGGGAGTTTTTGCATTGGGGGAGATTTTGTTAGATTGATTGATTTATTGTTATATCATTTCAATCTCGATGTGTCACGAAGGTTTTGCTTTATCTCATGTGTGTAGGTACAAAGATTGAAGATCATTATATTGCACACCCTGATGAGAAAATCTTTGAGAGTTTTGATGTTGAAGAAAAAAATTTAAGAACTTCCAAATTTTACCTTTTCAGTTTTGGGATTCATGGGAGGGTAGATTTGTATAGGCATTTTGGTATTTGATAATTCGGATGTTTTTATGTATGTACCGGCATACCCATAGGTGGAGATTTGTAAGGACATATTTTTATAAATTGTAACACCCGCACTTTTGGGGATAATTAAAATTCATAAGTGTAATTTGGGAATTTAAGAAATTTTTGTGAATAGTAATTTTTGGAGTTTTCGACGATTAGATGATTTTGAAGGGTGTTATATTTACTTTTGGGATTAAGTAAATGAGCTGGAGTATTTTAATTATATGTCGTAGCTGGGAAAGCGATAGAGGATAATAGTTTAATGGGAATACCGTATTAAGTTGTGTGGGGTTAAATTAGTGATTTGCGGTCAAGTACCTCGGATGGAGATTCTGATTGCGCGATGAGTCTCGGAATGGTTGAGATTCTCAGAATAGAGTATCCGGGGCTAGAAATTGAGTTTCGGGAACTTTTGGACCAGTAGGGACTTGTAATTGAGTAAAGGAGTCATTTTTGGGTTTAATAAGGGATAAAACCTTTTCCTCCCTATATAAGGCACGGGAGAGGGAAAGAAAAGAAAGGAAAAGAGAGGAGAGGAAAGGAGGAGAGAAAAGAGGAAGAAAAGGGAGGTTCCGACCAAACTCCGCAGGATTCGGCTCGAGGTTGATGGATTTTATCCACCAGGCAAGTGTTTACTTGCTTTATTTTCTTTGAGCATAAATATCATATTGTAATTTGGTAATAAAAAATTAGACGATTTTGGGATTGGGTTTTTATGAATCAAAACTGGTTTTCGAAAGTTAAACGAGTAAACCCCGAATAATAACCAATTTGAGAAACTTAAGATTCAATCAAAAATCGATTGTTGGTTATGGGTTCTAGGATGTTTATAACCCTTTTTATGTGTGTCTATGTCATTGGTGGAGGTCGGAGGATGTTAGGAGAGGAGATAAAAGCTTGGGAGAAGCTTTAATGACTAAAACAACTTCTCGGAGAAGAGGCTGTTCGGGGTGATCGATCGACAAATTTTGGCAATTTTGCCTAAGGTTAGTTATGGGATGAATTTTCGATTGGGTTGTTCCTACTTTATTTATTTGAGGATATGAGTATTCATATAGTAATTAACATCTAGCCATTGGGGGATATTTTTACGGGCTAGGAGGGTGCTAAGATTTTGTGGCACTCAATATATATTCTCGAGGAAAATAAATGGATTAAGAAAATAAAGGTTTGGGGTTCCTAAAATAGAGTGGGGACCTCTAAGTTATTAATTGAACGAATCGCAAACCTTAGGTTCATGGAAAATAGAATCCATGACTTATTTGTTTAAGGGTGTTTAAGGCGAGTAACACTCGAGTTGATATTTAGGTGGGGGATTGAACGTATAGAATTATGCGAGTAGAGAATGTATTTATGTGTTAATCGTGTGTGAGAAAATCCTACGTAGCGAATAGGATGAAATTTGGGGTATAGGCCACAGAGGACTTAGCGGTTGCCGACACGTCTATTGACGACGGTCATTTTAAGTGGTGCGATACTTATGGAATTAAGATGAGTCGATGGTTCACTTATCCAACCTTTACGAATTGGTACATTCAGGTTTAAGTACAAGTCCTTAATAAGTGATAAAGGTGAGTTATGTTTAAGAGAGAGAAACTTAAATATGAATAGGAGATTGGCAATTATAGCCATGCATACGGTTGATGAGTGATAAAAGTGTATATAAATATACAACGTGATTTCAATATATATACTACGATATGAATACATATATTTCTGTGTGTGATTGGTGTATGTATATCTTAGAGGCTGATTCCACGGGATTTCCTTTGGTATAGGTTTGTAACATCCGGATTATCTATTTTCTCTAGTGCGATCCGGGGAGATTGCACGATGTGGGTGAATCCCTGTCTTGAGGAGCAGAGAGAGTATAGTCCCCAGGTCATTATCATCCCGCGTTCGAGTGCGATGTGTGTAACTCCACTTGCAGAGGGAACATGACCGCCTCCACCATTGTGTGTTTTTACCATGACTATTGAGTGTGTCTTGCCTGGTACCGTGGTACAGTGAGTAAACTCAGAGTTGGATAGGCACTATGAGACTGCATCCTTGAGTTATAGCTCGTTGGGATGGATATTGTACTAGTGTGTATCATGCATTACTTGTGTATGAGAACAAGAATATATATATATATATATATATATATATATATATATATATATATATATATATGTACCTCTGCTGGATTACAGAGATAAGATGAGTATAGATTAAATCTCAATCCAGGAGATTCTATCCGGATGTATATTGTGTTATGTATATAAGAGGAGTATAATAAATGTATATAAAAATGAGTATGTGTATACGTTATGTATTGAGGGTCTAATGGATCTCGACGATCGAAACTGCCAAGTAATATTGTATCGGGGAGGTTTCTTGTTTGGATTTCACTTGCGAGACACCCCACACACGAACATGGAACAATGTTGAGACTGGGGAGAAGTTTATCCCTTAGTACTCGGGTTCGAGGAGTAGCTAGGTGATGGTTGAAATAAATTAGTTCGTTGGGGTAACTTAACTAGGATGTTTTAAACTGATGTGATAGGTGTGCACTATTAGAAGAGGGGTGAGGGGTATCTCACGGGAGTGCGATACTAAATTTAAATATGAGATAAAATATATTTTCTTAAATAAAGCATTTATGCACTTGCAAAATATTTTCACAAATCAGGCTCTGACCCGTATATCTATTTTTCCTCTCTTTTGCTATATATATATATAGGTGTCCAGACACAGGGACGCCTGTATGACGATTCCTTCGAGTCAGACATCTGCTGCAGTAGCATCCTTGTAATCTATATAGGAGGTACTGTATAAAATTTCGGGCTAATAACCGAACTGCATTTATTTATTCTTTTACCGCCTTTTAAGCGGATTCGATGTTGTTTTATATTATTAAACCCAGTGGTTGGTTATTTTTTATTTCATCTCAGTTTCATTATACATAAACTGTGTGAATGTTTTAATTGATTAAATTGTTTAAAAGATTAGTTAAATAAAATTTTGACGCCCACCTAATAGGTTATTAGTAATTAATTTGGTTTTCGACAGTGATGCTAAGAATGAACCATATGCTACTCCTATTTTAATTTAGTACAGGTGTGATCACCCGGTAGTTTATTAGGCGGGGTGTCACAGATGGTATCAGAGCATCAGGTTCTAGTGTCCTTGGGAATCTGTGCGGACGTACTACGCTTTCAGCGTTTCTTTTGACTTGATATAGATCCTTAGGATTAGGATCATTGATTCATCTTGTGAGATTTAGTTCTCCTGCCATATCATAGGGTTACAGTAATCTTTTGCGTGCTCGTTCGAGATTCGTGTGTTGATCGATGAAGGATGATCACAGAGGGCCATTTAAAGGGTAGCCGAAGGTAGGAATTATTTAGAGTAGTTAGTTAGAGTTGGGAAATAGGACCGCATGATAGGTCACTCTCCCTGTGACATTGGTCAAGGATGGTTTCAATGACTACTAAAGAAGATTAGTTATGAGTATCCTAAATACCACTGTAATAGGAAGTGGTGCTAAACGTAAATTACCCGGTAAAGTTGAATTGGGAAGAGGTTTGAAGGGTTTTCAATAAGGACCATAAGTTGAGGTTTAAGTTATATGAAGTTTGTGTAGCTTTACGCAGTGGAAGTAGAGGGCTCGGGAGCTGTCTTAGAGCAGGTTATGGAAAATACCTATATGTGAAAATTTGAGGAAAATTTTTCACTTGTGGGAGAAATGTTGAAATGATAGGAACGTTAGTCACTATATTCAGGGGAGCAGGATGTTTAGCTCATAGAGGGATCTTACGGATGCATACAACCATTAGTCCATTTGGCCTATCAGTTATGAAGAGAGTATAGTTCTTGAATTATTCACATAAGGATCGGTCAGAGACCGACAGTGAATAAAGAGTGATATGGAGAAGTGAACCTTGTATCGAACTAAGGTAGGTACAATGAAGAGAGAGTCCTTCAGAAGAATGATTGGCTCGCTAGAAAGTGTTCCGAACACTTATGGAGAATTTGTGTTCATGGAACCCCATTGGTGGACATCCACCCGGGGAATTCTTTAAAACAGGGTTGTTAAGGACAGTGGTGGAATTTCCTTTTGACAAAGAAGTTACAGGGACTATGAAGGAGATTGTCAGGATCGAGGCGATAGAGTCTGAGATATATTTTATGTTGAAATGTGGACAGAGATGGGGAAATGTTGCAATGTGGAGTCCAGTACCACACGCGTAGTCCTTACCCAGTAGGGATTAAAGGACAAAAGTAGCGCGCCTAGATGGGGAATTGATTATATTAGTTTTTGGTTCATTCAGGGCAAGTGTATCATGTCCGGGAACCATTTGGAGTAGCCAGCGTAATTAACAAGAATGTTGTTACGAGTTTTTCCTTGGAGGAAGGAGGTATATTTTGTGTGACTAGATAGAGTCGCGGTATTTCGCTAACCCCGAATTTGTGTGTGTACTTCGAGATTTGTGGCGGTATCAGTAACATTATATAGTGTATATATATATATTTGTATTTCCACGGTAGCGGGATCCTATTTTTAACTTGTATCTGGTCTGTACTACTCGTTTTATATGTGTTATACGGGTAGAGTAGTATTGTGAGAATAATATTATTAGATTATCGGAGCGATAACAGGCTAAGGATGGCAAGACTATCGTATCCAAGGTTCCACGATGGAACTGGTTGTTATTGCGATATCTCACCTAGATACAGGATGAGTTAGCCTCTATTATTATGGGTAGTTGGAACTTCGGTGAGCAGATGTTTCATTATTATGATTTGAGTGTGTGGCGACCTTATAGATGTGATTTAAGGCATGCAGGGTTTATTTGTTAAGCTATGAGCTTAAGCTTGTTATTGTTTGCGTAAGGACTTAGTGTTAGTACGAGTGCTAGGTGGTGTGGCTCCTGAATAGAGATAGGAGTTCAGACCACACTTTGTTGAAAGGGGATAGGGTTATTCCGGTTGCATATTTGAAATTAACGAACCTCCACGACCAACAAAGTTAAGTAGTAGTGTATTGGAGGGGTTCCTTGTGTGGATTTATCTTGCGAGACACTCCGCGCATGAACCTTAACAACGTCGGGAGTGGAGAGATGTTATAGGATGCAAGGATGTTGGTTGTGATGATAAGTCACCTAGTGTGGAGAAAACACCATGGACTGAGATCCGTGTGATGATTATATGCTTATAGAGATGGAAGTGATATGGAAAAGCACTGAAATGTTTTTCTCATCACAAGTATGTGGGGGAGTCAAGAAGAAAGAAATTGATTTGAGGTTTTTATGGCCAGGCCTTAATGAAAAGGAGAATTTCGAAGGAAATATGTTTTGGGTAAAATATTTGTAACACCCTTGTGGAAAATAGGTACCCCTATTAGTTAGACCTTCCATTTTGCCAAGTTAGAAGGATATAGTGGTAGAAGAGTGTCAGTAAGTTAGCAAGGTAGGATTTAGGACGTCCCATGAATGAAACTGAGAGAATGTTGGAAGTTAAGATAGGTCTTGGTCACTAGAGACATAGTTAGTATATGTTTCATTTCACACGTGTAGGAAACACATCGATCTTAGGATTTTTGGGAAGTAAGGTCAGAAGGACCAGCGGTGCCAAAGTGAGAAGTTAGTAGGGAGTTAACCACAAGAAGATTAATTGGTTAACCTTAAAAAGGATTGGATTTTCAAGTATAGGAAGAATTGAATTTTTTGGGTTAGGAAAACCCCTGTGTGAGTATTACTCCGAGGATATAAGGCCCATTGTTTAGAGAGAGTGTTACGTGTCTGACGTTCACAATGGATGTGCAGATGTTCAAGGGTAAAAATGTTTATGAGTGCCTTAGTAGAATTTCTTTTTTCAAAGGAGATCGATTTTCCTGCGGTGGACGAGCGGACGTTTAGAGGGTTAGCAAGAGTATCAGCTTTTCGAGATGTTAGAGCGATAGTATAGGCTCGTTCTTTTATAGACGGTTATAGAAGCACTATGTGCGACGTGCCATTGTTAGAGTTAAGTTTACAATCGACTTAGTGCATTAGCATGAAGAAACTTAGATAAGCTTGTGGTTAAGCTAGTCCGTTAGAGGATACACCTTGAGATAGGTAGAATATGGTAGGGGACCATTGTGTTAATACCTTTCAATTTTGGTGTACTAGGACGTAGTGTAATTAGAGATCCTAGGTGGGTGGTACAGGTTATATCTGAATTTTGAGGACGAAATTCCGTTGTAAGGGGGGAGTATGTAACACCCCGCACTTTTGGGAATAATTAAAATTCATAAGTAAGTGTAATTTGGGAATTTAAGAAATTTTTGTGAATAGTAATTTTTGGAGTTTTCAAGGATTAGATGATTTTGAAGGGTGTTATATTTACTTTTGGGATTAAGTAAATGATTTGGAGTATTTTAATTATATGTCGCAGCTGGGTAAAGCGACAGAGGATAATATTTTAATGGGAATACCGCATTAAGTTGTGTGGGGTTAAATTAGTGATTTGCGGTCAAGTACCTAGGATGGAGATTCTGATTGCGTGATGAGTCTCGGAATGGCCGAGATAGTCAGAATAGAGTATCCGGGGGTAGAAATTGAGTTTCGGGAATTTTTGGACCAGTAAGGACTCGTACTTGAGTAAACGAGTCATTTTTGGGTTTAATGAGGGATAAACCCTTTTTCTCCCTATATAAGGCACAGGTGAGGGAAAGAAAAGAAAGGAAAAGAGAGTAGAGGAAAGAAGGAGAGAAAAGAGGAAGAAAATGGAGGTTCTGGCTAAACTCCGCGGGATTCGGTTCGAAGTCGTAGGATTTTATCCATGAGGAAAGTGTTTACTTGATTTATTTCCTTTTGAGCATAAATCTCATATTATAATTTGGTAATAACAAACTACACGATTTTGGAACTGGGTTTTCATGAATTAGAATGGGTTTTCGGAAGTTAAACGAGTAAACCCCGTATAATAACCAATTTGAGAAACTTAAGATTCAATAAAAAATTGATTTTTGGTTATGGGTTCTAGGATGTTTAGAACCCTTTTTATGTGTGTATATGTCGTTGGTTGAGGCCGGAGGATGTTAGGAGAGAAGATAAAAGCTTGGGAGAAGCTTTAATGACTAAAACAGCATCTCGAAGAAGAAGTTGTCCAGGGTGATCAATCGATCGATCGTCCAGCATCGATCGATCGATGGTCCAGAAATTTTGGCAATTTTGCCTAAGGTTAATTATGGGATGAATTTCCGATTTGGTTTTTCCTAGTTTATTTATTTGAGGATATGAGTATTCATTTAGGAATTAACATCTAGCCACTGGGGGCTATTTTTACGGGCTAGGAGGGTGCTAAGATTTTGTGGCACTCAATATATATTCTCGAGGAAAATAAATGGATTAAGAAAATAAAGGTTTGGGGTTCCTAAAATAGAGTGGGGACCTCTAAGTTATTAATTGAACGAATAGCAAACCTTAGGTTCATGGAAAATAGAATCCATGACTTATTTGTTTAAGGGTGTTTAAGGCGAGTAACACTCGAGTTGATATTTAGGTGGGGAATTGAACGCATAGAATTATGCGAGTAAAGAATGTAATTATGTGTTAATTGTGTGAGAGAAAATCCTACAAGGCGAATTGGATGAAATTTGGGGTATAGGCCACAGAGGACTTAGCGGTTGCCGACACGTCTATTGACGACGGTCATTTTAAGTGGTGCGATACTTATGGGATTAAGATGAGTCGATGGTTCACTTATCCGACCTTTACGAATTGGTACATTCAGGTTTAAGTACAAGTCCTTAATAAGTGATAAAGGTGAGTTATGTTTAAGAGAGAGAATACTTAAATATGAATAGGAGATTAGCAATTATAGCCATGCATACGGTTGATGAGTGATAAAAGTGTATATAAATATACAACGTGATTTCAATATATATACTACGATGTGTGTGATTGGTGTATGTATATCTTAGAGGCTGATTCCATGGGATTTCCTTTGTTATAGGTTTGTAACAGTCGGATTATCTATTTTCTCTAGTGCGATTCAGGGAGGTTGCACGATGTGGGTGAATCCCCTGTCTTGAGTAGTCGGGAGAGTATAGTCCCCAGGTCATTATCGTCCCGCGTTCGAGTGCGATGTGTGTAACTCCACTTACAGAGGGAACATGACCGCCTCCACCGTTGTGTGTTTTTACCATGACTATTGAGTGTGTCTGGTCTGGTACCGTGGTACATTGAGTAAACCCGGAGTTGGATTGGCACTATGAGACTGCAACCTCGAGTTATAGCTCGTTGGGATGGATATTGTACTAGTGTGTATCATGCATTACTTGTGTATGAGAACAAGAATATATATATATATGTACCTCTGTTGTATTACAGAGATAAAATGAGTATAGATTAAATCTCTGCCCGGGAGATTTTATCCGGATGTATATTGTGTTATGTATATAAGAGGAGTATAATAAATGTATATAAAAATGAGTATGTATATACGTTATGTACTGAGGGTCTAATGGATCTCGACGATCGAAACTGCCAAGTAGTAGTGTTTCGGGGAGGTTCCGTGTTTGGATTTCTCTTGCGAGACACCCCACTCATGAACATGGCATAGTGTTGAGACTGGGGAGAAGTTTATCCCTTAGTACTCGGGTTCGAGGAATATCTATGTGATGGGTGAAATAGATTAGTTTGTTGGGGTAACTTAACTAGGATGTTTTAAACTGATGCGATAGGTGTTCACTATTAGAAGAGGGGTCAGGGGTATCTCACGGGAGTGCGATACCAAATTTAAATATGAGATAAAACATATTTTCTTAAATAAAGCATTCATGCACTTAGTAAATATTTTCGCAAATCGGGCTCTGACCCGTATATCAATTTTTCCTATCTTTTCTCTCTCTCTCTCTCTCTCTCTCTATATATATATATATATATATATATATGTGTGTGTGTGTGTGTGTCCAGACACAGGGACGCCTGGATGCGATTCCTTCGAGTCAGACGTCTGCTCCAGCAGCTGTGGATGCATGCATGTTTACAGTAGACACTTCTATCCTTGTAATCTAGATAGGAGGTACTATATAAACTTTCGGGATAATAACCCAACCGCATTTATTTATTCTTGTACCGCCTTTTATGCGGATTCGATGTTGTTGTATATTGTTAAATCGAGTGTTCTTTTTTTTTTATTTCATCTCAGTTTCATTTATACATAAACTGTGTGAATGTTTTAATTGATTAAATTGTTTAAAAGATTAGTTAAATAAAATTTTGACGCCAACCTAATAGGTTATTAGTAATTAATTTTGTTTTCGACAGTGATGCCAAGAATGAACCATATCGACTCCTGTTTTAATTTAGTACAAGAGTGCTTGCCCAGTATTTTATTAGGCGGGGTGTCACATAAATGTCCGTCACAATTAATTATGTCGTATACCGTTACAATCGTCGATGAATTGAAGAAGTTTTCGTCTACAAAAGACGAATCTGAATTACAAGTTGTCTTCAGCATTCAAGTGTAATACCCAGTACTTTTGGGCTATATTTATTTTTGAGGATTAATTAATTAAATGCATATTAATTGGAAATTAATCCGGGTTATAAAAATACTAATGAGACGCGAATTGGTATTTGATTATGTGCATATATGATTATATATGTATTTGGTATTATAAATTTGTCGTGAGATTTATATACGGCAATTTGGAAATTTTATTGGGACGCGTGGGACCGCCGCGTCACGGTATAATATTTTGGTTAATAAAAGTGAATTTAAAATATGTAATCCGTATGGTCGTTTTGAGTGCGCCAACGCGTCCGGAAGGGTCGAGATAGTCAGAAAACACTAGCCGGGGGTATAGTTTGGGTCCCGGGGTATTTTTAGGCCATTCCGGCACCATAAAGGGTATTTTAGTAATTTGGTATTTTTGGGTAATTAAAAGTGACGAAAATTGAGAGTTGTAATCTGATAAGGAATTGACCCAACCAACCCTTATTAACCCAACAAGCTACGGAGGTTTATTAAATTAGGTTTTCATAAGTTTCCCCAAAGCAAACCCTAGCCACCATAGCCTTTTGGAGAAGAAAGCTTGGAGAAGGAGAGAGAGAGAGAGGAATTCTGCAGAAATTCTTCATCAAATCAACATCAAATCATAAATCAAACCAAGGCAAGTGTTTTAATCATATTTAAATTCGTAGAATATTTCCTCCATGTTAGAAAATTGATAAATTACAAGTGTTCTTGAAAGATAATGAAAACCCATGTAGTTTGAAGTTTAGAACTTGGAGATTATGAAGAGGATTGCATGTAGTATGATAGGTAGATGATTTTCCTTATATTAATTGTGATTTGAAGGAATTAAAACGAAATAAATTCTGGGATTTGAGGATGATATAAACCTAGGGTTCATGTTCTAGAGAAATTGGGAAAAGTGTAGAGATTTGTAAATTTAGTTGATGGTATGATGATTTAATCCTTGAAAACATGTTAGGAGATGATGTAAATATGTTTAGGATGAATTAGAGACCCTAAAACGTTATTGGGATGAACTTTGGAGAAGGATTAAAGTGTTAAAAATGGTGAAAATCGAATTGGGAAGAAATCTGGGCCGAAACTGGCCACTCGTTAGAAGCAGTTTCCCAAGTCGTTCGAACGAGCTTCTAACGAGTTGACCAGTCGTTATTAACGAGTAGAGATTTTCGTCCAATATCTCGTTCGAATGAGATATCGTTAGAAGGGTCAGTTCGTTCGAACGAACTGGGATCTCGTTCGAACAGCCTCGTTCGAACGAGACTTTTAACGACCCGACAGTCCAAACTCGTTCGAAGTCTCGTTCGAACGAGACTTCTAACGAGTTGACAGTTTGGGCCATTTTGGACTGTTTTGACTTTTGGAGTTCCGTAAACTGATTTGAGGGTATAGATATCATTCCGTAGATGTAGTAATGATAGGATTGGGACATTTGGGTATTTATGAGGAGAAATTCACATACGAGAGTGGTATTACATGGACGGTTTGGGTCGAGACGTGAGTGTCCACTACGACGTGAGAAGTAATTATGACACGTATGGTTATAAACCGGTATAGAATATATTGTGATAATTATAGTTAGTACGAGAGTGCAATATGTACTACGATTAAAACATGGTATTACTAAGACGTGTTTACTTAGTATTGGTATATGGATTGTGTGTATGACATACCTACCATACTTGCTATCACGGGAGGTTGCGTTCGCTTAGGACCCTCTATTCCTTGTGTGCCTACGGGGGGGATATAGACTGGTACCTTGATGAACATAGGTCATAGAAAGACTTATTGTGATATTAATAAGTCCGCTGACCATGGGGGCATAGGTATGTGCGTGACCCATGTGATGGTGACTGTGTTCGCCTCCACTATTTGTGATTTGTGTTATCTGAACTATTCGTGAGAGATTCGGAATGTGTGATCCTTATGTACGTGATGTACCAGGATGGATAGCAGAGTATGTGTGCACCATAGCTTAGATTGCGGGGTTCTTGTATCGTATATTTATGATGTGAATAATATACCTTAAATTAATGGAAATCCTCATGTTAATGTTGTAAAAATATTACGGTATTGTTTCGAGTTGTATAATGAGTTAACTGATAGTTATATCATTGGCATATTTAGTAACTGAGTTTACGTTAAACCTCTATTTAATTACGAGCGTTGTTAAGTTTAAATGGAACCAAGTAATATGGGTAGAACCTTTGGCAGTCTAGCTAGTTATGTTGTCAGTTAGCTAGTAGTATGGGTCGATATAGATGGGTATTTGCGTTAGGAGTGCACAGTTAGACGAGAGGTGAGAATATCATGTGAGTGCACGTCCTAACATGTACTTTTCATTTAATGTTTTAAACGTTTTTAAATCACTTGCAGGTTTTTAAAATATAACTCCACATTCGGGCTCTGACCCGTTTGCTTTTCAAATCTCTTTTTCTTTGTAAAACCATTTTAGGTGCCCAGCCACAAGGACATCAAGCATAGGATACTCATTCAGGTGACGAGCTGTAGCTGCTTGTGGAAGCTACAGGGATTTGCATATAGACGCTTCTATCTTTTGGATTCCAGAGTCACTATCTATCAGTTGTAGGGCATGTCGCCCATTTCTATTTAGAGCATCTTTTATATTTCAGTTTTTTAGACTTTAGCATATTTTATTTCAGTTTCGGATATTCATTTCTGTTATGGGTTTGTAGTGAGGAGTTTTTCCTCCAGACTTTATTTACTCTATTGTGATGGTTATTTAGTTTACTTCAGTATGGTGAATGGTGTTATTTATTTCTTCATTACACTTGTTGCATGTTAATCAGACTTAAATTAAAATTTGGCAACTTGATTTTTAAATACTAGGTGGTTAGTAATAATAAATGTTTTCGACAGTGATGCTATTAACTGAGCCAATTTGGCATTTTGAATTAATTTTATAAAGGAGTAGCTACCCGGTATTTAATTAGTCGGGGTGTCACAGGTGGTATCAGGGCATCAGGTTCTAGTGTCCTTTAGGATCTGTACGGCTATTATGTTTCCGCTACGTTTTCTTTGATATAGAGCCCTATATTTTAGGATTGTTGTACTCTTATTGTGTATGCTTCGTTCTTCAGCTATTTTAAGTTTATAAACCGTGAACTTATAAACTTTGTTCTTATTTCAGATGCCTCCACGACGTGCACGACGAGTTCCCAGGAATGCAACGCCCGAACCACAACCCGCTCCGGTTCAGGGCATGATGAACGCCGCTGAGGTTGCTGCTATAGTAGCCCAAGCGGTAAATGCCGCGATTGCCGTGATTCAGCAGGCACCGCCTCAGGCGCCGGTTGCCGCGCCAGCACAGGTTAATGCATTCCCATCTTCTTGGGAGCGTGTACGTGACGCTTTTCAGAAAGCGCATCCGCCAGAGGTTGCAGGTAGCTCAGACGTGGTAGTCTCGAGCCAATGGAAGAAGGACTTACAGAGGCATTTGAGGATGCATGAGTGCACTGATGTTCAGAAACAGGTGCTAGCTACTTTCAAGCTAGTGGGATCTGCATTATAGTGGTGGGAGTCTATTACCACCGCGGAGGAGAGGGATACCCTCACGATTCAGGAGTTCTGGGTGCGGTTCGACCGCAAGTACTTTCCGTCCGCAGTTCATACAGAGATGAGGAGGAAGTTGATGAGTTTAAAGCAAGAGGGCAGGACAGTGGCCGAGTATGAGGCCGAGTTTACTAACCTGTTGAATATCGTTCCAGACGAGATTCCAACAGAGAAGAAGAAGATAGAGAAGTTCACCGACGGGTTGAATTGGAGGATCCGTCAGCATCTACTAGGGAACCTATCGTTGGCCACGTATTCTGATGTGGTTAACGCTGCATTGTTGCACTTCCAGGACCACCGTTTTCATATGGCCGAGGGCAAGCGGTCGGGGGAGTCTAGCCATCAGGGCCGGACTGGAGGACATGGTACCAGCGGGGCACAATCGGGTCAGGGGCAGAGGCAGAATGAGCAGGGTACCCAGCAGGGGGATAATTAGAGGTTTCGGTAAGGAAACTACAGGAAGGGTCAAGGAGGTTTCCGCCAGGGCCATCAGGGTTCAAACGGACATCAGGGCCAACCGGGACAGAATGGGCAGCAGTTTCATCAGGGCCAGCAGGGCCAAGGGAGGAATGGTAACGGCCACCAGGGCCGGGGACAGCAGGGGCAGAGGGGAGGGAACTTCCCAGGGAAGTGCTTTACTTGTGGCAAGACTGGTCATAAGAAGCAGGATTGTCCTGATAGGGGCAGGGCCCCACAGCAGCAGCAGCAGGGTGCTCGCCAGGAGCCACAGAGACCTATGTTTCCCGTCGCTCTTCCTGCACCGCCACAGATGGTAGCATTGCCACCCATTCCAGCAGTCCCAGCTCAGTAGGGGCAGCTACAGTATGGACGTGTCTACAACGTTCACCAGGCTGCAGTTCCACAGGCACCGCCCGCGATCGAGGGTACGTTTTCTATCCATGGCACTATGGGTCGGGTGTTATTCGATACGGGTGCTACACATTATTTCATAGCTACACACTTCGCGAAAGCTTTAGGATTGTTAGCTACGGCAGAGAGCACAGTGACGTGTGTCGACTCACCATTAGGGAGTGGGTCACTTATTTTCTTTATATGCCGGGGAGTGGGGGTAGAGGTTGGTGGTTTGGTATTGCCTGCGGACATGTTAGTGTTAGATATGCATGTTCATGATGTGATCATCGGTATGGATTGACTCGTAGCATATAGGGCCATGATTGATTGCTTCAGCGGGAGCATTGTTTTTGCCATTCCGGGGCAAGAGATGTTTATAGTGGCGATGCCTCGCCCAGAGGGAGGATCGATCGCTCATCTGTATTACATTGAGGAGGATACCTCTAAGGAGGTTGTGATTCCTTTGGATTCGATCCCGGTTGTCAGGGAATATTCGGATGTGTTTCAGGAGATACCAGGCTTACCACCCAGTCGAGAGATAGACTTCGTTATAGATTTGCTACCGGGTACGAGACCTATAGCACGTGCACCGTACCGTATGGCTCCGGCTGAGATGAGAGAGCTACGGGATCAGATAGAGCAGCTTTTGGGACAGGGTTTTATTCGCAGGAGTACCTCACCTTGGGGCGCTCCAGTTTTGTTTGTGAAGAAGAGGGATGGTTCACTGAGATTGTGCGTGGACTACCGAGAGTTGAATAAGGTCACGATATCCGTTGCCTCGAATCGATGACTTATTCGACCAGTTGAGAGGAGCTTCTTTCTTCTTGAAGATTGACTTAAGGTCGGGATACCATCAGTTGCATATCAGGGAGGAGGATGTCTTGAAGACTGCGTTCTTGTCGAGATATGGTTCTTATGAGTTTCGGGTTATGCCTTTCGGCTTGACCAACGCTACAGCAGTGTTTATGGACTTGATGAACAGGGTGTTCAGAGATTTCCTAGATCAGTTTGTCATCGTCTTCATTGATGACATTCTGGTTTACTCTCAGACGGAGGAGGAGCACGCCGAGCATTTGAGGCAAGTTTTGCAGACACTTCGTCAGAACGAGCTGTATGCAAAATATGAGAAGTGCGGGTTTTGGCTGAAGGAAGTCCAGTTCTTGGGTCACATTATTTCCGACCAGGGAATAGCTGTCGATCCGGGAAAGGTATCAGCGGTGAGGGAGTGGGGACAGCCCACGACACCAACGGAGATTCGTAGTTTCTTGGGCTTAGCAGGATACTACAGGAGGTTTATTCGGGGTTTCTCGGAGATAGCAGGTCCTTTGACACATCTTACTCATAAAGGTGTGCCGTTCATTTGGAGTGATGCCTGTCAGTTGGCATTCGATGAGTTGAAGGACAAGTTGACCTCAGCACCTGTGTTAGCATTGCCGAGACCGGGAGTTGAGTATTTGGTTTACACCGACGCGTCTTTGCAAGGGCTTGGAGGTGTATTGCAGCAGGAGAGACAGGCCATAGCTTATGCTTCCCGTAAGCTTAAGCCTCATGAGAAGAATTACCCCACGCATGATTTGGAGTTGGCAGCGGTAGTATTTGCCTTACGAATTTGGAGGCACTATCTTTTGGGGGAGAAGTTTCAGCTGTTCACGGACCACAAGTCACTACAGTATCTGTTCACGCAGAAAGAATTGAATATGCGGCAACGTAGGTGGCTTGAATTTGTGAAGGACTACCAGTTCGACATCCAGTACCACCCGGGTAAGGCTAACGTGGTAGCAGACGCGTTGAGCCGCAGGCCAGCAGATGAGGTGGCAGAGGTGTGGAAAGCTAAGTGGAAGGAATTGGGACACCAGGATGTAGTGGCCCGATCTTTCATGTCTGTGATGACCGTTACACCGCAGATTGTCACAAAGGTAGTACGGGCACAGGCCAATGACTCGTTCTGTCAAGAGAAGATAGTTCGATTGCTAGCAGAGGGAGCCGAATCCTATACCATTAGTTCAGACGGGGGATTGCGCTTCAATGGGAGATTGGTAGTTCCGAAAGGGGAAGAATTACGGCACGATGTTATGGCAGAGTCGCACGGCTCGCGGTTCGCGGTACATCCCGGAGGGGACAAAATGTACCAAGACATGAGACGGCAATATTGGTGGAGCGGTATGAAGAGAGATATCGCTGAGTTTGTCTCGAAATGCGCCACTTGTCAGCTCGTAAAAGTGGATCATCAGAGACCGGCAGGATTACTACAGTCGTTGGAAGTTCCGGTGTGGATGTGGGAGAGCATATCCATGGATTTTGTCACGGGGTTACCTACGTCGCAGAGGGGTCACGACTCCGTTTGGGTAATTGTGGACAGGTTGTCCAAGGTCGCTCACTTTTTACCCGTAAGGACTGATTACACTACGGGACAGTATGCCCAGCTCTTCATTTCAGAGATTGTGAGACTTCACGGTGTGCCCCTAAACATCGTGTCTGATAGAGACAAGATATTTGTTTCGAGGTTTTGGGAGAGTTTCCAGGAGGCAATGGGCACGGAACTGCGGTTGAGTATGGCTTATCATCCGCAGATCGATGGGCAGACAGAGCGCACCAATCAGATGTTGGAGGACATGCTACGCATGTGCATTATTGACTTCGGGGGTGGATGGGAAATGTACCTTCCACTGGTAGAGTTTGCTTACAACAACTCTTATCAGTTCACTATTGGCATGGCTCCGTTTGAGGCATTGTACGATAGGCCTTGTCGTTCCCCAGCATGTTGGTTGGAGGTGGGGGACAACAAACTACTTGGGCCGGAAGTGATTCAGGATACTTCGGCAAGGATTGAGTTGATTCGGAGTCGCATTCGGGTAGCTCAAGACAGGCAGAAGAGTTATGCTGATGCGAAGAGATTTTTCAGGGAGTTCCAAGTGGGGGACCAAGTTTTGCTCAGGGTATCTCCGATGAAGGGGATTATGCGTTTCGGGAAGAAGGGGAAGTTGGCACCGAGGTATGTGGGGCCGTTTCCTATTATTGAGCGGATCGGACCGGTTGCGTATAGACTTGGACTACCGGAGCACTTGCATCGGATTCACGACGTGTTCCATATTTCCTCGCTGAGGAAATACCTTAGAGATGATTTGGCTCATTCTCACATTTCTGTGGAGGACATCGATCTCCAGCCGGATAGCTCCTACGAGGAGGGGCCAATTGCTATTTTGGACCGAAGCGAGAGGAAACTGCGGTCAAAGATAGTCCCGTTAGTGCGTGTTCAGTGGCGACATCACAATGTCGAGGAGTCCACATGGGAGCGCGAGGATGAGATGCGCGAGCGTTATCCAGAGCTATTTCTAGCAGGTACTTTCTAGTTTCGAATTTCGGGACGAAATTCAGTTATTAGGGGGGAAGTATATAATACCCCGTACTTTTGGGCTATATTTATTTTTGAGGATTAATTAATTAAATGCATATTAATTGGAAATTAATCCGGGTTATAAAAATACTAATGAGACGCGAATTGGTATTTGATTATGTGCATATATGATTATATATGTATTTGGTATTATAAAATTTGTCGTGAGATTTATATACGGCAATTTGGAAATTTTATTGGGACGCGTGGGACCGCCGCGTCACGGTATAATATTTTGGTTAATAAAAGTGAATTTAAAATCTGTAATCTGTATGGTCGTTTTGAGTGCGCCAACGCGTCCGGAAGGGTCGAGATAGTCAGAAAACACTAGCCGGGGGTATAGTTTGGGTCCCGGGGTATTTTTAGGCCATTCCGGCACCATAAAGGGTATTTTAGTAATTTGGTATTTTTGGGTAATTAAAAGTGACGAAAATTGAGAGTTGTAATCTGATAAGGAATTGACCCAACCAACCCTTATTAACCCAACAAGCTACGGAGGTTTATTAAATTAGGTTTTCATAAGTTTCCCCAAAGCAAACCCTAGCCACCATAGCCTTTTGGAGAAGAAAGCTTGGAGAAGGAGAGAGAGAGAGGAATTCTGCAGAAATTCTTCATCAAATCAACATCAAATCATAAATAAAACCAAGGCAAGTGTTTTAATCATATTTAAATTCGTAGAATATTTCCTCCATGTTAGAAAATTGATAAATTACAAGTGTTCTTGAAAGATAATGAAAACCCATGTAGTTTGAAGTTTAGAACTTGGAGATTATGAAGAGGATTGCATGTAGTATGATAGGTAGATGATTTTCCTTATATTAATTGTGATTTGAAGGAATTAAAACGAAATAAATTCTGGGATTTGAGGATGATATAAACCTAGGGTTCATGTTCTAGAGAAATTGGGAAAAGTGTAGAGATTTGTAAATTAGTTGATGGTATGATGATTTAATCCTTGAAAACATGTTAGGAGATGATGTAAATATGTTTAGGATGAATTAGAGACCCTAAAACGTTATTGGGATGAACTTTGGAGAAGGATTAAAGTGTTAAAAATGGTGAAAATCGAATTGGGAAGAAATCTGGGCCGAAACTGGCCACTCGTTAGAAGCAGTTTCCCAAGTCGTTCGAACGAGCTTCTAACGAGTTGACCAGTCGTTATTAACGAGTAGAGATTTTCGTCCAATATCTCGTTCGAATGAGATATCGTTAGAAGGGTCAGTTCGTTCGAACGAACTGGGATCTCGTTCGAACAGCCTCGTTCGAACGAGACTTTTAACGACCCGACAGTCCAAACTCGTTCGAAGTCTCGTTCGAACGAGACTTCTAACGAGTTGACAGTTTGGGCCATTTTGGACTGTTTTGACTTTTGGAGTTCCGTAAACTGATTTGAGGGTATAGATATCATTCCGTAGATGTAGTAATGATAGGATTGGGACATTTGGGTATTTATGAGGAGAAATTCACATACGAGAGTGGTATTACATGGACGGTTTGGGTCGAGACGTGAGTGTCCACTACGACGTGAGAAGTAATTATGACACGTATGGTTATAAACCGGTATAGAATATATTGTGATAATTATAGTTAGTACGAGAGTGCAATATGTACTACGATTAAAACATGGTATTACTAAGACGTGTTTACTTAGTATTGGTATATGGATTGTGTGTATGACATACCTACCATACTTGCTATCACGGGAGGTTGCGTTCGCTTAGGACCCTCTATTCCTTGTGTGCCTACGGGGGGGATATAGACTGGTACCTTGATGAACATAGGTCATAGAAAGACTTATTGTGATATTAATAAGTCCGCTGACCATGGGGGCATAGGTATGTGCGTGACCCATGTGATGGTGACTGTGTTCGCCTCCACTATTTGTGATTTATGTTAGCTGAACTATTCCTGAGAGATTCGGAATGTGTGATCCTTATGTACGTGATGTACCGGGATGGATAGCAGAGTATGTATGCACCATAGCTTAGATTGCGGGGTGCTTGTATCGTATATTTATGATGTGAATAATATACCTTAAATTAATGGAAATCCTCATGTTAATGTTGTAAAAATATTACGGTATTGTTTCGAGTTATATAATGAGTTAACTGATAGTTATATCATTGGCATATTTAGTAACTGAGTTTACGTTAAACCTCTATTTAATTACGAGCGTTGTTATGTTAAATGGAACCGAGTAATATGGGTAGAACCTTTGGCAGTCTAGCTAGTTATGTTGTCAGTTAGCTAGTAGTATGGGTCGATATAGATGGGTATTTGCGTTAGGAGTGCACAGTTAGACGAGAGGTGAGAATATCATGTGAGTGCACGTCCTAACATGTACTTTGCATTTAATGTTTTAAATGTTTTTAAAGCACTTGCAGGTTTTTAAAATATAACTCCACATTCGGGCTCTGACCCGTTTGCTTTTCAAATCTCTTTTTCTTTGTAAAACCATTTTAGGTGCCCAGCCACAAGGACATCAAGCATAGGATACTCATTCAGGTGACGAGCTGTAGCTGCTTGTGGAAGCTACAGGGATTTGCATATAGACGCTTCTATCTTTTGGATTCCAGAGTCACTATCTATCAGTTGTAGGGCATGTCGCCCATTTCTATTTAGAGCATCTTTTATATTTCAATTTTTCAGACTTTAGCATTTTTTATTTCAGTTTCGGATATTCATTTCTGTTATGGGTTTGTAGTGAGGAGTTTTTCCTCCAGACTTTATTTACTCTATTGTGATGGTTATTCAGTTTACTTCAGTATGGTGAATGGTGTTATTTATTTCTTCATTACACTTGTTGCATGTTAATCAGACTTAAATTAAAATTTGGCAACTTGATTTTTAAATACTAGGTGGTTAGTAATAATAAATGTTTTCGACAGTGATGCTATTAACTGAGCCAACTTGGCATTTTGAATTAATTTTATAAAGGAGTAGCTACCCGGTATTTAATTAGTCGGGGTGTCACATCAAGCCCAGCAGTATGACATTTGGTAAGATAATGTTTTAAAGTTTCATTTACATTTCATATTAAGAGTGTTGGGATATTTTTAGAAGGAGTTTTAAAAAGATTTTATGTAAAAATATTTTTATAAATATTTTTTCTAAAAATGTTTCATTATTGTTTTAGAAAAATATGTTTTTACAAGGTTTGAGAAATTTTCTAAGACAGCAAGCGTACCTGGGTTTCGATGCCAAGGTTGTTCAAGCAAGATCACCATCTCATTCGAACGACATTGATATGTCGCATGTAGTCGTTCGAGCAATACGTGTATCTCGTTCGAGCGAGAAGGGCTTCTCGTTCGAGCAACATGTCTTTTTGGCTGACACGCTGACCTCATGCTTATCCTTTGACCGACTTAACTCTCTTATAAAAGGGGTCTGGCCAGCTTTGCTTTTGACGTGGAGAAAGAGTTTTAAACTTTAGAGTGTTTTCTTTGGTTTGTTTATCTTCCCAGAATCAATTTGAAAAATATCTTTTAGCAGAATATTTTCTTCTCCAACAACAATATTTTAAGGGTTCAAATAATTTTTTTAATTCACAAAATTTCAATTACTTTTATGTGAATTGTTTTTGTGGAACCCAAGAACATATTTTGTTATTTGCTCATTCTTTGTGGGGAGAGATCTACAACCGACAGCTGCGTACTATTTTGGAGGGAGTCCTTATAAAGTTCACACTTGTGGAGAAGCCTTTTTCTTCTTCATTGCTGACCATCTGGAGTTCTTGCGCGAGATTCTAGACGACGACATTTCTATTCGTTGACGAAGACACCGTGTGTTACACTTGTGGGCGATTATCAGGTTGTATGTAAGTTAATGGTCTTGTGAATTCTTAAAAGTTCTATAAATAAATTTTTTTTCTCTTCGGGGATTTTTCGTGAATATTTGTGTCACATGCTTTATTTATTTATGGATTGACACACGCACACACATAGTTGCATATTTAGGGGCTGATTTGATTTGGTTTAAATAGAATCTAATTAAATAAGTGTGCCAAAATATAAATTCGCGAATTTAATCAATTATCACACAATCACCTTTTACTGGTTGGTAAGGGTATTTGTATCTTTGTAAAAGGAGATTCAAATTTTAGTTTGGCGTTCGGTCATTTTGTTTGTTTTGTACGGGAATTGCCAAAGGGGGGATTTTTAAGAAGGATTTCTCTAACATTATTCATAGCATAACTTTATACTAGTTTAACGTATCCTGTTACGAATTGTCATGAAACATCAAGATGAACCGAACTCAAGCATCTCCAAGTTTGAAGACTTTTCGACATCTCAAAGGTATAAAATAATTTAGAGTTTGAATTAATTCATGAAATAATGTTTGGGATGATTAAATTTTATCAAAAGACAAGCATGACTGTTTTTGTTTTAGAAAATAAGTTTTCTAAGATACCTGTAGGTGTAGTTTTTTAAATGGGAAAGTTTCATTTTTTTCATTCAAATAATATCAAAATCTCGTTCAAATGGCATGCTTTTGTCGTTCTAATGACATGCAATGCCGCTTCTAACGACATCTCATGCCGCTTCTAACGAAATGTGATGTAGCTTCTAACGACATGCGCCTGTCGTTCAAATGACATCAAGAAGTCGTTCGAACGACCAACTGACTTAATTTTTTTTTATAAATACTTGTTTCGTTGATAGGTTATTTAAGAATTTTTCAAACACATTTCTACATATCAACAACAACATTTCTTCAAGTTTTGTGTGTCAAAACATTATTTTAATTTACAACAAAGCATCCTTGAATATTGTTCTTGTGAATTACTTTAGTACCCTTGAAAGTTTTGTATCTATTGCATACACCTTAGTGGAGAGGCACTCCATTGTTGACTGAAGATGAAGGCTAAGGCTGACGGAGGATTGTTGTCATGTGATTCTTGCGAGGATCATAGTTGTTCATTAGAGATTTTTGAAGAATAGCGCATATTGCTTGTAAGGGAAATCAAGTAGTTTGTAATTTGACCCTCTTGTAAATTTCTAAGTGAATAAAATGTTTTACCCGAAAGGTTTTTTTCCCCTAAAATTTGGCCAAAGTTATTTGCTTAGCTTGATTTATCTATTTTATCACATAGTTACATGTTTAGGATAAAAAGATAAAATCAGTTTAAAATCTTCTTCCGCATTTAAAGTGAAATAAAAAGCACTAATCAGGTTTTTGGGGTTATATCCCTTCTCAATTATGATCCATATCAAAAGAGGTAGAAAAATAAACCAATTTAGGGCGTGGAATTTATATGAAAAACAAAAGGGATTTTAGAATGATAAATATGACTGTTTTCTTATGATCTTACCATATGAAAATTTGTTAATGATTAGAGAAATAATGAATAAATGTTAGATATATCAATCTCTATTGGAAAGACATTATCTTGAATTGGAAAGATGAAACCTTGATCATGGAATAAGAACTTTTATTATAAATTGTGACATAAGTGATGCTGGACTAAGACTGACATAAATTCCATAAATTAATCTAGTTTTAATGAATTCAGGACAATTAATACATACATCCTTGTTAGTAGTTAATTGGGATAGGATATTTTATCTTGTGATGAAGATTAGAAACACTTTGGAATGAAAAAAAAGTGGGAAAGTCGTATTAATTATAGCAGGTCCGTGTGCAGATTTCTAGGGGCGAGTTCACCCCTGGCCGAACCGCTTCGGTTACCCTGCCAATTCTAGTCCTTTTGTTTGATTGTTATATAAATTAGTTTAGAGTCCGGGAAAATTTAGGAGGATCATTAATGGATATAGGACTTCTGGAAATTTATTTTATATGAGGATTAATTATGAGGAGGTGTAGGATAAAATTCGAAGTGGGGTAGGAGAGGCATTTAGCATGAATAATGCATGGAATATTTAATTATAAACTTAGGGGAATTTCGCGTAACGTAGGATACAGGCTAGTTGAGAAGGGCTTAGTGTCCAGAATTGAAAATCTTTATGTGTAATAAAAATAATAAGAGATTATGTATTTTTTAGTCAAGATAGACTCGAGATAATTAGGCTAGGGCTTTTTGATATATATATAATCACTAGCTTGCTATCAAGCTCCAGGAATGTCCTCCACATTAATGTACCCATCCTAGTGAATATGCTATCGGTGGAGGTTACGTGCCATGGGAGGTCAGTCTATGAATATCAACAGAGGTACTTAAGGCCATGACCGCCTCCAATGTTCATTTATTAATTTTGGGTTCAGTTGTGAGACTTCGACCCGCTTGCCCAGAATGTGGAGGACATTCCTGGAGCTTGATAGCATGCTAGTGATTATATATATATATATATATATATGTGTGTGTGTGTGTGTGTGTGTGTGTGTATGTGTGTGTGTGTGTGTGAATTATTACCTATATAAAGATGAGAATAAAAATATACGGGTGTAGACAAACAAATATGATTGTGGAAAAATAACTAGAGTAAAGTTATATCTTAAATAGTGATAATTTAATGAGATATTAATTAAGCAATTGTGCAAGCTAATTAATGAACTAAGGGTAGACATTATACTCGAATCAAGATAACACATTATATTGGGAATAATGTGAAGACTTGTTAAACGAGCTAGCATAACTAGGAGGGGTAAGAGTATGCATTAGGTGCGCATATTAGATGAGGGGTGAGGGCTATCTCAGTGATTGTGCTGCCAATTTAAATATGGAAATTGGCTTTACAAATTCACAATTAGAATTTATACACTTGCTAAATATTTTCAAAAGTTTTGGGCTCTGACTCGTGTCAAATAAATATTTCCAAAAGTTTTGGGCTCTGACCCGTGTCAAATATTTTCCAAAAACATTTAGATGTCCAGCTATAGGGACGTCAAGTATGACTCTTCTTTTAGTTGCAGCTAATGTGGCAGCTTGCAGGATTTAGAGTAGACGCTTCCATTATTTCTATCATAGATTATGATCTCTCTCTAGTTATTAGTTGGACATGTTGTCCCGTTATCAGACTTATTTATTTTTAGTTTTATTTAATTCAGTTCAGATGATTGTATTGGATTTTGGTACGCGATGGTTTATTCGATACCTGGGTTTAATTTACTTTTGCAATTAGATTCTATACTGGTGTGATCGATTATATAGTTTACTACATGGGTTTATGTTGAATGGTTTTATTTGTCATGATAAATTCAAGATTTAAAATTTGACACAGCTTGTTAAACTTATAGGTGGTTAGTAATTAATTGAACTTCGACGGTGATGCTAAGAATGAGACATATGAGAATCTTGTTTTATTCAGTAGGGGGTTGTCCACTCGTATTTTAATATGCAGCATGTCACAAGACAACATTTTAATCAAATAATACTTAAGGAGAAAAATGAAGATATTCTTGCCTTAAATGACAGTATTTTGAAAATCCTATTATTTCACAACAAACCTCCCATGAAAGTATACAAACTCTCTTCTTTGGCCTTCTTCAAAAACTTAAATCAAAGCCTCCCCAATTGAGGTCGAATGTTTGTTTAGGCATTAAAAATGAATCTATATATTTTTCATTTTTAATACGGTTAGGGCATCTATAGGGCACTGAAGAAGGCCAAAGAAGGCCAATTGAGGGCTGACCAATCTATAGGAATTGTTTATGCACCTCGCTACATTCAACCATACGAAGGTGCCTCTGTATACTATTCTTCCTTCGACTTGCATCCATCGCATCAAATCCCCCTGAAAACTCTGGAGGATGTCCCTTCCTAAAATCTTCCCGTACTCTTTCCCACAAAGATGGTCCTGGATGGGTTTGGGCTACTTGAACTGCAGGTTGATGTACCATCGCAAAAATGGAAGCAATTACTACTTGTGCCACAATACTGTCAACTTCATCTGTGATTATAGTCCTTTGAGGCAATTAGGGTTCCACACTCTCAGCCCCTTCATTTGCCTTGCCTGAACGACTTCTCTTTGGTGTCATCTCAAATAAGAACAATTGTATCAGAACGCCTTTCAAATGTTTTCTTATCACAGAAAAAAATATGGACATGCGAACACAACCGTCCTAATAATAGGGCTTTACTTCAAGAACTCTTACGGAAGATCGCAGTAAACCCACACATATTCTAAAGACACTAGAATCTGATGCTCTGATACCTGTGACACCCCGCTCAAAATAATAACGGGTGGCTAGCCCTATACTAAAATAATCAGGAATCTCAAGTGGACCATTCTCAACATGAACTGACGATTCCAAAATAAACACGACTAACTACCCATTACTACAAAAAGAAGGTGTCAAAAATTTTAAAACATACAAAGCAATACCCAACTAACATAACAACTACTGAATATGATAAAGAACACACACATGCTATATAAAAGACACTACTACAAGAGTACAATAAAATGTACAAGATAAAATACCCAAATATGCTGTCGGGTCACAAAAAATACAATAGTCTAAGAAAAGAAATACAAACAACACGCTATAACTATAACTCTTGGGTGTAAACCCGATATACAAAATGAATCCTAATCTAGATATACAAAAGATAGGAATCGGCTATCTCAAAATCGTGCAACAGTCCACAACTTCCTCGAATGCACTGGATTGATATCATTAATGGCGTCCTTACGGAGGAACACCTAAAAGAATACAATATATACACCACAAGAGAAAAAATATAAACAGGTCAGAGCTTGAGGTGTGAAATGTTTTTAGAAAGTGCATTAAAATGCATAATAATTATAAATGCATTATAACATGATTAAAGTGGAGTCACATTCTTCAGAAAATCCAACTCACCACTCAACTAAAGCGCGCATCTAAACGTATGTACGCGATCCTAAAGTAATTGCCCAAAACTATCTAGGGCAATAATCTAACCTACCCCCAAAATTTACTCAATTAAAATTCCATTTAAATCATAACCCTCAACTTCTAATTCGACCACATAACCATCAACTTCCAAAACTACTATAATCTCAAATGTTCGTCATCTTACTTAACATATAAAATATACATAAACATATTCTCTTGCTAGAATTTCTCATATTCTAGTTAGGCATATATATACATATGAGTTATTAGCATCTAAATGCTAAGGACGAAACTTCTCCCAATTCTCAATACTGCACTGCGTTTCGTGCGTGGGACATCTCGCAAGAGAAATCCAAACAAGGAACCCCACCCCGATACACTACTCTTTGGTAGTATTGATTATCGAGATTTATTATGCCCTCAATGCATGACGCCCATTGTAATACCCCGTATTTTTATGACTTTTAAATTTGGGGATTTATTAAATTTAAATTGAGACACTAATTTAATATTAATTCGGATTTTTTTTATATTTATTAGCGTGATGAGAGTTAGTAATTATTAGGAATTTGTTGAACACTACTTAGTGGATAAAGTAATATGTATAATCGAATTTATTAAATTATCATGAGTGTATAATTTGATAATTATAGAAATTAAATCGGGACGCGCTTGTGTCGTGTCGTGTCGGGATTAAATTATTATTATTAAAAGTGAATGAATTATAAGTCACTCGTATGGTCATTTCGAGTGCGCCAATGTGTCCGGAAGGTTCGAGATAGTCAAAATAATGTACCCGGGGATTTAGTTTGGGTCTCGGGGCATTTTTAGGCCTAATTGGCATCCCGGGAGGGTATTATGGATATTTCGTATTTTTGGGCGATTAAACCCATGAATTTCCCAAGGTTATATCAGCATTTAGGAGTTGTCCTCTAGGGTTAACAAGAGCAAACGACCATTAGAGAAGAAGTGGGAAATCTTCCCAAAGCAATTCAAGGCCAAACAACTCAACCGTTTGCACCGACACCACCACCAAATAGTAGATCGCGCGATGGGGAACGCAACCATACCACTTTCTTCCACAAATCAGAAACTCAATTTCCAGGCAAGTATCTATCTTTCTTTATTTTTAGTTGATGTCTCAATCATGTTAGTCTAGGGTTATTTAGAGCTTGTTTCATGAAAGAAAGTATAGTTTTGTGAGTTAAAATCACATGTTGTAGAAGAAGTAATTATATTCTGGACATCCAAATCGCATGTAGAGGATAAACCACGAATTTGTATGGATTTAGAAGTAGGAAATCTGGAAAAGAATTGGAAGAATTGAAAGAAAAGGAAAAAATAGGGTTCTTAAAGTTCAGGTAAATTTTACCCATTAAAATGTTGTAATTGATGAATTGGGACATATTTTACGTCGAAAATCATGTGTTTTGGTATATAGTACTTGTAGTAATGTTTGTTGGGAGTTTGGGAATAATATATGGAGATTTGGTTGAGGTTGGAGAGGCAAACCCGTAACTGGGTTAACGCAGTTTTCGTCATAACTGCTTGATCGATCGATCGACCTAAGAACATCAATCGATCGACCCCATTTCCTCGATTAATCGATCGCTCCTGGAAAACTGCATATTCCCCTTATGTTGGTTGAATCCGATTAAAATGTGTAGTAACCATTGATTATTATTATTGGAGCATAATGGGATGTAAATAGGACCAATAGGGTCTCGGTAAACTCCGTTGAGTGAGAATTTAATGTAAGATGAAATTAAGGATTAACAGCGAATTATTCACACATATGAAATCATGCGTACGTTTAATGAAAGGTCAAGACTTGTAATGAAGTTAGACTAGAAAGTAAGTGAAAGTGCCTACTAAAATTATACTTAGGGATTTAGAATACTTCGAGAGACGAGAAGAAGGTACGGAGTAACTTATATATATGAGAATAAAAGTGACAAATCCGTTATGCGAGATAATCAAGTAAAAATGTGCTAAGAGCGAATAATTATACTTATGGGTCGTGAGCGCACCTAATTTAGAAATGTGGATATATATATATATATATATATGACTGTGTTATTGTGCATATATTATATATCTGTATAAAAATTATACTCGGGCTACATGCTATCACGGAGGTTTTCGCGTCGGGACGGTCTTATCTCGATTGGGCCTTTATGGGGGACACTGACTCGTACCCTAGAGCATAGGATTCCATGGTACAGGCTATCTTATTGATAGTCAGACGATCCTAAGAGACGTGAGGGTATGTGCTGACCTCTTAGTGACTTGTAACAATGCGTTGCCTCCATTTATATGTGTTTTATGTTAATACAGTTCGAGAGTGATTCCGAACTAGTATTTCCCTTAATATGTGCAATACGGGGACTTGATAGAAGGTTATGCCAACACCATAGATTTTATGTGGGGTGACAAATGTATATATATATTATCTGAGTGGTTAACCTATATATATACTTAAGTATGAGAACTTTATACTCTGCATAAAAGTAGTTAAGTAATGAATAATTACTCCAATTTTATTATAAGTGTTTGGAAATTTTGTGACATCGCTGAACTATTTCAAATAACCTAAGGTATATGAGAAAGCTTGATTTCAGAAATTAATTATATTAGACATAGTACATGACGGAAGGAAACCTTATGGGGGAAGTAAAGTTAAAATAAACTTATGGGATTAATAGTGCGGTAGGCGTGCACACTAGATGAGAGGTGAGAATTTCTCAAGAGAGTGTCGGATACTAACATGGTTGTTACATTAGCCGATAAGCATTTTAAATACTTGCTAAACTAATTTTAAACTATTTTACACTCGGGCTCTGACCCGTTTCCTGCTATTTCTTCTCTCTTGTATATATATGTATATAATATAGGTGCCCAACCACAGAGGCGGTATGCTTAGGTTCTTCGGACCAGACACGTTGCAGCCTATGTAGGAGTTGCAGGCCATTTCTTAGACGATCTCATTGTTGATTCTACTCCTACTTTTAGTTCTTATTAGTTAGGGCATGTGTCTCCCGTTTCTGTATTCAGTTTAGATTTTTTTCCAGAGATTTACGTTCCTTTATATTTCCATTAGTTGGAACTCTTTGTGATTTAATTACTATCAGGATGGTTTTATTTATAGTTTAAACTGGTTTGGTTTATATGGATGAATCTAATTCTTGTGTGTTATTATCCATATTTAGTATGTCAGAGTTCTTAAATTGTTGGTTATTTAAAAAAGTTTTCATATTTGGATTTAATAAAATGGAAATAAGGTTATAAAATTGTTTTGACACTTAGCTTAATTATTTAGGGTGTTGAAATTAAAAAAATTTATTTTGCGACAGTGATGCTAAGAATGAACCAACTGTTCAACTTGATTTTAATTTAATAAATGACTGATCACCCAGTATTTAATTAGGTGGGGTGTCACAGGCGGTATTAGAGCATCAAGTTCTAGTGTCCTTTCGAATCTGTACGGCTTATTTTGCTTCCAACTTAGCGTCTTTGATATAGAGCCCTATTTTTAGGATTGTTGTATTCTTATGTTTACGCTTACGTCTTCAGCTATTCGAGATTTGTTAATAACTGTTGCCTAATAAACTTCCTTCTCGTTCCAGATGCCTCCGAGATGCGCACCCTGAGACGGGAATGCCCAACCCGAGCATCTAGCAGCTCCGGCATAAGGGATGATGGATGCAACTGAGGTAGCCGCTATTATTGCTCAGGTAGTGAATGCCGCATTAGCGGTAGTGCAGCAGGCCCCACCCCAAATTTAGGTAGTGGTGCCAGTACCAGCACAGCTTCCATCTGCATGGGAGCGGGTTAGGGATGCCTTTCAGAAGGAACATCCCTCGGAGTTCTCGGGTAGTTTGGACATCGTAGTCGCCAGCCAATGGAAGAAAGATATCCAGAGGCATCTGCGTATGTATGAGTACACTAACGTACATAGACAGCTTTTGGCTTCCCTTAAGATAGTGGGGGCTGCTTTGCAGTGGTGGGAGTCCACTACCACCTTCGAGGAGAGGGACAGCATCACGATTCAGTCATTTTGGGCGCGGTTTGACGATAAGTACTTCCCATCCGCCGTGCAGATTGAAATGAGGCGGAAGTTACTGAATTTGAAGTAGGAGAATATGATTTTTGCTGAGTACGAGGAGGAGTTCACTAGACTTCTCACTATAGTGCCAGATGAGGCACTCACCGAGGGGAAGAAGATACTGTTGTTCGTAGATGGATTAGCCTGGAGGATCCATCAACACCTCATAGGCAATCTATCATTGAGTACCTAAACTGATGTACTCAATGATGCTTTATTACACTGTCAGGATCACCTCTTCCACTGCAGGGGAGCAAACGAACAGGGGAGTCCATCCAGTAGGGCTGGACAGGGGGCAGTAGTACTGATGGGGCATCAGCAGCCCAGGGGAAGACTTGTCACAGTGAGTAGAGTTCTCATCAGGGGGACCCTGACAAGAAGTTTCGATAAGGTGACTCCAGATAGAGTTTTGGGAGATTTAGGCAGGACCAGTCTAATCAGCATGGCCAACAAGGACAACACCGTCAGCAGTAGGGACAGTAGGGCCAGTGGTAGGGTGGTAACGGCCAACAGGTCCGTGGTTAGCAAGGGCAGAGTGGAGGTAACTTAAGAGGAATATGTTTCAGATGTGGAAAGAATGGCCATAGGCGCCAGGATTGCCGAGAGGGAGATCGGTCCCCACAGCAGCAGGGTGCCCGTAATGAGCCGCAGAGGCCACTCTTTCCAGTCGCCCTCCCAGTGCCAGCTCAGATGCCAGTCCTATCAGCCATCCTAGCAGCTCCAGTTCAGTAGGGGCAGTTACAGTACGGACGTGTCTATAACGTCCACCAGGCAGAAGCATCTCAGGCACCACCCACGATTAAGGGTACATTTCCTATCCATGGCACTATGGGTCGGGTTTTATTTGATATAGGGGCATCGCACTATTTTATATCTACTCATTTTGCAAAGGCCTTAGGGTTATTAGACATGGTAGAGAACACTATGATATCTTTAGACTCACCACTGGGGAATAGGTCTTTAATTTTCTTTATATGCCGGGGTGTGGGAGTAGAGATTGGTAGCTTGATTTTACCGACAGACATGATAGTTTTACAGATGCATGAGCATGATGTTATTATTGGCATGGATTGGCTCGCTGCGTAGAGAGCCATGATAGATTGTTTCGGTGGGAGTATCATCTTCGCTATTCCGGGGCAAAAGATGTTTTTGGTGGCGATGCCTCACCCAGAGGGAGGCTCTTTCGCCCATTTGTACTACATAGAGGAGGATACCTCTAAGGAGGTCATGATTCCCTTAGATTCGATTCTGGTTGTTTGTGAGTATTCTGATGTATTTCATGAGATATCGGGCCTACCCCCAATCGAGAGATAGATTTCGTTATAGACTTGATGACGGGTACTCGATCGATAGCACGTGCACCGTACCGTATGGCTCCAGCAGAAATGACGGAGTTACGAAATCAGATAGAGCAACTGTTAGGATAGGTATTCATCTATAGGAGCACCTCATCTTGGGGCGCTCCAGTGTTCTTTATGAAGAAGAGAGATGGTTCACTGAGGATATGCGTGGAGGATCGAGAGTTGAACAAGGTCACAATACGAAAAAAATATCCATTGCCTTGAATCGATGGCCTATTAGACCAGCTAAGAGGAGAAACCTTCTTTTCGAAGATAGATTTGAGATCGGGATACCATCAGCTACAGATTAGGGAGAAGGATGTGTCGAAGACTACTTTCTTGACGAGATATGGGTCCTATGAGTTCAGGGTCATGCCGTTTGGGTTGACAAATGCCCCAACCATATTCATAGACTTGATGAACCGAGTGTTCAGAGAGTTTTTAGATCAGTTTGTCATCGTCTTCATAGATGACATCTTGATATATTCACACACTGAGGAGGAGAATATCTATCACTTGAGATAGGTTCTTCAGACTCTACGAGAGCATCAGTTGTATGCTAAGTATGTGAAGTGGGGATTCTGGTTATGAAAGGTACAATTTTTGGGGGATGTTGTGTCAGAATTGGGAATATCTGTTGACCCGAGCAAAGTGTCGATAGTGAGGGAGTGGGGACAACCCATGACACCGATGGAAGTGCATAGTTTCTTGGTGTTAGCCGGGTACTACAGGAGGTTCATCCGAGGTTTTTCGAAGATAGTGGGTCCGTTGACGAATCTGACTCGCAAGGGGGTACCATATGTTTGGGATGATGCTTGTCAATTGGCTTTCGATGAGCTGAAAGATAAATTAACTTCGGCGCCAGTTCTTGATTTTCCCAAGTCGAGAGTGGAGTATCTAGTTTACACTGACGCCTCTTTATGGGAACTCGGGGGAGTACTTCAGCAGGAGGAGAAGGCCATAGCTTTTGCTTCCCGTAAGCTTAAGCCGCATGAAAGGAATTATCCTACCCACGACCTAGAACTAACAGTGGTCATTTTTGAATTGAGGATTTGGAGACATTACATGTTGGGGGAGAAGTTTCACTTATTCACAGACCACAAGTCATTACAGTACTTATTCACTCAGCGAGAGCTGAATATGTGTCAGCGAAGGTGGTTGGAGTTTATGAAAGACTAGCAATTCGAGATACATTACCATTTGAGAAAGGCTAATGTGGTTGCTGATGCGTTAAACCGTAGACCGGAGGGCAATGTAACGAACATCTGGAAAGCAAAGTGGAAAGGGTCGGGTTACCAAGATGCGGTAGCCCGTTCCTTTGTATCTGTCATGACAATCACACCAGAGATTGTTACGAGGGTGATACAGGCACAGTCAGCGAATAAGTTTTGTCAGGAGCAGATTGTAAGGCTTTTAGCTGAGGGTGATGAGTCCTATTCAGTAAGTTCTAATGGAGGTTTGAGGTTTAATGGGAGATTAGTGGTCCCAGAGGGGGAAGACTTACGTCATGCAGTGATAACATAGTCTCACGGGTCTAGATTTGCGATACATCTCGAAGGAGATAAGATGTACCAGGATATAAGGAGGCAGTACTGGTGGAGCGGGATGAAGAAGGACATTGTTGAGTTCGTGTCTAAGTGTTCTACTTTCCATATGGTAAAGGTAGGCCACCAGAGATCGTCGGGGTTACTACAGCCGTTGGAGATACCAACGTGGAAGTGAGAGAGTATTTATATGAACTTCATTACTGGACTGCCTACATCACATCGGGGTTATGACTCCATATGGGTTATAGTGGATCGATTGACCAAGGTGGCTTATTTTCTACCAGTACGGACAGACTATACCACGGGCCAGTATGCATAGTTATTCATTGCCGAGGTTGTTAGGCTACATGGGGTGCCCTTGGATATCGTGTCTGATAGAGATAAGATTTTTCTGTCGCGCTTCTAGGAGAGCTTTCAGGAGGCCATGGGTACAGAGTTGAGATTGAGTTCAACTTATCACCCATAGATAGATGGACAAACAGAGCGTACCAATCAGATGTTGGAGGATATGATACGCGTGTGTGCCCTTAATTTTAGAGGAGGATGGGAGCCGTATCTTCCACTGGTGGAGTTTGTTTACAATAACTCCTATCAGTTCACGATCGGCATGGCTCTGTTTGAGGCGTTGTATGGCAGGCCTTATCGTTCTCCCGCATGTTGGCTAGAGATGGGGGATAACAAATTTCTCGGACTTGAGGTGGTTCAGGAAACTTCAACTAGGATTGAGCTCATCAGGAGTCGCATTCGGGTAGCACAAGACAGACACGCTGATGCGAAGCGGTTCTTTCGAGAGCTTAGCATCGGGGACCAAGAATTACTGCGGGATCTCCTATAAGAGGAGTAATGAGGTTTGGAAAGAAAGGGATGTTGGCTCCGAGGTATGTGGGACCATTTCCCATTATCGAGAGGATTGGGCCGGGGCATACAGGTTGGGGTTGACATAGCATTTGCACCGCATTCACGATGTGTTCCACATCTCGTCGCTGAGACGATACCTTCGGGATGACATGTCCCATACTCACATCACGATAGAGGAGATTGATTTATAGCCCGACATCTCTTACGAGGAAAGACCAGTGGCTATCCTAGACCATAGCGAGAGAAAATTGAGGTCGAATGTAGTCCTACTTGTACGGGTCCAGTTGGAGCATCATAATGTGGAGGAATCCACTTGGGAGCATGAGGCAGATATGTGCGAGAAATGCCCAGACTTATGCTTACCAGGTATGCCCTATTTTATGAATTTCGGGATGAAATTCCGTTATTAGGGTGGAAGTATGTAATACCCCATATTTTTATGACTTTTAAATTTGGGGATTTATTAAATTTAAATTGAGATATTAATTTAATATTAATCCAGAATTTTTTTTAATATTTACTAGTGTGATGAGAGTTAGTAATTATTGGGAATTTTTTGAACATTACTTAGTGGATAAAGTAATATGTATAATCGAATTTATTAAATTATCATGAGTGTATATTTGATAATTATGGAAATTAAATCGGGACGGGCCTGTGTCGTGTCGGGATTAAATTATTATCATTAAAAGTGAATGAATTATAAGTCTCCCATATGGTCATTTCATGTGCGCCAGTGTGTCCGGAAGGGTCGAGATAGTCAAAATAATGTACCCAGGGGTTTAGTTTGGGTCTCGGGGCATTTTTGGGCCTAATTGGCATCCCGGGAGGGTATTATGGACATTTCGTATTTTTGGGCAATTAAAACCACGAATTTCCCAAGGTTATATGAGCCTTTATGAGTTTTCCTCTAGGGTTAACAAGAGCAAAATCAAAGAAGGGCCATTACAGAAGAAGTGGGAAAGCTTCCCAAGCAATTCAAGGCCAAACACCTCAACCGTTTGCACCGACACCACCACCAAATCGTAGATCGCGCGACGGGGAATGCAACCATACCACTTTCTTCCACAAATCAGAAACTCAATTTCCAGGCAAGTATCTATCTTTCTTTATTTTTAGTTGATGTCTCAATCATATTAGTCTAGGGTTGTTTAGAGCTTGTTTCATGAAAGAAAGTATAGTTCAAAGACTTAAAATCACATGTTGTAGAAGAAGTAATCATATTCTGGACATCTAAATCGCATATAGAGGATAAACCATGAATTTGTATGGATTTAAAAGTAGGAAATATGGAAAATAATTGGAAGAATTGAAAGAAAAAGAAAAAATAGGGTTCTTGAAGTTCAGGTAAATTTTACCCATTAAAATGTTATAATTGATGAATTGGCACATATTTTACGTAGAAAATCACGTGTTCTGGTATATAGTACTTGTAGTAATGTTTGTTGGGAGTTTAGGAATAATTTATGAAGATTTAGTTAAGGTTGGAGAGGCAAACCCGTAACTGGATTAATGTAGTTTTCGTCATAACTGCTTGATCGATCGATCGACCCAAGAACCTCGATCGATCGACCCCATTTCCTCGATCGATCGACCCCTCCTGAAAAACTGCATATTCCTCTTATGTTGGTTTAATCCGATTAAAATGCGTAGTAACCCTTGATTATTAATTTTGTAGCATAATGGGATGCAAAATAGGACCAGTAGGGTCTAGGTAAACTCTGTTGAGTGAGAATTTTATATAAGATGAAATTAAGGGTTAACGGGAAATTATTCACACATATGAAATCATGCGTACGTTTAATGAAAGGTCAACACTTGTAATAAATTTAGACTAGAAGGTAAGTGAGACTGCCTACTGAAATTACACTTATGGAGTTATCATACTTCGAGAGACGAGAAGTAGGTACGGAGTAACTTATATATATGAGAATAAAAGTGACAAATCCATTATGCGAGATAATCAAGTAAAAATGTGTTAAGAGCGGATAATTACAATTATGGGTCGTGAGCACACCTAATTTAGAAATGTGGATATATATATATATATATATATATATATATATATATATATATATATATATATATATATATATATATATATATGGCTGTGTTATTCTGCATATATTATATATCTGTATAAAAATCATACTCGGGCTACTTGCTATCACGGGGGTTTCCTCACCGAGACGATCTTATCTCGATTGGGCCTTTATGGGGGCTACTGACTCGTACCATAGAACATAGGATTCCTTGGTACATGTTATTTGATTGATAGTCAGACGGTCCTAAGAGACGTGAGGCTATGTGTTGACCTCTTAGTGACTTGGAACTATGCTTCGCCTCCATTTGTATGTTTATTATGTTAATACAGTTCAAGAGTGATTCCGAACTAGTATTTCCCTTAATATGTGTAATACGGGGACTTGATGGCAGATTATTCCACCACCATAGATTTTATGTGGGGTGCCAAATGTGTATATATATATATATATATATATATATATATATATATATATATATATTATATGAGTGGTTAACCTATATATATACTGAAGTATGAGAACTTTCTACTGTGCATAAAAGTAGTTAAGTAATGAATAATTACTCCAATTTTATTATAAGTGTTTGGAAATTTTGTGACATTGCTGAACTATTTCAAATAACCTAAGGTATATGAGAAAGCTTGATTTCAGAAATTAATTATATTAGCCATAGTATATGACGGAAGGAAACCTTATGGGGGAAGTAAAGTTAAAATAAACTTATGGGATTAATAGTGCGGTAGGCGTGCACACTAGATGAAAGGTGAGAATTTCTCAAGAGAGTGTCGCATACTAACATGGTTGTTACATTAGCCGGTAAGCATTTTAAAACTTGCTAATCTAATTTTAAACTATTTTACACTCGGGCTCTGACCCATTTCCTGTTATTTCTTCTCTCTTGTATATATATGTATATAATACATGTGCCCACCCACAGGGGCGTCATGCTTAGCTTCTTTGGACCGGACGCGCTACATCTTATGTGGGAGTTGCAGGCCATTGCTTAGACAATCTCATTGTTGATTATACTCCTACTTTTAGTTCTTATTGTTAGGGCATGTGTCCCCCGTTTCTCTATTCAGTTTGTATTTTTGTCAGAGATTTATGTTCCTTAATATTTCCATTAGTTAGTACTTTTTGGGATTTAATTACTGTCAGGGTGGTTTTATTTATAGTTTAAACTGGTTTGGTTTATATGGTTGAATCTAATTCTTGTGTGTTATTATCCATCTTTAGTATGTCAAAGTTCTTAAATTGTTAGTTATTTAAAAAAGTTTTCTTAAATTGTTGGGTATCACACACATAACCCCAAATTTTTATATAATATAAATAATTAACTATTCTCAATTCTCAACAGTGCACGGCGTTTTGTACGTGGGACGTCTCGCAAGCGAAATCCAAACAAGGAACCCCTTGATACACTACTTCTTTGCACTGTCGATTGTCGAGATATATACAAATATGATAAATATGAGCACTAAGGACTAACTTCTCTTCACTTCCAATATTGCACGGTGTTTCGTGTGTGGAACATCTCGCAAGCGAAATCAAGACAAGGAACCCCCCGAAACAGTACTCCTTGGCAATGTTGGTCGTTGAGGTCCATTATGCCCTCGAAACCCATGATAATATATATATACTCATTTAATTATATACGCTTCGTCTTCACTTTAATATATTCATCATAATTTAGTCCAGATAAAATCTCCCGGAATGATATTCAACCGATATTCTTATGTCTCTTTACTCTAGAGACAAATATATGATATCTCATAATCATATACAATTATTATACTATTCACATAAGTATAATAATAACCATCCCAACGAGCTATAACTTGAGGATGCAGTTTCTCAATGCTATCATCCACCAGGGAATCACTCACATATCATCCTGGGTACTAACGGTCGGAATCTCACACCGCCTTGGTAAAAACCAAATCACAATGTACGGGAAGCGGTTATATTTCCTCCCCGAAAGTGAGATGAAACATACCCACCACGTCCCACCCCTAATAAAAATCCCACAATAATAATGGACGCTATGACCTGGGGACTATTCGCTCCCTGCTCCTCAAGCCAGGGGCCTCACCCACATCGCGCAACTTCCCATGATAGCATAGAGGGGGTATACTTCACACACACACACACACATATATATATATATATGTATATATAACACTATTTACATACTTTTATTACGCTCTTAGGCGTAAACGAAATAATATCATTTATTATTATATTTTACTCTCGATATTCTATTCGTCAATAGCTCACATGACTTCCCCACTTTGTATACACTATACTATTTCTCACTTGAAATTTTCACCTCACTTCTATTTGTATGAATTATCTCTCAGTTCTACTTACGTTGAGGATATTCTCTATATCCTTATGCACATCGATCAACATTTATTATTCTCAATCCATAGTATGGTTCAATTTATCATATGAACCTTTAAAGTTATCCCATTTGGGATTTAATTCTAAAATCAATTATCACTAAGCGCATCCTAACTCTCACTCTTATAAATCCATAATTATCTCCATATAGAAATATCAATGATAGTGGGCTTCCCCACTAGTCGGTGCGATAGTCTCCAATCGGTATTCTCTCTAATTAAGTCCATATGATTCCAACAATTTATTATTGTGGAAACTTCCTAAAAGTCTCCAAAACATACTTCTCATAACTTTTGTGAAGGTTCTCGATCGATAAACCCAAACGAAACGAAACAAACACTACACCAAAACTTGCGATTGGTCACGGCCAAAATCACTAACCAAAGTTGTGGGTCGCGGACTTGGTCCGTGACCATTTCGGGCGTGACCATTTTCATGGGTCGCGACCCAAGTCCGTGACCAAAAAATGGTCACGGCCGAGAGGGTCACGGCAGATGTCGTAGACTTAGGCCGTGACCCATGTTGTGACGAGTCGCGAACCTCATCCGTGACCCACAACCGTGACAAAGTGGTCGGGACCAAAGTTCACGACCCATAACCGTGACAAAAAAAAAATTGGTCGCGGCCCTAATCCATGACCCACAATCATGATAAATTGGTCGCGGCCAAAGTCCGTGACCCACAACCGTGACAAAAAAATATTAAAAAAATTGGTCGCGGCCCTCACCCGTGACCCACAATCGTGACAAATTCGTCGCGGCCAAAGTCCGCAACTCATGACCGCGACAAAAAAAATTAAAAAAAAAAATTGGTCGCGGCCCAAGTCCGTGACCCACAACCGTGATGAAAAAAATGGTCGCGGACTTTGGCCGTGACCATTTTTATGCTTGACGAAAAAAATAAAAATGGTCATGGACAAAGTCCATGACCATAGTTAACTATAATTTTTTAAAAAATGTATTTTTTTGGTCCAATCCTAAAATTGGGGGCCCTATGAGTGCACCGTCAGTTTCTACGTGTAACGTTGGACGCGTACAGGGTGTTACAAATATTTATTATTGGTAAAACAATAAAAAAAATCACAAATTGCGAATGGAGAACGGTGTTAATAAATAAATATATATACAGACTTAAAAATATTACACGTCTTAATAATTCACAGACCAACAAAAATTTTGGGCAGAATTTCCTCTATTTTCTTGACATTCCAAAACCTGTAAATGTAAAACCTGCTTATTATAAAGTCCGCATGACCATAAAATTCAACAATCAAATTATAAAAGCCCGCATGGCCATAAAACTAAACAATAAAAGCCCGCACGGCTGTAACACATAAAAAAAATCCTGAATGACCACAACATATAAACAATCTTCACGTTGTAAACCATTACCTCCTTCATTTGTTCCGCGTGCAAAAATCCTACAAATGATAGGATACATAAAAAAAAATATCAGTAACTAACTAGTTTTATAAAAAAAAATTAATCAAGCTGAAAAATTGCATATATGAGTTAAAATTATCAACATATCAATAATTTTATGCCTAAGTCTAGAAATATGCAAATTACCTTTGTATTCTCAAACCGGGAGTGTCGCAGTTGCATGGTCAGTTCCTACGAGTTACATTGGTCCCGTGGGAGGTGTTGGTGCCACCCACAGGACCGTTCGGCTGTTGTTTCGAGTTTTCACCCTCTAACGCCATATTTTTATGCCTAAGTCTAGAAATATGCAAATTATCATTGTATTCACAAATTGGTAGTGCCGCGGCTGCGCAGTCAGTTCCTACGAGTTATATTAGTCCCATGGGAGGTGTTGGTGCCACCCACGGGGTCATTCGTGGGCTCTTTTGAGTTTTCACCCTCTAACGCCATGTTTTTATGCCTAAGTCTAGAAATATGAAAATTACCGTCGTATTCTCAAACCGGGAGTACCGCGGCTGCGCGATCAGTTTCTACGAGTTACATTAGTCCCGTGGGAGGTGTTGGTGCCACCCAAGGGGCCATTCGGGGTTTATTTCAAGTTTTCACCCTCTAACGCCATATTTTTAAGCCTAAATCTAGAAATATTCAAATTACCATCGTATTCCTAAATCGGGAGTCCCGTGACTGCGCGATCGATTTCTACGAGTTATACTGGTCCCGTGAGAGGTGTTGGTGCCTCCCACGGGGCCGTTCGGGGACTATTTTATATTTTCACCCTCTAATGCCATGTTTTTAATCCTAAGTCTAGAAATATGCAAATTATCATCATATTCTCAAACCAGGAGTCCCGCGACTGCGTGGTCAGTTCCTACAAGTTTCATTGGTCCTGTGGGAGGTGTTGGTGCCTCCCACAGGGCCGTTCAGGGACTGTTTTGGATTTTCACCCTCTAACGCCATGTTTTTAATCCCAAGTCTAGAAATATGAAAATTACCATCGTATTCTCAAACCGGGAGTACCGCGGTTGCGTGGTAAGTTTCTACGAGTTATATTGGTGTCGTGGGAGTCATTGGTTCCACCCACGGAACCGTTCGGGGGCTATTTTGAGTTTTCACCCTCTAACGCCATGTTTTTAAGCCTAAGTCTAGAAATATGCAAATAATCATTGTATTCTCAAATCGGAAGACCAGCGACTGCGAGGTCAGTTCCTACGAGTTACATTGGTCCCGTGGGAGGTGTTGGTGCCATCCACGAGGCCATTTGAGGTTGTTTCGAGTTGTCACCCTCTAACCCCATGTTTTGCTTAAGTCTAGGAATATGTAAATTACTGTCGTATTCTCAAATTGGGAGTGTCTCGGCGGCGCGGTCATTTTTGACGAGTTACATTGGTTCCTTGGGAGGTGTTGGTACCACCCACGGGGCCATTTGGGTGTTGTTTCTAGTTTTCACCCTCTAACACCATGTTTTTATGCCTAAGTCTAGAAATATGCAAATTACCGTCGTATTCTCAAATCGGGAGTGTCGCGGCTGTGCGGTCAGTTCCTTCGAGTTACATTGGTCCCGTGGGAGGTGTTGGTGCCACCCACGAGGCCGTTCGGGGGTTGTTTTGGGGTTTTACCCTCTAACGCCATGTTTTTATGCCTAAGTCTAAAAATATGCAAATTACCGTCGTATTCTCAAACCGAGAGTACCGCAATTGCATGGTCAGTTCATACGATTTACATTGGTGCCGTGGGAGGTGTTGGTGCCACCCATGGGGCCGTTGGGAGGCTGTTTCGAGTTTTCACCATCTAACGCCATGTTTTTAAGCCTAAGTCTATAAATACGCAAATTATCGTCATATTCTCAAACCGGGAGACTCGTGACTGCTGGGTCAGTTCCTATGAGTTACATTGGTCCTGTGGGAGGTGTTGGTGCCACCCACGGGGACGTTCAGGGGTTGTTTAGAGTATTCACCCTCTAACCCCATGTTTTGTTTAAAGTCTGGAAATATGCAAATTACTGTCGTATTCTCAAACCGGGAGTGTCGCGGCTTCGTTGTAAGTTCCTACGAGTTACATTGGTCCCGTGGGAGGTGTTGGTGCGACCCACAGGACCATTCGGCTGTTGTTTCGAGTTTTCACCCTCTAACGCCATATTTTTATGCCTAAGTCCATAAATATGCAAATTACCATCGTATTCTCAAACTGGGAGTGCCGCGGCTGTGCGGTCAGTTCCTACGAGTTACACTAGTCCCGTGGGAGGTGTTGGTGCCACCCACAGGGCCATTCGGGGGATCTTTTGAGTTTTCACCCTCTAACGCCATAGGTATATGCCTAAGTCTAGAAATATGTAAATTACCGTTGTATTCTCAAATCGGGAGTACCGTGGCTGCGCGGTCAGTTCCTACGACTTACATTGGTCCCGTGGGAGGTGTTGGTGCCACCCACGGGGCCGTTCGGGAGTTGTTTCGAGTTTTCACCCTTTAACGCCATGTTTTTATGCCTAAGTATAGAAATATGTAAAATATCGTCGTATTCTCAAATCAGAAGTCCCGTGAGTGCGCGATCAGTTTCTACGAGTTACATTCGTCCCGTGGGTGGTGTTGGTGCCTCCCACGGGGCCGTTCGGGGATTGTTTTGGATTTTCACCCTCTAACGCCATGTTTTTAACCCTAAGTCCAGAAATATGCAAATTATCATCGTATTCTCAAGCCAAGAGACATGTGGCTACGTGGTCAGTTCCTACGAGTTGCATTGGTCCCGTGGGAGGTATTGGTGCCTCTCACGGGGCCGTTCGGGGACTGTTTTGGATTTTCACCCTCTAACGCCATGTTTTTAATCCACAGTCTAGAAATATGAAAATTATCATCGTATTCTCAAACCGGGAGTCCCGCGGCTGCGTGGTCAGTCCCTACGAGTTACATTGGTCCAGTGGGAGGTGTTGGTACCTTCCACGGGGCTGTTCGGGGGCTGTTTCGAGTTTTCACCCTCTAACGCCATGGTTTAAACCTAAGTCTATAAATATGCATATTATCGTCGTATTCTCAAACCGAGAGACCCGCGACTGCGGGGTCAGTTGCTACGACTTATATTGGTCCCGTGGGAGGTGTTGGTGCCACCCACGGGGCCATTCGGGGATTGTTTTGGATTTTCACCCTCTAACGCCATGTTTTTAACCCTAAGTCCAGAAATATGCAAATTATCATCGTATTATCAAACCAAGAGACCTGTGGCTGCGTGGTCAGTTCCTACGAGTTGCATTGGTCCCGTGGGAGGTATTGGTGCCTCGCACGGGGCCGTTCGGGGACTGTTTTGGATTTTCACCCTCTAACACCATGTTTTTATGCCCATCTCTAGAAATATGCAAATTATCATTCTATTCTCAAACTGGGAGTACCGCGGATGCTTGGTCAGTTCCTACGAGTTACATTGGTCCCGTAGTAGGAGTTGGTGCCACCCATGGGGCCGTTCGGGGACTGTTTCGAGTTTTGACCCTATAAGGCCATTTTTTAAGCCTAAGTCTAGAAATATGCAAATTAGTGTCATATTCTCAAACCGGGATACCCACGACTGCGGGGTCAGTTCCTACGAGTTACATTGGTCCCGTGGGAGGTGTTGGTACCACCCACGGGGCCGTCCGAGGACTGTTTTGGATTTTCACCCTCCAACGCCATGTTTTTATGCCTAAGTCTAGAAATTTGTAAATTACTGTCTTATTCTCAAACCTAGAGTATCGCGGTTGCATGGTCAGTTCCTACGAGTTACATTGGTCCCGTGGTAGGAGTTGGTGCCACCCACGCGGCCGTTCGGGGGCTATTTCGACTTTTCACCCGCTAACGCCATGTTTTTAAGCCTAAGTCTAGAAATATGCAAATTAGCATCGTATTCTCAAATCGGGATACCCGCGACTACGGGGTCAGACCCTACGAGTTATATTGGTCCCCTGGGAGGTGTTGGTGCCACCCACGGGTCCGTTCGGGGCTGTTTCGAGTTTTCACCCTCTAACGCCATGTTTTAAAGCATAAGTCAAGACATATGAAAATTACCATCATATTCTCAAACCGGGTGTACCGCAGCTGTGTGTTCAGTTCCTACGAGTTACATTGGTCCAGTGGGTGGTGTTGGTGCCACCCACGGGGCCGTTTGGGGGCTGTTTTCAGTTTTCACCCTCTAACGCCATGTTTTTAAGCCAAAATCAAGAAATATACAAATTATCATCGTATTCTCAAACCGGGAGTCCCGCGGCTGCGCGATCAATTCCTACGAGATACATTGGTCCCGTGGGAGGTGTTGGTGCCTCCCACGGGGTCGTTCGGGGGTTGTTTCGGATTATCCCCCACTAATGCCATGTTTTGCCTAAGTCTAGAAATATGAAACTTTTCGTGAAATTCTCAAACCGAGAGTCCCGTGGCTGCGCGATTAATTCCTATGAGTTATATTGGTCCCGTGGGAGTTGTTGGTGCCTGCCACAGGGCCGTTCGGGGGCTGTTTTGGGTTTTCACCCTCTAACGCCATGTTTTTAAGCGTAAGTGTAGAAATATGTAAATTATCATCATATTCTAAAGTCGGGAGTCTCCTGGTTGCGCGGTCTATTTCTACGAGTTACATTGGTCCCGTGGGAGGTGTAGGTGCCACCCACGGGGCCGTTTGGGAACTGTTTTGGGTTTTCAGCCTCTAACGCCATATTTTTATGCCTAAGTCTAAAAATATGAAAATTACCATCGTATACTCAAACTGGGAGTGCCGCGGCAGCGCAGTCAGTTCCTATGAGTTACATTGGACCCGTGGGAGGTGTTGGTGCCACCCAAGGGGCCATTCGGGGGTTGTTTCGAGTTTTCACCCTCTAACGCCATGTTTTTAAGCCTAAGTCTAGAAATATGCAAATTACCATCGTTTTCTCAAATCGGGAGTCCCATGACTGGTCGGTTAGTTTCTACGAGTTACATTGGTCTTGTGGGAGGTGTTGTTGCCACCCACGGGGACGTTCAGAAGCTGTTTAGAGTTTTCACCCTCTAACGTTATATTTTTAAGCCTAAGTGTAGAAATATATAAATTATCATAGTATTCTCAAATCGGGAGACCCGCGACTGCGAGGTCAGTTCCTAAGAGTTACATTGGTTCCGTGAGAGGTGTTGGTTCTGCCCATGGGGTCGTTCGGGGGTTGTTTCGAGTTTTCACCCTTTAACCCCATGTTTTGCTTAAGTCTAGAAATATTCAAATTACCATCGTATTATAAAACCGATAGAACTGCGATTGTGTGGTCAGTTCCTACGAGTTACATTGGTCTCGTGGGAGGTGTTGGTGCCACCCACGGGGCCGTTCGGGGGCTATTTCAAGTTTTCACCCTCTAACGCCACGTTTTTAAGTCTAAGTCTAAAAATATACAAATTATTGTCGTATTCTCAAACCGGGAGACCTGTGGCTACGCGGTTAGTTCCTACGAGTTACATTGGTCTTGTGGGAGGTGTTGGTGCCACCCACGGGGCCGTTCGGGGGATGTTTTGGGTTTTCACCCTCTAACGCCTTATTTTTATGCCTAAGTATAGAAAATATGGAAATTAGCATCATATTCTCGAACCTGGAGTACCGTGGCTGCGCTGTCAGTTCCTACGAGTTGCATTGGTCCCGTGGGAGGTGTTGGTGCCACCCATGGGGCCGTTCGGGGGATCTTTCGAGTTTTCACCCTCTAACGCCATGTTTCTAAGCCTAAATCTAGAAATATACAAATTACCATCGTATTCTCAAACCGGGAGTACCGCAGTTGCGCGGTCAGTTCCAACGAGTAACATTGATCCCGTGCGAGTTATTGGTGCCACCCACGGGGCCGTTCGAGGGGTGTTTTGGGTTTTCACCCTCTAACGCCATGTTTTTAAGCCCAAGTCTAGAAATGTGCAAATTACCATCGTATTCTCAAATCGGGAGTCCCGTGACTGCGTGATCGGTTTCTACGAGTTACATTGGTCCCGTGGGAGGTGTTAGTGCCTCCCATAGGGCCGTTCGGGGACTATTTTTGATTTTCACCCTCTAACGCCATGTTTTTAAGCCTAAGTCTAGAAATATGCAAATTACCGTCGTATTTTCAAACCGGGAGTACCGCGGTTGCGTGGTCAGTTCCTACGAGTTACATTGGTCCCATGGGAGGTGTTGGTGCCACCCACGAGGACGTTCGGGGCCTATTTCGAGTTTTCACCCTCTAACGCCATGTTTTTAAGCCTAAGTCTAAAAATATGCAAATCATCATCGTATTCTCAAACCGGGAGACCCGCGGCTACGCGGTCAGTTCCTAGTAGTTACATTGGTCCCATGGGAGGTATTGGTGCCACCCACGGGGCCGTTTGAGGGTTGTTTTGGATTTTCACCCTCTAAGGCCATGTTTTTATGCCTAAGTCTAAAAATATGCAAATTACCGTCGTATTCTCAAACCGGGAGTACCGCGATTGCATGGTCAGTTCCTACGAGTGACATTGGTCCCGCAGTAGGAGTTAGTGCCACCCACATGGCAGTTCGGGGGTTATTTCGAGTTTTCACCCTCTAACGCCATGTTTTTAAGCCTAAGTCTAGAAATATGCAAATTAGTGTCGCATTCTCAAATCGGGATACTCGCGACTGCGGAGTCAGTTCCTACGAGTTACATTTATCCCGTGGGAGGTGTTGGTACCACCCATGGGGCCGTTCGAGGGCTGTTTTGGATTTTCACCCTCTAACACCATGTTTTTATGCCTGAATCTAGAATATTGAAAATTACCGTCTTATTCTCAAATCGGAAGTACCGCGGTTGCATGGCTAGTTCCTACGAGTTACATTGGTCTCATGGTAGGAGTTAGTGCCACCCACGGGGCCGTTCGGGGGCTTTTTCGAGTTTTCACCCTCTAACGCCATGTTTTTAAGCCTAAGTCTAGAAATATACAAATAGCATCGTATTCTCAAATTGGGATACCCGTAACTACGGGGTCAGTTCCTACGAGTTACATTGGTCCCGTGGGAGGTGTTGGTGCCACCCATGGGGCCGTTCGGGGGTTGTTTCGGGTTTTCACCCTCTAACGCCATGTTTTTAAGCGTAAATCTAGAAATATGCAAATTATCGTCATATTCTCAAACCGAAAGTACCGCGGCTGCGTGGTCAGTTATTACGAGTTACATTGGTCCCGTGGGTGGTGTTGGTGCCACCCACGGGGCCGTCGGGGGCAGTTTTGGGGTTTCACCCTCTAACGCCATGTTTTTAAGCCTAAATCTAGAAATATACAAATTATCATCGTATTCTCAAACCGGGTGTCCCGCGACTGCGCTGTGAGTGCCTACGTGTTACATTGGTCCCTTGGGATGTGTTGGTACCTCCCACGGGACCGTTCGAGGGTTGTTTCAGATTCTCCCCCACTAACGCCATATTTTGCCTATGTCTAGAAATATGTAAATTCACATCAAATTCATAAATCGGGAGTCCCGTGGCTGCGCGATCAGTTCCTACGAGTTACATTGGTCCCATGGGATGTGTTGGTGCCTTCCACGGGGCCGTTCATGGGCTGTTTTGGGTTTTCACCCTCTAACGCCACGTTTTTAAGCATAAGTGTATAAATATGCAAATTATCGTCTTATTCTGAAGTCGGGAGTCTCGTGTCTACGCGGTCTGTTATTACGAGTAGCATTGGTCTCGTGGGAGGTGTAGGTGCCACCCAAGGGGCCGTCCGGGGGCTGTTTTGGGTTTTCACCCTCTAACGCTATGTTTTTATGCCTAAGTCTAGAAATATGAAAATTACCATCGTATTCTCAAATCGAGAGTACCTCGGCTGTGCTGTCAGTTCCTGTGAGTCACATTGGTTCCGTGGGAGGTGTTGGTGCCACCCACGGGGCCGTTCGCGGGTTATTTCGAGTTTTCATCCTTTAATGCCATATTTTTAAGCCTAAGTACAGAAAGATGCAAATTACCATCGTATTCCTAAATCGGGAGTCCCGTGACTGCGCGGTCGGTTTCTACGAGTTATATTGGTCCCGTGAGAGGTGTTGGTGCCTCCCACGGGGCCATTCAAGGACTATTTTGTACTTTCACCCTCTAACGCCATGTTTTTAACCCTAAGTCTTGAAATATGCAAATTACCGTCGTATTCTCAAATCGAGAGTCCCGTGATTGCGCGGTCAGTTCCTACGAGTTACATTGGTCCCGTGGGAGGTGTTGATGCCACCCACGGTACCGTTCGGGGGCTGTTTCGAGTTTCCACCCACTAACGCCACGTTTTTATGCCAAAGTCTAGAAATGTGCAAATTACCGTCGTATTCTCAAATCGGGAATGTCGTGGATGCGCGGTCAGTTCCTACGAGTTACATTGGTCCTGTGGGAGGTGTTGGTGCCACTCACGGGGCCGTTCGGGGGCTATTTTTTATTTTCACCCTCTAACGCAATGTTTTTAATCCTAAGCTAGAAATATGCAAATTACCATCGTATTCTCAAACCAGGACTACCGCGGTTGCGTGGTCAGTTCCTACGAGTTATATTGGTGCCGTGGGAGTTGTTGGTTCCACCCACGGGGCCGTTCGGGGGCTGTTTCGAGTTTTCACCCTCTAACGCCATGTTTTTAATCCTAAGTCTAGAAATATGCAAATAATCATCGTATTCTCAAATCGGGAGACCAGCGACTCACAGGTCAGTTCCTACGAGTTACATTGGTCCCGTGGGAAGTGTTGGTGCCATCCACGGGACCGTTCGTGGGTTGTTTCGATTTTTCACCCTCTAACCCCATGTTTTACTTAAGTCTAGGAATATGCAAATTACCATCGTATTCTCAAATCGGGAGTGTCTCGGCGGCGCGGTCATTTTCGACGAGTTACATTGGTCCCTTGGGAGGTATTGGTACCACCCATGGGGCCGTTCGGGTGTTGTTTCGAGTTTTCACCCACTAACGCCATATTTTTATGCCTAAGTCTAGAAATATGCAAATTACCGCCGTATTCTCAAATCGGGAGTGTTGCGGCTGTGCGGTTAGTTCCTTCGAGTTACATTGGTCACGTGGGAGGTGTTGGTGCCACCCACGAGGCCGTTCGGGGGCTGTTTTGGGTTTTTACCCTCTAACGCCATGTTTTTATGCCTAAGTCTAAAAATATGCAAATTACTGTCATATTCTCAAATCGAGAGTACCGCGATTGTGTGGTCAGTTCGTACGAGTTACATTGGTGCCGTGGGAGGTGTTGGTGCCACCCACGGGGCCGTTCGGAGGCAGTTTCGAGTTTTCACCCTCTAACGCCATGTTTTTAAGCCTAAGTCTATAAATATGCAAATTATCATCGTATTCTCAAACCGGGAGACCCGCGACTGCTGGGTCAGTTCCTACGAGTTACATTGGTCCTGTGGGAGGTGTTGGTGCCACCCACGGGGTCGTTCGGGGGTTGTTTCGAGTATTCACCCTCTAATCCCATGTTTTGCTTAAAGTTTGAAAATATGCAAATTACCTTCGTATTCTCAAACCGGGAGTGTCGCGGCTGCGTGGTCAGTTCCTACGAATTACATTGGTCCCGTGGGAGGTGTTGTGCCACCCACAGGACCGTTCGGCTGTTGTTTCGAGTTTTCACCCTCTAACGCCATATTTTTATGCCTAAGTCTAGAAATATGCAAATTACTATCGTATTCTCAAACTGGGAGTGCCGCGGCTGTGCGGTTAGTTCCTACGAGTTACACTAGTCCCGTGTGAGGGTGTTGGTGCCACCCACGGGGCCATTCGAGGGATCTTTTGAGTTTTCACCCTCTAACGCCATGTTTTTATGCCTAAGTCTAGAAATATGTAAATTACCATCATATTCTCAAATCGAGAGTGTCGCGGCTATGCGATTAGTTCCTTCGAGTTACATTGGTCCCGTGGGAGGTGTTGGTGCCACCCACGAGGCCGTTCGGGGGCTGTTTTAGGTTTTTTCCCTCTAACACCTTGTTTTTATGCCTAAGTCTAAAAATATGCAAATTACCGTCGTATTCTCAAATCGAGAGTACCGCGATTTCGTGGTCAGTTCGTACGAGTTACATTGGTGCCGTGGGAGGTGCTGGTACCACCCACGGGGCCGTTCGGAGGCTGTTTCGAGTTGTCACCCCATAACGCTATGTTTTTAAGCCTAAGTATATAAATATGCAAATTATTGTCATATTCTCAAACCGGGAGACCCGCGACTGCTGGGTCAGTTCTTATGAGTTACATTGGTCCTGTGGGAGGTGTTGGTGCCGCCCACGCGGCCATTCGGGGGTTGTTTCGAGTATTCACCCTCTAACCCCATGTTTTGCTTAAAGTCTGGAAATATGCAAATTACCGTCGTATTCTCAAACCGGGAGTGTTGCGGCTGCGTGGTTAGTTCTTACGAGTTACATTGGTCCCGCGGGAGGTGTTGGTGCCACCCATAGGACCGTTCGGCTGTTGTTTCGATTTTTCACCCTCTAACACCATATTTTTATGCCTAAGTCTAGAAATATGAAAATTACCATCGTATTCTCAAATCCGGAGTGTCGCGGCTGTGCGGTCAGTTCCTACGAGTTACACTCGGGGGCTCTTTTGAGTTTTCTCCCTCTAACGCCATGTTTTTATGCCTAAGTCTAGAAATATGTGAATTACCACCGTATTCTCAAACAGGGAGTACCGCGGCTGCGCGGTCAGTTCCTACGATTTACATTGGTCCCATGGGAGGTGTTTGTGCCACCCACGGGGCCGTTCGGGAGTTGTTTCGAGTTTTCACCCTTTAACGCCATCTTTTTTAGCCTAAGTATAGAAATATGCAAATTACCATCGTATTCTCAAATCAGAATTCCCATGACTGCGCGGTCAATTTCTACGAGTTACATTCGTCCCGTGGGAGGTGTTGGTGCCTCCCACGGGGCCGTTCGGGGATTGTTTTGGATTTTCACCCTCTAACGCCATGTTTTTACCCCCAAGTCCAGAAATATACAAATTATCGTCGTATTCTCAAACCAAGAGTCCTGGGGTTGCGTGGTCAGTTCCTACGAGTTACATTGGTCCCGTGGGAGGTATTGGTGCCTCCCACGGTGCCGTTCGGGGACTGTTTTGGATTTTCACCCTCTAACGCCATGGTTTTAATCCAAAGTCTAGAAATAGGCAAATTATCATCGTATTCTCAAATCGTGAGTCTCGCGGCTGCGTGGTCAGTCCCTACGACTTACATTGGTCCAGTGGGAGGTGTTGGTGCCTTCCACGGGGCTGTTCGGGGGCTGTTTCGAGTTTTCACCCTCCAACGCCATGTTTTAAGCCTAAGTCTAGAAATATGCATACTATTGTCGCATTCTCAAATCGGGAGACCCGCGACTGCGGGGTCAGTTCCTACGACTTACATTTGTCCCGTGGGAGGTGTTGGTGTCACCCACGGGGCCATTCGGGGGGGTTATTTCAAGTTTTCACCCTGTAACCCCATATTTTGCTTAAGTCTAGAAATATGCGAATTACCGTCGTATTCTCAAATCGGGAGTACCGCGGTTGTGTGGTGATTCCTTACTAGTTACATTGGTCCCGTGGGAGGTGTTGGTGCCACCCTCGGGGCCGTTCAGGTGCTGTTTTGAGTTTTCACCCTCTAACGGCATTTTTTTAAGCCTAAGTCTAGAAATATGGAAATTATCGTTGTATTCTCCAACCGAGAGACCCCTGGCAGCGCGGTTAGTTCCTACGAGCTGCATTGGTCCCGTGGGAGGTGTTGGTGCCACCCACGGGGCCGTTCGAGGGCTGTTCTGGATTTTCACCCTCTAACGCCATGTTTTTATGCCTATCTCTAGAAATATGCAAATGATCGTCGTATTCTCAAACCGGGAGTACCGCGGGTGCTTGGACAGTTCCTACGAGTTACATTGGTCCCGTGGTAGGAGTTGGTGCCACCCACGGGAGCGTTCGGGGGATGTTTCGAGTTTTCACCCTCTAAGGCCATTTTTTAATCCTAAGTCCAGAAATATGAAAATTATCGTCGTATTCTCAAACCAAGAGTCCTGGGGCTGCGTGGTCAGTTCCTACGAGTTACATTGGTCCCGTGGGAGGTATTGGTGCCTCCCACGGGGCCGTTCGGGGACTAATTTGGATTTTTACCCTCTAACGCCATGTTTTTATGCCTAAGTCTAGAAATTTGCAAATTACCGTCGTATTCTCAAATCTAGAGTATCGCGGTTGCATGGTCAATTCCTGCGAGTTACATTGGTCCCGTGGTAGGAGTTGGTGCCACCCACGAGGCTGTTCGGGTGATATTTCGACTTTTCACCCGCTAACCCCATGTTTTTAAGCCTAAGTCTATAAATATGCAAATTTGCATCGTATTCTCACATCGGGATACCCGCGGCTATGGGGTCCGATCCTAGGAGTTACATTGGTCCCGTGGGAGGTGTTGGTGCCACCCACGGGTCCGTTCGGGGCTGTTTCGGGATTTCACCCTCTAACGCCATGTTTTAAAGCATAAGTCAAGAAATAAGCAAATTATCGTCGTATTCTCAAACTGGGTGTACCGCAGTTGTGTGTTCAGTTCCTACGAGTTACATTGGTCCCGTGGGTGGTGTTGGTGCCACCCACGGGGCCGTTGGGGGGATGTTTTCGATTTTCACCCTCTAACGCCATGTTTTTAAGCCAAAATCTAGAAATATACTAATTATCGTTGTATTCTCAAACCAGGAGTCCCGCGGCTGCGTGGTCAATTCCTACGAGATACATTGGTCCCGTGGGAGGTGTTGGTGCCTCCCACGGGGTCGTTCGGGGGATGTTTCGGATTATCCCCCACTAACGCCATGTTTTGCCTAAGTCTAGAAATATGAAAATTTTCATGAAATTCTCAAACCGAGAGTCCCGTGGCTGTGCGATTAATCCCTATGAGTTACATTGGTCCCGTGGGAGGTGTTGGTGCCTGCCACGGGGCCGTTCGGGGGTTGTTTTGGGTTTTCACCCTCTAACGCCATATTTTAAACCTAAGTTTAGAAATATGTAAATTATCATTGTATTCTAAACTCAGGAGTCTCCTGGCTGTGCGGTCTGTTTCTACGAGTTACATTGGTCCCGTGGGAGGTGTATGTGCCACCCACGGGGCCGTTCGGGGACTGTTTTGGGTTTTCAGCCTCTAACGCCATGTTTTTATCCCTAAGTCTAAAAATATGAAAATTACCATCGTATACTCAAACTGGGAGTACCGCGGCAGCGCGGTCAGTTCCTATGAGTTACATTGGACCCGTGGGAGGTGTTGGTGCCACCCAAGGGGCCGTTCGGGGGTTGTTTCAAGTTTTCACCCTCTAACGCCATGTTTTTAAGCCTAAGCCTAGAAATATGCAAATTACCATCATTTTCTCAAATTGGAAGTCCCATGACTGCGCGGTCACTTTCTACGAGTTTCATTGGTCCCGTGGGAGGTGTTTGTGCCACCCACGAGGACGTTCGGAAGCTGTTAAGAGTTTTCACCCTCTAACGCCATATTTTTAAGACTAAGTGTAAAAATATATAAATTATCATAGTATTCTCAAATCGGTAGACCCGCGACTGCAAGGTCAGTTCCTAAGAGTTACATTTGTCCCGTGGGAGGTGTTGGTTCTACCCATGGGGCCGTTCGGGGGTTGTTTCGAGTTTTCACCCTTTAACCCCATGTTTTTCTTTAGTCTAGAAATATACAAATTACCATCGTATTAAGCCTAAGTCTAGAAATATACAAATTATTGTCGTATTCTCAAATCAGGAGACCTAAGACGGCGCGGTGAGTTCCTACGAGTAACATTGGTCCTGTGGGAGGTGTTGGTGCCACCCACGGGGCTGTTCGGGGGATGTTTTGGGTTTTCACCCTCTAACGCCATATTTTTATGCCTAAGTCTAGAAAATATGCAAATTAGCGTCGTATTCTCAAACCTGGAGTAGCGCGGCTGCGCAGTCAGTTCCTACGAGTTACATTGGTCCCGTGGAAGGTGTTGGTGCCACCCATGGGGCCGTTCGGGGGATCTTTCGAGTTTTCACCCTCTAACGCCATGTTTCTAAGCCTAAGTCTAGAAATATTCAAATTACCATCGTATTCTCAAATCGGGAGTACCGCGGTTGCGCGGTCAATTCCTACGAGTTACATTGGTCCCGTGCGAGTTGTTGGTACCACCTACGGGGCCGTTCGAGGGGTGTTTTGGGTTTTCACCCTCTAACGCCATGTTTTTAAGCCTAAGTCTAGAAATGTGCAAATTACCATCGTATTCTCAAATCGGGAGTCCCGTGACTGCGCGGTCGGTTTCTACGAGTTACATTGGTCCCGTGGGAGGTGTTGTTTCCTCCCATAGGGCCGTTCGGGGACTGTTTTTGATTTTCACCCTCTAACGTCATGTTTTTAAGCCTAAGTCTAGAAATATGCAAATTACCGTCGTATTTTCAAATCGGGAGTACCGCGGTTGCATGGTCAGTTCCTACGAGTTACATTGGTCCCATGGGAGGTGTTGGTGCCACCCACGGGGACGTTCGGGGCCTATTTCGAGTTTTCACCCTCTAACGCCATGTTTTTAATTCTAAGTTTAAAATATGCAAATTATCATTGTATTCTCAAATCGGGAGACCCGCGGCTGCGCGTTCAGTTCCTTGTAGTTATATTGGTCCCATGAGAGGTATTGGTGCCACCCACGGGGCCGTTTGAGGGATGTTTTGGACTTTCAACCTCTAAGTCCATGTTTTTATGCCTAAGTCTTAAAATATGCAAATTATCGTCGTATTCTCAAACTGGGAGTACCGCGGTTGCATGGTCAGTTCCTACGAGTGACATTGGTCCCGCGGTAGGAGTTGGTGCCACCCACGTGGCAATTCGGGGGTTTTCCGAGTTTTCACCCTCTAACGCCATGTTTTTAAGCCTAAGTCTAGAAATATGCAAATTAGTGTCGTATTCTCAAATCGGGATACCCGTGACTGCGGGGTCAGTTCCTACGACTAACATTTATCTCGTGGGAGGTGTTGGTACCACCCATGGGGCCGTTCGAAGGCTGTTTTGGATTTTAACCCTCTAACACCATGTTTTTATGCCTGAGTCTAGAATAATGAAAATTACCGTCGTATTCTTAAACCGCAAATACCGCGGTTGCATGGTCACTTCCTACGAGTTACATTGGTCCTGTGGTAGGAGTTTGTGCCACCCACGGGGCCGTTCGGGGGCTTTTTCGAGTTTTCACCCTATAACGCCATGTTTTTAAGCCTAAGTCTAGAAATATAAAAATTAGCATCGTATTATCAAATCGGGATACCCGTAACTGTGGGTTCAGTTCCTACGAGATACATTGGTCCCGTGGGAGGTGTTGGTGCCACCCACGGGACCGTTTGTGGGTTGTTTCGGGTTTTCACCCTATAATGCCATATTTTTAAGCATAAATCTAGAAATATGCAAATTATCATCATATTCTCAAACCGGAAGTACCGCGGCTGCATGGTAAGTTATTACGAGTTACATTGGTCCCGTGGGTGGTGTTGGTGCCACCGACAGGGCTGTTCAGGGCCTGTTTTGGGCTTTCACCCTCTAACGCCATGTTTTTAAGCTTAAATCTAAAAATATACAAATTATCGTCGTATTCTCAAACTGGGAGTCCCGCGATTGCGCAGTCAGTGCCTACGTGTTATATTGGTCCCTTGGGAGGTGTTGGTACCTCCCACGGGGCCGTTCAGGCGGTTGTTTCGGATTCTCCCCCACTAACGCCATGTTTTGCCTATGTCTAGAAATATGTAAATTCTCATGTAATTCTTAAATTGGGAGTCCCGTGGATGCGCGGTCAGTTCCTACGAGTTGCATTGGTCCCGTGGGACGTGTTGGTGCCTTCCACGGGGCCGTTCGTGGGCTGTTTTGGGTTTTCACCCTCTAACGCCATGTTTTTAAGCATAAGTGTAGAAATATGCAAATTATCATCGTATTCTGAAGTCGGGAGAGTCGTGGCTACGCGGTCTGTTATTACGAGTAACATTGGTCTAGTGGGAGGTGTAGGTGCCACTCACGGGGCCGTCCGGGGGCTGTTTTGAGTTTTCACCCTCTAACACCATGTTTTTATGCCTAAGTCTAGAAATATGCAAATTATCATCGTATTCTCAAACCGGGAGTACCGCGGCTGTGCGGTCAGTTCCTATGAGTCACATTGGTCCCGTGGGAGGTGTTGGTGCCACCTAAGGGGCCGTTCGGGAGTTATTTCAAGTTTTCACCCTCTAACGCCATGTTTTTAAGCCTAAGTCTAGAAATATGCAAATTATCATCTTATTCCTAAATCGGGAGTCCCGTGACTGCGCAGTCAGTTTTTACGAGTTATATTGGTCCCGTGAGTGGTGTTGGTGCCTCCCACGGGGCCGTTCGGGGACTATTTTGTATTTTCACCCTCTAACGCCATGTTTTTAACCCTAAGTCTAGAAATATGCAAATTATCATTGTATTCTCAAACCAGGAGTCCCGCGACTGCGTGGTCAGTTCCTACGAATTTAATTGGTCCAGTTGGAGGTGTTGGTGCCTCCCACGGGGCCGTTCGGGGACTGTTTTGGATTTTCACCCTCTAACGCCACGTTTTTAATCCCAAGTCTAAAAATATGCAAATTATCATCGTATTCTCAAACCGGTAGTCCCGCGGCTTCGTGGTCAGTCCCTACGAGTTACATTAGTCCCGTGGGAGCTGTTAGTGCCACCCACGGGGCTGTTCGGGGGTTGTTTCGAGTTTTCACCCTTTAATCCCATGTTTTGCTTAAGTCTAGATATATGCAAATTACCATCGTATTATCAAATCGGGAGAACCACAGTTGCTTGGTGAGTTCGTATGAGTTACATTGGTCCCGTGGGAGGTATTGGTGCCACCGATAGGGCCGTTCGGGGGTTGTTTCGAGTTTTCATTCTCTAACACCATATTTTTAAGCCTAAGTCTGGAAATATGCAAATAATCATCGTATTCTCAAAATGGGAGACCCGCGGCTGCGCGGTCAGTTCCTACGAGTTACATTGGTCCCGTAGGAGGTGTTGGTGCCACCCAAGGGGCCGTTCGGGGGTTGTTTTAGGTTTTCACCCTCTAACGCCATGTTTTTATGCCTAAGTCTAGAAATATGCAAATTACCGTCATATTCTCAAACCGGGAGTACCGCGGCTGCACGATCAGTTTCTATGAATTACATTAGTCCCGTGGGAGGTGTTGGTGCCACCCACGGGGCCATTCGGGGGTTGTTTCGAGTTTTCACCCTCTAACACCACATTTCTATGCCTAAGTCTTGAAATATGCAAATTACCGTCGTATTCTCAAACCAAGAGTCCCGTGACTACGCTGTCAGTTCCTTCGAGTTACATTGGTCCCGTGGGAGGTGTAGGTGCCACCCACGGTGCCGTTCGGGGGCTGTTTCGAGTTTCCACCCTCTAACGCCATGTTTTTATGTCAAAGTCTAGAAATGTGAAAATTACCATCGTATTCTCAAATCAGAAATGTCGTGGCTACGCGGTTAGTTCCTACGAGTTACATTGGTCCCGTGGGAGGTGTTGGCGCCACTCACGGGGCCGTTAGGGGGATATTTTTTATTTTCACCCTCTAACGCAATGTTTTTATGCCTAAGTCTAGAAATATGCAAATTACCATCGTATTCTCAAACCGGGAGTACCGCAGTTGCGTGGTCAATTCCTACGAGTTATATTGGTGCCGTGGGAGTTGTTGATTCCACCCACGGGGCCGTTCGGGGGCTGTTTCGAGTTTTCACCCTCTAACGCCATGTTTTTAAGCCTAAGTCTAGAAATATGCAAATAATCATCTTATTCTCAAATCGGAAGACCCGCGACTGCGAGGTCAGTTCCTACGAGTTACATTGGTCCCGTGGGAGGTGTTGGTGCCATCCACGGGGCCGTTCGGGGGTTATTTCGAGTTTTCACCCTCTAACCCCATATTTCGCTTAAGTGTAGGAATATGCAAATTACCGTCATATTCTCAAATCGGGAGTGTCTCGGTGGCGTTGTCATTTTTGACGAGTTACATTGGTCCCTTGAGAGGTGTTGGTACCACCCACGGGCCGTTCGGGTGTTGTTTCGAGTTTTCACCCTCCAAAGCCATGTTTTTATGCCTAAGTCTAGAAATATGCAAATTACCGTCGTATTCTCAAATCGGGAGTGTCGCAGCTATGCGGTCAGTTCCTTCGAGTTACATTGGTCCCGTGGGAGGTGTTGGTGCCACCCACGAGGCCGTTCGGGGGCTGTTTTGGGTTTTTACCCTTTAACGCCATGTTTTTATGCCTAAGTCTAAAAATATGCAAATTACCATCGTATTATCAAACCGAGAGTACCGCGATTGCGTGGTCAGTTCGTACGAGTTACATTGGTTCCGTGGGAGGTGTTGGTGCCACCCACGGGGCCGTTCGGAGGCTGTTTCGAGTTTTTACCCTCTAACGCCATGTTTTTATGCCTAAGTCTAAAAATATGCAAATTACCATCGTATTCTCAAACTGAGAGTACCGCGATTGCGTGGTCAGTTCGTACGAGTTACATTGGTGCCGTGGGAGGTGTTGGTGCCACCCACGGGGCCGTTCGGAGGCTGTTTCGAGTTTTCACCCTCTAACGCCATGTTTTTAAGCCTAAGTCTATAAATATGCAAATTATCGTCGTATTCTCAAACCAGGAGACCCGCGACTGCTGGGTCAGTTCCTATGAGTTACATTGGTCCTATGGGAGGTGATGGTGCAACCCACGGAGCCGTTCGGGGGTTGTTTCAAGTATTCACCCTCTAACCCCATGTTTTTCTTAAAGTCTGGAATTATGCAAATTACGGTCGTATTCTCAAACCGGGAGTGTCGCGGCTACGTGGTCAGTTTTTACGAGTTACATTGGTCCCGTGGGAGGTGTTGGTGCCACCCCACTGGACCGTTCGGCTGTTGTTTCGAGTTTTCACCCTCTAACGCCATATTTTTATGCCTAAATCTAGAAATATGGAAATTACCATCGTATTCTCAAACGGGGAGTGTCGCGGCTGTGCAGTCGGTTCCTACGAGTTACACTAGTCCCGTGGGAGGTGTCGGTGACACCCACGGGGCCATTAGGGGGGCTCTTTTGAGTTTTCACCCTCTAACGCCATGTTTTAATGCCTAAGTCTATAAATATGTAAATTATCGTCGTATTCTCAAACCGGGAGTACTGCGGTTGCGCGGTCAGTTCCTACGAGTTACATTGGTCCCGTAGGAGGTGTTGGTGCCACCCACGGGGCTGTTCGGGAGTTGTTTCGAGTTTTCACCGTTTAACCCCATGTTTTTTAGCCTAAGTATATAAATATGAAAATTACCGTCGTATTCTCAAATCAGAAGTCCCGTGATTGCGCAGTCAGTTTCTACGAGTTACATTCGTCCCGTGGGAGGTGTTGGTGCCTCCCACGGGGCCATTCGGGGATTATTTTTTATTTTCACCCTCTAACGCCATGTTTCTAACCCTAAGTCTAGAAATATGCAAATTACCATCGTATTCTCAAAACAGTAGTACTGCGGCTGCGTGGTCAGTTCCTACGAGTTACATTTGTCCCGTGGGACGTGTTGGTGCCACCTACGAGGCCGTTCGAGGGCTATTTCGAGTTTTCATCCTCTAACGCCATGTTTTAAGCCTACGTTTAGAAATATACAAATTATCATCGTATTCTCAAATCGGGACACCCGCGGCTGCGCGGTCAGTTCCAACGAGTTACATTGGTCCCGTGGGAGGTGTTGGTGCCACCCACGAGGCCGTTCGAGGGCAATTTTGGATTTTCACCCTTTAACACCATGTTTTTATGCCTAAGTCTAGAAATATGCAAATTACCGTCGTATTCTCAAACCGAGAGTACCGCGGTTACGTGGTCACTTCCTACGAGTTACATTGGTCCCGTGGTAGGAGTTGGTGCCACCCACGGGTCTGTTCGGGGCCTGTTTCGAGTTTTCACCCATTAACGCCATGTTTTTAAGACTAAGTCTAGAAATATACAAATTAGCATCGTATTCATAAATCAGGATACCCGCGACTGCGAGGTCAGTTCCTACGAGTTACATTGGTCCCATGGGAGGTGTTGGTGCCACCCATGGGGCCGTTCGGGGGCTGTTTCGAGGTTTCAACCTCTAACGCCATGTTTTTAAGCATAAATCTAGAAATATGCAAATTATCATCATATTCTCAAACTGGATGTACCGCGGGTGCATGGTCAGTTATTACGAGTTACATTGGTCCCGTGGGTGGTGTTGGTGCCATCCACGGGGCCGTTCGGGGGCGGTTTTGGGTTTTCACCCTCTAACGCCATGTTTTTAAGCTTAAATCTAGAAATATACAAATCATCATCGTATTCTCAAACTGAGACACCTGCGACAGCGGGGTCAGTTCCTACGAGTTACATTGGTCCCGTGGGAGGTGTTGGTGCCACCCACGAGGCCGTGCTGGGGCTGTTTCGGGTTTTCACCCTCTAACGTCATGTTTTTAAGCATAAGTCTAGAAATATGCAAATTATCATCGTATTCTCAAATCGGGATACCCGCGATAGCGTGGTCAGTTCCTATGAGTTACATTGGTCCCGTGGGTGGTGTTGGTGCCACCCACGGGGCCATTCGGGGGCTGTTTTGGGTTTTCACCCTCTAACGCCATGTTTTTATGCCTAAATTTAAAGATATACAAATTATTCTCGTATTCTCAAACCGGGAGTCTCACGGCTGCGCGGTTAGTTTCTACGTGTTACATTGGTCCCGTGGGAGGTGTTGGTGCCTCCTAAAGGGCCGTTCGATGGTTGTTTCGAATTCTCCCCCACTAATGCCATATTTTGTCTAAGTCTAGAAATATGCAAATTCTCAAACCGGGAGTCCCGTGGTTGCGCGGTCAGTTCTTACGAGTTACATTGGTCCTGTGGGAGGTGTAGGTGCCACCCACGGGGCTGTTCGGGGGCTGCTTTGGGTTTTCACCCTCTAACGCCTTGTTTTTATGCCTAAGTCTAGAAATATGCAAATTCCCATCGTATTCTGAAATCGGGAGTCCCGTGATTGCGCGATCAGTTCCTACGAGTAACATTGGTCCCGTGGGAGGTGTTAGTGCCACCCACGGGGCCGTTCGGGGTTTTGTTTTGGGTTTTCACCCTCTAACGCCATGTTTTTATGCCTAAGTTTAGAAAAATGCAAATCACCATCGTATTCTCAAACTGGGAGTACCGTGGCTGCGCAATCATTTCCTACGAGTTACATTGGTCCCATGGGAGGTGTTGGTGACACCCACGGGGCCGTTCGGGGGCTGTTTTGGATTTTCACACTCTAACGCCATGTTTTTATGCCTAAGTCTAGAAATATGCAAATTACCATCGTATTGTCAAACCGGGAGTACCGCGACTGCGCAGTGACTTCCTACGAGTTACATTGGTCCCGTGGGAGGTGTTGGTGCCACCCACGGGGCCGTTCGGGGGTTGTTTCGAGTTTTCACCTTCTAACGCCATGTATTTAAACCTAAGTCTAGAAATATGCAAATTACCATCGTATTCTCAAATCGGGAGTCGCGTGACTGCGCGGTCAGTTTCAACGAGTTACATTGGTCCCACGGGAGGTGTTGGTGCCTCCCACGGGGTCGTTCGGGGACTGTTTTGAATTTTCACCCTCTAACGCCATGTTTTTAACCCTAAGTCTAGAAATATGCAAATTATCATAGTGTTCTCAAATCGGGAGTCCCGCGGTTGTGTGATCCGTTCCTTGGAGTTACATTGGTTCTGTGGGAGGTGTTGGTGCCTCCCACGGGGCTGTTTCGAGTTTTCACCCTCTAACGTCATATTTAAACCTAAGTCTAGAAATACGCAAATTATCATCATATTCTCAAATCGGGAACTCCGCGACTGCGGGGTCAGTTCCTACGAGTTACATTGGTCCCGTGGGAGGTATTGGTGGCCCCAGGGCCGTTCGGGGGTTGGTTCGAGTTTTCACCTTTTAACCCCATGTTTTGCTTAAGTCTAAAAATATTCAAATTACTGTCGTATTCTCAAACCAGGAGTACCACGATTGCGTGGTCAGTTCCTATGAGTTACATTGGTCCCGTGGGAGGTTTTGGTGCCACCCACGGGGCCGTTCGGTGGCTATTTTGAGTTTTCAACCTCTAACGCCATGTTTTTAAGCCTAAGCCTAGAAATATGCAAATTAGTGTCACATTCTCAAATCGGGATACCCGCAACTGCGGGGTCAGTCCCTACGAGTTACATTGGTCCCATGGGAGGTGTTTGTGCCAACCACGGGGTCGCTCGGGGACTGTTTCGAGTTTTCACCCTCTAACGCCATGTTTTTAAGCATAAGTCTAGAAATATGCAAATAATCATCGTATTCTCAAATCGGGAGTACCGCGGCTGCATGGTCAGTTCCTACGAGTTACATTGGTCCCGTGGGTGGTGTTGGTACCACCCACGGGGCCGTTCGGGGGTTATTTTTGGTTTTCACCCTCTAACGCCATGTTTTTAAGACTAAATCTAAAAATATATAAATTATTGTCTTATTCTCAAATCGGGAGTCCCGCGGCTGCACGGTAAGTTCCTACGAGTTACATTAGTCTCGTGGGAGGTGTTGGTGCCTCCCACGGGGCTGTTCGGGGATTATTTCGGATTCTCCCCCATTAACGTCATGTTTTTCCTGAGTCTAGAAATATGCAAACTCTCAAACCGGGAGTCCCGTGGCTGCGCGATCAGTTCCTACAAGTTACATTGGTCCTGTGGGAGGTGTTGGAGCCTCCCACGGGGCCATTCGGGGGCTATTTTGGGTTTTCACCCTCTAACGTCATATTTTTAAGCATAAGTCTACAAATAAGCAAATTATCATCGTATTCTCAAGTCGGGAGTCTCGTGAATGCGCGGTCTGTTCCTACGAGTTACATTGGTCCCATGGGAGGTGTAGGTGCCACCCACGGGGACGTTCGGGGACTGTTTTGGGTTTTCACCCTCTAACACCATGTTTTTATGCCTAAGTCTAGAAATATGCAAATTAACGTCGTATTCTCAAACCGGGAGTACCGCGGCTACGCGGTCAGTTCCTATGAGTTACATTGGTCCCGTGGGAGGTGTTGGTGTCACCCACGGGGCCGTTCGGGGGTTGTTTCGAGTTTTCACCCTCTAACGCCATATTTTTATGCCTAAGTCTAGAAATATGCAAATTACCATCGTATTCCCCAATCGGAAGTCCCGTGATAGTGCGGTCTGTTTCTACTAGTTACATTGGTCCCGTGGAAGGTGTTGGTGCCTCCCACGGGGCCGTTCGGGGAGTGTTTTTGATTTCCACCCTCTAACGCCATGTTTAACCCTAAGTCTAGAAATATGAATATTATCTTCGTATTCTCAAATCGGGAGTCCCGCGGCTGCATGGTCAGTTCCTACGAGTTACATTAGTCCCGTGGGAGGTGTTGGTGCCACCCACAGGCCCGTTCGGAGGCGGTTTGGAGTTTTCATCCTCTAACGCCATGCTTTTAAGCCTAAGTCTAGAAATATTCAAATCATCATCGTATTCTGAAACCAGGAGACCTGCGACTGCAGGGTCAGTTCCTACGAGTTACATTGGTCCCGTGGGAGATGTTGGTGCCACCCATGGGGCCGTTCGGGGGTTGTTCCGAGTTTTCTCCCTTTAACTCCATGTTTTGCTTAAGTCTAGAAATATGAAAATTACTGTCGTATTCTCAAACCGTGAGTACTGCGGTTGTGTGGCCAGTTCCTATGAGTAACATTGGTCCCGTGGGAGGTGTTGGTGCCACCCACGGGGCCGTTCGGGGGATTTTTTGGTTTTCTCCCTTTAATACCATGTTTTTAAGCCTAAATCTAGAAATATACAAATTATCATCGTATTCTCAAATCGGGAGACCCGCGGCTGCGCGGTCAGTACCTATGAGTTATATTTTTCCCTTGGGAGGTGTTGGTACCATCCACGGGGCCGTTCGGGGGCTGTTTTGGGTCTTCACCCTCTAACGCCATATTTTTTTGCCTAAGTCTAGAAATATGCAAATTACCGTCGTATTCTCAAACTGGGAGTACTACGGTTGCGTGGTCGGTTCCTACAAGTTACATTGGTCCCGTGGTAGGAGTTGGTGCCACCCACGGGGCCGTTCAGGGGTTGTTTCGAGTTTTCACCCTCTAACGCAATGTTTTTAAGCCTAAGTCTAGAAATATACAAATTAGCATCGTATTCTCAAACCGGGATACTCGCGAGTGCGGGGTCTGTTCCTATGAGTTACATTGGTCCCGTGGGAGGTGTTGGTGCCACCCACGGGGCCGTTCGAGAGCTGTTTCGGATTTTCACCTTCTAACTCCATGTTTTTAAGCATAAGTCTAGAAATATGCAAATTATCATCGTATTCCCAAATCGGGAGTCCCGCGGTTGCGTGGTCGGTTCCTACGAGATACATTGGTCCCGTGGGAGATGTTGGAGCCACCCACGGGGCCGTTTGGGGGCTTTTTTTAGTTTTCACTCTCTAACATCATGTTTTTAACCCTAAAGCTAGAAATATGCAAATTACAATTGTATTCTCAAACTGGGCATACCGCGGCTGCGTGGTCAGTTCCTACGAGTTACATTGGTCCCGTGGGTGGTGTTAGTGCCACCCACGGGGCCGTTCGAGGGATGTTTTGGGTTTTCACCCTCTAACACCATGTTTTTAATCCAAAATCTATAAATATACAAATTATCATCATATTCTCAAATCGGGAGTCCCGTGGCTGTGCACTCAGTTCCTACGAGTTACATTGGTCCCGTGGGAGGTGTTGGTGCCTCCCACGGGGCCGTTTGGGGGTTGTTTTGGATTCTCCCCCACTAACGCCATATTTTGCCTAAGTCTAGAAATATGCAATTTCTCATCAAATTCTCAAAGGGGGAGTCTCGTGGCTGCGCGATCAGTTCTTACGAATTACATTTGTCCCCTGGGAGGTGTTGGTGCCTCCCACGTGGCCGTTCGGGGGTTGTTTTGCGTTTTCACCTTCTAAGGCCAGGTTTTTAAGCATAAGTCTAGAAATATGCAAATTATCATTGTATTCTCAAGCCGAGAGTCTCGTGGTTGCGCGGTCTGTTCCTACGAGTTACATTGGTCCCGTGGGAGGTGTTGGTGCCTCCCACGGGGCCGTTCGGGAACTGTTTTGGATTTTCACCCTCTAACGTCATGTTTTTAAGCCTAAGTCTAGAAATATGAAAATTATCATAGTATTCTTAAATCGGGAGACCCATGGCTGTGGGGTCAGTTCGTACGAGTTACATCTGTCCCGTGGGAGGTGTTGGTGCCTCCCACGGGGCCGTTCGGGGGATGTTTCGGATTTTCCTCCATTAACTCTATGTTTTGTCTAAGTCTAGAAATATGCAAATTATCATCGTATTCTATAACCGGGAGTCCCGTAGCTGCGCGGTCAGTTCCTACGAGTTACATTGGTCCCGTGGGAGGTGTTGGTACCTCCCACGGGACCGTTCGGGAGCTGTTTGGGTTTTTTACCCTCTAACGCCATGTTTTTTAGCCTAAGCCTAGAAATATAAAAATTACTGTCGTATTCTCAAATCGGGAGTTCCGTAACTGCGCGGTCAGTTTCTACGAGTTACATTGGTCCCGGAGGAGGTGTTGGTGCCTCTCACGGGGCCGTTCGGGGACTGTTTTTTATTTTCACCCTCTAACGCCATGATTTTAACCCTAAGTCTAGACATATGAAAATTATCATCGTATTATCAAACCGGGAGTTTCGCGGTTGCGTGGTCAGTTCCTACGAGTTACATTGGTCCCATGGGAGGTGTTGGTTCCTCCCACGGGGCCGTTCGGGGGCTGTTTCAAAATTTCCCCCACTAACGCCATGTTTTACATATGTCTAGAAATATGCAAATTATCATCATATTCTATAACCGGGAGTCCCGCGGCTGCGCGATCAGTTCTTACGAGATACATTGGTCCCGTGGGAGGTGTTGGTTCCTCCCACGGGGCTGTTTTGGGTTTTCACTCTCTAAACGCCATGTTTTTAAGCCAAATCTAGAAATATGAAAAATATCATCGTATTCTCAAACCGAGAGTCCCGTGGGTGCACGGTCAGTTCCTACGAGTTATATTGACCCGGTTGGAAGTGTAAGTGCCTCCCACGAGATCGTTCGGAGGCTGTTTTGGGTGTTCACACTCTAACGCCATGTTTTTAAGTGTAAGTCTAGAAATATACAAATTATCGTTGTATTCTCAAATCGGGAGTCCCGTGGCTGCGCGGTCAGTCCCTACGAGTTACATTGGTCCCGTGGGAGGTGTTGGTGCCTCTCACGGGACCGTTCGGTGGATCTTTGAGGTTTACACCCATCTAATGTCATTTTTTATGCCTACATCTATATATTTTCAAATTATCATTTTATTCTCAAACCGGGAGTCCCGTGATCGCGCGGTGAGTTACTACGAGTAACATTAGTCCCATGCGAGGTGTTGGTGCATCGCACGGGACCGTTCGGGAGGTTGTTTTGTGTTTTCACCCTCTAATGCCATGTTTTTAAGCCTAAGTCTAGAAATATGCAAATTATCGTCGTATTCTCAAACCGAGAGTCCTGTGGCTGCGCGGTCAGTTCCTACGAGTTATATTGGTCCCGTGGGAGGTGTCTGTGCCTCCCACGGGGCAGTTCGCGGGGTTGTTTCGGGGTTTCGCCCTCTAATGCCATTTTTTAAGCTCAAGTTATGATATTTTAAAATTATCATCATATTCTCAAACCGGGAGTCCCGTGATTTCGCGGTCAGTCCCTACGAGTTACATTGGTCCCGTGCAAGGTGTGGGTGCCTCTCACAGGACTGTTCGGGGGTTGTTTCGGGGTTTCTCGCTCTATTGCCATTTTTTAAGCCTAAGTCCTCATATTTTCAAATCATCGTCGTATTCTCGTACCGGGAGTCCGATGATCATGTGATCAGTTCCTATGAGTTACATTGATCATGTGCGAGGTGTTGGTACCTCTCACGGGACTATTCGGGGGCTGTTTTAGGGTTTCGCCCTCTAATGCCATGTTTTTAAATCTAAGTCTATACATTTTTAAATTATCATCGTATTCTCAAACCGGGAGTCTAAAATATTTTCAACATATTATCCAACAATCAAACCCATAATTATCCCGTACTACTTCTAATTATCTCGTAGTCCTTCGAACATACTATCCAACAACTAATAATTATCCAACAGCCAAACCAAACAAAACCAATATTTATCCCATACTCCTTCTATCATCTAAAAGATTTAATAGATAATGCATATCAATTATATAACTAATTTAGTTAAAGTAAAGAGTACCTGGTGATATGCCCTGAATGTACCCCCTCGGCTCAGAGACATCAACCTCGGCCATGACGATGGCCGACGATTGGAAGGGCCTTAGATCAATGACCAGCGGTCTCGTCCCCAGAGAGGTCGGCTATGGCCTACGTTACTACCAACCTCGTCAAGAGAGGTCTTCATGATCCGAGGGATAATTATTCATCAAGTCGTCCGGAGGATGGCAAACTCTTCTGGGATTAATCCGAGGTTGCAGAAGAGTATTTCCATCAAGACCAGCTTTGGTAGGGAATTAGTCGATGTTTCTAGCATGTTCCAGCTCAACCTCGGCCTAGGTAGACTTTATGGCATTACCTGCCTAACCTCGGCCCCATATAGGCCGAGGTCTTCATTACTAGCCTCGGGTTAGATATCATCTTGGCCTTGCCAACCTCATACCCTTCCAGGATGAGGTTAAGACCAGGCATGGATGGCCGAGCTCTTATACCCATATGTATGGATAAGGACACGTGTACACAAATCAGTTATAACAAATCATTCTCCTCACGTGGGGGGAATATTTCATCATCATTCTCTACAAGTGATAGGGACAGATGTATTCATCATACTGGCTAGATTGACACACATATGCTCATTGCATGCATAGGGGGTACACTACACCCCCCATGTATTATAAATATGTCTTCTCCTTCTTGGGAAGGGATTCGAAAGGAGAAATCCTAGCTGAAACTCTGTTTAAATACACAGTAGAGAGAGAGAGAGAGAGAGCTTGAGAGTTTGTAGCCATGGACATTAGAGCCCTCATCTAGTGATACATACCATACACTTGTACAGTGGACGTAGGCCTAATTGGCTGAACCACTTATATTCCGGTGTGATTTTTCTTCTCCTCACCTCATTCTCTTATATTTGCTATATATATGTGTTGCCATTGTTAACATTGAATTGAGATTGCAAACACCTTGAAGGGCGGTGCTGTTTCCAACATCATCATTTTGGCACCGTCTGTGGGAACCGAGAAACTATCTCTTCCTCATTCGTTGCTTGACCTCACCGGAGACTCTGGTGGTGAACAAGGCCTCCCCCCTTTGCGCGGAGCTGCTTCACCATTGAAAGAGGTCCTGTAAGGTATTAAGCTCATTTACTACACCAGATCTTTTATGCTAACACATGGCACCGAAATTACCACCACCTCTTCCGCCGCTTAGTGCGGGGGGACCTAGCTCCAGCCAGGCACCACCCTAATCAGAAATGGCGGATATGTCCGTAGCCTTGAGGTCTTTGGCTGCAACGCAACAAGCAATGCATTAGCAATTTGCAGAGCTCGACCAGAATATGATGAGGCCAGCTGGAGTCTCACCAAAAATGATCACTCCGTCGGTTGTTCAGCCTCATCCTGGCACCAGGGGACAACCCCAGGCACCGCGAAAAGACCAACCTGTGTAAGGACATAATTCTCATGTCCGTTATCTTACATTTGTATATGTCGTACGTTGTTACATTTGGCACGTCTCAACACGATCTCACACGACGACCTCAATCCAAATTTCGGGAATCAAACTTTTACTATCTCCAACATGTGTCCCTCATCTGCCTCAATGACTTCACGTTCCATGATTTTAGGCTCGTAATGCAAGTGGTACGCAAGAGAAGTCAAAACAGTGCAACAAGTCTTGATAGGGAAGTTCAAGGGAAATTTGGTAATTTTACATCCATTGTCCAGAGAACTGGTCAACTGGAAAGTTTAAGAGCTAATCTCAAGAAAGATACTGGAAGAAACGGCACCTCAATCCGAGCTATGGTGAACATGTTATGGACTTTTGAAAATGGAGAAATTTCCAAGAAAAAGACTTGGGAAAAATGCTAAGTGTTTAAGTTTCCTTTACCAACGATTTTTTCCGAACCGATTCAGGGGGCGAACCGGTTCGCGGTACACCCGAACCGGTTCGGGGTACCTGTACACTGGATAGAATTTCAGAGTTTTAAAAACGTGGAACACTTCATTTGTTTCCCTATAAATACTAACTTCGGGGGAGTTATTTTGTGAGACTTTGATAGACGAATTTGGGAGTCCAAATACCTCAATTCTTCACTGTTTTTGAGTCCCAAGACTCATTTTTTGATTCACACAATTGCCAATCCTTTGTGAATCAGTTTACAACCCAAGAACACAACCTTGTGTTTGTTCATACACTTGTGGGGAAGACCGTCCTTCTTCTTCATTGTAGCCCTCCTGGAAAGGGATAGTTCCAGCCGACGACTACAGATCCGACACCTGCAGGTAATTCTGTGTCACTCTATTTTTACTGTAATTCGTGTAATCGTTCCTTACAATATTATAGTAAAAATAAATGGTTTTACCCCTTTGGGGGATTTTTCCTCACATGTATGTGTTTGAATGTTCTTGCATGTTCTTGCAGGTTTTTCCCCTTTAGGATTTAATAGTTAAAAACTGAGTTTAATTAAATAACTTCCTTATTTGAACGCATGCGCACTCCATTTCTCAAATTGGCTCATCAGGTGTGACAGACCCAGAAATAGCACTTAAACCCTTATAATTAAAAGATGACCATTTAAATTCTTCATTAGCCCATGTAGTAACATGTTTTAAATTGGTCACATTTTCAAGAGTGATGGAGGGAGGTGTCCACCCTCTTTCAACAAAAATCCTGACACGTTCATCAATGGCTTTTAATGCAAATCTCATGCGGGCTTTCCAATATGCATAGTTTGTCCCGTCAAAAATTGGCATTTTATTATATAACTTCTCCATTATGAACACACTCGTTTTTAAAAATCAATTTTTCAGAAAATTGATATCTTAAAAAATTTTGCAGAAAATTAGGCATATGTGATAGATTAGCATAACCTGCTCTGATACCAATTTGAAAACAAAAATGAAAAGGTTTTTAAAGATCCTCCTAAGAAAGAAAGTGAGAGATTCTTTGAGTGCGATGGTAGGGGTCATAGAGCGTTTGAGTGTGCCACACATCTGAATAGAGAAAAGGTCAAAGTTGTCCTTAATGCTACTCTTAGCGATGATAGTGAGGTCGAGTCGATGGATTCTGGAGATGAGTCACCGCATGAGTGTAACTTGACCACATTCATGGATAGTCATGTGAGTACTTCTAGTGCTCCTCACGACGATGAGGATGCTACTTCACAGGGACACCTCGACAGTGAGATCGATGTGAGTGAGGGGGAGGATGACACAAGTGAGAGCGAGAATGATCTTCAATGTGCCTACGCCGATCTTTATTCTGAGTCATTTAAAACTAAAAAGCGAAATAAAGCGTTAGTTTTTAGGATCACTGCCTTAGAGGAAGACTTAAGAAAAGAGAGAGAGAGAGAGAGAGAGAGACCTTCACCTGCACTACCTTAAGACAGAGAGAGTCTGCCTGTGTTGAGAAAGAGAGTATGTTTTGAGAAAGAGAGAGTTTGTTTAGAGAGAGAGAGGGAGAGAGTTGTTTTGATTAAGAGAGAGGGGACTTGACTAAACAAGTGGCTAGTATTAAGAGTGAGATCCATTACTCCATGGAGACTCGAAAGAAATTTGAAGCCCTTGTTTCCCAACTTACTCATGATCTTGAGAGAAAACGGTAAGTCAAGGTTCAAATCGAGGACAAATCTGGAAAGATGGGAAAGATGCTCCTCAGCCCCGCTTTAGGTTTTGGTGATAGGAAGGGAATAGGTTATGATGGTGCCTCCCCGTCCCAAATTGCACCTGGACCAGTTCCTGAGTTTACTACGACTCCTTTTGTCCATCGTCAGAAACCATGAAGGAGAGTTCAACCAAGAAAAGCAAACCAAGGTCCGCCTAAGACTGTGTTCTTCTGTACTTATTGCAAAAGGAAAGGCCACCTGATGGAGTTTTGCTATAGTGAGGGTTGGACACGACGTACTACTGCCCCACCTCGTCATACTGATGATTTTACCAGTCTGAGAGAGCGAGTTGAGTTTTTAGCTATCACATCACAGAGTTTGATGGAGGAAATTCGACGGATGTCTTTGCCATCTGTGAATGCTTCTCACATTCCGGCTAAAACCAACAACAACAAAGGAAAACAAAAGGTCACCTCTTCTTGGGTACCTAAGAAAGATAAAAAGGCCTTTTTTGTTCATGTCGCTCTCAAAGCACACAATACCTCACAGTGGTATTTTGACAGTGGGTGCTCCAGACATATGACAGGTGATGCCTCATTTTTTACGTCTCTTGAGGATTATCAGGATGGCAGAGTCACCTTTGGAGATGGGAGCAAGTCTAGCATTGTAGGACGTGGTACTGTAGAGTTACCAGGTTTTCCTAAGCTAGAGAATGTTTTGTACGTCAAAGGTTTGAAAGCAAACCTTCTCAGCATTAGCCAGCTATGCGACGCTGACTTCGTCGTAAAGTTTGATCGAGACGCATGTAATATCTATAATCAAGCTGGTAAAATTTTAGTGCAAGGGGTGAGGACAAAGGATAATTGCTATGGGACTGAGCCCACATCCTCACTTGTCTACAACAGTGCCACGATCACTCCTATGGATCTATGGTACCAACGTCTACGTCACGTGAACGTTAGAGATCTATCTCGTTTAGCCAAAAAGGACCTAGTACGTGGCTTACCATCTCTTGGAAAGTCAACTTCCACGGTTTGTGGACCCTGTCAGTTGGGAAAGCAAATTCAAATCCCCATAAGAATATGCATTCCATTACCACCTCCTGAGTACTTGAGCTGATTCACAGGGATCTTATGGGTCCTACTCATACTGAGAGTTTGGGTGGTAAGATGTATATCCTCGTGATGGTAGATGATTTCTCCAGATACTCGATTGTAGGTTTTCTGAGGGAGAAATCAGATGCTATAGAGTTTTTAACAACCAAGTACCGTGTCCTATAAAATCAACACGGAGTCACTATTAATAGGATCCGTAGTGACAACATCACATAATTTAAGGAAGCTAAGGTAGACCTTTACTGTGATAGCCTCGGGATCAAACATGAGTTTTCTGCTATGAAGACTCCTCAGCAAAATGGGATTGTTGAGAGAAAGAATAGGAAGATCCAAGAAATGGATAGATCTATGATTCTAGGTCGTAGCGTGTCTAGGAGATTTTGGGCAGAGGCAGTATCTACTTTATGCCACACGGTGAATAGGGTTTACCTGCGTCCACACACACTTAAGACGCCTTAAGAATTGTGGACTAACAAGAAACCCAACCTTGCATATTTTTCTGTTTTTGGGAGTAAATGCTACATCCTACGGGATAGAGAGCAATTAGGAAAGTTTGACTCCCGAAGCGACGAGGGAATATTGCTAGGGTATTCATCGAACAGTAGAGCGTGCCGCGTTTTTAACCTGAAGAGCTCTAAGGTTATGGAGTCAATAAACGTCACCGTACAAGATGACGAACCTTCAGCGTTTATTGATTCTAGCCTTCAGTATGAGGATGAGGATGTTCCTGGCAGTAATTTACTTGTACCTCTTCCACACTATGTGGACCCTACTCCTGTGCTAGGGGATGCACCTACTTGGGTTCGCAAGAGTCATGACCCTTCTGCCATTGTTGGTGATCCCACTCTAGGCATTAAGACTCGTGCTCAGCTAGACAACGTTGTTAGCCATTTTTGCTACACGTCCAAAGTCGATCCCAAGAAGCACTCAAGGATGAACACTGGATATCTATTATGCAAGATGAGTTGCTTCAATTTAAAAAGAATAATGTCTGGGATCTTGTCCCCTGGCCTAGTGAGACTAATGTGATAGGTACCAGATGGATTTTCAAGAATAAAATGGATGAAAATGGTACCATAATCAGAAACAAGGCTAGGTTGGTCGCTCAAGGCTACACACAGATAAAAGGTGTCGACTTTGGGGAGACATTTGCTCCTATTGCAAGGCTTGAGTCCGTCCGCTTATTACTCGCCATCGCATGCCATCTGCGCTTCAAGTTATATCAGATTGATGTCAAGAGTGCCTTTCTAAATGGAATTCTACAGGAGGAGGTTTACGTGGAACAACCAAAAGGGTTTGAAGACCCTAAGCACCCGAAGCACGTCTACTATCTAAGGAAAGCTTTTTATGGTTTGAAGCAAGCATGACGTGCTTGGTACGAGAGGCTTACTTCCTATCTCTTAGCCCGTGGCTTCAAGAGAGGGGGAGTTGATATGACGTTGTTCGTCAGGAAAGATGACATTGCTATTTTGGTTGCCCATGTCTATGTGGACGACATAGTCTTTGGATCCACGCGCTCCCAACATGCTCATCACTTTGAGGAGGAGATGAAAAGTGAGTTTGATATGAGCATGGTTGGTGAGCTTACTTTCTTCCTTGGTCTCCAGGTTCGTCAGCTAGAGGATGGGATGTTCATCTCCCCATCCAACTATGCTAGAGACCTAGTGAAGAAATTTGGTTTAGACTCCGCTAAGCATGCTCGTACACCTATGAGTACTTCTACCAAGCTTAGTAAGGACACTTTAGGCAAGGACGTAGAGCAAACCTTATATCGGAGTATGATAGGTAGTCTTCTCTACTTGACTTCCAGTCGTCCCGACATAGCCTTTAGTGTTGGGGTCTGTGCACGATATCAGACATCCCCGAAAGAGTCACACTTACTTTCTCTAAAATGTATTATTAAATACGTGAGTGGGACTCTCTCATACGGTATTTGGTATTCTTTTGATACCGATGACCGTTTGTCCGCCTATTCCGATGCCGATTGGGCCGGGGATGTATATGGTTGAAGGAGAACTTATGGTGGGTGTTTCTATTTTGGTTCTACTCTTGTCTCCTAGCTAAGCAAGAAGAAAAATTCCATCTCTTTGTCCACCGCGGAGGCTGAGTACATCGTCGTCGGGAGTTGTTGCAGGCAACTCTTGTGGATGAAGAAAATGTTGGAGGATTATGGGATCTCATAGGACACCATGACTATTTCCTGTGATAACACGAGCGCGATACACATAACCCGCAATCCAGTCCAGCATTCGCCCACAAAGCACATCAGGATACGTGAGCACTTTATACGTCAGTTAGTTGAGGAGAAAGTCGTATCCCTGAGTTTCGTACCCACCGACCATCAGTTAGCCGATATTTTCACGAAACCTTTAGATGCCCTAAGATTTGAGAGTCTTAGGAAGTCTTTGGGAATTTTCACAGTTGACTGAGGGGTTGGTTTATGTCTAGGATATGATGCGTTTTCATGTTCATATCATATGCTTCCTATTGCTAGTTTGTTGTATATGTACTCTTGTTTGTTGTACAATTATTTTATTTTTTTTAAAAACAAAAATATTTTTATTTTGCACCTTTTATGGATGAGCATTTAAGATAGCCAAGTCACAACTTCATTCCATTTATCCATGTGACTGTTTGATAGAGATTTGAGACGCTACATCATTTCATCCATGTGCTTTACATTGAGTGGAGTCTTTGAGATGTGATTAGTGATATGTTTCTACATGTTTGACTCCTATCTCCTTTATTGAACACATGCACGGCTTTATTTGATTATTGTACTTGTCTATCACATATTGGCTTGAGTGTTTCCATCTCAATTCTGTCTATACAACTAACAATATGCGATAAAATTTAATAAGATTGGAATGCACGCAAAAACCGTTTTGGTGAGACTGTGTGTTTATTTGAAAACGGGGAAGGACCTAAACAATTGAGGAATTTTATTATCCGGGGTCCAAAGAGGTTAAAAGAGCCCAAAAAATTTAAAGGCAATAAAAAGCAATATATGCCAAAATATGGGCCATTAGGTTTCACCTTCAATTCTCCAAAGTTTGAGAATTCAGAATGCCTCTATTCAAAATATATATTTGAGGGAGTTTGGTTGGAGAATACAAACGGGTTTGCACTTCCTTGAAAGTCCTGAAAAAGCATAAAATAGTTTTGGATGTTATTGGTGTGAAAATCACTTTGAGCTTTGATTTGTTGATTTGATTGAGTCAATGTCTCATATTTCCATCTTTTTACACTAAAGGAATATTTTGAGTTCATTCGTTAGGAGTCTCCAATATTCATCATGGACATATGTCATGTTTGTATGCATTGATTTTCCTATCGAATTTAATCACACCACTTCATTTACGCTATCATCAACTTGGTTGTTTTTGTGTTCTTTCATGGTGTGTTTCTTTGTTTGTATATTATTTGAAAAATTTTGAAAAATTCAAAAATAAAATTCTTTTCTTGTGACACTATCCATGTGCATCTATTTCTGCTTCTCATATCTGTCTATTTGGGGATATTATAAAAAGGGGAGAAAGAATTTTCATATTATGGGGGAGTTTTGATATTTGAGATTAGTCTATGCTTTCATCATAAATTGGTATCCATGTTTATCTCATTTCAAACTCGATACTTCACTTGGTATTTGCTTTATCTCATGTGTGTAGGTACTACATTGATGTTCACTGAATTACACACCCTGATGAGAAAATCCTTGAAAGTTTTGAAGACTTGAAGATGATCAAACGATGAAGACTTATTTATTTGTATCTTTCCAATTTTGGGTTCATGGAAGGGTATATTTGTATAGGCAATTGTGTCATTTGATAATTTGGATTTTTTATCTATGTTCCGGCATAGACATATGGGGAGATTTGTAAGGACATAATTCTCATGTCCGTTATCTTACATTTGTATATGTCGTACGCCGTTACATTTGGCACGTCTCAACACGATCTCACACAACGGCCTCAATCTAAATTCTGGGAATCAAGCATTTACTATCTCCAACATGTGTCCCTCATCTGCCTCAACGACTTCACGTTCCATGATTTTAGGCTCGTAATGCAAGTGGTACGCAAGAGAAGTCAAAACAGTGCAACAAGGCTTGATAGGGAAGTTCAAGGGAAATTTCATAATTTTACAACCACTGTCCGGAGAACCAGTAAACTGTAAAGTTGAAGAGATTACCGCAATGAAGATACTGGAATAAACGACACCTCAATTTGAGCTACGGTGAACATGTTATGGACTTTTGAAAATGGAGAAATTTCCAAGAAAAAGACTTGGGTAAAATGCTAAGTGTTTAAGTTTCCTTTACCAGCTATTTTTTTCGAACCGAGGCCCGAACCGATTCAGGGGGTGAATTGGTTCGCGGTACATGTGAACTGGTTCGAGGTACCTGTACGCTGGATAGAATTTCAGAGTTTTAAAAGCGTGGAACACTTCATTTGTTTCCCTATAAATAACAACTCCGGGGGAGTTGTTTTGTGAGACTTTGATAGACGAATTTGAGAGTCCAACTACCTCAAGTCTTCAGCTTTTTTGAGTCCCAAGACTCATGTTTTGATTCACACAACTTTGCCAATCCTTTGTGAATCAGTTTGCAACCCAAGAACACAACCTTGTGTTTGTTCATACACTTGTGGAGAAGGTCGTCCTTCTTCTTCATTGTAGCCCTCCTAGAAAGGGATAGTTCCAGCCGACGACTGCAGATCCGACACCTGCGGGTAATTCTGTGTCACTTTATTTTTACTGTAATCCGTGTAACCATTCCTTATAATATTATAGTAAAAATAAATGGTTTTGCCCCATTGGGGGATTTTTCCTCACATGTATCTGTTTGAATGTTCTTGCATGTGTTATCATCTTATTCAATCACATATAGATGTATGTTTAGGATTTAATAGTTAAAAACTGAGTTTAATTAAATAACTTCCTTATTTGAACGCACGCGCACTCCGTTTCTCAACCTGCCCCATAACGGAGGAGGGACGTTGCTGACCCTAGGCGCTTGCGCCTGGAAAGGCAAGGAAACCCTTACCCAGTGGATCGGTATGATGATTTATAGGCGGAAGACGTACCATAATACTATTGGGAGCCATATGAGGTTTTAAACAACACAGTTCACCCCATCCAATGGAGCCACGGTTGTGGAGGCAGAAGAGATGGAGATGCCCAATAACAAGGATCAGCTTTTGATCGATTGAGCAGAGGGTCGGCCTTTGAAAGGCTAGGACCAGTAAATTACCTAAGACAGGGGTTATCAAGGTTGAGGAGTCCAATTGGCTCATAAAGGGAAGAAGGGACACGTCGGACCCATCAAGGCCGACCCTATGCAGGAAGAGGTAGAGACCAGGAAGAGGTCAACATCAGATGTTGTGCTTTGACTGGGGAACCCTCAGTCCACCCCTTAGAGGTGGCGGGGGATAACTTAGGCCAGGTCGAGGTTGCAAGACCATGGAACGACTATATTCAACGTTTTGAGAATAAGATAGGATACCTCATCAAGAGTAGGGACCCGCTGCAAAGAGTTTTCTTTGAAGGCTCCCCGTTCGTGGGTAAGATAGTAAGCTTCCCTACCCTAGCTAAGTTCAAGGCACCTACAGTGACTCACAAGTATGATGGTATCACCAACCCTGTACATCATATCGAGATGTACCAGTCAGCAACAGATATCTACTCAATACTGGATGAGATGAAGTGCAGAGCCTTCTCCAGGACCCTAATGGGAGCTCCGCATATACGGTTTACATCTCTTTTGAAGAATTCAATCGAGAACTTTAAGGGCTTGGCTAAACGGTTCATTCATAACTTCTGCTTTGGGGTAAGACCTCAAAAGAAGACCACCCATCTGTTATATGTCAAGCAAGGCAAGCACGAGAGCCTAAGAGACTACATCGTCAGGTTCAACAAAGAAAAACTTGAGGTTGAGGATTACGAAGAGAATATTGCCATGACCGCCCTCATAGGGAGTCTTCATAAGGGAAAGTTGTTGTGGAAACTTGCAGAAGAACCTCCGAAGTCCATGGCGGAGCTATTGGCAACTGCGGGGAAGGTCATGAACGCTGAAGAGGCCATGGATGCTAAGTATGAAGATGAGCACTGCGGTAGCAGTGGGAAATTTCAGAGAAAGAAGGATGGCAAGAAGAGGGCAGCTGATGACAAGTTTGCACGTTACACCCCTCTTACGGTAAGCTGTGAACACATCCTCAATGCGATAAAAAATGATCGATCCCTAAGATGGCCAGAGAAGTTGAAGTCTCCTCCACATAAGAGGAACAAGAACTTATGGTGCAAATTCCACCAGGACCATAGCCATATAACCGATAAGTGCTTCGCCTTGAAGGATGAGATTGAGAAGATGTTAAAATCAGGAAAATTGAGGAAATATGTGGATGGAAAAGCTCCCCAAAATGGGAGAGATGGCCTCAAAAAGAAGAGGAACGATAGATGTCATGACAATACCCCGGCAATAAGAGATGGTGACTCGTACGGAGATGATGAAGACGATCTAGACCTCCCACCAAAAGATGACAACACCCCAGTAAAGAGGGTTGGTATGATCTCCTTTTGCATTAGAACAATATGCGGAGGACTTGCGGGGGGTGGTGCTGAGGTTACTGACAGGAAAGCTCATGTGGAAGTGGAAAAATCAGTGGCCAAACTTGAAGTGGTAAACCTGACGTCTTCCGAGACTACGCAGAAGAGGAAGAAGGTAGACATGGACACTCTCATAGTTGGGTTCTCCCGACTCGAATTCAAAGGTATCTTAGCTCCGCATAATGACCCCTTGGTAATCACGATAAGAGTTCATGGATGTGAGGTGCAGATAATTCTTGTAAACGGAGGAAGCTCGGCTGATGTGATGTTTTGGCCTTGCTTCAAGAGCCTAGGTCTTAGCAGAGCTACGCTGGTACCCTATCATCATCCGTTAATGGGCTTCAGCGGTGAAAAATTCCATCCATTGGGTATGAGACGGACGTACGGATGGGTGATACATGGCCTAAGAGGTTAACCCGAAAGATCAATTTCTTCGTTATGGACGAAAACATTTTCTTGGCATATAACCTCATCATAGGAAGGGTAGCCCTTAAGGAGTTTGAAGCCATACCGTCGACGGTCCACCAGATGCTAAAATTCCCGACCCCCTATAGGGTAGGAGAAGTGCAGGGTGACCAGAACATAGCACTAGAATGTTACTTCAACTCGACTGAAGAGAGAGAGGCCCATAAGAGAGCTACTACCACCTATAACATCGATACACTTGACCCTAGAGATGAAATAAAGTTGAAGAAAGGTGAGGCTATGGAAGAGGTAGAATCCATTGTCCTCAATAAGGAAGAACCGGAAAAAACTGTCCAGGTCGGCAAAGACTTAAAGGAGGAGATCAAAGAGGAGCTGATAAACTTCCTCAGGAAGAGGCAGAGTGTCTTCGCTTGGAGTCACGCAGACATGCCTGGAATCAGCCCCAAGATCATATGCCATAAACTCAACGTATCTAAGGATGTAAGGCCAATCAAGCATATATGAAGAGTCTACTCTAGGGAGAAGTACGACATCATTCGGGAAGAGGTTAGAAAGTTAGAAGAGGCTGAATTCATCAAAGAAGTGATATATCCGGGATGGCTATCAAACGCAGTCATTGTGCCCAAAGCCAATGGAAAGTGGAGAATGTGTGTGGATTTTACTGACCTGAACAAGTCTTGCCCGAAAAATAGTTACCCATTACCCCGGATCGATCAGATGGTAGATGCAACTGCAGGACATGAGCTCATGAGCTTCATGAACGCATATTCAGGCTACAACCAAATCTTCATGGATGTCGAAGACTCAGAGAAGACAGCTTTTATTACTGACAAAGGGAGGTATTGCTACAAGGTGATGCCCTTCGGATTGAAAAACGCAGGGGCAACATACCAACGTCTTATGAATAAGATGTTCGAAGACCAAATAGGCAAGACTATGGAGGTGTATGTAGAGGATATATTGACGAAGAGCTTAAATGCCTGCACCCATGTGGCAGACCTAGAAAAGACCTTCAATACCATGGACATGTACAAGATGAAACTCAACCCGACAAAGTGTGTCTTCACGGTAGGAGCTGGGAAGTTCCTTGGATTCATTATCAATCAAAGAGGAATAGAGGCGAACCCTGAGAAAATCAAGGCTTTTCTCGACATGAAGACACCTCGAAGTATCAAGGACATTCAAAGGCTCACTGGAAGAGTGGTTGCGCTCAACAGATTTATTTCCAGGGCAACCGACAAGTGTCTTCCATTCTTTAAGGTGATCAGAAAGGCCTTCGAGTGGGAAAAAGAGTGTGATGAGGCCTTTGATCAACTCAAGTCATACCTTGGATCTCCCTTACTCTTTTCTCAGCTCATAAAAGGAGAGAAATTATACGTCTATCTAGCAGTCTCTGAATCGGCTATAATGCGTCCATTATACGGGAAGACTCTGGGATTCATAGATCCGTATACTTCAACAGTAAGGCCCTTCAGGGATCTGAGCAGAATTACCCTCGCATGGAAAAGTTAGCCTACGCCCTGATACATGCTTCTAGGAAGATGAAGCCCTACTTTCAGGCCCATTCCATGGTCATTCTCATCGACTCCCCGTTAAGACATGTCCTCTATAAACCTGAGAAGTCGGGTAGACTGATGACCTGGGCCATTGAATTGGGGGAATATGACCTTACCTATCAGCCTAGGATGGCCATCAAAGGGCAGGCACTGATAGATTTTGTCGCAGAGTTTACATGGGAAGAGGTCGAGGGTGAGAATGGCATAGAAGCCACAGAAGTGTCAAACAGCGACGTCTTCCCACAACCGGAAGAGGTTATGCCAAAAAAATTCAGAGATGGTATAACCGAGAATGAGGAAGACCGGTACATCTTTAGGTAGGGAATTATGTTAGAAGAGGGTTTCTCTTCAGATAAAGACATATGAAATCTCTTCGTTGACGGGTCCTCTTGTGAAAATAGGAGCGGTGCATGCCTGATACTCTCAAGCCCGGATGGTACCAACATCGAATATTCCCTAAGGTTTAACTTCAAGGCGTCGAATAATGAGTCAGAAAAAGAGGCCATGATAGCAGGCCTCTCCTTGGCAAGGACCATAGGTGTAAAGCGACTCTTCCTTCACAGTGACTCAAGGCTGGTTATCAATCAAGTAATAGGGGTTTATGAGGCTAAGGACGAAAGTATGGACAAATATTTGAAGAGAGTGAGGACGATACTCGAAGGTCTCGAAGAGGTAAAGATGAAGAGAGTACCTTGGTAAAATAATAGTCACGCAGATGCCTTAGCAAGGTTGGCTTCAACAACGAAGACAGATATCCGTAGGACAGTCCCTGTCGATATCCTACCCAGAGCAACCATTGAGGAAAAAGTGGTTAGTAATATTTGTCTCAACTTGGATCTAGGGGACTCATGAATGGATCCCCTTATCAGATACATCAGAGAGGGGGTACTACCGGAGTCAAAGTTAGAAAGGAGGAAGTTGAGGTACAGAGTAGCAAAGTTCTCGATAATAGGAGATGTCCTATATAGGAAGGGTTTCCAATTACCTCTGCTTAGATGCGTCCATCCAACCGAGGTCCCCCACATCCTACGGGAGGTGCACGAGGTTTCTTGTTCCAGTTACATAGGAGGAAGACGTTTGGCGAAGAGGATTGTCACGCAAGGGTATTGGTGGCCGAGCCTGGCAAAAGATGTTACAGCTTATGTAAAGAGGTGCGACAAATGTCAGAGATTCTCCATAATCCCCCATTAACCTCATCAGCCTATGACGTCTATCAGATCCCCCTGGCCATTTGCAGTGTGGGGGATTGACTTAGTAGGTCCTCTACCAAGAGATGCAAATAATTACAGATTTTTTTTATAGTTGCCTTTGATTACTTCTCCAAGTGGGTGGAGGTAGAGCTGATGATCACGATTACAGAACAGAAGACCTTCCAATTTATTTGGAAGAACATCATATGCATACACGGCCTCCCAAACACCCTCATTTCGGACAACAGAACATAGTTCAAATATTCTTCCCTGGAAAAATACTGCTAAAGAGTTGGGATAAAGCATTTTTTCTCTTCTCCAGGCCGACCTCAGGCAAACGGCCAGACCGAAGTCACTAACAGAAAAATCCTCGACGGGATCAAGAAGAGGTTGGAAGAGGCTAAAGGTAGATGGATCGAAGAAGTTTATGCTGTGCTATAGGCCTATAGAATAACGGCTAGGACACCTACAGGGAAACCCCATTTATGATATCACATGGCTCAGAGGCCGTCATACCCACAGAGGTTGAACTCCCTACTCATAGGGTGCAGACCTATGACCCTGAGAAGAATGGGGAGGAGAGAAGGCTCGACCTAGATTTGATAGAAGAGAGAAGGGAAGATGCAGAAATCTGGCAAGCACCTTACCAATAAAGAACAACAAAGTTCTACAATCAAAGAGTAAAGACAAGGCCCCTAGCTGTAGGAGACATGGTGCTGAAGAAGATGTTACAGAAGGCAAACAAGCTTCACCCAAATTGGCATGGCCCTTACAAAGTAATTGAGGAGGTTGCTCCAAGAACCTACAGGATAGAGAACCTCGAAGGGGAACCTTTTTCCAATCATTGGAATGCTGACCATCTAAAAAAGTATTACATATGATGTTGCAAGATCTTTCATATAAATGTACCGTCTTATGAAGAGACCACTAATGAGAAGATCGAATTCCTATAACTGTTCTTGGTTCATTGTGCTTATTTGGTGAAATTATTTATAGGGGTGACATCTTAGTTGATGGCCTCAGACCTTATAACATCATGATTTGGTGATAAGGTCTGAGGTCAGACATCATTCTCGGATGACCTCAGACCCTTAACATCATTAATTTGGTAAAATTATTTATAGGGGTAACCTCTTAGTTGATGGCCTCAGACCTTATAGCACCATGATTTGGTGACAAGGTCTGAGGTCAGACATCATACACGGATGACCTCAGACCCTTAACATCATTAATTTGGTGAAATAATTTATAGGGTTAACACCTTAGTTGATGGCCTCAGACCTTATAACATCATGATTTGGTGACAAGGTCTGAGGTCAGACATCATACTCGGATGACCTCAGACCCTTAACATCATTATTTTGGTGAAATTATTTATAGGGTTAACACCTTAGTTGATGGACACAGACCTTATATCATCATAATTTGGTGACAAGGTCTGAGGTCAGACATCATACTCGGATGGCCTCAGACCCTTAACATCATTAATTTGGTGAAATTATTTATAGGGGTAACAACTTAGTTGATGGCCTCAGAACTTATATCATCATGATTTGGTGACAAGGTCTGAGGTCAGACATTATACTCGGATGACCTCAGACCCTTAACATCATTAATTTGGTGATATTATTTATAGGGGTAACAACTTAGTTGATGGCCTCAGAACTTATATCATCATGATTTGGTGACAAGGTCTGAGGTCAGACATTATACTCGGATGACCTTAGACCTTTAACATCTAACAAACACACAGTGAAATAAAATCATCCAATAAACAATTAAGCAAAAGAGAAAAGATAGATCCCTCCTCAGAGGTTGACAGTTACAAATAGCAAAAATATAAAGTAACATTGTTCATTAGAGGTTTCAGTTCAAATACATAGTGAAAGTACAAAAGCTTCACAAAAATAGTCTAAGGATTTGCAGGAACAGTAATAGTATCCTCAGTCTGATTCCCTGGGCCGACGTTGGTCACCTCGGCCCCATCATCTATGGGGTTGGCTCCCTCGGTCTCTATAACATCCTGTGGCACAGTCTCTGTAGGGGCATCATCTTCCTCTTCAACCTCTTGAAGGGCTTGCGCAAATTGAGGGTTAAGAAAACCCAGACCTATGAAGTCATAGGCTTTCAAGCTCCCTGACTCCTTCTCCTTAACAGCCTCCCATTTGCTAGTAGCCTTAACATCTCTTTCGAGGTATTCAAAGCCGAAGCTGATGAACTCATCGGAGACTTTGTAATTGGCCAAAATCCCCTCAGAAGCATCCTCAAGGGCTGCCTTCACTACAGCGCCGACCTTTTGCTGGAGGACATCGTCCTTGGCCTTCAGAGCAATGGTGTGGTCCTTTTTAAGCTTGGAAATCTCTTTCTCCAACTCCTTAGCCTTCTTATCAGACCCATCAAATGCAGACTTCAGATGGTCTACCTCTGCATTCAGAGTACTTTGCACCTTCTCGGCCTTTTATCCTTTCTGGATGAGGGGCAACGTCTTTAGATTCGAACTGGAAAGATGATGCATAGTAACAAGGCCCTATAAATCATGTGGTCGTATATATAAGTTTCAATTTAAAGAAGAGGTTACACTTTGAAGATAAACTGAAATCTAAAGTCATACCTGAATAGACCTGTGAAGGCCAAACGCAACCAGCAGAGGAGTTTCCATAGATCGACAAACGCGTTTGTCAGCATCGGACATAGTAGAGCCGATGGCATCCAATGCCTACAAACTGTGGCCTATGATGCTGTCATTAATTTTCAGTTGGTTTAGACGAGCAACCAATGCATCCTCAGAAGAAATAGGGATGGCATGATCCCTACCTTTTTTCTTCTGCCTCTGATCCTCAGGGGAAGGGTCGACAACCTTTCTCTTCTTGGTGGCCTCAGCCCTAGAGGTAGATGGAGGGGGAGGAGGAGAACTCAGACCAGCCTTTTTTACGGGCTTTGTCAGACTTGGTGCGGCCATCTCCCATAACTCGTCCGAAATTCCTTTGGGGCGCTCTGCAAAATAAAAGGTCTGAGTTAGAGAATCTGATATACATATATTCAGAGGTATAACTTATTTAAATAAAAAAGCACTTACCAAGCTCTGTAAGAGGACTTCCCCCTAGACCAGTATCAGAGAGGTAATAGGGGGTCATCAGGTGCTCGAATTTGACAAGCAGACCACGCTCCCCCTTATCTTGAAGGCCTTTGACCTTCTGAAAATTTTGTGGGCTTAGCCCAGGGTCGGCCCTGGAAGTCATTGTAATTTTTCCCCATCTTATAGGAATCCTCGGCTTTAATGAGGAAGAGGGGGCACATGGACTAAATTCCCAAGGCCTTGAGGCAAAGAAATAACGTGGCTTCCAGTTATGGTTTGAGGTTTGGGTAATCTGAGGCATCTTCTTTTCTGGCTTTTGAGCTAAAAATGGTAATAACTCGGATGGTTTCTGGAAGATTAAGGGACATAGCAACCGGTAAAGACTTGGACAGGAAGGTCTAAGTGATGGATATCCCTCCATAAGATAATGGCTCATATTATCACCCTCCAAGCATTAGGTGACAACTGAGAAGGGGCCAAGTTGATATAGGCCAATATAGACCTAATGATGGGATGGATGGGGAGACAAAAACCCAACTTTAACATCTGATCGTACAAGTAGATCTCACCATCTCGGCCATGATAGGCCCTCTCCTCCCTCAGAGGTTTTCTGAGCTTTATGGAGGAGCTTATGGAATATAAGTATTTGAAGGATAGGAGGTCGATCTCGCTGACTGAACTCTCAATCTCAGCCGCCTTAGAGACGTAGACTTCACTCCCAGCATCATCATCATCATCATCATCTAGCTCAACGTCGGACAGAGCAGATGACGGGGTGCCACTTGGGAACCTCTGAGCCAACTCAGCTCCTGTGACAGCCGACAGGGGTATGGCTTCAAGGATCGGTGGAACAACCACACTCGGTCCTACAATTTCAACCTCTTATGAGATGAGGTTCTTGCACTCTTATGAGATGAGGCTCGGTTGGAAACCTCGGCTTGATCAGGGACCTAATCCTATTGCGTGGAAAAGTTCATGGCTTCTTTGAAGGATTCCACAGATATAGGGTCTGAGGTGGATGACTCAGACTCAGACATGGGAATAGGTACTTCAGGTGACTTAACTGGTTCAGTTGGTTAAGGATATATGATCTTCATAGGTGGTGGGAAGATAGGTCTGAGGGGGAATTCCTTTGCCCTACGAGCTTCCTCTTGCGCTCTTTCTATTTGTCTAATTTTATCTAAGGTCTTCTCCCTAAGAGAGGGGAACTACTCTAAAAGTTGGTAAAGGGGTTTGAGCATACGAGGTAGACTTTTCACTTACAACTCTCCTAAGTAACAAACAATGCTGGTGATTTGACTAAGGATCAAAGCTGGGTTTTTTAGCAAGAACAAAGTATGAACAGTCAATCAAAAACCTCATAGGCTTATCGAAAAATGCATGAGCTAACCGAAAAATGCAAAGAGCAAGAACAAAGGCAGAAAAATGAAGAAGAGAGGATGACAAAGGATACCTGAAGAAGAGTGATGAGAATCAAGGAGAAAACTGCAAGAAATGTCCACCCAGGTGCACCTAGAATCAAGCTCTTGTAGAGAGAGAAAGTTACAGAAATGACTAAGTCTGGAGAAGGAGAGAAATGAGGAAGAAAGAGAAGAATTGGGGTTTAAACCCTTTTGTGGAGTGCACGCTTTCCAAGGCCCATCATTGCCTTGGGAGCCCAACAGACAACCAGTATAATTACCCTTGTCAGGCACGCAACCACTTCAGTAATTGAAAAGTGTCAAAAAAGGGATATTGGAACAAGGCAAAAGGACTTCAGAGGTGTAGACCCCATAATTACCTTCTCCCGCATGTAACTAAGGGCTGTGGGTGATTGATATGCCCTGAATGTACCCCCTCGGCTCAAAGACATCAACCTCGGCCATGAATATGGCCGACAATTGGAAGGACCTTAGATAAATGACCAGAGGTCTCGTCCCAAGAGAGGTCGGCTATGGCCGACGTTACTACCAACCTCGTCAAGAGAGGTCTTCATGATCCGAGGGATAATTATTCATCAAGCCATCCGGGGCAGGGAATCGACCGATGTTCCTAGCATGTGTCCAGCTCAACCTCGGACTAGGCCGACCTTATGGCATTTCCAGCCTAACCTCAGCCCCATATAGGCCGAGGTCTTCATTACTAGCCTCGGGTTAGATATAAGCTTGTCCTTGCCAACCTCGTACCCTTCCAGGCCGAGGTTAAGACCAGACACGGATGGCCGAGCTCTTATACCCATATGTATGGATAAGGACACGTGTACACAAATCCGTTATAACAAATCATTCTCCTCACATGGGGGGAATATTTCATCATCATTCTCTACATGTGACAGGGATAGATGTCTTCATCATACTGGCTAGATCGACACACACATGCTCATTGCATGCATGGGGGGTATATTACACCCCCCCAGGTATTATAAATACTTGTCTTCTCCTTCTTAGGAAGGGATCCAAAATGAGAAACCCTAGCTAAAACTCTGTCTAAATACACAGTAGAGAGAGAGAGAGAGAGAGAGAGAGAGCTTGAGAGTTTGTAGCCATGGCCATTAAAGCCCTCATCTAGTGATACATACCATACACTTGCACAGTGGACGTAGGCCTAATTGGCTGAACCACTTATATTCCGGTGTGATTCCTCTTATCCTCACCTCATTCTCTTATATTTGCTATATATATGTGCTGCCATTGTTAACATTGAATTGATCTCGCAAACACCTTGAAGGGTGGTGTTGTTTCCAGCATCATCACCTGGTATGTAATGAAGAACTGGGATGCAATTCTTAGATCTGCAATATGGAAACAATGTGTAATAAAGAACTGGTTTGTAAAATTAAAGAAAGTACCTCACAAAACCCTTGAAGAATTATTAGTTGCCTATAATATGTCTTAGATTTACACAAATACATACAAATTGAAAACTGAAAATGTTGGAATAAAGCATACTAGATTGAAAAGTTTTTCACAGGGGTAGGTATGGTGAAAACTGAAAATGTTATTGAAACACACATACATATAAGTTGAATAAAGCATACTAGATTGGAATGTTTTTCATAGTTTCCCTCAATTATGGGCAACCAAAAGAGAGAAAATTATTATAACTGATCTATCTGAACCCATAATAGAAGCGAAAAGAAAGTTAAATTCACCATTAAGCACATTCTCATAGAAGTTATCTAATACAATTACCTGAAGAACCTTTTAGATACACGCTTTTCACTACACCAAATTCTGCGATATTTGCTAATACCCTTTAACTTCATCTTCTTCCTAAAATCAATGAACAACATATTCAAGATAACAGCAAATTCGAAAGTGAAAATAGTGAAAAACATATTCAATATAACAGTGCATAGATCAAATAAGTAATAACCCCAAAATCCCGTCTCAACATCCTTTGTCAAAATTCCATAATCCGGAGACTCAGTAATAATTGCTACAATGTCCATTAAACATAAACATTCAGCCCACTAAATTTCAATAATAATAACAAAATGTTGAGTTCAGACAATTACCCGAATAAATGGTAACATCGCAAAATGTTGAGTTCAAACAATTACCTTCACACTAATGTACACCTTGTTCTTTCCATTTTCCCGACCCTCCCTAACAGCAACAGTAGCTACGAGTTGATTTGAAGGATGAAAATCGAAATCAAATGAATGTTTCCCCAAATTTATCTCCATTGCTAACTGAAACAAGCAAAAACTAGGGAGAAACATTTAATAAGGTAGGGAAAGCCACAATGATCAGTAACATCACCTTAATGAGTTCAACAATCATCACAGTTTTGTTAATAGCTCTGCCCATTGCTTTAAGAGAAATGTCGTCGGATCCTTTCTCCTACAAAAGAAAACATTATCCAATTGCATAAGCTTCAAAATAGAGAAACATAAAGGAGTACAAAATAGTCATTTAAATCATATAAAAAAATTACATTTGTAGCATAAAAACATGTTTGATCCAAAATACATTTTCTAGGGGCTTGAACAAGAACGGAATAACAATTACAGTCAATTAACCAAAAGTCTTCATAACATATTTGACATATGACGGTATACACAGCATAACACGTGTTTATTTTAATAAGACAATCTGAATCTCACATGGCAAAGTGACACTCGTAGCATAATAACATTAACCATAAAAAACATGTTTTTTTTCCAGCATTGGTTTGTTATTGAATTTAATGAAACACAACAAGGACATAATACATAGCACAACTAGTGCAATTATGAGGATGTATCTTCCCTCGGCTTCTCTATCCTCTGACCACCATAAAACCACTCTTATTATAAAATTCGTGTATATTACAAAAATTCGTGTATATATTATAAAATTCCATGTACAAATTACAATTTTTCCAATAAAAAATCATGTATACTTAACAAATTTTATCATATACAGGATTGAAAATCGAGTATACATTAAGGGAGAGGAACCTTAATACCCAGAAAAAATGTTAGTGGACTAAGCCAAAAAAAAAACTAAACCATAAATGCATGACATAATCATTACTTACACCAATACATCATATTATTTACATCAAGATATAGAACTGGGAAATAGCAAATCATTGGCGATCTAGTGAGCAACCTTAATACCCAGTAGCGGAATGAAACAAATTTGTAGGGAATAATGAGCAAGTGTACCAAATGAAATGGTAAATAAATGAGAAAAGAAATATAGCGATCTAGGGTTAGAGTGGATACCTCGGGAATTGAGGTCGTTACGCGATGTGCGGGTATTTTATAGAAAAAATACTTAAAATTTATTTAAAACAATCCTAATAATATATATCATTTTGACTCGTGCTCGGGCTGAGGTTTTAGCCATGGAATTGTGAAAATAATGACTTATAAATTGTTAAAGAAGTTCAATCATCGATAATATCAAAATAATCTAATTTTTACCATGTATTTAACATATAAAAAAAATCAAACTAAACAAAACATATTCAGAAGAAAGAATTCAATATATACATAAAATGATAAACATTTCCAAAAAGATTTCCAAATCCATCCAGACATTAGGATTGGTATAAAAATTTCCACAATAGTATCCTGTATGGTGGATCGATTTGAGAAATCCTGGTGGGTACTTTGAAGAAAATGCCGTAAGAGATGATCATTTTGATATTTTCTAGTAATTAAAGTTGGCAAATGTTTTTTGTTAAGTGAAATTTCTACATAACTCCTTGTTGTCGCAGGTATAGTAAAATGCATAAATACGTTATTCACAAAATGTAGTCAATGAACGGTCGTATACAAGTTTAGTTTATGAATGATAGCGTAGCTACATACAAAATATGAATACAATTTCAAATATTTGGCCCGTAATGTAAGAATAATTGTAAATAAATTTGGTAAAAAAAAAGGTTTCCAGATCGTAACCTCTGGGGATTTCACCCATCCTCTGAAAGAAATATGTAGGTCCAAAATGCGAATGTACAAAACTCAAGACTGAGTGAGAGAGAAGTAAACTCCTCAAGGTAAAATCATAAATTTCCCCTGAGGGGTAGATCGGCACCTCCTTATTTCTGTCACACTCCAAGTCTGACAGAAAGTTAGCAATCTGGGGTTAGAGTGGATACCTCGGGAATCTCGTTTCACGGCGTTGGAGATTGTGGGTTTTCTATCAGACTTGGATCTTAAGGTCATGGATATGTCTCAAAGCTTCTTGTTGTCTCCGTCATTGAAGCCTCCGGCCACCACCATCACAACAACCCGAACAACACTTGGTCCGGCTGAAACCCTAATAGAAATCTCCGGTGCTACTTGCTCGATTGAATAAAAGAGAGGTAGGGGAAGGAATTGAATGAAATGAAGGGTATAGCGGGAGTTATGTTTTTTAGATTTAACATGGTCACGGCCAAAGCCGTGACCCACGAGTGAAACAATTTAATGAAATTAGTCAGCCCACCAATTTGGGTATGGTCACGGCCCATAGCCGTGACCCATACCAATAAATGGTCATAACCCCAATCCATGACCCTTAATCTGTGGTACGGGACCCTTTTTCATCCACCCTAGTGCTTGAATGAGGGATGGTCACGGTCCATAGCCGTGACCCACACCCAGAAATGGTCACGACCCTAAGCCGTGACCCTCAATGTGAGTACTCTCTTCTTCTTCATGCCATGGGTCACGGACCTGGGTCATGACCCACCCGCGACCAAGCTTGGAGGGAATTTTGGCTCGAGTTTGGTGCCAAGATGGTCACGGCCTGGTCACGGCACAAGTCCGCGACCACTGTGGTTACGGACTTGGGTCGTGACCACTTACCAAGCATCAATAATTTAGTGTGGTAATAAATATGGTCACGCCAAATATTGAGTGGGTCACGGCCCAAGTCCGTGACCAGCTGGTCGCGGACTTGGGCCGTAACCCACTGCGCGTGACCATTCGCAGGATTTGGTGTAGTGAAAACTCACTCCAGAAAAACTTTCCCAAAACAGCCCTATTTCCGAATCGATTCGGGCTTATCCGAATAGATCCGGCCCAGCGAATCAATTAGGACTCCAAGGAGAATCGATTCGGGTCATAAGACCTGTCAAGCTAGAACATTCCGAATCGATTCGGCCTGTTCAGCAGCTACGGAAATGGTAATTTTTCTCCAAAATCCAAAATTCCAAAAATCATATTTATCATCTTCTCTTCAATTCTCTTCAACCCAAACATATATATAACATCAAAATTCATTATATAACTCAACCCAACTATTTTATAACCTCAAATCCATATATACACATCAAATGTAAGATTTTACCCAAAATCTAGGTTTTACCATTTTAAACCCAAAACCATAATTTTGTCCACAAATCATGAAATAAATGATACACAACAATTATTTAGCAAGTTTAATCACTTGCCTCAAATTTGTAGAGGTTGGATCGCCCTCGAAATTGCGGACTGGCCCGAGTTCCCAACTTTTTTCCTCTTTTTCTTCTTATTTTCTTATTCTCTTTCTTTCTCTTTCTCTCTAATGAGATTTAATCTCCCATAGGCTTAATAAGCCTTATCTCCCCAAATACACAAATTTAAATGATAATACACACCTTAAATGACTCGGTAACCCTAATTCGAGCCAAACGAACTTAAAATATTTCGGAACCGAAATAAGACCCAAGTACAATCATTTTGACTATCTTGACCCTTCCGGAAACAACTGAACCCTCAGAATCATCATTCGAATCACTTTCTAACATCTTCAAATTTTGACCTCAAATGCCAATTTAAATTATTCTCCAATTAAAATAATATTTATTTCTCCCAAAAATAAATAAATTATTGTCCCAAAAATCTCGGGCTGTTACAGACTTCCCCACTTACAAGAATTTCGCCCTCGAAATTAAGCTAAGCCTAAGACTCCAAAGCCCAACTAGTTCCCACTACACTTATCCTCACAAACAATAAACCCAATCCTCCCACTTCTCACGACGAATTATTTAAATTTTTATAAAACTAATTATAACAACTAGGGCGCCCATACACCCTTCATTCGAGCTCTACTCGTATAATCACAATTAGTCTTCACTTGCCTTCAATAGTACAATAACTCGAAATATATTAAATTATACTAACATATTAATAATATAACAATTTGGAAAGGTCCAAAGATTTAACTCCTCTCAATTCCTGGCATTCACTACTTTCATACGGGGGAGGTCTCGCAAGCAAAATCCAAACAAGTAACCCTCCCAATACACTAATATGTAGCGACGTCGGGGATTGAGAGTTAGTTAGATCGGGAGTAGAGTTTAAAAAAATATATATTTTTTAAATCATTTTTATATTCCCCAAAGGCCTATAAAAAGTTTTATTTTGAAAACAGTTTATTTTAAAACAGTTTATGTCTTTCAACATTTAAATAAAATACCTTATGCCCAAGACACAAGGTTTTAATAATTATAATACTCTTAATATTATATAGTTATCAAAATTAACATAATTATGAGCTAAATCCCTCGCTCAACAATAATCCACTAAATTCTGAATCATTTCAGTAACAATAATCTCTTATATCATAATAAAATATTGCCATACACTAGGCTCATCCATATCGGGGATATATAACAAATATGTAAGTCTAGCACAATTATAAAACAATAACTTTATCATTACTACACAACACATTACAAAAATTCTCACTCTCATAGCAAAATTAAAGCTCTCCATTAGCACATCAAAAGATAATCTATTATCTCAAAAGATAATAATATAAGAGGCTCACTTGCTCAATATTCCCTTCTGGGACATTCCATACATTATAGGGTTATAACACTAACCATTCATTTCAATCTTACATTCCCAAAGTCTCATATAGCATAACCCTATTCATAAAGGAAAATAACTTACACCAAACCTCTCTAGTCCGATTTCATCTATTCATCAATGGGTTCCCACACAAAGTCCCCCGGCCTAAAATGACATTGAATCTGCTGTAGGGGTTTTGTATCCAAAACTTCCTCAAAACGTGGTCCTTTACCTCTTTTAGGACAATCTCTCTTCATATGGCCTAATTATTTATAAAAGAAATATCTACCCGCAAATCCTCTCTGTCCATCTTGAGGAACATAATGTTGTTACGACCCTCTATAGACCGACTTATATCCAGTGGAATTACTAGTATTATCTTCACTAGACCTACTTGATGAACCCGAATTTCTATACTTATTTCCCCCTTACGAATGAAGACGATATTCATGACACTGTAACAGTTCCGTATTCACTACCTCGGTGAAAGCCCTAACGCTGGGTTCCCTAACAAGTGCTGCCGAATTTTCCAATTTAAGCCTCACATGAACTTCAATATCCGTTTCTCTTCTGTATTCACCTCATCGGGCACTAAATTCGCTAATCGAGTAAATTCTTCCTCATATTCGACCACCGTTCTATTACCTTGAAACACATCCATCAATTTCCTCCTCATTTCTTTTTGGAATGCTGAAGGAAAATATTTTCGGTCAAAGAGTTCCCAAAAATCTGTTATGGGCAATGTATCTCTCTGTTTCGATGTGGTGACAGACTCCCACCATTGGAGAGTTGTTCCCGTTAACTTAAAGGTGGAGAGTAATTGTTCATGCACCTCGCTACATTCAACCATACGAAGGTGCCTCTGTATACTATTCTTCAATCGACTTGCAACCATCGCATCAAATCCCCCTGAAAACTCTGGAGGATGTCCCTTCCTAAAATCTTCCCGTACTCTTTCCCACAAAGATGGTTCTAGATGGGTTTGGGCTGCTTGAACTGCAGGTTAATGCGCCATCGCAGAAATGGCAGCAATTACTGCTTGTGCCACAATACTGGCAACTTCATCTGTGATTATAGTCCTTTGAGGCAATTAGGGTTCCACACTCTCAGCCCCTTCATTTGCCTTGCCTGAACGACTTCTCTTTGGTGGCATCGGAAATAAGAACAATTGTATCAGAACGCCTTTCAAATGTTTTCTCATCACAAAAGAAAATATGGACATGCGAACACAACAGTCCTAATAATAGGGCTATACTTCAATAACGCTTATGGAAGATCGCAATAAACCCACACAGATACTAAAGACACTAGAATTTGATGCTCTGATACCTGTGACACCCCGCTCAAAATAATAACGGGTGGCCAGCCCTATACTAAAATAATCAGGAATCTCAAGTGGATCATTCTCAACATCAACTGACGATTCTAAAATAAACACGACTAACAACCCATTACTACAAAAAGAAGGTGCCAAAAATTTTAAAACATACAAAGCAATACCCAACTAACATAACAACTACTGAATATGATAAAGAACACACACATGCTATATAAAAGACACTACTACAAGAGTACAATAAAATGTATAAGATAAAATACCCAAATATGTTGTCGGGTCACAGAAAATACAATAGTCTAAGAAAAGAAATATAAACAACATGTTATAACTATAACTCTTGGGTGTAAACCCGATATACAAAATGAATCCTAATCTATATTTACAAAAGATAGGAATCGGCTATCTCAAAATCATGCAACAGTCCGCAACTGCCACAACTTCCTCGAATGCACTGGATTGATATCATCAATGGCGTCCTTACGGAGGAACACCTAAAAGAATACAATATATACACCACAAGAGAAAAAATATAAACAGGTCAGAGCCTGAGGTGTGAAATTTTTTTAGAAAGTGCATTAAAATGCATAATGATTATAAATGCATTATAACATGATTAAAGTGGAGTCGCACTCTCCAGAAAATCTAACTCACCTCTTAACTAAAGCGTGCATCTAAACGTATGTACATGATCCTCAATTAATTTCCCAAAACTATCTATGGCAATAATCTAGCCTACCCCCAAAATTTACTCAATTAAAATTCCATCTAAATCATAACCCTCAACTTCTAATTCGACCACATAACCATGAACTTCCAAAACTACTATAATCTCAAATGTTCGTCATCTTACTTAACATATAAAATATACATAAATATATTCTCTTGCTAGAATTTATCATATTCTAGTTAGGCATATATATATATGAGTTATTAGCATCTAAATGCTAAGGACTAAACTTCTCCCAATTCTCAATGCTGCACAGCGTTTCGTGCGTGGGACGTCTCACAAGCGAAATCCAAACAAGGACCCCCCCCGATACACTACTCCTTAGAAGTATTTATTATCGAGATTCATTATTCCCTCAATGCATGACTCACATAATTCCAAATTTTTATATAATATAAATAATTAACTATTCTCAATTCTCAACAGTGCACAGCGTTTCGTGCGTGGGACATCTCGCAAGAGAAATCCAAACAAGAAACCTCCCCTGATACACTACTCCTTGGTACTGTCGATTGTCGAGATGTATACTATATGATAAATATGAGCACTAAGGACTAACTTCTCCTCACTTCCAATATTGCCCGGAATTTCGTGCGTGGGACGTCTCGCAAGTGAAATCCAAACAAGGAACCCCTCTTGATACACTACTCCTTGGCAATGTTGATCCTTGATGTACATTATTCCCTCGATACCCATGATAATATATATACTCATTTAATTATATACGCTTCATCTTCACTTTAATATATTCATCATAATTTAGTCCGGATAAAATCTCTCGGAATGAGATTCAATCAATATTCTTATGTCTCTTTACTCTAGAGACAAATATATGATTTCTCATAATCATATACAATTAATATAATATACACACAAGTATAATAATAACCATCCCAACGAGCTATAACTCGAGGATGCAGGTTCTCAATGCTATCATCTACTAGGAAATCACTCACATATCATCCTAGGTACTAATGGTCGGAATCTCACACCGCCTTGGTAAAAACCAAATCACAACGTACGGGAAGTGGTTATAGTTCCTCCCCGAAAGTGAGATGAAACATACCCACCACGTCTCACCCCTAATAAAAATCACACAATAATAATGGAGGCTATAACCTGGGGACTATACTATGACAACCCGCCTAATAAGATACCGGGCAATCACTCCTATATCAAATTTTAACAGGAGTCTCATATGGATATTTCTTAGCATCACTGTCGAAAATCCATTTAATTACTAATAACCTATTAGGCTGGCGTCAAAAAGTTTTACTTAACTACTCTTTTTAAACAATTATAAATAAAGCATACACAAAGTTTATGCGTAAATGAAACTGAAAGGAAATTGAAATGAAATAAAATAACTGAACACTCGGTTCAAATTATACAACCATATCGAATGAGGTTCTAAAAGAATAAATAAATGTAATTAGACCATTGGCCCGAATATTTACAAAGTACCTCCTATCTAGATTACAAGGATAGAAGCGTCTATCGAAAACCTGCACGCATCCACATCTGCTGCAGCAGACGTCTGACTCGAAAGAAATGCCATCCAGGCGTCCCTGTGTCTGGACACCTATATATATATAATATACAGCAAGAGAGGAAAAGTAGATAAACAGGTCAGAGCCCGAGTTTTAAAATATTTTTCAAGTGCATAAATGCTTTATTATTTTGAAAAGGTTTTATCTTATATTTAAGATGGTATCGCACTCCCATGAGATACCTCCCACCTCACTTCTAACAGTGCACTCCTAGAGCATCCCTCTAAACATCCTAGTCAAGATACCCTGCTAAACTAGTATATCACCCAACTACTATCTACCCTATATAGTCCAAGTGCTAAGGGCTAAACTTCCCTCCATTCTCAACACTGCACTAAGTTCGTGCGTGGGGTATCTCACGAAGCGAAATCCAAACAACGAACCCCCCTCCCCCCGATACACTACTACTTGGCAGGGTTAATGGTAGAGATCCATTAGGCCCATAACACAAAACAAATGTATAAATACATATATATATATATACATCTTACAATATACATCCGGATAATATCTCCCGGACTGAGGTTTACCAATTCAATTTCATCTTTATAATACACATCCGGATCTATCTCCTGGACTGAGGATTTGTATACAAAGTATTTATCAATACTTATCATTTTCATTTCAAAACATTCCATTTCCCTTCTCATATCCAGGAAATGTATTTAAAAGCCAACTCATTAGCATGAATTGCTTTAACATGTCGTATACCTTTTTAAAAGCCAGTTTTATTAACATAAAAATGCTTTTCCAATTTAAAACATCCCATTTCCCTTCATATATCCAGGAAATGTAATTCAAATCCATTTTTATTATCATAAAAATGCTTTTACCATATCATATGCTTCCTCTTCCCTTCTTCCATCCGGGAAGCATTACCGAAGCCAACCATTTATCCCATTTCCCTTCTTCCATCCGGGAAATGTGTTCAAAGACAATTAATTATCATAAATTGCTTTAACATATCTAAGACCGTCCTTACGGGTTTCCCCATTAGATGCGCCCCTAAATGGATTTCATCTTCTAGGGCCTATCAAACAAGACAACCTGGGAACCTACCAACGTCGGGAAGCGGCCATATGCCTGCGGGATAGTCATGACCACACCCAGAATCACCTAACCAGTGCAAAAAAATATAATCGCTCATATGGCCTATAGGACTATATCCACCCTTCATTCATTAGCCAGGGGGATTCACCATATGCACGCAACTTCCCTTATGATAGCGATTTAGAGAGGTGTGTAACCATAATTTATCAATTATGAAAAATCATTTGTCTTTCCATTTTGAAAATATTCATATTTACATTTTCAAAATCGTTTACATCATATCATATTTACATACTTTAATGACATAGTATATACGTATACCATATATTCCTCCTAGAATATATATAAATGCCCATATTTGCCAATCACATCTAGCGATGACCAATAATCCCAATGATTCTCTCGAAGAATCATAATCATGCTTTCATATGCGCATGATACTAAACTTTTAGTATTTCTTCACTTCGATAAATAATAATTACCTTAATCATCTCTTAAGGATTTATTGGATATCTCCAATTATACTAATTCACTCTAAGTGAATATACATATATATATATGTATATATATTCCCAATTCCTCAAGTCCTTTAGGACATAACCCTCTATAATACTCTAATTTAGAAGGACCTTAAACATTAAACTCAAAGAGGAGAAAGAATAACAATCTCCAAAATCTTGGGTTGAAAATAGGGTATCGGTCGATCGGTCCTGGACCCCCGGTCGACCGCGGGTTGCAAATAAGCCTACGAAACAAAGCAGTAGGCCCTTTCTCCTTGACATGGTCGACCGGTCACACCAGGTCCTCAAAACTTTATTCCTCAAATCCTCCATCCCACAACCCAATTTCATTATCGAGGTTTCTAAACTACACCAAAAATCATCCCAAACATCTACATGATTAATTCTAGCCTTTATTTTTCCAATTCCCGATTTGATTTCCGAGTTAATGATTTCAACCCGGATCTGCCATCTTGTAAAAATCATATCAAATTGAGGAAAAATAAAAAAAATACGTAGTCGGTGCCCACGCAACCGTATAGAAAAGATCTATGATTTCTTGTTTTGGTCGAGAGCTAAATCAATTCTCTTCGTGACCGAAATGTCCCCACAAGCCACGGGTTTACTATTCATTGTCTTCCCCAAAATCCCAAACTCCATTTTTCTCCATTTTTGTGGTTTCTAACCTCATCCAACAACTCAATAAACATATAATATATGTTTTAAAACTAACACATCAATTATTTTGGGGTATTAAACCATTTACCTTAGATTTAAACCCTAAAACCATAAAAACCCAATTTTGGCATTTCTCCCATTTCAATTCAATTTTATACTCCATTAACATGGTTTTAACACTAAAAATCTTTAAGAGTTTACATTACATCAATATGTAAACTCATATCTTAGTTTTCCCCATTTTATTTTAAGGTTGTACCAACTATGATATGAAATAAATGCATAATTGAAATAAATCAAGTAAACACTTGCCTGGAGGATGAAATCCGACGCCCTCGAGTCGAATTCGACGGAGTTTGGACCGAAACCTCCCTTTTCTCCTCTTTCTTCCTTCCACTCTCTCTTCTCTCTTTTCTCTCTTCTCTTTCTCTTTTTTCTCCCTCTCTCCCTCTTTTTATATGGAGAAAAGGACTCGTTTACTCAATTACGAGCTACTTTTACCTCTAAAATTACTCGAAACTCAATTTCGACTTTCGAACACTCTTTTTTGACTATCTCAGACATTTCGAGACTCATGGAACAGTCAAAATTTTCATCCGAGGTATTTGACCGCAAATCACTATTTCAACCCAAAATAAATAAACGCGCTATTCTCATTAAAATATTATCTGTTGTCGCTTTACCTAGCAACGACATATTATTAAAATACTCCATTTTATTTACTTTACACCAAAAGTAAACACACCACCCATCGAAAATCATCTAATCCTCAAAAATCCCAAAAGTCACTATTTTGAGAAATTCTCCAAATTGCCAATTTATATCCAATTATGGAATTTAATGGTATCCAAAAGGACGGGTTGTTACATACTCCCCCACTACAAAGGAATTTCGTCCTCGAAATTCAGATACAACCTACACCGCCAATCCTAGTATCGCTCCAAAACCTAATACCTCAAGGGGACGATACCAGCCCAATGGTTCCTAACCATACACTATGCGACTACCGCAATCGTAAAGTGACTCTAATAGCGTCACCTATCACCCATAATCTCTAGTGCTTCACGGCATTAATTTCAACTTTATATACTATGCCCATTATATTTCAGGCGGTATATAAAAACATTTCACCAAGGTTCCCATAGACCCTTCTAACTTGTGCACATCTGCACAAACATTGCGAACGTCTGACACGTAACACTCTTTCCCAATAAGGGTCTCCTTTCCTCGGGGTAATACTCACATATGTGTCCTCCCAACCCATAAAATTTGATTCTCCTTACATTGGTGCCACTAACTCTATCCAACTTTCATCCTAATACTGCTACGGTCTATGCGTTACCCTACCTACGTGAAACTAGTATAATCCTACATATATCCCTAGCTCCCAAGGCCTCTCTCAACTTCCGACATTTGCTTGGTTTCATGCGTGGTACGTCTCGCCAAAGCAAATTCCAAACAAAGAACCCTCCCGTTACACTACTCCCTCGCGTTGTCTGTCATCTAGATATAGCGACCTAAGGCACACCAGCGGGACATCCTAAGTCCTACCACACTAAACTACGAACGCATTTATACTATTCTATCCTTTCGCCCATACGAAAGGAAACCTAACTAATCGAAGTTCCCAACTCTCTGAAAGAGCACTACGTACACCATACCCAACACATATCTTCTTCAAAATTTGCCTTTTCATTAAGGCCTGAATATAATCCTCAAATCAATTTCTATAAGTCCTACTTCACCCACCCACTTGTGGTGAGAGGACCATTTTAGTGCTTTTCCATAGCACAACATTTTCATAAACATACCGTCATCACATGGCTCATAGTCTATAGTGGTTCATCCACACTATAAGACTTTTCCACGAAACTAATATCCTTGCATCCTATAACATCTCTCCACTCCTGACGCCGTTAAGATTCATGTGTGGAGCGTCTCGCAAAGAGAAATCCAAATAAGGAACCCCTCCACACACTCCTACTTAACTTTGTCGGTTATGGAGGTCCGTTATTTCGAACATGCAACCGGTAAAACACTATCCCCTTTCAACAAAAGGTGGTCTGAACTCCCATCTCTAACTAAAAGTCACCCCACCTAGTGCTCGTACTAATATTTAGTCCTCGCGCAAACCAATGATGAGCTTAACCTTACAGCTCAATAATAATCCAGCGGCCTTAAATCATATCTATAAGGTCGCCACGCACTCACATCATAATAATGAAACCTATGCTCATCGAAGTTCCATTTACCCATATTAATAAAGGCGAACTCAACCTGTATCCAGGTGAGATATCGCAACAACAACTTGTTCCCTCCAGTAACTGCAGACATGATAGTCTTGCCATCATTAGCCTGTTATAGCTCCGATCAACCCATAACATCATACAATATATACAAAATATAAACACCCGCCTCTATGACGAGTGAAAGAAAATAAAATTCTGCTACCGCGAAAAATACATAAGCCTACATTATTATGTTATCGAGACCGCCACAAACTCAAATTACACACACGAGTCTAGGGCTAGCGAAACACGGTGACTTATCTAGCCACGGCAATTATACCTCTCCCTTCATTGAGGTAAAACTCATAACAACAACTTCGTTTTAACAAATTCCCCGGGTGGATGTCCACCAATGGGGTCCTCGAACATACACATTCTCCATAAGTGTTAGCAACACTTCTCTAGTAAGCCTATTGTTCTTCGAAAGGACTCATTATTTATTGTACCTACCTCACCTCGGTACAAGGTTCACTTCTCCTTATTACTCTTTATTCACCATCGCCTATCCAAAACAACATTCTTTTCATTCTTGGTGAATCATGGGGACTCATGGTTAAAACTATCCGTAAGACCCCTTTCGAATCCTTACTTCACTGGGAAACTTTAACTTTAGTACCACACTCTACTATAGCGGTACTACGGTACTCATAAGTACTATACTTTATTAGTCGTTGAGGCAATCCTTAGAAAACACTGCAAAGGAAGTGACCTCGACTACGGTCCTCATTCCCGACTTCTACTAGCTGCTCCCACTAAGCCCCACCTCCTGCTGCCATCCAAGCCTCGCACATGGATCTCGAACGAACGCGCAAAAGATTACTATAATCTTCTAACATGGAAGGAGAATGAAATCTCACAAGAGAAATCATCAATCCTAATCCTGAGGCTCTATAACAAATCGAGAGCAACGCTGAAAGCGTAGTACGTCCGCACAGATTCCTAAGGACACTAGAACCTAATGCTCTGATACCATCTGTGACAACCCGCCTAATAAGATACCGGGCGATCACTCCTATATCAAATTTTAACAGGAGTATCATATGGATCATTCTTAGCATCACTATCGAAAATCCATTTAATTACTAATAACCTATTAGTCTGGCGTCAAAAACTTTTACTTAATTACTCTTTTCAAACAATTATAAATAAAACATATACACAGTTTATGCATAAATCAAACTGAAAGGAAAATGAAATGAAATAAAATAACCGAACACTCAGTTCAAATTATACAACCATATCTAATGAGGTTCTAAAAGAATAAATAAATGCAATTGGACCATTGGTCCAAATATTTACAAAGTACCTCCTATCTAGATTACAAGGATAGAAGCGTCTATCGAAAACCTGCACGCATCCACAGCTGCTGCAGCAGACGTCTGATTTCAAAAGAAATGCCATCCAGGCGTCCCTGTGTCTGGACACCTATATATATATAATATATAGCAAGAGAGGAAAAGTAGATAAACGGGTCAGAGCCCGAGTTTGAAAATATTTTGCAAGTGCATAAATGCTTTATTATTTTGAATAAGGTTTTATCTCATATTTAAGTTGGTATCGCACTCCCATGAGATACCCCTTACCTCTCTCCTAACAGTGCACTACTAGCGCATCCCTCTAAACATCCTAGTCAAGCTACTCTGCTAAACTAGTCTATCACCCAACTACTATCTACCCTAGATAGTCCAAGTGCTAAGGGATAAACTTCCCTCCATTCTCAACACTACACTAAGTTCATGCATGGGGTGTCTCACGAAGCGAAATCAAAACAAGGAACCCCCCTCCCCCTGATACACTACTACTTGGCAGGGTTAATGGTAGAGATCCATTAGGCCCGTAATACAAAACAAATGTATAAATACATATATATATATATATATATATATATATATATACATCTTACAATATACATCCGGATAATATCTCCCGGACTGAGGTTTACCAATTCAATTTCATCTTTATAATACACATCCGGATCTATCTCCCGGACTGAGGATTTGTATACAAAGTATTTATCAATACTTATCATTTTCATTTAAAAACTTTCCATTTCCCTTCTCATATCCAGGAAATGTATTTAAAAGCCAACTTATTAGCATGGATTGCTTTAACATGTCGTATACCTTTTTAAAAGACAGTTTTATTAACATAAAAATGCTTTTCCAAGTTAAAACATCCCATATCCCTTCCTTTATCCAGGAAATGTAATTAAAAGCCATTTTTATTATCATAAAAATGCTTTTACCATATCATATGATTCCGCTTTCCTTCTTCCATCCGGGAAGCGTTACCGAAGCCAACCATTTATCCCATTTCCCTTCTTCCATCCGGGAAATGCGTTTAAAGCCAATTTATTATCATAAATTGCTTTAACATATCTAAGACCGTCCCTCTGGGTTTTCCCACTGGACGCGCCACTAAATGGCTATCATCTTCCAGGGCCTATAAAACAAGACAACCTGGGAACCTACCAACGTCGGGAAGCGGCCATATGCCTGCAGGATAGTCATGACCACACCTAGAATCACCTAACCAGCGCAGAAAAATATAATCGCTCATATGGCCTATAGGACTATATCCACCCTGCATTCATTAGCCAGGGGGATTCACCATACGCACGTACCTTCCCTTATGATAGCGATTCAGAGAGGCGTGTAACCATAATTTATCAATTATGAAAAATCATTTGTCTTTCCATTTTGAAAATATTCATATTTACATTTTCAAAATCGTTTACATTATATCATATATATATATATATACTTTAATGACATAGTATATACATATACCATATATTCCTCCTAGAATATATATAAATGTCCATATTTGCCAATCACATCTAGCGATGACCAATAATCCCAAAGATTCTCTCGAAGAATCATAATCATGCTTTCATATGCGCATGATACTAAACCTAAAGTATTTCTTCACTTCGATAAATACTAATTACCTTAATCATCTCTTAAGGATTTATTGGATATCTCCAATTATACTAATTCACTCTAAGTGAATATCTTATATATGTATATATAATCCCAATTCCTCAAGTCCTTTAGAACATAACCCTCTATAATACTCTAATTTAGAAGGCCCTTAAACTTTAAACTCAAAGAGGAGAAAGAATAACAATCTCCAAAATCTTGGGCTAAAAACAGGGTACCGATCGACCGGTCCTGGACCCCCGGTCGACATCGGGTTGCAAATAAGCCTACGAAATAAAGCAGTAGGCCCTTTCTCCTTAACGCTGTCGACCGGCCATAAGGGCGCGGTCGACCGGTCACACCAGGTCCTCAAAATTTTATTCCTCAAATCCTCCATCCAACAACCCAATTTCATTATCGGGGTTTCAAAACTACACAAAAAATCATCCCAAACATCTACACGATTAATTATAGCCTTTATTTTTCCAATTCCCGATTTGATTTCCGAGTTGATGATTTCAACCCGGATCTTCCAGCTTGTAAAAATCATATCAAATCGAGAAAAAATCACAAAAATACGCGGTCATCACCCACACGACCATATTGAAAAGAGATACGAATTTTGTGTTTTGTCCGAGAGCTAAATCAATTCTCTTCCTGGCCGAAATGGCCCCACAAGCCACGGGTTTACTATTCATTGTCTTCCCCAAAATCCCAAACTCCATTTTCTCCATTTTTGTTGTTTCTAACCTCATCCAACAACTCAATAAACATATAATCTATGTTTTACAACTAACACATCAATTATTTTGGGGTATTAAACCATTTACCTTAGATTTAAACCCTAAAACCATAAAAACCCAATTTTGGCATTTCTCCCATTTCAATTCAATTTTATACTCCATTAGCATGGTTTTAACACTAAAAATCTTTAAGAGTTTACATTACACCAATATGTAAACTCATATCTAAGTTTTCCCCATTTTATTTTAAGGTTGTACCAACTATGATATGAAATAAATGCATAATTGAAATAAAGCAAGTAAACACTTGCCTGGAGGATGAAATCCGACGACCTCGAGTCGAATCTGGCGGAGTTTGGACCGAAACCTACCTTTTCTCCTCTTTCTTCCTTCCTCTCTCTCTTCTCTCTTTTCTCTATTCTCTTTCTCTTTTTCTCCCTCTCTCCCTCCTTTTATAAGGAGGAACGGGTTTTAATCCTTAAAACCCAAAAACGACTCGGTTACTCAATTACGAGTTACTTTTACCTCTAAAATTACTCGAAACTCAATTTCGAGTTTCGAACACTCTTTTCCGACTATCTCGAACATTTTGAGTCTCATGGCGCAGTTGAAATTTTCATCCGAGGTACTTGACCGCAAATCACTATTTCAACCCAAAATAAATAAACGCGCTATTCTCAATAAAATATTATCTGCCGTCACTTTACCTAGCAGCGACATATTAGTAAAATACTCCAATTCATTTACTTAACACCAAAAGTAAACACATCACCAGTCGAAAATCATCTAATCCTCAAAAATCCCAAAAATCACTATTTCGAGAAATTCTCCAAATTGCCAATTTATATCCAATTATGTAATTTAATGGTCTCCAAAAGGACAGGTTGTTACATATACGCTCCTTGCTCCTCAAGCCAGAGGCCTCACCCACATCGCATAATTTTTCATGATAGCATAGAGGGGGTATGCTTCACACACACACACACACACACACACATATATATATATATATATATATATATATATATATATATATATATATATATATATATATATATATATATATATATATATATATATCATTCACACAAGATATAGATACATTATCACATCACATAAATGTATACCATCACACAAGGTATATATATATATATATATATATATATATATATATATATATATATCACACTATTTACATACTCTTATTAAGCTCTTAGGCGTAAATGAAATAATATCATTTATTAGTATATTTTACTCTCGATATACTATTCGTCAGTAGCTCGGATGACTTTCCCACTTTGTATACACTATACTATTTCTCACTCGAAATTTATACCTCACTTCTATTTGTATGAATCATCTCTCAATTCTACTTACGTTGAGTATATTCTCTATATCCTTATGCACATCGATCAGCATTTATTATTCATAATCCATAATATGGCTAAATTTATCATATGAACCTTTAAAGTTATCCCATTTGGGATTTAATTCTAAAATCCATTATCACTAAGTGCATCCTAACTCTCTCTCTATTATAAATCCATAATTATCTCCAAATAGAAATCTCATTGATAATGGGCTTCTCCACTAGTCGGTGCGATACTCTCCAATCGGTATTCTCTCGAATTAAGTCAATATGACTCCAACAATTTATTATAAGGGAAACTTCCTAAAAGTCACCAAAACATACTTCTCATAAATTATGTGAAGGCTCCCGATTGATAACCCCAAACGAAACGAAACGAAACGAAACTCTAGAAAAACTTTCCCAAAACTGCCTTGTTTTTTAATCGATTCAGGCCCAGTTCGAATCGATTCGGCCCAGCGAATCAATTTTGCTTCCAAGGAGAATCGATTCAGGTTATAAGATCTGTCAAGCTAGAACATTTCGAATCGATTCGGGTTAGGACCGAATCGATTCGGCCTGTTCAGTAGCTATGGAAATGGCAATTTTTCTCCAAAATCCAAAATTTCAAAAATCATATCTATCATCTTCTCTTCATTTCTCTTCAACCCAAACATATATATAACATAAAAATTCATTATAACCCAAATAAGCCCCAAATACAGTCATTTTGACTATCTCGACCCTTCCGAAAACAACCGCACCCTAGGAATCATCATTCGAATCACTTTCTAACATCTTCAAATTTTGACCTCAAATGTCAATTTAAATTATTCTCCAATTAAAATAATATTTATTTCTCCCAGAAATAAGTAAATTATTGCCTCAAAAATCTCGAGTTGTTACACTCAGAAAATCCTAAATCAACACACTTCTTTTCTCCCTTAGATGCCATGATGGGGGTACTACCGGCTACACCGATGGTACACCCCACTGTAACAGCAATACCAACCGCTATAGGGTCTCCAAGCTAGACTTATGTCTCTCATATCTCTTGTTTTTCCTAGTTTTTTTAAGATACTAATAAATTTTCTTTTTGGTTTCCAACTCGAATACAACTCTTTACATTAAAAAGTTAACCAAATTACCATCTTACCTTGGAGTCCAAGAAACTACAAAAAGGTTCATTTTCCCCTTATGTTTTTACCAAATTCCCATAGTACCGCCTAATTAAATAAAGAGTATTTATGGCTTAACTCCCAACTTTTAAATGTGAAATCTTACTTAACCCCCAATTTGATAATCTCTTATATACCCCCTATATGAAGGGGTAATCTAAAAATGTTGAATAAAAATTATGAGTTAAGTCTAATGATTTATTTGACTTTACCCCCTTTATAATGTGAAATTAAAATTAACCCCCTACATTGGGGGAAAATTACCTGAATTATGAAAGCGAAGGGTTAAGTCAAATTAGGCATTGATATTTTGGGGTGTAATCAAAATGAGCCTTATATAAATACCTTTTAATTAACCAAAAAACACCAAGTTAATTTAAATTAATTATTTTCTAGATTAATTTAAATTCAAACTTTATAAATCGTTTTTATTAATTAAATTATTTTATTAATTAAATTCGGTAAAAAAATATGGGGTTTTACACAAAATGACAATTTTTACAAAAGAGGTGAACTCTTAACTTTCACAGTCAAAAAATTCTCTCTCAACAAACAAACCTAATTACCCCTATAAAAATAAATACCAAATTATCGTACCCTGAAATTGGTGCAAACCTAAAATGTTGCGCACATCTACCAAACCCACCAGTGTGAATCTCTTTTATATAACAAGAAAGAAACCCATATGAGTAAGAAGTCTCATGTACATAAACGAAAGGAACTTAATTGAATAAGAATTGTCATGTTCAAATAGGAACAAACAAACATTAGTTATCGACTTTTCAAATCTTATAAAAAAGTACTCACGTGAGTGAACTAGTTCCCACTTTGCCTGCAACCACATGAAACCACCAAAAAACTCAATCGAGCTAATAGTTCTACAAATCACCGCCAGAGAGACATAACCAAAACACCAAAATGAGTTCTTCCTCCAAACCCACCTGCACACGTTCACTAATGCGAGAACCCTTTGCTTTCGTGAATGACATCTTCGTTTGTCACACACCAAAATAAAAACTCTAAAATTATAACATCTTTGCCATCATGAAGGAAATCTTGGTCGATGCGAAGACACTGCTCGTAGCCTCTGAAGTCTGAACTGAAACACGGAATTCTTCCACAAAAATTCTAGCCAACCACCAGCAATGTACCAACTAAAAATTGCGCGAATCTTGGTTTTCGAGCTAAAACAAAAAAAATGAGAATCATCTCCAAAACATATGTGTGACACCCCATAATATTTAAAAATAAATTGATTAGTTCTAAATAAAATAGTACATGAGTTTAAACAAATGAGTAATATTATAAGCATGCATGAAAAGAAATAAACTGAAATCGAAACCGAATATTTATAACGCACGATATTCCACAACTTTAATACCATCCACATGAATCAAATCTACATAACAAAATGACTAACTATAAAATATACATATTTTTGTAAGACAAATATCTCTCTCTCTCTACTATCTAAAATGCCTACTGGGATCACTCGTGTATACTAAGTATAGTCTTAGGTCATCGTGAACACCAAGGCAAGGGATAAATCACATTGCCTACCCATCAATCATATAGCCTACCATACCTAAGGCTATTGAAGAAAATATCCCCATAATCCATTGTGACACCCCGCTTAAAATAATAATGGGTGGCCAGCCTTATACTAAATTAAAATAGGAATCTCAAATGGATAACTCCTAGCATCAATTGACGAGACCAAATATAAATAAGGCTAACTACCCAAAACTATAAAGGCGGATGCCAAAATTTAAATAAAGCATGCAATGGATATCAACCCAACAATATAGAACTACTAGAAAAGGTAGAATCCACACAAGTACCATAATAAAAAAAAAGTGCTAGAATTAAAATAAAATGAGTACACAAAAGAAACTATACCCGAATAAGTTGTCGGGTCACAGACAGTACAACATCCATAAAGAAGAAATATAAAATGTTACATATGACTCTTGGGTATAAACCCGATATATAACATGAATCCTACCTCGATTTACAAAAGAATAGAAAGTGACAACAATCTAAATCCCGCCACAGTCCGCAACTGCTACGGCTCCTAAGACTCTGGGTAAAAAAGCATATGGTATCCATGCGGTAGGACACATGTAGTAAACAGTATATATCAAGGTTCTAAAAAATGAGGGGCGTGATCGAGGCGTAGAGGTAAAGCCTTAAGCCTTAGAAGCCTAGGCGGGCCTTAGGCGTAAAAATACGTGAAAAGGCGTTTAGGCCTTCTTAATATATTTTAATATTTTTTAACCGTAACAAGGCTATTAAAATACTAAAATTGTACATATCATAAAAATATGTTTGAATATATGAAAATAAAAATACTATTTGATTATTTTGGACGAGATAATGGTCCGGTTTGTAAAAAAATTCTTTAAAAGTCGATATCGTTTCATTAAGGCATTGTTGTTTCAGAAAAAGTGTGCCTTAAGGGTTTTACCAAGAATAAGGCGTGAAAGGCGTAAGGCGAGGCATTTCTCCCAAGCCTCGAGCCTAGGCGGAGCCTAGGCGGGTTTTTTAGAACAATGGTATATATATATATATATATATATATAGCAAAAGAGGAATATAAACGGGTCAGAGCCCGAGGTGTAAAAAGTGTTTGCAGCAAGTGTGTTAACCGTGCATAATAAATATAAATGCACTATTTCATAATTAAAGTGGAATCGCACTCTCGTGAAACCTCCAAACTCACCTCTCATCTACAGCGCGCACCTAATCGTGTCCTGGAACCTTAATTAAGTTACCCCACCCACTTAAGGACAACCTACCTTACCATACGCACGCCCTATACCCGCATGACCTGCCATCCTAATATAACCCAAGAATCCTTTCCATTCTAATCACACCTAAATATATATTCACATATATACCTTACTAGGCTCTAGTGGTTCCAAATATTAACTTAATCCAGTTATAAGTCTTAGTACGTCACACATTAACATTAGGTTTCAATATAAGAGTTTATTCTCTAAACAACATACATTCAAGTACTTATGACAAAACTTCTCTCCACTCACAACTTTGCACTGCGTTTCGTGCGTGGGGCGTCTCGCAAAGTGAAATCCAAACAAGGAACCCCCCGATACACTACTCCTTGACAATGTTGATCGTAGGGATCCATCATGTCTTCTACACAAATCCTACTACTACAACTACTAAATTATTGAATACTATATCTAAGAACATAATTAGAATCTTTATCTAACTCCTTGGGTCGATATAGCCGCAATTTTCTCTAAGTACGATCTTCCAACCCTGATAAATTAGTACACCAAAATCGCCCAAGATGTACATACAAGAAAGTTCATATCACCTTCACCTATATATATATAAGCAATCATTCATTCATTCCTATAACCACGTATACATAACACACATAATGTACACTTTGTAATACACATAACATAAATGGTTATAGGATACAAAAATACTGTACCATGCTATCATCTTCCAAGAATTACTCACTTTCTCCCAAGGTCACCACCTATCGGACTATTATCACACCGCCATGGCGACAAAATAAAACCTAACGTATGGGAAGCGGTCATAGTTCCTAACCGGAAAGTGAGAACGACTCATACCCAAGACTTCTCACCCCCAAAATAAAATCACACAAATAACAATGGACGACTATGACCTGGGGACTATCCGTACCTTGCTCCTCAGGCTAGTGCCTCACCCTCATCGCATAACTTTCCATGATAGCATCTGTCGGGTATGCTCACACAATCAATATATATATATATATATATATATATATATATATATATATATATATATATATATATATATATATATATATACACACACACTATCTCTCGTACGTATGTATGAGAATTTATAAACTCGGCTATAATTGTACATAATCCTCAATATACTAGTCGTCATTCCAAGCGCATTACCTTAATTCGTTATATAAATACGATCCCTCACTTGAAGTATACTCATCCATTTCCCTATGATACGAATCGCCTTCCAAAGCATCCAACATTAAGGTTACTAACCCATCGTTTAACGTATGTAACAATCATTATACATTCTGTCTATATTTGAAAGCTCATCGATATTTCCAGAAATAATCTCGACTATAGGTATACACATAACTAATAGTCTGCAAACTTCAAGCTTCATCCTAAATTTATTCCATGATCCCATCAAGTATGGGAATCTACATTATTAATCACATATAGACATATAGTCACTCTCCCGACTAACATTACCACAAAACCTTTTCGAGTTGATAGAACAGTCCAATTGTTCTAAATTCTTCCTACGATTCAATTGCTTCTATGAACCCTTAACATTAACGCATTTTCGATTTCATCTCCAGATTCTTCGTCACTAAGGATATTCGACCTGTCTCTCTTTGGTTTACCCGTACTATCTAAATAAAATCCTATCGCTTGAAGGATTCAATATAAAAGCCTAACAATCCCTCGCCATATCTTCACAACTTCCTCGAAAAGTCCCTAACCTTGCACCCTATGTTAACTCACTTTTTAAACTCTAAATGGGACTCCCATACGTAATAATTTCCCACTACATCAACGCGGCAATCTTCAATGCATACGAATGTATGTTTCCCCAAACTAGCTCGATGTTTCCCCACCATCAAAACATGTGAGAAACTCCCAATGAATCTGCAAAACGTTCTCGTACCATAATAGGATGTTCTTGAGAAACCCGATCGAAATGGATTAAAACTCATTCTAGAAAAATATAGCAAAACATCCCTGTTTCTGAATCGATTCGTCCCTTCCAAATCGATTCGGTCCTAGCAGCGAATGGATTCATCCCCAGCAAATCGATTCGGACCAACTAGACCTGTAAGTCTGCTACATACTGAATCGATTCACAAGGGGTGGATCGATTCGGCCTTAAAGACCTGATGCTTCTGTAACATGGCGAATCGATTCACAAGTGGCGAATCGATTTGTCCTGTTCAACAAGCCATGAAATAGGGTAATTTCTCTAAAACCTAAACTTTCCAAAATCTAATTTATACCACTTCCAACCATCAATCTTCATACCAAACATGTTCTCAACATCAAAACTCATCCTACATCTACTCCCCTCAATTTATACACCCTTGAACCCATGTATAAACATCAAATGCAAGGTTTAATACCCAAAATCTAGGTTTTGCTATTAATACCCAAAATCCATTTTTTTATCCACAAATTATGAAATGAAATACACAAATAAAATACTTAGCAAAATTTAACACATGCCTCAAAGTTGTAGAGGTTGAATCGTCCTCGAGATCGCATATGGGCCGGAAATCTCCAAGATATATCCTCTCTCTCTTCCTTTCTTCTTCTTTCTTTCTTTCTTTCTATTTCTCTCTTTCTCTTAAATGAGATTGGTTGAATTCGTAAGCCTCTTAAACCTTTAAAATATAAATCCCAATTTGAAATGATAATACACACTTTAAATGACTCGTTTACTCTAATTCGAGTCAAACTTACTTAAAAATATTACGAAATCGAAATAAAACCCAAGGACAGTCATTTTGACTATCTCGACCCATCCGTAATCAATAGCGCACTCAGAATCGTCTTCCGTAATACTTTATAACGTCCTCAATTTTTGGACCTCACTTTCCAAATTTTAAAATTCCCCACTTTATATAAATTTTATTTCTCCCAAAAATTTAATTTCTCAGTCCCAAAGTCACGGGGTATTACATCCATCTCGAATATGGGTACTTATATGTGTGACTCGAGGGTAAAAATTGACTAAGGAATCTCATCTACACACCAAGGTACCATAACGGTCTGAGTCGTACGTGCCCATTTTAATGGAATCCCCTAACTCAGTATGTTCTCCACGAGTACTCATGCATGGTATGCATCATATCATGAACACAATAATTAATAACCATCTTAACGAAAGGGTTTGAGTCCGAACTAGATTAAACTTCTTGAATTCCATTTGTAAGGGAAAATTTTTAATTGAGTCAATTTTCTTATAATTGGTATAATTCTAGACAAAATTGTTTGAGTCGTAGGTTTGTCATTAAGTTGTGATCCCACAAAGCCTATGGCGTGTAGTCTTGAAGTTGTTGAGGTAAAGCATTGAAGATAATATCCATTTCGTGTTTAGTGCCTATGTTTTTCTTCACACTCGGTTTATCTTAGATCACTCAAGTATGAATGCAAAACTGAATTTTGAGATTTAGTATTTTAATTAAGGATGTGTTTTCAAATTAAAATGTTTTGGGTCTTTGGAAATATATTTTTGGAAGAGTAATTTTAAAATATTTTCTGACTTGTTTTTATTTTAGAAAATTCGAGGTCGATTTTAAAATTAAAATAATTTTCTTATAGTTCAAATGAGTTTGAGATTCATTCAAACGAGAGTTGCATTCTTGTTCGAATGAGTCTTGTTTGTCATTCAAATGAGACACCACCTCAAAATTCATGTTTTCATATTTAAGTATTTCTTGTGCTTAAAAAATGTTTATGCGTCTGTTTTACAAAATTCAAATGGGTCTTGTTCGAATGAAAAATGTTTATGCGTCTGTTTTACAAAAGTTCCCATCTGTTTCCAACATCCTTAGTTTTCAAGTTCAAAATTTTTATTATTCAATAGATATTGTGATCTTGATTTTGGTACCAGAGATTGTTCTACCTACTTGAACAATTGTTTTCATGCAGTGGACTCTGTATGTGCTTATTGCGAAGAAAAAGCAGTGGACTCCGAATTCAGATTCATACGCGATTACTAGGCTGCATCGGTGGTTACCGAGGTGAAAATGGACTATGTACTATGGACACTTGCGTGGGTGGATTCTTGCATGGCACTATGGAGGAACGATAGAAGAAATGAAGAGGCATCAAGTCTTATGGGTGATTGAGTCGTTGAGTAAGACTATATCTCTCTTTGTAATTTTTTGTATCATAGTGATTGTCTGGCCTGGTCGTCCGAGGTTTTTTCCCTTAGCAGCTTCCTCGTATATTGACGTCTTCTGGTGTGATTGATTTATTTGTTTTATATTCTTTTCACCGTAGATTCATTCTACAAGGTTAATAAGATAAAATTGGCTAAATAAAATTGTTTTCACAAGATTTGTTTTTGTGAGCTAAGATAACATTTTGAAAATTTTAAAAATTTTGACTTTGCCTAAAGAATACTGCTTAGGGTCTTTCTTAAATTGGTATCAGAGCTAGAACACTAATTTATTGTGTCTGTGATCCCTCCTCTTTAGGCATGAATCCTAGAGGGTTTGAGGTTATTAGAACACCTATTTTTTATGGGACTAATTATGATTACTTTAAAATGCCTATGAAGTCAGCTCTTACGGCTATACATGAGTAAGTGTATTTATCTGTAATTAAGGGGTGTACACCACCAGTCATGAGAAATGGAGAGGATACACGATTAAAACCTGTTGAGTCTTGGATTGATGTCGAGCACAACTTATCCCAATACAATTATAAAATGCACTTTTCTATTCTTTCTCCCTGAAGGAATTCCGTCGTATTATGACGTGTGAGATGTCTAAAGAGGCTTGGGACATATTCCAACTTACCCATGAAAGAACCAATGTTGTAAAGGATTTCAAACTCCAAAACCTCACCACCCAATTTTGAGACGATTAAGATATTGGAGAGTGAGACCCCTGATGATTTTTATACTAGATTTTTTGATATAGTCAACTCATCATTTAACTTGGGAGAGAAGATGCCCGGTAACCGAGTGATAAGGAAAATCTGAAGGTCATTACCTGACATATTTAATCCAAAGGTGACGGTTTCAAACTCTTTGGGTATTCTTGAATTGACAAACCTTGAAGAACTTGTAGGTGACCCATAAACTTATGAGCATGACATGTTTAACTCCAAGAAAGTGACAAAGAAAGAAAAGGGCATGACTTTGAAAGCCCTGAAAAAGGAAACAAAAGTTTTGGATGATGAGTCTGACATCGAGTATGAAATTGTGGCCATGTTGGCAAAGAAGTTCAAGAAGTTTCTTAAGTTCCGAAAGCAATAGAAAGATGAAAAAAGGTTTAAGAAAAACAAGAACAACAAGGTCTATTGCTTCCCTACGAATCGGAGTGATAACATTAAGAGGGATGATTTGGATAGATGTTATGGTTGTGAGGGTTATGGCCATAGGGTAGCTGAGTGCCCCCACTAGACTTAAGAAGGAGGGAAACATATCTAAGACATTTAATTCCACCCTTAGTGATAGTGATTCGGAAGAGGGAGATGATCCCTCCAATGAGCACAACTTCACCACATTCATTGCTAGTCATGTGAGCAACGGAGATCAATCTTCCCATGAAGATACTCCTTTGGATGACACTTCTAAGGCCATAGTGAGTGAATCCTAAGTGAGTGAGGATGAGGATATAGAGGAAAGTTAGTTACAAGCTTCCTTATGTGAATTATATATTTAAAATTTGAAGGTGAAGAATGTGAACTTTAAGTTGGAAGCTAAATTGAAAGAATGTGCCATAGGAAATATTAACGATGAATTGATTGAGGATCTTAGGGCACGTGAGAATAATTTTGGGGAGAAACTAGAATACGTTGAGGGTTAGAGAGATAGTCTTCATGGTTTTATGGAGGCTATGAAGAAGGTGATTCTAGAGTTTTAAGAGTGTAGGCATTTACTCGAGTCTAGGATAGGTGAGCTTGAGGAGAAATTGATAGATTCGAGTGAGGTTAAGTTTGATTTGGAAGCTAGGTCGAAAATGTTGGATAGCATGTTAGGCACCATCCAAATCAAAGATGATAGATGTGTAATTTGATTCGATGATCGTGTTGCTCTCATTCTCAAATCCAAGTCTATTGATATGAGAGAGTCGACTAGGAATGCTAGGAAAGGTCAACCTTTTGGTAATAGTCCTCGCCGTATTTACACTTTCACTCATTATGTAGGAAGGGTCTCCATAGATGATTGTGTTGCCATCTTAAGAATGTTCCTAGGAAGTCTAAGAATAGAGTCCATTCAGTACCCAAAACCCCGATTCATCATTACACAGATACTTGGGTTAGGAAATCATATTTAGAAGCTTTAGGTATTAGTCTTGGTGATTCTCATTTGCTTGCACGCGGTCCTCCCCATGTTAGTTCTTATGGTTGAGTGTGTTTGTCGTGTTTGTCATACTTTAGTTGTGTCTTTTGATATATCTTGTCTAGGGTTATGACTTATATATTTTTTATTATTATATTTTTCTTTCTTGAGTCATTTTGAGAAAAATACAAAAATATTTTATTTTCATATATTTTTGAAAAAACACAAAAATGTTATTTCTTTTGCGTTAAACATATTTTGAAAAACTCAAAACGATTTTTAGTTTTTGTGTCTTCATTATACACTTATGGTATGTCATATTGGTGTGCTTGAATTGAATTCTCAACACTTCGCAATTTTCACATGGCTAGGACATTTGGTCATGACTTTAAATACTTAGGTTGAACTTAACCATGAGTTTCATGGACTTATTTCGAACTTGACTTACATTGTGGATTCGACTGTGTATATGCCACCACACACAGATGCACGAGATATTTTGAATGTTTAACTTCTCATATACATCTGACTTTAGTGAGACTGTCTTTCAATCTTGTCATCTATGCGTATTTATGACTTAGGGGGAGTTGTTCATGTAAGAACTATTGCCCATGAGGATATTTATTTATTATTTAAAAAAAATATAATTGTACACGAGAAAGGGCTGCAAAAGCCATTGACTTTGCATGAAAAAAAAAACTGTTGAAAAGAGGCCAAGAAAAACTAAGGCAATAAAAAGATAAAAAAATTGCCAAGAAGGGCCAACTTAGGATATCTTAAAAGAAAAGATAGTACTTTAAAAGAATCATGAATTATAAAAGAATAGAAAAATATATATATTTATCTTTTGAGGGAATTTAGTCAAAGAATAATGGGTTGGCACAATGAGTCCTATGTTTAATGACCGTGCCATGATGCTATTTTTGGTAGAATCGTTAATATCTAGACTTGCGTGCATTGTGTATGTTTTCTTCATTAAGTTCAAATTTTTTTTCACATGTGGCTAAAACATACTTTGAGAATATCTTGTGGTCAATTAGATCTTCTTGATCATATCTAGGTGTTTGGCTCACGGTTCATGTGTTTTAGTTCAAACCCATTCACTCCATTCCATGTTTAGGGACATCGATACCATATTACTGTGTATCTCTTATGTTCTTGAGTTGGTTTTTTACATTCTTTTTATTTTGTGTGAGATAGATGTTACTCATGACTTTACTTTTTTGGGTTGAGTATTAGTGTTTTGAGGAGAGTTTTTGAGTTTTTAGCGGTCGTTTGAACGAGTACCCTGCCGTGTTCAAACGAGTTAGAATTCATTTGATGTTAGGTCCTGACGAGTATCTATCCCGATGTGACACCCCGACTAATTAAATACCGGGTAGCTACTCCTTTATTAAATTAATTCAAAATGCCAAGTTGGCTCAGCTAATTGCATCACTGTCGAAAACATTTTATTATTACTAACCACCTAGTATTTAAAAAGTAAGTTGCCAAATTTTAATTAAAGTCTGATTAACATGTAACAAGTGTAATGAAGAATAATAACACCATTCACCATACTGAAGTAAAAAGAATAACCATTACATAATATAGATAAAGTCTGGAGGAAAACTCCTCACTACAAATCCCACAACTGAAATAAGTAAACTGAATACTAAATCAATACATACCAAAGTCTGAAAACTATAATGGAAAGATGTATCTAAAAGAAATGGGCAACATGCCCTACAACTGATAGATAATGAATCTGGAATCCAAATGATAGAAGCGTCTACAAGCAAATCCATGTAGCTTCCACAAACAGCTACAGCTCGTCACCTAAATGAGTATCCTATGCATGGTGTCCTTGTGGCTGGGCACCTAAAATGGTTTTACAAGAAAAGTAGATTTGAAAGCAAACGGGTCAGAGCCCGAATGTGGAGATATTTTAAAAACCTGCAAGTGCTTTAAAACATTTAAAACATTAAATGTAAAATACATGTTAGGACGTGCACTCACATGATATTCTCACCTCTCGTCTAACTGTGCACTCCTAACGTAAGTACCCATCTAAAACGACACAAACCACTAGCTAAGTGACATCATATCTAGCTAGGCTGTCATAGGTTTTACTCTTATTACTCGGTTCCCAATTAACATTAAAACGATCTCAATTAAATAGGGGCTTAACGTAAATTCGGGTTCTCACAAAAATAATACAACTTGTTATAGATTATCCCTCTATGTTATTCCATAATTACACACAATACCATATGAAAGTTCCCAGTTTATTAAGCGTATCTTATCCACAACATAAATATACAATATAAGCAACCCGAGACTAAGTTGCGGTGCACACATACTCTGCTATCCATCCTGGTACATCACGTACATAAGGATCACATATTCCGAATCTCTCAGGAATAGTTCACAGATAACAACATCACAAATAATGGATGCGAACACAGTCACATCACATGGGTCACGTACATACCTACGCTCCCACGATCAGCGGACTTATTAACATCCCAATAAGTCTTTCTCTGACCTATGTTCATCGAGGTAACCAGTCTAAATCCGGGAAACACAAGGATTAGAGGACCCTAAGCGAACGCAAACCTCCCGTGATAGCAAGTATGGTAGGTATGTCATACACACAATTCATATACCAATACTAAGTAAACACACATCTTAGTAATCCCGTAGTTTAATTGTAGTACTATTCTCATTCTAGTACCAATATATAATATATACAACTTATAAGATTCCGTTTTATAATCATACGCGCCATAATTTATTCTCCCGTCGTAGTAGACACTCACGTCTCAACCCAAATAGTCCATTGATTTAAATCACTCGTATATACTTTACTCCTCATAATAACCCAAAAGTCCCAAATATATCAATACATCATCAAAGGAATGATATCTCTACCCTCGAACAAGTTTACGGGACTCCTAAAATCAAAGTAGGCCAAAAAGGCCTAAAGTGACAGCTCGTTAGAAGTCTCGTTCGAACGAGGCTGTTCGAACGAGATTCCAGTTCGTTCGAACGAACTGTACCTTCTAACGACATCTCGTTCGAACGAATGTATCGAACGAAATACAGTTCATTCGAAAGAAGGTTTCGAACGAAGTCTCCCCTCGTTAGAAGCGATTGGTCAACTCGTTAGAAGCTCATTCGAACGAGCTCGTTCGAACGACCTGGGGAGGCCTTCTAACGGCTGACCATTTCAAGCCCAGAATTCTTTAGTTACGTTATTCACCATTTCTACTCCTCAAATCTCCTCTAAGATTAGTCCCAACGATTGTTTTAAGGTCTCTAATCAATCCTAAACATATTATAGTCACATCCTAACACGTTTTAAAGGATTAATTCATCCTAACATCAATCAATTTACAAATCTCTACACTTTTCCCCCAATATTTCAAGAACACAAACCCTAAAATTTTAATTCATGAATTAACCCAATATAAATCCGTTTTTATTTCATCCAATCACTAATATCATCAGTATAATCATCTACCTATCATTCTACATGCAATTCTCCTCAAGATTTCAAGTTCTAAGTTCCAAAATACATGGGTTTTCATTTTACACCAAGAACAAATCAATTTTATTAAATTCCTATACATGGAAAGAGCATTCTCTGAAATTAAATGATATTAAACCACTTGCCTCTAGTGTCTCTCAGTTTTGTGTTGATTTGATGAAGCTTTTTCTGCAGAATTCTCCTCCTCTCTCTCTCTCCAAGCTTTTCTCCAATGGTGGCTAGGGTTTGTTTTGGGGAAACTTAGAAAACCTAATTTTAACAACCCCCGTAGCTTGTTGGGTTAATATGGGTTGGTTAGTGGCTTAGTGGGTCAATTCCCAATCAGATTAAAACTCCCAATTTTCGTCACTTTTAATTCTCCAAAAATACAAAATTACCAAAATGCCCTTTATGTTGCCGGTATGGCCTAAAAATACCCCGGGACCCAAATTAAACCCCCGGCTAGTGTTTTCTGACTATCTCGACCCTTCCGGACGCATTGGCGCACTCAAAATGACCATACGGTTAATAGAATTTAAAATCACTTTTATAATTAAAATAATTATATCCTGACGAGACTGTCACACGCGTCCCAATAAAATGACCAAATTGTCGTATATCAATCTCATGACAAATTTCATAATTCAATATTCATATAACATCATATATGCTCAATATAGTCAAATACTAACTCACATCTCGCTAGTATTTTACCCGGATTAATTTCCAATTAATACGCATTTAATTAATTAATCCCATAAATAAATATCACAAAAAATACGGGGGTATTACACCCGAGTTTTATTATAAACAATATTGGGTCGTCATAAGTTCATTAGATGGTTTCTTCAAATGAGGTTCGAACAAGTATCCATTGTTTCATGTCGCTTGAAGCGAGAGTGCTTTCATTCTTACGAAATGTCACAGTCATTAAAACAACTGTTTGCTTGGTTATAACTATATCCGTTTTCATTTGAACGACCCTTAGTTTCCATTCGAACGACGTTCAAAGTCACTTTTTAGGTTTTTACAGCCGCATTCTGCCGTTTTACCCTTCTTCTCGCGACTCTCTTCATAGTTCCTGCATACCTAAGTCGCCAATGTTGAGCTCGTGAAGGTTTATAAAGCTCTATTTCTTGATTATTTTGGGTTATATTGCTATTTCATCTATTATAGTGACATTTTCTTCAGGTATTCATTGTTTATTTCGAGTTTTTTTGTTAGGGTTTGAAATGATTTGGATTTATAATTATGGGCCATATTTTCTACATACATATACCATTTATATGCATCATTTTCTTGACATTTGTATGAATGAAAATTGGTTTACAAAATTTTAGGTTCAAAAACATTCATTTGTTGGGGGCCTTTTGCTGTTTTGTTCATTATTTTTTTTTGTGTTGTGTCAGTATTTTCCCTATGTTTGGTTGTGTACAAGTCCCAACCTATCCAGCAATGCTAAAATAAATATTAGCATTGGCGGAGTTAAAAGGGGTTTTACAATTAAAAAAAATAGTGCAAATTAATTCCAAATCAAATATAGATAGATCCAAACAAAGTTCACAACAAAACATATTGCAAATTAAGTCCAAATAAAGATAACTCAAACAAATTTCACAAAAAACGTATAATGCAAACTAAGTCCACATATAGATAGCTCAAACAAAGTTCAAAACATAAACTAAACATATTTGAGCCAACAATCCAGCCAAATCAAATATCCCCCCAATACTAGCTCAACAAAAGTTAATTGTCCACCTTGAAGAGTACCAAACAACCTAGCATCCGGATTCATCACTTCCTCCACATATACTTTCCTCTCCCCGACTCCAACTCACTTACCATGACATATATCCTTTGTTGCATCTGTCACGACATACCCCTTTGCCAATTCTTCATTATACCTATCAATCAAGATGACTTTAGGATTGTCGGTAAGAGAAGGTGTGGTCACGCAAACAGGATGAGAAGCGAATGCAAAAATATTATCCAAATTTTGACAGAGATTACTATGTTGTAGACTTTTATTGGATGCATGCTCACTTATCAATGTGATTGGTGGACCCTTTTCGTTTTGATTATTGAAGTCATCAACCAAACGTTGTATAGCATCCTATGAAAAAATGGATCAAACAATAGTAAGTTAATATCTATTATATCTAGATAGGTCTTTTTAATAAATGAAATTATATAAAATACATATATACCATAATTTGCGTGTTATTTTCCTCAAATCTTCTATTGATGAAAGAGATGATATCTTCCTTCAATTCATCCACATCATCATTTGCCTTATTTCTTTGTTTAAGTTTGGCCTTTTCCACCCCTAAATGCATCAACTGCTTCTTCGAAATTTGGGGACAAACTGCATGAGCTCCTCCCTTTTTCTCCTTCCCAAAAACTTCTATCAACTCCTCATTCTCTATGCATTGGCTCTTGCTACTACCCTCTCCACTCTCGCTCTTTCTTTTCTCCACCGCATCCACTACTTTATCATATCAAATTAAAGTTATAAATCAAAATGAGAAAATTTCATTAATAAACGCAATAAATAATACTAAAAATACTGTTATTTTTCATGTAAATACGCACATAGTAAATCTTAGCATTGTTTAAGACATTCCTCATTTTGTCCTCGTGTCCCCCAAGCCATGTATCTAGTCGCGTTAATTCTTATTCTGGGTTCGATAGAACCTACAATTTAAATATCACAAATTATACACAAAATTAGTGCTGATAATTGAAAAACATTATGATACATACCATTTTATATTGCAAAGTAGCATAGGTGCGACGCCCAAGTGTATGGGAATATTCTAAATTGGTTCGATTCTTGAAATTTTGAATGTTTTGTGACTTCTTTTTTTCTTTCCTTTCGTTCTCACAAAATAATCTCCATATGTTGGGATCATCACCTTTCGGTAGGACTCCATAATTGTCTTCGGTAGGCAAAAAACATCTAATATTACTTTTGTGTGTCCTAAACTTCTATGCAAACCTTTTCTCCATCAGCGGGCGGGCCACCTCCGATTCAACATCTAACTCAAATCCTACCATTAAAGCATTCCAAACATTATCTTTGTAATTGTTTGGCACAACTCTCCAATCTTCGTAACTAATTGGAATATAAGATCTAATAAGATCACCGACATGAGTGCTCCGTCTCCTACTCCACGGATCGACTACACTCCCATCCCACTAGAACAGTGACTCTCATTTTACCATATTGGGTCATATATTGTAATTGTTTAGCATTTTTATGCATTTTTTCTTGCTTATTTTTATTTTCGCTTGAGGTAAGTTGCTTCGAACCTCCATCGACTAATTCTTGCTACAGATTGGATGATATTTGTTGCGGTGTTGATGACGTTTGTTGTTTCGAACCACCACTTGCACTTGAAGCCATGACGCCCAATACAGTGCTGCCAAAACAAAAAATAGATGCCAACAATAGAAATAACAGTCATAAAATAATATGTATTGAATTATCATATTACTACAACATCAGCATATTGATAGAGATATATATAGAAATCACAAGATGATATCATTAAAATCATAAGTCGCTACTTTCAACGGTTAACATACCACCAATAAATTTATATATTAACAACGGGGTAAAACAAAACGTTGTCATGTTGGCAAAACAAAACATCTTTCAACGGTTACAATATCCAAAAGAAAATATTAAAACAACTAAATGGAGTCGTATTGCTTGAGCAAACTTTCCAAGTGCGGTTGGTCTTCAAGAATAGATTGGAAGATTGTTGGTGTCTCTAAATCGTCCACTTGACTCGTCAATCTCTTCGATGAATGTAGAACAAACCACCAATTGGGATTTTTAAGATCTTTCGAATAAAATACTTGACTAGCCTCGGATGTGACAATGGCGGGCTCATCATACTCATTATCAACGCTCTTAAACTTACCATCACTAAGTTGGAGTTCGTACAAAGCTTACAACCATAGTCTTATCCTCCACTCTCACCCAATCACAATAAAATACCACCTCTTTAAACAAGGTATAGTCCAGCTCAATAATTTATTTGATAACTCCATACCACATAGTCCAAGTATTTTTGAGATTCTTATCACTTTTTCTAGCTCGAAATTACGTCCATGCCTTCAAGCAAACGCCGCTATCCTGTGTGACTACATTATCTTCGTGATACTTAGGAGAGAATACGAAACCATTTACACGATACTTTTTATATGTTTTATCCTTGAATTGCGTCCCTTGAAATAACCACCACAATGTTTCATTTGTATTCGTCTCTCCTGATTTCAGCAATTGTTTGATGGAAACAAATCATAATTACTACAATGTTTCAATTCTCATCATACTTAATGGAAAGATTAATAAAAATATTAGTATTTAATTATATAATCACCTTCTCAGATAACCAAGGGATAAAAGAAGTTTGTTTCTCCACTTCTATTATTTTAATCCCCTTCCCTTTAGCACGAGACACGGATTTCAGTGATGCTGCATACTCACTGCAATATGTAGTTTGATATAAGTAATTATAACTCAAAATTATAATTAATTCTTAACTATAAACAAACAAAAGAACTCAAACCTATAGTAGTCTCAAAGTCTATCAACATTTTGTCAAAATAATACCTATCGACGTATTTGATGAAACTGTACGGGTCCGAACATTATAGTCTTATCATCAAGTAAAGGCACTTCATCAGAGAACTCTCCACCTTCCTCTAAAAAGGCTTCACGTGAGCATTTTTTATTTCCATCATATGGATTTGTCATGTACTCCATGCAATATCTAACAGATTCAACAACAACATAGGATCCTGCAATGGAACCTTCAACATACCGCTTATTGATGGGTATATCTTTGAAATCTTTCATCATCCTATTTGTATAAGGTAGTAAAAATTAATAACAATCATTATTAACTTAAATGGGGCGTATTTTATTATATTAAAGGGTTAAAAAATCACCTTTCGAATGGATGCATACAATGAGTGTCGGTTGGTCCACAAACCAGGGCTTCATCTGCTAGATGCACAGTGAGGTGAATGCTAATATCAAAAAACATAGGTGGGAAATATTTTTCCAACACGCACAATGCTTCAACAATCATGTATTTGTCTCTTTGGATATCTTACCGAATTAGGACCTTAGAACACAACATGTTAAAGAACAAACTTAATTGTTGGATTGCTCTTCTCAAATCTCGATGCTTCAGAAGGGCATGTTGGAGGAACACAGGTAGCAGATGTTCAATTATGACATGATAATCATGCGACTTTAAAGAGTGCAAATATGGGGGACTAAGACTTACTATATTGCTCAAGTTAGAGGAAAAACTGGTAGGAAGCTTTAAGTCCTTTAAAATTTGGCAGAATTATCTTTTTTCTTCTTTATCCAAGATAAATGGTGTTGTTCGTTTTATCATTTTTGCAGTATGTCCATAAACTTGAAGTCATTGACCGTTGTGTATGCCCATACCCTTTATATCCAATCGCCCCTTTTCAATACCATTTGTTTTATTATCATCAAGAATTGTGTTTATTAAATGCACTGCAACATTTTTTTCGATGTGCATCACATCAAGGACATGTCGAACTTGATGATATGGTTAGTAATCCAAATCAAAGAAAATAGATTTTTTATACCAAGCTTCTTTAACTTCAACATTATCACTCCTATTAGCATTATTAGCCTTTCTCTTCTTAGCGGGAACTTTTGAGACTTTTCCAAGTACATACTTTATATTTCTTAACTTCTCCACAAGTGCATCTTCGTTTAGTCGAATCGAAGGATGTCCAACTTCTTGTGTCCTAAGTCCCAAACCTCTACCACTCCTAAAAGGATGATCGCTTTTAAGAAACTTACGATAGTTTCTGTAAACTATCTTTATGTTGTGTTCTAGCCGAATGGATGGAGTGTCATCGCCACAAATAGGACATGCTTTGTAAACCATGTGTTACACATCCAGATAAGTTTCCATATGCGGGAAAATTATGAATCCCCCACATCAATATAGCTCTCAATATAAAAGGTTGCATTTTGTGCATGTCAATAGCTGTAACTCCTTCCCATAGTTGATTCAATTCATCTACTAATGGTTGAAGAAAAACATCAATGTCTTGACCCGGTGCCTTTGTCCCAGGAATCAGTAAAGATAAAATTTTGAACTCACGCTTCAAGCACAAAGAAGGGCCCACATTATAAGTCACGATCATGATAGGACAACAACTATAACTACTAGACTGAATACTATAGGGATTGAACCCATCTGTTGTTATTGCAAGCCAAACATTATGCCCTTCCTCGGTGAAACCGGTCCATCTACTTTTTAGCATTCTCCATTGGGATGAATCACAAGGATGTCACTGATAATCCCATTAACTTGTTGCCCGATTGTGCCATGTCATTTCATGCACTATACAAGGTATAGTATACAATCTCACTAGCCTTGGAATTATAGGGAAATGTCTTAACACTTTCATCGGTTATTTACATAACCTTTTCCCTTTCTTTGAGGCCACTGCATATCTCGGTTCTCCACACTCAGGACATTCCTCCAAATCTTTATTCTCTTTCCAGTATAAAATACAGTTGTTAACGAGCATGAATATAATTTGCTTTCATACCTAGGTCTTTCAACATTCCCTTCATGTGCAGATATTTTTCTGGTAATGTGTTTCCTTTTGGAAGCCACCTCTTTAAGACCGACAAGAGAGAGGTCACGCTATTTCCCGACCAACCAAACTGCTTTTTCAAATAATGCAATTCCATAATTGCAGAGAGAGTAGTCTCAGGACCCTCACATGAAGAGTACAATTTCTCGATAGCAAATTTATTATATTGATTATACTTCTCATTGTCGACATACGATTTTTCAGAGAATCCTTCCTGATCGGGTTGTACATAATGTTGTTCGTGCACTCCGTAACATGCATCAACTAAGTTTTGTAACCTTTCATTTTCATTGTTATCAGCTTCATCATGTCCTTCACAATCAATAGGTTCTACTACGGGACATGTTAGGTTCGATGATAGTGTTTCACCATATAAAACCTACTTAGTATATGTCATGTCTATACCATGCAATATCAAATGACCCTTGATATCTACCGTAGTGAAACGCTTCTTATTTCGGCATTTAACACATGGACAAGGAAAGGTCAAGAATTGATGGCCATTGTTTGCAATTGAAAAATTAAGAAAAGTCGCAACTCCATTTGTGTACACCTCACTTATTCTATTCCTTTTATTCATCCACTCTTTGTTCAATGTTTGTGACATTCTGCAATACCAAAAAAATATGGTTTACACATAAGTTATATGACAATATACAAAAAATAGAATTATTGATACACATAAGAAAAATCACAGTTAGAACATGTATTTTTTTTAGATGGGGTGAAACAAGAGGATGGTACCAATTTAATTTTTTTAGATGGGGGTGAAACAAGAAGATGGTACCAATTTCTCAATCGCTAATTTTTTTAGATGGGGGTAAAACAATTCGAACATGTAATTTTTTTAGACGGGAATAGGTCTCTACATTCTCCACAAATGACTCGTGTACATAACCAACCAACCACAATGAAAATTCAAACAACCTTTGTGCCACTGTCTTAAACCATACAGGGTGACTTCACTTAATAGTTATTAATACCTAAACAATACCATAACGAAGATCCAATTTATTACAAATGTTGTATGACTTTATATATCCAAGCATAGAAATTATAGGGCTATTACTGTAACAAATATATACCCACCATTTATATAAACACACAAACAAAATATATAAATAGATATAAACATAAACATCCCATAGCCTCACAACAGTGCTGGAACATAAAGACAATCGAAGATGATATTTTTATCATCAATATAATTTGAGAAAGTTGGACTCTCTATCTTATATATTAGTTATCATTTAAAAAATACAAAATCTTAAAATAGGTTTCGATGAGAGAGATATTGAGTTCAAAGGGGAAAAATTACAAAATCTAAAATATTTATGAGTTGCTTCAAAAAACAACTCATTGGGGCATGTCTTTGTCTTGGCATAGTGAACAAGATCAGAAAACAAACAGCAAAGGTATAACACATAAAATCTACAAAATGAAAATTAGGGCACAATATGTAAGAATGATTGTAAGAAGCCTCAAAACGATTGTAAGAACCTCAAAATGAGTAAAACGCAAAAAATCCACAAAATGAAAATTAGGGCACAATATCAACAAAATAACCCTCAAAATAACCAATTGAGAAAGAAACTTCGAAAATTAAGGTTTTTGTGTGTGTACATTCTTTTGTTTTGAGGGTTACTAGCAATACCACTATAGAAAGCAATAAATCTGTGAGAGAGAGATACCAGCAATACCTTCGAACAGACAGATCTGTGAGAGAGAGACACCAGCAATACCTTCGACTTGGATTTCTCAATTGTTAATGTTGATTTTTCTTCATACCCAATTCACGACATCAAGGGATTCTGTTTTGAGGGTTACCAGTAACAATCTCCTATGACGTGTGTGTGTGTGTGTGAAAGAGAGAGAGAGAGAGAGAGAGAGAGAGGGGGGGGGGGATTTTGGACGTGTGTGTGTTTGAGCAGCATTTTGAGTTTTAGGGGTGAATTTTTTCTTAAAAAAATATCTTAAAATATTCAATCAATATTAGTAACACTTATATTAAATTACTAACCGTATTTTATTGTGATAAATAGTAATGGTAAAATACTGTTAGTAATCTAAAAAATAGTCTGTTACTAAAAGAGTGTTTTGGTGTAATGACTGTGTTCTCGGTCTTCATACTCGCACTGTTGTTCGGGAGAAAGTTTTTAGGATAGCAGAATTTAGGCAATAGCCTATCCCCAACTGGCTTAAAGGTATAGATTGGGACCCCATATTTGAGATATATGATGTGATTCACCCAGTTACTGTTAGAGAGTTCTACTTTATACCTATTAAGACTTTTGGAAGTCTTTAGACCTCTGTTGGAGGAGTTATAGTTGTGGTCACACTTAATCTCATTTCACAGATTCCCAATGTTATCTTTTTGGGTCATGTCCTTGGGAGTCCAGATCTTAACAGCATTATCCATCATTATTTTAGAGATCTTCCCCCTCAATCTTCTATCATGTATCATTAGCACTTACATCCCAACTATTGTGTGTTTAATTGGTTTGCATCATCATCGGTGTATCCTCAGAACAACCATACCCTGATTTCCTATGACATAGTGTGCTTTATGTATGATGTGAGCCAGGGTCGGTCGATAGATCTTCAATCGATCATTGTCCATGGCATGTCTTTTGTTCAGCTTGTTAGACCTACTCCTGTCTGCACTACACTTCCTTTTGGTTTACTCATGTCTCGTATTTGTGAGATTTCTCGGGTTCCTTTTCTTTAGGATGAGGTCAAGCTCTTTGATATTTTGTCGATAGATCTGAACACCGTTCGGTGATCTGAGAGTCAACTTAGCGAGGCAACACATCATGTCCCCTATGATGTTGCTTCTTCTTCAGGAGGTGGTTTCACGTCGTTCCCATCTGGTCCCGCTCCTACTGAGCATCCATATACTGAAGTCGAAGATAGTAGAGACGATTATGAGCATAGGTATTATGAGGAGAGTAGACGGGCATACTTTTATAGGATGATCCGGCAGATCATCGCCGTATTTTAGAGGCTATAATAGCTAGATTTGATTCAGAGGCATAATAGTGGACAATTCAACATTCCCTTATTTCATCTATTCTGGATGAGATGAGGCGGAGAGAGTAGATCAGAGGAGAAGGGACGTATCAAAGACATAGGGATGATGGCATCGCAATTGATGATGATGACTCCGATGGAGATTTTTGAGATTTACTTTTTTTTATTCTAAGACACACTATTTTTTATGATGTATTTGGATATTTTGTATTCAGTTCTAATGTACTTGATGATACATTTATCTCTGGATTTTCACATTATGTAGTCATATTATTTGTTGGGGCATGTGATTTCTATTGATGTATCTTGTTTCACGTCTTTATTCATTGTATGCTTCATATATCTATTCACTACTACCTTATTATCCATTGTTATATGATTAATATGTTCACTGATATTGATATATTTATCTAGCCATGATATTTATTGATTTATTATACTCTTGATAGATTGGTTGTTTATGGTTTATATGTCCCATTATTTATCTATTCCAGGCAAAACGGGGGAGAGACATGTGATGTAGGGGGAGTATTACTGACATTATTCTTTTATATATTTTTATGTACCTCCATACTTCACTTTTGGTATATTTGTTTAGTTCGTGTGTAGTGATTTTCAGAGATTTAGACGTTTTGGCTACATCACATTTAGACATGATTATGCTTCGTCGGTTTTATCTACACTAATCTGTGTCCTGTATTTCTCCTTTTTGAGTTTATGGGATGGGGCATAGTTTTTTTTTGGCATGACAACCCAGCTTAGCATTTCACTATTTTTTAGTTTTGTTCTGGAATGGCCAAAGGGGGAGATTTGTAAGGGCAAATTTCCAATCGAGCCAATTTATTTGTAATTGTCATAATTCGGGACAAAACTATTTGAGTAATAGGTTAGTCATTGATTTGTGATCCCATAAATCTTGTGACGTGTAGTGTTGAAGATATTGTGGCAAAGCATTGAATATGATATTCCTTCCATGTTTAGTGCCTACGTTTTTCTTCACAATTAGTTTATCTTAGATCACTTACGTATAAATGCTAAGATGAATTTTGAGATTTCGAATTTTAATTAAGGATGTGTTTTTAAATTAAAATGTTATGGAACTTTGGAAATATATTTTTGGAAATGTAAATTTAAAATATATTCCGAGTTTTTTTTTGTTTTAGAAAATTCGAGGCTGATTTTAAAATTAAATCATTTTCCTACCGTTCAAATGATTTTGATATTCGTTCAAACGAGAGTTGGATTCTCATTCAAACGAGGCTTGTTTATCGTTTGAATGAGATACCACCTCGAAATTTGTGTCTTTGTATTTAAGGATTTCTATCAATTGAAAATACAAGAACTTTTATTGAAAAACATTTCTACACTTGATTTACAAAAGTTCCCATTTGTTTCCAAAATCCTTAGTTTTCAAGATCTAATTATTCAATAGCTATTATGATCTTGATTTTGGCACCAGAGATTGTTCTACCTTCTTGAACAACTGTTTTCTTTAGATAGACTTTCTACGTGCTGAATGTGAAGAAGAAGCAATGGACTCCACGTTCAGATTCATAGACGGTTGCTAGGCTACATCAGTGGATACTGAGGTTCATGTGGACTCGTGTACTGTGAACACTTGCATGCGTGGATTCCTACGTGACACTGTGGAGGAGCGGTAGAAGAGAAGAAGAGGTGTCAAGGATTGTGGTTGATCAAGTCGTTGAGTAAGAATACATCTCTCTTTTTAATTTTCCATATTATAGTAATTGTTTGGCTTGGCCATCCGAGGTTTTTTTTTTAGTGATTTCCTCGTATATCGGCATCATGTGGTGTGTTTGATTTATTTGCTTTATCTGATTAATCACCATAGATTCATGCTATAGTGTTAATAAGATAAAATTGAATAAATCAAATTATTTTCACAATATTAGTTTGTGGGTGTTAAAATAAAATTTGGAAATTTATAAAAAAATTGCCTTTACCTGCAGAACACTGCTTAACGGTCTTCCCATCATTTAAAAGAAATTAAGAAATCCATCTATTACCTTAAATTAAATTCCTCCAATTCCTACTATAAATAGGTCATACATATAAATTTTCTTCATAAGTCATCCGCAAAATAAAAATTTCCAAACAATTAATGGTAGCGGTAAATCGCAGGGACTAGGTCGATCTACTAAGTGCTTATGTGTTTTGAAATTTCCTTCTAAGCGGGTTGTCTTTTACAACTAAATAAAACTCAATTCAAACCTCCATTAAAGACCGTAAAACTTTCATATTTGATTCATATAACATATAAATAATGTAGCCAAAGACAAAACATGATTGGAACACAATTTTATCATCAAATCCCTAAGTAAAGTTGTAAGAACCAAATTAAAACCCATTTTTTTCTTTCAAGAAACCTAATATTCCAATTCTCAACAATTTGATTTCAATTCTCAACATAATATACACAAGATACTAGGGATTTGAATTGATTATGTTAACAAATAGAAATGTATTTAAGATCTAATCAAACACATCAATTTTTTGGAAGTTTTAATCAAAATGATGTTAATCAATTCTAATTAGTTCTTAATTACGCTAATTATGAAATTATTTGATAAATTCTCAGATTCTAGTCACTTAATTAGGGTTTTGATTCAAATGAATTGTCAAAATTTAAAACATATATAATTATATAAGCATTAGAAATTAAAATTGCCTCCAAATTGGTGTAGAACTAGGGCACCAATTTTCAAAATCATCTCTCTTCCTTTCCAACCTTCTTCTCTCCAAGATTTTATATCCCCATTTTGTGTTTTGTGTTAAATGAGCTTCCTAATGGTTCAACACTAACTCTAAAAGACCTAATTGGTCTTGGGAATAATTTGGCATCTTAAGTAGCTACCCAAACTGCTTAATTTTAAATACTCTTAACCCTCATAATCCATCATCCCATTAATCAATAGCCATTTTAGTCTTATTTTACTTGAATTATAATTAATTTTCTTATTACTATTTTATTGTTCTTAATTTCAAATTTTATTTTTATACGAGTAAGGGGCATGAAAGTAATTTCTAAATTAGACAGGGCTTCCCTAAGTAATAGAAGGGAATCAAGAGAATGAAGCAGCATGAAGATAGTGAGGCAGCTCAACGAGGTAGCTTAGTGATAGAGATCAACAAGGAAACTTACTGAAAGAGCTCTTCTTTATCTTCCATTTTACTTAGTCGGCTTGTATCTTTTTAAATTACATTGATTGTAATGTTGTAACGATTGTAATATTGAAGGTGAGGCCAAACAGTACTTGTGAAAGACCATGCCTGACAGGGCTTGGGAGAGCTTACATGCTCTATCGAATGACCTCGCAGTGGGAACTTCAGAGGTACTTGGTTTGGAGGATTGATAAGTAAAGCGGCATTAAGGCTTGTCTTGACCATCTTAGATACACCAAGTAAAACACCAAGAGACCTTTAACTGTGAAAGCTTTTGCAGAGTAACCTTGATTTCCATCGTATAGTGAGCTTTGATCCAAATGACCCTTTACCAAATGTCACATGTAATTTAGGTGATATCACTAGCCACCTACCCACTGTCCAATCTGAACTTGAGTAAACCACTGTGGTATTGGAGTTGTCAGATGGTTTGGTGACCCACCACTGTTGTAACAGTCTTCTGACGTATAGTTGGTGGGCAAAAGGCATGTATTATCATTTAATGATTATGATGTACGGTGTGTTGACCCACCGGGCATTTAATGTTTGAGTTGACCCATCGGGCATTTAATGTTTGAGGACTAAAACATCTTGGGAACGGTGTGGGGCTATTTATGGGCCTCTACCACTTCTGAGAACGAAGAGTTATCTCTAGCAAGAGAAAACACATTAGCCACAAAAGAGTTATTGCAAACTAAAGCTTACTCACCCACCATTGTCATTTATTATGAAGATTTTAATAGATAACTAAAGAGATATTAGTGGTTGTTGGTGTGTTGGCTACCTTCCAAGGTGTATCTAGGGTGTTTTCTTCTCTCTACCTTTAAACGAGTTGTTTTCGAGTTTCCTTCATTATTATTTGAGTTATACACGAGAGATTTGTGAGTCCAATCTGAGTGTTTATTATATATAATATTGTGTGTTCATTTGTCATTGTTAAGAAAATTTAGGTTACTATGTTATCACCATGTCTATATGGGTTATGCCTCTGTTTATATTACTGTACTCCTAAGGCTTCAAAGGGACTACTCTCTTATATTTGGAGACTCTACTGGGGAGGCATTCTTTTAGAAGTATGGTGCAAGATAACGTTAATCATACCCCTGACTTTAATGCCATTCGATGAAATGAAGCACATGTAGCGATGGAGCTTAAAGCTTCCAGAGATGGGGTGCCTGGGGAGGAGGTCCTCTAAATTTAAATGTCAACATCGATTTCAATGGTTACATAAGATTCCACTAGAATTATGATGGGACTAGCACAGATGGTCCTTCTAATGAGCAAGTTCTTTGGGTTTTTACAGACTCCCGTAGCTGTAATGACTTTTGGGGGAGGAATAGACATAATTCTTTTGTCACTCCAATGGTGACTCCGATAGCCACATAGAGTGCAACTCCAATGGTAATTATCCCCACCCCTGTCCCTGTATTAAGTTCTCTAGGTGTGAACAGTATTCCACTTGTGGTCCCCCAGCCCACTTCTACAATGGCTGAGAAAACTCTTGCTTCTTCCTTAGAAGAAATGAGAAAAGAGAGGCAAAAAAAATACTAAAAATGATAGCAACTTCCTCGTAGTCAACTAACGAGGTAGCATTAATATACGATTATTTTCGTACATTCTATCCTAAGTCATTCAACTAGGAACCTTACTTGAAGGATTACATTCCTCCTATCTTTAAGAAATACACAAGAAAGAAAGGAAACCCGAAGAAGAACATAAAGTGGTTTATTGAGCATTTGGGGGACCATTGCAATAATAAGAAGTTAAGATTGAGAGAGTTTTCTAAATCCCTTAGTGATAAAGCATATACTTGGTACTCTCACTTAGTGTCAACCAATGTCTTAACATGGGAGGAGAAGCACGTTCTTTTTGTCAAGAAGTTCTTTTTGGCAGAAGACGAATTTACGTTGACATAGCTGGGTAGGGAGAAGTAACGACCAGGAGAGGAGGTGGTGGTGTATGTTCAAATATTAAAATAAAGGTCCATCGATGTAAGAGAGGAGACCAAGGAGTCCAAGTTGATTTAGATCTATGCTAAAGGCTTACTCCCGGAGTATATATGTCAACCTTTGCAACGTTCTTAAAAGCTGCGAGAAACATCTCTCTGGTTATATGCCCAAACCCAATCGTGATGCCTATGATGTTCAGGCATCCAGTATAGCCCATTGTGGGACGTAGCCAAGACCCACAAGTAGGTTATGCATATGGGGGAGAATGATAAGTTAAGCAGCTCAAGAAGGACAATAAGAGGAAGTTTATCGGAGATAGGTAGGATCCACTACCATTGCCTTGTACCGTTAAAGAGGTCGTTAGTTTCTACAACACCATGTTGCAAGGAGGGATAGTCTATGCACCTAAAGATACTCCAGTAATGGAGCCAGAAGCAAAAGTGAGGGCTAACCCCAAATACCGACATATATATTAAAAGATTGGTCACCCAACGACGTCATGTTTCACGTTGAGGAAGATCATTAACAAACATGTGAAGGTAGGGACTTTGCAGATCCCTCAAGAAAATGTCAACAACGACCCATTACCAGCACATGGAACAAACCTAGTGCTGGACTATGAGAAGAGGATGAAAGGGAAGCAACATAGTTAGAGTTAGAGCAAGAAGAGTTCGAGGAAGACCTGGAGGATTGCACAAGGGGGATGGCTAACATGGTGATAGCTTACAATAAAGCAAGCACAAGGGATTTGGAGGAAGTGTAAAACTTTAATAATAATGAGATGGATTAAGGGCTAGAGTACCAGGTTTTGTTTCACTCCCCAAGTTCACAGGGTTCTTCAACTAGTTGGGGATGCCTAAGGAGATTAGATTGGAGATAACTCAGGTGATTCTGTACGTCACAAAAGAATGCAGTTACATCACTAAGATGGAAGGCGCCTATGGCTAGGTTAGTGAAGAATTTTTTTTGTTCGAGGTGAATTTCTCAGACTCCGATAGAGTTAGGATGTTCCCTCATAAAAGACCCTTATACATAACAATAAACATCAACGGGATGAGTTTTGTGAGAAAACTGATGGATAAGTGAGCTTCCATTAACATCATGCCCATCATCTCCTTCTATGAATCCAACATCTCAGAGGAAAGATTGATACCAATGCCCTTAGTGATATCTGGTTATGACAAAAAGTCCTCCAAATCGATAAGGTATATGAATGTAGGGATAGCGATAGGGAATCTCACTTAACATATCGAGTTCCATGTAATTGAGAGTCCTACTTCCTACCATCTGTTGATAGGAAGAGTGTGGATGCACAATCACGGTCTAGTTCCTTCGACATATCACCAATGCGCCCAAGGCAAATGTAGAACTAGGGCTTGAATCTTCAAAATCCTCTCTTTTCCTTTTTAACCTTCTTCTTAATCCCTAATATATGCTTTGTGTTAAATGAGCTTCCTAACGGTTCAATACCAACTTTTAAAGACCTAATTGGGCTTGGGTCAAGTTTAGGGTCTTAAGTAGCTAACCCTAAATTCCTCTTTTTAAATACTCTTAACCCTCACATTCCATCATCCTCATAATCAACAATAGAAAATAACATATTTCCTAATTAATAGCCTCATTAGTCATATTTTTACTTGAATCATAATTAAAAGTTTTATTAATGTTTTACTAGCTCTTAATGTCAAACTTTATTTATATACGTATAAGTAAATTATGACATTACATGTTACTCAGGCACACGTAAAGCACATATAATATTATATTCATAATGTAGGGAAAATAGGGAGTATATTTAGATGATCACCATCACCCAAAATATGACATACTAAAAAGTAGGTATGCACCTAAAGGTCCGAATTTAATTAACTAATTTCATTATTCATCAACAAGTAAGGAAAATTAAAACCTTTTTTAATTTGAATCAATTTTTAATTTTACCAGATAAGATTATTTAGACCAAATTGCATGAAATTGGTGATTAACAATGAAAATAAATAAATAAAAAAATCATAAATTGCCCACAACGATTTTGAGGGGAAACCCTCGCAGAAAAAACCACTATGACCCCAGCCCACAATAAATCCACTAGTACTTAAATATAATTGAAAAACTTAACAAAAACCCAAATACGACTTATATATGTGACAATTATAATCGCCACGATGTCGCTCCCTTCGTTTTGCTCATCTGCCATAGTTGCATGCAGTTGATAAGCACTCACAAATAAAAGGACTCCAGAAAAACCAAATTAGGGGTTTTAGAAAAATCGGTATATATCAAATGGAATGTGTATCTACAAGTTTTTTTAAATAGTTTAATAGTAAAAGAGATTCAATTAAAAATGTTTTCCAATACAAAGATCCTCGTTCGAACTCAGGATACCGCGTTCGAATGAGAGATTTCAATCGATAAACATTTTGATCAAGATTTATTTTTGGAAGACAAAGATCCCTTATTCGAAACATGCTTCTATCAAGAGATATTTGTTTGAAGTTTGCTTTTGCTCGATGTCCAATGCCTAAAAAATAGGTTCTCGTTCAAAGATCTCTTCGATCGAGGGTGACCTCGTTTGAACAAGGTCACTCAAAGTTGACCCTTGAAATATTTTTATAAAAATAATATTTATAAAATCTTTTTCAAACTTGGATTTCATTAAAGTCTTATCATGTCACTTCATAATAATAAAATAAACTATAAGGGCTTACAAAACTTTAAAAACCATTACCTTTACCAAATCTTAGATATGCAATGGAGTTGTCCGATTCAGTTCGTTAATCTCAATCATGACATTTTGTCTCTTTATATTTATATGATGTGGCATTATAACTCAATAGACTCGATACAAAGATAGTATTTCTCAAAGGTTTGTTCCTAAACTAAGACAATACGAACTAAAAATCTAAGGGAGTGTAAAATATGCCCTTACAAATTTCCCCATTTGGCTATTCTGGGACAACTAAAAATAAAAAGATCCAAAAAAATTACTGAATAAAAAATTTCTCTACGTCAATCTACAAAATCCCAATTCCCTTAAGACTCAATAGAGTGTATTTTTTTTAAGCAATAATGTATTAACATCACGATCCTTGTATATCCTTTACAGTTAAATATATATGCTCATGAAGTCCTAAATATACAATAGACGAATATAAAATGATATGAATTGAAAAATGAAATGAATTCATTAAACTACCCCCTCTAAATATATACTCCCTCTGAATCCCAAAATGTTCCCCCATTTTCATCTCAAATAGACAAAGGCGGGAGAAAATAAAAGACTATCACAAATCAACATAATTGAGCAAATAAGTATCATAAAATAAATATGTGCTCAATGAGATATGTGAATATATGCATGAAAATATGAACATGATAATTCATATATCAGGAAGAAATATCATATCCATATCTTAATAGGAAAAAAATAAAAGAAACAAAGATAAGCGAATATCAAGACAAAGACAATGCCAAATATATGAAATCTGACTTGTGTTATTTAAATAGACTCGAAACCCATAAAAATTAAATAAACCCCACTTATGTTATGCACAAAACCTTTTATGCAACCCGTAGCTGAAAATAATTATAACTCAATCATACTGAAAAGATTAAGTTTTTATTAGTTCACACCGATTAAGACAAGAATAAAATGCTTACGTTAACAGTTCAATAAGACCAAAGAAAAAACATATACTAAACATATAGATAGCAAGATATGTTCCACAAATTATTAATCATATCAACACTAGCTTTCCACAAAAATCGTAAATTACAAAATATATTTGTATTTTAAATATATTTCTCAAAACAAAAATATTTTCCATTTTTCTTAAATGACCCAAATGAAAATAATATTTTTTTATATATTTTTCATTTATAAAACCAAACAGAAATATGTACATGAAATACATATTTAGGAAGAATATTAATAAATTCATAGAGAAATCATGATGTACCGAAACCTAGTAAAAATGCTCCAAACTCTGTAAATGGTGCAAATCCCTTTGGATTTCATTAGGTTCCCATACCTAGTGGAATCAAGAGGTTTGATGAGTATGTGTCACAACCCGAATACAATAATGATAAATTATATTTGAATTATGCTTACCTTATGTGATATGTATAATATTTGATTTATATATATAATGTTAGGTTATTATATTTTAATCTAATTGTACCTTCAAAAATTATGAAATATCAAGTTGGTTACAAACAACAAAACTTTAAGATTTTTGGTAAGAATGTTCATGTTAGAGACTAGTTTTGACCCTTATAATATGAGAATTGGGTCAAGGTAAAAACTATCTAGTTGTAGATACCTAAGTTAGGATTGTAACACAACAAACGGTGTATCAAACGGATGTCTGAGTTATGCCAAATTTATTAACCAAGAGCAAATTTGTCCATCCTTTTAAGTGATATTTTGTAATTTAGTACACCAAATATTTCAAGTTGATTGGTTGGAGAAGGATTCAACTTTGGACGACTTTAAACTTTGAGTTTCACCTCTTTCTTCATTAATTTAAACCCTTGGTTCAATTTGAAGAATTTTTGGCCTGATAAGAGAGAAAGGAGAAGCTTAAGTAAGATAGGGTTATAAAAAAAGCTAGGATAATTCTAAGTAAATCATAAAAGTATTCCCAAGGTATAATTAGGTTTTAATATTGTTTTACTATTGGATTATACTAATTGAAACTATGGAATCATCAATTATTGAATAAAATTGTATCCTCCTCTATAGATGTATGTATATGCTTATACATAAGTGGTATGAGTAAGCCATATTACTTTTTATAGAACTCCCACGTATTAAAACTTATATTTATTTGTGTATAGTTAGAGGAATTGATTAATTCTAGTTGAAGATCAAACTAGACTCATATAAGAAAAGTATGTCCAAAAATTAAAACTAAACTTCTTGTGCTTAGACCTTGATGATGGTTGTAAGTTGGTACATAGTTGTTGTTTGCATAATTTGTTTAGATATACCTTGAGTTTGATAAAGCTTTTGTCATACCAATTGAACTCTAAAAATTATGGAACTTTAATTTTGTATTACTCAGTATGTTTATTGAAAATGGGTGGAAAATCATAGAAAGATACTGTGTAAAAAAATTATAAAAAATCTTAAAAATTGATTAAACAATAAAGGAGCTTGTAAGAAAGATTTAAAATGTTGTAAACAAATGGTCATAATTTGCTCTAAGAAGTTTAAAAAATTACACTGTCACTTGTATTGGAAGTATATTCAGATATATTTTCATAAATAAGGTTGGACACCTGTATTTTAAAATTTATGAATTTAGAATGGTTAATAATAGAGCACAATAATTTGATACCATACTAGATACCCCATGAAAGAAAATTCTCATCTTTTCCTTCTAAAGGGTATTTTGAGTACATGTTCCAATATTATATATATTGAGAAGTATAATTTTATGTGTATCTTTTTTATTTATAAATTCTTTATGCAGTATTTTCTAGGATTGAATGTTCATAACTTTATCAACATAAATACCATCATATCATCTTTACTAAAGTTTCATGGAAATATATTTCAGTGGGATTATATTTTAGTTGTATAATCATTGAAAGTTACATAAATATATTAATATGATACTTATGGTTTGAATTCAGTACTGATTTATTTGGATTGTCAGTTTTAAGGTTTAATCCACAAAGTTCAACTCCACTCGAGGGAAATACAAACATATAGTTGAGAATCCGAGTGTACTGGATGTATATGTATATTATTATGGATATGATCATGAAATTATGAATATGAAATTGCTTCATTTATGTTTACCCAAATGTGAGGTTACTCCCCGACTCAGAATGAGGGAGGATTTCCTATTACAGATAAGGGGTTTCTCCCCGACCAGCAATGGGAAAAAATTATTTGTTGTAGACAAAATACGTGAATTATGATTTGGAAAGTTGGATCATTATTTATGAATGGACCGAATACTTTTATACATAGCATTTAGATATGATTTATTGCATTTAATTTTATACAATAGTACAGTATTGATGCCTTTGTTGAGATATTTTGTTCATGGTTCTTATATTTATGTTTTTCAAGTATCCTGATTTCACTGTCAAATTTAAGAGGTCAGGTTGGGTTATCAAGGAATGGGTAAAATAATTATTTTGTTTAAATGTAAATGATGTAATTAAGTTAACTTATCCTTCAAACAAGTTTGTATAAGCATAAGTACTTTCATGTTGTGAAAAGTTTTTACTTTTATAGATTTACGTTGATGACTCTAGAATTCAGACTTGTGTCTATGGTTTGATTAATTTAATTATGGTTTTACTCACTTTAACTTTCAAACTTAATTATAAGTAACTGGATTGGGTCATGTCAATATGTTTTCAAATTAAGAATTGATAGGAACATAACTCAAACACACTACGCTTTCCTCAAGAAGCTCACGAATAAAGTGGTGGTTAATGTCTATGTATTTTATCCTAGAGTGTTGAACATGATTGCTATATATGTTAATAACGCTCACTTTATCGTAATATATCATCATAGTATTCTGATTTATCCCATAATCTCTAAGCATTTTCTTCATCCAAAGGATTCGAGTATAATAACTCCCTATCATTATGTACCGGACCTCCACGGTCAACTAAGAGATTTGATTTTGCTTCTTCTTATGCCAAGAAATAAGTTCACTCCCTAAATAATTAACCCACCCGAGGTGCTCTTACGACCCTCATCATCTACATCCCAATCGACACTAGCGTATATGCATAAAGAGAGGTGTTGTTATCAAAGAAATACCAAATTACATGCTCACGAGTCACTCTTACCCTCCATTGATTATGACAATATTTATTTAAATGATAAAATCTTTGGCTTATAACCAATGTCACAATATGTTGGCAAATTTAGCACAATGTTTTATTTCTTAAATGATGATCCAATGTGCCAAGAGGGATGAGTCTAGTTCCTTGACTATCGTATAATGTTAAATCATGGGTGCAAGAAAGACCAAAGGTCTAGAGCATAATGTTACAAGTATGATACCTCACTCCCATAACACCAACTAATCGATCTTCCGAACTAGTAGGTCCAGAGAATATTATGATACAAGTCCCCTTAAATATTTTAATACGATAGGTTATGAGTATTTTAGGTGCTCCCTTATGATATCTCAAAGTTTGCCTCTATCTCAATCAATTGTGCGGTCAAGATGACATATACTTCTTTCTATAACTACACAAAAGAAATATTTGATGAGCTAAGTTTGACTTTTAAATTTGTCATATTCACCCTCTTCACTTTTGGTCATCTTATTACCCAAGTGATTAATCCTATTTGTCCATAGAAGTGCAAACTCTGTACGCACTGGCAACCACATCTTTTCAATGCAGTCAACAACTTTAGGGAATTCATTGTGGTTTATTTTCAACTTGGTCTCTTTCTCTATAACCGATGACCATTCTTGCATTAAGTACTTCAAGTCATCATTTGATATCCCAAATTTTATGCAATTCATTTTCAGATTTATGTTGACGTCAAATAGGCAAATAAGTGTGCGTACTCGAGGAAATGATTTTTGATAGTATTGACGTAGGATAGTGAATAATATGTAAACATAACTTATGATGGATTGGTGGGTTCATATAGATTCCTCAAACAAGTCAATGCCCAAGAAAACCGATCTTCCTCATAAAATGATAGAAGTACAAAGGCAATGCAAAATGAGTGGGAGATTGATGTTAACCCCACCACATCAAATAATGACATGTTAAGATGGTTGGTTTTATACATGAAATCTAGCAATAAAATAATAAAAAAAACACTTAGCTAGCAAAATTAAACGGAGTTCCGTGAGAAAGATATCTTCCAACTCATCCGTTCGGTAATCGTTGCAGGTCTAATAAGCGTAGTGTTTACAGGTAATGAGTTTGAGAAGTTTTTGCATCATTGTCCTCCCTTCCAAGTGTTTGTAATTGAACTGACCTTAGCATTGTAAATCGATCTCATGGTGGACATACTATTCTTTGATCTTTGCTTCAAAGTATGAAATACTTGTTTACATCTCACCCCATTGGTAATTGCATCATTTGCAATGGCTAGTTCCCCAAAACTAAAGTCCAACATATGGGTAGCTGCTTATTGATTTGGCTATTTTGTGGTTGTAATATCATAAGAAACTTCAACCTTCCATTAGCCATTTGGAAGAGGAACAACCTTGAGTTTAAAGGGAAAATTTCACTTCCTTGTTGAAGAATTCCTCTCGTCCTTCGTTCTTGACAATGATCATTTCTTTTCCATTCCCTTCTTATTGTGGTTGTGGTATTATCCATCACGTTCACAACCTTTTTTAACTCACCCTTCATGCCTTGGGCTGGATTTTAATATCGTTACAATTACTACGCTCATTTTCATTCTACGAGCTTATACTCAATCCATTATGATTGTCTGGTTAGGAAATACCTATGTAAGTATAGGCAACTATTAGGATTCAAATATAACAATGTATTAGCACTGTAACTTCAACTACTTACTTCTTCGATGATGAACTCGATTGTATGCTCAACGATAACAGGTACACGCTCATCAACAACTTACCAAAAAGAAAAAATCAGTAAAATTCCATTTGTTATGTTCAACAAAAATAATAGTCTATATGAAACTTACCACTAACTCTCAGTTCAATTAAATGTAATATACATCATTTGAATTAAATTGGGTGTCCTCTTCACCGAGTGTCGAATATTTATTTTGATTCCCATTACCCCCGCAGCATATAACATCAATTTCATCCCTTTTTGTAATTAAATAACAGGTTATCACATTCTCTCTCTTAAAATCTTCTCTCCCAACGTCTCTTTTATTTGTTACTGAACTATGGCCACATCGGCCACCTCCGACATGGAGGTGGCTACGGTTACAAACCTCATCCAAAACTCTACTATTCAAGAAGACCCATCTTTGAATAGATCATTCGCTTCCGTTATGGGAACCAACCCCACACATAAGTCGATCAACCTCAAAGATGTTGGTATACACAGAGGTGAACTGATAATTTTTTTCTCTGAAGAAGACATCAAAACTCTGTCCGAACCCTTCAAATTCATGCTGGTTGGCAAATTCTCTCATGGTAGTACTCCTATTGATGAAATAAGAAAATTCATGGTTTCTTTGGGGCTAAGAGCAGTTTTGAATGTGGGTGTGGTGCATTCAAAGCATATCCTCATCAAATAGTTTCACGAAGAGGATTTTTTGGTTTGTAGTTGCATGAGTTATGGTATATGAATTCCTACCCCATGAGAGTTTTCAAATGGTCACATGAATTTCATCCCGGAGTGTAATCGTCCCTAACCCCTGTTTGGATTAACCTCCCACTGCTCCCACTTTATTTATAAAACAAGGCTTATATCTTCTCCATCGCTAGTGCCTTTGCCCCCCCCCCCCCCCCCCCCCCCCCCTCCCCCACCCCCCAAACTTGATGCTCCTACTGCGACATAAATCAAACCTATCTTGGCAAGAGTTTGCATCGAAATTGACCTAAAAATCCTTTAGTCAATAGGGTGTGGATCGGTTATGGTGAGGCAGACAAAGGTTTCTAGAAAAATGTCAAATATGAGGATGTCCCTTTATTTTGCGAGTACTGTGAGAAAAAAGGGCACGAAACATCCAACTGTAAATTGAAATATACATAGGAGCAGAACCAAAAATCTTTTATAAATGAGAATAAGACTAAGCATCAGGAGAAACTCTTAAAAAATGATGGTAGTAAGGAACCCACTAAAACTTGGGTGAACCGCTCTTTCCCCTAAAAGGAACATACAGAGAGTAATTCCCACAAGGAAAATGTGAATTATGGTGAAGAAGATAAGATTGTTGATGACACCTATAATAGCAATAAGGAGAAAAGTTGTATGAACAACATTTTATACCTATGTTGGATGGAAAATCAGTGGTCTTTCAATCAAATCAATATACTAGCAACATAAAGGAAGGGGAAATTCCTTCACAACCACAGGACCGAATGCTAATGCTTATTTTACTGAGTTGTATAATGGCCTTAAAATGATATTAAATTCTTCCACTAATGAAGAAGTTGTAGAATATATTCAAAGAGATAACCCCATCCAACATATCTCTGAATATTATAACTGCAAATTCCTAAACTGCCAAATGGAAAATACTAAAGGCCATAACAAAACCCCATCTGGGGATCAAAACCTCACGAAACATTTTGACATTTTAGTAACTGAAGAAGGCTCACAACTTATTGCTGAAGGTCTCAACCTGTCACCACAATTTCCCCCCATTGTCACTGAGAACTGGACTGATGTTAGCACTCAAAAGAAGAACAAAAAAAGGATAAAAAATAATCTCCTAGTCTAGGTATGGCTTTAAGATTAAGCAGTAAAAGTATCTCCCCATACCAGTCTCAATGATAAATTTCATCCTTTGGAACCTTAGAGGAATTTCTAAAAAAGTGTTGTTAGAAGAGTAAAGAACCTCAAATGAATTCACAACTTATCGATGATGGTGTGCCTTGAACCAAAAGTGGACAATTCAAAGATTGATAAATTCAAAAGAAATTTTGGTTTTGATATGTGTCTTGCTAATGAAAACTCCATTTGGGTTTTTTCTGCTCATGGTGTTACTTTCAATGTGAAATCTCAAACTCAGCAGGCTTTAACTTTATTGTTATCATATCCTATTCTTATCCAGCCTATTCAAATTACTCTTGTCTATGCCAAGTGCAATAGAGCTGATAGAATGATTCTATGGAGTTATCTTAACAGTGAAACCACGCAAGAGCCTCGGATAGTAGGTGGGGATTTTAACACAATAACTACTGTCAAGGAAAAGCTGGGAGGGAATGATTTCAATGTTGCGTCCACCTTTGATTTTTGGACTGTATTAACAACAATGGGCTACAAGATTTGGGGTTTTCGGTACTAAATTCACCTGGTGGAATAAAAGAGGTAGCAAAACCACCATATGAGAGAGATTAGAAAAGGATCTTAGCTGATATGGAATGGTAGAACATGTTTACTACAATCTCAGTTAAACACCTGAACAAACTAGCCTCATATCATGCCCCTCTTCTTCTTTCGGTGTCTAACTAGTTGTCTACTCCCATCAAAAGATTTATTTTTAAAATAATCTGGACCAAACACCACTCTTTTAATAGTCTAATTAAATATAATTGGAGGCCTTTTTCTGAAGGTAACCTTATTTATTCCTTGTCTGAGAACCTGAAGAGGATTAAAAGAATTCTCATTAGCTGACATAAACATACTTTTGGGAACTTTACCCAAAATGCTATTACAGCTGAAGATGATGTTCTACATGCTGAAGTGACTTATGAAGATGATCCTTCAAATGATAATAGAGAGGCTCTGACCAAAGCCTGTGCCAATCTCGCCTACTTGAATGGTATAGAAGAGGACGGTGGGAAACAAAAAGCTAATCTAAAATGGACTAAAGAGGGGGATTGTAACACTAGATTCTTCCATGCCTATGTCAATCATAAAATATCCAAATATTTTATTCACGGAGTTAAGACAGAAAATGGCAATTGGTCTGACGACTAAAAGGACATAAAAAAGGAAGCGATAAAATTCTACTCTAAGAAGTTCCAAAGTGAAGACACTAACATGATTGATGATTCCTTCCTGTCCCTTATCGCAAAATTAATCAATGATGTGAATAACGCTTTACTAGACTCTATTCCATAGCCGGAGGAAGTTAAATATGTTATTTTTAGTATATCGAGTAACAGTGCTCCTGGTATTGATGGCTTAACATAGACTTTTTTCACCAGTTCTTGGGATGTGATTGGTAAGGACATCCTCAAAGTGGTGATCGACTTCTTTGTGGGGAACATTCTGCCTAAAAGGGTCACGTCCACTAATTTAATGCTCATCCCCCAAAATCATGACCCAAAGTCTTTTGGATATTATAGGCCTATCAGCCTATGCACTTTCTTCAAAAAAATTATCTCGAGAATCCTTGTTATCAAACTTTCCCCCATTCTTCCCAGAATCATTTCTCCCAACCAAACGGGTTTCGTAAAAGGTTGAAGCAATGGTGAGAATATTCTGCTTACTCATGAGCTTTTCTTTAACATCAATAAGAAGAATGAAGGGGGAAAAGTGGTGATCAAAGTCGATATGGAAAAAGCTTATGACAAAATTTCCTGGATCTTCCTCATTAAAGTTATAAAAAAAATTCGTTTTAGTGAGTTAATGATTGGCATGATTTGGTGACTAATTTCTGATACGTAATTTTCTATCCTTATTAATGGGGAAGTTCGTGGATTCTTCAAATCATCTAGAGGTATTATACAAGGTGATCCATTATCTCTTTACCTTTTTATCATCTGTGCGGAAGTGCTTTCGAGACATCTCAACAAAATATCTTGGACCCCCTCTTTTAAAAGATATAAAACACCCATTGGGACTGATGTGATATCGCACCTCGCTTTTGCAGATGACCTCATAATATTCTCCTTCGTCCACAGTTCCTCCTTGATCAGGATTAATAATTTATTAAAGAACTTCGAATTGATCTCGGGCCAAAAAATGAACATTGCGAAAAGTGCTTTTTAATGCTTTAAATATCTTTCGATCACTGCTTCAAGGAGTAATTCTACTATCTTAGGGATAGTAAAAAAGGAGCATCCTTTTGTTTATCTTGGGTGTCCGATTTACTCGGGAAGGAAAAAATGCATATTATTCTCTAATTTATTTTTAAAAGTCATATCTAAACTATCTGGTTGGAAATCGAGGATGCTTTCGATGGGAGATAAATTAACGCTTCTTAGGCACGTGTTGCAAACCATGCCCCTTTACCTTATTGTTGTTATTGATCCTCCGAAATAAGTGATAAATAAACTTGAGATGATTATGACAGACTTCCAATGGGGTCATGTAGAGGGTATCCCCGAATATCACCGGTCTAAATGGTCCAATCTTAGTCAGCCTTGCAATGAAGGAGGGATTAATGTCAGATCCATGCACGACTGGGTGAACTCTTATAGTCTGAAGTTATGGTGGTTGTTTGGAGATCAAAATTATATTTGGTCTAAGTTCATTATGGCTAAATATTGAAGATTAAATCACCCTTGTGAAGTGGATAGCATATATGGTTCGTCGATTTGGAAAAGGATGGTTAATATTAGAAGCATAGCGGAACAGTCAATTGTTTGGCTTATAGGGAAGGGTAATATCAATTTTGGCTGGGATAATTGGTCTGGCGAGGGAGCTCTCATTCCCCAAGGCATCTCGAAATATGATTCCAATATTTTATCTTCATAGGATAATGATGGGAATTGGGATATTGAGAGACTTTTGTCGCATATCCTTTATAGCATGGCTTTCAAGGTGGCCCACACTAACAAATTGGATATCCACGATATTGACAAAATTGTCTGGTCCGATAATGATGATGGTAATTTTTCCCTTCAATCCACTTGGAATATGGTCAGACAGAAATATAGATCATCATGGTCTACCTCTTTCATTTGGCACGTGAGTATCCTTTTAAAAGTATCTTTTTTTCTCTAGAGGCTATTGCATAAATGCCTCCCCCTGGACCTCAATATTCGATCGAAATGAGTGGGGGACCCCTCCAGATTTGGTTGTTGCTCTAATTATGCTGAAGAGGATGAAGACAATCTCTTTGGTAAGAGTAAGTTGGCTTCGAATATTTGGTCATTTTTCAACATTCTTTGCGGTGTGGTTATCCAAAACACTAGTATTAGAGGCATCTTGATTGCTTGGTGGACTCGTGCTTGTGACACCCCGCCTAATTAAATACCGGGCGATCACTCCTTTATTAAATTAAAATCAAGGTGAACAGTTGGTTCATTCTTAGCATCACTGTCGTAAAAAAAAATAACTTTTCCAATTTAAACACCCTAATTAATTAAGCTAAGAGACAAAACCATTTTTAAACATTACTTTCCAAATTTTATTTTGAAAACAAAGATTTAATTATTTACAACAATTCAATATTTAAAGAATCACACCACAATAATCCTGGAACATATAATCCAAATAATTTAAACATTCAACAACTAAATCCCAACATTAAAACTTAAAGTAAAACATCCAGACAGTAATAAATCACAAAGTGACAATACTAGAAATAACTGAATCACAAGTCCAAATAAACAACTGAATAATGGAAAGGGCAACACATGCCCCACTAAAAGAATATGCTAGGAGTGGAGTCAAATAGATGAACTCGTCTAAGCAAGAGGCCTGCAACTCCCACCTAAGCTGCAGCACGTTCCTTCCAGAGGATCATATGCAAGACGCCCCTGTGGCTGGTCATCTGTAATATATACATATATATACAAGAGAGAGATAAAAAGAAACGGGTCAGAGCCCGATAGTGTAGATGATTTAAAATTCTTTTGGCAAGTATTTAAAATGTTTACAGGCCAATGCAACAACATATTAGTGCGGCACTCTCTTGAGAATTTCTCACCTCTCTTCTAATGTGCACGCCTATCGCATTAACCTTCCCAATGGTTTAACCTATTTTGGTTACTCGTAAGATTTAAAACCGAAGAATATAATTGTTTAAGAAAAACTTCATTTGATCACAAAGTTCTCATTTAAACCTTATATGCTAATAAAGTTTCCCAGTGTTCCATTATACTTTTTCAAAACAATTATTCCCAATTTGAGTCATTATACATGCCTTACTTATCATAACACAATAGGCAGTTTCCCAAAATTTCAGAATTTCATATATATATTAAATACTCGTATAATATATATATTCTAACAGCACCCATATAAAAATTATGGTGCGTGCATACTCTGCTATCCAATCCCCGTATCTCTCGTACTAAGGGAAATACAAGTTCGGAATCACTCACGAACTGTATTAACACATACACAATAATATTGAGGCGAAGCATAGTTTCCAAGTCCAAGAGGTCAGTACATACCCTCACATCTCTTAGGACCGTCCGACTATCTATCCGATAGCCCGTACCTAGGATTCCTATCTTCTAGGGTACGAGTCAATATCCCCCATGAAGGCCCATTTGAGATAAGACTGTCCCAGCGCAATAACCTCAGGGATAGCAAGTAGCACGGGCATGATTTTCACATGTATATAATATATGCATACACACAATCATATAAATATACTACTTTTATCCTATTAATTTAGGTTCATCTCATAACCCATAATCACGAAATTTATCCTGATTCTCCCATTATTATTTATCACATATAACGGTTCGTTTCTAACTTTAATTCGAGGGATTGTTCCAACTTACTACGTAATACTCATGGACTCTATCTTCTCAAGTGTAAAATTCAGTAGGTATGCATTTATGTTCCAACGTAACTATCTTACGCGTCTCTCCCTCCAATACCTAGTTTCATCGTCCCTTATATGTAAATATTCTAAAATACAACTCTCGTCTTACATTAAGGTTCCAAAATTATTCATATGTCCTACAGGTCTTCTTTATCTCCCAAAACATTTTAATAAGGGTGTCTAAGAATTATTTCTCATTAAATTGAATTCAACTAATTTAAAAAGGGGAAATATGATCCTGCCAGAAGGGGTCGATCGATCGAGGTCTGGGGCTCGATCGATCGAACCTTCGATCGATCGAAGCTCTTGGCTCGATCGATCGATCAAGCAGATATGGCGAATTCTGCAGTTACCAGTTACGGGTTTTCTCATATAACTCCATCCAAATTCAAACGTTTCATTCCCAAACGTCCAGAAATTTGTACTACTAATAATATAAATCCATTCCATACATCTTTTATGTAAAGCATGCAAATTTCCATTAATAAACATGGATTAACAGGCCAAAATTCATGTAAATCTCAAGAACCCTAGAATTTTTTTTAACATGGTTCTAATCAGTCCTTTCCATAATTTTCTTCTTCTAAAACATCAAAATTTTGTGGTTTAATCCTCTACATGTTAAGGGGTTTCCAGATTAACATTCAAATCATCACTACATGCGATTTCCTATCTCAAATTTGGGGTTTCTTCCATAAAACTCATCCTAATCATCCCTAGACTAACATGAGTGATGCATTAACGAAAATAAGCAAGATAAACACTTGCCTGGGATTTTTGACGTTCTGTTTTGATGACGAATTTGGTGTGGTTGCGTTCCCCATCGCGCGATCTACGCGTTGGTGGTGGTGGCGGTGCAACCGGGTGAATCGTTGGCCTTGGATTGCTTGGAAAAGCCTCTCCTTCCCTCTCCTATGGCCATCACTTGTCTTTGGTTGTTTTAACCCTAGAAGACAACCTTAGACATCTGATATATCCCTTGAATTTTCGTGGGTTTAATTACCCAAAAATGTAAAATGTCTAAAATGCCCTCCCGGTGTACTAATTAAGCCTAAAAATGCTCCGAGACCCAAATTAAACCCCCGGGTACACTTTTCTGACTATCTCGACCCTTCCGGACACTTTGGTGCACTCAAAACGACCATACGAGCGACTTATAATATATTCACTTTTACTCATCAATATTTAATCCCGACACGACACGGGCGCGTCCCGACTCAAATTTCTAAAATTATCATTTTATTCACTCGTGACATTTAATATAACCAATATTATATATTACTTTGCCCATTAGTAATATTTAACAAATTTTCCCATAATTACTAACTCTCATCACGTTAATAATTATAACATAATTAATTTCCGGATTTATATTAAATAATTAATTCACATTAAATTTAATAAATCCCCAAATTAATTATAGCATAAAAATACAGGGTATTACATACTTCCCCCCTAATAACGAAATTTCATCCCAAAATTCGAAAAAATAAGGCATACCTGGTAAGAATAAATCTGGATATCTCTCGTGCATATCTGCCTCGCACTCCCAAGTGGACTCCTCCACATTATGATGCTCCCACTGGACCCGTACAAGTGGAACTACCTTTGACCTTAATTTTCTCTCGCTATGGTCTAGGATAGCCACCGGTCTCTCCTCGTAAGAGCTGTCAGGATGTAAGTCTATCTCATCTATCGTAATATGGGTATGCGCCATATCATCCCGAAGATATCGTCTCAACGATGAGATGTGAAATACATTGTGAATGCGATGTAAATGCTCTGGCAGACCCAATCTGTATGCTACCGGCCCAATCCTCTCGATAATGGGAAATGGTCCCACGTACCTCGGGGCCAATTTCCCTTTCTTCCCGAACTTCATTACTCCTTTCATAGGAGACACATGTAGTAACACCTGGTCCCCCACATTAAACTCCCGGAAGAACCGTTTCACATCGGCGTAGCTATTCTGCCTGTCCTGGGCTACTCGAATGCGACTCCTGATCATCTCAATCCTCGCGGAGGTTTCCTGAATCACCTCTGGTCCTAGCAACTTGTTATCCCCCACCTCGAGCCAACAAGTTGGGGAACGACAAGGCCTGCAATACAAAGCCTCAAATGGGGCCATGCCAATCGTGAACTGATAAGAGTTATTATAAGCAAACTCTACCAGTGGAAGGTGTGGCCCCCAACCTCCTCCAAAATCAAGAACACACATGCGTAGAATATCCTCCAACATCTGATTAGTACGCTTTGTCTGTCCATCTGTCTGTGGGTGATAAGCTGAACTCAACCTCAACTCAGTACCCATAGCCTCCTGAAAGCTCTCCCAGAAACATGACACGGAAATCTTGTCTCTATCTGACACAATATTCAGGGGCACCCCATGTAATCTGACAATCTCAGCAATGAACAACTGAGCATACTGACCCGTGGTATAGTCTGTCCGCACTGGAAGAAAATGAGCCACCTTGGTCAATCGGTCTACAATCACCCAGATAGAGTCGTGGCCCCGTTGTGATGTAGGCAACTCTGTAATAAAATCCATGGAAATACTCTCCCACTTTCGCGCGGGTACTTCCAATGGCTGAAGCAACCCTAACGGTTTCTGATGGTCCACCTTTACCAGCTGTCAGGTAGAACACTTGGACATGAACTCAGCGATGTCCTTCTTCATTCCACTCCACGAGTATTATCGCCTCATATCCTGGTACATCTTATCTCCTCCAGGATGTATCGCAAATCGGGACCCGTGAGACTGAGTCATCACTGCATGACGTAATTCTGCTCCTTCTGGAACCACCAATCTCCCATTAAACCTCAAACCCCCATCAGAACTAACAGAATATGACTCAGCACCCTCAGCTAAAAGTCGTACAATCTGTTCCTGGAAAAACGGGTCTGTGGTCTGTGCCTATATCACCCTCGTAACAATCTCGGGTGTGACTATCATAACAGATATGAAGGAATGGGCTACTGCGTCCTGGTGAACCAACTCCTTCCACTTTGCTTTCCAGACGTCCGCTACATCGTCTACCGGTCTACGGCTTAACGCCTCAGCAACTACGTTAGCCTTCCCCGGATGATACTGTATGTCGAACTGATAGTCCTTCACAAACTCTAACCATCTGCGCTGACGCATATTCAGCTCTCGCTGAGTGAACAGGTACTGCAGTGACTTGTAGTCTGTGAACAAGCGGAATTTCTCCCCCAATAAATAGTGCCTCCATATCCTCAATGCAAAAACGACCGCTGCTAACTCCAGGTCGTGGGTGGGGTAATTCTTCTCATGCGACTTAAGCTTACGGGAGGCAAAATCTATAGCCTTCTCCTCCTTCTGAAGTACTCCCCCAAGTCCCCATAAAGAGGCATTGGTGTAAACTAGGTACTCCACACCCGGCTTCAGTAAGGCAAGGACTGGTGCTAAAGTAAGCTTGTCTTTCAGCTCATTGAAAGCCAATTGATAAGCATCATCCCAAACATATGGTACCCCTTTGTGAGTTAGGTTCGTCAATGGACCCGCTATTTTGGAGAATCCCCGAATGAATCTCCGGTAGTATCCGGCTAACCCCAAGAAACTACACACTTCCGTCGGTGTCGTGGGTTGTCCCCACTCCCTCACCGCTGACACTTTACTCGGGTCAACTGCTATCTCATGTTCAAAAACAACATGCCCCAAGAACTGTACGTCTCGTAACCAGAATCCGCACTTCTCGTACTTAGCATACAAGTGATGCTCTCATAGAGTCTGAAGAACCTGTCTCAAGTGCTCGGCATGCTCCTCCTCGGAGTGTGAATATATCAAAATGTCATCTATGAAGACGATGACAAACTGATCCAAGAACTCTCTGAACACTCGGTTCATTAAGTCCATGAACACGGCTGGAGCATTTTTTAGGCCAAATGGCATCACCCTGAACTCATAGGACCCATATCTCGTCAAGAAAGCAGTCTTTAAAACATCCTGCTCCCTAATACGTAGCTGATGGTACCCCGACATCAGATATATCTTCGAAAAGAAAGTTGCTCCCCTCAGCTGGTCGAACAGATCATCGATTCGAGGTAACGGATACTTATTCCTTATCGTGACCTTGTTCAATTCCCGGTAGTCCACACATAACCTCAGTGATCCATCTCTCTTCTTCACAAACAAGACTGGAGCGCCCCAAGGTGAGGTACTCCTGCGAATGAAGCCCTGACCTAACAACTGCTCTATCTGATCTTGTAACTCTCGCATCTCTACCGGAGCCATACGGTATGGAGCGCGTACTATCGGTCTAGTATTCGGTAATAAATCTATGACAAAGTATATCTCTCGACTGGGGGGTAGGCCTGGTATCTCCTGAAAGACATCGGAATACTCACGAACAACTGGGATCGAGTCTAAGGGAATCACAACCTCCTTAGAGGTATCCTCCTCTATGTAATACAAATGAGCGGTCGAGCCTCCCTCTGGGCGAGGCATTGCCACTACAAACATCTCTTGCCCCGGAATGGCAAAGACAATACTCCCACCAAAAACAATCTATCATGGCCCTATAAGCAGTGAGCCAATCCATCCCGATAATAACGTCATGCTCATGCATATTTAAGACTAACATGTCTGCAGGTAATACTAAGCTACCAATCTCTACCCCCACTCCCCGGCATATAAATAAGATAAGCGAACCACTCCTCAGTGGTGAGTCTACACACGTCACCGTACTATCTGCTGTGGCTAACAACCCTAAGGCCTTAGCAAAATGCATAGCTATAAAACAGTGCGTCACCCCAGTATAAAAAAAAACTCGACCCATAGTACCATGGATAGAAAATATACCCTCAATCGCGGGTGGTGCTTGTGGAGCTGCTGCCTGGTGGACGTTATAGACACGTCCATAGTGTAACTGCCCCTGCTGCACTGGAGCTGCTGGAACGGCTGGTAGGGCTGGTACCTAGGCTGTTGTTGGGAGGGAAGCTGGAAAAAGTGGCCTCTATGGCTCATTATGGGCACCCTGCTGCTGTGGGGCCCTATCACCCTTTGGGCAATCCTGACACTTATGGCCATGCTTGCCGCACACAAAACATCGGCCTCTGAAGTTACCTCCCCTCTGACCCTGCTGGCCGTTACCACCCCGCCACTGGCCCTGTTGGCCATGATGAAAACGCTGTGGCCCTGCTGCTGACCCTATTGTTATCGGTGTTGGCCCTGCTGGCCCTGCCTATAACCCCCAAATCCCTGTCTGGAATCACCTGAACGGAATCGCTTAGCAGTGTCCCCCTGATGGGAACTCTGCTCGTGTTGACGAGTCTGTCCTTGAGATGGTGCTCCACTAGCACTACTACCCCCGGTCCTGCCCTGCTGGCAGGACTCTCCTGCTCTCTTGCTTCCCTGCAGATGGAAGCGGTGATCCTGGCAATGTAGTAAAGCAGCATTGAGTACATCAGTGAAAGTACTCAGAGGTAGATTCCCTATAAGGTGCTGACGGATCCTCCAAGCTAACCTGTCCACAAACAGCATTATCTTCTTACCCTCAGTGGGTGCCTCATCTGGCACAATGGTGAGAAGTCTCGTGAACTCCTCCTCATACTCAGCAACGGTAGAATTCTCCTATTTCAAGTTCAGTAGTTTCCGCCTCATCTCAGTCTGCACGGAGGGTGGAAAGTACTTGCTGTCAAACCACTCCCAAAATGACTTAATCGGGATCGTGTCCCTCTCCTCCAAGGTGGTGGTGGACTCCCACCACTGCAAAGCGGCCCCCACCAGCTTAAAGGAAGCCAACAACTGTTTCTGCACGTCTATGCACTCATACATACGAAGATGCCACTGGATATCTTTCTTCCATTGGTTGACGGTGATGATATCTGAACTACCAGAGAACTCAGGGGGATGCGCCTTCTGAAATGCATCCCTAACCCGCTCCCATGCAGATGGAAGCTGTGCATGTACTGGTGCCACTACCTGAATCTGGGGTGGAGCCTGCTGAACCACCGCTAGCGCGGCATTCACTGCCTGGACAATAATAGCGTCTACTTCATTAGCATTCATCGTACCCTGTGTCGGAGCTGCTGGTTGCTCGGCATGGGCACGCCTATCCTTTGGCGCACATCTCGGAGGCATCTGAAACGTGAAGAAATTCATTAGCTTACAGTTATTATCAAATCTCAAATAGCTGAAGACGTAAACTTAAAATCAAGAATACAACAATCCTAAAATAGGGCTCTATAGAAAAAATGTTAAGCTGAAAACGAAATAAGCCGTACAGATCCTAAGGACACTAGAACCTGATGCTCTGATACCATCTGTGACACCCCGCCTAATTAAATACCGGGCGATCACTCCTTTATTAAATTAAAATCAAGGTGAACAGTTGGTTCATTCTTAGCATCACTGTCGTAAAAAAAATGACTTTTCCAATTTAAACACCCTAATTAATTAAGCTAAGTGTCAAAACCATTTTTAAACATTACTTTCCAAATTTTATTTTGAAAACAAAGATTTAATTATTTACAATAATTAAATATTTAAAGAATCACACCACAATAATCCAGGAACATATAATCCAAATAATTTAAACATTCAACAACTAAATCCCAACATTAAAACTTAAAGTAAAACATCCAGACAGTAATAAATCCCAAAGTGACAATACTAGAAATAACTGAATCACAAGTCCAAATAAACAACTGAATAATGGAAAGGGCAACACATGCCCCACTAAAAGAATATGCTAGGAGTGGAGTCAAATAGATGAAGTCGTCTAAGCAAGAGGCCTGCAACTCCCACCTAAGCTGCATCACGTTCCTTCCAAAGGATCATATGCAAGACGCCCCTGTGGCTGGGCACCTGTAATAGATACATATATATACAAGAGAGAGAGAGAAAAAGAAACGGGTCAGAACCCGATAGTGTAGATGATTTAAAATTCGTTTAGCAAGTATTTAAAATGTTTACAGGCCAATGCAACAACATATTAGTGCGGCACTCTCTTGAGAATTTCTCACCTCTCTTCTAATGTGCACGCCTATCGCACTAACCTTCCCAATGGTATAACCTATTTTGGTTACTCGTAAGATTTAAAATCGAAGAATATAATTGTTTAAGAAAAACTTCATTTGATCACAAAGTTCTCATTTAAACCTTATATGCTAATAAAGTTTCCCAGTGTTCCATTATACTTTTTCAAAACAAGTATTCCCAATTTGAGTCATTATACATGCCTTACTTATCATAACACAATAGGCAGTTTCCCAAAATTTCAGAATTTCATATATATATTAAATACTCGTATAATATATATATTCTAACAACACCCCACATAAAAATTATAGTGCGTGCATACTCTGCTATCCAATCCCCATATCTCTCGTACTAAGGGAAATACAAGTTCGGAATCACTCACGAACTGTATTAACACATACACAATAATATTGAGGCGAAGCATAGTTTCCAAGTCCAAGAGGTAAGTACATACCCTCACGTCTCTTAGGACCGTCCGACTATCGATCCGATAGCCCGTACCTAGGATTCCTATCTTCTAGGGTACGAGTCAATATCCCCCATGAAGGCCCATTTGAGATAAGACTGTCCCAGCGCGGTAACCTCAGGGATAGCAAGTAGCGCGGGCATGATTTTCACATGTATACAATATATGCATACACACAATCATATAAATATACTACTTTTATCCTATTAATTTAGGTTCATCTCATAACCCATAATCACGACATTTATCCTGATTTTTCCATTATTAGTTATCACGTATAACGGTTCGTTTCTAACTTTAATTCGAGGGATTGTTCCAACTTACTACGTAATACTCATGGACTCTATCTTCTCAAGTCTAAAATTTAGTAGGTATGCATTTATGTTCCAACGTAACTATCTTACGCGTCTCTCCCTTTAATACCTAGTTTCATCGTCCCTTATATGTAAATATTCTAAAATACAACTCTCGTCTTACATTAAGGTTCCAAAATTATTCATATGTCCTACTAGTCTTCTTTATCTCTCAAAATATTTTAATAAGGGTGTCCAAGAATTATTTCTCATTAAATTGAATTCAACTAATTTAAAAATGGGAAATATGATCCTGCCAGAAGGGGTCGATCGATCGAGGTCTGGGGCTCGATCGATCGATCAAGCAGGTATGGCGAATTCTGCAGTTACCAGTTACGGGTTTTCTCATATAACTCCATCCAAATCCAAACTTTTCATTCCCAAACGTCCAGAACTTTGTACTACTAATAATATAAATCCATTCCATACATCTTTTATGTAAAGCATGCAAATTTTCATTAATAAACATGGATTAACAGGCCATTCATGTAAATCTCAAGAACCCTAGAATTTTTTTTAACATGGTTCTAATCAGTCCTTTCCAGAATTTTCTTCTTCTAAAACATCTAAATGTCGTGGTTTAATCCTCTGCATGTTAAGGGGTTTACAGATTAACATTCAAATCATCACTACATGCGATTTCCTATCTCAAATTTGGGGTTTCTTCCATAAAACTCATCCTAATCATCCCTAGACTAACATGAGTGATGCATTAACGAAAATAAGCAAGATAAACACTTGCCTGGGATTTTTGATGTTCTGGTTTGATGACGAATTTGGTGTGGTTGCGTTCCCCGTCGCGCGATCTACGCGTTGGTGGTGGTGGCGGTGCAACCGGGTGAATCGTTGGCCTTGGATTGCTTGGAAAAGCCTCTCCTTCCCTCTCCTATGGCCGTCACTTGTCTTTGGTTGTTTTAACCCTATAAGAAAACCTTTGACATCTGATATATCCCTTGAATTTTCGTGGGTTTAATTACCCAAAAATGTAAAATGTCTAAAATGCCCTCCCGGTGTACTAATTAAGCCTAAAAACTCCCCGAGACCCAAATTAAACCCTCGGGTACACTTTTCTGACTATCTCGACCCTTCCGGACTCTTTGGTGCACTCAAAACGACCATACGAGCGACTTATAATATATTCACTTTTACTCATTAATATTTAGTCCCGACGCGACACGGGCGCGTCCCGACTCAAATTTCTAATATTGTCATTTTATTCGCTCGTGACATTTAATATAACCAATATTATATATTACTTTTCTCATTAGTAATATTTAACAAATTTTTCCATAATTACTAACTCTCATCACGTTAATAATTGTAACATAATTAATTTTCGGATTTATATTAAATAATTAATTCACATTAAATTTAATAAATCCCCAAATTAATTATAGCATAAAAATACGGGGTATTACAGTGCTCATAAGGCCCCTTTAGGTATGATATATAGAATGCTTCCATCTTGCATTTGCTGGTGCATTTGGACTTCTGGATGTAAGGCCAAATATGAGAATGTGTCCCCAGTGTTGGAAAGAATGAAAACACAAGCAATTAACCTCTTCCACGTTCATGCTAAGAAGTGTTCCAAAACTCCTGAAAACCTCAACTTGTTCAATTTCAATATTTTTGCCTCGACCACGGAGACGCCCAAAATCGTGTCGTTAGTTATATGGTTCCCCCTGCCCAATAACGTGCCCAAACTTAATGTGGATGGATGCTCGAAAGGCAACCCTAGCCTAGGTGGTGGTGGTGGGTTAATTAGAAACCAGAAGGTTCAATCCCTGAGCAGCTTTGCGGCTTTCTTTGGTAAGGTCTCCAACATTGAAGCCGAAGCCCTTGCTATTTTATATGGTTTACGTATTTGCGTGGATTTGATTCGATATGACTTAATTGTTGAATCGGATTCCAAAATTGTGGTGGATATTCTGAACAAGCAAATCGTGTGTCCCTGGTCCATCAAAATCCCGATTAACCAGATCCATACTCTCATTGCTAACAAAATTGTATCATTCCAGCACATGTACAGAGAAGGAAATAAATGTGCATATTTACTTGCTAACCATGGTTACTCCTCCAAGCGATTAATTATCTCTGATTGTCTAGATGAATTGCCTATAACTCTTAAAGGCGAATATAGATTGAACCTCAGTGGTATTCCAAATCTCAGATTCTCGGCATAATACTCTTATTCCGGTGATTCATCCTTGATGTAAGGGTTTGTTTTTCCTCATCTTGTAATGGGGTTGTTTTATAAAACCCATCTTTTATGCTTATGTTATCCTTTTATTCTTTATGTAGTGGGATATGTATAAATCCCAAAGTTTTTTTTTTGGTCTTTAACTTCTAGAGTTTTTTGCCTGACCTCTAGATTTCATTCATGTAAGGCTTGTACGCCACGGAGAGACTATTTCTCTTCTTTTTTTTAAATAAAAAAAAATAAAAATTAAATTAAAAAAATCCTTAAAAATTGTGATGTAAGGATCTATTCGGCTATATTATACCGAAACTAAATGAAGAAATTCGCATCCTGTCACTAGAACTTTATGAATAAATTTGTCCTTACAGAATCGAGTAAGTTAATTTAACTATTAACACTTGGTTCGGTGATCAGCTAATGGATGTTGATCAAAACTCAGTGATATAGTGCCAAACACTAAAAACTCGGTTACAAACGACGAAAGTTTATACTCAATTTCAATGTTGTGATACTGAGTATACATGGGAATAAGGCATGATTAGATGATAGAGTGTCGAGATTTATCAATGTTCTTGGTGCGGTATCATTGAATAAAGTAATAACGCAAACTTTTTTTCCAAAGTTGAATGCGGGTATATTTCATTTAGATAATGATTGAAATGAAGTAGCAATTTAATAGCTCTAGAATTCCGTCTTTCAAGTTTACATTTGAGTTTGTAATATTTGGTTTTTTCATTTTATTTGAGTTTGGTTTTGATGCTCCATTAATACCAAAAGGGATATACAACCATCATAATCACCTCCCTAATCTTTCCAACAAGAATTTTGAAACTAATGTTGCAACAAATAAGTGCAACAATGGTGAATTAAGATCCAGAATGGAGGAGTTAAGGTACCGAGGGTTGGGTTAAGCTTGGGAAGGAAAGAACAAAAGTTTTTTTTCTTTTTAATTTGTAGATATATGGATGTCATATCCATATCTTTTGTTGGGAGATGGTTTTGAAGACAAAAATTTATAGTGCCTTTAGCATTACCTACTACCTAAAATAAAGGTAGGTTTACGTGCACCATCAATTTTGTAAACTATATAATACATGTTATGCAAATTGAAAAAATAACAACCACACAAAAAAAAAAAAAAAGGCGCAAGGACAAGTTGACTTTTTTCTTCTTGCAAAATTGAAAAGGCAAGATCAATTAATCAATATGAATGTCTTTGAATTATAAATAGAATTGGCAAACAGACGAGAACGATTTATTCTACATGCCTAGTTTGCCAAAATGATCTCTCAAACATTCTCTAACTTGCTAGTTGTAGTCATTGTTAGAGCCATTTGGTTTTTCACGGTACTCAATAGGCCTTGATTCTTGTCCAGCCTTGTTGCAAAGCGTATCAGTCAGCTGAAACTGATCCAGCGGCATCTAATTCTTGTCTAAATTATGCAACACAACCACCATGATCACCGAAGAAACAAGCATGGGTATGGGTCCAAAAATCCACAGCAACAAAGTGACCGCAAAGTAGAGTGCCCGTGTGCCAAATGACCAAAAATTGCTTCCTCTTATCACCGCTTTCTCCACGTAGTCCACCGGAACAACACAGTTGGGCATGCTTATGAGGAAACTTGCATGAACAAAGATCCTAGTTGTTTGTACAAAAGAAGCAAAAGCAACTAAGAAGAAGGACAAAAGAGATATATATTTGATGGTCATGGTGGTTTGCCTTGTGTCTCCATAAATAAGACTACTTCTTGAGATGCTATTGGAGGAACCTCCGATCCAAGCTCCTATGAGAGAGCTAAGAACTGGAGAGATTGAAGACATTGAAGTTGATGCTAATATGTTGCTGCTGATCACTGATATAGCTAGCTCCCTTTCCTTGGCTTGTAACTGCAATGAATTCAGATATATTATCTACCCATCAATTTAATTCTTGAAATTAGAGATAAAGAGATGACATGATAATAAGATACTTAGTAGCAACATTATTGAATTTTGTTCTTTCTTTACAACTCAAAATCTTTTCTGGTGATCTTTCAATTTCAGCTGAAACTTCTTTCATGTATTGTCACTACACAAAACATTTAGTGGCGAATGTTTAGTTGTGATTAGCCGTTGGTTACATTTAGTGACAGGTTTATGGTGATAGATTTGTGACAGCTTGTATGTGGTCACAATATATTCAGAGGCAACTTTAGAGGCCTTAGTGGTGATAATTTTCCCCATTAAAATCCAGATTTCTTCGAGTGCTAGGATTTCAAAGATGGGTAAGCTAGATTTAACTAATGGCTGGTTTAGTTTGAGTATCTATATTTTTCAGGAATCTGAAAGGCACAATGTATGTCAATTCATTTCTCAAAATTTAAAGTTTACATCTGAATGACATCATTTCGAGACATAAAAAAAATGGAAACAAACTAGTATTATGTGTGTGTGTGTTGGGGGGGTAGGTAGAATTATAAGATAGAGTTTTGGAGATTCTGACCTACATCATTCTCTCAACCCTTACTTTCTTGTTGTGATTTTCATAACCGATGACTGTAGTCTTGGGATGATTTTGGTATCTGTAGAGAAGTATGAGATGATAGGTGAACATAAGAAATAAACCAATTGGGACCAAAACAAAATCTAAGTCCTCCTTTCTCCAATTCCACCCCATTCCCTCTGATCTCGTACGTGTGTGGAAGTGTGTGAGATTGTGGTTAGGTATCATCCGTAATGGCAGGTGAAACCAAGATTTAAAATGTTAGGAATATAGCTTTAAATGTGTTTTCTTTAATGGATTTGATAAACTAAAGGCAACTTGACAATTTGGCTTTTAATGTGGTTTTGTGACTACATCAGAGTTTATTTATATACTATTCTCACCTCTCTTGTGGTAAAGTTCTCCATTTAATAACCAAGAAACTTCTATATTGTCATTTTAATAATAAAATAATTTCATGACAAAACAATTTCCATGTTGTCATTTTCATAACAAAGCAATTTCCATGTTTCAAAGTGTCAGCTCACTATATTAACTAAAGTAGAGGGTGACAAATAGCAAGATTCGGCAGATTGTAGGCAAGCACTAACGAGTCAATATTTAACAAGTCAGGTTCAAAGTCACGCAGTGAAATAATTGGGTGTCAAACATGCCCTCTCTAAAACAATAGAAAAATAATGAATTTATGGAGTCTGGTTTCCCAACAAGCAATTCGAATACAATGAAATGTGATGTTGATCTATACAGGATGCCTAGTATTGCAACGACCTTTTGCAACCCTAAATGCTTAAAGGCATCCCAACAACTGCTTAAAGAAGTTATTAATGTACATCATCTCTATGTATATATGTATATAAAAAAAACTGTAGCCTCCAATCGTTACTATAGCGACACGTCTCAAAGAATTTAATATCTCTTTATTGTCCGGTCCTTCAATACATATACTGAAATTTGCAACCTTTCATTTTTTTTTCCACTTCCTCTTTAGTTCCCACCTTCTCCACTCTCCAAATTCTCTATCACTCTCTTCCCCAAAATATAAAATAATTTAATACACTTAAACGGTTTAACTACTAAAACTCTTTTCGACTACCTTCACTTGCCCTTATCTCTCGTGTTCCTTTAATAATAAATCTCCCTCCATCTGAAGATTTCCCACGCCCCCTATATTTCCTTCAAAATTTGTTGGCCTCCCTCTTATACCCGTTTGGTTTTCCTTCAAATGCCTTCTTCTTACAAGAATGTGTTTGCATAAAATTTGGTTTGTGTTGAGTGCATAATCTCATATATGTATCCTTAATTCCCCAACGTTAAAGGTGTAATCGAATCCTTTTTATTTCAACGGATTAAAGGTTATATTAAAAGTCTGGTAAATTTAAACATTTTTGTTTCTTTACAGGTTCTCATTTTGAAGTATTTGTAGATATTTGCACTTGTGTTATATAGGTTAAATTCTACAGAGGTCTAAATGATGAGTTATTTTTCTTAAGAAGCTTGACTTCTAGGGATTTCTTTTTATTTGTCTCATTTTCTAGTTCAAAATACACAAATAACTCCAAGGTTGAGAAGTCAAGTCATATTTTTGGATTAATACAGTATGTTCTATAATATTATTCACCATTTTTAGTGACTTCTGAAGGTAAAAAAAATGTTGCAATTATTCACCATCTTTGATGAATCTTCGAAGGTTAAAATTGTTACGATTATTCACCATATTTTGTGACCATTTGAAAGTTAAAATAATAAGATTATTTACCATCTTTGGTGACCTTTAAAGTTGTAAAAACGCTGAGAGTATACACCATCTTTGGTGACCTTCAAAATTGGATAAGGTTGAGTTTATTCACTATCTTTTTGGTGACTTTAAAAGTTTAAAAAAAAGGTAGAAATAATGATAAAGTCTATTCACAGCTACAATTATCAAGTTACTACCACCTAATCTTTGCTCAAAATTCAAGTGGTGTTAGGGGTATGCTTACACCATAATTTACATGTTTGCCTAGTCATTTTTTGAGGCGTGGATGGAAATTGGGAGAAGTTAGAGGCATATATATGATGGTTATTTAAGTAATTTAAATGGAAGTTGAAGGTGATTCATGGTAGTTATTATTTGAATTTAAATTAGAGGTTATTTGGAAGAAAAGAGAAGTAGTCATTGTAGAGAGTTAATTCAAAATTCAAATTGGTAGTTACTTAGAGTCAAATAAGAGTTAGTTATGGCAGAGAACTATAAATAAAAAACTCAAGGATGATCAATGGAGAACTCCATCAATAAAAAAATAAAAAATAAATAAAAAACTACTTTTACTCATTTAAATTTTTCTTTTCTCTTTTCTATTTCTTTCTTTTCTTTACAGTTTTTTCAGCATAGTTTAGCATTTTTTTCTTCTTCGAAGTACTTTGGAAGGTAGATTTACTCTAATTTTCTTTTTTTTTTTATGAAAATTTTCTTTGCATTTACATTTAAATTGTCTTTACATTTCTTAGTGTAACTTGCTTTAATTTTCTTAGTGTAAATTATTTTACTTGTTTCAATTCTAGATCAATTTAGTGTTTAATCATTTTATTTCATTGTTGTAATCATTTCGAGTTCATTTTTATCTTTATTTTTGTACTTTCTATTTATTTTTTAAGATCCTAGTTTAGTTAGTTTACAAACTTATTTAGCACCCACTGAAAAGTATTTTTAATTATTTTTAATTGAAGTATCGAATGGTACACAATCGTCCACAAACTAAGATAATCAATCAAGACCATAATCTTGCGTAACACCCTCGCACATAATCAAAATACATATTCTAACAAAGTCAACAAAACATTTTCAACTGTTGTTAACTACATTTTACTACTCCATCCTCTCAAGAACCAATCTCTCTATTGAGGCCTCTTTGAACTCGACCAACATTATCTTGAAATCTTATGGTTCGGACTAAATACATTGCCTCTTTAAACTTGAACAACCGACACACCGTAGTCCTTACGCTCTAACACATCATAAGCTATATCACGTTGAATGGATTAATATCTATCTTATAAAGGACTACATTCATATGTGTCATGAAACTTCAACTGAAGGGTATGATCAAGACGACACAATATAACTATACGTCCTCTTTGAGTAGTCAAAATTAATGGACCAAGGGGAGTGAGTTGAAGTGACCTTGCTGGTTTCTTTTTAATAAAGGACTAGGTGTTATAAAACCAATTTTGCAAAATCATACGGTTATGCCTAGCTAAGATATATAAGAGTGTACTCAATGAAACCTTATATATTATTATACACGTTTGTTAGACAAAAAGACAATCGTGTAAACAAAGACCCTACACCACGATTTTCATCAACTCAGTTATGCCCACACATAACATTTGTCAACATGTTAACATCAAAAGTAGAAATTTGATTGAAAGGTTTTGTTTTGTACTCTTACAACCTGTACATTATAAACACTCTTAGTCAAGCCGAAAGTTACCTTACAAAAATGACCAAAGGCTTTTCAAAGTACTGTTTTATTTTTTACTCAGGACTTAATTAATTACTAGTTTGCTATGTGAAAACTAATAACGTTGCCTTATTTTACATGAATGTATGTGTGCCGAATCAAGAATATCCCATTCAAATTTTATTGCCTCTTGGATTGAAACACTAAGCGTGTGTTCTTCCATTTTCAATCCATTTCTTCTTTTGAACTTAGGAGACCAAGCAATACTTGTAAAGATTTTATTCTCTGTGGAATCGATCACATACTGTAAGGACATTTTTGTCCATTATCAATTTATTATGTCGCACGCCGTTACACCGTTGAAGAAATTCATGATTCATACATTCATCAATGGATCCGAATATCAAAAGAAGAAGAGGAATCAAAGTCTGACAGAACCGGACCGGTTCGCCTGGAATAAAAGAACCGATCTGGTCAACCAGACCGGTCCGCCTAAGACCCGGACCGATCCGACTGCTGAAGGCCAGTATACCCCGGACCGCAAGTGAACCGATGAAGCCTGGAAAAGAACCGATCTGATCATCAACGGACTGATCAGCCTCAGAATAAAAGAACGGATCCGGTCAATCGAACCGATCCGCCTCAGACCCAGATCGATCCGCCTGGGATAAACTTAAACAGGTCGTGTTCAGATCGTGTTCAGATTTTTAAGGCCCGAGACTTCTTATTTAATCCCACTACGGGAAGTGGTTTTCCAAGACTTATACACACGATTTTCAGAGTACAGAAAGTCTTAAGTCTTCACCAATTGAGCATCTAGACTCTAGGTATTTGATTCACACAATTTACAAATCCTTTGTGAATCTTTTTGTGTAACCCAAGAACACAACTTTGGTTTGTTCAACCCTTGTGAAGAAGTCGTTCTCTTCTTCATTGCTGCCCTCCTGGAAAGGGAAAATTCCAGCCGACAAACTTGTGGAGAAGTCGTTTCTCTTCTCCATTGCAGCCCTACTGGAAAGGGATAGTTACAGCCGCCGACTAAAGAATCCGACACCTGAGGGTAATTCTTAGTCACTTGTATTTTCATTGTAATCCGAAATTGTACATCCTAAAATATTATAATGAAAATAAATGGTTTTGCCCCTTTGGGGGATTTTTCCTCATAAGCATGTGTTTGAATGTTCTTGCTTAGATTATCATCTTATTCAATCACATATCGTTGCATGTTTAGGGTTTGTTTGGGTTAAAAGGTGTGTTGATGTAAAAAATTAGATCACTCTAATAATTCAATCACAGATAAATAAATGAGACAAAAGATTTTTAAAGTTGTTCAGCCTTATATGAATGGCCTACATCCACTGTTGTTTTATTGTTGAGTGTTTGGGAATTCTCGATTACAAGAAATTCCGTTCTGGATCCCCAAGTTTGGATTCAGGATCCGATCTCTTACAATGAGGATTGTACAATGTATTTATAGCCCTGAGGCTGTAATGTGAAAGGGTAATACATTTAATGATATACATATGAAAGGGTAATACATTTAATGCCCTCTTTGTGTGTGCGTCTGAATGATAAGCATTTAATGAACCAGTTGAACTGTTGGTTATCCAGCTATTAATGCTTTGTTCGAAATACAGCTCGGACCGCCTGAACTTCTCGGTGCTAATGAGTTCCTCGGAAAGGTTCTGTTCCTCGGAGCATAAGAGTTCCTCGGAGAGGTCTTGTTCCTCAGAGCATAAGAGTTCCTCGGATCGTATGATCATCTCGAAAGTGCTTGTTGTTTCCATGTAGATAGCTACGTGTCTTCATATGGTTGGTCCAAGTCAGCAGACTAAATTTGGTATCAACAGAAGCCCCCAATGTTTCGTAGTTCAAAATTTGAGGAGTATGGAACATTCTTTCTCGAAATACGGTAGCTTTAAATAGTTCTTCCTGATTTTTAGGATCATCTCCCTTGTATTTATTTCTCCATCTCAATTCGTAGAATCATGCTTTTTGGACTTTTCTGCTCGCTTCGTTTCCCGCATCACTTTTTGCCTTTTTAGCCGCTGTTGTTCGCTTTGATTCTCGCGCCAATATTTAATGCCTTTTTAGCCGCCGGTAACGTAATCGTCCTTTTTATAATCATTACTTCGCCAGTTCCCAAGGCAAGGTATTTAAACTTTACAAAGACTTCCATCGTCTTCTATCTTTTCAAATTTTCATCTTAGAGTTTTGCATCGTCTTCTACTCTCTTGTGTACTCATCTCTTCCATCGTCTGTCGTCATCAGCTCTACTCTTTTCCTGTAAGATCTTCTTCCTTCATCTTTATTTCTTTATTCACCATGGTTTATCCCGTTGAGTCTTTTGAGAAATTTCGTTCTGATTTTTCCATTCCCTCTTGGGTCGTCTTGGAAGAACTTTCTGAGCCTTCCAACTATTTCAATTTGGCTGAGGGACATTGGTTCCCCAGTCTCTTTTTTGCTGAATGTGGATTTTCTTTTCCACCAAATCCTCTGTGTCTGGAATTTTGTCAGTACTTTGATGTTGTTCCTGCACGAATAGCCCCAACACATGGAGAATAGTTAATGGGGTGCATAAATTAAATCAAGTGCATAGAACTCGTATAGGAATTCCAGAAATCATGTACTGCTATAGATGGGAAGTTAATGATAATATTTATTATTTGAAAACTAGGTTTATAAATAGGGCCTTAGTAGTCAATCTCCCTGATGCCAACAGGGATTATTTTGAACATGGGGTTGTTGTAAAAAATTGGCAACACCCTCCTTTAACCGGAGATGAAGTTTACCAGGGTCCCAGATGTCCTCCTTATGGAAATGGGATAGGTTATTTTTATTAATTTTATTTATCTTGAAATCATGTTTGTTTTGTGTTTGATAAAATGTGTTACTGATAACAATGTCTGTTTATTTACAGTTGATAGCAAGAGAAAGTGCCCAAAAGAAACATATATCAATATAAGGCATTTGGGACTTATCTGGGGTCTACATTAAAGGGTTGTTGACGAGCACATTTGATCAGCCTCCTATCTGCTCCAATACAAGAGCTATACAACTTCTTTCACTGCTCGTCCAGTGATCAGTGAAGCAGAGCCAGCACCACCCTCTGCAAGTTCTTCGCCAGAATGTCACGTTCCGTTGAGCGAAAGGATAAAGAAGAGAAGGACTCCTGCTCTGTTTGAGAAAACTGCCTCCAGCTCTGGGGAGGTAAAAAGGATTAAGATTGATGTCCCAAAGGAGGGGACAAAGAAGACTAGTGCAGATCCTCCAGCTGCTCCTGCTAAAGTCTCTGAGAAGGTTGCTGATAAGCCCGCAGTGACTCCGAGTAGCTCTGCTGCTCCTGGAAAGGTGATTGTGATATCACCGACCAAGGATTCTTCCTTGGTTGTACCTGTTCCCCCGAGGAGGCTGAAGAAGATCTCCTCGGTCAATTTGGCTGACACCACCATTCATCCCCCTGCTGCTGGGACTAAGGTTCCCACATCTTTTCCCCCGAGCTCTGACATGAGCTCGGTAAAGTCCTTGACTATTCCCGAGGTGTAAGGTAATGAAGATAACCTTACCCGGGATATGGTTACTTCTTTGGTTGCTCGTCATCTTGCTTCAGTAAGTACCTTTACTTTGAACTTTTCATATTTTCCTTTGTTATTTCTCATTTTTGTTTCTGACTTTTCTTTCTCTTTTTGTTTACAGTTGATGAGCTGCCTCAACATAATCCTTAAGAAGGATTAATCAATCAAAGCTTCTTGCTCCTCGTCCAGTGTGGAGGGAGATCTGAAAGAAGCTACCAAGTCTTTGGAGGAATCTCGCCAGAGGTACGATACTGATAAAGCAGTCTGGGAGAAGAAACTTGCTTCCTCCGAGCAGGAGAAAACTCGGGTTGCTGAGGCCTCCAGGGATTTGGAGAAGCCTTGGAGAAGGCTAACAAAGAGCTCGATGTGAAGCTCAAGACTGCTGAGGAGTTTGAAAATAAACTCAAGGCTTCTGAGGAGAGGTTGGTCCAACTCCAAGAAGTAACTCGGCAGAAGGAAGAAGCTGAACAAAAACTGAAGGTTGCTGATGTTTTGTTGTCCGAGAAGCTTGCCTTGGAGAAGGCCAAAAGAATAACTGTCGTGAAGAAGTCCTTCAGCTCTGGCTGGGACAAAGGTTGGGATAAGGGATGTGCTGCCATGGTCTCTCAAGTGGATTATGGCAGGGTAAAGTATTTCAGGGACCGATGGGTTGCTGCCCTTCAGGAATTGAAGGTCGACGAGTCATCCGAGCTCTTTCAGAGACACATCCCTGGTCCCCCTCCTACTCCAGAAGAATTAGAAGAGTACGAAGCTACCTCTGAGGAGTCTTCAATGGTAGTGGGAGAACAAGCCCTAACCAGTCAGCATGATGTCGAGCAAGGAGTTTCTTCTTCCGAGCAATAGCTGGTGCTCTTCGAACAAGTCACAGTTCCCTCCGAGCAACCTGCCTCCTCTTCCCAACCTCCCGAGAAGGTTTTGGGAGATAAGGAAAAGGTGTAGTGTTGTTCAGTTTTCTCTTTCTATTTTTCTTTTTTGTTTGTCAGATGTAACTCAAAACTTGTAACTTCAAATTTCATGATCTAATAAAACATGAGTTCTTTCTTCCATACGATTGTCTCTTTTTTATTTGTACTCTGTCTTGATCTTCTTTTTGATGATTGTCTTTTCTTTCTCTGCTAGTTTCTGGCTAGGATGGATCTGCTATCTGCCAATGATACAAAGCTGATGCAGTAATGTAATGAATATTATAAGGCTGGTCACACAGACCTGAGTGCATCAGAAGTTGCTGACATCCTTGGTCATGATGCTTCAGAACAAGCAGCCGAAGCTTATCAGTACCTGAAGTGCTTACTTGACCGAGCTGTGGCCAATAATGTGGCTTACTATGAAATGATCGAGGATCTTCAATGTACCTTAGAAGACCTTCAGAATCAGTACAAGTAATCAACTGCCCTGTTGCATGAAGGGTATGAGAAGAGGTATCAGCAGCTTTCTGCCGAGAAGGGCTACGAGAAGCTCATCGATGGGTACGATGTCAGGGAGAGAACCCTAAAAGGTGAAGTTGAAGCATGTAGACAGATTGCCGAGCTGTTGGAGCAAGAGAATAACAATTTGCAGAAAGAGCTAGCACAGTTGAAGTCTGCAGCCTCTTCTTCAACAGCTATAATCCCAGTGACTGACGAGGGATTTTCATTTTTAGAGGTTGAGAATGCCAAATTGAGGAAAGAGTTGGACACCTTGAGGAGGTCGGGAACTTCCACATCTCCTCGAGGATGAGCAAGAGCTTCTCGGGATCGAGGAAGAGCAGTTCGGGTTCTTGTCGAGGAACAGAGGATAGCTTCGGCCTTAGAGAACCAGGCCTTCCAACTAAAGACAAAGAACCAGGCGTTATCTGATATGTCAAAGAAGATTCGAGACCTGGAAAAATAACTCTCTGCAAAGATATCAGTGTTGGAGAGTAATGAGCTTTTCATCAAGAGTTTTCACGAGAAGCTATAAAGGCTAACATATCAATTCCACAAACAGTTTTGGATGGCTGGATACAACGAAGCATTATTTCACTTGGATGACCGTATCCAGAATGCCAACAATGAGGGCTACAAGCAAGGCTGGCTGAACGCCTTAGGTGTGCTGAAGCTCGAACAAGGACACTATCTGTGGGACTACCATGATCCCGGGTTGCTCGACTTGCCTGTGCCACCGTATAATTTGGACATGGAATGGTTCCCAGCTCGTGCCATTCCTCGGAGCTTAATTGCAAAATACCTCGGTGACTACAATTTACATTCTCAATTTGAGGTATCTCGTCCCGAGCATCTTCTAGATCGACCTTCTGTGATGAACGTCAAGATGCTGAAAGATTTAAACTTCATCAATTCTCCTCAGTCTCTAAATGATCCGCCTGCTGGCGAGGAACCTGTATCGAAAGCTGAGGGGAAAAGACCAATAGAATAGGAATTTTTGGTGTAACAGTTAGTATACATATCAATGTAACTTTCATTTTATCATCAATGTAACTTGTAATTTATTTTGAATTTAATGAAAAAATTTCATTCTTGCTCGCAATCTTAATTGTTATTGTCTTGTAAATATTAACACTTTACATTTATTCATATCTGTTAAAAAGATAATAATATTGTGTTGTTCATCGACCAACTTAGTAATAAAAAGTTACAAGTATCAGTAATGTTGCTCGATCTCTTAATAATAAAGTAATGAGTATAAAAATGTTTAAAATTTTTCCAACCAACCAAGGTTGTTAAATTGTGCTCGCCGACCAATTATAGTTAGTGAGAGTTTATCCCCGACTAACCATACTTGGTAAATTTTTGTCTTTTTCATAAAATGTGTCTGACTAACAAAAGTCGATAAATTCTCCTCGTCGACCAACTAAGTTGGTACAGTTTGGAATATTTTCTCCTCTTCGACCAACTAAGTTGGTACAGTTTGGAATATTTCTCCTCGTCGACCAACTAAGTTGGTACAGTTTGGAATATTTTCTCCTCGTCGACCAACTAAGTTGGTACAGTTTGGAATATTTCTCCTCGTCGACCAACTAAGTTGGTACAGTTTGGAATATTTTCTCTTCGTCGACCAACTAAGTTGGTACAGTTTGGAATATTTCTCCTCGTCGACCAACTAAGTTGGTACAGTTTGGAATATTTCGTTTCCTAGCCAAAAAGGTTGGCATTTTTAGGAATATTTCTCCTCGTTGACCAACTAAGTTGGTACAGTTTGGAATATTTTCTTGAGTAGTCTGCCGATTGCCGAGTAGTGCAGAGCACTAGTATTCCCCGAAAAATTTTCAATAAACAGAGAGACTTGCAGAATATTTTCATGTTATTCATACTGATGGAGACTGTGTTACATATACATCACTGATAATACTTGCGCAGATGCTCTGCATCCCATGCATTCTTAAACTCCTCGCCTTCTAAAGTGGCTATTCGATAAGTTCCTGGTCGAACAACTTCTGTAACTCGGTATGGTCCATGCCAATTTGCCTCCAGTTTGTTATGCTTTTGAACTACTTTCTTCAGCACATAGTCTCCTTCTTTCAGGTCGCACTTCTTCACCCTCTTGTTGTAGAACAAAGTTGTTCGCTGCTGGTAAGCAGCATTTCTAATGGCTGCTTCTTCTCTAACCTCATCGAGCATGTCTAAATCCAGTCTTCTCATTAAATCGCTGACAGGGGAATTAAAATTCAGTACCCTGTGTGTTGGGAGACTCAACTCGGCAGGTATGACAACTTCACTTCCAAACGCCAGCATGTATGGTGATTCTCCAGTTGCTACTCGGGGAGTAGTTCGGTAAGACCAGAGTACTGATTGTAGCTCGTTGATCCAGTTTGCTTTTTCACCGTCCAATCGTTTCTTCAAACCGTTTAGCAGCGTTTTGTTTATCATTTCAGTTTGTCCATTGCTTTGAGGATGGCATGGTGCTGAATGAACCTTCAAAATGTTTGACTGCTGACAATAGGTGGCAAACTCCTCATTATCAAATTGTGTTCCATGGTCTGTGATGAAGGCATAAGGGAGACCATATCGGCAAATGATGTTCTTCCAAACAAATTAGTAAACCTTCTCGTACATCATATCAATGAGTGGCTCAGCTTCTACCCACTTAGTAAAATAATACACTGCGACTACGAGGTACTTGAACCTTCCTCGGGTCATTGGCAGTGGTCCAACCAAATCAATCCCCCATATGGCAAATGGCCAAGGGGAAGTTATGGGTATCAACAATGATTGTGGAGTTCTTCGGATGGAGGAAAAGCGCTGGCACTTGTCACATTTCTTGGCATAGGCTATACAATCTGCCCTCATCGTCGGCCAGTAGTATCCCTGCGTCATCACCCTTTGTAAAAGTGTCTGACCTGCTACATGTGCTCCACAAGACCCTTCATAGATCTTTTCAATCAATTCTTTCACCTCGGTGGGATGTACACATCTTTGCAAACCTGCCATAATTCCTCATCTATATAAAACACCATTAGTTAGTACGTATCGAGCAACTTTAAACTTCAATTTCTTGGCTGCAAGCTTGTCAGTTGGCAACTCTCCTTCCTCGATATATACCCTGATGGGATCCATCCAAGATGGTCCTAAATTAAGGGTGATAAAATTCATCCTCAGATCTTCATATATACTCCGACCAGTCAACACTTCAATTGGGATTGTTCATCGTAGCTCAGTGCGAGTAGCCGATGCTAGTCGAGCCAGGGCGTCTGCTCTTGCATTTTCCATTCTTAGTATTCTGACCAGCTGAATAGCGGTAAATTCTGATACCAGCTCCTTTTCCTTTGCATGATTTCTGATCATTAATTCTCCTCTAACTGCATATACCCCCATCATTTGGTTTATAATCAGTTGAGAGTCACTGAAGATCATAACTTTCTGCGCCTTCATAACTTTTGCCAAATTAAGTCCTGCAATCATGGCCTCATATTCAGCCTCATTGTTGGAAGCTTTGAATTGGAAATGCAAAGCGTATTCCATGTAGACCTCGTTTGGAGTGCTCAAAACTATACACGCGCCACATCCTGCAGTGCAAGATGAGCCATCTACATATAGCCTCCATATAGGTAACTCGTCTTCAAATTTTTGATCAGTCAGAGTTCCTCGGTGAAATATTTTCTGCTTCTTTTCATCCTCCCCTGATTTTTCTCACTCCTCATCGATCATTTCTTCTTGCCCTTTTACCAATCGGAGTTAGTCTGAGCTCGAATTTAATGACCTCGTAACATCCACTTGCCCTTTTACCAACCGGAGTTGGTCTGAGCCAGTGTTTGTTGATCCTGTAACATCCACAGGTTGATCAGCGAGCAATTCGTGTTCCTCGTCCGGAGTCCTCCCAACTATCTCTGGATCATATCCTGTAACATCCACACGCCCTTTTACCAATCGAAATTGGTCTGGGATTGTGTTTGTTGATCCTGTAACATCCACAGGTTGACCAGCGAGCAACTTCTGCTCCTCGGGGGTATCAGGATAGGTGAACTCCGCTATGAAATCTGCTACAGCTTGCCCTTTTAGTGATGACCTGGGTTCATAAATTATATCATATTCTCCGAGCTCTATTGCCCAGTACATCAATCTCCATGATTTTTCTGGCTTGTGAAGGGCTTGTCTCAATGGCATATCGGTATATACTATTATGGTATTAGCCTGAAAGTATGGCCTCATTCTTCTACTCGCCTCAATCAGTGCCAGTGCCAGTGCCAATTTCTCCAACCTTGGATATCTGATCTCTGCTCCTCGGAAGGCCTTACTTGTGTAGTAAATTGGCTTTTATACTCCGTTATCCACTCTGATCAACGCCGAGCTAACTGCATTCTCGGATACTGCAAGGTACAAATACAATTTTTCTCCCATCACCGGCCTGGACAATAGTGGGGGTGCTCCCAAGTATTTCTTCAACTCTTGAAAAGCCTTCTCACATTCGTCATTCCACTCAAAAGTCTTTCTGAGTGTCTTGAAGAATGGGAGACATCTCTCAGTTGCTCGTGACACAAATCTATTGAGTGTTGCTACTCGTCCAGTGAGACTCTGTACTTCCTTCTTCATTGTTGGATATCGCAGCCCTAATAGAGCTTTGATCTTTTCAGGATTTGCTTCAGTGCCTCGTTGATTGACAATGTACCCGAGAAACATGCCCTCTCCTACTCCAAAGACGCACTTCGTCGGGTTCAGCTTCATTTGATATTTATCTAGTTGATCAAAAGTCTGGCTTAAGTCAACTAGATGATCGGCAGCTTTCTTGCTTTTTGTCAGCATATCGTCAACATAGACTTCCATCTTGTCATTGATTTTTTCATCAAAGACTTTGTTCATCAGCATCTGATATGTCGCACCTGCATTTTTTAAACCAAAAGGCATAACATTATAACAATAAGTTCCCCTAGGGGTAATAAAAGAAGTACTTTCCTTGTCCTCAGGTTTCATTTTAATTTGATTGTAGCCAGAATAAGCATCCATGAAGCTCAGTAACTCGTGTCCCGAGGTATCATCCACCAATGCTTTGTTGAGGTCGGTGAAGTCCACACACATCCTCCATTTGTTGTTTCTCTTCTTTACCATCACCACATTGGCTAACCAATCTGGATATTTAACATCTTCAATAAAGCAAGCTTTCTGGAGCTTCTCGACTTCCTCCTGTATGGCTTGATTCTTCTTGGGACTGAATACTCTCCTTCTCTGTTTCACAGGTTTGATCTCCTTATTCACATTGAGCTCGTGACATAAGAAGTTTGGGTCTATCCCAGGCATATCTTCATGACTCCATGCAAAAGTTTGTCTCCTACTTCTAAGGAAAGCTATCAATTCTTGTTTTAATGAGGCTTCAAAAGATGAACCTATTTGATTAGTTCGCTCAGGGTGCTCGTCGTCCAGAATGATGTTTTCAGTAGCTTCCACCACTTGACCCTTCACGAGTTGCGATTCATCTCGAGTATCCAAAGTTTCAATTTCTGCACCTTCATCCACTTGATAGGTAGTAGTCTTTTTCTTTGATTCTTCCAGTTCTTCTTGCTCGGTGGATGAATAATAGCATTCCCGAGCTACCTTCTGATCACCTTTCACAACTCCTACTCCAAAGTTTGTTGGAAATTTTAGACACTGATGCAATGTAGATGGTACAGCCTCGAACTTCTTCAATCCTACCCTTCCCATGATGATATTGTACGATGACTGTACATTCTTATCCATCATGAAGAATCGTATTCTTTCTGTCCGACAAGCAGGCCATGTACCAATGAATATATCTAACTTGATCGTCCCAAGTGAAAATACTTTCTCTCCAGCAAAATCGATGAGGGGTCTGTGGTAAGGCTCCAATTGAGATAGCTTTAAATTTAAACTATTAAAACACGAGTAGAACATGATGTCTGCTGAGCTACCGTTGTCGACCAGCACTCTTGAAATCATTACCTCCTTCATTCTCATTTTGATCACTAGTGGGTCGTCATGAGGATATAAAACTCCTGCAAGATCATTCTTCGAAAACCCAATGACCAATTTTTCTTTGGTCACCTTTCTCGGGCGATTTTCCTCAGCTAAATTAATTCGCTGAATGTACGAGCAAGCTTGAGCCTCTCCGAGGTAAGCTTTTCTTTCTGCAGTAAGGTCTCCTCCTCCTGCATCTCCTCCTGTAATGACATTACAATCAAATGACCCAAAGCGTATTGAAAATACCTCTCGTTCTGGCTGCCTTGGTTTCTTGGGAAGATCGGGGTCATCATCTGGATCATCTTCATGGTTTCTCTTCTTTTTCTCCTCCGCCCGACGAGGAGATCTAGACCTCTCTCTAGTTCGGTCATTGTTTCTTCTTTCGCCTCCCCGATCAACATACTTTGCTAGCTTTACTCGTCGGATGAGTGTTTCAATTTCGTTCTGAAGATCTATGTAATTTTTGGTCATATAGCCATGATCCTTATGGAACTCACAATATTTCTCCCTATTCCTCGTATCAGGATCAGACTTCATTTTCTTTGGCCAGTTTAAATCCTCGTTGTTCTTAATTTCTTCCAGGACGTGGTTGATATTTTCCTTCAAAGGCGTATAATTATCAAATTTCTTCAAGACCTCCCATGATGACCTACTTTTGGAATGTTTGTCACCGCCATTGTTCTTATGCTCTTTCTTCTTAGCTTTATCACCTTCCCCCTTGGTTTCTTTGGATTCCATATTCTTCTTCGCAGACATAGCCTCCTCGGCATTCATAATCTTGGACGCTTTTCCCATCAGGTCCGACATGGTTCGATGTGGGTCTTTGGCCAAAGTGTAGTACAACTTGTTTGGCAACAGTCCACTCATCAAAGCAGTAATCGCTGTCTTCTCCTCATAATCAATGACTTCGAGCTTCTCGTTATTAAAACGAGTTATATAGTCTCTAATACTCTCACCAGCTTTTTGTATAACACTTAACAAATGTGATACTCGTTTAACTGGCTTTGCTCCAAAGCAGAAATTCCCAATGAATAACTCGGCCAATTGAAGAAAAGTTGAAATCTTACCCCGAGGAAGATTATTATACCATATCTGAGCAGATCCGGTAAGAGTTCCTGAGAATTCCCTGCATCTCATCTCGTCTGGGACAGCATAGATGTCGGCAGCACCTTGATATTGTTCTATATGAAGGACAGGGTCAGTCTTCCCATCGTACTTGGGAGTCACAACAGGTTCTTTGAACTTTGATGGTGTTGGAAAATCAACAATATCCTGGACAAAAGGTGTTCCTCTAACAAAGGTTCGTTGTAGAGGGTTCTTGGCCTTAGCCATTTCCCCTAATCTATCCTCCAGCCTTTGAATAGATCATTTCCATGCATCATTCCCTTCCTCGGGACTATTGGTTCGAGCAACTGATCGCATTGAAGTGGCTTCATGGGATTTATCTTGACGAGCAGTTGTTCGGTCAGCGGATCCATTTTGACGAGCAACTGGTCGCGACTGGGCAGATCCTTCCCTTAAATCTGATGGTCGTCGAAAGCTCCTCGACGCTGCATTAAGAAGACTTTTGTTCCTCCTATGTCCTAATCGATCAAAAGGAGAGGCCCTACTTAATCTTACTAATGCACTGGCCCTTTCTGGGGATAGGGTGACACGTTGTTCAGTATCTGTGGCTCGCATTGACGAAGTTCATCTAGGTTGATAAGAAAAATCTTCAGATTCCTCATTACGATATGAGTTAGTACGCCTAGTACGCACAGAAGGCTCAAGGATATTTCTTTGAATGCTTCGTGATCCAGAACGGGCTGGCGCACGGCCATGGAGGGTTTGGATGAGTTGTCGCATCGTTTCTTGCATGACGGTCTGGCCCTGATCCAGATTCGCCATCATTCCAGTCAGATCTGGAACAATTGGTGGAGAAGATGGATTTGGAAGGGTTCCGGTGTTTCGATTACTAGATTCAGGTATATCAGCCATTGATAATGGATTATTTTTTATGAGAAAATGATTTTACCAGTCGCTTCCCACAGACGGCGCCAATCTGTTGATGTAAAAAATTAGATCACTCTAATGATTCAATCACAGATAAATAAATGAGACAAAAGATTTTTAAAGTGGTTCAGCCTTATATGAATGGCCTACGTCCACTGTTGTTTTATTGGTGAGTGTTTGGGAATTCTCGATTACAAGAAATTTCGTTCTGGATCCCTAAGTTTGGATTCAGGATCCGATCTCTTACAATGAGGATTGTACAATGTATTTATAGCCCTGAGGCTGTAATGTGAAAGGGTAAAACATTTAATGATATACATATGAAAGGGTAATACATTTAATGCCCTCTTTGCGTGTGCGTCTGAATGATAAGCATTTAATGAACCAGTTGAACTGTTGGTTATCCAGCTATTAATGCTTTGTTCGAGATGCAGCTCGGACCGCCTGAGTAGCTCGGACCGCCTGAGCTTCTCGGTGCTAATGAGTTCCTTGGAAAGGTCCTGTTCCTCGGAGCATAAGAGTTCCTCAGAGAGGTCTTGTTCCTCGGAGCATAAGAGTTCCTCGGATCGTATGATCATCTCGGAAGTGCTTGTTGTTGCCATGTAGATAGCCACGTGTCTTCATATGGTTGGTCCAAGTCAGCAGACTATATTTGGTATCAACAAGGTGTTTAATATATAATTTGCTCAGTTGAACGCGAGCACATACGTTCTCACATACTACAAGTAATTGGTTGATAAAAATTAAACAATTACCATACTTATGTGCCCGAACCAATACCTACTACTGCTCATAAAACTTATCTATTAACTACTATAAATCTTACATTCTCTCATTCATCTCCCTTTGCCTCCCTATTTGCGATTTCCCCCTTCATCTCTCTCTAACTAAAATCTCTTCATCTATCAATTTAAATGCATTTTACATTCTCTCAATATTATATCATTTCTTCTCCTTTTTCTTTATTATCATTTTTTCTCCCCATCTCTTATATATTTACCACTTGAAGCTTTTACTCAGAGTTAAATATGTAGTTTCATTGTATTTTCTTTCTTATTCTTATGGGGGTCATCCTTTTATTTGTAGGATTTACTTTTTGTGGTAGTGATGATGATTTTGGGGTCGTTTTCTTTGGGTTTACTCCAATATTACTTTTTTGGATTTCCTTTTATATTGATTAGGGCTGTGTTTTTTTTCTGAACATTCCGATATTTTTCGATATCCGATCCGATATTTTTCGATTTTGGACTTATATAAGGTTTTCGATTTCCGATTTTCCGATTTCTGATTTTTTTGAAAAAAATCGGATCAAAAATTGGAAATAATTCTGAATTTCCGATTTTTCGATTTTTTCGAAACTATGCCGGTCCGATTTTTCCGAATTATTTTCGATTTTTTCAGAAATATTTTCCGATTTCCGATTTTACTAATTTTTTCAAACATTCTCATGTGTCCCACAGCGTCTAGGAGAGGAAGAGAGGCCCAAAAAAGTCTTCTATAAAATGAGAATATCCCTCTATCCTCTACACAAATGAAAAAAATAGTTAAATCCTTGCATATTTACATGTTGGGTTAAATCTTTTTTTCGATTTCTTTAAAATGAGATTTCGAGTAATTGAAAATCCTATATTATTTTTTTTGAAATTTTGGAATTTCGAAAATTTCTTAATTTTTATTATATTTTTTGAATTTCAGAATTTTTTCGATTTTTTTTTTCGATTTTCCGAATTTTTCTAATTCGGAAACTTTTTTGATTTTCTGAAAAAATTGGATAGGAAATTGGAACAAATATTTTATTTTCGAAAAAATTGGAATTTTTTCTGAAAGGTCATTTTCCTATGATCCGGCCGAAACACAGCCCTAATATTGATGATCATCATTAATCTATTTTCTCGACTAGCCTTTCTCGAGATTTCAATTCCTTCTTCATTAAACCATTTCTAAATCACTTTATTGCGGGGTTACACTGCAGAATTTCAAAGAAGAGTCTGACGCAGATTAAATTTAGAAATTTTGTTACCATCATCTCCCTGTCTTTACGTATTGTTATATAAATTTAGTGTGAAATAGACATGGACTTTAAATGATTTTCTAAAATATTTTTCACTGTTTTATACAAACTGAGTTCTTCTCATGGGCTACTATGAAACTTTATACATTAAAATTTCTTTTTAAATTTGAATTGTTATAAACAGTTGCGATGATCTTTAAAACGCCTTGAAAACATCCCCAAGGTCGTCGGATACACTGGATTTTCGATAAACAACTACTGAGGAGAAATATAATGGTGCCAATTAAGAAATCTTTCAACAATCTTTTTTTTGTGAGTGGCGGTATTCTCCTTTTGATTCTCGTGCTTTGGGGTTATCCTTACTTTAAAGTATTCTTTGTGAGGGATGTTTTTTAGGTATTTTTGAGTATGTTACCAAATAAATTACTTAAGAGGTAATTATATTTAAGTCCCATTTATGTGGTCAACATACATATAAGTCCCATTGACTTTTTTATAAACTTTAAAGTCCCTTCCAACAATTATGCTCGGTTAAACTACAAAGAAATGACTGAAATACCCATCAATTCTCAATTGGAGAACTCGTAACCGAACGGTTTCCTCCTTCCTTCCGATTTCAATGGGAGTTTTCAAATTTCAAATTTTAAATTTCAACTTTCAAATTTCAAACTCATCATTGTATGGATTTCCTTACAACCATCCAAGCGTCAAGTTTCAAAACCCTTACCATTTTCGTTAAACTCTGGACGAAGGTTCATAAAACTCGAATTTGTTTGTTGTTGTCCGTGGTGTGGTATTTCGTACATTTTCGATAAGATCCCCTGCTACAATTAAAGAGAAATTTTATTTTGGTTTTTGAAACACTTTTCTTCGGTTTTGTTTTGGCTTTTGAAAGATTCTTCTTTATCTCAATTTTGATGTGTTTCTTTCAACCACTGCTTACTTCTACACAACTCTGTTTTGGTGTTTACATGGTTTTCTTGCATTTGCAGTGAGTATGGTGTATTTGCGATGTTGTATATACGAAATTTATTATTTTTTACTCGTTCTGTTATGGTTTTTACAAATTTACGATGTTGGGGAACATTGTTGCAATATACATTAGGAAAACAAAGTAATTTAATTTGTTGGCCGGATATTCTTAGAATTTCTAGTGTTGTTAGTACCATTATTTTTTGGGTTTGTACAGTTTGTTCCACTCAAACACATAATTCTAAGTAGGTCACATATGTGTTTTGATTTGAGGGTATGGTGTGTTTGTTGATAATTTTAGATTTGATTGAATACGATTTTCTTGGCATCATCGTTGAATCTCTGTTTTTTGTATTAGTATTGTTTTATATAGTGTTTTGTGCGTACATGTTGTGTAGCAGTTATAACAGTAAGGTTTACTGTCTGACCTGTTTGAGGTTATACATGAATAATTGACTTATATACCTCAAACAGTAACATTTACTGAATGATATATACTAAGAAGCAGGTTGAGAGTTCAACACAAAACAAAATAATATAAAAAAAACTTAAACGTTTCCATCGTTGTTTATATTCATGCGACATTCAAATTCATATAAATATACTAATATCCAGTTTTTAACATAAGCAAATAGTATGGTGAGGTGACCTTACATAGGTTTTGACTTACTTTCATTTTTTGTTGTAGTGATCATGGAAGTGTTTGTCACATTATTCTGCAAGTATATGGATAGGACATTTGTCAAGATGTTACAAGATCGAACGACTGTTACGGAGTTGGTTGACTGTATTCGTAGCAGGTGGATTGATTTAGCTGATGCCAAAATTGCATTGTCTTATAATTTAGCAGGGCACCCTCAATGTGCACTTGATTTTGATGAGGATATTTCAACAATATTATCGTATTGTCATAAACACAGCATTGAAACTGTGGATGTCAATATAATGACTCGGGAGGTGGTTCTAAGTGATGGAGAAGGGATTTACGATGATTGTAATGATGACATTTTAGTTGAAGATGCAGATTTCGAGTGTTTGGATGAGGTATTGCGTGAATAAAGTCGTATTACAACTAAACGTTTGTTGTCATTTGGTTGGTCGGACGGTATTGCTAAGGTTGGTCAACGATATAGAGTTGGGGTGGCTGAATTCCGTGATGTGCTTTGTAAGTATGCAGAAGAAGTTGGATTTGAATTCAACTACATGAAGAATGATTTGAAACGAGTTACTGTTGTGTGTAAGTACAGAATATCGACAGGATATGGTTGGTATGTTCATGGAAGGGTTGACACGGTTAACGAATTTTTTTCTGTTAAGAAATTTAATGATGAGCACACGTGTGGAGTTCCATATAGAATTCGTAAACATAGCCGTTTGCCTTCGGGCGTAATTGCTAACGAAATAACAAATCGCATAAGAAAAATAATATAACTCGCCCCATTGACATTGTCGCATATATTTCACATGAGTATGGATATGATCTTGAATATAGCACGGCGTGGTGGGCTGTAGAAAAAGCGAAGAGACGTGTGTTCGGCGATGAATCACTTTCATTTGACAAGTTAAGATGGTATGTTGACGCGGCTATGGATTCAAACCCCGGTAGTCATTTTTCGATCGAATACAATTCTGATAGTGGTCGATTCAAAAGGATGTTCGTAGCATTTCATGCATGTATAGAGGGTTTCAAGTACTATCGACCCCTGATATTCTTGGATGGCACTTTTTTGAAAAGCAGGTACAAAGGAATTCTATTGTCGGCGACGGGGAAAAATGCAAATGAAGGTATTTACATTAGCATTCTTCCAAACGTTGATTACTACTTAATAGACTATATGTTTAGTTGTCATATGATGTGCTAGTAATATATTTTCTGAATTTGACATATTGTAGATAATATGTCAAATATGTTGAAATCATGGTACAGTTTGTACTTCTATTGATGATTGCAGTCAACAAACTATGTACAGGTAGTAATTGTTTGGGTGGTGCGTAGTACTTTACATTGTAAACAATCTGATTGAATGGGTGAGAAATATAGTTATTTTGTGCATACACGCTGTGCAGTAGGTTTAACAGTAAAGTTTATTGCATGACCTGTTACATCTTTTACATGACTAATTGACCTACATATAGCATACAGTGAACTTTCCTGTTAGATATGCTACACAGCATGCATGGACTACATGACTAGATCAATCATGCAGTATATTTTATCTCATTCAAAAAAAAATTATTTTTGTCTTATTTCATAGGCATGTTTCCTATAGCTTTCTCCATTGTTGACTCGGAGAATGATGATAACTGGGAATGGTTCATGATTCAGTTTTCGAAGATCATTGACACCTCAATGGTTTACACGTTTATTTCGGCTCGTAACAATGGGTTGCTGAAGTCGGTTCCAAAAGTTTTCCCGATTCACATCATGGATATTGTTTGCAACACTTGAAATGTAATTTAAGGGACAAGTTAACCGGGATTCATAGAAAAGTGAAGGAAAAAATCATTGAAATATTCGTACTTTGTGCTTATGCACCTGATGAAGAAACGTTCAACAAACGTATGGCTTGGTTGTTGGTTGAAGGAGGACAAAGAGTTCGTGACTTTTTGTCCACGATATCGAATGAACATTGGAGTAATGAACATTTTGGTGGTCAACGTTATGGTGAAATGTATTCAAATGTGGCTGAGTCCTTTAACTCTTGGATACGTGATGCTCGTCACCTCCCAATCGCAGACTTAGTAGATACAATTAGATGTAAGATTATGAAGTTAAGTTCTATTAGGCGAGACGAAGCAAAAGCATGGACCGGTTACCTTTGTCCACGTATGAATCGTCGTTTCAAAGAGTCGTTGGAGATAGGTCGTACTTGGGTTGTGAACAAGGCAAGTGAATGCATATTCGAGGTTCGGTCAGATGAAGTTTTTAATGTTAATATACAGTACAGGATGTGCTCATGTTGTAAATGGCAGCTGAATGGTTTTCCGTGTGATCATGCGTCTATCGTAATTCAGAGATGCGAGTACGAGTTAAAGGATTACAATGATGAGATTTTCTCAGTCGATTTCTTCTTGAAAACGTATGGGTTTTCAATATTACCAATTCCTTCATTTAATAGAGTAAACTTATCTTCTGATGATGCAATAATCAAACCACTAGATGTTAAACGTCCTCCGGGTAGACCGAAGACCAAACCTATTAATTCGAAGGGCGAGGAAGTAAAATTTGTAACATGTAGCAGGTGCAAAAAAATTGGGCATCACAATAGGAAGACGTGTGTAGAACCGTTGAATGAGTTATGATGTATTTGCATTTTTTACTCTAGTTTGTTTTTAAATGAATATTTCATTACATTATATAATTTGATGAAGTTTTATTAGTTTTCAACTGCACAGTAAATTTTATTGTATACAATGGTCACATATTACAAATGAGTAATTGTATTATGATATTTCAACATCAATGTTAATGTGTCGATATCTCAACCATTCATGAATGTAGAAAAATTTACCAGATCAACTTAACATAATTGACAGTACTCAATGACCGTTGGATACACGTCGTTCAGAAGCAAAATATACTTCGTGAGTTTTCTATTCATGTCGTACACGCACGATGTGCAGTAGGTCAAACAGTAAAGTTTACTTTGTGACATACGTAAGTCAATTGGTCATGTGTAAGGCGAAACAGCACATATGTTAAACCTCACTGTTAGGCCTGCTCCACAGCGTTCATGCACGACATGACTAACAAACGGCACATCAATGTTATTTGGTCATTCAGAGAATAATTTTTTTTGGGTTTCGAAGCCCCCTACAGTTCAACACCAATGTGAATTTGACTCAGATCACAAAATGAGTAAATGATTCCCTTCTTCCAATAAACTTGAATTTTGATGAGTCGCGTAAGTCCATTCGTCGACATCTAAACTAATAATTATTGAAGGAAAAATTAACAAATCAACTTCACATAATCATAAATACTCAATGACCGTTGGATAAACGTCAAGCAGCAGCGATATAGACTTCGTGAGTTATCTAGACATGTCGTAAATGCACGCCGTGAAGCAGGTCTGACAAGAAAGTTTGTTGTATAACATATGTAAGTCAATTAGCCATGGAAAAGTTGGAACAGGTCATACAGTAAAATTTACTGTTAGACCTGCTTCATGGCGTGCATGCACGACATGTCTAGATACCGATACTACAATGTTGCGTGGTCATTCAGAAAATTAACTTATGATATGCTAAGTAGAAATATTTGTTTCTACAAAACTCAAGGAAAATATTTTACTTATTTCTACTGTTTTATGCTTGTCTTATTTTATAGGCAATGTTTCGTATCACATTCTTTATTGTTGATTTTGGAGAATGATGATAAAAGGAAATGGTTCATGATGCATTTTTCGAATGTGCACTTGATACCTAAATGGTTTACACGTGTATTTCGGATCGTAAAAGTGGGTTGCTGTAGTCGGTTCCATAAGTTTTACCCGATTCACATCATGTATATTGTTTGCAACACATGAAATGTAATTTGTGTGGCAAGTTATCTCAGATGCATAGTAAATTGAGTGGAGAAAATCATTGAATTATTCGTACTTTAGCATACACACGTGACAAAGTAATGTTCAACAAACGTATGGCTTGATTGTATATTAGTGCTTTAATTCTTTTATACGTGACGCTCATCACCTCCCAATCACAAACTGAGTACATGATTCCCTTCTTCCAATAAACTTGAATTTTCACGAGTCACGCATGCTCATTCGTCTACATCTCAACCATTATTGAATGTAAACAAAATTAACAAATCAACTTCACATAATCGTAAATAATCAATGACCGTTGGATACATATCGTGCAGCACTACAATATAATGAGTCAGTAATCTAGTCAAGTCGTGCATGCACCATGTGCAGCAATTGTAACAGGAACGTTTGTTGTATGATATATTTAAGTCAATTAGCAATGGAAAAGTTGAAACAGGTCATACAGTAAACTAACTGTTAGACCTGATGCACAGCGTGCATGCACGACATGTTTAGATACCAAAACTACAATGTTACGTGGTCATTCAAAAAATCAACTTAGAACCTAATTAAAAAAAAAAACATCCCAACACCACATTTTATGGACATCAACGAATTAACACGTATTAGAAGTTTGCAATTCCAAATGTGAATGATTCCTGGTCTTTATCAGTCTGTTTTTAGTGGAATATGGTTCAAAATAAGCTCGACCAAATGCGCCCTATATTCTCGCATAGTATCTCTGCTCATTTCCGGAGGAATGTCACATGATTTTAAGATCTTTGACAAGTAATAGCAAATTGCAACTCCGCAATCAACCCTAAAAAAATATTGAATAATTAATACAATGATGTTGCGGGAAAACCATTATAAAGATTGGGAATATTACGAAGAAGTATTACGTTCCCTAGCTTTGTTGCAGACAATCACGAACTTGATACACTGGATACAAAAAATCTTGTGTCGCCGGATACAGATGTGATATCCCTTGATTGTCGACATCTTCTTTAACTTTGTTCTTAATTTGTACGAGTGTCATTTCCACATGTTCTTTCTGCACAAATGTAATGCAATTATGATAGATTTAAGATTATGAATATGATTCGACACTAACTTTTGTACATATAATCAACGCAATAATACAAACTTATTTGACGAATAAGTTTTATAAATGTCATAAAACAAACTTGCTCGTGACATTAAAATTTACTGTGTAATATTTACATCATAGACAACATTTGTATGTCAATACAACCTTACTAGGATGCATGTTATTGTGTATGAAAAAAACAAGCAGCTTATTAATGTTACAATCGACAGTTCGTACTGAAAAAATAACGTTAAAATGATGCAATGTGTAACAGTAAACTGAAATGTATGACATGTTACGCTATGTTATCTTATGTATTGATAATTGAAATGCGTTAATATTACTTACTAATATCTGGGCATTGGATAGGTACAAGTCCTCCATCCCATCCCTAGGTATGAGGGGATTGTAGTGCTTCCAACATCCCTCGTGAGTGTCGAGAACCATAAGATGGAAGTGGCACCCCTCTCTACTTTCCCGTGACGAGGCAGAAATTATGGGAAAGAAATACCACCGCATCTCCCTTGGAGCTATCTCAAGTTTCATATCGATAAAGCACTTACGCAACCCATCCATTTTGTCACGAATCATGGGCTGCACATTACAGAAAAGCAGGTGTGATAATATGAGATATGTACGTCATTTAACTATGTAGGTCAACTACATAATAAAGTTTAGTGTATGAGATAGGTAATTAACTTATGCATGTACAAAAACAAAACATCTTATACAGTAAACTTCAATGTTTGCGATATGTAAAAATTATAAATGCCATATCACACGTTTAGCTATGCAAGTAAATTACTCATGTATAGGACTATAGGTTGTAATAGCTCAAGCAGTAAAATTTTCTGTATGAGATATGTAAAAGTTAGAAATGCATATCATACTTTTAGATATGTAAGTCACCTATGCATAAAAATTCTGAAATAGGTCATACAGTAAACATTATTGTGATACATTCTATTTGAGATATGTTACTCATTTATATATGTAATTCTACTAAACAGTAACCTTTACTGCATGATATATACACTAATTATATTCTAGACATCAATACATACAAATTTGCAAATACAAACTCACCCAACACATGCTAGAGAAGGACACAGAACGATCGAATAAATTATCATCTGGAAGTGTTGATGCATAGGCAACGAGCTCCTTATCCAAAATATCCGTGTATGCATCAACCACCTATTCAAACATATTATCCTAATTAATAGTATATACCTTCATATTATTTTTGTTACAAAATTGGACGAATGTCACCGTATTGTACGGAATGATGTATTTGAATAAATAAAAGATATTCGATTACCCACATTTGTTCCGATACACTTTTCGGTTATTACTTCAAAGATATCTTTACGAAAAATAGAATAGCTGAGGTCCCCACCGAAGCAAACAATTTCCCTTCACTAACCCCACCAAAAACACGTTAAACAGTGTACTGGATATAACATTACTTCAGTTGGCAATTTGCGTTCATAGGTAAATATCGGTAATTAACTTACAAACTTAAATTAATCACAAACACTAGACACCATTACGTCGGTTGTAAATTTGAATTTATACGTAAATAGTTGTCAATATTTAGAAAACTATTTCATTTTGTATTCAGCAATATTAGATGTTACATTGCATACAGTAACATTTACTGTATAACATTTTACCTCTAATATATGCATACTGGAATTAAATGCGTATGATAATATAAAGTAACTAATACATGTATTCGTCGTTCTTCCATGACTTTATCGTTTGAAGTCTCGACTCAGAATTATACTTAGCAACAACCCCTCTCCTTGTCAAAACGTTTCGCTTCAACTTCGTTACTTTTATTTTGGGTGTCAACCTTTTCTCCTCAATTTTGACATCTATGACATCCTCATTCTTCGCTTTCTTCTTTGTTGGGCTTTGTTTGGAAGGTTTGGAAGCTCTTCTCTTTAACTTACCCCTAACTTGTGGTTGGTAGACAAACACATCAGACTTCTTTTCCTTCCTATAGTCTTTATTCTTTACTCGTCGAACCATTGAACTCACGAGTTGTTGAAGATGACTTGGTGTCACATCGTGCACATTTGCAATTTCCTCATTAGATTTTTGTTTGCTGTCATGAACATTAGAAGGAGAAGTAGTCGTCTTATGGCTTTGCTCTCGGAATATCTCCGCCTCAACCTTTTGAGCAACTAGTTCTTCAATTTTCTCCGTTGCCCTTGCCAACTCCTTCTTCAATCTCCTAACCTCATTGTTCTCCTTCTCTTCCATTAACTTAACTTTCTTTTCAAGTAATTCAATTTCGATTTTCAATTTCTCAAAGGTCTCTTGCTTAGCCAATTCCATTTCCTCCTTATCCTTCTTCATATCTGAAAGTTCGTCGGATAATTTCTTGCACAAAACATCTTTATCACTGCACAACCTTTGCAAATGTTGAACTTCAACTTCCATCTCTTTTAATTTCTTCAACACGTGATCGTCTTGCTTACTAGGTGATTCTTCTGGAGTACCATCGCCATTCGCATTAGTGCTAGTGGATGGGATGTCTTCATATGTGTAACCCGCGTCGTACAAATTATCAATCAACATATAGTCCTCCGGATCAGAATCAATGTCTTCTCCCAAAACCTCTTCCTCGATCTCTGTTTTGTGAATCCTTCCAAGCTTAATCTATTCACATACAATATAATTATTAGCAAAAGGTGTTAATACATTAAGACATAAACATAACCATATAAAGTATGTAATATTATAAGCCGCGTTACGGAACAAACGTTTGTTAACAGTTAACTTTACTGTACTAACTCTGCATCAAAAAACATATTTCGTATCTGAAGATAAATGTCATACGATAATAGAGTTATGGTCACCATGTTAGTGTACCTAAATAGTAATGTATCAGTAAACTATACTTTTTACAATTACATGCTCACCAATGTAGCGGTAAACTTTACTTTTTGGTATACCGAAACAGTAAATATGCATGTCATCGTATAACAAAAGTGGGATATTGATATCAATTTACACACACATGATCACAAAGTAAGTATTCCCCTGTTTACAGTAACTATATATCTTACAAATATTTATATGAAGCATAACTAAACTGTATCACACAAAACATTAAATATATTAATTTGGCATGCGCAGATGATGAACTGAAATTCCATGTAATATGTACACAATCACAATACATGTAGTTCCGCATGTTCGCGAAGAACGATGTCATCTCCTAGTACCGAGCTCAATTTTACAAGATCCCACTTCATGAATCGGGGGTACAAGTTGATATCAACGGGTTCAATAACATTTGTTCTCTCGCAAAACCAGTACTGAATTCAAGTAAACAATACCAATTTTTTGCAATTAATATAGTATTTAATAAAAAATCTAATATATATATACAAGTTTAGAGGTTATTGCCAACAAGCTATTGACACATCCGTAGCATTTGTACGGGCTAGTGTGATTTTTATCAAGTGACGCTATCAAGTAGTCGTAAATCAACACCGGCCATTTGTAATTCCCAATTTCATCCATTCTAGATATACAATCCATGAAACTCCATTTGACGAATACTCCAGAAGTCGGGAAAAACAATGTACAAAACGTGTAAAGGCACACTAGCTTTGCAGCGTCGACGTACCCATCATTTGTTCTTAACATCGACGCCTCTATCGCAACATTCCTAATGTTGGACGCTTGAACCATCCCATCCACATTTCGAAACCACTTACGTACAAAGTTATATATTATGTTGACGGGAACAAGTACAGTATGTATTCAAAGAAATCATGTACGCATACAATAATACGAATTCTGTTATAGTCATTATAAATTACTATGTACACCAACTGTTTCGCACCATGTATAAAGTAACATTCACTATACTGTACTCGGTCAACTAAAATAAAAAATATTCAATGAATTATTTGATTACTCTACTAAAGTTCAATTAGGTAGCAGCTGAATTAGATTCCATATGGAAGCCATTACATTTTAATGTTTGTTATCCTTATAAGTTGAATTTAAAAAATATGTAACAACAAAAGGAATATTTATCAACACTTAGTTTGTCAATTTTTAAGGAGAATTACCCATATCAGTTAAATAACACGTACAGTAAATTTGACTGTTTTTAGCATAGCAAACCATAAACCATTCAACCAAACATACCACTCATTAATAGATGTAATAGGATATATTAGAAATTCAACACAATAAACTAAAATGGGTGAATTACGCTTGACATAGATCTTTCATCAAGCAACGACATGTACAAATACAAACATACAGATCCTCGTTGTGAGAAATAAACTAACACCACTCAAAAATTAAAACGACTACCAACATCTACATTCGAACAGTATAATTTATTGTGTCTACTATAATTTATACAAGACAATCGTTACACAAAATGAACAAAAATCGCAGGAGAAAACACAGTACAGCAGCATTGTTATTTTCATTAGTACGCTCTAACATACTTAACATGCACAACTTCCTTCGTAAATAAATTTGATAACTCAAAAAGTAAAGTTTCATGTGTGTATTTTGCACGAAAATGAACATGAAGCAATAATACATAATCAATGATAAACTTTGTCTTAAATTTTAATCAACCATTTAACTGATAAAGAGATGGAGTACATTTGATAGTCTGTAAGGACATAAAAATAAAAATAAAAGAATAACTTAGCGTATTTCTTACGCATATTACAATGGGTACGTTAAACTTTACTACTCTTTTGCGGTTTTACGTCAAACGTTTTGTAACCTCGTACACTCTAATACTATAGAATTGTCTTAATTAATTAGGTACCGCGCCAGCGGCTTACCTACCCACTACAGCACTACCCACACCAACGATCACCCCACCAGCTGAAGGAGATATGATCTACTGCTGACATGGTTAATAAAATCTAAGAACATATCTGACTATAAAAAAACAGTAGATATGAATCATGTAGACAAACTATCTACAAGTAAAATGAACATTATTACGTCAAAAATAACAAAGTTAACTGTGTGAATGTATTGATTAACAGAATAAATAGTTAACAATAAAACTTATTGAACAACATTAAACTACATTACTAACAAAGTAACATTTACTGTTTCTATTATGAAACTTACCCAATTCGACACACGATTCCATCCAAAAACATTTCGACCCAAAATATATACAAACAATAATGGGGTCTACTTTCGGGAAAAAACAATTCATCTTCACACAAAATCGCATTTTTATCAATGTAGACAGCTATTTATTCATCCGATTGAATACGTTTCAAGAGAAAAAAATTGTGAACACGAAAAACTATTGAACCACATTTAACTAGATTACTCAAAAAGTAAACTTTATTGTTTGTGTTATATAACTTTACACTAAACGACCCATATGTTTCCATTAAAAAACATTTCCACCAAAAAGCTATATAAACAAACACGTGGGTATACTTTCGGGAAAAATGAATTCTCCTTGATACAAATTCTCAGCACATTCATAGAACACCAAAAAAATCCAAGCAAAAAATTGTAAATTCAATTCTAAGTGTCATGAAATTTTTTGATAAACATCATCCAAAATACTAATATCAGTAAAAGTGACTGTGTATATACTAATCGAAGCTAATCATACCTTACGTACATGGACATAACAATCACAATAGAAAAAAACAACTTCTTCAAGGTTTTACACTACGATTTAACCAACATGCAAGACTTCTGTACAAAAAAAAATTATTACTTCATAAAATCAAATATACTGTTTGTACTTCAACCCAAAATGCAACATGAACCAACAGCACAAAATTCTAGCAAAAACTTGAAATCCAAACCAAAGAACATTTACGTTATAAAAAATTGTTTAAAACCAAAAGAACAACATACAACAACAATACTTTATACTCAAAAGAGAAAAAAAAACCTAACTTACAACAACAATCAACTTCTTGTATGGTGACTTACCGCAACCACAGAATCACCGAAAAATTTGATCTAACACCGCAAAATATTTGCACAACCCAGATATTTCTTCCATGAAGATACCCAGTCCGACTCCCCTGTTATTTCGTTCCCCATCATATGCTGTAGAACTGATTTGCGAGATGATATACACGGCTATGGCATCTCCAGTGACCCGCGATTGATGAAGATGAAGACGGGATCAGAATCTGACCAAAATCGCCCAACGATTTAGGCGGTTGAAACTTCTGTTTGGCGCCCAACTACGCAGGGGTAATACGGTAAATAACAATAGATAGTTTTCCCAAAATACTTAAAACGGTACTTAATAGTAAGGAGAAAAAACCGTGGGACTTTAGAGGTTACAGAAAAGTGTAATGGAACCTATGTGTAAAGACCCCATTACTTAAATATTTATTTAATAACATGGAAATAGAAATAAATATTGATTGATTAAAGATTTAAACCCTAAAAAATAGAAGGTCAAATAAAAATTTTAATTTGTAATTTAGACGAGCAAACCCTAAAATTAATCATAACATCAACCCTAAAATTAACATTTATAAACATTTAACCCTAAAATTAACCCCCAATAAATAATTTCATCATTCTTAAAGACAAACATTAACCATTTAATCCTAAATTATCCTAAAAAAATTATAATTTATTTTTCATACCTATATTTAGAAAAAGCTTATGTAAAAACAAAGTTAAAAAGTTGTGGAAACTGAAGCTCCTAATGGGCCTCACTTGCCTCCGTTCATAGATACAAGTCATCGGCGAATCTATAGTTCAGACGACTTTGTGCGACAGAGGATTAATATGAACCTTAGAAGTTAGATCGGTTAAGGAAGAGTTTCAGTGGGTATATTATATTATTTCCTTATATGAATTCTGAAGCATTTGAGACTTTGGGTTTTTACTAAAATAAAAGTCATGGAATTACTTTAATATACTTAAGGTGTAAGTCCTTACAACCCCAACATGCTTTTACAAAATAAATTTTATTCCTGCTAGATGACAAATGGAAAAATTGAGAGGAATGGCCAAAGTAATATACTAGATTTTTAAATTTAATGCACTCACAAAAATATTTATAATTATAACTTCATATTCTTTTTATTATATAAATTACATTAATGTTGTGTGGTAGGCAATACTCCCTTTGTGTGTAGATTTGATTTTCTATTTTTAAGTCAATGAAAATTTGATTGGGGAGGTTTATGAAACAGTGCAAGAAAGAAGTAAAATGTTATGATGATTATAAGTAAATTAGGTGAAGTTGGTGCATCATGGGTAGAACTACGATAAACTTGAAGCAAGGTAATATACTTGCTTGGTAATATAGATGATTTTGGGGGGGAAAAGAAAAAGAAAAAGGAGCACGGGTATATATGAAACAAGTCAATTCTCTATGTAAATGAAGAGAGGTGTTTAGACACATTTACGGGCGTCAATAAGACTTGTTATAATTTAAAAATATATGAGATGAATATTCCCTAAAACTTTAGAAATGGAAAAAAAAAATCCAGTAAAACGATAATTATCAAAATTTGTAGGAGAAGTTGTAAACTGTAATTATCAAAATGCAAAAATATAGCACCTGATAAACTCATATAAATATTGTATGTGACATTAAAGATAAAAAAATGTTGATGGAAGTTGTTCTTATAATAATTGGTCTATGAATACATTTAAGATGCGTCCACGCATCTGTGGGTTGCATGTTATTCTATAAAAACAATTCAGTTTTTATGCACTAAATAAAATAAAATAAAAGGGCATAATGAAGCCTACATTTGAAAAAAAAATGACATCTACGAAATATCATTTTATTATCAAAAATGATTATTACTTTGTAAAGGCCTCTGAATATATAGGATATTGAGCCACACAGTGTTACTTTATCACTGATAGATCCTTACAACCATGAGATAACACTCTATAGAATAGTTGCACCATTGACAACTCACGCCAAGATAGTGCGCTAGAAAAGTACCCACGTATATGTTTTATTTTATATATCTCTCAATAAATAAAGTAAAATGGGGCAAACTGGGTACCATGATATTTCTTGCCTTTCACTAAAACTTTATAATAATTTTAGATTGATCAATATTCAAAACCAAATTAATAGCGTCTGCTAAACAAGCACCATCTTATTCTCGGGGAATAATCCTTGACAAAGCATCAATAGAGAATGTTCTGAAAGCACTCGATGCATTAGAGAATGATCAGGCACTGTGATCTTAGTCGATTAAGAAGGGGGGTCACATGACCCTCAACAATCTTCATCATGTTCATAACAACTAGTTGTCACTCAAAAATTACAACATAATAAATCATATACATCCTTCAATTATGGAAACATAAAAAAGTCTTACCAATGAGGTAAGTCGCCATCCATTTGTGCATTATATTACAAAACCTTATCCATGAGGTAAGTTGACACCCATTGGTGAATTATATTACAAAAACCTTACCAAGTGGATGGTAATTATCCATCATTCGGTTCATTGCATTATAAAACCCTTATCAATGAGATGAGTCTCCATCTATTGGTGCATTATATTATAAAAACCTTACCAACTTGATAGTAAGTCGTCATCCATTGGTGCATTATATTACAAAACCTTACCAACTCTATCATGGGGGCTTATAGATAAACTTATTACTTAGAGATAAACCTCTTCATTAAAAGATTAAATGAGAAACTAGATAAGGATTCATCCAAAATTACTGATATCATGAAGGAGTGTGAGGAGTCAACAAAGATGATTCAAAATCAAGGTAGAGTGGGGTTTAATCTAAGATTGAAGGAGACTTCTAGAGGAAGCTAGTTGAAGAACTATGTATTTATGTTTATTTTACTATGTAATTATGAGTTGTGTATTGGTCAGGTTACTCGGCACTCGTGAAGGACTTGGTATAACAGGACCTGGGAGACCTTTTATGCTTTATCGATTAACCTCACTTGGGAACCTTTGATGGAAGTAGTTTGGACGATTGAGGATTATAAGGAAAAAATTTCAATAATTTATTTATAGTTAGCTTAATTTCGAAACAAATATTTGAGTCATAGGTTAGGCTTTGTGTTGTCGATCTCGTAAGCCTATAATGTGTTTGATGAAGACATAGCGGCCAATCTTCAAAATTAGATACATATCCTGCCGTGTTTATCGTGCCAAGTTTATCTTTGCGCTTATTGAGAATCTCACAAGTATGAATGCATTTTGAATATAGTCCTTGGATATTTCTTAAGGGTATTTATTTTTTAAAAAAATAATTTGGAACTATTTTTAATAAGTTTTTTGAAGAAAAATATTTTTTATTATTGATCTCGTTATAACGAGATTTGAATTTTGTTAGAATGATATATAGTTTCCGTTAGAAGAAAATATAGTTTTCGTTAGAACGAAATTCAATCTCATTAGAACAAGTTTGCAGTCTCATTGAAATGAACATCAAATAAGAATGAACTGTCTAACAAAAACAGCCTTGTTAGAAGCATGTTGGAAGCTCGTTAGAATGAGAAATCCAGTTCATTCAAACAAACCAAGATTTTGTTATAACGAGATGTGTTCTTTTTGAACGAGTTTTGTCACCTCAAAATTCGTGTTTTTTTCTATTTGAAGCGTGTTGGACTCTGATTTTACAAGAACTTTTAACGAAAATCACTTCCCTACCTATTTACCAAAGTTCCAAAACCCTAGTTTCACCTTTTATGCGTAAAAATGTGACTGTGTGATAATTGATTAAATTCGCAAATATCTAATTTGGCACACTTATTTAATTAGAGTTTATTTTTAAACAAACTAATTCAGTCCCTACAAATGCATCTAAACATCATAATAAATTCAACCCATGCATGAAAAATAAAGACGACCGATATAAGAAAAAACCCCTTTCGGGTAAAAATTTTTATAAACACTTTGAAAAATTCACAAGACTTTTGACTTACATACAACCTGATAATCATCCACAAGTGTGTAATGCACAGTGCCTTCAGCAAATCTTCAAAGATACGAGAGACAGCGAAATACCCTCCACGCGTCGGTTCGTCATCTTCGGCTCATCCACACGCAGAATGACTACGCTCGGTATCCACCGATCAAATATGGAGATCCCTTCTCCACAGAGGTTGAACAAAAGAAATTTTTTTCTTAAACACCAAAAAATTCACTAAAGCATATCGGAGTTTTGTGAATTGAAAACAAAAAGGATTAAAAGCCTAAAGGAAGAAGGCAAAAATGATTCTGCTTTCGCAGTATTTCTGTTCGTCAAAATGCTGTGACTTATTAATAAAAACGGAACTAGAGAATGAGATTTTGTAGAAAATCATGCCACCTCAAAAACAGATCTCGTTCGAACGAGATCAGCAAGTCGCTCGAACAAAGGACAAATGTCGTTCGAACGAGATCTAACGAGATGCTATGTCGTTTGAATGAAAATTATCGGTCAATCGAACGACCTATCAAACGAGATTCCACGCGAGCCTATAGAAAATTTCGATACGAATGCGTGGCTGCCAGTTTCCTATCTTTCTGATTTTTTATGAATTAGTTATGATTTTTCTACGAAAAGGTGCCCGAGAACAAAATCTTTAGAAAAATATTTTGTAAAAAATATCCCAAAAGCTCTAAGTGAAAAGTTAAGGTATTTAAAACATAACCTTACCAAACTAAACTTCTCTAAGTCTTGAATGATGAACAACTTGAGTAATTCGTATCCGTCTTTGATGTAGATGTCTCTTGAATGCTCTTCGACGGTGTAGCAGTATATGACATAATAAATTGATAACGGACCTATGAAAATATGTCCTTACAAATCTCTCCCTATGTCTATGCCGGTACATACATAAAAAATCTAAATTATCAAATACCAAAATACCTATACAAATCTACCCTTCCATGAATAAATTTGCAAGATCTCAAATTGTTCTTTAAAAATCTTCATCAACTCTCAAAGCTTTTCTCATCAGGGTGTGCAACATCATGATCTTCAATCTTTGTACCTACACACATGAGAAAAAGAAAAATACCTTTGTGACGCATCGAGTTTGAAATGATATAAGAATAAAGCATTAATAAATCAAACCTCCCCCATAATGCAAAAACTCCCCCATAACTGATAATTCTTTCTCCCCCTTTTTATGATGTCCCCAAATAGATAGATAAGAAGAAAAAATAAATACATGGAGTGATCAAATGCATAGTAAACAAAGATCAAACTACGCACATGCAACAGAGTATCTCTCAAATTTCACAAACTATTTTTGAATTTTCAATTTTTCATACAAAAATGAGATACCAAAAATCACACCATGGATTTAAACTAAAATAACCAAGTCATGGAAATGGAATGTATGGGTGTGAACACATTCGATAGGTAAATAAACTCAAACAATCATATGTGCACGATGAATACGTGTACTCCTAACGAATGAACATCAAAAGTATCCTTAGGTGTAAAAATTGTTGAATTTAACTGACATCGTCTTAATCAAATCAACAAATCAAAGTCTAAATGATTTTCACGCCAATAACGTCCAAAACTATTTAGCGCTTTTTCAAGATTTTCAAGGACGTGCAAACCCATTTAAAATCTCCAACCAAACACGCTCATATATATTTTCTTTTTAAAGGTAATCTAAATTCTCAAACATTGGAGAATTGGTGCAGAAACCTAAATGGCCCATAATTTGGCATGAATTTCTTTTTATTGCCTCTAAATTTTTTCGGGCTCTTTTAAACCTCTTTGGACCCAGGATAATAAAATTCCTCCATTTTTTAGGTCCAATTTAACGGTGTCTTAGTATTCACAAAGGCAAAATGAACCTTTCGCAGCCCTTCCCCGTTTTCAAACAAAGCACACAAACTCACAAAACGGTTCTTATATGCACAACTTTTTATCAAGTTTTATCGCGCTTGGTTCGTTTTAAGTACAGGATTGAAGTGAAAACACCCAACCAACATGTGATAAGACAAGCACAATAATCAAACAAATCCGCGCACGTGTGCAATAAAGAAAATCATGAGTCAAACATGTAGGTAGTAACACTTAATTACATCTTAATGACTCCAAATATTATAAAGCACAAGGATGAGTTGACCTATTGTCTCAAAATACGATCAAATAGTCACATGAAAATAATGGAATGATGTTATGACTCGGTCATCCTAAGTGTCCATCCATAAACGGTGCAAACAAAATACAAAAATCTTTTAGGATTTTCTCAAAAAAATTTCAAAATAAAATCTTTTTATATTTTTCAAAGTTTTTCTTTAAAAAAAATATATAAAAATGATACATACTAGCAATAGGCAAATAATGTCATCATGAAAATCATCATATGCTAGTAAACAAGTCAAACCTCAATCATTAGGTGTGGAGGGGTTTTTCAAATGTTGTGACAACTTATGAAAAACCTCCATCAATTCTTATGAAGTTTTGACTAAAAACTTAACTTGCTCACCTATATGTGCAAACTCTCTCATGTAGTCTCCGGGAGCATGAAAAGAATCATGTGTGGGTGGATTTGTATCAGAAACACGTGTAGAAGCAAAAGGTGACACATACCCCAACTTAAAGCAAAATTCCCTAAGGTGTCCTCTCCTTTTGAAATGTGAGAAAACATAAATAGGCCTCGGAACACCTCTCTCAAAAACTCTAGGATGTACTTTCCTAATAGGAATGGGACGCCTAGGTGGGTGAGGGTGAGACTCATGTGAATCTATCACTAAAGTGGGAACTAGCTCGGGTGTAACTGGGAACAAGAAGCACCGTCATGACTTATTCCTAAATTCTCATCGTTACCCTTAAGAACCACCTTTTCAACCTTCTTAGGTGCATTCTCAAACATGACTGTGACCTCCCTGACACGTTCGAGATCACTCTCGAGTTGGGATACACGTGTCGTCAGACTAGATAGCGTGTCAGTCAAATCACACTTCTCCTTTCTCAAAACCTCCTTCTCTCTCTCCAAATCTAAATCCCAATGACCTAAATCTCTATTATACTTCTTTGTTTTCAAGGTCTCGGTGTACAAATCTCTGAAAGCTTTTTGGATCTCACTTTCATCTCCACTCTCCTCCTTGCTTTCTTCCTCACTCGAAGAACATAAATCACTATCATCGCTCTCGTGAGACAAAATGGGTGTGCTCACACGACTAGAAAAAGTGACAACCATGCCATGTCCTAAACCTTTATCAGACTCATCCTCAGTCTAGACTGACACGGGTTTTAAAGAGGTGATATTATCAACGGTGACCGTGGGGGCATTCCATCCATTTTCATAAAGCAACCAAACACGCTCGTCAATAGATTTTAAAATAGATTTCATACGAGCTTTCCAGTAGGCATAATTAGATCCGTCAAACATAGGCATCTGATTATATAAGTGCTCCATGAGAAAAATTATGAATTTTCACAAACTTGATTTTAAAAAATCAATATCACACAATTTTGCGAAAAATAGGAATACGCAACAAATTAGCGTAACCTGCTCTGATACCAATTTATGAAAACGTGATTGTGTGATAATTGATTAAATTCGCAAATATCTAATTTGGTACACTTATTTAATTAGAGTTTATTTTTGAAAAAACTAATTCATCCCCTACACATGCATCTAAACATCATAAGAAATTTAACCCATGCATGAAAAAAAAGACGACCAATATAGGAAAAAAACCCTTTCGGGTAAAAACCTTTTATAAACACTTTAAAACATTCACAAGACCTTTGACTTACATACAACCTGATAATCGCCCACAAGTGTGTAATGCACGGTGCCTTCAGCAAATCTTCAAAGATACGAGAGACAGCGAAATACCCTCCAGGCGTCAGTTCGTCGTCTTCGGCTCGTCCACATGCGGAATGACTACGCTCGATATCCACCGATCAAATATGGAGATCCCTTCTCCACAATGGTTGAATAAAAGCAAAGTTATTCTTAAACACCAAATCATTCACTAAAGCATATGGGAGTTTTGTGAATTGAAAACAAAAAGGATTAAAACCCTAAAGGAAGAAGCCAAAAAGAATTCTGCTTTCGTAGTATTTCTGTTCATCAAAACGTTGTGACTTCTTAATGAAAACGGAACCAAAGAATGAGATTTTATAGAAAATCGTGCCACTTCGAAAACAGAGCTCGTTCGAACAAGATCAGCAAGTCGCTCGAACGAAGGATAAATGTCGTTCGAACGAGATCTAACGAGATGCTATGTCATTTGAATGACAATTACAGGTCATTCGAACAACCTATCAAACAAGAATCCTCGCAGGCCTATATAAAATTTCAATACGAACGCGTGGCCTCCAGTTTCGTGTCTTTCTGATTTTTTATGAATTAGTTATGATTTTTCTACGAAAAGGTGTCCGAGAACAAAATATTTAGAAAAATATTTTGTAAAAAATATCCCGAAAGCTCTAAGTGAAAAGTTAAGGTATTTAAAACATAACCTTACCAAAGTAAACTTCTCGGAGTCTTGAATGATGAAGAACTTGAGTAATTCAGATCCGTCTTTGATGTAGATGTCTCTTGAATGCTCTTCAACGGTGTAGCGGTATATGACATAATAAATTGATAACAGACCTATGAAAATATGTCCTTACATTATGTTTAAAAATCGAAGTTCTTCATATAAATATGCTTTGAGATCTTTTATTTTAGCACGAAGGTTTGTTTCTCTATATTTTAGATAACGTGCTTCATGCGGTGGAATACATACTTGATGTTTACACACGGTGGACTCCATATTTGTGGTGTTACGATGAAGAAGCAGTGGATTCTATATTCTAATCCGTAGACGTTTAGTGAGCCTCATCGGTGGATTTTAAGATGTGCATGGACTCGTGCGTTGTGGAAGCTTGCATGGGTGCACTCTTGCGTTACACTGTAGAGGAGCGATTGAAGATTGAAGATGCGACAAGGCTTGTGGGGATAAAGTCATTGAGTAAGTCATCTGTCAACTTTTGTAATTCCATAAAATAGTGATTTCTTTAGCTAGGTCGTTCGATATTTTTTCCATTGTGATTTTTCCTCGTACATCGGCGTATCGTGGATGTTTTACTTACTTTATTTACTTTTCATCTATATGCATGTTTTAGGTTAAAATATAAAATTGGGTAAATCAGTTTTTCACAACAAAGGTTTAAAATTGGTGTAAAATTTTTATAGGGTAATTTGTATAAAGTTTTGTTCTTTAAAATTGAAAAACTGAAAAATAGACTTTTTGTTTGTTTGGACCATCCTTGCCTATTAGCAGACATAGCATTTTGAAATTGGTATTAGAGCATGTTACGCTAAATTATTATGTTTTGAACCCATAGTGTTAGGCCAAGACGGCCATAGGCCGGGCCTGGGTAGGCCTAGTAGGGCTCGGGATGGGCCTATAAAAATTTGAGTTATCCCAAGTCCGCCCAGACCCGAGTCGAGCCTCATTGTGTAATCCCAAGCCCGACCAACTTCGAAAGCTTCTTGCCCAGGCACGAACACAATTTTTTTTCTTAAATTTTATTGTTTAGCAAATTATGACATGTTTTATAGTTTAACAAATTTATTTTAGAATGTAATCTTAAGACCAAGAGTAAATAAAGCCTAAAAGTGATGTGTCTAAATGTTCCCCATTTATATTCTTTTTATAGCTTTTAACTTTAAAAGAATAAAACTAAACTACTTATATGTGTGTGTGTGTGTATATATATATATATATATATATATAAAATAAGGAGTAAAAGTTTTGACACTATTCAATAAGTTGACAACTTAATTAGAGGTGAGGATGAAGCCACCTAGATAACAATCCAATGGTTGAGATTAAAATACCCATATTACCATCTTTGCCCCTTAAATATTTGGTTTCCCCCTCTTTTAATACACTCTACTTTATTTTCACCTTCATTCAAAATTTAAAAACAAGGGTAAAAGAGTATTATTCTATTTTTATCTCACCCTCTCCTTTCACACAGAACCACGATACTCTCTCCAATCAGATAAAAAAAATTTCTCTCTCACACGACACTCTCTCCTCTCAGACATAACCCATTGTTGTCGTTGCCCTCATCCCGCTGATGCTGCCTCGCTCGCTCAGGTAACCATGATCTCTACTTTTCCCCTCACTCTCTTACACACGCACACGCACACACACACACACACACACACATACTCATGCACATATAGTTTTCCAGATCTAACGCGATTTTAAGTTATTTTTCTTAGTTTTCTTCCCTGATCTGACACTCGCACACAGTTGTTTTTCTCTGAATCGCATTTATTGGTTTTTAAATCACAGTTTTGAAATGTATTTATTTATTTTTGTGCTTTCATTATCAATTTTGTAGATCTCACTGTTTAGTTCGTTTCATTTGCAAATCTCACAGTTTAGTTTGTTTAGTTTGCAGATCTCAGGTTTAGTTTATTGCGTTTTTATGCATGTTTATTTATTTTATGTTTTTTATGTGGATCCTTTTGTTAGATGCATTTTTTGGTGTTTTTCAGATTTTGGGAAAGTTGGTTAAAGGAATGACCATCCACCCTATTCTCACATCATTCTCCATTATGCATGTATTTTAATCATCTCTCTCTTACTAAGGCATGAACGCATTTATAATGAGATTATTCTTGCAAACAGATTTGATGTGGGGACTATGTTTTATTAATAGTATACACTGTTGCTGTTGATATTAAGTTGAATGACGAGTATGACTGCAAGATTTGTTGTAATTTTTACATTTATTATATTTCGAGATTTGAGTCATTAAATGGGGATTTCTAACATCAATCTTACTAGGCTTCTAACCTTTGGATTTTAGGATTTTTACTTTTTTTTTAATAGGATTAAGGTTGCTTTTGGTCACCATTCAGATCCATGGTGCAATGTAACTGAATTGTTTAGTGGATAAACATAGTCCAACCGAGTTTAGGTTTTTTTTTATGCTATAAAAAGAGTACTACCTGAGTATTGTTGAAGTATTAAACGTTATACTCAGTTTTGGACCTCCATATCTTTTCTAAATGCTTTGTGTCGGTGAAATTATGCGAGGTAGAGATAATTTTGAAGAATTCCACTTGAGATTTTAGAAATTTCTAACAAATTGAAGAAGAATGCTTCAGATGTGGATGAGCAGGGCAAAGCCCTTGCAGTTGTACTGTTGCGTTCATTGTTCATATTACAATATATTCTTCTGAAATTTATGCAAAATTTCAAAATTATTTCTTCTTACACTTAATTCCACTAACTTCAGTTCAAAAATCTGGTACTCTCTCTGCCTCTATTATTTTTCTTTTGATATAATTTTAATTTTCATTTTACCTACACCGTGTACTTTAATGTAATTTTCAATTTATGTTGCTGTACTTGCAACTACTATTTGATGTTTTCATTGTTTTTAACCATTTTGGGTGAAAAATGAAAATGATAATTGAGACATATTGAGAATCAAATTCCAGTGCCCCAACTTCAATATTATGATTAGCACAAAGGTTTAACCCCAAAGGCAAGGCTTTCATTTTAGCTATAGTTTAGTATCAAGACTAAAATTTTAAGCAAAGGCCATTAGAAGATTTTGAATAATTCCCCCTAGAACACTCTCCATTTGGGAATTCCCATTTTAAAATGTATACTTGATTAAGGAAAGTTAAATTATTACTAGGCATGCAAATATGGGTTTTTTCATCATAAAAACAACTGTCATTTCAAGCATTCCCCCTAGCCCAGCAGATGCCACAAGTAGTAATAGTTCTAATGAAACCATATTAATTCTTTAGAGAAACTCATCCCACTGACTATGAAGCATGGAATTTATAGATAAAAAATTGGGAATATCATCCACTTTATAAGTAAAATATTTCGAGTGGTAGGAGGTTTAGCTATCTGTTGGAAAAAAGGGAATGAATCAATTTGATGATTCTCACAATATCTGCGTTTACAGATCAGCTGAATGCCAACATTTTCTAGCCTCTCATCCACAACAATGCCATTGTTAATCAGCTTCCACATGAAGGCCCCAATTTTCTGAGGAATCCAATTTCCATTTTTATTTTCAATCAATTTTTATAGTCTTACACCAATCTTCGGTGATTCAATTTGTAATATTATATTCTGACACCATTTTTTTTGTACAGGCATTCATAGAAAAACAAATCTCAGCTAGAGTGATGTTGGAGACATTATTGTGGGAACTCTGATCGCTTCGAGCAGTAACTGATGTGAGTGAAAAGGAATTCACTATTTCTACCTATGAATTCACTATAAGGTGCAATTGGATACTCTCAAGGGGGTGCACTTAATAAAGTTTATAAGCTATATTTTCCACATAAGATAATTAGTTAGCGCATGCATATTATCTTACTCAGTATATACAAGGTGTGGAAATATAAAGTATGAAATTACATTCGAAGATATGAAGCCATTTAAAATCAAGGCAGGTTGTAATTCAATGCAGGAATATAGCAAGGTTTGAATAACCCTTTGTATACGTATTTTATCTTTCTATTACCTTTTTTGTATCTAACTATTACTACTTATCACACATATTTCAAAGTTTTTGAAGACAACTATATAAGCTCCTCGAAATATTATGGCATTGAATAGAAAACTATTCAGTACATTTATGAATTTTAGTTTTTTTCTAAAGCTTTACGTGATATTTGAGGTTATATTTGCACATTAAACATTTATTGATTATGCTTTTTGACTTTGTATGTTTTTTGTCTTAATATTGGAAATGAGTAAGTTGAGGATTTGATGCAAGCAAAGAATATTGAAGCTTTTGATGTAAGCAAACAAGTTAGAAGCAAAGCAGCCATCTTGAAGCTTTGTTTTTGTAGATTATTTAAGGCTTTGTAATTGAAGTGGTAGAGTTCGTTGTAATAAAAACATGAATATAATACATATAATTTTATTAATAGCTATGAAATTTTATTCTATTAATCTTTTTAACATGATTGATATCTATTTTTTCTCCACATAAATGCTTATGTGGTAATATATGTTAGACGGTGTTGTAGTCATGAAAATTTTGCCCAATTTTTTTTGGAATTGTTAGTTTTAGCTTATTGTGTACCTGTGTGAGCTTTATTTTCAGCAGCATATAGATGGTTCCATATTTAGTCCAATCTATAAATAGAATTTGAGCTATTTACATTTGCACAGAAATTGACAACCACATTTGCATATATATGGTCCCATATTTTCGTCCATTTACAATTACATTTGCACAGAAATTATCGAAGGCCCAACATATATCCGTTGTTAGCCCTGCTATCTATGTTGTTAAATTTTGTATTTGAGATTCTGCACTAGATGAATAGTTTTAGCAAATCATTTTTTAAATCTAAAGATATGGAAGATCTGTCAGTTGAGATGGCCACACAAACCAGGTGATGATGCCCAAACTTTATTAGTCCAGGAGTAAAGGACAAGAATGTACTCTATGGATTCTGGGGCATATTGTTACATTGCATTATTTGACTCAGTTGTCTGCATAACCGAGTAATGCAGCACAATATAATGGATTTTTTCTCTTTCCAAAAGCATTTTTGCTTTAGTTGCAGTTTTGATATATCCGTACAAACTCAGTTTCTTTGGTTCCTTCTACATGTTGTGGGCAAATGTTGTTTAGCTTAGTCTGTGTACGATTTCATATACTATATCTCCAATATAAAATTAGTATGTTCTGCAGTATGACCACGAGACGAATCAGTTCGCATTATTGCATCAGTTTCCAATAGAGATTCGGTATTGATAAGTTGTTATTGTGTTTAAAATTGATCAGGTTATTTGAGGCAGGCCATTTGAGGCAGTTAAGCAGATCATTTTGGCAACACGTTCTGCCTTAAAACTTCATTCTGAGGTAACTTTTTTAGTAACAAACAACAAGCAAAAGGATCCGCCAACTAAAGTCCATTATCTCAGTCCGCCCAGGCCCTCTCATACCTGAAGACAAACCTCAATTCATCATCTTTGAGGAGGGGAAATGAAATTATGATTCTGAGCATTTTCAGGTTGATATTCGGTGCCTTAATTACCACCCATATCTTCGATTCCTTAATATGAGCATTGTAGGGTTCTTTCTTCATATTGTTGATCGATTAGTAGTCAAAATTTGGATGTTTGAAAGAGGGAAGTAAATATTTGTCTCTCCCTGTGTATATTTTGGTTCTAAGAACGGGATTTTGTTTTAATGGTCTTGAAACATTAAAAAATACAAACCCAACCTTAGGGATTTCAGATTGTTTTCAATTATTTGTATAAATTTTTTGATTTGCATAGAAATGTCTTTGGTTTCCCCATATAAAGTGTTTGCATTTATTCGATTTGCAGATCCACCCATCACGAGGTATACGTTTTTCTTTAAAAAAATTTGTGTTTGTTTTGCGATTTAAATTAACTTTGTGTTTATGTGTGTTCTGTGTAACTTTTTTTTTGTTTTATTTGGGAGTTTTAATTCATAGAAAACTCCTGAAGTTTTAGATTCAAGCTTAAAAAGTTGCAGACCTGTAGATTACAAGATTAAAAAGCTACGCGTTGCTTCATTCCATTGATACTGGTAAGTTCTTATTTTGTAAGTTGAGACTAGACATTTATGTTGGTGAGTTCTTATCTCTCGCTTTCCTTTTCAAAGGTAATTACAATTACTATGGACATTTGATAATTGCCCATGTTTTTGATAAAAAAAAACTTTAGTTAGAATTTTGATTGTTTGTATGCTATTATATAACTATTTGTAGTTTCTAGAAACATATAGTTTTGATTCGTAGATGTTTGGGATTATTTTTTTAATCTACATAATGTTATATGAATTTTTGAAGTTTTTAGGAAACTTATAACTTTGATGTGTAGTATACACTGGAAAATTAGTATCCGATGTTGTTTAGTTGCAACTCCTGAGACACATCCATATTTAGCGACGAGGTCGATGATGATAAGATCAGTCCATCATTTCCCTTCACCTTCCATCCTATTCATCGAATCCAACGGCCTCCATCCTTCAAGAATTGCTTCCACGATATGTTGTTCTTCAAGAAACAATAATTTTATCCCAAAGCTCCAACCTTTTAGCCGAACGAAACTGGATAGGATTTCTAAAGACCCGCCCTTGATCTAAAAATCCGAAGACGAACTCTCAGACAGCCTGTTTCTGTAGATTTATGTATTTAATATTATATCATCTCATTCTTCTATTTATTTTTTCAGAATACTGTGTAACGCTGGAAGGAGACTCTTCATATAGTTACTGGAGAGCCTATTTCGAACTTAAAGATCTCGAAAAAGAAAGTCCGAAGGGGGATGTAGAGAAGCTGATACTTCAGGCAGGGGAACTAAAATTGCTGATTGGATTCTTACACTGAATATCAGCAATTCACCAAGCCAAAAAAGAAGAAATTATATTGGCCAATGCGTTGAATATAGAGAAGACGGAGGAGAGAAAATGTTCGGTGTCGGATGGTTTGCCCAAGGCGAGGGAAGAGATCGAGGAAGATGATAAAGTCATGATTCCAGATTCACCCTTCACTAGGCTGGTCAGAAATAAAGGGAGGTTCCCTACTTGGTTCTCTCCCACACCTGACCACGAGACAGATTGATAGATGATCCAGTTATTCAGTTGTATCATTTTAGCTATTTTTATATTGTAAATATTTTGTTTGCTCAATCGCTCATCTGGTTTCTATTTGTATTTAAGGTGTTTGATTATAAATGATCCAATTAAGATGTTTGTATTGATTTTGATGGATGATGCAATTAATGTTTTTAATTGGGTGATATATGATGTTTTGTTGTTTGTCTTTTAGGGGAAGAAAATGATCCTCAAGCAGAGGTTGAAGGTCCCACTAGCTCTCAACCAATTCACCAAAACTCTCGACAAAAACCTCGCAACAAGTCTGTTTAATATGCTTCTCAAGTATAGGCCTGAGGATAAAGTTGCCAAACAGGATCGCCAATTGAAAAGGGCTCGAGCTGAGGCTGAAGGAAAGGCTCCTGAGGTAAAGAATGCTATTTATATGAAGTATAGTTTGAACCATGTAACCTACCTTATCGAGCAGAATAAAGAACAACTGGTACTTATTGCTCATTATGTGGTCCCAGTAGAGTTGATTTTCTAACTCCCTGTATTGTGATGCACTGATGGAAATTCCTCATTACATTGTGAAGGGGAAAGAGCCATTGAGAGCTATTGTCCGTAAGAAAACAACGTTAGTTTTGTGCTTGCCCACAGTCGAGAACAAAGATAAAATTAAATTCAGCCAAATCTTGGAAGCTATTAAGGGAAACTTCAATGATAACTACGAGTATAGGAAGAAGTGGGGTGGTGGAATAATGGGTTCAAAATCCCAAACCAAAACAAATGCCAAATGTTATATACGTGAGCAACTGAGAAAAAAATTGAAGCATCACAAGCTTCTCCTCATCTTCGTGTATCTCTCTAAAACTATACCCTGTAAAAGTGGTGTTGTGTATTTGAGTTTGCTGTGTATCTTAGTGTTTATTTTAGTTTGTGCTACCGTGTCACGCTTTAGTCTTGATTGTTTATTTCTGTGCATCTGTGTTCATTTAAATAGTGTTTTTGTAATAAATGTTACTTTTTAGTGGATTAAACGTATGTCTGGTACTTTTGACAATTTAGTTTTGGGGTTTTTTATACATATTTATGTACAGATTTTTACTTTTGACATTTCTGTAGAGATTTCATATATGCAAGATTGTTATAAGTGGTGGCATTAAATATGAATTCACAATGTTATTATATGGAGATCCTGGCTTACTAAATCCGTGGGCAGCAAATGTAAAGTGTGATACTATGCAATTATGTATTTTGAAAAGTTGACAATGTTGTGAAATGTTAGATTAAGGAGTAGAATAGTTTACAATGTTGTCACTATTCCAACATTTGGCACTATTCAACCCAAAGCTAATTGACAATGTTGGATTCATTTCACAACATTTTCAACATTTCCAATTTTTTGTCTTTAACGAAATATATATATTCATATCAATTGGAATTAAAATTTTGATTTCTTTGATATATTCGATTCTACAAGTCATGCATGCCTTAATTTCTTGGTATGTTGATTTTTTTAAAATATCCAAGTTAATTATTTTGTACTATATTATATGTTCTCTTCTTATTTTCAGTATAAATGTTGTGCTTTTGGGGGGGTACAACATTTTTTTGGGTTTGGTGAGAAGGGATTTTGTCTAACAGTGGAATACGAAAACATGCCTTCAAACACTCTTCTAGGTTTGTTTCCATTTTTCGTTTGGTTTGTTTAAAAAGCATGAGCATGGAAGTATTGTTTTCTTTATATTCTTTTAAATGTCTTTGAGATATTAATAAACCGTTCTATTTTATTTATTTATAACACCTTGATGTCATGGAAGTATGTATTCAAAATATTTATTCACATAATGATTAGTAGTAAACCAATAATTTTTTTCATAGTGTATTGAAACATTATTTTTTGTTGGGGACTCAGTTATATATGTAGTAAGCATGTATTTTATTTTCAAAAATTTTAGCCGTGATGTAAAGAGAACCGTGATGCAAAAAGAACCTTTTGACTTGATTATACAATTTTTTTGGGATATTGTGGTCAATATTTTTTAAAATTATACTTTGTTTTTTTGGGGAACAATTTTTTGGTTGTTTTGCAGTTACGTGCTTCGAATATTTTTTGTCGTTTTACGATTATGTATTATGGAAATTTTTTTCCGTGCCTTCAGGCACGGGCATTCCGCTAGTATATATATATATATGATTCTCGGGTCGGGTCGGACTCAAGAAGGCCTAAAAATACATCCACAAGCCTCCAAAAAAAAAATCGGGCCTATAAAATTTTGTCAAGCTCGGTTCGCAGGTTTATTTTCCTTACCCAAAAAGCCTTTTTTTCGAGTGGGCTAGGCAGGCTTGGAGATATTCGGGCCTATTACTACCCCCAGTGTTAGGCATGAATTTTGGTGGTTTTGATGGTATTGGAACCCTGGTGTAATGGTTCGAATTACTCACACTGAAAAATTCGTATGAAGTCAACACTTAAGGATATAGATGAGTGGCTATGGCAAGCGATACTTAATGGTTGGACTCCACTTACTACTTTTGTTGAATAAAATAGGATACCCAAACCCATAGAATCATGGAGTGAGGCTGAGCATAGATTAGAAAACTTTAATTCTCGAGGTTTAAAGGCTCTATTTTGTTCTGTCACCCGGAGGAATTTCTTCGTATTATGACTTACAATAAAATGTCAAAAGAGGCTTGGGACGTACTCCAACTCACCCATGAAGGAACTTGTATTGTGAAATATTCCAAAATATAAAACCTCACCACTCAGTTTTAAACCATAAGGTAGTTGGAGAATGAGACCTTTGATGAGCCTTACGCTAGACTGTTTGACATAGTTAAGTCGTCATTTAACTTGGGAGAGAATATACCCGATAATTGAGTTATCAAGAAAATCATGATTTCGTTATGTGAAAGGTTTAATCAAAAAGTGATCATTTTGAATCCTCTGGGTACTTTAATTCTTAAACACTTAAAGAGCTTATAGGTGACTTACAAACTTATGAGCTTAATGTGACACCCCGCCCAATTTAATACCGGGTGATCAGTCACGGGATTTCCATTTAGTTCATTCTTAGCATCACGGTCGAAAACCATTCATTACTAATCACCTATTAGTTAATTAAGCCGGTGTCAAAATTTTATCTTTTCACTTAATGGATATTAATATACGAAAAACTAAAGTAAACCATTCACACAATAGTAAAGTCTAAACCATCACAAGATAAAATTAAAACAAAAATGTCTGGCTGAATAAATCATTGGCTACAAGTCCCAAATTCAAATAATAAATAAATCCCAATACAAGTCTAAACTGAATTATAAAATAAAGTGCAAAGGGAAACACACCCATAAATGAAATACCGGGATAAGGAGATGCTAAATTAGGAATGAAAATATGAAGCGTCCAATACAAATCTTGCATGCATTCACATATGCTCCAGCTACGCATCCCTGGAATAGATAATCAAGTCTGACGTTCCCGTGGCTGGACACCTAAAAGGCTTTGAAAATATTTATAGTAATGGTCAGAACCCAAAACATTTGAAAAACATTTAGCAAGAATTTATCACAATTTAAAAATCAGTTATTAAATGCACATGTTAGGTTCACGTACACTCTCTTGAGTTTTGTCACCTCTTAAATATTGGGTATGCCTAACGTGCTCTACTTATCCCACTTAGTCGTACTACCCAAGCTAACTCTACTATAGTATTTATCTAAAATACTAACGCGTCTAAGTCCTCGTACAGCCCATACAGCACGCTATCCGGATTAACATCTCTCATATGTTATTAATATTGTAAGTAACATTTCCCATATGGTATAATTTAGTCATTTAATTAAGTTTCTCTACTTAATCTTCTTTTTAGCTATACCTTATATAACTGTCTACTGTCACACGTAAGTAGAATATTCATACAGGTATATATTTCACACATTAATATATATACAAGTTTGTCATCCCTTAGGATATCCACTATTAATACGGGCATACCCTGCTATCAAGTCCATGTATCTCTCATACTACATTAAGGACCATTGGTTCGGTTTGTCTCCTCAAACCCTAAATCAAACAATAAGTAATGGGGGCGAGCATAGTTCTAAGACTTTGGGATACGTACATTTCCATTCTCTTTAATACATGGCACATAGTGGGCCACCCTAAGTTCTATGTTTTGGGGCACAAATCCAAACCTCACTGGAATCGTCAAGGTGGGATCGCCCAATGCACGAAAACTTCTATGATAGAAGGCAGCTTAGGTATATTTACATTTAACACCATTTATATAATAAGTATACACGCAACCTATGGATATCTATTCCGTAGGTATATACACACAACCCAAATATTATCATTCCTGTGTGCGGTATATCACTTGAATACTCGCATACTTATTATTTTAGGATTTTACTCATTATCTTATAATTCTGAGTATTAGTCTTTACTATAAGGGTCCTAATTATCCCTCACATCACATCAGTAGTTAACTTATTCATAACATATTTGTGCACAAAATAAACTCATTTGTAATCCTCGTAACTCATTCCACTTTTAATTACGTCACAATTTAAGCATGTTGAACCCTCTCCTTAATTTCCTCATTAAGACTAAATCATAATCTCATCATAGGCTTACTGTAATATAATAAATCCCTTATTTTATTTTAACAAGGTCCCAAAATTTTTCCCAACGAAACTATAGGAGTATAGGCTTAAAAGGGAGAGAGTAGTCAACTCTGGGGAAACTGAATCGATTCGCTATGCCGAATTGATTCGTTTTGTAGCAGATCATCTTTTTCATTCGGTTTCTACATTTTTCTCCATTTTCTTTAACTTAACTCACATCATCCTTTACCAAACTTAAAATTAATTGTCCCAAACGTTATCTACGTGTATTAGGATAATTTTCAACATCATTTCAACATTAAAATATCATAATTTCTCATCAAGAACAAATCATAACATTTATTCATCAAAACCTTAAATTTTCATATTCTTCATGTATACACAACATAGAATCCAGGTTTTACTCATCTAAATTACCCATCATGATTATATTTCGTATCCTCTACATGCATAAATTCAGTCTACATGAAATCCTAAATAAAACAAGGATTTAAATCACTTAAACTTCCTATTTCATCATTTATATCAACATGTTTTAACCCTATTCTCACATGGGTATTATAAATTCAAAGAAAATTGCAAATATACACTTGCCTTATGTGGAACTAATATGATTAAGATAGTGGATTGTTTATCTTCTCTTCTAATCCTCACTCCAAGGTTGATGATGGTGCAAGAACAATAAATAACACTTCAAGAATCCTCTTCAAATCTCTAAGAATACTTTCTCATCCTTCTCTAATGTCCTCTCTTGGTTTTCTAACCTCTTAACCCTAGTCTCTTCTATCTACCAACTGATATATCCTTTGGAAGTTCGTAGATCTATTAACCCTAGGCTACTTAATGACTAAAATACCCTTATAAGGTATCGATTTAGTTTAAAATTTCCCCGGGACCCAAACACTGCCACTGAGTATACTAAAATACACTTTCGGAACCATTTGTGATCTCAAAATCATCATTTGAGTCACTCTAAATATATATATACTATCTCGACCTCAATTTAGTCTACATGTGACTACTGCTTGAGATAAATCAAACTAAACCAATATCACTCGCTATGACGCGTAATAATTTTTTTAAATTATTTACTATCAGCTTAGTAAATTCAATACCTAGTATTATACCTAATATTAATCATCCTTTCTCTCTCGATTAATATTTAATAACCACATTATTATTTAATTCAAATAAATTGCATCACTCGTGTAATTTAAAACAAAACGAATTAATTACGGAATTAATTAAATTTCAAATACGCAAAAATAGAGGGTATTAAACTTCATATGTTTTCCTCTGGAATTGAGAAGAAAAAAGAAAAGGGCCTACCTTTGAAATCCCAAAAGGAGGAAATACTTGTTTCGGATGATGAGTCTAATATCGAGTCAGAGGATTTGGCCATGATAGCAAAGCAATTCATGCCACGTTATCTATGTGACAAGGACATTTGTTTAGTATTATAAATGCTTAGATTGTTCTTAATCATGCTTGCTTCTAGTTATTTCAAACTTGATTTGCTTTATGGATCCAACTTTGTATATGCCTCTGCACACAAATGCACGAGCTCTTTGGACTTTAGCTTCACATATATATTTTATCTATGTGAGATGTTCTTCCAACAATCTTCTCATCTACATATTTTATGATTATGAAAGATATGTGCATGTAAGAAGCATTGCCCATGTGATATTTGAACTTCATTAAATATATATTTATGAGGGTGCACGAGAAAGGGCTTGTATAGGAGCAAATATCCTTTGGGGGAAATCCACCATTGGAAATATCTTAATGAAAAGATTAAATACAATAAAAATAGAAAAAATGCCAAAGGCCAACATGTTTAGTTTTTTTTATCTTTCAGAAGTAATAGCTTCAAAATAATTGAGAGAAAAGAAAATATAACATATGTTTATTTTTTGAGGGTGTTTAGTTGAAGATCAATTGGTTTGCATGATAAATTTTAGCCATGCTTATTTTGTCATGATGTTATTGATTCGTAGAATCATCAATATTATAGACTTGTGTTCATTGTGTTTGTTTGTTCATAAAGTTCACTTTTATCTTGTCACCTGAGGTAAATCTTCATTTTATAAAGTTTTACGATCAATTAGAACTCCTTGAACATTTTTGAGTATTTGGGTCATAATTCATTTGTACCTAGTCCATACTCATTCATTCCATTCCACATATTTAGACACATAGATATTATTTTAGTGTGTAAAGCTTATGTGTTTTATGCCAAGTTTTTATGATGGTTAATATATATATATATATATATATATATATATATATATATATATATATATATATATATATGTGTGTGTGTGTGTGTGTGTGTGTGTGTGTGTCGGGTTGCCACTAATATATTTTGCATATTTATATATAGTATCATTTGTTTTGAGTCTTTGTGATTTACATTTACTCTGTGTTTTCCATATGCTTTAACTTAGGATTTTATTTGACATGCTATATGATCATATTAGTATCTCTTGTTGGGTGCATTTACTTATCTCATATTGGTAATTTCAAGTTGATATCATTCTTTATTGCTTATTAACTTTGGTATCCTTTTGTATCATATTAATATTATTTAATTATGTGTATTTTGTGCTTGAGTTGCCATATTGTGTGTTTGCTACACTTTACGCGATTGCATGACTTTATTCCTTCCACCCTATTTAAAATTTGGTATATCATGTTCACACATTTAGGGGGAGATTTGGTTTTGGGGGGGTAATTGTTTTATGCTTTCTTGCTTTGTCTATTCCTGAATAAAAGGGGGAGAAATGGTACCTTTCCTTTCATGATTAGGATTCTTTATCTGATGGAGAGACGTCTTACCTAGGTTGACATTTGTTTTAAAACATCGTTAGAAATTTTATTCTTATGCGAATTTATACTTGTTATATTGTCTTCTCATTTGAAGGTGTGTTTAAGTGTGCAGGTTTGCAATATGCGATAAAGTTTTCAAGCGTGCAAAGCTACTTAATGTTTGTGTCTGTTTGAACTCTTTTTACTTTTGGGGTTGTGGATAGAGTCTTTTTAGAGAGCTTGACGGCCCATATGTTTTCGTTTTGGTTTTGTCCCATAATAACCAAAGGGGGAGATTTGTAAGGACAATTTTCCGATTAAGTTAATTTGTTTGTAATTGTCCTAATTATGAAAAGAAACATTTGGATCATTGTTTAGAATTTTTATTGTCGATCTCGTAAGTCTATGACGTGTTTGATGAAGATGTAGCGACCAAGCTTCAAAGTTGGATACATATCGTGTTGTGTTTATCGTGCCAAGTTTGTCTTCACGTTTATTAAGAATCTCGCAGGTATAAGTGCATTTTGAATATGGCCCTTTTTGATATTTTTTAAGGGTGTTTGTTTTTGTACTAAATCAATTGGAACTGTTTTTTTTTTTTTTAAATATCTGTTTATTCTGATCTCGATAGAACAAGATTTGAATCTAATTAGAACAAAATGTATTTTTCGTTAGAAACAAATTCAATCTTATTAGAACGAGTTTGGAAATTTTTTAAAACAAACATCTAATGAACATCAAATGAGAATGTTATATTTAATAAAAAAAAAGTCTCATTAGAAGACCGTTCGAAGCTCATTAGAATGAGAAAGTCAGTTCATTCGAACGAATATGGATTTCGTTAGAACGAAATGGTAGTTTCATCCGAACGAAATGTGCGTTTTCATTCGAATGAGTTTGTCGCCTCAAAATTCGTATTTTCTCTATTTAAGGCGTGTTGGACTTAGATTTTTAAGAACTTTTGGCAAAAATCACTTCCTTACATGTTTACTAAAGTTTCAAAACCCTAGTTCACCCATTTGTGTTTAAAGATCCAAGTTCTTCATATACATATGCCTTGAGATATTTTATTTGTGCACTAAGGTTTGTTTCTCTACATCTGAGAGAACGTGTTTCATGCTGTGAAATCTGTAATTGTTTTTTACACATGGTGGACTCTGTGTTTGTGGTTTTGTGGTGAAGAAGCAATGGATTCCGTGTTCCAATCCGTAGACGGTTATTGAGCCTCATCGGTGCATATCGAGATATGCGTGGACTCATACGTTGTGGTAGCTTGCATGAATGGACTCCTATATTATACTGTGGAGTAGCGATTGCAGATTAAAAATGTATCAAGGCTTATGGAGATCAAGTCGTTGAGTAAGTCATTTACTAACTCTTATAATTTCATATCATAGTGATATGTTTGACTGGGTCATCCCAGGTGTTTCTCGTTGTGAGTTTTCCATGTACATCGATGTGTTGTGAATGTTTTGCTTACTTTAACTGCTTAACACCTAGATGCATGTTTTAGGATAAAAAGATAAAATTGGGTAAATCGATTTTGCACAACAAAGGTTTTAAATTGTTGCAAAGTTTTATAGGGTTAATTTGTTTATAGTTTTCTTCTTTAAAATTGAAAAATCAACTTTTTTTTATTTGGACCATCCTTGCCTATTATCTTGCTTAGAATTCTCAACTATCAAGGCAACGTTGAGGCATTACTTAGACATTTTGAGTACACCAGATGAAATATCCAACTTTCTTCGAGAGAGCACATTTGAGAAACCTTGAGCTACCAATATTGAGCTTACTATGCCATAGAGTTTTGGTGCCAAAACTATATATCTTTGCCTAAAGTATCTCAGTTATGTTATGACATACTTAATACATGTCAAATCATACTTGGCTTAAATAGTGATAGTTTGGTGAGTAGCTAGCTAGTTCGGTGCTGACACACTGTGGACCCGCTTGACACGGCGTCTGGTCACTCAAGATTTTACGCAGAATTTAATGTACTTGAGCGTCCGCTGGTATATTGTTAGCCTATATATGCCCCTTTCTTCCATTTTAGAAATTATGTGATCTTTAATCCAAAATACCACTTTGAGAGAGTTATTATAAACTAGAGTTATTACAAACCAGATATTTTATTCCTTCACCATTAATTATTTTTTCGCAGTCTTTACCAAGAACCTAAGCATTCATTATTCTTTGACTATTATTAATTTATACCTAGGTGCTTGAGTTACCTACCTAAGGTTTATCTAGAGTTCTTTCTCTTATCTCCCTCAGCTAGTTTTTTTAGGTTCATTTATTACCAAACACTTATATTAATTATCTATTACAGAGTTATACTTGTGAGATTGTTCTTTGTCATAAAGAGTGCATTTATTATTGTTCATTAGCATTAATACAGTTTATGCCTCCGTTTATTTTTAAGCACCCAAGCTCAAGATACTACTCTCTTACCTACCTAAGGTTTATCTAAAGTGCTTACTCTTATCTCCCTCTAGCTAGTTTTTTTAGGTTCAGTTATTGCCAAACACTTATATTGATTATCTATTACTGATTTATACATGTGAGATTGTTCTTTTTCATAAAGAGTGCATTTATTATTGTTCATTGCCATTAATACAGGCTATGCCTTCGTTTATTTTTAAACACCCTAGCTCAAGATAACTACTCTCTTACATTTGGTGACTCCACTGGGGAGGTATTCTTTTTGCAAGGGCCAATGAAAATGTCAACTGTACTCTTAAATTTGATAATACTCAACACCTGGAGTAACATAACCTTATTTACGATCCCTTGGTTCCTCCAGTTGATGTTGTTACAGGAAGTGTTCTAGTGGGGAAAGCTTTGATGAGCTCTGCAATGGACCCCAATCAAATGACCATCCTTATCGCCAAATTTATGGAGTTTTTACAAAATCTAGGATGGCTATGTTTGGAACAATGATGAACCCTAGATCTTTCATCACACCAATGGCATTGCCTATGGTTCCTTTAATAAGAATACCCATTCTACCTGCAAGACCCATTGTTCCATAGGTGATCAATCCAATTACAACACCCACCATTGAAGCACTTGTTACTATCATATATTACATGTGGTTACTTTATCAACCACCAAGGTAGTGGAGCCAACTCCCTCACCTTCTTTCGCCATTAAAGAGGTTAAGAAGGAGATGATGAAAATGTTAGCATCATCCTCAAAAATTATTGACAAGGTTTCCTCCATCTATGACGCTTTTCACACTCCTTACCTAGAGTAGTATAAAAATGAACCTTACCCAAAGGAGTATGTCCCCCTAATTTTTGATAAGTTTAATGGGAAAGGGGGAACCCAAAGGACCATTTGAAGAGATTTGTTGAGCACCTTGGTGCTAATTACAACAATAAAGTGTTACGTCTTAGGGGTTTTTTAAATCCCTTACTAACAAAGCTTACACATTGTACTCACATTTATCCCCAAAGAGTGTGGCTACATGGGGGGATATGCACATTCAGTTTCTTCATAAAAAAATTCTGGCAGACGATGAGTTCACTCTGGTCCATCTTGCTCGAGAAAAGGAAATGGTTAAGTGAGGAGGTGATGAGATACATCAGATGATTTAGAGAACGATTGTTGGACGTGAGAGAAGATGCTAATAAGAGAAAGCTTCTATAAATTTGCGAGGAAGTATTACTACCAAAGTAAATTTATCATCTGATAAATAAAAATCGATAAGGCGCGTTCAAGGCTTTCACGATATTAGCTCAAAACATCTCCCTGGTGGTTTGCCCCAACCTTGTTGTCATATAGAATCTACATTCCATTCAAGCAGATAGAGGGGGCTAAGCTCTGCGACTTAACTACAAAGAGGGTGGCAAAGGAGATGAAGCCGGTGGAAAGAAAAAGAAGAAAAATAGCAAGAGGAAGTTCAGAAGGGAAGATCCACCCTCATTGCCTTGTATTACTGAGGAGGAAATAAGTTGTTAAAACACTATGGCCATTTATGTCCTGGTTAATCCATCGAATAAAGCTCCACAATATCCTATAGGGGCAGATGTTTAGGTTGATCCTAAGTATCTATTCGTGTGTTTCCCACCCAACGGTGTCATATTTTACTTTAAGGAGGATTATTAATAAGCATATGATAGTTGGAACCTTGTAAATTCCTCAAGTTAATGTCAACAATAATCCTTTATCAGCGTATTGGGAGCACATGGTGGTGGCAATTGGCGAGGAAGATTAAGGTCAAATGATAATAGAGAGAAAAGATTATGAAGAGTTTCAAGAGTTATATGAAAGTTATTTTATAGGAACGACCACTTGGTCATTACTTGCATTGAACCTAGCATCAGAGACAGTGAGCATCTTTATTAAACAGATGATCATGTGGTGGATCTAAGCTTGGAGTATAACTTTGTTTTGAAGTCACCAAAGTTTTCGTGGTTCTTCGACTAGGTTGGGATGCCACGGGAAAGAATGTTTGAGATAAAGCAAGAAATTTTTGACATAAATAGGGAAAATATAATTCCTTCACTGATATGGAAAGGGCATATGGACAAGTTGATAAAAATTTATGCCTGATATATCATTCTCACACGCTAATAGATCGGTGAGGTTCCCCCACAATCGACCCTTGTACGAGGAAAAAAAATTAATGGCATAAGTTTTTGCAGAGCATTAATCGATGGAGATGCTTCGATAAATTATGCCTATTATCTCCTTCTATGTAACTAATATTTAGGATACAAAGTATATCTCAATGTCACTATCAATCTCAAGATATGATAATCAGGCTCTAATTCCATTTGCTATATGGACATTGGAATAAAAAGGGTCAACCACACTTCACACATCAAGTTCCACGTGATTGAGTCTGCCACTTTCGGCCATTTTTTGATAGGATGAGTATAGATGGACAACCATGGGTTGGTTCCTTCAACATACCATTAATGTGATAAAGTCAACGGGAAAGGAACTAAGATTATCATTTTACCAAATAAGAAGCCATTTTCTAAAGAGGAATCTCATCTGGTAGATGTTGCTTTCTACATGGAGATTAATGAGGATATGCGCATTCTGACAAGGCATATTGAATGAGTGAGAGTTCCCCTGATCAAGGAGAGATTAGGACATGTGGTGGATCGCAATGAGGAAATGGAGGAACTTGTACAAGCGGTTGAGAAGTAAATAATCTTGCCCTAAAATCCCAAACTATCTCTAAACAACTAAGAGATATAATGTGAATGAGGATCGACCCCATGGAGCATGGGGCAAGGCACCAGAGTGTGTTGAGTAGGTTTTTTAGACCTAAATTGAAGGAAGCATGAAATGAAAATAAGAGGAAGGAATATACACCACCAAAGAAAAAGTGTAAGAATGTGTTTCTTAATGATGTAAGGGTGGTGTATTACCTTTGAAGGTGTGAGTGGGTAGCAAATAAAGCTAAGGAAACTGACCCAAAATATGATTGTTTTTTGGTGGATAATCAAGGACAATGTCTTGCCATTGATAATTCCAATATTTAAGAATTTATTGAGGATATTAAATATGAACCTGAGTGCATGTAAGATCACCCAAATCCCTAAGTACAATAGTTAAAGCAAATTGATCTAGATGAGGGTGGAAAAGAAGCAAGGCGAATATTCATATCGAAGGACCTAGAGGCTGCGAAAAAGTTAAAGTTGATCAATCTCATTCAACAGTATAAACATGTCTTTTCATAGAAGTATATTAAGATTCCTGGATTAAATCAATATGTGAGTTTCCATGAGCTCAATGTTATGCCCTCGATAATTTTGGTCAAGCAGGACTAAAGAACGTACAAACCAAAGTTGGATCTCAGAATGAAGGTTGAGGTGGAATGTTTAATGGCAGTTGGATTTATTAATCCAATTAAACATCCAATTTGTCTTTCCAACATTTTGGCAGTGGGGAAGAAGGATAAAATATAAATTCGCATTTGTGTTGATTTTAGAGATCTAAATAGAGCTTCCCCCAAATATGAGTTCCCTCTACCTTTAATTGATATCCTGATCGATTTAATAAATGCTCAAGAGATGTACAACTTTATGGAGGGTTATGTGAGTTATAACCAGATAAAGATGGATCAAGCTGATGCAGAGAAGATAACTTTTAGAACTCATTTGGGTAACTTTATGTACAATGTCATGCATTTTGTTCAGAAAATAAGGGTATAACTTATCAAAGAATAATGATGGCCATTTTTTACGGCCTTTTTCAAGACATTCTAGTGTTTTATGTAGATGATCTAGTCATTAATTCAAACAAAGAGGATTCACACTTAAATAATTTGGAAAATGGGTGCAGAAAGCACAAACTCAAAATGAACCCACTCAAGTGTGCTTTTGGTGTAATGAGTGAGAAATTCTTAGGTTTTGTGGTTGGTCAGCAAGGAGTTCAGATGGAACAAGAAAATCAAAAGTCCATCCTTGAATTTACATTTTCAAATACTCAGAGAGAGATTAAGAATTTCCTCGGGAAGATTTCTTACTTGATAAGACTTGTCCTAGTTTTATCGAAGATTACTCACCCGCTGATGGAGCTCCTTTGTAAGACCGTGAAGTTAAAATGGGAGGAACAACACCAAGAATATTTTGACAAGCTTAAAATATTGCACACTTCTTTCCAAGTGAGGATGATGGAGTACCTTTGTTGCTTTATCTTACCTCAACTACGAGGTCCATCGATGCACTGTTGGCACAAGAGGTTAATAGACAAGAGATACGTGTTTACTATCTAAGTAGAATTATCCATGGCCCTGAGGCAAGATATACCGGCATAGAGAGGCATCGTTTAGCTTTAGTCTTTATTGCCCAAAAACGTAGGCATTATATTCAATCTTACACTATTCACAGAGTGACAAGATATAATCCGATTAAATTTTTTCTAGCACGAATAATTTTGATTGGGAGAGCATCAAGGTGGTTCATAATACTATATGAGTATGATCTGAAGTATGTGGTTCCTCGTGCGATCAAGAGACAAGCTTACGCAGATCTATTGGTCGTTATTCCCTCGAGTTTATTCAAGACACCTCATAAAAATATTCCAGGTGATGATTTGTAATCCAATCTTTGTGAGGAAGATCTAGAAGAATAGTCTATGGAGTTTGGTGGTTCATCAGTTAAAGTTAAGGAGGCAGAAAAAGTCATTTTTTATAAGGGAAAGGTAGATAATACTTTGTCTTTTAAGTTGAATTTCCATTATTCAAATATTGAGGCAAAGTACGAATCATTGTCTTTGGGGTTACTTGAAGCGCTATGAAGAAGCATCCATTGACTCTGCATCAAAGGATACTCCAACTTGGTGGTTGAGAAAGTGAATGGGAAATATGCATTAAATCACCTCAATCTAGCACCTTATAGAACTATCATTCAAATGTTGGTAGATCAATTTCATGAAGTTAAAGTGGAAACACACCCTAGAACGATGAATCTCTAAGATGATGGATACGCCACATTAGCACAGAATGTGATTATGGATGATGAATCTAGAACTATTATAATCCATCGAAGAATAGCTCCATCATTTGCGCTCCAACACTTTCCTAGTGATGATGATTCAGATTGGAGAGGTAGTTAGAGAATAGATAGAGAACAATGAAGCTTATAGAGTTAACATAATTCTTCTGCTTCAAGGAAGTTTGTACTGTAAAGATCCTAGGGGGTTATTACCCAGATGCACTAGTCTAGAGAAGCTCAAATACAGTTGAAGAAAACTTGTAAAGAGTATTATGAGACCTTTGAGGTTCATCTAAGTGGAAGAATTCAAAAGGAGGGTTATTTTTTATCTACAATGTAGCAAGACACAACAGTAATATAAAGAGAAAATACTAAGAGCCAATCTTTCTTTTAACCAGCTAAGTGTAAATTTTTGGAATCTCAAATGGACTTCAGGCATCCTTACATTAATTTTATCAAAGATGGAGTTATTTCAAGCAATAAAGATGAATGCATTAGAATAAGAAAGAGGGCTACAAGGTTCCACTTGTTGATAGATAAGATATAATGAAGGGTATTTTAACAGGCCATTGACATGCATTATGAAAGAGGAAGCAGGGGAAGTTCTTAAGTAAGCTCACGATCTAGCTCACATTAGAGAAGCCAAGTTATATGATCAACTGATGACACTTGCCTATTATTGTCCAATGATGGATAAAGATTGATTCGAGTTTGTTTGAAAGTGCAAGGCTTGTCAACTTCATGGCAACATCATTCATGCTCCATCGGTGGAACTTCACTCATTGGAAACTTCTTATCCTTTCCCTACTTAGGCGTTTGACCTTATGGGAACAACCAAACCTTCTTCTAGAGGAAAAATATGGATTCCCGTGGCAACCGAATGCTTTACAAAGTGGACAGAGGCAATGGCTCAGTTCATTAAAGAATATATCATTTATCGATTTGGTATTCCCAAGGTTATTTTGTCTGATAATAGAACTCTATTGATCAACAAAGAGATAAAAATGATAACAAAAAAGTTTTAAATTATTTATCACACTTCAATGGTAGCTTACCCCAAAGGCACTGGACAATATGAAGCCACAGATAAGACCTCAGTTAATATGTTATCCAAGGTGATGGAAGATTTTCCAGGAGCGTGGAATCACAAGATACATATGGTTCTTTGGGCCTATAGAACTACTAAAATAAAGCAAAAAGTTATACATATTTTTCCTTGGTTTATGGAGTTAAAGAAATTTTGTCAATAGAGTTAGAAGTACCTTCTTCCAGATATGCCTTGCGAATCATCGTGCTTCCACATAGTAGGCAGGTTCAACTAGAAGCACTAAATGAACACAAAGATAGCACAAGAAGGCACTTCCATACTTACCCAAAGCAACTCTCTAGAGCTTATGAGATCTTGGTAAAATGAAAAAAAATCGTAGAAGGTGACTTAGTATTGAAAGATGTTGTGAACCATATTAGAGGACTCCTTTTTGCCAAAGTTTACAGCAAATTAGGAGGGACCATATGTTATTAAAGAGTCACATGATTCCAGCTATTATTTGATCTCACAGATTGAGGATGGTAGATCTTTCCAAGTTAATAATAAATGGTTAAAAGTTTATTATGTATATAGAGCACATGTAACATTTTAGGTTTGTTCTTACTTTTGTACTTAGAGAATGAGAGTTAACATATGTAAATTTTGAATCACGGTTAATTTTGAATAGGCAAGTTTTGAAGCAAGCAAATGAGTTATGTACACACTTTGTTCAATAACAAACTTCTTTTATATTTAACTTGTACAATTGAGTTATATTGCAAAAATTGGGAATATTGCCCAAAAATACAATAAGAACAAAAAATCTTATACCCTATAAGGACCCATATATCGGGAGAAGTGAAGTAATCCACAGGAAGTGAAGATGCTACATCTTTGGCAACATCGTGTTGGTAATCATTTATGATAGTGATACGCGATTCAGGTTCAGTTTTTATTTTCAACTCGACTTCACATTCTCTCAGGGTCCTGGATAAAGCTTCTACAATTTCCATCACTTTATGATTGTAGTATTCAATACGAGTGACATGCTCAATAAATCTCATTTCTTCAGCCTTTAAATCCTCAACGTTATTCAGACAGTGGGCACAGTAGGTTTCCATTTGATCATCCTTATGATATTTGAGCTTGTTGATGATCCATGTGAAGTTAAAGTTATCCTTCGACTGATCCCTGAGATTTCTCAAGTTTTGGTTTAAGGTTTCTCCATCTAAGGTAGTAATTAGTGTGTTAATAATTTCATATAAACTTGTTTCCATGCCCTGAAGTTTGTAACCCATAATAACTCTATTTGGCCTCACACATTCCAAAGTGAAACTCTTTAGGTGAGTTTGGATTATTTTTTCAATCAAAGTGTGATGGAAACCTCAAACGAATAGGCACTGTTGAAGCACCTACCGACATAACACAATAGGTGTAATGCTAGGTGTTGATGCAAAAAACTAGACTAGGATAATTAATTGATCACAGATAAATAGAAATAAGAGACAAGAGATTTTTAAAGTGGTTTTGCCTAAAGGAAGGGCCTACGTTCACTGTTGTATATTGACTTGGGATTCAATTTCCTCTCTTTTCGTGTGTCCCTGTATGTAGGGTTTATAATGTATTTATAGTCCCCGTGGGGTGTACAAGATCTGAAATATCAAACGATGGAATGTATTTATATCATAGACATTTACATTTATACAATCATTAATATATAAAACTCTTGGTGTTTGTCTGTCATCGTTGATCGGCATCCTTGGCATTGGCCGGTATTCCATCCTTAACGACTATGATTAATCTCCCACTATATAACACGTATCAGTATCTGGATGGTCCCTGCAGATGGAGAATTTTCGGTATCAATAGAACCCCCCCCCCCCCCCCCCAATGTTTCATTCTTGAACTTTTTACAAGAGTATGGAGCATTTGGCTCTTAAAGTTACTCGGGCAACAATTTTAGGCCTAGTCAGTTTTTGACTTCTCCTACTTGTAAAAATTTATGGTTTAATTATGGAAATATATTGCGTGTGGCATTTTTGAATTATCCACTACTTTAACAAATCATTTTTGGGCAAATCCGTGTTTTCTATCTTTTAGCTGCCCCAAGTTCAATCGACGCAACCTATAAAGAGAGGGAAAAGCCACAAACTTTTACTACCTCGAATCTTCTGAGTGTTTTTTGCTACAGTGTCTTCAAGCTTTCTTTTTCTCTCTTGAGCGATCATTTTTTGTTCTTCTGTTCTTACTGAATCCTTAATTCTGAAATAATTCTTTATTTTCTATTATATTCTTCATTATGTTTTACTCTTTTAATTCTCTTGACGAATTCATAAATGAATTTAAGATTCCCTCTTGGGTTGTTTTAGAACATGTTAGTTTACCTGCTGATTTTTTCTCAGTTGTTGAGGGTCACTGGTTTCCCTCTATTTTTATAGCTGAATGTGGGTTTACTTTTCCTCCCAACCGACTGTGCCTTGGATTTTGTCAATACTTTGACGTTGTACCAGCTAGGGTAGCCCCCAATACTTGGAGGATTGTGAATGGAGTGTATAGGTTGAAGTAAATTTATGGAACCCATCTAGGGATTCCAGAAATAATGTTTTGTTATAAGTGGGTGAGCAGTGACACCACTTTTTATTTAAAGACTAGGGCTGTAAATAAAGCGTTAGTAGTTAATCTTCCAGACTCCAATAAGTATTATTTTGAGTATAGGGTTGTTGTAAAAAACTAGCAATACGCCCTGTTGACTGGAAATGCTGAGTATCAAGGGCCTAGGTGCCCTCCTTTTGCCAATGAGATAGGTTATTCCTCACTTAGTTGTTTTGCCTTGTACATATTTGTTTAAATGTTACACTAATTGTTGTTCTGTAAATTTGTAGTTGATCAGAAGAGAAGGTGCCCAAAGGAAGTGAAGTGAATCTGAGGGAGTTGAAGTTTATTTGGGGACTTCATCAAAGGATATGCGAAGAGCACATCCCCATATTATTTGTTGTAGTATAAGAACACAATCCCTTCCTTTGTTGCTCACCCTACTCCTTCCCATGTGATTGACCTTGAGCAAGAACCTCATTCTACTTCCTCAGCCACTGCATCTGGTAGTGGTGATCTTGCTTCCCTTTACCCTTCCTCCTTAGATTCAAATTTTCCCCTCGCTATATCTATGGGGAAGAGGAAGATTCCCAATAGTTTGGGAGATATAGCTGTCAATCCCCCTTCCAAACAAGCTGATACAGGGGTGAAAAATAAAAATGAGACTGGAAAAAAGCCCCCATCGAAGAAAATTAAAGGGAGTCCGCTGAAGAGAATAAAGAAAGGGATGCCTTTTAAGTTAGCATAAGGTTCTTCTCCTCTTCCCGACCAGCGTGAGTTGGTCGACATATCTTCTTTTGCCTCTACAGTAGTCCTTGGACCTGGATTGGCAAGACAACTAATAAAGTCTAGGACTTTTTCATACCACAGGAGTGTTATTGCTGCATTACCTCGCTCTAAGAGTTTCGACATGGCTGCTCAAAGCCTTGCTCTGGTATATTATTTTTGCCTTCTTTAATTTTTTATCTCTTGATTTGTTCTTCACAATACTGACTTTTCTTGTTGTTCTTATACAGTTCCTCATTGACTTCAATAATATATTGGAGAAAGATGAGGCTTTAAGAGCTTCTTCCTATGGTGAAGTTGCAGAAGTTTTTAATGAGTTGAAAAATTCATTGCTTTATTCCCAACAAGCATTGGCTAATGAACAAAAGAAATGGGAGGAGAATATGAAAGCTACTGAAGAAGCTACTGAGACTGCTCGGGGTCTGGCTGACAAGTGTCAAAAGGACTTAGATGCTGAGAAAGTTAAGTCTGCCCAACTACAAAAGGACCTGGGTGTTGAAAAGGTAAAGAGCGCTAAGGCCAAATAGGTTGGCTTCAACAGAGGCTGGGAAAAGGCCTTTGGAGCAGCTTCTTCGCAAATTGAGTTTGTGAAGATGAAATGCTTTAAGTATGGTTGGTCTGCTGCTCAGGTGGAGGTCGGCACTCCGAAGGATTTTGAGCTATTCTCGCGACATGATCCTGGGACTCCTCCAAACTTGGATGAAGAAGTTGATGATGGGGGTTCTAGTGAATCTCTGATAATGGTGGAGTCTACAGATAAACACCAGGATGATGATTCTACTGCACCTTCCAAAGTTGATCCTCCTCTCCTTTCATCTCCAGCTTCTTCTTCAGCTAATCTTGAAGCAAATAAGAAGAAGGTGTAAAACCAATCAACTTTTGTTTTCCTTTTTTTAATAGTTGTACTTTTTTTCTTTTTTAAAGATGTTTCTGTATTTACCTTTTTATTAATGAAAAGAGAAATATTTATGTTCCTCTACTTGTGTTTTTTAATACTCTGCACCTTTTTGATTGATGGCTTTCTTCTTCTTAATAGCTTATGGATAAATTGGAATACTTCTCATCTACTGATTTCGATCTACTCCAGAGGTGTAATGAGCTTTTCAAGGTTGGTCACTTATATCTGACAGAGGATGACCTACTGAAGTTACTCGGGGAAGGGGTATATGTACAAGCCAAAGAGGCATATATTCTTCTAAAGTGTCTTCTTGATCAGGCAGTAGCCAACAATATTGCCTATTATGAAATGATTAAAGAGTTGTATGAGGACCATAATGAAGCTAAGGCTCTTTTTCATGAGATTATGAGAAGAAATTCCAGTTCCTTAGTGAAGGTTGGGGATTTGAGCAAAACTTGGATAAATTTGCTTCTCATTTCTGAAGATAAGAATTCATGTTGAATCATGAAGTGGATGAAGCAAGGGATATTTCCAAGCTTCTAGAGGAAGATAATAAAAACTTAAGAGATGAACTTGATGCCCTGAAGTCATCCACTGTTGTCGCTACTACAGATTAGGGTCATTCCTTCTTAGAGGATGAAAATGCAAGGTTGAGTGAGGAGTTGGAGGCTCTGAAGAAAATAAAGCATGCTTCTTCATTTTCCTGAGCTAGGGTTAAACCTGGCCAAAGTACTACAGAGGAAGTCATGACCCAACAGGTCCTTGCCAATCAAGCTGCGCAATTAAAAGCTAAAGATCAAGATATTGCTGAGATGTCCCAGAAACTACATACCTTGTGTGAATAACTATCCACTCAATCTTCTCAGTTACAAGCTAAGGATCGATTATTAAAGAAATTGTATTCTCAGGTTGACAAATTAACCTTTTAATTCCATAAGTAACCAAGGGAAGTCTAGATGGACATGTATAATGAAGCTCTGAGGCATCTTGATGATAAGCTTCAACAAGATAAGAATGAGCGCTATAAATGGGGTTGGATAAATGCTTTAACAGTGATGAAAGTGGATTAAAATAGCTCATTGTGGGACTGGTATGATCCAGGCTTGCTTGAGCTTGACAATCCTCCTTTTAAATTAGATGTCAATTGGATTATAGACCATCGTATTCCTTAATGCTTGATTTCAAAATACTTAGGAGATTACGAGCTTTATAATGAATTAGAAATCATCTAACCTCCTCACCTGCTTGATCGTCCTAGTAGAAGCAATACCAGATTGCTTCAGGATTTTAACTTCATTAACTCTCCTTATACTTTAGATGATCCTCCTACTGGAATGAATCCTGTTTCAAAAGCTAAAGGAAAACATCCTGTAGAATGAAGCTTTGGACTTTATTTTGTTAATACAGTCATGTAATTACTTTGATTGAATGAAATGGAAATTTGATTAACTTATCTTGTGTTGAATGTTAATCCTTTTCTTTATAATTAATTCTATTGATACACTTTGATGAAGTTGAATATCAATGATCAAAGAGTGAAGATGCTATACTAGCATACTTAGATTAAAATCTAAATTTAGAGCTAGTTAGATGAAGACATAGGTTCTACCATCATACTTAGGTTAAAATCTAAATTTAGAGCTAGTCACCCATGTGTCTCCAAAGGTTTTACTAATGCACCCAAGTATTAGATTTTTGCATTAAATACCAGTGGTGTGACCAGGCGTTTGTGGAATATGGGCTTACATTCCTCTTGAGGAACCTTTGAAACGTTATTCTTGTGCTTATCCTAGTAGGATAAAGATCTTGCTTTATCCTTATGTTTGTGGACAAGTTTCTTGAGGATTTAACATCCTATTGAAGTGGACTTTGTATATCAAAGATCAAGTTTTGTGGCTACTCCGAGAAACTTATTGCTTCTGTTGAGCAACGTTCAGGGTAATATTTTCTGAGCCGAGTAACAATTTTCTAAACCGAGCGTAATAGTTTCTAAACTGAGCGATAATTTATAAGTTTTTATCAAGTATCATCTAGAGTAGTGCATAACACTTGTACTCCTAAAAAAATGAACAACAACAATGGAAAGAAACTGAAGATTTTATTAATATTGCAAGTTGAAAACTGATTACAACATCATTGATAATACTTTCTGAGATGCTCTGCATGCCATGGGTTTTTGAATTCCTCACCTTCCAAGGTTTCAATTCGATAGGCTCCAGGTTGGATTACTGCTGAAATACGGTAGGGCCCATGCCAATTGGCCTCAAGCTTATTATTTTTCTACATCACTTTCTTCAGCACATAATCTTTTTCCTTCAGGTTGGCCGGTTTTATCCTTTTATTGTAAAAATAGGTTGTTCTTTGCTAATAATCGACATTGAACAAGGGAGCATCTTCTCTTACTTCTTCCATAATGTCTAGATCTAACCTTCTCACTAGGTCGCTTACATGAGAGTTAAAATGTAAAACTTTATGGGATAGTAAGCATGTCTCGGCAGGAATGACAGCTTCAGTCCCAAATGCTAAAATATATGGGGATTCTCCAGTTACGGTTCGCGGTGTTGATCGGTATGCCCACAAGACAGAGTGTAGCTCATTTATCCAATTTCCCCTAGCATCATCAAGCCTTTTATTCAACCCATTAAGCAAAGTTTTGTTCGTAACTTCAGTTTGTCCATTGTTCTAAAGATGTCCCGGAGCATAATGCAATTTTTGAACATTGGACTGAGCACAGTAATTTGCGAATTCATTATTGTCAAACTGTGTTCCTTGGTCGGTAATAAAAGCATAAGGAAGCCCATATCTACAAATGATGTTTTTCCATATGAATTGATAGACCTTTTCATAAGGCATATCTATCAGAGGCTTTGCTTCCACACATTTTATAAAATAATCCATAATGACCACCAAGTATTTTAATCTTCCTCAGGTGGTTAGAAGTGGCCTGAACAGGTCTATACCCCACATGGAAAATGACCATGGTGAAGTGATTGGAGTGAGAGCAGCCTGTGGAGTTTTGCGAATTATGGAAAATCACTGACATTTATCACACTTCTTAGCAAAAGTTGCACAGTCTGCTCGCATTGTTGGCGAGTAATACCCTTGAGTATTGATTATTTGCAGAAGTGTTCTCCCTGCTATGTGAGCTCCACATGATCCTTCATGCACCTCCTGAATTAGATCTTGGACTTCTAATGGATGTACACAGTATTGCAAATTGACTGTTTGTCCTCTCTTATACAAAACACCTTTATCCAGGATGGCCCCATATCTATGGCAATGAAATTGATAATTAAATCTTCACTTATGCTCCTATTGGCCAAAAATCTTAATAGGGATAGTTCGTCGGAGTTCAATTCTGATAGCAGAGGCTAGCCAAGCAAGGGAATCAGCTCGGACATTTTCCAACCTTGGGATTCTGTCCATCTGAATGGCTGGTAATTTTATAATGACTTCCATAGCCTTGGATAAATACCTGATTTTTAATTCTCCTTTAGCTCCATATAAACCCAGTGTTTGGTTTACTACCAGCTGAGAGTCACTGTATGCCACAACTTGCTCGACATTTAATTAGTGGGCTAAACTTAGGCCTACAATAAGAGCTACATACTCTCCTTTATTGTTTGAAGCCTGGAATTAAAAACATAGTGCATACTCAATATCAATACCATCAGGAGTGTTAAGTATTATACCTGCTCCACTGCTGGTTCAACAAGATGACCCATCAGCATATAAGTTCCATATGGGGACGTTGTTGTCGAATGCTTGATCTGTCAAAGTCCCGTAGTGGGATATTTCTAGTCATCTGTTTTGTTCAGGAGTAGGAGTCTCGTAGGTCTGCAATTGCTTCTTCTAAAGAAAGTTCTTCGGCAGCTTTCTTGGTAATATTACTTTCTCCTAATTCTTGTTCTGCCTGCTCACTTTGTTGCTCGGGGACACATAATGAGTGAATTTCGCAATGAAATTTGTTACCGTTTGGCCTTTCAAAGAAGACCTTGGCTCATATATGATATCACATTCCCGCAATTCCACAGTCCAGTACATTAATCTACTAGATTTCTGTGGTTTATGCAAAGCCTGCCTTAAAGGCATATCAGTGTAAACTATGATTGTATGATCTTGGAAATAGGGTTTTATGTGTCTAGATGATTCAATTAATGCCAATGCCAATTTCTCCAAGAGAGCGTATCTGATTTTTTCCCCTCGAAAAGCCTTACTGGTATAATAAATGAGTTTTTGAACTCCATTCTCTTATCAAATCAATGCAAAACTCACAGCTGACTCAAAGACAACTAAATACAGGTATAATTTTTCACCTGTGATTAGTCAGGAGAGCAATGGAGATGACCCTAGATACTTAAAGCTTTTTCACATTCTTCATTCCATTCAAAGTTTTTCTGAGCACCTTGAAGAACGGAAGGCATCTATCTGTAGCTCGGAACACGAATCTATTCAAGGCTACTACTCGTCCGGTCAATCTTTGCATGTCCTTCTTGCAAGTTGGAGATTGCATTTCAATTAGTGCCTTGATCTTGTTTGGGTTTGCTTTGATTCCCATTTGGTTTACTATATACCCAAGGAACATTCCCTCCTGTACTCCAAAAATGCATTTGGTCGAATTCAGCATCATTTGGTGCTTCTCAAGTTGATCAAAAGTCTGGCTGAGGTCGGTAATGTGATCGGATGCCTTTTTGTTATTTGTAACCATATCATCTACATAGACTTCCATATTCTTGCCTATCTATTACTCGAACACCTTATTGACCAGCCTTTGATATGTATCACCTGCATTTTTCAAACCGAAAGGCATAACATTATAACGGTATGTTCCTCAGGAAGTGATGAAAGAAGTTCTTTCTCTGTCCTCAGGTTTCATTTTTATCTGGTTATATCCAAAATAAGCATCCATAAAACTGAGAAGCTCATGTCCTGATGTTATATCCATGAGTTAATTTATTCGAGGCAAAGGAAAATGATCCTTTGGACATGCTTTATTAAAATTTGTGAAGTCTACAAACATTCTCCACTTTTTATTTTTATTTTTGACCATGACTACATTGTCCACCCAGTCTGGGTATTTCACCTCATTAATAAAAGCTGCTTTCTGAAGCTTTTTGACTTCTTCTTGTATGGCTTGGTTCTTCTCAGTGTTAAACACTCTTCGCCTTTGTTTGTCTGGTTTAACTTTTTTGTTTACGTCGAGCTCAATGCAAAGGAAATTGGGATTTATCCCAGGCATGTCTTCATTACTCCAGGCAAATATATGCTTTATCTATTTAAGGAGGCCCACCAGTTCCTGTTTTAGAATAGGATCTAATGTTGTCCCTATTTGAGTGATGGGCTTCGGTTTATCATCATCTAACACAATGCTTTCATTTGCTTCTATAATTTTTCCCTTTACCAACTTTATTTCCTCCCTTGGATCTAAGGTTTCAACCTCAGAATCTTCCTAAACCTCAGGAGTATCCACTTGATAGGTAGTGGTTTTCTTTTTTATTTTTTCCAAGTCTTCTTGCTCGGAAGAAGAGTAGTAACATTCCTCAGCTACTTTCTGATCACCCTTCACAATTCCCACACCAAATTCAGTAGGGAATTTTATACACTGATGAAAAGTGGATGGTATTGCTTCGAACTTCTTTATCCATACTCTTCCCATGATTATATTGTACGTTGAATGGATATTTTTATCAGATATAAAGAAACGGATCTTCTATGTTCGGTTAGCTAGCCAGGTGCCTATCATCACCTCTATTTTAATGGTTCCTAAAGGAAAGACTTTCTCACCTGCAAAGCCTATTAGTGGTTAATGACAGGGTTCTGATTGTCTGAGTTCAAAATCCAAATTGCGAAAATAAGGATAGAACATGATATCCGTTGAGTTTCCATGATCTACTAATACTTTAGAGACAATGATTTATTCCCTTCTGACATTGATTACCAATGGGTCGTCGTGAGGATACAGTACTCCTGAAAGGTCATTTTTACAGAAATCAATTACTAGTTTGTCTTTGTTAACCTTACTTGATCGATCTTCCTCTGTAAGGTTGATCCTCTGTATGTATAATCAAGCTTGCACCTCATAGAGGTAAGCTATTCGCTCTACTGTATGATCTCCTCCTGCATCTCCACCTGTAATCATTTGGCAATCAAAAGAACCAAAATTGATACAGAATACCTCACATTCTGGTTGTTGGGGCTTTTTAGGGAGATCGACATCATCATCATGATTATCTTCATGAGTTCTTTTCTTCTCGTCTCTGGGATTGCAAGGAGATTTTGATCTACTCTGACCTTCTTTGTTGTTCTGTCGATTAAGTACTGGTTCTGTTTTCCTCTTTGGATGAGAGTTTCAATCTCATTTTAAAGGGATATGCAACATTTTGTCATGTGATCGTGATCCCTATAAAATTTGCAATACTTAGTTTTGTCTCTCTTGGTCGGGGAACTTCTCAACTTATCAGGCCAATGCACTTCTTTATTATGCGTAATTTCTTCCAAAACATGGTGAATTCCCATGGTTAACGAAGTATAGTCATTGTATTTCTTAAGTCACTCCAAAACTCCTTTCTGTTTTGATTCCCTATGTTCTCTAGGGTCTTTATGATCTTTCTTATCATTTTTGCCATCAACTCGTTTGCCCAAGATATGCTTGGCTGCCATTACCTCCTCGGCATTCATGATCTTTACTGCTTTAGCCATCAAAACTACCATTATCTTCAGAGGATCCTTAGCAAGAGTGTAATACAGTTTTTTGGGGAGTAATCCACTCATGAGGGCAGTTATTATAATCTTATCCCCATAATCTTCTACTTCTAGTTTCTCGTTATTAAAACGAGTGATGTAATCTCTGGTTGTCTCTCCTTCTTTCTGTCTCACACAGAGTAAGTGTTCCACCCTTTTCACAAGTTTTTCTCTGAAGAAAAAGTTATTAATGAATAGCTCATCCAGTTGGGAAGCTAGAAATTTATCCTCGAGGAAGACTATTGTACCAGATTTGGGCAGATCTAGTAATGGTTCCAAAAAATGCTCTACACCTCATTTCATCGGGGATGATATAAATATCAGCAACTTCCTGGTATTGTTCTATATGGAGGACTGGATCAGTTTTCCATTATATTTGGGCATTACTATTGGAGCTTTAAACTTTGCTCGAGTAGGGAAATCCAGAATTGCTTGCACATATGGAGACCCTTTTATAAAACTTCTTTGTAGTGGATTTTTTATCTTTGACATTTCTCCCAATCTGTCTTCCAATATCTGTATGGAGCCTTTCTATGCATCATTGGCAGCATCGAATTTATGTGTTACAACTTTATTAGTTGCTGAGCTTTCTTCCTGGAGCCGTTGCTCGGTCCGGGTAACAGTTCGTCGAGCATTTGATCTAGATTGAGTCGTGCTTTCCCTTTGATCAGATGGTAATTTGGTATTACCAGATCTTAACCTAGGAATGTCTATGTTCCCCCTGGGTCCTAAACGATCAAAAGGAGATGCACGACTTAATCTTTCTAAGGCGATTGGCCTTTCTGGAGAATAAGATCGCATATGAAAAGATTACAATGTCCCGAGTAATGAAGTTGACCTTGGATGGTAGGAGACATCTCTTGCTGATATTGAGTGTCTTCTCCGACCACTTTTTAACGAGGGTGGTGGCATATTTCCTTGAGCAGACAGAGCAGGTACTCCGGCTTGAAGGCTTTGTGTAAGTTTCTTGATAGTATCTTGCATGGCCTCTTGGACTCTTGCAAGACTGGCTAGAATTTCGATAAAATCATTTGTAGATAGAGGGGAAGAAGGAGCAGGCAGAATACCTTCGTTCCTAAGACTTATTTCATGAATTTTAGTTATTTAGGTGTTTGATTGAATGAGATCAATTAGAAATATCGCTCCCACAGACGGCACCAATCTGTTGATGCAAAAAACTAGACTAGGCTAATTAATTGATCACAGATAAATAGAAATAAGAGACAAGATATTTGTAAAGTGGTTAGGAATAAAGGAATAGCCTACGTCCACTATTGTATACTGCCTTGGGATTATTTAATTGCCTCTCTTTTCGTGTATCCCTGCATATAGGGTTTACAATGTATTTATAGCCCCTAGGGGGTGTACAAGAGTTGAAATATCAAAGGATGGAATGTCTTTAGTGCATAGAAATTTACATATGTACAATCATTAATGTATACAACTATTGGTGTTTGCCTATCGTCTTTGGTCAGCATCCTTTATGTTGATCGGCATCCTTGGCGTTGGTCGGTATTATATCCTTAACGACTAGGACTAATCTCCCACTGTATAATACGTGTCAGTATCTGAATGGTCTATATAGATAGATAATTTTTGGTATCAACACTAGGCATTAAAACCCCACAGATAGATTCATTATCTTCCATGTTGACGTTAGTCTTTGAGCCATCGTCACTTTCAACAGAGGACTCATCTTGCGAAGGACCTGCCAAAATAGGATCAACGTTCATCAATTGAATAAGTACCTTAATATGAGCTGGTGTTACATAAGGTATCTCATGAGGGATATTCTCTCTCATAAGCTATAAAAGAGAGAATACAATAAGAGTTAAGAAAAATATGGAATTTTTTTTACCAAGCAGGTAAAATGAGAAAATCTTAGCAAGATTTGTGTTAAATCACTAAGCAGGTGTATCTTAAAACAAAGAGTTAGCCAAAGTTTGGCATTTTCTTACCAAGCAGGTAAAATGAGAAATCTTAAAAAGAGTTGATCTTACTAAGTCATCAAGGAGGTGTATTATTTGATAAAATTTTATCAAGAATTGAGCTTGCTAAGCGACCAAGGAGGTGTGTTTTTGTAAAAATCTTAGCAAAGAATTGAACCTGCTAAGTCTCTAAGTAGGTGTATTTTTTTATTAAATCTAAGCACGATATGAAGAAATCAATCTCAACAACAGGGGAACCAACTGTTGAAGCTGTAGGAATGTTCCATTCCCCATACCTAACTTGAGTTTGAGTTTGAGATATTGGAACAGCCTCAGGAGCCAAGATACGAGACTCGTAAGGAACAATCTCCATTCACAAGGGAGGATCCGATGAAGCTAAACCAGTCTCCATAAAAGGAGGGGTAACATACACTAACGGTAGAATCACCTCAGTGGAGAAGTTGTATTTTCCATCCCACATTTTTGGCGATTTAAAACACCACAAATAAAGGAAGTTTATAAAAAGTTCACAAAAGATCAAGCAAAGTCAAAGTTTGAGAACTTTTGTAACACACATATCTCTTCAATAGTTAGCAGAACAAGGGAATGGATATCCAAAAGAGGAAGGTCCATAATGACCTTTAGCCACACGAGATCAGAAGGAAGGATTCCCTCATTTATTGAACTTCAGAGGGCCATCATGTCCACAACAGGACCAAAGAATGGATGATTTTCCTCCACCTATAATTACAATAATCACCTAAGTCTTGGAAATAATGACCATTGAGAAAAAAACTATGTGATCAAGGCAGAATACTGCTCAAAATATATCGATAGAAGTAGGTGGAGGAACCATAGCCAGTGGTAATTCAAATGGAATTGGGGGGGTATTTAGATTCGAAGTTTTAATAGTCCCACTTGAGTCACCAACTGTTTCTTTATGCATGATAAACTATCGTTCCACCACAGAATCATGGGTAGATGAGGCACCCTTAGAGGAGGCACGCCTCGTGGAAGCTCATCCAATTGTTGAAAAAGGGGACAATTGAGGAGCTAAAATATCGTCTTCAACAATCGAACTTAAAGATCCGCTTATGGAAGGATTGTGATTAGGAATAGAAAAAATCCCACTAAGGGAGTATGGGCATCATAAAAGAAGAAAAAATAGTGTTAGAAATATTTTTTTGTTCAACAAGACACAACTGAACACTTAAAGAAATTTTAAAGGAAAAGTGAGTTACATGTTCAGCCTCACGAGAAGGCATAACCATATCAACCTGAGTGGAAACATACACCACCTTATTAACTAACAGATCATTCAATGTCTTCTTAGAGGAGTTGTTGGAGGAGTGATCGCACATGAGAGTGTATGAGTTATTAGATCTTGAGTTTCATGATTTTAGCCATTAATGGAGTTGGTGGGTTTTGCCTATTTCATAGAGGTGTTGTCACTTTTTTTGCCATTGTTAGATATGGATGATGGTTTCTCTCGCCTAATACATGGACTTTTCATTTTGGTCTCGATTTGGGCACATATTCGCAGTTGGGATTTGGTGCCCATGGCTGCCATATGCGAAGTGGGTTTCGGTATATACCATGGTTGCCTTGTATTTTGTTAGAATTTTGCAGATTGGGAGGAAAAATTGCAACCTACAGGTTCGAATCAATTCTCACCTTTGCGAATCGATTAGCTTGGAGACAGTGCTCAGGTCCCTATTTCCCAATCGATTCGAACACCGCCGAATCAATTTCAGTGATCTGTTTTGCCGAATTTGTTTTGTGTTGCTACCCCTTTTCATTTTTTTTTTCTTTTTCTTTTTCTTTTTCTTTTACCTCTTAATTAGAGACTTATCCCTTATTGTTGATGTAAAAAATTAGATCATATCTAATTATTCAATCATAGATAAATAAATGAGACAAAGAATTTTTAAAGTGGTTCAGCCTTATAAGAATGGCCTACGTCCACTGTTATGGTATTGCTGATTGTATGGGAATTCTCAATTACAAGTTATCTCAAGAAATTTCGGTCCCTTTACAATGAGGATTGTATAATGTATTTATAGCCTTGAGGCTGTAATGTGAAAGGGTAATACATTAAATGATGTACATATAAAAGGGTAATACATTCAATGCCCCTTAAGCGTATGCGTCTAAATGATCAGCATTTAATGAACAGTCAAACTGTTGGTTATCCTGCTATTAATGCTTTGCTCGAGGTGCATCTCGGACCGCCTAAGTTGCTCAGACCGCCTAAGCTTCTCGGTACTTCAAGAGTTCCTCGGAGAGTTATTGTTCCTCAGAGAGTATGAGTTCCTCGGGGAAGTAGCGTTCCTCATTGTAGTATGGTTCCTCGGAGCGTGCGAGTTCCTCGAAAGAGTTTGTTGTTGCCACGTAGATTGCCATGTGTCTTCACTCGATTGAGCCATGTCAGCAGACTAAATTTGGTATCAACAGAAGCCCCCAATGTTTCATAGTTCGAAATTTGAGGAGTGTGGAACATTCTTTCTCGGAATATGGTAGCTTTAAATGATTCTCCTGATTTTTAGGAGTGTTTCCCTTGTATTTATTTTTCCTTCCAAATTCATAGAATCAGGCTTTTTGAATTTACATAACCGCTTCGATTGTCGCGCCCTTTTTATCCTTCTAGCCGCCGGTAGCGTAATCGTTTCTTTTTATAATCATTACTTTTTCCTTTTCCCAAGGCAAGGTATTTAAACGTCACAGACACTCCCATCGTCTTCTACCTTTTCAAATTTATATTTTCGAGTTTTCCATTATCTTACTATCTTGTGCGTTCATCCTTTTCACCGTTTGTTGTCAACATATCCACTCTTTTTCTGTAAGATATTCTTCCTTCTTCTTCATTTCCTTTATTCATCATGGTTTACCCAGTTGAATCTCTTGAAAAATTTCGCTCTGATTTTTCTATTCCCTCATAGGTTGTTCTGGAAGAGCTTTCTGAGCCTTCTGACTATTTTCGTTTGGTTGAGGGACATTGGTTCTCCAGTCTCTCTGTTACTGTGTGTGGATTTTCTTTTCCGCCCAATCCTCTATGCCTGGAATTTTGTCAATATTTTGACGTTGTTCCTGCGAGAATAGCCCCCAATACATGGAGAATAGTTAATGGGGTTCATAGGTTAAATCAAATCCATGGAATTCGCATAGGAATTCCAGAAATCATGTTTTGTTATAGATGGGCAGTTGGTGATAACACCTTTTATTTAAAAACTAGATTTTTAAGTAGGGCCTTAGTAGTCAATCTCCCAGATGCCAATAGGGACTATTTCAAGCACGGGGTTGTCATAAAAAATTGGCAACATGCTCCTTTATCTGGAGATGAAGTGTATCAGGGTCCCAGATGCCTTCCCTATGGCAATGGGATAGGTTATTTTTGTTTCATTTTATTTATTTTGAAATTATGCTTCCTCTATGTTTGATAAAATGTGCCACTGATATTTCAATGTTTATTTATTTACAGTTGATAGCAAAAGAAAGTCTCCAAAAGAAGCAGACGTGAATATAAGGCACTTAAAACTTATCTGGAGTTTGCATCAGAGTGTTTCCGACGAGCACATTAGTTCATCCTCGTATCTGCTACAGTACAAGAGCTACACCACTTCTTTCACTGCTCGTCCGGTGATAAGTGACGCAGAGCCAGTACCATCTTCTACCATTTCTTTGCCTGAATCACATATTCCTTTAAGTAAAAGGATGAATAAAATAAGACCTCCCACCTTGTTTGAGAAACCTGCCTCTAGTGTTGGAGAGGCAAAAAGAAGTAAGATTGACGTCCCAAGAGAGGGGACAAACAAAACTGATGCATCTTCCTCGGTTGCCCCTGTTGTGAAGGTTGTCGAGAAGCCCCCAGTGGCCCCGAGCAAGGCTGTTGCTCCAGGAGAAGTGATTGTAATATCACCGACCAAGAGTTCCTCCTTGGTTGAATCTATTCCTGCTCCCCCGAGGAAGCTGAAGAAGAGCTCCTCGGTCAATTTGGCTGACACTGTCTCTCAGCCCCAGACTAGTGGAGTTCCCACTTTCGTTCCCCCGAGCTCTGCCATGAGCTCGGTGAAGACTTGGATCATTCCCGAGATCCAAGGTATCGAAGAAAACCTTTCTCGGGATATAGTTACCTCTTTGGCAGCTCGCCACATTGCTTCTGTAAGTCCTTTTACTTTGAACTTTTCATCTTTCCCTTGTTATTTTTGTCTCTGACTTGCTTTCATTTTCTTTTCACAGTTGGTGAGATGCTTCAATACAATTTTGAAGAAGGATGAAGATATTAAAGCTTCAAGCTCTTCATCTGGTGTGGAGGAAGCTTTGATGGGCGTGAGGCAGTCTTTGGAAGATTCTCATCAGAAATACGATGCTGACAAGGCTATTTGGGAGAAGAAGCTTGCCTCCACCGAGTAAGAGAAGGATCGAGTTGTTGAAGTCTCCAAGGGGTTGGAGAAGAAAATAAAGGACTTGGAGGAGAAAAATAAAGAGCTCGACAAGAAGCTCAAAGATGCTGGAGAGTTTGAGAATAAACTCAAGGCTGCTGAGGAAGAATTAATCCAACTTCGGGAAGTAAGTCGGCAGAAGGAGGAGGTTGAGAATAAATTGAAGACTGCTAAAAACCTTCTGTCCGAGAAGCTTTCCTCAGAGAAGTTGAAGAGAAAACTGGCTGTGAAGAAGTCTTTCAGCCCTGGCTGGGATAAGGGGTGGAACAAGGGCTTGGTTGCCATGATGTCTCAAGTAGAATATGGCAGCCTCAAGTACTTTAGGGATGGATGGGTCGCTGCTCTACAGGAGATGAAAGTGGATGAAAATTTCGAACTCTTTCAGCGACACATCCCTGGTCCCCCTCCAACTCCTGAAGAAGAAGAAGAGGACGAAGCTACCTCCGAAGAGTCTTCTATGGTGATGGGAGATCATCCCTCATCCATCCAGCCTGCTACCGAGGAACTTCAGCAGCTCGCTACTTCCTCTGAGCAACCTCCATCACTTCCCCAGTTACTATATTTTCTTTCCGAGCAACCTACCTCCTCATCCCAGCCTCCCGAGAAGGTTTTGGGAGATAAGGATAAGGTGTAGAGTTGTTCGGGTTTCTCTTTATATTTTTCTTTTGTCAAATGTAACCATGAACATGTAACTCTGAATCTTGATATAATAAAACTTGAACTTTTGTTCTTGCATACTGTTGTCTCTTCTTCATGCTTAGTTGGTACTTTTATTGATTACTGCTTCTTCTTTCTCTACTAGTTTCTAGCCAGGATGGAATTACTATCTTCTCATAATACCAAGCTGTTGAGGCAATGCAATGATTATTTTAAGGCTGGTCACACAGATCTGAGTGCAGCAAATTGTCGACATCCTCGGCCAAGATGCTTCGGAACAGGCGGTTGAGGCCTATCAATACTTGAAGACCTTGCTTGATCGTGCAATGGCCAATAATGTGGCTTATTATGATATGATCGAGGATCTCTAAGGCATTCTTGAAGACCTTCAGCAATAATACAAAGAATCCACTGCCCTTTTGCACGAGGGGTATGAGAAGAAGTATCAGCAACTCAATGCTGACAAGGGGTACGAGAAGCATTTTGCTGGCTACGATGTGAGGGAGAGAACTCTGAGGGGTGAAGTCGAGGAGTGCAGACAAATAGTTGAACTATTAGAGCAAGAAAATAACAACCTGCAAATAGAGTTGTCTCAGTTGAAGTCTGCAGCTTCCACTTCAAACGCCTTGATCCCAGTGAATGATGAGGGATTCTCATTCTTGGAGGTCGAGAACGCCAACTTGAGGGACGAATTTGAGACCTTAAAGAGAGTTGGTCCCTCTACATCTTCTCGTGGACGAGTAAGAGCTCCTCGGGGACGAGCAAGAGCAGCTCGAATTCCTGTCGAGGAACAGAGGACTCAATCTGCCTTAGAGAACCAAGCCTTCCAATTAATGGCAAAGAACCAAGCGTTGCCTGAAATGTCAAAGAAGATCAGGGACCTGGAAGAGCAGCTATTTGTGCAGCAGTCAGTTTTGGAGAATAAGGAACTCTTCATCAAAAGTCTCCACGAGCAGCTGGAAAGACTGACATATCAATTCCACAAACAGCCCAGGGAGTTTTGGATGGCTGGGTACAACGAGGCTTTTACCACTTGGACGATCGTATCCAGAATGCCAATAATGAGGGCTACAAGCAAGGCTGGTTGAATGCCTTAGGTAAGCAGCAACTCGAGCAGGGTCATTACCTGTGGGATTACCATAATCCTGGGCTGCTCGACCTACCCGTGCCACCATTCAAACTTGATATGAGCTGGATCCCTGCTCGGTCCATTCCTCGATCCTTAATTTCAAAGTATCTCGGTGACTACAATCTCCATTCAAGTGTTGAGATATCTCATCCCGAGCACCTTCTAGATCGACCATCCGTGATGAATATCAGGATGTTAAAAGATTTGAACTTCATAAACTCTCCTCTTGCTTTAAATGATCCGCCTGCTGGCGAGGAACCTGTCTCAAAAGCAGAGGGGAAGAAACTAATAGAGTAGGAATTTTGATGTAATAGTTAGTATACATTTCATTATCAATGTAATCTATTCTTTGATTTAATGAAAGACTTTTATTTTTGTTCGCAATCTTAATCACTATTGTCTTGTAAAATACTTTACATTTCTGCATGTATGTCTGTTAAAAAGATAACAATATTGTGTTGCGTTGTTTGTCGATCAACTTATTGTCGACTAGCTTGAATTTGTGGTAGTCATAAAAAATTACTAAGTTATTCCTCGACCAACTTACTAATAATTTTAAAAAGTCACGAGTATCAATAATTTTGCTTGATCATTTTCTCGTATTCATAAAATGTTTCCGACCAACTACAGTTAGTGGGTTTTTATCCCCGACCAGCCATAGTTAGTGTATTTTTCCTCTACGAGCAACTTTTAGCACTTTTTGAAATAATTTTACCTCCCGACCAACTCAAGTTGGCCTTTTCGAGAATATATTTACTTCCTAACCGACATAAGTTGGCATTTTTAGGAAAACTTTTACTTCCCGAAGAACATATAGTTTTATTTCCCGTAGGAATACAAGTTTTACTTCCCGGAGGAATACAGGTAGCTTTACTTCCCGGAGGAATATAGGTAGCTTTACTTCCCGGAGGAATACAGGTAGCTTTACTTCCCGGAGGAATACAGGTAGCTTTACTTCCCGGAGGAATACAGGTAGCTTTACTTCCCGGAGGAATACAGGTAGCTTTACTTCCCGGAGGAATATAGGTAGCTTTACTTCCCGGAGGAATATAGGTAGCTTTACTTCCCAGAGGAATATAATTTTTACTTCCCGGAGGAATATAAGTTTTACTTCCCGGAGGAATACATTTGTTTCTCGACCAACCTTAGCTGGCGTTTTCGAGAAAAAATTTTGAGTAGACCGAGTTTTGCCGAGTTTCGCCGAGTAGTGTGTAGCACTAGTATTCCCCGAAAAACTTTCAACAAAAGGAGAAAATACACATCACTGATAATACTTGCGCAGGTGCTCTGCGTTCCATGCATTTTTAAACTCCTCCCCTTCTAAAGTTACCATTCGGTAAGTTCCTGGTCGAACAACTTCTGTAACTCGGTATGGTCCATGCCAGTTTACCTCCAGTTTGTTATGCTTTTGAATCACTTTCTTTAGCACATAGTCTCCTTCTTTCAGGTCGCACTTCTTCACCCTCTCATTGTAGAATAGAGTTGTTCGTTGTTAGTATGCGACATTTCTGATGGCTGCTTCTTCTCTAACTTCCTCGAGCATGTCTAAATCCAATCTTCTTATTAAGTCGCTGACAGGGGAATTGAAATTCAGTACCCTGTGTGTTGGGAGGCCCAACTCGGCAGGTATAACAGCTTCACTTCCAAATGCTAGAATATATGGAGATTCTCCAGTTGCTACTCGAGGAGTAGTTCGGTAAGCCCACAGTACTGACTGTAACTCGTTGATCCAATTTTCTTTCGCATCGTCCAGTCTTTTCTTCAAGCCATTCAATAGTGTTCTGTTTGTCACTTCAGTTTGTCCATTGCTTTGAGGATGGCCTGGTGCTGAGTGGATCTTCAAAACATTTGATTGATGACAATAGGCAGCGAACTCCTCGCTATCAAATTGTGTTCCATGGTCTGTGATGAAAGCATGAGGAAGACCATATCGATAAATAATGTTCTTCCAAATAAATTAGTACACCTTCTCGTACGTCATATCAATGAGAGGTTCAGCTTCTACCCACTTAGTAAAATAATCCACTGCGACGACGAGGTATTTGAACCTTCCTCTAGTCGTTGGCAGTGGCCCGACCAAATCTATTCCCCACATGACAAATGGCCAAGGGGAAGTGATGGGTGTCAACAATGCTTGTGGAGTTCTTCGGATGGAGGAGAAGTGCTGGAACTTATCACATTTCTTGGCATAGGCTATACAATTAGCCCTCATCGTCGGCCAGTAGTATCCCTGCATCATCACCCTTTGCAAAAGCGTCCGACCTGCTATATGGGCTCCACAGGACCCTTTATGGACCTCTTCAATTAAATATTTCACCTCGGTGGGATGCACACATCTCTTCAAACCTTCCATAATTCCTCGTCTATATAATATACCGTTAGTGAATACATACCGAGTAGCTTTAAACTTCAATTTCTTGGCTGCGAGCTTGTCAATCGGTAATTCTCCTTCCTCAATATATGCCCTGATGGGATCCATCCAAGATGGTCCTAAATCAAGGGTGATAAAGTTCATCGCCAAATCTTCATCTATACTCCGACCAGCTAAAACTTCAATTGGGATTATTCTTCGTAGCTCGATACGAGTAGCTGATGCTAATCGAGCTAGGGCATATTCTCTTGCATTCTCCATTCTTGGTATTCTGACCAGCTGAATAGCAGCAAATTCTGATTCTAACTCCATCAACTTTGCATGGTATTTGATCATTAATTCTCCTTTGGCTGCGTATATTCCCAACATTTGATTTACGATTAATTGAGAATCACTGAAGATAATAATTTGATGCGCCTCCATAATTTTTGACAAATTAAGACCTGCAATCATAGCCTCATACTCAGCCTCATTATTGGAAGCTTTGAATTGGAAACGTAGGGCGTATATTCCATGTTGACCTCATCCGGAGTGCTCAAAACTATCCCTGCCCCACTGCCTGTTGTGCAAGATGAGCCATCTACATATAGCCTCCATATAGATAACTCGTCTTCAAACTTCTGATCTGACAGAGTTCCTTGGTGAAATATTTGTTGCTTCCTTTCATCTTCCCTTGATACTTCTCACTCTTCGTCGATCATCTTTTCTTGCCCTTTTACCAACCGGAGTTGGTCTGAGCTCGAATTTGATGATCCTGTAACATCCACTTGCCCTTTTACCAACCGAAGTTGGTCTGAGCTTGTGTTTGTTGATCCTGTAACATCCACAGGTTGATCAGTGAGCAACTTTTGCTCCTCGGGGGTATCAGGATAGGTGAACTCTGCTATAAAGTCCGCTACAACTTGCCCTTTAAGCGATGATATGGGTTCATAGACTATATCGTATTCACCGAGCTCTATTGCCCAGTACATCAATCTCCCTGATTTTTTTGGTTTATGAAGGGCTTGACTCAATGGCATATCAGTATATACGACTATAGTATGAGCCTGGAAGTATGGCCTCATTCTCCTACCCGCCTCAATCAGCGCCAGTGCTAACTTTTCCAGCCTTGGATATCTGATCTCTGCTCCTTGGAAGGCCTTACTTGTATAGTAGATTGGTTTTTTTACTCCATCCTCCACTCTTATTAATGCAGAGCTAACTACAATATCCGATACTGCTAGATACAAGTACAATTTTTCTCCCATCACTGGCCTGGACAACAGTGGAGGTGCTCCCAAATATTTCTTCAAGTCTTGAAAAGCCTTCTCACATTCATCATTCCACTCAAAAGTCTTTCGAAGTGTCTTGAAGAATGGGAGACATCGATCAGTTGCTCGTGATACAAATCTGTTGAGTGCTGTTACTCGTCCTGTAAGACTTTGCACCTCTTTCTTCGTCGTTGGAGATCGCAGCCCTAATAGAGCTTTGATCTTTTCAGGATTTGCCTCAATGCCTCGTTGGTTAACAATGTATCTGAGAAACATGCCTTCTCGTACTCCAAATATGCACTTCATCGGATTCAGCTTCATTTGGTATTTATCTAGTTGATCAAAAGTGTGACTTAAGTCAACTAGATGATCGGCAGCTTTCTTGCTCTTTGTCAGCATATCGTCAACATAGACTTCCATATTGCAACTGATTTGTTCAGCGAAGACCTTGTTCATCAGCTGCTGATATGTCGCACCTGCATTTTTCAAACCAAAAGGCATAACATTATAATAATAAGTTTCCCAAGGGGTAATGAAAGAAGTACTCTCCCTGTCTTCGGGTTTCATTTTAATCTGATTGTAACCAGAATAAGCATCCATGAAGCTCAGCAGCTCGTGTCCCGAGGTAGCATCGACTAGTTGATCAATTCGGGGTAGTGGAAAGTGATCCTTTGGGCATTCTTTGTTGAGGTCGGTGAAGTCTACACACATTCTCCATTTGTTGTTCTTATTTTTCACCATCACCACATTTGCTAACTAGTCTGGATATTTAACATCTTCAATGAAGCAAGCTTTCTGGAGCTTCTCGACTTCCTCCTGTATAGCTTGATTCTTCTCAGGGCTGAATACTCTTCTTCTCTGCTTCACTGGCTTGATTTCCTTATTCACATTGAGTTCGTGAGATAAGAAATTTGGATCTATTCTGGGAATATCCTCATGATTCCACGCAAAAGTTTGCTTTCTGCTTCCAAGGAAAGTTATCAATTCCTGTTTTAGTGAGGCTTCCAACGACGAACCTACTTGAGTAGTTCGCTCAGGGTGCTCGTCGTCCAGAATGATGTTTTCAGTAGCTTCTACCACTTGACCCTTCACGAGTTGCGACTCATCTCTAGGATCCAATGTTTCAATTTCTGCCCCTTATTCTACTTGATAATTAGTAGTCTTTTTCCTTGATTCCTCCAGTTCCTCTTGCTCGGCGGATGAATAATAGCATTCCCGAGCTACTTTCTGATCACCTTTAACAACTCCTACTCCAAAATTTGTTGGAAATTTCAGGCACTGATGCACCGTAGATGGTACAGCCTCGAACTTCTTCAATCCTTCTCTTCCCATGATGATATTGTATGATGATTGAGCATTCTTATCCATCACGAAAAAGCGTATTCTTTCTGTCTGACAAGCAGGCCACGTACCAATGAATATATCCAACTTGATCGTCCCAAGTGGAAATACTTTCTCACCAGCAAAGCTGAGGAGGGGTCTATGATAAGGCTCCAGTTGAGATAGTTTTAGATTTAAACTATCGAAGCATGAGTAGAACATGATGTCTGCCGAGCTACCATTGTCGACCAGTACTCTTGAAATTATTACTTCCTTCATCCTCATTTTGATCACCAATGGGTCATCATGAGGATATAGAACACCTGCAAGGTCATTCTTTGAGAACCCAATGACCAACTTCTCTTTGTTCACCTTTCTCGGGCGATCTTCCTCAGCTAGATTTATTCGTTGAATGTATGAGCAAGCTTGAGCCTCACAGAGGTAAGATTTTCTCTCGGCAGTAAGGTCTCCTCCTCCTGCATCTCCACCTGTTATAACATTACAGTTAAATGACCCAAAGCGTATTGAAAATACCTCTCGTTCTGGCTGCCTTGGTCTCTTGGGAAGATCTGGGTCATCTTCGGGATCAACTTCATGGTTTCTTTTCTTGTTCTCCTCTGCTCGACGAGGAGATCTAGACCTCTCTCTTGTTCGGTCGTTATTTCTTCTTTCGCTTCCACGATCAACATACTTTGCCAGCTTTCCTCGTCTGATGAGTGTTTCAATTTCATTCTGAAGAGCTATGCAATTTTTTGTCATGTGGACATGATCTTTATGAAACTCGCAATACTTTGCCTTATTCCTCTTGTCAGGGTCTGCCTTCATTTTCTCTAGCCAGTTTAATTCCTCGCTGCTCTTGATTTCTTCTAGAACATGGTTGATATCCTTCTTCAAAGGAGTATAATTATCAAATTTCTTCATTGCATCCCATACCTACCTTGTTCTTGAATGTTTTTCATTACCATTGTTCTTATGCTCTTTCTTCTTAGCTTTATCACCTTCCACCTTGGTTTCTTTGGCATCCATGTTCTTCTTTGCAGCCATAGCCTCCTCGGCATTCATAATCTTGGACACTTTTCCCATCAGGTCTGACATGGTTCTAGGTGGATCTTTGGCCAAAGTGTAGTACAACTTGTTGGGCAGTAGTCCACTCATCAAGGCGGTAATCGATGTCTTCTCCTCATAATCAATGACTTCAAGTTTCTCGTTATTAAAACGAGTTATATAATCTCTGGTACTCTCACCTGCCTTTTGTCTAACACTTAACAAATGTGCTACTCATTTAACTGGCTTCGCCCCAAAATAGAAATTCCCAATGAATAACTCGGCCAGTTGAAGAAAAGTTGAGATCTTACCCCGAGGAATATTATTATACCATATCTGAGCAGATCCGGTAAGAGTTCCCGAGAATGCGCTACATCTCATCTCATCTGGAATAGCATAGATGTTGGCTGCAGCTTGGTATTATTCTATATGAAGGAGTCTTTCCATCATATTTTGGGGTCACAACAGGTGCTTTGAATTTTGATGGTGTTGGAAAATCTATAATGGCCTGGACAAAAGGTGTTCCTCGAACAAAGGTTCATTGTAGAGGGTTCTTAGCTTTAACCATTTCCCCCAATCTATCCTCCAGCCTTTGAATAGAGCCTTTCCATACATCATTTCCTTCCTCGGGCCTGTTGGTTCGAGCAACTGATCGTGTTGAAGTGGCTTCCTGGGATCTATCTTGACGAGCAGCTAGTCGCGACTGGGCAGATCCTTCCCTTAAGTCTGATGGTCGTCGAAAACTCCTCGATGAGGCTTTAAGAGGACTTGTACTCCTCCTAGGACCTAATCGATCGAAAGGAGATACTCTGCTTAATCTTTCTAGCGCACTGTTCCTTTCTGGGGAGAGAGTGATACGTTGTTCAGTATCTGTGGCTCGTACTGACGAAGTTCGTCCAGGTTGATAAGAAAAATCTTCAGAATCCTCATTGCGATATGAATTGGTACGTCTAGTACGTGAAGAAGGTGTACGGGTATTTCTTTGAATACTTAGTGGTCTTGAATGGGTTGGTGCACCGCCATGGAGGTTTTGTATGAGTTGATGCATAGTTTCTTGCATGACGGTCTGACCCTGAGCCAGATTTGTCATTATTCCAACCATATTTGGAATATTTGGCGGAGTAGATGGATTTGGAGGGCTTCCAGCGTTTCGATTGCCAGATTCTGGAATATCAGTCATTTGTGATGGATTGTTTTTTATGGAAATTACCAGTCGTTCCCACAGACGGTGCAAATCTGTTGATGTAAAAAATTAGATCATATCTAATTATTCAATCACGGATAAATAAATGAGACAGAGAATTTTTAAAGTGGTTCAGCCTTATAAGAATGGCCTACGTCCACTGTTATGGTATTGCTGATTGTATGGGAATTCTCGATTACAAGTTATCTCAAGAAATTCCGGTCCCTTTACAATGAGGATTGTACAATGTATTTATAGCCCTGAGGCTGTAATGTGAAAGGGTAATACATTAAATGATGTACATATGAAAGGGTAATACATTCAATGACCCTTAAGCGTATGCGTCTAAATGATCAGCATTTAATGAACAGTCAAACTGTTGGTTAGCCTGCTATTAATGCTTTGCTCGAGGGGCATCTCGGACCGCCTGAGTTGCTCGGACCGCCTAAGCTTCTCGGTACTTCAAGAGTTCCTTGGAGAGTTCTTGTTCCTCGGAGCGTATGAGTTCCTCGGGGAAGTAGTGTTCCTCGTTGTAGTATGGTTCCTCGGAGCGTGTGAATTACTCGGAAGAGTTTGTTGTTGCCACGTAGATTGCCATGTGTCTTCACTCAATTGAGCCATGTCAGCAGACTAAATTTGGTATCAACACTTATTTTATTTCTTTTTCTTTCATTATATTAGGTTGTTAGGGTTTGTAAAAGGGGGAACTTCCCTCTCCTCATTTCTCTTGGATATTTGTCCATTTTATGTATGTAAGCTACTATTCATCATCTTCTTTATTGTATTTAGTTGTTTTAGCTAATTTTCATGCTTATTTATTTCTTGCCTAGATAAAATAGTTTAATTTATTTATTTCTTGTTTTAGTTAACTAATTAGTTGTTTAATTAATTTAATTATGTTGTGTGAGTAGTTAAATAGAGTTTGGATCGTGTGTCCGCCATTATTGGGCGTCGAGCTCCGAAAATTAGATTTTGTATAAAATTGCATTTAATTGAAACCGCGTATATTAAAATTGATTTATTATGCGTTTAACTTTATTTTTCACGCAACGTTAGTGTTTATTTCGATTTCATTTTTGATTAAACATTTTATCTCGCAACTTTGATTTAAATTTCTTCTTGCGTGATGTTTATGATTAATTAAAAATGCTCGGTTAAATGTTTTCAAACCAAAATTCTATTTACTAGTTGTTCAACCTATAGCGGGGACATGATCCCGACTCTCGTTTTAATTAATTATAGTCTAATGCTAACTTCTTTTCTTTTTTCTTTCTTCTTTTTCACAATTTCCACCATATCACCTTTTACACTTTTATTTTTGAAGTTCTAAAGTAATTTATATCTAAAATTCAATCACTCACTATGGATTCTCGATACCCGACTTACCGCAGTGCTTGCTTGTCAAGTGTAGTTGTAGTTTATATTTTTTGCAGTGAGTCGTTGAACCGATAACAACAATTTGCGTATTACACGACGCACGGTTTGCGCTCGATCAAAATGGCGTCGTTGTCGGGGAGTGTGTTTTAGATTGTAGTTGATTTACTACTTCGTAATATTTATTTTATTCATATTTGTATTCTTTATTTTATCCTTTCTTTTTTACTTGAGTTAGATTGTTTCGAGAAATTAAAATTTTTGTGCTTATCGTTTTATTGAATTGTCTTATTTTGAAATGTCTCACCATAACTCTTTAGATAAATTTAATTGTTATGCTAATAGTTCCCAAAGCTACATTCCCAAAACAATGCGAGAATGCCTATAATTTCTTGAGTATAAGCGTCTTTCATGTGGAAATCAAGAAGTTATAGGTAATCCCTCATTGTCTTAGGATGGAACTTTGCGTTGTCAGAATAAGGAATTGAATGATGAGGTTGCGATTTATGATGATTGGATAAAGAAAAATGTCCAAATCAATGAGATCATTTCTTCTTCAAAAAGCTCGATTGAGGTTATAACTTACGTTTCACCTACACCCCTTTTTGAGGAAGAAATAATTGAGAGTGATCCAAGCACTGTCGATTGTCCTTTAATTAATTTATTCCCTCATATTCTCGAACTGTTAAATTTATCACAAGAACCGGTTGAAAGTCTTGAGGACTTTGACCCGATTCTTGAACGAGAATGTTATTTTGAGATGGTTCATCTCATGGGATATTAACTTGCACTAGCCCCACCTCCCCTTCCAATTGAGGAACCTTAGGGATGTGATTTTAATTTTTCCAAGATCAATGTGGTCTTGTCACCCTTAAAATCCAAACCCCCCATCATCCCTCTCAAACTTTTAATTGATGATTGTTCATTTCTCAGGCCTTACACATGCCTTTCGTTTTTCAAACAGAATTCCTATTTTCAGCAGGCATGCATGCTAGGGAGGGTCCACCGTTGATCTTTCAAAGTCAAAATATTGTTTGGGTGGATCCTAAGTTATTTAGACTTCTAGTGTATAGTTAGTTAGAAGTCCAAATGGTAGGTTGTAAATAGTTAGTTTTTTTTTTATTCATTCTTTCTTTAGTTGTTCTTTCTTTTTAATTTAGTCTAGTATAATTAGTTAAACTTTTTGTTATGCTCGGTACTAACTTGTTTTGTAGATTCTTTGGACTCGTCCTTATCGGAGATCGCTCCAATTTTGGGTAATATCGTTATTTTCCTCTCTTTGTGTTGTGTTCTTAATACGCATTAAGGACAACGCAACATTTAAGTTAGGGGGTGTGGGATATTCTATCCATTTCATGTTTAGTCCATGGATTTAGCACATGTTAGTTACAAAGCATGCTTTTTGTTAAAAATTAAAAAATTTTAAATTTTTTTTTTCTTGTTTCTCTTTTGTTGGGCATTTTTCCTTGTCTCCGATGATAAATTTCAATAATTGCTCAATCCATTAGACATTCAACGATGCATGTTCTTGATTTTAGAAGTTATTAGACTTTAGTCCTCAAATCATTGATTTATGAATAACTTCATGAATTAAACTTTAACCCATGAGCACATGCGCTTTTCTTGTTTTATTGATTTGGTTTAAGATTTTTATAACTCGATAATCTTTTATTGCTTTGTTTATACTTACACTGAGTAAGCTTTGTACCTTTCGTCATTTGTGAGTGTATACATTATTCTTTCCTCTTTGAAAACGTTGAATTCGTCGGTAATCTCTCTATTCTTTTATTGATCGTTCATTAATTGAGTTTATATATTGAAATGTGTTACTTGAGCATGATTTTCATATATTATTTTGACCCGAGAATTGCGTAAACTTTATGAAATGATCATAGGCAATCTTTGTTATATTACCCATATTAGCCTTAACCTCACCTTATATGTTTTCCCTAATCAACCCCTTTAAGCCTAAATATTAGCCTTTCATTTCATTACCTAAAATCCTATAACCAACTCCACATTGGAGTTATAAACCATATGTATTACCTTCCATGACTTTGTTTGGAATGTTTCTTGGGATTGAATGATGTTGTCGTGTGGTTGCAATTTTAGCATATGAAAAAAGTGAGAAAAGCGAAGAAGAAAGTTTAGTGAAAATGAAAAGAGAAAAAGAAAAAGCAAAAAGCAAAAGAAAAACAAAAGAAAAACATGAGAAAAATAAGAAAAGAAAAGAGAAAAGAGAAAGTTGTATATGTGATGTATATAGTTCGAATAAGCTTTGATTACTCTCTCATTGTCATATCTAATGATTTATTATGGAACTTATTTTCCATTTTTAATATTGCCCGCATTCTTCCTATTATTCCAAGTTTTCATCCAGAACAACTTTGAATACATACATATCCTTCGTTTCGTACCCTAGCCTAGCCTACATTACAACCCTACAAGTTCTATGTGATCTTAGGGTGCATTTAATTTAAAAGTTTAAATAGTTTTGATAATCTGTGAAAATACATTTCGCCTCCTTTAATGAGCGTTACCTTTCATCGAGATTACATGTTTTTATTTTCCTATGTAGCGTTCTTCATTTGTGACATGTGTGCGGCCTAGTTTTCATTTACATTTACTCTTTATGCCCGCATGTTTCGTGTGTTACCTCCCTATTTCGAGTGAATTCATTTGATGAGCGTAATTCCCGTGAGGATTGAATATATGCTTGCTTTAATGTTTATCTGAATTATTTAAGTTTTTTCCAAATCATACTATGCATGTGCTCTCCCCCCTCCCACTTTTAAAGTTTCAATTCTATGAGGTGCTTTCAACCCGTTTATAACAACGGACTTTAGCTTGAATTCGTTCAATATGCTAATAACGCATTTGAAATCCTTTCCATTGTTGTTGAGTTTGTCACATGTTGGCTTGGGCATATTTTGAGAAAATTGTATGATGTTTATGGGTTTCATCCCTGAAAACCCTCACGAGACGACACTCGTCCACTAAGGTAACCTAGGGGTTTGACGGCTTATTGCATACGCTAAATGCAATCGTTCGCCCCAGAAAGTAGCTTTTATCGCTTTTGTATATATCTCATGTTTTGAGATTTTCTTATAGTTCTTCTTGTTTTGAACTTCATTGCTAGGGAATAGCAATGTCTAAGTTAGGGGGTGTGATACGTCACAAATATTGTGTATTTACGCTCGTTAACTTATGCATTTTTAGCCCTCTTGGGTACCGTAATTACTATATTTATGCTCGTTAATCAGACAACCTCCATTTTATACACTAATACTTTATTTGATGTATTATTGAGCATATATAGGTGTTACGGTGCTTAGTGTGAAGTTTTGTCGCGTTCCTATAAATTTTTGTAAGAGTTCGCACGTTCAGGGTCATTTTGGTAATTTCACACTTCAGAATTTTTGCCCGAAGCATTCACGAAAGTTGTAGATCTCGGGCCAAGGTTCGTGTGGCCATGAACAGTGCTCGAATCGAAGTCCGAACGAAGAAAACACAGACCTTTAATCGGAGGAAAAATTATAAGAAAAATAACAATTTAATTAATTCCTTCCATGTCCCTTTTCTCTTTTATTAACAAATTCCATAATTCCATCCATGTCCCTTTTGCGTTTTTTTTGCAGCAAACAAAGGCGATTTTTGCCCTTGGCTCAGGTTTTGGTTTCGTCCAAAATTGGAGCATGATTTTTGGGCACACGCGCAAATGGGTTTCAGTAACATACTTTTTGGAGCTTGAGTTTCATGGTTTTGACCATTAATGGAGTTGGTGGGTTTTGCTATTTTTATGGAGGTGTTGTTGTTTATTTGGCCATTATTGGACATGGATGATGGCTGCTCTCGGCTAATACATGGACTTTGCATTTTGGTCTCGATTTGGGAACATATTCAAAGTTGGGATTTGGCGCCCATGGCTGCCATATGCGAAGTGGGTCTCGGTATATACCATGGTTGCCTTGTATTTTGTTGGTATTTACAGATTGGGGGGAAAAAGTGCAACCTTCAGGTGCAAATCGATTCTCACCTTTGCGAATCGATTCACTTGGAGACAGTGCTCAGGTCCCTGTTCCGAATCGATTCAGTGATCTGTTTTGCCGATTCTGTTTGTGCTGCTATCCCTTTTCATTTTTTTTATTTTTCTTTTTCTTTTACCTATTCATTATAGACTTATCCCTTATTTTATTTCTTTTTTCTTTTTCTTTTATCTCTTGTTGTAACTTATTATAAATACACCACTTGGTGTATTTTTTGGGGGATTACTTTTTAGCTCTCATTTTATTTCATCTTTCATTATATTAGCTTTTTAGGGTTTGTAAAAGGGGGAGATTTACTTTCCTCATTTCTCTTGGATATTTGCCCATTTTATGTATGTAAGTTACTATTCATCCTATTCTTTATTGTATTTAGTTGTTTACTAATTTTCATGCTTATTTATTTCTTGCCTAGATAAAATAGTTTAATTAATTTATTTCTTATTTTTGTTAATTAATTAGTTGTTTAATTGACTTAATTATGTTGTGTGAGTAGCTAAATAGAGTTTGGGTAGTGAGTCTGCCATTGATGGGTGTCGAGCTCCAAAAATTAAATTTTGTGTAAAATTGCATTTAATTGAAATCGCGTGTATTAAAATTGATTTATTATGCGTTTAACTTTCTTTGTCATGCATCGTTAGTGTTTATAGCGATAACCCGAATTTAATCCGCTTGTGACCATTTTTGATTAAATAGTTCATGTCACAACTTTGAGTTAAATTTCTTTTTGCGTGACGTTTATGATTAATTAAAAATGCTCGGTTAAATATTTTTAAACCAAAATTCTAATTATTAGTTGTTCAACCCATAATGCGGGCGCGATCCCGACTCTCGTTTTAATTAATTAAAGTATAGTGTTAACTTCTTTTCTTTTTCTTTTTTCACCATTTTCACCCTATCACCTCTTACACTTTTACTTTTGAAGTTCTAAAGCAATTAAAATTTAAAATTCAATCACTCCCTGTGGATTCTTGATACCCGACTTACCGCTGTGCTTGCTTGTCAAGTGTAATTGCATTTTAGATTTTTTGCATTGATTCTCCGAACCGATAACAACGATTTGCGTATTACACGACGCACAGTTCGCGCTCGATCACTCACTTTTATGTGAGAAGGTAGTCAGTCGAGATCATATAGTGGCCGCAACATTGGTGGTGAATGAAGCAGTTTGTGTCTTGGAGAAGTACTTTCCCCCATCTTTATTTGACATAAGTGTTCACATGTTGGTACACCTATGCTACGAGGCACTTCTTTGCAGCCCAGTATGATATCGATGGGTGTATCCGTTTGAAAGATTAATGAAAGGTTTCAAAGATTACATCAAGAATACACGATATATTGAAAGATCAATTGCAGAGTAATGCATCACCGTGGAGTCACCAATCTATACTCGGGAATATATGCATGACTCGACGAGCGTGGATGACAATGATGAGTTCATCGATGAGGGTGGCCATATGATGGATAAACGAGTGAAATTAACGAGTTGGCAACATGAACGAGTATCTCGTTATCTTCTTGACACACGTGAAGATGTAGAAGAATGGAAAAATTAAGTTTAAATTATTTTAACTTTAAATTATTTTAATTTTTACATGATTAATTTTGTAATACTCTCGTCACGATCTATGCAGAAAATATGAAGCCTGTGAGAACAATAAAAGACGAAAAATAAGGGCACAATCAGACAGCGAGTTTAGGTTGTGGTTATCACACGAGGTAATTAAAATTAATATAGACTGTTATCAAATGTCACATTACAAGAAAGCTTTGCAATTACGCTAATTAATTTATCTATATTCTCATCTCTTAAAAACGGGTGATGCGACATCAAGACTTTCTCGTCTAGTCACTGGACAGTTGTTCATGGCACAAGAGTACAAAAAGTATCGATTGAACGGTTACATATTCGGTGCAAGGATGTACGAGGAAAATACAAATGTACAGAACTCAAGCATTTTATACAAGGCTTTTACCATTTTTCGAGCGAGCACGAAAGATAAAAACCTCATTGAAGCTTAAATGACTTAATATAGTGAAATTTAAAATATATTTGAATTGGACTACGTAAACTTCAAAGAGGTTGTATTTTACTGTGATTGGGTAAGAGTTGAGGATTAAAAATGCTTGTAAAGTTGATCCTAGCACCAATTTGATCATGGTTGACTTGTCCAAGTTGAATAGCAACAAACACGTGAGGGATGAGCCATTTTTTTGTTCTTTTTAAAAGGTCAAGCAAGTGTTTCACTCAGAGTATATCAATAACGAGTCGTGGTCAATCATCATACATGCTTCAAAGCGTCTAAATAGTAGTGTAGATGACTTGGTTGCACCTACCGAATATCAATCTATTTTTTATGATTACCCGAATTTGAAACAATTTTTTGATTCGTAATAAGTATTAAAATTATTTGTAATGACTAGTGGTTGTATTATTCTAGTACTCTATTACTTGATCATTTTAATGCTTGTAATAACCAAGTTAATATGTTAATTAGAATTTTCATCAATTTAAGCATTAATTCAAAGTCCATGACCCGAGAGTGTGTGTGTAAATTGAAATTGGTAAGTATTGGTATAAATTAAAATTGGTGTAAATTGATATTGGTAATTGTATAAATTGAAATTAGTATGAATTGGTATTGGTATTGGTATTGGTATTGGTATTGGTATTGGTATTGGTATTGGTATTGGTATTGGTATTGGTATTGGTAATGGTATTGGTATTGGTATTGGTATTGGTATTGGTATTGGTATTGGTATGTATTGTTATTATCGAATTTGAGCATTAATTCAAAGTTCGTATATTTCTTTGTACTAATAATAACAATTTTTGCAAAAAGTGACTTCATCAGGATGCAATAGTGGAGGCGATGAGGGCTCCTCAGACAGTAGGCCCCCAAAATGGGGCAAATTAGGGGCCACCATAGAAAATAAGATGACAATATTAGCTAAAGCGCTAGAGTTGTTGAAGGCGATTATCGGCCCGGGGTACACTGATTGGAGAGTCTTGCCTGTTGACCTCAAGATGAACATCTGGGGGGCACTACAGGTTGTGTACTTAATATTTATATTTATATTTATAACTGTAATAATTACTTACAAGATGGTTTGTATTTGTTTGATTGGAACAATTCGGCCTGCCCACATATCTCCGCGACCCCACGTTGGAGCAATTGAGGGATCAATATAAAATGTGGAAGAAGAATTTAGGGCACGATACTTTGGGAAGGCCCAGGAGTCCATTCTGAGACTCCGTGAAACCGTCACCCCCCCCCCCCCCCCCCCAAGGAGCCAATCTCATTTGCATAGTGGGTAGAAATTTATCGACAATGAGACTAATGAGCGGCAATTGGCATCTCTCCAATCTGGGGGGACAACCGGGAAAAAAAGTTGGATGTGAACTATTCCGGGCGGACGTCTTATGCCGAGGTAGAGCACAGGATGGTAAGTTTTTAATTTTCTGTAATTTTAGTTAGTATAAATTAGCATTAATTTGCGTTACGTACTAATTATGTATTATTTTATTTCAGGAGGCGGGGAGTGGCCCTAGAGGTAGGCCACATAGGCTCGATGCCTATGCGGAAATTTGGACGAAAAAAGGGTAAGGACAAAGAGGTGGCCCCGAGCGTCACAGCCACCATTGTAAGTTATAAATGTTTAAGTCTTTCAATTATGTTATAATTTTTTTAATTTACTTAATTAACTAATCGTGTACTTTTTATTTTTTCACGCAAAGCTTAAGGAAGAGCATGAGTCGCAGTCTGATGCCGATAAAGCATCCTTGGTTACGGACGCACTCAGTTAAGTGCTTGGGGAAAATCACAAGGGGAGGACTAGGGGTGAGCTCGCGGGTTGGTAAGTCCAGGATCATCAGCATGGAGACGAGCAACAGTGGGTTGGCCCATAAAGTGGACTCCCATGATAATAAGCTATCAAGGTTGGAGGCGACATTCCTAGATATGTATGCCTTCATGAAGCGTCAGTTGGGCAAGGGAAAGGGGAAGGATAAGGTGGTATAGGACGAGGATGAGGAAGAAGACGCCAACGCTGACGCTGACGTTGACGACATTGCTTCATCGCTGATACACATGGACTCGGCACCATATGATGATTCATTTCTCATCGTGACCCTCACCGAGTGGACTATGTCAACACTTGGTTGGTCGAGTGTGCATCTACTCGACATATATTATAACTCAAATGAAACAACATATAATACAATAACAATCCCTTCCTAAAAAAGAGATAAACATATTTTGTAATTCTCGTACAAAAGTAGAAAGTTTCTCTTGGACATAGATTTATCTTTTTGGAGTAGGTTCCTGTTTTACATCAATTTTTTTTCCGTTTGAGGCACCCCATTTTTGCGAGTTCTTTTATAATACTTTTTCATAACTAAAAGTTTTAAGAGATAATGTCTTAAATTTATATTAATAATTCAAGCTCGCCAAACATTAAATTATAAAAAAGATTTACATATTGCAAGTTTAAATCAAATATAATACTTGACAAAAATACCTCAATAGCTCCAATCCAATCAAAGAAAAAATGTTCAAGGTCAAAATCTTCCACCAAAAATTGAAAATCCCTAAAAACAAACAAATCATAACAAATAAAAATGGTATCATAACAAATCATAAACTCAAGAATGTAAACAGATAAATTAAACATTTGTTTTTGAATCTAAACATCAAATGTAAACAACAAATGGAGGAAAGGAAGAGCGACAGTGTAAGATGTGAGTGCAGTTGATAATATGCAGTTGATAGAGTGTAAACATATCATGTGGTGAGCTATTTATCTCATGCCCCCACTATTTTATCAAAGTTGAGAAAACTCATAAATTTTGGGATTTATTTAAGTCATATGCAGAATAATTCGGTCAGCTAAGCATGATGAGTCACCTCGAGGTGAATAATAAATATTAGACTTGACTTTTCATGTAACTAATATCACCATGTGAATAAATCATAGTTTAACATAAATCGAATACATGGTAAAAGTTATTCCAGACGACCATGGATGCGGTTGCTTAGGAAGTTTCTCCGAGCAACCGTGAATGAAGCAACCCAAGTCATTAGGATGAGGCAGCTCGAGTCACTAAGGTGAGGCTACTCTAGGCACTAGGACAAGGCAACTCGAACCACTAGAGAGAGGTTTCTTGAGCCACTAGGAAGAGGCTGCAAGGCACAAAGATTGAAGCTTCTTAAGGAACTAAGACTGAGGCTGCTCGAGGTACCTGCTTGAGGTACCGTGGATGAGGTTGCTCGAGGTACCATGGCTTGAGCAAATTTGTTAAGTTTCAAAAAATATTATTATTTGTGGAAGCTGCTCGAGGCACCCGGATGAGGCTGCTCGAGGCACTAGGACGAGACTTCTCGAGTCACTAAGACGAGGGAAGAGGTTGATCGAGTCACTAGGAGGAGGTTGCTCGATGCACTAGGATGAGGCTGCTCGAGGTACCATAACTTGAACAACATGCTAATTATTTCAGCAAAAATATTATTTTTCTAAGGTCACTCTAAAAATATCATTTTGATATGGTTGTTCGAAGGATGTCATTTTTGACATGGTTGCTTAAAAATATTGTTTTAGCAACATTGCTTGAGTGTATGCTCGAACTAAATCTTTAAATGTTCCCTCATGGGATAACATGAAATATTCGTGTAATTTCAAGGGGTGTATGATTTTTTCATAAATAAATGTTTTTCTACTCGAGCAACTCAAATTCGTGCGAGGCTACATACATTTTTAAATCACGGAGAATATTTTTCAGGTTGTGTAAACAAAACATGCACAAATTAAATATCATAACCTCCAAAATTAATAAAATAAGCTATATACATATTTTCTTTCAATATTACATATCAATAATTGCAACTGTTTTTTGTCCATATGATCTGTTGTATAAATGTATTTTAAATAAACAAGTGGGAGACCCACTAACCCACTTTTACTTAAATTTCTGCTAAAGAAAAAATCACCCACTAACCCCACTATTCTCTAACCTCTTTCAACCTTCTATAAAGAATTCTCTCCATCCGGCCAAAACAAAAATGAGCTTGAGAGAGTTTTAGAATTTGAGTTTGGTTCTTTGAAAAGAAAAGAAAAAATGGAATCAAATGAGGAGGGACTGCAGAATTTTTGAAAGAGAAAATTAAGGAGAAGAAAAATCACTCCTTCTCTCCCTCTAAGACTGAAAATATTTTCTTCACAAAAATATTTATACCCCTAAATTTTTTTAGAACAGTTTGTTCCCCCAAACTGAAATTTCGGATATTGAGCAATTAATTTGGAATGGGTGTTAGAAGACATATAACTACGGTGCATGGATATATGATACAGAGGTGATTCAGGGCTTGTTTTATCCTGGAGACGGCGTGACTGTAGACTACCTTCACAAAGAGGGTAGTGTAATACCCCGTAATTTTATTGATTTTTATTTAAGGGATTAATTAAATTAAATGAGAATTAATTGGGAATTAATCCGGATATAAATACTAGCGAGATGTGATTTGGTATTTGATTATGATGTTAAAATTTCAAATGTCATGAGTATTGAAAATATTTAAATTGTCACGAGACAGAAATACGACAATTTGGAAATTTAATTGGGACGCGCGTGTCAGTCGCGTCAGGAATGTAATTTCATTTCAAATGTTCCCGTAGACTTATTTAATGGAATGATAACCTCCCCTTACTGACCAATGAGTATAATTGAGGGATTGGAGTACGTGAGGAGTAAAACTTATAATCCTGGAGTAAACCGAATGCCATTTGTGGATTAGGAAACGAGTACCTAATTACGACGTGAGAAGAGTTGACAACGTTAATATACATGAATCGGGGACTTGTAAACGTATAACACTAAATGACAGTATAAGAACGAGAAGTATACCTATATTAATAATTCGAGATATCTAAGATGTGCGAATGCTTAGTATATGTGGTTTTATGTGTATAACATACCTACCATACTTGCTATCATGGGAGGTCTGCATTCGGTTAGGGCCATCTAATCTTTGTGTGCCTACGGGGGGGATTTAGATTGGTACCTCGAGGACATATGGCAAAGAAGGACTTATTGAGAAGTTAATAAGTCTGCTGATCATGGGAGCGTTGGTATGTGCGTGACCCATGTGATGTGAACTATGTTCGCCTCCATTTTGTGTGATTGTTTTAATTTGAGAACGATTTCTGAGAGATTCGGAATGCGTGGTCCTTATGTACGTGATGTACTGGAATTTGATAGCAGGGTATGTGTGCACCACAGCTTAGTCTCGGGGTGCTAGTATTGTATATTTATGATGAGAATAGTATACTGTTAATTGAAATGAACTGTCATGTATAAATGTGAGTATCTATAACACCAACGTTTTGTAAAAGTTAAAATGGAAGATCTCTAGTGATTAGTAGTACTAAAATGGGAAACTATGTAGAAGAGTAAAACACTCTGTTTAAAATAAGATGTCGGGAATTAAATCGTGAATCATATAGTAACGTTAGATTTTATATTGGACTAGTTAGATACGGGCATAACTAGATTTAATTACGGATACGTTAGGAGTGCACAGATAGTCGAGAGGTGAGTATTTCATGTGAGAGCACGTCCTAACATGTATTTTGCATTCATTGTTTAATGTCATTAAAACACTTGCTATATTTTTAAACTATTTTCACAATCGCGCTTTGACCCGTTTGCTTTCAAATCTATTTTTGTAAAACCTTTTAGGTGCCCAGCCACAAGGACACCAAGTATAGGAGTTCCATTCAGGTGACGTGCTGTAGCTGCTGTGGAAGTTACAAGACCTTGACAATAGACGCCTCCATTTTCGATCTTGACTCCATTATCAGATTTTCTCATTTGTTGGGCATGTCGCCCCATTTCTTTTAGAGACATCTTACTTATTCAGTTATTTCATATTTTTGGGTTGTAATTAATTTAGTGAAGCAGAGGTATTTGTATATTCCTGTATTCAGATTGTTGTGAGGAGTATTCCTCCAGACTCATTATTATTTTATAGTTCTTCTATTATGATTATGTTGTGGATTTTATGTTAGCATTTCATAATTTACTTATTGCATGTTAATCGGATTTAATTAAAATTGACAACTCACTTTTTAAATATTAGGTGGCTAGTAATTGTCAAAACGTTTTCGACAGTGATGCTATGAACTGAACCAACTTGGCATTTTGTATTAATTTGAATAAAGGAGTAGCTACTCGGTATTTAATTAGTCGGGGTGTCACAGGTGGTATCAGAGCATCAGGTTCTAGTGTCCTTAGGATCTGTATGGCTTGTTATGTTTCCGCTGAGCTTTCTTTGATGTAGAGCCCTATATTTTAGGACTATTGTATTCTTTTGTGTACGTTTTGCTCTTCAGCTATTTTGAGATACTAACTACGAACTTATAGGACTTTACTCTCATTTCATATGCCTCCACGATGTGCACAGCGAGTTCCTAGGGATGCTCAGCCCGAGCCACATCCTGCCCCAGTTCAGGGCACCATGAATGCCGCAGAGGTTTCAACTATTATAGCCCAAGCGGTAAATGCCGCCCTAGCCGTTGTATAGCAGGCACCACCTCAGGCGTCGGTAGCCGCGCCAGTTCAGGCTCATGCATTCCCGTCTGCTTGGGAACGCATTCATGATGCTTTTCAAAAAGCACACCCTCAAGAGTTTGCAGGTAGCTCCGACGTTGTTGTGTCAAGTCAGTGGAGGAAGGACATTCAAAGGCACTTAAGGATGTACGACTGCACGGATGTTCAGCAGCAGATACTGGCTACTTTTAAGATAGTAGGATCAGCGTTGCAGTGGTGGGAGTCCATTACCACCACGGAGGAGAGGGGCACCCTTTCTATTCAGGAGTTCTGGGTGCGGTTCGATCACAAATATTTTCCATCAGTTGTTCACACCGAAATGAGGAGGAAGTTGATGAACCTCAAACAGGAGGGAAAGACCGTAGCCGAGTATGAGGCTGAGTTCACAAATCTCTTGAACATCGTTCCTGATGAGATTCCAACAGAGGAGAAGATGATTTAGAAGTTCATGGATGGATTAACTTGGAGTATCCGTCAGCATTTGTTGGGAAACCTCTCGTTGGCCACTTACTCTGATGTGGTTAATGCGGCACTACTTCACTGCCAAGATCACCGATTTCACATGTCTGAGAGTAAGAGATCAGGAGAGTCCAACCATCAGGGCAGGACCGGGGGAAATGGTTCCAGCGGGGCACAATCTACTCAGGCTCAGCATAGGCATGGAGATCAGGGTTCCCAGCAGGGGGATTTTAAGAGGTTCGGATCTGGGGGTTTCAGAAATGGACAGGGAGGTTTTTGTCATGGCCATCAGGGTCAGAACAGCCATCAGAGCCAGCAGAGCCAGAATGGTCAGCAGCAGTAATTTCAGCAGGGCCAGCATGGTTAAGGTATGAATGGTAACGGCCATCAGGGACATCGAGGGGGAAACTTCCCGGGGAAGTGCTTCGTTTGTGGCAAGATTGGTCACAAATGCCAGGATTATCCTAGTAGGGGCAGGGCCCCACAGCAGCAGCAACAGGGTGCTCGACACGAGCCACAGAGGCCTATATTTCCCGCCGCCCTCCCAGCACAGCCATAGATGGCAGCATTACCACCCATTCCAGCTGTCCCAGTCATGCAGGGACAGCTTCAGTATGGGAGAGTGTACCAACTCCAGCATGCCGCAGTCCCACAGGATCCACCTGCTATTGAGGGTATGTTCTCTATTTAGGGGACTAGGGGGCGTATTTTATTTGATACAGGGGGCTCACACTGTTTTATTGCCACGAGTGCACGCATTTTGGGGTTGTTAAACACTGCAGAGAGCACGATTACTTGTGTAGATTCACCGTTTAGTAGGGGTTTCGTAATTTCTCTTATTTGCAGAGGTGTGGGTATAGAGATCGGGAGATTTACCTTACCTACTGATATGTTAGTGTTAGAGATGACTAAGTACGATGCGATTGTTGGTATAGATTGGCTAGTTGCGTACTGAGCCATGATTGATTATTTCAGTAGGAGTGTCATTTTTTCCATTCCCGGGCAGGAGATGTTTTTAGTGGCGATGCCTCGCCCTGAGGGAGGATCGTCCACTCACTTGTACTATATAGAGGAGGAGACCTCTAAGAAAGTAGTAATACCACTTGATTTGATTCCCCTGTTAGTGAATTTGCTGATGTATTTCAGGATATACCTGGACTACCTCCGAGTAGAGAGATGGATTTTGTAATCGATTTGACGCCGGGCACTCGGACAATTACCCGCGCACCTTACTGAATGACTCTAGCAGAGATGAGAGAGCTAAGGGATCAGATAGAGCAATTATTGGGTCAGGGGTTTATTCGAAGGAGTACTTTACTGTGGGGTGCGCCTGTGTTATTCGTAAAGAAGAGGGATGGATTGTTGAGGTTGTGTGTAGATTACCGGGAGTTGAATAAAGTCACGATACGGAATAAGTATCCGTTACCCCTAATCGATGACTTATTTGACCAGCTGAGAGGAGCTTCCTTCTTCTCAAAGATTAATTTGCGATCGGGATACCATCAGTTGCATATCAGGGAACAGGATGTCTCGAAGACTGCTTTCTTAACGAGATATGGTTCCTACGAGTTTCGGGTTATGCCTTTTGGCTTGACCAACGCTCCAGCCGTGTTTATGTACTTGATGAATAGGGTGTTCAGAGAGTTCCTAGACCAGTTCGTCATTGTCTTTATTGATGACATTCTGGTTTACTCCCAGACAGAAGAGGAGCACGCCGAGCATTTGAGGCAGGTTTTGCAGACGTTATGTCAAAACAAGCTTTATGTAAAGTATGAGAAGTGTTGATTTTGAATGAAGGAGGTTCAGTTTTGGGGGCATATCATTTCAGATCGGGGGATATCTGTTGATCCGGGAAAGGTATCCGCGATGAGGGAGTGGGGACAGCCCATGACACCGACTGAGATCCGTAGTTTCTTGGGCCTAGCATGATACTATAGGAGGTTTATTCGGGGTTTCTCAAAGATAGCGGGTCCTTTGACACATCTAACTCAAAAAGGTGTGCCATTCATCTGGAGCGATGCCTGTCAGTTGGCATTCGATGAGCTAAAGGATAAGTTGACCTCAATACCTGTGTTAGCATTTCCCAGACCGAGTTTACACCGATGCGTCCTTACAAGGACTTGGAGGTGTGCTGCAACAGGAGAGTCAGACTATAGCGTATGCTTCCCAAAAGCTTAAGCCTCACGAGAGGAATTACCCCACCCATGACTTGGAGTTAGCGGCAGTCGTATTCGCTCTTCGAATTTGGAGACACTATCTCTTGGGAGAGAACTTTCGGTTGTTCACAGACCACAAGTCTCTACAATACGTCTTCGCACAGAAGGAACTGAATATGCGTCAACGTAGGTGGCTTGAGTTTCACTACACCAAAAACAGCAATTTGGCACACCCTGATATTAAAAATCTGTCACAGTTTAAAACTGTGCCAGATTTTGGCACGGTTTAATAGGAATTTGGCACACTTTAAAACAGTGCCAAAATTTGGCACTGTTTTAAAGTGTGCCAAAATTGAGTACACTTACTAAAATATATAATACCCAAAAAAAAAACATTACACTCCTCTCCCTCTTGTTCCCGCTCACGGTTACCGCTCACTCCCTATGCGCTAGGGCTCGGTCTCTCTCTCTCGCCTCTTGGTCGGAGTTCACTCCCTCTTCGCTAGGGCTGCAGGCAGCATCCTCTTTACGGCTGACGCTCTCTCTCTCCGGCTCACTCTTTCTTTCTCAAGGTCTGTTGGTCTATTCTTCTATTCATTTTCTTTTTCTCAATTTGAAGATGTACTACTCTTTCTTTCTCTGGTCATGTCTTGTATTGTTGTATATAAATAGGCATCAATGAGAATCAATATCCAAGACTTTGGAGCTTATTAATTTCTCTCTTTTAATGTGTGAGTTTTTGGTGCAAATTGAATGTTGATAATGAAAAAAAATAAATCATTGGTTTTTAGATGGACCTTGGAATCTTTTAGTGGTAAATTATGTTTTTATGTTCTTACCATTTTAATTAAAATGCATATTTGATCTGATTCGTACAGGTTACGGAGTTTTAAGAAAATTTAAGTGCTAAATATACAATAATAATGTAAAAATAACAAATTAAAAAGTAGACACCCCACTAATTAAATGGATAAATGAGATTATGTGTTGAAAATTTAAGAAAAAGCAAAAAAAAACTATTTAAATAGTAAGTAGACATTAATACTAAACATTCAATAATGATGTTACACATGTAGAAAAACCTTAAACCCATTCAAGACGTCTCACTATGACTGTGGTGAGAACTCTTGAATTGTCCCATTTTTGGACAGTTTGGAAATGAAAAAGTTTGTATTGTACATAATATTTATGAATGTCCTATTTTGAAAAATTCGGTGGCATCTCTTTATGTTCTTTGGGTGCATACTAGATTGATGTAATGTTTTGTGTTTTCTTGGTTGAAAAACTTAAGTAGCACATGAACACTCCCAATTTAAGTTGTGTACTTGAAGAACTGTAGGGAGATGCTGGCGAAATTTTCTAGATTAGGACATGGCATGAGACATTATGAACAATACAAAATATGCATTTTCGAATGGGATAGGACCCTTACCCTGTAGAGGATATGGAGGAAATATAGGAGCTCAAATATATACATATTTACACTTGAATAAACTTAAATATATTTACAGTAAGCGTTTATATTATAATGTGTGTTCTTTAAACTTATCAGGATGTCATCGGGAAACAACAAAGAATGGATAAATGAGAAAAATATCGAGACCGATACATATAGAGATGGGGTGTTACAGTTTCTTCATTATGTGCGTAGTAATAGTTCGAATGCTAACATTCATGTCCCTGTAGACGTTGTCGAAATGGGAAAGGACATGTTGTTATAGATGACATATTCATTCATTTAATGACATATGGTATGGACATGAACTATACCTTATGGCATTTTCATGGTGAGACATTAGTTGTTGATCAAGTCCAACCACCACCGCAATCTGTGACACCGACAGAACATGCTGATGTGCACAATATTCCAATTTTGAATTATCTTATGAATGATGCTTGTGAGATGTTTATGGGTGAAGCGGAACCTAGTGAACCTAATTGTGTAGGCAGTGATGAAGCCCCCCCAACGTCTGAGGTTCCCAATGATTCGCACACACATAAATACAAAGGCAAGAAGTATGATCGTTTACATCAACTCGCACAGGAGCCATTTCACCTAGATACCGGTTCTTCGCGTCATACCACAATGTATGCTCTTATAAAGTTGAATGATTTGAAAACATAATTCAATTTATTGGATGGTGCTACAGGTGGAATTCTTAGATTGTTAAATGAACTACTTCCTGAAGAGAACAACTTGACAACTAGTTATACAGAAATGAAAAACACTGTTAGAGATCTCGGTATGGATTATGTTAAGTATGACGTATGCATTAACAACTGTATGATATTTTGGAAAGATCTTGAAAAGTCTACTCGATGTATAAAATGTGGTTCTTTGCGCTACAAGTTTACTTGTCTAGACGAGGACGGGGTAGAAATTCAGAATACTAATGGGAAAAAAAAGTACTCAAGGGTTCCTAAGAAGGTAATGCGACATTTCCCTCTAATCCCTAGGCTAAAACGGTTGTATACCATAAAATGGATAGCAGAGAAAATGGCTTGGCACGCTCGTGCAAGCTCTTGTATGGAATTCTTGCGTCATCTTCGAGATTCAGCAGAATGGGTAAATTCAAACATTATGTGGAGAAATTTTGCAAAAGATCCGCGGAATATTCGACTTGCAATAGCAACTGATGGTTTCATCCCGAATAACATGTTTGGCCGTAAGTATAGTTGTTGGCCAGTGATAATTCAACCTCTCAACCCTCCCCCATCAATGTGTATGAAAAGTGAGTTTTCAATGTTGTCTGTATTAATTCCCGTACCAAAGTCACCATCAAGTAATATTGATGTCTTCCTCCAACCGTTGGTCGATGAGTTAAAGATCTTATGGTCTGGAGTTGAGGCTTGGGATGCGTACAAAAATGAGAAATTTCACTTAAAAGCCATGTTGATGTGGGGTATACATGATTTTCTAGCTTATGGGATGTTAGCAGGTTGTTCAACTCAAGGTTACAATGGGTGCCCTATTTGTTCTAGAAATACACCTTCTGAATATCTTTCTAAGTCAACGAAATGTTGTTACCAATGATCTCGTATGTTCCTTCCTAAAGACCATCCTTATAGGTTTGACACGTCAAAGAAAACATTTCATGGTAAAATAGAGGATGTTATGGCTCCAAGAAAGTTAACAAGTGTAGAAGTTGAGCAGATAGTGTCACTTATCGCTCGAGAAGGTGTTCAAAGAGAGGGAGAGGGAGACAAAAAGGGAAAGAGAAAGGGGAAGGGGAAGGAGAAGGAGGATGTCGTAATGGAAGACGATGATTATCCAAGTGAGGGTGATGATGAGAATCTAGCAGGTACCGAGGGTTTTTCAAGGAGGTCAATTTTCTTTGACTTAGTGTATTGGAAGGATCATGATATTAGACATAATTTAGATGGTATGCATGTTGAAAAGAATGTCACAGAGACTCTTTTAGGTACAATACTCTCGGTGAAAGGTTCATCAAATAAAGATACGGTCAAAGCCCGTGAAGACTTGAAATTTCATTTGAAGCTTAAAAGGAAATTATGGATGAAAGATGTTGAAGGCAGTAACAAAAGGCTTATGCCAAAGGCACCTTTCGCATTAGGAAAGGAAGAGAAAGAAGCCTTTTTTCGTACACTAAAAACATTAAAGGTACCGATTGGATTTTCATCAAATTTCAGCAACAATGTTAACCTCGTTCCACCTGGATTTACCAATCTCAAGTCCCACGATTATCACTTCATTATGAAACGGTTGCTTCCTGCATTGCTTATGCATTCATTTTTGGATGATAAGCCTTTGTTTAAAGCTATACAGCAGATCAGCATATTCTTTAATGTGTTGTGTGCCAAAGTGATATTTAGAGAAGGATAAAAACGCATTGGTAGAGGCACTTTGTGTCTTTAAAATTTATTTTCCACCAGCTTTTTTTGTGGTGGTGATCCACCTCATGCACCATTTAGCCGATGAAGCTTTGACAGCTGGGCCACCAAGATATCGGGCGATGTGGTTATTTGAGAGAGAAATGGGAACATATAAAAAGTGGTCACGAAACAAGAGGTACATTGAAGGGAGCATTGCTAATGCATATTTGTTACATGAAGCTTCTTTGTATGCCATGGAGTACATATCGAAAATAGGTGAAGGAACTCATAAGAGGAATCTTGAGAATTTTCTTGATGATGAGTTTGATGACTCGAAATGCCAACGACCATTGGGTAAAAGTAAAGAATTGATCTTAAATAATGTACAATATGAGCAAGTGCGAAGATGGGTTTTATCTCAATGCGACGGTGTTAATGAATGGAGAAGGTACACACTTAGTTCTATGTTAATTCATATTAATTGATTGTAATGTGATATTTCTTAATTTTGAAACTAATTTCTTGTAGAAAATTTATGGTAACTGAGACTCAATCGACGCATAGAATTGATGATTTCATCCCTTGGCTAAGGAACGAGGCAAGTCTTTATTTATACATGTACTTTTTTATCAACCGTAATTATTTTTAATGAAACTTTAAAAAATTATCAATTCCTTACAGGCCTCAAGATTTAATGATACGGGAATTTTGCCATATGCTGATGGTCCGCTCCATAGGGTTACCAGTTATGAGAAATTTCAATGCAATGGGTACACCTTTTGTACTTCTGGACATGAAGAGAATCATAACTTTCAGAGTAGTGGTGTATCCACTAAGGCCTTTAATAAGAAGGAGATTTTGACAACCTTTTATGGAGTTATTAGACAAATACGCGACCTCAATTACATTGAGTTCGCACATACTGTCTTTTATTGTGATTGGGTGGATGTTGATGATAAGAATGCTTGCAAAGTTGAACCCACCTCAAAATTGGTGATGGTGAATCTTAGTAAGCTCGTGAGTAAAAATACCATTCACGATGATCCGTTCATCCTTGCATCTCAAGCCAGTCAAGTATTTTATTCTCAATATGTAAAGATGAATGGGTGGTCAGTTGTTTTACACTCTCCCAAGAGACTGACGAAAGAAATAGATGCGATTGATATTGACCGTACGATGTATGACTCCATTCTCGAGGAAAATGATAAATTGGTGGAGCTTTTGGACACAGATTTCTAGTGCAATGATTTAGTTCTAAACTTATTTTTGAATATGTGATATTCTATTTATTCCGTTTGTTGTTGTTATTGTTGTTGTTATTGTTGTTGTTGTAAACATTTAATAGTTTATTGCTTTTTGAACATTTAATACAGGTATGGTTGTTTGAAATTATAATTCTATTTAAACATGCCATCTTCTTTATATTGCTATTTGAACATGTAATATTCTTGTAAATGTTTATTTTGATTATTTTGGTGTCCAATAGTCACTTTTTTCAGATAAATGTCTCATATGGGTGATATTTCGCAACCGTCAATAAATGGGGAGACACCTATATCAACCTCCCGTTATAAGGTTGCTTCGGGTGCTTCAAGAGTAGGTGGTGACTCTTCCACTAAGAAGTTAAAATTTAATGAGCACGGCCTTCCAGTTGGTGAAGACTCATATACATTCTCAACCAGGTTGGGAGACTTAGCAAGGACACATGTTCCCATATCTTATACGAGTTGGAAACAAGTGGATGTGCAATATAAGAAATCAGTTTGGTCATCATTAATGGTATATTATTCCTTTCTATTCCAAAGAATGTAAATTCAATTATGTGATGTTTTAATTTTATTTCTTCATATATTGTAGAAATAATTCCCAGATGTGCGCGAAAGTCAGAAGCAAATTTTTATGAAAAAAGCGAACGATGCTTGGAAAAAGTTCAAGTCAAAGCTAAGGGTTAATTTGAAGGATGGTGATATTGGAAAGTGGAAGGAGAAAGTGCCACGAAATGTCAAATCTGAGGATTGGGATGCGTTTTGCAATAATGAAGTTTTAGAGGTTCAAAAGACTTTGCGAAGAAAGAACAAAGAGACTAAACAAAATTGTGCGAGAAAGACAACTCATAATACAGGTCGTCATGGTTATGCCCGAGCCTCAGAGAATTGGAGAAAGGAGCATGGGCGTGCACCCACTCATGCTGAATTGTGGTTGGCAACTCATATAATCAAAGGAGGTGGTTATGCCCCTCATGATAAAATATTTGCGGTAATTTAAATTTTTTAATGTTCGTTTTGTTTAAAAAAAGTATCGTATCATCAAAACTAATGTTAATATATTTTTATACAGGACCAAATTCAAATGCTTATGGATTTATACAAAGCGAGTGGTCTGGAGGAGACCTTGGATGCCGGGCCTATTTTTGAGGTTTTCGGAAAAGATACGCGAGGACGTGTTCGTTGTGTTGGGTCCACAATTTTGAGAACCGCTATATTAGGGTCGGCATTTGCTAGAGAAATGCTTGAGGAGGTGAAAGAGGACACCAGAAATTAGAAGGATCATGTTGATCACCTTAGGAGTGACATAGAGATGATAAAATCCTCATTAGATGAATTCATTACCGACTTCAAAACCGGGAAATTTTCATGTGTTGGATACAACGTTCAGGAGTTACCTACTATAGGCACTGGAACTCCTTCGTGTTCTCGTTCCTCCCCTGCATTCGAGGTTCCAAATTTCATCTCGCTAATTGAATGCAAAATACTATCCCACACACGTGAACTTGTTGGTTATGGGAGGAAAACGCAACCAGGAGCCGTCTCGACCGTTCACTTCCATAAGTTGAGAAAGAATGAAGTGCGAGTTTTACTCGATGACATCAAAGTGCCCAAGTATCCAGTTTGGGGTGGAAAACAAGCTCATTGAGAGAACTTGGAAGATGTTGGTAAAAATGGAATTATGTATTGGCTCGACGACCTTTGTCCTCCCATTGGTGACACCGACGAATGACCTTTGTCCTCCCATTGGTGACACCGGCGACCTATGCCACCTTGCTTCGAAGTACTTCCCTCTAAGGTACAAATCTGAAAAATCTCTAGTTATATTCCTAATTCATGCTTCTATAATCCTGCTCCACCATCTACTGAATTGAGTTATGTTGTTTTTGTTTATAGCATCAAAAAATTATTGAGTAATCGTTATGCAATCAACTGTTGAATTGAGTTATCGTTATGCAATCAACTAGGAAAACCAGTTATTTATTTATCATTATTGAGCGGGAAGCGCGGGCAAGCTATTATATATAACAGTTGTTATATATAACAGAAGTTGTTATATATAACACACGTTATATATAACAGCTGTTATATATAACAGAGCTGTTATATATAACAGCAGCTATATATAACAGCAGCTGTTATATATAACAGCTCTGTTATATATAACAACTGTTATATATAACTTGTGTGTTATATAACAGCTGATGTTATATATAACAGAGGTGTTATATATAACAACCATTATATATAACAGCTCATTATTTATAATAGCTGCCTATATTATTTATTAGTTCAGTCCGTAGCAAGAGAGAATTATGCCTTACGGAAAGAGCGTTTGAACATTCAATCGATCTTCAATTTTTTTACCCAAGCTCACGCCCGAGCTCGGACTGAACTAATTTTTTCTATGTAAGACTGAAATCGCCTCATAAATAATATAGGCAGGCCCGATTTCAATTGTTTTTGCTAAAAAAGTTTGAGAGTATGACGATAATTTGCAAAAATCAAGCATTCAGAAACTTAAAAACATGCCGTCAAAGGGTGAAAACTCAAACCAACTCCCAAACGACCCCGTAGGGGGTACGAACAACTCGCACGGGACCAATGTAACTTGTAGGAACTAACCTCGTAGTCACGGGTCTCTCGGTTTGAGAGTATTACGATAATTTGCAAAAATCAGCACTTAAACTTAAAAACAAGCCCCTAAAGGGTGAAAACCCAAACCACCCCCCAAATGACCCCGTAGGGGGCACGAACACCTCGCACGGGACCAATGTAACTTGTAGGAACTAACCGCGTAGTCTCGGTTCTCCTGATTTGAGAGTATGATGATAATTTGCAAAAATCAGCACTTAAACTTAAAAACAAGACGTTAAAGGGTGAAAACCCAAACCACCCCCCAAACGACCTCGTAGGAGGCACGAACACCTCGCACGGGACCAATGTAACTTGTAGGAACTGACCGCATAGTCCCGGGTCTCCTCGTTTGTGAATAAGACGATAATTTGCAAAAATCATACGTAGGCCGTCAAAGGGTGAAAACCCAAACCACCCCCCAAACGACCCCGTAGGGGGTATGAACACCTCGCACGGGACCAATGTAACTTGTAGGAACTGACCGCGTAATACCGGGTCTCCCGGTTTGAGAGTATGACGATATATTGCAAAAATCAGCACTTAAACTTAAAAACATGCCGTCAAAGGGTGAAAACTCAAACCAACCCCCAAACGACCCCGTAGGAGGCACGAACACCTCGCACGGGACCAATGTAACTTGTAGGAACTGACCGCGTAGTCACGGGTCTCCCGGTTTGAGAGTATGACCATAATTTGTAAAAATCAGCACTTAAACTTAAAAACAAGCCCCTAAAAGGTGAAAACCAAAACCAGCCCCCAAACGACCCCGTAGGGAGCACGAACACCTCGCACGGGACCAATGTAACTTGTAGGAACTGACCGCGTAGTCCCGGGTCTCCCGGTTTGAGAGTATGATGATGATTTGTAAAAATCAGCATTTAATCTTAACAACAAGCCATTAAAGGGTGAAAACCCAAACGACCTCGTAGGGGGCATGAACACCTCGTACGGGACCAATGTAACTTGTAGGAACTGACCGCGTAGTCCTGGGTCTCCCGGTTTTTTAATATGACGATAATTTGCAAAAATCATACTTAGACTTAAAAACAAGCCGTCAAAGGGTGAAAACCCAAACCACCCCCCAAACGACCCCGTAGGGGGCACGAACACCTCGCACGGGACCAATGTAACTTGTAGGAACTGACCGCGTAGTCTTGGGTCTCCCAATTTGAGAGTATGACGATAATTTGCAAAAATCAGCACTTAAACTTAAAAATAAGTCGTTAAAGGGTGAAAACCCAAACCACCCCACAAACGATCCCGTAGGGGGCACGAACACCTCGCACGGGACCAATGTAACTTGTAGGAACTGACCGCGTAGTCCCGGGTCTCCTGGTTTGAGAGTATGATGATAATTTGCAAAAATTAAGCATTCAGAAACTTAAAAACAAGCCCCTAAAGGGTGAAAACCCAAACCAACCCCCAAACGACCCCGTAGGAGGCACGAACACCTCGCACGGGACCAATGTAACTTGTAAGAACTGACCGTGTAGTCCCGGGTCTCCCGGTTTGAGAGTATGACGATAATTTGCAAAAATCAGCTCTTAAACTTAAAAATATGCCGTCAAAGGGTAAAAACTTAAACCAACCCCCAAACGACCCTGTAGGAGGCACGAGAACCTCGCACGGGACCAATGTAACTTGTAGGAACTGACCGTGTAGTCCCGAGTCTCCCGGTTTGAGAGTATGACGATAATTTGCAAAAATCAGCACTTAAACTTAAAAAAAAGCTGTTAAAGGGTGAAAACCCAAACCATCCCCCCAAACGACCCCGTAGGAGGCACGAACACCTCGCACGGGACCAATGTAACTTGTAGGAACTGACCGCGTAGTCCCGGGTCTCCCGGTTTGAGAGTATGACGATAATTTGCAAAAATCAGCACTTAAACTTAAAAACAAGCTGTTAAAGGGTGAAACCCCAAACCACCCCCCAAACGACCCCGTAGGGGGCATGAACACCTCGCACGGAACCAATGTAACTTGTAGGAACTGACCGCGTAGTCCCGGATCTCCCGGTTTGAGAGTATGACGATAATTTACAAAAATCAGCACTTAAACTTAAAAATAAGCCCCTAAAGGGTGAAAACCCAAACCACCCCCCAAACGACCCCGTAGGGGGTACAAACACCTCGCACGGGACCAATGTAACTTATAGGAACTGACCGCGTAGTCCCGGGTCTCCCGGTTTGAGAGTATAACGATAATTTGCAAAAATCAGCACTTAAACTTAAAAACAAGCCGTTAAAGGGTGAAAACCCAAACCACCCCCCAAACGACCTCATAGGGGGCACGAACACCTCGCACGGGACCAATGTAACTTGTAGGAACTGAACGTGTAGTCCCGGGTCTCCCGGTTTGTGAATATGACGATAATTTGCAAAAATCATACTTAGGCCGTCAAAGGGTGAAAACCCAAACCACCCCCCAAACGACCCCTTAGGGGGCACGAACACCTCGCAAGGGACCAATGTAACTTGTAGGAACAGACCGCGTAGTCCCGCATCTCCCAGTTTGAGAGTATGACGTTAATTTGCAAAAATCAGCACTTAAACTTAAAAACATGTCGTCAAAGGGTGAAAACTCAAACCAACCCCCAAACGACCCCGTAGGAGGCACGAACACCTCGTACGGGACCAATGTAACTTGTAGGAACTGACCGCGTAGTCCCGGGTGTCCCGGTTTGAGAGTATGACGATAATTTGCAAAAATTAGCTTAAACTTAAAAACAAGCCCCTAAAGGGTGAAAACCAAAACCACCCCCCAAACGACCCCGTACCAATGTAACTTATAGGAACTGACCGCGTAGTCCCTGGTCTCTCGGTTTGAGAGTATGATGATAATTTGTAAAAATCAAGCATTCAGAAACTTAAAAACATGCCGTCAAAGGGTGGAAACTCAAACCAACCCCCAAACGACTCCGTAGGGGGGCACGAACACCTCGCACGGGACCAATGTAACTTGAAGGAACTGACCGCGTAGTCCCAAATCTCCCGGTTTCAGAGTATGACGATAATTTGCAAAAATCAACACTTAAACTTAAAAACAAGCCCCTAAAGGGTGAAAACCCAAACCACCCCCCAAACGACCCCATAGGGGGCACGAACACCTCGCACGGAACCAATGTAACTTGTAGGAACTGACCGCGTAGTCCCGGGTCTCCTGGTTTGTGAATATGAAGATAATTTGCAAAAATCATACTTAGACTCAAAAACAAGTCGTCAAAGGGTGAAAACCAAAACCAACCCCCAAACGACCCCGTAGGAGGCACGAACACCTCGCACGGGACCAATGTAACTTGAAGGAACTGACCGCGTAGTCCCGGGTCTCCCAGTTTGAGAGTATGACGATATTTTGCAAAAATCAGCACTTAAACTTAAAAATATGCCGTCAAAGGGTGAAAACTCAAACCAACCCCCAAACGACCCTGTAGGAGGCACGAGCACCTCGCATGGGACCAATGTAACTTGTAGGAAGTGACCGCGTAGTCCCGGGTCTCCCGGTTTGAGAGTATGACGATAATTTGCAAAAATAAGTACTTAAACTTAAAAAAAGCCGTTAAAGGGTGAAAACCCAAACCACCTCCCAAACAACCCCGTAGGGGGCACGAACACCTCGCACGGGACCAATGTAACTTGTAGGAACTGACCGCGTAGTCCCGGGTCTCCCGGTTTGAGAGTATGACGATAATCTGCAAAAATCAGCACTTAAACATAAAACGAGCCGTTAAAGGATGAAAACCCAAACCACCCCCCAAACGACCCCATAGGGGGCACGAACACCTCGCACGGGACCAATGTAACTTGTAGGAACTGACCGCGTAGTCCCGGGTCTCCTGGTTTGAGAGTATGATGATAATTTACAAAAATTAAGCATTCAGAAACTTAAAAACATGTCTTCAAAGGGTGAAAACTCAAACCAATCCCCAAACGACCCCGTAGGGGGCACGAACACCTCGCACAGGACTAATGTAACTTGTAGGAACTGACCGCGTAGTCCCGGGTATCCCGGTTTGAGAGTATGACGATAATTTGTAAAAATCAGCACTTAAACTTAAAAACAAGCCCCTAAAGGGTGAAAACCCAAACCACCCCCCTCCCCCCCCCAAACGACCCCATAGGGGGTACGAACACCTCGCACGGGACCAATGTAACTTGTAGGAACTGACCGCGTAGTCCCGGGTCTCCCGGTTCTAGAGTATGACGATAATTTGCAAAAATCAGCACTTAAACTTAAAAACAAGCCGTTAAAGGGTGAAAACCAAAACCACCCCCCAAACGACCCCGTAGGGGGCACGAACACCTCGCACAGGACCAATGTAACTTGTAGGAACTAACCGCGTAGTCCCGGGTCTCCCGGTTTGAGAGTATGACCATAATTTGTAAAAATCAACACTTAAACTTAAAAACAAGCCATTAAAGGGTGAAAACCCAAACCAGCCCCCAAATGACCCCGTAAGAGGCACGAACACCTCGCACGGAACCAATGTAACTTGTAGAAACTGATCGCGTAGTCCCGGGTCTCCCGGTTTGAGAATATGACGATAATTTGCAAAAATCACACTTAGACTTAAAAACAAGTCGTCAAAGGGTGAAAACTCAAACCAACCCCCAAACGACCCCGTAGGAGGCACGAACACCTCGTACGGGACCAATGTAACTTGTAGGAACTGATTGCGTAGTCCCGGGTCTCTCGGTTTCAGAGTATGACGATAATTTGCAAAAATCAGCACTTAAACTTAAAAACAAGCCGTTAAAGGGTGAAAACCCAAACCACCCCCCAAACGACCCCGTAGGGGGCACGAACACCTCGCACGGGACCAATGTAACTTGTAGGAACTGACCGCGTAGTCCCGGATCTCCCGGTTTGTGAATAGGATGATATTTTGCAAAAATCAACACTTAAACTTAAAAACTTGCCGTTAATGGGTGAAAACCCAAACCAGCCCCCAAATGACCCCGTAGGAGGCACGAACACCTCGCACGGGACCAATGTAACTTGTAGGAAGTGACCGCGCAGTCCCGGGTCTCCCGGTTTGTGAGTATGACGATAATTTCCATTCATATATGTAATTTTTTTGTTTTGAGTATTTTTTTTTGTAAATTATTGGGTTACTAATATCGTATCTTTTTTGTATTTTATTTTTTTTGCAGGATAACAGTTTATCGTTGGCTTTTATTCGGGTGGAACACACAAAGAACTCAATGGTTTACAACAAGGAGTTTATTAATGAATCCATTTTTTTGTGTCATGACCGTACGATCTTTTGTTGTTTTATTATTGACTTTTATGCCCATGAGGGCTTTTGTAAGTTAATTGTTATATTTTGTGACCGTGCGGCCTTTATGTTAGGCAGGTTTTGTATTAACAGGTTTTGTAATGTCCAAAAAATAGAGGAAACTCAGCCCAATTTTTTTTGGGCCTGTGAGCAGTTAAAGACTTGTAATATTTTGAAGTTTGTATGTACATTAGTTTCTTAATAACACGCAATATTATTAATTTGTGAATTTTGTTCTTTCAAATATTTTTTTTTAAATTAAAAAATTGGCACAGTTCAAAACCGTGGCAAAAGTGTATCATATTTTGGCACGGTTTTAAACTGTGCTAATTTTTTTTTAAACTATGCTGAATCTGGCACAGTTAAAAACTGTGCCAAAAGTGTGCCAGAAATATCAAATTCTGGCACAGTTTAAAAGTGTGCCAGAAGTGTTCCTCTTTTGTTGAATCTAGCACAGTTAAAAACTGTGCCAAAAGTGTGCCAGAAATATCAAATTCTGGCATGGTTTAAAAGTATGCCAGAAGTGTTCAAATTTTGTTGAATCTGGCACAGTTAAAAACTGTGTCAAAAGAGTGCCAGAAATATCAAATTTTGGCACGGTTTAAAAGTGTGCCAGAAGTGTTCCTGTTTGGCTGATTCTGGCACACTTTTGAGCCGTGCCAGAAAAAAATTCCCATTTTGGAACACCTGATTCTGGCACAGTTCAAAATCGTGCCAGATTTGATCTGGCACCGTTTTAAACCGTGCCAGAATCCTATTTTTGGTGTAGTGTTTGTGAAGGATTATCAGTTTGATATCCAATATCACCCAGGAAAGGCTAACGTGGTAGCAGAAGCGTTGAGCCGTAGGCCAGTGGATGAGGTGGCCGAGGTGTGGAAAGCTAAGTGGAAGGAGTTGGGACACCAGGATGCAGTGGCCCGATCATTCATGTCTGTGATGACTATTACACCTCAGATTGTTACGAGAGTGATAAAGGCCCAAGCAAATGACTTGTTCTGTCAGGTGCAGATAGTTAGATTACTAACAGAGGGAGCTGAGTCCTATACCGTTAGTTCAGACGGGGGATTATGCTTCAATGGAAGACTAGTCATTCCGGAAGGGGAAGACTTACGACACGAGGTAATGGCAGAGTCGCACGGCTCATGGTTCGCGGTACACCCTGGTGGGGATAAGATGTACCAAGACATGAGACGCAAGTATTGGTGGAGAGGGATGAAGAGAGATATCGCCGTGTTCATTTCTAAATGCGCCACTTGTCAGCTAGTAAAGGTGGATCATCAGAAATCGGCAGGACTTCTACAGCCGTTAGAGGTTTTGACGTGGATATGGGAGAGCATATCCATGGACTTTATCACGGGGTTACCTACATCACAGAGGGATCACGACTCCATATGGGTAGTTGTGGATAGGTTAACCAAAGTTTCTCATTTTCTACCCGTAAGGACAGACTACACTACAGGACAGTATGCCCAGATTTTCATTGCAGAGATAGTGAGACTTCACGGGGTGCCTCTAAATATTGTGTCTGACCGAGATAATATATTTGTTTCACGATTTTGGGAGAGTTTCCAGGAGGCCATGGGTACGGAGTTGCGGTTGAGTACGGCTTATCACCCACAGACTGATGGGCAAACAAAGCGGACAAATCAAATGTTGGAAGACATGTTGCGTATGTGCATCCTAGACTTTGGGGGTGGTTGGGAGCAGTACCTTCCACTGGTGGAGTTTGCTTATAATAACTCCTATCAGTTCACCATTGGCATGGCTCCATTTCAGGCATTGTACGGTAGACTTTATCATTTCCCATCATGTTGGTTAGAGTTGGGGGACAACAAACTCCTTGGGCCGAAAGTGATTCAGGATACTTCGGTAAGGATAGAGATAATACGGAGTCGCATTCGGGTAGCTCAGGACCGGCAGAAGAGCTATGCTGATGCCAAGAGATTCTTCAGAGAATTCAAAGTGGGGGACCAGGTGTTACTCAGAGTATCTCCTATGAAGGGGATTATGCGTTTTGGGAAGAAGGGGAAACTGGCACCAAGATATGTGGGGCCATTTCCTTTCATCGAGCGTATTGGGCCAGTTGCGTATAGACTTGGGTTACCGGAGCAATTGCATAGGATTCATGATGTGTTCCATATTTCCTCTCTAAGGAAATATCTTAGGGAAGATTTGGCCCATACTCACATTGCTTTAGAGGACATCGATATTCAACCCGATAGTTCCTACGAGGAGGGACTAATTGCAATTCTGGACCGAAGCGAGCGAAAACTGAGGTCGAAGATAGTACCATTAGTATGTGTTCAGTGGCGGCATCATAATGTCGAGGAGTTCACGTGGGAGCACGAGTATGAGATGCGCGAGCGTTTTCCAGAGTTGTTTTTACCAGGTACTCTTTAGTTTCGAATTTTGGGACGAAATTTTGTTATTAGGGGGGGAAGTATGTAATACCCCGTAATTTTATTGATTTTTATTTATGGGATTGATTAAATTAAATGAGAATTAATTGGTAATTAATCCAGATATAAATACTAGCGAGATGTGAGTTGGTATTTGATTATGATGGTAAAATTTAAAATGTCATGAGTATTGAAAATATTTAAATTGTCACGAGACAGAAATACGACAATTTAGAAATTTAATTGGGACGCGCGTGTCAGTCGTGTCAGGAAGGTAATTATTTGAATTAAAAAGTGAATTATATTTTTATCAACCGAATGGTCATTTTGAGTGTGCCAACGTGTTTGGAAGGGTTGAAATAGTCAGAAAACACTAGCCGGGGGTTTAGTTTGGGTCCCGGGGGATTTTTGGGCCATACCGGCAACCCAAAAGGGTAGTTTGGTAATTTTAAAAATAGGGGAATTAAAACCCACGAATTTTAGGAGTTAATTTTATATTAGTAATGAACCCATTAAGTCCATTATCAGCATTTAACAAGTAGTGGACTACGGTAGTTAAAGGGAGAGTCTTAAGAGGTTCCAAAAGAAACCCCTAGCCACCATCACCATCTTTGGGAGAAATCTATAGAGAGAAAGAGGAGAATCAACCTTCATCCTTCAACATCAAATCAGAACATCTAAGGCAAGTGGTTTAATTACATAATTTCAAGCGAATGTTTCCTCCATGCTTAGAATTGAATATAGGTCTTGTATTGAAAGTTTGATGAAAACCCATGAAATTGGAGATAGAATTCATAATCTTAGATAGGGATTGCATGTAGAATGGTTATGGATGAATTTCATATCCAAAATATATCTTTTGATGATTTAAAAATGGATTTATAAGGAGTAATTGTAGACATTAAAATTATGGGTTTATGTTTATAGGGTTTGGGACAAGGTTTGGAAATTATGATGATTACATGTTAATTTAGGAAGCATTGACCCCAAATATATGTTAAAGAGAGACCTAGAAGGACTTAGAGTAGTTTAAAAACGTTAAAACTTAATTGGCATGATCTTAGTAGGGATTTAGAGAAGAGAAATTTGAAGAAAAACGAATTTGCAGATTTCTGGGCGTGTTCTGCCATCTCATTAGAAGACCAGCCCAGGTCGTTCGAACGAACTTCTAATGAGATGACAGTATCCCTTCTAACGAGTTGGTAGTTCGTTCAAAGTGTTTCGTTCGAACAAACTCGTTCGAACGACCTTGTTCGAACGAGACTTTTAACGAGTTGACAGAATGGCCTTTTAGGCCTAATTTCATTTCAAATGTTCCCGTAGACTTATTTAATGGAATGATAACATCCCCTTACTGACCAATGGGTATAATTGAGAGATTGGAGTATGTGAGGAGTAAAACTTAGAATATTGGAGTAAATCGAATGACATTTGTGGATTAGGAAACGAGTACCTAATTACGACGTGAGAAGAGTTGACAACGTTAATATACATGAATCGGGGACTTGTAAACGTATGCCTACGGGGGGATTTAGATTGGTACCTCGAGGACATAGGTCAAAGAAGGACTTATTGAGAAGTTAATAAGTCTGCTGATCATGGGAGCGTAGGTATGTGCGTGACCCATGTGATGTGATCTATGTTCGCCTCCATTTTGTGTGATTGTTGTTACTTGAGAACGATTCCTGAGAGATTCGGAATGTGTGGTCCTTATGTACGTGATGTACCGGGATTTGATAGCAGGGTATGTGTACACTGCAACTTAGTCTCGAGGTGCTAGTATTGTATATTTATGATGAGAATAATATATTGTTAATTGAAATTAACTGTCATGTATAAATGTGAGTATCTATAACATCAACGTTTTGTAAAAGTTAAAATGGAAGATCTCTAGTGATTAGTAGTACTAAAATGGGAAACTGTGTAGAAGAGTAAAACGCTCTGTTTAAAATAAGATGTCGGGAATGAAATCGTGAATCGTATAGTAACGTTAGATTTTATATTGGACTAGTTAGATACGGGCATAACTAGATTTAATTACGGATACGTTAGGAGTGCACAGATAGTCGAGAGGTGAGTATTTCATGTAAGAGCACGTCCTAACATGTATTTTGCATTCATTGTTTAATGTCATTAAAACACTTGCTATATTTTTAAACTGTTTTCACAATCGGGCTCTTACCCGTTTGCTTTCAAATCTATTTTTGTAAAACCTTTTAGGTACCCAGCCACAAGGACACCAAGTATAGGAGTTCCATTCAGGTGATGTGATGTAGTTGCTGTGGAAGTTATAGGACCTTGACAACAGACGCCTCCATTTTCGATCTTGACTCCATTATCAGATTTTCTCATTTGTTGGGCATGTCCCCCCATTTCTTTTAGAGGCATCTTACTTATTCAGTTATTTCATATTTTTGGGTTGTAATTAATTTAGTGAAGCAGAGGTATTTGTTTATTCCTGTATTCGGATTGTTGTGAGGAGTATTCCTCCAGACTCATTATTATTTTATGGTTCTTCTATTATGATTATGTTGTGGAGTTTATGTTAGCATTTCATAATTTACTTATTGCATGTTAATCGGATTTAATTAAAATTGACAACTCACTTTTCAAATATTAGGTGGCTAGTAATTGTTAAAACGTTTTCAACCGTGATGCTATGAACTGAACCAACTTGGCATTTTGTATTAATTTGAATAAAGAAGTAGCTACGCGGTATTTAATTAGTTGGGGTGTCACAGGTAGAGCCGCGAAACGTCTTAAAGAGAGCGACCTAGTCCGCGACTCAATCCAAGAATCGTCTACGACGAATTTATAAACAATTGAGGTAATATTGTTTATTTTTATTGTGTAGTATTTATTTGGAATTCACGCATGAGGTTCATATTTGCGATAATCATATGAGGTAATAATTTAATTTTGAGCAGTAGACTTAAAATTGATTTATGATTTTATTTTTCGAGTTCTCCATAAAACTCTTTGGTGTGATTTTTTAATCACAATAGATAAAGTGTACCAACAATTTTAAGACGTTTTATGTCTACCATGGAGACCGAAAAATAAATTTGATGGACATATATGATTATTTTTATGATGTCAAAATAAAAAAAGGTCAACTAAGTTTCTATGTTTAGAAATTATAATTTTGACCTTGTACCTCTAGAAATGGTCGTTTAGCCCCCGAACTTCCATAATATTATATTTTGTGAAGTAGATACATAAATTTCAATATTTTTGGTCAATTCGGAATCGATCAATAATTTCGTGAGAAATTAGAATTTGAACAAAAATGAACCCCTTCATGGAAAACTTTTAAATAGGTCAATCATATTTTTTAGCTATGAATGTGAAATATTATTTCACATAAGATGTTATTGTTGGAAATGGAATTGTATACTGCTTTTGGAAAATTCATTTTGAGCCACTTGTGGTTAAGAAAACAAATTTAAAATTTTGTTATATGGAATCAAATTAAAAAATTGATATTTGGAAACAAATGAAAATTTGTTATATGAAAAATAAATGCGAACATTTGTTATATGGATTCGAAGGGTAAGTTATAAACATTTGCGCCTTGCACTATGTTTACTATAAAAAAAGAACAAATTGTTCAAATATTTTTTGAAGTGTTTATGTGAAAGTGTAGTTGATATTTTTCAACCACACTAAAGTGGTCGATGATGAAAAAAATCTGAATTTTTTGTTATGAATTTTGTTGGAATATCATCTCAGTTTTTTGATGATATATAGACTGAAATTTCGTGAATTTTGGCATGCATATAGTATGTTGAGATTATAAATTTTGGGCTTTGAAATTTCTGAAAAAAGAGTTGTATATCTTTTATGATGATTTTTACAAATGGGATGCGCAATCACTCCCCTTGTTCTCCCCTTGCGATCAGAGCCAAGCACTTGGCTGAGTGCGTCTGTGGACAAAGATGCCTTGTCAGCATCAGACTGCGACTCATGCACTTCCTTAAGCTTTGCCTGAAACGACAAAAAGCACATGATTAGTAAAATAAGTAAACTAAAAAATTATAACGTAATTAACAATAATTAAACTGTCGGATTACTTACAATCGTGGCCGCGACGCTCGGGGACACCTCCTTGTCCTTCCCCTTCTTCGTCCGAAGAGCCACATAAGTATCGATCCTACGTGGCTTACCCCCTGGCCCACTCCCTACCCCCTGAAATAAAATAAAGTAAAGTAAAATTAGTATCGGCCCCGCAAAGTAAAATAATATCCAATAATATATTTCTGTAGTTATAGATAAATTAAATCTTACCTGCATCCTATGCTCCACCTCAGCGTAAGAGGTCCGACCGGAGTAGTGCACGTCCGTCTTTTAAGTCCATTTTGTCAAAAAAAAAAGAAAAAAATGCAAGAATGATTGAATTCGGATTCAAAATGGTAATTTTAAGTCAAAGTGGACAATTCGATAATTTTATAATTTTCTTGGTTAATCTGTGAAAAAAGGTTCCTACTAAATATTTTGCACGTAATGATGGAATTTGGTGTCAATTGACGATCAACTCAAAAAAAGTGATTTTTAGGATCATTCAAAAAAAAGTTATTGAACGCTTGTGAAATCGAAAAAAAAAATCAAATTTTTTATTCTCCGAATTGGATGAAATCGGTGTGCGTGTTTGGGGAGCAAAAATAAGAGTCCCCGAGTAGGAGAAAATTGAGTACCTTATTCTAATCCAAAGATTAAAAGAGGTGGAGTGTTCGGGGCCAACATTATTCGGCCAATTAAAGAGAGTTTTACCCCAATCCAAATACCCCACCTCATGGCCTATAAAAAGAACCCTTAGGCTCACATTTTCAAGCACAATTTTTTGTAGCAATTTTTAAGTTACTATATTTAATTTAAGGGCCAATTTTTATCTTTTGAAAGGATTGAAGATTATTATGAGAGAACTTTTTGTAAGTTTGGTTTATTAATGAAAATTCCTACCCATTCTTCCAATTTATTTTTGTTTTTCATTATGGTAGCTTAATTCTTCTATTACGATTAGGGTGAAGTTTATTATAGTTAGCTAATATTATAACATTAATTTAATTATTGTTTATTCCCCACTCGTTTTAATTGTTATTAAAAAATTGGTATTCATTTAAAACGACACGAGAGTGTGTTTTAAAACATTCAAAATTGTTTATTCAAATCAAGTTTTAAGATTTAAAAAAAATATTTTTTTATGGATCATGCTTGCACTTTGATTTTTTTGATGCTCTATGATTAAATACAGTTGTGAAATTTAAAACTTTTATTTTCTAAGGGAATAGGAATTTTAGCCGTCTATTAGAGACATTAAAAATATTTCAAACATAACCATTATATTTTTTGAATTAAACATGATGAGAGTCGATTTAATTTGAGTTATAAAAAGGGAATGTCAACATTAAATTAGTGTGCAATAATAGTTATGTAATAAATGGACCACGAATCCTAATTATTTCCATAATCTTTATAACTCTCGTGTGTTTATCTCATTATTCGTAGTTGCTTTAACTTAGATTAGTGCATAATTATTTGTTACCCCATTTACTGCAAAAGTTTGACCTTAAAATTCCGGATAAGAAAGGATGTGAGATTGTAGTGGTGGATCGCTTGTCTAGGTTTACCGTTGAATCATTCGATAACCTGCTTCCGTTAAATGAATCATTTCCCGACGAGCGACTGATTCTTCTTTCTCAGCTTCTATGTTTTGTCAATATTATGAATTATCTTGTGACGGTTGAAATGCCCCCGCATTGGCCTAAACAAGAACGGTTCAAATTTTTAAAGGAAGCCAAGTATTTCTTTCGGGAGGATCAGTGTTTCTTCTAGTATTTTTCTGATCAAATCATTCGGAAGTGTGTCCCCGATCACGAGATTCAAAGAGTAATCTCTTTTTGCTATGACCAAGCCTATGGAGGTCATTTTAGTGCAAAGAAGACTGTTGTGAAGATTTTACAGTGTGGATTCTATTGGCCCACCATTTTTTGTGACTCGAACAATTATAGTAGGAGTTGTAAACATTGCCAAAGGTTAGGAAAGATCACACGTAAGAACATGATTCCTTTAAATCCCATTTTGATTATCAAAGTTTTCGACTGCTGGGGGATTGATTTTATGAGTCCATTCCCAAACTCCAAAGGGAATCTTTAAATTATTTTGGCAGTTGATTATGTGTCTAAGTGGGTAGAATCCATACCGAAGAGGACGAATGACCACCATGTGGTGGCCAAATTCATTTGAGAAAATATTTTATCATGTTGCGATACGCCTCGAGCCATCATTATCTATCATAGAACCCGTTTTTGTAATCGATCCGTCAAAAGTTTCATGAAAAAGTATTCGATCTCGCCAAAAGTAGGATGTTCTTATCACCCTCAAACCAGTGGTCTGAAAAGAGTGCGATTGTGTGATAATTGATTAAATTTATTCGCAAGTTTCCAATTCAGCACACTTATTTAGTTAGATTCTATTTTTAAACCAAATTAATCTAGCCCCTAAACATGCATCTAAAAGTGCGTGTGTCAACCCATAAATAAATATATCATGTGACACAAATATTCAGAAAAAATCCCCGAAGGGGCAACACCTTTTATTTCACTATAATTTTGTAAGAAAACGGCTTACACGGATTACAATGAAATAAGGTGACATACGAAATACCCGCAGATGTCGGTTCCGATGTCTCGGCTGGAACTTTCCCTTTCCAGGAGGGCAGCAGTGAAGAAGAGAAACGGCTTCTCCATAAGATGTGAACTTTATAAGGACTCCCTCCACAATAGCACGCAGCTCTTCGGTTGTAGAGTTCTCTCCATAAAGATAAACAGTAGCAAGGTGTGTTCTTCAACAACAAAATAATTCACTAAAGCATATGGGAGTTTTGTGAATTGAAAACAAATAGGGATTAAACCCTAAAAGAAGAAGCCAAAGGGATTCTGCAGTTTCGCAGTTTTCTATCTGTCAAAAATTGTGGACTTCTCAATGAAAACGGACTCATTTAATGAGTATTTATATAAAAACGCACCGCCTCGAAATTCGAGCTCGTTCGAACGGCATCTAACGACATGCTATGTCGTTTGAACAACAATTTCAGGTCTTTCGAGCGACCTATCAAGCTAGATTCTAGGCGTGCCTGTAGAAAATTTCGATACGAACGCGTGGCCGCCAGTTTCGTATCATTCTGATTTTTTATGAATTAGTTATGATTTTTCTACGAAAAGGAGTCCGAAAACAAAATCTTTAGGAAAATATTTTGTAAAAAATATCCCAAAATCTCTAAGTGAAAAGTTAAGGTATTTAAAACATAACCTTACCAAAGTAAACTTCGCGGAGTCTTGAATGATGAAGAACTTGAGTAATTCGGATCCGTCTTTGATGTAGATGTCTCTTGAATGCTCTTCGACGGTGTAGCGGTATATGACATAATAAATTGATAGGACCTATGAAAATATGTCCTTACATGGTCAAGTAGAAGTTTCCAATAGGCAAATGTAGAAAATCATCGAGAAGACAGTGAATCAGAACCGAAGGCACTGGTCCGTAAAGGTTGTTAGATGCACTGTGGGCTTATCGCACTGATATGTCTACGAAAAATCATGTCACCTTCTGGTAGGGTTAGAACACAAGGTCAATGGGCCATCAATACCTTCAATTTTGATTTATTTATTGCAGGTGAGGTTCGAAAACTCGAGCTCAATGAGCAAGAAGAGATTTAGAATAATAGGTACGATTACACAAAATTGTACAAAGAGAAAATAAAAATGTTCCATGACAAGTTCATCCTACGAAAGTCATTCGAACCTGTACAAAAAGTCCTCTTGTAAAATTTTAGGTTTCATCGCTTTTTCAGTAAGTTGAGGTCTAGAAGGTCCGGTCCCTTTGTTGTTTGGACAATCTATCCACATGGGGCAGTTGAGATAGAAAATCCTAAAAATATTGAAATTGTTAAAGTCAATGGCCAAAGGTTGAAGCCGTATTTGGAATTGCGAGGTCGAAAAGTGGAGGACATTCTCCTCCAAGACCTTGTGTACCAAGTGTGAATATGAAATTTGGGTCATTGTTGTTGTATCATAGTTTTTATTTGGCATTTATTCAGGAATTGTGCGTTGGAAAAAGTTCCTCATTACGGTAATATATTTCATATCTTTTCCACCTTTTTTTAAAATTTTCTCTCTTACATTGAGGACAATGTAGAAATTAGGTATTGAGGTCATTTTTCTCCGCTTTGGAAAAAACATAAAAAATCAGAAAATTTTTAAAAACTCAAAAAGACTTTCAATACAATTTAGTTTTGAAACGATTTGTTAATATATAATTAATTCATGGATCTCTCGACTTATGAATTTTTTACACAATAGTCAAATAATATGATCGAAAATGGATATTTAGGCAAAAATTAATATGCTTAACGAATAAATATGGAGATTTTAACCCGGTGAGATTTTGTGTTATTCATCGTTTTCGAGAGATTTAATCAATCCGAGTTAAAATAACTCAAACTTTCTTTTAGTGATAAATTTGTTGATGATCCCAAATTCTTTTGTTTTGTTCGATTATTGAAAATAAAAAGTCAAAATTGTGAATCTTAAGTAATTTAAGTCTTAGTAAGTCATCTTGAGGCACAAATTAACTTAACGGAACTTGATAAATGAGATTTAGGCCATCATTTTGAAAGCCTTAATTCATACCTTTTTACACTATTCTATTGAAAGCCCATTTGAGCCAAAAAGAAAAAAATAATCCTTTTTGAAAACCCATTATCCTACCCGACTCTAATTGGGTGTGAAAATCCCATTAAAAAAAAGTCATACCCATTTTCTGATAATACAAGGATAAAATTACGGTAGAAAGAAAAAAATCGAAAAGAACAAAAAGTTTGCAACAATGATATAGGAAAAGAACAAAATGAAAAAAAATAGAAGAAAGAAAGAATGAGAAAAATAAATGAAAAGAAAAATGAAAGAAAATAGTATGTGAGTGTAAAAAGAAAAGAAAAAGAAAAGAAGAAAAGTAGAGGTTGAAAAAAGTGCCTAAAAGTCAAATTACCGAAAAACCTCTATATTCTCAGAAATTTTGAAATCCAGAAGCCATTTTTTCTAGCCAAAACTCAAGCCTATAATACAACTCAAGTGAAGCTAGTTATAGTATGGAGAAAAGATGAATAGGATCGATAGTGTGATTCAATACTTTCAAAAAGTAATTGATTTTTCTTTCATGAGATCATATTCATCCATTATAAAATGTCTATTTTTAATCAAGTATATGTTAATTTTTCTCATCTAAATTTACTCTTTTATTTACATATATCGAGTGAAAATAGTTTATCTCCGTGTGCTCGATTGTGAGTGCATTGCATGAGGTTTTGAATTCAAAATGAACTTTCGAATAAGAAACGTAACGATCAAATCTTTTGAAATGGACGATTATATTGGGGATGCACATATGCGCGATAAGTTGATATTGAGAAATGAAGTTCTACTATATTTGTAAAGTTTTCATTCAAACTTGGTTATATTACTTTTGAGTCTTTGATATTGAGTTAAGTTTTTAAATTTTGTGGGTATATTTACTGCAAACCCTCACGAGACAAATCTCGTCCAATAGGGTAACCTAGGGGTTTAGTGACTTGTTGCACATGCTAAGTGGAACCGTGATTCCTATAAAAGTGAGTTAGATTTTAAAATTTTAGTTTTGCTCGAGTACTGGCAATGTTTAGGTTTAAGGGTATTTGATGAGTGCATTATTTTGGATATTTTGTACCCAAATTTTACTTTGTTAGACCCATTTTATTTTATTTAAGAAGTTCTTAGAACTATTTTATTAAAAAAAGGGAAAAATGCAAGAATGATTGAATTCGAATTCAAAACGGTAATTTTAAGTCAAAAATGGGCACTTCGATAATTTCATAATTTTCTAATGCTAATTTATGAAAAAAATTACCTAGTGAATATTTTGCAAGTAATGATGGGAATTGGTGTCAATTGACGATCAACTCAAGAAAAGCACAAAAAATCTGATTTACGATCGATCGAAAAAATTTTCTTTTACACTTATGAAATTGAAGGAAAAAAAAAGTCAAAACTTTTATTCTCCGAATTGGACGAAAATTAGTGTACGTGTTCGGCGAATAAAAATAAGAGTTCCCGGGTAGGAAAAAATTGAGTACCTTATTCTGATCCAAAGACTAAAAGAGGTGGAGTGTTCGGTTCAAACATTGTTCGGACAATTAAAAAAAGTTTCACCACAATCCAAATACCTCACCCCATACCGTATAAAAAGGACCCTTGGGCTCACATTTTTACACGCAATTTTTGGGAGCAAATTTTTAGTGATTGTATTCAATTTGAGGGTCAAGTTTTTATCATTTTGAGAGGATTGAAGATTATTGTGAGAGTTTTTTGTAAGTTTGATTTATTAATGAAAATTACTACTCATTCTTCTAATTTGTTTCTGTCTTTCATTATGGTAGATTAGTTATTCTATTAGGATTGAGGTGAAGTTTATCATAGTTAGCTAATATTATCACGTTAATTGAATCGTTGTTTATTCCCGACTCATTTTAATTGTTATAAAAAATTAGGTATATATTTAAAACAATACGAGAGTGTAATTTAAAATATTCAAAATTATTTTGTCAGATTATGTATTGAGATTTAAAAATAATATTTTTTTATGCATTATGTTTGCACTTTGATTGTTTTGATAGTCCATGCTTAAATACATTTGCGAAATTTAAAACTTTTATTTTCTAAGGAAATAGGGATTTTATCCGTCTATTAGAGATGTTAAAAATATTTTGAAGATAACGGTTATATTTTCAAAATTAAACACGACGATAGTCTATTTAATTTGAGTTATAAAAAGGGAATGACAATAATAAATTAGTGTGCAATATTATTTACGTGATAAATGGACCCCAAATCTTAATTGTTTTCATATTGTTTACAACTCTCGTGTATTGCTCTCATTATCCGTAGTTGCTTTAATTTAGTTTAGTGCATAATTATTCTCTACCCAATTTAGTCTAGTTAGACAGTTGCAATTCTTTTAAATGTTAAACTTGAAAAATCTACGTGGATTCGGCCCGTACTTACACTCACTATTCTATAATAGCTCGTGCACTTGCGATATTTTATAAATTGGAAACAAAACACAACATGCGTATTTTTATATTATTGCATCAACTAGACAGTTATTCTAGTGTCGAGGGTGCAACATATATTATAAGACATATGCCATCCAAAATAGGTCATGTGTCACCGCAATTTTTTTGACACATGGCATCCACCTTAGGCTTATTTGGCTATATAAATAAAGTTATCTCCCTCATTAAAGGATATGTTTTTAAGGATGAAGCATAAAAACTCTCTCTCTCTCTCTCTCTCTCTCTCTCTCTCTCTCTCCCCCCTCCCCCCTATAATATGATTATTAATGGGTCTCTTTATAAGAACCTTACTCTCATTTCTCTCTCCATCATTTCTCTATATCATAAACCATACATTTAAACCAAAACAAATGACGTTGATCCTCTCCACCTCTCTTTTCTATCACAAATGAGTTTTTCAGCGAATAACACGAACTTACGAACTAACAAACTTTAATTTCATGATAAGATGGATACATTGGCTCAACCTCGCTTCTCAAGTCAAAACATAAAAATATGGTATCTACTTATATTAAACTATTATTTTACACCTATTATTGGTGGTTTACTATTTGGTTTAAATAATTAAATTCACGTACATAATACCCTCATAAAAAAATTATATGAATCTCCTCACTTATGGTGCCAAATATTATTACATAAAATTAACCTACACGTGTTAAAAGGAGTTGAGGTAAATACCAACCAAAGAAAAGCATGATCCTATGGAAGAGTGTTATATTTTTTAATCGAGTTATCCAATGATTCAGATACAAACTGATGAGATAAAAGATTAGATGTTACCCATGTCCACATATTTCATCCAATGCTTATGATTCATGTTCATCTGTTACTCAATATTCATTGAATTAACCATCCTTGCAGTGAGTACATTTTGACAAAATTTACTCTTTATGAATCAAAAATCTACTTTTCAAAATCCATATTTGCATTGTACCCCATCGGATTACCTTTTTGCTAATGACAAACACTACACCAAAAACAGTAAATTGGCACACCCTGATATTAAAAATCTGGCATAGTTTAAAACTGTGCCAGATTCTGGCACGGTTTAATGAAAATCTGGTACACTTTAAAACAGTGCTAAAATTTGGCATTGTTTTAAAGTGTGTCAAAATTGAGTACGGTTAACTAAAATATAAAAGCCCTAAAAAAATAATATCCCTCATAATTTTTTTTCTCTCCCGCTCACTTTGCTCTCTCTTTCTAGTCTCTCGCTCTCTCTCTATCTCACCTTGGTAAAGAAGGTTCGGGGATGGCCACCACCATCACTTTGCTCTCTCATTCTGGTCAAGCCACCACCTGCCGGTGTTGGCAGGCTTTGATTTACCCAGGTTGGGTTTGGAGCTCGAGGTGGTGGCGGTTTCGAGTTAGTGGGATTCGGGGTGGCAGTTTCGGGTTAGAGGGATCCAATGCTGGCGCTGGGCATGGTGGCGGTGATGGCGGTTTCGGGGCTGACGGGTTGAATTCCAGGGATTTCTTAATATGAGTAAGAAACTATTTCTGGTATGTGTATATCATTATACGTAAAAGAAACATTGAACACGTTTGTAGTTTGTGATTGTTATATAATATTGCATTATTACACCATTGGTGTAAATGGAGCTTATTAACTAAGGCGACTAATGAAGGTGGTGTGGGGTTTCGAAGTCTTTGGGATATGATTGAAAGTTTTTCTGTTAAATTATGGTGGAAGTTTAGAAGCAGTAATTCCCTTTGGTCTGATTTCATGACAGCTAAGTATTGTAAAAGAGATCATCCTTGCGTAGCTAATGGGAGAGTTGGGTCTCATACGTGGAAAAGAATGTGTTCGATTAGATCTTCAGCAGAAGTAAACATGAAATGGAGGCTTGGAGAAGGCAATTGCAGTGTTTTTTGGGATAACTGGAGTCCAATAGGCCCTTTAAACCAATATGCTTTTGAAGTTTCTCATCTCAAAGTGAAGGAGTTATGGTCAGATAATAGAAAGTGGGATTTGGCCAAATTAAATGAGGTTTTTCCTCTCCAGATTAGTTTACAAATAATGAACTCATATATTCCAGTTCGAGATCAATCGGATGATACAATTTGGTTAGGTACAATTGATGGAAGTTTTTCGCTACAGTCTGCTTCGGAGATAGTAAGAGATCATTCTCTTCTTTCTTGGTCTTCAGCTTTTACATGGCAGAAAGGTATGCCTATGAAACTATCCATTTTTATATGGAAATTATTGAATGGTTTGCTTCCTTTGGATGATAAACTTTACTCCATCGGGTGGATACAATTTTGTTGGATCTTGTGGTGTCAAAGAAATGAAAGCAGATACAATGGTTCTACTCCTAATTTATCTCGATTGATTGTGAAAACAGAGGAATATTGTAAGTCCATTTTTAAATTGATTCCTCATGCCCCAAAGGACTTCTCTATTTATTACTTAGAAGATGTTTCCTTTCATAAAGAATACATTTGGGTTAAATGGAGACCTCCTGATAAGCAAGTTCTAAAGCTCAACATAGATGGGAGTTCAATAGGTAATCCAGGCAGAAGTGGTGGAGGTGGGATTCTTCGAAACGTACACGGAGATATGATCTGGGCTTTTTTTCATCATTTTGGTATTAAAACCAATATTGAGGCAAAAGCCTTAGCCATCTTAGAGGGTCTAAAATACTACGGGGAGCTTAAGGATTATCAATTAATTGTTGAATCGGATTCAAAGATCTTGATTGATGTGATAAATAATAAGATAAAGTGCCCTTGGAAGATTAGAGATGTTATTGAAGTAATTAATATTCTAGCCTCAGATCTCAGCTTATCATTTCTTCATGTTTATAGAGAAGGCAATCAACCGGAAGATATTTTGGTTAGTATGGGAAGCAAGTCTCAATCTTCTTTATGGTCTCATGATATTAAATCATTCCCAAGTCAGCTTAGAGGAGCAATCAAAGTGGATAAATGGGGCATGCCTACAGTTAGAATTAGAAAAGTTTATGAGTAGGTCCTTTTTGATAGATTGCCATATGCATTCGACATTATTTAGATTCCTTTTAATTCTTGTAAGGGCTTTATTTATAAAAAGCCTCATTTATGCTTTTAAAATTTTCTCTCAGCTTGTAAGCTACCACGACAGGGCTTTTCTGTCCCAATTGGTATATTATTTGGGTGAGGGTTCCGTCCCTCTTCAATAAAAAAAAAAAAAAAAGGGTTTGATTTGATCTTTTCATAAATTTAATAGGATACGAAATTTGGTAACATAAACATGGAGGGCTAAATACTATTATTCTTGTTATCAATTATTACAAATCATGATTAATTAGTATGGAATCCAGTGGTAATTAGTTAGATATATAATAATCCGGTAATTTCAGTGTTCTATTGCATTGAATAGCCTCTTTGTATTTGCATTTCTATTAATTCATCCGAATGCCATCCTGCCTAAATTCCTTGATTAAAAATTGTAATTTCACTATCATGTAGTAATAAAATTATAAATCGTGGTGAATTCAACGAATTTGAGTTTGTTTTCCTCCCCTTTCTAATTATTAAATTGGATATATGCTCATATACTAATAGTCATAAATACAATCAAAACAGATATTGAATAAAAAATTATGTTTTTTTAGTGAGTACAGTAATCATTGATTGGTTAATAGTCATTAGAATAAAAAAGATGCTTATATAAGATTTTAAAATAGATATAGATCGTGTGATCCCTTAAATCACACATAAAAACAGTAATCCAGTTAAAAGGGTTATTGAAATTTGAGGAAGAAACACAGAAGTAGTTTGTATGCATTCTTTTCAATTACTCTCAACTGCCGGTGTAATTTATTCACAAGTTTTCTAATATACCATCTCATGACGAAACACACTATTAGTTAAATGGTTCCCATTTTGGGCAAGCAAATCTGATTGCCTTGAGGCAACCTTCTCTCACTTTTTTTTTTATAAATAAATGCTTTTATAGGAATCAACCGCTAAGGAAGCGGAATCGATACACAGGAGTATACCAACACCACTAGAGATATGAGGCTCTTCGCAAATCCCCCACAAAGACTATAAAATTAGGAAGCGATGTGACATGCCTCTTCTCAAACCAACTCAATAAAGTACACAAAAATAGGTAACGAATTCTAGAAGATGCAATCTTCGATCCTTCAAAACATCTCGAGTTTCCCTCCTACCAGATTGTCTAGAAAATACTGTGTGGGGCGAAGTGCCACATTTCTAACCCCCTTCCACCCCTTTGGAGGGAGACATATCCCTAAACATGCCCTCACCATCTCGGGCATGACCCACGGAATCCGACTTACGGATAGAAAGGCATCCCACAAGCCCCTCGTCACCCAACAATGCAAAAGGAGATGATTGGTCGTCTTTTCCGCCTCCTTACACAACCAACATCTCGTATTGCTATTTTTTTTTACCAATTAATCTGTTCTTCGTGCTTCATATTACCTTTTGTTTTTTAAATAAATTTCACATCTTTTCAGTAAGGATTAATAATGTGTTATGATGTTCATTTTTGTTAAAATCAATGACAACAACTTTACCCTAACAATGCAATTTAATTTGAAGTATACCAAGTGTGTGAAGACATGTATGTTGGACATTGGAGACTCCTAAATAACTCAAACCTTAACCTCTTTTTGACTCCTAAATAAGGTAATATTTACATATTTCTTTCATTTCCACACACATGTTGCATTTCATTTACACTTTTGAGAATATTTGTTTGTATATGTAAGATTGTATACTGAAAATTCGTATGTCAATGGGTAAAAATTATTTGTATATGTATGTGTGGTGTTTTTTTATCTTTATATGATGTTTGTATGTTGGAAATAACCCACAAATTTGTCAATTTATTTTTGTATTTGAATTAACCTAGGGTTCTTGAATTTTTTGCACTTTTGTTGAAACTAACTCGTGAATATATGATTATGTATGTTTGTTAGGTGTATATGATGTTTATATGTTGGAAATAACCCATGAATTTGTCAATTTGTTTGTGTGTTGTCTAGCGTTATTGAATCATATTTGTACTTATTTTCCATACATATATCCACTGCTAAATCATTTTAATCCTTTTCGTGTTTCAGATCTCTCATATGTATGAACTATTTTTTATGTTTCTCACTCTTAGATTCGCTAAACTATGGTTCCTATCAGGTATACTCTTTGATTTATTTTACTTTTTATGTGTTAGGTTTAGAGAGTTTAATGTAGTTGATATATGGGATTGGTTCGTTAAGAGTATCTCTTTATCTTTATTATATTTTTCTTGTCAGCGGTTGATTTGTACTTCGAGATGCCCCTCAAAATTGTTCAATATCCACACCCAATACTACGCAAAGAACAAGAGGATTGACTCATTTGATGAGAATTCAAAGAAGTTAGTTGATGATTTCAGAATTTGCAGACATTGTTGGACCAAATGGGATACTTTCGAGAAGTTGTGGCGCTAAGAGTTCGTCGGGTGGCTATCAAAATACATATGAAATCTGGTTAGTCTCAAAGTCTCAAATTTTCTTTAAATGTTGCAACATTAAATAAAAAAATGGCCTGAAATAGCGACAACAAGTAGCCAAACGTAAAATGGCTTACTTTATGAGCTTATTTAGTTAAATTGTTGCAAGGAATTTGCTGGTGGTTTGGTTTTGGAATTTACTGCTGCTGTTGAATTTATTTTAAATGTTAAAACATGTTGGATTTAACGAATAAACAAATGAAACTATGTCAAAATTTTCTAAAATCAATAAACGTTCTAAATTGATTAAAAACATACCGTTAGAGGATTAAAACCCAAAACAACCTCCAAACAACCCCAAACCAGCCCCCAAATGACCCCGTAAGAGGCACGAACACCTCGCACGGGACCAATGTAACTTGTACGAACTGACCGCGTAATTGCGGGCTTCCCGGTTTGAGATGATGACAATAATTTCAAAACATGTAGATTAGGCTTGAAAACAAGCCGTTAAAGGATGAAAACTCAAACCAGCCCCCAAACGACCCCGTAAGAGGCACGAACACCTCGCAAAGGACCAATGTAACTTGTAGGAACTGACCGCATAGTCACGGATCTCCCGATTTAAGAATATGATGATAATTTGTAAAAATCAACACTTAGACTTAAAAACAAGTCGTTGAAGGGTGAAAACCCAAACCAGCTCCCAAACAGCCCCATAAGAGGCACGAACACCTCAACGGGACCAATGTAACTTGTACGAACTGACCACGTAGTCGGGGGCCTCCCGATTTGAGATGATGACGATAATTTGCAAAAATAAACACTTAGACTTAAAAATAAGCCATAAAGGGTGAAAACTCAAACCAGCCCCCAAACGGTCCCGTAAGAGGCATGAACACCTCGCACGAGACCAATGTAACTTGTACGAACTGACCGCGTAGTCGCGGGTCTCTGGATTTGAGAATATGACAATAATTTCAAAATATGTCAATTTGGCTTGAAAACAAGCCGTTGAAGGGTGAAAACCCAAACCAGCCCCCAAACGACTCCGTAAGAGGCACGAACACCTCGCGCGGGACCAATGTTACTTGTACGAACTGACCGTGTAGTCGCGGGCCTCCCGATTTGAGAATATGATGATAATTTTAAAATATGTCGATTTGGCCTGAAAACAAACCGTTGAATGGTGAAAACCCAAACCAGCCTCCAAACGGCCCCGTAAGAGGCACGAACACCTCGTACGGGACCAATGTAACTTGTACGAACTGGACGTGTAGTCGCGGGCCTCCCGATTTGAGAATATGATGATAATTTTAAAATATATCGATTTGGTTTGAAAATAAGCCGTTGAATGGTGAAAACCCAAACCAGCCTCCAAACGGCCCCGTAAGAGGCACGAACACCTCGCACGGGACCAATGTAACTTGTACGAACCGACCGCATAATCGTGGGGCTCCCAGTTTGAGAATATGATGATAATTTCAAACTATGTCGATTTGGCTTGAAAACAAGCCGTTGAAGGGTGAAAACCCAAACCAGCCCTCAAACGGCCCTGTAAGATGCACGAACACCTCGCATGGGACCAATGTAACTTGTACGAACTGACCGCGTAGTCGTGGACCTCTCGGTTTGAGATGATGACGATAATTTGCAAAAATAACACTTAAACTTTTTTACATGTTCCATCTGCATAATCTTCCAGGAACTTTGTAAGGGCGTGAGTACTTTTGCTACGTCCATTAGCAAAAATCATAAAATCATCAGCATAACTAAGGCTTGATATAATAAGGCTTTCGCTAGGAAGAGAGTAGTGTTTAATCAAACCAGTTTGCATTTGATAGTTTAAGACTTTAGATAGAATTTCTTAGAATAAAATAAAAAGAGATGGTGATAGGGGATCTCCCTGCCTCAGGCCTCTCATTGAGTTAAAATAACCATGAGGTTCTCTATTTATCAAAATCAAAAACCAATTGTTACAAATACACCTCCAAGGAAGATTAATAAAAGTTTCATTAAATCCTAACTGCTTCAAAAACTTTACAAGGACCATCCATTCAATTATGTCATAATCTTTGGCCATCTCAAGCTTGATGGTGATGTTAGAACCAAAGTTCTTTTTCCCCAAATTGAAAAAACATCTCTTTGGCAAGCAGAATATTGTCAAGAATGCTCAATCCACTTTGAGATGGGGAATAAGGACAAGTCTAACAGTAAGGATTTTAGAAATAACTTTGTATTAGAAATTACATAGAATTAGAGTAGGTAGTGGGGTTCAGACCTTTGGGGATCAATGAAATAAGAGTGCTGGTATAACTTTTTAGGAAATCTTCACCTAGGAAAAAAGATTGAACAACTTGAGTAAAATCTACTTTTGTAATGTCCCAAAAATTAGCATAGAATATACCTCCAAGGCCATCAGTCCCTGGAGAAGTGTCTTCATTCATAGTGCAAATAATCTCCCAAATCTCATGTTCATCATGAATGCCCATAAGAGACAGGTTCATATAGTAGAGACCAGCTTGGATAAGAACTTTGTAATATCATAGTTGTGGTTCACAAACTCAACAGTATGTATTCCACTGAAATGATTAACAAAGGTATTGCCCAAATAACTAGGGTCATCCCATTTGTTGCCCTCCTCATCAGTGATATGAGAAATCACCAGTTTATCCCTCTTTTGATTCACTGTAGCATGAAAAAAATTGGTATTTTTATCACACTCTTTAAGCTATTTAACATTGGATTTTCCAGACCAATAAACTTCTTTAATTCTGTGTGCTTCAATAAGGTTTTCTTTGGCTATGCTTAGATTGGCTCTAATGCTTTCTATAGGATCATGAAGTAACTTTTGTTCAGCATCAAAGATAAAATCCTCCATGTCATGCACCTTTTGGAAAACATTCTTGAAGAAATTACTATTCCACTGCCTCAAATCTATTTTCAGTCTTTGTAACTTAGATGAAAAACTCTAAGAGGTTTCCCTTCAATAGACTTGTCCCAAGAAGATTGTATAACCTCTTAATGTCCTTATGATAGCACCACATATTTTGAAATTTGAACATCTTACTCAATTATCAAAGATTGAGACCAAAATAGGACAGTGGCCAAAACAGGTTCTACTCAAGTTAGAAATACATGTGTTTGGGATTGCATTCTTCGACAAAGAGTTGCAAGAGACTCTATCAAGACTTTAATCCAGAGTATCCCAAGTCCCAATTAGTTTTTTCCACCATGTGAACTTTATTCCAGAGTATCCCAAGTCAATGAGGTTATTTCTTAAAGCTGCATCATTAAACTGATCAGAGGCTTGGGAGTCGATATCTGCACCACCACATTTTTCATCTTGTTTGCTCACAAATGTTATATATAACAAATGTTATATATAACAAAATTGTTATATATAACATCCATTATATATAACAAAGCTGTTATATATAACAAAGCTGTTATATATAACAGCCATTATGTATAACGATTGTTATATATAACATAGCTATTGTATATAACAGAGCTATTATATATAGTAGCTGCTATATATAACAGGTGTTATATATAACATCTCTGTTATATATAACAGATCTGTTATATATAATAGCTATTATATATAACAGCAGCTGTTATATATAACAACTATAAACGACAAATTGATGCCCTCCAAAAAATGACAATTTTTTTGCATAACGGTATGACCGCTATAAAGGTCACATTACACATATCATGGCTAGTACCCTTAGTATTACAACATTCATTTTACTATGTTTAATATCTTTTGATTAGATTCTTATCAATCTTATTTTATTAGCAAATTTCCATCGTATATACGCAAAGTCTAATATATTCTTATCAATCTTATTACAACATTCAAGTAATCTTGTCTAATATATGCAAAGTCTATAATAGGAAGACTCCCCTAACTATAGGAAGCAATTTCATGTCGTTGTTACTCGGGCTAAGTTGAATGAAATGGAGGAGCAACGAATTAATATGAAAACAAGTCGTTTGAAGGTGAAAGCCCAAACCAGCCCCCAAATGGCTCCGTAAGAGGCACGAATATCTCACACTGGACCAATGTAACATGTACAAACTGACCGCGTAGTCGCGGGCCTCCCAGTTTTAGATGATGACAATAATTTCAGAACATGTAGATTAGGCTTTAAAATAAGCCGTTAAAGGTGAAAACCCAAACGACCCCATAAGAGGCACGAACACCTCGCTTGGTATCAATGTAACTTGTACGAACTGACCGCGAAGTCACGGGCCTCCCGGTTTGAGAATATGATGATAATTTCAAAATATGTCGATTTGGCTTAAAAACGAGTCGTTAAAGTGTAAAAACCCAAACCAGGCCCCAAGTGGCCCCGTAAAAGGCACGAACACCTCGTACGGGACCAATGTAACTTGTACGAACTGACCACGTAGTCGAGAGTCTCCCGGTTTGAGAATATGATGATATTTTCCAAATATGTCGATTTGTCTTGAAAACAAGCCGTTAAAGGGTAATAACCTAAATCAGCCCCAAATGGCCCCATAAAAGGCATGAACACCTAGCTCGGGACCAATGTAACTTATAGGAACTGACCGCGTAGTCCCGGGTCTCCCGATTTGAGAATATGCCGATAATTTGCAAAAATCAACACTTAAACTTAAAAACAAGCCGTTGAAGGGTGAAAACCCAAACCAACCCCAAAACGGCCCCGTAAGAGGCACAAATACCTCGCACGGGACCAATGTAACTTGTACGAACTGACCACGTAGCTGCGGGCCTCCTGATTTGAGATGATGATGATAATTTTATGAACATGTAGATTAGGCTTGAAAACAAGTCGTTAAAGGGTGAAAACTCAAACCACCCCCCAAACGACCCCGTAAGAGGCACGAACACCTCACACGGGACCAATGTAACTTGTACGAACTGACCGCATAGTCGCGGGCCTCCCGATTTGAGAATATAAAGATAATTTTAAAATATATCGATTTTGGCTTAAAAACAAGTCGTTGAAGGGTGAAAATCCAAACCAGCACCAAAACGGCCCCGTAAGAGGCACGAACACATCGCACGGGACCAATGTAACTTGTACGAACTAACCACGTAGTCGCGGGCCTCCCAGTTTGAGGTGATGACGATAATTTTAAAACATGTAGATTAGGCTTGAAAGCAAGCCGTTGAAGGGTGAAAACTCAAATCATCCCCCAAATGACCCTGTAAGAGGCACGAACACCTCGCACGGTACCAATGTAACTTATAAGAACTGACCGCGTAGTCGCGGGTCTCTCGGTTTGAGAATATGACGATATTTTCAAAATATGTCGATTTGGCTTGAAAACAAGTCGTTAAAGGGTGATAACCTAAACCAGCCCCCAAACGGCCCCGTAAGAGGCACGAACACCTCGTACGGGACCAATATAACTTGTAGGAACTGACCGCGTAGTCCCGGGTCTCCTGATTTGATAATATGACGATAATTTGCAAAAATCAACACTTAGACTTAAAAACAAGCCGTTGAAGGGTGAAAACTGAAACGGCCTCGTAAGAGGCACGAACACCTCGCACGGGACCAATGTAACTTGTACGAACTGACCGCGTAGTCGCGGGTCTCCCGATTTGAGAATATGACGATAATTTTAAAATATGTCGATTTGGATTGAAAATAAGCCGTTGAAGGGTGAAAACCCAAATCAGCCCCCAAATGACCCCGTAAGAGGCATGAATACCTCGCACGGGACCAATGTAACTTGTATGAACTGATCGCGTCGTCGCGGGCCTCCTCGGTTTGAGATGATGACGATAATTTTAGAACATGTAGATTAGGTTTGAAAACAAGCCGTTAAAGGGTGAAAACCCAAACCAGCCTCCAAACGACCCTGTAAGAGGCACGAACACCTCTCACGGGACCAATGTAACTTGTACGAACTAACCGCGTAGTCGCGGGTCACCCGGTTTGAGAATATGACAATAATTTCAAAATATGTCGATTTGGCTTGAAAACAAGTCGTTGAAGGGTGAAAACCCAAACCAGTCCCCAAATGGTTTTGTAAGAGGTCTGAACACCTCGCACGGGACCAATGTAACTTGTACAAACTAACCGCGTAGTCGCGGGTTTCCCGATTTGAGAATATGACGATAATTTCAAAATATGTCAATTTGGATTGAAAACAAGCCGTTTGAAGGGGAAAATCAAAACAAGCCCCCAAACGGCCCCGTAAAAGGCACGAACACCTCGCACGTGATCAATGTAACTCTTATGAACTGACCGCGTAGTCCCGGGTCTCCCGATTTGAGAATATGGCGATAATTTCCACTTCTATATGTAATTTTTTAGTTTGAGTAAGTTTTTTTTATAAATTACTTGGTTACTAATATCGTATCTTTTTTGTATCCTATTTTATTTTGCAGGATAACATTTTATCGTTAGCATTTATTCACGGGGAACACACGGAGAAATCAATGATTTACTACAAGGAGTTTATTCATGATTCTATTTTTTGTGTTATGGTCGTGCTGGCTTTTGTTGTTTTATTGTAAACTTTTATAGTCGTGCTGGCTTTTGTAAGTTTATTTTTTATATTTTGTGGTCGTGTGGTCTTTATGTTATCCAGGTTTTATATTGGCAGGTTTTAAAATATCCACAAAACAAAGGAAACTCTGCTCAATTTTTTTTTTGTCTGTGAACTACTAAAGACTTGTAATACTTTGAAGTTTGTATGAACATTAGTTTATCAACAACGTGCAATATTTGTAATTTGTGAATTTTCTTATTTTCAAATAATTATTTTTTTTCTTTTTATCAAAAATTTGACACTGTTCAAAATCGTGTCAAAAGTGTATCAAATCTTGGCACGGTTTTGAACTGTGCCCAAAGTTTTTCAAACTGCGCTCAATTTACAGCATAGTTCAAAAGTGTGCCAGAAATATCAAATTCTGACACGATTTAAAAGTGTCCCAGAAGTGCACCTGTTTGGTCAAATCTGGCACACTTTTGAGCCGTGCCAGAAAAAAATGTCCATTTTGAAACACCTGATTCTGGCACAGTTCAAAACCGTGCCAGATTTGATCTGGCACAGTTTTAAACCGTGCCAGATTCCTATTTTTGGTGTAGTGAAAGGGGGGATAAATGATATAGAAATAGGAAAAAGAAATAAAGAAATAAAGAAAAAGGAAATGCTACAACAAAGGGGGAGAAAAATGTTTTTTTCAAAATCAAGTCTCCGAGAAAGGGGAGACTTGAAATATTTTCTAAAAAATTATATCAATTGTATTTTCATCATAAAAATAGGGGGTTATAAAAAAAAAGTATTTTCAAGTATAAGACTTTTGTATGATAACAATTCAATTGATAGATTACAACACTTCACTAACTTTTATCTAGTGTAAAAAAAACTAGTAATCAAGACATGATGAAATCTATTACCAGGATCGTACCAACCAAATAACCAAAACTACAAGAGAATCATCACCTCAAGAAGAAAGCATGTAACAAATCAGAACGAGTAATTTTACATAAGTTGATCATATCTACAATATCCATACGTTTCATAAGTTCATTCCCTTGAAGAAGTTCACAACCCTAGAAAGAAATAAAGATCCAAGTCAACTAAATGCATACTCAACTCAGTCAGAAATTCACAAATGCAAGACAAACTAAACCAATCAAGTCATTGCATCTCCATTCAAGCATCTCATCTACCCAGGCATATTAAACTTTAAACATTCATTAAAAATCTAATGGAGACTTATAATTATCAAAATCAACCAGAAGAAAAACTATAATCTCTATCATTCAATAGAAGTGATCAAACTCCAAAAGATCCTCTCATAGTTTTAAGTGATTAGGAAATGATTTTAATGATGTAAATGAACTTAAATGATCAAGTACTTGATTGTACCAAGCAACCAAACCTTTACCAAAACAAGAACAAACTCAAAATATCCAGAACACCAAGGCACTTTGAGTCGGCACAAACTGCCTCAATTAATCTAGTAGCTCACCCAAAGGCGAGTTTTTTAGAGAAAAATCAAAAAGACGTATGGGACTTTAAGTCTACGCAAACTTTTTTTAGTTGACTTAAAGTGCCTAGGTGGAACAAATTATGACGTCTAGTTTTCAAAATTCAAAATTTCAGAGCCATAAAATTTACCAAAATACCCTTCAACGGCTAGTTTTTAAAAAAGACTATAAAAGTATCATTTGGGTTCCTAGATCAAAAAATAAGCATTTATAAAACATTATCCAAAGAATAAAGTTCCAATTCATAGCCTATGTCCCTATACTTGAGTTTTTTAGAGAGAAATAAAATTTTAAACCCATTTCCATGTTGAGAGTTTCGAGCCCAAAACTCCATTAAAGTAAAGCTTTAACCAAAAACCCATTTGAGTTAAAACTTCATTCTCAAACCTTATTTAGCCAAAGATACAAACCCAATATCCACGTGTTCTAAAGATTCAACCAAAACCCCTTTGAGTAATATACTTGTGATTACTTGATAATTTACATTTCTAAAGAGAGAAAGTAAACCCATTTTACCATTTTTATTTGTGAAGAAACCTGCATCTTATTATTGATACTTGCAGTGAAACTTCATTATGTGTTCACGATCGATAGTGTCGTCATTATGGGGAATCAAGGCGTTATAAGACCTTGAGCTCTTTCGTATTCTACTTGGGCAAGGACGAGTATAGTTCCCTTATTGATTGCGGTTTCATGGTGTTATAATTCCTTGCAAGGTTTTGGTTCCACCTTAGTGAAGCGGAGATGGTTAATTCTTCCGGGTACCTTCTTGAACGTGAACGTAGGCAAAATTGAATCATGTTAAAATCTCAGTTTGCAAAGTTTCTCTTCACTATTTATGCTTATACTTAAATTGATTTATCATATTGCAATTAATCTATAAAGAAAGTTGAGAAATCTTTGAAATTTCCATTAATACCCCCCCCCCCCCCCCCCCCCCCTCTTGGATATTCACATGAGGAACCATCAAATGAAAAATATGTATACCTCAGTAGAAAAGTTGCCATCTAGCAAGTAACCATTAATGGATACTTCCTCCAATTATGCCGAACTATTTAGACTCCATCAAGCAAGTATAGAATGTGTACTGATGCAGTTATATATTTAACATGTGTGAAGCACTTATGACTCGCCTCCAATAATAAATATTCCTAACACTACCTATGAAGACAATAGTATATGTATAACTCAAAGTCAAAAAGGTTACGTCGACTAAGCATGTCTCATAAAAGTCTATATATACATAAAACTCCGAAAGAGTCATGAAAATGAAGTTAAACAGATCCACTAAAGAGATCATTTTCACATCTCTTAATCAAAGTCTTGTTAAAGTCAAATTTCTAGAAGATGGTTTGATTAATTAGCATGTTGACTTTATGGGCAGAAGTGATGCTACAGGGGGATCTTGAAGCATGTTGCTTGTGACATGCACGTGGTATTAAAGATTTTAATGAGGCAAAATCAAGCATGTCCAATGTGTATTCAATAGTCATGAAAGTCATGCTCTTTAGCCTTCACGTTGATTTTTTTTTTACTGGACTTTCCTTAGTAAGGTTTTAATGAGGCAACAACCATTGAATCATATAAATACAAGGGGGTTTTGTAAATATCTATATTTATGTAGATGTCCCCATTTGATTTGGACCTTAATATTGTAATTTTGGCCCACATTGGAACAAGAAGTCTTTGGGTATACCCCTCCCTAGTATAAATAAGGAAGAACCGTCATTATTGATACACTAGCGAGAAATATCATCATCTCTTATATTCACTCTATGCCTAATCTTGCACAATAGTAATGAATTTTCCCCCCTAAACATGCAAACAAGAGAAGGAAAACATTAGAAAGTCTCCCTCTCTCTCCCTTTGCTAACTCAAAACTCCCAAACTAAAATGTGGGGAACAAACGCTAAACGAATGTAGGAGGGAATGATGTATAGAAGAAAGGAAGAGAAAGTACAAAGAATAAAATGTGAGGAAAATATATATGAAATTCCATGATTAGGGTTCACGTCATGGTATAACACTTCAGTAGCACTCACATCATGGTGCAATGCTTTCGGTAGTCCTAAACGTCCGTTGCATATGCCATTTTAATAGGTTATTTGATCTTTGGCCCTCACTCATTTCTCCTGTTTACACTTTGATAGCCACTCTTTTTCATTATATAGATTTGACTCGTTGAAAACTATTTTGTCACCTCAACTATTAATTTAATTTTTTTACGGTCAAACCCACTACCTCTTTTAGACAAAACATAACATTACTATTCTTTATGAATTTGCCTTCATTTTCCACAACCAATTTTCATAATTTTTGTTTTATTTTTTCAGAAAAATAGTTGTGAATTTGGGCTTATGTGTTTTGTCGAAAAAAATTAACGAGTGAAGGGTAAATCTTCAATTTTATTTAGCAATAAAATCACATTATATATTAACTAACATGGGCAACTGGTTGATGGCTCACCCCACAATTGGCAACTCTTTGATCATAATTGTACTATTGAAGATTTCAATGTATATTTTTATTTTTTATAGTAATTCACGACATGATGAATTCAGTTTTTTTTTCCTTTTCCTTTCCTTTTTCACAGTAATTCAGCTGTTATATTTTTATAATTCCACTAAATGTCAGTTAATTTTGCTTGAATTATGTGTATTGCATTTCTATTTGAATAGCATAAATCTATTGTGTTTTGGCCCCCTTAATTATATTTTTCCAATTATACCTTGACTAATTGGTACTCATTTATATACATTGTGTATATTTACACGTTATATGACATCATATTATGTCTCAACAATATTTATGCGCAACCAATGAAATGTTTATATTTGTGCCAGATAGCCCCATTTTTGTACCAAAGATAAGCATGGTTTCTGTGACTTTTCATTTTGGTTAGATATCTTCGACATCAATTTGCCAATTGCTAATTGGTGAACAATTTTCCTGCTCCTCGGACATCCTTTTCTTCTTCTTTTTCTTTCCTGCTTTTATTGTGGTCTTCGATTTTGGCCAGGGTAGATATTTCATGGAAACTTGATCCAAGGTTATAATCATGACATTTGGCCAGGGTAGATATTTCCAAGAGCTTTAAAAATAAGAATCAAGGGTTTGGTTCTACTTCATCTGAACCCGCAAGGGCAGCAAAATCAAGATTGACAACAATGAAAGGTGGTAATCATGTTACGGCATTTTCACACCCCACAGAAGCTCTGTTAAGTCTGTGTCCTCAATCTTCTTGGGGCATCAGAAAAATAATGCTTTAATTTACGTGTTTTTCCATTTCGGTCTAGATAATCATTATAATGTTGTTCGTGATTGCCAAAGTAAACTAGGCAAAATCTCATGGAACAGTTTTCCAGATTGCATTTTGTTTTTCAACACCATATTTAGATCTCAAAAATTATAAAGCGTAAGGAAAGGAAACATAAATATGTACTAAAAAGTATAATAAATTATAGCATAGGTTAGTGCTTTTCTTTTTTTGTATTTTGTGAGATTGGCCTAAGCTTCCATATGGCTATTCCACATAAAATGCAGCAAAAGATCAGAACTCATCCATCTAGACTTTCTCATAACCGAAAAGAAAAGAAGAGATAGAACTACAGCTCAAATACAATTCTAGTTATCTAGTAAAAAAAGTCAAACCGGCATTAGTTATCCTAGCGGCATATCTTGGCCAGAGACACCAGTAATGGTGTTTGTAGCAGAGGCACTTGCCACAGAAACATCATTCGGTTGGACATTTGAATTTCCCTCGTTACTATCACCACCATCTATCTCAGCAACTTTAGGTTGCTCAAGTTTTGTTTCAGTCACTGCAGGCACATTAATTGTCGAAACAGAGGGCCCCACAGCAGATGCATCGGCTTGTTCCTCAGTTTTATGCTGCGTCTGTGTGGCCTCAGGTGGAGGATAGACCCTCAGAGTGTTGCCTACAGGAGGATCAGCTCCAGATTTTTGCTGGTTTACTGTTGCAGACTCTTTCCTAGCATGAAGTTGCTGCAACCGGTAATCAGTTTCAGGCCGCCGGCAAACCTTTCTCAGTGGCACTATTTCCTAACAGTATCCAACACAAAACACATAAAAACATGAGTCAGGTAAAATGCAGGGAATGAAGTAAAATTCAAAAGGAAATATTAGAATTGGCTTTAAATGCCTGTTCTGTTAGCTTGATATACATTGTTGGTCAACTTTTTTACTTGTTTAATTTAAACTATGAGGTGAGATGGTGGCTTAATACGGTATCAGAGCTCAGTCTTGTTGGCTCCATCCTCTAATGGTTTGTCTGTTACTAAATTGCAGTTTAGCTATCTATGCATTGTTGGCCCAGTTCCTAATAGCCAAGACTTTTTTAGATGAGATGATAACTTGATATTCTGATCCTTTAAAACTATGGAGCTTTAAACAAAACACTTAATTTGACTCAATATATGCTCGCAACAGAAGACAGATCACCGTTTAAGTCGTAAACTTAAGGAGAAAAGAAAACACACAATCCTACCCTAGGGAGATATAAGAGCATTGGGTGCATTGAAGCCCACCACCATTGTTTGACCCCCAGCTATGTACATAGTCAAAGTCAATGACTCAATACCTCTTAAGGATCACCTCATTGAACATCCAAATGAAAAAACAACCACTACACCAACCCCAGGGTGAGGGCATCGATATTAAAAGTAACACGAGAAGACGCGGCCAAAGTACCACCTTTGAAGGATATGGCCAGGTATGTTGTCTTATATTCTTTTACAGGGTCCTCAGGTTGTATAATATACAGTGCATTGAGTCGCGCAAAGACTCAAGAAAACTGTTAAGCACAATCAACCCCCTTAATTGGGAGTTGAGAATTCTCGCTTAAAGGACAGAGAGTAGCAATTTGTTAGGTTTAACACAATTATTAACCACCATTGAGAAAATGAAAGGAAGGACACCACTTCCGATAACCCAGTAATAATACCCCCTTCAATAACCCTTACGCCAACCTATACCACCTTAAACATCATTACCAACCTTAATACGATGGGAATCTCTCTTCAATGATACCTCTACTTCTTGTCACTTCAGTCCACACAAACAGTACCAACTCGAGCACTATCTGAGAGTGTTCTCATTTAATGTACTTCCCATCTGTATTAAATGTCGGGATTATTATATGTGAGTCGGATTTGAAGAGTATTTTCTTATTTAAGTCCTATTGACTAGTCAATCATTAATTAAGTCCTATCTTTGAATTTACGATTTTTTTCCTTACTAATATACCCCTCTCTATATATATATTCCCTCCAAATTAAAAGTGGTAGTTATTTTGTTTTCTTTCAAACTTTAAAGAACCATAACTATCGATATACAAATCCAAAATTTACAAAATTGATATTTTTGAAATCTATGAGCCCTATAAAACAAAATAAGATCCATATTCAATAGAAAATAGTAAAAAAATATATAAATAATGTGTTTCCTTCGTTTTTACACAGACAGTAAATGTTATTTGTCTATAATATTATCACAGTAAATGTTTACTGTCTGTAAAAACGTCTCAAATATAAAACAATTTTATTTTTTGGTGAACACGATAAATATATACTGTATATGCAATTTTATTCTTCTTCAGTGTTCATGGATCTTGTTTGATAGATTTCAAAAATAGTAATTTTGCGAAAAATGAATTTGTAAAACAAAAGTTATGGTTATTTGAAGATTAAAAAATAGGAAAAAACAAAGTTCAACCACTTGAGTAACTTCTCCCCAATAGTTACGGATGATTGATTTAAAATGGGTAAATTTGTCAAATAAGAATCACAAAAAATAAAAATAGGACCTATTTGATGGTTGAGAAGTCGATGGGACTTATTTATGGAAAATCTCTTGAAATGGGACCTATATGTAAAAGCCCCTTAAATGTATGCTACAGTACCCCTCCAGATCAACAAATCAGGTAACTGTAACCTCACTATATAAACAACTCAGGGCTTCATTAACAAGGGTCCGATTAAGAGAACCGCAAGAAACCTGAAGAGACCAGACTACCAGAACATTTACCATCTCAATTAAAGACCTTCAAGAACATTCCTTCTACATTCCCCAAGACCTCGTAACTTTTCTTAATACATTTTTTTATAACCCTGCTCTCCTGGTGACTACACTGCCTTGCATTTCTTTCTCTGATGAAATGCTACTTTCTCAGCCTCAATCCCACATATCTTCTGTTCCGTCAAAGGTTCTCCACAATGGCTTACGTCATGGCTCTTGGGCAGTTATCTTTTACACCAGATTAGCTAACCCTTCACCCTCACCCCCTGAGGGACCTACAATGATAGATAGACATTTAAAGGCAACTGACGCACTCTAGAGTCAAATAATGTAATTGCTTGAAGGAAAACTCATGTTCCAGTGATTACTTTAAGCCTACAGGAAGACCGCTAAGAAAAAAAAATCCCCTATTCCTAACCTTAATTCATTTTTTTTCTTTTGTTGTTCACAAAATTATGAAGTGGACGTTGTTTCAATAACATTTGCCTACAGTAAGATAAGTGCGACACTGTAGTTATTACTTTGCAAAGCACAGTTAGGGTGTTAAATGAATCTTTTCCTCCAATGCAGTAAATGGCACCTAAAATATGCCATTACCTCATTGGGAAGATAATAAGAGAGAATTACTTCAACTCCTAGAAAAGCTGATCCAACTCTAACCTGTTATAAGACTCAAATGATTCAAATTTTTTACCTATCATTACTTGGCAGTCACACTGGTGTATATGATGATCCGTGAGGCGTGGCATAGAAGAGAGAATGAAAAAATGTATATTTTTTATTTGTTTTACTTGTTTCAATTTTGAAAGTAATATACATTAGGAATAGTTTTGTCACTTATCATGAGGGTTACTTGGATCCCAAGTCCCTTGGCTCCTTTAAATAGCCCTTAAAGGTGTCTTTTGTAATGAATTGTGACTTGATGGATTGAGATTGAGAGAGAATTCCTTCTTTTGAGTGTGTGCGTGGAAGTCTTCTCCCACACACGAGTGGAGTAGTTTCTTTGTGAGGTTGTTTCCTTGCATCCTATTTCTTCGTCAACATCAACAACAGAACAATCAGATTCAGACGTATAGCTGTGTTTGGATCGGTTAGAGCTGCCGTTTGAATATCTCACACAGCTGGTAGGAAAACAAGGGTGAACGAATGGCACCAACGAACCTTGTCTTCAGGCCCCCAGTTGCAAAGGTACACGCACACATCTCCGACACCGGCCCACAACCATAGGGCAACTTTATTGGTGGCCGAAGGGAATCGACACCTGTTCGAGTCGACTGGCAAGTGAAGCCAAAAGTTGGCAGCTCCATCCCCTACCTCATCTTGACCAGCATTCCCAGTGATGGACGGCCGCAAATCTCCTCTGTGACTATCGACAATGGCAATGAGGACACCTCTGAGCTCGAGACTGATTCATGACGGCTACCAAAGAGAGGAGACCACTTGTCCTTGCCAGCCATGTCAATGAAAACCCAGATGAATTCAGTGATGCTGTTGTGGAGACAAAAACCCAGCAGCGTCGACGATCAGGGATTACCAACCCAAAACTATTGCCGTCTGTCCTTGTTCCACCATCGCTGGAAGGGTCCCTGATGAGAATATGTCTGCAGAGAAGAAGCTCGTGATTTCAATAAGGAAACGGGTGAAAATGCTTTAGGCTTTTATTCACGTGTCGGGGTCAACAAAAGAATTATGTGTTCCATTGCCCGTTGGATAATTCTGATAAATACAATGGGGATGAGGAGGGGTTTAGCTGATGTGGGATGTAGGTTCAAGTATGATTAGTTGGTTTGTGGATTTGGCTCAGGCAATATGGGGCAGCAATTTGCTTGGAACGTTTTCTTGGGCTTGAAAATGAGGAGCCAGCTCTACATTTTCAGTAGGTGCAAAATACAATTTGGGGGGTAAAAAATGTCGGTGCAACTCATTTTCGGAAGAAGATAAGAAGCCCAAAAATATTTGAAATATCTGTTTGTGTTGCATGAATATCCTCAATTCACTTCTAAAGCTCGTTAACAAGCTTGCTTCAACTAGGTTACACGACGGTCGGTAAGGCAGCGCACAAAAGAGAGGCAGATAATTATCATTTTTATTTATTTGTTTGCTTACTTGTTTTAATCTCGAGACAACAAGGAATATTCATTAGGAACATTCCAGGACTCAATAGGGTCAGTTTAATCTTTTACCATTTAGTGTCATATGGAGCCCAAGTCCCTTAGCTCCTATAAGTAGTCCTTAAAGCTCTCTTTCGTACTGAATTATGACTTGAATATTAATGGAATGGGACTGAGAGAGAAATTGTTCTTTTGGTTGTGTGTGTGAGTGTATATGAGTCTCCCGTTGTGCAGTGTATGCAGTATATCTCACAAAGAAGGCAGGCAGAAATGTAAAATTGAAACTCATGGGTCCCAAGTGGGAAACAAAGACTTGAAAATCTATTACTACTGGGACCCATGAGTTTCCCATGAGTTTCCCCGAACAAAACCGGTCATGTACGTAACATCTATTTAACTAAGCCATGGACCACAACCAATAAATAAAAAGTAAAAAGTAAAGACCATAAGGATAAAATAAATGAAATCTAATATCACTCAAAGATAACATCAAGGTAGTTGAATACCTCAGACTGATCATGATCGTAACGCACCAAAAACCTACAACGGCAACCTCTTACGTCATGCCTCCGTCTTTGTGCGTCAAGGACATGGGCATCAAAGTAAAGAGCTTGCTCTTTGCCTTCCTGGAAAAAAAATCAAGAACCTTGGAAAGATGACGCCTACTAATATTAATCTTTCCCTGAGAAGTTCTTTTGGAAAAGCCTTGTTAACGTGTGCCCTAGGGGACATATTAACAATTCATATATGAAAGGGACAAGGAAGAGACAAGCATCAGATAGGCACAGAAAAACATGAATCTTCCCTTCCAAATACTAGTTTTTATCATGTGCCCCTAGGGCACATGTCGATAAAAAAAAAATTGGAATTCATATGGACGACACACCTGAAAACAGAGTATCAGATCTCCAGGGAGAACTGCTACACATTCAGATGATTCACAAGGGAGAGACCTTTGTCTAACAAGTTTGCGAATATTAACCCATTCATCCTCTTCCTCTCCAAAACCAGCAAACCGAACCAAAACTTCCTGAAATGGGCAGAAGATATCATAACACAAGGAAAACACACTGCAGAAGCTCAAGAGAAACACAAACCCTAAAATCAGACTGGTTAATATAGACTAAAGGCCCCAAAGATTCTAACTTCTAGAACGTATTCAAGAAGAATAAAGTACAAACTAGTTGCAAGAAATCAATCGATTCCTTTGAAATATATATTATATAAAGGGAAAATCAGCTTCAGTAATTACCGGATCGCCCGTCTCAAGATATCTATGAGAAAGAAAGGTCGCAACGTCATACCTGAGGAAGATACCAATTGAATCGTTATCATTAACAATAAAGAGCTATTAAATATCAGAAAGGAGGAGGAAAGCATCAAACAGTCAGTTCCTAGAAGTCCTAAACCTGAATGTACAGGAATACTAACCATGCACCATCCCGTGCAGATTTAGCTTCAAACTCCAAGTGGGAGTTATGATTATCTGAAAAGTTCCTTCCTGCACTTTGAACTGGTGACGAAAATAACGAGGGCAACAAATCCAAGGAAGATGAGGTAAGTGCACAGGCAAACATATTATTATGTAAAGATTTGTAATTACATAAAAATAAAAATAAAAAATAAGATGCCCTTAATCATTTCATATTCCTGTACATATCAATTTACTTATCAAATAATAAATATATAACTCTTGTCCAGGTCAAAATAATACTACTGAGGTCAAAGTTATATGGAACAGATATGGATGGGCAAAAGGTGGTACTCCCTCTGTCTCGAATTATAAATCACACTCTCCCTTAAGGGGTGTTGAATACTAACACGATATTCCTACTTAGCACAATAGAAAATCTACTGCAATCACAAGTTGAGTTTAACTTCAAAAACAAGTTAAATTTGGAAGTTTGAAAAGTTTTGACCTCCAAATGGTGACTTTTAATTTGAGATAAAAGGATATTGTATGTGCCTCTGAGGCTACAGATAAAGCAACTTCATAGCTGGTCAAACAGAATCGACTCAAAGAACAGAAGGCAATTTTAGGAACAATTAGACAGGGAAGAGACCTCTTATGACAAACAAGCAGATTCCAGTGAGCAAGATGAAGAACCCACAAGGAAGGCAAGACTTGCCAGTAGCACACATTGCACAACATAGGAACACAATTCTCGAAGATTGATTGAAACATATAACATGTAAGAGGCAATTTTTCGGGGGGCTTGTGTATAGCTACGTTTCCAATTTCAAAATTCTCCCTAATTAGCTGCACCAATTCACATAAATAGTTGGGGCCCCACTTTAAAACAAAGAGATCTTTTCCGGGGGGAAAAAAGTGGGGAAGCTAAAATGCACCCACCACATCTTTCACATAACCCCCATTTACTCTCTTCCTAAAAATAATATTGAGCTAAAAGTGTGGTGAGCCCAAAAAAGAACAGTAGAGGTACATAACTCTCATTGAAAAGAGAAGAGAATTTGAAGTTGCATATCCTGGATCTTAAGCAGTTGATTTACTCTTCATAATTGCATTCCAAGAACCGAAAAAATACATCATGCGGCAACCAAAAAATATGTATAGTCAATGAGGCATTATTTTTGTTTGAGAATAAAATGTTTAGAGCTATTTTTTAGTGCATTGCGCGCGTATGTAATGAGGTCACTAATGTAAAGTGAGGGGGAAGTGATTTAATTTGCAATATGATTTGGTGTCAAGAGTATCCAACAATACTCTCTCACTCTTGGTCTATTGTGTATCTTCATTTCTTCTGTCAATTTCACCATCTTAAATTCTAACTATTTTGAATCACACAAATTTTAACATAACCATGTGAATCACACATTTCTACATACAAAATACAGTTAAGATTTGCCTTCATAATCTTTGATTGACAATCCTCGAACGAATTAAATAAGTCCATGACATGTGCCATACACATTCTTATTTGGTAGAATTTATATATATGAGAAATGGGAAGAAAAATTACAATAGAAAATTAGCAATAAATAAAAGGAATTTTTAAAAATATTAGTTCTTTCTAATATTGTTGACAAGTGGTGAAAATAACCTATTAGGAGAATGCTCCATAAGAAGACTGATATTTTCTCTGAAGCTTTTCCAAAGTAAACAAGAAAATCAGCTATAGAAGAGAATAGATTGAACACGCTGCATAAATAAAGAGTACTACTAGTCACATATAATTGTAATATAAAATGAAATAGGTATTCAGTTATACAATATAAATACTCAAGATAAACAACTAAACAATAAATAAATGAATAAAATTAGCCAACTTATCCTTGATACCCTAATATATATATATATATGCAGTCCTGCTCTTGTGCGGACTAGTCCGCATTTTAAGAATGCGGACCGGACATGTGTCACCTGGCGGTGAGCCCAGAAAAGAGAGAGAGTGTGCCTATAATTTAGGCGGTAATTTCTAGGGGCACCGTTAAGTGACACATGTCCGGTCCGCATTCTTAAAATACGGGCTAGTCCGCACAAGAGCATTATTATATATATATATATATATATATATATATATATATATATATATATATATATATATATATATCAAGTATTTCAAAGGAAGCAACATCAATTTCGCACAACATAAACAAAAAAATTAGGGGTAAAGTGAGGTTAATTCTACCTGAAGGAGCAGGTAGATGTCGAGGGGCATGAGGCACATTTCTCACTGGAGCTGAATCAGTTTAGAATCAATATTAGAACTAAAAGTAGTACTAGACAAATAATGGTTAACACCAAATAAACATTGCTAAAAATTCTGTTTTGAAACTTAAACTAAAATAGGTCAATTGAACCTGAAAGAACAGGTGGAGGTTGAAGTGCCTGAGGCACATTTTTCTCATTAGCTGAATCATCCCGAGTGATAGGTGAAACAGTTAACTTCCCAGGAGATTTAGCTGCTTTAGCCCTAATAGCATACCGCCTATTTTGGAACCAATTCCACACCTTAAGTAGAAGAAGAAAGACACTGAATTAGCAAATGATTGTTAAAGAGTCATCATCATCCGATTAAGCAAAAGTGCCTCACTTGTTTCATTTGAACTGTGATCTTTCCAGACCGTTCGGGGGTAGCACTACATCATTAAAATCATGTCAAAAACTAATTTCTGATGTGATAATAAGGTGACCAATATGTTCCAGTTTCCAAATTGCAAGAAACACCTTTAACTATCGCTCCGATTGCAAATAACAACGCAAAATACCCCATCATATGGCTAAAAATAATTGCCAACAAATAGAGTAGATAAGGATTTTTTTCCAAAATTGGTAGTTCGGAGGGGTATTTCAAACTAGCGTGATAACTCACGGGGTCTCTTGCAATTTCTCCATATATAAATAATTACAAATTAACTACATACCTGAACTTCTCGGCAAGAGCTACGAGAACTTCACGAGCAGGCATCGCGATATTGTGTGCTTGGAGGATAGCTTCCATCTCCGCCACCTTTAGAATGTGAAAATAATGACATAATATCATTAATATTATGTAAATGAATCTCAACTCTTCATAAAACATAAAAAATATATAAAAATAAAAAATCAATGTCCTCCCTGAAGCCACAAAGAATGGTGTGCCTTCTAGCATCAAACAGAAAAAGAACATGGAGCAGATTTATTTTTTCTTCTTGACTGGACAAAACTTTCATTAATAAAGAGAAAGCGATAAAAACATGGAGAAGATAATTTAAAAGAATTATATGGAAACCATAGTTCAAGGGAAGAAAGGTTGATAATATCATCAAAAGCACAAACACTGATTCACAAAGAACGGTTTTTATTGCCTCATGGGGTTTCTGAAATGTAGCCTGCGACATGAATGGTTAATTAACAATTAACAACCCAAGAGGAAGTAGAGGAGCTGCACGATATTTCTGAACATGGGTTAAGCCGCATAGGTTTGGAAAGGGTTTAGTGGCACCATCTTAGGGAGCAACAAGAAAACTCTATAGATTACAAATTAAAGAACCACGTTGACAGAAATTAAAACGAGAGAAATAACACACCAAAAAATATGTGGTTCGACAACCTGACCTTGCCACAGAACAATTTATAAAAGTATAAGATGTGCCCACACCGTAAGTCAACTGTTCACCACCAGTAGAACCAAAGTCCAAAGTTACTATACACAGAACAAAATGTGCTCTCACTATAACTTGAGATTTCTCTCACGATGCTTACCAATATCACTCAAGTTCAACCACCCTTAATATTCTCAAGTCGCGTAAAAATACCAAGAAGCCAACTCACTTGTGTCAAACTCGGAGACAGGACCCTCCTTATATAAGAACTTGAACCTAATTTCTAAGTACACTAAGCAAAACCATGTCCAAGCTTGATTGGTATACAAGTAACCAAATCAAATAGGCCCACCAAGTTAACTGCCATATCCAAATAAACTTCAAGAGTTTGATTTGGAATTAACTTCCCTGTAGTTACTGCTGAAGAACATATCAAAACGTGGTGGAATTGGATCATGGTCCAAAATCTGTCACATTCTACGACTAGCACGCCCAATTTTCAACTCGGTATCTGTATCGGTCCTGGTAACGGGCAATACGCTATCTAGAGAACCAAAAACAAATTCGAAAAATATAGAAAATTTCTAAAAAATAGAATCAATAATGTGGACCAATTAGATAAGCTCAAAACCATCATTTAATATGCATAGCCTTGTTTAAGAAGTTTTACTGGCGCGTATAGAACTTGCCAGCTTCAATATTCTTTAATAAATAAACATTAAGTAAGCAAAATTATATGCCACATAAAACTTCTACAAATAGTTAAACATAAATGATTATACTGTTATCATCAATTTCAACTTCTAATGTAGTTGTGATATTGGGGTAAGATAATAATAATAATATGAATCAAATGGATAACTATAAAATCATCGTTTAGTATGCATAGCATTGTTTGATTGATCAAATTGTCACGTGTCACACTCGTCCATAGTAGATCAACATGTAAACAAAATAATCTAACAAAACTTCATAAAGAAGATATATAGGTGGTAGATACAATGTTCTCATCATCTTTAAGTCCCTTCTTACTTACGAGAAGAAACTAAAAACTAACAATAATTTTTATGAAAACTAAAAAAAACTAATAGTATAAAACTGTATATATTATACGTACTAATCATTGCAATATGAAAAAAAAAATGAAAAAAAAAAAAGAAAACTGAACGTCCTCTGAAGTTGGCGGAAGCATTGGGAAAAAAAACACTAAACAAAAACCGAGTTAAAATCGTTTATAAATTCAGCAATCTAGAAAGGAAACAATTCGTGCCTCTAGCAAAAAACAATATATTAATAAATGGATGCAATTAATATTTTACAACAATATTATTGCAGGTTTTAATTTTAATAGTAGTTTGCATTAATTTATATTTACATAAATAATGTTTGAATATAATTTATACTTAAAATTTAATATAGTTTAATAATGATTAACCTAATATAAATTTATCTTATTAATAAATAAAACATTATGACTCACATTAGATAATAATGTGGTATAATAAGAAAATTAATAAATTTACCATTATTACCATTTCTATTAAAATGAACTAGGGTATAAGCAAGGATGGAGCCAGCCTTTGGCTGGGTGGGGAAACTGCCCCGGCCAGAAATATTGGGGAAAAAAAATTGAGTAAATTTGTAAAACTCAAAAAAATTCAAAAAAATTAAGGTAGAAAGTAAAAAAAAACATCAAAAGTGTGCGTAGTTAAAACCTATTGAAAACACAAAACTGAGATTTACTCTTTTATCAAACCAACCCTCTTTTATCCCATTTCTCCCACACAGTCCGTATGACCCCATTTCTGTTCTTCTTCTGACTACCGAAGCTCCAAAGATCGGTGGTGGTACCGTGTCGTCCCTCTTTTCCATTCAAGGTAATCACCAAAACACCCAAATGGGTTTTGCCCAAATGGATTTTGCTAAACGTGTCTGCCCAAATGGGTTTTGCCCAAATGGATTTTGCCCATCCATATGCTATTTTGCCCATCCATATGCTATTTTGCCCATATGTTGTTTTGTATCTTAATCTTTAGTTATATGCCCAAAGACTTTGTCATATGCTGTTTTGTATTTTTATGCCCAAATGGTTTATATGCTGTTTTTTCTTTTAGGATTGATTGCTAATTTGCTTTTGCCTTATTGTGGATTGGTGGATTTAATTATCTTCAGATCATTTTTTTAGTCTCATAATATTGTGGTTCTTTATATTATTGAGGAGGTGTTAAAATTAATTGTTGTTTAGAGTTTTGCAATATGTTTAATTTTTACAATATGCCTAATTTTAATTAATATCAAATATGAAAAAATATTTTAAACGAACTCATGAAAAAAATTCCGATGATGTGATACGAGAGCTCATTACGAGTGACCTATACAAATTATCAATGAAATTTTAGGTTGTTTGAAGAGAGAGAATAGAGAGAGAATAACCCTAAAGTGTGGGTGTGTATGCTATTTATAGGTTGTTTGAAGAGAGAGAATAGAGAGTGCCACGTGGCTTGCCTTTATAAGTTAGGCAAGTACACGCCTTAAATTACGTGAGGTAAGAGAATAATCATGAAGTTAGTTACGGGCACATGGGGGGAATATTTGCATCTCTCCCCGACGTGAGCTGACTGCTAACTAATGAGGTTCGATGATCCAACCGACCAGATTGCTAGCGGGGCCGATCTCATTTCTATAAGTGCGAGTCCGGATTTCCTCTTTTGATTGGTCCATGAGCCATACCATATTTATGGTATAACAATAGCCCCCAAGATTTTACTCACGATTGTAGATTGTAGCAGATTCTCTAAAGTATCATGTCTTCTGGGTGGGCGGCTGCTGAGCAAATTAAGTGAGTGAAGTTTTAACTTGTGAAGTGTCATCGGCTCGTGTTCTAGTCGGAGTATGAGAATCTCATCAGTTCGAGATGTCCTCGGCTCGTCTGTGGCCGAGCACATTTTACTTGTGAATTTTTCAAGAAATTTTTTGCTTGGACTTGAGGTTGCCACGTGTCAGGCGCTGACGGTTGCAGCAGACTTGATGTAGTCACAACACAAAGAAAATCTAATGATGCGGATTGCGTAAGTTTTCGTGTTTACTAAGTACTTTCCTCCTCAAAGTTCTTCCAAAAAATTTGGATTTGACGGATGTAGGTCTTTTAACCGGTTGTTTTACCCAATAACTACGAAATCCCATTTTTTTTAAACTTTACTCTGTTGAATAGCACAACTGATTGGTTGTCAAGATTGCTCCAAATGACAAATAGGTCATGTTTTTGAATTCCCACTTTGAAATTGCGAGTGTCAAAGGCCCTTAATTAATTCATCTGTTCTTGGCAACGGACCCTAATAAATTCCATTACTAATCAAGATTCCTATGGGGCTAGAAAAGTTGGTGAAAGAAGATTCCTCCTATAAAATTAATTATGCATATCTTATTTTGTAGGTTGAAAGGTTTCTTGATGTTGCCGAAAAGCTCGTTCGAGCATCGTTGGATAACCCTGATGAACCAGTATTCTTTTTACGTCAAAATTTGCTATCAGTAAGGTCAGAACCAAAGTGTCTTTTGGGGGCATATTTGTACTAATTAGGTCCTCATCTCTGAACAGATATTCATGGTCAAAGACTACGTATTTGCGCTCCCTTTAGTAAGGACGGGCTTAGACACTTCCATCTGGAACGCTTCTTTAATGCAAGAAGCAATCTCCACCCTTTCCCTGAGCTTCTTGTCGCTACTCTAAGAAGGATCGGTATAGCCGTGAATGGCCATGACCAATCCTGTAGGTGGGAGATCATCGTCTACCGTTTGCACTACGTTTACCCGAGATGAGGACTTCGTTTTAGATGTATCAACATATTCCTTGAGTTGGTCGGCTTGCATGAGATCTTTGAGGTGTCATTTGAACATCTTACAATTCCCCATGAGATGATCGTGGTCATTGTGGTAGGTAAACCTGAGATTGGTGTCCCTGTCATTTGGATCGTCGACCATCTGGGTTGGTCTTTTGCTAAACATCTTGTCCTTTATATGAGGAATCAATTTGTAGATCTGCTCCTTGGAAAAGGTATCTACTGCCTGATAAGTGCTTTCATTTTTTATGACTTAAACGTCCCTTGGAAGTGTCATTAAGGTGCGTCTATCCGGGGCAACGTGATGGTAGTTTTAAGGCGTCATTTGTCTTCTCAAGGCATGACGTCACGTGTACTCTTAAAAAGTGTAATAATTACCACCACTAATTTATAAAAAACCCTTTTCAAAGCCATTTTAACTTTTCACTTCTGAAATCCTTTGCATGCTTTAGAGAGAGAAAAACCCCTTTTCCTGTTAAAAACCCTTTCTTCTCCAGCTAACGCTTCTCATTTGCTGCCATTTTCGATCGTTTTCTTGCTTGAAAGCTTCTTTCCGGCGAGGAATTCTCTTTCCAGTCGTCTGTCGACCGTCTGTGAGCAATTTTCTGAGTCATCTTTCGCAATCTAGGGTTCCAGGTACGCCTTTCGCTCTTTTTTAGTTCTCTAAGGTTTTCTATGTGATTTTCCCGTTCTTTGTTTCGATTGGTTGCGCTTAGCTGGAATTGTTGTTGATTTGACTGTCGATTGTTGCTTGGTTACAAGACTTTAGCAATTTTGGGTGGCCATTGAGTTGGTTGGCCTAGGGTTCCATAAGTTTAGAGTTTTTTAGGTGTTCTGGGTTTTTACCTCACCCAAATCCTTTGTTTTGAAATCAAATAGCCCCAAGCCTTTGCTTCTCTCCAAAGCCTACCCTTTATGAGTTAAAACTCTTGGTTTGAGAGAGTGTTGAATCACATTCTCGAAATCAACGAACTCTGCCCTGGTTTTTTCGAGGCTAGAAGACGGATTCCTCTGCAAGTTATCCGCTTTAAAGACAATCCAGACCACCCCAATTTCACCCCTAAGGTTCCATCCTCTATTGGGTCGGCTCCTCAGCCTCCAATTGTAGAGTTCAGTAGGTCGAAGTTTCAAGGTTTTACTAGCTCAGAGAGCCAACACGGATTTTAAAGTGTCCTTAGTTGACCTTGTGACATCCGACGAAGAGGTCATGTCCAGGGTTCCTACAAAACCTTCTACTTCTCTAGTCGTGGTGCCTTTAGACGAGGAAGACGAGAATGCCCCTAGCAGTTCGTATGACGCTGCCAACATTAAAGCTCAGCGCCACGGTTGTGACATTATTCGTATTAGCATCTCTTGCAGGTTACCATATTGTGATGAGAGAGTTTATGATCGGCTTAATGCCGACGACATTTGCTTCCCAGTCTGGGCATTACAAGTTAGAGTTCATCTACCTCTCCATCCTCAAATTAGATCAATCCTTGAAGGGTATGGGGTGGCTCCCACCCAACTTCCCCCAAACGCTTCCCAATAATTCTGAGGTTGATGGTGTATTGGAAAATGCATACAGAGTTCGATAATTCTAGGGTTATCTTTAGGAGAATATACGGTATCCTTGGTTACTACTTCTCACTGAGGAAATCACACTTAAAGCTGGTGAAGGTGGCCCAAACGAGCAATCACAGCTGGAAAAATAAATTCATGTTTTTGTCCGGCAAATGGGAGTTCGGCCCAAATGAGGAGGATCGAACTGACATCGTTCCCCGTGAATGGTGTGCGCCGAACCACATGGTACATACAATTTCTTTGCCAGTTCTCTTATCTTTATTAACTCGATTGTGCTAATGTTTTTGTCTCACCTTTTTCTAAGTGAAGAAAGCTCTCGAGTTGTTTAACATTCAAAAAGGTTTGGTAAAGAGGATTTGCATGCACGACCCCCAAAATTTAGGCTCATATGCCTAACATCCGATAACTAGGACATGATGGTAAGGGTGAGGCAGGGGAGGGGAGGAAGGAACGAGCGCCTATGCGTTCCCCAAGGAACACGGGGGGAATTACCCACATGGATTTGCACTCGATTTTGGACTTTCAAGGCTCTCTTCACCTTGAAAAAGTTTACTGATTACGGATATTACCAGTGTTCTAAAAGGCCCGCCTAGGCTCCGCCTAGGCCCGCCTAGGCTTGAGGCTTGGGAGAAACGCATCGCCCACGCCTTATTACGCCTTATTCTTGGTAAAAGGCTTAAGGCACACTTTTTTTTTAAAAAACGAAGGATTAGTTAACAAATATTGGTTATGGAGCATGAATATGAGAAAGATGGCTACCAAACATATGAATATATTTTCAAAATTCAAGGTATGTATTATTTTATTATATTACTAGCCTTAGAATAATTAAAATAATAAAAAAAGAAAAAACGCCTTTTTTCGCCTAGGCTCCGCCTAGGCGCGCCTAGGCTCCTAAGGCTTGAGGCTTGACCTCTACGCCTCGACCACGCCTCGCGCCTTTTAGAACCTTGGATATTACACACCTATAGGAGCTGTTGAATTAGAGCAAGTACCCCAGCACCACTTGTAGCTGATGTGCCACCTGCGAACGAGGCTGAAGCAGACGAGGAGATTGAAGAAGGTAAAAATTTTCCAAAATGTATGGTCGTCTTCAACTTTTCATTGTAATTTTACTAACTGTTGAATTCTTGTGTAGCTTCAACTCCCACCTCTTCAGCTTTTCAAGTTGAGCCCTCGTGTGGTATGGCACCCTGGCAAACTGATCGCGATGCCATTGAGGTAGCCCGTAAGAAAAGGCTTGACCAAGAGGCCATGAAGAGGGCCGATGCTAAGGCCAGATCTAAAAAGAAGGCTGAAAGCTAGTTGATGTTGCTGCTAAGGCTAGAGACAAAAAGAAAGCCGTTGCCCACTCTGAAGTTCCTGCTGCTAGGAACAAGAGGCAGATAGATGGTCCCACGACCCAAGGTGATCTAAAGCACCCAAGAATCGAGGAACCAAGGCCAACAGGGCCTATTTTGGAGAGGGTGGTGATTGAAGGGAATTTTTCTCGCCGTTTTGCTAGAGAAGCAGGGTCATCTTCCCACTAATATGAGGTGGAGCAATTCAAATTTGACCCTACTAACATCATCACTACCGATCAACTGAAGAAAGACAACGACTCCATCTTCCATCACCTGAATAATGCAGTGGATGTGCTCGGCTACCACGAGCACAGTCTAGATTTTGAGTTCCTCAAAAGTTTGGATCTTGATGTTATGTGGAAGGTCGCCCATCACCGGGTGTTTATAGTAAGTTTCTCAGTAAATTTCTATTTGTTTGTTTTATCAAACTCTTTACTGTTTGCCGATCTTCTTTCTTTCGGGGTGCAATCGCCACTACCATTCTCAGAGAGAGCTATGACCAGTGTTCATGCCTATGAGTAGGAGAAAAATGCCAGTACGGTGCTCTGCCAGAAGAATGCTAAGCTGCAGGAACAGCTCAACAAGTCTGAAGGCGAGCTGAAGAAGGCTTGTGACGAGCTACAAGAGAGGAATGATCAGCTTGTCGTGAAGACCCTGGCCCTTAGCTAGGCTAAAGAAGAGAACAAAAAACTGAAGGAGCTGGCTAATACTGACGCCATAAAGAATCAAAGTCTTGAGGACGCCTTTGTCAAAGCCAATGAAGCTCTTGTCAAGGATGAAGAGAGTGATCTTAAGAAGTTCAAGGCCTCTGCTGACTACACTACACTGTTGAGAAAATGACTTCTTCATAGAGGGTTATGAAAGAGATAAAAAACAGGGTCGTGAAACTGATGTGAATCGAGGGCATTATTTTTTTTTTTGTCATATTAGTAGTTTAGTTCCTTTTTGTTATTTTTGTTATTTTTATTAATTTTGTTTTGTTGTTTATTTGTAAGTTGGGACATAGGTGAGCACAAATGGGTATTAGGCTTATTTGTAAAGTGGGAGCCCACATTAGTTAGAAACCATGGTTCAAAGTCGAGGCCGATACCGACGATACGGCCGAATTGACTAGGTATCGGTGCCCACCGATCCGATTCCGAGTTACGAGTTGAGTTTTCAATTATTGATGTGAATCGACCCTATATCGGTAATTTCTCGGTAGTATCGGTGATATAGCGGTATAATCGGCCCAGATCGACGATATCGCAGTAGAATCGGCCCAGATCGACGATATCGCGGTGGAATCGGCCCATATCGGCGATATCACAATAGTATCGATCCATATCGGTGATATATCGGCCGAGATGGTATAAGTTACTAAGAATCAATCTCTCTCTCTCTTTCTCTTTCTCTCTCTCCAGTGTTATGTTGGTAAGCATGGTTTTTTGGGAGGGTTACGAAATCTAATTGTTTTTTTAATTTAGTGTGCTGTGTGGGGGGGTTATTTGATCATCGTGTGGGTTTAATTTAGTGCGTTGTATATGTGCCGTTTTTTTTTTTAAAGAATGCAAATGATCCAAATGTTATTTGTTATTATTTCTTATAATAATGCTCCCAATGTTATATATTAATATGTTATTATTTATAAAAAAAACGTAAATGTTATTCTTTTACAAACAAATATACAACTGTAATTAATGTAAAAATAATATTTCTGTCCTCTAAACATTTGTAAAAATAATATTTGCATCCTTTATGTAAAAATAACATTTGCAACACAAGTAAAAAAAAATATTTGCATCCTCTTTGTAAAAAAATAACATTTCCATCAATTTAAAAAAAAACATTTGCAACCCAACAACCAAAAAAAAAAACACATTTACATTCCTTTTATAAAAAAATAACATTTGCATCATTTTTGGTAAGAAAATAACATTTGCATCCTTTTTGTAAAAAATGATTGTAAAAGAAATGTAGTGTTTTGTCAAAATCACTATTTGTATCATCTTTGTAAAAAAATAACAATACTAAAAAAGAAACATTTCTATCCTTTTTAGTAAAATATAACATACTTAAAAAACACATTTGTATCCTCTTATTAAAAATAATACTAAGAATATAATAGTTGTATCCTCTTTGTAAAAAAAAAAATTATCCTCTTGCTAAAAAGGTAACATTTGTTTTTCTTTGTAAGAACATAATATTTGTATCCTCCGTGAAAAAAAACATTGATTTATTATGGAACATTGAATTTGGAAAGTTCGCAGCACGTCAATATAATCAATTGTACAATGTTATGCATATTAAAGGATAGTTTTAAACTTATCTGATTGGTTCACATTGTTAATTGTATTTTATTTTTTTCTAGATTTTTTTCGGAATTTTTTGCGCTCTATAAATAGTGTATCTTTGCGTATCGCCCGATACCGCGACCGAGTTGAAAATCGAGTGACCGATACCGAGACTTTGAACCATGTTAGAGACCCATTTAATGCTCCCATTTCCCACTTATAAATAGACCCCTTGTAACCTCATTTTGGGTAGACCTTGATTTTGAACATAGAAAAGAGTTGTTTCTCTCTCTAAAAGTGTGTTAGATATTTAGGAGCCTTTTAACCGGTGGATTACGTCAAATTGGTATTAGAGCGAGTGAAGTTCTACATTGGTGCTAGTGTATTAGTGATTTTTTTTCTTTTTTTTCAAATCGTACACTACCTTTAATGGCTCTCAAGAAATCCAAACCACTTCAAGACGAGATTCAAGGGCTGCGGCACATGGTTGATCAACAAGCCCTAGATTTCAACTTGAAATTTGAGGCCATAATGCAACAAGTGGCTAAGTTGCAAAACCCTAACCCTAACCCTTTAAACCCCCAAGCAACCCCGCCCCTACTCCGTCCCCTTTCCCCCACCCCTGCTGCCCACTCCCCCTACAACCCACCCTGCAACCCTAAACCCTCCCCACTCAGGCCGCCCAACCCCCCGTACCTCACCAAAGGCCCCCAGTCCACCCACCGACCACCCACTGCCAATCCAAACCCGTGGTTGGCCCACCCCAAAAAAAAACAATGAAACCCAAACACAACCCTCCTCAGGCCAAACCCTTCCCAGCTACCCCCACCTCCTGCTGAACCCTAAAACGTCCCAAGAAAACTAGGATTTTGCCCTAGTTGTGCCCAAAATCTATTTGGGCTGACAATCCAAACCCAAACCCATTTTTGTGGACTGAAACCGTGATTTTTGACCCGGGTGGAAACTTCTAGGGTTTATTTGGGTGAAGAAGAGAAGAAAAGAAGACCTAGATTTGTGGGATGTGTACCCTCAAGTTTCAAAAAATTTATTTTTGGTCCCTCGCAAGTTTTGGTTCCCTTTTTTTAGAATTTCCTCATTAATCTCCATTTTTTAACGCTCGAGGACAAGTTTGGTTTTAAGAGGGGGAGATTGACGTGAATCGAGGGCATTACTGTCTTTTTTTTGGCTTATTAGTAGTTTAGTTATTTTTTGTCATTTTTGTTATTTTTATTAATTTTGTTTTGTTGTTTATTTGTAAGTTGGGACATAGGTGAGCATAAATGGGTATTAGGCTTATTTGTAAAGTGGGAGTCCCACATTGGTTAGAGACCCATTTAGTGCTCCCCTTCCCCACTTATAGATAGACCCCTTGTAACCTCATTTGGGGTAGACCTTGATTTTGAATATAGAAAAGAGTTGCTTCTCTCTCTAAAAGTGTGTGTTAGATATTTAGGCGCCTTTTGACGGGTGGATTACGTAAGAAACATTACCCTGATGTTGCAAAGGTCATTTGTAAATGGGAGGAGGACGACGAGAAAACTAGAGCCTTGGTAGTTGAGGATGAAATAGACGTGAAAGACTAAGATGACCAGGCTACTAGTGAAACTGAGCAAGCTGATCCCATTCTTATTGCTCCTGAAGCTGCCCAAGTAGCTAAAGAGATGCCTTGAGACACCCCCATGGCTGAGGCTACCAATTGGCAATGCCTCTCATGTTCCTCCTGTCAATCAAAAAGCTCATGCATCTTGAATTCTATGACTTCTTATTTTTGTGAAGCTTTGATTTGTAACTGCTCGTATTAGTTTTTGAACAATGTCTTTATGCTTGAAATTTCTGAACAGCTATTTACATTGTTGACACTGCAATTTGAATGAATGATTTATGTTTTCCATCCATTGTTGCTCGTCTTTGTACGTGTATTGTTTTGTTTAATTTCTCTACAAGTTATTTTGCTCGACTGAACTAGAATGTGGTCGTGTCTTGCCGTCCTGCTAGTATTTGGTCGTATGGTCTTGTGGTCGGATCTTGCCAACCTGACCCGACTTTTTAGATTTTAAATTAGGACAGTCTACCAGTAGTTTAATCTTATGTTTTGTGGTCGAATCTAGTCGACCTGACCTGAGTTACCCGCTACCAGTTGGACGAACCTCAGTTGTCCTAATTAGATTGTTATAAGTGAAAACTCAAGTTTCCCCTATTAATTTAACTTGGAACCTATCATTGCTTTAGCCACCGTACTGGTCATATGGACAGATCTTGTCGTTATGACCATGTGACAGCATTGGTTTCTGGGATTTATCCTTGCTTTAGTTAGCTTACTGGTCATTTGTGGTCGAATCTTGTCAACCTGACCATGTGACAACAGCACTGGTTTCCAGATTTGGTTTAGTTTTTTATCTTAACATGTCTAAGACGAGGCCATTCATAAAATGTGGTCTGATCATAGTCATTCTAATATGAACTAGGCATTGAATAATGAAGAAATTAGTGTCTTCAGCCTGGGCTTCCTGGGCTTCTTACACATCTCTTACACTAATGAACTAGGCATTGAATAATGAAGAAAACTTGAAATAAATGACATGATGTAGAGGGAAACTGCAAATTCTGGTTCATATTCTGAAAACTGATTACAAGTCTTTTGACTTAATTATATAGACACTTTGCTCTTCAACTGCAGCCTGCTCGCCCATACTGGTGATACCTTCTCAAGTGTTCGGAGTTTCATGAATTTTTGAACTGCTCGCCCTCCAAGGTCTCAATTCGATAAGTCCCCGGTCTTACAACTTCTGAAATCCTATAGAGGTCGTGCCATTTGGTTTCAGGTTGTTTCCCTTTTCAAGACGTAATCCCTTTCTTTAAATGTATTTAGCTTCACCTTGTAAAACTGTGCAGATGTCACTCACAAAGTTGCGTGCTCCCTGACTTCTTCGACTAAATCAAGATCAAGTCTGGTCACGAGATTGCTCCTAGGTGAGTTGAAGTGGAGGGGGACCCTGTGACTGGGCAAGCCGATCTCCGTGGGTACTACAACCTCAGTGTCAAACGCTAGCATGAACGGCGTTTCACCTGTTGATGTCCTCCGCGTAGTTCTATAAGCCTAAAGGACCCTCTGCAGCTCGCTGATCCAGTTCCCTTTGGCATCGTCTAACCGTCTCTTCATTCCGTCAAGCAGGGCTTTGTTCGTAATCCCAGTCTGCCTGTCCATTGCACTGGGATGGGTAGGTGCAAAATGTAGCTTCTTAATCTTTGATCTAATACAATAGTCTTCTAACTGGTCGTTATCAAACTGGGTGCCATTGTCGGTAATGAATGAGCATGGCATCCCGTACTGGCAGATAATGTTCTTCTATATGAAATGGAAGACCTTCTCGTAACACATCTCCATCAAAGGCTCAACTTCCACCCATTTCATTAAATAATCTGCTGCAACAACCAAATACTTGAATCTGCCCCTCGTCTTCAACAATGGGCCGACCAGATCAATACCCCACATGGCAAAAGGCCATGGGGATGTGATCAACGCCAGAGTTGCCCCAGGTCTTTTATGGATCACGGCATATCGTTGGCAATTATGGTGTAATCAGCGCAATCTTCCTTCATAGTCGGTCAATAGTACCCTGAGTAGCAACCCGTTTTACCAGCGACCTACCTGCTGAATGTGCTCCACACGAGCCCCCGTGAACCTCCTTGGTAAGGTTGGGCACCTCAATAGGGGCATAACTGTAACAACCCTTGACTTTGGAGACTGAGAAATTAAATTTTGGAAAAATAAAATTTAATTGAATTGGAGAATTTTAAAATTTGGGAATTGAGGCCCAAAAATGGAGAACGTTTCAAAGTATTCCGGATGATGATTTTGAGGGTACCATCGATCCCGGAAGGGTCGAGATAGTCAAAATGACTGTCATTGGGTTTTATTTCGGCTCCAGAATGTTTTTAAGTCAGTTTGACTCGAATTAGAGTAAACGAGTCATTTAAAGTGTGTATTAACATTTAAAATTGGGTTTATTGTTTTAAAGGATTTAAGAGGCTTACGGATCAAGCCTTCTCATTTGAGAGAAAGAGAGAAAAAGAGGGAGAAAGAAGAGAGAAGAAGAAGAAAGGAAGAAAGGAAGAAAGAGAGGAGAAAAAGCTTGGAGATTCCGGCCCAAACGCGTCAACAAGGACGATTCAACCACTACAAAATCGAGGCAAGTGTTTAATCTTGCTAAATAAGTCATTTGTGTATTTCATTTCATAATTTGTGGGTTAAAGAAATGGATTTTTGGGTATTAATAACAAAACCTAGATTTTGGGTACTAAAAAGGAAATTTGATGTTTATACATGGGTTTAATGATGTATAATTTGTTGGGATGAAATGTAAGATGAGTTTACATGTTAAGAAAATTATATGGGGTAAAGATTTGGGAGTTTGGTGATGATATTTGGGTGTTTGAGGATTTAGGGTTTGCTGAAAATGGGAAAATCAGCCAAGATAACTAGTATGGCCGGTCGACCGCGCCCAGGGGACCGGTCGACCGCGCCTTAAGAGAAAAGCCTACTGCATTTCTTCGTAGGCAAAATTTGGACCCGCGGTCGACCGGGGGTCTGGGACCGATCTACCGGTCCCCTGTTTTTAGCCCAAGATTTGGATTTCTTTCTTTCCCTTTTCTTTTGGAGTTTTATTCTTAGGGGCTTTCTTAATGGGTTTATTATGAAGGGTTATGATATTAGAATAAGGGGATAGGGCCCTAGGTCGAATAGGGGCTTGCGGGCCTATGTTAAAAAAAATTGATTTAGGAGGATGGGATGCCTCTTTTAGCAATGAAGGAAATATGGGACTAAATTGATTGGTGGATTATCCTATTATGATGGAGGTGGGAAATCATAGATTGGTTGTAAATGGTAGAGATAGTCCCTTGTTGCTTAAGTAGGTATGAACAATGGAATTCTATTGAGATTAAGTTTTGGGGACCGAAGAGAGAGAGGGGTCACGTATCCTTAGAAATGTTTAAATTAAGGAACAATCGGTAACCCAATAGGAGTAAGGGTTCATAAGATCAATCGAACCATAGGTGAAATTGGGAACGATTTGGATCGTACTATCGACTAGAATGAGCGGTAGCATAAATTCTAGTTAGGATAGTTATACATAATTATGTGGAAGTAACCACTGGGATTCCAACACTTGAAATGAAGTTGGGATAAGTTGAGGTTTATAGACTATTAGTCATGTATAGGCCAATGGTCAAATAGTACTAAAGATAATTATGTACTTTCGAATATAGATGAAATGTGTAGTGATGGTTTCCTACACTAAACTTTGGGTGAAACCCCTAATGTTGGATATACACATGTATTTTTTTTTGGGGAGACTATTCATCATAAGGAAAAATAGATGAATATGCTTCAAGTGAGGGATTGTATTCACATATCGAGGTAAATTAAATGAGTTTGTGGTGACGGCTTGTATATAGAGGATTATGTATACTTATAGCCGAGATGATATATCTTATACATATGAACGAGGGTTAGTTTGTATATATATATATATATGGATATGTGAATATATGTATATATATCTGTATGAATATGAATATATGGATATATTTATGTTGTGAATATTTAAACCTTATGTGATGGTTTAATATTGGATCATATGATGGGATCATATGGATGTGTATATATTGTGCATGTGAATGATATATATACTTATTTGGTTAAGCATACCCCGCTCATGCTATCATTGGGAGCAGGGTGTGGATATTCCCCAGGTCATAGTCGTCCAGTGTGTTATTATGTGATTTATATTTTGGGGTGGGACGTGGTGGGTATGTCTCGTCTCATTGACCGGTTAGGAGCTATGGCCGCTTCCCGGGACGTTGTGTGCGTGAGTATATCACGAGGTGGGTGTCGTTGATCCCCACCAGGTGGTCCCCAGTATTGCTACGTGAGTCGGGCACTAGGAAGATGATAGCATGGTGCAGTTTATCGACGCTATATATAGCCGGGTATATAATGTGCATGTCCACTATACATCAGATATGATATGTACACTTGGTCATGGGTATGATTGATCGTATATATATATATATGGTTAGAATATATATATATATATATATATATATATTTATATATATCCTATAGATGAAAGGATATGGAATCTTGTTGGAGTACATCTTGGATGATTATGGTGTACTAGATTATTGGGGGTTGATGTATCGCATTTAAGGAATATTTCGGTTACATCATCCCAAGGATATTATTGGAGATTTTAAGTTTTTTTCTTAATGTAGTCTAAACCTAGTAGTTGTAGTAGTATAATATGATTTGTATGGCATAATGGATCTCTAGGATCGACATTGTCAAGGAGTAGTGTAACGGGGTGGTTCCTTGTTTGGATTTCGCTTTGCGAAACACCCCACGCACAAAACGTAGTGCAATGTTGAGATTAGAGAGAAGTTTTGTCAATAACAATTTGTATGCATGTTATTTAGTAATTAAATCCTATGATTAAACCCAATTATATATGGGTAACGTATTAAGAATTAAAATTAATTAAATTATAAACCGGAATCCATTAAGCTTTGTATGGCATATATGTTTATAAAAATAATTAAGTGTGTTTAGCAAAGGGGTGGATTCTTGGGTTAAGATAGGAAGGCAAATCTCGAGGGAATAGGCGGGGCCTATGTTAAGTTAGGTTGTCCTTATAATCGGGATAATTTAACTAAAATTTGAGGACGCGAATAGGTGCGCGCCGTTAGATGAGAGGTGAGTTGGGGTTTCACGAGAGTGCGATTCCACTTTAATTATGAAATAAGTGCACCGATATTTATTATGCACGGTTAACACACTTGCTATATATTTTTCACACTCGGGCTCTGACCCGTTTACTTTTCTCTCCTGCTTGTATATATATATTACTACAGGGGTCCTACCGCATGGATGCCGGATGACCTTCTATTCAGAGTCTTGAGAGTCGTGACATGTGCGGACTGTTGCAGGATGTATCTTGTAGTCGCTTCCTACTTCTTTAAAAATATAGGTAGGATTCATGTTGTATATCGGGTTTATACCCAAGGGATATTTATAGATGTGTATATTTATTCCATTTCATTCATTGTTTTGGCTGTGACCCGACAGCTTATTCGGGTTTACTTCCTTGTAAAATATTCAGTTGTAGTTATTTATTTCATTTTATTCTAGCATTTCATTTATCATAGTACTTTTATGCATCTTTCTTTCCTTTATTAGTAGTGCTATAGTGTTGGTCTGTTGTTTGTTGCATATTTTATTTAATTTTAACATCTTGCTTATATGATATCGGGTAATTAGTCCTATATTATATAGTACCGACAGTTGATGTTGAGACTGGACCATCTGAAACTCCTGATTTAATATAGTATAGGGCTGGCCACCCGTTATTATTTTAAGCGGGTTGTTACAGATGGTATCAGAGCATCAGGTTCTAGAGTCTTTAGGATCTGTGCGGGTTTTCTGCGTTCTTCCGTTAACGTTCTTGATATAAAGCCCTACTACTAGGACTGTTGTGTTCACTGCACTTATCTTCTTCTGTGAAGTGTATTCACTTGATCGACGTTTTGATAACAAGTTGCTTCCGTTTCAGACTTCGCCTAGATTATGTCGTCTAGGAAAGGACAAGATTAGAGATGCAATACCCATAACAGATTTTGGGTACGCTTTGATTTAAAGGGAATTGTTTTCCTCGATTCAAGCGGAAGTAAGAAAGGGTAAAATTTACTCGGATGGCGAATCTTGGACTTCGTAAGGTAAGTCTGCGGAGATGTATGTAGTGTAATCCTTGGGAGGTTTAGATTGAGAAACCCGTCAACTTTCGTTAGGAAGCCTGGTGATGCTGACTTTTACTGCTGGAAGGTAGGTGGCATTGTCCTATTGTTAGGAGTATCGTCTTTATTTAAGAAGGGCGTAAGAAATTGGAGACTCAGGTTTGTTGAGTGGGACCGAGGGAGTTTTCGGTAGTCGCAATCGCGTTTTGTCCTTCAAAATGGTTAGGAAGGATTTTGAGGATGATGTTTCTCTTATGGAGAAATAGGGTTCGGTAGAATGATTGTCCTGGAAGAAGTAGAGGACCCTGAGACGAGGTGAAACCATTGGACTATGGAAGTATAAGGTAGAGTACCTTTCTTTGGGTTTAAGTTACGCTTTGTGCGATATTGGGAACGTCGCGCGTAAGGTACGATGAGTAGTTAGCCGCTACACCGCTAGGGTGTATGAAATTTTCCTAGAGGAAGGAGTGAGTAAGTATGGCCTTTGTATGGCCTCTTTGGAGATAATACACCTTCTCGTAAAGAAATAGTAGGGAGTTGTGCTAGTGAATTTCGGAGGTGAGGATAATTGGAGTTTGCTAAGCAGCGATTATAAGACTATTGTCTTATGGATAAGCTAGGATAGGGAAGTTTTAGTATTCCAATGAGGGAAGAGCTTATTTTTACAAAAAGGTGTTGATATGATGTAGAGGAATTTTTCACTTGAGTCGTAGTTTGGTAGATTTATGTTGAGCGGATAATTTAGCTCATAGTTGTGCTAGTTTTGAGAACTAGGTATTGGCTAAAGTATTGTATTTGTTTAGGCCTTGTGTCCTAAACATAAGGTGTTTGTTTGGCGTGTCGAAAGACATGGCTTTGATTTATATCATATTGTTGTGTAGGCCTTCGGGCAATATCTAAAATATGAAAATCTTTTATAAAACCTTAACCCTGGTTCAACTAATCTCAATCCCCGACCTAGCTACACAGTAGTGTATCGGGAGGGTTCCTTGTTTGGATTTCGCTTGCGAGACCTCCCCCGCACGAAGGTAGCTAGCGTCAGGAATTGAGAGGAGTTCAACCATTGGGAATTTTCAAACTTTTATATATTTAGTATGTTGTTATAGATTATATTGCCGAGGGTTATATTATGATTTGAGGCTAATGGAGCCTGATTATAATCTTACGAGTGGAGCTCGGGGACGGGGTGTATGGGCGCCCTGGGTAGTAGTTTGTTTTAAAATCCATTTGGTTCGACGTGAGAACTAGAAAAGATCGGTATAGTGATCCTAAGGGTTGATGTAAGGACTAGATGAGATTGAGGTCCTAGTCATATCTTAAATTTCGCGGGCGAAATTTTTGTAAGGGGGGAAGTATGTAACAACCCTTGACTTTGGAGACTGATAAATTAAATTTTGGAAAAATAAAATTGAATTGAATTGGAGAATTTTAAAATTTGGGAATTGAGGCCCAAAAATGGAGAGCGTTTCAAAGTATTCCGGATGATGATTTTGAGGGTACCATCGATCCCGGAAGGGTCGAGATAGTCAAAATGACTGTCTTGGGTTTTATTTCGGCTCCGGAATGTTTTTAAGTCAGTTTGACTCGAATTAGAGTAAACGAGTCATTTAAAGTGTGTATTAACATTTAAAATTGGGTTTATTGTTTTAAAGGATTTAAGATGCTTACGGATCAAGCCTTCTCATTTGAGAGAAAGGGAGAAAAAGCCCTAGAGGGAGAAAGATGAGAGAAGAAGAAGAAAGGAAGAAAGAGGGGAGAAAAAGCTTGGAGATTCCGGCCCAAACGCGTCAACAAGGACGATTCAACCACTACAAAATCGAGGCAAGTATTTAATCTTGCTAAATAAGTCATTTGTGTATTTCATTTCATAATTTGTGGGTTAAAGAAATGGATTTTTGGGTATTAATAACAAAACCTAGATTTTGGGTACTAAAATGGAAATTTGATGTTTATACATAAGTTTAATGATGTATAATTTGTTGGGATGAAATGTAGGATGAGTTTACATGTTAAGAATATTATTGGGTTAAAGATTTGGGAGTTTGGTGATGATATTTGGGTGTTTGAGGATTTAGGGTTTGCTGAAAATGGGAAAATCGGCCAAGATAACTGGTATGGCCGGTCGACCGCGCCCAGGGGACCGGTCGACCGCGCCTTAAGAGAAAAGCCTACTGCATTTCTTCGTAGGCAAAATTTGGACCCGCGGTCGACCGGGGGTCTAGGACCGGTCGACTGGTCCCCTGTTTTTAGCCCAAGATTTGGATTTCTTTCTTTCCCTTTTCTTTTGGAGTTTTATTCTTAGGGGCTTTCTTAATGGGTTTATTATGAAGGGTTATGATATTAGAATAAGGGGATAGGGCCCTAGGTCGAATAGGGGCTTGCGGGCCTATGTTAAAAAAAATTGATTTAAGAGAATGGGATGCCTCTTTTAGCAATGAAGGAAATATGGGACTAAATTGATTGGCGGATTATCCTATTATGATGGAGGTGGGAAATCATAGATTGGTTGTAAATGGTATAGATAGTCCCTTGATGCTTAAGTAGGTATGAACAATGGAATTCTATTGAGATTAAGGTTTGGGGACCGAAGAGAGAGAGGGGTCACGTATCCTTAGAAATGTTTAAATTAAGGAACAATCGGTAACCCAATAGGAGTAAGGGTTCATAAGATCAATCGAACCATGGGTGAAATTGGGAACGATTTGGATCGTACTATCGACTAGAATAAGCGGTAGCATAAATTCTAGTTAGGATATTTATACATAATTATGTGGAAGTAACCACTGGGATTCCAACACTTGAAATGTAGTTGGGATAAGTTGAGGTTTATAGACTATTAATCATGTATAGGCCAATGGTCAAATAGTACTAAAGATAATTATGTACTTTTGAATATAGATGAAATGTGTAATGATGGTTTCCTACACTAAACTTTGGGTGATACCCCTAATGTTGGATATACACATGTATTTTTTTTTGGGAGACTATTCATCATAAGGAAAAATAGATGAATATGCTTCAAGTGAGGGATTGTATTCACATATCGAGGTAAATTAAATGAGTTTGTGGTGACGGCTTGTATATTGAGGATTATGTTTACTTATAGCCGAGATGATATATCTTATACATATGAACGAGGGTTAGTTTGTATATATATATATATATATGGATATGTGAATATATGTATAAATATCTGTATGTATATGAATATATAGATATATTTATGTTGTGAATATTAAAACCTTATGTGATGGTTTAATATTGGATCATATGATGGGATCATATGGATGTGTATATATTGTGCATGTGAATGATATATATACTTATTTGGTTAAGCATACCCCACTCATGCTACCATTGGGAAGTTTCCGCGCAGAGGGTGAGCATCCTGGCTTAAGGAGCAGAGTGAGGATATTCCCCAGGTCATAGTCGTCCAGTGTGTTATTATGTGATTTATATTTTGGGGTGGGACGTGGTGGGTATGTCTCGTCTCATCGACCGGTTAGGAGCTATGGCCGCTTCCCGGGACGTTGTGTGCGTGAGTATATCACGAGGTGGGTGTCGTTGATCCCCACCAGGTGGTCCCCAGTATTGCTACGTGAGTCGGGCACTGGGAAGATGATAGCATGGTGCAGTTTATCGACGCTATATATAGCCGGGTATATTATGTGCATGTCCACTGTACATCAGATATGATATGTACACTTGGTCATGGGTATGATTGATGGTATATATATATATGGTTAGAATATATATATAGATTTATATATATCCTATAGATGAAAGGATATGGAATCTTGTTGGAGTACATCTTGGATGATTATGGTGTACTAGATTATTGGGGGTTGATGTATCGCATTTAAGGAATATTTCGGTTACATCATCCCAAGGATATTATTGGAGATTTTAAGTTGTTTTCTTATTGTAGTCTAAACCTAGTAGTTGTAGTAGTATAATATGATTTGTATGGCATAATGGATCTCTAGGATCGACATTGTCAAGGAGTAGTGTAACGGGGTGGTTCCTTGTTTGGATTTCGCTTTGCGAGACACCCCACGCACGAAACGTAGTGCAATGTTGAGATTTGAGAGAAGTTTTGTCAATAACAATTTGTATGCATGTTATTTAGTAATTAAATCCTATGATTAAACCCAATTATATATGGGTAACGTATTAAGAATTAAAATTAATTAAATTATAAACTGGAATCCATTAAGCCTAGTATGGCATATATGTTTATAAAAATAATTAAGTGTGTTTAGTAAAGGGGTGGATTCTTGGGTTAAGATATGAAGGCAAATCTCGTGAGAATAGGCGGGGCCTATGTTAAGTTAGGTTGTCCTTATAATCGGGGTAATTTAACTAAAATTTGAGGACGCGAATAGGTGCGCGCCGTTAGATGAGAGGTGAGTTGGGGTTTCACGAGAGTGCGATTCCACTTTAATTATGAAATAAGTGCACCGATATTTATTATGCACGGTTAACACACTTGCTATATATTTTTCACACTCGGGCTCTGACCCGTTTACTTTTCTCTCCTGCTTGTAAATATATATTACTACAGGTGTCCTACCGCATGGATGACGGATGACCTTCTATCCAGAGTCGTGACATGTGCGGACTGTTGCGGGATGTATCTTGTAGTCGCTTCCTACTTCTTTAAAAATCTAGGTAGGATTCAGGTTGTATATCGGGTTTATACCCAAGGGATATTTATAGATGTGTATATTTATTCCATTTCATTCATTGTTTTGGCTATGACCCAACAGCTTATTCGGGTTTACTTCCTTGTAGAATATTCAGTTGTAGTTATTTATTTAATTTTATTCTAGCATTTCATTTATCATAGTTCTTTTATGCATCTTTCTTTCCTTTATTAGTAGTGCTATAGTGTTGGTCTGTTGCTTGTTGCATATTTTATTTAATTTTCACATCTTGCTTATATGATATCGGGTAGTTAGTCCTATATTATATAGTACCGACAGTTGATGTTGAGACTGGACCATCTGAAACTCCTGATTTAATGTAGTATAGGGCTGGCCACCCGTTATTATTTTAAGCGGGTTGTTACAATAACAAATCCTCTATTGAATAAAACTCCACCTTCCCGTACATATCTTGCCGCTTTGTAAGGAAGTCTTTGTGCTTCCTTGGGGTTTTCCAGTAGTGCGTCGGTCTCTAAATATGCTCTGATGGGGCCCATCCAAGACGGACCCATGTTCAATCCCATTACAAGCATACACTCTTCCGCGATGTTGCATTGTAATAAGATCTCAACAGGAACGGTTATGTTTTGCCCCAACGCCCAATTCGTTGGAGCACCCTCCAATCAACCTTGATCCGAATAAAGGTGATAAAATGGTAATAATGGCAAACACAATAAAGATGTAAATAAGAGAGACAACACAAGATATATGTGGTTCACCAACTTAACTATATTCACGAAGAGGCCTGATTCCACTATATTTGAAGAAATTACAAATACAATAGAGAATATACAAGGATAAATCACATACCCTCTACTCTCCTACCCAAATTCCGAATAGCCATTGTACATTAAATCTCCACCAAAGTGAATTTAAGTCTTAAGCCAAGAACGCTTTCAATCTCTTGCCTTCAAGTGTTTCTCATGAACCCAATCCCGTGTATCCCCCTTTCATGTAAACCGGTGAGAACTCTCCCATACATTACATCTTAAGCACACCTACCATACATGAAACACTCACACTCACTCCCTTCTTCCACCTTTGAATAACACCCATGGGTGAGAGGGAAAAATCACTCACCTCTCACCCCAAACCCTCACCTTTGAAAGAAAACTTGGAGAAAACTCTCTTGTTGGAGTTGGCATGTTTTAAACTATGGCTAAAACCTTCCTTAAGTAAAGAGAAAAAGGCAACAGTACCCTGTTTATGAACAGTAAAACCGCGTATGAACAATGCTACATGTATGAACAGTACCCGCACAAAATTCAAGCCAAACTGCGGTTTTCCAGTGTCCGGCTCTCGTAGCTGACGCCAGACGAGCTAATGCATCTGCTTGGGGATTTTCAATTCTTGGAATTCTGATCGGATGCACGGTCGTGAACCTTGGCAGTAACACTTTCACCTGAGTATTTTGCCATAGTCTCCTCTCTTGCTTCATAAACTCCAAGCACCTAGTTCACAACTAATTGAGAATCACTGTGCGCTGATAATTGCTCGGTGCCCAGTGACGATGCTAGTCCCAGTCCTATTGAAGCTCCATATTTTGCCTCGTTATTGGAGGCTTCAAAGTTAAACCTGAGAGCATACTCCATATCTGTCCCATCATACTCCATATCTGCCCCATCAGGTTTTGTAATGATCAGTCCAGCTCCACTGTCGTCGGCACATGATGAGCCATCCACAAACAAATGTCACACCAAAGGTTCCTTCTCAAAGTTGCCTTCAACCAAAGAATCATTTTTAAACATTTTTTTTCATTTGCTCCAAGTCCCGAGCTCTTTTTTCCTATCGCGCCGATGACTCTGGTCTCTCACTATTCTGATCGGCAAGCTTCTCTATTGTTTACTCGGCTGGCTTCTCCTCGAAGGTGAACTCAGCTATAAAATCGGCCACAGCTTGGCCCTTAATTGTTGTTCTAAGCTCATACAAAATGCCATACTCTCCCAGTTATGCGACCAAGCCATCAGCATGCCATGTTTTTCAGGCTTGTGGATAGCTTGATGAGGAGGTAGGTCTGTATACACCACGATTGTAAGGCCCTAGAAGTATGGCTTCATCCTCCGGAAAGCCTCAATCAAAGCTAGTGCCAACTTCTCCGATTTAGGGTATCGAATTTCAGCTCCACGGTACGCTTTGCTGGTGTAATTTACCTGCTTCAGCACTCTATTTTCTGGACGCACCACTCGGACACCGCCAGGTATAAATACAGCTTTTCACCAAGGATTGGCATTGACAACAAAGGCGCGAATCCGAGATATTTCTTCAACTCCAGAAAGGCTTTATCACATTCGCCATTCCACTTGAAGGTCTTTCTGAGCACCTTGAAGAATAGAAGACACCGATCAGTTGCCCTTATAATAAACATGTTTAGAGTCGCTACTCGTCTAGTCAGACTTTGGATCTCCTTCTTGCTTTTGAGAAGTTGGATATTGATCAACGCTTCGATCTTGTCGTGGTCGGGCTTTATGCCCCTCTGATTAACAATAAAGCCGAGGAACTTTTACATAAACTTCCATGATTTACCCAATCTATGTCGTGGTCGGGCTCTATGTCGTTGTCGGATGCCTTTCTGCTCTTCGTCAGCATGTCATTTACATAAACTTCCATGATTTACCCAATCTGCTCCCTAAAGACGACCAGCCTTTGGTACGTTGCTCTAGTGTTTTAGAGCCCGAAGGGCAAAATGTTGTAGCATTATGTACCTCGACTGGTGATGAACGAGGTCTTCTCCCGATCGTCAGGTCTTATCCTTATTTGATTGTACCCCAAATATGCATCCATGAAGCTGAGCAGCTCGTGCCCAATGGTGGCGTCGACCAGTTGGTCAATTCGAAGTAAAGGGTAATGATCCTTTGGACAAGCTCCGTTGAGGTCATTGAAATCGATGCACATACGTCATTTATCGTTCTTCTTTCGGACCATAACAACATTGGAGAGCCAATCTGGATACTCACATCCTCGATGAAGTTTGTTTTCTTCAATTTCTCCACCTCTTCTTGAATAGACATAGTTTTCTCTTGGCAGAACATGCGACGTTTCTGCTTGACGGAATTCACGTCTTTCACAATGCTGAGTTCATGGCAGAGGACAGCTAGATCTATTTCGGACATGTCATCATAGCTCCAGGCGAACACATTCTTTCTCCACCTTGGAAAATTTGCTAATTCCTTCTTCAGAGTTGGATTCAGCGACGAGCCGATCTGGGCTGTCTTTTCAGGATACTCGTTGTCCAATATTACTGGCTCAATCTGCTCTACCCCTTCATCAGTGACCTGTTTATCGTCACCTCGAAGATCTAATGTCTCGATCTGATAAGTAGTGGTCAACTTATTATTTCCTTCTACTCTGCAGATTTGTAGTAGCTTTCTCGTGCTTCCACTTGATTTTTTTTCACAATTATAGCGCCATAGCTTGTTGGGAACTTCAAACACTAATGGACGGTGGAGAAAATAACTTCAAACTTCTTCAGGCCCATTCTGGCGAAGATAATATTATAAGTCGATGCTACGTTCTTGTCAAGGACGAAGAAAAACATCATCTGTGTTCGCCAGATCGGTCATCTCCCAAGAATGACTTCCATTTCAATTGTTCCCGAGGGGTAAATTCTTAGCGTTTGACATATGACTTAACTGTTAATAAATTAATTGATTGAGGAATGGTCTTATCACTATAATTTAATTGCTTTTGTTGCCTATTCTACTAATGAGTCCAAAACTGCAAATAGTCATCCATTATGTTTGTATTATTGCTACTGGGCCTATGGCTTCTTCTTTTTCATCGATATTTGCAACTTCCATTGGTTGCAATTTCATCAACAGCATGTGTCATTAACATGAATGTTGTATGAAACAGGGGAAAGTATCGTGAGATGCAAAGACAACAACAAAGGATATTGGGCCATAAGTTAATTTAAATGGGGTGAACCAACAAGGTAAATTCACTACTTTTGGTTAGTTATCCGAGATTATATTTTTAAAGAACTACTAATTCATACTATATCTTTAAAGAGCATGGGCCTTTAATGGAAATATGCCGAGGTTAATACATGGATGTTTAAAAGAGCAATTGAGGCGATGTATCCATAAATTTTGGGGTGATGACACTTTTTTTGTATAGGCATTTATTTTTGTAATCAATAGGATCTAGACTATGTTGGGTTAATGTTTATATAAGTATTTTGGTGTCTTCCTTCGTATAAGTTTGGCCTCTCCAGATTGGGATAATATTGGAGTAAGATTTATTATGTTGGCTACCGTGATACTTTTTTCTCGCTCAAGCCATCTGTTTGCTAGCTATACAAGAACACGATATAAGTTTAAAAACTATTTTTTGCCACCAAAAATTAAAAATTATTTTCGTGATATTTATTTTTGGGGATTAATTGAATTAAATGTGTATTAATTGGAAATTAATCCGGCTAAAAATATTAACGAGATGTGAGTTAGTATTTGATTATAATGTGTATATTTGGCAATATATGAATATTGGAAATATTGAAATTGTCGCGAGATTGAAATACGACAATTTGGGAAATTTTGTTGGGACGCGCGTGACAGTCGCGTCAGGAATATAATTATTTGAATTAAAAAGTGAATTTTATTTTTATCACCCGTATGGTCATTTTGAGTGCGCCAACGCGTTCGGAAGGGTCGAAATAGTCAGAAAACACTAGCCGGGGGTTAAGTTTGGGTCCCGGGGCATTATTGGGCCATACCGGTAACTTATAGGGGCATTTCGGTAATTTCGGAAATTGGGTAATTAAAACCCACGAAAATTAGAGTTAGAAATCTGACTTAGTCTCAACCCACTAAGCCATTTCCAACCCCAATTTAGGTAGTGGGCTACGGGAGAGGTTTAGAAACCTTAAAACTTGGCAAAAACCAACCCCACCTCCATTATCACCTTGAGAAGAACCTTGAGAAGAACTTATAGAGAGAGAGAGGAAGAGAAGAATTCTGCACAGAGAGAGAGAAGACAATCCAACCTTCAAGATTCAACCTCAAATTCAGAGAAAGATTAGAGGCAAGTGGTTTAATTACAATTGATTCAATGCCATGCTTTTCCATGTTTAGGAATTATCGAATTTATCTTGGAAGATGATATAGACCCATGAATCGGAAGTTTAAAACTATGAATTATGTTAGGGACTGCATGTAGTAACAATCTGGACGAATTATGAATTCAAAATTATGACCCTTGATGATTTAAAAACGGATTTAAGAAGAGGTGTATTAATGTTCTTGAAAGAATTAGAAAACTAGGGTTCTTGATGAAGATTGATCCATATATAGCCCTTGGTTGATGAATTATTGGTTTTAGAACGTTATTAATGTTGTAGGATGGTTGTATGATGATACTATAACGTTATATTAGAGATTCATGCATTAAAAGTATGTTTTGGGATGATTTGAAAACTGCAAAACGAAGCAGTCCGTAGCCATACCTGGTGCATTCGATCGATTGATGTTCATCAGTCGATCGATCGACCACCATCGATCGATCGAAGGAAAAGGTCGATCGATCGACCTTCCCAGAATGAGTAAAGTTTTTCCCTATTTAAATTTTAATGATGTTAACCTTTGGATAATATTGTTGGAGACCGTATGAATACCCTTAACCTTAAGGAAGACCAGTAGGCATGGTTATGAAATTTGGACCTTAATTAGAATTCAATTTGAGGAATTATTCTAAACTAATGAAATTCGATAAGTGAGATAATATTTGGGTTAATAGTGTAAATTTGAATAATTTGATGAAATGAGGTTTGGGGCAGAAGTAAGGACCTTAGGAATAAAGATGTTATACGTGGGAATAATAGGAACTTGATAATCTATTTTAGATATGTTTTAAGTATAAGAAACTACGACGTGAGACGTGTCGACAGTTTAACTTTTATATTATCGGGAGACGTAAAATATACAAATTTGGAATAATGGTATAAGGATGTAGAGTATACCTTTATTAATATTGAATTATCTAAGATGTGTGAATGCTTAGTATATGATTTTTATATGTATGACATACCTACCATACTTGCTATCACGGGAGGTTACGTTCGCTTAGGGCCTTATTATCCTTGTGTTGCCCGGATTTAGATTGGTACCTCGAGGACATAGTTCAAGAGAACGACTTATTTGTGAGTTAATAAGCCAGCTGACTATGGAGCGTAGGTATGTACGTGACCATGGATATGTAGAATTATGTTCGCCCCCATTTTTGTGTGTGGTGTTTATTCCAACAATTCCTGAGAGATTCGGAATTTGTGATCCTTATGTACGTGATGTACCGGGATGAATAGCAGAGTATGTGTGCACCGCAGCTTAGCCTTTGGGTGCTTGTATTGTATATTTATGATGTGAATAATATACGGTTAAATGAAAAGGAAATTGCTATGTTAATTTGTGGGTATAGTAATTGTAATATTATGAAAAGATAAAAGGGGACAGATATCAATAAATGGTTTTGTTAATAATTGGGAATCCGAGAATTAAAGTAGAACTCTCTATTTAATTGTCAATGATGGAATTAAACGTGAACCGAGTAGAAGTGTTAGAAACTCTTTGGAACTAGATAGTTATGAGAAAACACATGAATGGGTACAGGAATGTTAGGAGTGCACAGTTAGACGAGAGGTGAGTATTTCATGTGAGAGCACGTCTTAACATGTATTTTGCATTTATTGTTTTAAATGTTGTTAAAGCACTTGTTGTTTTCAAAATACTCTCCACTTTCGGGCTCTAACCCGTTTGCTTTCAAATCTATTTTTGTAAAAACCATTTTAGGTGCCCAGCCACAAGGACACCATGCTTAGGATCCTCATTCAGGTGACGAGCTGTAGCTGTTTGTGGAAGTTACAGGACATTGATTATAGACGCTTCATCTATCTTGACTCTATACTCAGTATTTATCAATTGTAGGGCATGTCGCCCATTTCTTTTAGAGGCATTTCATTTATTTCAGTTATTCAGACTTCGGGCAAGTAATTAATTCAGAATTCAGACTTGTCTTATTATTTTCAGTTGTGGGATTGTTGTGAGGAGTTTTCCTCCGGACTTATTACTATTGTTGGTTATTTCATTACTTCGTTGTGGTGAATGGATTTATGTTGTTCTTCCATTATTCTTTTATTGCATGTTAATCAGACTTAACTTAAAATTTGGCAACTTACTTTTTAAATACTAGGTGATTAGTAATCATTAAAATGTTTTCGACAGTGATGCTATTAACTGGATCAACTTGGCATTTTGTATTAATTTAATAAAGGAGTAGCTACCCGGTATTTAATTAGTCGGGGTGTCACAGGGTCATGCCATAAACAAGGGTAAAACCTAGTGTGCGTATATGTGTGTGTGTGTGTGTGTGTGTGTGTGTACTATAGCCCTATTTGGTTGCACAAATTGTTTAATTATGTAAATTGGTTCATTGTGAATTAGAGGTCGTACCTTAGTACAATAGCAAGTGACCAAGCCCACGCTATAGTTGGTCTCGAGTTCGACACATGGGAGCAGCCTCGCCATATATGGGAGTAAGGTCAGCCGACATCTGCCTCTCTCAAGCGCTGCAGTTAAGCGAGAGCCTTATACACTGGGTACGACCTTTATCGATTCATTGTGAATTAGTGAATTACAAATGAGTGGATTTGAAATGAGTTTAAATCCAATTTTACAAAATGTTTGGTAATCTGAAATTCATGTTAAGGTTCAATCAGGAAAAAGAAGTGTTCTAAAAGGCTCGCTTAAGCTCTGCCTAGGCACGCCTAGGGTTGAGACTTAGGAGAAGCGCCTTCGCCTTATTCTTGATAAAAGGCTTAAGGCGCACATTTTTTTGAAAAAAACACTTTAATGAAACGATATCGCCTTTCAAAACTTTTTTTACAAACCGGACCAAAATCTCGTCAAAAACAATCAAAAGACAAATGGTATCCCAAACTTCTCCGCCTCTTGTCCAAAAAAAAGCCTAATACTACCGACCGACTTCCGACTAAAAGTTTATTTGTTTCATTTGAAAGATGAAAAATACATTTCTCATATATAATCATTTTGTTGATTATTGATTATAGATTACTGGATAATTATTTATATTGATTATTGGATGATTAAAAATACATTTTGTATATTGATTATAACGTATGCATATGAGAAAGATGGCTACCAAACATACGGATATATTTTCAAAATTCAAGGTATATATTGTTTTATTATATTACTAGCTTTAGAATAATTAAAATAATAAAAAAAGGGAAAACGCCTTTTAACGCCTAGGCTTCTAAGGTTTGAGGCTTGAGGCTTGACCTCTACGCCTCGACCACGCCTCACGCCTTTTAGAACCTTGGGAAAAAGTTTAAAACGAATGGAGATTGAGAGAGAGAGAGCTTATGGATAGGGATGAGCATATGTGAAATGCTCCTATTTCAAATGGATGCATTTCACGTTTTTGGTGAAATGCTCCAATTTTAGATTTTACATATGAGCTACAATTGGACAATTAATGAATCATTTCATTAATGAAACCAAACACAATTAATGGGCTAATTTGTAAATGAGTCAACTTATAATTGGATCAATTTACAATTTGGGGATGACCAAACAGCGCCTATATCAATGAAATAAAACATAATAGTTTCATCGAAAGCATAATTAGAATTACTTACACATTAAAATTTAAAAATTTAATAGATAAAATCAGATATACAAAAATGCACAGACAAAATCAAATATAAATACATTTGCAGTTTATCTGATATATAACTACTAGGAATAAATTAAATTTAATAAAACCATAAATATAAAAAGAAACAAAAATTTGTGGATAAAGTTCGATTAGGTTGGGGGGGGGGGGGGGGGGTCGTTTGAGAAACCTACTCATTTTGTTATTAATATTCGTCTCTAATTTTTTTTAAGTTAATCATTCAGGTCCTATTTGGTTGTGCAAACTGTTTAATTATGTAAGGCCCCGTTTGGCTGCACCAAAATTGTATATTGGTTCATTTATGAATTGACTCATTTACAAATTGACCCATTAATTGTGTTTGGTTTCATTAATGAAATGATTCATTAATTGACCCATTTTAGCCGGTATGTAAAATCTGAAATTGGAGCATTTCACCAAAAACGTGAAATGCATCCATTTGAAATAGGAGCATTTCATATATGCTCGTCCCTATTCGTAAGCTCTCTCTCTCTCTCTCCATTCGTTTTTAACTTTTTTCTTGATTATGACTTTAAAATCAATTTCAGATTATCAAACGTCGCTTAAAATTGGATTTAAACTCATTTCAAATCCACTCATTTGCAATTCACAATGAACCGATTTTAGGTCATGCTTGGTTGCGCAAATTGTTTAATTATTTAAATCGGTTCATTGTGAATTGCAAATGGGTGGATTTGAAATGAGTTTAAATCCAATTTTACGCGACGTTTGGTAATCTAAAATTGATTTTAAAGTTATAATCAGAAAAAAATTAAAAACAAATGGAGAGAGAGAGTTAGCTTATGGATAAGGATGAGAGCTTACGGATAGGGATGCGCATATGGATGCATTTCACGTTTTTGGTGAAATGCTTCAATTTCAGATTTTACATATGAGCGAAAATGAGTCAATTAATGAACCGTTTCATTAATGAAACCAAACACAATTGATAGGTCAATTTGTAAATGAGTCAATTTATAAATGGAGCAATTTACAATTTTGGGGCAACCAAACGAGGCCTCATTTTTCTAAATTATTGAACATTTCAGCCCGTTTCAAGTTTTCAAAATACTAAAACTACCCCCCGAGCGTGTCAAAAATCGCGTCCCCGGCGAGTCCAAAAAAACATTTCCGTACCCAAAAAAAGGACACTAGTGTACGAGCGTGTCCTGTGTCCGACATGTGTCAAATTGGATTAGCTTGTTTGATAGAAAAATACCAAGAAGCCAACTCACTTGTGCCAAACTCATAGATAGTAGCATCCCTATACAACTAGGGAATCAAGTTGTAAGTAAGCTAGAAAAGCATGTCCAACCTTGACTACCCATATCCAAACAAATATGAATAGTTTGATTTAGAATTAACTTTCCTGCCGAACAAAACACCAAAATGTGGTGGAATTGGATAAGCCAAAAGTGATTCCTTGTTGAGTTGAAACTCGGAAATCTAACGAGGCGAGGCGATCCGATCATAGTAATAAATAAAAACAATCTAATCCTCTTTGATATGCATGTGTGAATATTTACAAGTGATAACAAACGCCTAAGAAATATGAGAAAATAGATGAGAGAGAGGTGTAACCTCGGCTCCGTTAAAACGGAAGGTAGGACCTCCGTTACTGGGCGGTCTCCCCATTAGCTAGATCAGCACAGCTACACACTTCCCTCACCACCACCCTTTTAAAAATTAGGAAAGAGAGGGGCTGGAATTGGGATTGCCGTTGGTATTTCGAGCTTCCTTATATACTTGCTAGTTGGTGTTGGTGCCATCAAAATAAATATACATTAAATAAATTATCAAATATTAAAAAGTTCTTTAAATATTTTTTAATGCATATTTAGTTTAAATTTTTTATTTTATATTAAAAAGTTTCATATTCTCTTATTTTTAAATAAATATTAAAGTTATTCAATTCTCGTTTAATGAATGTAAATAAAGAAAAATAATCCATACATAATTTTTTTTTAATAAAAAAAAATTTACATTGGTAATCTAAAGTACATAATTTGCAACCTAATAATTATAAGAATATACATTAAACATGAAACTTATTATTTAAAAATGACAAAGTTTGTATGAGATATCACATGTATTAAAATATATTATTGTAAAGAAATAAATGTAAGATACAATGAAATTCAGACTTGCGAGTAGGCTCATGCTTGATACGCTTAAGAGGAATAGTGGGCTTTTTTTGTTATCTATTTAGAACTTTAATAAAATAAATATGGAATTGATCATAATCAATCTAAATTGTAGATTCTATGAGTAAGGGAAAGGAGGCCTTAGACTATTGAATAAATATGAAAGAAAATATTCTTGCAGATCAAAGTCGGAGTCCTATATGGAAATTTGATTAACTTTCGTGTTGACTTTATGTTTGTATCTAAGAATAGTTCATTCTCTGATAGGTAAAAGTTATTATGGAAACCAAATTATGATTGCGCGACAGTCTGTTTAATTGTAGTTTTTATGGGAACGGTTTTCATTTGAGTGATGCAGGTATTCCTCAATCACCCTTTAGTTAAATGTAATACTCAACATCCTTGGTTGGTTAGTAGGGCAAATATGACACAGCTTCATGCCTAATGGATTTATATTATAGTAGATGTTTTTTCCAACCCACGTAAATTTAAAAGTAAATTATCTATTTAGCCTCTAATGTTTTTGACAATTTTGTGGGGTTTTAATGCTTTTTTTACATACTAAGACCTTAGAGCTTACCAATTGACACAATCATCTATTTAGGTCGTTAAACTAATGTCTTCTTACATCTGCAAGGCACGTGATTTGCCATTTAGGGGCTTAAACATCTTTTTCGCATCACTATTATACGATCTTAAGTTAGAAATAATGGGTGGACATAAAATCTACCAACCTGAGAGTTTGCCTCTCGACGGTAGCTACCCAATTAAAAAATAATTCACCTAATTCAAAAAAAAAGGTTTGTTAATTTATTATTACAAAAAGAGTTTAACAATCCAAAAGTCTATGTGACAAAATATTTTACTAAGTTTTAGAATCTCTCGAGCTTTATCTTAATAATTAAGACAATGATTTCAAAAGATACGAAAAGAGTAAAATAAGCACAAGACTAGATGTACGAGGGAAAAACCCACTAAACGAAAAAGCTCGAGCCGATAAGAACAAAAACGCACTATGGTACAGTTTTACAACTGGAATAAATGGACTTACAACCTCAAGACGCTACAAACAACTATATATTATTTCTCACCATATTCTCCGTAAAGAGCGCTAGCAGCTGGAGTACGTCGCACAACCGCAATCGATTTTGGTCCGTAATCAATGTCTTCAAATCCTCTGGCTAAAACTTTTCTTCTTCAAAGTGGAAGCAACTTCGTTATTATGGGACAAAACCTTCAAGCAACCAAAATATTTGTAACACCCCGCCTAATTAAATACCGGGTGGCCAGTCCCATACCAAATTAACACAGAATATACAGTTGGCTCATTCTTAGCATCACTGTCGAAAACATTTACAACTCAACCAATACCCAATTAAGCTGGTGTTAAAAACTTTCCAAATTTAAATTTCAACAAAACTATTTTTAGTTTAAGAATAACACTACACATTTTATACTACAACACTGATAACACAATAAATAACTCAAAAGAATTTAAATGCAATTGGAATAAACATTCCCAAATAATATAAATCATTTACAATAATCCCAACAATGTTAAATGTATTAAAAAGTCCCGAATATAATAGTATTTAACCCCGATAGAAAAAGATAACTGAATCCTTTGGGCGACATGCCCTAAATAAGAATACTGTTAATCAAAAAGATGATAGGAGTCTAAGCAAAACTCCATAGCTCCATAGCTCGTCACAATCAACTAAGGTTGGCGTCCATGTTGCTGGACACCTGATATAGAAGATACAATAGAAAAGAAAATATGCAAGGAAACGGGTCAGAGCCCGAATGTGTAGATGATTTTTAAAACAGTAAGTCTTTAACAAGTGCAATAAAGCATTTATTATGTACATGTTAGATCCAACTCTCACTTGTTATTCTCACCTCTCAACTAGAGTGCACACTTAACGTTTCCTATTAACTTCCTAGTTAATGGTTCCTCTACCAGTTCCATAATACAATTCCATTCCAATGTCATAATCCCCGTATGTCCCATACCATACGTCACATTATTATTCATTTACATTTCTCCTTTATATGATTAGTTTCTCATTAACATGAATCATTTCTCATTAATATGAATTAAGTTTTTCAATAAACATTCATTAACTTAATTCCATTATCTTTCTCTATTCACCGTTATCTACAATTATCACCGTAGATAGATATAACCATAATAAATATCCATTCGTTCATTTAATCCATTATATATATATATATATTCATATATAATACGGCACCCCGAGTCACAGCTGCGGTGCAATGCATTACTCTGCTATCATGTCCCATCATCGCAGGTCACCGAATAGGGGACTAAAGGTTCGGTAAGGATTTCACGAACCACAAACAATAACAAACAAATTGGAGGCGAACATAGTTCTCGTATCCATGGGTCACGCACATACCTACGTACCCACAGTCAGCGGACTTATCCACTCCCCGATAAGTCTTTCATAGACCTATGTTCTCGAGCGACAAATCAAAGATCCCATGAATTTATCAGGATATGACTGCCCTCATGCGCAAACCTCCCACCGATAGCAAGTAAGCTAGGTATGTCATACACATAAATCATAAATCATCAATCAATCAAATAGGTATTATCATACCTATAGTATAATATCAATAAGGTAATATCACTACCCTAAGATATTTCCCATACGTATCATTATATCTCTTTTAAATTCCACGTATCATATCTTTACTTCATAATTTAATTATCCTCGCATCCTATAACATCTTTCCACTTCCGACGTCGTTAAGGTTCATGCGCGGAGCGTCTCGCAAAGCGAAATCCAAACAAGGAACCCCTCCAATACACTACTACTTAACTTTGTCGATCGAGGAGGTCCGACAACTTTAATTATGCAATCGGGATAACCTCATACCCTCTTTCAACCAAATGTGTTCTAAACTCCCATCTCTATCCAGGAGACACACCATTACGCTCTTGTATTACACTCTGTCCTTGCGAAATCAATAATGAGCTTAAACTCAGTCCTTGATGTTCAAATTGTAACCCTAAGGCTACCCTCACTCAATACACAATATTCAAATAGGTTTTTCCTCAACATATATTCAGTAAGAAGTCACTAATATCCTACTGGTCCATAACATTATTTCTCCCGAATTATTACGAATTAAACTCTCCTTTCAATTAGGGTTAAAACCAATAGTTCCAAATCTATTATAAACACATATTCTTTCACTTAGGATTAAACCCTCTTGTAAACTTAAGGATACCCAGGTGTTATATTAAATCATCCCTACTGGTCCTATCTTTAATCCTCATACATCCCCATTTGGAATTTAACAAATGAATCTAGCAACCGAAATTCCATTCAATATAATTTTCATCATTTTAATCACTTGAATCCAAATCAAATTAATTCAAATCTTATCAAGGGTTTACTGATATTTTCTAAGTCCCATAATATCCAAATAATAATCACTAAAGATCCACAAAAGTTTTGGGATAAGAATCAACAATTAAAAAGAAGCAACTTTACATATTCTGGGGAGGTCGATCGATCGAAGGCAGGGGTCGATCGATCGATCCCTCAGGTCACAGCCTGGTTTTCTGCATTTTCTGCATCTACGGGTTTAGCAACTTATGATCATTTAAACCTTCATCTAAACATCCCAAATGACTTATAATCTTTACTACATGATATATCAACATATATGAACGATTTCCAATACTCTAAACATCCTAGAATCATCAAGGGATTGGATTAAAAAGCATGTTTATCTCCTCATTTTCCAGAAAATCATCAACATATTAACTTCAAGAACACATCAATGGTTTTCATAATTTCTTCAACAGTTTCATGACTATTTCGTGGATTATTATCAACCTAAAACATGAGTTTAATTCCTATATCATTTCAGTTTCCAGAAATCCATTTAATACTCCATTATTTCTTCCAAACATGAATAATCTTCTCTTTTCATACTATTCTAAAATGGACAATATACAAACTTAAATTGCCATTATTAAACACTTGCCTTTACTGAAGGTCTGATCCTTTGGTGTAGTATATTTCAGTTGGTTGTCCCTTCTCCGGTCAACCTCCGGTGGTGGTTGGTGGTGGTGAACCTTGGTTCTTGTTCTTTTCCTTCCCAAGTAGGCTTTTCCCTTCCCAAGCACCCTTTCTCTCTTACTAGGAAGATGGCCTCTTTACTTTGTGTAGAAGAGATGAAATGAACCTACATACACTAATCTCCAAATACTTATAATAAGACAAAACCCGAAATCACTATTCATCCCCCTTGTAAAAATAACCAAAATGCCCTTTTGGGTTGTCTTTTCATTTCTAAATGACTCGAGACTCAAAATTAACATCCAAATAGACTTTTCTGACTATTTCGAACCTTCCGGACGCAACGACGCAGTCTAAATGACTATAAGGTCGATAGAAAATAAATTTCCTTTTTAATTTAAAAAATTAGTCCCGACACGTCCCATACCGCGTCTGACTAAAAATTCAAATTACCGAATTTATATCATACCGTCATATCAATGACATCACATTCATATATTACCTAAATATCTTTAAGTAATATTCAGAATCATTCATTTTAATATCCACAATTCGGATAAAACCCAAATGAATTAATTTATAATAAGACCCAATTAATCCATTAATTTAAAATATAACCCATTTTAAAAGTCATTAAAATTACGGGGTATTACAATATTACATCCATGATATTTGAGGAAATCCTATAGATATGTGTGTTGGGATGTTGGCAAAGGTGTGGTGCTTTAAATCTCAAAATGAATTTCTCCAAGCCAAGGAAGATAAAATATTTACTCAGTAGTGAAGATTGGATTCTTGAAACGAGGTGAGTAAATATACCTCTATTCCAAATAATGGCTTGAAAAAACTCAAGGAAGATGAGTGAAGAAAATGTGCTATCAAATATATGAAATGTTTTTATCAATAAAAAAGTTTTTTCAAAACTCTCACTCTTTGTTTGGAAGAGTAGACAAGACACTAACTTATAGCCTTTTGATTTGAAAATGTTTAAAGGATCAAATGCTAGGTGTCACACTCTTAAGGTGTCTATTTGTTACATCAAAATCTAAGTCACCCAAAAAGTTATACTTGACGCAGTAACCAATAAATATTAAAGAAAGATCTTGTGCAAAAGTGACTTTCGATGCAGTTATAAGTGTGTTACCGCAGGGTCGCTACAGCGAGTGATTGTATCGTTGCGGCAAGCCTAAAGTGATCTAGGTCGCACAATAGTTCAGACTTTTTTCACGAAAACACAAGCAATGGGCGAGATAATGTCGCTGCAGCGAGGAGGACCATCAATGCGGTGGAACTACTTCGAAGCAAGTTGCACCATTGTACAAAGATTTTTTTAATATGGATAAGGAAATGCCAGCGATAAGTTTCACTGCAGTGAGGCAAGCCGTCGCTGTGGCAAAACTGAGACGAGGCAGGTCACGCATGTGTCCTGAGATTTTGTCCAATTTACCTTTAAAAGATTTCTCAAGATATTTTTTTAGGCAAACTCCAAGTATTTTTTTTTCTCGCATGAAAGCTCATCCTTAAAATACACAAAAATATGTAATTCTTTATAAAATAGATTTTTCTATATGAAAAGATATTTGCATGTGTATTTTACAAAATTACAAAACCAAGTGAAGAAAGGCTTTAATGCTACAATCTTGTTTGCAAGGTTAATAACAAACTGTTATAAGTTGTGTAAACTCAAAATAAATTTTTTGGGCAAAACTCTTTTCGAAAAATACGAGATGTGTTATAAAAGATTTCTGAATCTATGGTTTTAGATTTGATAGTTGATTACCTATTTTTTAAAATTTTAAGGAACATCTACTAAAGTTACCATGCAGTCCTAATCACAACAACAGTTAAGAACATTCAAAGAAATAGACACAAAAATTTTTAACGTGGTAAAACCCTTAATCAAGGAAAACATCCACGGTGCCCTCTACGGTACAAAATAAAAATTCACTAGAATAAAGAATCAAGTTACAACACTTAAGCAAATCATAAAGATCCTAACCGAAGTTCAGAATATACCTACTTGAGATTCTCCACTCCAAAGGTATTTTGAATTGGACTGATCTTTTATTGCTGCTTCTTTGTTTTTTCCTTGATCTCCTTCTCTTTGAATTCTGATTCCAGCAGCTTGTTCAAAATCCAAGATTCTCAGACAAAACCACAGTGTCTAAGTGTTCGTGTGAGATAGTGTTTGTGATGTGCTACTACATGCAAACATGCTACTCACCCTCTTAAAATTATACAAACATTCCTAACAAATTAAAACAGTTCTAAAATAATAGGTTATTTCCAAATCTGTATTTTCAAATCAAGACTTCTTGATCTTTCTATAAATCCACAGATCTCAAGGATACATTACTCAGAAGACGGTTCAAGGTCTTAAATAATTTCAGTATTTTGAAAATAATTTTGAAATTGTAAACCTCCAATTGAGATCCAAAGTAGACTATAAGTCTAGTTTGATAAAACAGATTCAGACTTAACATGCAGAAGCTGATTCAACATATTTTGACATAAATTTTTTTTTCTCAGATCTATGGTTATACTTTTAAAACTTTAACTAAAGTTCTTTGTGTTCTTTTTATTTTTGTACTCACGTATTTCATAAAACATGAAATAGAAAACCATAAACACAAACAACTCACTATATCTGAAAATATTTTGAAACTTAGAAGTTTCTATTTCAAAATTTGTTGAAACATAATGGATCTAAAATACCAGATCAAAAAAGAGAAAATGAAAAAAAATCATGTGATGTTCTCTTTTTAGAAAAACTCAATTTTAACAATGAAAGTTAAGTTTCTCTTAGAGATGAGTTCTGAGAGAATCAAGAACTTGAATAGGTCTTCAAATGAAGAATAAACTTAACACAAAAAACACAGAAAACCTAAAGATATCTAACTCTCAAGAATAGGTTTTCTGATGTATGGAACGTTTAGGTTTTGGTGTTTGGTTTGGGAGAAATCACACAGAGTTTGAATTACGAAGAACCTAGGTTTCTTCTTTATTTTCTCTCTCTTTTCTTTCCCTATATTCTTTCTTCTCTATCTTCTCTCTGTACTCTCTCTTTTCTCTCAAGTTTTACGAAATGGCAAAAGTTTGTAATGGCTGAGGCTTGGGTCCTATTTATATTAAACGAAGAAGGATCCAGAACCTCTAACTCAATCCAATGGCTGGGATTGAATCTTGACTATTGACTTAAAATTCAACGGGGCATCACAGGCGGTGGGTTAAACGATTATTGATTGGTTTACACAGGTGTTACAAAAATTGACTCTCAACGCATGCAGATCGTTGATAGGATTGATCCAAGGGCTGAGAAGACACACACGTTTTGTGTCTTAAAGAAAACACAATCTTAGCCGTTGAGAATACAACACATGTACGAGCAGGATGAAAGAAAAACGTGTGTTACAAAGTAATTACAAAGCGTACCCTGAATTCTCTAGCAATTTTGTATTCTACCCAGGCAAACAATCAGTAAAGAAAATAACTTTCAGTAATCCAAATTTTACCCACAACACTTTTAAAAACATGTTTTAATTCATTCAAAAATTATTTTAAAATTGCATAAAATGTTTTGAATTGAATTAAATGATTTTGAAAAGTCTTAAAGTATTGTAAGGTCATAAATGCAAATAGGAGATATGAATAATGCAGTGAGTGTGCCCTATTTGTGGTTTTAAGGATATAAATAACTTCCCTTTATGTTGATCTTGAGGATTTTCTTGGACATGATTTCTTCATTGAACTTGAACCTTTGAGGAGAAGGAGTTCTTATGAAATTTATCATATTTTGTCTAGATATCCAAACTAGTTGGAACTCATATATATATATAGACTAAAGCAAGTAAATATATAATGTGTTCTCTCTAAGGTCAATTAAAAAGAATATTCAATTTTAAAGACAGATTAACCAAGGTGAATCAAAGTTCGCTAAGTATTATACCTTTTCCTAAGTGGTGTACTTGAGTTTCGGTATTGAGTAAATCGGGTTCATTGATGAAGCTTTCTGGTGACCTCTTGGACAAAGACTCAAAAATATATTTTAGTTAAGGAATTCAGAAAATTTATTCTATAAAGCACATCGAGTATGCTATACTCTTACACAATCCAATTAGACTGGACCGAATTGGTCCAAAAATTAAGGGGTTTTCTGTAACCAGTCTAGTCCTCAATCCAAAAGATTTAATTTGATTAAACTAGTCTAGCGCATGGTCTAATATATAAAAAACTGATTTATATTAGCCCAAACTAATTTTCACCACCCCCACTAAAAATACTATTATTTTCTAATTCTTTTTTGGTTTGTTAATGCCTAAAGGCTAGTAAAATGGATAGTGCAAGTTGGACAAGATTTGTTGAGACACAAACCATGAATGTATGTATACGTAACATGTTGTTGTGTAAATCATTGTATGTATGTAGTTGTTGGATAATAAATCAATCTAATTATTAATCGTTATGTGAACGTTCATTTGGAGCCATAGACCAATTAATGGATTAAAGTTCAGTTGTAATTCATTGTTGACATCGATTTGTTGAAAATCCATTACCTTCATTTCTTGTGGTATTGATATGAACTAATAACACCTATTTATACTATTTTAAACCCAAGAAATAAGCTTAGTGAGCCCAAATGTATTCTAATATGTTGCTTTATGTTGTTAAACCTAAGGAGAGAAACAATTTAAACTCAGTTTTGTGAGTACATGCAAGTCATTATTGAACCATGTAGGTTGACAATGAAACAATATTTGATCACGTGTAAGAGAAAAACAATTGAAACTCAGTTATGCGATTTCATTCAAGTCGTTTTTAAACCATTTATTTTGCTAATGAAACAATATTTGATCACATGTATATATATTTTTTAGTAGTAAGTAAAAAATTTACTTCGAATATAAAAATATAATGTAAAATTAATATGGTCAAAATTGAATTTAACTCGAACCAGATGGTAAAAAAATCATGTGTCAATTTAGTAGTTAAACCGATTAAATTGGTCTGATCACGGTCCATAAAAAATCAAGACTACATAGTTCAGTTCGAACCAAAAAATAATCAAAACCTGAACTGAGCCAGACTGGGCCCACCCCTATTATAAATGAACCATGCACTTATTTGCCTCAATATAAAACTCCTTAGATTATAAAACTCTTACTTCAAATCAATACAAGAAAACCTAATAAACCTTTCATTGAGTCTATGGCGACGCAAATCATGGTTGAGGAATACCAATATGTTTGTAGAGGGTTAATTTTAAAATATGTTTATTACCCTATTTTCCCTTAATGCAATACACAAATATGAAATAAATACACAAATGTATGTGCTTTAGAAATCATTATTGCTTATGTCAACGGGGGAAGAGGGAGAGATTGATCCCCAAGACTAGGTTAAGTCATCTTTGTGATTGTGCTCAGTATTATTCTATAACTAGCAGTGACATGTGTTATTATGGCATCTTGGGAAATTAATGCATGTCCCACTCAATTATGGCGGGAACGCAATGACGTGGATTGACACATATTGACGTAAACTACACGTTATTGGTTAAAAGAAATACACCAAACCCTAACTTTAGAGAGTGAAACAAGAATTTCTTATATTTCAAATCAAAGTTATCTCCAAATGAGGATTACATGGGTATTTATATGGGAGGAATTACTTGCTAGCTAAGTAATTACTTAAAAAGACTAAAAAGGACAATCATTAATAAAAATATACCTCTCAAACATGCTTTGAGACCAATTAAAATACATAAAAGGAAATAAAAGAAGTAAAATAAAAAGACAATTAATAAGAAATACTAAAATAACCAATATGTCCTCATATGAAACCATTTCTATCACTCTCCCCGACTTCAAAAAAGTTCGTCCTCGAACTTGAAGGGTAAGCGACAACGCGATGAATTCTTCAATTTAAAACGGGAGGCGCCCTCATACGCGACTCGCGTACCTACTTATAAAAAAAACATAAAGAATAGGAACACAACCCAAATATGGCCAACCAATAAAATCTCGATCCCAGAGTCCTGTGATGAGCCTCCTTAACACTAAGTCGTGAAAACCATCCACCAAGCACATATCAAATGTCACCAAATATGGATCCACAAACCCACCACCAATCACATCACACAAGACCACTATCTCATCGCCGGGAGAGAAAAGCACTGATCCAACCTCATCAAAAGCATCATCATTATTCACAAAGATTGAAAAAAAATCTCCCAAATCAAATGTTTTCGGCTCGCGACAATGCATGTGAGTCACCCAACCATCCTCAATAAAAATGTAAAAAAAATCCCCAATACACAATCCAATTTCACCGTTTTTATCCTTCTTGCGATCAACCGACTTGGGATAGGATTTTTTATCGTTTATTTGACCCAATTGGGTGAGTGAAGGTGGAAGAATGATTGGGTGGAGAAACTAATCTTGGACTAGCCACCGATGATCTTGAATTAAGCCTCGAGAATTAATCGGGTCGAACCAGTAATTTTTTTTATGATTGGGGTTTAAAAAATGGGTGGTGGGTTGGGGGATTCGGGTTGGTGGGGGAGGAATTTTGTAGGGTTGGAGGCTAAGGTTTGTAAATTATGGATTTAATTGTAAAATGGTAAGTGGAACGCTAACAGTTAGTTGTCTTGGATCTTGGATGGAGGGTATATGGAATGGATTTGGGTTTAGGTGGAAATTGGGGTTCAAGATATGGGTTTTTTCGGGTGGTGGGTTTGGTGTAGAGGGTGGGGTAGGGCAGGGGTTCTGGATAGGAATTTCTAGGGTTATGGTTAGGGTTTTGGAAATGGGTATAGATTTATTGTTGTACCCACTCTCCCGTTCGTTTTTGAATCTCCTCGTATAGTTGTTCGGATCTTCTTGGAGCCATTGATTGTAGCGTATGATATTGGTAAAACAAATACACCGATACACCAACACCAATTTGATGTAAACTACACGTCAATGGCTAAAAAATACACCAGAACCTAACTTTAGAGAGAGAAACAAGAATTTCTTATATTTCAAATCAAAGTTATCTCCATGAGGAGTACATGGGTATTTATATGGGAGGAACTACTTGTTAGCCAAATAATTACCTAAAAGACTAAAAAGGACAATCATTAACAAAAATATACCAAATTAGTCTTAAACATACTTAGAGACTAATTAAAAGACATAAAAGGAAATAAAAGAACTAAAATAAAAGGACAATTGATAAGAAATACTAAAATGACCAATATGTCCTCATATGAACCCATTTCCATCGCATATTCCCTAAGTCACTGGGGTTACATTCATCATTTATATGTTTCCCTAGACAATCAAGGCACGTGTGGCGCATGACTTGGGAGTGTGAAGGGCAGCCCCATAAATGAAGCTTTGTCTCATCACTTAATGCTAAGTATCAAGGTTTTATAAACATTTTCTTTTCATCTTAATTTATATTTCTTCTTTAGGTACTATATATTATGACATTTTTTATCCAAACCTGTAAGGACATAAATTTTCAATTGAGTCCCTGTATTATTTTGACTTAATTTCGTGAACAAAACTGTGTTTGTAATATGTCATAGGGAGATTTTATTTTGTCATGATCCCACTTGGTCTATGACGTATTGAAGAAAATTGAAGACGTTGCGGCAAAGCTTCAAAGAATTAATAATGCCGAAGTTTAATTGGTGCAAGTTTATTCATCTTCAAGCTAATTGCATTCTGAGATCACATAGGTATGAATGCGTATAATTAATGGTGCTCGGAATTATTTTTAAAAAAGATAAGGATGTAATTTTTGTAAGGAAAAATATTTTAAAATGTTTTTAAAAGTGTTTTAAATGTTTACACTACGTTTTTATTCTGATAAGCTCGAAAAAGAGTTTGACTTATTTGGATCTCTTTTGGAAGAGACGTTTTAAACAAAAAGTCAAAAAGTCAAACTGACACGCGGCGTCATTCGAACGACATTTGTTCTTCGTTCAAGCGAGATGCTCATGTCGTGCGAATGACGTGTCATTCTCGTTCGAGTGACTCTATTTTCGAGGCGGCACTTAATTTCTATTTAAAGCGCATTTTCGTCAGAATTAAAGTGTGTACATTCTGGAAAAATAGTTTACGATCTAGTACGAGTTTTGCACATATTTTTCTTAGGTTTCAAAGCTTAAACACATCCTTAGAGTTTGCAAAGATCTGAGTTATCATTATTATATGTTTATGTGATCTTATTGCACCAAGAAGGTTTGTTCTATACTTGAACATCAGGTTTTTGCGGTGAAGAAAAGAGAAGGACTTCTTGTTTGACATCGTAGACGTATCAAAGCCATTCGGTGGACACCGAGACATACGTGGATGCGTGTGTTGTGGACAGGTATCGTGGAAGACGAAATTTCTGCGTGGGCACTATTGAAGAACGGTATAAGATCAGAAGGAGCGTCAAGACCCGTGGGGCTCGAGTCATTGAGTAAGGCTAATGTGTCTTTGTAAAACCTTTATTCATAGTGATTGTCTGGCTTGGGCCATCCGAGGTTGTTTTAACGTTTTGGGTTTTTTCCTCGTACATCCGGCGTTGTGAGTATTCTTTACTTTATTTTACTTGCTTTAATCACTAGATGCATGTTTAGGATTAATCAAGATAAAATTGGTTTAAAGTAAGAATTGGTTTTTCACAACTTGATTTGGTGTTAATTAAAAGTTGGATAATTTTTTGGTAAAAATTGGTTTGATTTGAAACACACGTAGGGACCACCCCGCTATAAATTGGTATTATAGCTATAAAACATAATTTAGTTATTTTGTGATCCCGTGTGTTTTCAAAGATGAATTTTGGAAATAACGAACTTTTTTGAACTCCTATTTTTTATGGCACTAATTACACTTATTGAAATATGAGAATGAGAAGTGTATTAAAATCTATTGATGAGCGTGTGTGGCTAGCAGTTGAGAAAGGTTGGACACCCCTGTCACTATTGTAGGTGAGGTCACTAGTTTATAGCCAGTCGAGTCATGGACTAAAACTGAACAAAGACTTTCACAATATAATTCTAAGGGTATGCACGTTATTTCTTCACATGTCACACCGGAAGAATATAATAGAATTATGACACGTGAAACATCAAAAGAGGCTTGGAATATTTTGGCACTCACTCACTCACGAGGGCACTAGAACGATTAGGGAATTAAAACTTCAAAATCTCACTACACAGTTTGAGACCATTAGGATGTTAGAGAGTGAGACTTTTAATGAGTTTTATACTAGGTTGTCCAATATTGTCAACTCGTCGTTTAACCTAGGTGAGAAAATTCCTGACAACAGTGTCATTAAGAAAATCCTTAGGTCGTTGCCTAGTAGGTTTGATGCAAAAGTGACTATTTTAAACTCCTTGGGTAAGTTAGAGTCGACGAAACTAGAAGAGATTGTAGGTGACTTACAAACCTGTGAAATCGACATGATTACCTCCAAGTAAGTGCCTAAGAAAGAAAAAGGTATTGCTTTGAAAACCCGAAAGGAGGAAATCAAAGTTTCGGATTCCGATTTTAAGGATATAGCTTTGTTGGCAAAGAAATTTAAAAAATTTATTAAGTTTCAAAAGTAATCGAAAGATGCCAAGAAATTTGAAAAATTCAAGAACAACAAAGTTGATCCCACCTCTAAGGATAAGTTTGAGAAGCCTAAGAGAGATGAGTCGGATAAGTGTTTTGGGTGTGAGGGGTATGGTCACAAAGTTAAGGAGTGTCCGATTAGACTTAAGAAAGAGGGCAAGCAACCCATTGTCTATAGTACCACCTTAAGTGATAGTGATCCGGAAGAGGGAGAGAGTTCCCCCACTGGTCGTAACTTTGTTGCGTTTATGGCATGTCATGTGAGCGACGATGATTCTCATGTGAATGACACTTCCGACGAGGTTTTGAGTGAATCCCATATTAGTGAGGGTGAAGAGAGTAACGAGGAGGAAGTAGATGTGAAAGAGTTGCAAATTGCATTTAATGAGTTATATGCCGAGACTGTGAAAGTGAAAAATGAAAATGCAAAATTACAAGCTAAGTTGAATGAGCGTGCCATAGAAAATAATGATAGTTTGATTGAGGATCTTAGGGCACGAGAGAAGAAGTTTAGGGAGAAACTAGAGTTTGTGGAGAAAGAGAGAGATAATCTCCGTGGTTTGATGGAATCTTTGAAAAAGGAGATTTTAGCGTTTAAGGAGTCTAGGCATTTGCTCGAGTCTAGGACTCATGAGTTAGAGGAGAGATTGAGAGACTCGTCTAGAGTTAAGTTTGATTTGGAGGCGTTTCCTAACCTTGTTATGTATCACATAAGCTATTTAAAAAAAAATTCTCTAGCTTGATTCCTAGACTTTGAAAGATGGATGATTGAAAATTCACATCAATAAATGAGATGAAAGAAACTGCACGAAATTTTAAAAATCAGGTTTAAAAATTAAAAAAATTCAAAAGATGTACGATTTTGATAAAATTCCTCACCCCCAAACAAAAAGGAACATTGTCCTCGATGTTAAGTAAAATGACTTTTTAAAATTGAGAGCATAAGTTAGGAAAGAGATTACCAGAATCAACCGCTAATGAAGTGGACATATATCGCCAAAATGAAACCTGAATAAATGAGGGAGATAGCAAAATATGGACAAGTCTATAAGCATGATAGAACATTGGGTGGTGTGAAACACCACCCCCAAATAGGATAACACTCATACTCAGAAAAAGCGAGTTGCCTCCCGGTAGCGCTAAGTTTAATGTCTTCAGCCAGACCGATCAGAACTCACCCAAAAAGAAATGATATGCAAAGAGAGAACGGGGTGACAAAAAATTTGGGGGATAAGAATCACCCCCAAACAAGACTGAACGGTCAGTCTTCATAAATGGGGTCAACAAGGTCAATCTGCTCTATGTGAATGGAGCCTAGCTCCAAGAAGGGCTTCGAGCGTTGACCATTGACCTGAAAGAGGCTACTATCCTTGGGATTATGCACGGTGATGGAACCATAAGGAGTAACTGACTCAAGAATGAAGGGTCCAGACCACCTGGTTTTTAATTTCTCGAAAAAGAGATGCAACCGAGAATTATACAGCAAAACTTTTTGACCAGGGTGGAATTCTTTGCGCATGATGCTTTGGTCATAGATCCACTTCATCTTGTCCTTTTACTTCTTGGACAAATCATAGGCATTATTTCTGATTTCCTCCAATTCATTAAGTTGCAGCTTCCTATGGACACCCGCCTCATCAATATCGAAATTAAGGGCTTTGACGGCCCAATAAGCATGATGTTAAAGCTCGACAGGAAGGTGACAAGGCTTGCCGAAGACCAAGCGATAAGGAGACATGCCAATTGGAGTCTTGTAAGCAGTACGATATGCCCACAATGCGTCGTTCAAGCGTAAGGACCAATCTTTCCTATTAGGATTGGCGTTTTTTTTAAGAATTTGCTTGATCTCGCGGTTGAAGACCTCAACTTGACCACTAGTCTGTGGGTGGTAAGAGAGACCAACCTTATGGGTAACACCATACTTTTTGACAAGGTGTTCAAAGACTCAATTACAAAAATGTTTACCCCCATCACTAATGATAGCTTTGGGGGTTCCAAAACGCGTGAAGATATGCACTTTGAGAAATTAGACCACAAATCGATGGTCATTGGTGCGGCAAAGTCATTGCTTCGATCCATTTGGAAACATAGTCAACAACAAGAATATACTGAAAACCATGAGAGGAGGGAAACGATCCCATAAAATCGATACCTCACACATAAAAAATTTCAACAATGAGGATGGGTGTGAGAGGCATCATATGACGACGAGAGAGACGCCCAGAGTGTTGGAAATTGGAACAAGTCTGGCAATATTGATGGGCATCGCGGAAAAGGGTAGGCCATTAAAAACCACTTTGCAAAATTTTTACGATAGTTTTCTTTGAGCCAAAGTAGCCTCCACAAGCACTATTGTGGCAAAAGGACAGAATACTGAGGTGTTCACATTCGGGAACACAACGATGAATGACTTGATCGGGGCAATACTTGTAGAGAAACGGGTCATCCCAAGAGTAAAACTTCACATTCGCCATGAATTTGGAGCGATCCTGTTTCGATCAATGATTAGGAAGTTGATCGGTAACAAGAAAGTTGATAATATCAGCATACCAAGGTGAGGTGGAGATGGAAAAAAGTTGTTCATCGGGAAATGAGCTAAAAATGGGAACATGATCATAGTCAGACGTGATAGTAATGCGAGAGAGATGGTCAGCAATAACATTTTCGTAACCTTTTTTATCGTGAATTTCAAGGTTAAACTCTTGGAGTAAGAGAATCCACCATATCAATCGTGGTTTAGAATCCTTCTTGTGAAGAAGGTGCTTAAGGGCAGCATGGTCAGTATACACGATGATAGGGGAACCTATGAAATATGAGCGAAATTTATCAAGAGCAAACACAATCGCTAACAATTCCGTTTCAGTGGTCGTGTAATGAAGTTGAGCATCATGCAAGGTTTTGCTAGCATAAGAGATGACATGTGGGCGCTTGTCGACTTTCTGAATAAGCACGACACCAAGTGAAAAAGCAGAAGCATCACACATGAGCTCAAATGAGAGAGACCAATTGGGAGGTTGCATGATAAGAGCGGAAGTGAGGTCAGCTTTTAGGCGCTCAAAGGAGGCAACACATGCTTCATCAAAGATGAAAGGGACATCTTTGGATAAAAGGGTTGTCAAAGGTCGCGCGATTTTAGAAAAGTCCTTAATGAAGCGCCGGTAGAAGCCCGCATGTCCTAAGAAGGAGCGAATGTCCTTAATAGACTTAGGAATGGGGAGTGAGGAAATCAAGTCGACTTTTGCTTTATCGACCTCAATACCGGAGCTGGAGACAACATGACCCAAAATATTACCCTTTTTTACCATGAAATGGCATTTTTCCCAATTTAGGACCAACTTCTTTTCTTGACAACGCTGAAGGATCATAGTGAGGTGAGATAGGCATTGTTCAAAGGATGAACCAAACACAGAAAAATCGTCAATAAAGACTTCGAGAAAACGCTCTACCATGTCACTGAAAATACTAGTCATACACCTTTGAAAAGTCATAGGTGCATTGCAAAGTCCAAAGGGCATACGAGAGTACACAAATATCTCAAATGGACAGGTAAAGGTAGTTTTTTCTTGGTCTTTAGGGGGATTGGGTATTTTATTGTACCCTGAATATCCATCAAGGAAGCAGTAGTAAACATGGCCCGCCAAGCGTTCAAGCATCTGGTCAATGTATGGGAGAGGGAAGTGGTCTTTACGAGTGACAACATTGAGCTTTCTATAATCAATACAAACACGCCAATTGGTTTGTATGCGGGTGGGTACAAGCTCATCATCACTATTTTTGACAACGATGACTCTAGACTTTTTAGGTACCACATGAATGGGACTGACCCATTGGCTATCTGAAATGGGATAGATAATACCAGCACCAAGCAATTTTAAAATTTCAGCTCCAACGACCTCTTTTATTGCCGGATTGAGTCGACGTTGTGGTTCACGAGAAGTCTTGGCATTCTCCTCTAAATGAATGCGATGGCTACAGACATTGGGGCTGACACCTTGAATGTCAGAAATGGTCCACCCTAAAGAAGTGCTATGTTGAGTGAGAGTGTGGACCAATTGCTCTTCTTGATCCGGTGTCAAGTCAGAAGCAATACTAACGGGGTGATGTTGGTTTGGGACTAAGAAAGTATATTTCAACTCAGCAGGTAATGGCTTAAGCTCCAAACGAGGTGGTGGCTCAGGAGAGGCATCAGACTCAGACGCAGAAATAGAGTCCGGGAGAATATCGGGACAGGGGTTGACTGGGTCATCCACAGAAAGAAGAGTATCGACAAGTAGAGGCTCAAATGGAAGAGCCCAAGTAGAAGTGCCCAGCAGAAGTGTAGAATCTAACAAGGCATTGACCTCGGGTATGGAGGAATCAGTATCAAAGTCGGACCCAAAGTGAGCCAAATATTGGTGGATAGGATCTGCTGGGTAGGTGGTATCCAAAATCTCTTGGACTAAGGAGTCAATCATGCAAACCTCATCAATAGAATCAACATCAGTCGGTTGTTGCATGAGGTGGAAAATATTGACTTCGTCGGCCATGTTGCCAAAAGAAAGATTCATCGACCCATCTCGATAATTGATGATGGCATTGGCAATTGCCAAAAATGGGCGACCCAAAATGATAGGAATATTGGTTGGGTCGGGAGCAGGAGATGATGAAATCCACAGGGTAATAAAAGTCAGACACTTTTACCAAAACATCTTCAACGATTCCTTTAGGCACTTTCACAGAACGGTCTGCAAGTTGAAGAGTAACCCGTGTAGGTTTCATGTTTTGTAAACCTAACTCAAGGTAGAGAGAGTAAGGTAGCAAATTAACACTAGCTCCAAGATCAAGCAAAGCCCGAGTAGTGAATTTATCTCCTAACATGTAAGAGACAGTGGGACGACCAGGGTCTTTATATTTCACAATACCATTCTCATGGATGAGGGACGTGGCTTGATCAGTGACAAAGGCATCACGAGGCACATTCGTCCGTCGCTTGACAGTGCACAAGTCCTTCAAGAATTTTGCATAAGAAGGAACTTGTTGAATTACGGTGAGGAATGGAATGTTTATGTGAACATTCTGAAAAACTTGCTTGATCTCATCAAATTATTGAGCTTTCTTTGTAGGTGCTAACCTATGAGGGAAAGGTGCTTTAGGGACAAAAGCAGTGGTGGCCTCAGTAGGTTTAGAGGCATTCTTATTAGTGGATTTATGGGGGGGTGGGACCTTAGGGAGTGGTTCTAATGGGAAATTCTGAGTGGGTGGGATTAAAACATCACAGGGATCGACAATACCATTGTCAACCTGGTTTACCGGATCGTAGAGTACTCACCACTTTCATGTCCGCTTGGTATGTGGGTGGAGTGGAATTGGATCCAATCTCATAAGCCGACTCCTTTCCATTCCCCTTAGGTTTAGGAATGGGTTGACTCGAAAAATGACCTTTCTCTCGCTCAAACTCAAACTGATTAAGACGTTGCTCAAGCCTTTGGATGGTTTGAGTATGTGCTTGCGTGGTTTGTTGTTGAGTCGATATAAATTGAGTGAGAAGATTCTCGATAGAGGAGGTGGATGATTGGGGTGGAGGGGCATAAGGGGATTGGGGGACCAACTCTCGGTTAGAACTAAGAGGCTGTGAATACTCGTAGGTAGGAGGTGGGATAGGGACAATTTGATGATTGGGGTGGGACGGTCCTCCTTGGGGGACAAAGGATGATGGATGGTTTTGTTGGTGGTAAGGAGCATGGTGGTGTTGGATAGGAGGGAGATGTTTCCTTTGCGGGTTTTGGTGAAATCCTGGTGGACCACCAACATGTTGTTGTGGTTGTGATGGAGCAAGGTGATTGTCGTACTTATAAGATAAATAGGTATGGTTCCTATTATTCGGATTGTAAGTAAACGACGGTGGTGCGGGTTTCCTACTGGTATCAAAGGCACATGCTTGAGCTAGAGTGGGTTCGGGATCATCTTGAATGAGGGGGAACATATGAGATAAATGATCCTGACTTAAACGGACATGATAAGAAGGACTAGACTCGTTGACATTCATCACTTGTTTAGAAAAAGACACATTTTGTTGCATAGAACAACTGAGAGCATCAACAGTCTTAGCCAAAGTGTTTAAGCCATGGAGAAAGGTTTTAAAATCGGGATCATTTTTAACCTCGTAAGTGCTACCTACTCGTGGTGGATCGGATCTCAAAAATTCATTGGTGCCCTCCCAATCTTAGGAGTCATCGCCTAATTCAAGGAGAAAATTATAGGCGGCGGTGGGAGTTAAGTGCATGAATTTGCCTTTGTGCATGGAGTCAATCATGGTACGAGAGGAAGGAATGAGACCATTGTAAAAACTATGAATGAGTCGAGTCTTCTCGAGACCATGATGTGGGCAACTATTGATATAGTCATGAAAACGGCCCCATGCTTCACAAAATTGCTCGGTGGGCTTTTGGTGAAAATCCTGAATGGCTTGGCGCATCTCATTGGTCTTAATTATGGGATAAAACTTGGACATGAACTTCTTCACAAGTTGTTCCCATGTATGGATAGAATTCGGTGACAAGGAATGTAACCACATGGATGCTTTATCATGGAGAGAAAATGGAAACAAGCCAATACGAACATTTTCTTCATCTAAGTTTTGATTTTTGAAAGTAGCGCAAACCGTGAGAAACATTATCAACTACGACTTCATAAACATTAGCATTTAAATTCAATAAATTGGTTAGGTTTCATGTACTCTTATAAGCGTACTTCAATAGTTGTATCATTATGTTAAACGATATAGATTTTAGTGACCTCATTCATATAGGTGTGTAAACTATATTTATATCTAAGAGATCACCCTTTATTCTCATTAGTACACCCTAGATTACGTAAATCCCATCCATTTATCAGGTCCAAAAAATTATTCAATATTATAGAGTATAACTAGAATAACACCGTTATACTTTAAAAATCATTTTACCTGTATATATCAATGATAGATTCCACGAAGTTATTTATATAACATTAGAAGCCTTCCATGTTATGGTCCCTAGTAAAACTATATAACTCTAAGAACTGATCGAATCAACAAACCTATCTGAAATACCCAAAACTATCAAATGTTACTTTTTATCCCAAAATATTAGCTCAATAAAAGATAAATCCTACGTATGTATTATTCTGTTATTTAGGAAATTAAGTAAATATCATATCAAGAGTCTGGATACATTTTCCAATAGTACCTGAAATTTGTAAATAAACCTACTTACGAAATCATCAACTGCAATAAACAATCAATGTATCTCTCCACGATTACTTGACAAATGACTTCGTAACTATAGTAAAATCACCTATTATTCTCTTAGTTTGTCCATTATTAATAGAAATGTCAATAGAGAAAACAAGCGTAACTAATCGAGTTATAAATACAATAGCAGGGATTGGAACTTTTATAGTAGACTTGGCAGCTTTAAATATAAATGGGATTCGATTTAATTATTGAATTGAATGCTTTGTTATCAAACTTTGCTCACATTTACTGACATAAGAAATTAGTAATGCCTGGAAGTCCTCATAAATCTTTAAGCTATTTCAAATTTGATATTTTCCCACCTCCAAGCGTAATAAACCCTGTCTTCCCTTACTTTTACTGTATAACACCTTTAAAATTAAGAAAACTTTGAACCAAACTTGATGAATTATTCGAGAAAACCTTTATTTGACCATAGGGATTACTAGTTCTAAATTATAAAAATGAAGGCTGGAACATTTCGTTTATATATTGACTATCAAAAACTAAATCAAGTAACTATTAAGAGTATATATCATTTGCTTAGGATAAGGGATTTTTTTTATTAATTACGAGAATCCTAAGTGTTTTAAAAAATATATGATTTACGGTTCAATTATCATCAACTTCATATTAGTCAAATTTAGGAAGCCAACCTTTGACGATTCGAGTATAAACTATTAAACTACTACATTTCTTATAGAAACTTATATTTTCAAAAGCATATTGTGCAAACAGATATAAATACCATTATTACGAGATCAAAATACAACCTGTAGTAGCCTCCAACCTAATCTTAGGACTTCATATCATAAATTATTTGTTTGTAAAATAAACTTCATATCATAAATTATTTGTTTGTAAAATAAATTTCATATGACTAGAATGTGTCAAACTTCCTATATTTTCATTAAGACCATAACCTTTATTCATTTTACATTCTTAGTCATACCAACCTTTTTAGAGAAACCTCATTACATAGATCCTCGTTACAATAACCTCCGTTATGATACGAGACCCATTCAACAAATCTTGTAAAAATGCTAATTATTTATCTAAAAATCCAATTTTGATTATTGATTAAAATCCTGGTTGCATCACCATCTTTTAGATTGTTATGTTACAAGCTTTATGATTAGGGAATAAACTGATCTTAGCGACGCCTTTACTTTACATAATAAAATTACAACTTAAAGACTACGAAGTCAATAGATATTCTTTTGGAAATATGATATTCCTTAAAGCGTGTAGTATCCACCACGAGAGTCTTGCACTCTAAAAATATAGTAAATTTCGAGGACGAAAAGATTGTTAGAATGTAATGATCCACATTTTAAAAATAATTAAATTTTAAATTTGAGTTACTTATTACTCGGAATAAAGTTTTTTAAACTAAAACCACGTCGCAAAAAATTAAAAATAAACATGTTATACCAAGGACCCATAATTTCTATTAATTTTTTTGTGTCAAGCCTTATTAAGCATTTAAATATCAAATATATTATAATATAAAAAAATCATTACACGTGTAAATATCATACCACTATTAAAATATGTTTTTTTAATTTTCAAACTACATCTTGAATTTAGTCTCAACTGAAATAACTTTTGTGTTAAAGCCATTTAGATTGAAATCTAAGAGGTACAAAGTTTAAATTTTAGTTTTGAAACATTAGGGGACTAAAGTTAAAATAACCAAGAGTTGAAAATATCTGGTTATTTTCCTACTGTTTTTCTTTCTCTCTATGTTTGGGGAAACCTATCCTCGAACACTTACCCACCTGCTATATCATTTAAACCCAAACCCACTTCTATTTCCTATAAATAACAGAGGTAACCCCAAGCATTAACACACCGTCCTTTCCCTCAAATCGTGTATCTATTAAGATATACCAACTGAATAGTTGGTATTATTTTTTAGTATACGGTTGATTGGGTATCGTTGTTTTGGTAGGATAGTTGCAAGTTTCATATATATTTATATAGGTATTAAAATGAGAGTTAAAGAAGATGACTCTTCCTCAAAAAAGTTTCATTTCAAAAAATTTCAAACATTGATATGTCCATATATGTTTCTTTTAGTGTGTGTGTATATATATATATAACAACTATATATATCTATATGCAGTGGCAGAGCCAGGATTGTGAGTTAGTGGGTGCGAAACATGTCTAACGTATCCTGGGGGTTCTGGGGCTGGAGCCCTCGAGGCAATTTTTTTGAGTTATTTTAACTATATTGGGTATAAATCTAGTACTAAAGAAAATTTAAAAAAAAAACATGCATTAATATTCAGTTTCAACAAAAAAAACATGCATTAAAACCATTATCAAAATATCAGATGATAATTATTACAATACAACTCTCATATACTTCATTTTCAGAAAAAATTGAATGATATCTTCAGTGTCAATATCATCCAAGACATCTCTTTCGATATATGCCACCAAACAATCATTCATCACCTCATCCCCCAATCTGTTACGAAGAGAAGTTTTAACAATCTTCATAGCAGAAGAAACTCTTTTAACTTTCGCAGTAACAACATGTAAAAGTAATGCCAGTTGCACGAGTAAATATACCAACGGATATAAAGTATGCTTCTTTGTCTGAACAAGTACTCTAGCTAGCCCACCAATCCCCCCAGCTTCATCAAATTGATCGTCAAAGCGCATATCCATAATATAGGTTCCAAGTTGACCCTTAATATGCATTAAATCCATAGGAGAAAAATCTGCGGGGTAAAATTCAGCAAATCGAAGTAATTTTTTTTCATCATATCTAACAAATGAATCAAAGGGATCAATGCAGGCCATACATAACAACAACTCCGTATTTGCCTTAGTAAAACGGTTGTTAAACTCTTGAAGTTGTAAATCTATCACCACATAAAACAGTTCAACTCAAAAATGGTGAAGATTTGTTTTTCCATGAACATTACGCTTTGACCTTCCACAAAATCCATACAAATCCTCCATTTGTATAATATCCAACTCATATTTGAGACAAAATAATGAGACTTCAGCTAATAACAATTCTCACAATTATCTCTCATATCTTGCAATTTTTATTTTATTATTCTCACAAGATTCATGGCATTTATAATTTCTTGATCTTTTTTCTGTAAAGCTTGGGACAAATCATTTATAATTGATAAAATATTTTTCATCAAATGTAAAATGAATGCAAAGTCATAACATTGCAAATTCTTCAAAAGCCCCTCAACATGACCTATCTGCTTATCATTTGTCCCTTCATCCTCAATAATTAAAACAACATCAATGACCGACGAGAACGAATGAATAAAACTTAAAATTATACCGTAATGAGAAACCCAACGTGTGTTTGTAGCTCGTCTCATTGCCATTTCTTGATTCATGCCTTTGCCAGTCAATATATCACCATTTCAAATTCTTTCAATAACTTTCTCAAATTATTTCTCTCGTAGTATGTCTCTTCGCTTACACGAAGCTCCAATAATATTTGATAAAAGGGAAATAATATCAAAAAATGTATAAATAGTTCTATGTCCCTCTACGACGGCTACAAGTGTTAATTGAAGTTGGTGTGCAAAATAGTGAACATAATAAGTTGCTTCATTCTCTAATAATATCAAACTTCTCAAGCCATTAAATTGGCCTCTCATATTGCTAGATCTATCCTAGCCCTGGCCCCGTAAACTCGAAATGCTCAAACCATAACGGGAAAAAAGAGATTCAATGGATGCCTTTAGTGATAAGGCAGTTGTATCTCTAACATGTGCAGTGCCAAGAAAACGCTCAACAACACACCCTCTTAAGTCAACAAACCGTAGATCAATGGACATTTGTTCTTTCACTGATACACCACACGCCTCATCAACTAAGATAGAAAATAAACCATCACCAAGTTCACAAAGAATATCCCTTGTAGTCACATTCCCTATGGCACTAATTATGTCTTTTTGAATCATGAGTGATGTTAGCGTATGATTTCGAGGGGTATTTTGAAGTGACACTCTATCGACCTCCTCATTGTGCCTAGAAAGAAATCGTAAGAGTTTGAGAAAATTTCCTCGATTAAAAGATTCCTGAGACTCATCATGACCACACAAAGCCATCCCTTGGCGCAAAAGGAATTTAATACAATCAACTGTTGCAGTTAGATGAATACGATATTCCATTCGAGTCTGATTGGAATGGTTAGGCAACACAATGTCAATGTGTTGTTTTTTGTTCATTAGATCTTGACACGCCCTCAAACATTGATTATGAACACTAAGTGGTTCTCCAACATGCACATTAAACCTATATTTCTTTCTCCAATTTGTATACCCCTCAACAACAAACGCATCACCACCGCCTTGATCACCATTCTCACATTTGAAAAGATAACAACACAAACAAAATGCCACATCTTTTTGTATGCTATATTCCAACCAATAAGAGTGATCGCTAAACCATGATGGGATAAATCTACGTCTTTCATTGCCGCATAAATGCCAAGGGAACACAAGATTCTTTAGTTGACATGGGCCTTTTTGTAAGTAATACATTCGAATATTTTTTTTTTCTCTTTAGCACCAAAACTATGAATGTTTTTTTTTAACCCCGGATCGGATGGATACTCCTCAAAATTTGTCTCCACTATGGGCGGTGGAGGCGAAGATGGAGGCGGAGTCGAGGATGACTCTTTCGCTTTTTAAAAATACTTTAACATATTATGAAATCAATAGAAAAAACATAATAATCTAACATAAATAAGTTATTTGAAATCAGAATTAGAATTAAGTTATGGAATTAAATTAATGTAACCGTTTTATATAACATAAAAATCTAACATAAATCAGAATTAATTTATATAACAGTGTTAAATCAGGGTTAGTTTTTGTTTAATTCAAGTTTTATACTACTTTTTTAAATTTTTTGTTTTCCAATAATTCTATACACCAATAAATATAACATTAAGAGTGCTTTAACAAATAAATTAACAACAAATAATAATGTTAGACAAATTAAAAATAAATAAACTAATAAAAAAAATGAACACGTAACACACCTTAATTTTTTGGTTGGTTTCTCGATAGGTGCGGAGGTTCAGGCAAGGGGAGGGGCGGGGATGTAGGTTTTTGGTGGTGGCAAGGGGGATGGGCCGAGATGCCGGGACAGGCAGGGCCGAATTTGGTGGAATGAAGAAATGGAATGAAGAAGTGGATTAAGAAGGAGCTTTGGTTAACAGTTAATTGTGTTTTGTTGAATGAAAATAAGGTCGGCTGTGTAGTGTTGTGTATGTACTTAAGTTTTCGAAATTACAATTTTTAACCTTAACATTTAAGTTATTACACATAGGTCTCTCTCTCTATATATATATAAAATTCCAGAAATCCAGTGAGTGCGTCCGCACCGACTCGCGCCACTGTAGCTCCGCCCTTGTCTATATGTGTGTGTGTGTGTTGTGCTATTATATGTGTGTGTGCGTATGTGTGTGTGTTGTGCTATTATATATGTATATATGGCTATGTGTGTGTATATATATATATATATATATATATATATATATATATATATATATATATATATATATATAATAATGTGTGTGTGTGTGTGTGTTCCAAATAGCTGTGTGTGTGTGTGTATATATATATATATATATATATATATATATATATATATATATATATATATATATATATATATATATATATATATATGTGTGTGTGTGTGTGTGTGTGTGTGTGTGTGTGTGTTACGAGAGGAGAGAGAGAAAAAAACAAGAGGGAGGAGAGAGACAATGAGGTGGCCGAAATATTGGCTGGGGTAATGTTTGGTCGTGAGTATATTTGGCTGGAGAAGAAAATGCTTGTATTTTTTTTTTAAACTAACAGTAAGTATATATGTAATTCCCTAGCGCGAATTTATGGGTTAGTCGTGGTCAACTCGGTCCGACTCGAGCGCTGGGTGTGAAGTGCGATAAAGAAACCTACATAATATTGCTAGTCCAATTTTATTTAATTAACGTTTCACTTGTTTAGCATGCAATTTCCATTTAAATCAAACTACGTGAGGGACTTATGGAAAGCATCCCCGAAATCCAAATATACAGAGCTACTAACGTAAAATAAAAAAATACTTACATGTATAATGCTCTCAATATACGGAATCGTACCAAACCTTCCATAACAAAGACGAGGTAATGAGCCAAATGTCCAGTAGGAAAAATACAACAATGCAATATAGAATCGAACAATAGGAAAGAGACTCTAACACGTTATATTTATGTGCACATGAAACTACCTTACACACACACACACACACACACACACACACACACATATATATATATATATACACTTTAGTGCATGAAACCTTTTTTTATTCTAAAAACTTTACTTATTCTGATTAAATCGCCTTAATCTTATAAAGAATTCCATCTTACATGACTTGATGTTAATTTCTTAATTTAACATACCAAATTAAATACTTTTAAACAAATTCCCTTTATTTAAGGAAAAGTATTTTTGTCATTTAAACTACCCCCTTGCTCATATAAAATTTATCTTAGTATTTTCATTAAAAATCACCTTTCAATACACGCAAGCACCGCGTTAGAAAATACTTATGTTCTTTGAAAGCCTCTTATAGACACACTCGTGTCTTAATTATGGGTTAAACCTCATTAGGTTGATTAATTGCCCATTTAATCACTTCTCTTTACCATTACTTTTACTTCATGTATATTAATTAATTTCCTTACATTACTTATCCACGTTATTCTTTCAACCAGAACATTTATTAATTCATTTAAGTTAGGTTGTGTGATACCCCGCCCCATATATTTTATTCATTTTCCCGCATAAGTTGAAATAAAATGAGAACCTTGGATTTGAATAATTATAACTGGGGTTATATTCTAATTTGACTATTTTTGGAGGGTTGATGATAATTATTGGAAGATGTGGCTTGAAATTAGAAAATTAAAGAAATTAGAAAAAGGTCAATCGAACGAAGTGGAGGTCGTTCAAAAGAGATTACCAAGTCGTTCAAACTGGGGATCAAATGAGGTTTGAATGAGATCCCATTGTGTAATAGGTCCAAGTCATTCGAAGGTCATTCGAAGCAGAGTTCGAACGAGGGCGTATCTCGTTCAAAAGAGGCTATAGAAGAATTTTTAATACGAGTTTTCCTTGTGCGCAGTCACGTTATTAGCCCTTGAATTGTTGAGTTGTCAAAATTTGGGAAACCCAGATGGTCAAAAAGGGGATTGTTAAGGCTTGAGGTTTTTTTATAAGGGTTGTTTGGTTCATTTAGGGTCGTTTTAGAGTTGCAAGGAGAGAGAGAGAGAGAAAGAGAAGGGTGGTCTTCCACCATGTTAAGCATATCCTCCACCTATTTCCACCTCAAACCACCATGCCACCACCATTCTTTCACCTTATACCACCATATTTGCTATGTATTTCACCATACGTGTCCATTTACACTATGGATGAGGAGATCTAAGAATTTATGGATTCATTATTGGGAGTTCTTAAAGATGAAAATGAAAGATTTATGGAGTTTGAAGGGGGCTTTGCTTGGAGGCTTAGTGGAGTAAGCTTAGTGGAGATAGGCAACCTCTCTAAGGCCACCTTAGGAAGTGGGAGGTTTTTATCTTCTTATACATTTCATGCCTTCTAATTTTGGAGATTCATTTGAGGTAGGAAAACGTACTATAGTTTAAGACTCTATTTTATGTAATTAGTAGTCTTATTGTTAGAATTTAAGAGTAGAGAGTATATGATAAAATGATGGGGGTCTAGTAGATTGATATTAAACATTTTTATGGAATAAAAATGTTAGAAAAAATGTTTTATTTATTGGATATAAATGATGAGTAAATATTTAAAGATTTTCTTGAAATAATTGGGATTTTCATGTAAATGGTATATTTCAAGAAGTTGGGAGATAAGCATTATTGTGGAATAAAAATGCTTTAAATTTATATTTTATCTTGCTATAGATATTTGGGTAGATTAAGTTTGATTTCTTGCGAGAATGAAGATTTTATAAAAATGGGACATTGGTTTGAGTTTTTAAGAAATAAAACGTCCTATGGCCTATAAAAGTATATTTTTGCAACGATTATGAATTTCTAGAATGAAAAATATGTTTAACCCATTGAATAGGATTTTAGGATTTAAAATCCATCTTCTCATGCATATAAACTTGTAGTATTTTGATAATGGATATAAAAACGAGTTTAAAGAAGGTGTTGTTGGGTTTAAGCATGAAATAAGAAAAGTTAAAATTCTAGTCTTCAAAGTGTATGAAGAAGGGATTATAGGCGTGCAAAATATAAGGTTGGAAGACTGCATGTGTTAATAAAAGAAATGATATTTTCATATAAAGTAGTCTTCAATGGTTTTTGAAAATGAAAGTAATGAAATAAAGATGTTTCCAATTGAGAAGAATATTACTCCAAAAGGTTAAAAAGGTGTTAAGGTGTTAAAACTACTTAAGAAGTTAGTGTTGGTAACTTAATAGTGTTTTGAAAACTTGTGAAATTGGAGTAAAAGGTGAATTTAAAAATAAATGGGTAAAATGATAATTTACGTAAAGTGGAACATTTTTACGAAATATTTTTTTTTGAAAAAGTTGTTACACATGATGTTCCTAAATGAATATGATTTGGGGAATAAAATCAAAGCTAAAGTGTAACAGACATGAACTGATGATTTTCGAAGTGCATCACAAGTTGGGGCAAAATCTCGAGTTTGGCTTCAGTCGGGTTAAAGGAAAGTGAAATAATGTGGACATTTGCAAAATGTTAAAACACATTAAAAAGGAACTTGGATGACACCAAAAAAATTAAGTAGGGTCAGGAGCCCTAGGGTGAAAGACCCAAAACACTGGCCAGAGCATATGGTGCACATAGTCAGTGGTGTAGAGCCTTTTAAAGTATGCGATTATTGAAAGATTTCGAGAGAAAGAAAAAGGAACAAGAAACATGTCAAGAAATGGGTTATATGGTGAAAATATGTTAAGACAACCTACTTGAATGAATTAATAAATGTTCTTGTAAAGGTAAAATGGACAAGTAAATGTGTAAATGCATTGATGTCCATAAGGTAAAGTAAGTGGGTAAATGGGTAGTTAAACAACCTAAGAGGTTTAACCCATAATTAACACAAAGGTATGTTGTGAAAGGTTTTCAAAGGCTAAATAAGTATTTTCTAACATGGGATTCACGTGTGTTGAAAGGGTGATTTTCAATGACAATAATATGTGGATTGGTTAAAATGAAATGGGTAATTTTGGTAAAGAAATGGCTTTCGGTCAAACCAAGTGGAGTTGTTTTAAATATCTAACCATGGGTGCTAAATAAAGGTATGTATGTGAAAATGAGAAAAAATAAAGTCTTTTATAAGATTAAGGTGAATTAATTGGGATAAATAAGGTTTTAGAAAGTAAAATGGTTTCATACATTAAATATATATATATATATATATATATATATATATATATATATATATATATATATATATATATGAGGCAGTCGCATGTGCACGTAGGTATAACGTGTTAGAGTCTTCTTCCCGCCGTTCGATTCTATATTGCATTGTTGCATATTTTCCACTTAGCATATGGCTCACTCTCTCATTTTGTTACAACAGGTTGGGTGCGGTTTCGTATTTTGAGGGCGTTATACAATAAAGTATTATATTTTATTTTACATTAGTAGCTCTGTATGCTTGAACTTCAGGGTGCTCCCCATGGGTCCCTCACGTAGTTTGATTTTAAATTGGAATTTCATGCTAAACAAGTGAAACAGTAATTAAATAAAACTGGACTAGCAACATTATTTAGGTTGTTTCATCTCACTTCACACCTAACGCTCGGGTTAGATCGGTTTGATAACGGGTAATCCATAATCCTGATCAGGGGATTATAAATGGTATCAGAGCTCTAGGTTCAAGGTTCCTTTCGGGAGTGACGTGGCGTAGTCGGTATTAGATCTTTCAATGTTAGTGTTGGTTTGGGCCTGTCATGGTAATTTTTTCGATGGGTTAGTTGTGTCCTCGACGATGATGTCAAAGAGTTAGCATGATGGGTGAATTCATTGCCAAGTGTCAAGTGACGAAGTTAGTTGTCGTCAATCGCTTCTACACTTCTAATTTGGAGACGTTAATGAGTTACGAGTGTCGGTGCAAGCCAGTGGTGGCGACACCGCAGGTTTTTAGTATGAGGTGCTTGTGTGTCTATCCGTAGTGATATGAGAAGATAATTGAGATGTGGAGAAAAATGAATGGTGTCCATTGAATTATAAACATGATTCGTGTAAATTCAACTGTAGAGATTAGGTAGCTAGTGCGTCGTACCTAACCGGTGTTGATAATTGATAGAAATGCATTTGGTTCTTCGACTAGGTACTTTCGGGTAGTTAATACCAATGAGGCGATTAGGCGGATTCAATTCCTGCGATAATATCACGTCGTAAGGCAATTGATGATTTAATGGGCATGATGGATCATGTTGATTAACAGTTTGGATGTGTACTCCGTCTAAGTCGGGAATATAGTATCATTATAAGTAAATATCCTGGTGACTCTTGGTTAAAGGTTGTACCACGTAGGGTATGATGAGAGTTACGAGCAGATCGCGGTAAGTATATTACACATTCAACAATGATGGTTGAGGAGACTTATGAGTGAACTCTAGGTGGTATTCTATGTCGTGGTTCTAGAAAATATGATGTGATTTCAAGGAATAGGATCTTTAGTGATATCAATGATGCAAACTTAGAGGTTTATAGGTTGTAGGCGACGTTCTGTATCTTGTTAGAATCCTTAGTAGTATTAGTTATGGTTTGGTACGTGGCGTATGGTCACAACCATTTGGAAGAGAGATAAGATTATTATCTTAGTGTTAAGTCTCATTTTAGTCGCCGAGGTAATGGCTAGATACGAGGGAATCTTAGTGTGAGTGTGGTTTAAAGTCATCTTGGAATGCCGTAGGACAAAATGTGTATGGCGCCATTGGGAACATAAACTGACTTGTTGTGACATCTTAAGGTATTCAAGAGTTAAGGTGCACTGTATGTTGAATCTCGTAGACTATTGTCTTTGTGAGAACCTAGTAATCACGATATGGGTATTAAAAGGTTTGTAGAGTATGGATGATGAAATCTTATCAAGTCTTAAGGACTGCTACATAGAATGCGTAGTGTCATTAGGAGACCAGTTAAGTCCGGTATAAAGAACTATTAACACCCTAGTAATGATAGTGTTGAGGTCAGGTAATGATCTCAGGTTACCGATCAAACTTTAGACGATTCAAACAACGTACGCACCGATGTGGTTTCCCGAGTCATCACAGAAGGGTGGTGTATCCTCCAACGAGGAATTAGATGCTTGTGTCATTTATGGGGTGTGATGCCCAGGTGTCATGGAATTGCTAGTAGTGGAGGTGTGACACTTAAGTTTGAGGAGTATTAGGAAATGTATTCGAGACTTGGGTTGGTAACACCATATGAAGATTTGAAATGGTAGCCGAGGTGGGTTAATATCGAAGCATGATTAGAATGTTGACGTGTGTCGATGGTATATGTTAGGATAGCCTTAGCAAGGTAAGGACTAGTTCTTGGCACGTCCTTCCAAGCCTGTACGAATTAGAAGATGTAGCCTTTTGTGATACTTACTACCCTTAGAATGCCAATGGCGATCGGTGTGGCCATCACACGAATTCAGTTTGGATATTACCTGGAAGTAAGCTTAGGGACAATCCCGTATAGTCAAAGGATGCAATGAGGTGAATGTATCTCCTGGACGAAGTATTGCCTAAAGAAATTATGAGTGAAAGAATTATCACAATAAGAAATCTAGAAAATAATATCGAGATGAAAGAATAAATGATCACACACAACAGCAGAAATATATGATTCAGTAATTTGCCTACATCCACGGAGAGGGTACTGTATTCTTATTAGTGTCTCTCAAATAATCGAAGTTACATCTCTTTGCCCTATATCATGGTTTACATTTTACATTTGCAAAAATAAGTGATTTAATTGTACAAGTAACTTAACTATCTTGTAAATAGCTCGTAAGTGTCCCTGGATATCTCCTTCGAGATTGTTGGTAACTGATTTAAGTCCATCTCCATGCATTTAAGCACATATCAAATACATGGATACAAAATAATTATTAAAAGTTGGGCCGAGCAGTCCATTCGGCTGGTCAGCTGCGATATTAGGCTTGAATAAATAATCGCTCATAATTTCCCCTAAAATCTTTGGTCTATAAGGTTAGGCCAATAGATTTTAAGTAAGTACAAGTAATGGGCCCATAACCGTTTTAAAACCAGTATGGAAAACTTTTAATATTCTTGAAGAAGTAGGGGTACGCTGGTCCGAGTAGGTACGTGAAGCGCCAGAATCTTTATTGAGAATCGCGCTTCATCATTAGCGTGAAGTTCCAACTGGGTTTATATCCCTCAATCATCATTTCTCCAAATGCGTTTTCTAAACAAACTAGCATTGTGTTCTCTCTCTAGCTCTTCGTATTTTTAGAGCTTTCCTCGATCACTTTCTCTTGTAAGTCTCTCTAATATGCTCTTCTTATTTACTATTTTAATTAGCCTTCTTTGTTGCTTGAAATTCTTATCTCCATAGCCTTTTTAATGGCAAAATTATTGTTGAGTTTAGAAAGTCTTATAATATTCCTGAGTGGGTAGAGATCAAATGTGTCCTTATGACCAAAGATGAACGGGATATAGAGGATTGGCACTGGATCCACACTCTTCTTATTACATAGGGGGTTTAACATCCCCCCCCCCCCCCCCCCCCCCAAAAAAAAAAAAAACTCTTTTTTTTCAGATTTTCTAAATATTTTCATATTATCCTCGCTTAGTGTACCCCAAACACCTGGAAAATAGTGAATGGGGTACATTAAATTAATGAATTGTATGGGACCAACCTTGGACTCTTTGAAAATTACTATTGCTATGTATGGTTGCGTACTAATGATAGTTTCTTGTACCTAAAGGCCAGAAAGGTTGAAAGGGTTTTAGTTGTGAATTTGCATGACTCCTACAAAGGGTGCGGGTAACAGGGTTTTATTTCTAGAAATTGGTAACATACCTCCTTACATAAGGGCGTGAAGTACCGAGGTCCGAGGTCCTTAGATCCCTAACTAGGTGGAAGATAAAATAGGTTGCTATCTCTTTTTCTTTCTGTCTTACTCTTGAATATTTATCTCCCATTTCTCATTTTGTCTTCTGATTCTGTGTTTTTTTTCCCTATTTTACATCTCATGATAAGAACCAATAGCCCGCTCCTTGTGAGCGAAGAGTTGCTGATATTTTCAAGGCTTAGAATGTTAGTGATAGATTGATTGATGACAAGCCTCCCCTTGCAATAACTTTCTTTCTAGAATGCACAACACAACCTCTAACTCCATTGCTCGGTCGACCAACAAAATCCCCGAGTCAAAGATTTCAGAAGAGGAGTCCTTTGGTCCATCTGGGCCAATTGAGATAGAGGAAGAGGAAGAGGAAGAGGAGCAGGAAGAAGGAGAAAAAGAAGAAATGTCTCCCCTAAAGAGGAGGATATTGTTGGGGAATTAGGGCGATGACGATCAAGTCCTACTGTCCCATAAGGTCAAGGCCCTGAAAAAATATGAGGGGGCTCCGCCAGGACTAGTGGTTCCATTACGGGAACCAAGGAGAAGGAGGGAGAAAAGAAAAAGAGTGAAGTGGAGAAGAGGAGATGGGAGGAGAGAAGAAGAGAGGAAGAGAGAAGAAGAGGAGAAAGAGAAGAAGTTCGTTAAGAATTTTATGAAATCTTCCATCTCTCTCTCCATTGCTACTTGGGGGAAAGCGTGGCTAATAACAACAACCTCGCTCCTGATTTGTTAAAAGTCACAGTGCTTATCACCGATCGTGAGAATTCATCGAGGATGGGTTCCGACCAGCTGGACCTCAAGTTTGCGCAAGCTCCCGCTCTAGTAATTGCTCTCTTTTTTAGGTTTTGTTACCTTCAAATGTTTTGTTGTCCTATACTTACTCCTCTGTTTCTACTTGCACTTCATGGAAGACTTCACCACTCTGCTGGATGGTCGTACCGACTAGTCTAAAAAGAATCAAGAGTTAGCCAAAGCCCCAAGGAAGTCCCAAGAGGACTTGTTTGATGTGCAAAACACCTTTGAGGTGGAGAGGGATGATTTTATGAAGGCGTTATTTGAGATGAAGACAACCAATAGCCTTATTTTTGTAGAGAAGGATAAGGTGGTTGAGGAGAAGGATATGCTGGCTAAAAGGATCCATAAATTGGAGGGTGAGATCCCTGGGATCAAGGATATCAGCTACAAGAAGGTTGGGATGAAGCTTATGATGACGATGAGGTTCAGATCGCCTACGCTCGAAAAGTTTCTTGTAAAAAGGGTTGGGATCAGGCCCCCAAGGCAACAAGAATCCCCCCGAAGTCGAAGCTATTTTAGAAACATCAGTTGGTTCCCTCTCTATTTACTAAGGAAGATCCTTCTGCTGGCCAGCCTGTCGATCGATCTGAAGGGATGCCAGGCGAGGTCGAAATGACTATTGACCAGACGGTTAAGGCTTATGATAAGGGAAAGGGGCCTAAGTCTTCTGAGCAGGTGAAAGAGTGAATCCTTAGAGACTTAGGCATTTTTCTTCTTTGATTTGTTCAAGTATTCTACTTCCCCTTTTCTTCTTGGTTGTACTGGCTTCTGCCTCCCCTTTATTCTTAATAAAAGAAGTCCTGTCTTTTTCCTTTCATCGATATTCTTCATGCTTATTATTTTGCCTTCTTTCTTGTAGCTTATTATTATTGAGGACACTTCTTCTTCCTCAAACCTTGAAAAAAATACTAGGCTTAAGAATGAGCGAGTAAGCACGACGGTCCTTTTTAAAGGTTTATAAAGCTTTGAAGGTGAGAACGACAACGTATAAGGACCAATTCGAACTGGTCATCAAATTAAAGGACAACCTTTAAGACATGGAGGATATTGGATACTCTCTACATGAGGAGATGACTGACCTGAAGGCCCAGGTTACTGTGAGTAAGGATGTAAGAAAGGTCGGCAAGCTAATTTAAGCCGAGAATGATGCCTTGAAAAAAAAGATTTTCGAGCTACAGGAGGAACTTTAGAGGGAAAATGTCATTATTTTAGACCAGTAAAGAGACATCAAGATACTCAAACTTTTATTTTGGTGGATCCACGAGCTGCACGGGCATCTGGTTATAACGAAGGCTAGCAGAATGCCCCCGCGCAAATACAGGAGGCCCAAGACATAGTGTATAAGCATAGGTGTTTGAATGCCCTCAATGTGCTTAAAGAATCTAAGGATTCCCAGTTGTACTATATGTTCTAGGTGGACTGTCGTTCGTATAGTGACCTCCCTTTATGATGGATGAGCAGTGGGTTCCTCTAAATGCTATCCCCCATCAACTGTTTAATGAATTTGAGGTGGATCCTAATAGGGAAGACGAGTTTGTCCCAAATACAGACGATGGTCGACGAAGGCAAATAGAGGATATCCTGGCTCGTCGACCATAAATAGTCTGTACCTTTATCCAATATTTTTATAACTCTGATATGTAATTAATTCCATGTGCATATATTATCAAGTGTCATAAATTGAGTTTAATTATTAACTGTTATGAGTTTTGGGTATTTTCCCGCAGATTCTAGTTAATAATATCTTTTATATTGTTTACTCTAGAAAAACTTTATAATAACTTGTACTCAAATTGGGCCTTTGACGACTAAATTAGTCAGTAACAAGTGTTAATCATTTTGGGCCTTTGTTGATTAAATGAACTGATAACTTATGCTAAACATTCTTCCGTCCAATATGCCTAGCGATATCATTCCATCTGCCTTACCTTTTAGGTTGCGTCGTCACATTCCCTTAGGCCTAGGAGAGATGAAGGAAATAGTGTACCTAATTAATAGTCCATCCACCCAATCAGGATTTTGGTGACCAAACTCATTTGGCTTTTTGCCTAAGGATCCCCTGTAGGGCTTTTATTGTCGTCGGGGCAACTCATGAGGCCTTTTGTATTTGTTATGACAAAAACATGAGGATTCCAATAATTAAAACAAACTGAACAACTTATTATAATTAGCATGAACCCTATTCGGCATAAGAAGACCCCTTGATTGAAATAAGTTGAATAACCTATTGTAATCCAAATGAGTTATGTTCTGCGTGATGAAGTTCCTTAGTTGAAGCGGGCTGAGTAGCTTGTTATAACCAAGGGTGTTCTATTTAGTGTTGAATGGAGCTATCATTTGGAAATGGTTCATAATATTGAGATACATAATCATAAAATTGAGACAGTCAACATGCAAAAACGAAATGCGAGAGGGAGTGGGCCTTTATTCATTGAATAATAACTTTAGAGCAACATAAGTTTGAAATAAAAATTTGCGTAAACTAACTGTGCTGAAAAAGATTAAGAAGACTAAAAGTATAACTTCTTAAGATTGGCATCATTCCTGCGTTTCCAAGTGATATGCTCCTTGAAGGTCGTCCCTGATCACCTTGAAAGGTCCTTCCCAATTTAGTCCCAGATTGCCATATGATGGTTTTATGGCACTGCAAGTACTTTCCTTAGGACATAATCCGTAACTCAAATTTCCACGAATTGACTCTGTTATTTTACTATATTTCCAGCTACTGCTAGTATAAATCTAGGTTGGTCATGGCCTATTCTCTTCGCTTGTCTACTAAGTCAAGTTCAGTGCGCAATGCATCATCATTTAGCCCTTGGTCGACTAAGTTGGTTCTAAAATTAGGGAGACCTAATTCAAGAAGGATAATAACTTCCATTCCATAGGTGAGCGCGAAATGTGTTTCCCCAATTGGTTTCAGAGGAGTAGTATAGTAGACCCATAGGATATGGGAGAGCTCGTCCACCCAGGCACCCTTTACTCTTTCTAACCTCTTCTTTAGGGCATCGACTAACGTTTTATTAGAAGCTTCCACCTGATCGTTGTTCTAGGGGTATGCCACAAAACTGAAATGATGCTTGATGATATGCTCATCACAAAAGCTTTAAAGGAAGTTGCTATCAAACTGCATGCTGTTATCGGTGATGATAGTTCTCGTGTCATGCTCGGGTTATTTCGACTTATTACCGTAAATGGGTTATCGTGTCAAAAATAGCCATCTCTACCCAAAAGTGTGTTATGACGCTCTTTCAGATGAACCTTGTCATATCGACATAACGAATATTGGCTAGTGGTTCTTCCTCTACCCACTTGGTGAAGTAGTCTGTGCTGACCAACAGATACTTGGTATTCCCATTTATGGTAGGTTGTGGTCCCACAATATCCAATCTCCATCACACAAATGGTCAAGGACTGGTCAAGCATTTGAGTTCGCTAACTGGTTGATGAACCATGTGAGAGAATTTTAAGCATTTTTCATATCTTCGAACATAAATACTTGCATCTTTTTACATGTGAGTACAATCGTAGCCTTATTTGATAGCTCAAAAAGCCAATGATCTCCTTCCCATGTGACTCCCATAAATACTATTTGGAAGCTTACTGAGAACTTGCTTGCTTCCTTATCCGGTTTCTTGCGGGTGGATGCATTAGAGGTAAGGGCTTATGAAGGATCTTTCGTAGAGATTCTCCCCTGGGTCAAGATAGAAATGAGATTCTTTTGCACTCATTTCATAAGTTAATTTCCTATCATTCGATAGTGTGTCCCTCGATAAATAGGCAATAACGGGATTCATTCAACCAGGGGATCTTTCGCGAGGAGGACCTGCTCGGCGACCATCGTCTGGTCAATGTTAGGCTAGGCTAGGAACTCTATCTGAATAGTAATTTTGAGATCAGAGTCTATTTCTAAGATTAGGGATACTAAGGCATCAATATGACTATTTTTGCATCTGGGGGAACTGCTAAATGTGAACATTATCAAATCCTGCCATAAGACCTTTCATTACGGCAAGGTAGACAACCATCTCATCTTCTTTTATATTAAAGTCTCTACTCACTTTCCTAAACACTAATTTGGAATCGCAGAACACGTTAAGGTGCTTTGCCCCCAGCAGTTGGGCTTTGTGTAGGCCAACTATCAGTGCTTTGTATTCGGCTTCGTTGTTGGAGGCTTTAAATCCTAACATAATTCCTTGCTTGATAACACCGTCTTCTGGTGTGATGAGGACAATCCCTACTCATGTCCCTTAGAGTTGGAGGCTCCATCAATGTATAGGGTCTAGTCCTTGGACTATGCTTCCTCATTTGTTGATTGACCCGTTACCTGTTGGTCAATAGGTTTATCCCCCGTGAATTCGGTGATAACATTGACCAAGACTTGTCCTTTAATTATTATTCTTGGATGAAAGTGAATATCAAACCATTAGAGATCGATCGATCACTTTGAGAGTAGTTTGGAGCGGTTGGTTTTTGAAGAATAACTTTGAGGAGAAATAAAGTGATCACTGTTATTAAGTGATCTTCGAAGTAGTGTTTCAACTTCCTAGAGGAAACCATTAATGCGTAGGCTAGCTTTTCTAAAGGTAAGTAGCATTATTTTGCATCCCAAAATGGCTTACTGCATAGTAAAAAGGGCATTATCTGTCTTCCTTCTCACATACTCGACCCAAGCTAACAACGTAGTTTGATGTTGTGAGGTAGAGTTAAAGGGGATTTATATTATTGAGGATCACTAGAAGGGGTGATTTGCTAAGGTAAGACTTAATCTCTTCCAAATATCTAGAGCAATCATCATTCCATATGAGTCCCTCATCCTTCTTCAATAGTCGGAAGACAGGTAGGCAGCATTCTGAGGACTTGGAAATGAAGCGATTAAGTGATGCAAGTATTCTAATAAGATTTTGAATATCCTGTATCATCCGCGGGGTCTGGACTTTGTTGATCGCATAAATATGATCTATATTGGCCCCAATCCCTCTTTTACTAACTATATAACCCATAATTGTATCTGACTGGACACCGAATGAACACTTATTTGCGTTAAGTTTCATTCAGTACTTCCTGAGGATTCTTAAGGTTCTGGCTAAGTCCATTAGGTGGTCATCTCTGTTCTTGCTCTTTACCAATATACCATAGATGTAGACTTCCATGGTGTCCCCCATATGTTGCTTAAACATCTTCGTGACCAGCCTCTGATAAGTTGCCCCTGCATTTATTAGGCCAAACGACATGACCTTATAACTATAAAGACGTACTAGATTTATGATGGATGTTTTGTCCTGGTCGGGGTCAAACAGCGAGATTTGGTGGTATCCTTAATAGGCGTCCAAGAAACTCATTCTCTCATGAGTTGGCGTAACGTCAACTAACTGATCAATCTTTGGTAGAGGTAAACTATCCTTGGGGTATGCTCTGTTGAGGTCCGTGAAATCAATGCAGAACCTCCAAATGTCGTTGCCTTTCAGTACTACTACTGAGTTGGATAAATATTTGGGGAACTGAACTTCCCTAATGGATCCTACATCCAGAAGCTTCCCAACTTCGTTCTCCACTACTTTAGACTTTTTGGGGTTATTCGACGTACTTTCTGAGTAATCAGCTTAAAGGCTTGGCCAACATGTAGACGATGGAAGGCTACATCATGATCAATTCCCAGAAAGATCATATGGATCCCAAGTATCCATATTGCTTCTGAAGAAGGAAATTAGTTATTTCGTTTCGTGGTTAGTGAGTGCAGTCCTAATCAAAAACTTTTTATCAGGCAAGTTGTCATCATCACTAACTTCCTCCAGGCTTTTAATGACCTTATCAGAGGGATGGATCATGTTCTCCTCCACCCCTGGTCGATAGTATCGTAGTTGCTATTTAGAGGGTGTAGCACCATCTTGGGTTTCCTCTGGATTGTCCTTTAGTTATTTTTTATTTATTTTAGGGATGAATGTCGGTGATAAAGTATTTACCCTCAATGGATTGGTCTCCATGAATCTCGACCACGCCCCCCAGTCGGTGACACACTTCATCTTCTGTTGGTAGGTAGATGGTACGACTCTCATGGCGTATAACCAGACTTTGTCTAGAATGGCATGATATGGAGACTCTATGTCCACCACCAAGAATTCAATTAACTTTGAGATATATCCTGCTCTAACTAAAAAAACTATCTTGCCCAATGGCATAATAACTTTTCCCATAAAACTGACCAACGGAACTATGGCCTCTTTGAGGTCGGCTAAGTTAAGCTTCAACTTGTTAAACAGATTTAGGTACATTACCTTTGTTGAGCTTTCTTGGTCTACCAGTAACTTATCGACATCCTAATTCATGATTTTGAGAGTTATCATGATTGTATCATAGTGGGGAGTCCTCACCCCGATTAGGTCTTCCTCTGTGAAGACGATATTTTTGGTGTAGTCGATATCCTTTGGTCTTCGGTGCTTGTCAGCTTGGCTTTCTTCAGGGTCAATCTAGAAAGCTTCCATGACAAGAATTACCTTTTTTTGCCCCATCCAAGCAGCGTTCCCTTGGATTTGCTTCACTTCAGATACTTTATGAATCACCACATCATCGAGGATATTATTTGATATTTGGTCGTCATTGGCTGCGACCTTATTAGCTCCAACTTGGGCCAACTCTTTTGCATACAACTTCAGTACTTTGCAATGCTCTGTCATGTGGTTGCCCTCCTTATGAAATGCACACCTCAGCGCGTTATTCCTTTTCATTGGGTTACCACCCATGTTATTGGGCCACTTGACGAATGACTGATCCTTCATCTTACTCAAGATCTTATAAATTAGTTCTTTGAAGAGTGTGTTAACACCTTAGAACGCCTTTGAAGGATCGACCTTACTCCTATTCTTAGATCCGTTATTTCCCTCGTTCTTATTCCCTATCTTTGGAGTGTCACTCTTATCTCCTCCTTTACTTTCTTTTGCTCGACTACTATCCCCCAGGGTAAAGTGAACCACGTCCTCAACCTTAACATATTTTTTAATATATTCCATTAGTTCGTTGATGGTGTCATCCCTTTTCTTCTTCAAGGACTGGTGCAACAGAGATATGGCCGAAAAACCAATATTAAAGGGTGAAACTCTAACCTTCTCTGAGCAGTCCTCCATTTCATTAAAGACCTCCTAGTACCTTTTAACATAATTATGAAGGCTCTCTTGTGGCTTTTTCTTTATCGTGAGCAGTGAATTCATCCTCTCGGAGTGGAAAATGCTGGGTATGAATCGAGTAGTGAAAGCCTTTACTAAAACCTTGAAGCTCTTGACCGATCTATGGGGCAGCTTATCGAATCACTTTTGTGCTACATCATGGAGGTTAGAAGGGAAAATTCGGCACATCAAAGCATCATTGTGGATCCACATGGTCATTGCGCGCGTGTATTGCCGAACATAGTTAATGAGATCTGTCTTTCCATCATAGATCTTGAATTTGGGAACGACGAACTTCTTTGAGGGTTCCTCTTCTTTAATCTCCCTTGAGATGGGGGATTTTATTTAGGTGTTGAGAGCTATTCTAGTTAGCTCCCTACTAGACCTGTCCCCTCGATGGGCTACGAACCAAAATCATGATGTCCTCATTCTGACGGTCATTGGTGCCTCTCTGATCGACCATGCTCTTACCTATTGTGTTTAGATCTATCTTGGTCATGCGTGAAGCTCCTTCCTTGGCTGCGAGTATTGCTTCCCTGAGGACTAGGAGACCTATCACGAGTTTTCCTGGTATCTCTATGGATATCTCTCTCCATCCTTTAAAGTCGCCTTTGTAAGCTAGCATTTTCTTTCATCTGGAGGAGAGTTGCCTCCTCTTGTTCTTGAAGTCTGACTTTATAGGCGTCGACCAGCCAAGAGATTTTTGTATACCTAGGTGGTCCCTGACTTTATTCAGAAGGTTGCCTTTTTTAGCAAAACTTGGGATTTAGTGGTTTACAAATCTCCTATCTGAACCTGGGCGGGACTGGGTCGTCCCGCACGTCACTAACTTGAGGAAGATTGTTGCTTTGGTGAGACATTATGGGCTTTCTTTCGATAACTACTTTCGTAAGAAAAAAAATTGATTCCCATAGACTGTGACAATTGTGTGTGCAAGAATTATCACAAGAAGAAATCTAGAAAGCAATATCGAGATGAAAGAATAAATGATCACACACAACACCACGAATACGTGGTTCGACAACTTACCTACGTCTACGGAAAGGGTATTGTATTCTTATTAGTGTCTCTTAAATAATCAAAGTTAAATCTCTTTGTCCCGATTCAGGGTTTACATTTATATTTATAGAAATAAGTGATTGAATTGTACAAGTAACTCAACCATCTTTTAGATAACTTGTAGGCGTCCCAGAATATCTCCTCTGAGATTGTTGGTAACCGATTTGATTCTATCTCCATGCATTTAAGCACATATCAAATACATGAATAAAAAATAATTATTCCAAGTTGGGCCGAGTGGTCCGTTCTGCATACTGTCTAGTCAGCTAGGATATTGGCCTTGAATAAATAAGCCCCAATAGGAATTTTAGGGTTGCGATCAAGATATAATAAGGCAGACAGTAACCTAGGTATAGTAGGTTAGTGACGTCATCATCGATAAATGGACAAGGTCAGTGTAGATAAGGATGCTAGCATCCTCCAATCAGAACAGCTCATGTGTGCCAAGGATGTGAGGGGAAGGGCTTTATTCTTAAGGATGGAAGTTGGGCATTGACTTTTGAGATAACGACAGGTTCGTATGCTTTCATCTTGCGGGAATGTATGGTTATTATTCGATTCATCTCGGTTGGTGACTCAAGCCAAGGTATGTGGCTAGGTTAGTACCTAGTGAGAACGTCTGGGATGAGTGATGAGACTTCAAGCATAAAATGTAGGGTCACTTTTAGTAAATCACGATCTGATGCGTACGGGCGAGATTTCTCAAAAAGTTTCCTTGTTACTTTTTTACTCTTGTGTATCCCTTTCGATTTCAGAAATTAAGGATAAGTATTCTCACGTATGTGGTTTATCCTTTTGGTACCATGTCATGGTATATCACGGTTGGGCCTGGTAGAGCGCGGTGCACCTGGTATGGTCAATATCGTTCGATAACAGGGTGCACTCTATCTGAGGTAGTCTTACTTTTACAAAATATTTGATTTAAGGGTGGCTATGCTTTTGACCGCACAGATTGACCGTAGTGCTTATTTTATTTAGGTTTAGTGATCTTACGACTGGATGGCTTGTCAGTCAGTGGCTCTGGCTGTAAAAAATGAGATGATGACTTGAGTACATTATATGGTGTTATAACTCAGGTAAATTTAGCACATGGTGTTACTTTTCCACGGTAAGTGGATTGGTGAGAGGATCGAGTGAGTACACAAAGGTGAGATGACTAGAGTGGTATTAGGGTCATCAGAGTGACGTAGCGGAAGGCTTAGCTAAGTGTGCGGTGATGATTTTGTCGATGTGTTACTCCTCGATATGAGTGATGAGCATTGCAAGGTTATTGTCAAGCTAAGGAAAAATTTGTGCAGTCAGAATAACTTGAAAATTCATTTGACACCGGATGTGCAGTTCTAATACTAGAAGTGGTTCTTGATGATGAATTTGATGATTGGTCCTATTACGGTTCACTCTTGAGTACCGATCACAATATAGGGTTTCCTGTGAAGGTGTCGGTATGCTTTGGGTATTAGCAAAGGTAGTCCAAGGACTTAATCAAGCATGATCACCGAGTGGAGACTCTAAGTCGGTTATGTGAAGTTGATGGTTAGCGAAATGATGAGCGTTAGAGCATGCCGTATGTTGAGATTTTGGTGACAGTCCCATTGCAAGGGTGGGCGATGTGATCTTAGCCATTAAGTACTTTGATGATTTTGTCTTAGAGGATTTTTATGACTTGGAATGAGATTTTGTAAACCCCATAAGCTTGAGGATTGATGAGTCAAGAATTTTGGGGATAAAATTCTCGAAGGACGTAGGTTTGTGATACCCCATCCAAATATTTTATTTATTTTCCCGCATAAATTGAAATAAAATGAGAACATTGGGGTTTGGATAATTATAACTAGGGCTATATTATGATTTGACTATTTTTTTAGGCTTGATGATAATTATTGGAAGATGTGAGTTGAAATTGGAAAAGTAAAGAAATTAGAAAAAGGGTTGTTCGAACGAAGTGGAGGTCGTTCGAACGAGAATACCTGGTCATTCGAAGTGGGGATCAAACGAGGTCCAACTGTGTAACAGGTTCAGATCATTCAAATGACGTTCATAGCAGAGTTCAAATGAGAATCCATTCTCATTTGAACGAAGGCGTATCTCGTTCAAATGAGGTTATGCAGGAATTTTTAATTCGAGTTTTCTCTTGTGAGCTGTCACATTTTTGGCCCTAGGATTATTAAGTTTTCAAAATCTGGTAAGCCCGAATGGGCAAAAATGGGATTGCTAAGGCTTGGGGGTTTGGTTCATTTGGAGTTATTTTTTAGTTGCAAGAAGAGAGAGATGGGTGGTCTTCCACCATTGTTAAATATGTCCTCCACCTCTTTCCACCGTAAACCACCAATCTTCCACCTTATAGTACCATATTTGCTATGTATTTCACTATATTTGAACCATACATGACCATTTCCACCATGGATGAGGATAGTTATGAATTTATGGATTCATTATTGGGGGGTTTTGAAGATAAAAATGAAAGATTTATGGAGTTTGAAGGGTGCTTTGCTTGGAGGCTTAGTGGAGTAAACTTGGTGGAGCTAGGCAACCTCTCTAAGGCCACCTTAGGAGGTGGGAGGTTGCCATCTTCTTAGACATTTAAGGCCTTCAATTGTTGGAGCTTCATTTGTGGTTGAAAAACCTACTCTTAGTTTAAGATTCCATTTAATGTAATTAGTAGTCTTGTTGTTAGAATTTAAGAGCAAAAATGAATGATAAAATGATGGGTTTCTTGTAGATTGATATTAAACATTTTTATGGAATAAAAATGGTGGCAAAAATTTTATATTTGTTGGATATAAATGTTGAGTAAATATTTTAAGGTTTTTTTGAAATATTTGGGATTTTTATGTAAATGGTATGTTTCAAGAAGTTGGGTGATAAACATTTTTATGGAATAATAATGTTTTAAATTTATATTTGATCTTTCAAAAGATATTTGGGTAAATTAAGTTTGATTTCTTCCAAAAATGAAGATTTTATTATAAAAATAGGACATTGGTTTGAGTTTTTAAGAAATACTATGCCCTACGGTCTAGAAAAGTATTTTTTTTGCAAGTATTATGAATTTCTTGAATGAAAAATATGTTTAACCCATTTCATACGATTTTAAGATCATGCATATAAACTTGTAGTAGTTTGATAGTGGACATAAAAACAAGTTTGAAAAAGGTGTTGTTGGGTTTAAACATGAAACAAGAAAAGTAGAAATTCTAGTCTTCAAAGTGTGTGAAGAAGGGGTCATAGGCGTGAAAAATGTAAGGTTTGAAGACTACACGTGTTAATAAAAGAAATGGTATTTTCATATAAAGTAGTCTTACATGTTTAATGATCTTTGGAAATGAAATTTTTGAAATAAAGATGTTTCCAATTGATAAGAATATTACTCCAAAAGGTTAAAAAGGTGTTAAGGTGTCAAAATACTTAAGAAGTTAGTGTTGGTAGCTTAATAGTGTTTTGGAAACTTGTGAAATTGGAGTAAAAGATGAGTTTATAAACAAATGGGTAAAATGGAACATTTTTATGAAATAAAAATATTGAAAAGGGTATTACACATGATGGTCCTAAATGAATATGATACTGAAAATAAAATCAAAGATAAAGTGTAAAGGACATGAAACGATGATCTTCAAAGTGTAACACATGTTGGGATGAAACCCCGGGTTTGGCTTCAGCGGGGTAAAAGGAAAGTGGAGTAATGTGGACATTTGCAAAATGTTAAAACACATTAAAAAGAAACTCTAATGACACTAGGAAAACTAAGGAGGGCCCGAAGCCTTGGGGTGAAAGACCCAAAACACTTGACAGAGCATAGGTGCGCATAGCTGACGGTGTGGAGCCTGTTAAAGTAAGCGGTTATTGGAAGATAATAAGGAACATGTCAATAAATGGGTTGTATGGTGAAATATGTTAAGACAATCTAACTTAAATGAATTAATAAATGTTCTGATAAAGGTAAAATGGACAAGTAAATGTGTAAACTGATTAATGCCCATAAGATAAAGTTAGTGGGTAAAAGGGTGGTTAAGCAACCTAAGAGGTTTAATCCAGTGTTGTGAAAGGTTTTCAAAGGCTTAATAAGTATTATCTACCACAGTATTCACGTGTGTTGAAAAAGTGATTTTCAATAAAAATACTAATGTGGATTGGTTAAAATGAAATGGGTAATTTTTGTAAAGAAATGGCTTTTGATCAAACCAAGTGGAGTTTTTTCAAATATCTAACCGTATGTGCTAAATAAAGGGGTAAATGTCAAAATAAGAAAAAGGAAGTCTTTTACAAGATTAAGGTGAATTAATAGGGATAAATAAGGTTTTTGAAAGTAAAACGGTTCCGTGCATTAAGTATATGTATATGTATGTATACATAAACAAGGTAGCCGCATCTGCACGTAGGTTTAATGTGTTAGAGTATTCTTCTTGCCGTTAGATTCATATTGCATTATTGTATATTTCCGACTGAGCATTCGGCTCACTCCCTCGTTTTCTTACGACAGGTTGAGTGGGATTTCGTATTTTGAGGGCCTTATACACGAAAGTATTCTCTTTTATATTATGTTAGTAGCTCTATATGCTTGGACTCCGAGGTTCTCCCTATGGGTCCCTTACGTAGTTTGATTTGAAATAGGAATTGCACTTCACAGAATTGGTGTAGTAATGTTATTTACGTTGTTTCATCGCACTTCACACCTAACGCTCGGATCGGACCGGATTTACTATGAGTTACCCATAAATCCGGTCCAGGGCATTACAGGATGTCTTTCCACATATTCACCACACAATTCATTTCTTGAAAAAAAAATCATAATCTTTTCCTCAAAATCTACCAATATCCATATACTTTAACGGGCTCCACACCACCGGCTATGCTACCATATGCTCTGGCCATTGATTTTGGATCTTTCACACGAGGGCTCTGGGCCCTCCTTAATTATCCCGACGTCATCCGAGTCCACATTAATGTGTTCTAACATTATACAAATGTCCACATTACTGCACTTTCCTTTACTGGAAGAAGCAAAAATCAGGGGTTTTTACCCAACTTGCGTTACACTTTAAAATGATCATTTCTAATCCTTTACACATTTGCATTGATTTTATCCGAAAAATCACGTTCATTTATGACCAATTTGTGTAACACCTTTTTCAAAAAATTTATTCCATAAAAATGCTCCATTTTACCTAAAATTACCATTTTACCAATTTATTTCCAAGCTTATCCATTTTCTCCATTTCACAAGTCTTTTTTGCCAAAAATATTATTTAGTCACACACACTAACTTCTTAAATATTTTTAACTCCTTAACACTTATTTAACACTTTAGAGTAACATACATCTCAAGTTGGAATTTTTTTTCTTTACTTTCTTTACTAAGAAAACTCCATTCCTTTACCCTTTGGAGACTAATTTCTCAAGAAAATGCCATTTTACTCTTTTTATATCGACATGTAGTCTTAATTATCCTTTTATCACATTTCCACCCATTTTCAAACTTTAAAGGCTAAAATTTCTATTTTTTTATTTAATGTTTGAACCTATTAGAACCCATTTATGTGTTCATCATTAAATACTACAAATTTATATATATAAGAATATAAATTTAAGTAAAAAAATCATATTAAATGGATCTAACATATTGTTCATTATAGAATTTTCGCAATTTTACAAAAACATGCTTTTCAAGTTAAAAGACAATTTTTATTTCGCCAAAACTTGAGTAAATGTTTATTTGTACAAAAATCCCAATTTTAATAAAAAAAAAATTGTATATATTTGTTCATAGAATATTCTCAACATTTGTATTCCATAAAAATGTTTAAACACCAATTTTTCTTGAAATATATCATTTTGCTCAATATCATTTAAAACTCTTTTTAAATTCATTTTCACAAATCATAAGAAATATCATTCTTAAATAATGAATGCATCCTACTATTATAAACTCTAACTATATGACCAATACCGTGAAAAAATTGAGTTTTTAAACTAAAGAGTAGACTTTTTTCACCTAAAATGGAGCTCCCAAAAATGGTAGGATGAAGGCAGAAGAAGATGGAACCTCTCACCTACTAAGGTGACCTTAAAGAGGTTGTCTAGATCCACAAGGATTGCCTCTAAGAAGGCTCCATGATTAGGCATAAATTCATCACATTTATCCCTTTAATTTTGGTATTTTTATGATCCCGTGCGGTGTAAATAGCTTGGATTTATCTAATATTTATGATACTAAACCTTTTTGTCAAGTATTTCATGTTTTGTGAATCTCTTATGTGTTTTACAGGTATTTCATGCAAGAAAGATGGAAAAGAGTACTCAAAATAGTGAAAGAAATCAAGAAATGGGGAGTTGATGGGCATGGTAATAATTTTTCAGCTTTACTCCAGAGGTGGGACCAACTGTAAAGTTGAATAACTTTTAATTACAATAACACTGGAAAAAACGACACCTCAATCCGAGCTACGGTGAAGAAGTTATGATCAATTGAAGATGAGAGAAGTCAAGAAAAAGTTCTTGAGGAATTTCAAGGGTGATCCGGACCTATTAAAAATAAAAGATTCGGGCCGGTTGTTAATAAAATCTCTGAATGAAAAATAAGAGCGATCCAGACCTATTAAAATTAAAGGATTCAGACTGCCCCTGTGCAGATGCCTGACTCAATTAAGGGAGAGATCCGGACCGCCCAGTCCCGCCGATCCAGACCGTTTTGGATTTTATCAGAATTTCATTTTCTTTATTAGAGTTTTATGTTAGCTCAATCTCTTGTAAATTTTGGGGTCTATTTATTCAAGGCTGTTACACATTATTAGGGGTTTGAAAAAATTAGATTTTCAGTTGTAGTAGAAGGGTTTTGTAACTAAAAACCCTAGTTTTGTAAAATAGTCAATTTTTAGTGAAGATTGAAGTTTTATTTCTCGAATTTATTCAATACAAGTAATATTTTTCATTTAATCCTTCAGTGTTTATTTAGATTAGTTATTTGTTTTGATTTATCACGTTTTTCTTCCCCATACTCCATATAGTGTGATGTTTTGTTTTTCAAAAATTGTGTTTTTATTTAGTTTAGTTATGTCCGACTACGTCTATAAGGGTTGGGATGCATGAATCCAACCCGATGTTCTTTACATATGTATAAAATTAAGTTTTCGAATTAAATCATTGGTCAAATCTTGTTGTGTGGTGACCATAACCGTCGTAGGACTTTTGATCTCGTTTGTCCTAGGTAACCGGGATGCTTAAGAATGCGGCGCGCGTGTCGCTATCTCGACACCGCTTTATTCTTACTTTTAATTATATACGATGCAGGCTTGAACCTCGTATATATAATGTGAGAGATTAATAAAGACTGGATTTAATCATTTATTTCAATTCGAGAGTTGATTTTAACATCGGTAAATGCACTAGGGTTGGAGGATTGTGTCCTAACCTATTGTTCTCATTCGTAGTTAAGTCTTTCATACATTTGTCATCTGCTCTTAGATTAATTAGCATAGCTTCATTTCATTAGTATTTAGTTCAGTTAGTTGTTAATTTAACTCTGTATTTAGTTTATAATTAATCTCCCATTCAAATGATCGTATCGCTTCTTTTAGAGTCAAGTTAGGGTTCTCCGTCTCTCCAGATGTCGTCACGACTTTCTCGTCCTTTTTCCTTGGGGATCGATACCCGACTTATTGGGATTATTACTTGAGCGACAGGCTTGTACTTGAGCCTAGATAAGCATGCACTTTGGAACACTTTTTAAGTCGCGTCAAGTTTTTGGTGCCACTTCCCGGGAATTAGGTAGATTGTAGGTTAGATTGAGTTAATCCATAACCTTGACAAAAAAATCATTTAAAATAATAAAAAATAATAATAATAAAGAAAAAAAAAGATACAACATCTCTCAAAACCTTGTTATAGCAAAATCCACACCAAACTCCTCTAAGCACTCTTACGCGCATTCACATAAACCCGATTGTCGAGTACAACCCAGATAGCCAACACACGCCTAACAATCCTTAATTTTGGGTTTCAGCTCCTACACCGCCAAACTCAATAGCAAGCTACCCATCTGGTTATACTCCAGGTTACACTCTTAGTGCACCGAGTGAGGATACCGAGTCGTTAAGTGAGAGAGCTATGTCACAACACGTAAGCGTAGGCGCAGGTGAGGGAGAGGCACCTTATCGACCCTTGAGAGAATTCATGTACCCTGAGCGGTCAGTCACTCCGGGATGCATTTTTCTCCCACATAATGCAGGACAATTCCGTTTTAGGAATGGAATGATCCAAATACTTCCCACCTACCATTGAATGGATTTGGAGAATCCATATCACCACATTCGGGAGTTTGAAGAGGCGTGTGAGACCTCAGTGATCAAATATGCACAAAAGATATGATCCGCCTCAAGCTCTTCCCATTTTCTCTCAAGAATAAAGCTAAGACCTGGTTATGGTCTTTACCTCCTAATTCGATTACGTCGTGGAATGAGTTACATTCCAAGTTTCTTTCCTCCACATCGAATGAACTCCATTAAGGCTCAAATTCAAACCTTCTGACAATTAGAAAATGAGCCGTTTGATCGATATTTTGAGCGTTTCAATGAGTTAGTTACTTCATGTCCTCATCATGGACTTGATAAATAACAAATCATTTCATTCTTCCATCATGGGATGAACATCTACTCCAAACAACTTGTTGAAACCATGTGTGATGGACCTTTTATCGAATTAGACGCTAATGATGCTGAGCTCCACTTGAGGTATGTCGCCGACACCACTTAAGCATGGGATACATATGACCCTAGCGCTCAAAACCGAACTCGCCAAGCGACCACCACTCCATATACATCCGGTCTATTTAGCGTAGACAAAGATACCATGACGAAACGTCGACTCGATCAAATTGAGAAAGGCATGGGAGAGTTACTCGCTGCATGCGTGAGAGAACTAACTGGCCCTATCCACACCCCCATTGAGAACGTATGTGCTATTTGGGATGCGGGACATTCAACAGAGGAATGCCCGATGATACCCACCTACAAGGTCATGCTTCAAGAGCAAGTGAGTGGTGTTGGATAATTTAAGGGTAAATTTGGTGCCCCGCACAGAAATTCTTACAACCCTTCATGGAAAAACCATCCTGGTTTTAGCTATGGGCAACAACATGCTGCGTTGAATACTAATTCACACATTGCCCTACCTCCACCCCTCCTCAATTTCAGCAAGCACCACCTCCAGGCCCATACATTACCCCACCGCGGAGATCTCTTGAGGATAATTTGAATCAATCATCCAATACCAAAATGCAACCTTTGATAGATTTGAGCGCATGTTCACAGACATAAATGCGAATATCTCTAGGTTGCAATCATCTTTAAGTATCCAAGAAAATGGTAAGTTTTCAGCCGAAGGCCAAAGACCTCCCCAAGGTCAAACTAGTGTAAGCTTTATTTCTAATGAAAATCAAGAGCAATATTGCGCGATAACCACTCTACATAGTGGAAAAGTTGTTGATTTATCACCTTTCCCGCATGACACACCTAAAGGCCAGGAGGTTTCTCCCGACGCGAAAGAGGTCGAAGATGCCTCCTTGAACGAGAGTGATAACGAGAACACTAGTAAGCCCTAATTCACAGCAAAACCCCCCATAACCGCACCGTTTTCCCAATGGTTAGTATCTCACACCAAAGTCTTCTCATGAAAATGTGTTAGACGTTCTTAAGCAAGTAAAGATTAATTTACCTTTTCTCGATACCATAAAGCAAATTCTCGCATGTGCTAAGCTTATTAAGGACTTACTTATGGTGAAACGAAAGCTAAAGGTAAAGAAAAATGTGTTCCTAGCATATAACGTCAGCTCAATACTATCAAGTGACCTTCCATCCAAATTCAAAGATCCGGGTGCACCCACTATTTCGTGCATCATGGGAGGAAATCGAACTGAGAGAGCACTAATATATTTAGGGGTGAGTGTAAACATTCTCCCCTATTCCATCTATAAGAAATTAGGTTTGGGGGACCTTAAGCCCACAAACATGACTCTCCGACTCGCAAATAGTTCCATAATGATACCTCGGGGAATCATTGAGGATGTGACTGTCCAAATTGACACATTCTACTTCCCGGTGGATTTTGTCATTTGGGACGAGGAGCCCTTTGTTGTACCGAGTAATCATGTCCCCATCAATTTAGGCCGCTCATTCTTAGCTACGGCTAATGCCTTGATCAACACTCGAAATGGGCGCATGCAACTTACATTTGGGAATATGACCCTCGAAACAAATATCTTAAACATCACCAATCCCAAGGGTGAGGAGTGGGAATCGCGAGAAATGGATCTTATGGAAGAGACTGTACACGAGCATGAGAGGTCCCGTAAGCGAGAGCCGCTAGGGGTGTGCCCTATTTCATCAAGTGAGAGCGGTAGTTTTGAAGATGAGAGAAAGGTGGGCGAGGTGTGTGTAGTGACTGTGATTGAGAGCAAGAGAGAGTGGTTAGAGGAGAGAAAAATAGTGGAGTTAGAGATCGAGCAAGTAAGCAAGGACGTAGGCATTACTCTCAAGAGAGAGTTAGGGGATGTGAGCATGGAAGATTTTGCAAAAGAATTTGGGCACGTCGATGAGAGCCTGAATGTAAAAGTCCAACCTTTATTGGACTCGTTTAGTTATTTGGATGAGAGATAATGGCAATATACAATAGATGAATTCCTTCGTAATGACCATCCCTCCACATCACAGAAGTCTTCAAAAGAAAGTGAAAGAGAATGTTCAAAACACACTCGAGAGAGCGAATTAGGAGATATAAGTCTTGAAAACTTTGAAAAAGAATTCGGGTCGGTGGAAGAGAGCCTTACAGTTAAAGTCCAATCCCTATTGGACTCTTATAGTCACTTAGAAGAAAGCGAATGGAAAAATAAAATAGATGAATTCCTTCTTTGTGACCATCCACCCATAAAACTTGAGGTCTCAGAGGCGATTGAATAGAAATGTTGTGTTTCGCCCGAATTAGAGCAAGACCCATGCGTTCAAAAAATTGAAAGAAGCCTAGGTGTTCCTTCTGAGTCGGCGCACGCAGGCCACACTTTGAGTCAGCATCACGAGGATCCCTTTCTGATTAATAATAATGAGTCTCCCCACCTATCCTTAATCTATGGGAGAGGTCCCAACTTGTTTCGATTATTGGTTTACGATATAAAGACGGGAGAGACGAGGAGAGCATTGGACCCCGTTCATGGGGTCGGGTAAGTTTGTGGAGAGATGAGAGGTCGTCGCACCCCCGACGCATATGGGGTGATTTTTGTTGTATTATTGAGTCATGTGTTAGTGTCATTTAGTGTCTTTTTGCATTTTAAAAATTTGCTTATTTTATTTGTCACACTTGTTATTTGTTCTTCTTTAGATTTTTAGTCCTTTTGATTGAGGACAATGCAAAAGTCTAAGTTGTGTGTGTGTGTGTGGGGGGGGGGGTAACAAGTGCGTCTTTTAAAAAACTTCACAAAAAAATCAAAAATTTCGAAAAAAAAAATTGAAAATTTCTGTAAAAGCCAAAAATATTTTTCTTCAAAATAAATAAAAATTGGAATTTAAAAATTTTAAAAATATCATTAAATTCGGTTTAAAGTTTCAAATTGTAAAATTCAAATACACAAAGCCAAAATTTACCAAAGATGGAAATTGAGAAAAAATTGACGACTTAATGAATAAGTGTGAAGATTAACAAATCCGGTGAGATTTCGAGCCTATCATTTTTGTAAGTTTATAAATCAATCCAAGTTAATTGTTAACTCAGAGTTCAATTTAGCGTTTACAAAAGTCGTTGATGATCTCCATTCCTTTGTTTTGATCGGTTATGGAAAATATGTGAGATGTTGTCTCGAAAAAAGTGCTAAATATATCTCTAAACTTAAATTAATCTCGAAACACATATGGTAAAGTATTTAGCAATTTGGACAATGAAGTAGGCTCTCGTTTGACACCCAAAAATATTAGCCACAAAAAGTTGTGAAAAATTATCCCTTTTGCAAACTCAATTGAGCCGAGTAAATGTTTCCCTTTTCATTTAATTAACCCGAAACACCAAATTAGTCCGGAATTATGAAAATGAAAAATTCAAAAATTTAGTCCAAAAAGGTGCAATAAAAAGGGGCGAGAGAAAAATAGAAAATGCTCAACAAAAATAGCTAGAAAAGAAAAATAGAAAAAGAAGAGAAAATGAGCAAATGCCAGAAAAAACACTAACGGACATCACAAGAAAATTTTCTAATTCCAAAAATATCCAACCATCTCCTTTTACCCATTATACCTTATAACCCAAAAAGTCCTAACCGAGTCCGAATTGCAAATTTGGTGACCGTGTGGAGAGTTAAGGCACAAAATACACTACACCAAATCCTGCGAATGGTCACGCCCAGTGGGTCACGGCCCAAGTCCGCGACCAGCTGGTCGCGGACTTGGGCCGTGACCCACTCAATATTTAGCGTGACCATATTTATTATCACACTAAATTATCGAGGCTCTAGAAGTGGTCACGGACCAAGTCCGTGACCCCAGTGGTCGCGGACTTGGGCCGTGACCAGGTCGTGACCATCTTAGCGCTAAACTTGCGCCAAAATTCCCTCCAAACTTGGTCACGGATTGGTCACGAACTTGGGCCGTGACCATAGGCATGACGAAGCACAAAACACACACATTGGGGGTCACGGCTGGGGGCCGTGACCATTTCTTGGCGTGGGTCACGGCTATGGGCCGTGACCATATGCAGTTTGATGGGTCTTTTGATTTGGGTGGTGTTTCTTCTGGTGGGTCACGGCTGAGAGCCGTGACCAGGTTCAATCTTAAAAAAACAAAACGTGCATTGCTTTTCTCATTCAGTACCCTTCATTTCTTTCATTTCCCCCAAATGAAATACCCCCGCTAAAAAAAAACCCTTATCTCCGATTTACTAGCACTGTCTCACATGTCTATGGGATAGATTATTGGTCCGGTGGGCACTCCGGTTGAGCCAGTCAAGTTGGTCGCGGTTGAAGTGATGATAATAATCAAGCATTCATATATGATCCAGTCAAGTTGGTCGCGGTTGAAGTGATGAGTAGATTCAGTGGCTTGCTTAGACAAAACACATTTAGATGTAACAAATATGACTTTGGACTGCAGATCATCAACCTTGGATACCTTAGGAGGTATAAACTTTTGGCAAATATGATTGAATCGTGGTTTATGATTTTTTTTCATTATTCTGATATTATGAATGTTTAAGACTGAAAGAGAGCTCTGATTCCTTGTCTTATGTGTGCGAGTGTGTGTAAATTTCTGCCCTGTGTAGCTGGGAGAATGTTCTCATAAAGTGATAAATTTGCATTCATGTTTCAACATTTTTCTTCGACACAAAACAGACTCCTTATTGTACACTGAGTTGCTCGTCCTATTTTCTCGATTGCCTTATGGGTGTGGCATAATCGGACATGTTGCACCTTTTTGCTAAAGAAGACAAGTACATTGGGATTAATTAAATTGAGTTGAGTTTAGTAAAAGGAGGTTTGAACATTTATGTGTTGGGTATGAATTCATTAGTAAGTATGTTTAAATCACTTATGTAGATGGAGACGCCTTTTGGTTTGTAAATGTTATACAAGCAAAACTAAGCAGAATATATTATCAATTAAATGAAACTGTTATGTATATATTTCATCAACACTTGATAATAAAATTATCAACACTTGAAAAAAATAAATAGGCAACTTTTTATTTGAACAGGAGAGGACCAAGAGTGATGAGGAGATTACAGCCAACCCAGAAGGAATGACTTAACGCTGAGAAGGAATGACTTAACGCTGAGTACCTTTGAGGCAAAAACATCTGAGAAGGAATGACTTAACGCTGCAAGCGACACCTCTAGCCCAAACAGACAATGAAGGGGCGTTACATATGGAAGAGGGTACATCTCCGGTGGCTGTTTCTCTACGGACAGGTGAGAGCGCAGTTGGGAAGTCGGGGGACAAAGCTGTCAGCTCGGGTACGATGAGACCGCCGGCGGTAACGACTAACGACGGCGGTGGTGGATTGTGGCTTGTTTCTCTGGTGAGATGTTTCATCGAATCTCATCTCATCTCTCCTTTCCCATTTCCATCTCAAGATATATTGTTTCACTACAAAGTAAACAAAATCATTGTGTGTATCTGTCATCTATACAACATATATATACATCACGGCGGTGGTGTATATATATGTTGTGATTTCTATGCTTTAATCTATTTTGATTTCTCTGCTTCACTTTAAGATTTTGTGGTTAATTTGATGTTGGATACAAACTGACTATTGTGCCGAATTAATTTTTGAAGCAGAGTGGTATACAACTCTTTTACTGCTATGGGGATTAATTTTTTGGAGAAAGTCAGAGGGTCCACAAATTGTTGATTACACTTCTAAAGTAATGCTCCTATTAAGCTATCATAGATATTTTTTTGAAGAGAAGAAACCACTTTTTTACTTCTATGGGGATTAAATTTTTTAGAAAATTATTCCACCTGACATCTAATTTGCGAGTTATTGAATTGAGGTTTCAAATTTATTGATAGAAATGGGTATTTCAAGTTTAAGTAAAAGGATTAATTTGGTGTTCTTTTTTTGTATTTTCGGGGGATTTTTGTTGAGTATTATCATGTTATACTTTTCCTTCTTCTACCTTCACTGTAATTTCAAAAGAGGGTACACAGATTGTTGGTTAAATGGCAAGCGGGGTTCAACTAACGACGGCGGTGGTGGACTGTAGGGTTTCTTTCATTTCGATTGTTGTAAACGGTCTCAGAAATAGAAAGAAGACGGTAGGGTTCTTTCACCCATACATTAACGACGACGGTGGAGGAAAGAGAGTTCTTTGGTGTGCAGTGAAAGCCATACAAGAAGAAAGTCTGATTTGGTGCCATACAGGAAGAGTTCTTAAACAATAGGATCTCGATTGCGTTGTGTACACGGGTGATGGCTCGAGCACTCGATCGCTTTGCGATAAATTTACCCTCCTCAGGTTCCCCTATCTCTCTAAACAAGCACGTATCAATTTCTTTTATTTTTTTAATTTAATAGTTATATAAACTGGTAATATTACTGTTCTACACTATAATTTTAAAACAGGACACTCTCACACATTAATATTAGGAGGGCTCCTGCTAAATAAAGAATCTTTCTCAGTTTTTTAACTTTAAGTTGTGATTGATTATATACGTATAAAGTGAGTATGCAACCTCAAGTATGATAGCCTAAAGGTCAAGTGGAGGATCCAAGATTTTTGGTAGGGGGCCAAAGTATTGAGTGTTGTTGGGTTAATTCGAGTTTTATACAAATGATTCAAGTTTGAAGGATTTCAAAATTGCTTACTTACATATTTCTTATCATTGAAGCATTATGCCTATTCGCAGAGATGAGTGATGTTCTGTATTTTTGTAGAGTCAAATTTCACTAATTCATTTTGAAAGTGGGCATATATACACATATATCAAATGTTCTGCATTTTTTTAATTCATGTCCTGCAATATCAAATGCGTATTTTCTCGGTTTAGATTTATTAAAGTGGGAGACTGACTAGCCACTCTCGCTTTGCTGATATGACTTGGGTTTAATCGGGTATTGTTCGAGACTTATTTATTCGTGAAAATATAACTATAAGTTTTTTAAAGCAAGTAAATGAGTTTTATTTTTATTTTTTATGTACTATATGAGTATTTAGGCTTTCGGTAGTTATATATTCTCATCTTTTATATCTGATTTTGTCCCACTTTGTAGGTTATCAATTTGACTATGTATTTGATTGGACTATATTGAAGTATCCTCAGATTGGTGCCAGTTCTAGAGGACGAGTCGGTGTTTGTATAATTTTCTTTCGTGTTTTTTTCTTCTTCCAAGAATGTTACTTATTTAATGCTTTTGTTTTCAAAATTCCAATGGAAAAGCAGGTTTAAATGCAGTACCATTTGCGAAAAGGACCTTAGGTACTCTCTCTAAGCATATTCAGATTCGTCCGCGAAATGTCATGTCTTTATATAATTATTCTTCTAATTATTCGATTTAGTGTTGTGAGTCTAATTTGAACTTTGCGGAATGGCTATGTTCCTAATTCAACCAAGATTGTAGTTTTACTGGAATGGCTTTTTTGGATTCCGTTAGATTTTTTTTTAATAAAGCTAACTATGCTTCTGGGGAATATATTGTATATTTTGTTGGGACTCATTTTAGTATCACTGTGCTATAGCTCCAATTTATATTTCTAAAAAATCTTGTGTTATGCATGCTAGACGGACAGTAAAAAACATTCCCAAGTATGCTCCAGCACAGTTCTACATTGACAATGTGTTGTTTCGGATCAAGGAGAAGAACATTCCCTATTGCTATTGTTGCAGGTTAGATCTGCTATGCTTTACTTTAACAAAAGTAGTTTTATAATTGATATGCATTATCTATTAAATCTTTTAGATGATAGAAGGAGTACGTGATAATTATTGGTTTTGTTTGGTTTGGCTGTTGGATAATTATTGGTTGTTGCTTGTTGTTGGATAGTATGTTAGAAGGAGTATGGGATAATTAGAAGGAGTACGGGATAATTATTAGATAATATGTTGAAAATATTTTAGACTCCCGTTTTGAGAATACGACGATAATTTGAAAATGTGTAGACTTAAGCTTAAAAGCATGGCATTAGAGGGGAGAAACCCGAAACATCCCCCAAACGGTCCCGTTAGAGGCATCAACACCTTGCACGGAACCAATGTAACTCGTATGAATAGGCCACACGATCACGGGACTCCCAGTTTGAGAATACGAGGATAATTTTGCATATATCAGAACTTAGGTTTAAAAACATGGCGTTAGAGGGAGAAAACTCGAAACAACCCCCGTACGGTCCCGTGAGAGGCACCAACACCTCTAACGGGACCAATGTAACACGTTGAAACTGACCGCTCGATAACGGGACTCCCGGTTTGAGAATACGACGATAATTTCAAAATATGAGGACTTAAGCTTGAAAACAAGGCGTTAGAGGGTGAAAACTCGAAACAACCCTCGTACGGTCCCGTGAGAGGCACCAACACCTCTCACGAGACCAATGTAACAAGTAAGAACTGACCGTGCGATAACGGGACTCCCGATTTGAGAATACAGCGATAATTTGAAAATATGAGAACTTAAGCTTGAAAACAAGGCGTTAGAAGGGGAAAACACAGAATAACACCCGTACGGCCCCGTGAGAGGCACCAACACCTCTCACGGGACCAATATAACACGTAGGAACTGACCACGCGATAATGGGACTCCCGGTTTGAGAATACGATGATAATTTCAAAAAATATGAGTACTTAATCTTGAAAACAAGGCGTTAGAGGGGGAAAACACGAAACAGCCTCCGTAGAGTCTTGTGAGAGGAACCAACACCTCTCACGGGACCAATATAACACGTAAGAATTAACCGCGCGATCATGGGACTCCCGATTTGACAATACGACGATAATTTGCATATTTCTAGAGTTAGGCTTAAAAACATGGCGTTAGAGGGTGAGAACTAGAAAGAACCCCCGAACGGCCCCGTGGGTGGCACCAACACCAAACGGGAGCAATGTAACTCGTAGGAACTGACCCCGCAGCCGCGGGACTCCCGGTTTGATAATACGACGGTAATTTGCATATTTCTAGACTTAAGCAAAACATGGCGTTAGAGGGTGAAAACTCGAAACTGCCCCCGAACGTCCCCGTGGGTGGCACCAACACCTCCCACAGGACTAATGTAACTCGTAGGAACTGACCCCGCAGCCGCGGGACTCCCGGTTTGAGAATACAATGATAATTTGCATATTTTTAGACTTAGGCTTAAAAACATGGCGTTAGAGGGTGAGAACTAGAAACAGCCCCCGAACGTCCCCGTGGGTGGCACCAACACCTCCCACGGGACCAATGTAACTCGTAGGAACTGACCCCGCAGTCACGGGACTCCCGGTTTGAGAATACGATGTTAATTTGCATTTTTCTAGACTTACGGTTAAAAACATGGCGTTAGAGGGTGAAAACTCGAAACAGCCCCCGAACGTCCCCGTGGGTGGCACCAACACCTCCCACGGGACCAATGTAACTCGTAGGAATAGACCCCGCAGCCGCAGGACTCCCGATTTGAGAATACGACGGTAATTTGCATATTTCTAGACTTAGGCTTAAAAACATGGCGTTAGAGGGTGAGAACTAGAAACAGCCCCCGAACGTCCCTCTGGGTGGCACCAACACCTCCCACGGGACCAATGTAACTCGTAGGAACTGACCCCGCAGCCGCGGGACTCCCGGTTTGATAATACGACGGTAATTTGCATATTTCTAGACTTAAACAAAACATGGCGTTAGAGGGTGAAAACTCGAAACAGCCCCCTAACGGCCCTGTGGGTGGCACCAACACCTCCCACGGGACCAATGTAACTCGTAGGAACCGACCCCGCAGTCGCGGGACTCCCGGTTTGAGAATACGACGATAATTTGTATATTTCTAGACTTAAGCTTAAAAACATGGCGTTAGAGGGTAAGAACTAGAAACAGCCCCCGAACGTCCCCGTGGGTGGCACCAACACCTCCCACGGGACCAATGTAACTCGTAGGAACTGACCCCGCAGCCGCGGGACTCCCGATTTGATAATACGACCGTAATTTGCATATTTCTAAACTTAAAAAAAACATGGCGTTAGAGGGTCAAAACTCGAAACAGCCCCCTAACGGCCCTGTGGGTGGCACCAACACCTCCCACGGGACCAATTTAACTCGTAGGAACTGACCCCGCAGCCGCGGGACTCCCGGTTTGAGAATATGACGATAATTTGCATATTTCTAGACTTAGGCTTAAAAACATGGCGTTAGAGGGTGACAACTAGAAACAGCCCTCGAACGTCCCCGTGGGTGGCACCAACACCTCCCACGGGACCAATGTAACTCGTAGGAACTGACCCCGCAGCCGCGGGACTCCCGATTTGAGAATACGACGGTAATTTGGATATTTCTAGACATAGGCTTAAAAACATGGCGTTAGAGGGTGAGAACTCGTAACAGCCCCCGAACGTCCCCGTGGATGGCACCAACACCTCCTATGGGACCAATGTAACTCGTAGGAACTGACCCCGCAGCCGCGGGACTCCCGATTTTAGAATACGACGATAATTTGCATATTTCTAGACTTAGGCTTAAAAATATGGCGTTAGAGGGTGAGAACTAGAAACAACCCCCGAACGTCCCCGTGGGTGGCACTAACACCTCCCACGGGACCAATGTAACTCGTAGGAACTGCCCCGCAGCCGCGGGTCTCCTGGTTTGAGAATACGACGATAATTTGCATATTTCTAGACTTAGGCTTAAAAACATGGTGTTAGAGGGTGAGAACTAGTTAGAGCCCCCGAACGTCCCCGTGGGTGGCACCAACATCTCCCACGGGACCAATGTAACTCGTAGGAACTGACCCCGCATCCGCGGGACTCCCGATTTGAGAATACGACGGTAATTTGCATGTTTCTAGACTTAAGCAAAACATGGCGTTAGAGGGTGAGAACTAGAAACTGCCCCCGAACGTCCCCGTGGGTGGCACCAACACCTCCCACGGGACCAATGTAACTCGTAGGAACTGACCCCGCAGCCGCGGGATTCCCGGTTTGAGAGTACGACGGTAATTTGCATATTTCTAGACTTAGGTTTAAAAACATGGCGTTAGAGGGTGAGAACTAGAAATATCCCCCGAACGTCCCCGTGTGTGGCACCAATACCTCCCACGGGACCAATGTAACTCGTAGGAACTGACCCCGCAGCCGCGGGACTCCCGGTTTGAGAGTACGACGGTAATTTGCATATTTCTAGACTTAGGCTTAAAAACATGGCGTTAGAGGGTGAGAACTAGAAATATCCCCCGAACGTCCCCGTGTGTGGCACCAACACCTCCCACGAGACCAATGTAATTCGTAGGAACTGATCCCGCAGCCGCGGGACTCCCGGTTTGAGAGTACGACGGTAATTTGCATATTTCTAGACTTAGGCTTAAAAACATGGCGTTAGAGGGTGAGAACTAGTAATAGCCCCCGAACGTCCCCTGGGTGGCACCAACACCTCCCACGGGACCAATGTAATTCGTAGGAAGTAACCCCCCTGCCGAGGGACTCCCGGTTTGAGAGTACGACGGTAATTTGCATATTTCCAGACCTAGGCTTAAAAATATGGCGTTAGAGGGTGAGAACTAGAAACAGCCCCCGAACGTCCCCGTGGGTGGCACCAACACCTCCCACGGGACCAATGTAACTCGTAGGAACTGACCCCGCAGCCGCGGGACTCCCGATTTGATAATACGACGGTAATTTGCATATTTCTAGACTTAAACAAAACATGGCGTTAGAGGGTGAAAACTCGAAACAACCCCCTAACGGCCCTATGGGTGGCACCAACACCTCCCACGGGACCAATGTAACTCGTAGGAACAGACCCCGCAGCTGCGGGACTCCCGGTTTGAGAATACGACGATAATTTGCATATTTCTAGATTTAGGCTTAAAAACATGGCGTTAGAGGGTGAGAATTAGAAACAGCCCCCGAACGTCCCCGTGGGTGGCACCAACACCTCCCACGGGACCAATGTAACTCGTAGGGACTGACCCCGCAGCCACGGGACTCCCGGTTTGAGAATACGACGATAATTTGCATATTTCTAGACTTAGGTTTAAAAACATGGCGTTAGAGGGTGAGAACTAGAAATATCCCCCGAACGTCCCCGTGCGTGGCACCAACACCTCCCACGGGACCAATGTAACTCGTAGGAACTGACCCCGCAGCCGCGGGACTCCCGGTTTGAGAGTACGACGGTAATTCTCATATTTCTAGACTTAGACTTAAAAACATGGTGTTAGAGGGTGAGAACTAGTAATAGCCCCCGAACGTCCCCGTGGGTGGCACCAACACCTCCCACGGGACCAATGTAACTCGTAGGAACTGACCCCGCTGCCGAGGGACTCCCGGTTTGAGAATACGACGATAATTTGCATATTTTTAGACTTAGGCTTAAAAACATGGCGTTAGAGGGTGAGAACTAGAAACAGCCCCTGAACGTCCCCGTGGGTGGCACCAACACCTCCCACGGGACCAATGTAACTTGTAGGAACTGACCCTGCAGCCGCGGGACTCCCGATTTGATAATACGACCGTAATTTGCATATTTCTAAACTTAAACAAAACATGGCGTTAGAGGGTGAAAACTCGAAACCGCCCCCTAACGGCCCTGTGGGTGGCACCAACACCTCCCACGGTACCAATTTAACTCTTAGGAACTGACCTTGCAGCCGCGGGACTTCCGGTTTGAGAATACGACGATAATTTGCATATTTCTAGACTTAGGGTTAAAAACATGGCGTTAGAGGGTGAGAACTAGTAAGAGCCCCCGAACGTCCCCGTGGGTGGCACCAACACCACCCACGGGACCAATGTAACTCGTAGGAACTGACCCCGCATCCGCGGGACTCCCGATTTGAGAATACGACAGTAATTTGCATGTCTATAGACTTAAGCAAAACACCGCGTTAGAGGGTGAAAACTCGAAACTGCCCCCGAACGTCCCCGTGGGTGGCACCAACACCTCTCACGGGACCAATGTAACTCGTAGGAACTGACCCCGCAGCCGCAGGACTCCTAGTTTGAGAATACGACGGTAATTTGCATATTTCTAGATTTAGGCTTAAAAACATGGCGTTAGAGGGTGAGAACTAGAAATAGCCCCCGAACGTCCCCGTGGGTGGCACCAACACCTCCCACGGGACCAATGTAACTCGTAGGAACTGACCCTGCAGCCGCGGGACTCCCGATTTGATAATTCGACGGTAATTTCCATATTTCTAGACAATAAAACATGGCGTTAGAGGGTGAAAACTCGAAACAGCCCCCTAACGGCCCTGTGGGTGGCACCAACACCTCCCACGGGACCAATGTAACTCGTAGGAACTGACCCTGCAGCCGCGGGACTCCCGATTTGATAATACGACGGTAATTTGCATATTTCTAGACTTAAACAAAACATGGCGTTAGAGGGTGAGAACTAGAAACATCCCCCGAACGTCCCCGTGGGTGGCACCAACACCTCCCACGGGACCAATATAACTCGTAGGAACTGACCCCGCAGCCGCGGGACTCCCGGTTTGAGAATACGACGGTAATTTGCATATTTCTAGACTTAAGCAAAACATGACGTTAGAGGGTGAAAACTCGAAACAACCCCTGAACGGCCCCGTGGGTGGCACCAACACCTCCCACGCGACCAATATAACTCGTAGGAACTGACCCCGCAGCCGCGGGACTCCCGGTTTGAGAATACGACGATAATTTGCATATTGATACCTAGTTACTGATAATTTTAACTCATATATGCAATTTTTCAGCTTGATTAAATTTTTTGTTAAACTATTTGGTTACTGATATTTTTTTTTATGTATCCTATCATTTGTAGGAGTTTTGCACGCGGATCAAACGAAGGAGGCAATGGTCTACAGCATGAAGATTGTTTATATGTTGTGGACAATCAGGATTTTGTCAGCCATGCGGGCTGTTATTGTTTAGTTTTATGGCCGTGCAGGCTTTTATATTTTTATTGTTGAATTTTATGGCCGTGCAGGCTTTATAATAAGTAGGTTTTATATTTACAGGTTTTGGAATGTCAAGAAAATAGAGGAAACTCTGCCCAAATTTTTTTTTTTGGTCTGTGAATTTTTAAGACGTGTAATATTTATAAGTTTGTATATATATTTATTTATTAACAACGTTCTCGATTCGCAATTTGTGATTTTTTTTATTGTTTTGCCAATAATAAATATTTGTAACACCTCGTACGCGCCAAACGTTACACGTAGCAACTGATGGTGCACTCGCAAGACCCCCGGTTTTAAGATTGGACCAAAAAAATACATTTTTTTTAAATTATAGTTAAATATGGTCATGGACTTTGTCCATGACCATTTTTATTTTTTCGTCACGCATAAAAATGGTCGCGGCCAAAGTCCGCGACCATTTTATTTTTATTTTTTTTGTCACAGTTGTGGGTCGCGGACTTTGTCCGCGACCAATTTATTACGGTTGTGGGTCACAGGTTAGGACCGCGACCAATTTTTTTTATATTTTTTTTGTCACGGTAATGAGTCGCGGCCAAAGTCCGCGACCAATTTGTCACGGTTGTGGGTCACGGATCTTTGTCACGGTCGTGGGTCGCGGACTTTGGCCGCGACCAATTTGTCACGGATAAGGGCCGCGACCCGTCACGACATGGGTCACGGCCTAAGTCCGCGACCATCTGCCGTGACCCCTCTCGGCCGTGACCATTTTTTGGTCACGGACTTGGGCCGCGACCCACGAAAATGGTCACGCCCGAAATGGTCACGGCCCAAGTCCGCGACCCACAGCTTTGGTCAGGGATTTTGGCCGTGACCAATCGCCAGTTTTGGTGTAGTGATATAATAAAATAGATTAAATGTGTGAGTACGAGGCGATGTTTTCGTTTTCCAATAATCGTATTCCGATGATGAGATATTTTCACCATAAATATTCCTTCTTTTAAATTTGTGTGCGTGAACTTGTGTTCCATTATATTTTCTCTTTATATCATGCATATCGAAAGAATAGCCACATTCATAGTGATTCGTTTGTGAGAGTATTCCGTGAGCATTTGAAACAAAACGAATTTTCGGAAAAATAATGTAATGATCCATCGATGGAAATTAGCAGTTAAATTTCTGTCTTTGCACACGCACACTATGATTTGAGACTCTTGAATGTGAATTTATGATGACTATTTTTCGGAAACTTTAAATTGTACACTTTTTAAGTAGTTTGACTTTACTTCGAGTCGAATTTTGTGGGTATATTCACTGCAAACCCTCACGAGACACAACTCGTCGTACTAGGGTAACCTAGGGGTTTAAAGGCTTGTTACATATGCTAAATGCAATCGCTTGCCCACGAAAGTGGTATTTTACCTCACTAAGTGAAATTCGATAATTGAGCTGACTTTAAGATTTTTTTTATATTGCTCGGGACGCGCAAAGTTCTAAGTTAGGGGGGTTTGATTAGGCATAAATTCTTCACATTTACCCCTTTAATTTTGGTATTTTTATAATCCCGTGCGGTATAAATAGCCTGGATTTGTCTTATATTTATGCTACTAGTACTTTTTGGCAAGTATTTCATGTTTTGTGTATCTCTACGTGTTTTACACGTATTTCATGCAAGAAAGATGGAAAAGAGAACTCAAAATAGTGAAAGAAACCAAGAAATGGAGAGTTAAAGGGAATTTTTGTAATTTTTCCGCCTTATTCCAGAGGTGGGGCCAACTGGAAAGTTTAAGAACTTTCAATTAAAATAACACTAGAAAAAACGACACCTTAATCCGAGCTACGGTGAAGAAGTTATGATCATTTGAATATGAGAGAAGTCAAGAAAAAAGTTCTGGAGGAATTTCAAGGTCGATCCGGACCAATTAAAAATAAAAGATCCGAATCGGTCGGCAAAAAAATCTCTGAATGAAAAATAAGTGTGATCCGGACAATTAAAATTAAAGGATCTAGACCGCCCCTGTACAGATGCCTGGTTCAAATAAGGGAGAGATTTGGACCGCCCAGTCCCGCCGATCCAGACCATTTTGGATTTTCTCAGAATTTCATATTCTTTCTTAGAGTTTTATGTTGGCTCAATCTCTTGTAAATTTTGGGGTCTATTTATTCAAGGTTGTTACACAATATCAGGTGTTCGAAAAAAATTAGATTTCAGTAGTAGTAGAAGGGTTTTGTAACCAAAAACCCTAGTTTTGTAAAAAAGTGAATTTTGAGTGAAGATTGAAGTTTTATTTCTGGGATTTCTTCAATACAAGTAATATTTTTCCTTTAATCCTTCAGTGTTTACTTATATTAGTTAGTTGTTTTGATTCATCACGTTCTTCTTCCCCATTCTCCATATAATATGATGTTTTGTTTTTCAAAAATTGTGTTTTTATTTAGTTTGGTTATGTCCGGCTAAGTTATTAAGGGTTGGGATGCATGAATCCAACCCGATGTTCTTTACATATGTATAAAATTAGGTTTCCGAATTAAATCATTGGTCAAATTGTGTTGTGTGGTGATCACGACCATTGTAGGATTTTTTATCTCGTTTGCCCTAGGTAACCGGGATGCTTAAGAATGCAACGCGCGTGTAGCTATCTCGACACCGCTTTATTCTTACTTTTGATTATAAATGATGCGGGCTTGAACCTCATATATATAATGCTTGAGATTAATAAATACTGTATTTAATCATTTATTTCAATTCGAGAGTTTATTTTAACATCGGTAAATGCACTAGGGTTGGAGGATTGTGTCCTAACCTATTGTTCTCATTCGTAGTTAAGTCTTTCATACATTTGTTATATGCGCTTAAAGTAATTAGCGTAGTTGCATTTTATTAGTATTTAGTTCAGTTAGTTATTAATTGAACTCTGCATTTAGTTCATAATTAATCTCCCATTCAAAGCATCTTTTCACTTCTTTTAGAGTCAAGTTAGGGTTCTCCGTCTCTCTAAACGTCATCACGATTTTCTCATCCTATTTCCTTGAGAATCGATACCCGATTTATCAAGATTATTACTTGAGCGGCATGCTTGCACTTGAGCCTAGATAAGCATGCACTTTAGCACACTTTTTAAGTCGCATCACTCCACTAAACCCACATTCAAGCTCTATACTTCCTTCTTCTTCGCCTTCTCCGAAAACCCTTAACAATAACTCAAAAATTTATAGCTCTACTCAATAATGGAGGAAATGGGTGTATAATGCTTATATATGGTTAAATACTAGTAGGATATGGTGGTATAAGATAGAGGTATGGGGTGTAGGGTGGTTTATAGTGGTGGAAGAGGAGGATCTCCCAAAATCTAGGTAGATAGAGAGAACAAATCTGATGGAATGAGCCAAAATGAGCCTTTGCACCCGTTATACACCCCAAAAATCCGTATGGGTAAAATCCCTAAAATGCCCAAAGTTCTAACCCCGAGTTGATCTGCTGATATGTGACTTTCACATGTGTCTTAATCCAACGGTCTAGACTGTGACAACATTTTCTAAATTTAAAATTATGATTTCTGATCATCTCGTCCGAATGAGATTGGGACCTCATTCAAACGGGACTAAGATCTCGTTCGATCAGCCTTTGAATGAACTTCAAACGAGGTTGGGAACATAATGCAACGGAGGGTCATTTGATCGTTGTTAGAAGTCCAACTTTTAACAAGATAGGCCTCTCATTCGAACCAGTAATATTCTCATTCAAATAAGATGGACTCCTCGTTCGAATGATCTCTAATTTCGTTTGAACCACCAAATTTCCCAAAATTCCAATTTCTCCTAATAACCTCCAATAATTATCACCAAGGCCAAATGAATAATTGAATATAGATAAAAGCCCATATATTAACGATCCAAATCTCAAGGGTTTCATATGATTACAATTTACTTGGGAAAAATGATAAAATAATACGCGCGCGTTTAACATTCTTCCCTCCTTAGGAATTTTCGATATGAAATTATTGATATACCAATTCCTGAAGTCCATGGGATTTACCAACTCTTATTCTAAGTCATAGGAATCCTCCAAGGCTAAATCACAGAAGTCCTCAGTCACTAAGATTACATCATACGCTCTTTCACAGGGGTTGTCACCAAAAGTTCATAATTAAGAATCATTTCGAATCCTAGGACTACATATACTCTGTCTCCTCAAATTCTTGGGTCTTCCTAACCAAGAAAGTTTACATAACCTCGATACCAGCTATGCATTGAAGTCCCTCACATCAGGGGGTAACATGCCATTAAGTCTTAACTCATGCGTCTGACTAATACCCCGCCACAAGGTCTTTCTATGAACCTGGGGTCACTTTAGGTGTTTAACACTCACCCAAGTACTATACCAATCCACACATCGTTGCAAAGCAACACTGTGTCATGAGTTTACTTGAGTTCTAAGATTATATAGTGTCTTCAGTTCGTTATCGTGCTCTTTATAATCAGAGTCACTGACTGCCATGCCGTCCAATCCTAAGGTCGCTAATCCTAAGGAAAGCAAATATTATGAGAAAATCGTGCGGTCGAAAGTGAAACCACCCATACACAGAGCTTTGTAAAATCACATGGACACCTAGTTATTATGCTGCATTGATCATGTCGGGTTCAATTGCACTCCACTGAACAAAATCATGTCGTACTATAACATGACACAAATCTAGGATACCAAAATCGTGGAATACAATCCTCGATCACCGTAATTGAAGGGGACACATAAGAATCTTACAAAATGAATAACCATTCTGGGAAAATTCTATTTACACGCAATGGAATATGGTCTAGAAAAGCGAACCTAGGCCACATATTTTGAAGTCTACAACTCCTCCCAGATATTCTAGCGGGGTACTAACCTTTCCACACACCCTGGCTCGAGTCACCAATAATGATGAATCAGATCTGGAACCATTCATCCTCACAAGACGAAGGCAACATATGAACCTATTGTCCTATGTGAAGTCAAGCATTGGACTTTCCTTCTTGAGGATGAGGTTTCCTCCTCACACCCTTGACAGATATGAATCGATCCAATTGGTGAATATCTCAATACTGACCTTGTCCAAATCTCTTGTGACATCATGACCAACCTTATTGTACCTAGGTCATTATCGATATTATCATACCATGATCGTATTCAAAAAGTCTTCTTCGGAAGTAACCTGTTAATCCATACATTGACCTACTTATGATCTCTAACTACATAAGGCTATCACTAGGTCTATCCCCAAGTTTTACCCAAATCGAACTTACGTGATGGCCACAAACTTTGCCATTAACATTCTAAGGGTAGTAAGTACCATACAGCGATACATATCCCAACTCGTACCGATTTGGCAAGACGTGCCAAGAACCAATCCCTTCCTTCCTAGGGCTGTTCTAACTTATGCCATTGAAACATGCCCATACCCTAATCATTCTTCGATATTCCTTTTGGGTACCATTTTAAGTCCCTAGCATGACCCACTCAATTTAAGTCTCGAAGTCATTTCCTAGTAATCCTCAAAATCAAGGGTTACACCACCTACACTAGTCATTCCTTGACACCCGAGCATCACGCCCAATCACGACACAAGCTTCCAGTTTCTCTTTGAAGGCTACATCACCCATATGTGCTAATTCGCATGATAGCACTACACACGTATTCAATTCGACTCTTTTAAACCTTAACCAATAACCTGAGATTATCACATGACCCTCAATACCGAAAAACACTTTTACTCCATAATACCGAACTCAAGTGGTTCATTATTAACACTAATTATATCATAACATAATTGTTGTGACACCCCACACAATTAGATACTGGGTGATCAGTGATTTATTAAATTAAAACAGAATGTTCGGTTGGTTCATTCTTAGCATCACCGTCGAAAAACATTTAATACTATTAATCACCTAATAATTAATTAAGCTAGTATTATAAACATTATTATTCCAATTAAAATATTACCGAATAAAGCATAATTAATCCTAACAATAAAATAATTGAATTCCACCATACACATGAATAAAATGATACTAGATAGTAACTAATAGCTGAATTAACTAAGACTGAAATAAACGTTCCAGTTCAAAGTCTCAAAACTAGTAAGCCACAATAATACTCAATCCAACTGAAATGAAGTACTAAAGTAAATCAGGTATAATCTCTCTCATAAAGTAAAGCTGAGGATGGGAGACACTTTCCCTAAATGAACTGTCTAAAGATAGTGAGTCAAATGATGGTGGAGGAGTCTAAACATGAGGACCTGCAGCTCCCACAACCGCTACAACGCGTCAACCTGTCCAATCGTCTAAGCTTGACATCCCTATGACTGGACACCTGATATAAATATAATACGAGAAAAGAGAAAAATGATAGAGACGGGTCAGAGCCCGAGTTGTAAATTTTTTTTTATTTAGCAAGTATTTAAAATTTGCAATAAATCAAGTATTATGTACATATTAGCTTTTCGAACTCTCACATGAAATTCTCACCTCTCATCTATTGTGCACGCCTAACGTACATCTATTCCCATCTAGCTATTCGAACTCCATCTAACTAGATTCTAGACTTATGCTGATAACTTTATCTCATAGTATTAACCCGTACTTACCAACACTTATATTAAATGTTTCTACATTTATTATCTCGATTAAGTGTTATCACACTAAAGTTAAGTATTCACAACTTAAATTATTTAAGATTTCATTACGTTAATAGTCTAGAATTATCACATTGTAGATATAACACCAGTACATATCCATATCCATCACTATTATATATATATATACACGCACATCACCCCAATGATACACCTGTAGTAAAATACAAACTTTGTTATCATGCCTAGGTACATCTTGTACTCAAACAAGGACAATGGGTTCCGAAGTCTCCCACAAACCATAAATAAACCACACTTATTGGAGGCGAACATAGTTCCAAGCCTATGGGCTATGCACATGCCTACGCACCCATATGATCGTCAACACTACCGTTCTCACAGATAGCCCGTACCTAGGTTCTATGTTCTGAGGTACCAATCTAAAATCCCTCCAATTGGCTCATTAGGATAAGACTATCCTCTATAATTTTCAAAACCTCCTATGATAACAGGCAACTAGGTATGTTATACACATAATAAATCAATCATGCAGTTATTCACGTAACATATTCCAATTAGTAGGTGTACACAACCTAAATACATATTCATATGCGGTATACCTCTCACTATACCCCCGATATTATTTAATTACAATTATTCTATCTATCGTACCTCATGTAAAGTGATTCATAATCCCAACTATCTTTTACAGCAGCTAATCACACTTTTATACTACTAACATATCATAAGGAGTTACAAAATAACTGTAGAACAAATTTGCTAGAAAACGAACCGATCCGATCCTGAGTGATCGGTTCGATTCGGCCTGTACATAAATCTGTAGAAAAATGGACCGATCCGAATTTGCAGAAAAACTAACCGATCCGATCGGCTTCTACCTCTTGAAACTACATATTCCCACCATTAATGATACTAAAACCTCTACTGGATCATCCCAAACACCAATCCACCAACTTTAAGCAATGTTCTAATATATATATATATATATAATTTCTAAAAATCTAGGATCATCAAGTCATCATCAATCAGTAATTAAATTTGAAATCCCCAATTTAATCCTTTAAAACCCTAGTTCTTCCAATTTCAATTCAAGAACCATTACAACCCAGATTCATTTATCAATTAAATCATAAATTTCATGGGTTCTACTCTACACATAAAGAGAAATCAACCTATATAATTTTCAGACCTAGATTAAGCATCAATCTTCCAATTTTCACCCAATTCAATATTAAATCATGAGTTTCTATCACCTACACTACCATGAGTATGATTATTACTAAAGGAGAGCAATTAATAAACACTTGCCTTGATATTTGGTGGTTTGATCCACTAGTAGCGAATAATGGCCTGAATCCTCTGGGCTTGGTTCTCCCTCACCCTCTGTGGCTCTCCCTTGAAACTTGTGAATGAAAACGCTGATCCCACTCACGTAACATATATATTTATCCTCTAAATTTCGTGGGTATTAAATGCCTCAAAATGGAAATAACCAAAACGCCCTCCCGGAATGCCGGTTTGGGCTAAAATTGCTCCGGGACCCAAACTAAACCCCCGGGTAGATTTTTCTAGCTATCTCGACTCTTCAGAACACGTTGGCGCACTCGAAATGACTATCTGAATTACTTATAATAAATTTACTTTTTATTTCCTTTAAATTAGTCCTGATACGATTCACACACGCACCCGATTTAATTACCGAAACTGTCGTATTTTTCACTTACGCCAATTTTCATAATTACATAATCACGTATTACTTTATTCGTAATATTTAATGTAATTTACATCAATAAATACTAACCCTTAACTCGCTAGTTAATATTTACTTTAATCTGGATTAATTAACAATTAATATTCCCACATTAAATTCAATTAATCCTAAAATTTAAAATCATAAAAAAATACGGGGTGTTACATACTTTCCCCCTTACAATGGCATTTCGTCCCGAAATTCAGAAAATAAAGGTATACCTGTAAAAATAGCTGTAGATTCTTCTTGCGCATCTCATCCTCGCGCTCCCACGTTTACTCCTCAATATTGTGGTACTCCCACTGAACATGCACGAGTGGAACTACCTTCGACCTCAATCTCCTCTCGCTATGGTCTAGGATAGTCACTGGTCTCTCCTCGTAAGAACTATCTGGATGTTGGTTAACCTCCTCCAGCGCAATGTGAGTATGATTCAACTCATCCCGAAGATATCGCCTAAGGGACAACATATGGAGCACATTATGTATCCGATGCAAGTACCCCGGTAACCTAAGTCTATATGTTATCGGTTCAATCCTCTCGATGACAGGAGATGGTCCCATGTATCATGGTGCCAATTTCCCTATCTTCCCGAATCGCATTATCCCCTTCATAGGAGATACTCGCAAAAAAACTTGATCCCCCATAGCAAAATTATTGATACACATTCGCAACATATCCTCCAACATCTGGTTAGCCGTGTATGTCTACCCGTTTGCCTACGGGTGATAAGCCATACTCAATCGCAACTCAATACCCATAGCCTACTGATAACTCTCCCAAAAATTAGGGCTTGAAAATCTTATCCGGGTCGGACACAATATCAAGTGGCAACCCATGAAGTTTCACTATCTCAGAGTCATTCTGTTGTTCTCCCTATATCTCTACTAACAACATCCCTCGGTCTTCCCTTACCGTCCCATTCTTGTGACTAATTCTCTTTAGTTATCACATATCGAAATATTCCATCATTTTAATTTAACAATTCACCTTGGCGTTTTCACTGCACTTTGAAATTTTATTTCCGTTTTATCACTATTATGAGCCTCTCTACGCATGGCTAACGTACTTCGTCTACTAAAGAAGATTTTTCCAATATTCTCATATATTAAATCCCTTCATTATTTGTTCTCAACACACCTATTTTTCTATTTCTTTTTAATATTATTGGAGTACTATGTTGTTCCCCGTGTCCCTTCATCAACTGTACTCTTTAGTCCGATGGTCTAGGCACTACTATTTAAACTAGTGATGTATCTGTTCGTGGGGTCTATTTGCAATAACACGTGGCTACTCATGATAGACTCCAAAATCTTTTGAACTTTATTATAACGTAGCTCTCGTCTTATTACTCCTCTATACCGAGTGACTGTTAATTATTCTCGAGCCTTTATATTGAATATTACTTTTACTTTATATTACTATAATCGCTTCTTATCCTTATACTCCTCGATCTCTAGTGATTTCTCCAGCTCACTAAGCAACTTCATTACCCCTAGGTCTCATTCTAGTTCTACTTCAAACCTATCCATACGTCTACGTGTATTCTTACCTTTTTTTTACATCCGCTCTTCGTAAATGTAATTTAAGAGACGATTAACTAGGGAGCCCATACATCCTATACTCTGTGCATTTCTACACAGCCATACTAGACATGTTACATTTATCTCAAATTATGCCTCACATACTTGGCATGACTACTTGGTTACCCGTTAACCTATGTGTTATTAGCCCCATCGGGTATCTTAATCCCTATATTTATGCTCGTTAACCAAATAATGTCATATTTGAATATATATATGCTTTGCAGGGGTTAATTGAGCCTTTTTAGGTGTTTCGATACTTAGTATGAAGTTTGGACGCATTCCGAATAAGTTTTGTACAATTTTGCATGCACTAGGCCATTTTAGTCATTTCACAGTTTGGGCATCTGGTCCAACATCTTCACGGAAGTTGTAGCCCTCTGAGCGATCTTCGTGTGGCCATAAACGGTGCACGATTTCGAGTCTGAGCGAAGAAGTTATGAGGCTTTTCGCGAAAGTGAATTCTAAGAAATCAAAACAAGGGAGCTTGGCTGTGACGTGATAGATCGATCGATCGACAAAAAGGGTCGATCGATCAACTCCTCAATTTTTTCTTTGGTTCGAAGACAGTGTGCATTTTTTTGAACCATCGATCGATCGACCCCTGGGTTCGATCGATCGATCCCCTGATATTTTGACAGCTTTCTTCATTTTCATTTCTTTCTTCTTTATTTCTTTTCTAACTTACTACATAAGAGATTTTTGTTTTAATAAGACATATACTTAGTTTGAAGAGATATTTTAGGTTAGGATTTGGTTTTTGAGATCTCATCTTCATTTCTCTTTGGGGTGACATCCATTTAGGTCTATAAGTTGAATTATTCATTATCATCTCCTTACTTATAATTATGTTCTTCACTTTTCTTGACTAGATAATTAGTTTAATTTAGTTTGATTATTGTTTTAATCTAGTTATTTAGTTTAATTCGTGATTATCCCTTAGATAAATAGGGTTGGGGTTGTTTTCTGCCATTAACGGGCCTCGAACTTCGAAAACTAGGTTTCGTGTAAAATTGCGTTTAATTGAAACCGCATGTATTAAAGTTGAATGGTTATGCGTTTAACTTTATTTGTCACGCAACTTTAGTGTTTATAGTGACAATCCGAATTTAATCCGCGCGTGACTATTTTTGATTAAATGTTTGTTCAAGCAACTTTGGGTTAAATTCCTTATTGCCTGAAGTTTATGCTTAATTAAAATGTTCAGTTAAATGTTTTCAAGCCAGAATTCGAATTAGTAGTTGTTTTGATCCGTGTGGTAGGATGCGATCTCGATCCTCACTTTACTTTCGTGTGGCGTAACTTATTCCTTTCTTTTGTCACCATAACAACCTATAGCCTTTTACGCTTTTATTCCTGCAGTAATAAATTAACTACGGATCTAAAATTTAATCACTCCTTGGGGATTTCTTACGATAGCCGACTTACCACCATGCTTGCTTATCAAGTGTAGTTGTAGATTAGGTTTTTGCATGTAGAGCGGGAGTCGAAATCAACGAAAGTGTCCCTACACGAACACTCGATTTCCCTAGCATCAGTCATACCCAGCTACTCTACATTTTCCACTTAATTACCCTTTAGGTTGTCCCACCGCTCTCCTCGTGGTGTCAATGATTAGTAACATTTTCGTATTTTAATGCTATATGGTTCCACCAACCTTAATTCATAATATAACCATTTACTCATAGGTATATCTACATATGTGTGTAATAACTACTGTACTAAACCCATGCACTAAAGGTAAAACATCTCTCAACTTTTAACGCTCACTAAGTTTCATGAGTGGGATGTCTCGCAAAGCGACATCCAAATAAGGAACCACCCCGATACACTACTATCTAACATTGCTGGTCGTCGAGATCCGTTAAGCCCTTATACCATAATATGTACCCCCGAATTTCCGTTAGTGGACATGAAACTCTACTCGACCACTCTCATTTCTTTAAGACGACCTCTGATATGACCAAAATGTACCCTCGTCTCTTAGGATGACAGGCATCACATCTCACGGTCGAGTCATCACAAGAGCCCCACATATCATTGACAGGGTCATCCAGATAAGGGTCGACCTTTGTAATGTCAGACACAACTTAATCATTGGTGGGGTCATCCAGGTAAGGGTCGGCCATAACTTAATCATTGGCAGGGTCGTCCAGATAAGGGTCGGCCTCAGTAGGGTCGGCCATGGCTTAATCATTGGCAGGGTCGTCCAGATAAGGGTCGGCCTCAGTAGGGTAGGCCATGGCTTAATTATTGGCAGGGTCATCCAGATAAGGGTCGGCCTCAGTAAGGTCGAACACGGGTTAATCATTGGTGGGGTCATCCAGATAAGGGTTGGCCTCAGTAGCGTTGGACGCGGCTTAATCATTGGGAGGGTCGTCCAGATAAGGTTCAGCCTCAGTAAGGTCGGCCATGCTTAATCATTAGCAGGGTCATCTAGATAAGTAGGGGTGTTCACGGCTCGGTTCGGGTCGGTTTTGGACCCTAATTCAAACCGAACCGATCGGTTCGGTTTTGGAAAAGGTCAGACCGAAACCGAACCGACTATGAAAAAACCCGTCGGTTTCGGTTCAAGGCGGTTTTGGTTCGGTTCGGTTTCGGGTCGGTTTTCAACGGTTTCATGATTGGGCCGGGTTTTTTAAGGGCGGTTTTCGGTTTGGGCCGGTTTTTAAGGGTGGGTAATGGTTTTTGGATATAAAATATAAGTTATTTTTTAATATATATATTGATTTCGGGTCGGTTCGGTTTGAGTCGGTTTTTCCCATGGATAAACCGACAACCGAACCGACATGGTCGGTTTTTTATATCCTTAAACCGTAGGCTGAACCGGGCTAAAAAAAACCGGCGGTTTCGGTTCGGTTCGGGCCAGTTCGGTTCGGTTTTCGGGTCGGGCGGTTTTTTTGAACACCCCTATAGATAAGGGTCGGCCTCAGTAGGGTTGGACAGGGCTTAATCATTGGCAGGGTCATCTAGATAAGGGTCGACCTCAGTAGGGTCGACCACGGCTTTATCATTGGTGGGGCCATCTAGATAAGGTTCAACCTTAGTAGGGTCGACCACGGCTTAATCATTGACAGGGTTATCTAGATAAAGGTCGTCCCCAGTAGGGTCTGCCACGGCTTAATCATTGATAGGGTCATCTAGATAAGGGTCGGCCTCAGTAGGGTCGGCCATGGCTTAATCATTGGCAGGATCGTCTAGATTAGGGTCGACCTCAGTAGGGTTGGCCATGGCTTAATCATTGGTAGGGTCGTCCAGAAAAGGGCGGCCTCAGTAGGGTCAGCCATAGCTTAATCATTGGCAGGGTTATCCAGATAAGGGTTGGCCTCAGCATGGTCAGCCACGACTTAATCATTGGCAGGGTCATCCAGATAAGGGTCGACCTCAGTAGGTTCAACCACGGCTTAATCATTGGCAGGGTCATTCAGATAAGGGTCGGCCTCAGTAGGGTCGGCCATGGTTTAATTATTGGCAGGGTTATCTAGATAAGGGTCAGCCTCAGTAGGGTCGACCAAGGTTTGATCATTAGCAGGGTCGTCCAGATAAGGGTCTGCCTCAGTAGGGTCAGCTATGGCTTAATCATCCTCGGCCTGATCACTACAGTCGAGACTACCTTTGCACCTATCAGCGCAAGATCATGAGTTTGTTATTGGCAGCATCAGATATCATGGTAGCAACCTCGGCCATCATGCAGTGAACTTGATACCTAGGCCTAAGGGTCGGAACAGAAGATGTCGGCCTCGGCCATAACCTCATAGCTCTCATACAGCAGCACAACCTCGGCCACTACCTCATAGCTCTCATACAAGAGCTTAGCCTCATAGCTCATCACATGGTTCCTCGACCTCGTCCTCGACCTAAGGGTCATAACAGAATACGTCAGCCTCGGCCATAACTTCATAGCTCTCATATAGCATCTCAGCCTCAGCCTCAGCCTCAGCCTCATAGCTCATCACATGGTGCCTCGACCTCATCCTCGGCCTATGGGTCAGAGCAGAAGATGTTGGCCTCGACCACAACCTCATAGCTCTCATATAGTATCTCAGTCTTAGCCACAACCTCATAGCTCTCATACAGCAGCTCAACCTCGGCCTCAACCTCGGCGTCCGCCTCGTAGCTCATCACATGGTGCCTCGACCTCGTCCTTAGCCTAAGGGTCAGAATAGAAGATGTTGGTCTAGACCACAACCTCATAGCTCTCTTACAATAGCTCAGCCTCGGCCTTAGTCGCATAGATCATCACATTATGCCTCGGCCTCAGCCTTCTCCAGCATCAAGGTCATATCGGCCTCATCCGGGACTAGGATGACAGAGACAAAGGAGGACTCCTATCAGGGGACTAACTCATCAACTCGTCCTCGACCCTTTCCAGCATCAACGTTGTCTCAGCCTCAGTCGGGACCAGGATGATAGAATCTAGGCCAAGATGCCCAAGATGATATCTACCGTACGAGTAGTATAAAATCCCAACAAGGCATATCCCACGTGGACAAACCGTTAAGACCAATCTTCTTGGCACGTGAGGGAATACTTCATCACCATCCTCTACATGTGACAGTGATAGGTGGCTTCACTAGATTGGCTAGACCATCCTACACATGCTCATTGCATGCCTGGGGGTACACTACACCTCCTAAGGCACTATATATACTTGTCTTCTCCTATCTTATAGAGGGTCCTCAATTACAAACCCTAGCCAAACTCTGGTGCATTTACAGTAGAGAGAGAAAGTGGAGTGATTATATTGCTAAGGCCATTAGAGCCCTCTTCTGATAGTGATACTTACACTCACTTGTACAGTGGACTTATGCAATTGTCAAACCAGTTACATTGGTGTGTTATCCTCTTCTCCTCATCTCCTTCTACATATCTGTGTTGTTATTTACTGCCATTGTTATGCCTCTTTGAGATCTACTACCTTTTTATCTGGTGTTGTTGTTTACAGTATCATCAACCTCTAACACGACGCTCTCACTATCACTAAGTTCTCAGCGCTATATAATTAATGAGTTATATCTCTCCGCTCGACCATAAATCAATATACTTTGAATCACATAAGTAAACGTCCTTACTCAGCGGGATCAAATATAATAGGGCGACGTACTCACTGAAGTCTACGATACCATACAATATATATGCAGGTTCAACCCTCTTTCAGGTGATGCCTCATAACACAATATATATAACCCTGAAATAACGAGTATTATAGTCTCATCACATAATTTACTATTAGTCAAACCCTCGATATCCAAACAATACACACTATAATAATACAATGCTCTACTATTATAACACCCAAAAGGAGTAAAAAAATCTCTACGTAAAATTAAAATTTTCTTAGTGTCCACCCCTGCTCCTCCCCGCAAGTGGCACAAAAATCTCGCTACCTAATTGTAATTATATACATAACAAGGCTACTACTGCCACCTCACCCACTGAACCTGATGCACACTTGAATTTTAGTGTTGATAATCAATTATTGTGACTCACCCATGTCACCTGAAATGTCATCCCCTACATAAAAGGATAAGGTAATTATTCTATCTCCATTTTCCACCTACCTTGCATGGTCAACGAGTCCCCGAGTATGACTCTCGTACCGAAACTGACCCATTGTTCAATTGAAACAGTTTCATCTCCAAGATCCTATCTTGTGGTTGCCCTTTATCCTACTTTAGGCAATCCTTATTCATGTGGCCAGTCACTCCATAACCATAACAACTTGCCATAGTAAATCTCTTCCTTCTGGCCATGGCCCCACTGGACTCCCTCGTTATCTTCTCAGCACCAACGATTTTGAGGAATGGGAATGTTGTGTTACTATTGAGGACCTTATTGGTCCTACCTTAACACAATGATCTCTCAAGTGGATAACCTTTGGGCCTAAATCTCTTAGCCTGATTCTCCTGCTAGGAATCTCTCACATACTGCTATTATGCTCGACTGGTATCATTCCATTTACCATCCCAGTCTGATTGTTCTCACTTTCTTATTGTGTACAATTTAATACAGGTGGTCCTACTCACCACACATATGACACCTTCATGTGTAACTCCCCTATCTTTTGCCCTAATGGCCATGTCGGGGTGTCTTTCTCCCGGACCTGGTAGTCTTCTCCCCAATCGCTAACCCCGTTGTCCCTTTGGGTCTAGTGGCTCGATGAGACTTGTTGTTGTCCTTGACGGACTTGACTAACTCTACCTTCACTTGGTAAGAATTTAAATGATATATAGTATTTAAATGGGTCCTCTATTGGGTATACCCTCTTGTGGTGCCTCACTGGTAATGTTAAATTTAGTGTTGCTCTTTGTTTAGATTCTCCAATCCTCTTGGCTCCCTTATCTTGGAAGCGTTAATATACCCTTGTACACGTATGACTTTAACGACATCGACACTAATCACCTTAGCTGTATCTCCCATTCATGCTTGTGTATTCTACCCACGAGTCCATTTTTAACTTACAGACCCTTTTTATTCTCCCTATCCTCTTCTTCGGTTATGAAGTTTACTAAATAAATCATCTTATCTTTCACGGTTGGTCTTTACCAGACCTACTTGTGATAAGTTCGTAATTTCATTCACATCTCTGTCTGAACAGAGGATAGAAGATCTTATGGTCAAACCGCACCCAATATCTCATTTAATTCTATATATACTGCTTTATATGCGGTGACTGGCTATCACCACTCTATGCTATTCCTATAAGCTAAAAAATTTCCCCAAAATTTAATTCTTAGTGTCATTGCACTCCACCCTAAACAATTTTCTTTGGACTTTATCCTTCTATTGGACCATCACACTTCATCTCTTCTTCAAATCGTTAAAGGTAATTCTTCGAAAGAATTCCCCCGACTCTCTTTTTTGTCGACTGGGTGAGTCTGAATTTGCACTACTGTTATCTACGACAGTGTTTGGAAATTCATTTCTCCCGAGTGCTTGTCCCTTTTATAATCTCTCTAGATAAAATTTTCGGTGACTCCTATCGTGATCACCGTTCCCCGAATACTCCATAGTTTCTACTATGCCTCTTCTCCTACAGTCCCTCTAACGGTCCTCAGTGGCCATCCCATGTTACTCGTTGTACGAAGCTCCATCAAACTCGCATATGAATTGGGTTAACTATACAAAATCACAGGAGAGCGTGAATCGCATACGTAGAGGAGTACATCAATCCTATAGTAAGGCGCCATATCAAAAAATGCTAAACTGAAACGTAATAAGCCATACAGATCCTAAAGACTCTAGAACCTGATGCTCTGACACCTGTGATACCCTGCTCAATTAAACACCGGGTGATCAGTCCTTTATTAAATTAAAACAGAATGTTCGGTTGGTTCATTCTTAGCATTACTGTCCAAAAATATTTAATATTATTAATCCCCAAATAATTAATTAAGCTAGTGTCATAAACATTATTATTTCAATTAAAATATTATCGAATAAAGGTTAATTAATCCCAATAATAAAATAACCATAAAAAAATCACACTTATTGGAGGCGAACATAGTTCCAAGCCTATGGGCTACGCGCATACCTACTCACCCATATGACCGTCAACACTATCGTTCTCACAGATAACCCGTACCTAGGTTCTATGTTCTAAAGTACCAATCTAAAATCCCTCTAATGGGCTCATCAGTATAAGGTTTTCCTCTATTATTTTCAAAACCTACCGTGATAACAAGCAACTAGGTATGTCATACACATAATAAATCAATCATGTAGGTATTCACGCAACCTATTCTAATTAGTAGGTATACACAACCTAAATACATATTCATATGCCGTATACCTCTCACTATACCCCCGATATTATTTAATTATGATTATTCTTTCTATCGTACCTTAAGTAAAGCGATTCATTCCCAAGTATCTTTTACAGTAGTTAATCATACTTTTATACTACTAACATATCATAAGGAGTCCCGAAATAACTGTAATAAAAATTTGCCGAAAAATGAACTACTCCGGTCCTGAGTGATCGGTTCAGTCCGGCCTTTACAGGAATCTGTAAAAAAATGGACCGATCCTCATTTGCAAAAAAATGAACTGATCCGATCCTGTAGGAAAATAAACTCATCCGTTCAGCTTCTACCTCCTGAAACTACGTTTTCCCACCATTAATGATACTAAAACCTCTAGAGAATCATCCCAAACACCCATCCAACAATTTTAAGCAATGTTATGATATATATATATATATATATATATATATATTGGGTCATCAAGTCATAGGGTCATCAAGTCAACATCAATCAGTAATTAAATTCGAAATCCCCAATTTAATCCTTTAAAACCCTAGTTCTTCCAATTTCAATCTAAGAACCATTAAAACCCAGATTTATTCATCATTAAATCATAAATTTCATGGGTTCTACTCTACACACAAAGAGAAATCAACCTACATAATTTTCAGACATAGATTAAGTATTGATCTTCCAATTTTCACCCAATTCAATATTAAATCATGAGTTTCTATCACCTACACTTACATGAGTATGACTATTGCTAAAAGAAAGCAAGTAATAAACACTTGCCTTGATTTTTGGTGGTCTGATCTTCTGGTGTAGATGGTATGATAACGTTCCTCGTCTTTCGATCTACCCGGTGGTGGTCTCGGTTGTGGAAGATGGTGGTCAATGGCCTAAATCCCCTGGGCTTAGTTCTCCCTCACCCCCTGTGGCTCTCCCTTGGAACTTGTGAATGAAAATGCTAATCCCACTCACGTAACATATATATTTCTCCTCTAAATTTCGTGGGTTTTAATTGTCCAAAAATTAAAATTACCAAAACGTCCTCCTAGGATACGAGTTTGACCTAAAATTTCCCCGGGACCCAAACTTGTGACAACTCGCGATCCGAGATAAGGGGTGGCCAGCCCGATACTCAAACATAACAGGAATCATGGATGGATAACATTCTTATCATCAACAATAATTAACTGAGTTTACGGGAAAACCACCCAATAAATCAGAAGACGGGTTGTCAAAAGTTTAAAAATTTAAAATGCAGTTAAGAAATTTAAATTAAAACAACCCCATCTGATAAGCAAGTGGAATTCCACACGAATATATATAATACAACTAAGATGAAAGTAAACAGCAGGGCCGAATAGGCTATCGATCCCCAGCAACATACAACTAAGTACAACAAATTAAATATCATACATAATACATCCATTAATCAAATATAAAAGTTTGGGCCACACACCCGAATAAAAAGACCCGATCATATCTAGAACACAAGGATGCAAGCGTCTAATTCAACATCCTATAATAACCCACAAAATCTTACAGCTCGTCGAAAGCAAGGGAATGGGAACATCAAAACTGGCGTCCTTGCGGGGGAGCACCTGAGCGGATACAATCATATACGCAACAAGGAAAGTAAACCGGTCAGGGCCGGGTTCTATATAATCACTAGAAGAAATAAAAAGCATGATAGAAATGAACAGTTCTGTATGAATGATATGGATGATAAATTTACATTACAATTTTACTAAATGATGAAATGAAATGTCATTTACATAAAAGAAAGAAAAGTAATAACTTAAATTTAAAACCTTTCCTCATTTATCAAATTTCCATTACCTTTTGTATTCCTTAATAGGAATAAAAACCATTTATTAACTTCCATAGTTAATTATCTTACCGTTTCATCTTTCCATTCCTTAATAGGAATACCATTAATATCAAGTGCTCTTTATGGCACATATCTCATTAATCTCATTCCCGTGCTCTATATGGCACGTATCATGCACTTTATGGCATATATCCATCAAGTCCCACTTGATGCAGAAAAGTTATATTCATATACATATAACGATTCTAAGACTGCCCCTCCGAGTTTCCCCACTGGGCGCGCCCCTAAATGACCATCATATTCCAGGGCTTATCTATACAAGACAACCTGGGATCATAACGCAACGTCGGGAAGTGGCCATATGCCTGCGGGAAAGTCAGGACCACACCCGGAATCCCCTAACCAGCGCAGAAAACATATAAAAACCCCGCATACGGCCTAGGACTATATCCACCCTGCATTCACTAGCCAGGGGGCATCACCAAGCGCGCGAACTTCCCTTATGATGTCATTTAGAGAGGTGTGTAATCAGTAAATTAACATTTACCATTTTAATCTTATTTTCATTTTCAATTACCATTACCAAATTCCATTTCAAATATCCATGTGCTTGGTTCTTTTTATTCGAACCTATCATCATTAAGCAACTGGGTTCATTCTATTTGAACCAATCATCACTAACACAATTTGGGTCCATTTTAGTTGAACCTAACATCTTTAAGCATTTGGGTTCATTATACGAACCTAGTTCCCTTCGAATATCGTCATTAATATTCCTCAATTTACAAGTCCCGACTAAATCTCCAAATGATCATTATGATCCTATAAGTCCTCAAAGTCCATAAAATCTTGATAAGCCCTTAAGTTTCCAAACATGGGCCTACAACCCCTATCCTCCTATTAACAAGTAACAAACAGAGTGATGCTTAAACATCACTTTGGAACACCCCCTTCCCCCTGGACTTAACCCTAAGTGAAATTCATTCCACTCTAGGGGAACAACCAGACTCAACTAGGAATCTAAAAGTAAAAGTTTACTTCATTCAAGAAGGTTCCTAAGTCCCTATGAAAAGAAAAGATTTAAAAGCAAAAATAAAATTTTGGCAAGAAAACAGGGGACCGGTCGACCGGTCCCAAGACCGCGGTCGACCGCGTCTCAAGTTTTTGCCTAAGAAGAAAAGCAGAAAGCTCACTTCGGCAGGGCCGGTCGACCGGTAAGGGGGACGCGGTCGACCGCGCCTCAATGTTATGCCTTAGAAAGAAAGCAGTGTGCCTTCTCCCGAAGGCCCGGTCGACCGGTCTGAGAAACGCGGTCGACCGGTCATTGCAGACCTAGACCCAAAACTCTACATTCTTCTTCCAACAACCAAATCCCATATCATTTGATGGAACTAAATGCATCACAAACATGTCTAATTACCATCATTTACAATATTAATCATCCAAATCAATTTCCAAGGGTTAATACCCACAAATCCAACAAAACCCTAAAATGATTAAACACAACAAATTCATAACTATCACCACTAATTATTCTCCTTAAATCATATAATAGCAAGTAGATAACTTGCCTTGATGTAGAAAATCATATTTTATTTGATGGAGGCAACAATCCAAGCTCCAATCTCTCTTTTCTCCAAAGCTTTCTTCTTTCTCCTTCTCTCTCTCTCTAGGGCTCAATTTTGAAAGAAAAGGAAGAGTAGAAATGGGGTTGGGGAAAATAAAACGGGGCTTAAGTCTAAAGAGCCCACTTAAATGCCCAATACTCGATATAATAAATCGCACTGCACTTAATCTATAACCAGTCAAAAGTGTCCGAAATGCCAAAATACAATATGGCACTTATTTTGACTGTCTCGCACCTACCGGGACTAACTACACCCTCCAATTTATCATTTGATAATTTTATAACTCATTTTAAGTTCCGGTTTCTCATTAAACCAAAATGTCATTTTATAGCTTATGACACCAAAATTCACCACATGGATATTTTTACCTACTCATCAGGTAATCATACAACATTTCTGTAAATATTAGCCTTTCTCATATTAAATTAATATTTACTCAACATCTATCATTTTATAATTAATTACTACACATAGTAAATAAATATAAAATAGGCTACCGAAAGAGAGGGTTGTTACAAAACTAAACCCCCAAGTAGACTTCTGATTATCTTAACCCTTTCGAACACCTTGGCGCACTCCTATCCGTTTTACTTATAATAAATTTACTTTTTAATCCTTTAAATTAGTCCTAACACGACACACGCGCACTCGACTTAATTACTGAAACTGCCAAATTTTTCACTCGCGACAATTTTCATAATTCCATAATCACGTATTACTTTATTCGCTCAGTAATATTTAATACAATGCACATCAATAAATACTAACCCTTAACTCGCTAGTTAATATTTACTTTAATTCGGATTAATTAATAATTAATATTTCAACATTAAATTGAATTAATCCTATAGTTTAAAATCATAAAAAAATACGGGGTGTTACAATTGTCTTCGAAGACCTAGAGAGATCTCATCACCTATGATCCTCTCATAGTAGGTACGCTCCAAAAATTTCTCAATATCCATATAATGATTATCAAGCGCTCACAAAGACATTAGTCTACAGGGCTCTATGCATGGTGTATTTAACCTTCAGACACCTAATGGCATTATAAGTCGATTATTTCCATTATGTCCAAAACACTAACATATGTTTAACTTATGACACTCTCCTCTAGATCCAATATGGGTCCGAAGACCTTATCCCAGATAACTGTGCCCTAGACCATGCATCAGATGCCAGACTGACACTACTAAATATTTCGACATGATACATGACGTCGTATACTACCTATAAGCCTCTAGATGTACACCATCGACATCATTAGGGACCATATTCCTCAAAATTATGTCATACTTTTGACAACCCTATCGTGGATGACTATCTAGAGTTCATTCCCAAGTCACCTTAGCAATCATTATTGTATACGTAACATACTTATCGCAATTTGCCTTTAATTCTTATCATATGTTACGAGGGACAACTTTCAATCAATAGCCATCAAGGTACCAACTTACCATAATAGTATCTTACCGACTCAGACCGAGTACACGTCCCCTTGTGTTGACCAATACAGTCCCTCATGTTTACCAACGCATCAATCATCTATAACATGACACTACCCTAGGGATCGAGTTCGCCTAATAACATAATCATTACTAACTACCCGAAAGTACCTAATCAAGGACCTTAACGTATTCTTATCACAATCAATACCGCTCAGGCATGACACTCTACCTCATACTAAAAATCATGGCGTTGCCACTATTGGCTCAAACAAACACTCGCAAATGACTAACATGTCTAATCAGAAGTGCAAAAGAGATTAATGATAAATAACTTGGTCACATGCCACTTGTAATGAGTTACTCTTCCTGCTAATCTCCTTTAATTTACCGTCGAGAAAAAGAACTAAATCCATCACTAATCTACCGTGATCGACCCAAAATCAACACCAACGTCGAAAGATCCACTGCTGACCTCACCACATCACTCTCGAAAGGAACCTTAAACCTGGTGCTCTTATACCATTTGTAATGTCCCAATGCAGTCCAACCCGAGCATTAGGTGTGAAGTGAAATGAAGAAACCTATATAATATTGCTAGTCCAATTTTATTTAATTAACGTTTCACTTGTGTAGCACGTGCTATTTTAATTAAATCAAACTACGCAATTGACTCGTTGGAAGTTTCCCCGAAATCCAACCATACAGAGCTACTAACGTGAAATAAAAAAAAAATACTTACCTATACAACGCTCTCAAAATACGAATTTACACCCAACCTGCCAAAGCAAAGATGAGGGAATGAGTCGAATGCCCATTGGAAAAAAAAAATACAACAATGCAATATACAATAGAATGGAAGGAATGAGACTCTAACATATTATATTTACATGCACATGCAACTAGCTTATATAGGGGTATATATATATATATATACACACACACACACACACTTTGATGCACGGAATCATTTTTATTCCAAAAACGTTACTTCTTTCGATTAAATCTCCTTAATCTTATAAAGAACTCTGTCTTATATGACTGGACGTTTATTTCTTGATTTAACACACCCGATTAAATACTTTTAAACAAATACCCTTTGTTTAAGGAAATGCATTTCTGTCACTGAAATTACCCTTTGCTCATACCAAATTTACCTTAGTATTTTCATTGAAAATCACCTTTCAACACACGCATGCACCTTGTTAAAAAATACTTGTTTTCTTTGAAATCCTTTAGTAAACACGCTCTTGTGTTGGGTTAAACCTCATTAGGTTACTTAATTACCCATTTAATCACTTCACTTTACCATTCCTTTTACTTCATGGACATTAATAAATTTCCTTACATTACTCGTCCACATTATTCTTTCAACCGGAACATTTATTAATTCATTCAAGTTAGGCTGTCTTTTCACATATTCATCACACATTCCATTTCTTGACATGTTCTATTTTTCATTATCTTTTTCTCATAATCTTTCAATATCCACATACTAAAACAGGCTCCACAGTGCAGGCTATGCTACCATATGCTCTGGATAATGATTTTGGATCTTTCACACTAGGCTTCGGGTGCTCCTTAATTATCCTAGTGACATCCGAGTCCACATTAATGTGTTTTAATATTTTAAAAATATCCACATTACTACACTTCCCTTTATCGGAAGAAGCAAAAACCTGGGATTTCACCCCAACTTGCGTTACACTTTAAAATCATCATTTCTAGCCCTTTACACACTTGCATTGATTTTATCCCAAAAATCAGGTTCATTTAGTACCAATTTGTATAACACCCTTTTCAACATTTTTATTTCAAAAAAATGCTCCACTTTATGTAAAATTATCATTTTACCCATTTATTTCCAAGCTTGTCACTTTTCTCCATTTTCACAAGTCTTCTTTCCCCAAAACATTATTAAATCACACACACTAACTTCTTAAATGTATTTAGCTCCTTAACACTTATTTAACACTTTGGAGTAACATACATATTAAGTTGAAAATATCTTTATTTCTTTACTACGAAAACTCCATTCTTTTACCCTTTTGAGACTACTTCTCACGAAAATGATATTTTTCCCTTTTATTTCTACACGTAGTCTTAAATATCCTTTTATCATATTTCACCCCCTTTTTACACTTTAAAGACTGAAATTTCTATTCTTTATTTAGTGTTTAAACCCATTAGAACCCTCATTAAACCCGTTTATGTGTTCATCATTAAGTACTACAAGTTTATGTAAATAAAAATCTAGATTTAAATTAAAAAAATCCTATTAAATGGGTCTAACATATTATTCATTCTAGAAATTTCACAATATTAACAAAAATATGCTTTTCAAGATAAAAGATAATTTTTATTTCTCCAAAACGTGAGTAAATGTCAATTGGTACAAAAATCTCAATTTTTATAAGAAAACATTGAAATATTTGTTCATAGAATATTCTCAACATTTTTATTCCATAAAAATGTTTAAACACTAAGTTTTCTTGAAATATATCATTTTGCTCAAAATCATTGTAACCTTTTGTAAACCCATTTTCATAAATCATTAAAAATATCCTTCTTAAATCAAGAATGCATCCAACTCTTACAAACTTTAACGACATGACCAATCCCGTGAAATAGAGTTTTCAAACAAAAGAGTAGAGTCTTTCCACCTCAATTGGAGCTCCAAAAAATGGTAGGATGAAGGTAGAACAAGATGGCAACCTACCACCTCCTAAGATGGCCTTAAAGAGGTTGCCTAGCTCCACAAAGCTTGCCTCCAAGAAATTCCACTAAACCTCCCTTCAAGCCCCATACTTTCTTCTTCTTCTTTTTCTTCTTCTCCCAAAAATCTCAACAATAACTCCAAATTTCGTAGCTTTACTCAATAGGGGAGGAAATGTGTGTATAAAGCATATATATGGTGAAATAATAGTAAAATATGGTAGCATAAGGTGGAGGGTTGGTGGTGTAGGGTGGTTTGTGGTTGTAGAAGAGGAGAAGCTCCCAAGAACTGGGGAGAGAGAGAGAACAAATTTGATTATAATGAGCCAAAATATGCCTTATCACCCTTTAAATAGCCCCAAAATCCTTAAGGGAAAAATCCCTAAAATGCCCAAAGCTCCAACCCTGAGTTGATCTGCTGCCATGTGAGTGTGATACGTGTCTTAATCCAACAGTCTAGATTATGATAGTATTTGTTAAAATTGAAATTTCAATTATTGATCACCTCGTTCGAACGATATTGGAGTCTCGTTCGATTAGCCTTTGAATGACCTTCAAACAAGGTTGGGAACCAAATGCATAGGAGGGTCGTTGGATCTTCATTAGAAATCAACTTTGAATGAGATAGGCTTTTCGTTTGAACCAACAGCATTCTCGTTCGAACGAGATGGACTCCTCGTTCGAACTATCTCTAATTTCGTTTAAACCATGGATTTTTCCAAAAATCCAATTTCCCCCAGTAACCTCCAGCAATTATCACCAAGGTCAAATTAATAATTGAATATAATTAAAAATCCCATATATTAACGGTCCAAATCCCAAATGTTTCATATGATTATAATATACACGGGAAAATGATGAAATATTAGGTACGAATATTACACAATATATATATATATATATATATATACACACACACACACACACACACGCATATTGAAAATATTTTTTTATAAACTTTAAAAATTCATATCTTTTAAACGATTATTCAAAAAAGTACGAGGAAAGTACCGTTGGATTCGTTGTGTCGGGTAGATAATTTTAGTATATAAACATTATGTATTTAACACTATTTTTAACGAAGTCAATTTCAAGCATTTGTGTCAATTATGGGTCACCCTATACTCGTATTTTTTTCATACACGGTTATTTTGCAGAATTCTTGCTCACTATTTTTTAAGGTATAAACTCCAAGTCCACTTACAACCACGAAATGTAATTTGTATCTTCCTTTATAATTTATTAACAAAGTTATTTTTTGCATCATACTTACAAGGATTTGAACTCGATTCCTATATACTAAGTGATTCCCTGCTGGAATTGCCAAAGCATATAAAACAGTTAGAGAAATCGAGCTACCTATAGTGTGATACATATTAAAACACCAAACGTAATTACCTAATATTATAATTTCACACAAAATCGAGTGAAATGTATTTATGAAATTTTCCATAGTAACATTTTCATTAAAAATCCCAGCCAAAGATACTGGATTCAACTAATAACAAGCAAGCTACCCTAGAAATTTTTGGTAGGTGATTCTATTTCAGTATTATTTTCAAACTTACCCCCTTGAATTACTTCATCTGTTTATATCACTATGTTATAGTCCTCGAACGTTTATCCGTATGTATGAACTCTTTTGTGTAGTTCACAAATACCGTGAATATTGATTCAACTCTTATCCGAATAAAATATAATTTGATAATTTCATGCAATCGATAATTTGATTTAAACCTAGTAACATACATTATAATTCAAGGAATAGATTTTTGATATACCCACAGAAGCACTATCTGTCCTGTATTTGAGGGCCTAGTTTTACTTACCATATGGATACCGCTCTTTAAAGTTTGGGTTGAATAGAATTACTTTATCTCCAAAGGGTTTGGATTGATTTTATTTAAAGATTTTGGATGTTATTATAAGAGTACTGCCAGGCAATTGAAGCTTCTATAACCGATAGTTATGTATTATCCTGTTATAATCTGAACCCTTATCTTTATGACTCGATAAATAATTATCGAAATATAATCACCATACTCTTCTTCCAAATATCAGTAGACAATACAATATTATATCAGTAGACACTTGGAAAACCGGGATGTGACAATACAATATTATATTTTTCATTCCATGCAACTATATAGGAGTCCAATAATAGGGTTGCCCAATTATAACGACATGTTGCACGATCGACTGAGTCCAATGCGCAACTAACTGTCTGTGAGGGAAAAAATATTGCAAGCTTTACTAATAAGATGAGAGAGGCGTATATTTGCAAGAAATTAATGTTGAGGGAGTTCCAAGCTTTGCAGCTCTATTTTTGCACAACCAACCATAAACTTATGGACTTGTAAAATAATTATAACGATATGTTGGTCGAGAGGAACTTCTTATTCTAGGAGAAAGAACAAGACAAGTTTCAGTCTTCGAAAGACTTGGGCAATGCCTATAATAAAGTCTTAGATAATAGGGTACAAAATGTGGCCTCTCGGATTTCATATTACTAATATGTGTCCTTCAATAAGGGTTGGTTGAAGGACTTAAGAAAGGTAATGTTTTTATAGGTGATGGTGCCTAAAAGATGCACCCCTCTATCTACCCCCATTTTTTTTGTAATAGTCATCCATCGTTCTTGTAGAGGAATGGGAGATGGAGCAGGATAGCACCGACCCCAATACTGAAGGTCAAGTCGACAAGAACACTAAAGTCGGAGAGATCAGGGGAAAACACCCATGTATCTTGATGTTTTTATTTATTTTTCTATAAATATAAGGCCATATTCCATTTTATTATTTTTTTCCCCTTATACTTAAGCATTTCTAGGCCTTTGGTCGTTTCAAACTTGTTAACGAAAAGTTTAGTTAAGTTGTATTTATCTTTTATGTTTATTAGGATTATTCTAACGTCGTAACGATAAGAGTAAATCTTCCAAGACTTAGTTTTTTTAAGAAGTAAGTGAGGATTAGGTTTGTGATCTGCTAAAAAATGCAAAGAAATAAGTGAATAATAAAACTATGGTTTTAATCTCTAAAGTATTTAAAACTCAAAAACTTATTTCTTTTTAAAAATCCTCTTGATCAAATGCGTTTTACTCTAAGATAATTCCTTAATATTTTTTCTCTCTAAAGTTTTTGATAAAAGATTATGAGAATAAAGTAACTCTCTCCACGTATATAAAGTTTCTCTACATGTGTGGTGAACCACAAGTAGCATAAGTGAGGAGGGCGACCTCATCACTAAAATATCACATTCAAGTATTTAAAAAAGGAAATATATAGTTGCAAGAAAGTCTTGTACATATTCCCAAAGAAAAATAAAAGATCTTTTGAAAAGATCTCTTTACAAACAAAGTTTGTAACCCACAAAAACATCATTATGGTCGCAATAAAAACCTTCGCCGACGCGAACCAGCCACGAGGTGGGAGGTCGCAGAAGACTAATTCATGTTCTTAAAGTTATTCACTAAGAACATGACGATTGGGGATTTTCATTCATTTTATTTTAAGCAAATGATTATTAGTTGTTTACAGCTCAGGACATAACCCTTACCTCTGTTGGTGATGATGTCCCGATCTTAAGAATAAGAAGTAGATACTTAAGTTTGGACATTTCCATATTATAATTCCAACCAAATCTCAACCTTATTCTTAACCATTTTTTGCAAAGATGTTTGACCTTAGCATTAAGAGTAGTTAAGAACTCATTGATGGCTATAATCCTCTAGTTGTGAAGCTTTTTTATGTAAAGAATACTATTTATAATCTCAGAGTGATAGTTTATAGGACTATCTGGATAAGTTTACTAATGAGTTTGTTGAACAATAGATTTCACATTATTGTTGAAAAATGATTATGTTGTGCCCTTTGTTTGCTTATTAAACTCCCCTTGACCCTGATACTAACTCCATGGCCTCACTTCACAATTGTAGGCACAAATACAGCAAATAGCTAAGGCTTGCAATAGGATAAATGAGGATACAAGATCCATTAAAAAGCAGGAGCCCACTTTTGCTAATATTGGAGAGAATTCTATTGGCAGTAGTTTATCAAGAGGCGATCCGAAGTCGATTGCAGAGAAATATGGTAGGTTTTTATTTTTACAAATAGAATTGAAATAAAAACCACAACCTTAAAGTTTTCCTTTGAAGTGACTAAGGAATGTCTTTCCAGGGTAAAACAAGTATGTAAGTTCCTTAAAGGGACTATTCTAATCAGTGGCAGATCGAGAAACATTTACTAAGGTGGGTGAGGGTGTCCAAAATTAAAAAAAAAATCTATAATAGTGAAAACAATTCAACAAGTACAAGAGAAACTATTAGATAGTAACGGTGTTTAGAATTTCATTAGAATAACACCACGAGATGGGCTGCAGTTATTTACATATAGAGTTAGAAAAAAAGCAACCATATACAAAAAGTTATCCCAAAAAACCTCCCATCATCTACAAAACTACAATTGCCCTTGGCGAGACTTCATTTTCTGAAAGCGTTGCATGATCACCTCATTTTCAATGCCATTAAATTTCTCTCTCTTAATATATGTGACTAAAGTATCAACCATCCATTGATCTCCCATTTGATTGCGCAAACGATTCTTTACTATCTTCATAGCAGAAAAAACTCTCTCAACAGTTGCAGTTGCAACAGGTAATATTAGCGCCAAGGTCAGAAACTTGTAAACTAATGGATATAATATATCCTTTTTCCCCTTCACCATTTGCTTAGTCAAATCTCCAATTTAATTATCCTCTAAAAATTTAGCATCTGATGTTACATCGAGGATATATGTTTGAAGTTGATTGTCAAGTGCCACAAGTTGTGTAGAAGAAAATTCAAGAGGATAAAAATAAGCTAGACGAATTAATTGTTCCTTATCAAAGGCAGAAAATGTATCATCAGGGTTCAAGCATGCCACACATATAAGCAACTCAGTGTTAATTTCATTGAAATGATTATTGAGTTCTTGCAATTGAAAATCTATAACTGGATAAAACACCTAAACTCGAAATTGATGTAAGTTCGTCGTTTTCTCTATATTGCATCATGATCGTCCAGGAATAACAAATGATTCTTCCATGCTAGGGACATCTATGTTGTGTGTAGCACTAAATCATGACACTTTATGCAATAATGAGTCCCATCTATTATTGCGCATCAATTACAATCTTTGCCTCGATATTCTAACCAACGACATTGCATTAACAATATCTTGGTCTTTCCTTTGAAGTGCTTATAACAATTCAATTGTAATTCCCATTATGTTTCTCATCAAAAGTATATAAAATTCAAAACTAAAAGATTGCAATGAATCTAACAATCTATGTGCTTCAACCCTTTGGTCAGACTTCCCATCCTTGACAACAAACTTAAGCACATCAATGACAGAAGTGAACATAGTAATCAAGTTAATCAACGTATTATAATGTGACCCCCGTCGTGTATCGTCGGCTTTCTTGAGGTTAGTCTCTTTATTTAGACCATGTCCAGTTAAAAGTTCCCCACTTTCAAGTGCTTTCATTATATTAATATCTTGAGTCATTTGAAGAATATCGTTGCTATTTTCAAGATCTCCCAACAACATTTACCACATTATTGACCAATGTAAAGAGTAAATCTACATACTTATTTTTAGTGGCAACGACAACAAGTGACAATTGAAGTTGGTGTGCAAAGCAATGGAAAAAATAAGCAAAGGGACTCTCCCTCAAAATTAAAGCTTTGAGTCCATTAAATTGCCCTTGCATATTACTAGCCCCATCATATCCTTGTCCGAGTAGACTTAATATGCTCAAACTGTGTTTGTAAAACATATTATCAATTGCCACTTTCAGCGATAAAGATATGGTGTCCGCAACATGAATAATACCCAAAAAACTCTCAATCACATGTCCATGTTTATCTACATAACGTATAATAATTTCCATTTGCTCCTTAGTTAATATATCACGAGATTCATCAACTAAAATAGAAAATAATGCATTTCTAAGATCTTTAATCATGATGTTGGATGTTTAAATTGCACAAGCACTCACAATATCCTTTTGAATTTTCGGTGCAAAAATTTTGAGGTTTTCGGGACTATTTTTTAAAGTAACCCTATTGATATGCTCATTGTGGTCACCAATAAACTTCAATGACTCAAGAAAGTTTCCTTGGTTAGTCGAGTCATCGAATTCATCATAAGCACGTAAATCAAGTCATTGCTTCAAAAGAAATCGAACATAACAAACAGAAGCATTCAAGCGAATTCGATAATCATATCAAGCCTGATCAGTTTGCTTATTCAAGATTGTTTCAATGTGTTGTTTTTGCTTCAATAAAGCTTGAAAATTTCTCAAAGCATTGTTATGAGTGTCGGTGGGAAACCCAACATGTAATTGGATGTTTTCTTTCCTTTTCCAATTAGTAAACCCCTCCACAACAAATGCATCACAACTACATGCATGCTCCTTACCATCCACTTTGAAAAGGTAGCAACATAAACAATATGTCGCCTTTTTGTGGACACTATATTCTAACCAAGCTGGGTGATCATCAAACCAAGAAGGATCAAATCGCCTTAATCCCCCTTGATCTCGTTGAAGAAATTTATGATCACGAGGTTGACAAGACCCTTTTTCACAATATATCATCCGAACCTCATTTTGAACATCCAGATGATAACTTGAGACAGGGGGTCGTAGGTCGGGGTCGGCTGGAAGTTTATTTGGATCAAAATCTGATTTTAAAGAAATTATTTTAGGCATTTTTTGCTTTTTCTTAGGATAATTTTGGTCATATGCATCTTCATCACTCAAAGGAGGAGGCGATGGCGAGACATTGTTTTGAAGTACCTAAGCATAACTAGGAGCAAACAAATAAAGCAATATCAGATTTTTACCCAAATAAAATCAAAACGAGATTAGAACATACAAAATAATTAAATCAAAGGTCCAAATTTATTTTTACACGATAAAAAATACAAAAAAAACATATTGTTTGCAACAGCACAAACTAACCTTGCCTTTAACCAATACAAAAAAAAACATATTTAACAACAAAAAAATATTTTTTTTTTACACGAACAATACACGTCCATATTTTTACACACAAAAAAAAACAATATGGTTTCTCAGATTTTAACATACAAATAATTAAATCAAAGTTTCATATTTAACATTGAAAAAAACAAAGCAAGTTCAGATCTAAACTAAAACTAACCTTGGCTTGGATAAGAAAACTACACTGTAATCGGGGTTCTCTCTATGAGCACTAACGAACAGCAGATCAGCCAAAGCCAAGCTTTTCAATTTATTAAGGGTTACTTTTTATGGTTCTCTAAATCTTAATCTCTCTCTCTACAAGATTACAAAAGTTACTTTTATCTTACTTTGTTTGTACTACCAGATAACATTTACGGGAATAGTAGTAGGAGTAGTAGAGTTAGGCCAGTTGTGAGACTTTTAATAAGGTGGGTATTTACTTTTTTACCCTAAAAACTTTTAACTTATTACGAATTTAATTTACAAATTTTTCTTTGGCTGAAAAGACAAGGTGGGCAACTGCCAACCATGGGCTCTTCTTGCCTCCACCCCTGATTCTAATATTACCCTCCACAAACCAAAAGGTGTACTTCGCAGACCCCATTTATGGTGTCTACTTTAGTTTACATTCACTCCTCATTGGCCTTACACTGCCCTTGCTTGTTCTTATTATAATGATTTTAGAGACCCTTCACTTGGCTTTGACCTGAATTGACCCTAACGGTTAGAGGGACATCCTATTAGCTGAAAATATGATAAAAGGTGATATTTTGAGAAAACATGGACTAATATATATCTTTGGGATAATTTTTCAAATATATATGCATTTTAGATCGTTCTTTTGTTTGGGTTTTAAAATGTTTATAACCTAATTTTCTTCCTCTTTCTAAACCTCCGAGAATGTCATTCGAAGTAAACAAACTTGCACAATTCATTTTCTTTTGTAAATTCTAAGAACTTCCAAGACCAAAAATAGGATAAAACCTTATATTATCTTTTACTTTATTTTTCCAATTAATTCTTATTCCATTAAATTATTATAAATCATATTAAGTAAAGGTTATTAATTTCACCAAGTTGAAATAATTCATTTCATGGAGCACGTTTGTTGTTCAATCTTCAATACACATCTCTAGAGTGAGTTTACATATTATCTTTCAATTTCCAGAGTACATATCATTGTTCACTACACCAAGAAAGGATTTTTTTCCCCTTTCACCCACAAGGAATTACTACAGTAAAAAACCTTGATAAAAAACATGAAGTTGTTGTCACGGTCTTTAATAGTGACACGATCATGTTGTCACAATCGTGTCATGATCTTAGACCTTGACAACAGATTTGTTACGGTTATGTCAGGGTCAAAGATCGTGAAAACAGTGATAAAAAAATGAGATAAATTTTAGCCCTAACCTTTTTCTCAGTCGCGATCTGTATCTCACATTCACAAATAGTTATCTCTTTATCCGTCCTCTTTGCCACCCCTCTCTCTCTCTCTCTCTTAGCCATGTTCCTCCATTACCATCGGCTTCTTCCACCGCCAACATCGGCTTTGTTTCACTCTCTCATCGAGGTAAAATCTTTCTTTATCTCTGTGTATGTAAATATATGTATGTATGTGTGTGTGTGTGTATATATATATATATATATATATATATAGTTTTGTGTGTATATTTATGTGTACATATATATGTGTGTGTGTATGTGTATATGTATGTGTAGTGGAAAATATTTGATACTATGATTTTGAATTTGGTAATTTTTAATTAGGGTTTTGAATTTATATTACAATTAGGGATCGAAATTTGGGCCTTGGGATTTAATATGTACTGATTTTACTCTTTATGGTCTCACATGTACCATTAAATATTTATGTGTACCATGCGCCCACCTCAACCCAAGTACATGAACTATATGAACCATTGGCGTTTACTAATATAAAAATGTTACCATTGAATATATACATGTACTAAAAGGAGAAATATATGTGTAACTTAACGCAAATACGCATAATATGTGAAAGATTCACGCAAATATGCATAATATGTGAATACGCATATGTACCAAAAAGAATAAAATCCACTAGTATGTTGTTTTAATTTCAATGTTATAATTGTTATTATCAATTTCAAGCGATTTTTAAGGGTTTTTAAGGTAGATTCTTTAAGCAGTTTTTGGTTTTTTTTACTACAGATTTAAATCGTTTAGTTGATATGTTGTTCAAACGCACTACTTAATTCAAAATTTGAAATATTAAAACCTAACATGTTCAAATGCACTACTTAAATTCATCTTTTTTTCCACACGCACTAGGTATTGTTGAATCTAACCTAGGGTTCTTGAATTTTTCACACTTTTGTTGATATTAATCCATGAATATATACTTATTACCTATAATTGGTGATTGTTCATAGTAGTTGTGATGGGGTATCCTCTATACAAAGAGTGGATGGGTGAGACAAATAGATTAGGGGATGATTATCGTAGAGGTGCTAATGAGTTTGTAAAATTCGCAAAGAGAAGTCTTAATAATGAAGAGTTCCCGTGTTCATGTGCACATTGTAGGAATGGTAAGGTGTTTGTGTGGAAAGCAGTTGAACTACTTCTGTATAGATGGGGTATGCAAGCTAGTTATCGATCGTGGTTTTTTTATGGGCAAATGCGTGTTCCTTTTATCCTCAAGCAACCTTCATAACAATCATCAAGTTGGATAGATGTACAAGGCCATTAGGATAATGTCGATCATGATATGTTAGAGAATTTAGTCGATGATGATTATAGAGATCATGAAGTGGTATAAAATAAAGTTACTGACAATGTAGAAGGTTCAGGTGCTCATAAAGCTATTGGGATAAACCTTGACGATGATTATCAAAGTTTAAAATTTAAGGCGACCCGACCGTTGTAATCTGGCTGTGGCAAAGATCAAATAACTTTGCATGCCATGGTTGGTTTGCATAGTTTGAAGACCCAATATGGTTTGTTTGGAAATAACGTGATAGGAATTCTGAATTAGGTGAAGGGATTAATACCCAAGTAAATTACACTTCCAAATAACAATCCTAGTATGAAGACCAATTTGAAAGGTTTGGGAATGAAGTATAAATCAATTCATGCCTATAGATATGACTGCATACTATAACAAAAAGAGTATAAAAATCTCGATCGGTGTTTGTTATGCGAGGAAATTAGATATGTGCAAGCTACTAATAAGGAAGTCACACTCTCAAAAGTTCCTCAAAAAGTATTAAAATATTTTCCCATTGGGCCTAGATTAAAGCAGTTTTTCTTAGTACCATAGATAGTAGAGGCCATGACTTGACATACGAGGGCAGAGGTAGGGGATAATCTCATGAGTCTATCTATTGATTCTACAATTTGGAAGAGGATAATTTATGATTATCCTGATTTTGTTCACGAATATCGTAAAATTAATTTGGAAATTCAAGAAATGTTTTCAATCCATTTGAAAATCTAAGCACTAATCAGATGTATGGCCCGTAATCCTAGCAGCACTCAACCTCCCTCCTTTAGAGTGTGTAACACCTAAATTTTCGATATTGTCTTTGTGGATACCTGGGCTAAAGTCACCAAGTGAAGACATCGATGTCTATTTGGCTCATTTGGCAGAATAATTAAATGAGTTGTGGGTAGAGGGTGTGAAACTTGTTGACCTTTATAAAAAAGAAGAGTTTACGCTGAAAGCTATGTTAATTTGGGAAATTCATGATTTCCCAGCTTATGGGACATTATCCGATTTTTTTAGTTCATAGTTATTCGGGGTGTCCTATTTGTTGAGAGGAGACTGAATCTCAACATCTCAAGACTAGTTAAATCATTATATACCATCCCGTAGGAGGTTTTTATCCCCCGATAATAGTTTCGGATTTGAGAGATGTTCCAATTTTTTACCAGGCGGGGTTGAATATAAGCTACCTCCAAGAAACTTTCAAGTTTAGAAATTAAGAGTAAATCCTCTAATTGTGGACCTAATATGCCAGGCAAGATTCCTAAATTGAAGAATGACAAGCATAATAAGACCCTAATTAAGAATGAAATTGAGACAAGAAAAACATAGTCTAAGAGGTCAATCTTATTTTACTTGCCTTATTGGACGGGGTAACCCTGTGCGTCATGTATTAGATGTAATGCATGCAGACAAGAACATCACTGAACATATTATGGACATATTTCTTAGGGGGAGTCATTCGAAGGATGGAGAAAATACATGACATGACCTTAAATCGTTGAAACTTAAGCCAGAACTATAGTTGAAAGAAGATAGTAGCGGAAGTAAAATAATTCCTCCTACTGCATTTACTTTGATGGGTTAGGAAAGAAATGTGTTTTTAGATACAATATAAAATTTGAAAGTCTCCTATAATTTTTCATCTAACTTGCAAAGGATTGTTAACTATACCACCCAATATTTACATAAGTGCAAGTCTCACGATTGGCATAAGATTATGTAATTGGTTCCTTAATTGTTTAAGCACTATTTCTCTAAGAATAAGAATTTGTGGAGGGCCATTTTGAAAATTAGCATCTGCTTCACACTTTTATGTGAAAAAGTAGTCAATCGAAAGCACATCATGGCCGAAAAGTAGCTATAGCTGAAGAAATTTGTGTATTGAAGAAGTACTTTACCCCATTATTTTTTACATAAGTATTCGCTTATTGGTACATATATGCGACGAGTCACTTCTTTGTGGCCCAGATAGATATCGATGAATGAACCCGTTTGAAAGGTTGCTGAAAGTTTTCAAAGATTATGTCAAGAATACAAGATACATTGAAGGATCAATTACAGAGGAATACATCACCGCGGAGTCATCAATCTTCGCTCAGGAATATTATCTAGCAATGTCAAAATAATTAATTATTTATATTTCTAAATCATGTTATTATATATATGTTTCTACTAATAATAATTTCTGTAAAAGATGTCTTCATCAGGGTGTCAGGGAAGCGTCAACGAGAAGGCTCGTTTAATAGCAGGCTCCCAAAGTGGGGAGAGTTGGGGAGCGTAGGGGAGAATAAGACGACATTCCAAGATAGGGCTTTGGAATTTCTTAAAACAATTACTGGCCCCGAGTACATTAGTTAGAGGAGGGTGCCTGTAAAGCATAAGATGACCATTTGGGGTGGGGGGGGGGGGCATTATAGGTACATGTTTGACGTAATAATATTTACATTTTATTTTATAATTTAAATACTACTAACTCGCTTTTTTTGTATTTATTTGACAGAAACAATTTGACCTGACCCTAGAAGCATGCGTGAAAGAGTGGTCCTTATGCGTGTATTTAAAATCAAACCAATTTTCACCAAAAATTATCCAATTTTTAATTAGCACCAAACCAAGTCGTGAAAACCCAATTTTTACTTTAAACCAATTTTATCTTGGTTAATCCTAAACATGCATCTAATGATTAAAGAAAGTAAAGTAGAGAATACTCACAATGCAGGATGTACGAGGAAAAAATCCAAGACGAGAAAATAACATCGGATGGCCCAAGCCAGACAATCACTATGAATGTGGAATTACAACGAACAGACAAAAGACTCACTCAACGACTCGATCCCCAAGTGTCTCGATGCTCTTTTGATCTTCAACCACTCCTCTCACAGTGCCCACGCAGAAAGTCCTTCTTCCACGATACATGTCCACAACACATGCGTCCACGTATGTCTCGGTGTCCACCAAATGGCTTTGATACGTCTATGATGTCGAACAAGAAGTCCTTCTATTTTGTTCACCGCAAAACCCAGATGTTCAAGTATAGAACAAACCTTCTTGGTGCAGCAAGATCACATAAACATATAGTAATGATAACTCGAATCTTTGCAAACTCTAAGGATGTGTTTAAGCTTTGAAACCTTAGAAAAACATGTGCAAAACTCGTACTGGATTGAAAACAGTTTTCCAGATTGCGCCTTATTTAAATTCTGACGAAATCACGCTTTAAATAGGAAAAATTCACCACCTCTAAAAATGTGTCGCTCGAACGAGATTGACCAGTCGTTCACGTGACATGGCTATCTCGCTCGAACGAGCCAGCTTGTCATTTGAACGACGCACGTGTCAATTTGACTTTTTCTTTAAAATGTTTCTTCAATAGAGATCCAATTAAGTCAAACTCTATTTCGAGCTTATCAGAATAAAACGTAGTGTAAAACATTTAAAACACTTTTAAAATATTTTTTTTTATAAAATTACATCCTTATCTTTTATAAAAACAATTCTGAATCTCATTAACAATATGCATTCATACCTGTGTGATCTCGGAATGCAATTAACTTGAAGACGAATAAACTTTCACCAATTAAACTTCGGCATGATTAATTCTTTAAAGCTTTGCTGCACCGTCTTCAATTTTTTTAATACGTCATAGACCAAGTGGGATCGTGACAAAATAAAATCTCCCTTTGACATATTACAAACACAGTTTTGTTCACGAAATTAAGTCAAAATAATACAGGGACTCAATTGAAAATTTATGTCCTTACAAATCTCCCCCTTTGACTATTTCGGGACAAAACCAAACCAGTGAAATTCCTAAGTTGGGCCGTCAAGCCGTTTGACGCCTAAATCCCATCCCTTAAACTCAAAATAAAAATTACAGGACACGGACTAGAATATGTAGCACCGGCAAGCATGAACTGTCTGAATGTGATGTAGACTAGAAATCTTGAATCGCTAAAGCATACCTACACACATGAAACAGACAAACAAATACCTAGTGAAGTATGGAGGAACAAATGAAACCAATATATATATATATATATATATCCAAATGATACCAATTTTACAATAGATACAAATATGAATAAACTCTGAAAAATCATTTGTTAAACAATTGAGCAACAAAAGGATACCAATTTGTACTATCAATTTGTAATACAAATTTGTAAAATATGTAATAAAAAACATGCTCAACAAATCTCCCCCTATATCACATACATCTCTCCCCCTTTTTGTCTCGAATAGACAATCCGGTGAAAAGATAAACGAATCAATCAAGTAGCATGAGAATATACCAATTAAAAATCGCTAGATAATCATGAAACAACCACCTAAATATGATCAATAGATGACAAATCTGTAGCAAGTAAACCAGGAATCACACAAAGAATATAGAAAACTAATCAGGTGTGATAAATAGAATCATATGCAAAATATCAATATAGAAACAATATAACCTGCATATAAACCAGTCAGTCCAGAAAGCTTCCAGCAGTACCAAAAAAATATCACAATAACCATAGGACTGCAAACAAAAACGAAGCAAAAAATCCAGACTGTCGTTCGAACGAGCTAGGGATGTCGCTCAAACGAGATGAGGATGTCGTTTGAACGAGACTTCTCGCGACAGGCCAAATTTTCCCAGTTTCCCAGAAATATCATAAATGTTAGCCCAGTTAAAAAATTTCCCGAAAAAAATTCCAGGAAGGGCCTGACAGCAACAAAATAGTGCTAAAACAGTATGCTTTTTACTCAAAACGCAAAATACGCATAAAAACTAACAATGCAAGTTACATGCAAACATAGTACTTATGTGCTGAAACATGGACATGGAATGTATGGGCGTGAAACTACAACAAATGAGTCACAATTCCAACACATCGAAAAGATCAAGAAGCTCTAATTGATAGCGATAAATCATCAAACTTTATCATAGCCATATGACAATTAAAGAGTGAGATTAATGAACTAAACATACTACATGCACACAAATAAAAAAACTTGATGATTCTACAAACAATAGCGCTAAATTGCAATGTTTCAACATTAGGATTAGATGTGGAAACCCGTTTAATTTTCTCCAACCAAACTCCCTCATGTATACATACTTTTTTCAAGTTCTTTTGATGTTTCTAGCATTCTCAACTTAGAGAAAATCTTATTGGCCCTTTTTCTTAGCATATTTCTTTTTATTTTAGGCTCTTTTAAACGGTGGCTTTCACGACGAGTTAATTTTGAACTCTCGCAGCCCTTTCCCCTGAATCACTCATTATTTTTTAATTAGGTACCAATTCAAATCCTCACGGTAAACGATTCTTACATGCACACTTCTCCTTAAGTCTACATACGCATAGATGACAAGATTGAGATAAGAACGCCTCACCAAATTCAAATATGCAAGAGAAGTCAAACATCCACATAAACTCATGCATGTGTGCAATGTTGGCATATATATACAAAGTCGAATCAAAATGCATATTGACTTCGAAACAACCCCATATAAACAATGGTTAAGATTATTCTAAGCATCGATAATAATGACCAAATGTTCTAGCCACTTGGATAATGAAACGATGGGGGGAGGGGGGTCAAGCACACGAATATACCACATCAAACATGTAAACTCATAAACAAAAACCGAATATCTTTTTGACTTTTCAAACATATTTTAACTCAAATAAAGGCAAAATCTTTTTGGTTTTTCAAAAGTTTTCTCAAAAACAAAATCTTTTTGTATTTTTTCAATAGGACTCAAACAAATGAAAAACTATAATACAAAATGATACACAAGTCATTATACTAGCAATGAATATATCATGAAGCAAACTAGCATATGACAAACAAGGCAACACTATTATCCTTTAGATTTAGCATGGGAAGAATCAAGTGCACCCAAACGAGAATCATGAAGTTTTATTCCTAAATCCACTAAATCCGATTTCCTAACCCAAGTAGGTGTAAAACGACGCATAGGGGTTTGGGGAACCTGGGCAACTTTATTCCTAAACTTCCTAGGAGCTTGCCTAAGGTCGTAACAATAACGCCTAAGGTGACCTTTCCTACCACAAAACGTGCAAGTGTAGCGACGGTGGGAATGATTACCAATATGTGGACCTTTTCTAATCATCCAGTGTTTGTCACACGTGCAGGGGGGATGGGAATAATTTTCTCATCAAAACCTATACCTCCCCTATCTCCCTTAATTTGGACGGTGCCTAAGATCTTATCTAACTTCTCCGAACTAGCCTCCAAATCAAATTTAACTCTAGACGAGTCTCTCAATCTCTCCTCCAACTCATGAATCCTAGACTCGAGCAAACGCCTAGACTCCTCAAACACTAAAATCTCCTTTTTCAAAGACTCCACCAAACCATAGAGATTATCTCTCTCACCCTCGACATACTCTAATTTCTCCCTAAGAGTCTTCTCTCGTGCCCTAAGATCCTCAATCAAACTATCATTATTTTCTATGGCACGATCATTAAACTTAGCTTGCAATTTTGCAATTGCCTTTTTCACCTTAACCGTCTCGGTATACCACTCATTAAATGCAACTTGCAATTCTTTCACATCTACCTCCTCTTCATCACTCTCTTCACCCTCACTAACATGAGATTTACTTAAAACCTCCTCGGAAGTGTCATTCACATGACAATCATCGTCGCTCACATGATATGCCATAAACGCAATAAACTTACGCTCAATATGGGAACTCTCTCCCTCTTTCGGACCACTATCACTTAAGGTGACACTATATACAATGGGTTGCTTGCCCTCTTTCTTAAATCTAGTCAGACACTCCTTAACTTTATGACCGTACCCCTCACACCCAAAACACTTATCCGACTCATCTCTCTTAGGCTTCTCAAACTTATCCTTAGAGGTGGGATCAACTTTGTTGTTCTTGAATTTTTCAAACCTCTTGGCATCTTTCGATTGATTTTGAAATTTAATAAAAATTTTAAATTTCTTTGCCAACAAATCAACATCCCCAAAATCGAAATCGAAATCGAAATCGGAATCCAAAACTTTAATTTCCCCCTTCCAGGTTTTCAAAGCAATACCCTTTTCTTTCTTAGGCACTTGCTTGGAGGTAATCATGTCGATTTCAAATATTTGTAAGTCACCTACAATCTCTTCTAGTTTCGTCGACTCTAACTTACACAAGGGGTTTAAATAGTCACTTTCGCATCAAACCTACTAGGCAATGACCTAAGGATTTTCTGAATGACACGGTTGTCAGGAATTTTCTCACCTAGGTTAAACGACGAGTTGACAATATTGGACAACCTATCATAAAAACTCATCAAAATTCTCACTCTCTAACGCCCTAATGGTCTCAAACTGTGTAGTAAGATTTTGAAGCTTCGACGCCCTAACCATGCTAGTGCCCTCGTGAGTGAGTGACAAAATATCCCAAGCCTCTTTTGATGTTTCACAAGTCATAATTCTATTATATTCTTTCGGTGCGACATGTGAAGAAATAAAGTGCAAACCCTTAGAATTATATTGTGAAAGTCTATGTTTAATTTTGGTCCATGACTCGACAGGCTTTAAATTAGTGACCTCGCCTAAAATAGTGATAGGGGGTGTCTAACCTTTCTCAACTTCTAGCCACACACTCTCATCAATAGATTTTAATGCTCTTTTCATTCTCATCTTCCAATAGGTGTAATTAGTGCCATAAAAAATAGGTGTTCGAAAAAGTTTGTTATTTCCAAAATTCATCTTTGAAAACACACAGGATCATAAAACAAATAAATTATGTTTTCTAGCTCTGATACCAATTTGAAAGAGTGGTCCTTATGCGTGTGTTTCAAATCAAAGCAATTTTCACCAAAAATTATCCAACTTTTAATTAGCAGCAAAGCAAGTTGTGAAAAAATAATTTTTACTTTAAACCAATTTTATCTTGATTAATCCTAAACATGCATCTAGTGATTAAAGCAAGTAAAGTAAAGTAGAGAATACTCACAACACAGAATGTACGAGGAAAAACCCAAGATGGGAAAAAACCTCGGACGGCCCAAGCAAATCAATCACTATGAATGTGGAATTACAACGAATAGACAAAAGACTCACTCAACGACTCGATCCCCACGAGTCTTGACGCTCATCTGATCTTCAACCATTCCTCTCACAGTTCCCACGCAAAAATTTCTTCTTCCACGATACATGTCCACAACACACGCATCCACGTGTATCTCGGTGTCCACCAAATGACTTTGATACGTCTACGATGTCGAACAAGAAGTCCTTCTCTTTTCTTCACCACAAAACCCAGATGTTCAAGTATAGAACAAACCTTCTTGGTGAAGCAAGATCACATAAACATATAGTAATTATAACTCGGATCTTTTCAAACTCTAAGGATGTGTTTAAGCTTTGAAACCTTAGAAAAATATGTGCAAAACTCGTACTGGATTGAAATTGTTTTACAGATTTCACCTTATTTAAATTCTAACAAAGCCACGCTTTAAATAGGAAAAATTCACCGCCTTGAAAAATGTGTCGCTCGAATGAGATTGACCTGTTGTTCGCGCGACATGACTATCTCGCTCGAACGAGTCAACTTGTCATTTGAACGACGCGTGTGTCAGTTTGACTTTTTCTTTAAAACGTTTCTTCAAAAGAGATCCAATTAAGTCAAACTCTATTTTGATCTTATCAGAATAAAACGTAGTGTAAAACATTTAAAACATTTTAAAATATTTTTTTCTTATAAAATTACATCCTTATCTTTTATAAAAATAATTTCGAATCTCATTAACAATATGCATTCATACTTGTGTGATCTCGGAATGCAATTAACATGAAGAGGAATAAATTTGTACCAATTAAACTTCGGAATGATTAATTCTTTGAAGCTTTGCCATAATGTCTTTAATTTCTTCAATACACCATAGACTAAGTGGGATCGTGACCAAATAAAATCTCCCTATGACATATTACAAACACAGTTTTGTTCAAGGAATTAAGTCAAAACATTACAGAGCCTCAATTGAAAATTTATGTCCTTACAACGCTGCTCCATATTAGAACAACTAAGGGAGCAATGGAAATTGTGGAAGAAAAATATACGTGCACGGTATTTTGGAAGGGATCGGGAGTCCGTATTATAGCGTAGGGACACGGTACCCGATAAGGAGATAATATCATTGATAAACTGGAATTTTTTTATCGATAATGAGATATCGGATAGGTCGTTGTTCTCTAAAGAATTGGGGAGAAAAAATCGGTCCAAGAAAGGTGATGTGCACTAACCGGACGTACGTCGTGGTGGAGCATAGGATGGTAAGTTTTAAATTTTATTTCATTTTATAGTTATTGTATTCTATTTGGTCGTAGTTATATACTTATTCACTAGTTTTGCATTATTTTATTTCAGGAGATGGTGAGTGGTTATGGGGTAATCCACTTAGGCTCCATGCCTATATGGCAATTCAAACGAAGAAAGGTAAGGAGAAGGAGGTCAATCCGATTGTGGATCCCACTATTGTAAGTTATAATTGTATCTATGTTATTAATTCATTACTTATAATCACATAGTTTTTTATTATTTCATCCAATCGCGTACTTTTATGTTATTTCGGGAAAAGCTTAAAGAAGTCCACAACTTAGAGAGTAATGTCAATAAGGCATCTTTATGTATAGATGCACATAGCCAAGTGATCGAGCAGGATCATAAAAGTCGTACTCGGGGTGTTAGCTCTCAGGTGGGGAAGTTGAGGCTCGTCGAGATTACGTCGATCAATAGTGGACTATCACGCAAGGTCGACGAGCTCAAGAGGAATTCGAACCAAAATTTTAACAACATTAAAAATAATTGAATAAAATATTTTCAATGGTGGAGGAATCTCTTCACGATCTAGCCAACAGACGCTCGGGAAATGGTAAGGAGAAAGTATTGGATGAGGGGACCACTACACCGTCTTTCTCACCCTCACCCATAGACCACTCATCTCCGTATGACTTATTCGTCACACTCCCGTCCCACTTGTTCAGACTCCATTCACAATTAGTTGGGATAAAGTATATTTACTAGACTTATGGGGAGGCGATAGGATTGCCGGGGGTCTCAGGACCCGAGTATATGCCTAGGTTCCTTAGTGCATAACCATTCGTCGTAGTCTCACGAGGCTCAAGTCTGCGTCACCGATGTTATAGTGGGGAAAGAGGATGAATTCCCATGGTTGAATAAACAGTGAGGCATGTGGGATATTGAGGGCTATATTGGTTCTTATATTATATGGCCTACCTTTCTCCTCCAACCTGAAAATCAATAACATTCACTTTTTATGTAATAATTTGTATTTAACATTCAAATTTGGGTTCATATATCGTGTTTCTTATTTATATTTAGTTAGTGATTGGTTATTATTAATATTAGTGTTGATTGTTGTTAGTTATCGTTAAAATATATCATTTATTGTTGCTACATGTTAAATAATATACTACTGGGCAGTGGCAATAGCCATAGTGCCCAATAGTTTTTTTATTATGTTGCCTAGTATTGTCATGGACTTTGATCGTGATAAGATAACTTGTCAAGGACTTATCACTGTTAATATCTGTGATAAATTTTTCTTTGTCATAGACTTATCACGGTCAATGTTAGTGAAAAAATAGAACTTATCACGGACTTTGATCATGATAAGTCCTTGACGATAACAATTGTCACCCCCATTCACCGTGATAAATAACCTATTTTAGTGTAATGGTTCATCAGACTAAAACACTAGTAAAGACAGTATCTCTGCCCCAAGAATATAGATTCTTATGGATAAATCATTAAGCTTAGTCATTCTCATCGATGCTAGATGAGAAGGTGGGGAAAGGATAACTTTCTTTTCATGCAAATTTCCAACAACTCAACCTTTCATATGTGTTATTTGTTGAAGAGTGGTGGATAATATGCTTAGGGATTTTTAAAATCTCTCACGGGTGGGTCCTAGCAATGCTAAATGTGAGAAATTTTTTACAGGGGTTAATTATGATATCAAAGATTATTTTATCATATGATGGGAATGAAGTGGGGATATCTGGCAGTCAGGGGTTCCTCTCATTTATGTAATATTGAAACCTAATGATTGTAAAAGCTTTGTTGAAAAACAAATGAATAAAGTTAAAAGTTGGACAAATAAATGGTTATCTTATGAAGAAAGATTATGGCTTGTTATCTCTATTCTAAAAGGCTTACAAGTGTATTGGATTAAAATTTTTATTCTCCCTAAGAAGGTAATCAAAGAGATTGATTAGATTATAAGGCAGTTTATTTGGTCTGGTATTAATTTGAATAAATGTGGAGCTAAAGTTGATTAAGAATATGCTTGTTTTCCTTTAGAAGAAGGAGTTTTTGGCTTGAAGAACATTTCTATATGGAATAAAGATTGTATGTTGAGGCATATTTAGGATATAGTCAGGATATAAGATCTTTGTGCTTAAAGTGGATTTACTGTGTAGTTATAAAAATGATATTCTATGGAATGAAAAGGTAGGGATTAAAAGTTCATGGACTTAGAAGAAACCAAGTAAACGCGACACTGAAGCTAGAAAGTTAATAAAGTATCATATTGGAGATGGGGATAATACCTACTTTTGCCTTAACAACCGGCATGGAAAGGTCCCTTTGGTTGAACATTATGCGAGAAGAATTATTTACAACTCTACTAATTATCTAAAGTACAAAAGCAACTGAGTATATTGATAATTTTGGTTGGAAATTTCCTAATCTTATATCAAATGACCTTAGAAACATGGGCCCCGTTTGGTTGTCCCAAAATTTTAAATTGACTCATTAATAAATTAGTCCATTTATAAATTGACTCTTTATTTATGTGGGTTTTATCAATGAAATGATTCATTAATTGACCCATTTTAACTCATGTGTAAAATCTAAAATTAGATCATTTCACAATAAATGTGAAATGCATCCATTTGAGATTTGAGTCACATAAATTGCATGCTCCTCAAGACCTGGCAAAATGAGGCACGACACGATAACACGACACGAACCGACACGAAGTTATAAGTTAATGGGTTGACTCTTAATGGATTCGGGTCATATCGGTGCCAACCCGATAAGACACGATAGTTAACGGGTCGGGTTAGGGTTGACCCCCTTGACCCGTTAATACCCGATAAAACCCGTTAATACCCGATAATTTAAGTAAATGAGATTTTTTTTTGGAACTTATAGATAATTTATGTAGTATAATGTTAGTTTAATCATAATAAATTTTACTAAATGAGAGATTTAGTAATGTCAATGAACTAATAGATCTATTTGGGTTCAAATATGAGATAATATGTCAACTTGTATAGGGGTGGAAATATGGGTCAGTGGGTCGTGTTTTGACCCAACACGACACGACACGACAAGGTTTTTTCGGACACGAACACGACACGACACGAATTCGTGTTTTTTTTAGCTGACACGAACACGACACGAATAAAAAATAACACGGCACGACACGACACGACAACCATAATTTCTTAAATTTTAGGCTTAAAAAACACGATAACACGACACGACACGACTCATAATTAAGACACGAACACGACACGACACGACTTCGTGTCAAAAAAACACGACACGAACACGACACGAACACGAAATATCGTGTCAATTTCGGGTCAATTTCGTGTCGTTCCGTGTCGTTTTTTCGTGTCGTTTCTAAAATTGCCACCCCTAAACTTGTATACAATTAAAAGTAATTCATTATCTTAATGGGTATTAACGAGTGAACACGACACGAAACGATAACATAACGGGTCGGGTTTGGGTATGATTTTTTCACACGATAAAAAAGTCACCCGTTTAGACACGAACCCAATAAGACCCGAACACGATAAAAAACGACACGAACACGACTCGAAACGACCCATTGACAGGTCTATGCTCCTCTCTCTATTTCCCTCCCTTCCTTCCCTTCACCCTCCTCATCTCTCTCTCTCCTCTCTCTCTCTCTCTCTCTCTTAATTTGCCTTTTTTTCCTCATAGAAACTTAATATCAATTTCAGATTACTAAACATTGCATAAAATTAGATTTAAACTCAGTTCGAATCCGCTCATTTACAATTCATTAATTCATAATGAACCAATTTACATAATCAAATAATTTTTTCAGCCAAACAGGTCCATGCTTAATACTGGTATTAAACCTAATGTAGGGATGAAATATTGGATTACTTGGGATGTTTTAATAGATGGTGAATACAGATGCAGTGATACCTATAATAGTTTATGATTCAGGAATATGAAGGTTATTTGGGCAGAGGCAGTATGGTTCAAAGGCAGAGTTCCTAAATATGATTTTCTAATGTGGGTTGCATGTTAGAACAGACAATGGAGTAGATATGAACTTTTTGATTGGGCAGCGTTGATAGTAATTCTTGTGTGTTATGCAACAAAGTAATGGAAACTAGAGACCATTTATTCTTATAATATATTTTTTTAAAGGTGATTTGGTGTTATGTTCTTAATAATAGTGGTATTCAAAGGGATGTGACTTTTTTAAAGAAGAGGTGTAGGGTATGTATTATCCATTAGATGAGTTCAAAGTAAATGTTTTAAAACTAGATCTAGCAGTTTCAATACATCATATTTGGGGAGAAATAAATCATAGAATTTTCCAAAATTTGGGTCGTAATGAAGAGGGAATCATAAAGATAATTATAAGGGTTCATGCAGAATACTACTCATAAATGGCCTAAAATATAAAGAAATGAAGTAAATAAGAAATAGTAAAAGGATGGAGTTTTTGCGAAAGTAGCATGAGTACCATAAAAGCATTAAAATGGTTAGTAGGATTTATCTCAAGTGTGGTTCTAAGATGTATGTGGACCTATTTTGTGAATTAGCCTTATGCTGATCTTTTAAATTGTTGTGTACTTGACTGGTTCATGATCTTCCTAAATCTTTTGTTGTATGAGTTTGAAGCCCAGATCTTCGAAAATATGATTTTTTGCTGCCAGTGTTGATGGAGCTTCAGTGGATGGTTGGTGCATTATTTCCAGTTTGTTTATATCTTTTCTCGCTTACATGTAAGCATTTGTGAGTTTAAATGGGATTTCTATCATAAATATGGTTTGGTCCTCTGTGGTTTATGTTATCTAGCTCTGGGTCAACTTATATGTCATGAATGATGAAGATTTAACAAAGATTGGTTAGTTTCCTTAATTAGACTCATTAATTCATTGACAAAATTTACTTTCTCATTTAGTAAAATTCGTTATGAATAAAACAATATTAACCTACATAAACTCTTTATAAGTATCAAAAATATATCTTATTTACTTAAATTAATGGGTCTTAACGAATGTTATTGTGTATTACCGGGTGAATGAGATTAACCCTAACCCGACCCGTTAACAATAGTGTCTTATCAGGTTGGCACTGATATGACCCAAAACTCCACCCATTAACTTATAACTTCGTGTCGGTTCATGTCGTGCCTCATTTTTGCCAGGTCTACCTGCATATTTGATTTATATATGGGTTTAAATGGGATTTGCATATATGTTCGGTTCTTCCTCTGTGTTTTCTGCGACAGCTTACTGGATTTCTTGGACCTACTATTGTGTTATGGTGGTGTTGGTCTCTTTTGGTTTGGACCTTTCTGGCCTCTTTTCGTGTTGAGGTTTGAATGGGGTGCTCTTCTTCTTGGATTTTTTGTTCTTGGTATATTGGAGTTGGGTTTTCCTTGAAAGTTTAAAGCTTGGTGGAGTGTGGATTATGATATTTTTCTTTGGTTTTGATTTCTTGTTTTGAGATGACTTTTGGCTTTGTTTTGTTTCTTTGTTATTGGCTGACAATGGAGTCCTGGTGGTGGAATCTTATTGGCTACTCTTGTTGTGCTTGGACGCGTGGTGGTTGGTGTCTATGTGTGTTACACGTAGATTAACGCTTGTTAGTGCTTTATTTAATGGGTTGTGTGGGTTATGCAGTCTTGTAATTTTGGAACGGGTTTGTATTGGGTTTGCATTAGGTTGGGTGTGTTTTCTTAAGTTGGGCCTTGCACCTTGTAGGTCATCCGATTTGTTCTGATTTTGGGTTTTTAACGCCTTGGGCACATTGTTTGTATTCTTTTGGGCTTTAGTTTTTTTTCGTAATTAATACTTACATTTCACCATATATATATATATATATATATATCACCTCGAGCCATTTAAATTCATATTTGCTTTGGAATGTATATCATTACTTTGCTTATGTTATAATATAGTTTAATATGTTCATTGGAGAATTAATTTAAAGTATTTTTTTTGAATTTTTTTATATTAAATATAGACCTTGTTGGATAGGCCTCGATTAATAGGTTTTGAAAACATCGATTATGTAAAAATTAAATTCAAATATACTCGTAACTTTTTCTCCACAACTTTTTTCCCCTAATTTTTTTTGTATTGAATATATATCTTGTTGAATAAGTATAAATTAGTATCTTTTACAAAAAGCAATTTTAATGAAAATCAAACTTGAATATAAGAGGAAAATAATTTACAAATCTATGTCTCATTAAAAGTCTCGCTAGTGTCCCAAAAGGGATTTACAAAGTGCCGCAAAAGTATTTATAAAGTACCTAAGTATAAAAGTATAGCTGATTTGTGGTCGGTTTGGTCGGTAAATAAAGCATACTAATGGCATACCAACTTTGAATTCACCAAATCAAATTACCAGTTTTACCAGTCGGTACACCAATCCATAAATCAAAATCAAATCGTATAATACATCGGTTAAATCGATTTTTTTTTCTCCGTAAAATCGATTTACTGGAAAATATGGTAAATTTCAATAAATATTTCTTTACGATAAATTTGGTACTACTCGATGCATAATTGTAATATTTTATAACACTTACTTAAACCCTTTTATATGCATATTTAAAAGAAATATAAAAGAACCTACATAATTGTGTCGTCTCCATAACTATATATAAACACTAAACTCCAAAATAAGCATCACAAATTGTAATTCAAGTTACTCTATTGTCTAAATAACTCGAATAAATATCAACCCCGGTTGTCATATTAAATAACAAACCAAATTAAAAACGTTTCACGTATTTGTTTCTTTCCATCCTCACTTCTTCATCTACGAAAGAAAATATGAATATCAACATATTGCCAAAAAAATTAAAATTAGTCAAAACTTACGAAAATCATGTGCAAAAAAAATTACAAAAAAAGTACAAAATTGAATACCCATCCATAAGGATATTAAAGTACACAAGGTAAATTATTATACTTTAAAGAGGCCAATTATGCACCGTGTTCAATGATGTTTCCAAGAGTTAAAGTACGTGAGGTAAATTTTAAGAGTTTGGGCAGTGATGTTCCAAGAGGTGAACACTGGACCCAACTTGTGTAAATGATTCTATATATTTGTAAGTACTTGTGTGGGATATTAAATATTAAATTTAACTTTAGTGAGATAAAAGCATTATCAACTTCAAAGAATAAAAAATTTAGGAAAATATAAGGGGGGAAAACAAAAAATTGCCGTTCAATATCAAATCTACCCAGTAGAAAAACAAGATTGCAAATACTAAGAGTCTAAGATTATAAATACAAGATTACAAATCAACCCGATAAAAGTGATATAATTTTCATAAATTGAACATAGGAAAACCATTACAAGGTTTTATCTTACGCTCTTTTATTTCACGCCATCAAATAGTCATAAACTTGCACATGAGATTCCATTAACCACATATTTCTTTTGTCCCCACTAGTCTAAGATTTTGAATATGTCCATATTTATCCATATACCAGAAATAATCCAAACACAATAAAAAAATGGTCGAGGTGAAGTATTACCGAAAAAGTGAACTAATGGTGATAATGAATTTAAGACGACGAGTTGAAAGAGAGAGACGGGTTGAGAGGTTATGTGAGGGAAGAGAGAGGAAATGGCATTATTTTGTGAGATGACAGAGACGTACATTAGAATATCAATCACTAACCCTAGTCTTGCTATAAGTTGTGTTGTGAATGATCCAAGAATTGTAAAATCTTGTATTGATCCAAAGGTTACTAAAAATTTGACCACTTAAATAAAGACAAAGAACCTATAAAATAAGTGTGGTTGTGTTTGACTTTAGCCCTTGGATATTCATGTTTGATTTAATTTGGTATTTTCAATTTGATAAGTTCGATAATATTATTTTGGTATTTTTGTTATATTAATTTCGGTATATCATTTCGATGCGATACAGTGGTAAATTGATTTTTAAAACGTTAAAACCAAAATCAACCACAAAAAATTCAATAATTTCGATTTCGATAAGTAAAAAATGCAAACCACTATCACTAATTTTCGGTACAAAACGGAACGGTACAAATTTTTACTGTATCGCAAACACCTCTAAAAGTGAAATTCAATGACCTTACCCTAAACAGAATATATGTGAAGTTCATTAATCAGTTTACAAGTTTTATATGCTAACCAAAAGGAAGGGAAAAATAGTTTTTCAATTTTCACAAGACCAAAAAAATTGGTTTCCAATTTTCACAAGAAACCATTAATTTATAGGCTTGGTAACGGGTTGTGTCATCGAATTCATGTGTTCAACAGTGATAAATGGGTCGTGCATAATGGGATTGTGTCATGCATATTCGAGTTGGGGTCACTCTTTTTTCAAAATTTATTTAGCGTCTAATCACATCGATAACGCTAATCTCATTAAAATAAAATTATATGCCCATTAATATATGAATCAATTATCAAAAAGTCCCTCAAATATTTTTTAATGCACATTTAATCCAAGTTTTTTAATTTTGTTCTAAAAAGTCTCTCAAACACCAATTTAACCAATATTATCTTATCTTTAAAGGTCCGCACTAGCACCCCACCCCCGCCGGAGCTCCAACAACCCCCACTGGATCTCCTTTTTTTGAGTATTTTTGTATGATGAGGGACGTTTTGGAACAAAATAAAAAACACTTGAACTGAATGTGTATTAAAAAATATTACAGGGACTATTTATTATATACCAGTGAAAAATTTTACCGTGTCTGAGGGCTGACAATTAACTCAACAACCAATATGTGTAGCTAGAAAACTCTCATGGAGGAGTGCGGAGAGTTGACATTTACAACACCCATCCTATGTGTAGAAAAAGAAGGTGCTAAACAATATCCATAAAAGAGCATTTGATTAAACAACTCAAAATCTATTAGGATCCGTTTAGTTGCCCACTTTTTCCATGGAAATTGGCAAATAATTTAGCAAATGGAGGATTTGCCAACATTATGGTCCGTTTGGTTGCAAAATTTGCCATGGAAATTTTTTTCATAGGTACCTATGTTTTACCATCATTTGTTCACTTTTTGTCGGCAAATTTTGCTTACCTATTTAGTTGAGAAAAAAATTCTAACAAATTTGTCCACTTTGAATGAATACTTTTTCTCCTTTTTTATGTCATTCTAAAATGTTTTCTAATGTTTTAATAATTATTTTATTAAACTCTTCTAAATAAATTTAGAAAAAATGTTTAAAATATTTTAATAAACTATTTTAAAAAATAATTTTCTAAAATGTTTTATAAACAATTTTAAAAAAAATAGTTTTTAAGACTATTTTTAAAAATTGTTTAAACACTATTTTTAGAAAACTGTTTTTAACAACTGTTTTCAAATACTATTTTGAAAACTGTCTTTAAAAATTATTTTTAATAACTATTTTTCACGAATTGTTTAGTAACTGTTTTTAAAAAGTTTCTTTTAAAATACTATTTTAAACACTTAAATACTATTTTAAAAAATGTTACATATTTTTTCATAACCGTTAAAATTATTTAAATGTTTCAAAAAATGTATTAATTTACTTTTTTAGTAAAATCTATTTATATTAGTCAAATATATTTTATGTTAGTCATTTTTTATTTGTTTTATAAATAATTATTTTACTTTTTGACTCAATGGGTTGATTTTAATTTTTGACTCATTAGGTTGTTTGATAGTCCAAAGTGAGTAAACCTAACATTTGCCTATAAAAATTTTATCATGGAAAATTTTGCCATAGAAAATTTTGCCTACTTAACTATTTGCCCACCTTACAACCAAAGTGATCCTTAGTTACTCACCATGGTAGAAAAGATAACACAAAGCTCTATCCCGGGGATTCCCAGCTTGCATCCCTTACAACTACCACATAATGCGTCTCTCAAACTGTATGCAAAGACATACATACATCCATGTCTTGCATAGACATCAGATATATCATCTACTAGACTACTACTACCATCTCACTATCTAATACATCATCATTAAATGCCCTACCTAAAAAGTAAATTTTTTGCTTCTTCTTTGGTGAAACTATAACTAGTAAACATGTTTTTATCCCATGTTAAGCACCTATCATTAAATGCCCTACCTAAAAAGTAAATTTTTTGCTTCTTCTTTGGTGAAACTATAACTAGTAAACATGTTTTTATCCCATTTTAAGCACCTACTTCTTTTTCTTATCCTTCTATTTCTCCTTCAACTTCAAGATTGTTGACCCGCTCACACTCATCAATCCATTCGCTATATTTGTATACACAATTTATTTAGGTCAATAGATACTGACAATGATTATTTATTACACTAATAAATGGTTTAAATGGTATAACTTACATGTCTATAGCTTCCATTAAAGTTGCAGAAAGAAATAACAAAGGTTCGTTATTTTACTGATTGAGTTGGTCAAAATCAACACATCCACTTCGCAGCACTATGAAAACTATTGTTAATGTATATTAAGACTGGTCTATTCAAATTGTCGCTAAGGTGCATTTGATTATGAAGTTGCAAAAAAATTGAAAAGCAGTTCAATAACGTGAAAAATTAAAAAAAAGCGGATGATTGACTTGGTGAGGTGAATTGTTTTTAAAATTTATAAAAATGAATTGTTCTAAAAAAGAATAAAAAATCAGGTCAGCCAACAAACTCTTTCTTAAATTATAAGTGGACACTTTTTAAAATAATTCGCTATATCGACAAACACCTTATCCCAAGCGGATACTCTTCCAAAACGATTCGGTGTATCGACATATACCTTGTTCGAAATGAAAATTTTCCTTAATGATTCAATGTATCAATAAGCAACTTGTCCCAAGCGGATATCTTCCATAACGATTCAGCGTATGACCAAAAACACTGTCCCAAGCGGATGTATCTAAAAATACCTTGTCGTAAGTGGACACTTTCCTTAATTACTTGGTGCATCGACAAACACCTTCATAATGATTTAGTGAATCAATAAAACACCTTGTCCTAGAAGAACATCTTTCTAAACGATTCGATGTATCTACGAACACCTTATTTAAGGTGGACATCTTCCTTAACAATTCGGTGTATCGATAAACACCTTATCCTAGGTGGACACCTTTCAAATGATTAGGTAAATCGACAAACACCTTCATAACGATTCGATGTACCGACAAACACCTTACCCCAAGAAGACACCTTCCTCTAATAATTCGGTGTATCGATAAACACATAGTCCCAATCTAACACCTTCCTAACAATACAGTGTATCGAAAAACACCTCGTCCCAAGTGAACATTTTCTTAATGATTTGGTGTATCAACAAATGCCTTGTCCCAAGCAGACACCTTCCTAAACGATTCGATGTATCAAAAAACACCTTATCCCAGGAGGACACCTTTCTAAACGATTCGGTGTATTAACAAACACCTTGTCCTAAGCGGACACTTTCCACATAATTAAGTGTTTCACCACGCCCCACGTGGATAATAAACATCGATAATATTGTGACATGTCATCGTATCATGTAAGCTTTGACAAGCAATAATCACAACCCCTCGCGATAATCAGGCCAAATCTCCAAAAGGAGGAGTAATCCAAAAACACCTAACTAGAGGAAAGGATAATCCCCAATGGTCGCATATTGCGTGTCTCTCTTTCTAATAACATTCATCCAAAATGAACTCCGCTATTAAGGGTCTCGGTAGACACCCCGTTTTGCAACCCCCAAAATTTCACTTCATTTGGGAAGGTTCAAGAAATTTATCAAAGACCTATGGGTGAATGGCAGTTCTGAAAACCTTTATACCAAAACGACAATATGTACTTTTGATGTATGTAAGACTCTTATGAAGATAAAAGGTCATCCCAAGTGCCAAGCAACTAAAGGCTAGTCCAGATTCACGTTTTGAACACAATAACTCCCTTCCAAGCAAAATTTAACCCAACATAACTTCCTAATCTGGATTTGTTCCAGTTGAGGAAGTTCTATATCTTTTGATTATCATCCCAACGTTCCGACCGTGCTCACATCGGAGGTCTGACTCAATATGTGCTCAAAATACACAACTGCTACAAAGTTGGCACAATGTCATGGTACACGACTAATCAGTCAAGCACGCGCTTGACCGATTGGCCATGCTCTAAAAATGGTTGACCAATAGGTCAAAAACACCACCAACTTCCCTTGTAAATAGGGGAAAAGTCCCCATACCTTTCACACCATCCCTCTCAACTTTAGAGGTGATTTTAGAGAGGGAAAGGGCCTAGAACTCTCTCAAAAGAGTTCTAGTGAGGAAAAGATCCTAAAGCTCTAAAAACGAGCCTAAAGCTCTCAAGAAGTTACAAAGAAGCTCAGGCAAACTTGTTAGAAGTTATAGCTCAATCTTCCTAAACATAGAGTCAAAGTTTTGCTGGCACGAAAGATAAGATCTACCACTCTATAGTGGTGTATCTGAATCAGATCTCGAAGTTATGGACAACCATCTTGAAGATGTTGAAAAATGTTACAGAGGTGAAGCTCTACCAACAAACAAACTTATATCTACCACTCTACAGGTATTCTTCTAAAATTTTTTACTATGGATCGTTAAGGTGTGGTATTTTGTATTCATCTTTTACTTCTTCTACATTTATAGTATTTTTCTAAAAGTCAAATCTTGTACATATTTCCACATTTCTACTCTTTCTTTCTAAAATATCCAAAAACCGTGCAATATTAAATGTAAGATGTAGGTCCTTGGAATACAGTTAGTATCAAGTGAGGCATAATCCATTATCAATAAAGGGATTAACACCATGCAGTATTAAATGGTGACAACAAATACAGGTGAATAAGAGGCAAAAGGATTCAATATTCAGACTTATATTAAATGGTATGTTGGCACAATAAATACACAACAGGTATAATAAATAGATGGGACCAGCATGTAGCTTAGTTGGAGGGAGAAAGATCAAGCACTCTAGGCACAATAAAAGTAAGGCAGGAACTTCAAGATCTGTTAATGCTCAATGATATGGGTATTAAATGGGTGAGGGAAATAATGTTCTCACAATAGCTCTCGTGTATGGAGGGAGTTGGACAACAATTCTAGGCTCAGAATGCTCTGCCTGCTAAACTGTTTGGTTGGTCTATTTATATGAAGGTCAGGTTAGTTGAGTAATCTTACCCGTATTTACTATGATTCATCACATTAAATCACAAGTACCTACCATTAGTGTAGGATATATTGCGTTAAATGCATGGGACCTCATAATTTAGTGGGAAATTATTTAATTGGCTGAAGGTATGGTAGGCATTAATAAGGGACGTGGCGTGGAAGCTTGGGGCTTATCTTAGAATGGCTAAAGGGTCAGGTTTGGTGAACTAGACTTGTCGTCCTAAGGACAAACCCACTTAAGTGTTGTGACTTCGAGTTCCTGAATTCCAGACGTTATGACATCATAAAGTGGGTAAATAGTGACCCTACTAGGTGTATGGTCGCATTAGTCAGGCGGGATGGCATCTGATTTAAGGTTGCTCGATTGATAGGTAGCTCGAGTGTTTAGTCTTCTATTTGTTGTTTAAGAACCATCTTAAGACCAAGGCTGCAAGATTGAGGTACCTCGAGGAGGTTCCCTCGAATGAGTAGGAGTTAAGGTAGCAAGGCTGTATGTGGCTCATGCAACCATGTGTACTAAGTGAAGTTTTGCCCAAGTGTGCTAAGAAGGTTGGTAATTATATTCCCAATGTTGCCTTGCTCCTAATCCTCCAAACCATATCCCTGTGAGGTTCCCAAGAGGAGCTTATTTGATGGAGCATGTTATCTCCCCCGTGACCTGCCAGGCATAGTCCCCGTGGATACCAAATAACATCACTCAACATATAACATAATATAAAGTACATGATATAATTCATTCTATTTCATATTACAAACTATCGTCAATCAAGTGACTTTAATCTATGAGTCGGATCCTTCTAACCACGTCTGCGGAGAATCTTCAAGGTGGGCCCTTCGAGCCATATCTGTGGAGCATCGTCGAGGTAACTTGCTCGGGTAACCTTCATCCTCCTTCTTCGTCTACCAATCAAAGAATTAACTAAGTTAATCACAATTTGGTGGGGGACCCCCCTACATTTTCCCCTTCGTAGAGATATTTGTTTATTACATAAAGAAATATTTGTACGAAACCCTTTGTTGATCTTTAATCTTTTCCTGAAATAAGTTTTCAATATCCCTGGGCACTTGATTTATAAGAAACAATAAATTATTAGTAATTGAGGAGCTATATCTTGCTTTATCTTTCGAATTGTTTCATCTATTTAAAAATCTTGCCATATATCTGATAACGTCTTTTCCTTTTGTGAGGCTTCATGATTACGTGGGGCAGATGCCTTGGGGAAAGTGAAGAGGTTTATTTAAATTTCCCCCAATGCTCTTCATCTCCATCATGATGAAAATAATCCAAACATGTCTCATCTATTGAGGTTGTCGTTTGCGCTCCCGTCTACGACATGTGGCAGCGCCAGGGTACGCACGTATTCCTCATACGACATCAATCGCACCTCGCTTATCGAAATTATATCATTACAACTCTTAAACTCTACTGCAATGCACGCATAGTGGACACGCAAGCTGATTTAATCATTATTGTGCTTTTTGAAGCACTGCCTTTTATCGCCTATTGGGGTTTGTGTTCCCCCTATAAAAAGGGGGGTGCCTTCATTTCAAATTTCTAACTTTAGGTTTTCATTTTCGAGTCAAGATTTTTTTTAGATCAAGCTTTTCCTTCTCATTTCCTTTTATTCCTTTCAACTTACCCTATTTCCTCATCCTTCTCAGTTCCTCATGGCACCTATCGTAAAGAGAACCCAATCTTATAGGGGTACTTCCCCCGAAACTCAAGCGCACCAAAACTAATGGGCACATTACCGTCATGCTCCCTACTTTAGGGAATCCGATCGCTTCTGGTAGACGATAGAGAAGTTTCTCAGAGAACTAGAGTCGGTTGAAAACCCTAAGTTGTTAATGGAGGAAAGCGATGATGCTGAGGATTTTATGTTCTCTAAGGTTGAGTTTGAGGCCTCTTTCGATGCCAGTGAGGGTTTAGGCCCTTGGACTGACTATATACACTCCAAATACTCTGTATAACTGGCCCTTATTGGTCTATCCTGCTCCAATTGGCTGGGTGATCTCACTCTTGCCAAAGATAATACTGCCCTCTAGCTACTCGTGTCTCACTGGAGCCACAGGTCACATACCTTTGTAACCTCTTGGGGTGAATTCACTATTACCCTCGAAGATGTTTGTAAGCTACTGGGGTTAGAGGCAGCAGGATTTGATATATTTTTTGAAGAAGCAGTTTCTAGCAAGGAAAAGGATTTAAAGACCGAGTTAGAGGCAGTTATGAAAGACTGCATGGTGACATACAACAAGTGTACCTATTCGAAGGTAATTAGGTACTTCTACTTCATTGAGGACAGGGCAGTGATCAAGGACCGCGAAGCAGTAAAGGAAAACCCTCGCGGGAAGTAGGTATTCGAACAACCCTTGGCTGAAAAGGCTTTTGATTCCCAGATCAAGCTCTTCGATTACATCTGGGTGATACTATCAAAGATCTATCTCCCCAGCAAGCCCCATGATTGTCCCAGAAAAGACTTGATTAATATGGCCATTTGAATGGCCAAAGGCATGAAGCTTCCCCTCACATCTATTACACTTGGTTCGCTGAACACTTAGTTGGATCGAGTGGCGACGGATTCTGCCAGGAGCATCGGCGGGTTTGATGTCTCCAACTACGCAAAGCACGTACTTTTGAAAGTCTTCCTTTATGCTCACTTTCCAAACTATGCCCCAGCTGGTAACTATCCCAGTTCTCAACCCATCAGAGTCCCCAGGATTTGTTATTGGAACCATAAGAGTGTCAAGAAGCCTCTCATCTCTTTGATTGATAAAACCTAAAGGTTCTTACCTCACCCCTATGTTAGAATGGAGGAATTTCCCCTCAAGTAGCGTCCCCTTTCTGTAGATCCCTTATTATTTACCCTCTTACACAGAATGGTCATACTTTTACTCTGTTTACATCCCCCATCGTGTAGCCTTGCAGTTCAGTTATGATCAAAGCACTCCTCTGCGAAGCCATTTTACTAGCGAGAAGCCTACCAGCTTTTCTTTTGCTTGTGCCAATTACCTTACTTCAACTGTGGTAAATATCTGTGCGAGATACCTGGCCAATCTTGTCATTCCGATCAAGGAGGTTCGAGGAAGCAGGTTAGCAATATACCTAACGGTGTTATGGTAGAACTAGCTCAGCCATTTCCAAATCAACCTTCTCAAAGAACCTCGATATCCTGAGGTTGAGAGATATCCTTCCACAGAGTTAGGTTTAAGAAATTGTACCACATTCTCCTCAGTATTCTCTCTGAGCACTGCCAATAACTCTATTCCTTCTGAGATGCCTCCACTCGCTCCTATGGACCAAGTTGTAGTCAAAAGAAAGAGGGCAGCTCATCCCTCTATTCCAGTCGAGGTAGTTGTTGTTACCCCTAGTCCTTCAAGTCCGGTTAAAGGAAGTGATACTCCATGTGTTGCCTCGACTGGATCAGTCGTGAGGGATATAAAAAAAGTCCTAATAAAAAATCCCAAAATAACCCAATAAGCTCCACTGGCCCATACTCCTGACCTCAAGGTCGCCCAAGAAATCAGCCTAATATTTGATCATCTTAGATAGACTTGAGAGAATTTTAGTGAAGAATATAGGGCTTTTATGTCAACCGAGATGGCTTCCCGTGATTTCTCATACGTTCCTCATTCTCCCGGAGGTAATAAAAAGAGGAAGGCAATTAGCCCTCTTAAACTTGTGCTAAAGGAATCAAACGAGTCAAACGGGGAAGAGTTGCTCGAGAAGCATGTAACTATTGGTTATGATGATGATGATGATGATGATGATGATGATGATGATGATGATGATGATGATGATGAGAAAGGAGAAGAGGAGGAGGAGGAGGAGGAGGAGGAGTAAGAAGAAGAAGAAGAAGAAGAAGAAGAAGAAGAAGAAGAAGAAGAAGAAGAAGAAGAAGAAGAAGAAGAAGAAGAAGAAGAAGAAGAAGAGTATATTGTATTGATCCAACGACGCAGGTTGAGGAGAATGGTTTCCCCTTCCAAACCTACCTCAACTCCTGAGGATTATGAAGTTTCGGAGGAAGTATTGGAAGAATAAGAGGTATAGTTTCTATTATTCTTTTAAGTCTTTAACTTTTCTTCTTGCTTTGCGATGATGACTCTATTTTATTCCTACTCTCCCATTTTTTAGGTTGATACGCGAAGAGATTCGCATGATGATATTGAGGAAAGTAATTTGTTGGAGAATTGTGGTGAAGTTTTACCTACTTCGAAAGAAGTTGTGTTGCAGGAGATAGCTTCCCCTATTGCTTCGCAGGTAACCTCAAATTTCCCCCTAGGGGTAGTTATTTCTGATACTTCAAGTGAATCCAGTAGTGGCTATTCACCTGGCCCTATTTTTTTGCGCGAGCAGGCTGGTCTTGAGGCTGGTATTCTAGTTGAGAGGATTATTAAAGTTGTTCCTTGATCCCATGCTCTTGTTAGTTCTCTACCCATGGTAAGATTTTTCTCTTGATATTCTGAGTTCTTTTATCCCCTTTGACTCGATGTTTTAACTTGATCTTCTTTGTCCTTTGCAGGTTCTTGTGCCTGGGCCAGCTGCCCCGTTAACTCTCCCTCCTCTAATGATCAAGTTCTTGTTACTCTGTTCGGGCCTTCCATTCTTAATCAAGAGGGTGATGAACTTACTAGGGTCGGTCAAGGAGAAGGGAAATGGGAGGAAGCTACTGAGGTAGGGGGATGCAAGTGCCCCCCAAGAACAACGTCTTTTAGTGGCACCTGCGTTGGCGGGAGATGAAGATGTAGTTCAAATGGCAACTCATGAATTTACTGATGAGTAGTATCCAAAGGTATACTTGTCTTCTTCTAGATGTATCCTGCATTTAAACTTTGTTAGTTTTGCCAAGTCGTATTGGTGTTATAAATCTCCCATAACCGCGTATCAGGCGGTCCAAGTTATATTGGTCTTAAAATCTCCCATAATCGAGGGCCAGGCGGACCAAGTTATATTGGACTTAAAATCTCCCATAATCGAGGGTCAGGTGGGCCAAGTTATATTGGACTTAAAATCTCCCATAATCGAGGTTTAGGCGGGCCATGTTAAATTAGACTTTAAATCTCCCATAAACGAGGTTTAGGCGGGCCAAGTTATATTGGACTTTAAATCTCCCATAACCGAGGGTCAGGCAGGCCAAGTCATATTGGTCTTTAAATCTCCCATAACCGAGGGTCAGGTGGGCCAAGTCATATTAGTCTTTAAATCTCCCATAATTGAGGATCAGGTGGACCAAGTTATATTGGTCTTTAAATTTATACTTTCAAGCCAATTTATATGTGTTTTCCTAACTTGGCAAATTCTTGTATTTCAGGTAGAAGTCGAGCAACCTACAGCACGCGAGCTAGAAGTTGAGCATGTCGCTTATGAAGTCGAGCAGGCGAGGACTCTTGCTGAATTCGCATCTTTGGGTGGGGCTCCTGCTGATGTACAGGTGCGAGGAATGTCGCCTAATGTTGGTGAAGTGCATGAGGTGGTTGCTTGAAAGTGACAGTGCTTTGCATACCCGTCTCCCCTCTGTAAGTGATAGCGTCTTCAGTGCACATCCTCTTGAGGTAGCCCCTGAATTGGTTGTGAGGCAGACTTTGGTTAATTTCCCCCACATGCTGACTTAGGGACCTCGTGCCTTGATTGAGCAACTCTTAGCCCGTTTTCCTTCAACTTTTGATTCTTGTTGTCTTCAAGCAATACCTGGGATGATGGCTTGCCGCTTGCTCAGGCTCACCATTATTTTGGAGGAGATCTTCAATACCCCTCTCAAGTCTCACTTAGTTATGATACAATTAAGTCATTATTGGGGAAGGTTGACATGCTCATAAATGATGGATTCTCACTGCCTTGGTTGGAAAAGCTGCGTCGTAACTTCAAGAAAGCTGACCTACCTGCTCTCTATCATCGACTGTAGAGTTCTCATTATTCGTAGGTGTCCATTTCGAAGGAGCTTATAAGTCTTGAGACCAAGCTTATCATATCTGAGTATGTGGTGCAGGAAGCTCGTGAAGCTATTATTCGGGCAGAGGCTGAGCTTTTCAAGAAGGAGCAAAACTTAGAGAATGTTTAGCTAAGGATGGAGCTTTATCAAAAGGATTTGGCTGACCTTATCTCCGACCAGAGTAGCCTTGAGTAAATTTTTCCTCAGCATCACCATCGTCTGCTTGGCTCGGTCAACCTTTGTTTTATTATGGATAACCCCTAGCAATCTTTGTTCAATTTCCTTTTTTGGATGCCCCTATAATTTGTTATTTTGGACTTCTTTAGCTTGTAATCGCAGTACTTCTGTATTTAAATAAAGTTTATGGTACTTAATGTTTCTTCTTTTCTATTTTATTTGAATATCGACTGATCTATTACGTCAATGTAAGTCACACAATGTAAAATAAGGAAAATAACTAACATAACGGAATAGTGGGTCAACCTTTTCAACATAAACATCACTTCACACTATGTTAAATGAGGGACATCTTCCCGAACGAGTATTAGCAAAACGCGATGTAATAGATTGAAGTATGGGCAAAACATACATTTAAACATGATACGTTTTCAACCACTTGTTGTTTATCTTAAAGATAACATCATCTTCCACTTTGGATATCTCGCAAAAACCCGAATCATGAGTTGCTCGAACGATATAGGCTCCCTCCCAGTTGGCTTCAAACTTGGGCAATGACAAACCCATGATGTGCCTCGTACATGCTTTTAGAACCAGATCCCCTTTTTTGAACTTTCATGGTCTCACCATCTCATCATATGATCTGGATAACTATTTTCTATACATCTCAAAGTGACCCGCTATGTTGTCCCGATGCTCTTCTAGCGCTTCAAGTTGGACGTGCTGGCTATGAGGGAGCATAGCACTTCATAAGTTGTAGCGGGCAGAGGGTACTTCGAGTTCAACTGGAAGAACAGCTTCTGCCCCCAAAACTAAGGAAAATGTAGTAGAACCTATCGGTTTCCTCTTTGTTATTTGATAGGCCCACAATACTTTGGGGATTTCGTCATCCCATGTGCTCGGGAAATCCTCTAATATTTTCACTAAAATATTCACCAAAGTCTTGTTAGTGGCTTATGCCTGCCCGTTACACTTCTTATATGCTACTGTTGATTTGTGGTGGATGATGGAGTACTCGTCCTTAGTAAACTCACTTTACTATTCATAAACGGGGTGCCATTATCAGATAAAAACACCTTCGAGATACCAAATCGACAGATAATGTACTCCTTCATGAATCAGGCCACTACCTCTGTTATGGCTTTCTTAAGTGGTATGACCTCTGCCCACTTCGTAAAGTACTCTATGGCTACTAGAATCTAGATCTTTCCTCATGACTAAGGGTTTGTGTCCCCCACCAGATCGAGCTACCGAGTTTGAAACGAAAAAGGGGTAGAGAGAGAATGTAGGTCCACCGAAGGAGCGTGGATTATATTCCTATGTAGTTGATAAGATTTACACTTACAAATGAACTCTGTCGAATCTTTCTCCATTGTAGGCCAATAATATCCCAAGGTCATGAGTTGATTATAGAGTTTGGCTCCTCCGATGTGGCCTAGCTCGCGACCTTTCTTTAGCACTTCTTCGGCCTCTTCTCTTCTTATGCACTTTAGGGGCCTATCATGGTAGCCTCGTCGGTACAACTACCCTTCTTACATAAATTACCTGGGTGCTCGCCTCTTCTCCTTGGTAGCATCCTCTTTGTTCGTAGGCATTACTTCGTCTATCAAAAAATCCATATAGGTATGCCTCTAATCTTGGGGTTGATCAATAAAATTGCACTCTGCTGCCTGATAGAACAGATAGCACTTCGCACACTCTCTTTATTCTATCGCAGAATCTTGTCTTATCAAAGGTAAAAAAATACCCTGTCCGTTGTACCCCTCTGTATAAAGGGATCTCGGTGGTTTCAAAGTTGTCTTCATGCACCTCGATCAATATTCTTTTGGCTTCCTCGGGGTCCATGCATCTAGACATCCAGCCCCCTTTATTTTTATAGTATAAGTTACCCCTGGTGACAAAGTATTATGTCAGGCCAACTAAGCTCAGTGGCCCTTCGCCTCTCTCCAGTTGATTTCTGATCTCACCCCTCCAATCATCCTTGTTATCTGTGGGTAACATTTCTAACATCGTCAAGGGAGTTGTCCTCTTTGTGATCCGAACCACCATTGATTCTCCATCGAAGGAAATCTTTTGGGTATTGGTGGCATAATCGTCAGCATGTCGGTTCATCGTTCGGGTATGCCTCTTGATCTTTACCACTTCAAACTACCCGAGCAACCGATGTATAATCATTCTGTAAGGCGTCAAGTTCATATGCTTCAGGGAGAATTCACCAGTTACCTATTTCACCACCAATTTGTAGTCCCCCTTTATCGTCAGGACTTGGATACCTCTTTCGAGAGCTTTGAGCAACCCCAAGACTAGTGCTTCATATTCGGCCTCATTATTCAAACATTCACACTCCAACTTGAATGATAGATGAATATCTTCGTCATCTCTTCATAAAATGACTCCAGCTCCCCTTTTTTCGCGACTGAAGAGCCATCGAATTCCATACTTCACTAGTCTAGGCTGGATGCTATAAAGTTGGCCTGAAGATATTCACCCGGGAGCTCTTCCTTAGGTGGCTCGAACATTCCTGGTGGAAAGATGGCCAATAAATTGGCATATACTTGGCTCTTTATGGCTCAAGTGACCACACACTTGAGATCATACTCTGAGAGGATGAATAACCATCGAGCTTCCATGCTTATTAGCACAGTTTTAGCAAGCAAAAACTTTATAGGATGACACCAAGTTACAATATGGACTGTGAACGATAGTAGGTAGTGCCTAAGTTTTTGTGCTACAAATATAATAGCTAAACAATGCCTCTAAATACTAGTATATTTAGCCTCAGGACAATGTATGATTCTTCTCAGGTAATAAATAGGTTTATCTATATTGTCCATCTCTTGGGCCAACAAAGCACCAATAGATCGTTCAGTTAATGTAAGATATAAACATAAAGGTACACCTGCCTTCGAGGGGATCATCGTATGAGAAGAAGTAAGGAGCGCTTTCATCTTGTCCATGGCATCTTGATGTATCGCCTCCCATGAAAACTTCACACCCTTTCTCAGTAACTCCATCAACGGGTGCGTTACCTCGACCAGCCCTGGGATAAACCTCCTCAAGTAGGAGACTTTACTAAGGAAGCTTTTCAATTCCCTTGCTGACTATGGTCTTGGCATATCAAGGATGGTCCAACGCTTATCCGAGTATATCTGTACCCCTTGACGGTTTAACCAAAACCCCCAAGAAGTTCCCGCTTGTCACTTCAAATGCGCATTTGAGGGGGTTCATCTTTAGTTTGTATTTTATACATCGAGTGAACGTCTCAAGTCATTCAGGTGGAACCCCTCCTTCATGGATTTAATCACCAGATCATCAACATAAAATTCCATGGTTTTGTGGAAAAGATCGTGAAAAATATCCATCATTGTCCTCTGGTAGGTGGCTCCTACGTTCTTTAACCCGAAAGGCATAATTGTGTATACAAAGTTACCCAAAGGCGTTTGGAAGGTGGTCTTCTCTGCATCGGCCATATCCATCTTTATCTGGTCATATCCCACATAATCGTCCATGAAGCTGTAGATCTCGTGGCCCGCAGTTGCATCAATCAAGCTATCCATAGAAGGTAGCGGGAATTCATCTTTCGGGCATGCTCGATTCAGGTCCCTGAAGTCCACACATTTTGATCAAGATCTTATCCTTCTTTCCCACAGGTACGATGCTAAAAAGCCAAATCATATGTTGGATTGGAACTATGAAGTCGACCGTAAGCAGTCTTTGAACTTCCTCTTTGATCTTTAGATCCAACTCTGCCTTGTACGTTCAGGTGGCCTGCTTTATCGGGATGGCTGATGGAAAAATGTTCAACCTGTGATAGCTCACCTCCTTATCTATCCCAGGCATCTCGGTGTACTTTCAGGTGAAGACGCCCTTAAATTCCATCATCAATTTGATCAACTCCTCTCGAGGCGCTCCCTTCAGGTCCTTCGAGATTATTATGGGGTTAGGATCATCGCCTTCTTTGGCTAGGTCAATTCTCTCAAACTCTTAGATCTGTGGCCTGGGACTGTCCTCCATGCACTTAGGTTATTCTTCTATCTCTTCTACAAACTCTTTCACTGTAGATTTATCAATCACCAAATATTACCCCTGGTTATCCATCAGGAAGCATTCATAAATCGGGTAGCCTTATCGTCCAGACCTTCAGCTTCCTGCTCACACCTTCATAACTTGTAGATAATTCTGTCGTTAGGAAAAACTACCCGCTTGCACTATTGGGATTCTTCTTTCAAGGGCCTCTTCCTGTGATTCTTGTCCACCTCTCTCACCGTTCTCCTGTTAAGGACACTCTGAGTCTGAACTTAGTGTTCCATTGGATCAATTCGCAGGGTCATTCGATCTCGAAGTTGCCTTGATATACTAGGGGGCCTCGCTGCACCCAAGTCACGTTCTTCTTTATAGGCCACCGCCGTTCGAGCGAGTGCTCGCAACCTCTCTCAAGCGAACGGGACCCATGCTCCCACAGTGTAACTTATTACCAATGTAGCTTCTTCTACCAGATCTGTATAGAAAACAGCGTCTACCATATGAGCTTCCTCCTTTGTAAAGGGTTTCTGGGTAGCTCGAGTCACCACCTCTTTGCCTATTATGTTTTCCTTAGTGCACTGATGATAGGTAGAGGGTACCAACACATGGTTGTGCATCCACACCCTACCTATTAAAAGTTGGTATGATGGTTCGCAGTTCATGATATGAGAGGTGATATTTCCCATCATGATGCTTACATTGACGTAACTCATCGACTTGGATGACTAATTGTCATACCTCGAGATTGTCAATTAATGGGGCACAATCCTTGTCTCCGACAGTTCAGTAGCATAAAAGGACCCAATAGGCATTATATTAATGGATGCACCCCCATCCAATAAAACACGCGAGAAAACACAATCATTTACAGACGCCATAACATACAAAGGTCTATTGTGGGGATACCTCACTACTCTGTTAGCTTCCAAGAACGTGACTTCAGAGAGGTACCTTCTCACAAGCTTGGCCATAAGCCCCTTCCATTTTAGGTGTGGCAACATATTTTTCTTTATAATTTGTAAGATGGCTCGTGAAACCTTCAGTCACGAGTCCTCAGGGAGGCCAATCTGATTGAAGAACCAGCCAAACTTTAGCGAGCGAGAAACTACCACGCATTCGACCCACAAGTTTGATTATTCATCATTTAGCTCATAGACTTCTTCTACATCTCTATACCCAGCCTCATCGTAGGCCACCACTGAATTTACCTCCTCCAGAGAGAAAGCTCCCATATGTCTACTAAGTCCCCCGATGGGGTCATGTACTTCTTTCTCTTGTTCGTCCACCTCCTCTATCTCATCATCTAAATGAATCTGAGCCAGCTCGAAGGTTTATTTCTCCAGATATTCTTCGAACCACTGCTCTCTCATCAATTGTTCAGCCTCTTCATCAGAAGCGCTAGCTATATGGGCTCCATGTGGTGGTAAAGGATTATCGTTCACATTAGTTTGTGGAAACTCGATGTCTCTATTCTTCATGTGATGGTCAATCAACCTCCTTAGTGAAAAACACACTTTGGAAGGGTGGTTCACCCTATTGTGAAGTGCATAACAGTGAGGTTTCTCCCTGTCCTCTCGAGGAAGTTGCGTTGTGCTAACGTTGATCGACCTGCAGCCTTGTCACGAACCATAAGATCATACATATTCAAAGCTTGTTCCACCGTGCAAGGTAGCTCGAGGGGATCTTCCTCGCCTTTTAATCTTCTCTTGTTACCTTTCCCCCTTCTGCCTTCACAGCCGCCACTTCTTTCCTTCTTAGCCCTATCGTCTACGTAATTGACCCTCGAGGGTACTCCCCTCTCGAGGCAATCGATGGCCTTAATTGCAAGTTTGACAAGGAAGGTGGGGGTAATACAGGCTTAACCACCAAGGCAATGTTCATCGCTGCTTTTAAGAACGCTACAAATGTACCCCTACCTTCTCGTGTTTCATTAATCAAATGGCAGATATACTCAGGCAGCAAACCTTTCGCACAAACTTATAAAAGTTTATCCTCTAGCATTTCCTCTCTCACGTCTAGAGAGCGCTCGCGAAACCTCCTAATATAGGCCATAATATCCACCCCCGACTTCTGCTTCTCACGTGTTAGCTACATGAGTGTAAACTCATCCTCAACCAAAAAGAACTTTTGTACGAACAAAACGTGAAATTTCTCCTAAGAGCCCACGCTGCCTGGGGCTAAGTAGGAGTACCACATGTATGCTTTCTCTGTCGAGGACTTTGAAAATTCCCTCAACCTCATCTTTTTGTCGTTGCAATGGGACCAAGGCTTTCGATAAATATCTTTACGTTCTCCTTTGGGTTTGCACCTTTTCCCGTGTACTTCTCGAAGAATGGTGGAATATACCCTACGGGGTAGGGTTCGTTGTTGTATACTTCTGGGTATAGAGTTAGGAAGTCATCATACATCGAAGACTATCTCCCCCTTTAGACACTGCTATGAACTTTAGCAGCTCCTTCTTTAATTCCTCAAAGCTGGACGGTGAAGTGCTAGTTGGATGCACAATTACTATTATCGCCGAAGCGGGTGGTGCACTTTTCCCGTGTCGCCCATCGTAGCCTGAGTCACCTAAGTCGTTCCCCCATCCTACAGCGTTGGCCCAATTGTCATGGGTCGGACCGTGGTGGGAGGCACACTATTAAAGGTTGGTAGAGTAGTAAGGAGAGCGTCGTTAAAAGTGGGAGTAATAACACCCCCGCAACGGTAAGGGAAGGTATTGCCGCTGGTGGTGTAGTAAAAGAGTTCCCTCCCATAGGGATCCCCAACATCGCTTGGGTCGTTGGTGTCTTGATGAACTCTGCGAATAAACCTATGAATCCCTTCATTTATGTCGGACCTATTCCTATCTGTGTGCCTATCATTTTTGTCACACCGGTATTGGACGCACTAAGCTCCGTCTGTGCTATTCTCACTCCCTCAAGTAGCATGGAGAGATTTGCCTCCTCCTCATGTTGTATGGTGTCAAAGTCAATGATTCTGGAAGTGTCATCCTCTGGTATATATTCAAAAGAGAATACCTCCCCAACAGATTCTCCAAATGTAAGATGTGGGTCCTTGAAATATAGTTAGTATCAAGTGAGGCGTAACCCCTTATCGATATCGAGATTAACACCGTGTAGTATTAAATGGTAAAGGTAAATATAGGTGAATAAGAGGCAAAGGGATTCAATATTCAGACATATATTAAATGGTATGTTTGAATAATAAATACACAATAGGTATAATAAATAGATGGGACCAGCAGGTAGCTTGGTTGGAGGGAGAAAGAACAAGCAATAGAGGCACAATAAAGGAAAAGCAGTAACTTCAAGCTCAGTTAATGCTCGATGATATGGGTAATAAATGGGTGTGGAAAATAATGCTCTCATAATAGCTCTCGTGTATGAAGGGAGTTGGGCAGCAATTCTAGGCTCAGAATGCTTTGCCTACTAAACTATTTGGCTAGTCTATTTATATGAAGGCCAGGTTACTCAAGTAATCTTGCCCATATTTAATATGATTGATCACATTAAATGTACAAGTACCTGTCATTAATGTAGAAGATATTGCGTTAAATGCATGGGATCTCATAATTTGGCGAGAAACTATTTTATTGGCAGAAGGTATAGTGGGCATTGATTAGGGACGTGACGTGGCAGCTTGGGGCTTATCTTAGAACGACTAAAGGGTCAGGTTTAGTGAACTAAACCTGTTGTCCTAAGGATAAATCGACTTGAGTGCTGTGACTTTGAGTCCCTAAATGCCAAATGTTATGACGTCAAAAAGTGGGTAAACAGTGACCCAATTAGGTGTATGGTCACATCAGTCAGGCGAGATGGCGTCTGATTTAAGGTTTCTCGACTGATAGGTAGCTCAAGTGTTTAGTCTTCTGTTTGTTGGTTAAGAACTATCTTAAGACCAAGGCTTCAAGATTGAGGTAGGTTCCCTCGAATGAGTAGGAGTTAAGGTAGCTCGATCAACCATGTGTACTAAGTGAAGTTTTGCCCAAGTATGCCAAGAGGGTTAGTTATTGTATTCCCAATGTTGCCTTGCTCCTAATTGTCCAAACCATATCCCTGTGAGGTTCCAAAGAGGAGGTTATTCGATAAAGCACGTTAGCTATCACGTGCCCTACCAGGCATGGTTCCTTATAGATACCGAACAACATCACTCAATACATAACATAAGATAAAGTACATGATACAATTCATTCTATTTCATATTACAAACTATCGCCATTCAAGTGACTTTAATCTACGAGTTGGATCCTTCGAACCACGTCCATAAAGAATCTTCGAGATGGGTCCTCAAGCCACATATGTGGAGCATCTTCAAGGTAACTTGCTCGGGTGACCTTCATCCTCCTTCTTCTTATGCCAATCAACGGATTAACTAAGTTAATCACTCTTTGGTGGGGGCTCCCCCCCTAAAATATCAAAAACCCAAACAAAAGTATTTAAAATCATAAAATACCAAAAATAGTATATTAAAGGATCACTTGATCTTGGGATCCTACCTAATGTTTTGATATTAACGCGAGATGTCTTAACCCCCTCGTTTCATCAAAATAGTTTCATTTATCAAACCCATTTACATCAAATTGTTCCAATTGATCGCAAACTCATTTCCTATATTTTCAGATGTAAGCCATTTATGTCTTAAAAGTAATTCAAGATATCAAAGAGAGTTGACATCTCTTACATGACGTCAAAGTAAGAGATATAACCCTATGCAGGCCACTTCACGAACAACGTGAGATTTGAATTGTTATGTGAGAGTACATAAACTCACTCGGATTGTGGTCCGAATGAACAAGTCCGACTTTGTACATATTTACTCCTTGTCTATATTATCTACACACAAACTAAAATGAACATTTTACGTACACACTACACCAAATATACTACATTGCAACTAATAAAAAAAATGAATTGCAAGTGTTCATAACACTTGTAAATTTTGCAACGATTTTAAACACTTGTAAAATTTATAAGTGTTAAAAAACGTTGCAAAATGAAAATTTTAACACATGTAAGGACCTTAAGGCACGTGATTTTCACGTGCTTATAACTTAACCCTTATGAAAAGTGTCAAAATTCTAACCCTTCACTCCTAATTCTCATATTTCCCTTCGCGCTAACCCCGATCTCTCAAACCCCGATCTCGACAACATCATTTTATGATCTATCTTCAACGATTGTTATTGCAGGTATGATTTTGTCATTTTTTCTTAGCTAGGGTTTGAAATAAACATCAACACCTCCTGAAACTTTAAATCCTCTCTCTATCTCTCTCTCTCTATCTCTCTCTCTCTCTCTCTCTCTCTCTCTCTCTCTATATATATATATATATATATATATATGTGTGTGTGTGTGTGTGTGTGTGTGTGTGTGTGTGTGTCTGTGTGTTATCAATTTCTTTGTTGATTTTCTCTATCTGTTGGATCTTATCAAGATCAATAGCGGAAACACAATCTTCATCAAAGGCAGTTGTTCACATTGCTTATACCGAGAACCCTAGCTTCTGTTGTTGGCAAGTTTGCTTCAGATACCTTTTAAACATATATGTATAAATATGTAATTTAATTTTTATTAGTTTAAATGGATGAATTTTATGTGTAATTCTAGCTAGACATAAGATTTCAACACATTTGAGTCGTGGATAAGCCTAGAATTGGTCAGTATTTATTTAGTTGTTTAAATTTGGTGGAGATGATATATGTGATGAAGAGATGATGATTGCAATTTTTACCACCGGACACATATAGGTTTTGTGTCCACTTGATTCCCACCCCACCAATTAAACCTGGAACAAGAAGCTTATTGTGATTAATGTGCTTATGTGGTGGCATCTTACGAAACAAGAAAAAATGGTGGGGTGTATGGAAGATACTAATTTGTTTATATGTGTATTTTCATGGATATAATATGAAGAATCCATAATAAGGTAGTGTAAAGTATGATTAACTAGAGATGTGTGATATAAAATACTATGGACTACTTTGTTTCCACGATACAATAATTGAATTAAGAATTATTGAGATTTGATTAAGATAAAACTTAGAATTCACCTATAATGTTCTCATAGTATATCATGGGAATCTGTCACAAAGCCTTTTCATAATACAATGGTTTCCCCTGGTACTGGATCACGGAAGGACTGATCCCTACGTCTAATATCCTTGCTTGTCCCAATTAGATCTTTCAATTTTCCATTTGGAACTTGATATTCCCAAGTCTAATAACTTGTTTGTCCCATTTCAAGGTCAAATAAAGCACTACAGAATATTTTAATTAAAAAATATGGTACGAGTTATTTTTTCTTATGTAGTGGACTATTGGCCAAAGTTTCTTTATAATCTTTGTGGTCAGATATACACACGCATTGATAGACACTTTCTTGAGGAAAACCTTCAGACCAAACAGTGGTGTTTATATATATTCTTCTTTGTAATCAAATGTATTTTGCCTTGATATGTATTTTAAACTAAACAACATTAGATTGATAACATAAAACTTTGAAGATTCTACACATACCTTCAGATATAGTCTTCTTTGTAATCAAATGTATTTTTCCTTGATATATACTTTGAACTAGCCAAAAAGTGTTTGTGAGACAACTTCAGTTGGATTGGTCATCAAGTGTGGACTTGCCACATCAAATTGGTGCCTTGAAATTACTCAAGAGGATTGAGAGGAGGAATTGTAGATCTCTTAGAAGCTTCAGTTGGTTTCAAGTAGGAAGTTTTAGTTTGGAACAAGATTGATCATCCTAATATCACAAAGGTAATTAACTCCCATATCGTAAATGAATATCAAATTAGCTTGATTTTTAGTAAACATGGCAACGGGTAGTGCATGTTAAGCTTGTGTACTTTAGTGTGGTATTTGGGTCATATATAATAAGTTATCATCATGTATAATGTGTTTGAGTAACTCTTTTCAGTGTATTAAGCATCTTAATTCATTAATAATATTAAGATGATCAAAATAAACTCGAACCAGTAAAAAATTATCATGTCAAATTCATATCGTATTAAGGAGTTATCAAGTCTAATTTTTCATCTTCTTGCAAAATATAACTTAGCTTATAGCCTCATCAATTGATATTGTCTCAAGATAAACTCGCAGTGACTTAGGCCTTAATTGTTATTTCTCAGTTAATTGGAGCAACACGAGGCACTTCAAAAGTGAGTTTTTTTTGTAGGGGGTCAGCAAGTGATAAAACTACTCCGTGTACTCATCCACATTCCGCATTTCTTTCTTTAATGTTTGCAAATATTTGTACATAGTTTGAACATAATTACAAGTTAAGAAATCACTGCGCAATTTTCTCTTTATTTTTTCCCAATTAGTGATCTTGGGCTTGCATTGCAGATGTAGATCTTTAAATGTGGAAGCCTTATTACTACACTACACAATAACTATTAACTACACAACAACAACCAAAAAAAATTAAGATAGTGAAATGGGTTTCTTTCTCTCTCTATTCTCAATTCTCAATATTTAAGGTTAAGTACAAATGAGGGCCAAGGGCCTATTTATAGGAAGAGTTAGGTTGTTAGCCAACCTAATTCCCAAAATGACCAAAAGGACAACTAATAATAAAAAATGACATATTAACCCCAAACATGCTTGAAAACTAACTAAACACTAAAAATAAAGGAAAATTATAATAACCCCTAAATTAAAAATGTAAAATAAAATATAGTCTTCTCCCATAGGCAGAACCACACGCCACGTGTCGTTACATATCCTATACACATCATTCTTCCCATCTTCGAAAAAGCTCATCCTGAAGCTTGGAGGGCGACTCATCAATGAAACATGAACACATGTCGGTACAAGTATTATCTTCAAAGTAAAGCAAGACCCCAAATCAAATCCAACACACAAATGGACCGGCTAAACTTCTGTTAAATCCATATAGACCTTCAACATGTGGATCTAATACACCTAAATCTCAACAATGTCTCCCTACAGAATTCGAGCAATTAAAAACTGATAACCAGTTCGCCTTCTCAATACCAAAACTACATGATTGCAACTTGGCTTGGTGGACCCTTGAATCCGACCAGGCAGTACAAGAGGAATGAAGATGAAGACAACCCCGATATCAAATAGTTAAAAAATGTATCCCCGGTGGGTAAATTTCTCATAGAAGTCATATGTTATGTCAAAAATTGATCGGAATAGGGGTCAATAGCAAAAGTGATGAGATCGGCTCAAAGTAGGTCAGGTCCGTTTCGGGTTGGATTTGATTGCGGATGGGAATTAATGAGTGGGAAAAAGGGAAATTAGTGTTAAAATAGGGTTCGGCTGGTTTCTTAGGTTTTTTTTAAAGGTGGTGGGAATTGGGTTGTTATTTGTGGTCAAGAAAAGGGAGGGAGGACAAACCCTAGAAATGGGTTGCCCTGGGGGTAAGAGGAAGGTGGTTCGATTTTAAAAATAAAAGCGTTTAGGAGGTGTTGGGACTGATCGGGAATGGGGGACTATTGGGGGGGTTTTGGTGAAGGTTCCGGGGTTGTGTGGAGGGAAAATGGGGTCGGAGCAGAGGGTTGACTGATCGGATTGCCTTGGTAGGGTTCAGATGGTTCTGGGTAAAATTCGGGTAGAAAAATAGTGGTTTGGGCATGATGTAGGTGTTTGGAGGGGTTAACAAGGGTAGGGAAGGGCCGGACAACCTCTGTATGGTTATATTGTTGTAGGGGAATAAGGGTTCTGCCCCTTTTGGGAAGTTTCGTCCACTGGGGTGGTTTCTTGGTTTGGTAGGATTGTGTTTAGAGATGTTGTGGGCCTACGGGGGCAAGAGGAGTGGATCAGTGGAGTAGAAGGGGTGTCGGCCCTGGTCGGCAGGGAAAAAGGGTTTTAAGGTTCCAATTGATGCTTGTAGGTGGTAGGGTTCTTGAGGTTTGGTCAGAAATGGGCCCAAAGGTGATCGGTAGGTTGTAAGGAGTTCGACGAGGCTATAGAGGGTGGTTTGGTGGCATTAGAGGATGGGGTGGGGGCTAGGGTTTCTTGAAATTAGGGTTAGGGTTTCAATTTTAGGATGGTGGGTTTTCTTGGGTGAAGGTTTGGGTAAAATTTTGAAGACGAAAATTCATGTAAATGGGGGGTGGTTGTGTAGCGGTAGGAGGTGGAGATGGAGGATGGTGGTGGTGGAGATGGAGGGTGGAGGAGCTAAAAGAGTTAGTATTTTCTCTTTTAGTGGTGATGGGATTTAGTATTTTCATTCACCCGATTATCTCTTAGGAATCTATCAAACTTTCGATTGAAGGGTAGCCGGAGTTGAAATCTCCACTTGTGACCCGCTTCACGCACCCCGACGAATAATAAGAATAAACCGAGCTCTGATACCAATTTTATGTAAATCTTCAAATGCAAAAGTGTTATTACTACACTACACAATAACTATTAACTACACAACAACAACAACAACAACAACAACAAAAAATAATAATTAAGATAGTGAAATGGCTTTCTTTTTCTCTCTGTTCTCAATTCTCACTATTCAAGGTTAAGTACAAATGAAGGCCAAGGGGCCTATTTATAGGCATAGTTAGCTTGCTATCCAAGAAAATGACCAAAAAGGACAACTAATAACCAAAAATGACTCATTAGTCCCAAACATGCTTATAAATTAATTAAACACTAAAAATAAAGAAAAATTACAATAAACCCTAAACTAAAAATATAAAATAAAAGATTATTTTCTCCCATAGGCATAACCACGTGTCACGTGTCGCTACATATCCCAATCACATTAGTTGCTTAGCCCAACCAAGTCTTCAATTTATGCAGATGAAAATACCCAAGCAAGTCTGTAATTTATGCAGATGCAATCAGTGAGGAGGTGTGTGTTTTTTATGGTTGAGAGTTATATTGAGTTTGTACTACATTACCACTATATATGCTTTTGTGTGTAACTCTCAATACATGTTTACACTGTGTCACTTGGTTTACACAGTACCACTTTATATGATTGAGTTTCGGTTCTTTAATATCATTAAATACTTCACATACACAAATGGCCTAAATAAATTTTTTTAATTTGTTCAACTTCGTCGAAGGCTTTGATTAAGTTAACTGGCTGAGTGGTGTCAAGTAAGAATATAAGACCCTCTGGGTTTTATAAAATAATTGAGTTTGTGTATGTTATGGTTGCAATTTTCAAGGATTTTGTGTAAAAATTATTACTTAATTCTTTTGATACATAATAGGGATTTAAGTTGATTCTTTGGGTAGAGGAACCTACGTACTATTTCACTTCATTATCTTGGTTAAAAAATTATTGTTTTCACCACGCCATTGGCACGGGCACACCCGAGTACTTAAAAAAACATCAATGCAAGAGGGAGTATAATTGTTTTTAATGAGAATGTCTTGTGTTAAACCCATTGAATAGTGGATACCAACCATAACAGTTAACTATTTCATTCTCACTAATGGGACCAAGGATCAATAACTTCCCATCAGTCCATTTTTTCTCTTTTGCCTCCCACCCTTCGCATCCATCATTTCATCGTTTGTTATAAATATAAATTTGTTTATAATTGCAATTAATATTATTTTCAGGTACTAATATTTATAAATTTCTCACCTTTTGTGATTGAAATTTGTGGGAAATTATCCTCTTCTATTTATGTTTACTTATCTTAGTGTAGTTTCGAAACTTCATTGTTTTTTGTTTATGCATCTTCTTTAGCTAGTCATTTAAACTCAACATAAGGACATCGTATAGGGGCTTCACAATGAGGTAAATTTTGTAAGACGATGTTTTTCTGACTTTTTTTCAGTGACTCTCATTTATGTTTATTGAAATAAAATCTTATATTATAGAGAAAATGAGAAGTTCACCTATATATATATATATATATATATATATATATATATATATATATATATATATATATATATATATATATATATATATATTCTTAAAAAGTACATTTGGTTTTAATATTTTCAAAAAAACAAAATCTAGTTTCTCCCGGTAAAACTATGCTTAGATACACTGAAGATAGCTATCAATCTGCGTTCTTGTCGGTCTAGGTATTCCCTCTCTAGGCTTTGCTTGGAAACAGCAGATAGCTCATAGCTGTTGTATTATTTTGGATTACACTACAGTGAAATCGAATGTTGTTGTTTCCAGATGAAATAGCATCCACACTTGGATTATGCATAGTAGTCCATGTGTTACATGCCATACTTGGAATAGTTGTTTATAACAAGCACACAAGATTATTTTTTTACCTCCTGCCTTTCTAGTTGATTACATACTTCCACTTATATCAACAACAATTATCACTTCCTTTCTAAAAACCTTTTTACCTTTTTACTCTGCTAGTTTCCTGGAAGTATGTAATCAACTAGAAAGGCAGGAGGTTTCAAATGGCGGTTCATGTAGAATCACCCCATTTGAAATGATCAAGGTTGTTCAAAATTGGATTTTTGCTAATGAATTAGGATACCAACAATTTATAGGTCTAAACTAATGTGACCACGTGCTCTCTACAAATGACCTCCGAAATCTTGCATGTAAGGGTACTTTAGGGTCTTATCATCCAAATCTTGCGCCACGTTTTAATTTTGAAGACAAGGATTGACAAAGAAAAATGAGAGAGTGAAATAAATATGTTACGAAATTCTCTCGATTTTTTCAATTCCAAAGAGAGACACAAAAAACTAGGTACCTAATCCCAAATGCCAAATACAAAAATCTAATTTAAATAATTAAATAAATTAAGTATATGCGTATTTAGGGGTACTATATATGGCATATTTATGCGAAGTGTAACATGGTGTATGGTTTCCATAAGGTCATTTATGATTACCTCATACATTTTTTTCATCCTACGCAGAGAGTGTAATCCATTTCATTACACACATAAATCATTAACAATCTAAACCCATCTTCATCTATTTACCAATCTAAAGTAACTGATTCAGTATTGGCCATTCATGTGGGTAGTGTAATAGCAACCAAAAGAAGCCAACTAACTAATTTTCAAGTCAACACATCATCTTCCAAGGCAGTGGTGGTGGAGTTGGATTTTCTCTTAGACCCATTCAGTTAAGTTCATGGTACTTTAGCATTTTAGATCTCGAACACTGCCTTAAACATTAGGCTATGATGATTTCCTTTTGCCTCGAGCCACGAAAAGGGTAGTTTTCCTTTCATCTATCACAATATAGTCACAAAAATCCTTATTATTTTCTTTGGTAAAACCTCAAATTTATTAACTTTAATCATGATGGAAGTTGATTTGATATTTCTCTTATTTATTTGTTTTACTTGAAAGTCGTCATACAATTTATTCCCTTGGATGCATTCTAATAAATTATTGATATCAAACATTTTAAAAAAAACTCGAAGTCATGTTCATTAACAATAACTATTCACATTAACAACGTCAAACTTTGTGGTTGAGTGTTAAAGCATAGGTCAAAAGCCATATAAAAAAAAGTTCCTAAACAAAAAAATAAATAATTGGAGGTTGATTTATCTTTTGACAGGAGGAAGGAGGAAAAAAAAAACAGTTAAGAATCCATGCATATAGTGATTTATTGTTCTTTTGTCTTCCTATATATCCATTTCCATGTTATTTAATAGGAGTATTAGATGATGCATGAAGAGCATTGTCGTTGAACTAAAATTATGTATGCACACATATTTTTTGCTTCTTGATAAGCTCCAGATCTTCTAATAAAAAAATGTTAAGTAATTTGTACTTCCTTGCCTCGAGCCATGTACATTTTAAAGTACCTAACCCGCGTGCGATGATAAGCACCCAAAAGTGTCTATTTTATACCCCGAATAGAGACATTTTAGTCACTTATTTTAATTAAAATTAGTCTTATGTTCGTATTTTATCATTTTGCAGGTCAATACGCAGTCGCAGTGTTAAATAATGCTAAATCCAGTCAATTGCGATGCAAAAGCGGTCAAAAGCGTGCATCGAAGAAATCAAAGGAGACCGTGAAGTCTGAAGTCCATTTTGAGCTTCCCCGATGTGATCCGATGCCCCGAACCAGTCCCGTAACCTTAATCTAGCCTAGACCGAGTTCAGTCCATACCCCGAGCCCGGTGTGTGCTGAGTTTGTTCCTTTTTAGATTTTCTTAGATTTTTATTTTTAGTCGTTTTATTTTTAGGATTTATTTTAGATTTATTTAGAATTTTCTAGGATATATTTTCTATTTTTCTATTTCTTTATTTTGATTTTGTTTTTATTAGCTTTTAATTTTTAATCTTTATTTTATTAGGATTAACTTTTTAGGAATTTATTTTTTTGTTTTATTAGATTTTATTTTATATATATTGTTTTATTTATTTATTTATTTATTTATTTTAGTTTTATTTTATTAGGATTATATTTTTTAGCTTTAATAGAGTTTTATTTTATTTCTTTTTATTTTCATTTTTATTTTGAGATGTTAGTTTTTTTTTGTTTATTAGATTTTATGTTTTTTTTATTATTTTAGTTTTAGTTTTAATTTTTTTAGGTTGTGTTAATTTTTAGGGGTACAAATTAAACACACATTTAAACCATCACACCTTATTCCATACACACCCTACACCCAATTAACAACCTCACCCACATCTTACTAACCTATACCCTCACCCACACCTACCCAAACATCTCACCATCACCCACACTCCTTACCATACACCCTACAACATCCAAAAATCCCCAGCTACTATTCATCATCATCTACAACTCAACACTCTCTCACCTCCTCTCTTCCAAACACAAACCCCTGCCACCTGCAAAACCAAAAAATCAAACGCCTCTGCCTAACTCCCTTACCCTCTCCGGCAACCTCCCGCTACCACACTTCCATTTTCGACGGCTATACCGTACCCTCCAGCCGGAGTCCCTTCTCACCCCCTCCGGCGATCTGTCAACCTCTAGGACCTCCCAACTCGAACCCAACACGGGTTCTGCCTCAACCCGAAACCTAGACCCGGTTCGAACCTACCCCTACCCCAACTCGAAAACCCCTGCTTCGCTGAAAACCACCAAACCCGCGAGCTACCAGCTCGAACCCACGACCCGAAATCGGGTATACCCAACTGTCGAAACCCAACCGGGTCGAACTCGTGCCTGGCTCCAACCCAAACCGTCGGAGTCTTCAACCCGATCCCAATTACCCGACCTACTCCAGCGGCCTGAAACCCGATTACCATTCAACCTCCACCCACCAAAATCAGAACAAAACCATTGTCAATAATTATCTCCAAGAAACCCTCTTCTTAGCCAATCCAAATCAAATAAAAAAAAAGAACTCTCCCAAACAAATTCGTGGCTTATTAAAAAGAACTCTTCCAAACAAATTCATATTTAATTTATGTACCAGTTTATAACACTTACAAAAGAAATATTTTTTTCATACATATTACTATTTGTAAGTGTTTTGAGCCATTACAAAAAATAATATTTTTTCATTTGCAGGTGTTTATAACGGTTGTAAATTAAAAATGCTTGCTTTTGCAAGTGTTCTTAAAACACTTGCAAAAGTTTAATTTGCAAGTGTTCAAGACACTTGCAATTTTTTTTTTGTAACGGTTTTCCGAGATGGACATGTGTTCCCAATAAACACTTGCAAATGACATTTGCAACGCGACAATTTGCAAGTGTTTAAAACACTTGCAACTCACTTGTTTTTTTATGTAGTGACGCACTAAATATTTTCACTTTATTATTTCATTTACATTACAACATGTTAATACACATACTTTAAATCTACTTTTGAGATCGAAAGGGCGAAGCGGTTGCCTAATACCTTCCCAATTCGTAACTCAGTCCCCGAGCCTTTGACTCTATGGTTAAACACAAAGATCACTTGCCATCACTAAGTCTCTACGGAGACCTGCCCTTCTTTTATCTGTTTTGGATAAAGTAAACAAGCGACTCCATTTCTCTTCAAGGAGAACGAGGCGATGACCACCATCATCGCCAATAACCCATGTCCTCCATATTTCATCCTGTTAGGACGAGCACGTGCGCAGGGGGGGAGGGGGGGGGGGGGGGAGGGAGGCGCGCTGCCTCAGGTCCGAGTTCTCACATGGTGTTTTTCTTCTTGGATTTTTGTTGCTGGTATATTGGAGTTAGCTTTTCCTTGAAAGTTTGAAGGTTGGTGGAGTATAGATTATGAGATTTTTCTCTCGTTTTGATTTCTTCGTTTGAAAATATGATTTTTGGCTTTGTTTTGTTTCTTAGTTAATAGTCGACATTGGAGTCCTGACGGTGGAATCTTATTGGCTACTCTTGCGATGCTTGGATGCGTGGTGGTTGGTAAAGTCTGTCGGTGTTATTTTTTAATGGCCTATGTGGGTTATGTAGTTTTGTAATTTTGGATTGGGTTTGGTGTGTTTTGTTGAGTTGGGTCATACGCCTTGTAGGTCAGCCGATTTGTTCTGATTTTGAGTTGTTGATGCCTTGGCCACATTGTTTGTATTGTTTTGGGCTTTAGCCTCTTTTGGTAATTAATACTTACATTTCACACACACACACGCACATATATATATATATATATATATATATATAGAGAGAGAGAGAGAGAGAGTCGAGCACCTGTACATACCACTGGCGCGAATCCATTTTATAAATGATTTTGAGTTGAGCTTTGTTATGTAGTATTTAAACATTTCGGGAGAGCCATATAAAAAAATGAGGATAAAAAAATATTTTTTGCTATTTTAAAAAAATCGGTCAAATTTTTGTAACTTTTAAAGTACTCTAAAAGCTCCTAAAGTTTGAATGATTTTTTTAAAATAGAAAAAAACGTTATTTTTAGATGAATTTTTTTATATGGGTCTATTGAAATGGTTACATCATATAAAAAAATTAAGGTAAAAAATATTTCTTTACTATTTTAAAAAATTGGTATGCAGTGTTGGTATGTACTGTTTGGTATGTACAGGATATTCTCACTATATATATATATATATATATATATATATACACACACACACACTAGCGGATGCCTGTGCCGAGCGCACGGTGATAAATTTTTCCCACGTGATAAAATTCATCCCATAATAACTTGCCTTTTAAAAAAAACACCTTTAGAAAAACAAATTAAAAAAAACTATATGTTTTAAAAAATATATATATTTAAAATAAAATACTTTTTTTAAAAAATATTTAAAAATAATATTTTATTAAAAATTAATAATAAAATAATATAATAATATATGTTATATCCATATCTATTTAAAAACGTTTTTTTTTTTTTTTAACTTTTAACATGACATTTCATGCATGGACATGAAAGGAAGAAGATGTCATTCATGCATTTTGAAAATGTCATGCATACAAAAGTGGAGATATTTTGGAAAAAATCATGCCTTCATATATATATATACTAATGAATGCCCGTGCCGAGGGCACGGTGATAAATTTGTCCCGTGATAAAACTCAGTTCATAATAACTTGCCTTTTTTAAAAAAAATAAAAAGAAAACCTTTAAAAATATATAGTTAAATTATAAAAAAAAATGTATATATATGTATATATATATATATATATATATATATATATATATATATATATTATGAAAAAGTATTTTAAAAAAATTATTTTTTTAAAAATCTACATTTAAAAAAAAATTAATAAAAAATTAATATAATAATCATGAAAAAGTATTTTAAAAAAATTATTTTTTTAAAAATCTACATTTTAAAGAAAATATTTAATAAAAAAATAATATAATAATCATATATATATATATATATATATATATATATCCATAACTATTTATTAAAAAAAAACTTTAGCATGACATTCATGCATCAAAAATATCATATATAAAAAGCAAAAAAGTCATGCATGGATAAATAGTAAAAGGCCATTACTCCATATTATATATATACTAGTGGGACCCGTGACCCCCACCTCCCCCAACACACAAAAAAAAAAAAAAAATCTCCGTTTTTCAAAGGAAAAAATTAATAATTTTTAGCATGTTATTTCATGCATGCATGAAATATATGCAATTTATGTAGCATAAAAAACATAAAATATCATACATATATTTTTAATATAACATTCCTATCTTATTATATATATATATATATATGTGTGTGTGTGTGTGTTTGTGTGTGTGTGTGTGTGTGTGTCTGTATATTATTTTATACTAGTGGGCGTGCCCGTGCCGATGGCACGACGATCCCCCCCCCCCCCCCCCCCCCCTCGTGCCCGTGCCGATGGCACAAAAAAAACAAAAATTAAAATTAAAAAAGCCCATGCCCATTTCTATTTTAGCAAAAAAAAAAAGCCCAAGCCCACCAACCCAAAACCCATGCCCAACCCATTTGTTAAACCCATAGCAAACCCATAGCCCAAGCCCATATCTCCCTTTTATTAAAAAAAAAAGTTGCTTTTAGCATGACATTTTATGGATGCCCATGCACCATAAAATGTCATGCATAAAATATTATCAAAATATCATACAAAAATATCATATCATCCCTATCTTATTGTGTGTGTATATATATATATATATATATATATATATATATATATAAGTTTCATGTACGGAATTCTTATGGTGCAGACCCCGATACATACCAATCAGGAACGGAGGGAAGGGGGGGCTTGAGCCCCCACGTTTTTAAAAAAAAAAAAAAAATTAGTAACAAACTTTTTAGGGGTAAAAACTGAGTTGTGTATAAAATTTGGGATAAAAATTGAAATATCTTACACTTTAAAAGTTAAACTTATTTGACACAGCACTCAGTCGCTTCTTCATTCTTCATCTAACTTCATTCTTCCTCTCTCATACCTCATTCCATGCCTCTCTCTCCCAAATGATTCTTCCAACAAACTTTACAAACAAGAGAGCAACTAGAGAATACATATAAATTGCTAAAATTTACAAGCAGGTAATAACTCTTCTCTATTAATGGCTTAAATTAACTCTATTATTAATTGCTGGAATTTATGTGTGTTAACAGTTGTTGAAATTTAAATGCTGAAATTCTCCATAATAATTGCTGAAATTTATTCTATGATTCATTGTTGAAATTTAGGGCTGAAATTAATAAGTGTTAACAGTTGCGAAAATTAATTTATTTAATTTATGTAGACTAATTTGAATGGGGTTTGTGGTTCTATTAATTTTATACCATCAATTTTTGGGAGATATTAATGAACCTATTTTTTGGGGTATGTTAATGAACCTATTTTTTGGGGGGGAAATGCTTTGTGTCCTAAACAATTCCCCCAAATAGCATTAAGTGTTATACCTTGTGGTATGGATCCCGCCAGAGCACAACTCATTAATATTATTTGGGGAATTTGTTTGGTACCCATAGGCATCACTCATTTTTTTAGGATATTAATGAACCTAATTTTTTTTGTCAAATCAGTCAACGTATAAAGAGATTTATTTTTATTTAGGTAAAATCAGTTAAATTTGGGGCGAAATATTGGCTTAAATATTTATTTCTCTTTTCATTAGATTAAATAAATAACGTTATTTTTGTCAAATACTCAAAAACATCCTCAAAAAATTCGGCTCGGGGGCTCCCGCCCTCGAACCCCCGATCATCACCGCTAAATTAGCTCCCACGAACGACAATTCCTGGCTACATCCCCGATACCAATATTTTAAAATAGTAAAAAAAATGAATATTTTGTTCATGGATATGATCTCCACGGTAAGAATATCTTCTTCGATTTTTTTTCATCAAAAAATTCAATAATAAAACTGTTGAAATGAGGAGATATGTCAAAAAATGGTATAAATATGCATTTTCGACCGTTGAAATTTTGAGTCTGCTCTACCTTCTCTATTGATTGAATTTTTTTATGAAACTTCACGGATATGATCTTGGAGATCATATCCATGAAGTTTCATAAAAAAATTCAATAAAAAAAGTGGGCGAGATGATCGTCAAAATTTCGACGATCGAAAATGTATATGTATACCAATTTTTTACATATCACCCCATCTCAACGGATTTTTTTATTGAAAAAAAAATTGAGAAAATTCTCTCACCGTTGAGATCATATCCATGAGGTTTCATAAAAAAATTCATTTTTTTTACTATTTAAAAATAATAAATGTATCTAGATCTACACCATAAGGAGTCTTTACAGAAGAGGATCTCTCTCTCTCTCTCTCTTTTATATATATATATATATATATATAATAATGCTCCTGTACGGACTAGTTCGCATTTTAAGAATGCGGACTGGATATGTGTCACCTAACGATGCCCCTAGAAATTATCGCCTAAATTATAGGCACACTTTCCCTCTCTTCTGGGCTCACCGCCAGGTGACACATGTCCGGTCCGCATTCTTAAAATGCGGACTAGTCCGCACAAGAGCAGAACTATATATATATATATATATATATATATACAGTACTGCTTTTGTGCAGACCACTCCGGATTTTAAGAGTGCGGATCGAACATGTGTCTCATGACGATGAGCCAAGAAAAGAGAGAGACTGCACTTATAATTTAGTCGATAATTTCTAGGCGCACCGACAGGTGACACATGTCCGATCCACATAGTATTATGTATACACAAACACACACACAAAACTTATATATATATGTATGAACTCGAGCCATTTAAATTCATATTTGTTCCAGAGTGTATATCATTACTTTGTTGTTGTTTACTATTTTCATTAGAAAATTAATTTAAAGTGTTTTTTTTAATTTTATATTAAATATAGACCTTGTTGTATAGGCCTCCATTAATAGGTTTTGAAAACATCAATTATGTAAAAATTAAATTTGAATACGCTCATAACTTTTTCTTTGTAACTTTTGAAAAAAATCGATTTCCATGAAAATCAAACTTGAATATAAGAGGAAAATAATTTACAAATTTATGGCTCATCAGAAGTATCTCTCGTGTCCCCAAAGATAGACATGTCAATGGGTCGTGTCGAGTTGTGGTCATATTCGAGTCTTATTGAATTCGTGTCAAACGAATGACTTTTTTATCGTGTAAAATTTTTTTATCCAAACCCGATTTGTTATGTTATCATGTTCACTCGCTAATACCCTTTAAGATAATGAATTATTTTGAATTGTATATAAGTTGACATATTATCTCATTTTTTAACCCAAATAGACCCATTAATTCATTGACATTACTAAATCTCTCATTTAGTAAAATTCATTACGATTAAATTAACATTATGTTACATAAATTATTTATAAGTTCCAAATTAACATTATCCTATTAAATTATTTATAAAATCCAAAAGTATATCTTATTTACTTAAATTAATGGGTCATAATGAATTTTATCGGGTATTAATGGATGAAAACGATCAACCCTAATCCTAACCCGACCATTAACTATTGTGTCTTATCGAGTTTGCACTGATATGACCTGAACCCATTAATGATCCACTCATTAACTTATAATTCCCTATCGTGTTATCATATCGTGGCTCATTTTGCCAGCTTTATCAAAGGATTTTACAAAGTGCCGTACAAGTATTTTTAGGTACACAAAAGTATTTTAAGATTACTTGAGCAGAAAAGTGAATTGCAATGACCTTACCCTAAACAAAATATATATGTTCATTAATCAGTTTACAGGTTTTATAGCGTGCCCAAAAGGAAGGGGAAAAAACTTATTCTTACTTTTCGCAAGACGAGAAAATTGATTTTTCCTTTTTCACAAGAAACCATTCTATTCACAACGGTGATAAATGGGTCGTGTATGATGGGTTTGTGTAATGTACATTCGAGTTGGGTCGCTCTTTTTTCAAAATTTATTTAGCATCTAATCACGTTGATAATACTAACCTGATTAAAATAAAATTACATACTCATTAAAACATTTATCGTGTCTGAAGGTTAACGATTAGTTCAACACCCATCCTGTGTAGCTAAAAAACTTGTGTGGAGAGTTTGACATTTACAACACCCATCCTATGTGTAGCCAAAAAAAAAGGTGCTACACAGTGTCCATAAAGGAGCATTTGATCAAATAACTCAAAAATCTCTCTCACTCACCAGGGATTCCCAGCTACCAGCCCTTAAAACTCCCACGTAACATGTCTCTCAAACTGTTTGCAAACACATACATACATACATACCTGTCCTGCATAGACACCAGCTCTATCATCTACTACTACCAGGGACGTAGCAGGTGAAACAGTGGGAGCTATTTTCCGGGGGTTCAGGGGGCGGGAACCCCGAATTTATTTTTTTTGGTTATTTTTTATTCTTGAGCAAAAATAATGAAATTTATTTAATCTAATGGAAAGAGAAACAAATATTTAAATGATCATAACACAAAAAAAGACATAATGAGCATAACACAAAAAAAGACATAATGTTCGATTGAAATTTTTTTAATATATTCCCAAAACTCTATATAAAAATTAATTTTTGTATGCCCAATTAGTTACTAAATTTTCAATATATACCCAAAACTTTATATAAAAATTATGCCCAAATTATTTATATTCCCAGCTACAGCCCCACTCGTCCCCACATCCCTCTGTCCCTGACTGCTACCATCTCACTATCTAACATAGCATCATTAGCTGCCCTACCTAAAATGTAATTTTTCTACTTCTTCCTTGGTGAAACTATGACTAGTAAACAATTTTTTATCCCATTCTATGCACCTACTACTACTTCTTCTTCTTCATCTCTTTCTCCTTCAAGATTGTTGACCCGCTCACATTCGTCAATCCATTCGCTATATCTGTATACACAATCTATTCAGGTCAATAGATACCTGCAATGATTATTTATGACACTAAGGAACGGTTCAAATGTTATAACTTACATGTCTATTGCTTCCGTTAAAGCTGCAGAAAGAAATAACAAAGGTTACTTCACTGTTTCATAATAGATTGAATTGGTGAAAATCAACCCATCCGCTTCGCAGCACTACGAAAACCGTTGTCACTATATATTAAGACTGGCCTATTTAGATGGTCTCTAGGTGCATTTGATTATGAAGTTGCAAAAAATTTGAAAAACAGTTCAATAACATGAAAAGCTAAAAAAGAGGCGATGATCGAATTGGTGAGGTGAATTGTATTTAAAATTCATAAAAATGAATTGTTCTCAAAAAGAATCAAAAATCAGGTCAGACAACAAATTCTTTCCTAAATTATAGGTTTGTAAGCTTTGCAGGATATAACATGCTCTCAAATTTTGACTAGTAATAATTTTAAGAAATGGGGACCTCAATTTTTGAGAGAGCATATTAGTTATTGCAGCTTGCCAGGCATTAGAACTCGAGTCAAAAGAAATGAACTAGTATCATACCTGTAACTGATGTGCTAAAACTCTCTTGGCAAATCCTGCATAAAGCCTCACCAATCATGTTCTTCGTATCGCTGAAACCACAATATGTATTTTAGCTAATACAGCATACATGTGGACTCGAAGAACTTCAATTAAAATTGATATGACATGTTCTTGGATTGCCTCACTATCTTTAGCAGGGGCAGATGCAGAATATAATTATTTTTTCTATTAATAAGGACATTCCTTCAATGTTTTATTAGTAAGTGCTACAAAATAAAATTAAAAGATCTGTATTTTTTTTCGCGGCCTACCGGCGACTCGCATCACATTCTAATTGCAATAACATAAAATTACAATGAATGCAAACAACATACAACTTATTCCTGGTATTTGGCAAAACTAAAAAATGTTCTTTAGTGTAACATGCGCAAAAAAAAAGTAAAATAATCACCACTTACATACGACATTCCACACTGCTTCCATGGTTACAGAAGGGGCAACTGAATACAGTGTCAAGCTTGTCCATTCTCTTCTTCGGGGGCGGCTTCGCCCTTGACTTCCTTTTACCCATTTATCAACTCAAGTCTCACTCACTGGAATCAACAATTCAACTCACTTGTGATGTCATAAAGCATGCAGAATCTATATCACCAACATATCAATTAGCTAATATACAAATAAAAGTACACAAAGCCATTTGCAGCTAAAAAGTGTTTATAATTCATAAAAATACTTAGACAGTTGACAGTTAAGAATAGAATAGCACCAAGTGTTCTCATATACTATTATTATGCTCAACCTTTCTGGTTTCAAGTTTTCCTACCGAACAATTCTGAACAACCACATGAGGCACAACAAAGTAAAAACCTCCGTACTCAAAGTCTCACATTTAAATAACGGATTATTGACGTCCTATTTTCTGTTCTTAATTAGCAACTGATTGGAGCATAAAACAACTACAAAAAATATAGTAGCGAAAGAGTACCTCTCTCATAAGCACAAACCTAGACCTATGCTAACTTGGGGGAAGGAAAAAAGAAAAAAGGAGAATGCGAAGGACCTCACCCAGCAACAGGAAGTGTCTAGGGCGCAAAACTATACACTAGCTGTAACTTTATAAAGCAGCAGCTCAACAATTCAAAGCTGCTGGTCCACATCCATGCATTTGCCATGTGTGGATGTTTTGGTGCAAGTTGGTAAGGAGGTTTAGAGTAGCGGAAAAGTATTTCGTGCAAATATGGTTAATTGCTTTAAAAAAGATGTTGGTGAGTTGCATTCATGAGTAGTGGAGATTAATGGGTCTCTATTAATACTTCTTAGAAATCAGTTTAGTACCGAACTTTTTCTTTTCTACTTATGCGTGAAGGAAATATTTTAATATTGTCTATATCATCTGAATCAATATGACCAACCCCCTACACAGACAACAAGCTGAATATCTTGAAGCGAATGTGGTAGAGCTAATTAATGGAATGCACACGCAATAGCATAGCTGAGCCCATTCGTGAGTACCGTGAGTTGACAGTGGCAATCGTAAGTTCATACAAACAGAAAACTTCACACCATGGCATTCCCACTCACACGTACACCACCACATGTCATCCCAAACTCGGTACACCGAGAATGAATATTACATTTTTCAGGAATTGACCCAAGGAATGGTTACACCATGCTACCCAGTTCTTTCGCTGCCAAAGCAAGCCAGAAGGGGAAGCTAACCAATTGCTTCAATAGGCTGAAAGGAACGTAAGGGGGAGGAGGAAATTAGCATGAGCTACAAACCCCATTTGGATGTTTGACGTGTATGGATGTTTGACATGTGGATGTGGGATTTTATCAAAGAGTAGGATTTTCTCAATTATTATGTCGTACATTAAAGGGTTTGCGACACTACCCACGGAGTTTGGGCGCATAACCAACCATGTAGCTAGATAGATACGGAATGTGTAAATGGGAACTATATGGAGGATTGAAGGAATAAATCGCCAGTAAAATGAGGAGACTCAAACCCAAGACCTTTCATGAAACCACTGAATTAACGCAAATGACAGATGTCTTTTTCAATAACAACATTTTCTTGTGCCAGACCTTGTGGCTCTCAATACACTCGACATGCATCCACTTCCCTTGGTATAAAAACTGACTCGGAGAAAAGTGCAACTTCAAAGGGAAAAGGGTCTTAGTTTCAACTGCAGTAAATGGTTTAGGCCATGAAAATGCAATTGACCATAACCACAAAGCCGACGCCATCAATTTCTGTCAAGAATCATGAGACCAAGGATTGTCCCAAAAGAGGAGATGAATATAGACCACGTAGTGGTAGTGTACTGGGTTCTAGACCTACTTAGTCTCCTGCCCTTTATTCACAAATGAGCATGTGAACAGCATAAAGAAAGTGTTGGAGATTTTTAAAATAAGAGAGTAAGAGTTTTTTGGGTGTAAAAGCCTTAAAAGCTTGTCCCACATTGGAAGTGTGAGGAAGAGGTGGGAAGCTAACCCAAATATAAAAGGGTATAGTGTCCCACATTGGAAAATGTACAAAGCTAAGTGTCACCACTAAGCTATAAAAGGGGTGGGCAACCTTTGAGTCCCACATTGGAAAAATGTTAAGAATTTGTACACTTAATAAGTACAAATGGAAGATGAAGAGTTAATTCATCTAACATTTAAGAGGCTATTCAAGAGACCTCAATACGGTGCGAAGCACCGTACGCACACGCACGCGCGCGCGCGCGCGTGCGGGTGCGGGGCAGTGGGCTGTAGAGGCGCTAGTGGCGCACTTTGCACTTTGCACTTTGCACTTTGCACTTTGCACTTTGCACTTTGCACTTTGCACTTCGCACGCCGCGTGTCCGCAGTGGTAGCGGGTTGCCGGGATTCGTCCGGGTCGGATCGCGGTAGCTCGGGCGCGGTCACTTTTTGGTTGACCCGTGCAAAACCGATTCGGTATTATTATACCTGTTCGGAAAGGACTTAAGACTGTTGGTAATTAACAGTCATACCTGTTCGGAAATGACTTAATTCAACAGTCATGACTCTTGAAGACAAAGCCTTTCATTTTCTATAAATAAAGGCTGCCTAAAAACGGAATTACATTGATACCAAAAACCAGTTTCAGATTTCCATACCCTGCTATTACTCTCTTACAGTTTTCAGGAGATATAAATTCTCTTATTCTGTTTTGTGCACATAAACAGAATAAGAACTTGATTGACTGTTCTTCGCTGCTACATCCAAGGGCTGTCTTCAAATATACAAGTTGCAGACAGTGCAATTGCTTCATTGTATCTTGAGTACGGATTTGCTGATTCCCGTTTGTATACCGAAATTCTTCGTGTGGGGCAAATACTGTATTTAGGAAAGTGACATCACGCCTTGAAGTTTATAGTGACTATTCAGAAATTACATTGTTGTATTGAAGTTGACATTTTTGAGATATATAAAGAGTTCCATTTCTGTATTTGCATTCATAATATCCAACAATCTAAATACAGTATTTTGGAAATGGCCGACTCTTCCAAATCACTTCGACAAATAACAGAAAGCTTTGTCAAGTTGGACCGTTTTGATGGTGGTAATTTTCTGCGTTGGCAGAAAAAGGTTCATTTTCTTCTAACAACATTGAAGATTGTATATGTCTTGTCACAACCGAAACCAAATGAAGATGAAGATGAAACCGTGGAACAGACTAGGCAACGCACAAAATGGGAGACCGATGATTATTTGTGTCGTGGTCACATTCTCAATGCACTTGCTGATAATTTGTTCGACTTGTACCAAAATGTTGGGACTGCAAAAACTTTGTGGGAAACATTGGAGACCAAATATCTAACGGAAGACGCTACAAGTAAGAAGTTCCTTATCGGTCAGTTTCTAAGCTTTAAAATGCATGATAATAGGCCTGTGCTAGAACAATTTCATGACATCCAACGCATCATAAATCATTGCAAACTGAAAAAAATTAAATATGGATGATAATGTAATTGTTGCTGCCATAATTGAAAAACTTCCTCCTTCTTGGAAAGACTATAAGAAAGAACTCAAACACAAAAAGGAGGATCTTTCACTTGAAGAATTAGAGACTCATTTAAGAATTGAACAAGAGTCTCGAATTCTAGATGGTAAAGAGGAACAAGAAAATTCTGTTTCTAAGGTCCATGTGGTGGAGGAAGGAAAGGAGCAAAAATATGGCAATCATGGAAAAAATAACAAGCGGAAGAATTTTTCAAATAATTCTAAAGCAAACAAAAAGAAGAAAGGAAATTGTTTTCATTGCAACAAACCAGGTCACTTCAAGAAAGATTGTCGTGAGTTCAAGAAACTAAAGGAAAAAGGAGGGACATCAGACACAAAGCAAAAATTTGCTGCTATGATATCCGAGGCTAATATGCTTGGAGAAGACAACTCTTGGTGGGTTGATTCTGGTGCCACAAGGCATGTTTGTAAGGACAAGAACTTGTTCTCTGCCTATGAAACAGTGGAAGGAGATGTTCTCTATATGGGAAATTCATCTACAGCTGCGGTTAAAGGCAAAGGGACAGTGGATCTCGAATTCACTTCCGGGAAAATCCTTAGCCTCACCAATGTTTTTCATGTTCCTGATGTTAGAAAAAATTTAGTTTCTGGAAGTCTTCTTAACAAATTTGGCTTTAAGCTTGTATTTGAGTCAGACAAATTTATTCTGACTAAGAATGGTACCTTTGTAGGCAAAGGATATTTGTATGAGGGCATGTTTAAGCTCAATATCAATGAAAAGGATTCTTCTGCTTATATCGTTGATTGTCTTTCATTATGGCATAGTCGTTTAGGACATGTTAATACAAAGAAAATGCATTTCATGGTTAATTTAAATTTGATTCCTAAATATGAGAATGATATGAATGAAAAGTGTAAAATATGCATGCAAACTAAAATAACAAGATTGCCTTTTCCTAAAATAGAAAAAACTACATCTTTGTTGCAATTAGTACATAGTGATGTTTGTGATTTGCATGGAACGCCTACTAGAGGTGGTAGTAAATATTTTGCTACATTTATTGATGACTTTTCAAAATATTGTTATGTATATCTTTTAAACTCTAAGGATGATGTGCTTAATAGATTTAAGACATATAAAAATGAAGTTGAAAATCAGTGTGATTCTAAAATAAAATGTCTTAGATCTGATAGAGGTGGTGAATATCACTTTCCTCAATTTTGTGAAGATATGGGAATTATACATGAAGTTACTGCACCTTATACACCACAACAAAATGGAGTAGCAGAAAGAAAAAATAGGACACTAACTGAAATGGTTAATGCTATGCTTTCTTATTCTGGTTTAAGTAAAGGTTTTTGGGGAGAAGCACTTTTAACTGCATGTCATATTCTGAATAGAATACCTGTTAAAGATAATAAGAAAACTCCTTACGAATTATGGAAGAATAGAAAACCTAATTTAGGTTATCTTAAAGTTTGGGGTTGTAGAGCTATTGTAAGACTACCTGAAACTAAGAGAAAGAAATTAGGAAGCAAAGGTGTTGAGTGTATTTTCATAGGTTATGCACAACATAGTAAAGCCTATAGATTTTTGGTTAGTGAACCTAATGATTCTGTTGAGGTAAATACAATATTTGAATCGAGAGATGCAATTTTTTATGAACAAAGGTTTTCTTCTATTCCTAGAATTAATAATGAAAAAGAAGTAAGCACTCCTTCACAGTTACCTGAAACTCCACTAGTAGAACAAGAAGAGATTAGAAAAAGTAAAAGACCTAGGAAAGAAAAAAGCTTTGGTCCCGACTTTGTAGTCTATCTTGTTGAAGGAACTAGAAACACATCTTGTAATCAATATGCTTTGACTCTTAGCGTTGAAACAGACCCACAAACTTATAGTGAGGCAATTAAGTCTGTAGATTCAGCATTTTGGAAAGAAGCTATAAATGATGAAATGGATTCAATTTTGGGAAATAAAACTTGGAAATTAGTAGACTTACCTCCAGGATCTAAACCCATCAAGTGTAGATGGATTTTTAAAAAGAAAATGAAAATAGATGGAACAATTGATAAATTCAAGGCTAGATTGGTTGCTAAAGGTTTTACACAAAAAGAAGGAATTGATTATTTTGATACCTATGCACCTGTTGCTAGAACCGCCACTATTAGAATTTTAATTGCATTAGCATCTATATATAATTTTGAGATTCATCAAATGGATGTGAAAACTGCCTTTTTAAATGGTGACTTAGAAGAAGAAATTTACATGGAACAACCTGAAGGGTTTGTTATGCCTGGACAAGAAAACAAAGTATGTAAACTTATTAAGTCCTTATATGGCCTAAAACAAGCACCTAAACAATGGCATGAAAAATTTGATAAAGTCATTATTTCTTATGGTTTTAAAATTCATGAATCTGATAAGTGTGTTTATAGTAAATTTGCTAATGGTAAAGGTGTGATCATTTGTTTATATGTAGATGACATGTTAATTCTTGGTACTGATTTAGAAAGCATTAATAATACTAAGAGTTTTTTGTCTTCTAAATTTGATATGAAAGATATGGGTGTAGCTGATGTCATATTAGGAATGAGAATAATAAGGAAAGATAAAAATATAATTCTCACTCAATCTCATTATGTTGAGAAAATTTTAAAGAAATTTAATCAGTTTGATTGCACACCTGTTAGTACACCTTTTGAACCACAGCTAAAGATGATCCCTAATAATGGTAGAGCTATTTCACAATTGGAATATGCACGAGTAATTGGTAGTTTAATGTATGCCATGACATGTACTCGACCTGATATTGCTTATGCTGTTGGTAAATTAAGTAGATATACTAGTAATCCAAGTTTATTGCATTGGCATGCTGTCAATAGAATATTAAAATATTTGAAAGGAACTATGGACTATGGTATATACTATAGTGGATATCCTTCAGTATTAGAAGGGTTTTCTGATGCCAGTTGGATAACTGAGCGGGAGGATCATTCCTCAACAAGTGGATGGATTTTCACTCTTGGTGGAGGAGCTGTTTCTTGGGGATCAAAGAAACAAACTTGTATAGCTGACTCTACTATGGCAGCTGAGTTTGTAGCATTAGCTGCAACTAGTAAAGAGGCAGAATGGATAAGGAATTCATTAATTGAAATTCCAGTTTGGCCAAAACCAATGCCTCCAATATCTATACATTGTGATAGTGAGTCTACACTTTCCAGAGCTTATAGTAAAGTGTATAATGGAAAGTCTAGACATATTGGCCTGAGACATAGTTATGTCAGACAAATGATTACAGATAGTGTAATCACAGTGGATTATGTAAAATCAAGTCAAAATTTAGCTGATCCTTTTACAAAAGGTCTTGCAAGAGGACTGGTGTCTAAGACATCAATAGGGATGGGACTAAAGCCCATTAATAATAATCACTCTTGATGGAAACTCAACTTGAAACTTGATATATTCAAGTCTCAAGTTCAATGATTAAAGTACATCATACGACGTGATTGTAAGCACTATGAAATTTAACATCCCAAGGATAAGTGCTTAGAACATGTAATGAATAATGAAAGAGGATGGATTTAACCTTAATAGATTTATGGTGTTTTAAGTTACATGGACACCTATGATAATCTACCTATATGAGTGTGGAAGTGGTGCCGCTTCCTATGAGTATTGGGCTTGACTCTAAAGCACTCATGAAATCAAGGTACAGACACAAGGCCTAATTCATGTGTCGGCTTATATGGATAATCAGTGACTAAAAGATTTGTGTGTGAAGACAAATCCGGATAATCAATATAGATTGATAGTTCAAAGACAAGTCTACTATACTTTCATGGTTAACCTTGACGAACCTTCACAGGGTATTGGTTCAAGTCGTGAGACACCAATGCTTATACACAGTCTTACAGACAATCAAAGATTTACAAAACTTATTTTGAAAATGGTGGAGGAATGTTGGAGATTTTTAAAATAAGAGAGTAAGAGTTTTTTGGGTGTAAAAGCCTTAAAAGCTTGTCCCACATTGGAAGTGTGAGGAAGAGGTGGGAAGCTAACCCAAATATAAAAGGGTATAGTGTCCCACATTGGAAAATGTACAAAGCTAAGTGTCACCACTAAGCTATAAAAGGGGTGGGCAACCTTTGAGTCCCACATTGGAAAAATGTTAAGAATTTGTACACTTAATAAGTACAAATGGAAGATGAAGAGTTAATTCATCTAACATTTAAGAGGCTATTCAAGAGACCTCAATACGGTGCGAAGCACCGTACGCACACGCACACGCGCGCGCGCGCGCGCGCGCGTGCGGGTGCGGGGCAGTGGGCTGTAGAGGCGCTAGTGGCGCACTTTGCACTTCGCACGCCGCGTGTCCGCAGTGGTAGCGGGTTGCCGGGATTCGTCCGGGTCGGATCGCGGTAGCTCGGGCGCGGTCACTTTTTGGTTGACCCGTGCAAAACCGATTCGGTATTATTATACCTGTTCGGAAAGGACTTAAGACTGTTGGTAATTAACAGTCATACCTGTTCGGAAATGACTTAATTCAACAGTCATGACTCTTGAAGACAAAGCCTTTCATTTTCTATAAATAAAGGCTGCCTAAAAACGGAATTACATTGATACCAAAAACCAGTTTCAGATTTCCATACCCTGCTATTACTCTCTTACAGTTTTCAGGAGATATAAATTCTCTTATTCTGTTTTGTGCACATAAACAGAATAAGAACTTGATTGACTGTTCTTCGCTGCTACATCCAAGGGCTGTCTTCAAATATACAAGTTGCAGACAGTGCAATTGCTTCATTGTATCTTGAGTACGGATTTGCTGATTCCCGTTTGTATACCGAAATTCTTCGTGTGGGGCAAATACTGTATTTAGGAAAGTGACATCACGCCTTGAAGTTTATAGTGACTATTCAGAAATTACATTGTTGTATTGAAGTTGACATTTTTGAGATATATAAAGAGTTCCATTTCTGTATTTGCATTCATAATATCCAACAATCTAAATACAGTATTTTGGAAATGGCCGACTCTTCCAAATCACTTCGACAAATAACAGAAAGCTTTGTCAAGTTGGACCGTTTTGATGGTGGTAATTTTCTGCGTTGGCAGAAAAAGGTTCATTTTCTTCTAACAACATTGAAGATTGTATATGTCTTGTCACAACCGAAACCAAATGAAGATGAAGATGAAACCGTGGAACAGACTAGGCAACGCACAAAATGGGAGACCGATGATTATTTGTGTCGTGGTCACATTCTCAATGCACTTGCTGATAATTTGTTCGACTTGTACCAAAATGTTGGGACTGCAAAAACTTTGTGGGAAACATTGGAGACCAAATATCTAACGGAAGACGCTACAAGTAAGAAGTTCCTTATCGGTCAGTTTCTAAGCTTTAAAATGCATGATAATAGGCCTGTGCTAGAACAATTTCATGACATCCAACGCATCATAAATCATTGCAAACTGAAAAAAATTAAATATGGATGATAATGTAATTGTTGCTGCCATAATTGAAAAACTTCCTCCTTCTTGGAAAGACTATAAGAAAGAACTCAAACACAAAAAGGAGGATCTTTCACTTGAAGAATTAGAGACTCATTTAAGAATTGAACAAGAGTCTCGAATTCTAGATGGTAAAGAGGAACAAGAAAATTCTGTTTCTACGGTCCATGTGGTGGAGGAAGGAAAGGAGCAAAAATATGGCAATCATGGAAAAAATAACAAGCGGAAGAATTTTTCAAATAATTCTAAAGCAAACAAAAAGAAGAAAGGAAATTGTTTTCATTGCAACAAACCAGGTCACTTCAAGAAAGATTGTCGTGAGTTCAAGAAACTAAAGGAAAAAGGAGGGACATCAGACACAAAGCAAAAATTTGCTGCTATGATATCCGAGGCTAATATGCTTGGAGAAGACAACTCTTGGTGGGTTGATTCTGGTGCCACAAGGCATGTTTGTAAGGACAAGAACTTGTTCTCTGCCTATGAAACAGTGGAAGGAGATGTTCTCTATATGGGAAATTCATCTACAGCTGCGGTTAAAGGCAAAGGGACAGTGGATCTCGAATTCACTTCCGGGAAAATCCTTAGCCTCACCAATGTTTTTCATGTTCCTGATGTTAGAAAAAATTTAGTTTCTGGAAGTCTTCTTAACAAATTTGGCTTTAAGCTTGTATTTGAGTCAGACAAATTTATTCTGACTAAGAATGGTACCTTTGTAGGCAAAGGATATTTGTATGAGGGCATGTTTAAGCTCAATATCAATGAAAAGGATTCTTCTGCTTATATCGTTGATTGTCTTTCATTATGGCATAGTCGTTTAGGACATGTTAATACAAAGAAAATGCATTTCATGGTTAATTTAAATTTGATTCCTAAATATGAGAATGATATGAATGAAAAGTGTAAAATATGCATGCAAACTAAAATAACAAGATTGCCTTTTCCTAAAATAGAAAAAACTACATCTTTGTTGCAATTAGTACATAGTGATGTTTGTGATTTGCATGGAACGCCTACTAGAGGTGGTAGTAAATATTTTGCTACATTTATTGATGACTTTTCAAAATATTGTTATGTATATCTTTTAAACTCTAAGGATGATGTGCTTAATAGATTTAAGACATATAAAAATGAAGTTGAAAATCAGTGTGATTCTAAAATAAAATGTCTTAGATCTGATAGAGGTGGTGAATATCACTTTCCTCAATTTTGTGAAGATATGGGAATTATACATGAAGTTACTGCACCTTATACACCACAACAAAATGGAGTAGCAGAAAGAAAAAATAGGACACTAACTGAAATGGTTAATGCTATGCTTTCTTATTCTGGTTTAAGTAAAGGTTTTTGGGGAGAAGCACTTTTAACTGCATGTCATATTCTGAATAGAATACCTGTTAAAGATAATAAGAAAACTCCTTACGAATTATGGAAGAATAGAAAACCTAATTTAGGTTATCTTAAAGTTTGGGGTTGTAGAGCTATTGTAAGACTACCTGAAACTAAGAGAAAGAAATTAGGAAGCAAAGGTGTTGAGTGTATTTTCATAGGTTATGCACAACATAGTAAAGCCTATAGATTTTTGGTTAGTGAACCTAATGATTCTGTTGAGGTAAATACAATATTTGAATCGAGAGATGCAATTTTTTATGAACAAAGGTTTTCTTCTATTCCTAGAATTAATAATGAAAAAGAAGTAAGCACTCCTTCACAGTTACCTGAAACTCCACTAGTAGAACAAGAAGAGATTAGAAAAAGTAAAAGACCTAGGAAAGAAAAAAGCTTTGGTCCCGACTTTGTAGTCTATCTTGTTGAAGGAACTAGAAACACATCTTGTAATCAATATGCTTTGACTCTTAGCGTTGAAACAGACCCACAAACTTATAGTGAGGCAATTAAGTCTGTAGATTCAGCATTTTGGAAAGAAGCTATAAATGATGAAATGGATTCAATTTTGGGAAATAAAACTTGGAAATTAGTAGACTTACCTCCAGGATCTAAACCCATTAAGTGTAGATGGATTTTTAAAAAGAAAATGAAAATAGATGGAACAATTGATAAATTCAAGGCTAGATTGGTTGCTAAAGGTTTTACACAAAAAGAAGGAATTGATTATTTTGATACCTATGCACCTGTTGCTAGAACCGCCACTATTAGAATTTTAATTGCATTAGCATCTATATATAATTTTGAGATTCATCAAATGGATGTGAAAACTGCCTTTTTAAATGGTGACTTAGAAGAAGAAATTTACATGGAACAACCTGAAGGGTTTGTTATGCCTGGACAAGAAAACAAAGTATGTAAACTTATTAAGTCCTTATATGGCCTAAAACAAGCACCTAAACAATGGCATGAAAAATTTGATAAAGTCATTATTTCTTATGGTTTTAAAATTCATGAATCTGATAAGTGTGTTTATAGTAAATTTGCTAATGGTAAAGGTGTGATCATTTGTTTATATGTAGATGACATGTTAATTCTTGGTACTGATTTAGAAAGCATTAATAATACTAAGAGTTTTTTGTCTTCTAAATTTGATATGAAAGATATGGGTGTAGCTGATGTCATATTAGGAATGAGAATAATAAGGAAAGATAAAAATATAATTCTCACTCAATCTCATTATGTTGAGAAAATTTTAAAGAAATTTAATCAGTTTGATTGCACACCTGTTAGTACACCTTTTGAACCACAGCTAAAGATGATCCCTAATAATGGTAGAGCTATTTCACAATTGGAATATGCACGAGTAATTGGTAGTTTAATGTATGCCATGACATGTACTCGACCTGATATTGCTTATGCTGTTGGTAAATTAAGTAGATATACTAGTAATCCAAGTTTATTGCATTGGCATGCTGTCAATAGAATATTAAAATATTTGAAAGGAACTATGGACTATGGTATATACTATAGTGGATATCCTTCAGTATTAGAAGGGTTTTCTGATGCCAGTTGGATAACTGAGCGGGAGGATCATTCCTCAACAAGTGGATGGATTTTCACTCTTGGTGGAGGAGCTGTTTCTTGGGGATCAAAGAAACAAACTTGTATAGCTGACTCTACTATGGCAGCTGAGTTTGTAGCATTAGCTGCAACTAGTAAAGAGGCAGAATGGATAAGGAATTCATTAATTGAAATTCCAGTTTGGCCAAAACCAATGCCTCCAATATCTATACATTGTGATAGTGAGTCTACACTTTCCAGAGCTTATAGTAAAGTGTATAATGGAAAGTCTAGACATATTGGCCTGAGACATAGTTATGTCAGACAAATGATTACAGATAGTGTAATCACAGTGGATTATGTAAAATCAAGTCAAAATTTAGCTGATCCTTTTACAAAAGGTCTTGCAAGAGGACTGGTGTCTAAGACATCAATAGGGATGGGACTAAAGCCCATTAATAATAATCACTCTTGATGGAAACTCAACTTGAAACTTGATATATTCAAGTCTCAAGTTCAATGATTAAAGTACATCATACGACGTGATTGTAAGCACTATGAAATTTAACATCCCAAGGATAAGTGCTTAGAACATGTAATGAATAATGAAAGAGGATGGATTTAACCTTAATAGATTTATGGTGTTTTAAGTTACATGGACACCTATGATAATCTACCTATATGAGTGTGGAAGTGGTGCCGCTTCCTATGAGTATTGGGCTTGACTCTAAAGCACTCATGAAATCAAGGTACAGACACAAGGCCTAATTCATGTGTCGGCTTATATGGATAATCAGTGACTAAAAGATTTGTGTGTGAAGACAAATCCGGATAATCAATATAGATTGATAGTTCAAAGACAAGTCTACTATACTTTCATGGTTAACCTTGACGAACCTTCACAGGGTATTGGTTCAAGTCGTGAGACACCAATGCTTATACACAGTCTTACAGACAATCAAAGATTTACAAAACTTATTTTGAAAATGGTGGAGGAATGTTGGAGATTTTTAAAATAAGAGAGTAAGAGTTTTTTGGGTGTAAAAACCTTAAAAGCTTGTCCCACATTGGAAGTGTGAGGAAGAGGTGGGAAGCTAACCCAAATATAAAAGGGTATAGTGTCCCACATTGGAAAATGTACAAAGCTAAGTGTCACCACTAAGCTATAAAAGGGGTGGGCAACCTTTGAGTCCCACATTGGAAAAATGTTAAGAATTTGTACACTTAATAAGTACAAATGGAAGATGAAGAGTTAATTCATCTAACATTTAAGAGGCTATTCAAGAGACCTCAATACGGTGCGAAGCACCGTACGCACACGCACACGCGCGCGCGCGCGCGCGCGCGTGCGGGTGCGGGGCAGTGGGCTGTAGAGGCGCTAGTGGCGCACTTTGCACTTCGCACGCCGCGTGTCCGCAGTGGTAGCGGGTTGCCGGGATTCGTCCGGGTCGGATCGCGGTAGCTCGGGCGCGGTCACTTTTTGGTTGACCCGTGCAAAACCGATTCGGTATTATTATACCTGTTCGGAAAGGACTTAAGACTGTTGGTAATTAACAGTCATACCTGTTCGGAAATGACTTAATTCAACAGTCATGACTCTTGAAGACAAAGCCTTTCATTTTCTATAAATAAAGGCTGCCTAAAAACGGAATTACATTGATACCAAAAACCAGTTTCAGATTTCCATACCCTGCTATTACTCTCTTACAGTTTTCAGGAGATATAAATTCTCTTATTCTGTTTTGTGCACATAAACAGAATAAGAACTTGATTGACTGTTCTTCGCTGCTACATCCAAGGGCTGTCTTCAAATATACAAGTTGCAGACAGTGCAATTGCTTCATTGTATCTTGAGTACGGATTTGCTGATTCCCGTTTGTATACCGAAATTCTTCGTGTGGGGCAAATACTGTATTTAGGAAAGTGACATCACGCCTTGAAGTTTATAGTGACTATTCAGAAATTACATTGTTGTATTGAAGTTGACATTTTTGAGATATATAAAGAGTTCCATTTCTGTATTTGCATTCATAATATCCAACAATCTAAATACAGTATTTTGGAAATGGCCGACTCTTCCAAATCACTTCGACAAATAACAGAAAGCTTTGTCAAGTTGGACCGTTTTGATGGTGGTAATTTTCTGCGTTGGCAGAAAAAGGTTCATTTTCTTCTAACAACATTGAAGATTGTATATGTCTTGTCACAACCGAAACCAAATGAAGATGAAGATGAAACCGTGGAACAGACTAGGCAACGCACAAAATGGGAGACCGATGATTATTTGTGTCGTGGTCACATTCTCAATGCACTTGCTGATAATTTGTTCGACTTGTACCAAAATGTTGGGACTGCAAAAACTTTGTGGGAAACATTGGAGACCAAATATCTAACGGAAGACGCTACAAGTAAGAAGTTCCTTATCGGTCAGTTTCTAAGCTTTAAAATGCATGATAATAGGCCTGTGCTAGAACAATTTCATGACATCCAACGCATCATAAATCATTGCAAACTGAAAAAAATTAAATATGGATGATAATGTAATTGTTGCTGCCATAATTGAAAAACTTCCTCCTTCTTGGAAAGACTATAAGAAAGAACTCAAACACAAAAAGGAGGATCTTTCACTTGAAGAATTAGAGACTCATTTAAGAATTGAACAAGAGTCTCGAATTCTAGATGGTAAAGAGGAACAAGAAAATTCTGTTTCTAAGGTCCATGTGGTGGAGGAAGGAAAGGAGCAAAAATATGGCAATCATGGAAAAAATAACAAGCGGAAGAATTTTTCAAATAATTCTAAAGCAAACAAAAAGAAGAAAGGAAATTGTTTTCATTGCAACAAACCAGGTCACTTCAAGAAAGATTGTCGTGAGTTCAAGAAACTAAAGGAAAAAGGAGGGACATCAGACACAAAGCAAAAATTTGCTGCTATGATATCCGAGGCTAATATGCTTGGAGAAGACAACTCTTGGTGGGTTGATTCTGGTGCCACAAGGCATGTTTGTAAGGACAAGAACTTGTTCTCTGCCTATGAAACAGTGGAAGGAGATGTTCTCTATATGGGAAATTCATCTACAGCTGCGGTTAAAGGCAAAGGGACAGTGGATCTCGAATTCACTTCCGGGAAAATCCTTAGCCTCACCAATGTTTTTCATGTTCCTGATGTTAGAAAAAATTTAGTTTCTGGAAGTCTTCTTAACAAATTTGGCTTTAAGCTTGTATTTGAGTCAGACAAATTTATTCTGACTAAGAATGGTACCTTTGTAGGCAAAGGATATTTGTATGAGGGCATGTTTAAGCTCAATATCAATGAAAAGGATTCTTCTGCTTATATCGTTGATTGTCTTTCATTATGGCATAGTCGTTTAGGACATGTTAATACAAAGAAAATGCATTTCATGGTTAATTTAAATTTGATTCCTAAATATGAGAATGATATGAATGAAAAGTGTAAAATATGCATGCAAACTAAAATAACAAGATTGCCTTTTCCTAAAATAGAAAAAACTACATCTTTGTTGCAATTAGTACATAGTGATGTTTGTGATTTGCATGGAACGCCTACTAGAGGTGGTAGTAAATATTTTGCTACATTTATTGATGACTTTTCAAAATATTGTTATGTATATCTTTTAAACTCTAAGGATGATGTGCTTAATAGATTTAAGACATATAAAAATGAAGTTGAAAATCAGTGTGATTCTAAAATAAAATGTCTTAGATCTGATAGAGGTGGTGAATATCACTTTCCTCAATTTTGTGAAGATATGGGAATTATACATGAAGTTACTGCACCTTATACACCACAACAAAATGGAGTAGCAGAAAGAAAAAATAGGACACTAACTGAAATGGTTAATGCTATGCTTTCTTATTCTGGTTTAAGTAAAGGTTTTTGGGGAGAAGCACTTTTAACTGCATGTCATATTCTGAATAGAATACCTGTTAAAGATAATAAGAAAACTCCTTACGAATTATGGAAGAATAGAAAACCTAATTTAGGTTATCTTAAAGTTTGGGGTTGTAGAGCTATTGTAAGACTACCTGAAACTAAGAGAAAGAAATTAGGAAGCAAAGGTGTTGAGTGTATTTTCATAGGTTATGCACAACATAGTAAAGCCTATAGATTTTTGGTTAGTGAACCTAATGATTCTGTTGAGGTAAATACAATATTTGAATCGAGAGATGCAATTTTTTATGAACAAAGGTTTTCTTCTATTCCTAGAATTAATAATGAAAAAGAAGTAAGCACTCCTTCACAGTTACCTGAAACTCCACTAGTAGAACAAGAAGAGATTAGAAAAAGTAAAAGACCTAGGAAAGAAAAAAGCTTTGGTCCCGACTTTGTAGTCTATCTTGTTGAAGGAACTAGAAACACATCTTGTAATCAATATGCTTTGACTCTTAGCGTTGAAACAGACCCACAAACTTATAGTGAGGCAATTAAGTCTGTAGATTCAGCATTTTGGAAAGAAGTTATAAATGATGAAATGGATTCAATTTTGGGAAATAAAACTTGGAAATTAGTAGACTTACCTCCAGGATCTAAACCCATTAAGTGTAGATGGATTTTTAAAAAGAAAATGAAAATAGATGGAACAATTGATAAATTCAAGGCTAGATTGGTTGCTAAAGGTTTTACACAAAAAGAAGGAATTGATTATTTTGATACCTATGCACCTGTTGCTAGAACCGCCACTATTAGAATTTTAATTGCATTAGCATCTATATATAATTTTGAGATTCATCAAATGGATGTGAAAACTGCCTTTTTAAATGGTGACTTAGAAGAAGAAATTTACATGGAACAACCTGAAGGGTTTGTTATGCCTGGACAAGAAAACAAAGTATGTAAACTTATTAAGTCCTTATATGGCCTAAAACAAGCACCTAAACAATGGCATGAAAAATTTGATAAAGTCATTATTTCTTATGGTTTTAAAATTCATGAATCTGATAAGTGTGTTTATAGTAAATTTGCTAATGGTAAAGGTGTGATCATTTGTTTATATGTAGATGACATGTTAATTCTTGGTACTGATTTAGAAAGCATTAATAATACTAAGAGTTTTTTGTCTTCTAAATTTGATATGAAAGATATGGGTGTAGCTGATGTCATATTAGGAATGAGAATAATAAGGAAAGATAAAAATATAATTCTCACTCAATCTCATTATGTTGAGAAAATTTTAAAGAAATTTAATCAGTTTGATTGCACACCTGTTAGTACACCTTTTGAACCACAGCTAAAGATGATCCCTAATAATGGTAGAGCTATTTCACAATTGGAATATGCACGAGTAATTGGTAGTTTAATGTATGCCATGACATGTACTCGACCTGATATTGCTTATGCTGTTGGTAAATTAAGTAGATATACTAGTAATCCAAGTTTATTGCATTGGCATGCTGTCAATAGAATATTAAAATATTTGAAAGGAACTATGGACTATGGTATATACTATAGTGGATATCCTTCAGTATTAGAAGGGTTTTCTGATGCCAGTTGGATAACTGAGCGGGAGGATCATTCCTCAACAAGTGGATGGATTTTCACTCTTGGTGGAGGAGCTGTTTCTTGGGGATCAAAGAAACAAACTTGTATAGCTGACTCTACTATGGCAGCTGAGTTTGTAGCATTAGCTGCAACTAGTAAAGAGGCAGAATGGATAAGGAATTCATTAATTGAAATTCCAGTTTGGCCAAAACCAATGCCTCCAATATCTATACATTGTGATAGTGAGTCTACACTTTCCAGAGCTTATAGTAAAGTGTATAATGGAAAGTCTAGACATATTGGCCTGAGACATAGTTATGTCAGACAAATGATTACAGATAGTGTAATCACAGTGGATTATGTAAAATCAAGTCAAAATTTAGCTGATCCTTTTACAAAAGGTCTTGCAAGAGGACTGGTGTCTAAGACATCAATAGGGATGGGACTAAAGCCCATTAATAATAATCACTCTTGATGGAAACTCAACTTGAAACTTGATATATTCAAGTCTCAAGTTCAATGATTAAAGTACATCATACGACGTGATTGTAAGCACTATGAAATTTAACATCCCAAGGATAAGTGCTTAGAACATGTAATGAATAATGAAAGAGGATGGATTTAACCTTAATAGATTTATGGTGTTTTAAGTTACATGGACACCTATGATAATCTACCTATATGAGTGTGGAAGTGGTGCCGCTTCCTATGAGTATTGGGCTTGACTCTAAAGCACTCATGAAATCAAGGTACAGACACAAGGCCTAATTCATGTGTCGGCTTATATGGATAATCAGTGACTAAAAGATTTGTGTGTGAAGACAAATCCGGATAATCAATATAGATTGATAGTTCAAAGACAAGTCTACTATACTTTCATGGTTAACCTTGACGAACCTTCACAGGGTATTGGTTCAAGTCGTGAGACACCAATGCTTATACACAGTCTTACAGACAATCAAAGATTTACAAAACTTATTTTGAAAATGGTGGAGGAATGTTGGAGATTTTTAAAATAAGAGAGTAAGAGTTTTTTGGGTGTAAAAGCCTTAAAAGCTTGTCCCACATTGGAAGTGTGAGGAAGAGGTGGGAAGCTAACCCAAATATAAAAGGGTATAGTGTCCCACATTGGAAAATGTACAAAGCTAAGTGTCACCACTAAGCTATAAAAGGGGTGGGCAACCTTTGAGTCCCACATTGGAAAAATGTTAAGAATTTGTACACTTAATAAGTACAAATGGAAGATGAAGAGTTAATTCATCTAACATTTAAGAGGCTATTCAAGAGACCTCAATACGGTGCGAAGCACCGTACGCACACGCACACGCGCGCGCGCGCGCGCGCGTGCGGGTGCGGGGCAGTGGGCTGTAGAGGCGCTAGTGGCGCACTTTGCACTTCGCACGCCGCGTGTCCGCAGTGGTAGCGGGTTGCCGGGATTCGTCCGGGTCGGATCGCGGTAGCTCGGGCGCGGTCACTTTTTGGTTGACCCGTGCAAAACCGATTCGGTATTATTATACCTGTTCGGAAAGGACTTAAGACTGTTGGTAATTAACAGTCATACCTGTTCGGAAATGACTTAATTCAACAGTCATGACTCTTGAAGACAAAGCCTTTCATTTTCTATAAATAAAGGCTGCCTAAAAACGGAATTACATTGATACCAAAAACCAGTTTCAGATTTCCATACCCTGCTATTACTCTCTTACAGTTTTCAGGAGATATAAATTCTCTTATTCTGTTTTGTGCACATAAACAGAATAAGAACTTGATTGACTGTTCTTCGCTGCTACATCCAAGGGCTGTCTTCAAATATACAAGTTGCAGACAGTGCAATTGCTTCATTGTATCTTGAGTACGGATTTGCTGATTCCCGTTTGTATACCGAAATTCTTCGTGTGGGGCAAATACTGTATTTAGGAAAGTGACATCACGCCTTGAAGTTTATAGTGACTATTCAGAAATTACATTGTTGTATTGAAGTTGACATTTTTGAGATATATAAAGAGTTCCATTTCTGTATTTGCATTCATAATATCCAACAGAAAGTTAAAAAAGGGAAAAATAGTGAACCTTTTCTTGGCTATTCCAGCCATCCCCAACACCAAGCTTTTACAATAGCGCCAAGAAATTTGAAATAAAAAATATAATATGAAAGAAAACCTATATACGAACACGAAACTCCAAGGTAAGAAGACAATAATTTGTGAAAAAACAAAACATTATATTCAATTAGGCATCGTTTGATGCACAAGATAAAAAGGTGGAATATATTAAGAGTTACCTTATCCCAACGGAAAAAAAAAATAAGGAGCGTATATTAAATAGTCTTTAGAATATTTTTTAATACACATTTAGCTCAAGCTTTTTTATTTTATTCCAAAAAGTCCCTCGTCGCATAAAAACACTAAAAAAAACTAGCTCCAGTCCAACAGTGGGGGGTGGGAGAGGAGGTGGGGCAGGAATGTCGCTAGCGTGAACCTTTAAAAATAAAATAATATTAATTAAATGGGTGTTCGAGGGGCTTTTTGAAACAAAATAAAAAGAGTTTGACTAAATTTATATTAAAAAATATTTAAGAGAACTTTTGATAATTGATTCAAAAAACAATCCTTCGATGAGTTGGGGGAGGGAGGGAGAGGACGATTGTTGATACCTTGAACTCGACATCTTGTCAGAGTCTTCCTTTCGCAGGGCTATGCTCTCTTCTAACCATTCTTTGCAAAAAGCCCTATGACGGATTTATCCAAATGTCGCTTATTAGTAAAGCTTCAAAGCGATCATTCTTTGCACACAAGGGGGATACCCTCCTATTAGTGGGCATAAAGTACTAGGCCGACACCGACACAAGATTTCGACATGATACGTGTGTGAGGCCAATAGTCAAGCTTTCAATTAACATATTAAAATCAATATGCATGCTCATCAACAAACAAAATAAAGCAAATTTTGCTTTCAAAGGCTCTAAAAGCATTCCCACGGCATCCCATGTCCGAAGCTTATAATCAAGGGCGGATCTGGGCCTGGGCTGACCAGGGCTACAGCCCAGCCCAAAAAAAATATGTGAACTAACTTTGATAAGGAGCCCAGCTCAAATGCCATATGCATATGCAGCCCACCCTATAACCCCAAAACCAACCCAACCTAGCTGTTAAGTTCTTTAAAAAGAGGGAAAACACAAATTAAAATCCTACGATTACAAGGGATCAAAGAGACCCCAAAAGATAACCTCCCGTCCTCGTCGCAATCTCTCCTCTCTAGCTCTTCCTTGCCTCCCGCTCAAGCATTTCTTTCTAGCGATAATGACTGCGTTTTGACCTGACAGCTAACTTGGATTATCTCATTGTCTCCACTCTTCTATAATATCTGGTATCTTTTTTCTTTTCTTTTTTTAAATTTCTCTACCTGACTACCTCCTTTAAATATTAATCTCTTCTTCAAACCTATTTAAATACAAATTGTTGGATTGTGTTTGAGGCTCTGTTTTTTTTTCTTTGTTAAACATTGTTTAAAGTGTGGTTCAAATTTTATAATAGGTATTAGTTAACTTACTATTTGATTTAGGTAATTATTTTTTATGAAACATTGAAAATTTGTGTTTGACCCTTTTATTTTTATTCTCCATTTATGAATCGAATCTTGTAACACTTGATTGATTAGGTTAGTTGTCTTATTATCCTTTATGAAAAATCATTAATTTGTTAGTTTAATTAACATTTATTTTATTTCAATTATTTTTTAGGGTAAAAATTGAGAGCTTTTCACTTTTACATTTAAATCGCCTAATTGATATTGTTTCTCGCATTAGGTATTTCACTAAATACAATTGCTTAATGATTGAATTTATTCATTAAAATGTTGTAATGTCTAATGTGTACACGTGATTGTGCTCATTATTTGGTTGGGAATTCTTTAAATCTTATATATGATTGTGTAATTAAAATCTTACTTTATTTGTTACCTTGTTAGACTAAAAATAATTATGGCACATAATCAACCACCAACAAAGAAAGGAAAACTTATTTTCTCCTTTTTTAAAAGAGAAACGAAAACTATTGTCTCTCTTCCTTGAACGAGACCTCACTTTGAGTATTAATTTAGAATTTAGAATCGATCAATTTGCGTGATTTTTTTAGTAATCAACGAATTTTAAAATTTAAAGACTAGGACGAACAATTTTGATAAAACTTATTTATTTAATTGTGAATAAATTCTATTACTGAACTAAGTTTTGTGATTTTTTTAACTGAATTTTTTTATGAACTTTGGCTTGCTGTTAGCCCATCCTTTCGGGTATTCCTAGCTCCGCCCTTGCTTATAATTCTCTCTCAAACAGCGGGAAAAAAAAACGTATAATGTAGTAACAAGGGGTGCCTATATTTCTTCCATGAGGAGAACAAATCCAAAATTCGGACCCTAAGCCTACCAGAGCGAAAATAACGATATACCACTCAAAGCAAACAAATTAAATCGACAATGAACAGAACAGAACAGAACAGAACAGAAGAGATATAGCAAAGACAAAACCAAACGTATGAATCATTATGAGGAGAAGTAGCAAAGCATTCTATGCGGGAAACAAACGTACCTTATAAGTCTCGGTGCAAAGGTGACACCTTCACCGCAACAGAGGGAGGGGATGTGTTTCCATATTTTATATAGTATTATTATCTGAAGACTCTGGAGTCTGGACCTTTCCCGAAAAAAAAAAACAGAGAGAGAGATTCTGGATACTTGTCACGCGTTCACGATTCCACGGCGACATTTACGTGGAACTAAAACAAATTTTTTTTTGGTGAGAACAGGAAGTTAAGAAACAACAACAAAAAACAACAATCTACACCGCCTAGAACCCATCTTCCTTCATCACCTCATCAAGCATCCTCAGGAATTCTTCCGGTGCTTCGTCATATTCTTTGTATATTTCATCCATATCCCTCGCAACTTTAACCATAAAATCCGCCATGAAATTTCTAGCTCTCGGGATGTGCACGATATTGATTTTCAAGTCTTTTATCAGCTCCTTGCAGTCCTCGATAATGTTGGCCAAGCTGTGATTTTGGGTATTCTCTTAGTTGATGAGGTTTATGGCATCAAGACAATCATTCTTCAGACATACATTCCTCCATTTCTTCCTTAGTGCAAGATTCAATCCATGGAAGATCCCTTCAAGTTCCGCCCGCAGCGGGCTGGCGGTACCCTGGAGTCTCCCGGTAAATCCAAGGATCCAATCACCATCTTCATTTCTAACCAAACCACCGAAAGAGCCCATACCACTCCCATGGTCAAAACCACCGTCCGTATGAATGATGTATCGACCTGTAACGGCAGATGGTTCAGAAGTTAGTATATTGTAGTTTTCCCCACAAGCCTTTGCCCGCTTGGAGATACAAGCTTCGAAAGCATTTTTTGTAAAGTTCATAACAATGCGGGCAACTGTTTGTGGAGATTCATCAATATTATTAAAAATGTAGTTATTCCTAGATTTCCAAATATACCATAAAGTACTAATGAAAGTAATGTACCTTTTTTTACTTGAGTCACCCCAAATGTTACAGTTAATCCAATCATTAACAATACCTGTTTGATTAAGATCAAAGGAGTGGTCGAAACCTAGTATGTGCCAAATCTCCCTAGTGTGGTTGCAGTCCCTAAACAGGTGTTCCGTGTCCTCAAACAGTCCACACCTTGGGCAGTCCCCATTTGTTGTAAAGCATCTTCTCACACGTTGCGCATTTGTAAGTATTTTGCCATGGAGTAAGGTCCACAAAAACGTACATAACTTTGGCGGGACATTTAATTTCCAAAACTTTTTCCAAACTTCCCAGGGTTGGTTTTCCAAATTTTTAGTAGCAAGGTAATGGTAGCACGTTCCAATTGTGAACTCACCCTTCTTACTTAAAGACCAAGATGGCTTGTCTTCACGATGACCAATACGGGGGAGAGGGATATTTAAAATATCGTTCTTAATGTTAGGGTTAAACTTATTATTAATCATATTGCCATTCCATTTCCCATCCTCGCCAATAAGCGTGTCCACATTTTCATTAATACAAATTCCGGGTTGTTCCACAGGGTTAATAACACACTTTCCAACCCACCAATCATTAAGTATGTTAATACTTTTACCATTCCCGACATTCCATTTGATATTTTTCACAAGAGTTTCACGACATTTAAAAATACTTTTCCAAGTATGAGATGACTTATTACATTTCTTCCACATTCTAGGGTTTTGGTTAATTTTATACTTATTTCTTAAAACATCCGGCCATATAGACTTGTCGTTGTTCACGATTTTCCAACCCAATTTCATGACATTAGCATGGTTATTTAACGTACTCTTTCTTAGGCCCAGGCCTCCGTTAACTCTGGGACTACACACTTTATTCCAGCTAACAATGTGAACTTTACCCTTTTCATTACCATTTGTTCCCCACAGGAAGTTCCTATTGAGTCTATCAATCTCATTACAAGTCTTAACCGGAAGCATGATGTTCTGCATATTATAGTTTGGGATGGTAGAAGTAACAGATTGTATGAGCGTTTTTCTACCTGCTAGGGATAATAATTTGGATTTCCAACCCGAAAGTCTTTTTTGGATCTTGTTAACGATGTCTTTAAAGTGGGATTCCTTTTTTCTACCATGGATTAATCTAATACCAAGATAAGTTCCAAGGTCATTAGTAAGACTCATGCCCAGTAAGTGACTAATGTTAAGTGCCTCCCCCTTGGATAAGTTAGGGGACGCAAAGATTTTTGATTTAGAATAACTTATTCTTTGCCCAGAAACATAACAGAATTCCTCGAGTGTATCACTGACCGTTTGACATGAAAGTTTATCATTTTCAGTGAAAAGGATGATGTCATCAGCAAACAGAAGATGAGTAATGCGTGGACCTCCAGGTGAGGCCCTAATACCCAACCACTTATTGCATTTAACTTTATCTATTATCATAGCAGACAAATATTCCATGCACATAACGAATAGATAGGGGGAGAGCGGGTCTCCCTATCTGAGGCCTCTAGTCGGACTGAAACTAGGGAGGGGGGCACCATTCCATAAAATAGATGTAGTAGTATTTTTGACACAACTCAAGATTAAGCTGCATAAATCTTTGTCAATATTGAACCAGGTTAGGACTCCCTCCAGAAAGTCCCAGTCCACTCTATCATAGGCTTTTTCCAAATCAATTTTTATAATGTAACCCCCCAGGTTACCTTTAGTATTCATTAACGTGTGGATAATTTCCTGGGTGACACTAACATTATCAGAAGCTTGTCTCCCAGGGAGAAAACTCGCTTGGTGGGGGCTAATGTTACGGCTAAGAATCGGTCTAAGTCTATCAACAATAATTTTGGCGAGGATTTTATAAGAAACATTGCAAAGGGTAATAGGTCTAAACTGAGATATATTTTCAGGATTATCCACTTTAGGGATAAGGGTAATAAAGTTGTTATTAAATTCTTTAGGAAAATGCTTCTCCCTAAAACATTTTTGGCAAAAGTCGAAAATGTTTGTCGCAACTGTTTTCCAAAAATGTTGGTAGAAGATCGGTTGGACACCATCCGGTCCAGGGGCTTTAAGAGCTTTCATACTAAAAGTAGCTTTCTTAACCTCCCCCAATGAAATTGGGGTAGTTAAGAACATGTTGTCGTCCTCCACTAATTTCAATATGTCCAAATTACGCAATTGACTTTGAATATCATAATTAAATTCAGCTTTGAATAACTCCTTATAATATTGGTTTATATGATTAGAGATGATCTCCTCATTATCAATCCAATTCCCATTAATATTGAGTTTTTTAATATAGTTCCTCCTTCTCCTAATAATAGTAGAAGTATGAAAAAAATTTGTATTCCTATCACCTTCATTTAACCACTGGATTCTCGACTTTTGTTTCCATAAGCTTTCCTCATGATTAAGGAGAGTGTTAAACTCAGTCCGAAGATTGTTTTCAAGTATGGTAAGGTTATGGGAATATCACCTCTCTTGGGCCTTCTGGATGCCACTTAGACGCCTAAGTGTACGCTTTTTATTTTTAAAAATGTTATCAAAAATGTTTTCATTCCAATTTTTAATATTTTCAGTGCAAAACTGAACATTCGTAAATAGACTTACATTATTGACCCAATTAGAGTTAACAATATTATTGAAGTCTTCTCTGTCAAACCAGCAAGCAAGAAATCTGAACGGCTTAGGTAAGGTGCAATGTTTAGACATACCTTCCGTTCTGATGATTATAGGGCAATGATCGGATGCGGTCCGGGGAATGTTCTCAACGCTCGCATCAGGATGACTAAGGTTCCACTCCGCATTGGCCAAACCTCTGTCCAGCCTGATGAGGGTGTTAGCTAAACCCTTCCTGTTGTTGGTCCAAGTCAGCTTAGGTCCCGAACATCCCATATCAGTAAGCTTACATTTATTCATATTTTCCAGGAACCTGCTGGTCTTTTTATCCTACTTTTGATTCCCAAAGCATCTCTTCTCAGACTCATCCACGTGGTCATTGAAATCACCCGCCACCAACCACGGCAGATTAATATTCTCAGAAATATCAAATAGGTTATCCCACAATTTTCTGCGCAGACGCGGAATAGGGCTCGCATAGATCGCAGAAAAGACCCACTCTTCATAGTTATTTTTGGTAACCAGCAGGTGGATGGCTTGTTTAGTAGTGGAGAGGGTCTCCATGGTAATAGAGTTTGGGTTCCAAGTAACCCAGATACCCCCAGATCTACCCTCAGGTTCAGAAATTTCCCTATTAGTGAGTCCAAGACTGTCGAAAAATCCAACCAGATTCCCACTAGGTATTTGAGTTTCAAGAATAACAACAATATCAGGATTATAAATCCTTTTCAGTTCCCTAACAGTAGGTTTAAAGAGAGGTTTACCAGCCCCACGACAGTTCCAAATAATAGCAATCATTGACGGAGTATTTTGGATGAGAGAGTCTATGTCACTGATCTTCCACATACACGAGTTAGTAATTTCTTGGTGTACCTGTATGTCTCTGAGCTTCTCCTCTACAATTGCTGTGAATATCTTCCCGGTTCCCCATTCCTGTTCCAAGGTGTTGATTATGACCTTGGTTTTGGATATTTTCCAATTCACCTGGCAGATGACTGCTTCCTCCACATTCTCTACCAAATTGGTTAAGACTTCCCCCTCTGTCAGAATTAGGTTTTGTATTTGCACATCCCCTAAGAATGCGAGAGGAAATGGGAGGATCATTTTCGGTATGGTTTAAAGTTGTGCGTTCCTGGGCGTCAGTGGTATCAATGGCTGTATTATTGCTATTTAAATTTTTTCCGCTTCGTTTCTGTGTTACCACTGGCGGTAAATCACATATCTTTTGGAGAACGCTAACCGTACGGCTACTCATCTCAGAAGTTGACAAAGGATTTTCAATGTTGGGACTAGCGGACGAGATTGAGTGGTTTCTCCCAAGGCTACTGTTTGTCGTCAGGCCTACTTTAGACACATGGATGTCCTGTGCCGGTGGCGTGTAATTGTTTACAACTTTCCTCTTGGGTATCGGTTCTCGAGTTAAGCCAGTCTTTCCATTTAATTTCCTTACGTCACTTCCATTAAATGTTGTACCGTTATTGGCCACAGATGGCGCCCCGTTTCCTTTCCATTGCATATTTTTTGTACCTGCGTTCTCTTTCCCATTTGGTCTAACATTTTGAGACTGTACCCTGTCATTTCCATCATTGCGGAGAGCAGCGAATCTGTTGTTATTTCTTCCAAAATTTTCCTTAGTTCCAATTGAACTTACTTTGTTCCTCTCGTACCTATATTTCCTATTTCGTTGCACTAACATCCATGGGCCAAACTGCTCTTGATTTTTATCCACGTCAGCAAGGTTGCTATCATGGTTTTCCCCACTTGTATTTCTTTGTGCGTATCCGTTATCAGCAGGCCTGTCCGGCGCACCATGGTTTCCAGTCGTCGGTTTCTCCGATGTTTCCCTTGAAGCCTGTTTAGGTGCGTGTAGTGGACAGAACTCAGTTTTGTGTCCAATTTTGCCACATTTAAAGCATATATATGGTAGGAATTCATATTCCACTCTATATTTTCTACCATCAAGCATATAACATGGGATTAGTGGCTTCGCAAGATCCACTTCGATACAAATTCTTGCATATTTCCCCCTGGTAGAAGAGATGGAATTGAAATCTGTTTTTATTGGTCTTCCCAGTTTGCTGCCAATTTGGAATAGAGCTCTTTCATCAAACCACTCAATAGGGAGGCGGGGCAGTCTAACCCACAGGGCTGTAGTAACATGGTTTTCTTCCAGCGGGTTAAAGTTTGGAACCCATTTTCGGACAATTACGTAGTGGTTATTAATCACCCATGGTCCACCTGTTAGAACATTATAGTAATCTTCTTTCATCATAAACTTGAAAAGGAAATGTCCTTCCTCTGAGTCCACGATTTCATAGTCTCCCTGTAGATTCCAAAGTGAAGGAACCCTAGCATTCAACACTTTGAACCCAATATTTCTACCAAGGAGACTAACAATTACACTGTCACTCCACTTTTTCCTTAGCTTTTCCACGTGTTTCTGTGGGATAGAGATCACAGGGCACAATGGGTCTTCCTCTTCCACCGGTTTGGCATTGAGGTCCATGGGGCTAGAGATATTGTCATGCACTTCCTCCATGTCGTCATCGGACCACGAACAGTTTTCACCATCAAAGAATATGTCAGCATTTTGCTTCTTACTCACCACTTCCTTATATGATAACATCTTTTTAGGTTGATCAGCAACCTCACAGCCATGAATCGTGTGTGTTTGAGTTGGCATGGTTGAGCAATCATCCATCATCAAGTTAGCATTTGTCTCAGACATATTTAGGCTGTCCACCATAATAGTATTGGTATTCTCATAGGTTTCCAGTTCCATGTCGACGAGGGTTTCATGGTTGTCTTTTTGTTTCTTTGTACTTCTTAGGAGAAGGTCTTCTTCCTCTTTTGAGTCACTGGTAGTCAGGGGTGGGAGGGCTCGACCACGTTTGCCCCCCTCCAATAAGGAAGCTTCCGAATGCATAGCCTGAGCACCATGCATGGTGAAGATGGAGGTCTAAACAGTAGATGCTAGTTTGTTGCTAGATGGAGGTCTAAACAGTAGATGCTAGATGTTATACCAGTAGATGCTCGGAACTAAAACAAATGTTCACCGATTCGGATGACCACAAATTTGATGACACGTCACCCAACTTCATTGCTTGAAAATTAATCACGAAATTTTTACCTCATTTAACGTTTTGTTTAGTTCGCTATAATATTTTAGATGAATTTTTATTATCACAAAAATAATTATCATAAATTTTTTCATCAGGATTCTAAATTCTTTCACACTGTTTGATTAAGCAATGGATTTTGATTCGGAATCAAAATTTTATATTTGATTCATACATGAAAAATGATATGATAATGTATAATATATATCAATAATACCCTTTAGCTTATATATATATATATATATATATACACACACACGCACGTATATATACACAATATTATGATTCACTATTTATAAAAAAAAATCAATATTTAAAAAATATAATAATTTATTGTATATATGTGTATTATATTGTAAGTTAATCAAATTAATTGTTACATGAGTAGAAAAAAACGCCTAAATAAAATTTATTCGATTTTAAATTTTATACAAACCGAGATAATAAAATTGTCTAATAAATATTTAGGCCTGATTGGTAGTTTTTATAATTTAATATTTTTAAGGGCATTTTTGTCTTCACAATTTTTTTTGTAAGGATTCCCATGGGAAAGTAAGAATCCCATCTATATTTGATGGATTTTTATTCCACTCACTTTCCCACAACGGAAGTAATCTGATTCCATTTGGGTGCACATTCCCCTTCAATTTAACCTCACACCAAACGCAGCAATCTTACACTTTTTCAGGAATGTTTGGAAAGAATCAGATTCCACTCCATTTTACCACGAACCAAACGGGGCCTAAAATTAAGCTAGCATGGATGTCACACGATTCGTGACCGAATTTATTTATTTTTTTTAGCAATTCAATCTATCTATTAAGGAAATTTGACGAAATATTTTAACAAATAATTTTATCTGAAGAGTTATAGGACTTTGTTGGGGTAAAAACTTCTTGTTGAAGCCAACTTCAAGTTAAAAATTGATTCATTTTAACTCTTACTCGGTTATGATAAAAAAATAAAATCATAACAGAACAACAATAATTATGATAGAAATTAACTAGTTAAGTAAAAAACAAATTAAAAAAGTTCCCCAACCCGAAATTAAAATAATATTTTAAACTCCTTTTGGTTAGGATTAAAAAATAGAACAACAATAACATACAATCCAGCTTTGCCTAAATGGAAGATATACCAAAAAATAAAGGGATAAAAAATATTTTTTTTGTAAACATTCTAACGTCATATGTATTTTAAAACAAGAGGACGTGCTTTACAATTTAGGGTAGAACATAACTCAATAGACTTAAATATGAAAAGCAGTGTATTACATAAAACACAATGTATGCAAATCACAACTAAATTATTTGCAATATAATATATAAACCAAGAATTTTCCAAGATGACAGTTATCCATATGCAAGGTGCTCCGGGCAGCTGAAATAAGCGAAGATCCTTGCACTCTTTTATCCAGTCCAGCATAAACTACTTATGTCGACTATAAATACGTACTCACTAAAGCAAAGTAAAGAACAACAATGTCATTATCAAAACTACGAACAAATCGTAACATTAAAATCATTGAACCATGAATGTATCAACTCTAAAAAAATGATAAAACGCATATTTACTAAAATATATTTATGGTGAGAAACAAATGTAGTTCATACAAAATCAATGAAGAATTACCTCACATCACTTTTAATGTCTCGAATTGGGAATTCTCTGTACAACCCCTTAAATAGAGACAATGAGAAATAGAAAGAAATTGAATCCACCACATAAAGGAGATCAACAAAAACTCTTATAAATTTAACAAAATAGAGACATAGAGAGGTAAGAAGAAATTTCACAGTAATGGAGAGAGAAAGAGAGAGAGAATGGGGTGTATTACCTATTTTTTCTACACATTTAGTCTGTCGGTTAATAAGAAAAGGATCAAGCTCTGAAACTGTTCAATAGGTAAAAGAGTATTGACGGAGGAAATGAGTTAATAGGAGATACATCCACTAAAAAGTTACAATATTAAAAGCTGAGAGAGATTAGGTAAGAGATGTACTAAATATTTGTAAAAATCAAAGAGACAGATGTATATACGAGCTGATGAGAGAGAAATCATATAAGAATAGAATAATTATGAATGACACGTGCCAATATGAGGTTAAACCAGGCTACAACCTTAGTTATATACTGAAGATAAGTTTTAGGAATTTTCTTTTGCACTTGATATTATTAGAAAATATATTTACTTTAATAAATCTCATTATAAAATATCTAATAAATATTTAATGTTTATGGGACTTACGCATAATATTTAGTGAAGATTTAATACATCTTATCTTATACTAAATTAAAAAGTATGTAAAATATAAATTATCTCTTTTTATCACAAAAGATCAAATAATCACAAAAGATACCATTATTACGAAACTCACCTCCATATCAACCACTTCTCTCTCTCTCTTTCTCTCTCACTCTCTCTCTCTCTCTCGCCTTGTCGTTCTTTCACATGTTTTCCAAACAACCCAACTCGGTTTCTCTCTCATTTCCTTACCATAGTCTGTTAAGTTCATCTTCCATCTCCATTAATGTTGGTGTTAATTCCTTTCTACAACCGACTCCTCTCTTTCCCTCCCTCATTCTTTATAAAAATGATCTTCATTCACTACCTATTTACCTCACACACACTCTCGCTGATATCGTCTCCATCCATAAAGATTTTGAATCGGTAGTCTTATCTTCATACATATAAGTTTATTTTTTTAAGGCAAAATGCCCAAATATAAAACCCCAAAACCCTCTATATCTCTCTTGAAACGCTTTTTATTGTGTTTTAGTGACGGAATCATAAAAAATAGAGGTGTCATTGATGTTACTTACGACAAGCTAAAGAAAATAGGGGTGAGGTACAAGTGTCTAAATATTTTGGTTTATTGTCTTTGTGGCTTCTTTGATTTTAGACAAGCACGTCATAAATGGTATAAGGGTAAGTTAGATATTACCTCGATTTACAATACTTGATGCGTAGTTTATTCATTTGTATTTATTGGCCTCTACCTTATTTGGGTGTATCGTCTTTACAGGTTATTGTTTCATTGCTTATATGTGTATGCAAATATGTACGCTTATGATTAGGAATCACAATTTACGTTCCCTTCTATTTTTTCTTCTTTTTTTTCATCTGATGTTATTTTGTTGTATTAAATGTTAATGGGTTGTTACTTTTATTTATTTATGACTTTGTTTGTACTTATGGCATGGACTTTATTTGTATGCTTTATTTTGTTTGGTTGATACCCGCACACACGTTCATATTTACTTGTTTGGAAAACTGGTCATGATTGTATCCATATTTGTAATACCCCGTAATTTTTAATGACTTTTAAAATGAGTTATATTTTAAATTAATGGATTAATTGGATTTTATAATTAATTAATTCATTTGGGTTTTATCCGAATGGTGGATATTAAAATGTATGATTCTGTATATTACTTAAATACATTTAGGTAATATGTGAATGTGATGATTATTGATAATTGTTGTTCGGTAATTTGGATTTTTAGTCAGACGCGGTATGGGACGTGTCGGGACTAATTTGTTAAATTAAAAAGGAAAGCTAAGAACGGAGAGTCCATTAGGGTTAAAAAGTTATAGGATGTTAAGAACGGCTATAGGAGGTGTGAGGGAGAGCTAATTCCAAGAGAAAAGGGCCAAGATAACACCACCTTGCACAATCACCACCACCATCGTGTAGATCGGGACAAGGGGAACACACCCATACCAACATCACCAACGGATCAGACCGTCATATTCGAGGCAAGTGTTTATTATTTGCTTTCTTTTAGCAATAATCCTACTCATGTTAGTGTAGGTGAAATTAATCATGATTTACATATGAATTGGGTGAAAAATGGAGATTTAAATTATGATTAAGGATTGGTTTAATTAGTAGTTTAAAGTCCTCCATGTATTTAGAGGATTAATCACGGAATTGGATTATATATTGATGAACGAATCTGGATGTATTAAGTTCTTTAATTGAAAATTTGGAAACTAGGGTTCATATGAATTAATTTGGATATTTTATTTAATTATGATGTTTAATGACGAATTAATGATCCTAGGATGTTGGGAATGATTTATAATCTGTTAGGTGTTGATGGGTATTGATGACGAGGCGTTGGGTGTTGAATCTTAGAGGTTTTTAGGTCCAAAAATGGTAGAAAACGCTGAAATTTGGTGAAGAAGACGAAACAGTGGGTCTCACGCGAAGTCGCGTGAAGTGGTTCAAACGAGATGGGGATCTCGCGCGAAGTGGTTTGAATGACATGTGGAAATGGTTCAAACGATATGTCATTCTGGTTCGAACGACATGCCATTCTGGTTCGAACAACATGTCATCTGGTTCGAGCGACAGAAGGAATTTTTGGGAATTTTCTTAGAGTCCTGTTTTAAGTTTACCGGTTTATTGGAGTGAGAGAAACTGCCAAATAGTAAATTTAAATAAGATGAAATTTCGAGAAAGTATGTGAGAATAAATACTTTAATTATTTCGGTATAGAGAGAATATACCTTGGATATTACGAGAGAGATAGTGATCTAAATATTTATATTATACGTAGATGTGAGATTAAAATACATATGAAGAGTATATATGTAGGTTGAAGAAATACCTATAAATTATAATAGGATGTGTGTATGCCTATTATGGGAAATTATTGTTAAGAGCACTAATGGGTGATAACCCGGGGGTGCAAGAACCTTATAGTTAAGCGCACTAATGAGTGATAACTTGGGGGTGCAGAAATTCTATTGTTAAGTATACTAATGGGTGCTAACCCGGGGGTACAAGTATGATTATTGTTAGGCGCACTAATGGGTGATAACCAGGGGTGCTGGATTATTATTGATATGTGCATTAATGGGTGTTAACCCGAGGATGCAGGATTCTCTTGATAGGCGCACTAATGGGTGATAACCCGGGGGTGCTAAATTATTATTGATAGGTGCATTAATGGGTGTTAACCCAGGGATGCAGGATTTTCTTAATAGGTGCACTAATGGGTCTTAGCCCGGGAGTGCAGGATTAGTGTATATATATATATATTGTGTGATTTTTATTAGGGGTGAGACGTGGTGGGTATGTTTCGTTCTCATTTTCGGGGAGGAACTATGACCGCTTCCCATACGTTGTGATTTGGTTTTTACTAAGTCGATGTGAGAGTCCGACCGCTGGTACCCAGGATGATGTGTGAGTAATTCCCTGAAAGATGATAGCATTGAGAGAGTGCATCCATTGAGTTATAGCTATGGGGGATGGTTATTATACTTATATAGTGTGTGATGTATAAGTATGGATATACTTGATATGTATAGTATATTGTATATATATATATATATATATATACGGACATAATAAATAATGGAATGTGAGATAAATTCTGAATATTTCGTGAGTATAAAATTCCGAATAAAATAGGGTTATACGTATATAAAGATGAGAATATTATATACGAGGTTAATAACACTAAAACGTGCATTGTGTAATTAACTAGTGAAACCTATTCATGATGTAAGGATGAATCATAAGTGAGAGATTATAATTTATAAGCTCAGGTGATAGCTTAGAATATTTTATAAAGAATGAATAAATTGATATTCTCCTTCCGGTAGATTTATATCCGGATTTATATGAGTATGAATCATAGGTTCTAATGAGAACTATATATATCTACGGGATTTTATAATATGTGTTATGTATCGAGGGCCTAATAGATCTCGACGATCAACATTGTCATATAGTAATGTATTGGGGGGGTTCCTTGTTTGAATTTTGCTTCCCGAGATACCTCACGCACGAACGTAGCACAATGTTGGGAATGGAGAGAAGTTTAGTCCTTAGTACTTGGGTTTATGAAAACTTTTAGAAGATGGGTGAAATGAATTAGTTAGGCATAGTAGCTTAACTAGGTTGTTTAAAAGGTATGCGATAGTTGTGCACTATTAGAAAAGGGGTGAGGGGTATCTCATGAGAGTGCGATACCAATTTAAATATGAGAGATATTATATTTTAAAATATGGATTTTAAGAACTTGCTAAAACATTGTCAAAACTCGGTTCTTACCTGTTTTTCTATTTTCCTCTCTTGCTATGTATATTAGGTGTTCAGACACAAGGGACGCTTGGATGCTGATTCCTTCGAGTCAGATGTTTGCTATAGCAGCTATAGATGCAAGCAGGTTTATTGTAGATGCTTCTATCATTGAGATCAAGATAGGAGGTATTGTAGAAACATTCGGGTTGATGGCCCAACTGTACTCATTTATTCTTTTATCGCCTTTTAGTGTGGCATTCGATTTTGTTGTATTATTGTACCGAGTGTTCGGTTATTTTATTTTATTTCATTTTAGTTGCTGCATATAAAGTGTTGTAATTGTTTTAGTTGGATGGTTTGGTTTAAAAAGATTAGTTAATTAAAATTTTGACGCCAGCTTAATAGGTTATTAGTAATTAAATTGGTTTTCGACAGTGATGCTGAGAATGAACCATGTGAGACTCCTGTTTTAATTTGGTATAAAAAAGGTAAAAGAATGAATAAAGTGTGATACCACTTCAGGTATATGAACACCCGGATTTATGTGATTACGATTAATAGGTTATAACGAGAACTAAATATATACATACGAAATAGGTACTCTGTTATTATGAATGAGTACTCCAAATTTTATGAATTATTCGGAGATGGGCAAATACATTAGTTAGTCAAGGTAGCTTAACTAGGTTGTTTAAAAGGTATGTGATAGTTGTGCACTATTAGAAAAGGGGTGAGGGGTATCTCATGAGAGTGCGATACCAATTTAAATATGAGAGATCATATTTTAAAATATGGATTTTAAGAACTTGCTAAAACATTGTCAAAACTCGGTTCTTACCTGTTTTTCTATTTTCCTCTCTTGCTATGTATATTAGGTGTTCAGACACAAGGGACGCTTGGATGCTGATTCCTTCGAGTCAGATGTTTGCTATAGCAGCTATAGATGCAAGCAGGTTTATTGTAGATGCTTCTATCATTGAGATCAAGATAGGAGGTATTGTAGAAACATTCGGGTTGATGGCCCAACTGTACTCATTTATTCTTTTATCGCCTTTTAGTGTGGCATTCGATTTTGTTGTATTATTGTACCGAGTGTTCGGTTATTTTATTTTATTTCATTTTAGTTGCTGCATATAAAGTGTTGTAATTGTTTTAGTTGGATGGTTTGGTTTAAAAAGATTAGTTAATTAAAATTTTGACGCCAGCTTAATAGGTTATTAGTAATTAAATTGGTTTTCGACAGTGATGCTGAGAATGAACCATGTGAGACTCCTGTTTTAATTTGGTATAAAAAAGGTAAAAGAATGAATAAAGTGTGATACCACTTCAGGTATATGAACACCCGGATTTATGTGATTACGATTAATAGGTTATAACGAGAACTAAATATATACATACGAAATAGGTACTCTGTTATTATGAATGAGTACTCCAAATTTTATGAATTATTCGGAGATGGGCAAATACATTAGTTAGTCAAGGTAGCTTAACTAGGTTGTTTAAAAGGTATGTGATAGTTGTGCACTATTAGAAAAGGGGTGAGGGGTATCTCATGAGAGTGCGATACCAATTTAAATATGAGAGATCATATTTTAAAATATGGATTTTAAGAACTTGCTAAAACATTGTCAAAACTCGGTTCTTACCCATTTTTCTATTTTCCTCTCTTGCTATATACGTATATATATTAGATGTTCAGACACAGGGGATGCCTGGATGATGATTCCTTCGAGTCAGACGTTTGCTATAGCAGCTGTGGATGCAAGCAGGTTTATTTTAGACGCTTCTATCATTGAGATCAAGATAGGAGGTATTGTAGAAACATTCGGGTTGATGCCCCAACTGTACTCATTTATTATTTTATCGCCTTTTAGTGTGGCATTCGATTTGGTTGTATTATTGTACCGAGTGTTCGGTTATTTTATTTTATTCCATTTTAGTTGCTGCATATGAAGTGTTGTAATTGTTTTACTTGAATGGTTGGTTTAAAAAGATTAGTTAATTAAAATTTTGACGCCAGCTTAATAGGTTATTAGTAATTAAATTGGTTTTCGACAGTGATGCTGAGAATGAACCATGTGAGACTCCTGTTTTAATTTGGTATAAAAAAGGTAAAAGAATGAATAAAGTGTGATACCACTTCCGGTATATGAACACCCGGATTTATGTGATTACGATTAATAGGTTCTAATGAGAACTAAATATATACATACGAAATAGGTACTCTATTATTATGAATGAGTACTCCAAGTTTTATGAATTATTCGGAGATGGGCAAATACATTAGTTAGTCAAGGTAGCTTAACTAGGTTGTTTAAAAGGTATGCGGTAGTTGTGCACTATTAGAAAAGGGGTGAGGGGTATCTCATGAGAGTGCGATACCAATTTAAATATGAGAGATATCATATTTTAAAATATGGATTTTAAGAACTTGCTAAAACATTGTCAAAACTCGGTTCTTACCCATTTTTCTATTTTCCTCTCTTGCTATATATGTATATATATTAGGTGTTCAGACACAGGGGATGCCTGGATGATGATTCCTTCGAGTCAGACGTTTGCTATAGCATCTGTGGATGCAAGCAGGTTTATTTTAGACGCTTCTATCATTGAGATCAAGATAGGAGGTATTGTAGAAACATTAGGGCTGATGGCCCAACTGTACTTGTTGATACCAAATTTATTCTGCTGACGTGGACCAATTATGTGGAGACATGTGTCAATCTACATGGCACTCGCAAACATTTTTTTGAACAACACATTGACTTCGAGGAACTCAACCTCCCCGACCAACTCCGATGCTCCGAGCAACAAGTGTTCTCCGAGGAACTCTACTGTACCGAGCTACTTAGGCGGTCCGAGCTGCATCTCGTACAGAGCATTCATATCCGGATAATCAAGAGGATGACTGCGTATTAAATGCTCATTATTATCACACAGACGCATGTGCCTATTGGACAGTTATGTATTATTCTTTCATTTGTACCGCCTCAAGGCTATAAATACATTGTAACCTCCTCATTAGCGGGGGACTCGAAATGTATTGGTAAACCCATTATCGAGAATTCTGCAAACAGTCAACAATAATACAAACAATGGACGTAGGCCATTTTTTTCAAGGCTGAACCACTTTAAAAATCTCTTGTCTTATTTATTTTTATCTGTGATTAAAGAATTAGGTCAAATCTAGTTTTTTACATCAACAGATTGGCGACGTCTGTGGGAAACGACTGTAATTATCTTTTTTCACTAAAATAATTCATCACCAATGGCTGATAATCCTGAATCCAGTAATCGAAAAGCTGAAAACCCCCCAAATCCATCCACTCCTCCAAGTGTCCAAGATCTGGCTAGAATAATGGCTAATTTAGCTCAGGGCCAGACCGCCATGCAAGAAACCATGCGACAACTCCTACAAACTATCCAGGGTGGAGCACCCGCCCAGTCAGGACAACGAAGCATTCAGAGAAATAATCGATTGCCTTCATCACGAACTAGACGAACACCACTCCCAGAAGAATCTCATTCGAGACGCACCGATTCATATCGTACTGAGAGATCCAATGATCCTTCTTATCGTCCTGGAAGGACTTCCTCGGTACGAGCTACAAACACTCAACAAAACGTCACTCTATCTCCAGAAAGGACCAGTGCTCTTGAAAAATTGAGTAGAGTTTCTCCCTTTGATCGTTTGGGTCCTAGGAGGAATAAAAGTCCCTCTAAGATGGTGTCGAGGAACTCTCAACGATCCTCTGATTTAAAGGAAGGTTCTGCCCAATCCCGACCAGCTGCTCGTCGTGAAAGATCCCAAGAGGCAAATTCAACACGATCAGTTGCTCGGACCAATAGGCCCGAGGAGGGAAATGATGCATGGAAAGGCTCTATTCAGAGGTTGGAGGATAGACTAGGGGAAATGGCTAACGCAAAAAATCCTCTACAAAGAACTTTTGTCCAAGGGACACCTTTTATCCAAGCAATTGTGGATTTTTCCACACCATCAAAGTTCAAAGCACCTGCTGTGACACCAAAATATGATGGAAAAACCGATCATGTCCTTCATATAGAACAATACCAAGCTGCTGCTAATATATATGCTGTTCCAGACGAGATGCGATGCAGGGCGTTTTTAGGAACTCTCACTGGATCTGCTCAAATATGGTACAACAATCTTCCTCGAATAAAAATTGTAACTTTCTTTCAACTGGCCGAGCTCTTTATTGGAAACTTATGTTTTGGAGCAAAACCAGTTAAACGAGTAGCACACTTGTTAAGTGTTAGACAAAAAGCAGGTGAGAGCACCAGGGATTATATTACTCGTTTCAATAACGAGAAGCTCGAAGTTATTGATTACGAGGAAAAGACAGCAATTACTGCTTTGATGAGTAGATTATTGCCAAATAAATTGTACTACACTTTGGCCAAAGATCCACCTAGGACCATGTCAGAATTAATGGCAAAAGCATCCAAAATCATGAATGCCGAGGACGCTATGGCTGCAAAGAAGAGCATGGACACTAAGGAGACCAAAGTTGTGGCCGAGAAGATTGAGAAGAAGGATCAGAAGAATAATGGACGCAAGTATTATCAGTAGTAGGGATTCCTGTATAAATGAAGTTTTCTTCAGTATGAATAAAGTGTTGAAGTTTTTATCTAATCCTCTCATTTTGATGAAATTTTTTCGGAGTATTAGTGCTACACACTACGCATCAATTTCAGAACAAAAATCCTCCCAACTACGATTGGTCGGTCCACCAACTACGGTTGGTTGGTCCACCAACTACGGTTGGTCGGTAAAATAAACCCTCCCAACTACGGTTGATCGGTCCACCAACTACGATTGGTCGGTAAAATAAACCCTCCCAACTACGGTTGGTCGGTCCACCAACTACGTTTGGTTGGTAAAATACCCTCCCAACTACGGTTGGTCGGTCCACCAACTACAGTTGGTCGGTAAAATAAATCCTCCCAACTACAGTTGGTTGGTCCACCAACTACGGTTGATCGATAAAATAAACCCTCCCAACTACGGTTGGTCGGTCCACCAACTACGATTGGTCGGTATAATAAACCCTCCCAACTACGGTTGGTCGGTCCACCAACTACGATTGGTCAGTAAAATAAAATCCACCGACTCCGGTTGGTCGAAAATAATTATTTAAGCAATATCATGGGATGGAAGTCGTTTCGTGGCTTATAATTAAAAAGTGATTAGTCACTATAATAAAAAAATAAAACAGAATTTCTTTACGTATGGCATATCAAATTACCACCAACTCTAAGTTGGTCGGGAAAAAAAATATCACCAACTCCGATTGATCATCATATAATTATTACAAACTCGGAATGGTCAACAATAATTTTTTACCAACTCCAGTTGGTCGGCAATTAAAAATAACACAGGACATTTTTGTTTCCTTACAAGATATACCTACACATTCATCAGAGAATAAAATAGATATTTTATAAAATAATGACAATCAAGATTGCAGAGAAAACCAAAAGTTCCTTCATTAAAATCAGAACATATTACATAGAGGACAAATTACATATTACATCAAAAATCCTATTCTACTGCCTTTTTCCCTTCTGCCTTTGAAACAGGCTCTACTCCAGCAGGAGGATCGTCTAAGGCGTAAGGAGAGTTTATGAAGTTCAGATCTCTGAGCATCGTGACATTTATTACTAACGGCCGATCAAGTAAGTGCTCCGAGCGAGATATCTTAAAATTAGAATGAAGACTGTAGTCGCTAAGATACTTTGAGATCAGACACTGAGGAATTGCCTGAGCAGGAATCCAACTCATGTCAAGCTTAAATGGAGGCACTGGCAAATCAAGCAACCCAAGATCATAATAGTCCCACAAATAATGGCCCTGCTCCAACTTTAACACCCCCAGCGCATTCAACCATCCTTGCTTGTAACCCTCGTTATTTGAATACTGGATCCGATCATCGAGGTGATAAAGGGCTTCATTATATCCAGCCATCCAAAACTCTTTGGGATGTTTGTGAAATTGAAAGGTCAACCGCTCTAGTTGCTCGTGGAGGTTCTTCACTAAAAGTTCTTTATTTTCCGAGGCAGAGATTTGTGTAGAGAGTTGCTCATCGAGGTTCAAAATATTTTTGGACATCTCAGCTAATGCTTGATTCTTCACCACCAACTCGAATGCTTGATTCTCCAAAGCTGCTTGAGTTCTTGCCTCTTCAATAATAACCCGAGCAGATCTTGCTCGTCCCTGAGAAGTTCTTGCTCGTCCACGAGCAGATGTAGAGGGTCTAATTCTCTTTAAAGTTTCCAATTCGTCTCTAAAATTGGCATTTTCAACCTCCAAAAATGAGAAACCTTCGTCATTCACAGGGACCAAAGCTCCCGAGGTAGATGCTGCAGATTTCAGTTGGGATATCTCTCCTCGCAAGTTATTATTTTTCTGCTCCAGCAGTTTCGTGATCTGCCTATGCTCTTAAACCTCGATCTTTAAAGTCCTCTCCTTAATATCATAAGCAGCGACTAACTTGTCATATCCTTTGTCAGCATTTAGTTGCTGATACTTTTTCTCATACCCCTGACACAAAAGGCAGAAGATTAATTATATTTTTGCTGAAGTTCCTCGATGATACCCCAGAGATCTTCAATCATCTCATAGTATGCCACATTATTGGCAACTGAACGGTCGAGCAAGCACTTCAAATATTGATAGGCTTCGACTGCTCATTTCGAAGTGTCTAGACCAAGGATGTCGATGATTTGAGCTTCACTCAAGTCAACATGGCCAACTTTGAAGTAGTCATTGCATTTTTTCATCAGTTCAGTATCGTGAGCTGACAAGAGCTCCATTCTAGCCATAAACTAGTAAAGAAAATAGACAAAAAAAAAATCAATAAAGATGCAAATAGAGAAAGTAGAAGAAAAAGTCAATGTGAATAGCCAAAATTACATTCAACAAAAAAATAAAAAGCAAAGAGAAAGGTCCGAACAACTCTAAACCTTCTCCTTGCTTCCTAAGACTTCCTCGGGAGGCTTGAACGAAGAAGTAGGTTGCTCGGAAGGCAGAGAAAGCTGATCGGTGGACATGTTGGTTGGTTGGGGCTGCTCGTAGCGAAGTTCAACAGTAGGGACTTGATCCCCAATCTTCATTGAATACTCTTCAGAGGCAACTTCGTCCTCTTCTTCTTCTCCAGGAGAAGGAGGAGGACCATGAACATGGCGTTGAAAAAGTTTAGAACTCTCAGAGACCTTTAACTCCTGCAAAGCAGTAATCCATCTATCCCTGAAGTATTTAACACTAGCAAACTCCATCTGGGAAGACATGACAGCTAGACTTTTATTCCATCCCTTGTCCCAGACAGTGCTAAAGGACTTTTTAACTGCAAGTTTTCTTTTGGCTTTCTCTGAGGAAATCCTCTCAGTATGAAGTTCCTCGGCAGCCTTCATCTTCCCTTCTATCTCCTGCCTTTGACGATCAACGTCACGAAGTTTAACAACTTCCTCTTCAGATTTCTTAAGCTTGTTCTCAAGCTCTTCAGTGCTCTTGAGCTTTTCCTCAAGCTCAGTATTTTTCTTCTCAAATTCTTTCACTTTCCTCTCCAACTCCTGGGAGGTCTCCACAGCACGATATTTTTCTTGCTCGATGGATTTGAGTCGTTTTTCCCAGGCCTCTTTATCTTCTTCATATTTCTGACGAGAGTCCTTTAAGGAATAATTCAGACCTACGAAAGTTTCCTCCATACCTCCCGAGGAGCTCGAAGCTTTAATAGCTTCATCCTTTTTTAGAATAGTGTTGAAACAGGTTACCAGCTGGAAAAAGAAAATAATTGTAAGTCAGTGCAGGGACATAACATTGAAAAATGAAAGTTTAGACTAGTAATACTTACTGAAGCAATATGTTGAGTAGCCAATGAAGTGACCCTGTCACGAGAAAGACTGTCTTCAATGCCTTGGATCTCTGAGATAATCCAAGACTTCACCGAGCTCATGGCAGAGCTCGGAGCAACAAAAGTGGGAATACCACTTCCAGCAGTTAAAGACTGAGAGATAGATTGAACCGGTTTACCCGAGGAACTTTTCTTCAACCTCCTCATAGGAGCAGGAACATTCTCAACCAAGGATGTTGTATTGGTTGGTGATATAACGATAACCTCACTGGGTGGATCAACAATAATATTGCTCGGAGCCACTGGGGGCTTCTCGACAATCTGCTTAGCAACAACAGGAGGGGATGCATCAATATTTCTCGTCCCTTCTTCTGGGACATTCGGCTCATTTTCTTCGCCTCTCCATTAGTAGAGGCAGACTTATCAAAGAAGGCAGGAGCTCTTCTTCTCTTTATTCTGTCACTCAGAGGAATATTTGATTCAGGGGAAGAACCTTCAGAAGCTGGTATTGGGTCGATGTCACCTACCACTGGACGAGCAGTAAAAGACGAAGTGTAGCTCTTGTATTGCAACAAGTACGAGGCTGATCTGATATGTACGTCAGCAACAGTTTGGTGCAAACTCCAGATAAGTTTCAAGTGTCTCAAATTGACATCAGTCTCTTTGGGGGATTTTCTTTTGCTGTCAACTACAAATAAACAAAAAATAAAATGTCAATGACGCATTTTATCAAACACAAAGAAAACACAATCTCAAAAATAAAATAAAATAAAAACAACCTATCCCATTGCCATAGGGAGGGCATCTAGGACCCTGATACACATCATTTCCATTTAATGGAGCATGTTGCCAATTTTTCATAACAACTCCATGCTCGAAGTAATCCCTGTTGGCATCTGGGAGATTGACAACTAAAGCCCTATTTAAAAACCTAGTTTTTAAATAAAAAGTACTATCGCTGACAACCCGTCTATAACAAAACATAATTTCTGGAATTCTTAAACGAGTTCCATGAATTTGATTTAACCTATGAACTCCATTAACTATTCTCCAAGTGTTTGGCGCTATTTTTGCAGGAACAACATCAAAAAACTGACAGAACTCCAAACATAAAGGATTTGGATGAAAAGAAAAGTCGCATTCGGCCACAAAGAGACTAGGGAACCAATGTCCCTCAGTCAGACGAAAATAGTCAGAAGGTTCAGAAAGTTCTTCCAAAGTAACCCATGAAGGAATAGAAAAATCAGAGCGAAACTTATCAAGCGACTCAACAAGGTAAACCATGATGAACAGAGAAAATGAAAAATAAGGAAGAAGATCTTACAGGAAAAGGGTGGATCAGTTGACAACGAACAATGGAAGAAATGAACGCACAAGATAGAGAGGAAGCAAAGAAGTTCTAAGATGCAGATTTAAAAAAGTAAAAGACGATCCAATTTTCTGAAGCGTTTAAATACTTTACCTCGGGAATAGAGAAAAACAATGATTACCAGGATGGACGATTGCGTATCCGGCGGCTAAAAAGAAGAAAAGGGCATAAAAACGAAGCGGTTATGGGAATTCAAAATATTTATAAAGACTGATACTGTGCATTTATAAAGGAGTTGTATACGACGAATGCTTTCCTAAAACCATACAAACTAAAAATCTAAGCAGCAGAATGTCCCATACTTTTCTTCAACATCAAACTACGAAACATTGGGGGCTTCTGTTGATACCAAATTTATTCTGCTGACGTGGACCAATTATGTGGAGACACGTGTCAATCTACATGGCACTCGTAAATATTTTTTTGAATAACACATTGACTCCGAGGAACTCAACCTCCCCGACCAACTCCGATGCTCCGAGCAATAAGTGTTCTCCGAGGAACTATACTGTACCGAGCAACTCATGTATACCGAGCTACTTAGGCGGTCCGAGCAACTTAGGCGGTCCGAGCTGCATCCCGTACAGAGCATTCATATCCGGATAATCAAGAGGATGATTGCGCATTAAATGCTCATTATTATCACACAGATGCATACGCCTATTGGACAGTTGTGTATTATTCTTTCATTTGTACCGCCTCAAGGCTATAAATACATTGTAACCTCCTCATTAGCGGGGGACTCGGAATTTCTTTGTAAACCCATTATCGAGAATTCTGCAAACAGTCAGCAATTATACAAACAGTGGACGTAGGCCATTTTTTTCAAGGCTGAACCACTTTAAAAATCTTTAGTCTTGTTTATTTATATCTGTGATTAAAGAATTAGGTCAAATCTAGTTTTTTACATCAACAGTACTCAATTATTCTTTTACCGCCTTTTAGTGCGACATTCGATTTGATTGTATTTTATTGTACCGAGTGTTCGATTATTTTATTTTATTTCAGTTGTTGCATATAAACTGTTGGGATTGATTTATTTGAATGGTTTGGTTAAAAAGATTAGTTAATTAAATTTTTGACGCCAGCTTAATAGGTTTAGTAGTAATTAAATTGGTTTTCGACAGTGATGCTGAGAATGAACCATGTGAGACTCCTGTTTTAATTTGGTATAGGATTGATCACCCGGTATTTTATTAGGCGGGGTATCACACGACCCATCCTGGTTCGATTCTCGGGTTAGTATCAAAATCGAACCAAACCGAACCGTGTGCACCCCTAGTATCAAGGTGGTGGTTGTCTATGGAGGGGCCCCAATTTCACTGAAGGTTTTTGTCATTAGTGATGTTAATTTTAATTTATCTTTCCAGTTTTGATTAAAGATCAGATTTTGTTGAGATGGGGAAAACACATAGCTTTTTTTTCACCCAGCTTAAAACCCATTTAAGCATGTATTTTGTTTCTTTCTTCAGTCAATATAAGTATGAAGGCTTTTTATTTTTAACCTTTTTTATCTCATCTAAACACAATGTCACCAAGGTGTTGTATAATGTGCATATTGTGTTCAAGAAATAAAAAAATCATTTATTTGTTAATTGTATCCGGTTACTCAACCTTTATATCTAATCTTTTTTTATTTGTCTTATACAGATTTCTCAAACATTCCAGAGTATCCACTTCACTCTCCGTTGGTCTATTTTTTGAGTTATTTTAGGGTTCAAAGGTGAGAATGATCATTGTGTAAGTAATGTTCTTTTTTTTTTTTATCCCAATTTGTAAAAGTAATGTGTCTTCTTATACGAGGTTGTTAAGAAATTTGAAATGAATGAGGAGGAAATTAATCTGCGTTTGAACTTGGGAGTATAGATGGTGTTCACATTTTATGTTTTCCGTGTTTTATTTCATAGCAAAAGAAAACTCATGTTCATTAGTCTCAGTTTTTATTATTTCTTTTATTCACGTTTGATCACAACCAATGTTATTTTTGCTTCCCAAAATCTTTTAAAAAATAGAGCCTCTTTCTCTCTCAAAATCGAATATCCAACATACCCATACCTCTCCCTCTCTCTCTCTCCCTCTCGATGTTTATCAATCACGCTTAGAGAAGGAGAGAATTTTCTAATTGTTCAACTCTTTATTTTTCATAATTGTTCTTACCTGAGTCTAGAATTTTCGTTACAACCTTTTTTGGATTTGTGTTTTATCCCAAATCCAACAACAAGCTCAGTGTGCTAATATGTTTTGGATTTAAATTTGTGATTGGCATGTAAGCTGTGGGCAAAATTTATGGTAAATGGTTCATGTATAAATTTGTGTAGTTAATGTGCTGATAACTTTTGAATTGTTTATTAGGTAAGATACTCTTAAGGTGTTTTAATTTTATAAACATCATTCTGCAACGCGTTAAGTTCAGTGGTCTCAAGGACAACAATTGATGGGCTCAATAAACCTTCAAATAAATGGATAACTTTTAGACTATATAGAAGTTCAAGGGTCTGACACACGTTAAGTGAGATAGTTTGAAAAGTCTACGTTCAAAGCTAAGTCTGTAAAAGTATGGTATTATTCATTGAAATGACAATTTTACGTCAAAAGTTGTGTTTAAAAATACTTAAAATTGCATATTAAAATAGTGGTTTTTAATATATTGGGATGAAAACATTCGTAAACTACTTTATTGGTCATTTTGCCATTCAGGTATGATTCTATGAAATGTTATTTCTTCCCAACAACTATAAAAATGTTTACCCTTTTATAGCAAATTTTGTTGTTTTATGGGGTCAATGGCATTCACTCTAAATTTTAATTTCACTTTCAGAGTAATGTAGCATGAGAAGCATAACTATTAGTTCATTTTATACGAATATGGTCTTAATGTGAGTTTAATATAAGAGAAATTGACGTGAAATACATGACATGTGGAATTTTTTTTATTCGTGTTAAAAAATTACTCGTTGTTCCGTAATGAAAACAAAGGCACTGTAACAGATGTGTAATCGTGCCATCGGCACAAGCACATAAAATTTAACTATTTAGCTGGTGGTTTGGGTTTCACTAATCGTGTCAGGAGCGTTATTTATAAAAAGATACTTTATAATAAAAAAAAAACTTATTTCTAAAAAGACAATTTATAAAGAATATATTATAAAAAATTAATTTTTATATTTATGCAAAAATGTCATTAAAAAAAATAGTTTTATTATAACTTTTTTCTAATATTCCATTTTCTGCCAATTTGGACAAGTTTGACGTCATTCATGTCATGTTATCGTGTCTTCGTGTTGTATCATTTCGTATCATGTTATCACGTGTGTCTTATTTGACAATCCTAATCACTATTACGAAACATCCAGAACATTTTTATAAGAAAATAAATGAATAAATATGAAAAGAGCAATAAAATTTAAAATGAAAAAAAGAAAAATAAACATTGGTTGAATAATTTTTGTCATGTTTAAACCCATTAGACTAAATGATATCACATTATCATGATGAGTAAGTGTACCATGAGATGACCAACAATATCTATATTTGCACTATCGGCGATACGTTTAAAAATACAAAATATTTCGAAAACAAATTTATCACGGGAATAAATTTATCGTTGTGCAGCCGACACGGGTACAAAATATCACGAGAACAAATTTATCGTCATGTCATTGGCACGGGTACACCCTAGTGTGTGTGTGTGTGCGTGCACGCATGAGCGCGTGTGTATGTGTGTGTGTATAAAATAATTTTTGGGTTTAGGCCCAATTCGGGGTTTAACACATGTACCTCAAGCTCGCCCCAAATAGAGTTCAACTCAAAATTTTAGCTCAAGCCCACCTCAACTCAAACTTAACTTCGAACTTGCTCGACTCAATTTACAGGCGTACTTAAAATCTTATCCCATTCCACACCAAGTACATAATAAAATAATATCATCCTCTACCCCATCGCCCAAATATTATAAGTGGGTTTGTCTCAAAATAACGCGAAGGGTAAAATGATAATTTAACACAGAAGTTTGGGGTGATTTTCTTTTTTAGACCTTGAGTTCTAAAATATGACCCCAAAGTAAAATTAGTTATGCAAAGTGAGATGCCGTTAAACATCCATCCATCTTATTTGACGGTTTGCTGATCGTGGCCTTTGACTGATGTTTTCACTTAGAGACGTGGACACTAAGTGGACAAGTGAGGAGACTGTTGTATCTTGGGTTGGAAAGTAAAAGTTTAGCTCATTATTCCATATATGTGATATCACTCCATTCTTGTTATGATAGCTCGTGATACTCTTTTTTCAAACTCTGAGCAAAGACTAGGGTTTTGTCCAAGCATTTGGTTGAAGATGTGCACAAATATAAGATATTTGCGATCAAGCGACTTTTCGAAACCTTGTTGTGGTAAGAAGTTATTACTTTATGTTTTTTTCCTTCAAATATCTCAAGAACAACTAAATGTGTTCTGCAAAAATGTTCAAATTTTTTGGATGAAATATGGATTAGTGGATGAATGTCGTGAATGTTATAGTTTTTCCAGCTAAATTTTCACTTAAATGAGAACCCTAACCCAAAACCCCCATTTTTTAAACATTCGGCTCTTGCATGTTTAGTTTTTAACTTGATTTATTGATGCATGTCTATTTTTTCATATTAAAACCCTTACCTTAACTAATATTTGTAACACCCCGACCCAAATTTAAGGATAAATATAGGATTAACCCGATTCGGCTCGCGTGTTAGTTGTGAAATGCAATGAAACAACCTAAATAATGTTTTTAATCCAGTTTTGTTATTGTTTAACGTCACAGTTATTAACACGTGATTATAATTTTCATCAATTGTGTGATAGGACCCAAGGGAAGTTCCCCCAAAGCCAAGTAAACAGTGCTATTAATCGCAAATGCAAGTAATTACTTACCCGTACAACGCTCTCAAAATTTGGGACAATATACAACCTACCGTAATAAAAGGAGGGAGTGATCCGAATGCTTAGTGGGAGCTTATACAAATGCATCATAGAAACGAAGACATAAAGAACACTCACACGCTACAACTACGCGCACATGAAAATACGTATATATCTACATATATACCTTTGAAAATACATGTCTCAATGTATTAAACTATTTTATTGTGGAAATATTACTTAATATCGTTTATTCGCCTTGTATTTACAAAATAATAATTTTGTATCATTATGCTTAAAAATGCATCCCGTTAAACACATAACATTTGTTGAAAAATCTTCTGTTTACTCAACATTCATTAACTCACGCGAGAGTTACTTTACCATTACCTAAGACTTTCTTTCAGCACACGCACACATCATGTTAGAAAATGTTCATTAACACTGAAAGCCTTATACAATGCACACTTGTGTTATTGTGGGTTTAAACTTTCTTAGCTAGTTTAATTACCATTAAGTCACCTTGCTTAATCATTTCATTTTACTTATGGACATTAGTCATTATTCACAATTTACTTGTCCACAAATATTAATCACTCACACAAGTCAGGTTATTTATATTTTGCAACCCATTTCTTATCATGTTTTCGATTACATCATTATTTTTGGGATTAAGCCACTAATCACGAACTTCGTGGCCTCTTACCACCGGTCTCCACCGCTATATGCTAATGTAGTTACTTTGGGGTCTTTCACCACCAGGGACGTCATGCCGTGCTTAATTATTTTTTCGGCATCATTCGAATCTTCAACATTATTCCAATGTTCACATTAATCCACATTAGCAGACCGAAGCTAAAAGTCCGAACTTAATCGTCCGTTTTTTCATAAACACTTGGAAAATTATTACTTTCTCCTTTAAGTCCTATATTCACACACACGATGCTTTTATACCAAAAATCATTCACGTTTTAGGACTTAATTCATTCACCCATACTAGTGCAACAATATTCATTAACATTTGTAATTCATAAAAATGTTCGACTTTAAGTAAACTTACCAATTTACCTTTTTATTTTCAAAACTTGTAATTTAGTTCTTAACAAGTGTTATTTTCCAAAAAGTAGTTTAAGTTTCCAATTCAACACTTAAACACATTTACCTATTAAAATACATGTTCATTTGCATACTTTACCCAACTTTCACATTTTACACTTTACACACATTTAATATATAAGTTCACATATTTTATATATTAAAGCTTCGTTTTCCACATGTTTGATAACTACACTTTATTTTTGAGTTTTTACATCTTAACACATACTTTTCTACTAATTACATATTTGAAACCCTTAACTTTTAACCCACAACTTATGAAAAATATGCACTTTTCGTATATTTACACATTAAACCCATACTAATTTCTATTATGAGTTCATACACTTTAAAATATTAATTTAAAGTGAGAGTTTTCCTTTACATATAAAACTCGCTATTTAATATAGAACAAAATATATATTTATTTTACAAAATGACATGAACAAGCTTAAAAATCACTTTTCATGTAAATTACATTTTCCACTCTTAACATATTTTATTTTATAAAATGCTTATGAATGGTGTTATGAAATTCTAACACTTTTAAAACTCATTTAAAACCTTCTTTTAAATCCCCATATTTATTCAAAATATTGAGAATGCAATTAATAAACCCATCAATGCAATATAACCATTATCCTACACATATTATATCCAATATATGTAAACAAGTATTCTGAAATTTATCTTCATTCAAAATCCATTTGAAATCATACTTTTAATACCCATTTTTTTACAAAATGAAAGGATGAACATCAACTAATTCATGGATAATCACTTATATTCTATACATTTCAAGTCTAAAATAACTTGAATAACATGCTGAAATTATAACTTTTCTAACTTAATTTAAGGATAGAAAATTTCACCTAAATATCTTCAACATCGTAGAGGAAGTAGAGAAGATGGGTGACTCCCCTACATTCAAAGGTGACCTTAAATTTAGTCACAATAGCTCCTCTTTCCAAGCTCCAATTTGTGCTCCATCAAGCTCCACGAAATTGCTTCTTCAAGCTCAAAAAAACCCTCTATAAAATGCTCCAACAACTCCAAGAACTTCATATTCTTCAACCCATCAATACCCACTTTGGTTTATATGGTGTTATAAGATGGTTCTATGATTTTTTAATGGTGCTTTTAGGTGAGATATGGTGGTGGGGATGTGTGGGAATACTTTGGGCAGATTGCCCTTCTCCGTGAAAGGCATTGGAGCTCTATAGAGAGAGAGAGAGGGAGGGAGGCACAATGTGATGGAAAAAAACATATCAACCCTAGGCCCTCATCTCTACCTCTTTTATACCCACACTTTCCAAGCCCTAAAAATTTATTTATTTTATTTATTTTTTAATTACATAATATTTTTTATGAATTTTTAGGGTCTCATATATATGGTCATTTTATTTTTTTGACCTTCCAATAGTCTTAGACAATTCGCCAAAATTGGATTTTCACAGTGTCGCATCTGTCAAAAAGTGTTAAATTATTATTTTTTAATTATTTTTCTCTGCATGGTATTTTTCCTTATATTTTTAGGGCTCCAAATATATGGTTACACTATTTTTATCCCTCTCAAATTGTCCTATTAAAATCGCGCAAGTTCGCATTCTGCGCGGCGTGTGCTGACAAAAATCCACCTAAAATTGATCTAAATGATTTTTTCGAAGACGTCGAAGGAGGAAAAGTTGCTCAGAAATAAATTTTACATCTTTTGGTTGATCTTCATATTTTTCTGAGCACTTTCATATTTTGACGAAAAATAATTTTATATTTATTTTTTGACTTTTGACCCCATGGTATTTTATATGTATTTTTTGGACTCTATAAAAGTGGTCATTTCGATATTTGGGATCGCGATGCATCCTACAAAAATCGCGCAAAATTACCTATCTAGCGTGTCACGTATTGTCCAAATGACTATTTTATTAATCACGACCGTCTCACAATTATTTATTGGTATTTTCGCGTCAAACTTAACCAACATACTTAGTAGGACTATTAGAACTTAAACATGCATCCATACGAACCATGCGACATGAGAATTTTTCTCCTTAATTAATTTTCGTAATGCGTCACTTTTTCTGCCATTTGGCGTAACTTTCGTATATATTTATTCTTCGAATTTTCATTTGAATAAGATACTTCGATTATCATTAGATGCTTACTTTTCTAAGGCATAATATTATAATATTTTCCTTACTTTTATTTTTATTTTCATTTTCAGATGAGGATGATAACTATTTCACTTTGCAAATTTATCATAATGGTAGATTTGAGGATGCCATTTATCCTAGGAGGTATATTGGGGGGGGAAACTAGGTGTGACTTCCGCAACACTAACCTAATATCCATCTTAGAGATAATTAAAATGGTTCAAGAGTTAGGCATTAAATTTTTATGGATATTGCACCATAGGAATATTGAAGGTGTTTGGGCGAACTTGTATAGTGATAAAGTATTCCTTCAACTTATGTCTCAATTGCATAAGAAGAGATACAAAGTTTTTGGTGTATTTATTGAAGTAATCACCCGTTAATATAATCTCTAGTAAAAAATCTTATGAAGAACAACTACAAACTTAACCACCAATGGAGAGTTTAGAACCCAGTAGGATTGAATATGAATCACATATGGAGAGTGAACAACCACCTATGGAGAGTGAACAACCACATATGGAGAGTGATGAGGATACTGATACAGTTAGCTTAGGAATTGATGGCGAGGTTAGCCCAGGATAAGATATTGATATAGAGACCGAGAATAAAAAAATTAGGAGTGACTCTGACTGTGATTATGAATACTTTCGTAATGCAGAGTTTGAGTATGAGATGGATGACCTAATATTTGATGAACACAAAATTTGTGAGGAGATTTTGAAGCGAAAGAAAAAAGTAAAGGTGGGAAGACTTCAAGTAGGAAAGTAATATCTAAGGTTAAGAAAAAAACAAAGCTCAGTGGGTTAATATAGATGACTTTAAATATGTTAGTTGTGTGATTTCAGGTGATATAAGGAATGTAGCTAGTTCATCAGACGAGGAAGATATGGGTAGGGTAAAATCCAAACGCTAGCCTTAATTCAATCCAAAAAATTAACATGGAGGATCCTAAGTTTGTAGTTAACCAATGTCTTACTATCTTAATCGAGGCCATAAGGCAGCATGCTATCAAGCATGGTAAGCAAATAAAAATCACAAAAATTGAGAAACGAATGTTGAGGGCAGTTTGTAGAGATGGTTGTGATTGGATGTTTTATGATACTAAGATGACTGATGAGTTAACTTTACAGGTGAGGATTTTAGAAACTAAACACACATGTTGTAGGTCATTTGGGAACAAAAATCTTAAGGCTAAGTGGATTACCAAGAAGTTGGTTGATAAGATTAGGTCCAATCCTCAGATCGGTTTGCATGCATATCTTTCTTTATATACTAATAACTGCAATTTGATTTTGAATAGGGAGAATGATCTATTGGGCACCATGTTGGGGTTAATGATATTTGGACTCAAGTCACAAGTAGTAAGCTACCTGTAAAAAGGACCAAGGCAGATAAGAAACAACAAGTAAAAAGGGACCAAGGCAAGGGAGCAGTAGGAAACAAGCAGTAGGGGGACTTAATTATGTAATTTTTTGTGTGGAATTTGTTTATGTAATTTTTTATGAGGAAATTGATTATGTATTTTTATGGGGGGACTTGTTTATATAAATTTTATGGGGATTTTATAGCAGTTGGGGATTTTGTTATGTAACTATTTGAACCATTTGGACATTCAAACTGTTATGTTGCAGTTGCATAAAATGAAGACTGGTATGTTGATAACGACTGCTACTAATATTTTAACATTCAAATGAAGACTATAATAAAATGAAGACTGATATGTTTGGACATTCAAACTGCTACTAATATTTGTATTACATTACACTTTGAGACAAAATAGTAAAATGACTAGAATTACAATGACAATTTTCATCTTTAGCTTTATTTCTTTTGAGTTTTCAAGTTTAACCTCCTTAATTCTAAGTACAACCTCCAAAGCATTATACTTCCTCCTCCTTATTTTTAAGTGAAACCTTTATATCTTCATTTCCTTTAACCTCAATCTCCAAAACTTTAACTTCATCCTCCAAACAGTGAGCCTTTTTAGCAAGCCTGGTATAATTTGCTTTGCCCGAGTGCAAATGGGAGGATCCAACCACTTGAAATAGTCACAGAAACCATAACTTATAAACATCCTTCTCAGGTTACTCTCAGTCCAAGATGTCTGAATAATAATATTTTGACCACAAATACAACTCTCCCCTAAGCAGGGGTTCTGATTACCCTGGTTTGTTTAAGAATAAGACATATTTTCTATAACAACGACTTCGATGGGAGGAGAAGAGAAAGTTGAAGAGCAAAAGTTAGTGAATACGTTTTCTTATATAATGTGGGTTGATTTTGACGGGCTTTACTTTGGAGTTTTGGTGTCAACTGAGGTGGAAGAGGTTGGTTGATAGGTTACTGATTATGTGTATCGACACAGTAAAGCGTTTATGTTTTAAATTATTTTTTTAAAGTATTTCACTTTGGATAAGTAATTATACTTGAGAGTTAAATTTATAACTTTTAGAACTTAACATCTATCTAATATATAAAATTGTAGGCCGAAAGAGTAGGGTTGCCACGTGGCAATAGTCTTAAAGATTAGTTAGCCCCTCAAATGCTATATTGTAGCTTCTCACCTACTAAATGCCAGTCATTTCTTTCATATTCCCTACATTTATTAAATCTAAACCCATTAGACTAGGTTCCTTCCTTTTTCCAATAATATATAAACCCATTAGTTCGTTCCTCTTCCCAATAATTTTCTCGACCATTTCCAAACATACTCAAAAAGAGAAAATTTGATTAAGCGTTGGATAATATTTTTTGGAGGGACAGTTGTATATAAATCGGTGATATAGAGAATGTGGGTATGTAAGGGATAACTATTATTACTTAGGTCAATATGATGCAGTGGCTGAAGCAACACGGTGATGGATATAATTGCTTTAAAAACTTTCTCCGCCAAAACTACAAGCTTTCACATATTTTGACTTATGATTTTAAACTAGAATGTAGAGTGCTTGATAGTTTTTGGTTTGCCAATGCTAAAACTAGCATGAGACTTTTTTAAATTCAATTTCACTTAGGGCCTTTTTTAGTTTTCTTTCCTGCATTAGAAAATGCATAGGCCCTAAAGTCCCATCTTAACATATTATATGTATATCATCAAAAACCTGCCTTTGTGATGGGTCGTTTAAAAGTTGCTGATTCGTATCGAATATTGCATATTTTTGCCCTTTATCTTTATGCATTCTAGCACTTTTACGGTCCTAAATGCCTATAATTATGCTCATTAACCAGACAACCTTGGATTTGGATATATACATGCTTTACGGGGGTTATTTGTGTTTTTGTAGGTATTGGAACGCTAAAAGTGAGGTTCGGTTGCATTTCGGAGAAGTTCCGTCGTTGAATGGTACTGCAAGGGCAATTTGGTCTTTTCAAACTCACTATTTTTATGGAATGAAGTTACCAACATGTAGATCATCAAATTATCTTTCCATGGCCACTGACCGTGCGTCATTCTGACTCCGCATGTGGAAGTTATGCTCATTTTCGGAAGGTTTCGATATTTTCTTCTACTTCAAGGGCATTTTGGTAATTTCATACTGCATAATTTGGAGGGTTTCAAAACAGAATCATGTAGATAATTGAATTAGCTTCGCGTCGGTTCCGACCACGCCTCATTTCGATTCCGTATGAGGGAGTTATGGCCATTTCCGTGCAACGCGTCAAAATTAGTTCTGAGGAAAAGGGGGCTGGTCCCAGCCCAAGGCAAATTCCAAAAGTGCGGTCGACCGGTCCCAAAATAGAGGTCGACCGGTCCCATCAGATATGGACGAAAATTGACTTATTTTGGGTTTTTTTGGCTTGGTTTTGTTGGGGGTTTATTTTGGGGTATAAATAGAGTGTTAGGGGCATTTCTTTGGATATATATTTTCATTTTAATTAGAGTTAGAAGACTTTGGGGATTTTATTTGTGGAGATCCCCTCTCCTCCATTTCTCTTTGGGTAATACCCATTAATGTAAGCTTTACTATTCATCTTCTTCCTTAAGCTTTGTTTTCCTTTATTTTTCATGCTTTGTTATTTATTTCAAGCCTAGATAAATTAGTTTAGTTTATTTATTTCTTGTTTTGTTTATTAATTAGTTATGTAATTAGATTAATCATGTGTAGTGAGTAGTTACATAGAGTTTGGGTCGTGTGTCCGCCATTGATGGGCGTTGAGCTCCGAAAATTAGGTTTTGTGTAAAATTGCATTTAATTGAAACCTCGCGTATTAAAGTCGGATTATTATGCGTTTAACTTTCTTTGTCATGCAACGTTAGTGTTTATAGCGGTAATCCGAATTTAAGATGCGTGTGACCATTTTCTGTTAAATGTTTAATCTCGCAACTTTGGGTTAAATTCCTTATTGTGTGATGTTTATACTTAATTGAAAATGCTCGATTAAATATTTTCAAACCAAAATTCTAATTATTAGTTGTTTAGCCCATGGTGGGGACACGATCCCGACTCTCGTTTTATTAATTTTAGTTTAGACTTAACTTCTTATTTTTTCCCTTTTCTTTATTTCCAACCTATCACCTTTTACACTTTTATTTTAGGAGTATTAAATCCTATAAATTCTAGCAACTCGTCTCTGTGGATTTTCGATACCCGACTTACCGCTATACTCACCCGTTGAGTGTAGTCGTAATTTAGGTTTTTGTATAGTTCAGGTGAGCCGAATTCAAAACGACCGGCGCGTAGGTGACTCTCGCGCCGCGGCAAAACCCTGTCTATCAAATGGCGCCGTTGCCGGGGACTTGTTTGTTTTAGACTTTATTTGATTTAGTATTTCATAGTATTTTCTTTCTATTTGTATTATTTGCTAACTTTTTGTAGGACTTCCACATTTGAGCACTTAGAAACGCTCGAATTTTTCCCGCGCGCACTTACTTTGTGGAATCCGCCACTTCGAGCCATTTTTGGGGTAAGCATGTCTTATTCCAATTCTTTCGGTAGTCATTGTTATAATTCTCAAAATTCCTGCAAACCTATGACTTTCGGTGAATACTTAGCATCCCAAAGTAAAACAAATTCAAATATTACTTTGGGCGAGTATAACGAAAGTCAAAACTTAGGTTATTGGAATTTTGATGATGATGATAATGATTCTGGGCCTTTACCTCCTTATAATTGGAATTTTGAAACGACTTTAAATAGTTTTCAAAATTCCTATAATAATGAGTTTTCGTTTAAGTCAGGTGACAACTTTCAAAGTTCCCATTTACATGCATCCGCACCTCGACCTATGACATTCGGTGAGGGCTTGCGTATGTATGAAAATGAGAAAATTGAAAATCGCTATCGGGAAGAAAATCGTTCGTGGGAACATGAGTTGGATTTATTATTTGAGTCCGACGACGATTTTGCTTTCGAAACTTTTGAAGTCGAGGAATGTTTTGAACCAAATGAAGTACTTGTACCTACTTTGGAACAAGCCATTCTAGACTTTGCCCATCTCGTAATAGATATTGAAAGTGAGGATGAAAATGACGTAATATCTATTTACAATGAAATGATTTCTTCTTTAGCTCCCAAAGAAGAACATTTCATTGAAAATGATATTATTTCCTTTGAAATTCCAACTTCATCCGATGATGATTCATCTTATGAGTTTGAATTTCATTCATCCCCATTTTCATTCTCTGTTATCACACCGTCACAAGTACCCGATGATTCGGTTTCAAACTTTAATGTTTTAAATCCTATCGCCGATGAGGAGTACTTGCTCGAGTCGCCCTCCATGATTGCATCTTTGCCTTTGTGTGCGCCACCTCCTATTCCAACTTCAAAATCTTCGGGAGGATTTTCGACTTTTCTCGGTCCCCACTTGTTTTTGTCACCCGTTCAATCCAAACCCCCCATCGTCCCACCAAAACTTTTAATTGGCGATGGTTCATTTCTTCCGCCTTACACATGCCTTCCGTTGTTAAAACGGAATCCATACTTTTCGGAGGGCGTGCTTGTATGTGAGGGTACACCGGTTATCCTCCAAAGTCAAATCGTTCTTATGGTGGACCCTCGGCTATTTAGACTTCTAGTGTACAATTAGTGTGAAGTCAAAATAGTAGGTTGTATATAGTTAGCTTTTTATTCTTTCTTTTTATTTTTTTTTCTTCCTTTTTAATTTAGTCTAATGTAATTAGTTAACTTTTTATTATTTGTTTTTGCTATGCTTGGTACTAACTTGTTTTGTAGATTCTTTGGACTTGTTCTTATGGGGATCGCTCCGCTTTTGGGTAATATCGCTCTTTTCCTCTCTTTGACTTGGTTCTTAATTTACATTGGGGACAATGTCAAGTTTTCAGTTAGGGGGTGTGGGATATTCTATCGATTTCTTATTTTAGTCCATGTTTTTGCTCACATGTTAGTTTTTTCTTAGTATGCTTTTCTTAGAAAAATTAAAAAAATTCAAAAAGATTTTCTTTATTTTTTCTCCTTTTTTGGGCATTTTGCCTTTGTTTCCGATGATAAATTTGCCCGATCCAATAGACAGCCCAATGATGCATGTTCTCGATTTTAGAAGTTATTAGACTTTAGTCTCGATTATTGATATTATGAATAACTTCATGAATTAAACTTTAATCCCATGAGCATATGCACTTTTATTGCTATATTGATTTGGTTTAAGAGTTTTATAACTCGGTGATCATTTGTTGCATTGTATATACTTACACCGAGTGAGATTAGAGACTTATATTCATTTGTGAGTGTATACACTATTCTTTCCTCTTTGAAAATGTTACAGTCGTTGGTAATCTCTTTATTCTTTCATTGACCGTTCATTAATTGAGTTCATAAATGAAATGTATTACTTGAGCATGATTTTCATATATTGTTTTGACTCGAGAATTGCGTAAACTTTTTGAAATGATCATAGGCCATCTTTGTATATTACCCATATGACCTTGACCTCACCCTTATATGTTTACCCTCGTTAACCCCGTTGAGCCTAAATATAGCCTTTCGTTTCATAACCCCTTCCCATAACCAACTCTAAATTGGAGTTATATACCATACATACACTTTCCATACCTTTGTTTGGAATGTTACTTGGGATTGAATGATGTTGTTATGACGCCGGTTGCAATTTAGGCATATGAGAGTTTGATAAGTAAAGAAAATAAAGTAGTGAAAAAAGTGAAGAAAAAGAGAAAGCAAAAAGCAAAAGAAAACAAAAGAGAAAATGAGAAAAAGAAGAAAAGAAAAAGAAAGATAAGTTTGTATATGTTGTATATAGTTCAATAAGCTTTGATTACTCTCCCCGATGATATATCTAATGCCTTTTTGGAACTTGTTTTTCGATTTTGATATTACCCGCATTATCCCATTATCCCGAGTTTTCATTCCGAACACTTTGAATTCGTACATACATTCCTTCGTTTCGTTCCTTAGCCATACCTACATTGTAACCCTATTAAAGTCCTATGTGATCTTAGGTGCATGTAATTCAAAAGTCATAAAAGTTGTGATAATCTGTGAAAATGCATTTCGCCTCTTTTAGTGTGCGGTATCTTTCATTGAGATTACAGTTTTTCAGTTTATATATAACGTTCTTCATCTATGACATGTGTGCGGCCTAGTTTCCATTTACATTTACTCCTAATTCCCGCATGTTCCGTGTGTTACCTCCCTGTTTCGAGTGATTTCGCTTGATGAGTGTAATGCCCGTGAGGATTGAATATATATGCTTGCGTTAATTTAGTATCCGATTTATTTAAGTTTTTGCCAAATCACACTTTGCATGTGCTCGCTCCCCTCCCACATTTTAAGGTTTCAATTCTATGAGGTGCATTCTATAATGTTAATGATTCAGACTTTTGTGTGAATTCATTCACTTTGCTAATAATGCATATGAAATCTTTTTCTCTTTTGTTGGGCTTGTCGCATGTTGGTTTGGGCATATTTTGAGGAAACCATATGATGTTTGTGGGTACCATCCCTGAAAACCCTCACGAGACGTCACTCGTCCACTAGGGTAACCTAGGGGTTTAACGGCTTATTGCATATGCTAAATGCAATCGTGTGTCCCTACGAAAGTGGCAATTATATTTTGATGCATATATGCGTTTCGTATTTCCTTCGGTGGACTGGTTTTGTTTGTTTCATCACTAGGGACTAGCAATGTTTAAGTTAGGGGGTGTGATTCGTATCGAATATTGCATATTTCTGCCCTTTATCTTTATGCATTCTAGCACTTTTACGGTCCTAAATGCCTATAATTATGCTCATTAACCAGACAACCTTGGATTTGGACATATACATGCTTTACAGGGGTTATTTGTGTTTTTGTAGGTATTGGAACGCTAAAAGTGAGGTTCGGTTGCATTTCGGAGAAGTTCCGTCGTTGAATGCTACTACAAGGGCAATTTGGTCTTTTCAAACTCACTATTTTTTATGGAATGAAGTTACCAACATGTAGATCATCAAATTATCTTTCCATGGCCACTGACCGTGCGTCATTCTGACTCCGTATGTGGAAGTTATGCTCATTTTCGGAAGGTTTCGATATTTTCTTCTACTTCAAGGGCATTTTGGTAATTTCATACTGCATAATTTGGAGGGTTTCAAAACATAATCATGTAGAGAATTGAATTAGCTTCACGTCGATTCCGACCACGCCTCATTTCGATTCCGTATGAGGGAGTTATGGCCATTTCCGTGCAACGCGTCAAAATTGGTTCGGAGGAAAAGGGGGCTGGTTCCAGCCCAAGGCAAATTCCAAAAGTGCGGTCGACCGGTCCCAAAATAGAGGTCGACCGGTCCCATCAGATATGGACGAAAATTGACTTATTTTGGGTTTTTTGGCTTGGTTTTGTTGGGGGTTTATTTTGGGGTATAAATAGAGTGTTAGGGGCATTTCTTTGGATATATATTTTCATTTTAATTAGGGTTAGAAGACTTTGGGGATTTTATTTGTGGAGATCCCCCCTCCTCCATTTCTCTTTGGGTAATACCCATTAATGTAAGCTTTACTATTCATCTTCTTCCTTAAGCTTTGTTTTCCTTTATTTTTCATGCTTTGCTATTTATTTCAAGCCTAGATAAATTAGTTTAGTTTATTTATTTCTTGTTTTGTTTATTAATTAGTTATTTAATTAGATTAATCATGTGTAGTGAGTAGTTACATAGAGTTTGGGTCGTGTGTCCGCCATTGATGGGCGTTGAGCTCCGAAAATTAGGTTTTGTGTAAAATTGCATTTAATTGAAACCTCGCGTATTAAAGTCGGATTATTATGCGTTTAAATTTCTTTGTCATGCAACGTTAGTGTTTATAGCGGTAATCCGAATTTAAGATGCGTGTGACCATTTTCTGTTAAATGTTTAATCTCGCAACTTTGGGTTAAATTCCTTATTGTGTGATGTTTATACTTAATTGAAAATGCTTGATTAAATATTTTCGAACCAAAATTCTAATTATTAGTTGTTTAGCCCATGGTGGGGACACGATCCCGACTCTCGTTTTATTAATTTTAGTTTAGACTTAACTTCTTATTTTTTCCCTTTTCTTTATTTCCAACCTATCACCTTTTACACTTTTATTTTAGGAGTATTAAATCCTATAAATTCTAGCAACTCGTCTCTGTGGATTTTCGATACCCGACTTACCGCTATACTCACCCGTTGAGTGTAGTCGTAATTTAGGTTTTTGTATAGTTCAGGTGAGCCGAATTCAAAACGACCGGCGCGTAGGTGACTCTCGCGCCGCGGAAAAACCTTGTCTATCAGTTGCATAAAGCCTTATATATAGTTTAGTGATCACAGTACAACATGTGGTTAATTATAGCATATGTATTGCACATTTTCTTCTTTTTTTGTATTGAATATGTGCCAACTATTGTAGGCCAGTGATGAAAGTGGGCTTGAAAGAGTATTGAAGGATGATTATATGCAAGACATAGTAATTATTTTAACAACTTTGAATGAAGCTTAGGCAACTCCAAATTCGATTATTGATCTCTTCCTTAAGAGTTGATTCTTAGTTCAATTGATGATTTTCCATATGATGCGGAACATATGATATGCTCAAATTTCAATATTTATTAGATCCATCAACAATTTATTTGGTTAAAAAAAAGAATAAGAATATAATAAAAGAATTTAAGTTATTTACTCAATTCTTAGTACATGTGTAATTTTACACGAGACTACAATATAAATAATTTTTTTCTAATATTAGAATTTTTGTGATGAAAAAAACATTAGAAGTGCAACACCAACTTGAATCATAAATGACGACGATACACAAAATTAATTAGTATAAGATGATATTGTTGAAGACACTTAAGAAATGAAATTACGTTGGTTGTGGTTTGATATTTTTTCTAATAGTACGTTAATTGTGGTTTGATATTTTTTCCAGAATTTTTATTGAACATTTAAAATATGTCGATCATATGACTTTTACTATTAATTTAATAAAATTTTAATCGACTAACCGTAGAGAGGTCTTTCTCCACCACTCGCCCTAAAAATAACTTATCCGTCCGTCTTGTTTTGTACAAAACCCCTACATTTCCCTCTCATTCTCTTGATAAACACAAGCGACTAAACTACTCTTTCCCTCTCAATGATCGACCCTCCTTCATTCTCTCACTCTCCGTGCGACTGAACTTCTCTTTTCCCCTTAAACGATCGACCCTCCTTCATTCTCTCACCCTCCACGCCATTTTACCATTCATTCGGACCACATATCCAACAAAATTTCATCCACAAAGGTAAGTTGATTTTCAAATTTGAGGATTTCGAGTAAGTTTTACCAATAGGTTAATTGTGATTTAAAGCTATCTCTATTGGGTTTTGGTTTGGTGGATCTGAGTAGTGGATGAACTGTGAGGGTTTAGGTATAGATATTGGGCTGGTTGGTTAAAATTCTCACATAAATGGGTATGATAACACGAAATTAGGCTTCTGGTTTTATATTGCTAATTTCATATTTTTTGCTAATTCCATTTTTTTGCTAAATCTCTGTTTCTTGGATGCTTAAATTTTTTTGCTAAACGGGTATGAGTTTTCAAAATTTATGTTTCTTCGATGCTTAAATTTTTGAATATTTTCAAAGGCTTATGAGGTACTTTCTTTTGACTTTTATTAATTGTTGGTTTGTTGATTTCTATATATAAGTGCCTACAAATTTTGATTGCTGGTTCGATTTATTTTTTATTTATGAATTAATTACTATTGCAATTATAACTTATTGTTAAAAAATGGTTATTTTTGCGTGGTTTATCAATTTTTGGGCATCATACTAATTTGAATTATTAGTATACAGTTTTGGACAATTTTTAATTTTAATTGTCCATGCAGGACCACCCAATGCTTTGATGAAGATGAATTTCTTAATAATGTATGCTATATTTGAATTATAATGTATGTTATATTTGAATTCTATTGTAACAAATATTTTTATGCTAATGTATGCTATATTTGAATTCTAACGTAACAAATGTTAATGTATGCTATATTTAATTGGTTTACATTATTTCATTTTACTTTTTTATGTTAGTGTATGCTAATGTAACATAAACTTTATTCTACTGTAACATATATTTTTGTGCAATATATTTGAATTATAATGTATGTTATATTTGAATTATAATATATGCTATATTTGATTTCTAATGTATGCTATATTTGATTTCCACTGTAACAGATATTTTTATGCTAATGCATGCTATATTCGAATTCTAATGTAGTAGATGCTAATGTTGGTCAATAATGTAAAGTTTCTATTAGTTTGTTTTGATTAACAATTCTTACTTAATGTGTAGATCATTTGTGCATCATGTATCCCACGTATAATAAGTTTTATACTCGCCGCAAACGACAAAAATAAAATATCAGCGTTGGTAGTGCTAACGTCATCTATTTATAAAAAATATATATTTAGTAACTTTTGATGAATACTTTTTTATTAAGTTGACAAAAACTATTTATAGTTCTCACATTCAATTGCTTGATCTTGCAGGTTTGGCGAGACGTTCGGTCCCCATCGTATTGCGGTATTCTAGTAAATTCGATCACGCATTGCGTGACCTGTATGCTATTCTAAAAAATAAAAAGGGCAATTTACAATTAGATCTCTTGGTAATAATTTTTAAATATTTAAGGACAATTTACAATTAGGTCCACTTGTTATGCTACTAGCATGGACTTCTACAAAAAGAGAATTAGTGACCCTAAGTGTTTAAAATTTATCAAATTTCCTTTAAGTCTTGTTTGATTGCACAAATTATTTAATTATGTAAATTGGTTCAATGTGAATTATTGTCAATGGGTATATTTGAAATGAGTTTAAATTAATTTTATACAATGTTTAGTAATGTAAAATTGATATTAAGTTTTCCAAAAAAATAAATAAAAACTAATTAAGAGAGAATTAAGGTGACGGGGAGGGGAGAAGAGAGAGAAAAAAGAGGAAGCAATATGTACTTTATATTTAAATGGGAGTAGGGCTGTTAATGGACCGGGTCTGGACCTGGACCCGATCCGGACCCGACCTAAATTAACGGATCTGAACAAATTTTATAGACCCGATTATCCGATTACCCGATTACCCGTTTACCCGATTAGTTAATGGATCGGATCTGGATATACATGGCTCCGATCCGATAAGGACCCGATCCGAATGTGTATATATATAATATAATAAATATATATTTATATATAATATTATATATATATCTATATAGTCTTACATATAGTTACTAAATATATATATAACTAACTTATATATATATATAACAGTTTTACATACATATATACATACATATATAAGTTATATATAAAAACAGTTTTACATATATATATATATATAATCGGGTCGGGTATTCGGGTCGGATCTCCGGGTCCTTAACGGATCCGAGTCTGGATCCATTTTCTGAGACCCGTCGGGTAATCGAGTAAGATCCGATCTGTTAAAAATATACTCGGATCGGATCTGAATATACCCAGACCTGATCCATACCCGACCCGTTTACACACCTAGATGAGAGTTTCATATTTGAAATTTATTTGCAAGGCAAGTGTACTTTTTTCAAATAAAAGTCAGTCCAAACTTCGTGGTTAAATTAGCGTTTTACCTTAACGCGAAATTCAGTGGGGCAAGCAGCAGAAGCAGTCGAACCAAAGCAAAAGAAGTCGCCCACGGTGGGAGAAAGGGATTCAAAGAAAGAGCCGAAGAAGAAGATGACAAACCCTAAGCAGTTCCAGAATCTCAACCCTAACTGGGCTCAGCTCCGACAAGTACGCTTACTAATTACTATCACCCCCCTTTCTTCAAACGCTCTAACTTCCACTGTTTATCCACCTCTTTGCAGAAGCTAGAAAGGCACGCCCCTTCACATAAGTCAAAAACACAAACCCAAAAAACCATTTTAGGTATATCAATTCGTTTTATGCTTAACCTTTCTCTTTGCTTTTCACACTCTTTCTCTGATTTTGGGTTACGTTTCAGGAAAGCGGAAAGAGAGGTCTAATGTGGAATCTCAACCTAATCCTCTCACTCCTACTTCCTCAGATGTCAGGTGCATTCTTGTAAAAGTTCACCTCGGATTCTTAAAACATCCCAATTTTACCATCTCGACTTAAATGAATTCACTTTCCTTTTTATTTTAGAATTGAGTTTCCCATTCTGGTTATTAGTAAAATGTACTACCGGCTGAACACTTATTCTAGAATCTCTTTCTGTTCAGTTGCTAAATGTTTAATTATTATTGTTATTATTTATATAATGTTGTAAATAGGATTGAAAAAATGGTTCAGGCTCGAACTAGGTCGCTAAGGTTATTTCATGCCTCTACCGAAAAAAAATCCGATGGGGTTAATTTTATTTTCATCTCTCTGATATTTGCACAAAGCACTCTTTGAGGTGAAGGAGACTACACACAATTATTTATATTTGACTCAGTTGAAAAAATCCACCATCCACAATCTGAACATTGTGGAAAATTGGGGAGGAAAACGTGAGCAAATAAAAGAAACGTGTGAGAGTAATTAGGAGGCAGTTTTTAAGATCAAGTCGAAAGAATTTGAATTTCGAACGGAATTAAAACTGCTAAGAAAACAAATTAATAATTAATAAATCGGATTATTAAAAATTAATTAAAGAAAAATTTCTCCTCAAAATTATTTTATTCATTAGATCCCATGACCCACGAACTCCGGACCCGAGCCCGTACCGGGTATGGCTGGCTAGCGGCGATGGTGGCGCGCGCTTGTGGGTCTTTGGGGCAAAACCCAACCCATATAGGTCCTCCCCCTTTACGAACTTGGGATATCCCATGAGGCTCCAAACCCAAGTGAACATTTTGGTGTATATTAACTACACCCACTTTTTCCACTCTTCCGATATGGGATGTGTGAGAATCCCAAAAGTCAAAAAGCACTTTGTCCTTTATGCTTTTGTTACAAGATATTCAACAATTCCTCACTTATTTTAATAACAAAACATTCATTCATAAATAACCGAGTCAACAAGCCATAAATATAATAGAGAGCTATGCATAAATAAAGGTGTACATCGACTTGAACCTTTACACAGTGAAGAACTATTCGAAGTATAAGAAACTTAAGTGACTATATCTTAAACTCAACTTCTAGGGTATACATCAAATTCTCTTCACGTACAACTCTTTGCCTGTGTAGTCACAACTAGCCAGCACATTACGTCCTTGTACTTTATTCCGGGCTCACGAGGACTTCAGAGGAATTGTGCTCTTAACAATACTTATTGGAAGTGGCCACCACTTCCACACTCGTTAGGTGAGCCTATCAAGAGTGCTCCCGTAGCTATGCACTCCGCTCATAAGAACCATATAACTCATTAAGAGCATTAAGCTCAACCTTTATATCGCTACAGGATATTATGCTTACTATTATTAATATACAAGATATATATAGCATGATACTTCCCAAATACGCGTGTGACTTCGTTTTTCCAATTAAACCTAGTTATCGGGATCTTTAGCCCCTAGGTTGGGTATCCATCACCCATAATCTATATATCCAAGGTCTTAAGTCCCATGCCTTTAAAAGTGCTTTTTCTCTTGTCAAAACTTTGGTTAAAGGGTCTGCGTTATTGTCATCAGATTATATGAAATCAATAGTAACAGAACCCTCTGAAATACATTATCTCACAGTTTTGTCATGATTTTCCATTATAATATTGGTTTATACCTCCTACTGATGGCAGCAGTTGTGACACACCGCAAAATCCATAAATAAAAATATCAGGTCTAATATTATAAAAAATTACGGGAATAAAAAACTTTTGGTAAAATTTTCAGCATAAGAAATAATCAAAACCGAATGAACAATGACAAGATAATGAAATGCAGAATCAACACAAAATTAACTCTGATACCAATCACTGCAGATACAACATAAGCCAACTCTTAATATAAAATGCAACTCTGAATATAATTATATATGTACAACCTGACTGAAAATAAAAGCGTACAATAAAAGAATGAGTTGTACTTGCTTGACTCATACAATCCTAGGAGTAAGAAATGAAACGCCGCAAGAGATGCTTCTTTAACGAACCCGCGTCTACAGGAACTACTGCAACAAGGACGTGTAAAAACGGTTTTAAAAGAAAACGTAAACAACAAGTCTATGCAAAGTAGGATTGTAATTGAATCTGGGCCACATTATAACTACACATCTTCCTTTCGCGTTTTAATATATTTTAAGTTATTAGTTTACCCAACCTAACAACCTAAAATATCATGCGGTTCTAAATCTCGAACCCGTATGTAACCCGTGTGATTAAAGTCTTAGAACATCATTCTTTAATCTTTCCCATTAACTATACTAGATTAATCTCTTTCAATAGGAATCACATGATGGTTTCGAACCCTAAGGTACTTCTCACTAAATAACCACGATACCCATAATGGGCTCATATCTCAAATCTATCCATATTTGGCTAGCTCACGCCAATAATGCAATATGCACCTCTCTAGTATGGGTAATACACAAATCCAAAACATAAGTATGCAGGTGGGCATCCCTACTATAAGTCATATACATCTCTAGTATAGCATATAAACAGGTACAACTATCTCTGCTACCGTTACACAATAATCACATATGGCAGGAGAAAGATTGTACTCACGTCTAACATCCATACAAAGGTACAACCCGTACATGTACAAATAAATGGGATACTCGCGCACCCACACATAACGAAGGTCTATACCTATCACCTTCGAGGATCACTCGCACGTACTAGGTTTAGTCTTAGGCCGTCCCAAACCTAAGATCTTATCACGATCAAGGGACGAATCTCTACGCTTTCCCGTCATATAGCCTACCATACCAAAGGCTATATGATGAACACCCCCGTAAAACCCTCTAGGTATAGCTCGTTTACTTACCGACAAGGTTCTAAAAGGCGCGAGGCGTGGTCGAGGCATAGAGGTCAAGCCTCAAGCCTTAGGAGCCTAGGCGTAAAAAGGCGTTTTTCCTTTTTTTATTATTTTAATTATTCCAAGGCTAGTAATATAATAAAATGGTACATAACTTGAATTTTGAAAATATATCCATATGTTTGGTAGCCATCTTTCTCATATTCATGCTCCATAACCATTATTTGTCAACTAATCCTTTTTTTTTTTTTTTAAAAGTGTGCCTTAAGCCTTTTACCAAGAATAAGGCGTAGGCGATGCGTTTCTCTCAAGCCTCAAGCCTAGGCGAGCCTTTTAGAACAGATTACCGGGGTACTAGCGCGGTCCGCCTCGGACGTGCCTCATCATGGAATCCCTCCGATTACGTATGCCAATGATTACTCACACATGGTATGCGCTGCAAATAAATTACGCAAGCAAATATAACCCTCGCTAACGGGTTATAGCAAAACATATACACAACCCTCATTAATTGGTTAAGGTAAATCACACACATACCGACCCTAACACTAGTGGGTCATACTAGTATCGCTATCATAAAAAAGTATAACACATCTTTATCACCTATTCATCCTATACGACATTAACCTTAACATCTCGGGTTGCCGAATTTAGGCAGAATCTCGCCATGCCATACATTAAAATACACACATCACTATATTCAACATCAATTAGCCCTAGTCCAAATCTCTCAAGGCATCACGTCTAGGTTTCAATTCACACCTAATTTATATAAAACCATTAAATATGATAACTACCCTTCCCTACGGATTTTAACCTAATCCTAATCTCACTGAAAGGATCCAACACACAAGTCCATTACAATGATTCTAATAATCCCGACCAACAAGCTCCATTCCTCTAAACTTCCAAATTCCCAATTCCCAATCCATCCTACACTTGGGTTTACAATCAAATGTCCAATCCTCAATTTAACCTCTTTAAATCAACAATTTCACAATAATTAACTAATCCCCAAAACTAATTTACAACACCTTAAAATATTAGATTCTAACTCTATTCCACAACATAATAAAGCTCAAGGCCAAAACAAACTAACCCCAAGCTCCCAAATCCAAAAATCTAAACCAAAAACCAAAAGCCCCACCTTGGCTTTACCTGCTACCATCAATCGATCGACGACCTAGGGTCGACCGATCGATCAACCCTCAAAAGCCCCAATTCCCCTTTGTTACGGTATTTACCATCTTTAACCCCCACTTTTCTCTCTCATTGCTCCATTAATAAACCATAAACGTTCTTCTAAACCCCAACCAACATTAAATCAATAAAACCACATCAGATAACCAATTAGAAACCATTTCTAACATCAAATCTCAAATCTACATCAAGATTCAAAGTAAACATTCAATATTCATTTAAGAACTCTAGGTGTATCAATTTCTACGATAAACCTAGTATTTTCATGAATTGATGCAATTAAACATAGGGGTGGCAATTCAGGCCAATGGGTCGGGTTTTGACATGACTCGACACGACACGACACGACTTGATTTTAGGTAACATGAACATGACCCAACACGAAGTCGTGCTTTTTTTTGGCCAACAGGAATACGACCCATTTATAGCACGACCCAACACGACTAACACGATATAAAAATCGTGTCAATTTGACACGATTGACATGGCACAACACGACCCATCACGACCAACATTTGGGCCCATTTGGCCCTATTGAGATAATCAATACAGTTATAAATAAAATGATATCCCATAATTTGTCACAATCTCCGAATGTGTTGTGTGTCTTCCAACCCTTCTCTGCTTATATTTATTTTTAGGGTGTTTTGGGAAAAGGCCCTCATAATTCTCAAAGTGTATAAAAATAGGACACTCCAAATAATTTTATAAATTTAGTCCCTGTACTTAAAATACCATGAAAAATGGTGCCACTGACGTGGACCAAAAAAATGAACTCCTAACTCTAAAGGGACAACACGAATAAATGTTATTATACCACATGGACTAGATTTATAAACTTGAAAAGTATTGTCCTAAAAATTCAATTGTAAAAAGGAACATGCCCTTTACCTTAATTCTCTATTATTTTTAACATTAATCTTTACGTCTTTTTCAGTTCTTCCCTTTAACATTTCATTTTATCTCTCAAAATTTAACAGTTGATAGTTGATGAGTACAAACACCTAGGAACCAAAATAAAATCATGCTTCACTTTCACAGTTGTTTAAAATCATGTTTTTTGAAAGGTTGAGCAGTAATCGGAATGGAAGATACCAGCACCAGGCGGTGTAGCGATTGAGATGAGTAGCGACGTGAGGGAGGTTTTTGTGCAGCAACGTGAGGGAAGGTTTGAGTTGCGGCGTGAGTTGTTTTTTTAATTTTAATTTTTTAAAGTTGAATACTTGACCGTGTAAAAAAGAAATAGGACAACTATTATAATGGGTTGTAATTGGTTAGAAATCGGGCTATTATCGTGTTATAATTGGGTCATAACGGGCTAATTTTTTCAATTTCGTGTCAATTATTAATATAAATGGAAAATCAGCCTAATTATTATCTAGGTTAGGTTAATTACGAAAATTAATTCTAAAATGAGATTTACAACCTAATTTGTTTTAAATTTGCAATGAATTGATTCAATCTTGACACATACAATCATAATCATATTCTATATAAACTTGCTTCATTGATTTGTGGAGAAACCAAACCAATCTCCCAATTTCTCATCTTCTCTTCTTGTGCATTCTCTCTAGCTCCCAAGTTGCTTCCCAATTGAGTTTTGTGATAATGAGATCCCTAATAACCCCTTGAAACCCTTAAATTCTGAAATTACACTTAGGCCCCAAATGGGCCTCTAAATAGCTTAAAACGTTACCCAAGCCTTGTACTAACTGATAGGCCTTTAAACCATCATTTTAAATTAAAAATGGACATTCTACGCGTCCCAAAAGCCCAATACCAATTATACCCCAAATAGATAACTAGCAACTCAGCTATTTAATAATTAACCCTTTACGAGTCAAAATATTTATTAATCCAATTAATTAATTGCCGTCTCTTTAATCCAATTTCAAATCCAAATTAAATAACACATAAACATATAAATAGTGACATCTCAGTCACAACAATCACACGTAATTAATTATTATTCAATTTTAAATATTCACTGAAAATACGAGGTATTACAACAGTGCTGTTACAGTGTATCAAAATAGCCGGCATAGACCGCTGTCACAGTGTATCAAAATAGGTGGTACTGGTCAATGCCAAACATATATATATGAAAGTAGGCCACGCAACCGACTAGCCTCTTCACTTGTAGTGGCTAATGCAATAAGTTCAGACTCTATAGTAGTTTGAGTTATGATAGTTTGTTTCTTGGATTTCCAAGAAACACCGCCACCTCAAATATTAAATATGATTCCACTGGTGGCCTTAGAATCTTCCGAAAGGGTATTCCCTTCAAGTATAGCTGGAAACTTGTGATAATGAATACCTAAATTAATTGTTCTTTTTAGGTATCACATTACGCTACCTATTGCATGCCAATGCTCCATACCAGGTTTACTAGTGTATTTGCAAAGTACTCTTACAGCGTGGGAGATGTCTGGCCTACTACAATCAGTAGCATATTTTAGGCTAACAATGATACAAGTATATTGCTTTTTATTGATTGCATCACCATCATTAGGAAATAATTTAACATTAGGATCAAATGAGGTACACACAAGACTGCAATCAAAATAATTATACTTTTTCAATATAATGTGACCGAACAATTAAATCTCGTTATCAGATCTTGTTATTTTAAAATGCTTAAAATTACATTAGCTTCTCTCAGATCCTTCATGTCAAAATTATGTGATAGAAAATTTATGGTTTCTTTAACTACTTAGAGATTACAACCAAAAATCAAGAGATCATCAACATATAAACAAATTATTACATAAACACCATCATTGTAATTATCATAAATGCACTCATCACTTTCATTTATTTTAATCCATCAAAGATATCACACTTTCAAATTTTTCATGCCATTGTTTTGGTGCTTGTTTCAAACCTTATAGAGGCTTAATTAATTTACAAACCTTACTTCCGTTGTTGGAATTCACAGATCCATATAGGTTTCTTCTTCTAATTTCCAAGGTTCTAAAAGGCGCGAGGCGTGGTCGAGGCGTAGATGTCAAACCTCAAGCCTTAGGAGCCTAGGCGCCAAAAGGCGTTTTTCCTTTTTTTATTATTTTAATTATTCCAAGGCTAGTAATATAATAAAATAGTACATACCTTGAATTTTGAAAATATATCCATATGTTTGGTAACCATCTTTCTCATATTCATGCTTCATAACCAATATTTGCCTACTAATCTTTTGTTTTTTTAAAAAAAAGTGTGCCTTAAGGCTTTTACCAATAATAAGGCGTAATAAGGCGTAGGCGATACGTTTCTCTCAAGCCTCGAGCCTCCGCCTAGGCGGGCCTTTTAGAACAGAGCTAATTTCCCATTTAAAAAAGTTGTCTTTACATCCATTTGGTGTATCACAAAATTATGAATTGCAACAACTAGCAAACCTTTAATAGATGTAATTCTAGTAATAGGCAATGTTTAAAAAAGCGCCCGAGGCGTACGCCTCGAGGCGAGGCGAGGGAAAAACGCCTCGAGGCTTAAGCCTCAGGCCATAAAATAGAGGCTTACGCCTCAATGCGCCTCGAGGCTTACGCCTCGATGCGCCTCATGCCTTTTTGCTGAGGCGCGAAAAAAAAAAAAAAAAAAAAAAAAAAAAAAAAAAAGGTTCTTTCATCACAAAGCCTGTTTTTTTAAAGGTTAAAATTCTTCATTTTTCTAAAATTGCACCTAACTTAAAAAAATGTTGTTTTAATCTACTAACTCTTATTCTTTTTTTATTTTAGTTTAGTTTTAAAGTTGCACTTAATTTTGTTTTTCTTTACTAATTTGTTTGAAATAAGTGTATAAATTTGTTTGAGACTATATTTTGTTACAAATATATAGTTTGTTTGAAATAAATGTACAAAATTAACTTCAATATGACTTTTTTTTAAAAGGTTTCATTTTTTTGGTTTTCAACTTATATTAATATGTTTTCTTTAACTTATACTAATATATTTTAAAGGTTAATGTTTTTTTTAATAAACTTAGGTTAATATGTTTTATTATTTTTTTAATAAAGTTGCTATTTTTTTAATCTTAGCTTGAAAATCAATGTTTTTTTTAATAAATTTGCTTGTTAAGTTGCATTGATTAATTTATTGCCATATTATAAAAGAACCAATATGTGAATGAAGCTAAAAAAATGATTTTGCCAATACGATTTTGCATTGATTAATTTATTGTCATATTTAAAATAACCAATATGTTCAAATTGATTTTCTTTTTCTAAAAAGTTATATTTGGGGGAACAAAAAAATGTCAAACTATATGAGAAAGCCCTCAAGGATGTTTTTTTTGTAGTTTTATTTTATATTTCTTTGTTATTTTATTTTTATGGTTTTATTAGTATTTTTTAAATATTATTTTGCTCTTTTTTTTTTCTTTTCGGTGAGGCTTACGCCTCAAGTGCCTCGAGGCTTACGCCTCGCCTCGCCGCGACTAAAACGCCTCGCCTCGCCTCTCGCCTTTTTAAACATTGGTAATAGGAGAATAGGTATAAAAAAGGTTAATGTTCTCTTTTTGCTTGTATCCTTTTGCTTCCAACTTACTCTTATACGTATCCACCAAACCATCAGGTTGTAGCTTCTTTTTAATCAACCAACCATTTACATTCAATAGTTTTACACCCAAGTGGTAAATCAACAAGTTCAAGTTCCCACGTGTTATTAGACATTAAGGAATCCATTTAATCTTGATTGGCTTCTCTCTAGAATTCAGCTTCTCTAGAGGCAAGCACATCCTCCAAATTGGAAGGATCTCCTTTTAGTGTAAAAGTATAGACATTAGGCTCATAGTTTTTTGAAAGTCTATCTCTCTTACTTTTTCTAGGTTCAGTGACTAATTTAGGGTTTCTATCATGGATCCTAGATTCAATAGGCCTAGGAGGAGAATATCTAGGATTTATAGAAACCCCACTATTCTCAGATTTGAAAGGGAATCTATCTTCAAAATAATCAGCATCAATGGATTCAATAACAACATTATTTTTAATATAAAAAAATATAGAGGCTTTACTATTGGGAGCATAACCAAGAAAGTCATATTCTACCGCTCTTTATGTCTTTTAGGATCGGGTAAACTCACATAAGCCAAACAACCCCAAACTTGAAAATAAAATAAATTTGGCTTTCAATTTTTTCATAATTCAGGAGGAGTTATTTTTGTTTTGGAGTGGGGTACCCTATTAAGGAGATAACATACAGTCAAGAGAGCCTCTCCCCATAAGTTACAGGGAGCTTCGGAATTAACAAGCAATGCAACTACGAGTTCAATAAATGTTCTATTTTTCTTTTAACAACTCCATTCATTTCGGGAGAGTAAGGTGCGATAGTTTCATGAATAATTCCACTTTCCTCTAAAAAGGCACTAAAAGTACATTCACCATATTCAGTGCCTCTATCAGTTCTAAGCCTCTTAATGATTTTATTATGCTGATTTTGAACTTCATTTAAATATAATTTAAAGGCATCAAAAGCATCATTCTTATTTCTCAAAAGATATACATGTGTATTTTGAAAAATCGTCAATTAATGTGATAAAATATCTTTTTCCACCTCTTGTTAATATGCCTTAAAATTCACACAATCATGGTTCAAAGTATTGACCGAGTTGACTCGGTATCGGCCGAGTCAACTCGGAATCGGATGGTGGCTATACGATACCGAGACACGCTTAAAAAAAAAATAATGAATCGTGTTGTCTCGCCGAGATATCGGCCGAGACAACCGATTCAAATGTTGAGAATTTTTTTTTGTACAAGAAAATAAAAAATGCTGAGAAAATTGTTGCGACATTATATATTTTTCCGAGCAACATGATTTTTTTTTGGTGTCATTATTGGAACATTGTTACATTTTTTTTAATTTTTTGATAGAATTTTAATCTTTTACCATATTTCTTTGTTGTTAAAAATATATTGTAACATTTATAGAAACACCACCTATATAAGTTTGTACACATCACATATATATGCAAAATAATTTCACACTAAGATTAAATTAAAGAATTGCAATAAAATTAAAATGTCACTAATATAAAACTAATAACATTCACCGTACATACAATATTTGAACTTAGAATAAAATATAATATTACATAATGATGTCAAAAAATGGAAGAGACAAAGATTAGGGGAAACAATCTCTATTCTCGTCCATGAAGGTCAAACATCCTCTTCTACTTACATAAATTAAAATCAACAATTAGTCATTAATATGTAATTATTTAGAGATCTTAAATAATTAAAAATTAAAATTAGTACATTAGCAATATACCAAGTCCGTCGCGCTTCAATAACCAATTGTACAATGCAATGCATATTAAATAATGGTTTGAATGTATATGATTGGCTCACATGGTTAATATTCTTTTTTTTTTTTGAAATTTTCTATATTTTTTTCGGAATTTTTTGCTCTCTCTAAATAGCATATCTTTGCGTATCGCCGGATACCGCGACCGAGTTGAAAATTGAGTGTCCGATACCGGGACCGATACCGGGACTTTGAACCATGCACACAATTCACTATGAATTAATTCAAGAAGTTCAGAATTTCTAATCACAGTTTGCGAGGAGTTTTGTTAATTCTTAATTTTTGCTTGACTACAAGAGGTGCACTGTTTAAAAACTTCATTACTTAATTTAGGAATTAATCCTAATCTGCTAATATTATTCACATATTTCTTATTAATATGACCAAGTATAACGTGCCAAACATTCACAAAAGTAGACAATATATAAGCATGAGTAGAAGCTTTATTCAAATCAGAAACATTAAGTTTGAACATGCCATCACATGCGTACCCCTTCCCAAACAAACGTCCCAGCCTTAGAAATTACATATTGATCACCCCCAAAAGTCTGGCTACAATTTTGTTAAGCAAAAAACCAGAAACTAAATTTTTTCTAATTTCAAGACTATGCAATACATTTTTCATCGTTAGTTTCTTGTCGGTGGTGAAATGCAAATTTATGTCACTAATACCCAAAATCTTGGTGGTATGAGAATCACCAAGTAACACCTCATTTTCAGCATTCAAATAGTTCGTGAACCAATCTTTGTTGTTACACACGTGCCTAGAAGCACTGGTATCAATCCACCACCCTTCGTAGACTGTCATGGAGTTAACCTCAGTAATCATAATACAAAATTCTTCTTCAGTCACGTTTGCCTGAGGAGCAGACAAACGTTTCTGGCAGCTTCGAGCAAAATGCCCTAGTTTTCCTCAATAGTAGCAACCATTTCCAAGCAGATTGGAATTGTCATTGTTTTCTGAAGGGGGGCTTTGGTTCGAATTCCCTTTATTCTGATTCTGGCCTTAGTTAGGAGCAAATTTTTGGGTCTGCCCAGGTTTGGATTTTTTTAATTATTTTTGCCTTTCATATTTTTGGGTGGATGCCTCAAATTTGAAGGTGTTGGGAGGTTGGTTAGTTCACAACATTAACCTTAGGCAGAAGTAAAAAAGGCGAACAATTGGACTCGTGATTCAGAAAGAATAGGGAAAGTCAAGCGATGACAGATGATAGACCATGTTCCTCTTTTTGATCTTAAACACGAGATTCCTCCTCAATAGTGAGTTTTACAATTAAAGTCACAAGAGAAAATTCCTTTGATTTATGTCTTAAATTGTTCTTGAAATCTTGAAATCTTTCCAAGAGGGTGGTAATTTCTTAATCATTACTGCAACTTGAAACTGTTCGTTAATTTTCATACTCTCTGAAAGTATTTCATGTACAATTTTCTGCAATTCATGGCATTGAGAAACTACTGGTCTATCATCAGTCGTGGAATTTAAGATATCGACTTGCAACATATTTCTTAGCACAAACTTCGTCGGTGTTATTTTTTTTGCAATGCCTTCCACACATCAGCAGCAACAACAGGAAGCTCAGAATATTAGTTGTATAGTTCATCTGCCAGGCTGTTGAGAATCAAATTCTTGCAAGTGTAGTCAGACTCAACCCACTTCTCAGCAGCCATAATTTCAGCAGGTGCCTCCTCTCCAGTGTCTTTTGGGTTTAGTTCCTCCAGAACGTAAGCCACCTTATTCGTGGTAAGGTAGAACAATATCTTGGCTTTCCAGCGTTTGAAGAGTTGTCATTTGAATTTGAAACGGCGATTGCAATTGTTTTCAGAGGGATTCGTGTTTGGTTCCATGGCTAAATAACCTTAAAATTGTTTTAAATATGATTGAAAAAATGGTTGATGCACGAATTAGGCTGCTCTCTTTAAGGCTATTTTTTGCTTCTACGGAAAAACAATCCGGTGCAGAAAGGGACGCTAACCCAAGGATACAAGAACCTTAAATTGATTTTCATCTATTTAGTTTCTGCACAAAACTCTCGTTGAGATGAAGGAGACTTCACAGTTATATTTGATTCAGTTGGAAAAATCCACCATCCACAATCTGAACTTTGTAGGAAACTGGGGAGGAAAACGCGGGCATATAAAAGAAACATGTGAGAAAAATTAGGAAACAGTTTTTACGAACAAGTCAAAAGAATTTGAATTTTGAATGGAATTAAAACTGCTTAGAAAAATCCGATTAAGTTTATTTTAATATAAACAATTTTATAATCAATAAATCGGATTATTCAAATTTAATGAAATAAAATTTTCTCCAAAAAATTATTTATTAGGACCCACGACCCGGACCCGGACCCGGGCCAGCTGCGATGGCGCGCGCGTGTGGGTCTTTTGGCCAATGCCCAACCCATATAGGTTCCCCTCCCTCCCTCCTTACAAACTTGGGATACCCCATGTGGATCCAAATGCACATTTTGGTGTATATTAACTGCACCCTCTTTTTCCAGTCTTTCGATATGGGATGTGTGAGAATCCCAAAAGTCAAAAACCACTTTGTCCTTTATGCTTTTGCTATAAAATATTCAACATATACAAGCCTGTTCTCTTAGGAATTAAATGGAAGTAAAATTTGAATTCAATGGTATTAACGTGTTATAGGTTCTTGGTGGGTTAATTGCCTAGACGTTCTGATCATGGAACCAGCCTAGGTCAATCAGACTGGTTGGGTATGATTACACTGATATCTGTGCTAAAATACAATGGATAATATAATTTTCGAAAAATGATAAAATTTATCATCTATAAAGTCGCTCTAACTTGAACGCATACTCACAACATTTATCATCCTTCTCCAAACGTTGTTGCTGCGATTATTATTAGTATTACCGTTACCGCTATCGCTACTGCTACCGCTACTATTGTTACTACTACTAAAACTATTACTACTACTACTACTACTACCATTGTTATTAATATTATTATTATTATTATTATGATTCTTCATATTCAGTTGGCGGCACTCATGCTAATTAACTCATCAATTGTTTGACAGTCTCACAGATGAGATAGGCATGGATTGCGAAATGGTTGGTGTCAGTCCTCTGGGGAACAAAAGCGCTCTTGGACGAGTCACATTGGTATTCTTTAGTTTAACCTATTGTGTTTAGCAATTAGCAAATCATCTTTCTTTATGTTGTAGTTGCATTTCATGATGTCATGGGTCAGCGTCATGACCTATAAATATATCTACATGTCGCAAAAGGCTTCATGCTGTCCCCCAGATAAGGATCCCCTTTTAATCTTTATTTGCTCCAATATTGTACTTGAATAATGAAGACATAATGAGTGAAGATGCAATGGAAATCAATGCACTATCCAGAATTAGTGGTAAATCTTGTAAAGCTATAACCAAAAAAGGACTCCTTAATTTCTCACTTCTGCTAGACTGGATAGTAGATTGTACCGCAGCCATTATATATAGGGAAAGAACAGATGGGAGAAAGAACTACAGGCTGAAGAGGAAGGGATTCAGCGAACAACGAGTCTTACCCTTCAAAATTCTGACCTAACGATGAAGTTAATATTGCATCTTCTAACGAAAGTGATGATCGAGATGATGAACTTATGTACCACTATATGCCACTAATACATTCCATGACAACCGTTCTATACGGATCCGTATATACATCATTCTAGGTGAAAGGAAGAAAAAAACATTTCAGCTACATCATTCTAGGTGAAAGGAATGTTTGATTGAGATGTTCATTTTGAGTCTTCTCTTTGATTTTTTTAATAGAGACAATGACCGTGGACACATAAACTCCCATTTTGAGTCTTCTCTTTGATTTTTGTAATAGAGACAATGACCGTGGACACATGAACTCCCAACTTTTCCTCTATTTATTTATTTATATTTTTACCGCCCGAGTGAACTTTCGAGTCTAATGACCTCACGGTTTTCAAGCAACTAGAGCAGTTTTAACGCCTTGTATATTTCTAATTACTTCTCCCTAGAATTTCCATAAGGACTAGGTTGTCCTCTGAATGCAGCTATGTATTTACTTGAGATTTAGAGGCCAGAAATGCACAAGAGAAAGCGAGCATAATTCAAATGTTTCCTCGTTTCCCATTTCTACTCCTTGATTGTGACTTATGAGAATAGTCGATTACTGTATCAGGCTCCAACCAGTCACTCCATGTTATATAAGGGTGTCTATGTCGTACCTTAGTTATTGAAGATTACTCAGTTCATCATGTGACTAGTTTGGCTGTGAACATCAATCTACCGGTGCACATCTTTTATTTTATAACTTTGACAAAGTTGTCGGGAGTCGGGACAAAATATTATTGAACATTAATTATAAAATATTAAACTTCCGATTGACAGTAAACGTGTTAAAATTTAAAGTTGATAATTGAAGATTAGTTGTTGAGCCAATTATGTTCCCAACTTCTCTATCTTCATATTTGTGAAGAACATACTAAATGAGCACGTGGAGTTTCTATATTGCTTTGTGGTTGATCTGTCAGGGTAATGAGCATGGTTAGTTGTAACTAAATAGATTGGAAAGGAACTAATTACCATATTATCATGTTAACTGTCGTCAGCCTTTGGCAATACTCAGATAAATAAGTGTCATTGCATGGATTTTGAATGATTTGTTTAGTACATGTGCTTGCGCACTTTGGTTCTTTTATGCACCATTTCACTCATCAAAATAGCAGTTTAGAATATATTTTTAATAATGTATCCTTTAATTAGTAGTGGAGCTTGGAGTATTTTTTGGAACAGCGGTAGCCTTGTCAATAGCTACGCAGGTTCATTGCAGGTTTGGATAGCAAGGGAAAAAGGGTGTTTGATTAAGATGAATGTTGCAGCACTATTAGTCTATTGTATATAGTTTATAATAAATATATTGGGTGCTCTTTCAAGTTTGTGATGGGCTAACAATATTTCATATTTGGGCTTTACCTTGTTGTCACTTTCAATATTAAGTGGTGCTTTGAATTTGTAGTTTGGATCCATTAAAAAGTCTTGAATACTCTTTACAACACCTTCCAAATATGCCATAGTACTATGATTTTGGATTTGTCATTACTTTTCGTTATTTGATGGGAAATTTATTAAATGAAATCAGTTGATGACAGGTAAATAAGTGGGGAAATGTTATATATGATGAGTATGTTCGCCCGGTAGAACATGTTGTTGACTTCCGTACAGAAATCAGTGGAATCCGGCCTCGTGACTTGAGGAAAGGTTGGGATTTTCTTATCTTTGCTGTGAACATCCTCACTGACATATTGACACATCAACATCCAGAAGAAATCAAAAACCAAAACTTGGAACTAGAATCTACATTAGGTTTTTTAATAAATGACAGTGAATATATATATATATACACACACACACACATACACTAGTCATAGAGGAGAATGTAATGGCTATTTCTTTCCTTTTTAGATAATGAGTTCTTAAAATACTTTTCTTGCAATTTATTTAAAAAAAAAAGAAAAAAAAATACTTTCCTTGCAATTCAAGTTCAATCATGTTGTGTGACGAGAAAAGATGAATGGATACCATGGCTTTAAAAATCCAATGGGGGTGTAAGTCAAAACATTTTGATTATTTGGGGCAAGTCAAAAGCATCAAAATCTGAAATGACATCAAAATTATTTCACTATTTAAATTTATGGTATTTTATTATATACCTTTGTTAAGGTCTGCAAAAGAGTTATCTTCTGCCGTCTGAATGTCTTCTATAGAAAAAGGATAAAATTCTAATTGTAGTTTTCATCAATCATTACCAACTAATACTCATGCAACTTGCAAGTATTAGTAACTAGTCTTTCATGTTGACAAAACATTTTAATATCCAATGCTTAATGTATTATTCAGATACTCCTACAACTATCAGTCTATCATAAATCTTGAATGGTTTATAATAGTTGTATATTCATCTATGAAGCACCGACACTCTCCCGAAAGCCACGAGTCAGCTTTGACACGAGTCCGACACGTGACACATTCCGACATGCTGGGACACGTTGCCGACACGTCGTTGACACGCTTTTCGACACGCTAGGAGACGTAAAAGGGCATTTTTTTTAAAATTTTTATATTTAATTTTTTTTTTTTTTTTCTTATGTGATGGTGATTCTTCCTTATTTATGATTTTTAATGATAAAGTATGTTTGAATTTTGTTTTGTATGGTCCATTTCCATAATTTCATGTCAAGAATGCTCTAATAATGTATTTTATTGTATTTTTTTTATTTCATTAATATATTTTATATATTTTAACATATATTATATATTATACGTATCCTATCGTGTCGTATCCAATTTTTTGGAAAAATCACGTGTCGCGTGCCGCGTGTCGTGTCGGAACACATATTACATGTCGAGTCCGTGCTTCATAGATATTCATGGATATGCGCACTACTGATGTTCTGCCCAATTGTTGTCTACATCATTATGGAACTATGTCGAATATTGTATTTAAGGTAAAAATAACATACACTGCATAAAAATTGATTATTGGGTCTTCTGGATTTGAGGTTTTTATTTCATGTCGTTGGAGTTTTAGAGCTTGTTTGATACCAAGTGGCCGATGATGTACACAATAGAATATACCCGCTACACATAGAGAAATATTGGAAGGGTTTCTCCCAATTTTCATTCATTCATTGTTGTTGACTAGTTATCAAAAAAGAGTGCAAAGATATTTATAGGCTCCATATGCTGTGTGTAGTGACCTAAAGTATTAACCTAAAGCCATGACCTCACTTATTCTAACTAACCTAATGTAAAATATACCTAAAGAATATCCGCTTAGCCTAATGATAATAACAAAACAAATGAAATAAAAAAAATACAATTAAATTTTAGCCGCCTGGTGCACATCACTCTCCCCCACTTGAAAAAGCTCGGCCCGAGTGTGGCGGTATGGAAGAAGGCTATTGTTGGAATTGCGCAAACATCAAAGGATTCTCCCACTTGAAAGAGATGATGTTTTAAAAAGCGTGATGTGGGATTGCGGCGTTTTGTTACGGTAAGACTATGCAAAAGTGCCTCAAGGCAGATTGCGGCGTAAGCCCCAATTAGGAAAAAAAAAAACACTAAGGGCTTATATGGTTATGATTTATAATTCTGTTTTCTGTGTTTAAATACAATTTTGGCAAGAATTTGCGTTTGGTACACATGTTTTTAAATACTGCATTATAATATTTCTGTGCTATAATCATGTTTTCAAAAAACAACAAAAGTGTGTTTTCTAAGTTCTATTTTCTGATTTTCAACTCAGAATCATTCATTCTCTATATTTTTATGCATTTGTACCTTAATGTATAATATACATATACAATACATTAATTCATGTCTAATTATAATAAATAAAAATTATATCTATACATGTAATATATGTATTATTAAATTATATAATATTCTAAGATTTATATGTTAAATAATATTATCAATACGTACATAATACTTATATATAGTTTTATATATGTATTATACATGTATATAATAATATAAAATAGACATATAGTACATATTTATTAAATAATATTATCAATTCATGTATATATATAATTTTGCTGTGGATTATACATGCAATACAATATCATAATATATACGCATGTATGTATTACATTTGTATTTTGTATGTATATATAATCAAAGTCTCCAACATACCTCATTAAAGGTACCTAAAGAACACATGCTATAAATATGCATGCATGTATTACATTTATGTATCATGTATGTATGGAAGTTTTAAATATGTGTGTGTGTGTGTGTGTATATATATATATATATATATACACATGTTTACCAATTTTGTCAATTTTTGAGAAAACTGAATTTAAAAACAAGTTTACCAAACGCACACCAATATTTATAAACACAGAAAATTGTATTTAAATTTTTTATTTAAAAACAACATTTAAATCGAGTTTTTTTGAATACATAACCGAACGCGCCCTAAATGTTATAAAAGATACTAATAAAGTTGCAATATAATGCATAATGGCTATCATCACAAGAAGATGCTCATAGTCACTGTCCATAATTTAATGATACTAGCACAAAAATAATTAATCATATCACAAGGTGATCCATATTTAAAACCAACACTAAATAGTACATCATCAAATCGTCAAAAAGTGCATGATCATTAAATCACAATAACAATAAAGCATATTATTTGTATAAACTAAACATATTATAAAATATCAATAGCATTAAAAATAGTATAACATATTAATATAATAAATGGCATATATAAAACTACAAACGGTTAAACACAACATAAAATGAGGTTTAAGCTTCGGCCACCTAAATGACTGCCTTGAGGCTCAAGCCTTAATCCTACCCCATGAGGCTTAAGCCTCGAATATTTTTTTCACCACTTCTCCTTGAGGTGGCGCCTCACTGATTATTTAAACATTGGAAAGGTAAGCCGTCCTCGAAATTGTCCTGCATATTGGCTAGCAAAGACGCAAAAAGAAACCGCATAAGGCCTAAATTAATGTCGAAGAATCCGGACTCAACCTCAGAATCAGTCACGATGAGAATCAACCAACTCATCAGAGTGGGCCAATGATGTCAGGTTAGGGTCGACACCCAAAATGTGTACCTGCAGTGCAAGGCGTTGCATCCCGACCTCCAAACAGGATTCAAATGTTTCCTAGAACATGACCATATACCTGGGCTCAATCAAATCCTTGTGAGCCAAACAAACTGATCTCAGGAACACCATCAAGAGTAAACCATAGAAATATCATCTTTGTCCACATAGTGAGAAGAAGTCAGAACTACAGTACAACTCGCTTCTCGAAGGTCAGGGAGTCACCCAACCAATCTTAGTAAAAATATTGATGAAAATTTTGATATATAACCCGCCTTCCGATGATGGGATAGAATTTCCTGATAACAAATAACTCAACATCTCGAGATTTGGGGGCGCAAGGAATGGATCACCCAAGGGCATATGATTAGTGGTGCACAGAGCTAAGACAAATGCGTCTTACTCTCAAGCTCGATCTCCTCGAACTGGAATTTTCAGTGAAGTACCGTCACACTCCTCGACCTATAGATGACACTCCTCGTATCGAGCCGTCGTGATGAGTTCGAACCAGTACCCATACCCAATGTTTAAAAAGGCACCCGAGGCGTACGCCTCAAGCCGCGCCTCGAGACGAGGCGAGGAAAAAAGCCTCGAGGATTAAGCCTCAGGCTATAAAATAGAGACTTAAGCCTTTATGGGTGAGGCGCAACGCCTCAAGGCTGTCCGCCTCAAGGCGGTGAGGCGCACGCCTCTTATACGGGACTTAAAAAAATGAAAATAGAAGATATTAAAAAAAAAAACCAAAAAGCCCTATTCCGACTTTATTTTTTAAAACCCGTAAGCCCTACTTACTGTCTCCTGCTCCGAAACCCTTCTCCTTCTCCGAAACCCTAATGTGGCCATCCTTCTCCTTCTATTCTTAAAGTCCGGCCCTCGGTAAGACTCCAGCTTTTAGTTCTTCAAGTCCGGTCTTAGTTTTTACAAAAAACTCTTGTACGAAAGTGTTTATGTTCTTCTTTTTTTAGTTTTGGTATTAGTTTTAGTTTTAGTTTTAGTATTAGTTTTAGTTTAGTTTTTTTTTTTTTTGGTAAAACTTTGGTTTTAAGTTTTTTTTACCTTTTTTTTTTCCTGTAAAAACTTTGTTTTTTTTTCCTTCTGTTTTTTTCTGTTTTCTGTTTTTTTTTCCCCTTCAAATCTTTGATTTTTAGCTTAGTTTTTAGTTTACACTTTTTTCGGTTTTTTTCTGTTTCGCAATATTTTAAGTTTAAGTTTGATTGGTTGATGGATTGAATGATTGGACCCTTTTGCATCATTTAATGTGTTGGATTATTTTTTTGTGAAATTATTTGACTTTTTATATTTTTTTTCCCTTTCTTTTTTTCTTTTCGGTGAGGCTTACGCCTCGCCCCGTCGTGGCCAAAACGCCTCGCCTCGCCTTTCGCCGTTTTAAACATTGCCCATACCCATTGCCTCGTACCACTACAAGCACTCACGTTCTCATTGTTTAACCTTACCCACACTTTCCTGTAGAGCTTCATGATTGTAAATCTCTAACTCCTTATGTTCATCCTCAAGTGGCTCAATGTAGTTTAATCATTATATTTAGCCTTTAAATCGGATGCATGGTAGGCGGTGGGCTGCGTGAACGAAGTGAGTAGGGCTGTTTCAGAATTTATAGAAAGTTGGGGGATGAAGTGTAATTTTGAAAACTTGAGGGGAGGGTTGGGTAAATTTACTGAATAATCAAGAGGTGGGAGAGTAATTTTCAGAGCTTGGGGTTAGAAGCTCTGATGCATAAAAATGATTGGAGGGCTAGTGGGTTGTGGGTTGGATCGGCCTTACGGCAGCCAAAGTGGATAAATAGATCCACTAAGGTCAGTTTCTTGTGTTTGGGTTGTATTAGGGGTGGCATATCGTGCTATTGGGTCGTGTTTTTGTCTGACACGACAAGATTTTTTAAAACACGGACACGACACGACACGAAGTCGTGTTTTTATAGCTACCACGAACACGACACGACACGAGTAACACGATTAATTTTTTCCAATCCAATTAGACACGAAAACACAAAAAATACGACTAAAAAATCTCGGCTTTGGGAGAAAAATACAAAAACTACCACTTTCTCATCCAACTAATGTCAAATCTTATTCAACGTATAATATCAGATCAAGCATAATAATCAACAAACAATCTGAGAAGTTTTGGGAGAAAAATTACAACAATTTGTTGTTATAATGTTATACCGGCTTTTTTTGTTCTCATAAACAAACCATCTAAGAAAACTAACCGAACTCCTTTTTTTGTTGTTATAGTGTTATACCGGTGCCTTTTTTCTTCAATCGAACCGGAGATGGAGTTGGTGGACCGGACCCTTGTAGAGACTAGAGTGATCGGACCCTTTTTTTTGTTGTTACAGTCTTGGAAATGGAGATCAGACCCTTTTCTTTCGATCTTCTTCTACGGGAAATGGAGATGGAGATGGAGATGGAGATGCTGTTACAGTGTTGAGAGAATGGAGGGATTGAAGATGAGAATGGAAGTGAAAATCAAAAGGGAGGGATTGAAGATGGATGGAGAGAGAGAGAGAGAGAGAGAGAGGTCTTCATTTGCGGCTGAAAATGAGAATGACTGAACAAAACGATTTAGTTCTCATTTGTTTAAAGTGAGATGAATTGAGATGGTGACAAATGGCATAAATGAAGGGTTTTGATTAAAGTGCAAGTGGGTACAATATATCATGGCTGAGATATCAGTGTATCTAATTCGTGTTAAAGTAATGGCATTCGTGGCTTTAATTTCGTTTTAATTGGGTCGCGTTTCGTGTCTAATTTTTTGACACGAACACGACACGACACGACTTCGTGTCCAAAAACACGATCACGAACACGACAAGTTGTGTCAATTTCGTGTCGTGTTATCGTGCCGTGTCTGTAATTGCCACCCCTAGGTTGTATACCCGCCAAAACACAATGCTCCTTACTGATATGTCGCCTTATGCCCTAGTGGCCAGAGTTGACTGCGGCTCTAGAAGTATGGGCTCGTTGACGGTTTCATTTGACGTTGACGGAGATCACTAGACATTGGCGAGTAGGGGCCAATAGGATAGGTGATCATCAGAGGGACTCCTCGGGTGAAACTGTGATCATCAGAGTTCTGGTGATCATCAGGAGGCTGGGTGAAACTGTGATCATCAGGCTGAAACTGGGGGCAGGCAGGGGATCTCCAAGCTCTGGTGATCATCAGAGGGACTCGTTGGACGTGGGTGAGTGTGCAGGGACGACAGCCCAACAAATGTGCACGGACGATGGGTTTGAATCTGTGACGCCGAGGTTCGGGCTTATTATATATGGGTGCGAGTGCTGGATGAGCGGGGGTTGCGAGGCTGGGAAGTTCCTACAAGACTCCTCGGGTGTTTGCAAGGATTGTTTGACACCTACGAAGGCGTGAGGGCTTCAAATTTGGTGTTTTGTGATAGTTTTTAGGGCGGAACAGGGGTTAGGGTTCTGTTTGCTGCAGAGTGGTTAGGGTTTTGTAAGTATGGTGTTTGGGTGATATAAGGGTCGTAGGAGAGGACATGAAAGGTGAAGAGAGAACGATGTCAAAGGAGGCTGAAACTGTGAAGCAAAGCAGATGTTGGGCCGCTTTACTGCTGGGGACGGCGGCGGTTGCATGGTTCGGAGGTGTGGTCTGACTCGATTCCTCCAAACCAGGAGGCTGAAACTGTGAAGCAAAGCAGATGTTGGGCCGCTTTAGCGCTGGGGGGGGGGGGGGGGGCATGGTTCGGAGGTGTGGTCTGACTCGATTCCTCCAAACCTTATCCATGGCTCTTCCAACACAATGCGTTGACCACATGAGAAGCGAACCCTAATACCAAGTTGATGTTTACGCAGCAGCAAAATCCACATAAAACTATTTAAGGGTTTCTCTCAATTCATTCTTATTTAATCGTTAATTGGCTAACTCTCAAATGGAGGAGTACAAAGATATTTATAGGCCCCATATGCTTGGCGGTCAAGTTAAGTATGATGTCATGAGCTTTGTGACCTAAGTTTTGACAAACTTATTCTAACTGACCTAATCATAATCTACAATATTTCTAAAGAATATCCATTTATTCCAAGGTTCTAAAAAACGCGGGGCGTGATGGAGGCGTGGAGGCCAAGCCTTAGAAGCCTAGGCGGGCCTAGGCGTAAAAAAGCGTGAAAAGGCGTTTAGGCCTTTTTAATATATTTTAATGTTTTTTAACCATAACAAGGCTATTAAAATACAAAAATTGCACAGATCATAAAAATATGTCTGAATATATGCAAATTAAAATACTATTCAATTATTTTGGATGAGATAATGTTCCGGTTTGTAAACAAATTCTGTAAAAGGGGACATCGTTTCACTAAATCATTGTTATTTTTAGAAAAAAGTGCGCCTTATGGGTTTTACCAAGAATAAGGCGTGAAAAGCGTAAGTTTAGGCGTTTCTCCCAAGCCTTAAGCCTAGGCGTGCCTAGGCGGAGCCTGGGCGGGTTTTTTAGAACAGTGATTTATTCTAATGATTATGACGCAAATAAATGAAATGGAAGTTACAATTAAACACTAGGGGCTTCATGTGCCTTAGCTATCTCTTGGTTTAGCCGTCTGGATATTCACTAGCCAGTTACTAGGGTTGGTATGCACTTCTAGCCATCAGGTCAATGCAAACTCTTTCAAGAGGTCTATAAATACGATGGGCTTCCTATTTTAATAACTTTCTTGGAATATGAATGAACGAGGACGAGAAATGGTTAAAGAGAGCAAAACCCTATTTTTCTTAAGTTGCGGATAATGCTTCCGCTGTTTACAATAGATCAATAGCAATGCTGCGTTCGCGGATGTGGTCATTTTTGTTTTGGGTAAGACTTGGAGGAACCATCGTCAGATCACTCCTCCAAATACTCCAGCTACCACAAACGGTCTAGCGATATTAGAGCGAGGACACAGGTTCGAGTTGCAGGGAAGTCATCGGGTGAAGAGAGTACCGTGGGATGCAACATTGCTCTGTAAATCATAATAAGTCAAAGGTGACTCTGTTTAGCGTGAATGCTGGAAAATGTGTGACCTCCCTCTCACTGGTAACTTTTGGTTTTTAGTTGAAATGGAACACCCGACCCCGTTTGCGTCAAGTGGTACCAAAGCCACTTGTTTTTCTCTATAATAGGTGGACACCTGGCTCATTTTCTTCGTGTACATTTTCTTTTGATTTTAATCAAATTTCTTGTTTTCCAATAAAGAAGCTTTGATTAAACTTGCTGTATCTCTCTCTATCTACGTCGCATGCTGACTCGACAATGGCTTTTCGAAGCTGTAATCTCTCTCATGCACACACACAGTGAACATAGTGCTTTGAACGTGGATTTCCTAAGCATATATCTTTTTACAATTTTTCTGAAAAATGAAGTGTAACGTGCCTTTTGGTATCCTTATGGTTTATTAATCTTGTCTGGATAAGAAATTGTTACAAAACTGTTTGCAAATGTATGTTGTATAAATGTTTTGACCTATTACTTATCCATGGGGAAATACATCCACTATAGACATTGATAAAACGCTGATGTTTTGAAGCTGTGCCGAGTTGGCTCATTGAATTTTTTTTAGGAGTTCATAGAAACTGCATTAACAGTGTCAAACGCTTTACATATTTAATGTTATCTTCAGCAAAAGATTTCCGTGTTGTTCAGAAGCAAGTGGCAGAAATGATCAAAGGAAAAATTCTTATCGGCCATGCCTTGCGCAATGATCTTAAGGTTGGTACTGTTTCGCTTTTGTTTTCTTTTTTCTTTTCGATCATCTGAATAATTAGTTTACTTGAGTTTCTTAAGTAAATGTTTTTATACAGGCATTGCTTTTAAGTCACCCAAAGACGGAAATACGGGACACCTCAGAGTATCAACCCTTCCTAAAGTATGGATTCTCCCTGGCTTAGTTGCAACTTCTCTTTAATATATAATCAGTGCTTATTATTAGCCATTATTTTTTAGTATTAACATGTTTGGTTAATGAAGCAGAGAAGGGAGAAGTAAGGCACTTCGTCATCTTGCAGGTGAGTTTCTTGGTGTGAAGATCCAGAATGGCGAGCACTGTCCTGTTAGTTCCTTCACCTTTACATGTTTTATTAATTTATTTTCTGCATATTTCCTTTCTTCACGTGTTATATCATATACATCCGGCCGGATCAACCTAGATCGCAGACCGTGCCTGAATCATATAGGTAGCAATTTTTGTATTGATATTTGATACACGCATATTCGGAAATAAGGTACCCTTTTGTTCCAATACACTAGAATTAATGACTCTAGAGGTATCATGCTATAGTTTATTAGTAGGGGTGTGCAAAAAAACCGACCAAACCGACAAACCGACAAAACCGAGCCGAACCGAAAATTTTCGGGCCGGGTTTTTTTAAGGGTCGGTTCGGTTCGGTTTGATCAGGTATAAAACCGACAGGGTCGGTTCGGTTTTCGGTTTTGGCATAAAAAACCCGATTTTGAACCGAACCGAACCGAATTAATTTTTATACTTTTTAATTTTATATTTTATATTATATTTATATTAGTGTTGGCATATTATATTATATTTTTTAATTTTATATTTATATTAGGTATTAAAAAAAATATTTTTTATTAAAATAAATGAAAAAACCGAACCGGCCCTATCAAAAACCGGCCCTGTCAAAAACCGACGGGTAAACCGAACCGGCCCTGTCAAAAACCGACCCTGTTCGGTTCGGTTCGGTTCGGTTTTTCACCAAATTCGGTTCGGTTCGGTTTTTCTCCTCCCAAAACCGACATGGTCGGTTCGGCTCAAAAAACCCGCCCAAAACCGAACCGACCGACCCGTGAACACCCCTATTTATTAGTCTTGTTTTTATGAGAAGTATACAAAGTTTCTCTACAATACATTCTAATAATGAAATTAAGAGTTTTTTAAGAGAGAATTCAAGGAAAAAAGTTCTAGAATGTATAGAAAAACAAAAACTAAAGATATGCTCACTCAACGTGTTTATATGAATAATGTCAATCCACAACATCCTTAAAGTGAATTAAACCATGTGCATGTTAACATTATTAAAACATGCAAAGTAATATAACTTTTTAATCACTTTAATATGTAGAAATAAGTCGACCCATTAGAACAATATGATCTAAATAAGCCTACTACTAATTTTTGAGGTACGCCATTGAGCCGAGGCTATCCCATCGTACCCACCTGAACTTTCTTAGATGGGAAATCTGGATTATACACAACTCAACTAGACAAACTTGTCCAAGCTATCTGGTATGACTTCACAACCTGATTGTCAACGTAGTTGCTCGAAGGTTGTGTTTTCCAATTTCCATCAAATCAAATGTTGACCAATTCTTTTGGCAAACATTAATATGCATTGTTGTGATCTTCTTTCCACTCTTTCAATACTTTCTACCAAGGTTTCATTTCATAACTGTTCATCATCTTATTATCTTAATATTTTGTTGTATTGTTTTCATCTGGGACAGTTTTGATCATGATAAAAACATGACCATTTCATAGTTTTTGATAAATTTCATATATATATATATATATATATATATATATATAGTAAGAATATAAAAATATATTACTGTTCTAATCCGTATAGTTTAAATAATTGAAAAAATTATCATTGCTGCATTCAAGTCCAAGAAGTGTCATCTGCTGTCTGGAATTAAGAATTTGATCACAAAATTATTGTGATGAGTTATTTCTCACATATGAATACTTTTTTGAAATAATCTTCTTTCAATCTATTGTAATATGCAAACAGGCTCCTGTACATACCTCCCATGGGGACCTATTTTTTATAATTGTAAAAATGTATTATTCGAGTTATTTCTTTTTGTGATGTATATAAACATTCTAGGGAACCCCCGTAAAAAATCAGCTTAAAATATTTCAGTTTTTAAGTTAAAAAAAATGAAAAACTGACATATTTTGACCAATTTTTTTTAAAATAGTAAAAAATTTCATTTTGAGTTGAATTTTTTTTCCCGTGGGGTTCCCTGAAAGGCTTAAATAACCAACAAAAAAGTTAACTCAATTTTTTTTTTTTTTACTATTTAAAAAAAATAGGTCGCACGGGAGGTCCTCATTTTAGGACCTCACAGGAGCCTGTCTGTTGTAATATGATCTTTAGTTTGATTTATTGTTATTTCTTCCATATGCCAATTAAAAGTTATGTTTTGATATCCAGGGTTTGCTCTCACCTGTAACAGAATGTATCGAGCTTGTATTTTTAGAGTATCCGAGAGTTTTTGTGAAATATCCGAGAGTATTTGTGAAGTATCCAAATTAAAAGTTTATCATTAAATAATGGACACTTAAATGAAGTATGAAATACATATGCAAGAGTATCCGAGATGTAGCGGTAATTGGTTTGTATCTGATACATTTCTATAAGTATCCGTGTGCCTCTTAGCTTGTAATTCATCTTTCCCATGACTGCATTATTGCACTTATATATGAAACTCAATTATTGTATATCAAGTCCTTTGTACTAGTTAAGCAACTTGTTGGATCCATAATGGGTAAACGATCAACAAGCCTGTCCGTCTGTCCGTCCGTCTATGTGGTGTTGTCGTTTATGTTTTGCTGCTTCTGTGTTATTTCAGGTAGAAGATGCCCGAGCTGCAATGTTGCTATATCAGAAAAACAAAAAGGTTTGGGAGCGAAGTACCAAAGATTTTATCCAAATGAAGCAGAAGCAGAAGAAACGTAAAAATAAAAAGAAGCACAAGAAATTAGAGGGATCAAATTCAAACCATGCTGCAGCTGCATCTTAGCATTAATTGCTCACTGGATGATGTTACATTAATGCTTGAGAAGCAACACAACTGCTTCACAAAAATCTACTCTACGATTTTCTCCAATAAGATCAAAGGGATGAAAAGAACTTACCATAGGGGTGAGCATTATTAAAGGAAAACCAGCATCCCCGACTGACAGTAATCCTACCTACTACATAATTTCCCATGTTGCTGATAAAGGTTTTAGTTACATATTTTAGCTATACATAGGGGCTATTTGTAGTTTTTTCCATTTAGTTTAAGAGGTTATTTGAACGGTAAGGTGGTATCGACAATTGGAAACATAATTTAGGGTATTTCTTGCATTTTACCCCAGATTCTATTATCAGGTATTGGAAGAAAATGTGCTGTTAAACTGGTGTATGGGTGCAGCTGTACTTCAAGTTGTTATCCTTGTGATGAAAATTTAGTTGTTGAAAAGAATTACGCTTACAATGGCTTGTATTTATGAATGGGTTTCTGCTGCATAAGACATTATTTGAAAATGCTGCGTCAGATTCACTTTGTTTGAAAGTCGGATGGATCCTCTTTCCTGTTATCTTTATCATATCAGTCATTCTTGGAGCGGAGTTAAAACTATATTAAGTCGGTAGCCGACTATTTGTAAGGGTAATTTGAGAAGTTCTATACTACCCGTGTCTTGCTTTGTGGGCCATACTAATTTCTTCCCGATTTAAAGATCTTTTGTAAAGCAAAGGAAATGTATTATTATCACGTTGCTAAACGATTATTATTGTCACATCAAATTTGTTTCTTTATTTTTTTATTCTCTATTTAGTTATTAATGATTTTTGAAAAATGTATTTAATTGGTAACTTCTACGAAATTATTTTTGCCACCCTAGATAGTTGGGCAGTGGGTATCCATCAGGAGGGTGTCTTGACGGGAAGTAATACTTTCGAAAAATTGGGGTGCCACACAAGGGAGAAGTGCTAATATGCCATTGTTCATTAGAGATTTCCAAGTATACGGCACGTATTAGATTAGGTAGAAATTTTTTACGGATTTAAATATGATGATTATAGTAGCAGAACCCCAATCCTTCGATTCTCGTCAAGCTATCGATAATAATATTTAGGAGTTGTCACCAAATTTACCATAATCAGCAATTGGATTTTAGGGCTTGGGAATAGGGATGCTCGTTGTACAGTAATAACTCGTATGTATCGATAAAAAATGGTAATGATTTATCTTTTTTACTTACCGAAAATCAAAACTATAGAAACCGAAATTATTTTGTGGTTGGTTTGGTTAACACATCCAAAAAATTGATTTATCGAAATTACCCTACCAAAATTAAATACCGAAACTACCATCCAAAATGTAGTATTGTAATATTGAAAAAACGATAGGAGATAATGTTATAGTTTATTATTTGGGTAAAGTGAATAAACTTGTGATTAATTTGTACTTAAATATACAAAGTTGGGTATATTGATTTGAAATGGACATGTAGTTTTAAACATATCACTATTCATTTAACGGATTAAAGGACGAATATTGCTAAAATAATAAAGATAATATTTTTGAGCCGAACTTTTTTTATGATTTTTTAACATTTAAGGGTACCCCTATAATAAATATCAGCTCAAAGTGATGGTTTTTGCTATTTTTAAAAAATAGGTAAAACAACTGTCAGTTTATAAAAGCTTATAAACTGACAATTTTTTGACCTATTTTTTTAAAACAACAAAATAATTCATTTTTTTGTTGAAATTTTTTTGAGGGGTACCCTAATATGTTAAGAACCCATAAAAAAATTCAGCTCAAAATTATTTTTTTTACTATTTAAAAAAAATCATCCATTAATCTGTTTTAGAAAATACTTCTTGAGATGAAACACTAGCATAGTTGTATGCATTTCAAAACCAATAGAGCCCCACATCGAAAAAGAGATTAAAATGGATAGGAGTTGAGGTCTATAAATAAAGGGATATTCTTTGAGTATTTTCAGTTTAAGCTTGCATTTTGAGATTTCTAAAGTTATAGCATTTTGTTGGCTTTTAGCTTGCATTTTGGTTGGTGAATATTATTTTGATCATTTTTTTGACTAAATAAAAAGTGTTGTAACTTTTTTATTTAAATCTAATATTTTGAGTTGGACTAGCTCTAATGGTGTAAATTCAAAATTTAGTGCCATTTTAAATTTTTTGAAGTTATACCAAAAAAACCAATTTTACCGTGGTTTACCACAAAATATGTGGCACGGTTTTGGTTTAAGTCATGTTGTACCGAGTGGTATAAATGGTAATTTTGGTTTTAGTCTATTAAAATTGGTTCGGTATTGGTATGTTTTATTTACCGGCCAAACCGACCTTACCCGAGAATGATGTAAAACAAGCCAAGCGTTTATAATTTGTTGAGATTAGAGAGTAATTCAAGTTTAATGATTGTTAGCTCACATTAGAAGGAACTCTGAAGTGGGATGCGGGTCAACAGACTTATTACAAGACGATCAAGATCCCAACTCTAAAGATCTTGACTCAAGGACGTAATCAACATCCGATAACCTTGATCCATTCGAGCCCGTGAACTTAAAGGATGACGTAAACCTTGATTTTTCTTAGCCTAGGCGTCCCTAACCAATCAGAAGGAGTGTTTCAAAAGAAAAGATAAAAACATCCACTGAAAATGTTACATATTGAGCTGCGTCATCGTTTTCAGTCAAACGGTCTAACAAAGTCTATAACAGATGAATTAACTGAGTTGGATGTTTATTTGGCGGGAACTAATTCTCATATAATAGAATAACAATACACATGCTTTAGTTACATTAGTTTGACGATTCTCTATAAATTGTAAAGACTATAACAAAGAAAGGGAGGTAATAAATAGTGTGGATTTCTTTTCTTCCCAATTCTCTCTCGATTCTATATTCTTTCTCTTCCAACTCTGTTTCTGAAATCTGATCACCGTCACCCACAAGGGCGTGACAAATTTGGTATAAGAGCCAAGCCATCCTTAATCCATTCTGCTACAATGGCAGATGAAAATAAATCATCCAATTCCTATAATAGTGAAGAAGAAAATCGAAAGAAAATGGAGGATCTTAAAGTAAAAGTTATTAGTTTGCAAGAAGGAATTGTTACCCTGACAAATCAAATGCAAGTGTTAGTCAATCAGCAAGGTCAAACACCCACTCAAATGGGGCAACAATGGAGAATAAGAGACGATTTGAACCACCACTGTTATGGGATCCTATTCCAAGAGCACTAAGACGGGAAGAGGCGCCTAGGTTCAACCACAAAAACCTTAGAATAATTTTTTCGCGATTTGATGGCAGTGATCCACGAGGGTGGCTGCGAAAATATCATAAATATTTCTTGATATTTCCTATGGTAGAAGAACATGAAGTGGTTTTTGCTTCCATGCATTTAGAAGGCAAGGCATATCATTGGTTCCAAACGTATTTTGATCATGTGGATGGGGTGTACTCGAGAGAGCTCGTCGAGGCAATGGAATCAAGATTTGCAGATCTTGGTCATGAAGATGTGATAAATACATTTAACAAGTTGTAACAAAACTCGATCGTGGAAGAATATCAAGAGTGGTTTGAAGAATTACATTTTTTGGTTCTAGCTAAACAAAGGGCATTATCGGAGGACTATTTGATTTCAAGTTTTATAAGTGACCTTAAAGAGGAAATCAAATGATGTGGAAGAACGTTGAGTCCCTCTAGTTTGACTTAAAGCCATTAGCATTTCCAAATTGCAAGAATCATTAATGGATATAATAAGTAGAAAGGTGAAATCGGGGTCAAGACCCTTCTATAACCATTCACAGCTAAACCAATGTGACACCCCGCCTATTTAAATACTGGGTGATCAATCCTTTATAAAAATAAAATAGGAATTTCATCTAGTTTATTCTTAGCATCACTGTCGAAAATATTTTAAAAGTTTACTAACCACCTAATATTCAAAAAGCCGGTTCCAAATTTTATCTTTCCATTAAACAATACTAACATGCGAAAACAAATACAAATACCAAGCCATTAACGTAGTAATAAAAATTTGAACCAATCACAAGATAAATAACTGAATAAAAATAATACCGAATAAACCATCATACTATTTAACTACGATGATAGCTCTCCCGAATACTCACTGTACTATTTAACTACGATTATAGCTCTCTATCGTATTCTCCCGAGTATTTTTCTCTACTTGAAGGGTCCTAGTTACCCCTTAAGTTAATTCAGTAGTTAATACACTCATACTCTAATGGTCTAAGTCATAAGTTCACTCATCTCTCTGTGATCCGTTCTCATTCTCCCGAATTCACTCGCCTTACAAATTATGCCCGATTAACCTTAGCCTTAATTCTCTAATTTATGATTAAGTTCCCATCCTACCAAGGCCTACTGTCACTGATAATATATCCCATTATGTTTTAAGGATGTTCCCATTAGGTTTACATAAGATTAGGGTTCAAATAGGGAAAGTTTCACAATTCTGGACAAACCAAATCGATTCGCCCTAGGGGTTGAAACGATTAAAAAAGTAGCAGTTCTTCTTCTTCGTTCAGTTCTTGCATTTTTCACCATTTTTATTCAACACAACTATAATGTTTCTTCACCAAACTTACAACTAACATTCTACAACATCATATACATGTACTAGGTTGATTTCTAACATGAATATAACATCAAAACATCATGTAATTCTATTTAAGAACGGATCAAACCTTTTATTCATTAAAACCCCAGGCTTTGTGTTATTCATTTATACTCGACATAAAACCTAGATTTTCCCCATCTATATCATCACATATCATCTAGTTTCATATCCTCTACATACATGGATCAATCTACATGCAATCTTACACAAGATCATGTGTTAAACTCATTAATTTTCTAAGAACTTCATTTAAAATCATCAAATATAAAACTCTACACTACATGGGTATTATAACCTTTAGAAACAAGCAAGATAAACACTTGCCTTGAGTTGTAAGTCAGATTTTCTGTAGACAAGTGGTGGGGTTACCTTCCTCTCCTCCCGATCTACACTCTGGTGGTGGCGGTGGTGTGAAAATGGTGTGGGAAGGTTTAGAACTCCTCTTCTTCCTCCTCTAGTGGCATCTCTTTGATTTTCTAATTTCTAACCCTAGCAACCTCAACCTACCAGATGATATAACCTTAGAAATTTCATAGGTCCTTTTACTCTAAAAAGCCAAAAGACCAAAATACTATTCCGGGGTGCTGGTTTGACCTAAAAATATCCCGGGACCTAATTCAAACTCTCGAGTATACTTTTCTGACTATTTCGATCATTTTGGACACACTGACGTACTCGAAATGACCATTTTGATGACCCATAATTAAATCATATGATATCTCATAAATTTGAGTTCTGACACGATTGACACGCGCCTCCCGACTAAATTACCGTAACTGCCGCATTTCTCACTCACAACAATCATAGTGCATTCTTAAGAATTTATTACTCGTTCACTAAGTAATACTATATATTCTTCATATAAATAAATATCAACCCTTATCACGCTAATTAATATTTATTTTAATTCGGATTAATTTTTCATTTTAATTTAATTAATTCTCATATAAAAATCATTAAAAATTGCGGGGTGTTAGAACCAACTTAGCCATTTCACTAACTCCGAGACTCCCTTCTTGAATCCACAAATTTGAAGCCTAATAATTCAGCCCCAACCATGAACAAATTCACGGGACCCTAATCTCAACAAACGCAGAAAAACCTAAGTCTATCCCCAATCAAGAATCTGACCCCAACCCAAATGCAACTTCGAAAAGAAAAGAACCTGTGCTATGATTGTGACTAAATTTACCATCATGGCCATTGATGTGAAATAAGGCAATTATATATAGTTGCCATAGTAGAGGAAATTGAAGGGGAGAAGAATGAACTACAGGATGCTAAGGAAGAGTGAACAAATGGAAATCATAAAGTTGATATGAAAATTTCTTTGCAAGCCATATCCGACAGTATTAATCCCCAAGGCCAAGTGGGTAATAATATTGTGCATATCTTGATTGATAGTTACAGTACTCATAATTTTTTAGATCCCAAGGCAGCTAAGAGGATTGGTTGTATAATCCAACCCACCTCTAATATGGTCGCTATGGCAGATGGAAATAAAATTTATAGTTCAACATGGTGTCCAAAATTTAAATGGGGTATGCACGGGGAAAAGTTTACCACCGCGATGAGACTATTACCATTGGGAGGGTGTGGTGCAGTTTTGGGAGTCAAATGGCTCCAGGACATCAGTCCCTTGATGATGGACTTCAAGAAAATGAGCATCAAAATGAAAGCTAAAGAGGAAACTGCAGACCTTAAGAGCATTTCAGCCTCAGCTATGTACAAGCTTTTCAAAAAAGAGAACAACCACAATCATCGGAAATTTGTTTTCCATCTCCCATCAAAAACCTTAGGTATATCAACACCCCTGTATTTTAGAATTACTTCAAGAATTTACTGATGTCTTTGAGGAGCGTAAGGGCCTTCCTCCTATCCGAAAGCATGGCCATCAAATCAATTTGATGCCCAACTACACTCTGGTGAGAGTTAAGCCCTATCGCTACCCCCATCAAATCAATTTGGAATCAGGTATCATACGACCCAGCACGATCCCCCTCTCCTTCCCAGTTCTGTCAGTTAAGAAAAAGATGAACTCATGGCGGTTTTTTTAGATTACCGCAAATTAAATAGGATTACGGTGAAATATAAATATCCTATACCTCTTCTTGATGAACTCCATGGAGTTTCATTTTCTCTAAACTGTACCTACGACCCTATTATCACCAAATTTGGCTACATTCTGTTGACATTTATAAATATGCCTTCACAACTCATCACGGACACTATGATTTTTTGGTGATGCCCACAAACGCACCAGTCACGTTTCAATCAGAGATGAATGATACTTTCAATCCTTATTTGCAAAATTTATTCTATTGTTTTTAATGATATATTAGTTTATAGTTTCTCACTCAAAGAATACGTGGAACACTTGAGAATTACCCTCCAAACGTTACGAAAGCACACCTGTTTGCAAAAGGTTATGTCATTTTGGGACAAAGAGTAGCAACGGAGGATGAAAAAAGTAAGGCCATGAACCAGTGGCCACAACCTAAGACAGTGAAGGGTTTGTGTGGGTTTTTGGGACTTACTGGATACTGCAGAAAATTTGTAAAAAACTATGAAGCCATGAGTAGGCCGTTAACAGAGCTTCTAAAAAAATATTAGTTTAAATGGGGGAGCAAGCTCAGACAACCTTCATAACTTTGAAACATGCTATATGACAACTACACCAGTTCTTTCTTTACCCAATTTCAGAAAACCTTTCACGGTCGAGACAGATGCAAGTGGGTTCGACATTGGTGCAATCCTATTACCCCCAAGAAAAAGGGGCTATCAATGTATGAGAGAGTTATAGGTTGTAGTATATGCAATTGAAAAGTGGAAGACGTATTTATCGGGAGTGCATTTCATCATTCGCACTGATCATCAGAGCTTAAAATTCTTATTGGAGTAGAAGTTAACCACTAAACCCCCAAAAAATGGCTCACCCGATTATTAGGGTATGTCTACGAGATTCAGTTTAAAAAGGGCAAAGATAATACCGTAGCTGACGCACTGTCAAGAGCTCACGAGGATGAACCTATCTGTTTTGTAATTACTCAGTTGGTTCCACAATGGATGACTAATTTGAAAGGCAATATAGAAGAAGACCGTTTGGTAGAGGAATTAATAATCCAGTTGGTATTAGATACCAAAACTAGAGAAGGCTTTACTTACACAAATGGCCTCCTTCGATTCCAGCATCGACTGTTTGCAGGGACCAACGTGCGACAACGTGTAATTCAGGAAGTACATTCCACATCAAACAAAGGGCATGGAGGTATTAAGGCCACCATTTAACGGCTTGAACGTTTCTTTTACTAGCCTAGTCTAAAGCAAGATGTCAAACAATTTGTGCAAGAATGTGATATTTTTCAATTTAGTATAGCCGAACATGTTCCATACCCAGAGTTGCTCTAACCCCTTCCCATTACTGAAGTACCTTGGAGAGAAATTTTCATGGAATTTATATAAGGGTTTTGATCTCAAACCAAAACAAACTATATTGGTGATAATTGACCAGTTAACCAAATATGGTTACATTGTGGTCGTTCCCCACCCTACACAACAAACTCCATAGCTGGCCTATTTTTCACTCATATTCATCACTTGCACGGCTTTCCAGTGACTATACTTACCTATCGTGACTCTACATTCACTTCAAAATTCCGGAAACAACTTTTTAAACTTATGGGTCCAACTCTTCTTTACACTACGACTTACAATCCCTAAATTAATGATCAAAACGAACGATTGAATCAGTGCCTTGAAGGATATTGACGTTGTATGACAAGGGATCGTCCGCATCAATGGCACCGTTGATTGCCCATGGATGAGTGGAGTTATAACTACAAGTTTCATTCTTCATTGGTCATGACCCCTTTCGAAACTTTGTATCGTTATAAACCACCTCAGTTCTCCCTTAATCAACCCTACAGTCAAGTGGACAATGATACTCGTTAGTTTTTCAAAAATCGAATGGAAATGCAAGCTTTATTGAAAGAAAACTTAACTTTTGCACAGTAATAGATGAAATTGTATGCGGATCGCAATCGCTCGGGGCGCATATTTGCCATCGATCACTGGGTATATCTGCGTCTTAACCTTACCGTTAGTTGACCGTGGCCCTCCGCCGCAACTTAAATCTTAGCCCTAAATTTTTTGGGGCTTACTGGATCTTAGCTCGTATCGGTAAAGTGGCATACCATTTGGAGTTGCCGACTTCCTCCCAAATCCATCCCATCTTTCATGTGTCCCTACTTAAGAAGAAATTAGGGCATCATATTGTGCCCTCTGTGGAGATTCCACCAAGTAGGCCCTCATGACCAAGCTCGAATTGAACCGGTGGCTATTCTAGACCGTCGCACCATCAAATGAGGAAATGCCCCAGTTTATTAAATTCAGGTCCAGTGGTCGATCTCCCAACCGTCTGATGCTACGTGGGAAGACTACTCCATGATCTTTGCTCACTTTCCATCTCTAGATCCTTAAGGACAAGGATTGTATTTAGAGGAGGAAGTATTATTATATATTGGTTGAGCTGGATGGTTGTTTGGCGGGAATTAATTCTCCTGTAACAGAATAACACTACATATGCGTTAGTTACATTAGTTAGATGATTCTCTATAAATTGTAAAGATTGTAACAAAAAAAGGAGGCAATAAATAATGTGAATTTATTTTCTTCTCAATTCTATCTCGATTCTGTATTCTTTCTCTTCCAACTCTATTTATGAAATCTGGTCATTGTCACCCACAAGGGCGTGACAGAAAACTCTTCCGACGAAGTTGTGCTAGGAATGGTCATTAGGATTTAGTCTCGGCTTGAAGGATTCAGACAAGGCGCAATGTTGATTTACAACTAAGGAGCGAGTTGTTATAGAAAAAAGTAATATTCATGAAACCAAAGAAATCAATAATTATAACAAGACGATTTTGATAAGGACCTGACTAGCATGTCGCCATAATTGTGCAACTATTAGGAGAAGAGGCAATTGACGACGATACAAAAGGAGTGGTAGAAAACACTATAAGTAGAGAATGAGACAAGTCCCACAATTTAAAACATCGTGGAATTGAGTATAAAGATGAGTAAAATATATTTTTTACTATGTACTGGTATTTTTTTGTAAATTATTTACTAGTGAATTTTTTCATTGTTTAAAAGTTAATATGTAAGGTTTTTAATCTCAGAGTTAGTGCACTATTTTTAACTTTCCTTAGATATTTTCCCACTTATTATAATTATTATGCATGCTTAATTTAATGATAGCTCAAAAATAGGATACAAAATTAATTAGACAAGAAAAACCTCGGAATGCACCATACGCCATTTGACGACCAATTTGTATGAGTCAGTTGTAGGAATTTTTTTTGACTAAAGTGGCTCAGATTTAGATGTAAAATGGTGATTAGTTATTTTTCACTTAAGCTTTAATTGGTTTTAGCTAGGCAAAATGATATTTTATCGGGCTCGAAGTTGGGTCTGTGCTTAATATGTTTAGTACAATAATTTTAGCATCTTTTTATGCATAACAATTTTAGTCCAACCACTAACAACACCAATAGATAACTTTTCAATTAACACTAGTTTGGAACTTTTCAATTTGATTAACTTCCAACTATTTATCTAATTCAAAAGTTTGTTCTCATCACACTAATGAATATACACAAATATTATTTTAGAAAAGCAATTTCAATTCCTATTGTAATACCATGTTCCAACAATTGTATATGAAGAGGAGCTAAAGATGATTATGAGAGAATTGTGGATCAAGAATTTAATAAATAAAATTATGGGACAAAGGTCATTCGAATGAATGTATGTGTGTGTGGGGGTCGTTCTAACAACATCCCTGCGTCGTTAGAAGATGGATGCCGCGAGAAGCAGGGCATCGAACGACATGCCACTGCTTTACAGTGGCAAATCGTGAGAAGGGTCGCGCGATCCAAACTATGAACGAGATGGAGAAGTTGTTCGAACGACTAGGTCTTGTCATTCGAACGACGTAAATTAAAATTCTTAGTCCAGTTGCCCTTGCACGCTGTCACGATTTTGGCCATTGGATCTTTGAGCTGTCGTGCTCAGATCAGCCTATAAGGGGTAAAACGGAATTTTTGACCTTGAAAGGGTTTTATAAGGGATTGTATGGTTTATTTGAGGTTATTGGTAGGGAAAATGGAAGAAGAAAGAGAGAGAGAGGTGGGTGGTCTTCTACCTCCTCCCACTACAAATTACCATCCCTCCACCATTCCATCACCATTTTTTGTAGTGTTTATGCATGTTCAAGCCTACAATACCCATTTTCACCATTGTAGAAGAAGAGCTACGAACTTTGGAGAAGTCTTGGGGGATTTTGGAAAAGATGATGAAGGGTTTTCATAGAGTTTTAAGCGGGTCTTACTTGGAAGCTTGGATGGAACATATTTTTGGAGCATTTTGGAGGATGCATTTGGTAACCCATTGAATCCACTTTTGGAGGTGATGGCTGCTCCTCTTACAACATCATTTCTACCACCATTGGAGCTATTAGAAATGGAAAAATCTATCCTTAGTATTAAGACTATATTTTGCACTCTTTGTAGTCTTGTAGTTAGATTACATGGGTAGTTTGCGTATGATTAGATGCTAAGATTATGTCTAGTAAATAAGAAATATTTTTATGAAATAAAAATATTGGAAAAATGATATTTTGTTAAAAATAGTGAATGAATAAATATTTCAAAGTTTTGAAGTATAAAAGTTGGTATTTTATAAAATGGTATATTTTCTAGAAAGATTGATGTTAAACATTTTATGAAATAAAATATTTGAAAATAATGATTTATTTTGACAAACATTGGTGAAATAACGCTTCTTGAAAAAATAAAGATTTTATGAAAAATGGACGTTTATTGAGTTTGAAGAAATTAAATGTCTTTTATACCTTGAAAATGTATTTTTGCAAGTATGATGAATTTCTAGAATGAAAAATGTATTTAACCCATTTAATTGGATTTTGAAATTTAAAGTCCATCTCCTCATGTATACAAACTTGTAGTATTTTGGCACTAAGTGTATAAACAAGTTTCAAGAAGATTTTTCTTGGTTTAAATATGAAATAAAAAAAGTAGAAATTCCTGTCTTCAAAGTATGTGAAAAAGGATTAAAAGTATGATAAGCACAAAGGTGTAAGACTACATGTAAAATAAAGGAAATAATATTCTCTTACAAAAGTAGTCTTAAGTGTAAATGAATTTCTTGAATGAAGAAAGTAAAGAAATGTAGTTTGGGATATTATTAATAAATTTATTGAATAATTGATAATGGGTAAATATGAAAAAGTTAGCGTTTATAACTTAGTAATGTTGTAATGAATTAATAATTATGAAATTAGAAAGGAAATGATGGAATAAAGATATTTTCAATTAAGAAGAATATTAATCCAAGGCTAAAAGGGTGTTAATGTGTTAAAATACTTAAGAAGTTAGTGTGGATGACTTAAAAGTATTTTTGAAAAATTAACATTTGTGGAAATGGAGTAAAAGGTGATTTTCGAAACAAATGGGTAAAATGATAATTTTACTTAAATGTTGGAAAGGGTGCTACACAAAGTGGTCTTAAACGAATATGCTTTTTGGAATAAAATCAAGATTAAAGTGTAAAGGACATGAAATGATAATTTCAAAGTGTAACACAAGTTGAGGTGAAACCCCGAGTTTTGGCTTCGGCCGAGTAAAGGAAAAGTGGAGTAATGTGGACATTTGTAAAATATTAAAATAAATAAAAAGGAACTCAGATGACACCGGGATAGGCCTGGAACCCTAAAGTGAAAAACTCAAAGTCACTGGCCAGAGCATATGGTGCGCATAGCCGACGGTGTGGAGCCCTATAAAGTATGCGATATTTGGAAGATTTCGAAAAAAGATAAAGGAATAAGGAACAAGTCAACAAATGAGTTGTGTGGTAAATTGTATTAATACAACCTAACTTGAATGAATTAATAATTGTTCTGGTAAAGATTAAAATGGACAACTAAATATAAAATTTATTAATGTCCATAACGTAAGGAAAATGGTAAAGTAAGTGGGTAAATGGGTGATTAAGCAACCTAAGCGGTTAAACCAATAATTAACACAAGAATGTGTTGTAAAAAGGTTCAAAAAATTCAAATGAGTATTTTCTAACACAGTGTCGCGTGTGTTGAAAGGGTGAATTTCAAACTAAAGTGTATTTTTATGAAATAAAAAGGGTGATTTCGGTAGAGGAATGGTTTCGGGTAAATCAAATGTAGTGGTTTCAAGTGTCGAACCGTGTGGGCTAAATAAAGTGGAAAATGCAAAAATGAGAAAAAAGAAGTCTTTTATAAGATTAAGGTAAATTAATTTGGATAAATAAGGTTTTCGAAAGTGAAACTGTTTCATGCATTAAGTATGGGTATATGTATGTATATATATGTATACAAGCTAGTTAAATATTCACGTAGGCATGACGCGTTTGAGTTTCCTTTCTGCCGTTCAATTCTATATCGTATTTGTAAATTTCTCACCGAGCATCGGCTCACACCCTCTCTTTGTTACGTCAGGTTGGGAGCGGTTTCGTATTTTGAGAGCATTATACAAGTAAATATTTTATTTTATTTTACGTTGGTAGCTCTGTATGCTTGAACTTCCGGGTGCTCCCCACGGGTTCCTCACGTAGTTTATTTTAAAACTGGAATCGCATGCTAAACAAGTGAAATGTTAAATAAAGTAAAACAGGACTAGAAACATTATTTAGGTTGTTTCATTGCACTTCACACCTCTCGGGTCGAATCAGGTTGACAACGGGTAACCCATAAATTCGGGTCGGGGCGTTACAAATGGTATCAGAGCTTTAAGTTCAAGGTTCCTTTTGGGAGTGACGTGGTGAGGTCAGTATTGTGTATTTTCACATCAGTGTGGTTTTGACCGGCCATGCTAGTTTGGTAACGGTTTAGTTCGTGTCCTCGACAACAAAGTTAAAGAGGTTAGCACGATAAGTAAGTTAGTGTCAAGTGGCATGCGACCAAGTTAATAGTTATTAATCGCTTTCGCGCTTCTGATTAGAATTATTAGTAATTTATGGGTGTCCATGTAACGCAATAGTGATGACATCGTAGTTGTCAATGTGAGGTGTTTGTGTTAAATTCTTAGTGACAAAGAATCATTTGTCGATATAGTGAAATGATGCGCATTGGGCAAGTGGAACGAGATGCATATAGTCAACAATAGAGGTTGATGGTTAGGGTGTCTCGACTAGGCATTCATGATTGGTAATTGAAAGGTATATAACCCTTAGGTGCGGCGTTTATGGGTAGCTAATGCTGGTGAGGTAATTAGGCAAATTCGATCCTTTGAGTGGTGTCATTAGTGATGGTACTCCAGTGAACATATGAAATTATGTAAGAGAATATTGTCAATTCCGTGATCCTTTGTGTGAGATGTATTGTGTGATGACTTTGGTGATAAGAGTAGCCTTGTTAGTGGAAACAATGAGTAGTGTACGTTGCGACCTAACTGTAAAGGTTGTATGTTTCACATTTGGAGGTTAGATGACTGAGTAGCATTCATAAGTATTGATTTCATGGTGAAAACGTGTTAGGTCCCTTGGTTGATGACTTGGGTTGGGTGTACCATCACTACCCCAAACTGGGTGATCGATCATGGATTTTATCCCTGACCATTGGCTGTGGGTCGCGAATTTGGTCCGTGACCAAATCGGGCGTGACCGTCTTCAGTGGTCACGGCCCAAATCCCTGACCACAGCATTGGTCACGGATCTCAGGGGTCATGGCATATGGTCACGGACACTAGCCGTGACCCACACACACACCTGGTCACGATCTTGGGTAGTGACCCACCCTTCAATTTACACGAATGTTCACAAAGCGGGTCACGACTCCAAGCCGTGACCAACCATTCGGCGTATGAAAATGGTCACAGACATTATCACGGTCCTCGATCATGACCCTTACTTTGATGCTATCTGAATAGTCAAGGCCTTAGGCCGTGACCCATTCTTTTATATTCCCAAAATGGTCACGGCCCTAGGTCGTGACCACATTTATGCGTGACAAAAAAAATTAAAGATGGTCATGAACTATGTCAGTGACCATTTTTAAATATATTAAAAAAAAATTTGGGCATAATTTTCTCTATTCTCTGGACATTCTAAAATCCGCATATTGTAAACCTCGCACGACCATAATGCTAAAGAATAAATTATAAAAGCCCGCGTGATCACGGGACCCCCGGTTTGAGAGCACGATGATATTCTGAAATTTAGGCCGTGCTCCAAACTGTGGGTCCCGTGGCCACGCGGTCTGTTCCTACAAGCTACATTGGTCCCGTGGGAGGTGTCGGCTTCGCTCAGGGGGCCGTATAGGGGGTGTTTCGGGGTTTCACCCTCTAACGGCATGTTATCAAGCCTAAGTGTAGATATTAGGAAATTTGGGCCATGCTCTCAGATCGTGGGTCCCGCGGCCATGCGATCGGTTCCTACAAGTTTTGTTGGTCCCGCGGGAGGTGTTGACACCGCTCACGGGGCCGTATGGGGGGTTTCTCCCTCTAACGACATATTTTCAAGCCTAAGTGTAGATATTCTAAAATTTGGGCCGTGCTCTCAAACCGGGAGTCTCGTGGCCATGCGCTCGATTCCTACGAGGTACGTTGATCCTGTGGGAGGTGTTGGTGCCACTCATGGGGCCGTTTGGGGGGGGGGGGTGCTTTGGGGTTTTACCCTCTAACAACATGTTTGTTCGTGGCCACGCGGTCGATTACTATGAGCTTCGTTGGTCCCGTGGGAGGTGCTGGCTCCTCTCACAGGGTCGTACGGGGGGTGTTTTGGGGTTTGGCCATCTAACAACATGTTTTCAAGTCTAAGTGTATATATTCTAAAATTTGGGCCGTGCTCTAAAATCGGGGATCCCGTGACCATGCAGTCGGTTCCTACGAGCTACGTTGGTCCCACAGGAGGTGTTGGCGCCGCTCACGGGTCGTATGGGGGGTGTTTCGGGGTTCTACCCTCTAACGACATGTTTACATTGGTCCCGATGGATGTTTTGATGCCGTTCAGGAGGCTATATAGGGGGTGTTTCAAGCCTAAGTGTTGATATTCTGAAATTTTGGCCGTGCTCTCAAATCGGGGGTCCCGTGACCATGCAGTTGGTTCCTATGAGCTACGTTGGTCCTGCGAGAGTTGTTGGCGCCGCTCATGGGGCTGTAGGGTGGGTATTTTGGGGTTTTGCCCTCTAACGGCATATTTTCAAGCCTAAGTGTAGATATTCTTAAATTTGTGCCATGCTCTCTTTTTATATTTCTCCCTATTCTTAGTACTTTTACCGTGCAAGTACTCTCACATTCACCTTTATTTTGTTGTTTCCAGGTTAGTGAGGCAACTGCTCCGGTAGCTGTGGAGCACCTTGGAGAAATAACCGCGGGATAGGTATTACACTATCATACCTTTCACTCCGTTTTATATCTCCTTTTTCTTATTGAATTTACTATGCAAGTACTCTCACCTTCATCCTTGTTTCATTATTTCCATATTAGCGAGGCAGCTGCTCTAGTAACTGCGGAGCAGACAGAGAGTGATATGCTGCGCACTCCTCAGGTATTTGATTGACATACCCAAGTTATTATTAGCCATTTAATTTCATGAATTATTTTTTTACTTGTGAGTTGTACTGATATTGCTCATTGCAATTTCTTATTCTTATCCTGGCATCCCCCATTTGATCGACTCCCTTCACACAGGTGGCAACATACTAACCCCCTTGAGCTTTGGGGTAAGAACCTATCATGGCCCTTTTTAGAGTCTGTATATAGTTGTCCTTGTCTTCTATATCTTTTAACTCATCACGAACATTTATTTTTAAGATCTTATTGGTGAGTCTACTGGGATAGCTAATAAGGGGGATTAGAGTTCCGAGGCCACTCCTATAATTGGTGATGCTGATTCTGGTGGGGAGTCTCTTTCCTCCCCTTCGAGATAGAGTCATGCCATTCAGATGGTGACGTTGAGATAGAGGCTCCTGCAACTTTTATGAGTAGATTATGGTGAGGAGAGGCCAGGACACTTCAGGACACATGAGTGCCAGATCCTAGATTTCATTTTGTAGTATCATCCCGAGACATTTACATCTCAGAGTGTACCTCATATTAATAGCCTCACGGTGTTCAACCTGAAATCTCTTAGTAGCCATGTTCACGACTTCTTAGATATTTCTCCTACCTACCTAACTAGTGCCTCCACTTTGCTATTTTTGGACGCTCTCCGTGACTTGCAGTAATTCTACCATTTTCATCTACATTGTATTGATGCTAGAGTTTGTTATTTTCTAAGCATTCATTTTCAAAAGATGATGAGGCTTCAAACATCCAAAGAGTCTAGGATCGAGCAGCGACAAGCTGAGGTTATGAGGATTTGGGGCCAGATTGCATCACTTCAGTCCCAGACTACATCGCTTCAGTCTTAGCTTGACAGACCTGAGTCTGGTGACCAGGAGGATTAGACCAAGTTGGCCAGGCTAGAGGAGGAGTTCTTGCAAGAGGCTGGTCGCCCTCACCCGCGATGACTTATTTTTTGTTATTTCTAGTGGATAAGCTATTTCTTGCCTTATACTATTTTTCTTCCCATATTTACAGAATTGATCATTTATAAATGCGTAAAACACTATTCTTCTTTTCTTGCACTTTTTCTTTTTCTCTGCCTCTATTTATACTTTTAGCATCTGTTTACTAAGACCTGCTCTAATTTTTCTGTGAGCGTTTGGTCAATTTAGGCTTCCCCATATACTGTGGGGTACTTGCATTAATCAGAGCAAGTTATATACATATACAAGCGCAACCCCCTATGACTGCTGGGTGTTTGCACGTTATCTGGGTAAGTTACTATTTTGGAGCTGTCCCCTTTATCTGTGGGGGTACTCTTACACATTATTATGTGTGTTCATAAGGAATATCTTGGAGGGGGTGACTCCATCTCCTCCCTTTAGGTTCTGTTTTGAAAGAATAAATAAGTGACAGCTGATTATTTTCTCCCCGTTTAAAAAAAAAAGTTAGAATAGCCCCTGGTCTATGGGGTCCTTGATCTACATTTTCCTTAAGAGATTTCATGGTTTCAAAATATTAGAGAGGGGGGTTTGGCCTCATTCTCCACATTTCTATTGAACTGGTCAAGTAAAGCATTTCTTTGAAAACAGAGGTTGGAACTTGTTCTCTAGGCTATAAATCCAAAAAAAAATTGTATTACTTGGAGGGTATCCTCCTACTGGTCAGGTGACAAAAAATAAAAACGTATGTCTGGAAGGACTTTGCTCAATATACTTTCTCTTAAGATGGATGTACCCCCCAAAGTGTAATGAGCAAAGTTCTTCTTCTTTTTCACACACCCTCTTCTAGCCTAGCAGAGAGCATTTCTGAAAAGAAGTATTATATTGGGTCTACCTCATACAGTAGGTAAGTAATCAAAATAAACACCAACAATGATTAAAAGTGTTGCTATTCATTTCTTTTCCACTGTATACTGTTTACAAGATGGTGTTGCTCTATCATTTTTTTTATGAAAAAGGAACTTTTTTGGTATGAGAGCAAACCGCTCATATTCGATTACAGAAATGATATTTTAACAAAACTAGGCATTGTAACTCTTTATCCACTTGCAATTAATGAATTGGAGATAAGAGTTCTCCGGCTCTGAAATCTGGCAATATCCTGACTTCCCCACCCCTCTTACCACGAAAGGACCTTCCTAGTTGGGTTTAAATTTCGGTGCTAACATGCTGCAGAGGTGATGAGTAGATGCTCGCAAGACTAAGTCTCCCATTTGAAACTTTCTGGGTTTTATTAGGTTTTCATAAGATTTGGACAACTACTGGGTATGAACCTTGAGGTTCTCCCTTGTCTTATCTCTCTTCTCGTTCAATGCCTCTAGCTGCATGTGCCGTGGGTCAGGGATGAGTCCATTTCTTAGAGCAACCCTAGCCTAGGGTACCGCCATTTACATCGGTAGGATAACTTCAGTACCATACATAAGTGAGAATGGGGTAAACCCGTCTGACTTTCTCTTCGAAGTGCGGTACGCCCATAATACCATGGGTAGCTTCTCGTCCCACTCCCCTAGTATGTCTTCCAGCATCTTCTTTAGGATGTTGATCAATGTTTTGTTGACGGCCTCTGCCTAGCCATTTCCTTTTGGGCAGGAGATGGTTGAGCTGTTATGCACAATTTTATACTTGTCAGTGAGAAGTACCATCTCCTTGTATATGAACTATTTTCCATTGTCTGTGAGAATTACCTTAGGTATACCAAACATATGCATATGATATAGTCCTTGATAAACTGGGTTACCACTTGGGCAGTCACCCTTCTTAGATGCATGGACTCTGCCCATTTGGTATACAATTATGTAGCGATAATGATGAAGGATTTTCCATAAGAGGTTGGGTTGATCTTTCCCACCAGATCTAATGCCCATGTATGGAAGGGGTGGGGGTTGCTAGGCTTTGTAAGCTGACAGAAGGGGCATGCACCATGTTTTCATGTACCTGGCAAGATTTACACTTCTTCACATAACCAATGGAGTCAACCTCTATGGTTACCCAATAATACCTAGGCGTCATCAACTGATCATATAGTTTGTCACCTCCCATGTGGGAGGGCTCATGAGCTTCCTTCAATACTCTCCTTGTGTCTTCCTTAGCTATGCACTTTAGTGGCTTCTTATTATAGCCTTTCATATAGATTTCTCCTTCCACCAAATAGAAATGGGCTACCCTCTTTCGGAGATAAATTTCATACGCTCTCTCCGTTGGCAACTCACCCCCTTTTAGGTACGCTTTGTATGGTTGACTCTAATCTTCGAAGGCCTCTATGAAATTTTCTTATGCTGGCTGGTCGAGATAGGTTGGGAAGTTTAAATAACCTTGTTGCAAACGAGAAACCTCTGCGCTCATGGTGGTCCAATAGTAGCTGCAACCGGCGATAAAGTTGGATATCAGTGTCCCCACAATTCTTTTCATGCATCTCTGCTAACCTCTCTTTAGCTTCTTTTTCCCCAACACACATTACTAAGAACCCTCCAGGGCTTTTAAAGTAAAGTTTTCCCTACAACATGTGGTAATTAGCCAACTCTAACATTTTAATTGTCCCCTCTCTTGTCTCTAGTTTCTTCACAACTAGGTGACTCTAATATTTCAGCTCATTGCTTGGGAATAAAGAATTTACTGTGGTAGGCACTGTTCTCCTCCGCACTGTGATCGTTGCTTCTGTCTCATCCATGTGTAACTTTTGTGCTATCGTAGCTAGTGCATAAGGGTGTCTATTCATTGTTATTTCATGTCTCTCAGTAGTTACCTCTAGGAATTATCCCCGCAACAGCTGGATGATGTATCCGTAGGGTGCCAAGTTAGCACGCTTGAGGGGAACTCCCCATTAACCTGTTTCACCACCAGGTGAAAGTCCCCTCGTAAGAAAAATACTCTGACTCCCCTCTGGTGTGCTTCCAACATACCCAAAATGAGAGCTTTATACTCAGTCTCATTGTTTGAGCATTTGAAGTCTAACTTGAACGAGAGGGTGATATTCTTCTTGCTATTCGAGAATATGATGCCCGCACCTCATGTGCCTCGGTAACTAGATCCATCAAACTCCATTGCCCATTTTTCCATTTCTTCTACCATACATTCTTAGAAATTCTCCCCAGGTAACTCTTCACTGGGCGGCTTGAAGTTCCTATAGGGAAAATGGGCCAATAGATCTGTTACTGCTTGACTTTTAATGGCTTTCGGCACTATGCATTTTAAATCGTATTCTGACAAAATCAAAAACCATATTGTTGCTCATCCTACAAGTGTCATCCTTGCTAGGAGGTACTTAATAGGGTCACATTTGGTGACTATGTGCACTGTAAAGGCTAGTAGGTAGTGTCTCAACTTTTGAGCCACAAAGACTAGGGCGAGGCAATGTCTCTCCACATATGTGTATCTAGAATCTATGACTGAGATTACTCTTTACAAGTAGTACACTGTCTTTTCTACTCATTTCTTCTCTTAGGCCAATAGTGCCCCAATAGACCTTTTCTATTGAGGTGAGGTAGAGCAGCAGCGATGCCCCAGTCTCATGTGGGATCATCGTGGATGGAGAGGCTAAGATTTCTTTAATCTTATCAAATGATTTATTTTGTTCCTCTCCCCAGGTCTACTTGGATTTTTCCTTCAATGGGGTGTAAATGGTTGAGCCACCTCCACTAGTGCGGGTATGGAACTTCTTAGGTAGGATCCCTTTCCTAGGAAGATCTTAAGCTTCCTCTAACTCTTCGGGGGTGGAATCATCATTACGGCTTTCATATTCTTTGCATCAATTTGAACCCTAGCCTATTTACAATAAATCCTAAAAATTTCCCCACAGTGACCCCGAAGGCACACTTCGAGGGATTCATCCGCATTTTGTACCTGCGACACCTCTCAAACACTCTCCGAAGGTCCTGTATGTGCTTAATTTCTCTCTTGGATTTGACCACTAGATTTTCCAAATAAAATTTTAGTATATCATGAAACAAATCATGGAAAATTTCCATCATGGTCCTCTGGTATGTGGCCCCGACATTCTTCAATTCGAATGGTATGACTATGTAGTGGGAGTTTCCTAATGACGTACAGACGATAGTCTTCTATGCATCGGTAGGGTCCATCTTAATCTGATTATAGTCGATGTACCCATCCATAAAACTATACATATCATGGCCTGTGGTAGCGTCTACTAAGCTGACTATGCTGGGTAGAGGAAACTCGTCCTTGAGGCATGCTTGATTCAAGTCGCAAAAATCCATACAAATTTGGATTTGGCTCTTATCTTTATTTTCCACCGATACTATTCTGGAGAGCCACACAGGGTGATGAATAGATTTGATAAACCCTTCTTGCATTGACTTCTCTACCTCTGCTCTTATCTTTAGGTCGAGGTCAGCCTTGTACGTGCGTATTGCTTGCCTAAGTGGAAGAGCATTGGGAAGAACATTCAATCTATGAGAACTCATCTCTGGATGTATTCCTGGCATCTTCGTTTATTTCTAGGAAAACACATTAGTGAACTCTTAGAGTAGGCCAATGAGATCTTAATTTTGTTTTGGGTTCAAACTCTTGGATATTATAATGGGTCTACCTTCACCCCCTTTTACTCCCAGGTGATTTCTTCTAACTCTTGTAGTTGCTCCCTAGGTTCATCCTGCATGCATTCTGGAGCTTCCTATGGTTTTTCTATATGCTCAATGATGTGGGATTCGTCCATAATAAAACATTTTAGAGTTGGGTTGCTGCTCTCATCCCAGAACACCACCTGCGTAGACCGTTATAAATAGTAAATAACTTTCCTATTGGGTAGGACCACTTTTTTGCAAGTTTGAGGTGGTTTCACCACCTCCTCCACCTTCCTCTTGCCTTTTGCTATGTGGGGGATCACCCTCCCCCCAAACGGCCATGGACAAATTTCTTTGGCTGGGCACCTTCTCCAACCACTTGCTTTTTTTCTAGCTTTCTTGTAAAATTATTTCTTTTCTCATCTAGTTCTATGTAGAATGCCGCATCCACCATATGGGCCTCATCAGCGAAAAAGTGTTTCTGTGTTGCTTTGATGATCATCTCTGTTCCTCAGATATTGGCATTTGTACACTGATGGTAGGTAAAGGGTACTATGCCATGGGTATGCATCCTTACCCTCCCAATGAGTGACTGGTAGATGGTATTAGCATTGATGACATGGAATTTGATGTGGGAAGTGAAATTCCCCAACTTTATTCCTACATTCACATATCCGAGGGGTTGCATTCCTGCGTTGTCAAATCTCGATATCACTAGTGGCACATGCATTAACTTCTATTGATCGATCCCAATATTTTATAAGGTACTGATTGGCATAATGTTAATGGATTCTCCTCTGTCCATTAATGCTCTGGGGAATGAAACTCCATTGATCATAGTTGTAGCATACAATGGGTGATTATGGAAGTAAGTTACCTTACTGTCTGCGTTGGAGAATACCACTTCAGAAGTATACCTCTTGATCAACCTCCCGATTGGTCCCTGCCAATTTAGCGAGGGGTCTTCACGTTATTGCACTGCTTCTAAGACTTTCCTTTTGATGACTATTATGGTGTCATATTTCACCCATATTTGGTCGAAGAACCATTTGAACTTAGGATTCCTCATTATGGCTTCACATTCAGAGTCTAAGTCCACTTCATACGTTTAGGCATTACAAACATATTCGGCTTTGGACATGTTCCCCCTTTCAGAGCCATAATGTCATCCACTTCACCTTCTGGTGAGTTCACTTGCTCAACTTCCCCACTTCTAAGCTCTTCTAGGTTTGGAGTGATAAACCACTATTCGCGTCTTCTTTCTAGCTCAGTTATCTGGTTGCTGCTTAATGATATCTTTTCTATCCCTTCACATATTTCCTCACCATTTTCCCACTCCATCAGCTCTTGATAAGCTTCTTCATCATACGCTACTACCATATTAGCAATGCCGAAGTGATGAAAGTGGGTTTTTGTTAACATCCACCGGGGGTATTTGCAATGTACCATTGGCCACCTGCTAGCCAATGATTCTCCTAGGATAGTAGCAGTCCTTAGTGGACCCTCTGATGCAACTTGCAATACTTTGGATTGGCTTTGTCAACTGCTATTAGGATTTTCCCATTCAAGTGAGGGGGAACTCCTACCCCCTATCGTACCAATATACGGTAACAATCCATTGCTTTCGCTACACTGCAAGGTAGAAGTGGTGGGGAATCTTCTCCAAACTTTTTCTTGTTACATAGGCTGTTGATCTTGGATTCGAAGTCTCTCTTATTACCCTAGGGATTTTCATCCACATAGTTGACTGCTTGTCTTCTCGAGACTTGGAACCTTCCAGAAGTCAATGCCACTTGTGTCCTCCAACTTGAGGACCTGGGCTTGATTATCGTGGCTATACTAGTGTAAACCCTGTTGAATTCTCTAAAAGTTCTATCTCTGGTATCATTTATCAAATGCAACTTGTATTCCTCCAAGAGTCCCTTCTGTGGACACGCTGTCGATTCTTACAAGCTACGTTGGTCTCGTTGAAAGTGTTGGCACTGTTCACGGGGACGTATGGGGCGTGTTTTAGGGTTTTGTAATCTAACGGCATGTTATCAAGCCTAAATGTAGATATTCTAAAATTTGGGTCGTGCTCTCAAATCAAGGGTCCCATGGCCACACGATCGGTTCCTATGAGCTACGTTAGTCCCGTGGGTGGTGTTTGCTCCGCTCACGGGGCTGTATGGAGGGTGTTTCGGGGTAAGCCTTTTAAAGACTTATTTTTAAGCCTAAGTGTATATATTCTAAAATTTGGGCCATGATCTTAAACCGGGGGTCCTGTGGCCATGCGATCAGTTCTTACGAGCTATGTTGGTCCGGTTGGAGGTGTTGGCACTACTCGCGAGGCAATATGGGGGGTGTTTCGGGGTTTCACCCTCTAACGACATGTTTTCAAGCCTAAGAGTAGATATTCTAAAATATGGGCCATGCTCTAAAATCGTGGGTTCCGTGCCCACGCAGTCGGTTCTTACGAGCTACGTTGGTCCCGTGGGAGGTGTTGGGACCCATCTTAGGGCCGTATGGGAGGTGTTTCGGGGTTTCGCCCTCTAACGACATGTTTTCAAGCCTAAGTGTAGATATTCTGAAATTTAGGCCGTGCTCTCAAATCGTGGATCTCGTGGCGACGCGATCAGTTTCTATAAGCTTCGGTGGTCCTATGAGAGGTGTTGGCACCGCTCATGGGGCCATTTGGGGGTGTTTTGGGGTTTCGCCTTCTAACGACAGATTTTAATGCCTAAATGTAGATATTATGAAATTTGGACTGTGCTCTCAAATCGTGGGTACCTTTCCACGCAATCGGTTCCTACGAGCTAAGATGGTCCCGTACGAGGTGTTGGCACTGCCCACGGGTCCATTTGGGAGTATTTCGGAGTTTCGTCGTCTAACGACATGTTTTCCCAGGGCCACGTGGTCGGTTCCTAAGAGCTACATTGGTCCCGTGGGAGGTGTTTTCTTCGCTCACGGGGCCGTATGGGGGATGTTTCGAGTTTTTGTCCTCCAACGACATCTTTTCAAGCCTAAGTGTAGATATTCTGAAATTTAGGCCGTGTTCTCAAACCGTGGGTCTCATGGCCACCCGTTCGGTTCCTACGAGCTATGTTGTTCCCGTTAGAGGCGTGGGTGTCGCTCACGGGGTCATATGGGGGGTATTTTCGTGTTTCGCCCTATAACGACATATTTTCAGGCCTAAGTGAAGATATTCTGAAATTTGGGCCGTGCTCTCAAATCGGGGCCACACGGTTTGTTCCTTCGAGCTACGTTGGTCCTACAGGAGTTGTTGGCATCGCTAATGGGGCCGTAAGCGGGTGTTTCAGCATTTTGCCCTGTAACGGCATATTTTCAAGCCTAAGTGTAGATATTATGAAATTTAGGCTCTGCTCTCAAACTGTGGGTCCTTTGGCAACGTGGTCGGTTCCTACGAGCTACGTTGGTTCCGTGGGAGGTGTTGGCGCCGCTCATGGGGATGTTTGGGGGGGGGGGGGGGTGTTTTGAGGTTTCTCCCTTTAACGATAAGTTTTCAGCCCTATGTGTAGATTTTCTTAAATTTGTGCCATGCTCTCAAATCGGAGGATCCATGTCCATACGTTTGGTTCCTACAAGCTACGTTGGTCCCGTGAGAGGTGTTGGCGCCGTTCACGAGGCTGTATGGGGTGTGTTTCGGGGTTTCGACCTCTAACGACGTGTTTTCAAGCCTAATTCTAAAATTTGGTCCGTGATCTCAAATCGGAGGTCTCGTGGCCACGCGATCAGTTCCTACGAGCAACATTAGTCCCGTGGGAGGTGTTGGGGTCATATGGGGTGTGTTTCGGGGTTTCACCGTCTAACGACATATTTTCAAACCTATGTGTAGATATTCTAAAATTTGGGCCGTGATCCCAAACCGTGGGTCTCGCGACCACACGGTTAGTTGTTACGAGCTACGTTGGTCCTACGGGAGGTGTTGGGGTGTTTCGAGGTTTCACCCTCTAACAGCATGTTTTCAAGCCTAAGTGTAGATATTCTAAAATTTGGGCTGTGCTCTCAAACCGTGGGTCCTGTGGCCACGCGACTGGTTCCTATGAGCTACGTTTGTCCCGTATAGACCTGTCAAAATGACACACGACATGTTAACCCGACACGACCCAACACGAAATTATAAGTTAATGGGTTTATGCTTAATGGGTTTGGGTCAATAACGGGTTGACACGATAGACCCGTTGTTTTAACGGTTTGGGTTTGGAAATTTACATATACCCATTTTCACCCGTTAATATCCGTTAGTATTAATGGGTGTTATTATTTCACCCAACCCAACCCATATCCAATAAAATTAACCAGCCCACTTGTCAATTAAAGAGTCCACTTGTCCGAATAGATTTCATCTTGACCCTTCATTTGTTTACCAAACCAAACCCTAAAACTAAAACATATCTATCGTCAAACTCAACTCAACAAACACAATTCATTTCATTTCATTTCTGAGCTGCGCAGCCTCCTCCCCCCTTCACCGAGCAGCACACCTCAAGCTCTCCACACCGAGCAGCACACCACCACTCCAAGCGCACACGGCGTGACGGCGGTATGTTTCTCTTCTCTTCTCTTTCATATCTCCCTGTCTCACGTACTTTTTAGGTGTTGATTTCATCTTGACCCTTCTCTTCTCTTTCATATCTCCCTCCCTCGTTCATAGATCTGATTTTTTAGGTGTTCCATTCGCTATAGCTGTAGCTGTAGATCTGATTTTTTAGGTGTTCCATTCGTTAACAGATCTGATTTTTTTAGCCGTAGATCTGATTTTTTTAGGTTTTGATTTATAGTAAACGAGGAGCACAATAAATCAACACCCATTTTTTGGTTTAAGCACAGTTTAAACGAGGAGCACAGTTTTTTTTTTTGGTTTAAGCAGTTTACAGAATAAATTTTTTGGTTTAAGCAGTTTACAGAATAAATTTTTTACAGAATAAATCAACACCTAAAGATATCTTTAAGTTTTTTTTTTGGTTTAAGCAGTTTACAGAACAAAATTTTAACTGAGTATAAATTTTAACTGATATAAATTTTACAGTTTACAGTTTTACAGTTTTACAGTTTACATAACAAAAGTTTACAGAACATATGATATAAATTTTAACTGAGTATATTTACAGTTTACAGAATAAAGTTTACAGAAACAAGATTTTAAGTTTTTTTTTTTTGGTTTAAGCAGTTTACAGAACAAAAGTTTACAGAATAAAATTTTAACTGAGTATAAATTTTAACTAAAATAAATTTTACAGTTTACAGAACAAAAGTTTACAGAACATATGATATAAATTTTAACTGAGTATATTTACAGTTTACAGAATAAAGTTTACAGAAACAAGATTTTAAAGCAGTATATTTATATCATATGTATATTAACTGAGTATATTTATATTTATATTTATCTATTAACTGAGTATATTTATATTAACTCAGATTTATCTATTAAGTGAGTATATTTATATATATATATTCTTTGTTGGATTTTTTTCAGCTTGTATTATGGAGGAAATGGATGCCATCAATTCAATTGATTTGGATATGGATGTGGATCTAGATGTCTCGGAAGAAGCTCCTGAACCTGTCGATAAAGCTGCTGAATCCAGTCAACAAAACACTTCAAATGCAAAGAAGAAATCTGGTATTTTTAGACCTCGTAAAAAAAGATCCCGTTGTTGGACATTATTTCAAGAATTACCTTTAGCCGAGGATAAAAAAAGAAGGGCTAAATGTCGAAAATGCGGTATAATTTATCTTTGTGATGCAGCTTATGGAACTGGAAATATGTTGACCCATATGGATAATTGTGTTAGAAATAACACAACTGACATTGGTCAACTTATTCTATCTCGAACTGAAGGGCCTTTGCATTGGTTAATTCTTCCAAATTTGATAATGAAGTCTTTAATGACTTACTATATGAGGCTATTATTAAGCATAATCTGCCTTTTAAATTTGTCGAGTATGAGGGTATAAGGGCTATTTTCAAATATATTTCCGAGGATATCAAGTTACCCTCTAGGAATACCGCTAAGGCTGGAGTGTTGAAAATGTTTAAAAGGGAGAAAATAAAACTTCAATCTATATTAAATTCAGTTTCTGGGAGAATTTGTTTGACTTCCGATTTGTGGTCATCCGTTGCTACTGATGGGTACCTCACCCTTACGGCCCACTTTGTTGATAACGATTGGAAGTTGAATAAAAGAATACTGAATTTTTGTCTAATGCCCCCTCCACACACCGGCGTGGCATTATCAGAAAAAATCTACACTTTGTTGAATGAATGGGAAATTGATAAGAAGTTGTTTTCTGTCACACTAGATAATGCTTCAAGTAACGGTGCATTCATTGAGATTCTAAAGAATCAACTTAATTTAAAAGGTGCACTTGTAATCAACAGTGAATTCTTTCACATACGTTGTTGTGCACATATTTTGAATCTTATAGTCCAGGATGGACTCAAGGAAATTGATGAAGCAACGATTAAAGTTAGGGAGAGTGTGAAATACATTAAAGGGTCGGCTCAAAGAAAATATAAATTCTATGATTGTGTTTCTCAAGTTTCTTTGGAGTGTAAAAGGGGGTTGCGACAAGATGTTCCGACTAGATGGAACTCAACATATTTAATGCTAGAAAATGCCATATTCTATCGGCGTGCTTTCATCCATTTACAGTTGAGTGATTCCAATTATAAACATTGTCCAACCCAAGAAGAGTGGGAAAGGGTAACAAAGTTGTCCAAGTTTTTGAGTTTATTTTATGAAGTAACTTGCTTATTTTCTGGAACAAAATATCCCACGGCCAACCTCTTCTTCCCTTTAGTTTTTATCATCCAAATTAAGTTGAAAGATGCAATGGAAGGGTCTGATAGTTTTATGCGTAGAATGGGGGGACACATGAACTTAAAATTTGAAAAATATTGGTCTGAATATAGTGTTATTCTTGCTATTGCTGTCTCATTGGATCCGCGGTTCAAACTTCAGTTTGTAGAGTGGGCATATACAAGGTTACACGGTAGTGATTCGTACGAGTATAAACGTGTGAGTGACACCGTATTTGATCTTTTTGATGTGTATAGCCTAAATTACTCTCATCTTGTTGGTTCAAGTGGATTGGTTTCTGATATTTCTGATCCGACAAATGAGTGTGGGGATTCTGTATTTCAGGTATATACTTATTATTTTAATTACTAATTTTAATTGTTGATTTTAATTGCCTAACTTTGTCTTTAAAAATTATAGGATTTTGACAATTGTTATAAAAAAGTCTCTGCCTCTAATAAAAAGAATGAATTGCAAAAGTATTTTGATGAAGAAAACTTAAATAGGAAACAAGACTTGGATATTCTTGCATGGTGGAAGGGAGAACAAGTTCGTTATCCTATACTTTCTCTTATGGCTCGTGATATATTATCAATTCCCATCTCGACTGTTGCTTCTGAATCTGCGTTTAGTATTGGCGGTAGAGTTCTCGATCAATATCGTAGCTCTCTTTTGCCGGAAACTGTCCAAGCACTGCTTTGTACTCGAGATTGGATTTTTGGAAAAAGTGGTATTTGCTAAGTTCATTGAGATTATTTTTTTCTCCTCACATCATTTCTAAAATAATAAACTGCTTATTTAACTTTTCTTATCCAGTTATTGGTAAAGAGGAAGACGCTGATGTGAATGAGCTTACGGAGGATATTTTCAACTTGCACATAAGTCGCACTCCTAAATCAAGCCAATCCTCCAACACTATAGTTGTTGAAGAGTAGCTTTACTAGTAAGCTCTATCAGTACCTCTTTTTATATAATTTAGTATTTGTAGTTCATCTATACTAATTATATTTATATATTGTTTTGTACACTACATAGGTATCATTAGCAGCATGTCACCACTTTTTGTACACATGCAAGCCAATCTTCCAACACTATAGTTGTTGAAGAGTAGCTTTACTAGTAAGCTCTATCGGTACCTCTTTTTATATAATTTAGTATTTGTAGTTCATCTATACTAATTATATTTATATATTGTTTTGTACATTACACAGGTATCATTAGCAGCATGTCACCACTTTTTGTACACATGCAAGCCAATCTTCCAACACTATAGTTGTTGAAGAGTAGCTTTACTAGTAAGCTCTATCGGTACCTCTTTTTATATAATTTAGTATTTGTAGTTCATCTATACTAATTATATTTATATATTGTTTTGTACACTACACAGGTATCATTAGCAGCATGTCACCACTTTTTGTACACATGCAAGCCAATCTTCCAACACTATAGTTGTTGAAGAGAGTAGCTTTACTAGTAAGCTCTATCAGTACCTCTTTTTATATAATTTATTATTTGTAGTTCATCTAACTAGTTATATTTATATATTTTTTTGTACACTACACAGGTATAATTAGCAGCAAGCAAGTCACCACTTTTTGTACACATGCAATGCAACATCATTAGCAGCAACGTTTTGTAAACATGCAATGCAATATTGGCACATATCAGTTGTATATTTTTCAGCATGAGTATTGGCATTTGGCACATATCAGATGTATAGTTTGCAGTAGCAAGTCACCAAAGTTTTGTAATATTGACACAAGTCAATTGTATATCTTTTCTTTTTGGCAATTTCAGTTGGAAGCACAATTTCAGTTGCATATCTTTTGTATAATGCAGACTTTTATTATTATACATCTAATGCAGATTTTTTAATATGGGTGCAGATTTTTGAGAATGCAGATTTTTTATGCATAATATAATACATAACATCATGCAGATTTTTTAAATATAATGCAGTTTTTTTAAATATATTGCAGATTTTTTAAATATAATGCATAATATATAATGCAGATTTTTTATGCATAACATAATACATAACATAATGCAGATTTTTTTTAAATATAATGCAGTTTTTTTAAATATATTTCAGATTTTTTAAATATAATGCAGATACTATAATACATAACATAAAATAATACATCTAATGCAGAAGTGTGTAACGGTTAGATAAGGGGTATTAACGGGTAATATAAGGTCATCCAACTAGTTACCCGTTTAGACTCGTTAATATTAACGGGTGTTAACGGTTCGGGTCGTGTACCTGTTAATATTAATGGGTCGTGTTTGGGTATTATTATTGGACCCGTTAGTCTTAATGGGTCGTGTACGGGTTAAGGGTGTTTTCACCCGTTAACCCGTTAACCCGACCCGTACACGACCCAACACGACCCGTTGACAGGTCTAGTCCCGTACGAGGTGTTGGCGCCACTCACAGGGTCACATGGGTGGTGTTTCGGAGTTTCACCCTCTAACGATATATATTCAAGCCTAAGAGTAGATATTTCAAAATTTAGGTCGTTCTCTCAAATCGTGGGTCCCGTGGCCACACGTATGGTTCTTACGAACTACGTTGGTCCCGTGGGAGGTGTTAACGCCGCTCACAGGGCCGTTTGGGGCATGTTTTGGGGTTTTTTCCTCTAATGACATGTTTTTTCGTGGCCACACGATCGGTTCCTACTAGCTACATTGGTCCCGTGGGAGGTGTTGGCTCCGTCCACGGGGCCGTATGGTGGGAGTTTCGGGTTTTCGCCCTCTAATGGGATCTTTTAAGGCCTAAGTGTAGATATTCTAAAATTTGAGCCATGCTTTCAAACTGCGGGTCTCGTGGCCACGCGTTCGATTCCTATGAGTTACGTTGGTCCCGAGAAAAGTGTTGGCACCGCTCACGGGATCGTATGGGGGGTGTTTTTCGCCCTCTAATGACATGTTTTCAAGCCTAAGTGTAGATATTCTAAACTTTGGGTCGTTCTCTCAAATCGAGGGTCCCGTGACCATTCGGTCGGTTCCTACGAGCTATGTTGGTCCCGGCAGAGTTGTTGGCGCCGCTCATGGGGCCCTATGGTGGGTGTTTCCGGGTTTTGCCCTCTAACGACATGATTTCAAGCCTAAGTGTAGATATTCTTAAATTTGGGCCATGCTCTCAAACCGTGGGTCCTGTGCCATGCAGTCGGTTCCTACGAGTTACGTTTGTCCCATGGTAGGTGTTGGCGCCGCTCACGGGGCGGTATGGGGGGCATTTAGCGGTGTCGCCCTCTAACGACATATTTTCTAGCCTAATTGTAGATATTCTAAAATTTGGGTTGTGCTCTCAAATCAAAGGTTTTGTGGCCATGCGATCAGTTCTTACAAGCTATGTTGGTTTTGTGGATGGTGTTGGTACCGATCACGGGGCCTTTTGGCAGGTGTTTTGAGGTTTCGGCCTCTAACGACCTATTTTCTCTTGGCCACGGGTCAATTTCTATGAGTTACGTTGGTCACGTGCGAGGTGTTAGTACCGCTCACGGGCTCGTATAGGGGCGTTTTAGGGTTTTTCCCTCTAACGGCATGTTTTCAAGCCTTAGAGTCGATATTATGAAATTTGGGCATACTCTCAAACCGTGGGTCTTGTGGCTACGAGTTCGGTTACTACGAGTTACGTTGGTCCCGGGGGAGGTGTTAGCACCGCTCACGAGGTCGTATGGGGGGTGTTTTTCTCCCTCTAACGACATATTTTCAAACCTAAGTGTAGATATTCTGAAATTTGGGTCATGCTCTCAAATCGGGGGTCCCGTGACCATGCGGTCGGTTCCTACGAGCTACGTTGGTCTTGCGGGAGTTATTGGTGCCGCTTATAGGGCCGTATGGTGAGTGTTTCAGGGTTTCACCTTCTAACAACATCTATACTTAGGCTTGAAAACCATCCATACTCGTAGGTAGATCGTGCATAATTTTAATTTCGTTTAAGCACACGTCCTTTCAAACTCGCGAGTGTGTAAAATGTCAAGGTGAATTCTGAACTGTGAAACATACTCAAAGTGTTTCGTAATTTTTTAGTCGCGTTTCAACATGATCCCCTGCTATAAAATAACATTTACAAAATGTTTTCTAAAATCTCGATATTTAGAAAAAGGTTCATTATGCTCCCTCTAACTCATTTTTTAACTTTATGTTATAATATAACATACAAATATATCATGCGAAATATCATACTAGCAAATCACAATAAATGTATCTCAGGTGACATGGTTCATCGCATACAAAATCTCCAAATTTATCGTAAATAAATTCAAGAAATCATGATCAATATGATCTTAAAGCATATAATAACATTTATATAAACCTCTCAGATGCCATAAAATTTTCTGATGAAAGCTTCTTTATGCCTCTCTTATTCTAGATACCCCATGAAATCTGTGGCGAGTCAACGTTTTGATTTTGAATAAGCTTTTAGGTACTCTCAATTATATGTTAATTCTGAGTAGGCTTATTATGGGTACACACCAAAAAAGCAATGTCCATAAATCACTCAATCAATTTTGTTTTTTTTATCAGTTGACTTAAATAGCCTCGTACCATAATTTATCATAATTCTTTAGAGGAACCTAAAATAAAAAATAAAAAATTAGAACGATCTCTAAAAATAAGAGCCTTGATACTACTCTTTCAACACCTCACTGTGTCTGTTTGAAAAAAAAATACCCGCATTATCTAATTTGGAATTTTGAGAAACCCATATGATCTTTTATATTCCCAAAGTTTTGTCGCCACTCCAAGGTGCATCGGTCTGGGGCCATTGATCAAACCGAGTTAACTCAACCCAAAAGAAACCCTGCACTAAAATTCCAACAGGTGTCGCAAGGTGCAACCGATATCCGACTGAAAAAAAATGGTAACCCATGGTCCAACGCCCGAACTGGGGGAGAACCATCGACGCTCCCACATCGCTCTAGCACCAGCATAAAAAATGCCCGCAACAACCCGATAATGGTCAACCATATTAACAACGCCCAATCCACCTAGCAATCAATAACCCAAAAATGATCAACCATGGAACCAACGACGGCACTGAGCATCATCGTTGCCATCGCAAGTCAATAAAGCCTCCAGTTTAGGTGGGTTAGCTATTTATCTCCCAAAAAGAAAATGAAGGAGATCCCAAAATTCCTGGTGGTTTTGTAAGCCGGAGTAGGGTGGATCGGCATTCGGTTAATCGAAAAAATCACGGGAGATGGTCAGTCGACCTAAGAAACACTATTGCCTAGATGGTACTTTCAAGAAGTACAAAGAGAAGTTCTGTTGTATTTGGTATGATAGTGAGATTGAAATGGCCTTGACCCTTATGGTCTGAATACTGGCGCACAGTATGTATAGCTAGAAGCGGGAAATATTTTATCTTTTTCAGATGACTTTTGACTATACTTTAAAATACATACGTCTTTTCTAATGCACTGCTACTTAGGTGTGCTGCCACACGCTAAAGTTATCTTCCAAATATCAGGAACATTTAATGGTTTGTACTTTCTCTTTATTGAGAACATAAAAACTACAGATAAAATATCTTTGACAGATTTGAATTAATCATGAAATTGCATGTTTATGCAGCTGGATACCCATTCCATATATATCTTTATACCCATTATCACCATATTCCATTAAGCATGATAATGTTTCATAATATTTATGCAATACATAAATTATGTAGTCTTTCTTGAATTTTAGTGCTTTCCATGACAGTTTATCAAAGATTTAAGAAAGAGACTACACTACAAAGAGAGAGTTTGAGGTTCTTATCTGAACAAGCTTGGAATAGCTTTGCATGAAGATTTTCTTCCTTTATGAGTAAAAATATATTCCACCAACACCTTTCTCCATTTTCATTCGAGTTTTTTCATGCGCGATTGAGGCGTTACGTAATAAAAATCACGAATACCTCCCCAGCGGAGTCGCCAATTGTAAGAGAGTAGTCTAATTTTGGGGAAATACCCGATTTTTGCACATGTTTGACTTGAGAAACTTCAGTTGCACCTACGTATCCGTCATAGTTGGAATCAAAGTCAGCGTAGTTCGTAAATTCGTACTATTCGCCGGAAAACTCATTATGGTGAAACTCGTAGAGGTGAGAGGTGGAGAAACTCATCTCAAAACTCTTCTCCAAAAACTCTTTTCTAAAACTCTCTCAAAACTGATAAGGCAAGAAAATCACTCTTCTTCTCCCAAGAAGATCCTTCTCAAATGTATGGGGGTGAGGCTTATTTATGGAAAAAACCAACCCAAGTGGGTCGCCACATGTCAAATGACCCGTGGTGACACATGTCCTATTTTAAGTGGCATGTGTCCCATAACATATGTCAAAACTCTCAATACTAGAATATTGTCTAGTTAATACGTAAATAATACACAAATATGCGTGATATGTCCAACGCGCATAATAATACCTCAGTCACATAAACACATGGAATTTTGTCAATATTAACAATCTCTAATCTCATGTAATAATTTAATGAGAGGCTTATCATTAAGCCCCTCCTACAGATATTATAAAATTTGGCCCGTGATCTCAAACCGTGGATCCCATGGCCGTGCAATCGGTTCTACGAGCTACGTTGGTCCTGTGGGAGGTGTTGGCACCGCTCACGAGGCTGTTTGGGGGGGGGGGTGTTTCAGGGTTTCTCCCTCTAACGATATGTTTTCAATCCTAAATGTAGATATATATAAATTTGGACCGTGCTCTCAAATTATGGGTATTGTGGCCACGCAGTCGGTTCCTATAAGCTACGTTGGTCCTGTGGGAGGTGTTGCCTCCACCCACAAGGCCATGTGTGGGGCCTTTCGGGGTATTGCCCTCTAACGGCATTTTTTCAAGCCTAAGTGTAGATATTCTAAAATTTGGGCCATGCTTTCAAACCGTGGGCCTCGTGGCCATGCGCCCGATGCCTACGAGTAACGTTGGTCCCAGAGGAGGTGTTGGCGCTACTCACGGGGCCGTATGGGGGGTGTTTCGGGGTTTTGCCCTCTGATGACATGTTTTCAAGCCTAAGAATAGATATTATGAAATTTTGGCCATGCTCTGAAATCGGGGGTCCCGTGACCATGCATTAGGTTCCTACGTGCTACGTTGGTCCCACGAGAGTTGTTGGCGTCGCTTACGGGGCCGTAGGGTGGGTATTTCGGGGTTTTTTCAGCTAACGACATATTTTCAATCTTAAGTTTAGATATTCATAAATTTGGTCCATGCTCTCAAACTGGGGTTTTGTGGATAAGCTGTCGGTTCCTACAAGCTACGTTGATCCCGTGGGAAGTGTAAGTGCCGCTCATGGGGCCGTATGGGGGGTATTTCGGGGTTTTGTAATCTAACGACATGTTATTAAGCCTAAATGTAGATATTCTAAAATTTGATCTCTTCCCGCAAATTGGGGGTCCCGTGGAAACACGGTCGATTCCTACGAGCTACGTTGGTCCCGTGGGAAGTGTTGGCGCCGCTCATGGGGCCGTATAAAGAGTGTTTCGGGGTTTTTCCCTCTAACGACATGTTTTCAAGCCTAGGTGTAGATATTATTATATTTGGGTAATGCTCTCAAATTATGGGTCCCGTGGCCATGCGGTCGGTACCTACGAGCTACGTTAGTACCATGGGAGGTGTTGGCACTGCTCACGAGGCCATTTGGGGGATATTTTTGGGTTTCTCCCTCTAACGGCATGTTTTCAAGCCTAAGTGAAGAAATTATGAAATTTAGGCCGTGCTCCCTAACTGGGGTTCCCGTGACCACGCGGTCCATTCCTACGAACTACGTTGGTCTTGTGTAAGGTGTTGTCATTTGGAGGGTATTTTGAGGTTTCGCCCTCTAAAGTCATGTTTTCAAGGCTAAGTGTAGATATTAGAGAATATTTGGTCCGTGCTCTCAAATCGGGGGTCCTATGACTATGCGATCGGTTCTACGAGCTACGTTGGTCCTGCAAGAGTTGTTGGCGCAGCTCACAGGGCCGTATTGTGGGTGTTTCGGGGTTTTTCCCTCTAACGGCCTATTTTTAAGCCTAAGTGTAGATATTCTGAAATCCGGGCCATGCTCTCAAATTGTGGGTCCCATGGCCATGCGGTCAGTTCCATCGAGCTGTGTTGGTCATGTGCGAGGTGTTGGCACCTCTCACGGGGCTGTATGGGGGGTGTTTTAGTATTTCTCCCTCTAACGGCATGTTTTCAAGCATCTGAGTAGATATTCTAAAATTTGGTTCGTGCTCTCAAACTGTGGGTCCCGTGGCCACGCGATCGGTTGTTAGGAGCCGTTTGCCCCGTGGGAGGTTTTGGTTCCTCTCATGGGGCCGTATGGGGATTTTTTTTGTTGTTTCACCCTCCAACGGCTTGTTATAAAGCCTAAATGTAGATATTCTGAAATTTGGGCCGTGCTCTCAAATCGTGGCTCCCGTGGCCATACGGTCGGTTCATATGAGCTACGTTAGTCCATTGGGTGGTGTTTGCGCTGCTCACGGGGGGCCGTACGGAGGGCGTTTCGGGGTATTTCCCTCTAACGATATTTTTTCAACCCTAAGTGTAGATATTCTGAAATTTGGGCCATGATCTCAAACTGGGGGTCCTGTGGCAACGCGGTCGGTTCATACAAGCTACGTTGGTCCCGTTGGAGTTGTTGGCGCCGCTCACTGGGCAGTATGGGGGTGTTTCGGTGTTTCGCCCTTTAACGGCATGTTTTCAAGTCTAAGAGTAGATATTTTGAAATATGGGTTGTGCTCTAAAATCGTGAGTCCCGTGCCCACGCGGTCGATTCCTACGAGCTATGTTGGTCTCGTGGGAGGTGTTGGCACTCTTCATGGGGCCGTATGGGGGGTGTTTCGGGGTTTCGCCCTCTAACGGCATGTTTTCAAACCTAAGTGTAGATATTCTGAAATTTGGTCCGTGCTCTCAAATTGTGGATCCTGTTGCCGCGCGATCGGTTTCTACGAGCTACGTTGGTCTTGTGAGAGGTGTTGGCACCGCTCACGGGGCCGTTTGGGGGGGGGGGGGTGTTTTGGGGTTTCGCCCTCTAACGACATGTTTTCATGTCTAAATGTAGATATTCTGAAATTTGGACCGTGATCTCAAATCGTGGATACTGTGGCCACACAATCGGTTCCTACGAGCTACGTTGGTCCTGTGCGAGGTGTTGGCGCCGCTCATGGGGCCATTTAGGGTGTGTTTTGTGGTTTTTCCTTCTAACGATAAGTTTTCAAGCCTAACTGTAGATATTAAGAAATTTAGGTTGTGCTCTTAAACAAGGGGTCCCTTGGCCACGCGGTCGGTTCTTACGAGCTACGTTGGTCCCGTTCGAGGTGTTGGCGTCGCTCATGGGGCCGTTTGGGGGGGGGGGGGGTGTTTCGATGTTTCGCCCTCTAACGACATGTTTTCAAGACTTAGTGTAGATATTCTAAAATTTGGGCCGTGTTCTCAAATCATGGATCTCATGGCTGCGCGGTTGGTTCCTACGAGCTACGTTGGTCCCATGGGAAGTGTTGGCGCTGTTCATGGGGTCGTTTGGGGGGTATTTTGGGGTTTTGCCCTCTAATGACATGTTTTCACATGGCCACGTGGTCAATTCCTACGAGCTATGTTGGTCCCGTGGGAAGTGTTTTCTTCGCTCACGGGGCTGTATGGGGGCGTTTTAGGTTTTTGCCCTCCAATGGCACCTTTTCAAGCCTAAGTGTAGATATTCTGAAATTTGAGCCATGCTCTCAAACCGTGGGTCTCATTGCCACGCGATCGGTTCCTACGAGCTATATTGTTCCAGTTGGAGGTGTGGGTGCCACTCACGGGGTCTCATGGGGTGTTTTGGGGTTTCGCCCTATAACGACATGTTTTTAGATATTCTGATATTTGGGCCGTGCTCTCAAATTGGGGGTTCTGTGGCCATGCGGTCTGTTCCTTCGAGCTACGTTGGTCCCGCGAGAGTTGTTGGCACCGCTATTGGGGTCGTAAGTAGGGGTTTTAGGGTTTCGCCCTCTAACGACATGTTTTCAAGCCTAAGTGTAGATATTCTGAAATTTGGGCTCTGCTCTCAAACCGTGGGTCCTGTGGCAACGTGATCAGTTCCTATGAGCTACGTTGGTTTCGTGGGAGGTGTTGGCGCCAGTCACATGGCTGTTTGGGGGGTGTTTTGAGGTTTTGCCCTTTAACGACATGTTTTCAAGCCTAAGTGTAGATTTTCTTAAATTTATGCCATGCTCTCAAATCAGAAGATCCGTGGCCACACGTTTCGTTCCTACGAGCTACGTTGGTCCCGTGGGAGGTATTGGCACCACTCACGAGGCTGTATGGGGGGTTGTTTCGGGGTTTCTCCCTCTAACGACGTGTTTTCGAGCCTAAGTGTAAATATTCTAAAATTTGGGCCGCGATCTCAAATCGGAGGTCCCGTGGCCACGTGATCGGTTCCTACGAGAAACGTTGGTCCCGTGGGAGGTGTTGGCGTCGCTCACGGGGATATATGGGGGGTGTTTTGGGGTTTTACCATCTAATGAAATATTTTCAAGCCTATGTGTAGATATTCTAAAATTTGGGCTGTGATCCCAAACCGTGGGTCCCGTGGCCACGTGGTCGGTTCTTACGAGTTGCGTTGGTCCTACGGGAGGTGTTGGCGCCGTTCACGGGGCCGTTTGTAAGGTGTTTCTAGGTTTCGCCCTCTAATGACATGTTTTCAAGGCTAAGTGTAGATATTATGAAATTTGGGCTGTACTCTCAAATCGCGAGTCCTGTGGCCACACGGTTGGTTCCTATGAGCTACGTTTGTCCCGTTCGAGGTGTTGGCACCGCTTACGGGGTCATATGGGGGGTATTTCAAAGTTTCACCCTCTTACGACATGTTTTCAAGCGTAAGAGTAGATATTCTGAAATTTAGGTCGTGCTCCCAAATCGTGGGTCCCGTGGCAATGCGACTGGTTCTTACAAGCTACGCTGGTCCCATGGGAGATATTGGCGCCGCTCACAAGGGCCGTTTGAGGCATGTTTTGAGATTTCACTCTCCAATGACATGTTGTCCCATGGCCACGCAGTCTGTTCCTACGAGTTATATTGGTCCCGTGGGAGGTGTTGGCTCAGTCCACGGGGCCGTATGGTGGGCGTTTCGAATTTTTGCCCTCTAATGGGATCTTCTAATTCCTAAATGTAGATATTCTGAAATATGGGCCATGCTTTCAATTTGTGGGTCTCATGGCCACGCGTCCGGTTCCTATGAGTTACGTTGGTCCTGGGGGAAGTGTTGGCGCCGCTCACGGGATCATATGGGGTGAGTTTTTCACCCTTTAACAACATGTTTACAAGCCTAAGTGTAGATATTTTGAACTTTGGGTTGTGCTCTGAAATCGAGCGTCCCGTGACCATACGATCGGTTCCTACGATCTACGTTGGTCCCGCGAGAGTTATTGGTTTCGCTCACAAGGCCGTATGGTGGGTGTTTCGGGGTTTTTCCCTCCAACGATATATTTTCAAGCCTAAGCGTAGATATTTTAAAATTTGGGCTGTGATCTCAAATCGTGGATCCCATGGCCATGCGGTCGGTTCATACGAGCTACGTTGGTCACGTGGAAGGTGTTGGTGCTGCTCATGGGGCAGTATGGGGGTGTTTCGGGGTTTCGCCCTCTAACAACGTGTTTTCAATCCTAAGAGTACATATTTTGAAATTTGGTCCGTGCTCTCAAACTGTGGGTCCCATGGCCACGCGGTCGGTTGTTATGACTTACATTGGTCTTGAGGGACGTGTTGGCACAGCTCACGAGGCCGTTTGGGGGGGGGGGGGGTAATTTGGGGTTTCGCCCTCTAATGACATGTTTTCAAGCTTCAGTGTAGATATTCTAAAATTTGGTCCGTGCTCTCAAATAGGGGGTCCCGTGACCACGTAGTCGGTTCCCTGGCCACGTAATCGATTCCTACAAACTACGCTGGTCCTGTGCAAGGTGTTGTCATCGCTCACGTGGCCATTTAGAGGGTATTTTGAGGTTTCTCCCTCTAACGACATATTTTCAAGCCGAATTGTAGATATTAGAGAATATTTGGACCGTTCTCTCAAAATGGGGTCCTGTGACCATGCGATCAGTTCCTACGAGCTACGTTGGTCCCGCGAGAGTTGTTTATGAAATGCATATGGGGCCATATCGTGGGTGTTTCGGGATTTTTCTTTATAACGGCATATTTTCAAGCATAAGTGTAGATATTCTGAAACTTGGGCTATGCTCCCAAACCGTGGGTCCCGTGGCCAGGCGATCGGTTCCAACGAGAGCTACGTTGGTCACATGCGAGGTGTTAGCACCTCTCACGGGGCTGTATGGGGGGTGTTTCGAGATTTCACCCTCTAACAACATGTTTTCAAGTCTCAGAGTAGATATTCTAAAATTTGGGCCGTGCTCTTGAACCATGGGTCCTGTGGGCACGCGATCGGTTGTTATGAGCAACGTTGGTCCAATAGGAGGTTTTGGCATCGCTCACGGGGCTGCATGTTGACTGTTTTGGTGTTTTGCCCTCTAACGGCATGTTATCAAGCCTAAATGTCGATATTATGAAATTTGGGCCGTGCTTTCAAACCGGGGGTCCCGTGGCCACACGGTCGGTTCCTATGAGCTACGTTGGTCCTGTAGGTGGTGTTGGCGCCGCTCACGGGGCCGTATGGAGGGTGTTACGGGGTTTCGCCCTCTAACGACACATTTTCAAGCCTAAGTGTATATATTCTGAAATTTGGCCCGTGCTCTCAACCGTGGGTCCCATGGCCGCGCGGTCAGTTTCTACGAGCTACGTTGGTCATGTGAGAGGCATTGGCTCCGCTCACGAGTCCATTTGGGGGGTGTTTCGGGGTTTCGCCCTGTAACGGCATGTTTTCAAGCCTAAATGTTGATATTCTGAAATTTGGACCATGTTCTCGAATTGTGGGTATCGCGACCACGCAATCGGTTCCTATGAGCTACGTTGGTCCCGTGCGAGGTGTTGGCGCTACTCACAGGGTCGTTTAGAGTGTGTTTTTGGGTATCGCCTTCTAACGACAAGTTTTCAAGCCTAACTGTAGATATTCTGAAATTTGGACTGTGCTCTTAAACTAGGGGTCCGTTGGCCACGCGATCCGTTCTTACGAGCTACGTTGGTCCCATGCGAGGTGCTGGCACCGCTCACAAGGCCGTTTGGGGGTTGTTTCCAAGTTTCACCCTCTAACGACAGGTTTACAAGCCTGAGTGTAGTTATTCTAAAATTTGGGCCGTGTTCTCAAATCATGGATCCCGGGGCCACGCGGTTGGTTCCTATGAGCTACGTTGGTCCCATGGGAAGTGTTGGCGCCGCTCACGGGGCCATTTAGGGGTTGTTTCAGGGTTTCGCCCTCTAATGACATGTTTTCCCATGGCCACGTGGTCGGTTCTTACGAGCTACGTTGGTCCTGTGGGATTTGTTTTCTCCGCTCACGGGGGAGTATGGGGGGTGTTTCGGGGTTTCTCCCTCTAATGACATGTTTTCAAGTCTAAGTGTATACATTCTAAAATTTGGGCTGTGCACTCAAACCGCGGGTCCCATGGCCATGCAGTCGATTACAACGAGCTATATTGGTCATGTATGAGGTGTTGGACCCGCTCACGGGGCTATATAGAGGTGTTTCGGGGTTTCGCCCTCTAAAGACATGTTTTCAAGCCTAAGATTAGATATTCTAAAATTTGGGCCGTGCCATCAAACCGTGGGTCCCATGGCCACGTGGTCGGTTGTTACGAGTTACGTTAGTCTCGAGGGAGATATTGACGCCACTCACGGGGCCGTTGGGGGGTGTTTTGGGGTTTCACCCTCTAACGACATGTTTTCAAGCCTAAGTGTAGATATAGGAAATTTGGACCGTGCTCTCAAATCGGGAGTCCCATGACCATGCGGTCATTTCCTACGAGCTACGTTGTTCCCGCGAGAGTTGATGGCCCCGCTCATGGAGCCGAATGGTGGCCGTTTCGGGGTTTTACTCTCTAACTGCATGTTTTCAAGCCTAAATGTAAATATTTTAAAATTTGGGTCATGCTCTCAAATCGTGGGTCCCGTGACCATGCTGTCGGTTCTTACGAGCTACGTTGGTCCCGTTGGAGTTATTGGTGCCACTCACGGGGCCGTATGATGGATGTTTCAGGATTTCTCCCTCTAACGACATATTTTCATGCCTAAGTGTAGATATTTTGAAATTTGGGCCGTGATATCAAACCGTGGGTCTCATGGCCATGCGTTCGGTTCCTATGAGCTATGCTGGTCACATGGGAGGTGTTGACGCTGCTCACGGGGTAGTATGGGGGATGTTTCGGGGTTTCAACCTCTAACGACATATTTTAAAGTCTAAGAGTAGATATTTTGAAATTTGGGCCGTGCTATCAAACCGTGGGTCCCGTGGCCACGCGGTCGGTTGTTACGAGTTACATTGGTCCCAAGGGAGGTGTTGGCGCCGCTCACGGGGCCGTTTGTAGGGTGTTTTAGGGTTTTGCCCTCTAACGACATGTTTTCAAGCTTAAGTGTAGATATTCTGAAATTTGGACCATGCTCTAAAACCATGGGTATCGTGGCCACGCAATTGGTTCCTACGAGCTACGTTGGTCTCGTGTGAGGTGTTGGCGCTGCTCACAGGACCGTTTAGGGTGTGTTTTGGGGTTTCGCCTTCTAATGACAAGTTTTCAAGCCTAGGGGTCTGTTGGCCATGCGACCGGTTCTTACGAGCTACGTTGGTCCCGTGCGAGGTGTTAACATCGCTCACGGGGCCATTTTGGGGGTGTTTTGGAGTTTTGCCCTCTTACGACATGTTTTCAAGCCTGAGTGTAGATATTCTAAAATTTGGGCCATGTTCTCAAATCGTGGATCCCTTGGCCACGCGGTTGGTTCCTAGGAGCTACGTTGGTTTACATGGGAAGTGTTGGCGCCGCTCACGGGACCATTTGGAGGGTGTTTCGAGGTTTTTCCCTCTAATGACATGTCTTCCTATAACCACGTGGTCGATTCCTATGAGCTACATTGGTCCCGTGGGAGGTGTTTTCTCTGCTCACGGGGCCGTATGGGGGGCATTTCGAGGTTTTTCCCTCCAACGGCATCTTTTCAAGCCTAAGTGTAGATATTCTGAAATTTGGACCATGCTCTCAAACCGTTGGTCTTATGGACACGTGGTCGGTTCCTACGAGCTATGTTGTTCCCGTTGGAGGTGTGGGCACCGCTCACGGGGTCGTATGGGGGGTGTTTCAGGGTTTCTCCCTATAACGACATGTTTTCAGGCCTAAGTGTTGATATTCTGAAATTTGGGTCGTGCTCTCATATCAAGGGTTCTGTGGCCACACATTTTATTCCAACGAGCTACGTTGGTTCCGCGAGAGTTATTTGCACCGCTAATCAGATGTTTCAGGGTTTCATCCTTTAACAGCATGTTTTCAAACCTAAGTATAGATATTCTAAAATTTGGGCTCTGCTCTCACATTGTGGGTCCTGTGGCAACATGGTCGGTTCCTATGAGCTACGTTGGTTCCGTGGGAGGTGTTGGCGCCACTCATGGGGGAGTTTGGGGGGGATGTTTTGAGGTTTCGCCCTTTAACGACATATTTTCAAGCCTACGTTTAGATTTTCTTAAATTTTTGCCATGCTCTCAAATCGGAGGATCCGTGGCCACGCATTTGGTTCCTACAAGCTATGTTGGTCCCGTGGGAGGTGTTAGCGTCGCTCACGAGGTTGTATGGGGGGTGTTTCGGGGTTTCGTCCTCTAATGACATGTTTTCAAGCCTAAGTGTAAATATTCTAAAATTTGGGCCGTGATCTCAAATCGGAGGTCTCGTGGCCACGCGATCTGTTCCTAGGAGCAACGTTGGTCCCGTGGGAGGTGTTGATCATAGGGCCATATGGGGGGTGTTTCGGGGTTTCGCCGTCTAACGACATATTTTCAAGCCTATGTGTAGATATTTTAAAATTTGGGCCGTGATCCCAAACCCTGGGTCCCGTCGCCACACAGTCAGTTTCTACGAGCTACGTTCATCCTAAGGAGGTGCTGGCGCCGCTCACGGGGCCGTTTGTAGGGTGTTTCGGGGTTTTGCCCTCTAACGATATGTTTTCAAGCCTATGTGTAGATATTCTGAAATTTGGGCCGTGCTCTCAAATCGGGGGTCCTGTGGCCACGCGGTTGGTTCCTACGTGCTACGTTTGTCCCGTGAGAGGTGTTGGCGCCCCTCATGGGGTCATATGGGGGTTTTTTCTGAGCTTCGCCCTCTAACGACATCTTTTCAAGCCAAAGAGTAGATATTCTGAAATTTGAGTCATGATCTCAAACCGTGGGTCCCGTGGCCATGCGGCTGGTTCTGACGAGCTACATTGGTCCCGTGGCAGGTGTTGGCACCGCTCACAGGGTCGTATGGGGGGTGTTTTGGTGTTTCACCCTCTAACGACATGTTTTCAAGCCTAAGAGTAGACATTCTGACATTTGGGCCATGCTGTCAAATCGTTGGTCCGGTGGCCACGCGGCAGGTTCTTACGAGCTATGTTGGTCCCGTGGGAGGTGTTGGCGCCGCTCACAGGGCCGTTTGGGGCATGTTTTGGGGTTTTGCTTTCTAACGACATGTTTTACCGTGGCCACGTGGTCGATTCCTATGAGCTACGTTGGACTGATGGGAGGTGTTGGCTCCATTCACGGGGCCGTATGGGGTGCGTTTCGGATTTTCACCCTCTAACGGGATCTTTTAAGGCCTAAGTGTAGATATTCTAAAAGTTGGGCAATGCTTTTAAATCGTGGGTCTCGTGGCCACGCGTTCAGTTCCTAAGAAATACGTTGGTCCCGGAGGAGGTGTTGGTGCCGCTCACGGGGCCGTATGGAGAGTGTTTCGGGGTTTCGCCCTCTAACGACATGTTTTCAAGCCTAAGTGTAGACATTCTGAATTTTGGGCTGTGCTCTCAAACCGTGGGTCCCGTGGCCATGCAATTGGTTACTACGAGCTACATTGGTCAAGTACGAGGTGTTGGCATCGCTCATGGGGCCGTATAGGGGTGTTTCGGGGTTTCACCCTCTAACGACATGTTTTCAAGCCTAAGAGTAGATATTATGAAATTTGGTCCGTGCCCTCAAATCGTGGGTCCCGTGGACACATGGTCGGTTGTTACGAGTTACCTTTGGTCCCGAGGGAGATGTTGGCGCCACTCACGGGGCCGTTTGGGGGGGTGTTTTGGGGTTTCTCCCTCTAACGACATGTTTTCAAGCCTAAGTGTAGATATTCTAAAATTTGGGCTGTTATCTCAAATCGGGAGTCCCATGCCTATGCAGTCATTTCCTACGAGCTACATTGGTCCCGCGAGAGTTTATGGCATCGCTCACGGAGCCGTACGGTGGGTGTTTTGGGGTTTTACCATCTAACGGCATGTTTTCAAGTCTAAGTGTAAATATTTTAAAATTTGGGTAATGCTCTCAAATCGTGGGTCCCGTGACCATGCTGTCGGTTCCTACGAGCTACGTTGGTTCCGTGGGAGTTATTGGTGCCGCTCACGGGGCCGTATGATGGATGTTTCGGGATTTCTCCCTCTAACGACATATTTTCATGCCTAAGTGTAGATATTTTGAAATTTAGGCCGTGATATCAAACCGTGGGTCTCATGGCCATGCGTTCGGTTTCTATGAGCTATGCTGGTCACATGGGAGGTGTTGACGCTGCTCACGGGGTAGTATGGGGGATGTTTCGGGGTTTCAACCTCTAACGACATATTTTAAAGCCTAAGAGTAGATATTCTGAAATTTGGGCCGTGCTATCAAACCGTGGGTCCCGTGGCCACGCGGTCGGTTGTTACGAGTTACATTGGTCCCAAGGGAGGTGTTGGCGCCGCTCACGGGGCCGTTTGTAGGGTGTTTTAGGGTTTTGCCCTCTAACGGCATGTTTTCAAGTCTAAGTGTAAATATTATGAAATTTGGGTCGTGCTCTCAAATCAGGGGACCCGCGACCATGCGATGGGTTCTTACGGGCTACGTTGGTCCCGTGGAAGTTATTGGTGCCGCTCATGGGGCCGTATGGTGGGTATTTCGGAGTTTCTCCCTCTAACGACATATTTTCAAGCCTAAGTGTTGATAGTCTAAAATTTGGGCCGTGATCTCAAATTGTGGCTACCATAGCCACGCGATCGGTTCTTATGAGATATGTTGGTCATGTGGGAGGTGTTGGCGCTGCTCAGGGGGTAGTATGGGGGATGTTTCAGGGTTTCGCCCTCTAACGACATGTTTTAAAGCCTAAGAGTAGATATTTTGAAATTTGGGCTGTACTCTCAAATCGTGGGTCCTGTGGCCACACGGTCGGTTGTTATGAGTTACATTGGTCCCAAGGGAGGTGTTGACACCGCTCACAGGGCCGTTTGGGGGGGGGGGGGGGGGGGGTATTTCAGGGTTTCGCAGTCAACGACATAATTTTAAGCCTAAGTGTAGATATTCTAAAATTTGGTCTGTGATCTCAAACCATGGGTCCCGTGCCATGCAGTCAGTTCCTACGAGGCACGTTTGTCCTATGGTAGGTTTTGGTGCCGCTCACGGGGTGGTATGGGTGGCGTTTCGGGGTGTCACCCTCTAACGACTTATTGTCAAGCCTAAATGTAGATTTTCTAAAATTTTGTCCGTGCTCTCAAAATGGGGGTTTCGTGGCCACGGGGGCGGTTCCTACGAGCTACGTTGGTTCCATGAAACGTGTTGGCTCTGCTCACAAGGCCATTTGGCTGGTGTTTCGAGGTTTCACCCTTTAAAGACATGTTTTCTTGTGACCACGCGGTCAGTTCTTACGAGCTATGTTGGTCACGTGCGAAGTGTTGGCAGCGCTCACGGGGCGATCTAGGGTGTTTCGGGGTTTCGCCCTCTAACGACATGTTTTCAAGCCTAAGAGTCGATATTATAAAATTTGGGCCATGCTCTCAAACCAAGGGTCTCGTGGGCACGCGTCCAGTTCCTACAACTTATGTTTGTCCCGAGGAAAGTGTTGGTACCACTCACGGGGTCGTATGGGGGGTGTTTTTTGCCCTTTAATGACATGTTTTCAAGTCTACGTGTAGATATTCAGAAATTTGGATAGTGCTCTCAAATTGGGGTTCCCGTGACCATGCGGTCGTTTCCTATGAGCTACGTTGGTCCCGCGGGAGTTATTTGTGTCGCTCACGGGGCCGTATGGTGGGTGTTTCGGGATTTCTCCCTCTAACGACATATTTTAAAGCCTAAGTGTAGATATTCTAAAATTTGAGCCGTGATCTCAAACCGTGGGTCCTATGGCCACACAGTCGATTCCTACAAGCTACGTTTGTCACATGGGAGGTGTTGGCGCTGCTCACGGGGTAGTATGAGGGTGTTTCGGGATTTCGTCATCTAATGGAATGTTTTCTATCCTAAGAGTAGATATTCTTAAATTTGGTCCGTGCTCTCAAATCGTGGATCCCATGACCACGCGATCGGTTGTTACGAGTTACGTTGGTCTCGAGGGAGGTGTTGGCACCGCTCACAGGCCGTTTGGGGGGTGTTTTGGGGTTTCGTCCTCTAACGAAATATTTTCAGGCATGAATGTAGATATTCTAAAATTTGGACCGTGTTCTCAAATCGAGGGTCCCGTGACCATGCGGTCATTTCCTACGAGCTACGTTGGTGCCGCGAGAGTTGTTGGCGCCGCTCATGGGGCCGTATGGTGGGTGTTTCAGGGTTTTACCCTCTAACGGCATAATTTCAAGCTTAAGAGTAGATATTCTGAAATTTGGGCCGTGCTCTCAAACCGTGGGTCCTATGCCATGCAGTCAGTTGCTACGAGTTACGTTTGTCCCATGGTAGGTGTTAGCGCCGCTCATGGGGCGGTATGGTGGGCGTTTTGGGGTGTCGCCCTCTAACGACATCTTTTCAAGCCTAAATGTAGATTTTCTAAAATTTAGGCCGTGCTCTCAAACCTGGGATTTCGTGGCCATGCGATCGGTTCCTACGAGCTACGTTAGTTTCATGGAAGGTGTTGGCACAGATCACGGGGCCATTTGGCAAGTGTTTCGAGGTTTCACCCTCTAACGACCTATTTTTTTATGGCCACATGGTCGGTTTCTATGAGCTACGTTGGTTACGTTCGAGGCGTTAGCACCGCTCACGAGGCTGTATACGGGTGTTTTGAGGTTTCTCCCTCTAACGACATATTTTCAAGCCTAAGAGTAGATATTCTAAAATTTGGGCTGTGCTCTCAAACAGTGGATCCCGCGGCCACGCGGTCGATTGTTACGAGTTACTTTGGTCCCAAGGTAGGTATTGGCACCGCTCACTGGGCCGTTTGGGGGGCGTGCTTCCGTGTTTCGGCCTCTAACGACATGTTTTCAAGACTGAGTGTAGATATTCTAAAATTTGGGCCGTGCTCTCAAATCGGGGGTCCCATGACCATGCGATCATTCCCTACGAGCTACGTTGGTCCCGCGAGAGTTGTTGGCGCCGCTCATGGGGCCGTATGGTGGGTGTTTCATGCTTTTGCCCTCTAACGACATCATTTCAAGCCTAAATGTAGATATTCTAAAATTTGGGTCGTGCTCTCAAATCGTGGGTCCCGTGCCATGCATTCGGTTCCTACGAGTTACGTTGTCCCGTGGTAGGTGTTTGTGACACTCAAGGGGAAATATGGGGGGTGTTTTGGGGTGTCTCCCTCTAACGACATATTTTCTAGACAAAATGTTGATATTCTAAAATTTGGGCCGAGCTCTCAAAACGGGGGTTCCGTGACCATGCGATCAGTTATTACTAGCTAAGTTGGTTCCGTGAAACGTGTTGGCAATGCTCACGGGGCCATTTAGCAGGTGTTTCGAGGTTTATCCCTCTAAAGACATGTTTTCACATGGCCACGCGGTTGGTTCCTATGCTATATTGGTCACTTGCGAAGTGTTGGCAGCGCTCATGGGGCCATCTAGGGGTGTTTCAGGGTTTCATCCTCTGACGGCATATTTTCAAGCCTAAGAGTCGATATAATTAAATTTAGGCCATGCTCTCAAATCGTGGGTCTCGTGGCCACACATCCGGTTCCTACGAGTTATGTTGGTCTCGAGGGAAGTGTTGGCGCTGTTCATGGGGTCGTATGGGGGTTGTATTTCGTCCTCTAACGACATGTTTTCAAGCCCAAGTGTAGATATTCTGAAATTTAGGTCATGCTCTCAAATCGATGGACTCGTGGCCATGCGGTTGGTTCCTACGAGCTACGTTGGTCTCGCGAGAGTTATTGGTGCCGCTTACGGGGCCATATGGTGGGTGTTTTGGGGTTTCTCCCTCTAACGTCATATTTTCAAGCCTAGGTTTAAATATTCTGAAATTTGGACGGTGATCTCAAATCATGGGTCCCATGGCCACGCGTTCAGTTCCTATGAGCTACATTGGTCACGTGGGAGGTGTTGGCGCTGCTCACGTGGCAGTATGGGTGTAAGGACATTTTTTCTCATGTCCAACATGTTACATTTGTGTATGTCGTACGCCGCTACATTTGGCACGTCACCTCACGATCTCACATGACGGCCTCTATCCGAATTCCAGGAATCAAGCAGTCAACATCTCCATTAATATGTCCCACATCTGCCTCAACGACTTCACGGTCCAAGATTTTAGGGACTTAATGCAAGTGGTACGCAAGGGAAGTCAAAATAGTGAAAAAAGGCACTATAGGAGAGTTCAAGGGAATTTTCGTAATTTTACATCCATAGTTCGGAGGTCTGGTCACCAAGAAAGTTGAATATCTCGCCGCAACGAAGATACTGGAAAAAACGGCACCTCAATCCGAGCTACGGTGAAGGAGTTATGGCCTTTTGAAGATAGAGAAAATTCCTTAAAGAATGCTATTTTTTTGTACGCTGGATAGAATTTTAGAGTTTTAAAAACATGGGACTCTTCATATTTTTTCCTATAAATACCAACTTCGGGGGAGTTGTTTTGCAAGACTTTAGAAGACATTTTTGAGAGTCCAAATTACTCTAGTCTTCATATTTTTTGAGTCCCAAGACTCATGTTTTGATTCACACAATTGCCAAACCTTTGTGAATCTTTTTGGTAACCTAAGAACACAACCTTGTGTTTGTTCAAACCTTTGTGGAGAGATCTTTGCAATCGAGGGCTGCGTGTCAATGCTGAGGGAGTCTCTATAAAGTTGTATGGCTGCGTGTCATTGAGGAGTGCTGCGGTTCTTCCTTTGTTGATTGGACTGAGGTTCATGTGGGTTCGCTGCGTGTGGATTCATTGCTGCCCTCCTGGAAAGGGATATTTCCAGTCGCCGACTACAGAATCTGATACCTGAGGGTAATTCTTAGTCAATGTATTTTCATTGTAATCCGAAATTGTATGTTACAATATTATAATGAAAATAAAAGGTTTTTCCCCTTTGGGGGATTTTTCCTGAAATTGTTTGTTTTTATCATGCATGCTATATTTTATTTGATAAATCATCTAGATGCATGTCTTAGGGTTTAACTAAAATTTGGGATTAATTAAAATTGGTTTTTATTTGAGAAGTCGCAATATTTCCGCTGTACCTACTCTCTCAAATTGGTATCAGAGCGGGTTACGCTAATTTATCGCGTGATCCTGATTTTTCGAGGATTTACTTTCTGATACAATTTGTCTACTCACGTTTTCAAATTGGTATCAGAGCGGGTTGCACTAAGTTATTGTGTTTTGATTCTGATTTTGCACAAAAATGGATTTTGATGGTTTTGATGATCTTCGATGTCAAATTTTTGAAAAAATTTGGAAAATTCACACAAACTCTTGTTTTAAATCTTCTGTTGAAAACGAATCTGAGAGGTGTCCTTATTGTGAGGGTGTTGGTCACACGTTACATGAGTGTACCACAAATTTAAAGAAGAAATTGAATAAATCGATTTCTCATGTTTCTACCCTTAGTGATTGTGATTCGGAAGAAGAAGTTTTTTATGCTTCTAGGCGAGAGTTTCCCATCCTTGTGATTAGTAATGATAGTGAAGGTGATGGGAGTGTGGATGAAAGTGAGGAGCAAAGTGTAGATGAGCATGACTTGCAAACTGCTTACAATGAACTTTATGCTGAAACTTTGAAAACTAAGAAAGAAAATTTGAAATTGAAAGCTCAATTGAAAGAGTGTGCCATAAAAAATAATGATTTTTTAGTTGAAGAACTTAGGGCACATGGAAGAATTTTAAAAGAGAAGCTTGAGTACGTTGAGGGTGAGAGAGATAGTCTTAGAGGGTTGATGGAGACTATGAAAAAGGAGCTTTTAGAGTTTGAGGATTCTAAACGAGTACTTGAATCTAGGATAGGTGAACTTGAGGTGAAATTGAAAGATTCAAGTAAAGTGAAATTTGATTTGGAGTCTAGGTCTGAAAAACTTGATAAGATTTTAGGCACAGTCGAGATCAAAACTGATAGGGGTGGGATTGGGCTTGAAAAATATGTTGCACCCATTCCCACACGTGTGAGAGAGCCTCCTAGGATTGTTAAGAAAGAGGCACCTAAGTTTGTTAGGAAAGCACCCCATAGGAGCATCGTGAGAGAACCTCCTAGGATCATTAGGAGAGACCCACCTAGGCAAATTTGGAGAGAGCAACCGAGAAATTTGAGGAGAGGGCCACCTTTAGGTAACACACACCGCCCGATTTACTCTTGCACACATTGCGGTAGGCAAGGTCATCTTAGGCAATTTTGTTATAAGCTTTTAAATGGACCTAGGAAGGTTAATGAAAGAATAAATTCGATTCCCAAAACCCCCACACTTCGTTACACATCAATTTGGGTTAGAAAATCGGATTTAGAGGCTTATGGTTTATTTGTCCACGATTCCCGTTTGCTTGCACGTAATTCACCCCATGTGAAATCTTTTGGTTGATTGTGATTGCATGTTTGTCATACACTAGTTGTGGTTTCATGATGTATTTTTAGTAGTGTGATGACTTGTACCTTTTGTATATATTTTTTTTTGAAATTTTTTGAAAAATACAAAAAAATTTAGTTTGTTAAAATTTTGAGAAAATCCAAAAAGATTTTTGTATTTTATTTGCACCTTTTATGGATGAACACTTAGGATGACCGAGTCACAACATCATTTCATTATTTTCATGTGACTATTTGATAGTGTTTTGAGACAATATGTCAATTTCATCCATGTGCTTTATAATGTTTGGAGTCATTAAGATGTAATTAATTGTTACTTCCTACATGTTTGACTCATGTTTCCTTTATTGCACACATGCACGGATTTATTTGATTATTGTGCTTGTCTTATCACATGTTGGTTGGGTGTTTTCACTTCAATCCTGTCCTTAAAACGAACCAAGCGCGATAATTTTTTTGATAAGGAAATTGTGCATATAAAAACCGTTTTGTGAGTTTGTGTGCTTTCTTTAAAAATGGGGAAGGGCTGCGAAAGGTTCATTTTACCTTTGCGAATACTAAGCCACCGTTAAATTGGACCTAAAAAATTGAGGAATTTTATTATCCGAGGTCCAAAGAGGTTAAAAGAGCCCGAAAAAAATTGAAAGGCAATAAAAAGAAATTCATGCCAATTATGGGCCATTTAGGTTTTTGCTCCAATTCTCCAAAGTTTGAGAATTTAGATTACCTCTAAAAGAATATTTGTGAGGGAGTTTGGTTGGAGTATTTAAAACGGGTTTGCACGTCCTTGAAATGCTTGAAAATGCGCTATATAGTTTTGGACGTTATTGGTGTGGAAATCACCTTGACTTTGATTTGTTGATTTGCATAAGACGATGTCATCTAAATTCAACAAGTTTTTTTTTACACCTAAGGATACTTTTGATGTTCATTCGTTAGGGGTACACATATGCATCGTGCACATATGATTGATTGAGTTGATTTACCTATCGAATGTGTTCACACCCATTCATTCCGTTTCCATGACTTGGTTGTTTGAGTCTAAATCCATGGTGTGATTTTTGTATCATGTTTTACATTTTTTTTCAAAATGGTATCTATTTTTTGTATAAAAAATTGAAAAAAATCAAAAATAGTTTGTGTATTTTTTTGTATACCGTGACACCCCGATTTTTCTTGTTTGATTCATTCTTCTTATTTGTCTATTTGGGGACATCATAAAAAGGGGGAGAAAGAATTATCATTTTATGGGGGAGTTTGAATTTTGGGGGAGTTTTGAGATTTGACTTATGCTTATCATATATTGGTATCTATGTTTATCTCATTTCAAACTCGATACGTCACTTGGTATTTTTCTTTATCTCATGTGTGTAGGTACTACATTGATGATCTCTGAATTGCACACCCTGATGAGAAAAGATTTGAGATTCCTGAAGATTTGAAGAACAAACAATGAAGACTATTCATTTGTACCTTTTCCAGTTTTGGGTTCATGGGAGGGTAGATTTGTATAGGCAATTTCATATTTGATAATTCGAATTTTTTATGTATGTACCGGCATAGACATAGGGGGAGATTTGTAAGGACATTTTTTCTCATGTCCAACATGTTACATTTGTGTATGTCGTACGCCGCTACATTTGGCACGTCACCTCACGATCTCACATGACGGCCTCTATCAGAATTCCGGGAATCAAGCATTCAACATCTCCATTAATATGTCCCACATCTGCCTCAACGACTTCACGGTCCAAGATTTTAGGGACTTAATGCAAGTGGTACGCAAGGGAAGTCAAAATAGTGAAAAAAGGCACTATAGGAGAGTTCAAGGGCATTTTCGTAATTTTACATCCATAGTTCGGAGGTCTGGTCACCTAGAAAGTTGAATAGCTCGCCGTAACGAAGATACTGGAAAAAACGGCACCTCAATCCGAGCTACGGTGAAGGAGTTATGGCCTTTTGAAGATAGAGAAAATTCCTTAAAGAATGTTGTTTTTTTTGTACGCTGGATAGAATTTTAGAGTTTTAAAAACATGGGACTCTTCATATTTTTTCCTATAAATACCAACTTCGGGGGAGTTGTTTTGCAAGACTTTAGAAGACGTTTTTGAGAGTCCAAATTACTCTAGTCTTCATATTTTTTGAGTCCCAAGACTCATGTTTTGATTCACACAATTGCCAAACCTTTGTGAATCTTTTTGGTAACCCAAGAACACAACCTTGTGTTTGTTCAAACCTTTGTGGAGAGATCTTTGCAACCGAGGGCTGCGTGTCATTGCTGAGGGAGTCTCTACAAAGTTTTATGGCTGCGTGTCATTGAGGAGTGCTGCGGTTCTTCCTTTGTTGATTGGATTGAGGTTCATGTGGGTTCGCTGCGTGTGGATTCATTGCTGCCCTCTTGGAAAGGGATATTTCCAGCCGCCGACTACAGAATCCGATACCTGAGGGTAATTCTTAGTCACTGTATTTTCATTGTAATTCGAAATTGTATGTTACAATATTATAATGAAAATAAAAGGTTTTGCCCCTTTGGGGGATTTTTCCTGAAATTGTTTGTTTTTATCATGCATGCTATATTTTATTTGATAAATCATCTAGATGCATGTCTTAGGGTTTAACTAAAATTTGGGATTAATTAAAATTGGTTTTTATTTGAGAAGTCTCAATATTTCCGCTGTAGCTACTCTCTCAATGGGGGTGTTTCGGGGTTTCTCCCTCTAATGACATATTTTCAAGCCTAAGAGTGGATATTCTAAAGTTTGGGCCGTGCTCTCAAATCGTGGGTCCCGTGGCCACACGATTGGTTGTTACAAGTTACATTGGTCCCGAGGGAGGTGTTGGTACCGCTCACGGGGTGTTTAGGGGTTTCGTCCTCTAACGACATGTTTTTAAGCCTGAGGCTAGATATTCTAAAATTTGGACCATGCTCTCAAATTGGCAGTCCCGTGACCGTGCGATCATTTACTACGAGCAAAGTTAGTCCTGCGAGATTTCTTGGCGCCGCTCATGGGGTCGTTTGGTGGTTGTTTCGGGGTTTTGCCCTCTAACGACATGATTTCAAGTCCAAGTGTTGATATTATGAAATTTGGACCGTGCTGTCAAACCGTGGGTCCCGTTCCATGCAGTCGGTTCCTACGAGTTACGTTTATCCCATGGTAGGTGTTAGCACCGCTCACGGTGTTGTATGGGGGTGTTTCAAGGTGTCTCCCTCTAACGACATCTTTTCAAGCCTAAATGTAGATATTTTAAAATTTGGATCGTGTTCTCAAATTAGGGGTACTATGGCGACACGGTTGGTTCCTACGAGCTACGTTGGTTCTATGAAAGGTGTTGGCACCGATCATGGGGCCGTTTGGCAGGTGTTTTGAGATTTTGCCCTCTAACGACCTGTTTTCTCGTGGCCACGCGGTCAGTTTCTACGAGTTACGTTGGTCACGTGCCCGGTGTTGGCACCGTTCATGTGGCCGTATGGGGTTATTTTGGGGTTTCATCCTCTAATGACATGCTTTAAAGCCTAAGAGTCGATATTATGAAATTTGGGCTATGCTCTCAAACCGTGGGTCTCGTGGCCACGCGTCCTATTCTTACGAGTTACGTTGGTCTCGGCGGAGGTGTTGATGCCACTCACGGGGTTGTATGGGGGTGTGTTTCTCCCTCTAACGACATGGTTTCAAACCTAAGTGTAGATATTATGAAATTTGGGTCATTCTCTCAAATCGGGGGTCCCTTGACCATGCGGTGGGTTCCTATGAGCTACGTTGGTCCCGCGGGAGTTAGGTACCGCTTACGGGGTCGTATGGTCGGTGTTTCGGGGTTTCGCCCCCTAATGGCATGTTTTTAAGCCTAAGAATAGATATTCTGAAATATGGGTCATGCTCTCAAATTGTGGGTCCCGTTATCGAGAGGTCGGTGTGGCCATCCCCAGATATATCCCCTTGCGGTAAGAGAGGATCCCTCAAGGTCTCGCGCGTCCCTCTCGGGAGCGCTTCGGCCGACGTCGGTGAATGAGGTGAAAAATGTAGAGAGGCAGAGTTGCCAGTCTATTTTACTCAAAATAGACAAAAGAAAAGGGAGCCACCCCGAAGGACAACATCCAAAGACATACTGATACATACGAAACCAAAATAATTCGAAAAGGATTAAGAGGCTAAGTTACGAAATAAGAAGGTGTTAGGCACCCATTCCTCCCTTACGGTCTCTCATAGGTTGTTACTATTTTCCATTATTTCTGCGTGATATGTGTGCATGTGTATGCATAGTGGAGATAGGAATCATCGACTTGTATCATGGAAGAGATAAAGCGAGTCATCCATAGGAATGTTCCTAAAAGTAATATTAGAAAATAGGATTTATGCGATTATCCTGGCGTCGATCATTATAAGGGAATGATAACGCATGTGGAATAATACGCCATTAAGAACAAATATATATATATATATATATATATATATATATATATATATATAATTTAAGAGAGTTAAGTTTAAAGAATATAGAAAAATATGAAAAAATTAACGAAAGGACTCGAGCCTCGGGTTTTACCCCGAGACACCTACATAGCCTATAGAGGCATCAAAGTCCACGTAGTTCGTATGCAAAACGAGGGGTGGGATTTATCCCATAAATCCAATCGGGGACTTCTCTTATATGGGTGTGTGTGTAAAAAAGTGTTTTAGTTGTGAGAATTCCCGTTTGGAATTTATGAGCAAATCCTCTTTTTCTTATTTTTCTTGGGTTTTATTTATATGAAAATAAGAGATGTGCGATAATACTAGATAAAAAGTATATTAGGTTATGTGAGATAAGGGAATAAAAGTACTAAGTAACAAAACAAACTAATGAGAATTTAGGTGAATTTAAGGAGAGAGTGGAGAAAGTTGGACCTTCTTAAAGATCTTGATCTTGGATGTTGGAGAGCATCCCTTGCACTTGGATGATGATGGAGAGTACTTAATTCATCAAGTTTGATGAAAAAGGTGATGAAAGGTGAAGGTTGAAAGGGGATTTGGATGTGGAAATCACGCTGACTTCGAGAGGGGTTTTCTGAGCTTGCTGAGAGTGATGGATCTCTGATTTTTCTCTCTTTTTTTGGAATGAAGTTAGGCCCTCCTTTTTATAGGCCCAGGGCATTGCCGATCGGCATAGTCCTGGTCCTGGCAATCGGCAGGTGTGTTAGGCAAACTGCAGATAGGCAGGGCTTGGAACCTGCCATTTGGCGGTGTCTTTCAGGTTCCTTCAGAAAATTGGTCGTAGAGAACGAATCATTGATCCAAATTGTGCACGGGTTGAACCGTTGGAAAGATATTTCAGAGACCTTCAAAAGTTCTTTGGACTGCTCTCGGGTTCGGGGGTTGAATTTGGGTCAAATGTGGCTCGGAAACTCTCGTCGGTCCTTTGGATGAAGAAACGTCGGACGCAAATGGATCATTCGTCCGTATGGTAAGTCAAAATCGTGCACGAGGTGGACCATTAGAAAGGTTAGGAGAATTACTTCAACATTCCAAAGAGTTTGACCTCGTTCGGGGAGTTGACTTTGGTCAATCGGGGCCTGGAAGCATTTGGTGACCTTTCATAGTTAAACGGATCGTTCATCCGTACTGTAAGTCACAATCGTGCATGGGGTGGACTGTTGGAAAGGAGTTTCAGTGACCTTTGAAGATTCATTCAGTCTTGGTCGAGCTGAAGAGTTGACTTTGGTCAAACGGAGCTTGGGAGCGTCCGGTGACCTCCTAATCAAGTTTTGGGGAAAACAGGTTGTTTGTCCGCATGGTAAGTCAGAATTGTGTACGGGACCGACCGTTGGAAAGGGGTTTTAGTTCCCTTTGAATATTCATTCATTCTCGATTGAGCTAAAGAGTTTGAATTTTTGTCAAACGGAGTCTGGGAGTGCCTGATGGCCTTTAGGTCAGTATCTGGGGTATGACTTGGGTTTGCAATGATTAAGGGAGGTGCTAGGGACCTAAGGAGAGGTTAGGGGTATTATAATGGGGTGTCTACAGAGCCCCTCGATGGGTAAGTTTGGAACAAATGATAGCCGTCGAATAGACACCACATGATCCCTTTGAAAGAGGATGACCAGAGGGTCGAGATCGATTCTGAGGTCCTAAGGAAGACGATGATCGATTCTATGGGCCGAAGCCAATTCTGAGGGCTTGGAGATGGGGGTGACCAATTCTGCGGGTCGAAGCCAATTCTAAGGGCTTAGGTTGTGATGACCGATTCTACGGGACGAAGCTAATTCTGCGGGCTTAAGGATGAGATGACCAATTCTGCGAGTCGAAGCCAATTCTATGGGCTTAAGGATGAGATGACCAATTTTGCAGGTCGAAGCCAATTCTGCGGGCTTAAGGATGAGATGACCAATTCTGCGGGTCGAAGCCAATTCTGCGGGATTTAGGTGAGATGACCAATTCTGCGGGTCGAAGCCAATTCTGCGGGCTTTAGGTGAGATGATCAATTCTGCGGGTCGAAGCCAATTCTGCGCGCTTAAGATGAGATGACCAATTCTGCGGGCTTAAGGTGAGATGACTAATTCTGCAGGTTGAAGACAATTCTGCGGGCTTAAGGTGAGATGACCAATTCTATGGGCTTAAGGATGAGATGACCAATTTTGCGGGTCGAAGATAATTTTGCGGGCTTAAGGTGAGATGACCAATTCTGCGGGTCGAAGTCAATTCTGCGGGATTAAAGTGAGATGAGCGATTCTGCGGGTCGAAGCCAATTCTACGGGATTAAGGTGAGATGACCAATTCTGCGGGTCGAAGCCAATTCTGCGGGCTTAAGGATGAGATGACCAATTCTGCGGGCTTTAGGTGAGAAGTTCTTGGGGAACTCTATCGAAAAAATTACCTTGTGATTTTGATTTGAGATGGGGAGCCGATTACTGGGGAAATTTGAGACCTTTGGGAAATAGGATATGATCCTGAAGTTTTGGATATTTTGGAGGTCCTCTGGGGACGTTGCCGGGGAGAGATTCACTTGTCTTTTGAGAGTTTCGCTAGGGAAATAGGGATTCCGCTTGAGGAAGTGCAAAATTTTCTTGGTGAAAATGCTCTAAATCCTTTCTGGGATTTTCAGAAAATTTCTGAGGATTTTTCAGGATTTTATGGTATTTTCTGGGAATTTTTGTACGAAAAGGTGCTGGTCGGCATGGTGTGGAGGGTGCCATTCGGTAGTGGCACTGACTTTTGAACTACCTCGATAAGGAAAAGGATCAGTGCTGATCGGTAGGTGGGGGGCCAATGATGGTCGGCATGACCCTTGGCATCCTATATAAAGGGGGCGAATTCCCCTCATTTTTCACAGCTTCTTACCTTCTCTCTTTCTGCAATTTTCTTCTGCGAATCGTTCTAGCATTCTAATCTCTAAAAAATGGCTGCTTTTTTGAGAACTGCAGTACACCGGGAATGGTTGGCTGTTGATGACTGGGCAAATGTGGAGTGGAGGGCCAGGGCACCTCTTGCCTTGGGGAGCGAGAACTCTTTTGAGGCATTCGAGCCGGATGCGGATGAGCGGACGTTGCTGCGGGAGCCGTCGCGTCATCGTTCTTTGAGGGTGGTGAACCCTGGTGGTTATGTAAGTAAAATGACTTTTGGCATTCTTTTTTTTGTGGTTTTCCTTTTTTTCTTGGATTCTGACAAGGTTTTTCTCTTTTGGCAGTCTGATGTTTCTTTGTCGAATATGCGCTCCCGTGGGACGATGGGGCTTAAGGATGTCTGAGAGCATCTTGCACCTGTGGTGTGTTGGGTGGTATCCTCAGCAGGCTTTGGGAGGTTGGCGTCTGTGCTAGATAAGATGCCTCTTCCGACGACAGTCCTATATGATCTGGGGGAGAGGTGGTAGGCCACTACCCACACCTTTCATTTTGGCTTTGGTGAGATGATTGTGACTCCCATAGATGTGCATCAGCTACTGGGGCTGGATTATGATGGGGAGTAGATAGAGGTGGATCGCTCTTTGTGGGTGAGGTCGGAGGCGGTGCGCGCGGCGTTTGGTGATGTAAGGATGATAGTGTCTGGGGACTCCATCCGTCTGTCGATGCTAAATGATGTTTTATTGGGCAGAGTGATCGATGTGGAGGACGAGATACAGGTGAGACAGATGGTCCGGTTGTTCATTTTGCTGGTGTTGGGGGGATTTCTGGTGGGGTCGAGCGGCGACGTTGTCCACTTATGGTTTTTACCATACCTGAGGATGTTTTCGAACACCCCTCTCTATGATTGGGGGAGCTTGACTTTGGCGACCCTTTATTTTTCCATGAATGCATTCAGCCGGCAGCACACTGGAGCCATGTATCTTCTTGAAGTATTATTTAATTTTGTGCATTTTCCTTTCATGCATTCGCATTTTCCTTATGCATCTCTTTTTAATTGCGAATTTTTTTATCTTTGGCAGACATGGTTCCATGAGGTGATCGGGTGTAATACCTAGCTGATTGTTTTGAAGGACGAGAATGTTGGGGATTTTTGCCGATTGCATGGATGGTGCAATGCCAATCGGCAGTTGAGGAGGTCTCTCTCTCTAGAGGCGGTGCGTCAGGTCTTGAATGGCCTGACTAGTGATAGGGTAAGACTTCTTTCTTCTTCAGCCTAAGAACTTTAGGTGCTCTGATTTTGTATTTGACTCATATCTGCTGGGGATTTTTCAGGTGACCTTTTAATCTTGGGGGACCACCGTTCAGGACACGGGGTTAACTGGAGTAAATGCGCAGATGAGGCATTTACTGGCGCATGAGTTTGGCCATACTTGGTGTCTTGGGGAGAGGGTGGTCCGAAAGATTGTTGAGGGAGAGGTGGTGGTGCCACCTGCGAGGCCCCCAATGTCTATGAGGCGGGAGTGGCTGTTGCCGGAGGATGTGAGGATTGCAAAAATGATTGGCGAGTCCTACCTGCTGTACACCGATACTGTTGTGCCGTATGATTATATGGACTTTGTGACGAGCTGGTTGATGGCGCCTAGCATATATGATGCACTGCCCTTCCTTCCTGCGGGTTCGATTTGGCCAGTGAGGTCCTCCCACAGTGGTGGCGATCCTTCCATATCTGCGACAACGGTGGCTTCAGAGCTTCCCTTTGTGCGACTGCATACTCCTTCATACAATATCCGACGGGCTGATGGAGAGATGGTGCCTATACTGCATCGTCCTCATACGATGGACCCGGAGGAGTTGGGCTTGACAGAGAAGGTTTTTCACCCCGAGGTATATCTTTTCTGTTATTCTCCTTTTCCTTACTTTTGGTTTCTTTTGATCTTTTCTGCTTGATTCTAATTTTTCCTTTTCTTGCAGCATGTTCGGGTGTCCACCACTTGGCTGAGGGATATTAGAGACTGGATATCTTCGGCGACTGCCCATATTCGGGATGCAGTTCCTATTCCTTCTTGCTTGATGCCGTCTGCCTCATTCGGGGAGGAGTCTGGTTCAGGTAGCGGCGGTGCGTCATCTCGCCGTCGGGGAAAGAGAGCGCATCGCATGGGTGGAAGCTCTTAAGAGAGAGAGAATGTGGGTTCGAGCTGAGTCCCGTTTGTTTTTTTCATTTTCTTTATTTTCTTACAAAATGATGTAACACAGAAACATATCTATGTAATGCAATGAAGTTTTTTTATTATCTTCTGTTAATGATGAATGAATGCATGCACATGCACTTTTTACTTTGCTGCTGAAATCGTAAAAAGAAATGTTTTTTGGATTTGAAAGAAACTTTTTATTCAAAATGAGAATTTATATAAAGATGGAAAGGGGATTTTTGAAATTCTGTTGAGAATATCAATTTATTTTGAGTTTTCTGAATTTTGACAAAAGAGGAAAAAGGAAAATTTCCAAAAGTAGGGGGTTGCCGATGGGCAAGAACCTTGTCCTGCCTATCGGCATGTCAGTCTAGTCCCATCAATTCAAAGCTTTGATTGGTACCCTCTTCAGCCTTTGGTACCTTGTGGGGCAGAATTTCCTCCAATTTCTGCAAGGGTTATGTCTTTTGTGGGGGTTTTTTAAGTATAAAAAAGGGGTAAGAGTGGAGTGTTTTCCTCACACCCTCACATTCCTACTTTCTTATTCTGTGAGATGGCCCTCCCTGGTAGTGTTGAGTTTGCCAACTACCTCGAGACTTTGGAGGCAATGTGCTCCTATAACGTCGACTACTATGCTTACAACATTCGTCGAGTTTCTTTTATTTAGTAATCGATCCGTAGAGTGGAACATGCTGATGGCGGCGATACAATTCTGGTATCCTCAAGACCAAGTATTTCGCTTTGGCTTGGAAGAAGTCTGTGCGACTTATGAGGAATTTTCTGCCATATTGGGGATAAATCCTGGCATTGCTGCGGCTCTGCCTGAGTTTTCCTGTTCTCCCGGGGAGTTGTTAGCTGAGCTTCTTTGTATTTCGTCCTCATCGGATATATCACTGGTAATTGGAGGTATGATTTCTCTTCCGACGGTGTTGCGGTCCATCCATTTGCAGGAGGTTGGTGATGCTGGATATGCCGGAGCTGTCGTTCTAGGCTTGGTTTCAAAATTGCTGCTGGTGACTGGGGAGCTGCTGGTGGACCCACAACTTTCAGCTATTACCTCATGGATGTCCTACCGTCGTAATCCTACGGTGGTGATACTGGTGGAGACTTTGAATGGCCTGTATGCCTGGTGAGAAGGTCATTTTGACTTTCTGAGGGGTAGCCGTGTGATGCTGTTCATGTGGTTGTCTGAAAGATTCTGCTTGGTGACTCCTCCGAAATACCCTTTATCGGCTGTACCTAATTTCTTTTCACGTCATTTCATCAGTGTTGGCCTGGATATTGAGAGCTGGGAGAACTGGTTCGTGGAGCATGGGGCTCTAAATCTGTACTGGTCAGTACCTTGGTGGGGACAGCTGCTGCCTATTCTAGAACTAGGAGAATACTCGTATGTCCGGCTGGTTGGTCTCAGACAGACCTATTTTTATTTCCCTTGGTGGTTTCTGCGCCAATTTGGCTGGGAGCAGATCGTGCCACCCTAGACTTCTTTTCGGTAGAAGATTTGACAGGGCATTTGCGCATGTGGCTTGGCTCTTTATGGGAGAGTCGACGCCCGTCGACCCGTCCCTCTCAATCTGCAGGGAGAGTTTGGCATATCCCTGAGGATTTATATGAAGTGGTTGTGGAGGAGAGTAGTTAGAAAGATGTTGGAAGTGGAGACTGGACAAAGATGGCTTGCCTTATCTGATACCATGGAGGGAGGTGTGGTAGTTTTTTCGAGGTTGGTTCGAGCTTATCGGTCCATGGAGCGTCTGTGGACCTCTATTCAGGCAGGGGAAGCTTGGGGACCCCAGGATGTAGATGATGATGATGAAGCGGGCTCTTCTGGTAGTTGTGGGTAGGACTTTGGGAGAGTTTGTTTTGTAATGGGGAATAAATTTCGGAATTTATTTGGCTTTTTAGGAAGGTAGGGGTAAGGGAGTCATCCGTTCATTTTCTTATGTAATTGCGCTGTAATTTCTTATTATTGAAATAAACAAGTTTTTGATCATCCAGCTGTGCCTTTTGATAAATTTTGTATTTTGAATTATCTATACCGATCGCTAAGGAATGCATAATCCTTTTGTTCAAGTATATGTTAGAATGAACTATTATTCTCGGAGATAAGAAAAGAATAGTTTTTTTATGAAAAAGAAGGGGCCGTGCTCATGTAAGACGTATGAGCTGCCTACGTACCTCTGGGGTTTTTTGATTTTTTTGAATTTTTATGAGAATGATTTTTGCTGAGGATTAGGCCCACGTAGTTCTGGGTAGAGGGAAATGAAGAGATTTTTTATTTTTTATTTTAGAATAGAAGGGAGATGAGAAGAGTCGGAGCGCGCCGAGATTTCGGACTAGCGGTAAAATTTCTTGAGACGGTCCAGGTTGACTGGACGAGCCATTTCTTCTCCGTCTAAGTCGGTGAGCATGGCGACACCGCCGGACAAGATCTTCTTCACAATGTATGGGCTGCTCCAATTGGGCTTGAATTTCCCTCTGGGTTCCCAGATGGGATCTAATATTTCCTTGAGGGATAAATCCCCTTCTTGGACACCACGGTCCTTGACTCTCTTATTAAATGAACGCACTATTCGGCGATGGTACCCTTGTATGTGGTATAATGCCTTTAGTCTCCTTTCATCCAAGAGTGACAACTCATCGAGGCGGCTTTGATGCCAGTCGTCCTTACTGACCTTTCTTTCAAGCGTAATGCGTAACGAGGGTATTTCTAGCTCCACGGGTAGGAATGCTTCCATGATGTACACTAGAGAGTAAGGGGTAGCCCCAGTAGAGGTTCGAATTGAGGTTCGGTAGCCCCAGAGGGCGTATGGGATTCGATCGGCCCAATCTTGACAACTTTCAGTCATCTTGCCGATGAAGACTTTGAGGTTCTTGTTAGAGGCTTCGACTGCACCATTGGTTTGAGGTCGGTAGGGAGAAGATTTGTGTTTTCGAATCCCATACTCGTTGACCACTTATGTGACTTCTGCCTCAAAATGCAACCTGTTATCTGACATTAGCTCGTGCGGGACCCCATATCGACAAGTGATGTTTTTCTTGATGAATTTGGCCACTTTATTGGCATTCAGGTCTATGTATGACTCAGCTTCGACCCATTTGGTGAAGTAATCAATGGAAACCAAGATGAACTCATGCCCGTTAGAGGCCTTGGGTGTAACCTTCCCTATAATGTCGATGCCCCAGATGGAGAACGACCAGGGAGAAGTCATGTTGTATAATTCTCTCGGAGGCAAGTGTTGAAGGTTGGGGAACTATTGGCATTTGAGGCATCTTCAGACATAGGTGGTGCAATCCTGGATCCTGGTGGTCTAGTAGTAGCCTTATCGGACGATCTTCTTGGCAAGAATGTGACCATTCATGCGGGGTTCGCATTCCCCGCTGTGGATTCTTTGCATCACCTCTTCAATGTCAGCCTCTGCGATGCAGTGTAGATGGGTTCCATCGAAGTTTCTCTTAAATAGTGCTTTGTGACAGATGATGTACTGGGCGTCTAGTCTTCGCAGGGTTGCCCGATCTTTCTTGTTGGAACCCTCGGGATACTTATCGTGCTTGAGGAGGTGCCAGATATCATAATACTAGTAGTTGGCTAGCTCGGGATCTTCTTTGGTGATGAGCTCAATGTGGTAGCAGTGGGTTGGTTTATCTTGCTTTTGGACCAAGAAGGGGGATATTGTTATTCCTTAGGGTATGTCGACCGTGGAGGCTAGGGTAGTAAGGGCATCAGCTAGGTTATTCTTTGCTCGAGGTAGGTAGTGGAAGGTGATATCTTGGAATTGGGAGGCTAGTTCTTCTAAGTGGGCATAGTAGGGTTGGAGTTTCTCGTCCTTGACTTTCCATTTTCTGAGCACTTGACCAATGATGAGGGCAGAATTCTCATAGACATCTAGGCATTGAATTCCTTTCTTAAGGGCAACTTTGAGGCCTACTATATATGCCTCGTCTTCAATCATGTTGTTGGTGCAGGGGAAATCCAATTTAACGGTGATAGGAGTGTGGGAGTCATCTGCGGTGATCAAAAGTATCCCAATGCCATATCCCTTTTTGTTAGCCACGCCGTCAAAGAAAATTTTCCATCACATGTCGTCTTGAGCAGCATAGAAGATGTTTTCATCTGGGAATTTAGAGGTCCAGTCATCAGCTTCTTCCATGGGGTAATCAGCGAGGTAGTCAGAGATGGCTCTTCCTTTCATGGCTTTCTATGTGACGTATACGTTATCAAACTCGGCTAAGGGCATCAACCATCGAGCCATTCGACTGGATAAGGCAGGTTTCTTAAGCAGGTACTTGATGGGGTCCATTCGGGATACAAGTTTAATAGGGAAGGCGAGCATGTAGTGTCGCAACTTTTGGGTGACCCAAACAAGTGCGACGCATGATTTTTCCAAAGCAGTGTAGTTGACTTCGTAACCGACCAATTTGCGACTGGCGTAATAGATGGCTCTTTCTTTGCTGGAATCCTCAAGGTATTAAGCTAGCAAATCCCCAACTGTAGTGTCGATTATAGTTAGGTATAGGAGCAAGGGGAGAACAGGCTGTAGTGGCATGAGTACCGGAGGTTGAGTCAGGTATTATTTGATTCGGTCGAAGGCTTTTTGACAGGCCTCATTCCAAACCTTGGTTGAATCCTTTCAGAGGAGTTTGGAAATTTGTTCACAAATGGAGGTGAGCTGGCTGATGAATCGGCTGATGTATTACAATTTCCCAAAGAAACCTTGGGCCTCGTTCTTCCTTTGGCAGGATCTGCTTCTAGCCCTTTTTCACTGACCATGAATCCCAAGAGTTTTCCCTTTGTAACGCCGAAGACACATTTCTGTGGGTTAGGTCTCATCTGATACCGTTGCAGTCGTTTGAAGAACTTTAAGAGAGCGAGAACATGACCTTCTCTAGTTTTGGATTTGATAATCATATCATCCTCATAGACCTCGACTTCTTTGTGAATTAGATCGTGCAGGATGGTCGTAGCAGCCCTATGGTAGGTAGCCTTCGCATTCTTGAGACCAAATGGCATAACAGTGTAGCATAAGGTTCCCCATGAGGTGATGAATGCGGTTTTTTCTTGATGATCTGGGTGCAATTTGATCTGGTTGTATCCGGCCAACCCATCAACGAATGACTTGAGAGCATGACTGGCCGTATTGTCCACGATCAAGTTAATATTGGATAGCGGGTAATCATCCTTTGGAGAGGTTTTTTCAAATCCCAGTAGTCTACACACATCCGAACTTTCCCTCCTGATTTCAGCACAGGCACTATGTTGGCTAGCCATGTGGGATATTCGATCACACGAATGAAGCCCACGTTCAGCTATTTGGCCACCTCTTCTTTGACTTTGAGTGACCATTCGGTGCGGAGCTTTCTCAACTTTTGCTTGACCGACTTGTAATCTGGAAGAGTTGGGATCTCATGTTGAGTTATTTCGGGATCAATTCGAGGCATATCATCGTAGGACCATGCAAAGACATCCACGAATTCCTTCAATAATTCTTCGAGTCGCGTGCGCTCATGCTCGTCAAGGGTAGCCCCTATCCTAATCTCGCGCAGTTAGCTACTAGAATCGAGGTTAATAATAATAGTCTCTTCTTCATTAACTTGAACGCGGTTATGTTGTTTGTTATTAACCTTATTTAAATCAGTTAAGAATTGTTCATTTGCAAAATCATCATCATCAAAAGTTTGATTAGAATCTAAACAATTAATGTAAAGCACAACGAGATACTCAAAATCTTCGTTTATTTCATTGATAGGAAAAACAACATTGAGAACCTCATCAAAGGAGATCTCGATTACATTTGAGCAAGGATAGACAACAAAAGAGGAAATGGGGTAAACATTGGGGTTAGCCTCCCGACGGGTATTATCGTAGGCACGCACAACAGTGAAAGTTGGAGCAAGGCCACTTTCTTTCAGTCCTAAGCATTTGAAGGTTCTTAATGGGCAGACATTCAAGGTGGATCCATTATCGATAAGAGAGAGTGGTACGATTTTGCCCATAACTTCAACGGAGATATTGAGTGCACGATTGTGGTTTGGCCCAATTCTGGGGATTTATTTTTCAGAAAAGGATAGCATTTGGGTAGAGGTCAAGGATCCGACCAAATTTACCGCTTCTTCTGGTGTGGTAGAAGGAGGAACTATGGGTCCAGTGAGAAACTTGATCAAAGCGTTTCTGTGTAGCTGAGAAGACATGAAAATCCCCCATAGAGTGATGTTAGCTTGAGTTTTCTTCAGTTGATCGAGGATTTTGCTTTCCTCGAGGGTTATTTCTGGCATAGGAAGGTTTTCAATGCCCTTCCCTTTGTCATTGGCTGGTAGTGAGCTTGGGATCTGGTAATGCCTTCCTGATCTGGTCATATGATTTACTGAAGAAGGGAAGAACATGAACCCCGTTTCCTTGTCAATCTCGGGTTGTTCTGCCATCGTGTTTATTTCTCTGAGGAGTTCTTCAAATGATATCATCCCACACATGTAGGCTACCGGGCCAGTTTTCTCGAAAGCTTGTTCTTCATTCGAATCTCTGAATTCTTCCCCCCATCTGGTGGCAACAATTATGTCTTTCCATGCAAAGTCAATGCATTCCAGAACTTCAATGGCTTCTTCATACAGGTCTTACCATTCTATGGGGATATGTAAGGGTGAGGGGACCAGGCGCCCTTGCAATTTCAGAGTATCAAGTAACTCGGTCATACTGCAGATGTCGTTGGTTTGCCTGAATAATGCTGCCATGATCTGGACGACGTCATCTAGGCTGCCTTCATCGGTGGGTACCACCCAACTGTCTGACTCTCGGGCCCATTTCCATGCTTCCAAGAACAGCGTGCTGAACTCTGGCAATTAATGATCATCTGTGAGGGAAATTTCATCCTGAACTCTAGGAGTTGGTTTAACACTTCTAATATTCCATACCTCTAATTTTAGAACGGGTACGGACAACGATGCATGCTCTGGTAAGGAGTGACAGTGCCTGATCAGCGAGGCTAGTAGGGTGTAGGAGGAAATATGGGTAGGTTTGGAGAGGTATGGGAGAGTGTATGGGTGTGATTTGAGTTGAGGGATCAAATCCTGGGTTCATTTCTAGGAAGATAGCATTGGTATGATTTGGGAGTGGGTTGTGAGTAGTGTTTGACTTAGGATTGGCTGGTGCGGCAATGGTACCCCGGTCAATTAGAGATTGGATTACATTTCGAAGGTGAAAGCATTGGTCGGTGGTATGACCAGCGGTTTGGTGAAAGGTGCAATGGGCATCTTGAAGTTTCTCGGAAGTGGATTGGGAAATGGACGGGGATCCAAGGGTTTGATGAGGTTTCGGCTTAACAGGGCCTGATAAACTTTGGAGAGGGGAGCATGGAGCTCGGTGTATTCATTTCGGACTGGGGCAGGGCGGCTCTCTAGATCCCACGAAGTGGTTGGTTGAGAGATATTGTTGATGGTTGAGACTGCATCACAGGCAGGTTTGCCATATTTTTTGGGGGTGAACTGTCCAGACACTTTCTTTGGTTCAACCTCTGTTTTAGCAAGACCTTCCTTGATTTCTACTCTTGCTTCTCTGAGAGCTCGAAAGTGGGGATAGTATTATCCTCCCATGGTTGCTCGAACATGGGACAAAAAGTTCTTCTTCACTATGCTAACTTGTTCTTCCTCGGAAGGATGATTGGTCACGGTAGATGCTTTTTCCCTCCATAGGGCTATGAAGTTACTGACTGATGATGATGCTGGAAATAGCACCACCCTTCAAGGTGTTTGTAAGCTCAATTCAATGTTAACAATGGCAGCATGAAGGCATATAGTGGAAGGAGGTGAGGAGAAGAGGATTTACACCGAAATATAAGTGGTTCATCTAATTAGGCCTACGTCCACTGTGCAAGCGTATGATGCGTGTCACTGTATGAGGGCTCTAATGGCCATAGATACAATCTCTCAAGCTTTCTCTCTCTACTGTGTATTTGAATAGAGTTTCTGCTAGGGTTGCCAATTTCGGATCCTTTGCTAGGTAGAGGATGACCTCTATATATAGTACCTGAGGGGGTGTAATGTACCCCCCATGCATGCAATAAGCATGTGTGTGTTGATCTAGCCAATATGAAGAAGACATCTGTCACTGTCACATGTAGAGAATGATGATGAAATATTCTCCCCACGTGTGGGGAATGATTCGTTATAACTGACTTGTGTCCACGTGTCCTTATCCAAATGTCAATAGGTGCTCGACCATCGTGCTTGGTCATGACCTCGGCCTGGGAGAAGCCGAGGTTGATAAAGTCTAGTTGCTCATTCAAATCGAGATGGACCATGAAGGTCTCGGCTTAAGTTAAGCCAAGACAAGGTATTGGGGTCGGCCAGAGCCGAGGTTGAGCTGGCATGTGCTTGGAACATCGATTGATTTCTTGATGAGGCTGACCTTGGTAAAAGTATGGCTTCCTGCAAACCTCGGCCAACTCCAGGCCGAGGTTGTCATTCCCAGGTGAACTAAAGTGTCATTGACCCTTATGGTACATGCAGTGCCCCCCATGATGAGGTTGGTGGTGGTGTCGGCCTGGGTCAACCTTGCTATGGCCGAGAGCTGTTGTCACGGTCCCATAGCATTTCCCACCTTGGTAATGTCTTGGCCGAGGCTTTAGTTTCTGGGCCAAGGTGACACTTGGGTCATATCAATCACCCCCCAGCCCTTAGTTACATGTGAGAGCAGGTGACTGTGGGATCTCTATACCTCCGAGGTCTTTCTCTTATGTGTCAATGTTCATTTGACACTTGTCCATCACTGGAGCGTGGCTTGCCTGGCAAGCATGTGTTGTCAGCCGCCCTTTGGGGATCCCAAGGTAATGATGGGCCTTGGGAAATGTGTCCCCATAGTTAAGGGTTTAAACCCCCATTTTCCCCTCCTTCTTCCTCATTTCTCTTTCCTGGCACGATTTCGTTTCTGCAGTAGTTTCTCTCTCTAGAAAGCTTTGGTTCGAAGTCCTTGGTGGAGATTCCTCACGTCCTTTTCATTTTTCCTTACCATTCCATCTTCAGGTATCTTGCTCCATTCATTTTCCTTCATTTTCGCTGCTTTTTCCCTTACTTTTGTGTTTTTCGACGAGTTTTAGAGTTTTCTGGTGAGTTCTCCATACTTCCAGGCGAACTGTTCTTGCTAAGTTTGGCAGTTTGATCCTTAGATTACGTTATTCGCTTTACTAGTCCTGTTTGTAGTTTGGGAGGTCTCCATAAGTGTAGTTTCTGCCTCTGATGCTTATACCCCTCTACCAACTTCTTGAGGAGTTCCCTTCTCTCAAAGAGAAGATCAGAAAAAATTAGGCAAATAGAGAGAGCTCAGGAGGAGTCTCGTAAGTCACAAGAATTCCCTCTTAGACCCATCTTTCCACCACCCCTGAAGGTGATATACCCTGATCCATTGGAACCAGTTAGCCAAGCAGAGGTCCCTGCTGAACCCATACCGATGTCTGAGTGTGAGTCTTCCACCTCAGACCCTATGTCTGTGGATTCCTTCCAGGAGGCCATGGGCTTCACAACTCGACAAGAATAGGCCCCTGATCAAGCCGAGGTCTCTAGCCGGGCCTCGTCCCATAATGATTTAAGAACCTCATCCTCTTCCTCAGAGGTTTAGATTGTTGAGCCAAGTGTGGCCATTCCACCCATTCTTAACGCCATTCCCCTGTCAGTCGTCACCGGGGTTGAGTTCGCTCAGAGGTTCCCAAGTAATCCATCAACGTCTGCTCAGGCCGACGTTGAGTTAGACAATGATGATGATGACAATGTTGAAAGTGATGTTGACGTCTCTGAGGCGGCCAATATTGAGAGTACCGTTACTGAGGTAGACCTTCTTTGCTTCAGATATCTATACTCCATCAACCCGTCCATAAAGCTTAGAAGGCCTCTGAGGGAAGAGAGGGCTTACCATGGCTGAGATGGTGAGGTCTGCTTGTACGAGCAGATGTTCAAGTTAGGGTTTAGTTTGCCCATTCATCCCATTATTAGGTCCATTCTTGCCTACATCAATTTGACCCCTTCCCAATTATCCCCTAATGCTTGGAGGGTCATAATAGGGGCCATAGTCTTATGGAGGGCTGTCCACCACTCAGACCTTCCAGTTCAGTTATTTGTTGGTTGCTATGTCCCCTCCTCTGCCAAAAATCATCCTAGCTACTAATATTTTATAGCTCGAAAGCCTGAGAAAAAGATGCGTCAGATAACTCAGACTTCCAACCACAACTGGAAGCCTCGATACTTCTTCGCTTCAGGACCATGGGAATTTGGTCCATGTGTTCCCTCTTCCTTTCTAGAGCCGAGGATGCCCCTATGATAAGGTAAGGTAACAATGTCTGCGAAGGCTGACCCTGGTCTGAGCCTGCAGAACCTTCAAAAGGTGAAAGCCCTTCAAGATCAGGGGATGCATGGTTTGCTCGTTAAATTCGAACACTTGATGACCCCCCACTACCTCTCTGAGACTGGTTTAGGTGGAAGTCCTATTACCGAGCTTGGTAAGCATTTTTTATTCCAAGTTAAACCTCTGAGTTTATGCATGTCTGATCTTCTAACTCAGACCTTTCAATTTTGCAGAGCGTCCGAAGGATATCTCAGACGAGCTTTGGGAAATGGCAGCTCTGAGTTTAACAAATCTCGTGAAGAAGGCAGGTCTTAATGCTCCTCCTCCAGCACCCTCAACCTCGAAGCCTCAAGCCACCAAGAAGAGGGATTTTACCGAACCTGCCCCTGAGGACCAAAGGCAGAAGAAAAAGGGTGGGGATTCTGCCATCCCCATCTCTTCTGCAGAAGCGTTGGCGGCTCGTATAGAGAAATTGAAGATCAACGACAACATCGTAGGCCACAGTCTGCAGGCTCTGGATGCCTTCGGCTCTACTATGACCAAGGCTGATAAACATTTCTTTCGGTCACTAGATACGCCCCTACTGGTTGATTTCGGCCTCCACAGGTCCATTTAGGTATGACCTCATATTTCTTTGTAATTTCCAAGTGTATCCTCTGATTTGATCTTCAACTCATACATGATCACACAATTCTGCAGGGCCTGGCCGCTATGCACCATCTCTCCAACTGGACTCTGAGGAAGTTGCCCCTCATCCAGAAGGGGAAAGAGGCCGAGAAGGTACAAAGCACACTGAACGCCGAAATAGACCGCTTGAAGTCTGAGAAGAAGGTGCAGGGGTTGGAGAAGGAGATCTCCAAGCTCAAGAAGGAGCATACTGCCGCTCTGAAGGCCAAGGACGATGTCCTTCAGCAAAAAGTTGACTCGGCGGTGAAGGCAGCCCTCGAAGACGCCTCTGAGGTGATATTGGCCGACTATAAAACCTCTGATGAATTTATGAGCTTCGGCTTTGAGTACCTTAAAAGAGGTATCAAAGCCACTATCAAATGGGCGGCTGTCAAGGAGAAGGAGGCTGGAAGTTTAAAGGCCTCTGATTTTGTAGGCCTCGGCTTTGCCAACCCTCAGCTTGCCCAGGCCCTTCAAGAGGTTGAGGAGGAGGTTGCCGCGCCTGCAGAGACTGCCACCCTAGACGGCATGGAGATTGAAGGGACTGACCTCAGGGAAGATACTACCGAGGTGACCAAGGTTGTCGAACAGGACCAGGTCGAAGACATAAGCATTCTCCCCTCCAACCCTTAAGTTCAATTGTGAAGCTTTATTTTGTAACCCCTCAATGTTTATAATTTATGAAGAACATGGTTGACTCTTATTTTTTGTATCTTAACACTGTATGGCGACCTCTGAGGAGGATCTTTCACTTCATTTATTTGTTGAATGCTTCTGTCTTTATGATGTTTTAACTCTGAAGTCTGGTTGCAATGATGTCTCGTTTAAACTCAATCAATAGTCTGATCTCAGACCTTGTCACCACTGAGTGATGTTATAAGGGTCTGAGGTCATCACCTAAGATGTTATCCTCACAATTAATCTCACCAAATTAATGATGTTAAGGGTCTGAGGTCATCTCATTATGGTGTCTGACCTCAGACCTTGTCACCACTAAGTGATGTTATAAGGGTCTGAGGTCATCTCATTATGGTGTCTGACCTCAGACCTTGTCACCACTGAGTGATATTATAAGGGTCTGAGGTAATCTCATTATGGTGTCTGACCTCAGACTTTGTCACCACTGAATGGTGTTATAAGGGTCTGAGGTCATCACCTAAGATGTTATCCTCACAATTAATCTCACCAAATTAATGATGCTAAGGGTTTGAGGTCATCTCATTATGGTGTCTGACCTCAAACCTTGTCACCACTGAATGGTGTTATAAGGGTCTGAGATCATCACCTAAGATGTTATCCTCATAATTAATCTCACCAAATTAATGATGTTAAGGGTCTGAGGTCATCTCATTATGGTGTCTGACCTCAGACCTTGGCACCACTGAGTGATGTTATAAGGGTCTGAGGTCATCTCATTATGGTGTCTGACCTCAGACTTTGTCACCACTGAATGGTGTTATAAGGGTCTGAGGTCATCACCTAAGATGTTACCCTCACAATTAATCTCACCAAATTAATGATGTTAAGGGTCTGAGGTCATCTCATTATGGTGTCTGACCTCAGACCTTGTCACCACTGAATGGTGTTATAAGGGTCTGAAATCATCACCTAAGATGCTATTCTCATAATTAATCTCACCAAATTAATGATGTTAAGGGTCTGAGGTCATCTCATTATGGTGTCTGACCTCAGACCTTGTCACCACTGAGTGATGTTATAAGGGTCTGAGGTCATCTCATTATGGTGTCTGACCTCAGACTTTGTCACCACTGAATGGTGTTATAAGGGTCTGAGGTCATCACCTAAGATGTTATCCTCATAATTAATCTCACCAAATTAATGATGTTAAGGGTCTGAGGTCATCTCATTATGGTGTCTGATCTCAGACCTTATCACCACTGAATGGTGTTATAAGGGTCTGAGGTCATCACCTAAGATGTTATCCTCATAATTAATCTCACCAAATTAATGATGTTAAGGGTCTGAGGTCATCTCATTATGGTGTCTGATCTCAGACCTTGTCACCACTGAATGGTGTTATAAGGGTCTGAAGTCATCACCTAAGATGCTATCCTCATAATTAATCTCACCAAATTAATGATGTTAAGGGTCTGAGGTCATCTCATTATGGTGTCTGACCTCAGACATTGTCACCACTGAGTGATGTTATAAGGGTTTGAGGTCATCTTATTATGGTGTCTGACCTCAGACCTTATCACCACTGAGTGATGTTATAAGGGTTTGAGGTTATCTCATTATGGTGTCTGACCTCAGACTTTGTCACCACTGAATGGTGTTATAAGGGTCTGAGGTCATCACCTAAGATGTTATCCTCACAATTAATCTCACCAAATTAATGATGTTAAGGGTCTGAGGTCATCTCATTATGGTGTCTGACCTCAAACCTTATCACCATTGAATGGTGTTATAAGGGTCTGAGGTCATCACCTAAGATGTTATCCTCATAATTAATCTCACCAAATTAATGATGTTAAGGGTCTGAGGTCATCTCATTATGGTGTCTGACCTCAGACCTTGTCACCACTGAGTGATGTTATAAGGGTCTGAGGTCATCTCATTATGGTGTCTGACCTCAGACTTTGTCACCACTGAATGGTGTTATAAGGGTCTGAGGTCATCACCTAAGATGTTATCCTCACAATTAATCTCACCAAATTAATGATGTTAAGGGTCTGTCATCTCATTATGGTGTCTGACCTCAGACCTTGTCACCACTGAATGGTGTTATAAGGGCCTGAGGTCATCACCTAAGATGTTATCCTTATAATTTCTGACATTAGAGCACAATGAAGCAAGAACCGTCATGGAAACTGATCTTTCATTAATAACCTCTTCATAATACGATGGTATATTTACATAACTCTTTGCAACATCATATGTAATACTTTTTTAGGTGATCATCATTACATGGGTTAGCGAAAGGTTCCCCTTCTAGATTTTCTAGCCTGTAGGTGCCAGGAACAACCTCTTCAGTCACTTTGTAGGGACCATGCCAGTTTGGGTGGAGCTTGTTTGTTTTCCACAAGGTCTTCTTCAGCACTAGGTATCCCACAGTGATGGGTCTTGACTTTACCCTCTGATTGTAGAATTTTGCTGCTCTCTGCTGGTAAGCTGATTGTCTGATCTTTGCGTCTTCTCTTCTCTCTTCAATCAGATCTAGGTCTAGCCTCCTTTCTTCCCCATTTTTGTCAGGGTCATAAGTCTGAACCCTATGAGTAGGGAGTCCCACCTCTGTTGGTATGACGACCTCTGAGCCATGTGCAAGCATGAACGGGGTTTCTCCTATAGGTGTCCTTGCCGTGGTTCTGTAGGCCCATAACACAGCGTAGACCTCTTCAGTCTATCTTCCCTTCGCATCTTCTAACCTCTTCTTGATTCCATCGAGGATTGTTCTGTTCGTGACCTCGGTCTGACCGTTTGCCTGAGGTCGGCCAGGAGATGAGAAGAACTGCTTTATCCCAACTCTTACGCAATACTTCTCTAAAGAGGAGTTCTTGAACTGGGTTCCATTATCTGAGATGAGAGTGTTTGGGAGGCCGTTTCTGCATATGATGTTCCTCTAAATAAATTAGAAGGTCTTATGCTCTGTGATCGTTATCATCGGCTCTGCCTCCACCCACTTTGAGAAGTAGTCAATGGCAACTATCAGGAACCGATAACTGTTGGCAGCTCTTGGTAGAGGTCCTACTAAGTCAATCCCCCATACTGAAAATGACCATAGAGAGGTGATTGACGTCATAGGTTGATGAGGTTGATGTGGAATAGTGGCGAATCTCTGACATTTATCACACCTCTTTACGTAAGCTGCAGCATCTTTGGCCAAGGTTGGCCACCAGTATCCCTGTGTAATGATTCTCTTGGCCAAGGGTCTTCCTCCTATGTGACTGGAGCAAGAACCCTCATGAACTTCCTGTAAGACCCGGGGAACTTTGGTGGAATGCACACATCTGAGGAGAGGCAACAGAAATCCCTTCTGGTATAGGATGTCTCCTATTATCGAGAACTTAGCAGCCCTGTATCTCAATTTCCTCCTCTCTAACTTGGATTCGGGTAGCTTTCCCTCTCTGATATATCTGACGAGGGGGTCCATCCACGAGTCTCCTAGGTTCAAATTGTGACAAGGGTTACATACCTCTTCTTCCTTGATGGTCGCTTTTCCTAAGACCTCGACCGGAACTGTCCTTCTGACGTCTGTCTTCGTCGCTGAGGCCAACCTTGGAAACTCGTCTGTGTGGCTATTACTTTGTCGAGGTACTCTCTTCAGTTTTGTCTCTTTGAAATATTCTAACATCGTTCTCACCCTCTTCAGATACTTGGCCATCCTTTCATCTTTGACCTCATAGACTCCCAATACTTGATTGACAACCAACCTTGAGTTGCTATGGAGTAGGAGTCGTTTTACACCCATAGTCTTTGCCAACGAGAGACCTGCTATCATAACTTCATATTCCGACTCGTTGTTAGATGCCTTGAAGTTGAACCTCAATGCGTATTCGATGTTGGCACCATCTGGAGCTGAAAGTATCAACCCTGCACCGCTTTCATTATCGCAGGAAGAACCATCAACGAAGAGGTTCCAAATGTCTGTATCCATTGCGAAGGCTCCTTCTGACATAATTCCTTTCTGGAAGAGGTACCGATCCTCCTCGTTCTCCGCTACTTTGTTCCTGATCTTTTTGGATGCGACCTCTTCCTGATCTCGGGAGACGTTCGGTGCCATCTCTTCCTGCTCCCGAAAGATACTGCTGTTTGACCCTTCAGTATCCTTTAAATCATTCTTTGCCTCGGCCTCTTCCCAAGTGAACTCAGCAACAAAGTCTGCGAGGGCCTGCCCCTTGATGGCTATCCTAGGTTGGTAGGTAAGGTCATACTCCCCCAACTCAATGGCCCAAGTCATCAAACTTCCAGATTTCTCAGGTTTATACAGGACCGGTCTTAGTGGTGAGTTGGTAAGGACAACCATAGAGTGGGCTTGGAAGTAGGGCTTTATCTTCCTCGAAGCGTGAATCAGGGCGTAGGCCAGCTTTTCCATACGAGGGTAGTTTTGTTCAAACCCTTGAAGGGATTTACTATTCAAATACACAGGTCTTTGGATTCCAACATCTTCCCTCACTATGGCTGCACTGACGGCCGATTCAGAGACTGCTAGATACACATATAATTTCTCTCCTACTATGGGCCGAGATAGTAGCAAGGGAGACCCAAGGTAAGACTTGAGTTGGTTGAATGCTTCTTCGCACTCTTCATCCCACTTGAAGGCCTTTTTAAGCACTTTAAATAACGGAAGACACTTGTTCGTTGCCCTGGAAACAAATCTGTTAAGTGCAGCCACTCTCCCCGTGAGTCTTTGAACGTCTTTGATACTCCTCGGTGTCTTCATATCAAACAAAGCCTTGATTTTCTCAGGGTTTGCTTCAATTCCTCTTTGATTGACAATAAATCCCATGAACTTCCCATCTCCTACCCCGAAGACACACTTTGCTGGGTTGAGCTTCATCCTGTATAAGTCCATAGTATCGAAAGTCTTCTCGAGGTCTGCCACATGAGTGCAAGCTTTTAATCTCTTCGTTAGCATATCGTCTATATACACCTCCATAGTCTTGCCTATTTGATCTTCGAACATCTTATTCACAAGACGTTGGTATGTTGCCCCTGCATTTTTCAGACCGAAGGGCATCACTTTGTAACAGTACGTCCCTTTGTCGGTAATGAAGGCTGTCTTCTCTGAGTCTTTCACATCCATGAAGATCTGGTTATAGCCTGAATACGCGTCCATGAAGCTCATGAGATCATGTCCTGCAGTAGCATCCACCATCTGATCTATCCGAGGTAAGGGATAGCTGTCATTTGGACAAGACCTGTTCAGATCCGTGAAATCAACACACATCCTCCACCTCCCATTGGCTTTGGGCACAATGACTGCATTCGATAACCACTCCGGATATATGACTTCTCTTATAAACTCAACCTCTTCTAATTTTTTGACCTCTTCCCGGATGACTTCGTACTTCTCCCTAGAGTAAACTCTTCATTTTTGTTTGATAGGCCTGACATCTTTGGTCACGTTGAGCTTGTGACTCATAACCTCAGGGTTGATGCCGGGCATGTCCGCGTGACTCCAAGCAAAGACACTCTTCCTCCTCCTGAGGAAGTTTATCAGCTCTTCCTTGATTTCTGTCTTTAGGGTTTTACCGACCTGGATGGTTTTTTTCGGCTCGTCCTCATTGAGGATGATGGATTCTACCTCTTCCGCAGCCTCTCCCTTCTTCAACTTTGTTTCATCTCTCGGGTCCAATGTATCAATGTTATAGGTAGTGGTTTCCCTCTTATAGGCCTCTCTCTCTTCGACCAAGTTGAAGTAGCATTCTCGCGCTATGGTCTAGTCACCTTGCACTTCCCCTACCCCATAGGGGGTCGGGAATTTTAGCATCTGGTGGACCGTCGACGACACAACTTCAAACTCCTTAAGGGCCACTCTTCCTATGATGAGGTTATAGGCCGAGAAGACTTTCTCTTCCATCACGAAAAAATTTATCTTCCGGGTCAACCTCTTGGGCCACTCATCACCCATCCGAATGTCCATCTCATACATGCCCAATGGGTGGACCTTTTCACCGCTGAAGCCCATCAAAGGATGATGATAGGGTACCAGCCTAGCTCTGCTAAGACCTAGGCTCTTGAAGCAAGGCCAAAACATCACGTCTGCTGAGCTCCCCCATCCACGAGGATCCTCTGCACCTCGCACCCATGCACCCTTATTGTTATTACCAAAGGGTCATCATGGGGGGCTAAGATACCTTTAAAGTCGAGTCGGGAGAACCCAACTATAAGGGTGTCCATGTCAACCTTCTTTCTCTTCTGCACTGCGTTGGAAGACGTTAGATTGATAACCTCATATTTGGCCGCTGACTTGGCCTCTTCCACATGAGCTTTCCTGTCAGCCACTTCAGAGCCACCTCCTGCAAGTCCTCCGCATAAGGTGTCAACACCAAAGGAGATCATGCCAACCCTCTTCACTGGGGTGTTGTCATCTTTCGGCAGGAGGTCCGGATCGTCTTCATCATCACCTTCTGAATCATTGTCTCTTCTAGCTGGGACATCGTCACGACATCTGTCGTTTTGCCTCTTTCTAGGGTCATCTCTTACCCCTTTAGGTGTCTTACCATCAATATACTTCCTCAATTTTTCGGATTTTAACATGTTTTCAATCTCATCCTTCAAGGCGAAGCATCTGTCTGTGACATGGCCATTATCCTGGTGGAACTCACACCATAAGTTTTTGTTCCCCTTATGTGGCGGAGCCTTCAATTTTTTTGGCCACCTCAGAGTCCTGTCATTCTTGATCTCGTTGAGGATATTCTCACAGCTCATAGTTAGAGGAGTATAGTGAGCGAACTTGTCATCGGCTGACCACTTCTTTCCATCTTTCTTTCTCAGGGACTTCCCGTTACTACCGCGATTCTCATCCTCGTACTTGGCAGCCATTACCTCTTCGACATTCATGACTTTCCCCGCAGTTGCCAGTAGCTCGGCCATGGACCTGGGAGGGTCTTCCGCCAGTTTCCACAACAACTTTCCTTTCTGAAGCCCTCCTATGAGGGCGGTCATGGCTATATTCTCTTCGTAGTCTTCAACCTCAAGTTTCTCTTTGTTAAACCTGGCGATGTAGTCTCTTAGGCTCTCGTCCTTGCCCTACTTGACATACAGTAGGTGAGTGGTCTTCTTTTGAGGTCTTACCCCAAAGCCGAAGTTGTGAATGAATCGTACAACCAAGCCTTTGAAGTTCTCAATCGAATTCTTCGGAAGAGAAGTAAATCAACTGTGCGCTGCTCCTGTCAAAGTACCAAAGAAGGACCGACACTTCATCTCATCAGGTATTGAGTAGATGTCTGTTACCGACTGATACATCTCTATGTGATGTACAGGGTTGGTGCTGCCATCATACTTGGGAGACACCACGGGAGGTTTGAACTTAGCAGGAGTCGAGAAGCTCACTATCCTAGCCACAAATGGAGATCCCTATGAGTAACCCCTTTGCAACGGGTCCCTACTTTTGATGAGGTCTCCTATCTTCTCCTCAAGGCGTTGGATAGAGTCATTCCACGGTCTCTTGCCATCGGCCTGACCGAGGTTGTCCCCAGCCACCTCTAAGGGATGGACTGAGGGTTCCCCTGCCGAAGCACAATGTCGGCTGTTGACCTCTTCCTAGTCTATGCCCCTTCTTTCACGGGGTCGGCCTTGGTCAGGCCGACCTGGTCTGTCCCCTTTTTGCGAGCCGGCAGCACTTCTTGACCTGGATAACCTCTGTCTTAGGTCATTCACTCGGCCCAACCTCTCAAAGGCTGACCCTCTGCTCAATCGATCAAAAGCTGATCCTCACTGTTGGGCCTCTTCAGCTCTTCGGCCAACACATCCTCGGCTCTGCTGAAGAGGACGAACCGTATTATTCGAAACCTTATATGGCTCCCAATAATCTTTCGGGACCTCTTCTGCCTCTAGATCGTCATACCTGTCCTCCGGGCAAGGGTTTCCTTGCCTCCCCAGGCATAAGCGCCTAGGGTCAGCAACATCCCTCCTCCGCTGGGGTGCAGGCTGGTCCTTCATTGGTGCCTGGGGTGGTCCCCTGGCGTCAGGATGAGGCTGGACAGCCGCCGGAGTGATCATATCCGGTGAGACTCCAGGTGGCCTCATCATAGTTTGGCTAAGCTGTGCAAACTGCTCTTGCATAGCTTGCTGTGTTGCAGCTAAAGACCTCAAAGCTGCGGCCACCTCCGCCATTTCGGACTGAGGCGGTGCTTGGCTGGAACTGGGCCCTCCCCCGCAAGGCGGCGGAAGAGGTAGGGGCAATTCTGGTGCCATATGTTAACACTAAAGAGTTTGAGTAGTAGATGAGCTTAATACCTTACAGGACCTCTTTCAATGGTAAAACAGCTCCGCACAAAGGGGGAGGCCTGGTTCACCACCAGAGTCTCCGGTGAGGTTGAGCGAATAAAGACGAAGAGATAGCTTCAGCTTCCTACATACGGCGCTAAAATGATGATGCTGGAAATAGCACCACCCTTCAAGGTGTTTGTAAGCTCAATTCAATGTTAACAATGGCAGCATGACGGCATATAGTGGAAGGAGGTGAGGAGAAGAGGATTTACACCAGAATATAAGTGGTTCAGCCAATTAGGCCTACGTCCACTGTGCAAGCATATGATGCGTGTCACTGTATGAGGGCTCTAATGGCCATAGATACAATCTCTCAAGCTTTCTCTCTCTACCGTGTATTTGAATAGAGTTTCAGCTAGGGTTGCCAATTTCGGATCCTTTGCTAGGTAGAGGATGACCTCTATATATAGTACCTGGGGGGTGTAATGTACCCCCCATGCATGCAATGAGCATGTGTGTGTTGATATAGCTAAATGAAGAAGACATCTGTCACTGTCACTTGTAGAGAATGATGATGAAATATTCTACCCACGTATGGGGAATGATTCGTTATAACTGACTTGTGTTCACATGTCCTTATCCAAATGTCAATAGGTGCTCGACCATCGTGCTTGGTCATGACCTCGGCCTGGGAGAAGACGAGGTTGATAAAGTCTAGTTGCTCGTTCAAACCGAGATGGACCACGAAGGTCTCGGCTTAAGTTAAGTCGAGACAAGGGATTGGGGTCGGCCAGAGCCGAGGTTGAGCTGGCATGTGCTTGGAACATCGATTAATTTCTTGATGAGGCTGACCTTGGTAGAAGTATGGATTCCTGCAACCTCGGCCAACTCCAGGCCAAAGTTGTCATTCCCAGGTGAACTAAAGTGTCGCTGACCCTTATGGTACATGCAGTGCCCCCCATGATGAGGTTGGTGGTGGTGTCGGCCTGGGCCGACCTTACTATGGCCGAGAGATGTTGTCACGGTCCCAGAGCATTTCCCACCTTGGCAATGTCTTGGCCGAGGCTTTAGTTTCTGGGCCGAGGTGACCTTTGGGGCATATCAACTGATTCCTCAGAGTTCTGTTTGAGCAGCTCTAAATCACGGTGGGTGACCTCAAGCTCTTAGTTATATTTGTACTGCAACATGAATTCACGGGCTACATCCTCCTAGCTACAAATTCTGGACTCTTCGAGAGACAAAAACCATCGGAGGGCGCTATCCTTCAAAGTTTGCTGAAATAATTGGGCCCTCACTTCTTTTGAAGCCCCTAGGAGAGTCATGGAATGGTGATAAATGCGAAGATGAACAATTGGTGGTCCACTTCCTCTGAATTTCATGATATTCGGCTTCTTGAACTTCTCGGGTAACCTTGCCTTAGGATAAGGAGACATGTGGGTGTAGTCCATGTAATATCCGAAGATTCTGACTGAGTCGAACTTCTTAGTTAGCATCTTGAGATCTTCTTTGACCTTGTTCAACTCTTCCTCTTTCGGATGAACGATCATAGGCAAGTTAGCCCAGGCTGGGCAAGGTTTGGCATAGGAAGCTGGTCAGGCGGTGGCCCATTAATAAGAGGGGCACGTGGAGTGTGCCAAAACTCTTCAGGAACCCAGATAGGCTCGAGTGGACCCATAGTGTGAGGGAATAGGGCCTCGAGCACTTGAGGAATAGGAACTTGGTTTCGTTGTATCTCCTGGACCTCAGTCTGAAGGTTGTCAATCTTAGACACGAGCTGAGCTAAAACCACCGTCAGATCTGGCTGCGCAACTGGTGCTTGATCTGTGTTCTCCATGGAAAGTGGATGGATACTAGACTTGAAAGAGGTAGCAGGGGAACAGATGGAACTCCGGGGTGACTTGACTGAAGATCTAAGCCAATAAGAAGCCAGGTCAAGGGCGTGCGATCGACCTGAGAGGGCGTAAAATTGGATTTATTTTTGACAAAAAAAAGGATGAAAATATTTTTGACATTTTTTCTTTTTGAGATTGAAAGACAAAATATTTTTGGATTTTTGGTAAAGAAAGGAGAAATGTTTTTGGATTTTTGATAAAGAAAGGAGAAGTGTTTTTGGAAGACGGGTCCCAGCATGATTATTATTATTATTATTATTATTATTATTATTATTATTATTATTATTATTATTATTATTATTATTATTATTATTATTATTATTATTATTATTATTATTATTATTATTATTATTATTATTATTATTATGTTCTCACTTGTATTAAATTCTCCTAAATGCAAAATGAAATGTCGGATGAGACCCGAGCCTGGAAAAGTTGGGTTTGTAACACGTGCAAAGCTATGGCTGGACTTGTAACCAGGCTCACGGGTAGGGTCCCGTATTAAAAATGCACAAGAATTTAGGTGGCAGGATAAGCCGGAATTTCGGCAGAGTTTCGGGTTGAAACCGACAATCTAATATGTGTGTCCTAGGCTTGACAGCTATATGCGGGTATGCAACTTGGTTGGGTGAATTGGAAAGGGTTCCCCCCTTTGGCGTGGCTTCCACGATATACGTCTTACTTTTGAGGGCAATCGGTACGTGTGGAAAATCCATTTGATATACCTGAGTGTACGTGAATTGCCTCACCATATACCTCGTGGGGACGGTATGTGTGAGAGAGAATTTGATATACTCGGTGTACGTGAACGAGTTCCCTGCAATATACCTTCCGTCATGACTTCGGCCAAGGGGTACAATGCGGGGGAACCGTTCGATATACGTCGAAGGTACTTGGCCAATGGAAGGCGAGAGTCATATCGCTTAGGCTAACTGTGCCCTGCCGAACCAGCACCCATCACGAAGTGACCCTCCAGTTACTGGACAAAAATTTGGTCAATCACAATGCTCTTTGGTGATATAGTGTGAATAATGCATGATCCTCTTATTAGTATCCTATGATGAGAGTATCTTTCTTGATCATGCCTAACAGGGAGAAAAGTATGAGTACCAATGGTATACCAAGTATGGGTAATGCATGCAAAATGAGTATATTTGTGATCCTAGGTGCACGTGGTGTGAAGTGTACATGGAGAATTTTATACAAGTGTGTGAATAGAAGCATAAGCATGAGGTACACATGAATAGTAAAGGGGAAAATAGGGGGATATATAAGAAATTAAAATACCCATGTAAATAGAGTCTAGCCCTCAAAAATCAAATCCCCAGCAGAGTTCCCCATCCCCGGATATCTCCCCTCGCCGTGGGAGAGAATCCCTCTAGGTCTCGCGCGTCCCTCTCGGGAGGGCTTCAGCCGACGTCGGTGAATGAGGTGAAAAATGTAGGGAGATAGAGTCGCCAGTCTATTTTACTCAAAACAGACAAAAGAAAAGGGAGCCATCCCGAAGGACAACATTCAAAGACATACTGATACATACGAAACCAAAATGATTCGAAAAGGGTCTGGAGGCTAAGTTACGAAATGAAAAGGTGTTAGGCATCCATTCCGCCCTTACGATCTCTCATGGGTTGTTGCTATTTTCCTTTATTTTCGCGTGATATGTGTGCATGTGTATACATAGTGGAGATAGGAATCATCGACTTGTATCATGGAAGAGATAAAGCGAGTCATCCATAGGAATGTTCCTAAAAGTAATATTAGAAAATAGGATTTATGCGATTATCCTAGCGTTGATCATTATAAGGGAATGATAACACATGTGGAATAATACGCCATTAAGAACAAATATATATATATATATATATATATATATATATATATATATATGTAAATACATAGAATTTAAGAGAGTTAAGTTTAAATAATATAGAAAAATAGGAAAAAAGTAGAAAAAGGACTCGAGCCTCGGGTTTTACCCTGAGACCCCTACGTAGCCTATAGAGGCATCAAAGTCTACGTAGTTCGTATGCAAAATGAGGGGTGGGATTTATCCCATAAATCCAATCGGAGAGTTCTCTTATATGGGTGTGTGTGTAAAAAAATGTTTTAGTTGTGAGAATTCCCGTTTAGAATTTATGAGCAAATAATCTTTTTCTTGTTTTTCTTGGGTTTTATTTATGTGAAAATAAGAGATGTACGATAATACTAGATAAAAAGTATATTAGGATATGTGATATAAGAGAATAAAAGTACTAAGTAACAAAGCAAACTAATGAGAATTTAGGCGAATTTAAGGAGAGAGTGGAGAAAGTTGGACCTTCTTGAAGATCTTGAGCTTGATCTCAAATGTTGGAGAGCATCCCTTGCACTTGGATGATGATGGAGAGTACTTAATTCATCAAGTTTTATGAAAAAGGTGATCAAAGGTGTAGGTTAAAAAGGGATTTGGATGTGGAAATCACGCTGACTTCGAGAGGGGTTTTCTGAGCTTGCAGAGAGTGATGAATCTCTGATTTTTCTCTCCTTTTTTGGAATGAGGTTAGGCCCTCCTTTTATAGGCCCAGGGCATTGCCGATCGGCATAGCCCTGGTCCTGCCAATCGGCAGGTGTGTTTAGGCACACTGCTGATAGGCAGGGCTTGGAAACCTGCCGTTTGGCAGTGTCTTTTAAGTTCCTTCAGAAAATTGGTCATAGGGCGCGAACCATTGATCCGAATCGTGCAGGGTGAACCGTTGGAAAGTTATTTCAGAGACCTTCGAAAGTCGTTTGGACTTCTCCCGGGTTCGAGAGTTTACTTTGGGTAAAATGTGGCTCGGAAGCACTCGTTGGTCCTTTAGAGGAGGAAACTTCGGATGCAAACGGATTATTTATCCGTATGGTAAGTCAGAATCGCGCACGAGGCATACCGTTTGAAAGGTTAGGAGATGTACTTCAAATTCCAAAGAGTTTGACCTAGTTCGGGGAGTTCACTTTGGTCAACCAGGGCCTGAAAGCGTTTGGTGACCTTTTGATATAAAACGGATTGTTCGTCCGTACCGTAAGTCAGAGTCGTGTACGAGGTGGATCGTTTGAAAGGGGTTTTAGTGATATTTTAAGATTCATTCAGTCTCGATCGAGATGAAGAGTTGACTTCGGTCAAATGGAGCCTGGGAGCGTCCGGTGACCTCCTGATCGAGATTTGGGAAAAATTGGATCGTTCGTCCGCATGGTAAGTCAGAATCGTGCATGGGATGGACCATTGGAAAGGGGTTTTAGTGCCCTTCAAATAATCATTCAGTCTTGATTGAGTTGAAGAGTTTGACTTTTGGTCAAACGGAGCCTGGGAGTGCCCGATGGCCTTTAGGTCGGTACCTAGGGTATGATTTGGGTTTGCAATAATGAAGTGAGGTGCTAGAGACCTAAGGAGAGGTTAGGGGGTATTAGAATGAGGTGTCTACAATCAGTTCCTAAGAGCTACATTGCTCCAGTGGGAGGTGTTGGTGCCGCTCACGGGGTCGTTTGGGGTGTGTTTTGAGGTTTCTCCCTCTAACGGTATGTTTTCAAGCATAAATTTAGATATTCCAAAATTTGGATCGTGCTCTCAAATCGTGGTACCCTGGCCATGCGGTCGGTTCCTACGAGCTACGTTGGTCCTGTGCGAGGTGTTGGCACCGCTCACGAAGCCATTTAGGGTGTGTTTTGGGTTTTTGCCTTTCAACGATATGTTTTAAAGCCTAACTGAAAAGATTTTAAAAAATTTGGGCTGTGCTCTTAAACCAGGGATCTTGTGGCCACGCAGCCGGTTCTTACGACCTACGTTGGTCCCGTGCGAGTGTTGGTGCCACTCGCGGTATCATTTGGGGGGTGTTTCGTAGTTTCGCCCTCTAGCAACGTGTTTTCAAGCCTATGTGTAGATATTCTAAAATTTGGGCCGTGTTCTCAAACCATGGATCTCGTGGCCATGCAGTCGAATCCTACGAGTTACGTTTGTCCCATGTTTGGTATTGGCGCCGCTCACGAGTCAATATGGGGGGCATTTCGGGGTGTCGCCCTCTAACGACATCTTTTCAAGCCTAAATATGGATATGCTAAAATTTGGGCCGTGCTCTCTAACCGGGGGTCCCGTGACCATGTAATCGTTTCCTATGTGCTACGTTGGTCCCGTGAGAGTTGTTGGCGCTGCTCACGGGGCCGTATGGTGTGTGTTTCGTGGTTTTGCCCTCTGATGACATGTTTTCAAGCCTAAGTGCAGATATTCTAAAATTTGGGTCGTGCTCTAAAACCGTGGGTTTCATGGCAATGCAGTCGGTTCTTACGAGTTACGTTTGTCCCGTGGGAGGTGTCTGCACCGCTCACGAGGCTGTATAGGGTACGTTTTGGGATTTTGCCGTCTAACAGAATCTTTTCAAGCCTAAATATAGATATTCTGAAATTTGGGCCGTACTCTCAAACTAGGGGTTCCCTGGCTACGCGGTCGGTTCCTATGAGCTACGGTCCCGAGGGTGGTGTTGGAGACGCTTACTGGGCCATATGGGGGTTGCTTTGGGGTTTCTCCCTCTAACGACATGTTTTCAAGTCTAAGTGTAGATTCTAAAATTTTGGATGTGATCTCAAATAGGGGGTCTCGGGGCCATGCGGTCAGTTCTTAAGAGATACGTTGGTCCCATCGGTGGTATTGGCACCGCTCATGGGGCCGTATGCAGGGTGTTTCAGGATTTCTTCCTCTAACGACATCTTTTCAAGACTACGCATAAATATTATAAAATTTTGGCCGTAATATCAAATCGGGGGTCCCGTGGCCATGCGATCGATTCCTACGAGCTACGTTGGTCTCATGGGAGGTGTTGGAGCTGCTCACGTGGCCATATGGGGGTGTTTCAGTGTTTCGCCCTTTTACGGCATGTTTTCAATCCTAAGTGTAGATATTTTGAAATTTGGGCCGTGCTCTCAAACTGAGGGTTTCGTGGACACGTGGTCGGTTCCTACGTGCTACGTTTATCCCGTGGGAGGTTTTGGCGTAGCTCATGGGGCCGTATGGGGGTGGGGGGGGGGTGTTTCTGGTTTCGCCCTCTAATGACATGTTTTCAAGATCAAGTGTAGATATTGTAAAATTTGGACCGTTCTCTCAAACTCGGGGTCCCGTGGCCACGTGATCAGTTCTTACAAGCTACGTTGGTCGTTTTGGAGGTGTTGGCACTAATCACGGGGCTGTTTGGGGGGTGTTTCGGGGTTCGCCTTCTAACGACATGTTTTCAAGCCTAAGTGTAGATATTCTAAAATTTGAACCACGCTCTCAAATTGTGCGTGGTTGGTTCCTACGAGCTACATTGGTCCCGTGCGAGGTGTTGGTGTCGCTCACGAGGCTACTTGGGGGTGTTTGGGGGTTTCGCCCTCTAACGAAAAGTTTTAAATCCTAAGTATAGATATTCTGAAATTTGGGTTGTGGTCTTAAACTGGGGATACTGTGGCCACGCGGTCGGTTCCTATGAGCTACGTTGTTCCCGTGGGAGGTGTGGGCACCGGTCACGGGGCCGTATGGGGGGTGTTTCAGGATTTTGCCCTGTAACGACATGTTTTCAACCCTAAGTATAAATATTCTGAAATTTGGGCCATGCTTTCAAACGGAGGGTTCCATGGCCACGCGGTCGGTTCCTATGAGCTACGATGGTCCCGTGGGTGGTGTTGGCGCCGCTCACGGGGCCATATGGGGTGTGTATAGGGGTTTTGCCCTCTAACGGCATGTTTTCAAGCCTAAGTGTAGATATTATGAAATTTGGGCCGTGATCTCAAACCGGAGGTCCCATGGCTATGCAGTCAGTTCCTACGAGCTATGTTGGTCCCGTGGGTGGTGTTGGCGCCACTCATGGGGCCATATGGAGGGTGTTTCGGGGTTTCGCCCTCTCACGACATCTTTTCAAGCCAAAGTGTAGATGTTCTAAAGTTTGAGCCTTGATGTCAAACCGGGGGTCCCGTGGCCACGTGGTCGGTTCCTACGTGCTTCATTGGTCTCGTGGGATTCGTTGGCACCACTCACGTGGCCGTATGGGGGTTTATTTTAGGTTTTTTCCCTCTAAAGGCATGTTTTCAAGCATAAGTGTAGATATTAGAAATTTGGGCCCTGCTCTCAAAATGTGTGTCCCGTGGCCACGCGATCAGTTCCTATGATTTATGTTTATCTCGTGGGAGGTGTTGGCACCTCTCATGGGGCCCTATGGGGGGGGTGTTTCGTGGTTTCTCCTTCTACCGATATGTTTTCTAGACTAAGTGTAGATATTTTAAAATTTGGACCGTGTTCTCAAACCGGGGGTCTTATGGCCACGCGATCAGTTCCTACGAGCTACGTTGGTACTATGGGAGGTGTTGGCACAGCTCACGGGGCTATTTGGGGGGGGGGGGTGTTTCGGGGTTTCATCTTCTAACTACATGTTTTCAAGCCTAAGTGTAGATATTCTGAAATTTGGAATATGCTCTCAAACCGTGGGTCCCGTGGCCACGCGGTCGATTCCTACTAGCTACGTTGGTCGCGTGCAAGGTGTTGGAGCTGCTTAAGGGGACGTTTGGGGGCGTCTTGGGGTTTCGGGTTTTCCCTCTAACGGCATGTTTTCAAGTCTGGGAATAGATATTCTGAAATTTGGGCCGTGTTCTCAAACCGTGGATCCTGTGGCTACGAGATCGATTCCTATGAGCTACGTTGGTCCCGTGGGAGGTGTTGGCATTGCTCATGGGGCCGTTTATGGGTGTTTTGGGATTTATCCCTCTAACAGCTTGTTTTCCCATGTCCACGCGGTCGGTTCCTATGAGCTACGTTGGTCCCGTGGGAGGTATTTTATTCGCTCATGGGGCCGAATGGTGGGCGTTTCGGGTTTTTCCCTCCAACGGCATCTTGTCAAGAGTAAGTGTAGATGTTATGAAATTTTGGCCATGCTCTCAAACCATGGATCTCGTGGCCACGCGGTCATTTCCTATGAGCTACGTTTTTCCCGTGGGAGGTGTAGGCGCCGCTTACGGGGCCGTTTGGGGGGTGTTTCGGGGTTTCGCCCTGTAACGACATGTTTTCAAGCCTAAGTATATATATTCATAAATTGGGCCATGCTCTCAAATCGGGGGTCCCGTGACCATGCTGTCAGTGCCTATGAGTTATGTTGGTCTCGCGGGAGTTGTTGGCACCGCTCACGGGGCCGTACGTGGGTGTTTTAGGGTTTTGCCCTCTAACAACATGTTTTCAAGCCTAAGTGTAGATATTCTGAAATTTGGGACTTGATCTCAAATCGTGGGTACCGTGGCCACGTGGTTGGTTCCAACGAGCTACGTTGGTTATGTGGGAGGTGTTAGCGCCGCTCACGGGGTCGTTTGGGGGGGGGGGTTGTTTTTGGGTTTCTCCTCCTAACGGCATGTTTTGAAGGCTAAGTGTAGATATTCTGAAATTTGGGCCCTGTTCTCAAACTAGGGGTCCCGTGGCCACACGGTCGATTCGTACGAGCCATATTGGTCCAGTGCGAGGTGTTAATGCCTCTCACGGGGTAGTTCTGGGGATGTTTTGAGATTTTTCCCTCTAACGGCATGTTTTCAAGCCTAAGTTTAGATATTCTTAAATTTGGATCATGCTCTCAAACTGGGGGTTCTGTGGACACACCGTCGTTTCCTACGAGCTACGTTGGTCCCGTGGGAAGTGTTGGCACCGCTCACGGGACCTTACGTTTTTTTTTGAGATTTTGCCCTCTAACGACATGTTATCAAGCCTAAATGCAGATATTCTAAAATTTGGGTCGTGCTCTTGTGGCCACGGTCGATTCCTACGAGCTACGCTGGTCCCGTGGGAGTTGTCGGCGCCACTCACTGGGCCGTATGGGGGGTGTTTCGTGGTTTCTCCCTCTAACAACATGTTTTCAAGCCTAAGTGTAGATATTCTAAAATTTGGGTCGTGATCTCAAATCGGTGGTCCCATGTCCACTCGGTCAGTTCCTACGAGCTACGTTGGTCCCATGGGAGGTGTTGGCGCCTCTCAAGGGGCCATATGGGGGTGTTTTGGGGTTTTTCCCTCTTACAACATGTTTTCAAGCCTAAGTGTAGATATTATCAAATATGGACCGTACTCTTAAGCCTCGGGTCCCGTGGATACGCGATCGGTTCCTACGAGCTACTTTGTCTCGTGGGAGGTGTTGGCACCACTCACGGGGCCGTAGGGGGGTGGTGGTTCAGGATTTCGCCCTCTAACGGCAGGTTTTTAAGCCTAAATATAAATATTCTGAAATTTGGTCCGCGCTCTCAAACCGTGGATCCCGTGGCCACGCGGTCAGCTTCTATGAGCTACGTTGGTCATGCGGGAGCTGTTGATGCGGCTGACGGGGCCTTTTTTTTTCGTGGTTTCGTCCTTTAACGGTATGTTTTTAAGCCTAAGTGTAGATATTATGAAATTTGGATCATGCTCTCAAACCGTGGGTCTGTGACACCCAGCCTTATTCAATACCGGGTGATATGTCCTATATCAAATTAAACAGGAATCTCATTTGGTTCATTCTTAGCATCAATATCGAAAACTTTTTAAAACTTACTAACCACCTAGTATTAAAACAGAAACAATGCCAAATTTTATATTTTTATCAAATGACAACAACAAAATGCGAATGAATATAATTTAAACCATTCACACAATCACTGAGTCAACCATAAAAATGAATAAATACAATCTTTGCCAAATAAATCATCGGCTACAAAATTGAAATTAGAAAACACAAACCACCAGAAATAATAAACTGAGGACATCATCTGACTGAATCAAAATGAAAGAATTATTGCGACATGCCCAAATGAAATATTGACTGCATCCTACTCTAGGAATGAAATAACTGAAGGAGCTAAGACTAAATCCTGCAACATCCACATATGCCGCAACTGCATAACCCTGGAATAGAACCAAACCTGGCGTCCCTGTGGCTGGACACCTAAAAGGTTTTGAAAATATTAATAGCAAGGGTTAGAACCCAAAATATTTTGAAAATATTTAGGAAGTGAATTAAATTGCAGTAAATTAAAATGCATGAATGCTCTTCATATTTAAGCTAGTGTCACACTCCCATGAGGACCGACTCACCCCTTATCTATTGTGCACACCTAACGTTTTCTACATAACCCACCTAGTCCTCTATCCGATGACTAATTCTCGATTATATCCTTCCTGGCGCACTACTCTAGCCTGAGTATGTTTAATATATGATTCATAAGTTATTTATCACATTATCTTAGTTAATCATTTCTAATTTGGGAGTATATAACATTCTCACGAGTTATATATATTCAATACAATTCACATCATGTATTTTTACCCATATATAAATATCTGAACCATATATACGTATCATCATATTACAACATTCATACACATGCTGTAAATATATAACCATTCTCCTAGGTAGACACTCACCGGATGTTCTTTACAATGCTATCAATCCAGGTACACTAATCCACCTGGACACCCTGACACGGTTAGCTCCCCGATTTAGTGAAACAAAATAAACGCAGTGGAGGCGGTCACAGTTCCCTCCGAAAATGAGACCGAATCATACCCAAGACGTCTCACCCGTAAATACGGACGCTATGATATGGGGACTATACTCACCCTGCTCCTCAAGCCAGGGGATTCACCCACATCGCGCAACCTCCCATGATAGAACTAGAGGGGTGTGTATTCCTATAAATAATATTCACTCTAATATTTATAAAGCACACAAATATATATATATACTACACAATCACCGCATACACACACACACACACACACACACACACACACACACACACATATATATATATATAATGCATACTACTCCGTGCACAATTATTGTAACACTAGCCTAACATTTCCAAGTCTATGTATCGACTTGTAATTTAAATAAATCCCACATTTATTTATTTTGTTCACTAACGTTTTGTCACCTAACTTAATTACCCAAACTCGCTCCTTCGGTCCGAAATTTCATCTTGTAGAACTTATTCCTCAAATTCCATTTATTAAGGTTAACTCCCTTTTTATCTTGAATATTCCATAATTTACCATATAACCCTATAATAAATTAATTCGGCCAAATCCGCGCCTAAGCACTCGCAGCACTAGCCCTAAAATATCCGAGTCGATTTCCCCGACTCTAAACCTTAATTAACTATGCATTAATTAATTTATTTCCTTGGCATCGCTCAACCAGTATATCCGGACTCGCTCACTTGACCAGAAAAAATACAATATTTAGAAGTTATTATTCAAATTCTCCTTAATAAATTTGGTACACTTATTAATCTAAGGTTTTAAATTTACTCAATTTCAACCTTAATTCCCTTATGGATTATTTTCTCAATTATTCCAATACTTACTTGTCTCACTTTATGTAAACTTAGCCTCCACTTTAGGCCTAATGTCCTTATTATAGAACAATAGTCACAATCAATCATTCTAGGCAACCTCCGATAGAATAACAACTGAAAATAACATTTCTTAAAATTTGCCCAACGAAACTGTCCAGATTTTTAAAATGCCGTTTTGAGGCATTTTGGAGCCGTTTTTGAAGAAAACGTATCAGTGAACAAAATGTAGAAAACATGATTTTCTACAAGGCAATGCAAATAGAATAGCCATTTTTGGGACCAAAACGTCAAAAAATAATTTATAAAATGACGGTTTAATTTACCCAATTTCATAGACTTCTTCAAATTCAAGAAGTTGTTCTACAATTCAATCCTACCCATCAAAACCCAAATTAGATATCAACTAACCCCAAAACCATATCATCTTATCACACCCACTATGATATGAATAGAAATCTGTAATTAATTTAAAAGCAAGTTTAACCACTTGCCTTAGGGTTCGTAGGGTCTAAATCCTTTGGTGTAGATGATGATTATTTGATGAAGAACGTACACATTTGTTATTGATTTTCGGATCCCATGGTTTCTCCAATTGCACCCACTTTTCTCTCTCTCAATTTGATTTTCTAAAATGTGTTATAGATGCCACACCGTCTCACTTTTAAGGTTTAATAACTCAATCCCCTTTTTAGGCTTGTGGGGTTATGCCTAAAAATGCCGCGAGATCCATTTACTACCCCTGAGTATTCTTTTTTCGACTATTTAGATCCATTCGGACTCAACTGTACATTCAGAATTGCCATCCAAATTATTTTACTAAAAGTTCTTATCTCGACCCCAATATAGTTTATGCCCGACTCCCGATTGGGATAAATAAATACCACATCACCATTTCTCGTTATGACGTAATTAAATTATTACAATTCATTTAGTAAATTTAAATCCCATAAATATTAATCATTTACTCAACAGATTAATATTTAATAAATATTAATCATTTACTCAACATATTAATATTTAATAAATATAAATAATAATTAATTAAATTAAATTACGACACACAAGTAATTTAAAATTAATCGAATTAAATAAATAATAAATGCCCAAAAGTACGAGGTGTTACAGGGTCCCGTGGCCACAGGTAGGTACCTGGCACCGCTCACGGGGCCATTTGGGGGGTGTTTTGGGGTTTCTCTTGAGACGACCCTTTAGTGTGTACTTTAGGTAAAAATAACTATTTTAATTTTAGTTAAATCCAATTTTAACTTCTTAAAACCTGTATCTAAGTGATTCAATCAATTAAATAATTAAACCATTCGGTAAAAAAAACAATTTCAGGAAAATAACCCTTTCGGGTAAAACCTTTTTATTTCACTTTAATTTATAAATCGCAACTTACACGGATTATAATGAAATGCAGTGACAGACGAATACCCGCAGGCGTCGGTCGGTTTTGTCAGTAATGGAATAACCGCAACAACTCCACAAGAACACGCAGTTCTATTTTCTGCAAAGATCCACACGCAGCGAACCTTAATGACCTCAGTCAGCGATTGTGTAGAATGTTTTCTAATGAATGCGTTCAAGATCATAAACTTTGGAATTATGTAATTTGATCTTGAATAAACTTTGGATGCATGAAAACTATGTGGAAATTTTCAAAACTGTTCATCTGCTGAAAAACGTTTAAGCAGAGTTTTCTTTATATTTGAGCAAACAATAGTCCAACAAAAATAAAACATGAAAACCGAGGCAACATCTCATTCGAGTTACATGACATGTCGTTCGAGCGACATGCCATGTCCTTAGAACGACCAATGCTGTCGTTCGAGCGGCAGGATAAAAACGCGATTTTTTCATTTAAATTAAATCTTTGAATTTTCAAAAAACATTTTAACTCAGAAATATTTAAAATGCATTTTCTCAAATTTTAATTTTAATTCCCAATATTTAAAAACTTTTAACTCAATCATTACTTAATTAAAATTCTAAATCACATGAATTCTCTTAAGTATTCATACCTGAGTGATCTTAGAACAAACTGATTATGAAAAATGCAACTTGACTTGATTTCTTCTTCACGGCTCTTAATTGCGAATTCGTCAATCTTGAATTGTCGTAGGCTTCAATTATTCTCAAATTAAAACTAGCTTAGACTCAATTTATTTTGTCTAGAATTAATCCAATTACAAATAAATTGACTCGATTAGAAATTTGTTCTTACAAATGTCCCCCTTTGGCTATTCCGAGACAAAACCAAAAAAAATAAAAATGCAACTGTAAAACATATGTCCTATCCTAGAAACCCAAAGTGATAAAAATACAGAACATGAATCATAAACTGTAAAACCAGTAGGCATCTGAGTTTGTCTCTGAATGTGATGTAGTAATGAATATCTGAATCTCTGAAAAAATATACCTACACACAAAAGACATAAATATACCCACGTGAAGTATGGAGGAACAAAAAAAAAATATCAATATCAATAAATAAACTAAACCCCCCTACATCACATATCTCTCTCCCTTTTTGCCTAGAATAGATAAATAGTGGGTCAAACAAATGGAATCTAGTAAGAATAAATGGATCTGAACAGCATGACTAGATAAACACATCTCAGTATAAACATGACAGTAGATATGAAAATATAGAAGTAAATGGATATAAAGTCATAAGTAATAAGATCGCATAAAAAATAAATATGTACATCCATGTCATAAATATACAAAATGCATACAAAATGTCCATCAGTACATCGTATGAGAGAAAAAATAAATAAATAATATATATATATATATATATATAATCTCAAGTACAATGTCTCAATAAAGCTAAACAGTGGGAGGTATATCATCATCATCATCAGAATAGGTAGCTGCAATATGTCCCAAGCCAGATGAACTAGCTCCTCTGCTTACTCCCTGCGTCGCATCTCATTAAAAAAGGCTGTCATCCATGAATCATTGCGGGAATGGGCCTCTACCTCATCATTAAAATGAGCCATCATAGCGTCATTCATCCGAGCGTGAGATGCTACCCGTGCCTGTAAAGTATAAAATTCCTCCTCTATAGTACGTCTCGGTGCCGATGTAGAAGGATGAGGCCGAGAGGAAACATGACTAGGCTAGTAGGACTCGATGGGTGAAAAGAACATCCAACTCCTGAAAAAATGCTATCAGAGGGTGGAGGTCTCACTCTTGCCTCAGCAGGAAGATGACTCTCTGAAAGAGTAAGTGTGCTATGTTCAATAAGAGTAGGAACAGAAAGACGTAATTCATCCTTCAAAACAGGAGCTCCATCCGTAGTGCAAATAAGCGAAATGAGGAGCCCATAGGGCAGAGCAAAGCGTACAGGGGTGGTACCGATGATGGTAACTGAGGACATCAATCGAATTATAATGGAGGAAAAATCAATATCCCACCCCTAGGATACAACATACATAAAAGGAACTATGTTAAAGAGAATCTGTGTGTGATTGACCCTAGGGTAAACTGACGATGACACAAACCTATTAAGTATATAGAAGGCAGTGTGAAGCTGACGATGGAACATAGTGGTGCCGATAGGAGGGATCTCCCAGAAACAGTGACGGAGAATCGCCTCAGCAGACGGACTATCGTTAGTAAATCGTGGAAAAATAGCGCTAGGGACGTGAGGAATCTGAAGAGTCTGGGATATCAAGTCCGCAGTGACGAAAAGAGGGATGCCACGAACAGTCGACTGAATCCCCACAGGTGTGTGTATAGCTCTGTAGTAAAACTCTCTGAAAATGTCGGGTAAACCATACCATGAGCATCAAATAAAGTGTCCTAACCCCTACCCATCATCCAGAGAGGGATGGATAGGTCCTCGAACAGAGAGACACCTAAAACTCGCTCCATAACTACTGCACGTATATGTAGCCCTAATATACAGTAGTGCTCATACTCGATCGTATTACAGGAGAGACGGGAGGACAGTGACTAATAGCTCGCTGAGCATGAGGTGAAGTAGGTAACTCATCTAAACGATCATTCGGGGCACTCCTACGCCTAGGAGGCATAATTGTAAAAAAAATATCTCGTAGAAAAAGGAGTGTAACTGATACTGAAACACCAACAACTAAGAACCTATCTCTGTACATACATCCAACTGAACCACCGCGAGAACCAACCACAAACAATAATATCAACAATCAGATATAGTCCAATAAAACCACAAAAAAGTTGACACGAGTGTGGGTATCCCAAAAAGTCAAAAGAAAAAAAATATATATCAATAAATTTTTCAAAAAAAATTCTTTACCTTTTTGAGATACTCACAGGGAAAAAAAATCAAATAAAGCTTAAAACATCACTATTGGCAGCCCCACACCAAATCATTTGAAATTTTTGAACCAAAAACACACAATCACCCTACACACTGATTTAAGTTTGAAAGAATCAACAGTAAAAACAATGTAGGCAGTTGCTTTGTGTTTTAATCCCAAAACTTCAAACACACATCAGCACAAACGTGAGTTTTCGATCCCTTATAGAAATGAGAATGAATAGTACACGAAATCAGTGTCCAAAAGAGTGTAAAACCATGCGTAAAACAATGTGTATATTCATTTTCACCATGGCTGGAATATAAAACCAACAAGCCTAAATCTCATGAAAAATAAGAGAAAAATATGTGTGATAAGGAAGAACGACCACTGTATTAACTCAGGACGAGGTTGGGTATGGAATCAGTGAGCAAAAATGGCAACACTGAGACAAAAATGGCGTACGATTTCTCGGAGAGGATGAGCTAGAGAGAGAGAGGGGTAACAGGCAAACTGAGTTCAAACGACTAAACGAGGTTTAATAAAACCTTAATTTCGTTCGAACACAACTGTTGTCATTTGAATGGAAGAAGTGTCGTTTGAACGATAACTTCTCGTGACTTTCAATCCCGCTCGAATGATATATGGGTTTCATTTGACCGATATGACAGAACTTACTTAAAAGCCTCAAAATGTGATAAGGTTTTGCCCAGTGAAATATTTTTTCGTAAAAAGCTTACTAGAAAGGCAAAATAGACCTAAAACAGACAAAAAAAAAGAAATAAAATAAGTCACGATATGAGTTACGTGCAAACATAGTACCGATGTGCTCAAACATGGTTATGGAATGTATGGGCATGAACTACAACAAATGAGTCACAATATTAACACCTCAAAACGTTCAAAAAGTTCTAATTGATAGCGAAATATCATCAAACTTTATTTTAGCCATATGTGACAATTAAAGTGTGAGCTAAATGAACTAAACAATTTAACATGCACACAAATCCGAAATATTGACGATTCTACAAATAATAACAAATGATACGATCTTTCAATGTTGGAATTCGTGGTGCAAACCCGTTTAATAGTCCATCCGAACACCCTTAAATATAAAATATTATTCTTTTGGAATGAACATAACCTAGTTGACCCATTTTTGTCATATGATTTTTTATTGCCTCTTAATTTTTGGGGCTCTTTTAAACGGTGGCTTTCACGACAAGTTAATTTTTCACTCTCGCAGCCTTTTCCTATGAACACTCCTCACGGAAAGTGGTTCTTACATGCACACCTCCTCCTTATGTCTACTTACGCATATATGACAAAATTAGGATAAGCACGTCTCACCAAACTCAAATATGCAAGAGATGTCAAACATTCATATAAACTTGTGCATGTGTGCTAAGATGACATATATACAAAGTCGAATCAAAAAGCATATCAACTTTGAAACTACCCCATTTAAAACAATGGTTAAAATCATTCTAAGCATAAATAATTATGACCAAATGTCCTAGCCACATGGACAATGAAAGAAAGGGGGTCCAAGCACAACAATATGCCACATCAAACACGTAAACTCATGACTCACAAAGAAAACGAAAATCTTTTTGAGTTTTTCAAAAACTATTTTTGACCCAAAATAAAATATTTTTGAATTTTTAATAAGACTCAAGTAAGAAAAGAATAACGAGATACAAGTCATAACACTATCAAAAAATAAAACATGATGCAAATACTAGCGAATGACAAATCGGCGATTATGATCAACCCCAAGATGTAACATGGGGAGAACCACAGACAATGATATGCGTGTCACCAAGTCTAATAATTAGCGTCTCTAAATCCGATTTCCTAACCCAAGTAGGTGTGAAATGATGAGTAGCCTTTCTAGGAGAGTTTTTAAGATCGTAGAAAAATCGTCTAAGATGACCTCTCCTACCACAATGAGTGCAAGTGTAGATACAACGAGGAGTGTTTGCTATGGGACGATTTTTCCTAACGTTCCTAGGTGGCTCTCTCCTAACGATCATAGGTGGCTCTCTTTCTTGCATGATTTTGGCTTTGGGAACAGGTGCAACATGTTTATCGAAGTCAATACCACACCTATTATCTTTTATTCGGACGGTTCCTAAGATTCTGTCTAGCTTTTCGGATCTAGCCTTCAAATCAAATTTAACCTTACTTGAATCTCTTAATCCCTTCTCAAGCTCACCTATCCTCGACTCAAATAAACTCCTATAATCCTTAAACTAAAGTAGTTCCTTTTTCATAGCCTCCATTAACCCTCGAAGACTATCACTCTCACCCTTGACATATTCTAGCTTATCTTGAATTTTCTTCTCACGCGCCCTAAGTTCCTCAATTAAAGTATTGGAATTATTATTTTCAATGACACGTTCTTTCAATTCTCTTCCAACTTGAAATTTTCCTTCTTTAATTTCAAGGTTTCTTCGTATAACTCATTAAAAGAAGTTTGCAAGTCTCTCTTATCTTCACTCTCATCATCACTCACCTCACCCTCACTTTCTAGGGAATCACAACCTGTGACTGCGGAAGGATCATGCAAAAGTATGTTGTCATCACTTACATGATTAGCCACAAGGGTGGGAAGGTCTAGCTTAGTAGCATAAAATTTTTCTTCTTCAGGGTCATTCTTACTAAGGGTAGAAACAAGATTTAACGGTTTACTAAAATTCTCCCTAAGTTTAGTGGGGCACTCATCTAACTTATGGCCAATCTCCTCGCAGCAAAGACACTTCTCACAATTATCCTTTTTAACAAAATTTTTAAGAGCAAACTTCATTCGAGATTTCCACTTAGATGTTTCAAACACGTGAGTCCTAAAATCATCAAAATTACCAAAAGGCATACCTAAATTCACGGGATCATAAAGACAGTAAAATTGTGCAACAAGCTCTGATACCAATTTGAGACGGCCCTGTAGTGTGTACTTTAGGTAAAAACAACTATTTCAATTTTAGTTAAATCCAATTTTAACTTCTTAAACCCTAAACATGTATCTAAGTGATTCAATCCATTAAATAATTAAAGCATGTGGTAAAAGAAATAATTTCATGAAAAAAACCCTTTCGGGTAAAACCTTTTTATTTAACTATTATTTATAAATCACAACTTACACGGATTAAAATGAAATACAGTGACACACAGATATCCACAGGCGTCGATCGGTGTCGTCAGCAATGGAACAACTGCAGCAGCTCCACAAGAACACGCAGTTCTATCTTCAGTAAAGATCCACATGCAGCGAACCTCAATGACCACAGTTAGCGATTGTGTAGAATGTCTTCTAATGAATGTGTTTAAGATCACAAACTTTGGAATTATGTAATTTGATCTTGAATAAACTTCGGATGAATGAAAACTAAGTGGGAATTTTTGAAACGGTTCATCTGCTGAAAAACGTCTATGCAGAGTTGTACTTATATCTGAGCAAACAAGGGTCCAATAAAAAAAACATGAAAACTCTCGTTCGAGTGACATGTCATGTTATTCGAGCGACATGACATGTTGTTAGAATGACCAATGTCGTCGTTCGAGCGACAGGATAAAAACATGATTTTTTCATTTAAATTAAATCAAATTTTCAAAAAACATTTTAACTCATAAATATTTAAAATGTGTTTTCTCAAATTTTAATTTTAATTCCCAATATTTAAAAACTTCTAACTCCTCGATTAGTTAATCAAAATTCTAAATCACATGAATTCTCTTAAGTATTCATACCTGAGTGATCGTAGAACAAACTGATTATGGAAAATGCAACTTGACTTGATTTCTTCTTCACGGCTCTTAATTGCGAATTCTTGAATCTTGAATTGTCATAGGCTTCAATTATTCTCAAATTAAAACTAGTCTAAAGTCAATTTATTTTGTCCGAAATTAAACCAATTATAAACAAATTGACTCGATTAGAACGTTGTTCTTACATCTCCCTCTAACGGCAAGTTTTTAAGCCTAATCATAGATATTCTAAAATTTGGACTGTGCTCTTAAACCGGAGGTCCCATAGTGATGCGATCGATTCTTACAAGCTACGTTGGTCTCGTGCGAGGTGTTGGCGCCACTTACGGGGCCGTTTGGGGGGTATTTTTGGGTTTCTCCCTCTAACAACATGTTTTCAAGCCTAAGTGTAGATATTCTGATATTTGAGTTGTGCTCTCAAATCGAGGGTCTTGTGGCCACAAGATCGGTACCGACGAGCTACGTTGGTCCCGTGTGAGGTATTGGCACCGCTCACGGGACCTTTTTGGTGGTGTTTTGAGGTTTCCTCTCTAACGATATGTTTTCAAGACTAAGTGTAGATATTCTAAAATTTGGTCCGTGCTCTCAAATCGGGGGCCCGTGGCCACGCAATCATCTTCGATGAGCTACGTTGGTCCTATACGAGGTGTTGGCGCCGCTCACGGGGCCGTTTGGGGGGTGTTTTGGGGTTTCTCCCTCTAACGACATGTTTTCAAGCCAAATTCAGTGTGTTGTAGAGCTCATTGAAATTGTTCTGGAAAGAAGTCCTGAATAATATGATGCATTTTCCCGTTTGGAGTACTCTATCAAAATCCAAGCCAAATAAGGTTCATGAATAGCGTTGGCTTTCCAAAGGAAACAGAGTTCCAGGTGCTTCACTAGTTTATTATAGATCCCGACCCTTTACTTTTTTATTTGTATACATCTTGTATACATGATTCCATCCCCTTAGGCGGGTTTGATTTATTGAATTTTTTGCTTATCAAAAGAAAAAAAACATTTCTAAATATCATGTAGTTATAGGAAATTGTGATCATACTCCTTAATAAACTACCTCCTGTGCTATAATAATCGAGAGGAATCCCAAAGCGCAAGCAGTAAAACGCATATGAACTCCCAAAACATAACCCATAGAAAAACAAAAGATACATAAGATGTTGAGCATTAACAATAACTGGTAAGAATTCTTCTTTTTTTATAGTTAGCTTTGAAGCAATCTTGCCTAAGCTTCTTAGTTCTTTCAGTGAGATCCAATTCTGGCACCAACTCCATCATTTTCTTGTTCTCTTCCAACATTTTTACCTCATTCACACAGCCCAGGGCATTTTTAAATAATTTTTTAATAAATTTCCTTCTCCGTTGGCGACGTTCATTGGAGCATCTTAGCAATCGACTTATACTTTATCAACCAGGATCTGACACTCACCCTCTTGCAAAGGCCAATTATGTACTAAAGTTCCTACTTGATTAGAGATAAGCGTCCACACCCTAACGACAAATTTACCGCTCAGGTCCTTAATATAGTATTTCTCACCATAGTCAGTGTGGGTTGTTGATGATGATCCAAGGCCTGTGGCATGCTGAGGCATTGAGAAGGGGAATGCCGAAGGTGGAACTGACATCTATGAGGGGAATGGGGAAGGAGGCAAATTTTGAGGAGGTAAGGGGAAATTGAGATGCATTGGGGTTGCAAGGGCATACGACCGGTTAAAAGGGAGACAATTTGTGAAAGTTTATCATTCACGCCTCCCAATTCATTTCGAATCCCCATTACATCCCCTTTAGTTCTAGAATGACATTCATCTTCGGACGAGAAACACTTATTAATATAAGAAAGATCATCCACGAGAGGTGAGATGTGTTTGAATCTTATTTTTGACATATGCGAATCCAAACCTTTAGTCCTCCCTTTATGGTCCTTCCCTAAGGTCTGTGAGAGGAAATCATTGTCCATGTCGTCGAACGGGCTTGAAGCTGACTGACTACTTAGAGACATTATTGATTCTAGAGTCTTGACCAAGTGAGGAGGGAATTTATTATCTTTGTCTTATCTTGCATGCAAGTACAAGTTGGCCCTATTCGATGTTTTTCCTTCATCTGGCCTACCTTTTGCTTGCTTGACCACTCGTTCTTCAAACCTTTATAAGATTTTGAGCCAAGCCGGTGGACATCAATTGTTTTGGCTATATTCCGCATGTTTTTATCTCTTTGCAGCATTTTCGAGTCCTTCACCTCATTTTCCAGAAAATCATTCCATTGACCGACTGGCATCTCAACCTTTGAAGGGACTTTGTCTTTGAGCGAAAAAATATCGAAGCTCAATGCTCCCTTAGGGAAATGCTTCTGCCTAAGGTTTCTTCGATATGTTTGGACACCAACCCAAGAAAGAACCTTGTTTTTTGAGTTTGCAAAAAAATCAAACTGTTTGTTGAGTTGCTTGTATCTACGAGGTTTTAATTGCCATCTCCTCCGACTCCCACATTCATTTTTTCCAAGGACAAACACTGGGCTTTGAATTGTTGAATGGGATTCTTATCCCCTGTGGGGTTATTTCCCAATAGAGAGAACCCAATGGGCTTCTTCTCAAACGACCCGACAGTTTCAGGAGTGTTGGGCGTGTCTGTTAAATTAATGGGAGTACCTTGCCTACTGTAACTCGGAGTAGGGTAGTGAACTGTTGGTGGAGTTGAGTATTGATCACTAATTGGTGATGGGAATTCTCCTTATGATGGTGTCACATCCTCAGTTGGAGTGTTGTTTCCATTACCGCCCGACATTATCTATAAAAATAATAAAAATTCAATGAGTATCTATAATAATATATGCATAATTTCAAAGTTCAATATGAAATTATAACTAACAAAATAAATTTTTTAATCATATATTATAATCTACCTTTTCATGGTAAGACTTTAACAAAAGTTCAATGCGTCTGATCTCCATCCAGTTGGGATTTATTTTTAAAAACCAATGGATTTTTACACAGGGCCAATTAGGAGGAAGTGTATCTATAATGGATGCATAGATGTCAGCGACATGAACTTGAAATCTCACTCTCTTCAGCCTATTGGAAAGATTAAGTTTGACATAGATGTGTCGCGAGACATCACCGTCTTCGGCAATGCTCTTTGTATGTAATTCTATCTATAATGGTTTTTTTTTTCTGCCTTCTCTAATAATGTAAGCGAGGTTAGTACTGTATCAGGACTATGTACACGGAATATATATTGTACAGCTTCATCCGAACATTCTCATAGGAAAAATAGAATACGATTGAACAAGTACTCTTACTGGAGATGAACTCCACGGTTTACAAGGTAGTTAAATTGTTCGATCTTCCTATTACCATACCAATAAATCAGAGTACCCACTGAATGATGCTAATTAATGAAAGAGGTACGAGTGAGGTCTAATTGCAACCTTTCACACTCTTGTTGCCATTTATTATCACCGTGATTCATTTTTCCTGAGAAAAATGAATGATGGCATGAATATTATTCCTTTAAATAATGGCTCTAATGAATCATTAACTAGTTATTATGTACAAGGGCGTTAATACCGTGCGGACATAATCACATATACACAAAAATACACACATACCGAGGGTCCCGTGACTATGTGGTCGGTTCCTGCGGGTTACATTGGCTATTTTATGGCTGTTTTACCTAAAGATATACGAATGCGATTGTGGAGTCACTTGGGGTCGAATACTCCCAAAATAGACCTCACTTTTTTAGGCATTATAATTCCTCAACTGATATAGCTTGTAATTGAAGCAGAGAACGGTATGACCTTACTTCACACAACGGTCGTGAAAATCTTTATGACCTGACCTTTGATTTCCTTCACACAACGATTAATTTCTCGCTCATTTTAGTCTTCGATTTATAATGGAAATTCCCACCAACAATATGTCATTTGAGAAGGATAGAGTGGAATCAAACTATAGTTGCATAACAAGCGTTACTTCCCCCCACTCTCCTCAACAAAATCGAACTCCACCATCTAAAACCAGTAATGGGAACACTTTCCATAGTTGTAAAAAGCCAGGGCACTAGTCCAAAGATAGTCCAGACAAAACTCCAAAGAAATTAGTAGAGCCACGTAGTCTACCACAAGTGAATCCCGTGGATGTGTGTGTATCTCACTGTTAATTTATTAGGTTTTGAATACCTACTTTTGCCATTTAGGCCAACAATCCCTAAAATCAATCCTAATATCAACCCTAAAATTAACCTTTACAAACATTAGCCATAAAATTAATCCCTTATAAAAATTAGTCATAAAATTAATCCCGAATTAGCATCAATATTAAAAGAGAGGTATTTTTTTATATTTCAGCCCCAAACTTAAACCAACATTAGTCATATATTTTTTTTAGAATACACACACACACACACACACACATATATATAATATACACACATATATATACACAATACACACATATATAGTATACATACATGCATACCCAATACACACTACTATACACACATGTACACACACATACACACACATATACACACATAAATACACACATAAAAATACACATACATACACACACAGAAATACAAATGTACAAAATATTACCTTTAAGATTAAGAGAGAGCTTGAGCTTAACATTGAGATTGAGAGGAGCCGAAATTGCCAGAGAAGAGCCTAGAGGGAAAGTTTAGAGGGTTTAGAAAATTTTAAGGGAAATGCACAGTTCGTCTGAGAATTAAGTATAAAGACACTGGTCACGGACTTAAGCCGTGACCCCTTGTCGCGACCCCTTTAATTTTTAACACGTCAGTGTGTAAATATTACACTGGTCACGACCTAAAGATGTGAGTCGATTCCCAGGATGGTCACGGTCTAAAGCCATGACTATCTGAGTGTGGGTTTTGGTTTATGGTCACGACCTTAGACTATGACCCCGTTCGAGACCACATTTGGAGGGAAACTTGGCACCATAATGGTCACGTATGGATCACAACTCGTAGGCATGACCCACACGAGTCATGACCTGGGTCCGTGACCACATGCAAGATAATCCATGACCACACTAAGTTATGGACTTGGTTACGACCACTTTGGATATGGTCACGACTATTGGCCGTGACCCCAATGCCGTGACCATTCACAAGATTTGGTATAGTGCTTGATTGTAATGCATTATTGAGGAATATGATTCCGTGTGGCGTCTGCGATGTAGGCTTTGGTATTTATAGGCAATACTAGATATCCTATATCCTACTAAATTCTACATAATTGTTCTAACAGATAGAGTAGCACATGATGTGATGTTCACATAATGAGGCAATTTAGTTGCCATAGTTGAACATTCATGGAGGATTGGGTGAGGCAGATCTTGAGGTTTATAGGTTGTAGACGACGTCATGTATCCTGCCAAAACCCTTAGTAGCATTAGTTATGGTTTGTACGTGGTTTATGGTCATAGCCGTTTGGGAGAAAGATAAGATTATCATCTAAGTGTCGAGACTCAATTTAACCTCTGAGGCAATGGCTAGGTACGAGGTAATCTCAGTATGAGAGTAGTTAATAGGCATTTGAGGTGCCCATGAGACAAATTATGTGCGACATCATTGAGGATAAAGATATAATATTGTGATGCCTTGAGGTATTTGGTGGTTAAGATGCACTATAGATAGAAGCTCGTAGACTAGTGTCTTTACGAGCACCGAGTAATTGCAATATGGGTATTGAAATATTTGTAGAGTGCACCTATCTAATGATAAAGGTATGGACGATGAAATCTTCTCGGTTTTTGGGACTTTTACATGAGATGTGTTTTGTGTTCCTAGGAGACCAATTAAGTTTGATAAAAAGAGGCAGTAGCATCCTAGTAACGATTGTGTTGAGAGTCAGGTGATGATCCTAGATTACTGGCCGTGTAATGTACGTGTTGGGTGTGTCTTCCCAAATCGGCACAAATAGATGGTATGATCCCTAAGGTAGGGTGATAGTTGTGTCATTATAGGAGAGATGCTCGGATGTACTAGGAAATGTATATGAGATTTAGAGTGATGAAGCCATGTGGAGACTTGAAAATGACAACCGAGGTGGGGTAACATCAGAATATGATTATTATGTCGACGTATCGACGATATACGCTAAGTTAGTCTTAACAATGTAAGGATTATTTCTTGGTACGTCATGACAAGCTAGTACGGGTTAGAAGATGTAGCCTAGAACGTCAATGGCAGCAGGTGTAGTCATCACGAAAATTTTCTGTGGGTAGAAACTGAAGGTAAGTTTGGTGGCAATCTCATGTGATCAAAAGACACGAAATGGTGAGTTTCTCACTTGAACTAAGTAATAACCATGGGAATTTGGGATTTCGATAATGATACGATAATGTGAATAATAGCCTTGGTGTAATAGGTTATTGACGTCGTCGCTTGTAATTAGACAAAGTCGATATAGATAAGGGCGTGAAGTATTCACAAATCAGAATGGGTCATGTAAACTAAGGATGTGAAAGGTAAGGCCTTGATCCGAAGGAGGGAAGTCGGGCATTGACTTATTAAAGGACTATCGATTCGTAAATTTCTTTCGTGTTGTGAGAATAAGTGGTTGTATTCGATTCGCTACGGCTAATGACCTAAGCCAGGGTATGTGGCTTGGATTTTTGCTCGATGAGAACTCTGGGAATGAGTGGCATGACTTCAAGTTGTGACGTAGGTTCATTTTCACAAATCATAGTCAAACGTACATGGGCAAAATTGCTCGAGACATTTGCTTGCTCCTTCTAACTCTCATGTGTTCCTTTCGGTTTCGATAGTCGAGAATTAGTATTATCACATATGAGGTTACTCGGATTGGTGGCATGACATGGCACTGCGCGATTAGGTCCGGGAGAGCATGGTGGGTGGGGTTTGGTCAGCACAACTCGGTGACTTGGTGCGCCCATCTGAGGTATTCTTGCTATTGCCTACAGTTTTGCGTATGGGTGGATGCATTTTAGGCCACACGGTTTGCTTGTAGTATTGATATTTCTTAGGGCTTGTGGACTTTTGACTGGGATACTCGACAGTTAATTGCTCGGGTTGTAAAGAGCGGGATGATGACTTGAGGGTATGATAAACTATTAGAAATCAAGGAAAACTTAGCATACGATGTATCTTTTCCACGATGAGTGGACTAGAGCGAGACTATAGCGAGTACTCAAGGATGAGACACCTAGGGTAGCATTATATTCATAAAACGATGTAGCGAAAGGTGTAAGCCGGGCGAACGATGGTGACTTGATGGGAATATTACTCCTTGGAGTGAGAGAATAACATAGTATGGTTATTGGCAAGATCATGCGAGTTTTGTAGTCAGGATAACTTGAAAATTTGGGAACACAGGATGTAAATTTCTATGCTAGAATTGATTTTGATAATGAATGCGACAGTTGGTTGCATTATAATTCACATTGGGGAGTGTCGACCGCTAGAACAAGGTTTTCCCATATAGGCACTAGTACGCCTTAGGTACTATCATAGGTGGTGCTAGAAATGGTTTGGACTTGATCATAAGGCTAGTGGAGACTCGGAGTCGATTATGTAATGTCATGGTTAGAGAAATGGAGATCATTGGAACATGTATCATATTGAGTATTTGGTGACCTTAGGGTGGAGGACTGCGATGATTGTCTTGGAGGATTTCTACGACTTAGAATAGAAATTGGTCGACCCCATAAGCTTGAGGAACAATGGATCAAGAATTTTGGGGATGAAATTCCCTAAGGAGGGAAGTATGTAATACCTTGTTACAGTAATTGTATTTGAATAGTTTCTAAAAATGATTATGAGAGAATTGTGTGCAAAGAATGTAATAAATAAAATTATGGGACAAGGGTCGTTCGAACGACTGTGTGTGTGTGTGGGGGGGGGGGGGGGGGGGGGCGTTTTAATGACATCCTTGCATCATTAGAAGAGATATGGATGCCACGAGAAATAGGGCATCGAACGACATGCCACTACATTACAGTGGCAGGTCGCGTGATCCAAACTTCAATCGAGATAGATTAGTTGTTCGAACGACTTGGGCTTGTCATTCGAACTAAAATTTTAGTCCAGTTTTCCCTCGTGCGCTATCACGATTTTTACCATTGGATCTTTGAGCTGTCGAGATCAAATCATCCCAGAAGGGGAAAACGGGATTTTTGACCTTTGGAAGGGTTTTATAAGGGATTATTTGGTATATTTGAGGTAATTGGTAGGGAAAATGGAAGACGAAAGAGAGAGATAGAGAGAGGTGGGTGGTTTTCTACCTCCTCCCACTGCAAACCACCACCCCTCCACAATTCCACCACTATTTTGTGTAGTATTTCTCCATGTTCAAGCCTACAATACCTATTTATACCATTTTATAATAAGAGATACGAATTTTTTAGGATGCATTTGGTAACCCCTTGATGCCAACCTTGGAGGTGGGGGTTGCTCCTCCTACACCAACATTTCTACCACCATTGGAGCTATTAGAAGTGGAAAAATATGTCTTTAGTATTAAGGCTCTATTTTGCATCATTTGTAGTCTTGTAGTTAGATTACATGGGTAGTTTGCATATGATTAGATGATGAGATTATGTCTAGTAAATAAGAAACATTTTTATGAAATAAAATATTGGAAATATGATATTTTATTAAAAATAGTGAATGAATAGATATTTCAAAATCTTGATGTATAAAAGTTGGTATATTATGAAAATGGTGTATTTTCTATAAAGATTGATGTTAAACATTTTATGAAATAAAATGTTTGGAAATAATAATTTATTTTGGAAAGCATTGGTAAAATAATTCTTCTTGTAAAAATGAAGATTTTATGAAAAATAGACATTTGGTGAGTTTGAAGAAATTAAATGTCTTTTATGTATTGAAAATGTCTTTTTGCAAGTATGATAAATTTCTAAAATGAAAAATGTGCTTAACCCATTTAATTGGATTTTGTGGCTTAAAGTCCAGCTCCTTATGTATATAAACTTATAGTATTTTGGCATTATGTGTAAAAAAAAGTTTAAAGAAGATTTTGTTGGGTTTAAACATGAAATAATAAAAGTAGAAAGTTTTGTCTTTAAAGTGTGTGAAAAAGGAGTTAAAAGTATGATAAGCACAAAGTTGTAAGTCTACATGTAAAATAAAGGAAATAGTATTCTCTTACAAAAGTAGTCTTAAGTGTAAATAGATTTCTTGAATGAAGAAAGTAAAGAAATGTATTGTTTGAAAATTTTTCAATAAAATTATTGAATAAGTGTTAATGGGTAAGCATGAGAAAGTTAGTGTGTATAGCTTAGTAATGTTGTAAAGATTAACACTTATGAAATTGGAAAGGAAATGATGGAATAAAGATAATTTCAATTAATAAGTATATTACTCAATGGATAAAAGGGTGTTAATGTGTTAAAAAACTTAAGAAGTTAGTGTGGATGACTTAATAGTGTTGTTAGGAAATTAACATTTGTGAAAATGGAGTAAAAGGTGATTTTCGAAAAAATGGATAAAATGGTAATTTCACTTAAAGTGGAACATTTTTATGAAATAAAAATGTTGGAAAGGGTGTTACAAAAAGTCGTCCTAAACAAATATGATTTTTAAAATAAAATCAAGATTAAAGTGTAAAGGATATGAAATGATAATTTCAAAGTGTAACACAAGTTGGGGTGAAACCCCGAGTTTTGCCTTCGACCTGGTAAAGGAAAAGTGGAGTAATATGGACATTTATAATTGTTAAAACACATTAAAAAGGAACTCGAATGACACCGGGATAATTAAGAAGGGCCCAGAGCCCTAGGGTAAAAAGCCCAAAATCACTGGCCAGAGTATATAGTGTGCATAGTCGGCGGTGTAGAGACCATTAATGTATGCGGTATTTGGAAGATTTCGAGAAAAGATAAAGGAATAAGGAACATGTAAAGAAATGAATTGTGTGGTAAAATGTATTAATACAATCTAACTTGAATGAATTAATAATAGTGTTGGTAAAGATTGAAATGGACAACTAAATGTGAAATTGATTAACGTCCATAAAGTAAGGAAAATGGTGAAGTAATTGAATAAATGGGTGATTAAGCAACATAAGCGGTTAAATCCATAACTAATACAAGAATGTGTTGTAAAATGGTTTTCAAAAATCAAGTGAGTATTTTCTTACAAGTTGTCACGTGTGTTGAAAGGGTGGGTTTCTACGAAAATACTAAAGTATGTTTTTATAAAATAAAAAGGGTGATTTCGGTAAAGGAATAATTTCGGGTAAATCAAATGTATTGGTTTCAAATGTCGAACCATGTGGGTTAAATAAAGAAAGAAATGCTAAAATAAGAGGAAGGAAATCTTTTATAAGATTAAGGTAAATTAATATGTATAAATAAGGTTTTCGAAAGTTAACCTGTTTCATGCATTAAGTATGGGTATATGTATGTATATATATGTATACAAGCTAGTTGCATATTCACGTAGGCATGACGTGTTTGAGCCTCCTTTCTGTCATTCGAATCTATACGACATTTGTATATTTTCCACTAGGCATCAGCTCATAACCTCGCTTTGTTACGACAGGTTGGGAGCGGTTTCATATTTTGAGAGCATTATACAGGTCAATATTTTTTTATTTTACGTTAGTAGCTATGTATGCTTAGACCTCGGGTGCTCCCCACGAGTCCCTCACTTAGTTTATTTTGAAATTGGAATCACATGCTAAACGAGTGAAATGTTAATTAAAGTAAAACTGGACTAACAATATTATATAGGTTGTTTCATTGCACTTCCACACCTAACTCTCGGATCAGACCGATTTTACTATGGGTAACCCATAAATCCAGGCCGGGGCCTTACACCTACAAACTTTAAAATAGATTAAAATTAATTAAATAAACCACCCCTTGAAAAATACATGTAACTAATTTTAATTTAACAAAACAAACAAAAGTAGTATAATGTTAGATCATAATTTTAATCACAAGATAAGATTATCTCTAGTTTAAATCTTCGGACTAAATTATATATCTATCTTTCAACCCTTTCTCAAGTGTGGTTTACTAGTTCTCAATGCATAAATAAGTGTAGTGATTAGAAATTCCTAGTCAAAGGAAATTAAACTAAAAGGAAACTATGAAACCAAATTAATTGAGTCCATGAGAGCTTCATTCATCCATTGAATAGGATGATTAGCTTACCATGATAAACATCCAAAGTATGAAGTAAACTATCAAATTCATATATAAAATAAACAAGTTTAAATAAAAGGAAAGAATGACCAAACCAATATCCTCAATTTATTCAAATATTTATTTCTTATACAATCCTAATCCTCTCACATTGATTACAAACACTCAAATTATTTCCATCTACTAAAAAAAACCAAATAATTTTCTCCAAACTAATTTTCTCTCTCTATAATTTTCTGCAACAAGATTAATCTCTAAAATTTCTCCTCCAAAGATGATGCTTGAGTCTTCATATTATAGCTAGATGCATGGGGTTGGGGGTATATTTGGAATGGTAAATACTATGGGATTAAATAGGATGAGGCTTGGAACTAATGTGAGGGTATTTTTGGTATTACACACATGGACAAGTATGTTTTGAGGTATGTAATATTCTATAAACATGAATAAGAATAATATATATGAATATTATTAGTTATTATAGGATCTTTAATTTCTTCATGCAATCACCACATAAAATTGACTACAAACAGTTATGAAAAAATAACTTTGTCCATTGTTTATGTGTTTGTTGTTGTTTATGTATCCTATGAATGACTCCTAAAATCTCTTTAGTTCTTCCTTCAAAAATATCCAGGACCGTCCTTAGAAAACAACCCCAAAATTTAAAAATAGAGTAATTTGGAAATTCAAAATTTTCCCTTCCTAGCCTAGATATATTTGTGTTTTTTTTGAGTGAACCATTTGGTGGAGAATAGATCACTATATATGATGTGCAATGGGACCCAAATTCCCTCGGTGTCTCATCATTTACTTTCCACAAAATTAACCTAAGGGGGACACATGGATTCTAAGAGTCACGTGTCTCTTGGAATATTTTCTACGACTAAATTTCAATAATTTATAATCAAATTGGTCACCTTATATGGACCACATTAATAGGAGCAACAATTTATTTAATTTATAATTACAAAATTTGGCCGAAGTTTGTAATTAGGAAATAATTAAATAATAGTTCCAACAGTCTCCCACTTGGTCCTAATAAGGTTATACATAATGATTTGATTAACATAAGTTGCGCCCGTGTCTTAGAACAATCATCAAGTTCCTTAACTAAATACTTCATTAGTGTGAGTCATGGTGGTTCCATACTAATTCAAGAGCATGGTTCATTCCATGTACCATGCCACTAATGTCATACTTAATAAGGATAAATATGTGAGTTATCATAATGGTCTCATAATATCTTTTATAAAAGACTATTTCTGTCATAGTTACTCATTTATATGCATGTATATAATAAAGACAGTAATTTAGAATTCAGAAACTTTTTATAAATACAAAAAGTTGTGCCAAATAACTAAGCAAATAGTAATTACACAATAAACTATTCAAGACCCATCTTTTTAGTATGTTGCAAAATATCTTTGGAGATAGCTCTTTCGTTACAGGATCTGCTATGTTAACACTAGTACTAATGTTTTCAATTGACGCAGTTTTTTATGAACTTTTTTGATAGATAAATAGTTAATCTCAATATGCTTAGCTGCTTTACAATATCTATAATTTTTTGAAAAGAAGACTGCTGCGATATTATCACAATAAATTATTAGCGGCTTAGATACTAAACCCATAATAATAAGTCCCGAAATAAAATTTCACAGCCACAATCCATGATTCTTAGCTTCAAAACAAGCCACAAACTCAGCTTCCATAGTGGAAGAAGCAATGACACTCTGCTTAGAACTTTCCCACAAAATGGCCCCTTTTGACAGAAGGTAAACATACCCCGAAGTACTCTTTCAACTATCAAGTCGTCCTCTAAAATATGAGTCTGAATAACCAACCACTAGAAGGTGATCGAATCTCCTATAAGTGAGAATGTAGTCTTTGGTCCCTTGCAAGTACCTTAACACTTTCTTTGCCGCCTTCTAATGAAAGTCACCCGGATTTCTTTAATATCTGCCTAGCATCCTAATAAGAAAAACTAATATATGGTCTAGTACAAACCTGTGCATATAATAAACTCCCTATAAGAGAAGCATAAGACACACCTTTCATGTGATCCCTTTCCAATTCAATTTGTGGACATTGACTTAAGCTGAATTTCTCACCTTTTTTAATTGGAACATTAATGGAATTACAATTTTGCATGCGAAACCCTTGTAAAACTTTATTAATGTAAGCCTTCTGAAACAATCTTATCAATCCACGTGATCGATCACAATAGTCTCATTATGTGGTTCATTCATTTGTTCTCCGTTGTTAATCGGATCAATAATCGTCTCAATAACGTCATTATGGATAATAGGAACATTATGAACTCATTAGAAAAATTGTGATTATCCTGAATTCTTGGAAGAGTAATATTTTCCTTGATTTATTGAATAATCGCATTCCTAACTTCATTACTCCCACTAACTTCCTATGTTCAATGAATTTAACATTTTTGATTTCAATAATTCTTGTTGTATGGTAAGGACAATCGAATTTATACCCTTTGGATTTTTCTGGATACCTCCAAAAAATAACAAGTTAATGTTCTAGGATCCAATTTCTTTTCACGTGGATTGTAAATTCTTGTTGCTATATGCATCCCTAAACAAGAAAATAGTTTAAAGAGGGTTTTCACCCCCTTCCAAACTTCAAAAAGAGTCTTTGGAACTGCCTTATTAGGAACCCTATTTAAGATATGTGCAACATTCATGAGAGCATGCATCCACAAAAACACAGATAAATTAGTTCTACTTACCATACTCCTAACCATTTCAATAAGAGTACGATTGCGCCTTTTAGCTACACCATTCTTCCAAGGTGAACATGGCATTGTGTATTGCGCATAGATATCTAAACGCTCAAGGATTTTAGCAAAGGGACTAGGGCGTTGCCCTGAATCATAACATTTTCCATAAAACTCACCACCTCTATCCGATCTAATAGATTTCACCTTTTTTACTAATTGTCGTTCTACTTTTGTAATATAGACTTTAACTGCATTAACAGATTGAGATTTATCATTCAATAGATACAATGTACAATATCGTGAAAAATCATCTATAAAAGTGATAAAGTATTTTTTCCACCAATGGTTGGAACATCAAAAGGACCACAAATGTCTGTATGTATAATTTCAAGAAGATGTGTGCTTCTTGTGGATCCTTTATTATTGTGTTTGGTATGTTTAACCTTAATTCAGTCCACACATATAATCGGGCCAATCTAGATCAGGGATAATTCCCTCTTTAATAAGCCTTTCAATTCAATCTTTGGATATGTGTCCTAATCTTTTATGACACAAGTAAGCAAAATTATCATTAAATGAACTATGTTTAGTTCTAACATTAGTATCCAGAGATAATAAGGATTCTGAAAAATTATGATCAAGATTATTTTGAAACAAACCATTTGATAAGAAACCCGAGACAAAAATATAAATATTCTTATATAAAGTAAAACCATTATCTTTAAAGTTAAAAGTGAAACCTCTTATTGAGAGTTTAGATAAGGATATTAAATTTCTGGAAACTGTCGGTACAAGAAGAGTATCTTTAAGATCCAAATAAAATTCAGATCGTAATTTTAACTAAAAACTCCTATTGCTTCAACCTTTTCTTTTGCCTGATTTTCCATGTAAAGAAAATCTTCATTTGGTTTTATTTTTCGAATTGAAAGGAATCACTGTATAGAATTTGAAACATGACAACCAGAATCAATCCACCAAGTGTTAGAAGGAACATCAATTAAGTTTGATTCGAAACAAACAAAAGCATAAGACTTACCTTTCTTTTCAAACCAAGGTTTACACTGAATGCAGTCTTTTTGAATATGCCATTTCTTATGTAGAAGTCACATGTGACTGCTTTATAATTCTTATTGTGGGAAGGACTAGATTAATTATTAGAAGGACTAGGACCTCGCTTCATGCTCTTTTTTTTTTTCTTACCATCTCCTTTATTGACCACAACATTCGTTACTTGAAATTTGGACAACTTACCACCTTGCTGCTGGATACGTGCTTCATCCTGAACAACCATGCTTTGCAATTCATTAACATTCCATTTATCTTTGATGGTATTGTAATAAATCTGAAAAGACCCATAATCAGGAGGTAAGGAGTTTAGGGCAAATTGGACTAAGAAAGAATCGTCCACTGCCATCCCTAAAGTCCTCAGTTTAGCAGCAATGTTGGTCATCTCAATAATGTGTTCGTTTATAGTTCGAGTGCCATCGAACCTCATAGTGCTCAGGTCAACCATAAGTTTCCCAGCCAGGGATTTGTGAGCAGTGCGAAACCTATCCCTAATATTTTTCAGATATTGTTTTGCGTTGATTATTTCAGGTAGGGAAGTTTTCACATTTGTTGCGATGCACATTCTAATGAACATCATAGAAAGCCTGTACGATCTTGACCATGTATTGTGAAAGAGCACATCATCCTCACTGCTTTGTTCAGTAATGGCAGCGGGTTCACCAGTAAAGAGTGCTACAAGGTCCAAGACACCAAGGATGAATTCAATTTTCTCGTACCATTCCGAAAGATTAGTTTCGTCAAATTTTGAAAAGGTTGAGGCTTGAGAAAACAGGTTAAGAGGTGCTAGAAAATGCTCACTCTAATTAAAAAAACACACATAACTGAAATTTACAAGGAAATGAATATATATGATTGTCAAAATTTAATGGAAGAATAATAATAAATCATGTCACACTATTTTTTAATCTATCATAATTTGCCCTCTAGGACTCGTTTGGTTCGAGGTTTGGAAAGGGAATTTAGGATTCCTGGAATTTAGAATTCTCCTCATCTAGAATTACAATGTTTGGTTGGAAATTTTGGGGGAACTTAGAATTCCTAGATTTAAAATTCCCATAAAATTGGAATTCTCCTTTCCCCTCTAAAATGGGGAGAATCCTATATTCCAAGGATTTCTAGCTTACTTTTGTGGTGAGACAAAAATACCATCTCACATAAACTCTCACACATAATGTCTCTCTTTCTCTCTCTCTCTCTCACACACACACACACACACACACACACACGCTCTCTCTCTCTCTCTCTCTCTCTCTCATACGCACACACACACTCTCTCTCTCTCTCTCTCACTATATATATATATATATATATATATATATATATATATATATATCACTTTCACTCTCTCTCTTTCTCTCTCTCCCACTCTCTCTCTCTCTCTCACACACACACACACATACACACACACTCTCTCTCTCTCTCTCTCTCTATACATATATATATATATATCTTTCACTCTCTCTTTCTCTCTCTCCCTCTCTCTCTCTCACACACACACACGCTATCTCTCTCACACACACATAAACATATACACTCTCTCTCACAGACATACACACACACTCTCTCTCTCTTTCTCTTTCCACATACACACACACACACACATACACATAATCTCTCTCTCACGCACACTCTCTCTAACACATACATACACACACAAAAACACACAAAAACACACATACTCTCTCTCTCTCTCACACACACACATACATACACACACACACACACACACACACACTCAACCACACATAACCACGCACACACACACTCACCACACACTTGCATGCACACACTCAAATCAAGTAGAATGGTATTTTTGTTAAATGATATTTATTCTTAATATTGGAAAGTAATTTAGATGTTGGGAAAAAAAAAATTCGTCTTGGAACCAAACAATGAAAAGGAATTCAAGATTTCAGGAACTTAGAATTTCTGGAATTAAGGATTCCCATTCCTTTTCCAAACCTCGAACCAAACAAGCCCTTAATGTTTATTAAATCACAAAACCATAAAAGCAGAATCTGTATTGGATGCCTAACAAAGAAAATTATAATTTAACAAATGCATTATTTGATAATTTAATATTCAATCAATAATTTTAAGTGATATTGTAGCCTATTCGCCGCATTATTAATAATAAATTTTAGAATAAATAATAGTTTTGATATTCCACTTTACTAGTCGTTGGCCAATGTTTGGCACGAGACGCGTTAAAACATGAATATCAATAATATTCAATAATTTGATTCATTGGCCTGTGTTTGGCATGGGACTCATCTAAATATGAATAAAAAAATGTAATATTCAATGTTATGATACGTTGGCCTGTGTTGGGCACGAGACTCATAAAAAATATGAATATTAAAATTTACACAAGTCTAATATCCTACCATACGAAATATGTTGGCCTGTGTTTGGCGCGAATATTCAACTAAAATAGGACCATTAGAACAAGGTTTAAAACGGTTCTAGATGTAACATTAATGAAATATGGAAAACATAATTTTTTTGCCAAAAACGAAAAAATGAGTTAGCATCATGAAACTGTAGAAAATTACTGTAGAATCTCAAAACGTTCGACAGAATTTAAAAATAATTTTCTGGAGTGAGATATACCCCTCGAGATTATTACTATAAATGGAAAAATTAGAGTTTTGAAGGCCTAAAAGATCTCGGATAGCCGAAAAATAATTTACATCTTGACCAAAGGTCATGAAAATTTGTCTCTGGCCCGTTTCCAATCAGACTATCAAATTTCATCGCATTCGGAACAAGTTCGGTGGAAAAAATACTATTAATTGCAAGCACTTTTGAAATTTATTGTTCCAGAATTGTTTGAAATTTTTAGGGTTGATAGAAAGGGATTAGAAAACCACTATAATATCATCAAAACAACATATATTGTCCCATTACATATGACAAAATTGCCAAAAAAAAATTGTCTAAAAAAATAAAAGTGCGAAATTAAACATTAATACTCGGTATATTAAGACTAATAGTTTGATTAGTCAAATCCGTAGAGGGATAACATGAGAATATTTAAACACGGCTCTGATACCATATGTAATATTATATAAACATGAATAAGAACAATATATATGAATATTATTAGTTCTTACATGATCTTTAATTTCTTCATGCAATCACCACAAACAATTATAGAAAAACACCTTTGTTCATTGCTTGTTGATGAGTTTGTTGTTGTTGATGTATCCTATGAATGACTCCTAAAAGCTCCTTAGTTCTTCCTTCAAAAAGCTCCTAAATAGTCCTTAGAAAACAACCCAGAAATATGAAAATAGGGTAATTTGAAAATTCAGAATTTTCCCTTCCTAGCCCAGATATAATTGTGTTGTTTTGAGTGAATCATTTGGTGGAGAATAGCTCACTATATATAGGGTGGAAGGGGACCCAAAATTCCCTTGGTGTCTCATCATCTACTCTCCACAAAAGTAGCCTAAGGGACTCAAATGGATTCCAAGAGTCACGTGTCTCTTGGAATATTTTCTAAGATTAAATTCCAATAATTTACAATTAAATTCGCCACCTTATATGGACCACATTAATAGGAGCAATATTTTATTTAATTTATGACCACAAAATTTGGCCGGATTTCATAATTACTAAATAGTTAAATAATAATTCCAACAAGGTAATGAATGTTGTGTTGGTGTGAGGATCATTTTAGGGAATAATAACAAAATAAAAATTAGGTTTTAGCTTTGGGTTAATGGGTTTAGGTAAGCATAGCAGAATAGGTTTGGGTTATGGGTGTTGGATATGGGTCTGGTAGGGGGTTAGAGTGGATTTTAAGGTGGGTCGCGGGTCTAGGCAGGGGTAATGGGTTATCGGGTTGTGGGTTTAGGAGGTTGGGTAATGGGTTTTTCGGGTATGGGTTTAGTCGGTAGCTTGGTGGGTTACGATAGCAGGGTCACGACCTGCTTTGGAACGTAGTATAAGGTGGTGGAGAGATTATCGGAGGATTGGTTTCGAAAGCTCAAGTGGGTGGAGGTTCGGCGAAGTGGGTTGACAGGGGTTTATGAGTGGTCCTGGCAGTCGGGTTCAGGTGCTGTAGAGTAGAGGGTGGTTGAGGTTGGAGCCTGGTGGTTGGGAGGAGTGTGGTGGTCGGCGGAGTTTGGAGGTCGGAGGTTATGGGGTGATGTATGGTGGTCACCGGGTTGGAAGGTAAGTGGTTATAAGGGTGGTAGGTAGTGTATGGGTTTTACGGCGAGTCAACTGGTGGGTGTTTGTGGCTAGTTTGCTTGGTGGTTGGCTAGAGTTCAGGTGGTAAGGGCAGTGTAGGTTCGAGCAATAAGGTGGTTTAGAGGTGGTAAGTGGTGTATGGGTGGTATAAGGTTGGTGGTAAAAAGGTTTTAAGTTCTTGGTTACGGAGGTAGGAGCGAGAAGTGATGAGAGAGATTAGAGAATAAAAAGAAGAATAAAAATCTGATTTGGGTTTTGGGTATTTTGGAAAGAGCATTGATACTCTTATGATAATACCGATTTAGTACGGGTATCTCTTTATTACATTGGTGGGATCTACAAATTTTTTTGGTAGGACTCACACTATAGTACAAGCAAATAAAGCGGTACCGGTACTATCACCCGATGTGTCTAACATTTTCCTTTTGAAAAATGTTAGGTGTGAGAGTGTATTGGGTGTGTGTGAGTGTATGGTAATAGAGTATTTGGTGAGTGGATTGTTAGGGTGTATGTAAATGTATGGTAATAGTGTGTGTGTACATATATATATATATATATATATATATACACACACACACACACACACACACACATAATAAAAAATAAAAAAAATTTAAAACTAAAACACACACATATATAAAAAAATAGATAAAGACTCGAATAGAAAAATTTTGATATAAAACAAAACACAAAAAAATAAAGAAAAGTATATTTACAACCCACACCTATATATGTACAAATAGTAACATACTATGACACGTGCACACTATATTATATTTACATAAAATAATAGAACATACAAAGTAAAAAAATAAAGATAAAAAATAAAATAAAGTAAAAGAAATAAAATGACACGAACAATTATTAAAAATAATGATAATAATACTACCACTACACCAAAAACAGAGATTTGACACACCTCGATATTAAAAATTTGGCACATTTTAAAACTGTACCAAATTCTGGTACGATTTAATGACAATCTGGCACACTTTAAAACAGTTCCAAATTTTGGCACTGTTTTAAAGTGTGACAAAATGGAGCACACTTGAATAAAATATAAAACATCCTAAAAACAAATCACTATACTCTCACTTTGGTATCCCGCCCTTTCATCCTTCTCATTCCCACTCACATGAGTCACCCCCGCTCATATCTCTCTCTCTTTACTTTGAGTTCTTTCCGATCATCTCTCTCTGGAAATCCAAGGTTAGATTTCGTTTCAGTTTTGTTATGGTTTTTTCATTTGTTGTGTGTATTCTTTATTTTTATTTATGGTTTACATTTTGATATATTTGTTCTCTCATTTGTTAATAGTTAGTTTTTTTTTTGATTAATTTTGGGTATTACATATTGATTGAAGATTCGGTGTTCATCTTTGAAGTTTTTTTATTGGTTTGGGTATTACATCGTTGTTGATATACACACTATTGCTTATATAATTTTTGGGTACTCAGTTATGATATAGACACTATTGTAGTAGCTTCATCATTTGAATTGACATATTATCTTTTCTTTGTGAAATTGTTCTGGGGATTAATGTCACAAGTGAAGTTAAGACATGTCAGCGGGACTATGCACACTTGCTGTTTGAAAAAATGGCCAAGTGAGAATTCAAATTTCTATAAGTGCACGAGTGTTATCCTGTCATTTTATTTGAAATAAATTAATATATGTTATAAAAATTTTGGAGCACATAAGGTTTTCCAAGATGGTTTTGTAAAATATTTAGGGTTTTTCAATATCTATCTGAGTATTTATACTTAGTGTATATGATTTGTTCGATTTCTCCAAAATAAACACTTTTCTCCAAAATAAACACTTTTTACTTTTATTGATTTTTTTTTTCAATGGTATAATATAAGGCTTCTCACATCTGTGGCTCATCAAAATACGAAGTTTGAGTGTTTCTTTAACCATCATTTCCTTACATAATTTGTAAATTAACATGAAGAAGGTTAAAATATTTGGAGATTTGTTTTTATCTATCATTTAATTCAATAATACTATAGCACCTTTCAACTGACATAAACTACACACTCTATGAATCAACAAGGTGTAGGTGAACACATTTAGTGTAATACCTTCCCTTTTCATTTTAGAAAAGATCTTCCAAGTCTCATTTGATTTTATGAGATTTATATTACTTATTCAAGTGCTTATTATTTTATTTCCTGTTATCTTACTGTTTCTATAATTGGTACGCAAATATGTAGTTCCATATGTCGTGTCGTATTTTTTATTTTCAAGATCTATTATACCAAAGCTTAACAAATTATTGGAATGTGTGTCCTATGTTCAACACCTTAAACACATCATCGTACTTCTTCAGTGTTTGTACTGTTGTATTGTTCAAATAAAAGATTTCAAACCACATCGTGTGCCGACTTGCCCACTAAAATGGCTATCGTTATTACAACAACAAGACAAATGTTGACAAGAGGGGTACGGGGAAGAAAAAACTCCTTCCATACTCAAAATCACTGGTGCGAGTGTTGGAAGGAAGATAGGGGATAATGATATAATTAAAGGGCTACAATTCTGAGTTACTGTTTTTGTTTTGAATATGCTAGTAGTAATTGTAGTAAATGTAATGAAGAGGTATATACCTCTTTTGGGAATACTAGGATAAGTAAGTCGTTTATTTCAATTTGACACTTCAGGGCTTTTACTTGGTGCCTAGGTATCCATTTATTATAAAGAGGTAATAACCTCAGTGTGGAGGTCATTGCCCGAGTCCGTAATGATCAAGTGAGTTATTGAGAGGGAGAGAGTAGCATGACCCGTTTTCCTGAGTTTGTGTCTAGTACTAGTAAGGATAAGGTAACACTGGCTTAACTTAATCTTATTCGAGGTAGTTTATCAGTAACTAAGATTTAACGGACTCATTCGTCTCTTATCAATTCATCAATCATTTGACGTTGATAGTCAAATCACTTAAATTTTAAAAAAATGAATTTTGGCCTTTTTGGATTTGAAACGATCTAGTTTCGGAGATTGAACCTTAGTAGATATCAGAGTCACTAGATGGGCAATGACAAAGGGGAGCCATAGAGTTTCAGGAAATCAATCAAAAATTCCTTTTTTCCTTTTTCCTTTTTTGTATTAGACTCCATTGGTGTTAGTTTAATATAAATTAGTCCTAGGAAAGTGTCCATTGTATAACTGTGAGCATTACATATGTTAAATCCACTAATTGACACACACACACACACACACACACACACACACACACACACGCGTGTATGATCATCTTTAGTATCTTCCAAATTTTATCCTATTTTGGGTATCACCAGTAACTTGTCCAGGTATGAGGCCTGCTGGGGGTCCCATGCCAAATTTCTTTATGCCAATGGTTTAGTAGGGGCGGCGTCCCGACAGTAGGCGCTCAGGAGCTGCTCCTGGGCAGGAGAGCCAATAATTTGTCCCGTTAATGCAACAACATCATGTTTTTGATATCCTTATCTGAACCCGCTTGCTTTAAAATTCTGTTTGGTTCGGTGTGAAATGTTTTTTACTCGGGTAAAAAGTAAAATGGTGAAAGTATTTTATCATATCCGGAGCTTAACGTTCTTCACTATTTTGTTCATAATCCTATAATTATGTCTATTACACTCACTTATTTACAATTTTGTAAGAAAAAAATAACTCCAAATAAATGAAAATACTTGCCACCCATGTAAAAAAGTAATTCACCCCGAGCCAAAACGGGTAGTGTGTTTTAGATTTGTTTTCACATTTGTTGTACTTTCGTGTAATGTTTGTTTGAATGAAATATGGTTCCAAGGGGGCGTGTCTATTGTTACCTACCTGGTCGTGGGATTCCAGATGCTTCCATGTCGGGTATGGGTGGAGGCATGCTTTCTGTACCGTATGATAATATGGGTATAGGCATGCAATTGCATGATGCTGGAATGTCTCATCCAATTCCAATTGGGGCTTTGGACTTTGCCCTCACAAATGCTACTCCTATAGAGCAGAGGACGGTACGCATTCACAATTATTTATCCATTTTGGGTATAAAAATGTGGTTGGGTTAATTTTTCTTTCATCAATGTTCACGGTCTTTCAAGTTCTTAAATCTGAAAAAAACTTGAATAATAGTATATGTGATATTCCCCTCTATTCTAAATAAGAGTCCTCCGTTTGGAAGTCAAGTACTTCAAAGAAAAATTTATTGTAGTGGGTGCCTGATTGCGATAGTCATTTTTTGTGTAAAATTATACTTTTTTCTCATGTGTTTCATTTGTGGCATTTATAGTATATGGGGACAACAGTCTTAAATGTGACACATGACACATGCTCCATCTTTTCTTTTATTTGTTATGGAAAAAATTCTTTACCCAATTTTTCCCTTCCGATTGTTTATGGATTGTATGGAAAAAAAATGAGGTAAAGTCTCATCATTTCCCCCCTTTTTCCCCTTCCATTTTTTAATGAAAAATGACTTGTTTATCAGTTTTTCTTTTCTTTTCTTTTATTTATTTTTAACTTTGTAATAAACCTCAACACATAGATGACCACGATCAAAACTCATTTTAATCCTATGAGATTAGTACCTTGATTTTTTCGACTCTCATTTTTGGAACAACCCGACATGGACATCAAGGCAACCCCATTCACTGGGTGATTATATTAATTGCTGGTGCTATTTTTTAACCTTTCTAATATCATCTTCATAGTTGTAAATTCATGTATTGTTATTCGTATCATAAGATTTGAGACTAAATGTAAGAACTATTCTCTTTTTAGCCAGTTCTGAATTAAGAGTCCTATATTAAAATATAGTATACAAAATATGTGTTGCATTCCCTATGATAACAATATCATTTGGAGGTGCCATATACATCCCACTTGATTTGATGAGATGTTTTGTAGAAGCATTCAAAATTAATTTAGAGGCATTTCATTATCATATTTTTTATATTTAGAATATATTTTTCACTTTGTAGTAATTAGTTTAATGGCATCATTTAGCATTTTTTCTAGTCCCACATTGATTTGGTTGCAAAATTTCACTAGAAGGGGTAAGTCACCAAATAGTATCTCTTTGAACTTTCATCCCATATGGGTTGAGTAAGAACAACAAACAATCTCTCTTCTAAACCCTGATCGGAAATAAAGCTAAAAGATCTTCAATCAAAAGGACTATAAATTTTTTATACATGACCAAACGTAATATTTCAGGTTGGGCCTAATTTTTGAGGCATATTGATGGTGGTAAGTTTGAAGTACTCTCTGGTCGAAGATCGAAAAAAATATTTGAAAATCTTTAAAGAGTGAAGTTTTCATGCGAAGCACTTAACAAATGACTATGACTAACGTTGACCAAGTAAGTTCGCGAATATGTTGCAATTTCTCACTGAAGGCGTGAAATCGCGATTTCAGTGCACTTTCGCAGCTCCAAAAGTCGCGGATTGGGGCACTAAGCTTAAAACATGACTAAACCATTGAGATTTGTTTGACTTTGGGGCAAAAAATTGTATGAATCCCATCGTAATCCCATTATTATGATAATATTAATAAGCGAGATAGACGAAGTAAGATTATATTAAACAAAATGACTTTTCATTTGCATTAGGATAAAATTCAATTGTACATTATCTTAATACGGGATGATACGACTGATACAACTACGATACGGGCAGACACGACTATAATAATGATCGATACGCTTCTGATATAATGTTGTTTTACGTTTCATCTAGGCAATCTGTTTTCTCTGTGTGATTCTATTGTATTGTTTGGTATTGTACTATTTGTATAGCTTGTAATTTGATACAAATAACTAAGATCATCTGTATACTTTGTCAGAGACATATATAATTTTATTGTTTGTGTGTGTGAATAACTAAATTGGCTTGGTATCTATAAATGCTGGGTGAAAATCTGTAACTGGAACATGAAGCAGCCGCTAAGGTAACTGGTATATTTTTGGATGTCCTCAGGAATATAAGTTAGCAGCAGCAGGGTGCTGGGCCCACAGCTGATCAACTGGCCTCAATTGTCGTTGAATGACGGGTTTTTTTCTTAAGTGAATGAAGGAACTTATAAAGTGTTTGTAAATAACAAGAATTATTAGGTGCCACTTGAAAAACTATTCTGAGTGAGTTTGTTTTTTAAGGAATTCTCTTGGGGTTTGTTTTTTATGTACTCTTTGCACTTTAGGACCCACTTGGTATCCTGCATGTCCATGCATGAATTTTCTCAAGTGTCCTTCAGATGAAATTTTGACACTTTGGGCATGAACAGTTGGACTGCTGAGCATTGGGAATGGGATTTTTAGATTTTATCTCCATTGTCAACATCTTCAGATATATTTTCCTCAGATAATCAGACTGGCTTAAAGTAGCAGTATAGCTGAGTACAAAACATTATTCCATTTGCTTGATTTCTTCCACAGATTCTTCCATTTTTTTTTTTGATTTTTATGCGGCATAGTTGAGTACAAAAGAAAATGTACACACCGATAAAGAAAACACCGTGTTAATGAGGTTAATGCATATGTAATGTGTGTTTTGATTTGATGTTAGAAGGTGATTACTTCGAAGGATTTAGTGTCTCATGTGGTTGTTCGATTGTTAGCGTCAGTGTATTTTAAGAATAGTATTAATCATTGTTGGAGGATGAGGCGCGATTCATCATATGTTTTTTGTTTTTTGTGTTTAGATTATACATTGTAGTGTAGTATATGATGGAATTTTGAGTTACAACTTTCTTCTGCCATCATGGATTGAAATTGCTACTTTATCACATTGGTTTCTATATTCGATATGTTTTAAACTTTTGAAATACTAATGCTCATATTAGCAATGGAAAATGACATTTTTGTTTGTTCAACATGCCTATAAAAATTCCGATTGTTATTGCCGCAGGTAAGATCTGCTACGCTGGACACTTGGCTTCCAGATCAGGTTGCAATTATTCAATGTGACCATCACACTGTAGTTTCTTACTTTCAGTAATTTATGTTAGACATCGTTTTATGAGTGAAGAACTTGTTGGTTAAAATTTTGTTTGATTGTTGTTTGCTTTTAGCCATGGGAAATGAGAAATCAAATAGCTACTAGGAAGCTGAGTTGCCTTGTAAATATGACAAAGTTGGGATTGAGAATTTAATTTGAGCAAAGTATGATGAAAAACCAAAATCACCTTCAAATGCGAGAGAAGAAAAGGTTCCAATTCATAATTACTGCAATGAAATTTTCCTACTTGACAGGTAGTCACACAAACATATCTTTTTCCTTATCTTCTTTTCTTTTGTCTCCCTTCTCCTTTTAGTATTTGTCACATCGAAAATATATATAGATACACTTAGTTGCATGTACTTAGATAAGTTGGATATTTCAATTTCACCTACACAGATCTGACTTAAAAACAAGCCATTAAAGGGTGAAAACCCAAACCAACCCCCAAACGGTCCCGTAAGAGGCACTAACACCTCGCATGGGACCAATGTAACCCGTAAAAACTGACCGCATAGTCACATGACATATGGTTTGAGAATACGATGATAACTTAAAAATATCTAGACTTTGGCTTAAAAACAAGCCGTTAAAGGGTAAAAACCCAAGCCAACTCCCAAATGACCCCATAAGAGGTACGAACACCACACACGGGACCAATGTAACTTGTAGGAAATGATCGTGTAGTCACGGTTCTCCTGGTTTGAGAATATGACGATAATTTAAAAATATCTAGATTAAGCTTAAAAACAAGCCATTAAAGGGTGAAAACCCAAACCAGCCCCCAAACGGTCCCGTAAGGTGCACGAGCACCTCGCACGGGACCAATGTAACTTGTAGGACCTGACCATGTAGCCACGGGTCTCCCAATTTGAGATTATGTCAGTAATTTAAAAATAATTAGATTATTCTTAAAAATATGCCGTTTGAGGGTGAAAACTCAAACTAGCCCCCAAACGGTCTAGTAAGAGGCACTAACACCTCGCACGGGGTGAATGTAACTTGTATGAACTGACCGCATAGTCACGGTACATATGATTTGAAAATACTATGATAATTTAAAAATATCTAGACTTTGGCTTAAAAACATGCCGTTAGTGGGTGAAAACCCAAACTAGACACCAAATGACCCTGTAAGAGGCACAACCACTTTGCATGGGGCCAGTGTAACTAGTAGGAATTGATCGCGTAGTTGCGGAGATCTTGGTTTGAGAATATGATGATAATTTAAAAATATCTAGATTATGCTTAAAAACAAGCCGTTAAAGGGTGAAAACCCAAACCAGCCCCCAAACGGCTCCGTTAGAGGCACAAAGACCTCGCACGGGACCAATGTAACTTATAGGAACTGACCGTGTAGCCACGGGTCTCCCGGTTTCAGAATATGATGATAATTTTAAAATATTTAGATTATTCTTAAAACATGCCGTTTGAGGGTGAAAACTCAAATCGGCCCCTAAACGGCCCCATAAAAGCACTAGCACGTCGCACGGGGTCAATGTAACTCGTAGGAACTGACCGTGTAGTCACGGGACATGATTTGAGAATATGATGATAATTTAAAATAACTAGACTTTGGCTTAAAAACATGTGTTTAAAGGGTGAAAATCCAAACCAACTCCCAAACGGCCCCGTAAGAGGCATTAACACCTCATACGAGACCAATGTAACTTGTAGGAACTGACCGTATAGTCACGGTTCTCCCGGTTTGAGAATATGGTGATAATTTAAAAATATCTAGATTAGGCTTAAAAACAAGCCGTTAAAGGGTGAAACCCCAAACCAACCCCCAAACGGTCTTGTAAGACGCACGAACACCTCGCATGGGGCCAATGTAACTTGTAGGAATTGACCGTCTAGTCACGAGTCTCTCTATTTGAGATTATGACGATAATTTAAAAATAATTAGATTATTCTTAAAAACATGCCGTTTGAGGGTGAAAACTCAAACTAGCCCCTAAACGGTCCAATAAGAGGCACTAACACCTCGCACGAAGTGAATGTAACTTGTAGGAACTGACCGCATAGTCACGGGACATATGATTTTAAAATACTATGATAATTTGAAAATATCTAAACTTTGAATTAAAAACACGCCGTTAATGGGTGAAAATCCAAATTAGACACCAAATGGCTCCGTAAGAAGCACGAATACCTCGCACGGGGCCAATGCAACTCCTTGGAATTGATCACATAGTTGCGAGTATCTCAGTTTGGGAATGTGATGATAATTTGAAAATATCTAGATTAGACTTAAGAACCAGCCGTTAAAGGGTGAAAACCCAAACAAGACCCCAAACGGCTCTGTAAAAGGCACGAACACCTCGCACGGGACCAATGTAACTTATAGGAACTGACCGTGTAGTCACGGGTCTCTGTGACAACCCGCCTACTAAAATAAGAGGTGGCCAGCCTGATACTCCAATAATCACAGGAATCATAGATGGTCCATTCTTAGCATCACTGTCGATTAAAATAATAGTACGAGATAACCACCAATTATTTTAGAAAACGGACTGTCAAATTTAAATTTTGTAAGTAAAAGAAAAACACTTAGACAATCCCATTTGTAAAATCGGTGGATACCAAAAATTAACGAGTAACAGAATACAATATGCATAAATCAATAACAGAATAAGCTGTCGGTTAACAGACAAATACAAACAGGTTACACCGAGTATTATAATTTAAATATCACAGTAATATAAATGAGTACAATGCATGGGCAACACGCCCGAATAAATATAGTGAACATAACTAGAATACAATGGGAAGAAGCGTCTCTAACAAATATCCTACAACACCCGCAAAATGCTATAACTCCAGTACCACGGGAATGGAAAGGTCAATACGGGCGTCCTTGCGGAGGAGCACCTAAACGGACAAAGAGTTGCATGCAAAACAAAGAAATATAGACGGGTCAGGGACCGGTCTGATATGATTACCATGTGACTAAAATGCATGACAGTTAAGTGCGTAATTATCTCTCACAATATAACATAAAGGTTCTCACCTCTCATTCTAAAAGCACAACCTAGCGCAATATCAATGATGATGCTCAAAGATCATATAAGAATGTGGGAACTCGTCTAAATATACTCAAGGAGACATCATTACAATTATTCACAATCTAAGTACACAATTCCTTTTCTCATTAGGAAATACATATGTGGCAATTCATTTGATCAAATGTTTACCAATTAGATTTTATTTCATAACTTTCTTTACAAAGTCTATTTCCCTTCTTCCATCCAGGAAATGTATTTAAAGCAGGTTTATTATCATAAAAATGCTTTTTCATATCATAACTTCTTATTTCCTTTCTTCCATCCAGGAAATATATTTAACTTCCCATTTCCCTTATTCCATCCAGGAAATGTATTTAAAGCAAATTTATTATCATAAATTGCTTTATCATCAATAATGTCCCACATTATTATGAATAGTTATATTTTATCTCATATAACATATCTAAGACCGCCCATCCGGGTTTCCCCACTGTGCGCGCCCCTAAATGGCTATCAACTTCCAGGGCCTATCACCAAGACAACCTGGGATCCTACAACGCAAGACATAGGGAAGCGGCCATATGCCCGCGGGAGAGTCATAACCACACCCAGAATTACCTCACCAGCGCAGAAACATACAATAATCACTCATATGGCCTCGGACTATATCCACCCTGCATTCATTAGCCAGGGGGATTCACCTCACGCGCACAACTTCCCTTATGATAGCGATTTAGAGAGGTGTGTTTAAATAAATTAAGATTTATGAAAATCATTTTTTCATTTTGAAATCATTCACTTTTACATTCTCAAAACCATTTATTTTCAATGATGAAAAACCAATTTTAGAATGTGCATTTCTTATGCTTAAAGTCATATTGTATTAATGACCCAAGACCCGAAGTGCCAATATCCTCAACTAGTCTCCAAGAGTCCACAACGATATCCTAAGTCATCAAAGTGAGTCTCCCTCAATAATTATCTCCTAAAAGTCCCAACATTATCATTCGGCCTTCAATTAATTGTAGGTTAACTTCCTAGATCATACGGAACATTAACCTCTATAAACTAACCCTTGGGATAAGCCCAATTATCCCCATACTAGCCTAGGACAATTGCCTACCCAATACATACCTCTAAAACTCTTCATTACTTCCCAAAGGAAGGTCCCTAAACCTCGAACCTAAAAGAAAAGGGGCTAAAACAGAACTAGAAAAATCTCACAAAAACAGGGCATCCGAATCGATTCGCCACTGATTTCGAATCGATTCACCCCAAAAGGGAATCGATTCGGTGAGTAAAACCAACATTCTGCCTCAATCGAATTGATTCTGCCCCAACTCGAATTGATTCGATTTACTTAGACCTGTAACCTTCCTCTTATCCGAATCGATTCGCCCCTAGGGCCGAATCGATTTGGCCCTGTAAATTTGCCCAATTTGGGCTACGGGATGTATAAACCGTAAAATCCCAAAACCCCAAATATTTCATTTTCTCCAACATCAACAACAGCTAAATCTACCAAATGATTCCTACACAATCACTAACTAATTTATCTTCCTCAAATCAAATTAAACTACAAGATTAAGGGTTAAAACACCAAAATCATCAAAAACCTATTTATGGTTTAAATCTCCAAAAACTAACTATACATGCAATTTATCACATTACATCAATATCTAGGAAGTAAGAAACTTGCCTCAAGTTTGTAGTCTCGAATTCTCCTTCGGTAGCAACGATTTCCAGCTCCAATCTTCCATTTTTCTCTCTTTTCTCCCATTTCTCCCAACTCTCCCTTCTCTCTCTCTCTCTCTCTCTCTCTCTCTCTCTCAGCTTATAACTCAAGATAAGGGAAATAAAAGGGTTGGGAGACTTAAACGGGTCTTAAACATAAATTCCCCTCTTTTAAATGTTAATACACCATTAAAATGACTCGTAACCACTTAATTGAGTCATAACCTGTCAAAAGTGCTCAAAATCAAAAATACAACTTGACACTTATTTTGACTATCTCGACTATTCTAAAACCAACCGCACCCCCTATTTTGGCATTCAGAGTAACGTACAATTTTTTGTGTTCCAAATTCATTTCAATTTATTAATTATACTACAACTTACATATAAGTTATAACCGTCGTTTAAAATACAACGACGCAATAAATCACAATATAATGCTATTTACCTTCTCATAACGGTAAATAGGCAAAACACGGTAAATATTACCCCTTAACTCACGGGAAATAATATTTACTCCAACTTCCTCTATTTTATAAAATTAGCCCATCAGGCAAAAATAATATAAAATAGTCGCTCAAAAGTCTGGGTTGTTACATACTCCCCCTCTTGTAAGGGAATTTTGCCCTCATAATTCAGGCGTACCCTATAATCATATAATAGGTATATTATTCTAAACTATCGTTCTATCATCCTTAATAAACTCCTCATTATTGTCGCGTCCCCATTGGACTTGGACCAAGGTCGTCACTATCGATCTTAGTCTACATATTTCATGCTCTAAAATAGCATCAATTCGCTCCTCAAGAACCATCGATCCTACCTTTCTACGATGAAAAGAAAAATGCGTACATAACTCGGCACAATTTGCCATTCCTCCTGAATCGCATTATACCCCTCTTAGGGAATACCTCGTTAAAACTAACTCACTACCTCCCATACTACGTGACCTCTATTCGAGTCGGCGTAGCCCTTCAAAGTACGCGACTCCATGAACCATATTATTTAAGAAATATCCTTGGACTACTCAAGTCTAAGGAATTTATTGTTCGCTGGTTCCATCCAATGAGCGGGTGAATTACTTAGCCGGCTACACAAGGCCACCCACGGTGCCATACATGTAGAAAAATGACCCACAATTATTGTACGGAATTTCGATCCATAAAATCTACTGCTCCCATCCTTCCTTTAAGCCTAAGGCACACCTTCGAAGTATGCCTCCCGATAATATGTTAACCTTCTCCATTCATTCGTCCACTTTAGGGTGGTAGGATATACCCCATTTCCATATGGTTCCCATTTCTTTTTGGAAACTTTACCGAAACCTTGACACAAAAATCTAGTCTCGGTCCAACACTATATTGATAGGCACCTTATACAGTCCCATAACTTCACCATAAAGAGCTGGGCGTACTCCTCCATAAACAGTCCGCCCACATTGGCTAGAAAATATCGATTTGGTCAAACAATCAACAATTTTTCTCAAATAGGGTCATGACCATTGCGGTGCCGGCAATTCAACAAAAATGTCCACGGATACCTCCTTCCTCGTTCTCCCACTAGTCTCTTCACACTAGTAGGTGAAATGGTCAATCACGGACATGAATGCTCTTACTATAAGGTCCTCCTAGTTATGCTCATTCTACTTGGCTTTCCATGCCTTCACTAATCTCTCCGACGGGTGTTTTACTTGGCGCATCTACTACCCCATTCACATTTCCTTAGCGATAGTGAATATCCAATTGATAGTCCTTTACGAACTTTAAACACCAACTCTGCCGCCAAAACAACATATTGTAACAAATTATTGCTCATAAAAGACCAAATTTCCTGCCCAGGAAGTAGTGCCTCTATCTCTTTAAGGCAAATACTACCGCTATGAACTCTACATCAAGCGTGAGATAATACTTCTCACAAGGTTTAAATTTGTGAGATGCATAAACAATGGGTCCATGCTCAAGTATTAATACTTCCCGTTCCTGGCAGAGACTTATTCGTTAAATCCACTCTCGATCTTAACAACACGAGTGCAGGAGTAAAAGTCAACTCATCCTTTTAACTCCCCAAAAGTTAGTTTACCGACGTAACACTCTATCTAAAAGAGGCCTCACCTCTTTTGGCCTAACATTCCGAATCACTCGAGACCCCATATTCCTTGTTTCTAGGGACCTAATCCCTCTTAGAGTTAACCCACAAACCTATTCGTGGTTAACTCCTTACCGCCTTCCTAAAATAACGTCACATGCCTTAAGGTCCTTACGTCCTAATAATACTAAGGTCGATATATATCCTAATCAAGTCGTATAAGTATTATACTAATTATATCACTAGTGTACAAGACCTTTCCCAACTTTCGACATTCGCTCGGGTCATGCGTGGGACGTCTCGCAAAGCAAAATCCAAACAAGGAACCCTCCCATTACACTACTACCTTGCATCGTCGGTCATCAAGATATAACGGTCTAAGACACATGATCGGGACCACTAAAATTCTAAGTCGTAACCCTACTAATGCTATTTCACTTCTATGTCTTACTATTTCAAATAATTGAAAATTTCAACTAATCAAACGCTTACTTTTTGTAAGGTGCTACAAATGTTTCATCCCAATATACACACATATATCTTTTTAAATGGCCTTCTTATCAAGGCATAACCATAAGTCTCAATGCGACTTTCGTAACTAGGTCTCCCTCACATCGATCATAGGAGAGAACTATTCACAGTGCTTCTATATCGCACTTTAATAGCCCTTTAATCACTCAATCACGTGATTCTCGGCTAAACCTTCCAACCCAGCACTCTACCGACAGAAAGAAAGAAAAGAAAGAAAGAAAAAAGATACAGCATCTCTCCACTTCCAACGTCGTTAAGGTTCACGCGTGGAGCGTCTCGCAAAGCGAAATCCAAATAAGGAACCCCTCCTATGCATTATTACTTAACTTTATTGGTCGTGGAGATTAGGCAACATCATACATGCAAAATGAATGAAATAGAATAAAAAAAAGAAAATTCTTGCATACCTTAAACCATCTCTATAAAGTCTCAACCCTGTATCCAGGTGCGATATTATAGAATAACGAGTTCCATTTTGGAACTACAAATACGATAGCCTCGCAATTTATTCGCTTTCCATCGCTCCAACCAAACCAAGAATATTCTCACTCGTATAACACATATAATACGAGTAGCACATACCACACATATACTTTTAAAATATCATCACTCTCCTCATAATGAGTGAAGGAAAAATATAGACCTCCTTACTATAGAAGCCATGAAGATATACTCACTATAATATCATCGATAATACCACAAGCTCGATTCACACACCCGAATCTAGGGATAATAAAATATTACTCCATCTTATCATAAAGAATGCACCACCCACTACTAAGGTGGAATTCCCGCCAACATTCTTGCCAATCACCCCGAGCCAACACTAATGGTTCCCAGACATCATACTCGAGTCTTATCCGAACCAAATTACTTCCATCAACGCCCCAACTAGGCACCCTATTCTTGCCCTTGTTCTCCAATCGACAAGGTCAAAGTGCGTGGTTCTATATTCCACGTCAAAACCATTTGTCCTTCTCTAGCTACCCTGGCGATTATCCGCGTAGTTCCCCTAACTTCCTCAACTAAAGATAACATGCTACTGGCCTCCCCTGCCTTAGTTCAATGAGTCTTCCCTAGGTGGATGTCCACCAATGGGGTTTCATGAACACTACTTCTCCGGAAGTGTTAACAACACTTATTTGTGAGCCTATCATTCCACTGAAGGGCTCTTTCTTCCTTGTACCTACCTTATTTCGGTGCACGGTTTCCTTACCCGTACCACTCTTTATTCACGGTGGGCCTCTGACCGAACCTCGTGTGAATATTTGAGAATCCACCTCCTCATCATTCTTGATGTCCCAGAGAAACTCGATGTTAAAAATATCTAATGGGTTTCTCCATGGGCAAAACCTCCAACTCCCCCAAAATGTGGTGACTACCATTTCCGCCATTTCAACATTACCCCAACGGATGAAAGATTTTCCTCAATATTTCTCACCTGGGCACTTCTATACCCTTCTCTAGACCAAAGCTCCTAGGCCTTACATTTCCTCCGAACGAGATTTAACTTCCTCTTTCTGACTTAACTACAATATGTGGTCCTTGCCAAGGACATTTCAACTTCAAATTAACGTCGCTAGGGATTACAAACTTAGTACCACTCTCTGATTCTAGCGGTATATGGGAAAACTATGTCTACTGTACTCAGTAGTCGCAGTAGCAATATAAGAAAATGCCACAAAGGGAGTGACCTCCAAAGCGGCCCTCATCCCCGACTACAGCTTACAGTTCTTAGTAATCCCATCTCATAATTCCTTCACAACGACCTTCCCTGACGCCCTTCTTCAATCGACCTACGAATCTCACACGAGCGTGCAAAAGATTCTCTAAATTCCTACCCTACAGAAGGAGAGCAAAACCTCATAAGAGGAAATCAACGTCCTTAATCCTAAAGCTCTACATCAAATCAAAAAGTAACGCTGAAGGCGTAGTACGTCCGCACAGATTCTTAAGGACTCTAGAACCTGATGCTCTGATACCATCTGTGACAACCCGCCTACTAAAATAAGAGGTGGCCAGCCCGATACTCCAATAATCACAGGAATCATAGATGGTCCATTCTTAGCATCACTGTCGATTAAAATAATAGTACGAGATAATCACCAATTATTTTAGAAAACGAATTGTCAAATTTAAATTTTGTAAGTAAAAGAAAAACACTTAGACAATCCAATTTGTAAAAACGGTGGATACCAAAAATCAATGAGTAATAGAATACAATATGCATAAATCAATAACCGAATAAGCTGTCGGTTAACAGACAAATACAAACAGGTTACACTGAGTATTATAATTTAAATATCACAGTAATATAAATGAGTACAATCCATGGGCAACACGCCCGAATAAATATACTGAACACAACTAGAGTATAATGGGAAGAAGCGTCTCTAACAAATATCCTACAACACCTGCAAAATGCTATAACTCCAGGACCACGGGAATGGAAAGGTCAATACGGGCGTCCTTGCGGAGGAGCACCTGAACGAACAAAGAGTTGCATACAAAACAAAGAAATATAGATGGGTCAGGGCCCGGTTTGATATGATTACCATGTGACTAAAATGTATGACAGTTAAGTGCGTAATTATCTCTCTCAATATAACATAAAGGTTCTCACCTCTCATTCTAAAAGCACAACCTAGCGCAATATCAATGATGATGCTCAAAGATCATATAAGCATGGGAGAACTCGTCTACGTATACTCAAGGAGACATCATTACAATTATTCACAATCAAAATACACAATTCCTTTTCTCATTAGGAAATACATATGTGGCATTTCATTTTATCAAATGTTTACCAATTAGATTTTATTTCATAACTTTCTTTACGAAGTCTATTTCCTTTCTTCCATCCAGGAAATGTCTTTAAAGCAGGTTTATTGTCATAAAAATTCTTTTTCATATCATAACTTCTTATTTCCTTTCTTCCATCCAGGAAATATATTTAACTTCCCATTTCCTTCTTCCATCCAGGAAATGTATTTAAAGCAAATTTATTAGCATAAATTGCTTTATCATCAATAATGTCCCACATTATTAAGAATAGTTATATTTTATCTCATATAACGTATCTAAGACCGCCCATACGGGTTTCCCCACTGTGCGCCCCCCTAAATGGCTATCATCTTCCAGGGCCTATCACCAAGACAACCTGGGATCCTACAATGCAAGACATCGGGAAGCTGCCATATGCCTGCGGAAGAGTCATAACCACACCCAAAATTACCTCACCAGCTCATAAACATACAATAATCGCTCATATGGACTAGGACTATATCCACCCTGCATTCATTAGCCAGGGGACTTCACCTCTAGCGCACAACTTCCCTTATGATAGAGATTTAGAGAGGTGTGTTTACATAATTTAAGATTTATGAAAATCATTTTTCCATTTTGAAACTTTTACATTCTCAAAACCATTTATTTTCAATGATGAAAAACCAATTTTAGAATGTGCATTTCTTTTGCTTAAAGTCTTATTGTATTAATAACCTAAGACCCAAAGTGCCAATATCCTCAACTAGTCTCCAAGAGTCCACAATGATATCCTAAGTCATCAAAGTGAGTCTCCCTCAGTAATTGTCTCCCAAAAGTCCCAACGTTATCATTCGGCCTTCAATTAATTGTAGGTTAACTTGCTAGATCATACGGAACATTAACCTCTAAAAACTAACCCTTGGGATAAGCCTAATTATCCCCATACTAGCCTAGGACAATTGCCTACCCAATGCATACCTCTAAAACTCTTCATTACTTCCCAAAGGAAGGTCCCTAAACCTCGAACCTAAAAGAAAAAGGGCTAAAACAAAACTAAAAAAATCTCACAAAAACAGGGAATACGAATCGATTCATCCCTGATTTCGAATAGATTCACCCCAAAAGCGAATCGATTCGGTGAGTAAAACCAACATTCTGCCTCAGCCGAATCGATTCGGCCCCAACTCGAATCGATTCGGTTTACCCAGACCTGTAACCTTCCCCTTACCCATATCCATTCGCCCTTATGGCCGAATCGATTCGGCCCTGCAGCCCAATTTGGGCTATGGGTTGTATAAACCCTAAAATCCCAAAACCCCAAATCTTTCATTTTCTCCAACATCAACAACAACTAATTCTACCAAATGATTCCTACACAATCACTAACTAATTTATCTTCCTCAAATCAATTTAAACTACAAGATTAAGGGTTGAAACATCAAAATCATCAAAAACCAATATATAGTTTAAATCTCCAAAAACTAACTATACATGCCATTTATCACATTAAATCAATATCTAGCAAGTAAGAAACTTGCCTCAAGTTTTTAGTCTCGAATTCTCCTTCGGTAGCAACGATTTCCAGCTCCAATCTTCCATTTTTCTCTCTTTTCTCCCATTTCTCCCAACTCTCTCTTCTCTCTCTCTCTCTCTCTCTCTCTCTCTCTTGGCTTATAACTCAAAATAAGGGAAATAAAAGGGTTGGGAGACTTAAACGGGTCTTAAACATAAATTCCCCTCTTTTAAATGTTAATACACCATTAAAATGACTCGTAACCACTTAATTGAGTCATAACCTGTCAAGAGTGCACAAAACTCAAAAATACAACTTGGCACTTATTTTGACTATCTCGACTATTCTAAAACCAACCGCACCCCCTATTTTGGCATTTGGAGTAACGTACAAATTTTTGTGTTCCAAATTCATTTCAATTTATTAATTATAATACAACTTACATATAAGTTATAACCGTCGTTTAAAATACAACAACGCAATAAATCACAATATAATGCTATTTACCTTCTCATAACGGTAAATAGGCAAAACACGATAAATATTACCCCTTAACTCACGGGAAATAATATTTACTCCAACTTCCTCTATTTTATAAAATTAGCCCATCAGGCAAAAATAATATAAAATAGTCGCTCAAAAGTCTGGGTTGTTACAGTCTCCTGATTTGAGAATATGATGATAATTTTAAAATATTTGGATTATTCTTAAAAACATGCCGCTTGAGGGTGGAAACTTAAAACAACCCCCAAACGGCTCCGTAAAAGGCACTAACATCTCGCACGGGGCCAATGTAACTCGTAGGAACTGACCGTGTAGTCACGAGAAATATGGTTTGAGAATACGATGATAATTTAAAAATATCTAGACTTTGGCTTAAAAACATGCCGTTAGTGGGTGAAAACCTAAACTAGACCCCAAATGCCCCCGTAAGAGGCACGAACACCTCGTACATGGTCAATGTAAGTCGTAAGAATTGACTGTGTAGTCACGGGTCTCTCGATTTGAGAATATTACGATAATTTGGAAATATCTAGATTAGGCTTAAAACACAAGCCATTAAAGGGTAAAAACCCAAACCAACCCCCAAATGGCCCCGTAAGAGGCACGAACGCCTCGTACGTGACCAATGTAACTTCTAGGAATTGACCGCGTTGTCACGGGTCTCTCGGTTTGAGAATATGACGATAATTTGAAAATATCAAGATTAGGCTTAAAAACAAGACGTTAAAGGGTGAAAACTTGAACCAGTCCTCAAACGGCCCCGTAAGTGGCACTAACACCTCGCATGAGACTAATGTAACTCGTAGGAGATGACCACGTAGTTATAAAAATTTCAATTTGAGAATACAATAATAATTTTAATTCGTATATGAAAATTTTTAGCTTGAATAAGATTTTTTTTAAAAATTACTCGGTTACTAATATCATCTCCTTTTTGTATCTTATTTTTTTTTGTAGGATAACATTTTGTCGCTAGCTTTTATCCACGTGGAACACACGAAGTCAATGGTTTATAAAAAGGGGATTATTTTCTTAGTGTCGTTAATATTCATGATTCTATTTTTTTGTGTTATGGCCGTGCGGGCTTTTGTAATTTTATTGTTAGATTTTATGGCAGTCCGGGCTTTTGTAATTTTATTATTATATTTTATGGTCGTGCGGGCTTTACATTATGCAGGTATTATATTAGCAGGTTTTAGAATGTCCATAAAATAGAGGAAACTGTGTCCAATTTTTTTGGTTTGTGAACTATTAATACCACTACACAAAAATGGAAAAATTGGCACCCTTTCAGCGGCTAGCCTTATCACGGTCAATGACCGTGACAAAGGCTTTTCACAGTCATTGATCGTGACAAGTCCATGACAACTGTACTTATCACGGACTTGTCACGGTCAATGATCGTGACAATTCTATAGTTCAAAACCGTGCCAGATTTGATCTGACACAGTTTTAAATCGTGTCAGATTGCTATTTTTGGTGTAGTGTACACACACACTGGGACAATATTTGGAATACAACTCGAGATGGTCTAGGTTTAGGTTTTGGGCTTGGGTATTTAGTACGGCACTAGATTTAGGTATATCTGACTGCATCAATATCGTATTTGCCTTGATTTAATGGGTTGGATACCACAAATGCAAATTGACGTGCAAGATGAGTAAATAGGCACATAAGTGCAATTTTATCGAGAACTAGCAACTAAAATACGTTTATGTAGGGTATAATTTTAACACTTTTGGGTTCTTATCACACCACCCCCAAACAGAACATTTCTAGTTCTCGAGCAAAAATTGAGAGAAAGATATATTAGAAACCAAAAGTGTGCCACTTTCGCAGGCAATTGCGATTGCACTTAGTTTGTACGACATGCCGTTAAACCTATATATTACCCTACATGACGGGTGTTGTCTTGTGAGGGTTTGTTGTGAATATACCCACAAAACTCAAAAATTATATTGAAAATGAGTTATTGAAAGACAGTCTCTTATTAGATGATGAAAAGTTATGCAATCCACCTGTAAAGACTTCAAGGAATACATCGTTCAACATATCGGTGTATAGCATAAAATTACTTAACACCAAAGGCATAATCTTTACTAAAACCTCAGCGTGTGGTGTGTGAAACAATCTTAAATATCGCAAGAATAATTCGTAGATCTTCTTTAAAGAATCAACGCTTTGACTTCAAATCTTACTAGATATGTCTTTCTAAATCGAACTCTATGATATTTGAGTAAGTGTATATTTCTAGTTTATGAGGAGGCGAGTATATGTAAACAAGGCCAAACATGTCACACATTTATGAGAAATGATAGATATATGAAAGAAATTTGATCTCATGAAGGAATGCTAACCACTATGTTAAGAATGCCAAGTTATTCACCATATAGACTTCTTATTTTCTCGAATACCTCACCAAGGTTTAATATGGGGTTTATGTAAGTGATGGAGGGAAAATGAGATGAAGAAGATCGATGATACGATGGTAGGGTTTTTCAAAAGAGCGGGACACAATTTGAACATGTAATGTCTTCATATCACAATATTTTGATTTTATGATTTTTCTAATTTTTTTCCTTTCTCCCTTTTCTCTTATATATATATATATTTTTCTTTTTTATCGCAATGCACTTTTCTTTTCATAACACTAATGAAGACATTTTACATTTGAAAACTCAAACACTATTTTTCTAAAAAATGATGGTAGTGTTGGGAAATGATATATGGATGGTTTGGGGAATATATAAGGATAAGGGAAATATGAAAAGGTAACGGGTGAAGTAAATGGTAAGTGTATAGATGATATGAGTGAAGGTTTAGTGATTGGAACAAACTACACGACACATGTTTCTTATAACTTGAAAATGATTATATTCTCAGTGGTTATGCCAAAAATGAAGAATAATGAGACCATGAAACGACTAAGTGTGGTATTCAAAGAAAGTTGAGTCAACTTGTGACTCAGAGATTACATAAAAACCCTCAAAAAGGTGAATATTTCAGAACTCATGGTCATAAGTCTCCACAAGTGATCTTTTAAGGTTCTTTTGAGAATGTTGTTACTCTTCAACTTTTGATTGTGAACGTGATAAGAATTCATAGTGCAAGTATTCCTTAATAGGTATTATTTAATTTTATGGTAGAAAGAATAATTTCAAGTTCGAATAAGGGTATTTCGAAACTTCTAAAATAGGGATAATAGGCAAATCATGTCATAAAAAAATTGAGATAAACTACAAAAAAGAGTTAAAAATGACTTGTTTCTGATAAAATTTTCAAAAGAGGTACGATTTTGATAAATTTTCTACCCCCAATTAAAAGAGAATATCATCCTCGATGTTAAGAGTATATGTTAAAAGGGAAAGCACAAAATAGAAAAGAAAATTACCATAATTAACTGCTAATCAAATTTGTATTGCATAATGGAACCAATGGTAGAATCTAAAGACAAAGGGGATAACAAAAATATGTACAAGTCTATAAAGCATATGAAAATCATTGTGGGAAGGATGAAACACCACCCCCAAATCGTATGAGACTCATACTCCGAAACAAGACATGACGGGTTGCCTCCCGATAGAGCTAAGTTAATTGTCTCCATTCAGACCGAACGAAACTCATCGTAAATAATATAGAAACTAGATAGAACGGGGGTGCCAGAAAAGGTGTGGGTGATGGGAATTACCCCCAAACAAGACTAAAAAAGTCTCTCTTCATAAACTGGTTCAACAAGGTCAATATCTTCTATATGAGTGGGGCCTAACTCCAAGAAAGGCTTCAAATATTGACTTAAAAGAGGTTACAATCCTTGGGATTTTAAACTATGATGAAACCATAAGGAGTAAGCGACTCAATAATAAAAGGTCACGACCACCTTGCTTTCAACTTCCCGAGAAAGAGATGAAGATGGGAATTGTATAGCAATACTTTTTTTACCGGGGTGGAATTCTTCTCTCATGATGCTTTGGTCATGGATCCATTTCGTATTGTCCTTGTACATTTTGGACAAATCATATCTTTTTATATCTCCTCCAATTCGTTAAGTTGTAACTTCCTATGGACTCCCACCTCGACAATATCAAAATTAAGGGCCTTGATAGCCCAAATGCATGACGTTCTAGCTCGACAAGGAGGTGACATGGCTTGTCAAAGACCAGACGATAAGCAGATATAATAATCTGAGTCTTATACATAGTGTGATATGCCCGTAATGCATCATTCAAACATAAGGACAAGTATTACCTATTAGGATTAATGGTTTTCTCAAGAATTTTCTTGACTAGACTCGTGAACATTCATCACCGATTTAGATAAAGAAACATTTTGTTGTATGGAACAAGTAAGAGAATCAATGGTATTAGTTAAAGTGTTTAGGCCATATCGAAAAGTTTTAAAATATGAATCATTCTTGACCTCATAAGTGCTCCATAGACGTGGTGGCCCCGATCTCAAAGGCTCATTTGTTGCCTCTAAATCTTAGGAGTCAATGCATAATTCAAGAAAAAAAATTATAGGCGGTTGTGGGAGTTGAGTGCATGAACTTATCTTTATGCATGGATTAAATAATGGTTCAGGAAGCGAGAACAAAAGCATTATAAAATCTATGGACTAAACAACTTTTCTCGAGACCATGTTGTGGGAAACTATTGATGTAACCTTGGAAATGGGATCATGCTTCACAAAATTGGTCGGTTGACTTTTAACAAAAATCTTGGATGGATTGGCACATTTCATTGGTCTTTCTCATAGGATAAACTTAGACATGAACTTATTCACAAGTTGTTCTCATGTATGGATAGGATTCGGTGACAATGAATGGAGCCACATGGATGCATTACCATGTATAGAGAATGGAAACAATCGGAGATGAACATTTTATTCTTTCAGATTTTGGTTTTTGAATGTATCATAAATGGCGAGAAGTTTTATCAAGTGATTATAAGGGGATTCATGTTCAAGGACATGGAATTTGGGCAACATTCAAATAGTGGCGGGGCGAGTTTCAAATTGGATAGTGGGGTGGGCGGAAGAATGATACATGATGGTGGGTTGGCCGTTATCGGGTCAAAATAGTCCCTTAAGGCACGTTTGTCGGCCATGGTGGTGGGGTAGTGGGAGAACTTGGAGTCTCTGAAGAGGAACAACATGAATCGGGTATAGGAGGCGTAAGTTTAACGATGAGAATTCGATCACCTAAGAGGGAATTCTAAGATGGATCACTAGGGGAGCGTATTAATCGATGATCAAGTTGTTGCAAATTTGACATAAAATTAATGAAATAATTTTTTGTTTGGATTTTGTAGTTTATGAAAAAAAATTAAAAATCTTTTCGGATGATTGACAAATGGGAAAGGAAATAAAAAAATATTTTTTGATTTTTTGGGATAATTTTTTTTGGATTTATGGATGTTAAAGGAAAATTATTTTTGGAGTTTGGGGCTTTATCAAAATGAAAAATACTTTTGGATTTTTTGGAAAAAGGGGAGTGGTGGACTCGTTTTTGAAAATCGGAGGATGGATCATAAAATTGACTACCTAAAGTTTGAATTTGATATGTACAAGCAAAGGATAAGTACTAACTAACACATAGTCAATTTTTATCTTCAATACGGTGATGGGGTTGTCAAAATTTAATTAATCCGCGGGTGAGAAAAATATGGAGTCTTATACATCACCTTTTAAAAGTGTACTTCTACTTTCTTCGTGAGAGATCAAGAGACTTACTAGTTAAGTCTCACCACACCAGCGACTACAACAATTGACCGTCCGATATCATGCTGAGGAAAGCAAAAACCTGTTTTACTAGACAACCTCACTTAAAACCCAATTTCCTTAGATAAATTGTCTTAAAAAAGTCGATCGAAGAGTGGCAGGGGTGGAAAGGACTCACTAGAGTACCCTACGAGTGTCTCGTTCTGAAAGGGTCCTATGAACACTGAATCCTACTTAGCTTGCTAGTTGGTTTACTTTAATTAAGTGAGAGATTTAGGTAACAAGCAAGTGGGATAAGTGATTGAGTGGGTGATGAAATCCCAACTCATTTTTATGGTTGAGTGTAGGTCTTAGGTTGATTAAATCATCACACCATGCTAAGATAAGACAACGTGGAAATAAAAATCACATAAGAGAATAAAGGAGCACACAAAATTGACTATCTTGCGGGAGATACATGAGTGATAAATAAATGTAACTCCCATGATTTTTACACACGTGGGATGAAGATCGAGTTGAGTCGATCCGGGGGTCATACGGATCCAAAATAGAGAGGCTTCTAAATCCACTCCATGGGGGCTCTCTCTTTATTTTGTCCCGTTTCCATTTTCGCTTTTTTTTACGATTAATTATTACAAATAAATAGTGTCAAAAATGAACACAGATGAATGCTTGTCCTAATACAACCAATAAAACGAATAATAAAAATAGCAAATAAAACTATAAACGAAAATGAAATACAAGTCTTAAAACTAGTTTCTAACTTCAAGAAAGCAACAATGGCACCATTTGGTCGAATACTCCTTATATAGTCATTGTAGAAATAAATATTTTTAACCAAAATTTCCCTTCAACATACAAATATACTAAAAATATGTACAGGGAAAGTAAATGTGTCAATCTAACTCTCAAGTGTGAGAGTACAAATGATGAAGACAAGAGTAACTTCACTTTCAACTATTATTTTTCTATTCTATGTTTCTTTTAAAAATAATTTTAAGAGTTGATTAAACTAATTAACTAGGTGAATATTAATCTAAAGTAAGATAACTAATAAAATAATAAGGAATAAAATAAGTGATGTAATTAGACTGAGAAAGAGACAAGGAATGAAATCCACACGCATTTCGTACAATTAACACTAGTTTGAAACTTTTTAATTTGATTTACTTCCAAAATATTTATCTAATTCAAAAGTTGATTCTCATTTCACTAATGAATATGCACAAATATTGTTTTAGAAAAGTAATTTCAATTCCTACAAACCATAAAATAGATTAAAATTAATTAAATGAACCACCCCTAGGGAAAATTCTTGTAACTAATTTTAATTCATTAAAACAAACAAGAGTAGTAGAAAGTTAGATCATAATATTAATCGTAAGATAAGCCTATCTCTAGTTTGAATCTTAGGACTAAATTATAAAAATATCTTTTCAATCCTTTCTTAAGGATAGTTTACCATTTCTCAATTCATAAACAAGTGTAGGAATTTGAAATTACTCAAACGAAAATTAAACAAAGAGAAAACTATAAAACTAAATTAACTGAGTCCTTGGTGGCTTCATTTCATCCCTTGAATGGGATGATTAGCCTACCATAATGAACATACATAGCATGAAGTAAACTATCAAAATTCACATGTAAACTAAACAAGTGTAAATAAAAGGGAAGAATCACCAAATCAAACTCCTGAATTTATTCGAATCTTCACATCTTACACAATCCTAATCCTCTCAAATTGATTACAAACACTAAAATTATTTCTACCTACTAAAAAAAACTAACAATTTTCTAAAAACCAACTCCCTCTCTCTCTCTCTCTGTGTGTGTGTGTGTGTGTGTGTGTGTGTGTGTGTGTGTGTGTGTGTGTGTGTGTGTGTGTGTGTGTGTGTATATATAATTTTTTGCTAAAAAATTCATCTCTAAAATTTCTCTTCCAAAAATAATGCTTGGGTCTTAATTTTAGAGGTAAATGCATAGGATTGGGGATATATTTGGAATGGTAAAGGTTTTGGGATTAAATGGGGAGAGGATTGAAATTAATGTGAGGATAATTTTGAAAATACACACATGCACATGTGTGTTGTAAGGTAATGAAGGTGTAAGGTGGTGTGAGGGTTATTTTAGGGAATAATAAAAAAAGGTCTTGGCTTTGGGTTAATAGGTTTAGGCAAGTATGGCATAATAGGTTTGGGTTATGGGTAATGTATATGGGTTTTATAGGGGGTTATAGTGGATCCGAGTTTGGGTCTAAGTAGGGGTAATGGGTCACCTGGTTATGGGTTTAAGGAATTAAAAGTGGGTTTAAAAGGTTGGGTGACGAGTTTTACGGGTATGGGTTTGGTCGGCAACTTGGTGGGATATGGTGGTTGGGTAACGACTTGGTTTGGGATGTGGTATAAGGTGGTTGAGAGGTCACCAAAAGGTTGGTTTCGAAATCTCAGGTGGGTGGAGGTTCACTGGAATGGGTTGAGAGGGGTTAGGAGTGGTCCTGGCAGCCGAGTTCAGGTGGTGTGGATGGTGGTTGAGATCGAAGCTTGGTGGTTGGGATGTGTGTGGTGGTTGTTGGAGTTTGGGGGTTGGAGGTTATGGGGTGGTGTATGGTAGGCCTGGCAATATGGGTTCAAAAACACAAATCCACCTAAAACCCACTCGAAAATAGATTGTTCAGTTTTAGTAAATATCTTTTGTGGGTTGAAATGGGTGTAATTGCCCAATAGATCGATTTAGGTGCGGGTTAGAATGGTTCATGTGCTTGTCGTTAGAGAGTAACTCTCTTATTTCACTTCTAAACCTAACATTGCATCAACGTTCTCCTCTTTACCACCACTGTCTGTCTTCATCTGCAAATTAGTTAACATTTGAATAACATTTGCAAATCATAAGAAATGTTTACAGCGGAAATGGCAGTATGTAGTCATGACTGTTTACAGAAGAAATGTAAAAATGGACTTTGAATGTTAACATTTGAACAACATTTAACATTTGTAACTTTTAACATTTAAAAGTTAACATTTGAAAATAAGTTATAAACTTTTAAAAGTTTATAGTTGTTAATATCATTTCTTATGACCCGGAAGCCAGAGAGGAAAAAAAAAGCGGGCTAACACGACCCAACCCGAACTGGGCTTGAACCGCCCGACCCGACCCGCTTTGCCCATTTTATTCTGTCCGATCCACTCTGGACCCATCCAAATTTATTCGTATGCATATTTGATCCGTCAATAACTGCCCATAACCATCCATTTTCCACTACTAGTGTATGGTGAGGGCTGGAAGGGCAGAGGTTATAAGGATGGTAGGTGGTGCATGGGTTTTTCGAAGGGCCAGCTGGTGGATGTTTGGGGTTAGTTTGGGTGGTGGTTGGCTCGAGTTCAGGTGGAAAAGCAATGTAGGTTCGGGCAGCAAGGTGGTTTAGAGGTGGTAGGTGGTGTATTAGTGGTAAGAAGGTTTGAAGTTCTTGCTTATGGAGGTAGGTGATATAAATTTGTGGTGGGTTAAGTGATGAGAGAGATAAGAGAAGAATAAAAAATCTGACCTGGGTTTTAGGTATTTTCAAAATATGAACTATGACAGTGTATTAGGTGTGTGTGAGTGTATGGTAATACGGTGTGGTGAGTGGGTTGTTAGGGTGTGTGCGAGTGTATGATAATAGTGTGTGCGTGTGAGTATTTTATTATTTATAAAAAAAAACACACACATGGAAAGATTAAGTTATATTTAAAATAGTGTGTATGATAATAGTGTGTGTTTGTTTTAGTTTTAAATATTTTTATTTATATTTAAAACTAAAACAGACATGTATGTAAGAAAAAATTTAGAAGACTCAAATGGAAAGATTAAATTATAAAACAAAACACACGAAAAAAATAAAGAAAAGTTTATTTACAACACACACCTATATATATACGAACATTGACATAGTAGGACACACATACACTATATTACATTTAGATAATATAACAACACACACAAAGTAAAAAAATATTATAATGAAGTAAAAGAAATAAAATGACCTGAGAAGTTATAAAATATATATTAAAGTTAATGATGATAATATTACACACACACACACACACACACACACACGCACACACACACACACACACACACATTGGTGCAATATTTGGAATGTGGTTTGGGAGGGTCTAGGCTTGGCTTTTGGTCTTAGGTATTTGGTACGGGACTGGATTTAGGTTTATTTGACTGCATCATTGTCGCATTTTCCTTGATTTAATGCGTTTGAAGCCGGAAATGCAAAATGATATACAAGATAAACAAATACACACATAAGGCTAATTTTATCGGGAAGTAGCAACTAAAATACATTGATTTAGGGTATAATTTTAACACTTTTGGATGCTCGTCACCTTCTTCAAAGACATCAATAAAAAGTTTCAAGCGAGAGAGAGGATGATCCAAATTAGTGTGTGTGCAGACCCTTGCAGGTGTGTTTGTATGTGTGTGAGTGAGAGAGAGAGAGAGAGAGAGAGAGAGAGATTGTGCAACCATGGCTATTGTACGAGAGAGAGGAAGAGAAAGAAATAGAGGTAGACACGAGAAAAAGAGAGAAAAGTGATGATTCTATATAAAAAATGGTAAAATACAATGATACCCTTAAAAGAGCACATGGGCGCCCCATGTCATTTTTCATCCAAAAAATTAACAATGTTTATGTTAGGGGTTACTTCAAGTTGTTTTGGAAGTTAATGGGTTAAATCTAAAAAATAAAAGTTCGAGTGCTGAAGTGAAAATGTGGGTAATGTTCGAAGGAAAGCATAATTTACCTAATATATAAGGTTAAACACATATACACACCAAAAAAGAAAAAAGAAACATACACATTTAACCCCAAATTTTAGAATGGAACAATAAACTTTTTACTAAAATCAATATTTTTAGTTTGCTAAAAATACAAATATTTTCATTTTGCATGTTTGATTACTTAGTCCACCCACAATGGGTAATTCAATTCCCCACATTTGAATTGTTTATTGTAATACACCGCATTTTCATACACTTCTATTATTACTGATTAATTAAGAAATAAATAAAGACATGGGGATAACTATTGCTTGTGTGATTAGTAATAATAAATGCTTAATTTAGATGATAATTAAATTTTGCATATGATGTGATTTTTGTGCCGCGTGTTATAAATAATTAATTGATGATATTAATTATATCATACTGGATTATGTGTTACTCGTAAAATAATCAAGTGTACATTTTAATTACATTGTGAAGTATTACCGTGTATTATGAGGCATTACATTTTTGGATTGGACTCTAAAGTAACACAGAGGCCCGAATATGTATTTTAAGTGCTTCGGATTGGGCCTTTGGACTAAATTTTTGACTAGTTTGGGCAGTATTTTGGGCTTATTTAGAAGCTCAAAATTAGGCATTTAATTGACCTACAGATTTAGACTTATTTTTTAGGAGTTAACCCTCATTAGTCAAACACTTTACACACAAAACATAAACCCTAATTGATTTAGAGATTTGGAAAAATTTGGGAAGAACTTTGAGGAGGGAGAAAAAGGGATCAAGAGGAGGAATCACTCATTTGTATCATTCATGTAAGAAATCTTATTCCTTATTATTGTATAATTTGTAAATGATTTATGATTTCAAATTTTATGTATTTTAACTTGGGATTTATAAGCATGGTTAGGGATTTTATATTCTATCTTAATCACATTTGTATTGGGTTTAATTGGGTTATTCAATTGAACTATTAATGGGTTTGAAATCTAAATTAAATTGGGAATTTTTATTGGAAACCTTTTATTGGATTATTTTAGAATATGATTATGGGATTATAACTAATGCTTAGGAATGATATTTGTATATAAATTAATTCCTCATGTTTATTTCATGTTTGGATTTGAAATCATACGTTGTTTTAATGCACTTTAATGAAGAATATGAAGTTATGGTTGGTTTATAATTTCTGAGTTTGGACGTTTAATCATTTTAGAATCATGTTAATCTTATAGAAAACTTGTCATAAACCTTTATATAGTGATTATATGGTTGAAAGTTGGATCATTGTGATGTTTTATAAGCTTTTGGTTGGTTTCAGTTGGGTTAAAACCCGACATGGACGACCTTGGTATGACCTTGGAATTTCAAGAGGAAATCAATTGGACAAGGGGGAAATCGATTCAGCCCTTGTAAAATTCACTAGTTTGGGTTATTTTTATGGGTTGTTCGATTTTGGTTTATTTTGGAGGATTAGTGGGGAATTTATATATATATATATATAGGATATTTACGTATATAGATGCATACTCATAGTTTAAAAATAGGAGCATGATTTTGATTGAGGTTTGGGGTGGATTGTAAGCTTGAATTTTGAATTAATGGAGGTTGGGGCCATTAACTTAATATCTTTAGGATGAGCTAGGCTTCTCCGAACCGAATCAATTGGGTTTGGGGGAGAATTGATTTGGCCCCTATTGCAGGTCAAGGTTGGGCTATGGGGACGATGGTTGGTATTTTTTGGGTTGATTCGAGTATCGAGTTTTTCTATCTACTTGAGAGAAAATTGATAAATTCAGAATGTTAAGTTTATTAGTTAATAAACCAAGTGACTTAATGTGTTGGTTTAATTAAGGTTAGATATTTATCAAGGATTTAATTAAATAGTATGATCCGATGTTAGGGGATTGGGATGTTTGGGGACGCTCGAGTGTTATGAGATATTCTATAGTTATATATATTGTGTCAGGTATATATAAAAATTGCTTTTTTTGTGAACATATCATTAATCATAGGGAATCTATCGGTAGGAGTTTTAATTCAAGTGGTTGTGACTGTATACCTCACACTTGTCGATTGATGTAGACCATTATGGATGTGTTATATTTTGATCATGCATTCAGTCAGTCTATGCTTCGTGATGGGAGAGGTTGATGATATGATATATCAGATGAGATTTGGTATGGAACTACCCGGTGGTGTGATTGCATATTAGTACGTTATGTGAGGGACGCCTATTGATTTACCGATGGAAGCCCAAGGAGGTCCCCGAATATAGTGTCCTTTGTGTGATTAATTGAGAATTACAAAATAGGTATGTTAGTCCAGTGATGGACACTTAATTAAACCTTTTGTCATATTTATATGTTGTTAAATGAAATCATTTGTATCTTACTTTGCAGATTACATTAGTAGGGTTGTTATTGGAATGTATACTTTATATGTGTAGTTAGTTACATCCTTGTGGCATATTATTATCTTGTTACACATTTATTAGTCTAGTGATAGAGGCTTTTAATATTATTTATTCCTAGGGTTGGGACATATGCTTACTATTTCACGTATGATGAGGGGTGAGATATTTATTTCATGCGAGTGTCGACGGCTTGGCATCTTTATTGTAAATGAGTCGCACGATTATTACATTTTTGATATTGTAAGTTGTTTCTTTTAAATTTAGGGCGCTTAACCATTTCTACAAACCCTTTCCACCCCATATGAATTATTATTATTATTATTATTATTATTATTATTATTATTATTATTATTATTATTATTATTATTATTATTGTTATTATTATTATTATTATTATTATTATTATTATTGTTATTATTATTATTATTATTATTATTATTTACAAGAATTGTAGTGCCGAGTAGTCAGACTTGGAGTGGTTAGATATTTATCCTATCATCCTTAGAGTAGGAGTTGACATTTTAATTCTGTAGACACTTGTATTCAAGAAGTTTTTTTTATTCATGTGTTGTTATGGTTGTATTTATATTTCAATTGAGAGTTTTGTATAAAACAAATTTATTTTAGTGGAGTCAGATTTATTGGAGTTTCATTTTATCTTAGTTCCGTTATTCTTATTGTCATCATTTATCGTTTTTATGTCGTGGATGGTTTTTATTTATTTTATTTTCATTTACGTTGATGCCGATAATGATATAAATTTCTTAGCACTCCATGTGCTCTGTGTTCAACCTAAACAACTGGGCATAAAAAAATAGAGTCATATACATAAATATAGTCTCGTCCACATGGCACCCAGGTTGGTAACCACACCACAATCGTGTCTCATAGACAAGAGTTTTCTCACCCATACCTGATATGTACACGTATGGTCTTGTCCATACGACACTTTAGTAGCCAGCCATAGATAAATGTCTCCTCCCATACATGACCAGTGGAAGAGTGTCGGCCTTACATGACACTTATGCTACAATACACCAGAGGTCTAGGTATAGGTGTGTCGCGTATAGACAATCACCCTATCTCGTCTCGTCTTTCAGCATGGAATCGAGCACCACACAGACTCTTGGCTGGGTCGATACCTCCAGTATCACACCGGACGATACCTCTTGCAAATATGTTCATCCATGCGTGGAAATCATGACACAAACATTTCAGTAATATCTATACGAAATCGTTATTGGATATCAACAACCCATGTAAGGGAATATTCACCATGATGATCTTTTTATATGGACAAACAAATGTCACTCTTTCATAGGTCACAAACTCAACTGAGCATGGGAGGCGTGCTGGGGGTGACATTGCGCACCTCCCTACCTATAAAGACATATTATGTCTTTTTCATTGGGATGGAATTCTAAAAACTCTATTGTTACTCTGTAAAACTTGTTTTAGAGAGAGAGAGATCTTGTGCGTGTGTCTTCTATGTCCATTAGTACCCTATTCTAGTGAAAACACTCTCATATTTTGTACAGTGGATGTAGGATAAGTCAAAACCACTTAAAAATTATCTTAATCTCCTTATCTCTCACCTCTTCAATAAATTACTTGCCGATTATTGTATTATTACATTTGTACAATACTTACATATAGGGTGAATCCATTATATGATCTCAGTATCATGAGGGGGTGCAACATTTAATCTCACATTGGGTACCAAAAAATGCATTTTCTAATGTTCAAATGTGTAAGAGAGGTGTAGATTTGTCTTCCCACTCCGAACGTTTATAGTAGGCCCCATAATGGCAGTTCCTCTAGCATGCTAAAAAGTTTACGGTGGAGGGGGTTCACGTGTTAAACTATTGAGCATGAACCAATATGGAAAAATGGGCTTTCTCTCCATGATAAACAGTCTATGGCTAGGAGTATGCACCCATTGTCCTATGTGCTAGCCATTTTAGCGCAGAAAGGATTTGGCCATTATCCCACTACAAGATCCATAGTGTCTCTAGCTTAATTAATGTCTCCATTTACACCTTCTTTCCTCCTCCCATTGTTGGTGGTCTTAGATCATCTCTATTATAGTAGCGTGAAATATACGAAAACTAGTTTTCAACCTTTAAAATTGAAAAATAATATCATCTTGATGTGAGACACTAACAACGAATATGGCACTAAATCACGTGTCTTGAACATTAATTAAGAACGTTTTCAACGATTGTTATCAAATTTATCAACCAAATTATTCCTTTCATCTAAAATATAATAAATTTATACATACTTATAATATTTATCAGTAGAATGATATATTCATAACAATAAAACAAAAAAAGTCTTTACCATAAATTACTCATTCTTATAACATTATCCGTGGTAACGGGTTAACTTTCCCTAACCTATGACATTACATATATCTTAATTGAACCGCATACACACATCTCACTCCTATCAAATAATACAATTGTTACATACAACTAAATTATAATTAAAAACTAAGAATAATAAAAACATGAAGCCTCGTTTATAACTTTGTTATATATGAAGGAGATGACACCATAATTAGATTCTGACATGACCTTTCATAATTAATACAAAGAAACACACACACACACACACACACACACACACACACACACACACACACACACACACACACATCTCACTCCCATAAAAACATAATAATTGTTACCTAAAACAAAACCATGCTTAGAAACTACAAATTGAAAAATGAGATACCAATATGTGATTTTCATGGTGCTCAATGAAATCAAGTCTCGTTTAGAATTTTGTTAACATAAATATTAAGATTAAACCACAATTAAATAGGATCAATATAAAATTCAATTAAAAACCTAAATATTCACTTTGCCATGCCCCGATTACATTGTTAACATACAAAATAACATGGATAGGCATCCCATTGAATTGAAATTCAGACATACTTAGTTAAAATGGAAGGAAGTAAATCGATTGTATTATTGTAGGTTTATATATTAAACACGAGCAATCAAAAATATGTTATGTGCTAAACTTATAATTTATCTCCCCGTTATGGTAAACATAACGACATTTTTAATCTCTTTTTCTACTCGGAAATAGTTGAGACAAAATCTTAATATTTGTGCCAAAGTGACCAGTTAAAGATTCACAAATGATATTTACTACCAAGAAAATATGCAAGTAAACAACCACCAAATATGAATTATACTACACATACCCAAACAAAAAACCTACCTTCGCCGAAGCCAGAACCATCATCCTCTCGTTCTCTCTCTCTCTACCCACACACAACCTTTTGAAAGTGTAATCCATATAAATGAAAGAAAATCTATAAAATATAATTACTAGACCAATGATTCGCTAAATTCCCACTCATGTGTGTGTGTGTGTCTCTCTCTCTCTCTCTCTCTATATATATATATATATATATATATAAATGAGAAAGAGGTGTAAATGTATTTATAGATGCATATTAGACTACGTATCTTCTTCCAACAAATGGATGGACACGTCGAGAGAGGTTACTGGTATTGGGAATATGTAAAGACTTTATGGAAAGAGCAAGCTGGAATAATTGGAATTGAGTAACTTTTTAAATACAAAAACTCAATAAAATTTGGAGCCTTTAAGTTAGATAGCCTGGATTAATGAATATGCATGTGTTACTGTAAGGACACAAGTCTCCAATTGAGTCTTATGTACTGTTGACTCAATTTTGGACAAAAACACTTGAGTCATAGGATAGAGTTCTTGACCATCCATCAAGCCAATGCCATGTTAAAGTTGAAGACGTTGCGACATGCTTTCCAAGATTATCAAAGTGCCGAGTTTCAAGTTCCATGTTTCTACGTCAACGACAATTGATTCCATAGTCTCCAAAAGGTATGAATGATATATATATTTATATATTTGTAGAGACTTGGAATAAATTTGCAATGGGTGAAATTTTATTTTATGTAAAATTTTATGAGCTTAAAATGAAAAACTCATGTTCTGTTTTTTTTGTTCGAAAATTTCGTTCGAACAAGATTTTCGTTCGAACGAGTTTTGCCAATGGGTTCCCCTTTTCTACACTAACTTTTCGTTAGATGAGTCGTTCGAATAAAAAATTCGTTCGAACGAGATTTCAGGCGGGAACAGTTCTTAGTAGTTTTTGGCTTTTTCCTACTCTTTTGTCCCACTTCCTTTTGTCAGTTTAAAACATACTCAGGACAGATTTTTCAAGGGACTTTGGTAACTTCCTTGAGAGCACATTTGAGAGAACATACACCAACCAAAGTTCCATGTTTTTATGTGTTGAAGTTTAATGAAATATTTTCTATAAACATGAGTTTACACCCAAAGTTTTTTTAATCCAAGTTCCTACTTATATATATATATTGCTTGGAGTGTTTGGCACTGGGTTCCCTTTTCTATCCAAGAAGAAAAGATTTTGGGTCTTTTCTCTACCCCAGCAAAAGGAGAAACAATTTGTTTACGCTGCGATGTTCCCACTCGAAGAAAGGCTTCGTGTGAGGGTGACGGTGTCCAAGAGCCCCATTGACGGAGTCCGTGACTGTGGAGGAGTCCGCGGTTATTCGCTAGGCGGAGGTTGAATATCGAAGGTGCAAGTCAAGGCTTGAAGAGAGTCGAGTCTGTTGTGTAAGTCCTCTTATCGAGTCTTTGTAAAATTCATACCATACTTAGTGAATTTGTTAGGCCAGGGCCGTCCGAGGTTTTTTCCCGATTTGAGTTTTTCCTCATACATCGGCGCGTTGTGGGATTGTGAATTTATTTTATCTTTTTCAAAAATCATCTAGAAGGCATGCTTAGGGTAAAAAGATAAAAATGGGTTTAATTCGCAATCTTGATTAAAATGGTGTTTGTTTAATTATTTGGGTAAGTTTATTTTAAGTTAATTTAAATCAAGTCGGCACTAAATTAATTGGATAATATTCTTGCCTAAGTTGTTTTAACTTGATAATTAAATTAATTTGGTTTGAGTGAATTTAAAGTGTGTGTATGTGTGTGTGTGTTTACTTTAATTCACTTTGTGTTTAGTTTAATTTTATTTTGAAGAAATTAAAATTTGAAGTTTGTGTGTGTTGTGTTGAACCATCCTATTCCGCATTTAATGGAAATTCATACTTAGCTATTTTTAAAAATTGGGGGCCACATATTCCTTCAGTTACAAAATGGTCTGGATACCCCATTTTTAAGTTTAGACTAGTTTTCACCCTTCCAGAATGCTCAACCATTTTGTAGTTTTGGTTGTAATGTGTTGTTATATATATGTGCTTGTGTGCATGTGAGTGCATTCATAAATTGAATTTACATACATTAATAAAAATAAACGCGCAAAAATATCCAATAAAGAAAATCAATTAATTTTTTGGTAATTGAAGGGATTATGATCTAGGTATTCTACGTGGCATGACATGTCGATAACAGAGAATTGATAGTATTTGGTCACCCGGAGATCACGTACTAGATTATGGTGAATCACCAAACATAGTGACAAATATGATCGGATATTGTCTTGCTAGAACTGGACTGCATAAGGGATAAGATTACATAAGAAGCCCTATTACATTAGATATTCCCCATGACGTAGTTTATATAACTAGGAGACTTATATCTATAAAAAGAGTATCCCTAGTGTTTGTGACACCACGCCTAATAAAATACAGAGTGATCAGTCCTATATCAAATTAAAACATGAATCTCATTTGGTTAATTCTTAGCATCATTGTCGAAAACTTTTTAAAACTTACTAACCACCTAGTATACAAAAAGTTGGTGTCAATTTTATCTTTATTAATCCAAGACAAAATAAGTGCGGAATTAAAATAAAACATCAAATGCTGATAGAATCCATCATCACATAGAATAATAAAATCCTTGCCGAATAAACCATCGGCTAAAACCAAAACCAACCAAACTAATAGAGAGTAATAAATCCCATAAAATCTGAAAAGAAACTAAATAAAACTTTGAACGACATGATCTAAATAAACTGATATGAATCCCTACACTAGGAATAGGAAAATAGATGCGTCTATCCAAATCTTACAACATCCACATATGTTGTAGCTGCGAATCCCTGGAATGAAGTCACACCTGGCGTCCCTGTAGCTGGACACCTAAATGGTTTTTAAAATATTTGATAGCAAGGGTTAGAACCCAAAACATTTTGAAATATTTAGCAAGTGATAAAATTGCATTAATTTAAAATGCATGAATGTGCTTCATATTTAAGTTAGTGTCACACTCTCTTGAGGACATACTCACCCCTCAACTAAACACCTAACTCTTTCCCTATAATTCACCTAGTTATTTATCCCGTAACTATCTCTTGTCATAACTTTTTCCTGACACCCCACTCAAGCCCGAGTGTGTTTAATAAATGATTTATAAGTTATTTATCACCTTAACTTAATTAATCATTTTCCTTGAAAGAAATATAACGTTACTAGTTATATAAATAATACAATTTTCCCCATGTATTAAATTACCCGTATATACTTATTTATCCCATTATATATGTAAAGCCAAATTACAACATTCACACATATGTTGAATATATATATAACCCATATATCGTTAATTCAATTCACTTCATGTATTTAATTACCCATATATAATTATTTATCCCATTATATACGTAGAACCATATTACAACATTCACGCATATGTTGAATATATATATATATATATATATATATATAACCCATCCTCCCGAGTAATACCTCTCCGAATGTATTCTCTAAAGTGCTATCATACCAGGTGTGCACACTTAACGTAGTTACCCCAAGTTGGAATCACTCACGAACTTGGCAATAATATAAACGTTGTGGAGACGTTCATATTTCCTTCCTGAAAGTGAGATAAGCCCCTTACCCATATAACGGACGCTATGACATGGGGATATACTCACCCTGCTCCTCAAGCCAGGAGATTCACCACACCGTATATATATAATAATATCTAGTTACTGATACTTAATAGCACACACACACAATATATATATACTATCACCACACCGTATATATATAATAATTGGTTCCCAGCTTTACCGTGTACAAGATCCGTAGCACCAACCTAAAATATTCCCGAGTCTATGGTCTGACTACAATTTAATTTATTTACACATTAATTAATATAATACTTTCTCAAGTCTATGGTCGGACTCTAATTTAATTAATTTGCACATTAATTAATTATTTCCTTCCTGAGTCTATGGTCCAACTCTAAATTAATCTATTCCTCTCAATAGTTGATTAAATACCTTGGCGTCACTCAACCAATATACTCGGACTCGCTCATTTGGACCGTAATTTAATACTTATGAATTTCTTTCCCAAAATTCCTCCCATAAGATTTCACACCCCTATGTCCGTTTAACATTCTTAATACCATCTTTAACAAGTCCTAGGTACTAAGAATAATCTTTAATTTGTACTGACTAAATTCCCTTATAGGTCCCCCAAACAATTAAGGTTTATATATATATATATATATATATATATATATATATATATATATGTATGTATTAAAAACTAGCGTAACTGACAAAATATCTGAGCAATCGATTGATCGACTCTAAGGCTCGCTCGCTCGATCGAACAATTCATCTTCTCTGATCCTCTGTTTCAACCATTAGCAGAATACTAAGGTTTAAATTCTCAATTTACCACCTCAAAGAGACATTCTAATTATATATTCTCAATTAAAATAGGTTATAATGATCTCCTAACCAAATTAGCATCATCGATTGTTAAGAATTTACTTCCAATCCACAAATGGGTTTTCTACGTTCTCATCATCTTTGTAAACTCGAAATCAAATCCCAAAATCTGAATTCATTCATCTTTACTACTGGGTTCTTCGATAGTTCTAATTCCAATAACATTGAATACTTTTATAACATCAATTGAATCATTAATCACATAATGTATTCAATTTCTTTAAAATTCAATTTAATGCCATAACCCACCCAAAAACGGATTTGGGTTTACACCCACCATAATATGAATTGATTATCATAAGCTTATAATCACAGCAAGTTAACCACTTTCCTCAATTTTTTGTAGAGTCTGGTCCTTTGGAGTAGATTATGGCTTGCTTGAAGAACACCTCCCTTGTTCTTCCTTTTTGGATCCCAAGAGTTCTCCCTTTTTGCTCCTCTACGTTATTAGATTTCTTCCAATTGTGTTATGGCTGCTCACAACTCCTAAACTTAGGTTTTAATCACTAAATTCCATTTTTTTGGCTTATGGACTTAATTAAAATGGCACAACTACCCCCGTGTGGGCCTGGTCATGCCTAAAAATACCCCGTGACCTATTTACCACCCCCTGGGTATACTTTTTCAACTATCTCGACTCATCCGGACTCAACTGTGCACTTAAAATTGACATTCGAATTAATTTATAAAAATCCTTATCTCACACCTAACTTAATCTATACCTGACTCCCGACTGAGATAAATAAATGTCACGTCATTAATACTCGTTATGACATAAATAAAATTATTACTATTCACTTAGTAATTTAAATCCCATAAATATTTACCATATACTTTCCCGATTAATATTTAAATGAATATTAACATAATTAATTCAATTAAATTATGGCACACAAGTAATTTAAAATTATCCGAATTAATTAAATCTAAATGAACAAAAATGCGGGGTGTTACATACTCCCCCCTTACAGAGGAATTTCAACCTCGAAATTAGGTCATACCTGCGACGAATAACTCTAGATACTTCTCTCGCATACCCTCCTCCAGCTCCCACGTAGACTCATCAGCTTTTTGATGGCCCCACTGTACTCAAACTAGTGATACTACCTTAGACCGTAGATTTCGCTCACTGCGACCCAAGTTAGCCTTGGATCTTTCCTTGTATGAGATGTCTGGATGCAAATAAATCTCCTCGAGTGGGCCGTGCTAGGAAGCCCTATCTATGGTCACCAATCTCGAACTCGATGGTCCCCGACCATGCAGTGCCTCAAATGATGAACATATACTCCACCGAATCTATTATCTTTATGTTAGGAAATTCCCCCGGTTAATCATAATGACAAAGTATAGAGATTAAAAAGTCCTCAAATAAAGGGTTATATTTTCATACAATCAGGGAATTCCATAATTCATAGGTTAGCCATTTGCGGTAGAAGATCAGTTCGATTGAGTGAATCTAGTCACAAAAAATGTTCAGATAAGTCATTTCCCCCCCAAAATATCACCGGGTGTGTTGATTTACGCCAGTTTATTAAGAAATAGTTGGAGGTACAATTGAATCCCAACTTGGCATTAATACAATAATATCTTTCCACATTGGCTTTAGGCCAAGGATCGTCATTCCCTTTCACCGTGGACATGGAATCATCAGAATCCCTGAATAAAATCTTTGTGCCAAATATCACCACATATGATGGGAATACTTATCCAACCCATCATATTAAACACTACATAGAATCCATGTTCTCGTGGAGCCATCATGATGCCTTAATCTCTAGATTTTTCCCATCTACTCTAGGTGAGATAAACCTTAAGTTGTTTGAGATAATAACCCCTATATTATTTTTCTTCCTTCAGGTAATAGGTCGAGCATTTTATAACTCGTTTCATCACTAGTAGTAAGATATTGTATGAGGCTAACTTTTTAATCGCCATCAAAAAGAGGAATTGGGAATCTCTCAGGAAGTACGCTCAGCAATATTGGGATATATTTAATGGGATTTACAATTGTAATGAGTAATTAGAGATTTCATTCTTTATATTCGACCTTGGAAGATAGGACGGCCTTTACCAATCCCTTACTAAGAAGCTGACGTTACCCATAAATAACTTTATGGAGAGTATTAAAAAGTACTCTAAGGTAGAGGATGATCTCTTCAACACCGATAATAGGGTCTAACAACATTCTAAGCAAGACAAGAAGAACGATGTGAAGAAAGGTCCAAAAGAGGAGCATAACTAATTCCCCCTTAAAAAGGAGACATAGAGACTCCTAAGGGACGATCAAGGATGTCGGATAATGAAAAAGCCTACCAAGAGATAAACACCTATTTTAAGGATTCATCTTATAAGTTCCTTCCTTAGATAAAAGACAAGCCGTACTATAAGAAGCCACTCAAAATGTCCATCATCAAATGAGAGGGACACCAATTTACGATGCACAAAAAATTACAAGATATTTAAACGCCATCTATAAGGCCTTATCCAGGTTGGCTACCTCAAGGAGTACAAAGATGCTAAGAAAACTAAGTCCTTAGATCAGGTCAAAACCACATATAAAAAATATGATGATGACCTCCCACCATTGGGAATGATCAAATCCATACATGATTATATTGATCCTTCCCAATGTAAAAGGAAAACGTTTCAGGAGAGAATCATAATTGCAAATATTTTGCAAGAAGAATTCCAAGTGTAGTTATCCAAGCCAACCCTTCCAAATGAGAGAAAAAGGAAGTTGATCTTGAGTGAGAAATCATGTACTCTAATGAACACCTTGTCGATATAAACTTACCTCACAAGGATGCCGTGGTACTTAATCTCAGGGAGGGAAAGGACATCAAAAGAATAATAGTTGACCAAGGAATCTCATAGAGATCATATATTTAAATCCAATCTACACACCTGAATAAGATATCTTAGACCTAGATACAAAGGTAGTTCATTAGTTTTAATGGAAACATGAAGCATTGTTAGGAAAATCAAATTTCAATGGCAATATGAAGCACTGTTAGGAAAAAACTAATTTTCAGTTAAGGAAGATCCCGTTAATCACAAAATTGAGTTCATGTCATTGATTTAGAGACACCGTATAATGACATCCTAAGAAGGATATGGCTTCATTACACGAGAGCCATATATTCCTTATTGAATAAAAAATTGAGATTTGTGACCGATCAAGGAATTGCCAAAGTCAAAGGTGATCAAGTGGCATATTGAAGTTTTTTTCCATTGATATCAAACTAAAATAATATGATGAAAATTTAGAGAGTGATCTATCCAAATAACGACCAAAGAGAGATCGACTGTGGGTTAAAGATACCAAACCTACCCCTGCTAAATGTGTTTTCTCAGAATCCTTATGATCTCTGAGGAAATGACCTATAAGTTTTTTTTGCCACTGATTGGACATGGATCCTACATGTAGGCTGATCAAGTAGAAGCCTAAAAAATTAGCTCGAGAAAAAGTCAAAGAAGTTGAGGATGAATTTGATAATCTAATTCATATCAACTCCATTAAATACGATAAATTTTCAAATTATATTTCGAATTGGGTTGTGGTAAAAAGAAGAGTGAAAATGGAGATTTGGTATTGACTTTACAAATCTCAATAAGTCCTGCCCAAATGATAGCTTTCCTCTCCCCATAATGGTCATTTCGTTGATTCAACCACATGCCACTAACACAAGAGTTTCATGAATGTTTACTTAGGTTATTATCATACTTCATTATTCGATCCAGACTAAAAGACGACTTCTTTGATCACCACATTGAGACTTTAATGCTATAAAGTCATGCTATTAGACTTAAGAATGTTGGAGAAACAAACCAAAATTGTAACAACCTTCCCTAAATAAGCATTTAGTCCCTCAAAAGTTCTAAAATTCCCCAAAACACTAAGACTTTGTCAAAATTACCAAAATACCTTTGAATAGAAAATCATGTTATTATACACTTTCCTATCCCAATTAAATTCCAATTTTAACCCAAGGTTTGACCAAATAACTTATATTTTACAAGAATATCATGGATCGATCCCCTAAGTTTGAAAAATTTCACATAAGCTCTTAAAACTTTTAAAAGTTAACTTATAGGCCCTAAACTCTAAACCAAAAAAGCCCAAGGAGCAAACTAAGAACCTAACTTATTTCTACTTACCTCCTTGCTGATGTGGGACCAACTGGACTGCCAATATGGCATGCACCACATGGAGTACATAAGGTACCCATTTAACCGCATATGTACCTTGGTTTAAACTTTTACAAAACCAGATTAAAACCCACATCCAATTCCACCAATGAACTCTCCCCCACGAACCCTATAAAAGGCACCCTTTACCTCTGAGAAAACTCACTCCAGCTTAACAAACTTTCAAAGTAAGCTTTTGAGTTTTTATGCATCTCTAGAAATTTATGTGTGAATGTAGTTTTCTCTCATTTGATTATGTTTTTGCACTTATATAGAGTAGATATATGTAGTTACATCTGAATGTTAACGTGTGAATGCACTGCATAAGCTTAAAAACCAGAAAATTCCATTGAAGCTTGAGCTTCAATGGTGGATTCTGCTTCCTTGACTTGGAACCAGTTTTAAAGTGAAAAAACTTAAGCCTTGGTCTTCAGGAACCTAGGTGCAGTGTGTAATTGAACTAAAACCAAGCTTTAATGCCCCAAATCGAAGTTTGAATTTTTTGGGCCTAAAAATTTCAGAGTTTGAAATCAGGAGTTATACTCAACGAAAATCCTTCAAATCAAGCCTGTTTGATTGCATTTTTAATATAGAATTCAACCATTACTATGTCGGAATAAGAATCATATCTTTTAATCACTTATCCTCAGGTCAAAATGTTACCTTTTTTTTATAGTAAATTAATAGCTCAAACTATCCCACTAAAATCTTTGAAACCAATATGGTTGGATTCCTCTTTACAAATTACATAAATTTCATTCTAGGAATCAACTCAAATGGATTTCTAAAATGTATTGAATTTAAGGTCAAAGTTTTAAAACCCTAAAGTCAACCTATCTAAGGATGAAGGTGAAATGGGTTATACCAGCACGTGTGAAGGTCAAACCAGGCGCGTGTAATATTTGACTGAGTGAGTGAGAGCACGTCTCCAATCAGAAAAATATGATTTTTTTTTCAAAATTTCTATTTTTAAATTCTGAACAAAATGGTACATTACATCACTCTATTTGGATCCATGGAAAGCATAATCTCGAGAAAATTAGTTTTGAGTTTAAAAACTCAACTTTCATTTTACACTTAACCCCCTGGATAATTTTACAAGTGTTTCAAAATATTCCTAAACTTTTTTCATAATTTTTTAGGTTAAATAAAGTCAATTTTTCTCTTTTCACTAAACCCAATTCCCAATGGAAATTAAGAAAAATATTACATTTTAAACTTTCCAAAGTTCCATATTCCACCCTCTTAATTATTTTTACACTTAAATGTAAGTCAATTTTCACTCAATTGCATCACATAAGCATTATTTTAGACCTATATCACTTACTTATACTCTCCCTGATTTCAGACCATCTAGTCAACCATCATGAGATAGACGCACAAAATTGCAAATCATATTTTTAAAGTAGGTGATTCTATTTTCGATATTAAATAATTGAACTTATGTCTTTGTACATTATGGTGTTGTTGTATCACTATGTAATAATTTTAACTCATACCCTTATTACGAACTCTTTTGTGTAATTCATATTTATCATGAATATTGATTTTATTGATATATCAGTTATTCCTGTAGCCTAATACACGACTACAACCTCTAAATTCAGTTCGCCATTGAATTTCTTTTAACCCTTAATTGTGGTATGACTTTGCATCCTTTTTAATTATATTGCAACAAACCATGCAATTTGTACCTTTTATTCGTTAAACCCTAGTATCATATCTGACAATTCAGGAATTAAAACCTGGTATACCATGGTAATTCTAATTGGCCTGTAGAACTCAGATGTTGAGTGCCTAGTTTTATTTGTTACATACGTATAAGTGCCACTCTAGCTAAGTGTGCCAAGCTATTTATTATTCTCTAATTATTTGGGATTACGTGTCCAAATGTATTATTTTCTTTAGATGATATTATGACAATATGACTACACAGGTGCAACCCCTATAACGAATACTTTATGGGTTTTCTGGTTATAATCTGACCCCTTGTCATTGTAACTTAATATAATCAGTTGCAATTCACAATTATATTCTTACATATCAATGGACGTCAGTATACCCCTGTTATTTCTATGATATTTCCTTATGTTTCTATCTTTAACATCTTTATAATTTGATTCCAGTTATATTCTGAGAACACATGCTACTCACATCTTGTATAGAAATAAAATTATCTACTTGGAATATTTGCTTAATTATTTTCCGTCTAAATGGACACTGAGCCCGAAGAAGACGACATGTCACCCGCACCTATGAACTTTTACTCCGTTTTACCCCAGAAAACTATTACAATGACATACGTTTGGGTTGTAGAAGATAAGGATGGTAGTCCCCGCTGGAATGTCTATACTACAACTTATCATCTCATGTGATTCCCTTATGTTTTCAACAAGTTTCTCCTCTTATGTGTGGCATGGACGAATAAAGATATATTTCTCCTTATTTCAAACGAATAATGTAATCAGATAACTATCATCTCCTTATAATAAAAGCTTTTAAATCCCTCTTTCCTTTATTATTTCTTTTATATTAGTATCCCTTGGTTACCATTACAGCATAGAATCGCGGATGTGATAACATCGTATCAAAGCATCGCCAGGTTTTATAACTATACGGGACCGAGCATAAGAATCTTCCGTCCACGACTTATAAGATTGTTACCCTATATGTTCTTTGTTACATTCTAGAACTCATACTGTTTAGGTTAGTTTAGGAAAAGTTCATGGGGTACCTTGTAACGTAAATAGGAATCAAATACAGTTTCAATCATATCAAATCCTTACAAGATATACATAATACAACCACTATAAAAGATGTTTAGGTTTTGACCAAGATGCTAGTAAATCGGTTCATATCCTAATCATCTGATTAATGTCGGCCAATGACAACAAGCTAAAAACGTGAATGCAATCAATCACTAGAAAATATCAAGTAGTACTTGGGATATCCCCTACTATTTTCAATACCCGTTAGTGGTGCAAAACCCCACTTGTACTTGGATGTTTCATAACATGAAACTAACATAACATTTATCCGATCTGATGATGAAGAATTACTACCAATTTACTATGATATCCACACTCTCCTTAAATCTGAAAGGAGGTACATGCCTATTGAAAAGATGGAATTGACATTGATAATGTCATTAAGCAAGTTATATTATTATTTCACTGCCCACATTATAGTCGGCTTAACTTCTTTCCCTATTAGATAATTATTGAAGAAAACGGATCTATCCAATAGGATAACTAAGTGGTCTTTGTAATTATCGCTAAACAACTATAATGAGGCAAGTGTTGCTCGACTTTATATCCGTGTTCTCAACGAGTACACAAGAAGAAGTAATTCAACCTAGCCCTATCTTAGGGATTTTTTATCTAAAAAATTATGCCAGACACCCAGATAAAGACTATTCATGGATGGAGCATGTCACTGAGAAAGATGTGTGTAAACAACCAGCACCTAAAGGCGGTGAATAGGGTTGATATCTTCATGTAAACAATTTTGAAATTTCACAAAATTTCTTTCAATTTCAATCTCTTAACAACAATGTTGACAAAAACACTTTTCGATTGTCTTGTTTAACACCTACAATAGTGGATCTAGATGTGAAAATACAATCCAGCACACCTAAATCAATTTTATAAAAAATTACTTGATCTAAATTGAATTAAGGTGAAGTGCGTGATCAAATGTGGTCATGTGCATAAGAATCAATCACAAACTCACACAAGACAAATTTATAAGGGAAACCCCCACCTAGGGTAAAAAAATCTCGATGCACTCTAATTCTCATTTTTACTTGAAAATTTATTTTTCAAAATATAAGAAGGTACCTCTCACACAATTTCAATTGTGTAGTTACCTATGAACCTTTCAATTCTCTCCCGTAGTCAAGTAGAATCCACAACAAGCTCCATGCCATGAATGGAGAAGTCCATTCTAATCCTTGAAAGTCGCTCCACACTCCAAATTCTCTAATAACTTAAAGTTCCTCCAATTTTAGTTCATGGAGTAGAAGATCACGACGAATCAAATGTACATTGATGAATATATCAAAGGCTAGTGTAAATATGACTTAAACTATAAATGTGGGTTATAAGGATAATCCGTAGATTCGGTCACATACACAAAATTCCATTTAGAAATTTTATTATCTTGATTAAGTTATGTGAGCGTGAAAGATAATTTTAATCTATTGTGAAGCTAAAACAAACCAATGCCAAAAGGGAAGAAGATGAGGAAAAAATCCCTTTCAAGAAAAACCTATATTTTAGCACTTTTTTAGACATGACAAACCAATACATACTTACAGACAACTTAAACCTCCACTAAGTTTAATGCAGTAGCATCTTCGAATCTTTTATAATAAATGATGCAGTTCAGCACCGTCCCATAACAGTAAAGTCTTACCTCGGTATCCACCGATCAGCCTCAAGAATCAATATTCCTGTTTTCTTCAGCCGTGGAGAATAAACTCCACAAAAGTCAGCAATAGAGAATAACTCCACAAGGTTTGGAACATATAATTTGTTCGTATTGGTTTGGTAAAATGATTTTAAATGATACAAGGCGTTTGGATTGAAAAATTTAGAGAGTTTGAACACAAAAATAACTTTAAAAGGCTTGAATATAAATGCATCTCGCACCTCTATTTATAAGGAAAGATATCGCTGAAGGATATATATGAAATATTTCATTTGGAATTGATTAAAAAATAAAATCTCACGTACTCGTTCGAATGAAGGTTCATCTCATTCGAATGCACTTCCAGTGACATATCGAGCGACATTCCAGAGCCTGCCAAAAGACTCCATGATAGATCTCATTTGAACATTATCAAGAATTCTCATGAGGTATAGGATCTTGTTTGAACGGCATCTAAGGTCAATTTAACAAACCTGTGAATTTTTAAAAACCTTTTAACAACATTTTGAAAAATTCAAACTCTTTCAAAAGACCCCTGAATAATGATAAATCACATAGCCACCTCATAAAATTTCTTCGATAAAGTAGCGATTATCGATATTTGATTCTTGCATATGGTCACTAGCTCTTCTTTACTTGAAGACTTAAGAACATTTATGATGGTACAGTGGGGTGTAACGGGATAAGCCAAACTAAAAATAAATAACGAACAATTATAAATTTTCCTCTTAAAAATCTCCCCCTTTGCCTATTCTGATACAAAACACAAACTGAAATCAAATTAAAACCCCTTAAGACAAATGTAACTAATTCCCTCCCAAACCAAAAAAAGTGAACAAAAATAAGTGACTTTATCTTGAACTGAATGTCTTCACGTGTAGTCCATGATATTATAAAGTCCAAAAATACCTACACATATGAAGCAAAAAAAATGTCGTGATGCATACGAGTGTAAAGAAAGTATAAAAATTAAAAAACCTCCCCCTTAATTTTTTCTCACCCATTTTATCCGTAATAGACAAAGGGTTAGAAACTAATCCTATAATTTTAGCATCACATGAGTACAAATATGAAATATCATCACAAAGATAAACCTTTAAGATCAGGTAACGAGGTTCCAAAGAAGCAACGTACTATTTTTACAAGTTTTTAATTTTTTTTGTATGTAGAAAGTGTATGTGTATAAAGACTATATATATGTACAAGTACATACAATCACACCATGGAATATCACGAAAACATCTGAATCATGGACATGGAATGAAATTGTGTGAACTTAGACCGTGAGAAAATCAACATAAGCGTACGAAAAAAAGGAGCACGAAGTCAATGAGATACTTCTTAAGTAAGAACTAAATTTCAACCTTAGGTGTAAGAATGTTGAACAAAATAACATTGACTCGACTTATGCAAAAATGCCAGAAATTTCAGTGCTTCTCAAAATCAATAATGCCAAACTATTTAGTATTTTTCAAAAAAGTCTGTTATGCAAGCCCATTGATCTTCTACTTATAACACCCTCAAGATGTCACCTTAAGTATCCACTCTCAAAATTTTGAAGATATCGTAATACTCATAAAAGCAAAGCATCAATGAAATACAAAATAAGCCTTATCACTTTTGTTTTTATATGTCGAAATATTCTTTTTGGCTCTTAACAATGGCGACTTTAAATGCAAAGAGGATTTCTTCTTTCACAACCCCTTTCCATTGCTTTTAAACAAAATCAAGGTTTTTGGGAAAAGAAATTTAGGGAATGATTCTTAGTAGCACAATTTATTTCTAGTACATTTGATTTGTTACTAAACGCTATTAAGATGAGAACACCGTACTCGACATATGAAAAGTAAGTATAATGTTTAAAAAGTCCGTGCATGCATGTAATAAAGGTGATAAAAAGTTTAGCATGAAAAAAATGATCATTAATGAACAAAGAAATGATATGCACACATTATCAAGAACACTAAAGAATTGAAGCTATGTATCAAAACATCATGAAAAAGTCAGATGAATGGATAGAATGTAGTTGCGATTAAAACATTTTAAATGTATATCCATATATGGTGAAAAATAAAATACAAAAATCTTTTTCAAATACAAAAATAAAATAAAATATAAAATACAATAAAATATTTTTGAACTTTTTCAAACTTTATTAAAAAAATAAAGAATATTTTTTATTTTTTCAAAGAGTATAAACATGGAAATACAATTTCATAATAGGGAAATAATATAGGAACTTGATAATCACCCTATACTAGAGACAAGTCATAACCTCAATAATAAGATTGGGAGGTGTTCTCAAAAGGAGTATACATGATTTGAAATTCCTCCATCAAATATTGAGAAGTTTTTATTAAAAACTCCACTTGCTCTCAAAGACTAGAAAAATCTTTATGATGGTGTGCGAGAGCATGTGCGGGAAAACATGTGGGAGCCTTTTTGGGAACGCGTGTGTGAACTCGTGTGGGAGCATGTGGGGGAACATGAATGTGAGAAACTCTCCCTAGCTTAAAATAAAACTCCCTAAGGCGACCTCTCTGTTTGCAATGGTAAAAGTATATATACATGTTTGGGTCTACCATGACTAAAATTCCTAGGACGAGCTTTCCTTGATGGGTTAAGTTGAGACCCTTAAGGACCCATCACAAACTCGAGAACCGGTTTGGGTGCTACATTAGAAGTGGATGCACCATCTTAACATATTCCTTGCCTCTCGTAAAAATCTAACACGAGAGTGAGGAACGTCTTTCCAACCTTCTTAGACATGTCCTTTAAAGTGACCTTGACCTTCTAGGCACGTTTAAAATATTTCTTGAGTTTGAAAACATTATCTTCAAGTTTCTCATGAGTCTCCAATAAATATTGAAGATCTCTTATAAGACTAGCCACTATGTTAGTCAAATTGGCCTCTTCCCTACCAACCACAATAATTTGTTCCGACAAATAAACTTTTAACTTCTCAAGTTGACTCATTGAATTTTCACATTTTCTCCAAAATTTCAAATAATTTTCTAAATCCAACAACCTAAGAGTCAAATTTCTATTTTTCTTTTTGGTTTTTAAAGACTCTTTGTGAAGTTCGGTGTAAGATTTTTGAAGGCAACATTCTCCCTTACTCACATTTTGTTCATCATGCCCACTCTCTCTTGAAAGGTTCAACATATTATCGAGGCTATCATGTTTAGAAAACTCCTCTCTAGTGTGGGACAAACTAGAATTACTGACATGATTTTCCATGAATGCACAACAAGGTTCATGTGGTGATTCATCCCCATAATCAACCAACTCGACATCACTATCGCTTAGAGTGACGTTGTATGTAGATTTGCCTTTTCCCTATGTGTTACCCTATATATTAAGCCTAATAGGACACTCATGGGATTTATGTCCTTTACCCTCACATTCATGGCATCTCACCAATTCCATTTTCCTTAGGAACTCACCTCTATCTCTATGTTGATCATTCTCAAAAACATTATTGGTTGCATTGACGTTTTTGTCTTTCTTAGAACTTTTATTTTCTTTAGAAGAACTTTTTTTTGTTAAATTTGAGAAATTTTTTGATTTTTTTTGCAAACAGGGCAAAATCATCGAGGTTAAAATCAAATTCGGAGTAAAAAAACCTCCCTTTTTTTCTTAGATTATACTTTCAAAGCGATCCTTTTTTATTTTTATTTTGAATTTTAAGGAACATATCAATTTCATAAGTTTTAAGGTATCCAACGAGTTCTTCTAACCTAAAAGTATCTTAAATTCTCAACGAATTAAGGACTCTAACTTTCACGTTAAAACGGGACGTAAGAGATCTCAAAATCTTTTTAACAGCCCTCATCTCAAGAATTCTTTCGCCCAAATTAAAACTAGAGCTAACCATATCAGATAATCGTGCATATAATTCATCAAATATTATTTTAGTCTATAGCATGCTAATAGTTTCAAACTGTGTGGTGAGATTTTAAATCTTAGAAGATTTCACATTATTGGTTAGCTTATGAATGAGATAGAGGATATCCCACGCTTCCTTAGATGTGTTACACGTCATAATATGACGAAACTCATCGGGTGTGACTGCAGTAAAAATGATACTTAAGCCTCGAGAGTTACAGTTACAGTGACACCCGGGCTCAGGATTTTATCCCTTGCCCTCTATAATTTATGTAGAACCCTCGGGGATTCAAATCAATAATTTATGAATGGTTATCAATAATTTGATATTCTTGTGGAATTTGAGAAAATTATGGGAAATTGGTTGGCCAAATTTGGAATCAAGAGTTTATTCTGTCATCCAAAATAAAGCTAAGGATCGTTCGAATAAAATCCTCATCTCGTTCAAACAAAGTCCCCTTGGTTCGGATGAAAAGCCTTCCTCGGTTGAATGATCATCTAACAACCCACCTCAGTATAGGATTTTACCCCTTCGTTAGTATATCGTTCGAACGAGACATGATCTCGTTCGAATGACCACATATGTAATTTGTTATTTTGAGTTTCCCTTATGTGCTATCGAGTTTGTACCCTTAGATTGACAAGGTGTCAACCTTTAAAGGCATCAGATCATAAAAATGCATTAAGTAAGTTGGCCATGGTCTTTTAAATCATTTTACAGGTTTATTTAGAGTAATATAGGAGAAAGAGATGGTGGGTTCTTCCCCGCCATTTTATATCATCATTTAACACACTATCTCTCTCTGTTTGGTTTCAAGGGTGTTTCATCTTCACCAAACCTTCCCCACCATTTTTACAACTTTCCACCACCATACTACACCATTTTCAAGCCTTATTCTTCCTTTAACAGCCTTATCAAAGGTAGAAGTGGGTTGTGTAAGAAAGATAAAGATTTTTGGAGATATTGATGTGTTTTTTTGAATAATAAGAAGCAGAAGGTAATGGAGTTTTAAGGGGATCTTATTTTGAGCTTTCATGGAGACAAGCTTGGTGGAGCTGGGCAACCTCTTTATGGCCACCATAAGAGGTGCGAGGCTGCCATTTTCTTAAGCATTCATCCACCATTATTTAAGCTTCTTTGAGGTGGGAACACTATACTCTTTAAGTTTTAAACTCTATTTCCCTAGTATTTGGTTTGTGTGCAGGGTTTAAAAGTAGAATGCATAAATAATTTAAGAAAGTAATTCTTATGGTTGGTGCAAAAGGGCTTATAAAGGATTTTAAGAATATTGATTAAAATGACATATTTCAAGAAAAATTGGTGTTAAACCTTTTTAAGAAATAAAATTGTTGAAATAATATTTATCTTGTCAAAGATATTTTATGAACAAGTGTTTCAATGTTTTCTTATAAAATTTGGTATTTTCACAAATATAGGCATTTATTCAAGTTTTGAAAGATAAAAAACGTCTTTAGTCTCGAAAAGCATGTTGTTGCAAATATTATGAAATTTATTGAATAAGTCATGTGTTAAGCTCATTTTCCTTGGCATTTTGGACTTAAAATCCATGTGTATAAACTTTTAGTATTTTGATGATAGGCACATTAACAAGTTTAATGGAGGTTTTTAATGAGTTTTAACTTGGAATAAAGGAAATAGAAATTTCATCTCTTAAAGTGTGTGAAAAAGTGTTAAAAATGTGATAAGCGTATGACCTTAAGACTACATGTATTAATAATGGAAAATGGTGTTTTTCTTATAAAGTAGTCTTCAAAATGTTCAATGATTTCTTAGAGAAAGAAATTAATGAAATAAAGAGATTTATATCTTGTAAAGTATGTTACTCCAAAGTGTTAAATAAGTATCAATGAGTTAAAAACATTTGAGAAGTTGGCGAGTATAACTCAATGATGTTTTTAGGAAAATAACACTTGTGAAATTGGGGAAAATGCAGGCTTGGAAATAAATACGTAAAATGGTAATTTTACATAAAGTGAAACATTTTTATGAAAAAAATGTTAGAAATGGTGTTACATGAAAATTCCTAAATAAAAGTGATTTTGGAGTAAAATAAACTTAGGTGTGTAAAGTTCTCTAAATGATGATTTTAAAACTGTAAAACAAGGTGGGGTGAAACCCCAGGTTTTGGCTTTGGCTAGCAGAAAGTGTAATAATGTAGACATTTAAAATATCTTAAAACACATTAATATGGACACGAAGGACACCGAGAATAATTAAGAAGGGCTCGGAGCTCTGGGATGAAAGACCCAAAATCACTGGCAAGAGCATATGGTAGTATAGCCAGTAGTGTGGAGCTTGTTAAAGTATGCGAATATTTGGAATATTTTAAGAAAAGATAATGAGAAAAGTGGAACATGTCAAGAAATGGACTGTGTGGTGAATATAATAAAGATAACCTAACATGAATGAAATTAATACGTGTTTTGATTGAAAGATAATGTGGACAAGTAAAGTGAGAAATTGACTAATGTCCATAAAGTAAAGGAACGGTAAAGTGAAGTATCAAATGGGTAATTAAGCAACCTATGGAGGTTTAACCCATAATTAACATAAGGGTGTATTTATGAAAGGGTTTTAACGAAAAATAAGTATTTTCTCACATGCTGCGTGTTGAAAGGTTAATTTCAAGGGAAAATACTAAGGTAAATTCGGCATGAGTAAATGGATAATTTCGGTGAAGGAAGTATTCCCTCTAAAAAGATGGTATTTTTTAAAATATTCAACCAGGTGCGTTAAATCGGTAAATAAACATCAAGTTGAATTAATCGGAATAAATAATGCTTTAGAATAAAACGGTCCCACGCATTAATGTATAAGTTTGTATTTAGATATGAAGTAATTACATGTGCACGTAGCTAACATGTCAGAGTCGATTTTCTGCCATTCGATTCTATATTGTATTATTGTATTTTTCCACTAGGCATTCGACTCTCCCTCTTCTTTATCACTACAAGTTATACGCGGTTTCATATTTTGAGGGCGTTACTTCTATAAGATTTCTTTTATTTTTACATTGGTAGCTCTGTATACTTGAATTCCGGAGATGCTTCCCAGAGGTCCCTCATATAGTTTGATTTAAATTGGAATCTCATGTTAAATAAGTGAAACATTAATTAAATAAAACTGGACTAGCAACATTATTTAGGTTGCCTCATTGGACTTTACACCTAACGTTCGAGTCGAACCGAGTTGGCTACGGGTAACCCATAAATCCGGGATGAAGCGTTACAAACGGTATCAGAGCTCTAAGTTTAAGGTTCCTTTTGAGAGAGACATTATGAGGTCGGTAGTGGATCTTTGACGTCGATATTGGTTTTGGGCCAATCACGCTAGATAAGTGTCAGTTACGATTAATGTTCTCAATGGTGAAGTCAAGGAGATTAACATGACAGGAAATTTATCGCCAAGTGGCATGTGGCCAAGTTAGTTTCCATTAATAGCTTATGCGCTTATGATTTAGACATGTTAGTAATTTAAGAGTGTTTGTGGGAGTAAATAGTGGCCACACCGTGATTTTTAGTGTGAGGTGCTTTTGTATAAACCCTTAACTATGTGAAAGGTCTATTAACATGTTAATAAAGGTGAATAATATCCATAGAATTGGATACATGAGTTTTTTAAAGTCAACTATGGATATTAGGTAACTAGGGTGCCATGTCTAATCGGTATTGGTTTTATAATAAGGACGCTTAAAGTCCTTTGGTTTGGTGCTTATGGGTAGTGAATAACAATGATGTTATTAGGAGAACTTGATCCTTAGGTTAGTGTCATGGTGTAAGAATTTGATAACTCGATGGGCATGTATAACTATTTTGGTTATCACTTGAGGATGTGTGCTCAACCTGAGTCGATAGGATATTATCATTGTAAGTAAGTGCCTTGGTAATTGTCGATTGAAAGTTGTATCTCGTAAGTTATAATGAGATTTACGGGCCATTGGTCGTGAGTGCGTCACATGTGTAACAATGATGAATTAAAGTGACATAGGGGTGAACACACTCACGAGGTTTTAGCACCCCAGATAGTCCTCCATAATGAGGTTTTAGAAAGCATGATACAACTTTTTGGGAATAGGATCTCTTGTGACATCGGTGGTGAGGACTTAAAGGCTTATAGGTTGTGCACGACGTCTTGTATCTTTGCCAAAATCCTTAGGAGTGTTGGTCCGTGATTTAATACACGATTTATGGCATCATCTGTTTATAAGATAATTTTTGGAACTTTGTAGGATCTTGAGGAGAGAGTCATAGGTTAGAACCTCGTTAAATTCCCAAGAAAAAGGGAAACAAGGTTGTCAACCTAAATATCGTAGCTCATTTTAACAACCTAAGCGATGGATAGATGCGAGGAAATTTTGGTATGAGTATGATTTAAGGAAGTCTTTAGAGTATCCTCAGGACTACTTACGTGCGGTACCCTTGGGAATAAAACTAAATTTATTGTGGTGCCTTGAGTTATTTAATGGTTAGAGTACACCATGTGTAGAGACTCGTAGACTAGTGTCTTTGCGGATACCTAATAGTCATGATGTGGATATTGAGAAACTCGTAGGATATACCAATGAAGAGAGGGTCACAGGTAATGAAATCTGGTCGATTTTGATTACTTTAAGCTGGGGCATGCTTGGTGACCTTAGGGAACCAGTTGAGTTCGGTATTATGAAGTGCTAGTGTTCTAGTGATGATTGTATTAAGGGTCATGTAATGATTTTACGTTACATGTCAACTTTTAAGGAGTCAAATCCCGTAGTCCCGGGAGGGGTCATCTAATTTTATATAAGTAGGTGAGGTAACCTTCTAAGGGTAATTAAATATTAGTGCCTCGGTTGGGCATGATACTTGTCCATCCTAAGATGATTAGTGTAGGAAGTATAGTGATTGATTCATATGGGTATTAGGAAATGCATCTGGGACTTCGATTGATGATGTCATGATAAGAGCTTAAGTTTGAGACCCAAGATAGGATATCGAGCCATGATTAGGATATCGACATATGTCGATAGAGGAAATTGGGATAGTAATTTAACGTAAAGGATTAGTTCTCGACATGTCTTGCCAGGCTGATATAGATTAGGAAGCATAAACCTATGTAATACTTGCCATCCTTATAGTACTATTGGCAACCGGTGTGGCTGTCACGTAAATTTAGTTTGGGTAGTATTTAGAGATAGGCATAGTGGCGACCTTTTTTCATTAGAGGTTATAATAAGGTGAATGCTTCACCTAGTTGGGTACTACCCAAGGAGACGTTGGGATATTATCATAGTACGATAAGGTGGATAGTAACCCAGGTGGTTTAGGTTGGTCACGACGTCACATTGACTAGAGAGATGGATAAGATCGGTGTCGACAAAGGCGTTAGCATTTGTCGATCGGAGTGTCTCGCATTCGTCAAGGATGATAGGAGGAAACCTTATTCTTAAGGAAGGAAGTCCAGTGTTGACTTTCTAAGGAGAAATAGTTTCGTAAGTTACTTTCATCTCGAGGAAATAGGTGGTTTGTGGCTTTATTCATCATATTTGGTAACTCGAGCCAGGGTGTATGGCTATTCTAGGACTCGATGAGAATGCTTGGGAGGAGTCTTAGACACAAAGCATATGACGTAGGTTTGCTATTTATAAACTATAGCGGTTGAATGCGTAGGGTATTCCTTTGGAACAATTGTTTGTTCTTTCCAATTTGTTGAGTTCTTTTAGTTTCAGTAATCGGGGACCACCGGTTCCAATGGTTAAGGACGATGTCCTTCCAATTTCAATGGTATGTTATTGTTCCATGTGATGGTTTGGTTATAGCATGACTTGGCTCAGTATGAGTGCTGATGGATCGGGTGCGGTCATTACAACTCGATAACTGGGCGAACTCTTGTTTAAAATATCTCTTTATTTCCACAAGGCCGTGTATGTGTGGCAGCATATTCTGCAGCACGGTTTGCTCGTAGTATCCACTTTCCTTAGGATTAATGATCTTATATATTGGTCAATATGTTGATTAGAGGATCTAGTTATAAAGATCAGAATTATGATTCAAGGGTATCGTAAGGTGTTATAACACGACAAAACTTGGCACGTAGTGTTATTTTCCACAATAAGTGGATTGGTACAATACTCGGGTGAGTGCTCCATAGTCAAATGCCTAGTGTGATCCTAGGTTTACGGAGGAATGTTTTGGAAGGTGTTAGTCGGGTGCACGATGGTGACTTAGTTGGTGTGTTGCTCCTCAGAGTGAGTAACTAGCTATGTGAGGTTAGTATCAAGTTTAAGTGAATTTGCATGGTCAAGAAGACCCAAGAATTCGAGGGGACTCAGAATAGACTGTCCTAAGAATTGAAACAATTTCTAATAACATATTGCGTGCTAGTTATGTGATGTTTTCTCTTGGATGAGCATCAATCACTAGAGAGTGTTGTCGATAAAAGCGTCGATATGTTGTGGCCCTTAGCAAAGGAGTCTTATGGCTTAGTTGATCTTGATCATCGAGTAAGTGGAGACTCGAGGACGGTTATGTAACTTTGATAGCTATCTTGATGGAGAGTGTTAGAACATGTTTCATGTCAAGCTCTTTGATGACAGTCCCCTTTGGAAAGAGTATGTGGTGACACCTTAGTGATTAAGAATTTTGATGACTTAACCTCAAAGGACCCCTATTACTTAGAATAAGAGCTGATAAACCCCAACAACTTGAGCAATTTATGGATCGTTGATTTTAGGGAATGAAATATCCTAAGTATGGGAGAATGTGACACCCGTGCTCGGGATTTTATCCCGTGCTCCAAGTAATTTATAATTATGTAGAACCCTCGAGGATTCGGATCAATAATTTATGGACGGTTATCAATAATTTTATATTCTTGTGGCATTTAAAGAAATTATGGGAAATTTCTTAGCCAAATTTGAAATTTAGAATTTATTTTGTCGTTATAACAAAGTTAAGGGACGTTCAAACGAGATCCTCATCTCATTTAAAGGAAGTCCCCTCTGGTGCGAACGAGAAACCTTCCTCGTTTGAACGAGATTCTAATGAAGTTCTAACGAACCACATATGTATATGATTTTACCCCTTATTAGTATGTCGTTCGAATGAGACATGATCTCGTTCGAATTACCGTATCTATAATTTGTTAGTTTGAGTTGCCTTTATGTGCTGTCGAGTTTTGAACCCTTAGATTGATGAGGTGTAAACATCTAAACGCATCAGATCATAAAAACGGGTTAAGTATGTTGCCCTTAGTATTTTTAATCATTTTACGAATTTATTTGGGGTTATATCGGAAAGAGTTGGTCAGTTCTTCCCCACCATTTTATATAAGCATTTACCCTTCTCACTCTCTAATTTCGAGGGTGTTTCATCTTCCCCAAGCCTCTTCCACAATTCTTACACCTTGCCACCACCATACTATACCATTTCCAAGACTTAATCTTCCTTTACAAGCTTTATCAAGGGTAGAATTGGGTTGTGTAAGTAAGAAAAATATTTTTGGAGATATTATTAGGGGTTTTCGATGAAGAAGAAGTAAAAAGTTGTCAGAGCAAAATTTTCATCATTTTCTCATATCTCGGGACACATTTAGTTTTTGGCATATCCCGCTACCGATTTATGCAATCCGTCATGAAGAACGAATTTTCATCACCTCCAAATTCAAGAATATCTTCACAAAACAAAGGTATAAATGATTTAGGATTTTGAATTTATTTACGTTATATTTGGAAGTTTTTTTTTTACATTTAGACATTTTTCTAATATTTTTTTGGATTTAAATTTTTTTAAAATACGCACAAACCGCCCAAAGGAGATGGTAATCTCATTCAAATGACTTTGCAATCTCGTTTGAAGTGGTCATTTGAAGGTTCCTTCAATCGACTGTTTTGTCACGTTTGAAGCTCGTTCAAGAGAGATTGGTATTTTGCTCAAACGACCATGCTCTCATTCAAATGAGACTCAATTTTTATTCGAATGAGACTCGCCTCCTTGAATTTTGTGTCGACTTATAAATACCTATTTCATATAGAAAATTGACGAGACTTTTGCGATTTCAATTTATGAAAACTTGCTGCAAAAGCACTCACTTTCTGTGGGTCTAAAACCTACTTTGATTCATAATCATCACTCCCATTTATATATGTGAATTAATCGAAAACCCTAGATAGTTCTATATATGAGTTTCTTATGGAGAGATTCTCTTCATTGCTGACCCACTGTGGTTCTCAAGGGAATCACTGCTGAAAGGAAGACTAAGGTTGATCGGTGGATACCTAGGGTGGACCGCCACTTGTGGACGACTCTGGACTGAGCCGTATTCTGTAGAGGCTTTGTAAGTTGCAATTTGTAAAATTATATAGTGTTGTTTTTCCTCAAATTTTCCTTGATAGTGTTTGCATGCATAAGTTTATTTGCTTTATCACCCAGTTTCTTGCTTAGGATAATATGATAAATTTTGTACTGGTGTGTGCCATACACTTAATTATAGAAATTATACATTAAGATTGCTAGCGCACTCTCAAAAGTAATGAAGTTTAAAGGGGGTTTTGCTTGGAGTTTTCATGGAGACAAGCTTAGTGGAGTGAGGCAACCTCTTTAAGGCCACCTTAGGAGGTGGGAGGCTATTATTTTCTTAAGCATTCATCTACCATTATGGAAGATTCTTTGAGGTGACAAAACTCTTCTTTTTAAGTTTAAGACTCTATTCTCCTAGTATTTGGTTTGTGTGCAGGGTTTAAGTGTAGAATGCATGAATTATGTAAGAAAGTAGTTCTTATGAATAGTGTAAAAGGGATTATAAAGGATCTCTAGAATGTTGAGTAAAATGTTGAAATAATATTTATCTTGTCAAAGATATTTTATGAACAATTGTTTTAATGTTTTCTTGTAAAATTTGACATTTTCACAAAGATAGGCATTTATAAAAGTTTTGAAAGATAAAAAAATGTCTTTCGTCGTGAAAAGCATGTTGTTATAAATGTTACGAAATTTCTTGAATAATTCATGTGTTAAACTCATTTTCCTTGGCATTTTGGTCTTAAATCCTTCTTCCCATATGTATAAACTTGTAGTATTCTGATGATAGGCATATTAACAAGTTTAATGGAGGTTTTAATGAGTTTTAACTTGAAATAAAGGAAATAGAAATTTTAGCCATTAAGACTACATGTATTAACAAGGTAAAATGGTGTTTTGCTTATATAGTAGTCTTCAAAATGTTCAAAGATTTCTTAGAGAAAGAAAGTAATGAAATAAATAGATTTTCAACTTGTAAAGTATGTTAAAGTTATCAAATAAAGAGATTTTCAACTTGTAAAGTATGTTACTCCAAAGTGTTAATTAAGTGTCAATAAGTTAAAAATATTTGAAAAGTTAGCGTGCATAACTTAGTGATGTTTTTGGAAAAATAACTCTTATAAAATGGGGAAAAATGCAACCTTAGAAATAAATGGGTAAAATGGTAATTTTACATAAAGTGGAACATCTTTATTATATAAAAATATTGTAAATTGTGTTACATGACTATTCCTACATGAAAGTGATTTTGAAATAAATCAATGCAAGCGCGTAAAGGACAAGAAATGATGATTTTTAAAGAGTAACACGAGGTGGGGTGAAACCCTGGGTTTTGACTTCGACCGGTAGAAAGTGTAGTAATTTGGACATATGGAATATGTTAAAACACAATAATTTGGACTCGGATGATACTGGGAATAATTAAGAAGGTCCCGAAGCTCTGTGGTGAAAGACCAAAAATCACTCATCAGAACATATGGTACCATAGCCGGCGGTGTAGAGTCCGTTAAAGTATGTAGATATTTGAAATATTTCGAGAAAAGAAAGTGAAAAAAAGTCAAAAAATGTAAAGAAATGTGTTGTGTGGTGAATATAAGAAATATAACTTGACTTGAATGAAATTAATATGTATTCCGATTGAAAGATAACATGACAATTAAAGTGAGAGATTGGCAAATGTCTATAAAGTAAAGGAACAGTAAAGTGAAGTGATAAAATGGGTAAATAAGCAACCTAAGGAGGTTTAACCCATAATTAACACAAGGGTGTGTTTATGATAGGTTTTCAACGAAAAATAAGTATTTTCTAAATGTCACGTGCGTGTGTTGAAAGGTGAATTTTGAGGGAAAATAAATTCGACATGAGTAAATGGATAATTTCGGTGAAGAAAGTATTCCCTCTAAACAAATGGTATTTTATTTAAGTATTCAATCGGGTGCGTTAAATCGATAAATAAACATCAAATCAAGTAAAAAGCAGACTCTTTTATAAGATTAAGGTGAATCAATCAGAATAAATAACATTTTAAAATAAATGGTCCCACGCATTAATGTATAAGTATGTATGTAGATACGAAGTAGTTGCATGTGCACGTAGCTAATGTGTTAGAGTATTTTTCTTCCGTTCGATTCTATATTGCATTATTGTATTTTCCCACTAGGCATTCGGCTTGTCCCTACATCTTTGTCAATTGATATTGGTACCTACCTCATTTGAGCTTTCTAATAAGCATAACTGGTCCCATCAGAGACAGGTGTCCTAACATACGAGTTAATCATATGACTACCAAGATTCATCTACACAACTTGTAAAAAATAACTCTGATACCAATTTAAAAATGTGGGTTATATGGATAGTCCAAAGATTAAGTCACACACAAAATTCATTTCAGACCAAATTTTATCTTGATTAATTTATGTGAGCATGCAAGATAATTTAATCAATTGTGAAGCCAAAACAACCCAAATCAAAACCAAAAGAGAAGAAAATGATGGAAAAGTTCCTTTTGGGCAAAACCTATATTTCATCACTTTTTTAGACACGATAGACCAATACATAATTACAAGCAACTTAGAGATCCACTAAGTTTAATGCAGTAGCATCTTCGAATCTTCCACAACAAATGATGTAGTAAATCACCGTCCCACAAAAAGCATCCCGTGTCTAGGTATCCACCAATCAACCTCAGGAATCGATATATCTTTCTTCTTCACCCGTAGAGAATAAACTCCACAAAGGTCAATAATAGAGAATTAACTCCACACGGTTTGGAACATATAATACGTTCTTCTTAGTTTGGTAAATTAATCTCAAATGATCTAAGGAGTTTGGATAGAAAAATTTAGATAGTTTGATCCCCAAAAGAACTCTAAAAGGATTGAAAACAAATGCCTCCTCACTTCTCTATTTATAAAGAAAGACATCCATTAAGGATAGATATGAAGATTTCATTTGAAATCGATTAAAAAAATCTCGAATACTTGTTCGAACAAAGGTATATCTCGTTCGAACGAAGTACCCTAGCTCATTTACACTCACTTCCAATGACCAATTGAATGACATTTCGGAGTCTGCCAAAAGATGCGACAATAGATTCGTTCGAATGAAGTATGAAGTGTTCTAATGAGGTATAAGATCTTGTTCAAATGAAATCTAAGGTTATTTCAACAAAGCTGCGAATTTTTCAAAAAACATTAAAAAAACTTTTTGTAAAATATTTAAAAAATTCAAACTCTTTGAAAAGACCCTAAATAAAGATAAATCACATAAATCACCTCATAAATTTTCTATAGTAAAGTAGCGATGCTCGATCTTCGATTCTTGTATATGGTCGTTAACTGTTCTTCACTTCAAGACTTGAAAAAGTTCATGATAGTGCAATGGGGTGTAACGGAATAAGACAAAATAAAAATAAATAATAAGTAATTATATTTTTTTCTCTTAGATAAACACTAAAAAAATATCTTACAAAACATAACGATCAAAGACCAGATTTATGTTTTTGAATATTTACGTGGAACGAGTGAAAATGAGTTTAATAGAAAAGCATAAGAGGTATTAAATTTCAACAATCGCTCAAATATGTATTTCACTCGTGAAAAATTCATATATATACAAATGGTAGGGAAAATGGCCTTTTAATTAAAAAAAACAAAAATCTGACGACTCCATGCGCACGGCGTACATTTTTCCATGTGCACGATTCGAGGCATTTTGGTATCTAGGCCAGGTTCATCCGCACGAGATCAAAGTGGTGTCGTACGAATGCCACCGTATGCATGGGTTCAATAAGAAGACATGTGAATGGTTAAGGCACAACTTTTTCAAAAAATTCCTAACTTTGTTAAAAAACAACTCTAAAAAATAGTTTTCGAAAAAACTCTACGAAAGATTTAAACACTTATTCCATCAAAAATAAAATCCTCACACATTTAAACAATTCTTGTGTGCACGTGTGTGATTAGCCAAAGACTATTCACAAAATCTACCAAATGATATAGTCTTCAATTTGATATGAATGAATGACAAACACAAGACTACAAATAGCGACATGCAAGGTCTTCCATCTTCAAGGTTTCAATCTAGACACGAGACCACACATTATTAAAATGAACCAAGTTCATGTGACTTAATAGACTATATATTTTAATTGTTTATATTTTCAATCTCCTCCTTTGGCTATTTCGTGGAAAAAAAACCCTAAAACCCAAAATAAAATTGATTATCCCTACAAGACTCACACCTCACTAGCCATATAGTGAGAGTTGTAGGAGGTAATCTAAAAACAATCCTGAAGACCACCGACTCATCAAAAGTTGAGTCTGAACAAATATGTTTGAGTTAAAATCTTCATAGCTATACCTAAAAGAACACGAAACAAAAAAAAACATCTGCAAGCAATAACATGAATAAATAGACAATCCCCCTGCTTGGGAATCATCCGAAAAATGCCAATGATATAAACATGAGAAATAGTACAATCATCTAATGTCATGTGAATATCAAAACATCATGCTCAATACAAACTCCCCCTTAAAGATCATAAGCAAGTCATGTAACACACAATGATCAAGAATAAAACCAGTAATGAGATATATGAAACCATCTCCTTAAAAACCAAATCATCTCCCCCTAACATAAAGCATCATGAAAATGAATGAATGATGTTTAAAAACATGAATACATCGCCCCCTTCCCCCCAAATATATGAACCATGCATGAAATAAGAATTACGACATCTCCACTTTTTTTATCACGGAATAGGACCATGGAAAGCATATGCCATGAGTACAACAAAGATGTCTAAAAAAGGGTAAAGTCAGGGTAGCAAGAGAAATATAACCAAATATCAATGATGGATTAGATCAGGAAAAATGAGGGAACTAAAATCCAGACCCTAAAACAAGGGACTATGTGCACACACACCTTTTTTGTCGTGTGAGCGGACTGCATATGAACGGCTGTTAATTGGCCGTGCACACGAAATAATCTAATAGCCAAAATGGGACACAATCTCATCAACCATGCGAACGGACAACATTTGGGGCCATTCTAATGCCTTACCTAGAGAATCCTTTTAAAATCCAAACAACTGACTTCTCAAACATGGATTTTGTGAAAACAAGCCTCTTTCCAACCTCATTACTCCTCTAAATGAGTTACTCCTCCCAAATATCAAAACTTCTTAAATACACATATTCAAACCAACCAAGCATCTCATGCACCCAAAAAATGCACAAAGTTTAACAATTAAATAAATACCATTAGAACAAATAAAAATATAAAGATATGCAAGAAAACACTAGGGAAAATTTCAAAGAAAAAACAATTAGACAGATAATACAAAATCACATATACTAGAATTTACAACCACATTCGATATACCGAATCAAATTCTTTTATAAATTTTTAAGCAAGTTAAAAAAATTCAATTCATATTTAAAACACAACTCAAGTAAGATAAGAAGCATTGGCTTATGCGTGCATAAAGATGGAATAAACAACATTAATGATCAAATTGCATTACTTGAGACATTTAAACAAACTTTTATGAGAAAATTCAATTCGATCATGAGTTTGATCTTCAAGTACAACTCCATCTACAAAACTCCCTCGACAAGTGTTTTTTTGAATGCCAAAGGCCTATTTTGTTTTTAATGCCAGTTAAGCTCTTGACTTGAGTTTCTTTCCAACATATTGACTTTTGCCATTAATTGGTTTTTTACACACCAAATTGACACTTGCCCGATGATACTTAAATTCAAATCGGACGTTCTCACATTAATGGTAGCCCTTATCAACACTTTCAAAATGGTCCGTATTCACTCCAACATATAGAAATCTCACTCTACTCACTTATAGACCATGGATCACTTTTCGAAACTCATGGGAATTCTTGTAGAGATGATAATTCAATATATCAATTGTGAATTCATACAGTGTAAAGTAATGACAAACAAACAATTTATCAAATACAAACTAGAGTCAATGTTCACATGATATCATTGAAAATATTAAATTGACTAAACACATTCAATAACTTGAATCATCAACACATCTTGTAAGAATGAAACTTCATGTTATGCAATCTTATATATTAATCAACATATTTGTATGAGACATGACCAAAACTACCAAAAATACAAAATATTTTTGTGTTTTTCAAAATATGAGAAAAATATGTAAAAAATAAAATAAAATCAAAATGTGCAATTATTGAAATATAAATGCACTCAACGATCTCAAATAATAATGATCTCACTCAATCTTAGCCACCAAACTCAAAACACTATGAAAGTTTCATGTTCAATCAAAAGTATATGAAGCATTATTACCATAAAAAGCATAGGATGATCATGATGAGATATACCAAATCATGTAAATGAGCGTGGAATATATGGATAGACATAAGACGCTATCAGAAGAAGCATATATGAAAAAAAACAAGCAATAAACATGAAGATCATAAAATATAAACATACATGAGACCAAATATCCAAAAAAAAACTGGTATATGATCAATAAGCATGTATGAACATCATCAAGATCAAAATTTATATCAAAGACATCACAAGATATATCTTGACATATTTAATCTCACACAAAAACATCCAAGATATCATCGATAAGAACCAAATAAAAATCAAACACAAAATCATGTTTTTGAATTTTTCCAGAATATATCAAAAAAAAAATAATAATGTATGAGATAAAAAAATCACACATTGATCACAAGACACTCTAACATAAAACAAACAAACATAATATCTTTTTGGATTTTTCTCTATAGAAATACAAACAATATAAGAACACATCAAAAGTTGCAACTATAATGTATATACAAATAAGATGCAACATAAGCAATATCAACACCCAATACATAGCCTAGGACATGATATGGAAACATGATAAGAAAAGATCCTAGTTATGGCACAATTGAAGTATGTGGGGTAACCTATCAGGTATGGATGATAGGCAAGGTGCCAAAAGCAACATTCAATTTTCTTTTCTTCTTCCATATATACCTTTCACATTCCATTGTAAACACATTAATTATATTCACAAGAACACTCAATTTGCTTTTAAATTCATTAACTAAATCATGATCATGTGAATGCGAACTAACAAGAGAAGTCCTAATCTTGATGTAAAACTCTATCAAATGTCCTTTTTATGAAAAAATGAGCAACTGTAGGATTGGGAAAGTTTCTTAAACTTTCTAGATCTTTGGAAATAACTTGATCATTTTCTTTCATAATTAAAAACTTGAATCAACAAATGCCTTTTCATTTAAAACTTTACTTTTCTCACTCTCACCCGAGGAAGGTTGAACTATTTACATAATTTCATGATTTGAAATACTTTCCACACTTGATGAGTTAGATTGAAAAGAATTTGACTCAACACTTTCAAAAATTTAGAAATCTATATTTTTTACCCATTGATCAACACAAATAAACTCCTTCCTTTTGCCAATGTTCTTTTGTTCATTCAACTAAACATGCCATTTTTATATTTTTTTAACACTTTTCATCAAAAAACCATTTTCTTCATTCCTAACCCAACATTCACTTTTAACAAACTCACACAATGATCATCTTCATAAAGTCGACTTATACTAATGAGGGTAGCCTTAAGTCCTTAAACTAAAATTATATTTTGAAGAATAATTTCATCCGAAATTCTAACTATTCCTCTACCACTCACTCTCGATTTCTTTTGGCTTTCAAAAGTAATCAAACCGCCATAAAAAATTCAAAAAGAAGTAAACCACGATTTTTCTTCCATCATATGACGTGAGCAACCAATATCAAAAGACCAATAATTTAAATTTGAATAAATTATGGTTATAAAATTTTCAAAATCCAGACAATACATGTGACTCTCTTTTCTTACCCACTTTGGTTATACTTTAAATTCTTTTCAAGTCACTCACTTCCTTTTTGAAGTTTCTTCAACTCACTTTCAAGTTCCTTGTTCACTTCTTGAGAAAATAGGATATGAAAATTTCTCATCTCTTTGAAGTTTGAAACAAAATATTCTTATGTGTCCTCTCATAAAGTAATGAGAGCACTTGTATGTTTAAATTGCTTTTGGATCAAAATTCATGTTCTTTCTTGCAAAATGTTATCTCTTAGATTTTGGAAAACTCTTTCTCTTTTCAAATGACTCTAATGATGTCAAAGGTGGGGGATTTCATTTTTTTTTATTTTCTTTCTTTTGAGGCTTTTGAAAAAAATTAAGTTTATTAAAAATTTGATTCTTCATAACTTTGTCAACATTAACATTCGTGCTTTTGACATGCAAAACCTTCTCCTCAAGTTTTTTTCCTTTTAAAATCAATTTTTTTCCAACTTGAGTAGAACCACCTTAAGTATCCACTTTCTTTTGATGCACAAATGTCACTATAGAGTTAGTAGGTTTTATCCAAGTCCAGATCCTTCATCCTTTCTTTCCCTCGGCCGAAGCCAGTGGTGCTGACCAAAAGAGTTAAGGGGAAGCAGCGAACCCTTAGAAATCTACTCCTACTGGGAGCTAATGAGATGCCAACAAACCATATATTTGCATCCTCAGCTGCCTAAATAGGATAAAGGGGCATGACTGGAATTCTAAAAAGAAGGAATGTTTGGCTTTTCCTATTCTAGTGCAGGTTCTTGCTCGGTATAAATCGCTTCACTTTGAGTTGGCTTGGCCCGCGCCTTGACAAGGCTGTTGCCCCTCCTTACACTAGTAGAGAGAGTCGGAGTTGGGCCTTTGTATGACGGATTTCATCCAATTCCTTTAATACCATTAGGAATCATAGATCTTTCTAAAAGTATTTTGTTAAATTTTTCGCATCTATCCTCTAAATTAAGTTTCACCTTCAAAGCATTAACCAACTCATTCTGAAGAGAAAATACCTCCTTTTCATAATCTCTTTTTCTGAGTTCAAACATTTTGTGTTCCTTTTCAAGGTCACGTTTTATTTAAAGGAAATCACCTTTTTCTTTTTCAAAAGAAGAATTTTGGTCATTGATACATTTTAAGTTGCAAAATCATTTCATTTTTTTTCTATCAAGCCACTCTCTTCTTCAAACACTTTTATCTTATTTCTAATTTTGATGTTCGATTTATTCAATATAAGTAATTCATGAAATAATTTGTTATACGCGTGATTGAGTTCACTCGTCTCTTCATCAACACTCTCGTCATACTCATTTTGATCAACCTCAAAACTAGATTCAATAAAGGTAAGTGAAGTGGTATTATCATAATAATAATGAATAATGAAAATTATCTATACTCACACCAAAAGCATACATGTTCGCAATATCCATGGAAACACACAGATTAAAAATTAGAGACACGGAGAAAGGATCAAACTCAAGTTATAATGCCTAAAATGAGAAATTTAACGTTGATACCAATCGAGAAAGATGTATGTAGACAACCTACACAAAACCTAGAGGGTGGGTGAATAGTTTTGATAACTTCATGTGGATAATTTTTAAATTTCGCAAAATTTCTTTCAATTTCAAATATGTTAACAACAATGTTGAAAAAAACACTTTTTAATTATCTTTTTAAACACACGCAACAATTAATCAAGTTGATATAGATGTGAAAACACAATCCAACACTCTTAAATCAATTTTATTCAAAATTACTTTATCTAAATTCAATTAAGGTGAAATGTGTGATCAAATGTGTTCATGTGCATAAGAATTAATCACAAACTTATAAAATACAAATTTAGGAGGAAAAATCTCAAGGCACTCCAATTATCATTTCTACTTGGAAAGCAATTTTACCAAGGAAAAGAAGGTATTGCTCAAGGGTTCTCAATCGTGTAGTTGCCTATGAACCTTTCAACTTTCCCCTTAGTAAATAAGTAGACACAACAATCTCCATGCCAGAATTAATAAGTCCATTATCTTCCTTGGAAGTCTTTCCACACTCCAAATCCTCCAATAACTTAAAGTGCCTCAAATTTTAGATGAAGGACTGGAAGACCATGATGAGTCGAATTAAGATTGTTGAATTTATCAAAGGCAGATCTAATTTAAGCACTAAAAAATCTCTCATAAAATAAAATGACCAAAGACTAGATCTAATTTTTTGAACATGTGTGAGGAACAAGTAAAGACGAGTTTACTAGAGAAGCACGAGAGCTCTCAACTTTCGAAAATCTCTCAGAGATGTATTTCACTTGTGTAAAATTCATATATATACAAATGGGACATAAATGGCCTATTTATAATAAATTTTCAAAAATATGACGATGATGTGTGCATGATTCCAAATAGTGTGGAATCTAGTCCAGGGTTGTGCACATGGGCACAAAGTGGTGTCGTGCAAACACCACCGTCTACACGGGTTCAATATGAATTCGTGCGAACAGTTAACTCATTATATTTACAAAAACGCCTTAACTTTGTTCAAAAAACAAAACCAACTCCCAAAAGAATTTTTTTTTAAAACTCAGAGAAATATTTAAACACTTATCCCATAGAAAATAAAAGCCCCGCAAATTTTAAATAAAATGTTTTGTGCACATGTCACATAATCTAAAAAATGATATAGTCTTCAATTTTATGTGGATTAATGGAAAATAGAAGACTTCAAAGAGCAACATGTAAGATCTTCAATTTTTAGAGGTTCAATCTAGACACAAAACCGCGCCTCATTTGAATGTATCAAGTCTATTTCACTTGATAGACTCAAAGTTTTAACATAAGTGACGGACAATCTATATATATATTATAAATATTTATATTTTCACTAACGAATGAGGCAGTGGTGTTGGAATTGTCTTCATCACCCCACAAGGATGCCTTATTAAATAAGCAGTTCTACTTGTATTCAAGGGTTCCAAGAAAGAGGCATAGTATGTTCCATGGTAATTCGCCTTAAAAGGCCAATCACCACTGGAGCATAAGAAATCGCCATCCATTGTGATCCCCGATTGATTTACAATTAGTTGATAGGAGAATATTAGTCTAGAGACCCCAAAATTCTCACCTAAAGGGATAAATCAAGAGAATTCCTCAAAAACTTTAAGTCAAAATCAATAGTACGATTCATTATTTCCATCTTATTGCCTCTTCTTATTTATTATTTCATCATATTGATTTACATCTAGTATGTTCTTTTAATTTTTTCTATTTTATACCTTTTCATAGACAAATTCCACATATTTTCACATCTAGGATTTATGTATACAACATATATCAAATAGTATCCAGGGAAATATATCAGCCACTACTAGGAAAATGATCAGCCACACTAACTCTTTGGCCATGTTATCCTTAACAATTGATAATGATATGAAGAGGACAATTGAGATATAAAAGTCATGCATATCAATTCAGCCCCATCCTCGATGGACCCAATCATCTCCCATTTGAAGAACTAAGATCTCCCATAAGATAACAAAGAGATCCACAAAATTAAAATCCAATTGACCAGGTTCATCTCAATTTAGAGGGAAAACTCTACCAGCAATCATTCACGGGTCCCTTGTGTAAATGCGTTAATCCATGTAAGGTAAATGAATCCTCAGTGATATGCACAAAGACAACTGTAGTGATCATGTATGGAAAATATATTTGTCCTATAGTGAGATTTCACAAGGATATTAATGTCCCTTTTTGTACAAGGATGCAGTCTAATTTGTCCAAAAATGCCTTAAATGCCAGATATTTTTACCTATTATTAGATGATCGACCAATGAACTCAACCCTCTCATTATTCCATGGCCTTTCTCCTTATTGGGAATGAATATTATAGGACTACTCCCTAGAGATCTTGTAAATAGGAAGTTTTTCATCAATTCGATAAATTACTTTACCAAATGGGTGAAAGTCGAGATGTTTTAACACATATCAGGGTGGCCGACGTAAGGCGTTTCAAATAGAGGAACATCATCTCTAGATTTGGTATCCCCAGGTCATTAGTGTCAGAAGGCAGTAGCCAATACATCAATGATACATTTAGATATTTAAACATATAGTATGGGATCCTAAATCATTGTTCCTCTATGGTTATTCTTGTAGTGCAATGGACAGTCAAATATCACCAACAAGACCCTGCTCGCCGGGATCAAACAATGCCTAGAGAGTGCCAAGGCAATATGGGTGGACAAACTCTCTTATGTACTTTGTACCTACATAACAACTCCCATGAGGCCAATGGGAGAAACTAAGTATGCTTTGGTGTATGGTATATAATCAATTATTCCTTTAAAGATTCTCTTGCCAACTCTCAGGTCTAAAATCTTTGAAGACGATCACATAAATGATTATTTGGCTTATAAACTTGACATGTACGAAGAGCAAATAGATAAATCTTTCATCAAACTTGCAACCTATCAACAAGAGATAGTCAAACATCATGATAAGAAGGTTAAGTTCAGATGAAACAAGGTCGGTGACATGATTCAACTACAATAGTATAGCAATAATATTACCAAATATATTTAGTTATTGGACCTGAAGACCAAGTATTTGATACAACTATTTCCAAGAAAATTTATCCACTATAGTTTGTATATGTCCAAAGATGCAATGCTCAAAAAAAAAAAAATTGACCACACATTATAATTGTTCCAACCTTTTTGTATAATGCAATATCTGTATGATAAGAAACCAAAAGAATATTATGATATGATATAAACCGTGGCCCTCCCGAACTTCTTAACACAACTAAATGTCTTTTTTGCACTTTGCATAAGTAGGAATGGCATGCATGTGTGAGGTGATTAAATGACACTCTGATGGGAAATACAACACCAAGACTACCCAATGGTATTTATTTAGAATTGAAGACTATTCATAATTATTAGACAAAGATGCATCCCTGCACTGATCTTTGTCCATTATAGGTATGTCCAAAATACTAAGGGGTATAAAAATAAGACTTGAACATTTCTAACAAACATTTTCTATAAGATGTGAGAACTGACATGAACACACACTATACATACTCTGGGCTTTTGTATAGTGCAGCATCCGTATGATCACAAACCGGATACAAATGTTGATATGATACGAACCCCATAAACCTTCAAAAGTTCTCAACATAGCGATATGATTTTTGTGCAATCTAAAAAATTAGTCATGGTATGCATCCATGGGGTGAAAAAACGACACTCTGATGGAAAAAAACACCAAGACTACCCTATGGTATTTTCTAAAATGATATCTTATTCACAATTATCGAACGTAGATGCATCTCGACAAATACATTTTCCCATTAAAGTTTATAATTTTCCATTATAATGAATATCCAAAAATGGCCAATAGAGGAATATTACTACCTATTGTTGGAATTGCTTAGCGACCTTTATGACAAGCATACCCAAATGGTTTGTCACAATAGATTACGAATTGTTGAAAGTTGTTGGAGGAATACAACTGGGTATGTAGACAATTAGATACATCTCTATGATTTTCAATAGTGGTGGACGGTCTTGAAGAGTAAACAAGATTTGTATCACCAAGAAATAATCGTAAGAGGATGTGGTTGGGATGGCTCAAATGTCTAGATCATTATTCATAACGAGGACTCATGGGAAAGGTTGTTCCAAGAAACCCCCACATGCAGGGACATCCGCGGTGAACCATCATATTTATTAAATTAATTCAGGGGTTGCCTCCACTTTTGATGCACTGTTTGAATAGATATTAATTGTCTTATCACTACACCAAAAACAATAATCTAGCACGATTTAAAATTGTGTCAGATCAAATCTGGCACGATTTTGAACTGTACTAGAATCAGCTGTTCCAAAATGGCCATTTTTTTCTAGCACAATTTAAAAGTGTGCCAGATTTGGCCAAACATGAATACTTCTGACACACTTTTAAACCGTGCCAGAATTTGATATTTTTGACACACTTTTGGCACAGTTTATTACTATGCTAGATTGAGTACATTTTGGTACACTTTTGACACAAATCAAAACCGTGCCAAAATTTGATACACTTTTGGCATGGTTTTGAACTGTGCTAAATTTTTGGATCAAAGAAAAAAATTTAAATATATGAAAGTAAGAAAATGCACAAATCGTGAATCTCGCACGTTGTTGATAAACTAATGTACATACAAACTTCAAAATATTACAAGTCTTAATAGTTCACAGACCAAAAAAACTGGGCATAATTTTCTCTATTTTTTGGACATTATAAAACCTGCTAATATAAAACCCACTTAATGTAAAGTCTGCACGGCCATAAAATTTAATAATAAAATTACAAATGCTAGGACGACCATAAAAGTTAACAACAAAACTACAAAATCCCGCACGGTCATAACAAAAAAAAATAATCCTGAATATTAATGACATTAAATAAATATTTCCCTTGTTGTAAACCATTGACTTCTTCGTGTGTTCCATGTGGATAAAAGCTATTGATAAAATGTTATCCTGTAAAAAAATAGGATACAAGAAAGAGATGATATTAGTAACCAAGGAATTTAAAAAAAAATCTTATTCAAGCCAAAAAATTGTATATATGAGTTACAATTATTATTATATTCTCACACCGGAAGTGTTGTGACTATGTGGTCAGTTCCTACGAGTTACATTAGTCCCATGTTAGGTGTTAGTACCTCTTACAGGGCCATTTGAGGAATGGTTTGAGCTCTCACCCTTAAACGGCATGTTTTTAAGCATAATCTAAATATTTTTAAATTATCATCATATTCTTAAATCGGGAGACCCGTGACTATGTGAGTCGTTCCTACAAGTTACATTGGTCCCGTGCGAGGTGTTCATGCCTCTTACAGGGCCGTTTGGAGGCTAGTTTGGGGTTTCACCCTTTAACAACTTGTTTTTACCCTTTAACAACTTGTTTTTAAGCCAAATCTATATATTTTCAAATTATCATCATAATTACAAACCGAGAGACCCGTGACTACGCGTTCAGTTTCTACGAGTTACATTAGTCCCGCGCAAGGTGTTAGTGCCTCTTACGGGACCGTTTGAGTGATGGTTTGGGTTTTTTACCCTCTAACAGTATGTTTTTAAGCTTAATCTGGATATTTTCAAATTATCGTCATATTAACAAACCGAGATACCCGTGACTATGAGGTCAGTTCCTACAAGTTCCATTGGTCATGTGAAAGGTGTTCATTACTCTTACGGGGCCATTTGGGGGCTGGTTTGGGTTTTCACCCTTTTAACTGCTTATTTTTAAGCTTAATCTAGATGTTTTCAAATTATCATCATATTCTCAAACCGGATGACCCTTGAATAAGATATCAGTTCCTACGAGTTACATTGGTCTCGTGCGAGGTATTAGTGCTTTCTATAAGGCCGTTTAGGGGTTATTTTGGGTTTTCACCCTTTGACAGCATGTTTTTATCCAAATTCATGATATTTTCAAATTATCGTCATATTCTCAAGCCGGAAGACCCATGACTACGTGGTCAGTTCCTACGAGTTACATTAGTCCCGCACGAGGTGATTGTGCCTCTTACGGGGTCGTTTGAGGGATGTTTTAGGTTTTCACCTTCTAACAACATGTTTTTAAGCTTACTCTAAATTGGCAACTATTAGAATAATGATGACACAAATAACATTGCATAGTTAGAAATTTGAACTATCTAAGTGGTTCAAACAAACTAACACATACAAAAATCAAACTAACACATACAAAAATAAAACTACTACTTGGTTTTGTGAGGTCCTTTATACATGTTCCGCAAATTCTAGTTCAACAGCTTTGCTTGCATATGCCTTATGTTGTATTGTCATCCTACATCTTATAATTTTATCATTAGCAACAACAATGTCCATTATCATCCATTCAACCTAATAAATAAGCATGACCAATACAACATGTGAGCGACAATTAAATCAATTAGTAGCTATAACTTCAAAGTACTTCTAAATCTGAAAAAAGCTAGAAGCTCCTTCCTCGCAACATCTTTGTAATCACGAATTCATAAGGGTTATAGTATGTGTGTGTGTGTGTGTGCATATTTTAACTCCCAGCTATGTTAAATAATTTGAGATTTTGGGTAGCAGATAATTGATATGCATACTTGGAGGTCAACATTCATAAAAATATTCATCTAGTGCAAGTCTAATCCAGTATGCCTTCTTGAGGAAACTATAGAAGTAAAGGAAGAAAGGGTTACCTTCCCATCCCCAGCCTTGGCTGAAATCCATTCATATCGAATTGGATCTGAACGTGACACTACCTTTTCACATGAGAGGTCAAGGGAGTCCACAACCTTAATCTCATCCCCAGCAAATGGAACATGATTAAATACAATTACCTTTATAATTATGACAAATATTTTTGGATATTCATAGCTGAATACTGATAAAAGAAGAATCTGACATTTATAAATGTAAGGTAGAGGGGGGCGGTCAAAAAATAGTACTTCAATAGCCAAATATTGCAATCAGGAAACATAATTTTATAAAGAAATGGGAAGTTCATGAGAGGGTATGAAAGTAAAAGTAAGTGGCGTCAAGAGAGAATATAATCAACATTTTTCATATGAATCCACCAAACCCATATGCAAACAATTAACTACCGATGATTCAAACAACTAAATACATCCATTTAAAAGTCAATGATAATAACACAATTGTTTTCCATAATCTCAAAACTGAGTACATATACAAAGCTTCCAAAATTTTTCTTTTGTATAAAACATAAATACAACAAAAAGAGACAAGAGATAAAGTTGATAATAAAGAAAAGAAGAACAAGTCTCAACTTTTATTATTTAAAACTATTTTCTATTAGGCAATGTTTGTTCCACTTTTCTAATTTAGGAATGTTTGATTATCTCATCCCTTGAATGATTCTAGTAATTTTAACATCCACTAGTAAACTATAATATTTTTCCCAAATATTTTAAAAAAAACTAGTGATATGAAAGGAAGTGCTAATTGAAGGTAGTTTCATTTTCTTTCCCAAAAGATATCATTACCCACATTTTTTTCCCAAAAGATATCAATACCCACATTTTTTTCCCAAAAGATATCATAACCCACATTTTAATAGTGTTTTCCCAATAATGATTCATTATAAATCAAGACGAATAAAGTGTCAATTAATTTTACAACAATAAAAATATGAATCTAGAAATTAACTGTGATTACAGCTATGTTAAATTGTAATTTTAATTTAAGAATAGTGGTAGAAACATGAGACTCTACACAGTTTACTATTTACCATCATAAGTTTAATTTATTAATGGATAATGAATCGGGCTATCTACTTGGCACCCCATATGGAATTCAAAGAATCCTATGTCACGATGGTTCTTATTCGTTCGCTGATTATAGAAGACTCTATAAATGAGAATACTAAAGATGACACAATATAGTCCTATTGAAACTCAACAACCTAAAAGTTAAGGATGAAAATGGAGGTTGCTGTTATGAGGAATGATTAGGGTGATAACTTATGTATATAGGCATCTTGTACCTATAAATAGATCCCCATGTTATGAGGAAAATATATATAAAAATATTATATACGAATTGGAATCTCAACTAACATTCTCTATCACTCTAATTCATCTTCCTCCTTCTTTAATAAAATCATCCTTATCTTCTTCCTCGTGAACATAGGCAAAACTAACCTTCCAAATCGTGTATATAAGTGTCTTTCCTCTTTCTGCATTCATATTCATGGGTAAATTTAGTAATTATCACCATTGTAGATTTGACCCCCGTATAATTTAGCATGACAACTAAAGGTTCTTAATCCCAAACTATAATAACACTAATACTTTACCATCGTGAGTTCACACTAGTCCTACTATCTTATTCTAGAAACCGAGTGCTTCCTGAAATACAGATTATGAGTAGGGGGATAAAATCCTTTAATATATCCTCCCTCTCCCACTGATGTCAGATCACATGGATGTACTCCTCAAAGATATGACCCAAGTCTTTTTTGTAATACATCTATGAACTCACCTCCGGGGAATCCCATATCACATCTCATTAACCTTTATGAGGAATGGGTGAACACATGTGATTATGAAATTGCAAGGTTGAAGAAGAATTTATCCAAATAATTAGAAGAACATGGGTGTATTTATCATATCATTGAACGAAGTAGAATGAGGAGAATTTGATCACCAATGGCTCCTCTTGTCATCCACAACGTCAGAGCATACAGATCCCAAATCCCACGTATTACACGCTTTGATAGACATCAATCAAAGAATTCATCCAATAATATATCTTCTAGTAGAGGTGGTCGATCGATTTGTCTAGTTGAATCCAACAACAAATAGTTTGGTCAGGTTAATCTCACCTATTACGAAGAACGAAGGTCAAGAATGCTTGCATATGTGCATCAAGAAAGAACTGGAGGAGAGATTAATCCCTAACCCATTATCAACACCAATATCTTACGAGAAACGTGCTTGGTAATGGGTTGACTTCCCTCTTAACCGCTGATATAAAGAATTCGGAGCCACACAAGAATTTATATTTTCTAAAGATTATGACATATGATGGAAATAATGACCTTACCCATCATATTTTTATTACATGTAGAATATGTCCCTATAGAGCCACCACGACGCCTTGATGTGTTGTGTTTTCCCATCAACCTCAGGTGAGATTGGGATTAGGTTGTTTAAAAATCTAACCCCTAGGTCGATCTCTTCTTTTAAAGAGTTATTCAAGTAGTTCGTTTCCTGCTTCACCACCATCAATAAAATAATCAAAGAAGTGGATTTCATAATGACCCTTAAGATAAATAAAGGGGAATCACTCAAGAATTATGCTCAAAGGTACTAGGAGTTTTTCAACAAAATTGATATCTATAGTTAGAAGTGTGAAGTCTCTTAATTATATTTATACTTGCCCGATCATGGTATCTTTACCAGACTATCAATAAAAAGCCATCATAGTCCAGGGATGATTTTATGGCTCACTCAATAAATCATACCAACTATCAGTTACACCTCCTCCGTAAAAAGAAGAGGAAGAAGAAAGGTATAAGTAACTTGTATGATGCAACAACTGGTATGAAATCTAGTTAATATACGAAAGTCATGTGGGACAAATATAATATCAAAACTCCCACAAACACAGATCCAAGAAGATTAATATTATGTAGCCATTAAACACACTTGCAGGTCAAACAAGAAGCCATTTCAAGATGGTATTAGGCCGACTCTTAACGAAACAAAAAACCATAAATAAACATAACCTCTACGGTCAAGCAAGGAAACATAAATACAACTAAATCTAAGCCATGGATTACAAGAGCAAAAGGTAATTTATGATTAGAAATGCAACAAACGAGTGCTAAAATCATAGCAAGTAAAACAAATTGACTTACTTGAATTGTAATTACTCACTCTTTGCCAACCTTCTCCATAACCTTAGCAATCAACTCACCAGATTCTCTGTCTCCATTTGCAAGTATTGTTCCAACCTATTGAAGTATAAAAATACTAGTCTTAAGCTACTACTTTATTTCTTTCAGCATTCATTTAAAAATTGTAGTGGAAAAGTAAATACTAGCTACGCTAAGGGATCAAAACACCTGTGTTATTTCTTCAGATGTGCTTATCATCTTTTCCCTGCTCTTCAAGTTTGTTACCATGGCATCTACAGCCATGGTTATACCACGTTTAAGGTCCATTGCATTCATACCAGCTGCAACAGACATGCACCCTTCGATAAATATTGCACGGGTGAGGACTGTTGCACAAGTAGTACCTGACACATGAACATAAAAATGCTTAAATCTTGAAATTTATTGAAAAGTTAAGTGACTATGATAGATTTTTCCTAAGAATATATCTTGATATTAGTATTAGTATTAATAACTAATAAAGTAATTACTGAAAATGCCCAAACATGAACTAAACATACATAACAACATTTTATTACAAATGGAGAAAAAGGAGAGATGAACAGTGTAATTTGTGGGAGTGGGAGTATGCAGTGTCGCATCAGATAGTCAGTACTAAAATTGAAACCACAAAGCAGTCACCTTGGTACCTGATATTCTCACGAAAATATGCAATGCCACATTAGAAACTACACATTTGAATGCATTGCCATATATAGTACCACGTTAGAAATTACACATTTGAACCCAACTACGTCACATTGTTCGATAACCTGTCAGTTATCCCCAAACCCAAGATTAACTAAATACATTATTGATCAAAGATGGCTGTGAAAGATATTGGGAAATATGCAAAATGCTAACTATGTACGACAATGTGAAAGATTATATCCAGTGTCAGAATTATAAAGCAATGATAAATAGAGATCATTAAGTAATGTAGCATCTTCATTCACATGTTCACATACATATATTATATGCTAACAACTAATTCTTGTCAAGTAATGTAGCATGAATATATTATATGCTAACAGCTAATTCATTCACATGTTCACACGATAAAAATAGATCATTAAGTAATAAAGCATCTCGAGAAAACTTGCAGTAACGTAGGACTTGCATACAACTTCAAGCATCTGATCCTCACCCAGATACTATGTATCAAAAAAAATATAGAAAAATCAAATTCCAGGTACCTACGAACTTTCTTGTTCGTGAAAGTCCAATATAAAAGAAGAATGAAAAATAATACCTGTTAAGCTCATTTGTTTCAACTGTTTCGAGAAGGGCAACCACACCAATTACTTGTTCCCCAAATTCATTACTTTCCATTCGCATAAGTTTGCGAACAACAACTGCAGCTGAGTCATCCTTACTGCATTCAATCTTCTCCATTATTTCATCCTTACCAGATAGAGATCCCAAACTACTACCTATACTAATGATCGAGATCTACTCATACACACTAACAAGCATGGAGAGATCTCAAGTTATGATGGAATAATGACTGCAAATCGAGTGTCAGGTTCAATTATGATGAAAGGAGAAGTTATGATGGTATGAATAGCTATAAGAGCGTCTTAGATTTTAAATTTCAACAGCCATTAGTTTCTCCAAACCAAAATAAGATGTTCAACAGCCACTAGTTTCTCCAAAGTTATAGCTATATAATAAATAAATAAACTACAAATTGATTGAAGCCATTAGTTTCTCCAGAGTTCTCACCACAGTTGTAGAGAGACCTCTTGAACGGGTCTAGGGTTTTTCTACATGTGTAACATTATTATTCAATGTTTATCCTTAATGTCTACGTACTATTTAAATAGTTTTTTTCCTTTTTCTTAAATTTTCAACATAAGATCTCATTTATCCATTTAATTAGTGGGAGTGTCTACTTAATATTTTAATTTATTTTTTTTACATTATTATTGAATGTTTAGCACTTAAATTTTCTTAAAACTACATAACCTATATGAATCAGAACATATATGAATTTTAAATAGAAGGGTAAGAACATAAAAATATAAATTACCACTAAAAGATCCCAAGCTCCATCCAAAAACCAACGACTTATTTTTTTTCATTGTCAACATTCAATTTGTACCAAAAACTCACACATTAAAAAAACATAATAAATATTTAAAAATGTATAGACTAAGGTTAATTAAAAAAGAGGCATCTTGTTAGGAGATTGTCTTTGTAAATACTAAGGCTAGAAAAATGCAGATGCTTTTAAGAATTACCTGAGCGGGATGAGTGGAGAGATAAAGCTAAGCGAGCGGAGAGAGAGAGAGCTAACTGGAGAGAGCTACACGAAGATAAAGCTGACCGAAGAGTTGTGTGTGGAGAGAGAGGGAGACCTTAATGAAGAGGTTCTAGAGAGGGGGATGTGCGGGTAAGCGAGAAGATTGAGTGGGATAACAAAGTGTGAGTATAGTGAATTTTTTAAGGGTGTTTTATATTTTAGTTAAGTGTACTCAATTTTGGCACACTTTAAAACAGTGCCAAATTTTGGCACTGTTTTAAAGTGTGTCCGATTGTCATTAAACTGTTCCAGAAACTGTGTCAGATTTTTAATATCAGGGTGTGTCAAATTGTTGTTTTTGGTGTAGTGTTTCTATCATGGTTTCTTTTGTTGCTTAAGTTGTTTTAATCTCTTTATACCAACTTGTGTGTGTGTGTATATATATATATATATTAGAACGAGTATTCAGTTTACCAATATGTTTTATGGTGGTGTTTAATTAAGTGTTGTAAAAATTTAATTATTTAGAAATAATTTAACCTTTCTAGATGATTAAAAACACATACATGACAAAGGCATTCCATGAAAATATCTCCATGTCCGTGAGCAAGATACAGTTATTGTGTTGTACGAATTTTGGATTTTTGTTATAATCATGTGTAAAGAGTAAGAAGAAAGGTCTATAAATTTGTGGAATGGTCTATTTGATACAAACTATTTTATCTTCGACAAGTATTCTTTTAACAACCCTAGGATTGATAACCATAAACAAGGTAAATTATTAGTTCTGAATATTGCATTTAGTACCTTTTATTCATGTGCATTCTAGCATACCCGTGTCTGTCAATCCCCTATATTTATATTTATTTACTGTATAACCCTTGTTTTCGTTGTTTAAACCTTTTTCGAGGTTTATTTTAGCTTTTGAAGTTGGTTGTGTTTCGGGAAAATTTCATCACAAGATGCAACTTCAAGGGATTTTTATAATTTTAGGCTTTATGACTAGGTTGGTGGAATTCCATGGGAGCAAATTTTGTTGAGTTAGATTCGTGTGGCCACATACGACACATCATTTCATTTACAAACAATCGAGTTACAACCGTTTTCTCTAAGAAATATTTTTCCTTGGAAGAAAATTGAGCCAAGGAAAATAGATGGTTGATCAATTGAACCCCTCTTCCCACCACCCTAATCGATCAATCGACTCCTTTATATTTGGAAAGACCCATAGGCAATGCGACTGATTTCAGATTAGTCGGTCGATAGGCCTAGTCTCGATCAATCGAAACTTATTTTCTCAGTGAAGAGTTTTGAAGTAAAAAGGATGGTTGTAGGTGGCTCGATCAATCGACCCGAGCTGATCGATCGACAGATATTTGTTCCTTTTCATTTAGTTTATTTTTTATTAATCCACTTACTATAAATACTAAGTTGGGTTTTTCTTATTGGAGATGGTATATATATATATATATGATATTTTGAGAGCTTCTCTCTCTCTCCGTCTTCTTATTTTTTAATTTAAGCTTTTATAATTAGTTTAATGTTTCGTTAATTAGTTTTATTGTTTTCTCACATATATTATTGCAGTTAATATTTAACATGCTTTCAATCGAATTAAATTAGTTTGAGATTATTGAACTCACCATGGGGTATTTAGTTTTAAGATAGTTTTGATAAGTTATTTGTTCTTGATTTTGCATCTAGTAACCTTAATGGAGTATATCAAGTACGTGCCATATATGAGACCTTTTGTACGTGACTTTAGGAGTATTGTTGATGCCAAACTCAAATTAAGATTTTATGAAAATTTAACGGGTGACAACTCGAGATTTTATTAATTGTTCAAACGAATATTTATCTTGAGAATATTTTTCGTTCTATGCAACCATTTATGTTAAGTAGTGAGTGGTGAGTAATTTAATTCTCAACCTATAGCTTTAATTCTTGTTAATTTCTTTAGTTTAAATATTTGTCTAGTGTTAATTGTAGTATAAAACCTTTTGAATCAAAAGATCATCTTTTAGACTTTTATTTGTGAACTAATAAATTAGTTGAATTCTAAATACGTTCTTTGTAGATTCGATATCCAAATTAGCCATTATACTGATAAAACAAGTGTAGTTAAATTTTAGATTTTTTTACTTTGTGTTGGTAAACCAAACAACGATAGTGTCCTTACCCAATCACTCGATTTTCACCTGATCAGTAAACAACAACATAATGTTCGTGATTGAAAATAGCCAACATTTGATATCGCATCACAAACACATAAGGTCTAAAAAAACAAAACACCACACATGCATAACAATCACAACGATGGTTGTTGGTTTATTTTCTTGATGAGCTATCAGGCTTAGTTTTAGGTTTTTGCAAGCCAAGGACATTAGTCGTAGATGGGACGTATAACTTAGATGGGTCAAGTTTTAAACCAAGATGAGTGCATATCTTTATGTGCATCATTCATGCATTCTTATCTCCTTTATAATTATCAAAACATTCTAATACATTATTCAGTGCCTCGCGAGTGAATGGATTCCAGTCCTCCCACCTATTGAAAATACCGATTTTCCTACTATTAAAAACCAGAAAGTATTTGGTTATTGACCTTATTAAACTATAATGGTATGGTAAAGATTTTATTTAATATATTTAATTATAGGACCTGGAGACCGAGTATTTAATAGAACTATCTCCAAAATTATTTATCCACTATAGTTGGTATATGTCCAAAATTGTAATGCTCCCTAAAAATGGAATTGACCACACATTATAATTGTTTTATCCTTTTGTATGGTGCAACATCTATATGATAACAAACGACACGCAAATGCTTAAGTGATACAAACCACATATACCCTTTGAAAGTTCTTAACACAACCAAATGGCATTTCTGCACTATATAGAAGTACGAATGGCATGCATGCATGATGTGACTAGACGACACTCTAATGGAAAAGACAGCACCAAGACTAGCATAAGGTATTTTTTAAAATTAAAGCCTGATGATATTTACCAGACAAAGATGCATCTAGGGATGGCAACGGGGCGGGTTTTGGCGGGGACCCGATCCGACCCCGCTCCTAATGGGGGGAATTTGGGGTAAATAAACGGGGTGGGTTCGGGGTCGGGTTTGAAATTATAAAAACCCGTCGGGTTCGGGGCGGGGGCGGGTTTAGTATACAAATACCCCGAACCCGCCCCGTTTAGGGGTATTATTACAATTTTACCCTTAATATATATATATATATATATGAATAAGGTTTTAGGGTTCATTTTACCCTTAGAAGTTACAAACCATCAGCCGCTCCACTCCTCCCATTCCATTTCTCTCCACCGCTCACGCAACTCTCTCTTCGTTCGGAATCGTTCACCCATCTCCGTCCGGGCGTCCGACCTCCGGTAAGCAGTTCTCTGCACTTTGTTTTCATTTTTTCACACGGTTTTCCATTTTTCACACACATTTGTGCTTCCTATCTTTGCTCTGCTTAAAACAAATAGTTTGCTCTGCTTCACACACATTTTTCACTCATTTCTTCTCTGCCTAAAGACATGCTTAAACGCAGATTTGTTGTCTTACCTAAACACAAATTTAAACATAAAATTTCACCCATCTACATCCGATAAGAAGTTCAAACCCATATTTACTTAAACATAGATTTGCTGTTTAGTGAATGGTTTAAATACATATTTGAATCAGTAAACCCAAACAAATATGTTTTAAACAAATCTTTGGATTTACTGAAACAAAGAAAAAATGGGTTTACTGATTTGTTTAAACACATACCTGTTTACTGATTTATTTGTTATTTTTTTTTACTTAAACACAGATTTGGGTATACTGATTTGTTTAAAATTATATAAAATAAAATTATAAAAAATATCAAAAAAACTATTTTGGACGGATTTTGGACGGGTTCGGAGCCCCCGTGGGGTTTTTAAACGGGGCGGGGACGGGGATGGGGGTGGGGTAAACGGGGTTGGGGCGGGGTCGGGTTTGGGGTGGGGTAAATGGGTTCGGGGTCGGATTTGGCAAAAACCCGCCCCAAACCCGCCCCGTTGCCATCCATGCATCTATGAACTGATTTTTGTCCACTATATGATGTATATGTCCAAAATACCAAAAGCTATAAACAAAATAGGACTTGAAGACAATTAATTATGTACTATATCCAATCTTTTCTACAAGATGTGATAATTGACATGACTAACACTATAATTAATCCACACTTTTGTATAGTGCAACATTCGTATGACAGCAAAACACATACATATACTGATATGACATGGACACCATGAACCTCCAAACGCTCTTAACATAGCCATATGATTTTCCTTCTCTACAAAAGCAGGCATGATATGCATCCATGGGGTGCCCAAAAGACACTCTGATGTAAAAGGCAACACCAAGACTACCATATGGTATTTTTTAGAATTAATGCTTATTCATAGTTATCAGACATAGATGCATCTCTGCATTGACATTTTCCATTTAAAGTTTACAATTGTCCATTACAATGAAAACCTAAAATCGTTAATGGCGGAGGATATCTACCTATTATTTGAATTGTTGAGCATCCTTTATGACAAGCATACCTAAATGGTTCGTCAAAACTGATTAAGGATTGTGATTAGTTGTTAGAGGAGTACAACTAGGTACGTACTCCATTGGATACCTCTCCATTATTTTCAACATTGATTAATGATCCTGAAGAGTAAACTAGATTTGTATCACCAAGCAGTAATCGTAGGAGGATGTGATTGGGATGGCTCAAAATTCTAGCTCATTTTTTATAACGAGGACTCGTGGGAAAGGTTATTCCCAAAAATCCCTAGGTGTAGGAACATTTGTGATGAACCATCCTATTTATTCGATGAAGGGTTACATCTACCTTTGGTGCAGTATTTGAACATCTACTATTTATCTTACCTATTATGCGTTCTTTTGTTCCTTACGTTTGTTTAATCTCTCTATTTCTACTTGTTTACCTCTTATATATTAATTAATTAATTTAGTCTTTATTCTAAAAATATGTGTTATGGTTGTATTTAATTAAGTGTTATAAAATGTTAGTTATTTTGATATCATTTATCATTTTTAGATGACTAGAAATATATGTAGGAAGGCACGCCGTGAAAGTATCTCTATATCAATGAGCAAGATGTAGTTGTTGTGTTTTATGGAATTCAGATTTTTGTTATACTGAGATATAAACAATAAGAAGAATGGTCTATAAATTTGTGGAAAGATCTATTATCCATCATTGATAGAGTTTATTAATTCACTACATTCAAATACTTTTTATTCACTGCACTTAGAAATTTTTGTAATGGTTTATCCTCCATCATGATTAGATTTAAGTTCTTTGGCAAGGGATACATTTAGCTGGACAATAGTAGATGGATTGGATTATTCTATTGGTACTATCAGCACACCATAATTGCGTGAGTTTATTATGTTGTTTCCTAGCTTTGCTGGCTACAACTGGGAAGGTTGAGCTCATACTAGCTTGTTCGGTTAGATTGTTGGGAGAATACTTACTCTGTCGATGGGCATTGTATTTACGTTGCACTCTTCACTATAAGAAAAATGGGTATTAGGGAGGGTAAATATCCATCCCTAAAAGCAAAAAGAAAAAAAATTGTCCCTAATACCCATTTTTCTTATAGTGTACAATGTACGGTACTAATACTTATGCTCCATCCTAACTATTGACCATAGATAAACTTGTTATTATTCAATACGAACTCGACCATAATCTTCACAAGATCGTCTTCGTTTATAGTCATTGCTACGTATATCAAACCACGACAATAGACAAAATGGGACAACGATATATAATCTTAATGTGGGTCAAAAAAATGTCGACACCCATTTTGTTGAGTGCTTTATTTATATGGTCATCATAAGTTGATTTTGTGGTTAGTGTGACCACCTTTTGTACTTGTCCCTCGTAACTTAGGACAACAGTTTGGTCGGTAAACATTTTACCTCCCCGATAGCACATTAATGTTGCACGTCTTTTTTCCATATGTTTGAATATACATGGAAGTAAATAAGTTGAGGAATTTTAGAGTGTACAACTATCATTAATTTCACAATTATAATATCTTTTAGTTTAAAATATATGTTTCCTCCATTTAATTAATTACCATAGGTCATAATTAGGGAAAATTACTCGTTTAATTTATAAAACCATTACACAATATGTAATATTCTAATAACATATAGTATTCATTCATTTTTTTATTAGGAATTATTCAGGTTTATTATAATATTATCACAATTACATTGCTTCTTTAGTTGTCTATAATTTAACGTTAACTAAAAGCTTATATTTAATGGAATTTCTCCTTCCAGTAATTTAATTTCTATTAACTGAAAGAAGCTTTCTTGAAAAATTTATCATTCAAGTAGATTAAAAAGTTTATTTAACATTCATGTAGTATAAAAGATATCCTATTTTAAGTATACATTATTTAGGTAAACTAAAAGGTTAACTCGACTTTTGATTTGTTATTAGTCTATGCATCATGTGTATTACATCCTACTACTCTCATTATATGGCTAATGTGGAGTGAGTTTAGTAGGTTTAATTAAGATATTTTTTGGATTTTGGAGATTTTCCACGAAATAGCCAAAAGGGGAGGTTGATAATGTGATCTTTTTTATAAATATATTAGTTGTCTTTATTCCATATCAAATAATTTGAGTCATGTATTATTCACTCCAAAAAGCTTGAATCCATATAGACTTTTGGTAGAAAGAGAGTCTTATTTGTTAGACTTTATGAATAATGAACTTTAAAGATCATCATGGCTTCTCTACAACACAAATACTTCCATTGCGGAACTCATTAAAGATATATCCTTTTGGAGTTTTAGTCTTTTGTTATAATCTGGGGGAGAAAGAAAAAAATTGGGCAAGAAGAAAGATGTTTCCGTCAATGTTTGCATGAAAACCAGACAAAACGGCGGCTCTGAAGCAACTGCGATCCCACATAGCCATGTTCGGAGCATGGTTCATGGTAGTTCGGGTCACCCCTTACGTACTACACTAATTCCCTGATTCCAAACAAGATCTCACCCTTAATTTCTAATCCCCACCTCCCATTATTCTCAGTGCAATTATTTTGGAAGGTCAAGGAATGCTATTTCAGTCTAGCATGTCATTTTAATAGTCAAGTTACTTTCGATTTCTTCTTCTTTACTTTTCTAACACTTAGAGTATATTTTTAAGGTTGATAGCATTTCAACTGCTGATCTTTGTTCAAAATCAGTTGTTCCTTCGAATATTGAGTGCAAACTTAGATCTACACTTTATCTATGATTTGTGCAAAATTAGGAGTGTTTTAAAATCATAGCCACTAAGTCTAGATTCAATCTAATTTATTTTTTTTGTGTGGAAGAGGGACTGAACCCCCACACATATTATTGATACTCACAGATGGAAAAGCCCCATCAAATGGCTTACAAGAATAAAGGAGACCTTTAAAGACTTACATAAACTCAACTTGACAAAAAGAAATAAAATAAAAGGAGGAGAAAAAGAGCTCATGAGGGTTTGATAACTCGAACTGAAGGCATTCTCCACTTGTCAGTCTTTAGCAGGCCTTTCAATCTATTGGGGCAGACATCAATGTCATGGGAAAAAATTTGAGAAATTCCATTAGCTCCATGATTAGCAAGAAGATCAGCAGGACCATTTCCTTCTCTAAACACATGATTGAAAGATATAGACATAGCTTCACTACACTTAGTAATCTCTTCAACCACATCTCGAATATTCCAGGGGCAGCTAACTTTATTATTGAGAATGTCTATAAGAACTTTAGAGTCAGATTCAATAATTAGAGGATAGTCTTTGAGATCAGCATAATGACATATGCCTTCCAATATAGCAAAAGCCTCTGCTTCAATATTTGTTTTTTCCCCAAAATTAAAAATATAAGCCCATATGAAATCACCTTTACTATTCCTCAAGATGCCACCACCACCGCTTTGACCTAGGTTTCCTTTAGAACTACCATATGTATTTAACTTAAGAATCTCTTTAGGAGGGTGAATCCAGTATACAAATCTGCATTTAGAGAGTTTGCGAGGCATATAATGATAGTTTAGAATAGTAGTACCTTTTGGGACATTTGGAAGAAGATTGAGTAAGGAATTGCAAAGGGAATTAATTTTTTTAATCATAAGAAGAGCATTTCGAGAAGAGTCATTGAATCTGCAATCATTTCTTTGCACCCATATAAACCAACAAATGAGGGAAGGAATAATAATTTGAATTAATCCCTTTGTAGAGTTTGGATCATTTAACCAGCACTGCAGGATTCTCCCTCTAATTGTAGATCTGCTCAAGGCCAATCCTAAAATACCACTGTAATGATTCCAAATAAAAGTTGCCAAGTCCCCTTCTATAAACAAGTGATCATAGGATTCCATTTGAGGATTGATACAACAATCTAATCATTTTTCATTAGAATAGAAGATCTACACTCCAAATTATAAATTATGAGGTGTTGGGACTATTGAAGAATTCAAGCATGATGCGCCTATAAAGAGGACAATGCTAACTATTTGTTTATCTGATGAAGCTTAGAATAGATCATTCATAATCAATAGGGGAGAGTTCAATGTTCAAAGGTAACTTCTCATGAGTGCACATGAGAGAGGTATTTTCTTGCATTGCATAAAATCTTTTCAAGTTAAACGACAAATTAGAGTGCGTTGAGATTTTTTACCCATATGTGGGAGATTTTCCTCATAAAATCTATCTTTTGTATTATTTGTGTGTTATTTATCTTTCTTTCTTCATCTCCATCACACACATCACTTAAATTGTACTTAGATCTAGTGTAATTCATTATTTTGACTTTAAAATGGAAAAAATTGGATAAAGTTTGTAATTAAACCTATTTATCCCCCCCCCCCCCCCCCCTCCCTCTAGGTTTATTCGAGTAGTATAGAAGTATAGCACACACTAAATCCTCATTGTATGCAAATTTTTAACAATAGATTGGAGGCTAGAGTTCAGTTCATGTTGGGGGCACTTCATATAACTTCTAAAAACTTCAATCGTGACTTTAGTTAATAGTTACCCATACTATATCAATGGGTATCCAGAGTCAAACATTTTTGTTTTCTATCTCATTATTCTTATGTAAATGTGTATCACTTTTATACTTTTATTTAACATTCCTAATACTCAAAAAACCACATATGAACTAATAGTAATAAAAATAGCCAAAATATACAATTTTAACCCATATATAATCAACCCAATATAAATAACATAAATTCAATTTGATTTTGCTCAACATTATAACCAATACCAACATTTACTTTTTGGGTTCAAATATAACAACCACATATAATCTAACATTCACGGATTTAGTTAAAATATGCAAATAATTTTAACCCAAATATAATGAACCTAATTTGATTTTAATTTTGCTAAATATAATTAAAAATATCAACATTTACATTTTTGGTTCAAATATAACAATCACATATATATTAAAATTTATGTATTGAGTTGAAATATACAAATAACTTTAACTCAAATATTATGAACCCAATATAATCAATCGAAATTCAACTTAAGTATGCTAAATACAATAACATAATACACCAATATTTCTATTTTGGGTTCAAATATAAAAACCGCATTCTAACTTTTACTCATTTAGTTAAAATATACATTTAATTTTAACTCAAATATAATGAACCCAATATAAACAACCTAAATTTAGTTTAATTATGCTAAACTATCACAATATACAGACATTTACATTGTGGATTCAAATATAACAACCACGTACAAACTAACATTTATGCATTTAGTTAAAATATACAATCTTATAACCCCAATATAATGAACCCAATATAAACAAGTTAAATTCAGTTTAATTTTATGAAACACAAAAACACAATATATAAAAATTCGCAATTTAGGTTTAGATATGCATCCATATTAGGGTGTAAAATGGATGGATACGGAGCGGATACTATGTTATCCATATCCATATCCGCTATCGGGATACACTATCTATATCCGTTCCGTATCCATATCCACCCAAATAATAAAAATAACTATCCATATCCGTATCCTTTCGGATTCTCCGAATTTAGATAATATTCGTATCTGTTTATATTACTTATTCATTGCAATTGACTAATCTTTTTTAACAAGTAATATCAATACTATTGTTTAAAAAAAATCAAGCCATAACTGTTTAGGATCAATAATTTAGAATTAACAAATTTTTCTACCATTTCATAATCAACAACTTAGAAATTAGAAGTAACACTTTAGCCTTAACAATTGTTGTGTGCGTCTATATGTGTATGTGTGTTGATGTTGTGTATGTATGTGTGTGTCACTATGCGCGCACGCATTTATGCGTGTGTGTTGATGTGTGCATATGTGGCATTTGTGGGTATGGGTGTGTGAGTGTGAAAAAGTGTGTGTGTGTGTGTGTGTGTGTGTGTGTGTGTGAAATAGAGGGGGGAAAGAGCTTACCAAGTTACTAATAAAGGAAAGGTTTTGAAGAAGACGGTATGCACGAAAAATGAGGGAGAAGGGAAAATGGGTAAAATGAAAGAGAGCGGTTTTTGGTAAAATATTTTGTATATATGTTTGTTTTGTCCGCTTTTTCTTCTTTTATATTATTTTAGTTTTGTTTATTTTTTCTTTTTAAGCCATTTATTATCTTTTGAATTTTTAAGAGTATTATTTCTTTATTTTTTTGAATGAGCGAAAAGTGATGATTAACATTTTTATATTATATATTTATATTTTACATTACATACAATAAATATTATAAATAATAATTATAAAAAACTAATACTAATAATAAATTTATTAAATACAATACAAATACGGATATCTGGAAAAATGAATATCCGCAAATATGGATACTCCACCTCGGATACGAATTATTCGTATCGGATACACATACTATCCGTATTCATATCCGTATCCGTATCCATTTTTTTGAATACTTTAATACACTATTTATATCCATATATATATATCCATTTTTTCGGATAAATATCCACAAAATTCATACTCGGATACCAGACGAATATTTGAAGATTTTTTTGAAATATACAATTTATTTTAACCCAAATATAGTGAACCCAGTATAAACTATTAAAAGTTAGTTTAATTTGTTAAACATTAACTAATACCACCAAACAACTAAAATACATACAAAACAAAAAGACTAAAATACATACAAATTTGAGTAAGTGAATACACACAACACAACACAAGTTTATATCCATTGAATACATACAACATAATACAAATTTATTTACAAAAAAAAATAACAGATTATTGTGGGTGGCAACCTATGTAGTGTTAGAGTAAGGAAGGTAGCCCGAGTAAATGGAGGTGTCCAAAGGTAGGTTATCAAGCTAAATTGTTATCATGGGCTCGATATGATTTTTTTCAGTTTGAATGTTGGAAATGTGATCAATTTAAAGACGACGGGTTTATTTTTATGTCAAATGAATATGCGGTTGGCCACCACATATTCATTTAAAATAACTTAAATGAATACGTAGTTGGTGAACGTGCATTCATTTAAATTTTTAAAATTGAATATGCGGTTGCCAAACTCGAAATCAGTTTAATCTGTATTATTAATTATAATTAATGATGTTGTAATCCAACTTGAATTCACCGTTGCTAACCAAGAATTCATTTAGCGGTTATCAACTATAAAATTAGGAAGTTCCATATTTTAGTAGACATATTTTCAAGTGCATTGTTTTTATAAATATATATATTGAACGTGTATTTAAAAAAAACTAGAGATGACACTTATCCAATATGACATGATGTTACATAAGATGTACTTTTAATAATAGTCTTATAAATAATTTTATCAACTCAACAAAAAAAATGATATCAAAGTGCAAAATGTACTCATTATATACTCTATCATATAAACCCTATCTTTTTTAAGAATTTAAAATATATCCCTCAAATTGCGTTCCACACATTTAACTATTCAAATCTATATTTTTAGAAATACTCAACTCAACACAACAAAACCTTTTCCCAATTATTTAGGGTTGGTTACATTAATTCTATTTCTCCATTCCATTATGTTTAGTGCAATATCTTTGGTTAAACCACATGATATCATGTTCTTTTTTACAATATACTATCAAGTCAATTTAGGCCTACCTTTACCCCTTTCTTTACCATAAATACTAACTAAATTACTATTCCTTATGGGGTCATCCATTGGTCTCTTCTTAACATGTCTGTTGATACCAAATTTAGTCTACTGACATGGACCACTCAATAACATACATGTGTCTGCCAACATGACAATTATATATACTTCTATCGAGCAACTCAAGATCACCGAGCAACTAAGGAGCTCCGAGCAACTCAGGGGCCCCGAGAAACACAAGCGTGTCGAGCAGCTTAGGCGGTCCGAGCTACATAGCGTACAGCGTATCCAACTCAATAGAATCAAGAAGACGACTACTCATTTAATGCTCATTATTATCATATAGATGTACTTGTCTACTAGATAACAGCGCGTTGTCCTTTCATTGGTACAGCCTCAAGGCTATAAATACATTGTAACCTCCTCATTAGAAGGGGACTCGAAATTTCTTGGTAAACCCATTATCGAGAATTCCAAGCTAATAGTCAGCAATAACAAAAACAGTGGACGTAGGCCATTCTTTCAAAGCTGAACCACTTTAAAAATCTTTTGTCTCATTTATTTTATCTGTGATTGATTAATTAGAGATAATCTAATTTTTTACATCAACAGATTGGCGTCGTCTGTGGGAAATGATTGTAATTATCGTTTTTCACCAAAACACTTCATCATCAATGGCTGATCATCCGGAATCCAGCAATCGAAACGCTGGGATCCCTCCAAATCCTCCATCTACTCCTCCAAATGTCCAAGATCTGGCTGGTATAATAGCTAATTTGGTCCAGGGATAGACGACCATGCAAGAGACCATGCGACAACTCATGCAAACTATCCATGGTGGAGCGCCGGCCCAGTCAGGACAACGAAGCATTCAGAGAAATACCCGGTTACCTTCTTCAAGAACTAGGCAAACGTTATTCCCAGAGGAATCTCAATCCAGACGCACTGATCCATATCGTACTGAGAGATCTAACGATCCTTCTTATCAACCTGGTCGGACTTCCTCAGTACAAGAAACAGACTCTCAGCGAAACATAACTCTCTCTCCAGAAAGAACTAGTGCTCTAGAAAGATTGAGTAAAATCTCTCCTTTTGATCGTTTGGGCCCTAGGAGGAATAGAAGACCTCCTAGGATTACGTTGAGGAACTCTCCACGACCATCCGACCTTAGGGAAGGCTCTGCCCAATCACGACCAACTGCTCGTAATGAAAAATCCCAAGAAGCAAATTCAACACGATCAATTACTCGAACCAATAGGATCGAGGAAGGAAATGATGCATGAAAGGTCCCTATTCATAGGTTGGAAGACAGATTAGGGGAAATGGCTAGGGCCAAGAATCCTTTACAAAGGACTTTTATTCAAGGGACACCCTTTATACAGGCGATTGTGGATTTTCCAACACCATCAAAATTCAAAGCTCCAATGGTAACGCCCAAATATGATGGAAAAACTGACCATGTCCTCCATATAGAACAATACCAAGCTGCTACCGATATCTATGCAGTTCCAGATGAGATGAAATGCAGGGCATTTTCAGGAACTCTTACCGGATCTGTGTAAGGACACAAATTTCCAATTGAGTCCATATATAGTTTTGGCTCAATTCCGGACAAAAACATTTATTCATAGGATTTTATTTAATTGTAATATTCAAGACCTATGAAGTGTTTGTTGAAGACGTAGCGGCAAAGAGTATAAAGCATCATCAACATGCCGTAGTTTATGTGCCTCGTTTGTACGTCATCAACTAAGGTTCCATGCTCCCAAGGTATGAATGTAATTATATTGATATAGGAGTTTGGAACAATTTGTATTGGGTGTTAGGTGTAATAAAAACTGCACTTTATTTTCAGAAAGAATCAATTAGAAACTTTAAAAATTAGTATATAAAAGTTTCTGGGCTAAAAATCGAAATTTTCAATCTTTCTGGTCGTTCGTTAGAAATGTCGTTCGAACGAGTTTTTTCGTTCGAACCAGATTTCGTTCGAACGAGTTTTTGTCGTTCGAACCTGTTTCGTTCGAACGAGTTTTGTCGTTCGAACCAGGTTCGTTCAAACGAGTTTTGCCAACGACCCTAACTGGACAGTCGTTCGATATGTCGTTCGATATGTCGTTCGAATGAGTTTTCGTTCTAACGAGATATCTAACGAGATTCTAACGAGCCCAGGCTGGTCGCTCGTTAGAAGTCTCGTTCGAACGAGAGTCAAGTTCGTTCGAACGAGACGTCAGGCGGGAACGGTTTTGAGCAGTTTTTGACAGTTTTTTCCCCACTTCTCCACTTGGTTTTCAACCAACTTTTTCATACTTTATTATGTGCGGGAAACACATTTTCCAAGACAACTTTTCCATCCTAATACATCTCCTAGGGAGAGGTTGAGAGATCATTCCAAAAGGGAAAATGTTCATGTTTTAAGTGTTCTTCAACTTAAAGAAAAATCTTTAAACACTTAGTTTACACCCATTGTTGTTTATTCCAAGTTCCATATATAGATATCAATTGCTTGGAGATTGTTTTGGCACCGGTTTTTCTCTACACCGAATTGAAGAGAAGTTCGTTTCATTTCTACCCATTTGGAGAAAGGCTCCATGTTGGGGTGACGGTGTGCCTAATTGTCCCATCGGTGTATTCCGAGACCACGGTGGAGCTCCGTTGGTTATCCGCTAATTGGAGGTTGATACAAGAAGGAGCATCACGGCTTGAGAGGGTTCGAGTTTAGGAAGTAAGTCTTTTGTCTTGTATTTTGTAATACCGTTTTTAGTGGATTTGAGGCTAGGGCCGTCCCGAGGTTTTTTCCCGTTAGTGGGTTTTTCCTCGTACATCGCGGTGTAGTGTGACTTTGTTTATTTTATCTTGCTCATCATTTAGAACGCATGCTTTAGGTTTAATTCAAGATAAAATCGGGTTTATTTATCACACTCATTTAATTTGGGACTTAAATTAAATATTGGGTAAAATTGGTTTATTCAAGTCATTTGCTAAAATTGGTTTCGCCTAACTTTGGATAATTGTTAATTATGACTTAGGCAAATTCTAGGACTTGAATTATGTTTTAATTTGTCAGCCTTGTTTATTTGTTGAACCATCACTTATGTTTAACGCTTCCGCATTTATTGAAAAGGAAATTACTTTTTTAATTTGAGATTATTAATCACCGGGGATCCAACTCCGCTTTTTCAAATTGGTATCAGAGCCAAAAACGATAAATTATTTCGTTAAAGATCCTTTAATTTTTGGCTAAAATAGATTTTTCCCCATTTTCAAAATTTCCTATTTTTGATGGTTCAAACTACGCGTATTGGAAAGCGCGCATGAAATCGGCACTTAAATCTATCGATGAACGTGTTTGGATGTTTGTTGTTAACGGTTGGACTCCACCAACACATTTAATTGAAAATGAACAAGTTCCCAAACCCGTCGATAGATGGACCGAAAATGAGTTTAAGCTTGCAAATTTTAATTCCCGTGGTTTAAATGCTTTATTTAGCGCTGTCACACCGGATGAATTCCGACGCATTATGACGTGTGAGACCGCTAAAGAAGCTTGGGATATTTTACAATTAACTCATGAAGGAACGAGTGTCGTTAAAGCTTCAAAACTCCAAAACCTCACCACTCAATTTGAAACTATCAAAATGGATGAAAAAGAAACTTTTGATAAATTTTATGCTAGACTTTCTGATATTGTTAATTCATCCTTTAACTTGGGAGAGAAAATACCTGACGACCGTGTTGTAAAGAAAATTTTAAGGTCCCTACCCGATAGATTTATTCCAAAGGTGACCGTTTTAAAGTCTTTACCCACTTTAGCCTCTACGAAATTAGAAGAGCTTGTAGGTGATTTACAAACCTATGAACTGGATATGTTTCCCTCTAAAAATGAAAAGAAAATCGAAAAGGGCGTTGCTTTAAAAGCCCGAAAAGAGGTTAAACAAGTAGTAGAGAGCGATAGTGATAGTGACTCGGAAGATATGGCTTTATTTGCTCGTAAATTTAGAAAATTTCTTAAATTCAACAAAGATAAATATAAAAATGATTTTAAGAAATTTGAATCTTCTAAACATGAATCTTCTAAACATGATAAAAATGAGAAGATTTCTAAAGCCGATAAGATCCCTAAACCAAGTAATGAAAATGTTGATAGGGACGAGTCTAATAAATGTTTTGGTTGTGAAGGTTATGGCCATAGGGCGTATGAGTGCCCCACTAAACTAAGGAAAGAGGGTAAACGACCCATTTCATATAATGCAACCCTTAGTGACAGTGATAAGGAAGAAAAGCCCGATTCCCCCACTAAGAAAAATTTTGTGGCTTTTATGGCAAGTCATGTGAGTGATAGTGAGAACTCATCGATTGATGATACGATAGCACATGCCACTTCCAAGGTCATTGTTCATGATTCCCTTATTTTTTATGATAGTGAGAGTGGAGAAGAAAGAGAGAGTGAAAATGAAGAAGAGGTTGATGAGAGTGAACTTCAAAATGCTTTTCATGAATTATATAAAGAATCTATCAAATTGAAAAAGGCTAATTTGAAGTTAGAAGCGAATTTAAGAGAGAGTGTCAAGGTTGTTAATGAAAGTGCCTTAATAGAAGACCTTAGGACACGTGAGAGGACTCTTCAAGAGAAGCTTAACTATGTAGAAGGCGAGAGAGATAGCCTTAGGGGTTTAATGGAATCCTTGAAAAAGGAGCTTCTTGCTTTTGAAGAGCGAAATTTTTTACTAGAATCTAACATTTTAGAATTGGAAAATAAATTAAAAGATTCTAGTAATGTCAAATTTGATTTGGAATGTCGTTCGGAAAAACTTGATAAAATGTTAGGAACGGTCCAAGTTAAAAATGACACTTTTGGTTTAGGCTTCAATACTTGTAATGAATATAACCCTAAAGTCAAAACCAACATTTTAGGAGAATCTACTAGGAATGCATTTCAAGATCACTCCTTAGGTAAATCTTTTCGACATGTTTTCATTTGTTCACATTGTGGTCGAAAAGGTCATCTTAAGAAATTTTGTTTTGATCTTAAACGAATTCCTAGAAAATCCCATAGTAAAGTAACCACGATAGCTAACGTTCCTACACCCCAAGATAGTAATTCTTCATTAATTTGGGTTAGGAAATTCGACTTGGTTGCCTTACAAAATAGGGATTTTGATTCTCATTTACTTTCACATCCTTCCTCCCTTGCTAAATCTAATGGATGAATGTGTTAGTGTTTGCATACTTTAGCGTTTGTACTTCATGCTATATTCATATGCTAAATGTATGCTTGTTTAGTCATTTTCTAGTCATTGCCTTATTACATATCACATGCCAGAAATTATGACTTGTTTATCTTTTTGTATTATTCTTTGTGTTTGATTTGACTGCATAATATAAAAAGATTTTTGTTTATCATTTGTGTTTTATTTATTTCATTTAAGCTTAATGAAAAATACAAATGATTTTTGTTTGTCCTTTTGAGTAAATATTTCTTTTTGTTTAAAAATGTTAAAAACTCAAAAAGATTTTGTTTTGTGTGTATTTTTGTTTGACACACTTTATGTGGCATATATTTGTGTTTGAATCCTATCGTTTACGCTTCCATGTGGCTAGAACTTTTGGTTTAGATTTTCAATCCTTAAAATGTTCTTTACCATGTTTTATATGGAGTAGTTGGATTTTGTATTGTTTAAATGGATTCTATTTCTATATGCCTCTATTCACACATGCACGAGCTCTTTTGAAATCTTAATGTCATATGTTATATTTGAGCTTTTTGAGGTGTTCTCCTATCAATCTAGTCATCTACATATCTATGACCTAGGAGGACTAGTGCATGTCAAAATCCGTTGCATGTGAGATTTGTGTGAAAAATGAAAACATGATAAATTGATATATGCACGGGGAAGGGCTCCGAAAGGATGAATTAAATCCTTTGCGATAGTAAGCCACCGTTGATTGGATCTAAAAGAAATACGTGATCCAAAGGCCTAAAAACAGAATATTTGGCATTTAATAGAAAGCAATTGCCAAGGCCTATGTTTGTATGATATATTCATTCAAAAACATAAGAATATATATGCTTATTGAGGGAGAATTGGATGGTATATCAACGGTTTGCACAATGTCCGTTTATCCTAGTTGACTTTAATGTCATGACTCTATTTGGTTTGTAGAATCATCATCATGCTAGGCTTGTATGCATTGTGTATGTTTGTTCATTGAGTTCAATCTTTAGATTGTCACATGAGGTTATATTTAACTGTGATGAAGTTTGCAATCAAATGAGAACTCCGTGAACGTTTCTTAAGTGTTTGGGTCTAAATTTAATTGTTGCTAGTTCACACCCCTACACTTCCGTTTCCATATGACACATTTTTGCCATACGAGTGTGCAAACTTATTGTATTTTGTGTCATGTGTGTGTTTATATCTATCTATATATTCATGTACTTATTGGTATTTTTATAGTATATATATATTAGATATTTGTTTGTCTTTGCCCTGCTTTTATTGCCCATATGCTTTCATGTCTTATCACTTTAAGCTTTCACATGCTGTTTATTAGTTCTTTATCCTTTGCCTATTCCCGAACAAAAAGGGGGAGAATGATGATAGGGGGAGAAATGGTATCTTATCCTATTATTATCGTATCTTCGTTTGGGGGAGATTTATCTTAGGGGGAGACGTCTTTCTAAGTAGGTCATGTGTTTAAAGGGAGAATTAATTTAGGGGGAGTAATTAATTAATTGCATTTAATATTTTGATATTCCCTATGCATTTGATGAGTTTGCTTAAGTGTGCAGGAATTATTCTAAAGCGGCATCTTTCTATGGCAAAGCGTTTGATCCTTGGGTTGAGTCAAGATTGGGCGGGGTATGTTTTGAGTCTAGTAGAGCTTGACGGCCCTTTAGGATTTTTGTTTGGTTTTTGTCCCGGAATAGCCAAAGGGGGAGATTTGTAAGGACACAAATTTCCAATTGAGTCCATATATAGTTTTGGCTCAATTCCGGACAAAAACATTTATTCATAGGATTTTATTTAATTGTAATATTCAAGACCTATGAAGTGTTTGTTGAAGACGTAGCGGTAAAGAGTATAAAGCATCATCAACATGCCGTAGTTTATGTGCCTCGTTTGTACGTCATCAACTAAGGTTCCATGCTCCCAAGGTATGAATGTAATTATATTGATATAGGAGTTTGGAACAATTTGTATTGGGTGTTAGGTGTAATAAAAACTGCACTTTATTTTCAGAAAGAATCAATTAGAAACTTTAAAAATTAGTATATAAAAGTTTCTGGGCTAAAAATCGAAATTTTCAATCTTTCTGGTCGTTCGTTAGAAATGTCGTTCGAACGAGTTTTTTCGTTCGAACCAGATTTCGTTCGAACGAGTTTTTGTCGTTCGAACCTGTTTCGTTCGAACGAGTTTTGTCGTTCGAACCAGGTTCGTTCAAACGAGTTTTGCCAACGACCCTAACTGGACAGTCGTTCGATATGTCGTTCGATATGTCGTTCGAACGAGTTTTCGTTCTAACGAGATATCTAACGAGATTCTAACGAGCCCAGGCTGGTCGCTCGTTAGAAGTCTCGTTCGAACGAGAGTCAAGTTCGTTCGAACGAGACGTCAGGCGGGAACGGTTTTGAGCAGTTTTTGACAGTTTTTTCCCCACTTCTCCACTTGGTTTTCAACCAACTTTTTCATACTTTATTATGTGCGGGAAACACATTTTCCAAGACAACTTTTCCATCCTAATACATCTCCTAGGGAGAGGTTGAGAGATCATTCCAAAAGGGAAAATGTTCATGTTTTAAGTGTTCTTCGACTTAAAGAAAAATCTTTAAACACTTAGTTTACACCCATTGTTGTTTATTCCAAGTTCCATATATAGATATCAATTGCTTGGAGATTGTTTTGGCACCGGTTTTTCTCTACACCGAATTGAAGAGAAGTTCGTTTCATTTCTACCCATTTGGAGAAAGGCTCCATGTTGGGGTGACGGTGTGCCTAATTGTCCCATCGGTGTATTCCGAGACCACGGTGGAGCTCCGTTGGTTATCCGCTAATTGGAGGTTGATACAAGAAGGAGCATCACGGCTTGAGAGGGTTCGAGTTTAGGAAGTAAGTCTTTTGTCTTGTATTTTGTAATACCGTTTTTAGTGGATTTGAGGCTAGGGCCGTCCCGAGGTTTTTTCCCGTTAGTGGGTTTTTCCTCGTACATCGCGGTGTAGTGTGACTTTGTTTATTTTATCTTGCTCATCATTTAGAACGCATGCTTTAGGTTTAATTCAAGATAAAATCGGGTTTATTTATCACACTCATTTAATTTGGGACTTAAATTAAATATTGGGTAAAATTGGTTTATTCAAGTCATTTGCTAAAATTGGTTTCGCCTAACTTTGGATAATTGTTAATTATGACTTAGGCAAATTCTAGGACTTGAATTATGTTTTAATTTGTCGGCCTTGTTTATTTGTTGAACCATCACTTATGTTTAACGCTTCCGCATTTATTGAAAAGGAAATTACTTTTTTAATTTGAGATTATTAATCACCGGGGATCCAACTCCGCTTTTTCAATCTGCTCAAATATGGTACAATAATCTTCCTCGAAAAAAGATCACGACTTTCTTTCAACTGGCAGAGCTCTTTATTGGGAACTTCTGTTTTAGAGCAAAACTAGTCAAACGAGTAGCACACTTATTGAGTGTTAGACAAAAGGCAGGTGAAAGCACCAGAGATTACATTACTCATTTCAATAACGAGAAACTCGAAGTAATTGATTACGAGGAGAAGACAGTAATTACTGCTCTGATGAGTGGAATGTTGCCAGATAAATTGTACTACACTCTAACCAAAGACCCGCCTAGAACCATGGTATAACTAATGGCAAAGGCAGCTAAGATTATGAACGCCGATGAAGCTATGGATACGAAGAAGAATATAGACACTAAGGAGACCAAAATTGAGGTGGATAAGGTTGAGAAGAAGGAGCAGAAGAATAATGGTGGCAACAAGCAATTAAAAGCAAAGCAAGCATTGGAACAGTTGAAGAAATTTGGAAACTATACTCCTTTGAAGGTAGATATAAACCACATTCTGGAAGAGATCAAGAATAGCGAGGAGCTAAACTGGATTGAAAAAATGAAGGCAGATCCTGACAAGAGGAATAAATCTAAATATTGCGAGTTCCATAAGGACCATGGTCACACGACCAAAAACTGCATAGCTCTCTAGAATGAAATTGAAGAGCTCATCATGCGAGAAAAATTGATTAAGTATGTGGATCGCCGAAATGGTGGAAAAGTCAACGATCGAGCAAGGTAGAAGTCTAAATCTCCTCGACGAGCAAAAGAGGACAAGAAGAGAAGTCATGAAGAAGACCCATAAGATGATCAAAATGACCTCGATCTCCCCAAAAGACCAAAACAGCCAGAGCGTGAGGTATTTTCAATCCATTTTGGATCATTTGAATGTAATGTTATTACAGGTGGAGATGCAGGAGGTGGAGATATGACTGCAGAGACAAAAGCTTACCTCAATGAGGCTCAAGCTTGCTCATACATTCAACGAATAGATCTAGCTGAAGATGATCGCCCGAGGAAGGTAAATAAAGACAAGTTGGTCATTGGTTTCTCTAAGAAGGACTTGGCAGGTGTACTATATCCTCATGATGACCCATTGGTAATCAAGATAAGAATGAAAGAAGTGGTGATTTCACGAGTACTAGTGGATAATGGTAGCTCAGTAGATATCATGTTCTATCCATACTTTGATAGTTTGAATCTGAAGTTTTCCCAGTTAGAGCCATATCATAGGCCCCTCCTTGATTTTACTAGAAAAAAGGTTTTTCCACTTGGGACGATTAAGTTGGATATGCTTATCAGTACATGGCCTGCTTGTCGAACAGAAAGAGTACGCTTTTTTGTAATGGATAAAAACATCCAATCGGCTTATAACATCATCATGGGAAGAGTAGGCCTAAAGAAGTTCAAAGAAGTTGTAAGGACATTTTTTCTCATGTCCAACATGTTACATTTGTGTATGTCGTACGCCGCTACATTTGGCACGTCACCTCACGATCTCACATGACGGCCTCTATCCGAATTCCGGGAATCAAGCATTCAACATCTCCATTAATATGTCCCACATCTGCCTCAACGACTTCACGGTCCAAGATTTTAGGGACTTAATGCAAGTGGTATGCAAGGGAAGTCAAAACAGTGAAAAAAGGCACTATAGGAGAGTTCAAGGGCATTTTCGTAATTTTACATCCATAGTTCAGAGGTCTGGTCAACTATAAAGTTTAATAGCTCGCCGCAACGAAGATACTGGAAAAAATGGCACCTCAATCCGAGCTACGGTGAAGGAGTTATGGCCTTTTGAAGATAGAGAAAATTCCTTAAAGAATGCTGTTTTTTTTGTACGCTGGAGAGAATTTTAGAGTTTTAAAAACATGGGACTCTTCATATTTTTTGCTATAAATACCAACTTCGGGGGAGTTGTTTTGCAAGACTTTAGAAGACGTTTTTGAGAGTCCAAATACCTCTAGTCTTCATATTTTTTGAGTCCCAAGACTCATGTTTTGATTCACACAATTGCCAAACCTTTGTGAATCTTTTTGGTAACCCAAGAACACATCTTATGTATTTGTTTAGCCTCAGTGGAGAAGGTATCTCCATACTTTGATCGGTGGATACCGAGCGTAGTCATTCTACGTGTGGACGAGCCAAAGACGACGAACCGACACCTGGAGGGTACTTTCGCTGTCTCTCGTATCTTTGAAGGTTTTCTGAAGGCACCGTGCAGTATAGTCTTGTGGGCGATTATCAGGATTGTATGTAAGTCAAAGGTCTTGTTAACTTTTCAAAGTGTTATAAAAGGTTTTTACCCGGAAGGGGTTTTTTCCTCAATTGCTCGTCTTTATTTTACCATGCATGGCTTGAATGATTTATCTTGGTTAGATGCATGTGTAGGGGCTGTTTTAATAGACTCTAATTAAATAAGTGTGCCATCTTATTAATTTGCGAATCGAATCGATATCACACGTCGTTTTCAAATTGGTATCAGAGCGGGTAACTCTAAATTGTCGAGTGATCCTGATTTTTAAAGTTTTTTTTCCTGATACAATTTGACTTCTCACGTTTTCAAATTGGTATTAGAGCAGGTTACGCTAATTTATCGCGTATTCCTATTTTCCGCAAAAATTTGTGTGATATTGATTTTTTAAAATGAGTTTTATGAAAAATCGCAATTTTTCAATGGAACGCCCATTTAATGAGGAGCCTATTTTTGAAAAATTTCACGACTGTGCTGAAAATTAAAAAGTTTGAATTTGAAACTTTGCAAAAGAATTAAAGTTTTGGAAAAAGAAAATTCTCTCTTTAAAAGTAAGATTGAATATTTGCAAGAGTTTCAAACTCAAAGTGATATTTGTCGTGAGCACTTTGGTAATTTGTGTACTGATTTTGATTCTTTAAAAATTGCCAAAAAGAAGAGTGATGAGAGAGTCCTAGTTTTAGAGAATGAATTTGAGGACTTAAAAAATTCTAGGGTTCCCGTTTGTGCCGTCGAGGATAAAAAATTAATCGATAATTTTACGGCACGCGAAAAGACTCTTAGGAATAAGTTTGTTTTAATTGAGGGGGAGCGTGATAAACTGTTAAGTTTAATTGATAATTTGAAGAAGGCGTCCCTTAATTTGGAAGAGTCTAATTCTTTGCTTGAGTCAAAAATTTTGAAGTTAAAAATAATTTGACAGACTCAAGTAGGTTTGATAGTGATGGTAATGGCTCATCGTGTTCTCATGCTTCTAATGCTAAAGCCAAAACCATTATTTGTTTTAGAGGGTCAACTAATTCCAAGGACGCTAGAAAAGATCACACTTTCGGTGTCATCCCACACGTTTACACATGCTCATATTGTGGTAGGAATGGTCACCTTAGGCGATTTTGTTTTGATCTTGGAAGAGGTCCTAGGAATTCGAAGTCTAGTATTTTGTTGGTTCCCAAAACCCCTTGTCGACGTGTTTCATCCATTTGGATTAGGAAATCATTTTTGGAGGAACTAGATTTTAGACAAGTTGATTCCCGTTTGCTTGCACATGATTCTTCTCTTGCCATATCATATAGATGATTGTGTTTGCATGTTTGTCATACACTAGTTATGCTTTTTGATATATTTTTACTAGCGTTGTGACATGTACTTTTTGTATATATTTTTTTGAAAAATTTTGAAAAATACAAAAAGATTTTTTTTGTTGCACCGTTTATGGATGAACACTTTGGATAACCGAGTCACAACATCATTCCATTTTTTTATGTGACTATTTGATAGTGTTTTGAGACAATAGGTCAATTCATCCATGTGCTTTATAATGTTTGGAGTCATTAAGATGTAATTAAGTGTTACTTCCTACATGTTTGACTCACTTTATCCTTTATTGCACACATGCACGAATTTGTTTGATTATTGTGCTTGTCTTATCACATGTTGGTTGGGTGTTTTCACTTCAATCCTGTCCTTAAAACGAACCAAGCGCGATAAATTTTGATAAGGAAATTGTGCATATAAAAATCGTTTTGTGAGATTGTGTGCTTTGTTTAAAAACGGGGAGGGGCTGCGAAAGGTACATATCTATCCTTTGTGCAAAAGCCACCGTTAAAAAGGACCTAAAAAATGGAGGAATTATATTATCCGGGGTCCAAAGAGGTTTAAAAGAGCCCGAAAAAAATTGAAAGGCAATAAAAAGAAATTCATGCCAATTATGGGCCATTTAGGTTTTTGCACCAATTCTCCAAAGTTTGAGAATTTAGATTACCTCTAAAAAAATATATATATGAGGGAGTTTAGTTGGAGAATTTAAAACGGGTTTGCACGTCCTTGAAATGCTTGAAAATGCGCTATATAGTTTTGGACGTTATTGGTGTGGAAATCACTTTGACTTTGATTTGTTGATTTGCATAAGACGATGTCATCTAAATTCAACAAAAAAAATTTTACACCTAAGGATACTTTTGATGATCATTCGTTAGGAGTACACATATGCATCGTGCACATATGATTGATTGAGTTGATTTACCTATCGAATGTGTTCACACCCATTCATCCCGTTTCCATGACTTGGTTGTTTGAGTTTAAATCCATGGTGTGATTTTGGTATCATGTTTTACATTTTTTTTCAAAATGGTATCTATTTTTTGTATAAAAAATTGAAAAAAAATCAAAAATAGTTTGCGAAGATTTTTTTTAGCATCTCCTTGCAAGAGCACGTTTGTCATTTGATTGATGCCTTGATTTGTATACCGTGACGCCCCGATTTTGCTTGCTTGTCTGATTCATTCTTCTTATTTGTCTATTTGGGGACATCATAAAAAGGGGGAGAAAGAATTATCATTTTATGGGGGAGTTTGAATTTTGGGGGAGTTTTGAGATTTAACTTATGCTTTTCATATAAATTGGTATCTATGTTTATCTCATTTCAAACTCGATACATCACTTGGTATTTTTTCTTTATCTCATGTGTGTAGGTACTACATTGATGATCACTGAATTGCACACCCTGATGAGAAAAGATTTGAAGAACAAACGATGAAGACTTATTCATTTGTATCTTTCCAGTTTTGGGTTCATGGAAGGGTAGATTTGTATAGGCAATTTTATTATTTGATAATTCGGATTTTTTATGTATGTACCGGCATAGACATAGGGGGAGATTTGTAAGGACATTTTTTCTCATGTCCAACATGTTACATTTGTGTATGTCGTACGCCGCTACATTTGGCACGTCACCTCACGATCTCACATGACGGCCTCTATCCGAATTCCGGGAATCAAGCATTAAACATCTCCATTAATATGTCCCACATCTGCCTCAACGACTTCACGGTCCAAGATTTTAGGGACTTAATGCAAGTGGTATGCAAGGGAAGTCAAAACAGTGAAAAAAGGCACTATAGGAGAGTTCAAGGGAATTTTCGTAATTTTACATCCATAGTTCGGAGGTCTGGTCAACTAGAAAGTTGAAGAGCTCTCCGCAACGAAGATACTGGAAAAAATGGCACCTCAATCCGAGCTACGGTGAAGGAGTTATGGCCTTTTGAAGATAGAGAAAATTCCTTAAAGAATGCTGTTTTTTTTGTACGCTGGATAGAATTTTAGAGTTTTAAAAACATGGGACTCTTCATATTTTTTGCTATAAATACCAACTTCGGGGGAGTTGTTTTGCAAGACTTTAGAAGACGTTTTTGAGAGTCCAAATACCTCTAGTCTTCATATTTTTTGAGTCCCAAGACTCATGTTTTGATTCACACAATTGCCAAACCTTTGTGAATCTTTTTGGTAACCCAAGAACACATCTTATGTATTTGTTTAGCCTCAGTGGAGAAGGTATCTCCATACTTTGATCGGTGGATACCGAGCGTAGTCATTCTACGTGTGGACGAGCCAAAGACGACGAACCGACACCTGGAGGGTACTTTCGCTGTCTCTCGTATCTTTGAAGGTTTTCTGAAGGCACCGTGCAGTATAGTCTTGTGGGCGATTATCAGGATTGTATGTAAGTCAAAGGTCTTGTTAACTTTTCAAAGTGTTATAAAAGGTTTTTACCCGGAAGGGGTTTTTTCCTCAATTGCTCGTCTTTATTTTACCATGCATGGCTTGAATGATTTATCTTGGTTAGATGCATGTGTAGGGGCTGTTTTAATAGACTCTAATTAAATAAGTGTGCCATCTTATTAATTTGCGAATCGAATCGATATCACACGTCGTTTTCAGAAGTACCATCTACTATGCATCAATGTTTAAAATTCCCAACCAAGTTTAGGGTGGGAGTTGTGAAAGGCGACCAAAAAGTAGCTCGGGAATGCTACTATTCATCTGCTGAGCAGGAAGAGCGTAAAGAATCTAGGCAAAAGACTATCACCTATCAAGTAGATGAGATAGGAGATGCAGAGATTGAAACATTAGACCCTAGAGACGAGTCTCAACTCGTGAAGGGACGGGTCATGGAAGCTACCGAGAATGTCATTCTGGACGACGAGCATCCAGAACGAACAACTCAAATTAGTGCGTCATTGGATGTATCAATAAAATAAGAACTGATAGCATTTCTAAGATGCAGAAAGAAAACTTTTGCATGGAGTCATGAAGACATGCTAGGAATAGATCCTAATTTCTTATGTCACGAGCTCAATGTGAACAAAGAAATTAAGCCAGTGAAGCAGCGAAGAAGAGTGTTTAGTCCTGAGAAGAATCAAGCTATACAGGAGGAAGTAGAGAAGCTACAAAAAGCCTCTTTTATTGAAGATGTCAAATATCCTAATTGGCTAGAAAATGTGGTGATGGTAAAGAAGAAAAATAATAAGTGGAGGATGTGTGTAGACTTCACTGATCTTAATAAGGCATGCCCAAAGGATCATTTTCCTTAACCCCGAATCGATCAACTGGTGGATGATACCTCGGGGCACGAATTATTGAGTTTCGTGGATGCTTATTCTGGTTACAAACAGATTAAGATGAAGCCTGAGGACAAGGGGAGTACCTCTTTTATCACCCCAAGGGGAACTTATTATTATAATGTTATGCCTTTTGGACTTAAAAATGCAGGTGCCACATATCAGCGGCTGATGAATAAGGTGTTTGCAGAGCAAATCAGTCATAACATGGAGGTTTATATTGATGACATGCTTACGAAGAGAAAGAAAGCTGCTGATCATCTAATTGACTTAGGTCAGATCTTTGATCAACTAGAGAAATATCAAATGAAGTTGAATCCTACCAAATGCATATTCGAAGTACGAGAAGGCATGTTTCTCGGGTATATTATCAACCAATGAGGTATTGAAGAGAACCCTGAAAAGATCAAGGCTCTATTGGAGCTACGATCTCTAACTACGAAGAATGAAGTGCAAAGTCTCACAGGGTGAGTTGCAGCACTTAATAGATTTGTGTCACGAGCAACTAATAGATGTCTCCCATTCTTCAAAACACTCTAAACAACGTTTGAGTGGAATGATGAATGCGAGGAGGCCTTTCAAGAATTGAAGAAATATCTGGGGACACCTCCATTGTTGTCTAGACCAGTGACGGGAGAAAGATTATACTTGTATCTGGCAGTATCAGAGAATGCAATTAGCTCGGCATTAATCAGATTGGAGAATGAAGTATAAAAACCAGTCTATTATACCAGTAAAGCTTTCCAAGGAGCAGAAATCAGATATCCAAGACTGGAAAAGTTGGCACTAGCACTGATTGAAGCAAGCAGAAGGATGAGGCCATACTTCCAAGCTCATACTATAGTTGTGTATACAGATATGCCGTTAAAGCAAGCTCTGTACAAACCAGAGAAATCAGGAAGGTTGGTGTATTGGGCAGTAGAACTGGGGGAATATGATATAATTTATGAGCCTAGATCATCGCTCAAGGGGCAGGCGGTAGAGGATTTTATCGCAGAGTTTACTCAGGAGTATACCCCCGACGAGCAAGAGTTGAATATGGACCAACCTGTGGATGTTACAGGATCATCAAATTTAAACCCCGATCAACTTACGTCGGTGGACGAGCAACGAGGAGTGCTGGAGGAGAATAAAAGGAAGCATCGAATATTCCACCGTGGAACTCTGTCTGACCAAGAGTTTGATAATGAGATACCTGTGTGGAATTTGTATGTAGATGGCTCTTCTTGCACTACAGCCAGTGGAGCAGGGATTGTTTTAAACAACCCTAATGAGATGGATGTAGAGTATGCTCTGCGTTTTCAATTTAAGGCTTCTAATAATGAGGCTGAATATGAAGCTATGATCGTGGGTCTCAGTCTAGCCAAAACTATGAAAGCAGAGCAGGTCGTTGTATTCAGTGACTCACATTTGATCGTAAATCAAATGTTGGGGGTGTATGAAGCAAAAGGAGAATTAATGATCCAGTATCATGCGAAAGCATTGGAAATTGTATCAAGCTTTAACGTAGTACAGTTGATTAGAATACCAAGGTTGGAGAATGCAAGAGCAGATGCCTTAGCTCGGTTAGCCTCAGCCACACGCACCGAGCTATGAAGAACAATCCCAATAAAAATCTTGGCTAGTCGGAGAATTAACGAAGACTTAATGGTGAACTTCATTGCTCTCGACTTGGGACCATCTTGGATGGATCCCATCAGGGCCTATATTGACAAGGGGGCTTTACCATCTGATAAACTCACAGCCAAGAAACTAAAGTTTAAAGCAGCTCGTTATGTACTGACCAATGGCATTTTATATAGACGAGGTATTATAGCAGGGCTACAAAGATGTGTTCATCCCTCTGAAGTGAAAGATCTGATCGAAGAGGTTTATGAGGGGTCTTGTGGAGCCCATGTAGCAGGTCGGATGCTTTTACAAAGGATAACTACACAGGGGTATTACTGGCCGACAATGATATCTGATTGTGTAGCTTATGCCAAGAAATGTGATAAATGTCAACGCTTCTCCTCTATCCGAAGAACTCCCCAAGTATTGTTAACACCCATCACGTCTCCTTGGCCATTCGCCATGTGGGGAATCGACTTGGTCGGGCAACTTCCAACAACCCGAGGAAGATTTAAATACATTGTGGTCGTTGTGGGCTATTTTACTAAATGGGTGGAGGCTGAGCCTCTTATTGATATGACATATGACAAGGTATATCAATTTATTTGGAAGAATATCATTTGTAGATATGGTATTCCCCATACATTCATTACAGACCATGGAACTCAGTTCGATAATGAGGAGTTTACTGCGTATTGTTATCAATCCAATGTACTGAAGATCCACTCTGCACCAGGCCATCCCCAAAGCAATGGGCAAACTGAAGTGATAAATAGAACGCTACTGAATGGTTTGAAGAAAGAACTAGATGCTGCAAAGGGAAATTGGATTAACGAGCTACATTCTGTGATGTGGGATTATCGTACAACACCACGAGCAGCAACAGGAGAGTCTCCATACATGCTGGCATTTAGAAGTGAAGCTGTTATACCTGTTGAATTGGGTCTACCTACACATAGAGTATTGAATTTCAATTCTCCTATTAGTGACTTGATGAGGCGATTAGATCTAAATATGCTCGAAGAAGTAAGAGAAGAAGTAGCAATCAGGAATGCTGCATACCAACAACGAACAACTCTGTTCCACAACAAGAGGGTAAATAAGTGTGATTTGAAGGAAGGGGACTATGTGCTAAAGAAAGTAATTCAAAAGCACAACAAACTTGAAGCCAACTGGCATGGACCCTACAGAGTAACAAGAGTTGTTCGTCCAGGGACATATAGGATTGAAACATTGGAAGGATAAGAATTCAAGAATGCATGGAATGCAGAGCATCTACGCAAGTATTATCAGTAGTTGAAATTCCTATGTAATGCAGTTTTCTTCAGTATGAATAAAGTGTTGAATGTTTTACCTAGTTCTCTCTTTTTTAAAATTTTTCGGAGTATTAGTGCTACACTCTACTCATCAAGTTCAGAATCAATCTGCTCCAACTCCGGTTGGTCGGGAACCAATTTTCTTCAACTCCGGTTGGTCGAATAATAATTTCCTCCAACTCCGGTTGGTCGAATAATAATCTCCTCCAACTCCGGTTGGTCGGGAACCAATTTCCTCCAACTCCGGTTGGTCGGATAATAATTTCCTCTAACTCCGGTTGGTCGGATATCAATCTCCTCCAACTTCGGTTGGTCGGCAATCAATCTCCTCCAACTCCGATTGGTCGGGAACAAATCTCCTCCAACTTCGATTGGTCGGGAACCAATTTCCTCCAACTCCGATTGGTCGGATAATAATCTCCTCCAACTCTGGTTGGTCGGGAACCAATTTCCTCCAACTCCAGTTGGTCGGATAATAATCTCCACCAACTCCGATTGGTCGGCAAATCAATTTACAATCAACTCCGGTTGGTCAAACTAAGCAGAATCGTGGGATGAAGATTGTTTCATTGCTTAGAATCAAAGAGTGATAAGTCGCTATAATCAAAAAATAAAATAAAATGGACACATCAAAATATGCATATATTCACAAACAAAGACATTCTGCAAAATACTTAGAAGAAATTAAAATAGCAAAAGACTAAAAATTTCTTCATTTAAATCAAGAAGAATTACATATGCTAAGAAAAAAAATACAAGTCATTACATAAAAATCCTATTCTATTGGTTTTTTTCCTTCTGCCTTTGAAACAGGTTCTACTCCAGCAGGAGGAGGATCTAAGGCATAAGGAGAGTTTATGAAATTTACATCTCTCAGCATTCTAACGTTCACTACAAATGGTCAGTCAAGTAAATGTTCTGGGCGAGATATCTCGAAGTTGGCATGAAGACTGTAGTCACCAAGATACTTGGAGATCAAGCACTGAGGAATTGCCCGAGCAGGAATCCAACTGATGTCGAGCTTAAAAGGAGGCACGGGTAACTCAAGCAATCCAGGGTCATAGTAATCCCATAAGTAATTCCCCTGCTCCACTTTTAGCACACACAATGCATTCAACCATCCTTGCTTGTACCCCTCGTTATTTGATTGCTGGATTTGATCGTCAAGATGGTAGATGGATTCATTATAACCAGCCATCCAAAACTCTCTGGGTTGTTTATGGAATTGGTAAGTTAATCTCTCCAGTTGCTCGTGGAGGTTCTTCACCAAAATTTCCTTATTCTCCAAAGCAGAACTCTGGGTAGAAAGTTGCTCGCTGAAGTTCAGAATTTTCTTGGACATCTCTGCTAAGGCTTGGTTCTTTGCTATCAACTGAAATGCCTGATTCTCCAAGGCCGCTTAGGTTCTTGCTTCTTCAATAGAAATTCGACCATACCTTGCTCGTCCCCGAGAATAAGATCTTGCTCGTCCACGAGTAGAAGTGGAGGGTCCAGATCTTTTCAAAGTTTCCAACTCATCTCGCAAGTTGGCATTTTTAACCTCCAAAAAAAACCTTCATCATTGACAGGGACCAAGGCTCCTGAGGAAGACGCAACAGACTTGAGTTGTTTTACCTCCTCTTGCAAGGCAATGTTCTCTTGCTCCAATAATTTGGCGATATGCCTATGCTCTTCAACCTCGAGCTTTTGAACGCTATCTTTCTTCTCGTAAGCAGAGATGAATTTATCATATCCTTTTTCATCACTTAACTACTGATATTTCTTCTCGTACCCTTGGTGCAAAAGTGTGGAGGACTCTTTGTACTGCTGCTAGAGTTCCTCTATAGTTCCTTGGAGATCCTCGATCATCTCATAGTAGGCTATATTATTGGCAACTACACGATCGAGCAAACACTTGAGATATTGGTAAGCTTCAAATGCTTATTGAGAAGTATCTGAACCAAGGATATCAATGATTTGAGCTTCATTTAGATCTGCATGACCATCTTTGAAGTAGTCATTGCATTTCTTCATCAATTATGTGTCATGAGCTGATAAGATCTCCATCCTGGCCATAAACTAGCAAAGAAAAGAAATAGAAAAGATCAATAATCTATGCAGTTTTCAAAGAGAATGTTCCATACTTTTCTTCAACATCAAATTATGAAACATTAGGGGCTTTTGTTGATACCAAATTTAGTCTGCTGACATGGACCACTCAATTACAGACACGTGTCTGCCAATATGGCGATTATATATACTTCTATCGAGCAACTCAAGATCACCGAGAAACTAAGGAGCCCCGAGCAACTCAGGGGCCTCGAGCAACTCAAGCGTATCGAGCAGCTTAGGAGGTCCGAGCAGCTTAAGCGGTCCGAGCTACATAGCGTATAGCGCATCCAACTTAAGAGAATCAAGAAGATGACTGCTCATTTAATTCTCATTATTATCATACAGATGTACTTGTCTACTAGATAATAACGCATTGCCCTTTCATTGGTACGGCCTCAAGGCTATAAATACATTGTAACCTCCTCATTAGAAGGGGACTCGGAATTTTTTGGTAAACCCATTATCGAGAATTTCAAGCTAATAGTCAGCAATAACAAAAACAGTGGACACATGCCATTCTTTCAAGGCTGAACCACTTTAAAAATCTTTTATCTCATTTATTTTATCTGTGATTGATTAATTAGAGATAATCTTATTTTTTACATCAACAATGTCCAAACCGTCTAAGTCAATTTTCTCTCAATTTATCTTATATGGGAGCTACTTTTACCGTTTCACGAATTCGTTCCTTTCTAATCTTATCCTTTCAAGTTTTCCACAAATCCATCTTACCATTTGTATTTTCATCACACTCATTTTCTATACATTTTTTTGGTTGCTCAGCACTCTATCCCATATAACATGGTGGGTCTAATGGTCATCCTATAAAAGATTTCTTTTAATTTCAAAGGTATACGCTTATCACACAATACGCCAGTAGCACTTCTCCACTTAACCCACCTTGCTTTAATTCTATGAGTAGTATCATCACTAATATCTCAATCTTTTTGGATACACAAGCTTAAATGACGAAAATGATAAATTATGTGTATCTCTTGATCCTCCAACTTTACCATGCCCTCGTTTGTTCTCCTATTACTATTAAAATTGCACCCGACATATTTTGTTTAAGTCTTGCTTATATTAAATCCTCTTATTTTTAGTGTTTCTCTCCATAATTCCAATCTAGCATTAATTCTCATTTTAATCTCATCCACTAAAATAATTACATCTGCAAATAGTATACACCACGGTACCTCATCATGTATTTTTCCAATCAACTCATCCATAACAAGAGAAAAGAGATAAGGACTTAGTACTGAACATTAATGCAGTCCTACAGTATTAAAAATACACTACTTTTTCTAGTTGATGTTCTTACTATAGTCATAGACCCATCATACATATCCTTGATCACATTAATATATCTAAGAATCAATTTTTTTATGTAGAACCCATTATATTATATCTCTTGGTATCCTAGTATACGCCTTCTCCAAATCTATAAAAACCATATGAAGATCCTACTTTTTCTCCATATACCTCTCCACTAATCTCCTCAGTAAATAAATTGCTTCCAATATTGACCTCCTAGGCATAAACCCAAATTTATTCTCATATATGGTTATTTTCAGTCTCAATATATATTCAATCACTCTCTCTCGCAATTTCATTGTATGACTCATTAACATATTACCACGATAATTTAAACAACTTTGTATGTCCCCTTTGTTTTTATTAATAGGTACTAAAACATTCTTTCTCCATTCATCGGGCATATTATTAGTCATTATAATTCTATTCAATAATTTTGTAAGGCAATACACTCCTTCCTCCCTTAAATACTTGTAAATCTCAATAGGGATACCATCTCGTCCTAAAACCCTCCATATTTTCATTTTTTTAGAGCAATTCTAAATTCTGTTGTCCTAATTCTGCGAAAAAACTACATTTTTTTTAGTCTCCCTAGGTTCTTCTATATTTAATGTATTTCCATTATCTTCATTCAACAGCCTTTCGAAATAGTTTTTCCAACTTTTCATAATCGTATCATCCTTGACTAGGACTCTTGAATCATCACTTTTAACACACTTAATGTTATTAAAATCTTTTGTATTTCTATTCATAAGTCTAACAATCTTATAAATACTTTTTCCCCTTCTTGTATTCCTAATTTTGTATAAAGATCATCATACGCCTTTAACTTAGCATATCTTACCAGTTTCTTAATTTTCTTTTTAGTGCATTTATATTTCTCAAAAATTTCTTTGTTTCTAGTTATTTTCCATATTTTAAAGAACTCCCTTTTGATTGTTACTATATTTTGTACTTCTTCATTTCATCACCAAGTTTCTTTAGATTGTGGCCTCCTACCTTTTAATTTTGCAAGTAATTCTTTCGATATTCTCTTAATGCATGTGGCCATCTTATCTCACTGCATTATGTTAATCTCATCTTCAGTACTCTGTGAAGCTTTATTTAATATTTTATCTTGAAATAGTATTAATTTCTCGCCTTTTGAATTCTACTACCTATTTTGTGGGTTAATCTTTGATAACACCACATATTTTTAGGAATACTTAAATTACACGTGTCGCAATAATATAATTAAATTGCAAAAATAAATTGAATTTAAATAAATATTAATAAGCGAGAAATTAATTAATATTTATGGGCTATTATATTTACTTGTGTGATAAGTAAATGAAAATTCATTATTTTATACTACGTCGTAAGTAAGTAAAATTAACGGGTTGATAGTATCTTATTTGGGACGCGCATGTGGGGTCGTGTTCAAAATAAGATGGTAAATTGATGATGGGTGACTCAGATGATGATTTCGATTCCAAGGTTGATCCAAAATAGGTCAAAATAGCCAAAATTAAGTTTCTAGGGGTAGTAATTGGGTCCTGGGGGCTTTTTAGACTAGGCGAGACCCGTGTAGGGATAATTTGGTCATTGTAAAAATTTGAGTTATTAGAATTTCAAGATTTAACATATATATTGGAGAGTTGGGCTGATATGAAGAGTCATTTTACAATATCAAAGGTTTTTTGTGTTATACCAAGAGTTAAAGAGAAATTGAAGAGAAAAAAGAAGAAAATTCAAGAGTTCTTAAAGGAAACTCAAAGGGTGCTCAGGAAAGGCTAGAAATTGTGAAGAACACTAAGAATTCTGGGCTTAGGATAATCATTAGAGGAGGTTTTTCAATCAAATTCAGAATTTACAAGTTTTTAAACGCAAGTAATTATCTTACTAAATAATTATGTGCAGTATTCAGTTCATATCATGATTAGAAAATGATTTTTGGGTGGGTTTCATAGACAATTGGGTTTTTAATGAAAAGATTTCATAATAAAATTATGTGATTTGTATCTATTGAAATTTGGAAATTTGAATTCCATGTAGATAGATGAATTATTAATATTACTAGATTAAGAAAATTATGAATTGTTGTGATATTGGGAGAATTTCATATTATTTGAAAATTGAGAGTAAATCCCATGTAGTGATCATGTGTGGATTTCATATTTAGGATTCATGAGAATTGTTAATCATTGAGAAAAATATTATTTGGGATTGATTATTTTGGGTTAAACTTTTCTGAAAATCGAAATGAGATGAACTGGTGTTGTCTCTAGGGGAAAACCGATTTGCCTCCAAATCGAATCGGTTCGGCGTACCCGTTACAACCAAGTTGGGTTAATTGATACAATTTGGTCATGATTTAGTTTCGAGAAATTATAATGTTCGAAAATAGTTTTGGATTTCTGAAAAAATTGTTAACATTGATAAAAATTCTTTGGGATGAATAAGGATATATCCGTAGCATGAATGAGGGTATTGGAAAGAATTATACTTGGGAAATTTATTAATGGATTTATAATAAAAATTCAAGAAAATGAGGATACGGGTTGGTTAAGAATAGTACGTACCCAGAAATAAAAATTTAAGAATAAATTCATTAAACAAGTGGATATTTAAACAAATTGGGAATGCATACGATTATTGGCTAGTGCTACGCGTGATAGGTACAGTTAGCCGAATTTTTGGAAATATATATATGGGTATAGAGACAGTGTGTGTGTGTGTGTATATATATATATATATATATATATATATATATATATATATATATATATATATATATATATATATCTTGGTGTATGATAACGTATCACTCTAGTGCTATCATCGGAGGTTTCATGATGTGGGTAAACTTCCCTGGTGAAAAATAATAGGCTAAGTATTGACCCCAGGTCATAGCGCCATGCATGCCCTTGTGAGGTTAGAGTCAAAGTGAGGTAATTTTTGTATGGTTATAACTCACTGTCTCGGGACTATAATCGCCTCCAACAAGTTTACGATTCGTCGGATTCAGTGTGAGAGTCCAACCTAGTAGCCTAGGATGATGAGTGTATGCCCTGGTGATAGAGTTTTAAAGATCCAGATCAAGTGCGTTATTACTCTGATGGATGGCAATTATACGCGGCATATGTCTGCATGTTGTGTTATAAAAAATAAATATATATATGTGTAGAGAACTATATACGATCTTAAGATATTAAATTTTGATAATGATGTAATAATTTGTGAAAGTTATTAGAAATGAATTAATAGATTATAATTGAGAATTATAATTATTAAACAGTTGTGGAAATAAATTTTATAAAATACGCGTGACACGGGGTAGCCTATGGACTTAAGGGTATATTCATACTAGTTAGGTTGAGTAGCATAACTAGGGGTTAAAATGCATACGTTAGATGCGCGCAGTAGTTGAGGGGTGAGGATTATCTCATGTGAGTGCGACACCATTTTAAATATAGAAGAATGTATTCATAATCATAATGAATTTTAATTACTTGCAAAATATTTTGAAAAGGTCTTAGGCTCTGACCCGCGTCAAAATATTTTCAAAAACTTTTAGGTATCCAGTCACAGGGACATCAAACATGATTATCACTTTCAGGTCATTAGAGCTGTTAAGTTGTGGAGTATTACAGGGATTGTTTAGTAATTTTGTACCTTTGAGATGCCACCCAATGTCAGTTTATTTCAGTTTTATTTAATTCTATTGTATTAGATTATATTATTGGATTGTAAACCAATGGTTTATTCGGTTCATGTATTTTATTATATTTTCAGTTTTCAGATATGATTATGTGATTGTGGATTTAATTATTTATCTGGCATGTTGATGGTGAGTGGTGTTATTTACGTTAATTTAATTAAAGTTTAAAATTGACGTATGACTTGATTAAATAATAGATAGGTGGTTAGTAATAAATTAGATTTTCGAGAGGGATGCTAAGGATGAGCATTTGAGATTCATATTTTATATTAATAGAGGGTTGGACACCTATTATTTAAATCATAAATAGTATCAGAGCATTAATATCTAGTAACCTTATGATATGTGCGGGCTTATTACTTTTTTAGCGTTGCTTTTCTTTGATGTAGAGACATATACTTAGGATTGTCGATTCCTATTGCAATTTACGTTCTCCTACTATTGCGTATAATTTAAATGAATCTTATACGGGTTCGGTTGGGCTTCATACACCGAGCAACAGAGGACAAACATCGAGTGCCATTAGGAAGACTGTAGGAGGAAAGGCTCAGTCAGAGCCGCTAACTATTTGGGGAATGGTGATTGCAGCAGAGGATGCAACTATTGTTGCTCAAGTAGTTAATGCTGCGAAGACCGTCTAGGCGCAGTAGTTTCCCATGCGCCACCATATAGTATGATGGTGTTAATTCAAACTCACCCAGTTCAGTCAGAATGGGAGAGAGTCAACAGTGAAATTCAAAAGGGTCGTCCATTGGAATCTTTAGGAAATGCAAACGTTGTATTAATTAGCCAATATAAGGGGAATATCCAAGGGAGTTTGAGTATAGTGGAGTGCAGTGGAACTCAGAAATAAATTTTGGTGATTTTTTATTTATCTCTTAAGATAAGCATTATAGTGGTGGGAGTCAGTTACCCCATCTGATAAAAGATATAATATAAATATCGAGAAATCTAAGTGAAATTCGATAGCAAGTCCTTTCATCTTCTGTTCGAACAGAGATACGAAGAAAGTTTCAAGATTTGTCACAAGAGAGCAAACAAGGGACGAGTATGAGGAAGAATTTTCTTGTTTAGTGAACTTTGTACCCGACGAGGTGGATATGAAGGCGAATAGGTCCCTAAGTTGATGATGGACTCACGAGTAAAATTGACCAACACTTACAAGGAAATTTGACTTGGATGACTTATGCCGATGCCGTCAGTGTCTTACAGTTACCGTGTCAATATCAATGCTTCCATGTAAAGGGAGCAAAGAGATTTGAGAGTCTAGTCAGCAGGTCAAGGATGGATATAATCGGTGCTCGTGGGGAACCACAGGGGGGTAACTAAGAGAGGGACATGTTTAAAAAATTCAGATTAAGGGAATTCTGACCGAGTGAATGTGTATTCAGATAGGACCATCAGGTCCAACAATATGTTCCAGAGGGCCGGCGGATTTAAGGTAACAACTAGGATATCCATCATGACCGAGGTTACTAGAGCCAAAGATTAAGGCAATCTCGATATGGCCAGTGGGGCCAGAAACAGGGGGATTATACAGGAAGGTGTTTTTATATGTGGAGAGCAGGAAAATATGCGTCGATATTATCCACAGAGAGATAGGGAAGAGGATCGGGGCAATAATTTTTAGCTTAGATTATATGTGAGTACTACGTCCAGGAACTATTTGAACAGCCAGTGTCATTGGCAATGGAAGGTATGATTTTTATCCTTGGGCAAATGGGTAAGTTTTGAGTGACACGAGTGCGTCATAGTATTTTGTTGGCACTAGATTCTTGCATGAGATGGGTTTAATGGATGTATCGTTAGTCTCATTACTATGTTTATATTTACCATTGAGATGCGGGGATCTTTTTGGTTCCATGTGCAGGGCTATGATGTACTGTTATAATTAGGCTATCGTGTTCATTATTCCACGGGAGGATGTGTTGTTTTGCGATGTCTCACCCGAAAGAAGGTTGAGCCAGTGTATGTACTATATTGTAGTGGAGACTTTGGAGAGTATAGTTGTCTCGTATTATTCGATCTTGGTGTGTAGGGACTATAATGATGTGATTCAGGGTATATCGGGTTTATCGATGAATGAAGAGATTTAGCTCGTTATTAATCTAGCATTGGGGACTTAGTGATAGTACGATCATCGTATTATAAGACTTCTTTAGAGATATGGGAGTTGAGGATTAGACTTATACATCTGGAATAAGATTTTGAGTGTCCCGATTATGTGCTTTGAGTCAAAGGGCCTTAATAACCAATAATGCCATGTGATATGACATTCGGGAAATTCCATGGCTGGACTTAGATTACGTGACGTTCTAGACATGAACCTTAATAAACGTTGAGAGTTGGGAGACATTATTAGATGTTAGAGTGGCGGTTTTGAGAGATGGTCATTGTACATGTGGAGAAAACCCGTTAAATGGAGAGCTATTATACTATATAAGGCTAGTGGAATCGGGTGGTGCTGTATAGAAAGCACTCGAGAAATTTCTACACTACTAGTGGATAGATGGGACAATCTTGAGGATAATTAAGTCGTGATTAGTAGGATAACTAAGTATAACCTTGTGGTACATCCACACCGAGCAAGCGGAGTCGAGTTGAAGATAAATATATAACATCTATGATATTTTGCAGATATGCAGGGGATATAAGGGGTATGGGCACCTTGGTTGGTTTGATTTTCAGAATCGTCCGAGTTAAGGGGACGTGGTGATAAATGTGTTGGACCATATACCAGTGGTGTAGTAGAAGTAATATTGGAAGAGTAATATGGACTAAGCTTCAGTTGAGTAAGTAGATGGTCCATATATATATATATATATATATATATATATATATATATATATATATATATATATATAGTATGGAGAGATATTACCCTCGAGATGGGTTGAAAGACTATCGAGACACAAGAAAGGAATCTCTCTAGCTAAGGGAGGATACAATAGTTTTGGAGAGTCACGCGAAGTCTTACTCAGTCGAATGTTGAGGGTGGCTTCCGCATAAATAGACTGTGGATTCTTAATAGACGAAGAGGACCCTGGAAGGGGAGTAAAAAGTACCACGTGACGTGGGATATTAAACGTGTGGATCGGTGTGCAGTGAGACATATTGAAGTTGTCTCTAGGTGCACTACTCATAGATGAGAAAAGGTTTATCCGAGGTGATCCACCAAATTTTTTTAATGATTGATGATTCCAGTGATGGAAAGGATGGGCCGACTGATGAAGTTAATTTTTGGGTTACCAATAACGTTGAACAGTCAAGATTCCCTCCAGGTTAGTGAAATGGGTTGACTGAGAGGGAGCAGTTTCTATTAATTTAGGGAAGTTACACTATCGAAAATGTGTCCATCATTTCATTAAAGGAAAGGGAATAATTCGGCACAAGGTATTGCCCAACATTGTTGTGAATCATAATGAGATCCTTGATTCCCACCTCTGATAAGGGTTATCAGGAGCCGATGGGGTCAAAGATGCGATTAGAGCAAGACTATTACCATAGGTCGAGGGGTAGACAGGAGAGGCGACTACAAGGTTAAAAATACAAGAGATGTGTATCCAAGATTTTAAGGTAATTAAGAGGAGTAATTACCGTGGCAATACAACTTTTGAGGCTTTGTGTGGGAAATTTTGCGGACCGAACGTGATTTAGAGTCCGCTATCATTGATCGCGTTAATCAAAATTATTTTAGTATAGTTTAGGAACATCCCAAGAGTGACATAGTCACAAACTGAAGAGTTAAAGACTGGCGTGAGTGATCAGAAATTATTGCAGGTATATAGCATTAAAGGAATTCTGTGATTTAACAATAAGAGAAGTTGGCATGTGGGGAAGGGGGGCCTTTTTCCCAATATTAAGATGATAGAGCCAGTAAAGTATGGGCTTGTCTTATTAAAGAATTCTTAGCAGTTTAACGATGGTTTTACATATCACCATCAAGATGAGATCTTAATAATGAAGGAATATATCAGCATGAATTGATTTGAATAAACTTGTTGCCAATCTTGTGTCGTAATGAGTAGGCCTTCAGACAGGATGATTCCACTAGCGGGGGTATAGCTCAGGAACCATAATATTATCATGACTTGATTTTGGGTAGGTATGGATGTCGTGCGGGTAAATATCCGAAGTTTTTGGTACCAGACATATCTGAATGTCGGGGACAAAATTCCTTTACAAGGGCGAAATATATAACCTCCCGTATTTTTAGGAATACTTAAATTACACGTGTCACAATAATTTAATTAAATTGCAAAAATAAAGTGAATTTAAATAAATATTAATTAGCGACAAATGGATTAATATTTATGTGTTATTATATTTACGTCGTAAGTAAGTAAAATCGATGGGTTGATAGTATCTTATTCAGGACACGCGTACGGCGTCGTGTGGGGAATAAGATCATAAATTGATGATGGGTGACTCGGATGATGATTTCGAGTGCACGGTTCAAAATTAAGTACCCAGGGGTATGATTGGGTCCGGAGGCTTTTTAGACTAGGCGAGACCCATATAAGAGTAATTTGGTCATTATAAAAATTTGGGTTATTATAATTTAAGGATTAACTTATATATTGGAGAGTTGGGGAGATATGAAGAGTCATTTTACAATACCAAAAGTTTTACTTATGTTATACCAAGAGTTAGGGAGAAATTGAAGAGAAAAGAGAAGAAAATTTAAGAGTTCTTGAAGGAAACTCAAAGGGTTATCAAGAAAGGCTAGGAATTGTGAAAAACTTGAAGATTATGGATTTAGCATAATCATCAAAGGAGGTTCTTCAATCAAATTCAGACTCCACATGTGATTAAAGGCAAGTAAATAATTATGTGTGGTATTCATTTCATATCATAATTGGGAAAGGATTTTCGGGTGGGTTTCATAGACAATTAGTTTTTTGGAGAAAACATTTCATTATAAAATTGTGTGATTTGTATATATTGAAATTTAAAAATTTTAATCCTATGTAGATAGATGAATTATTAATTTAGTAGATTGAGAAAATTATTAATTGTTGTGATATTAGGAGGATTTCATACTATTTGAAAATTAAGAGTAAATCCCATGTGGTGATATGTGTATATGAATTCTATATTAAAATGGATGTGTTTCATATTTAGGATTCATGAGAATTGTTAATCGTTGAGAAAAATATGATTTGGGATTGATTATTTTGGGTTAAACTTTGCTGAAAATCGAAATGGGAAGAACTGGGGTTGTCTGCAGGGGAGAACCGATCCACCCTCAAGCCGAATTGATTCGGTGTACTTGTTACAGCCAAGTTGGGTTAATTGATATAATTTGATTGTGATTTGGTTTCGAGTTAAGTTATATTTTCCGGGAATAGTTTTGGATTTCTGAAAAATAATTAACGTTGATAAAAATGCCTTGGTATGAATATAGATATATACAGTTTATGAATTGGAGTATTGGAAGGAATTATACTTGGGAAATTAATTAATGAATTTATAATGAAAATTCAGGAAAATGGGGATACGGGCGGGTTGAGAATAGTACATGTCCAGAAATGAAAATTAAAGAATTAATTAATTAAACAAATGGATGTTTAAATAAATTGGGAATGGAAATTATTATTGGCTCGTTCTACGAGTGATAGCTACAGATAGCCAAATTTTTAGGAATATATGAGAGTTGAGGATAATTAAGTCACGATTAGTAGGATAACTGAGTATAACCTTATGGTACAGCAACGCCGAGCAAGCGAGGTTTAAGATAAATATATTACATCTATGATGTTTGTGCAGATATGTACGGGATTTAGGGTGTATGGGAGGCCTGGTTAATTTGATTTTTTGAATCTTTCGAGTTAAGGGGACATGATAATAAATGTGTTGAATCGTATGCCTGTGGTGTAACAGAAGTAGTATTGGAAGAGAAAGATGGACTGAACTTTAGTTGAGGAAGAATATAGTCTATATATATATATATATATATATACACACAGTATGGATAGATACTACCCTCGAGATAGGTTGAATAACTATCGAGACACAGGTGAGGGATCTCTCTAGCCAAGGGAGGAACCAACAGTTTTAGAGAGTCGAGCGGAGTCTTACTCGGTCGAATGCTGAGGGTGGCTTGTGCATAAATAGGTTGTGGATTCTTAGCAGACGAAGAGGACCCAAGAAGAGGAGTAAGAAGTACCATGTGAAATGGGATATTAAACATATGGATCGGTGTGGAGTGAGACATATTAAAGTTGTCTCCAGGTGCACCACTCGTAGATGGGAAAAGGTTAATCCGAGGTGATCAACCAATTTTTTTAATGATTGGTGATTCTAGTGACGGAATGGATAGGCAGAATGAAAAAGTTCATTTTTGGGTTACCAATATCGTTGAACGGTTAAGATTCCCTCTAGAATGGTGAAATAGGTTGATTGAAAGGGAGCAATTGTTATTAATTTGGGGAAGTTACACTATCAAACACTGTGTTCAGCATTTCTTTAAACAAAATGGAATAATTCATCACAAGGTGTCGGCCAACATTATTGTGAACCAGGATGAGATCGTTGAATCTCACCTCTGATAGGGGTTATCAGAAGTCGATGGGTGCAATGATGCAATTGAAGTAAGACGTATTACCATAGACCGAGGGTAGACAGAAGAGGCGATTAAAATGTTAAAAAATGCGAGAGATGCGTATTCTGAATTTTAAGGTAATTGAAAGGAGTAATTACCGTGGCAATACACCTTTTGAGGTGTTGTGCCAAAAAATTTGCGGATCAGACGTGATTATAGTCCATCATCATCGATCGAGTTAATCAAAGTTATTTTCGTATAGTTATGGAACATCGTGTGAGTTACGTCATCACAAATCGAAGAATTAAAGACAAACATGAATGATCATAAATTATTATAGGTGTGCACTATTAAATGAATTGTGTGATTTAACAAAAAGGGAAGTTGGCAAGTAGAGAAGTGGGGCCTTTTCCCTAATATTGAGATAATAGAGCCAGTGGTGTATGGGCTTGTCTTATTAGAGCATTCTTAGCAGTTTAACGATGGTTTTTTATATCACCATCAAGATGAGACCTTAATAATGAGGGAATATATTGGTATGAAATGATTTGAATAGACTTGTTACCAATCTTGGATCGTAATGAGTAGGCCTTCAAGCGGGATGGTTCCACTAGCGGGTGTATAGCTCAGGAACCATAATATAACAATGACTTGATTTTGGGCATGTTCAGATGACGTGCGGGTAAATATTTATAGTTTTTGGTCAATACATATCCAAATTTCGGGGATAAAATTCCTTTTCAAGGGGAAGTATATAACACCCTGTATTTTTAGGAATACTTAAATTACACGTGTCGCAGAAATTTAATTAAATTGCAAAATTAAATTGAATTAAATAAATATTAATTAGCGAGAAATGGATTAATATTTATATGTTATTATACTTACTTGTGTGATAAGTAAATGAAATTCTATAATTTGATATTACATCGTAAGTGAGTAAAATTGATGGGTTGATAGTATCTTATTCGGGACACGCGTATGGCGTTGTGTTGGGAATAAGATGGTAAATTGATGATGGGTGACTCAGATGATGATCTAGAGTGCACGGTTGATCCAAAATAGGTTAAAATAGTGAAAATTAAATACCCAAGCATAGTGATAATTTGGTCATTATAAAAATTTGGGTTATTGGAATTTCGGGATTTAACCTATATATTGGATAGTTGGGGTGGTATGAAGAGTAATTTTACAATATCAAATGTTTCTTTGTGTTATACTAAGATTTAGAGAGAAATTGAAGAGAAGAGAGAAGAAAATTCAAGAGTTCTTAAAGGAAACTCAAAGGGTGCTCAAGAAAAGTTTGGAATTGTGAAAAAACTAAAAATTTATGGGCTTAGGATAATCATCAAAGGAGGTTCTTCAATAAAATTCAGACTGTACAAGTATTTAAAGACAAGTAAGTATCTTGCTAAATGTGAGCACAAGAAATATCACAATTAAGATCCACAAAAACAATCACAAATGCTGGAAGTAAAATCACACACAACAACGACGATATACGTGGTTCGAAAACTTGCCTACGTCTATGAAGAGGTTATTATAATCTTATTAGTGTCTCTCAATGCTCGAGATTACATCCTTTTTCCCCGAATTAGAGTTTACAATTTATAGATGTTAACATAAGAGATTGATTTGTACAAGCAACTCAATGTGATCATACATAATTAGTGATGTCCCTGAATAACTCCTGTGAAATTGTTGGTAACCATTTTGAATTTATCCACGATTCTTTCAGTGTTTGTAAGATACACGAGCCATTAATGAATATTGGATTTGGGTCGAGCAGTCCTCTTCGCTCGCTGGACTAGTCGGCTACTCTCCTGGGCTAAGATAAATAGATCTGGGCCGAATATTTGGGCCAACAAATTTTAATTAGATTTAAGTCACATAACTTAAAGCTTTTTATTCTTAAAGCCGAAATGGTAGTTTTTAGTTCTGGTGAATTCAAGGGGCTACGCTTGCCCTAAGCCAAACACCATGGCATATTTGTAGTTTTATTAAAGGGGCGAAGGGTCCCTTGTCCTAACAGCTATATGAAGCGCCAAATCAACCTGGGATGTCACATACATCATTAGATTCGAAGTTCAAATCGGAGATACTTCTCCTTTGTTAGCTGACCTTTCACTCCTTCTCTTGTTTACTAAGTTTCCAGAGTTTTTCTTCTTCAGCATTCCATTTCTGTTCAGAGCTCCATCAATTCTTGTAAATTCAGCTCATCTTCCCTTCGTTTTCCTCTTCTGCGATTTGTACTTCCATTGTAGTTAAGGTTTTCTCTTTATTAAAAGTGTTCATCGCGACATTAGATTATAAGTCAGTAACTGAATTTAGGAAATCTTATAATATTCCAGACTAAGTAAAAATTAACTATGCCCCTCTCCCTCGAGATGTTCGTGATATTGAAGTGGGGCACTAGATTCACACCCTGTTGATTACCTAATGGGGTTTGACATTTCCTCCAAACCCTAGCTTCCTTAATTTCTTCAAACACTTTGATGTTATTCCTGCCCAGTATGCACCCAAGGTTTAGAAAATTGTGAATGGGGTATATAAGATAAATATATTGTATGGGAAAAAACTAGGTCTTGCTGAGCTCTGTTATTGTTATATCTGGTTGTGAACCAATTATGGTATTTTATACCTGAAGACCAGGAAGGCTGATAGGGTCCTAGTGGTAAACTCACAAATTCTCATAAGGATTACTAGGTTCATGGGTTTATTGACAGAAATTGGCAGCGTCTTCCCCTTTGCGAGGGCGAGAGACATCAGGTCCCCTTGATTTCATACTTTGGGGAGGATCACATAGGTCGCTTTCTCTTTTCTTCTATTTACTTATTGTTTCTTTATTATTCTTATCCTCTGGCTGATTTTTTTCTTCCTCTATTCTGCAGCTCATGATAAAAATTAAGAACCCGACTTAAGTGAAGTTAACATTCCTGAACTCCTGAAGGCTTGGAGGGTTAAGGAGAGGCTTTAAAATGGCAAACATCCAAGGTCTGTATCCATACTTAATCGAGTATAAGAATACGATAAACAATTTCATTTCTCGATTGGTCATTAAAATCCTCGACCTGAAAGCTCTAGAAATTGGTCCCTCTGGTCTAGTAGTGCTAGAGGAAGAAGAAGAAGAAGAAGAAGAAGAAGAAGAAGAAGAAGAAGAAGAAGAAGAAGAAGAAGAAGAAGAAGAAGAAGAAGAAGAAGAAGAAGAAAAAGGAAATGGATATGTCTCCCCTAGTCAGGAGGATGAAATTAAGGATTGATGATGATAAGGGTCAAACATCTCTGTCTGATGAGCTCAAGTCCTTGATGATGTCAGAAGTAGATTCCCTTGGGGCTAGTGGTTCTAGCCCATGAGCCAAGAGTAAAGACAAATAAAAAGATAAAGAGAAGAGGAGAGAAGAAAAAAAAAAAGAGAGAGAGAGAGAGAGAGAGGAATGAATAAAGAAAGAAATATAAAGAGAATAAGAGAGACGAAGCAAAAAGAAAATTGGTCCAGAAGTCCCCTGCAGTCTCCTTCCTCACTGCTATTATTAATAGGGCTAGTGTGGTCGACCCTATGCCCTTTCCCCTGATATCTTAATGGGGGTTGTGTTTGCCTTAAACCGCGGGTGTTCCTTGCAGTTGGGGGCTTCCCATCTCTCTCTTAAGTCATCTTAAGGACTTTCCCTGGTAATTCTTTCTCTTTATCCCTAAATCATCTCTGCTCTGCATTCTTTCTTCTTCGTACTGACTTAGATCTTTTTTTTCGTGCAGTTTTTAGTTGATTTTAAAACTCTTTTGGATGGTCATGTCGACCAATCCAAGGTTAATTAATAGCTGAAAGAGGATTTAGAAAAGTCTAAAAAGGCTTTTTTAATGCTCGCACAGCTTGAGAGTAGGAGAAGGAGAAGTCGACAAAGTCCTATGATGATTATGAGGCATCTAAGAATATGGTGGTTGCTGAGAAGGAAGAGTTGTCCTAAGAAAACCAGAGACTGCCTGGTAAAGTCCAGAGGCTAGAGGAGGAGCTCCCATATGAGAAGGATGGCAACTACAGTGAGGGCTAGAACGTAGCCTATGATAATGCCTAGCTCCAGTTGAACTATGTAAAGAAGGTGTCCGTTAAGAAAGACTGGGACCAAGTATTGGGAGTTATGGGGAATCCTACTGATTCTGAGTTCTTTGGTCTTCATTCTCCGAGGCCCAACCCTTTGTAGAGGGAGAAAAAAGTGTTGGTCAGCCAGCCGACCATGATGAGGACGTGCCTGTTGAGCTCAGAACGAATGCTGAACAGGATCAGAGGGCTGCCGAGATGGGAAAGGAACTGATTAAAGTCAGGTTAATGAAGGAATAGGGCTTTTATATCAGGAGTTTTTTTTCCTTTTTCTTGTATATCTTTTTTATATCTTGTAATTTTCTTCTTTGTTCTGACTCTACTGGCCTCTGACGCCTTCTTACTAATGAATAAATAAAAACTTCTTTTGTTTTAATTGATTTACTTCTTTTATACGTACTAATATGTGTTTGTGGTTTCACCTATTGTGTTATATGTATCCTGACGAGGACTATATTCCCCCTACTTCAAGGAAGCTTGTAAGGCTTTTGTAAAAATTTGTAAGTCTTTGAGGGAAAGGACTGAGCAGTATAAGAATCGGTCTCAACTGGTCGCCATACTGAAGGATGATCTTCAAGCTATGGAGGAGATCAGTGTTTCAGTTCAAGACAAGTGAACGTGATGAAGGATAAGATGAGAATGACACCTTAAGAAAGGAGGTCGTTGAGCTAAAAGGAGATGCCCAAAGAGCATATGTGATAGAAGCTGGACTCTAGAGAGATGTCACGAGGCTCCAGGGAGACATCACAAGGCTAAGGTATCTATTCAGAATGGGACCCCATGAAGCCTGGGCAGATGGCTATAATGCGGGTTGGGCTGATGCCCCAACAAGGTTCAAGGAAGCAAAAGGTCTCCCTTTTGATCGTGGGTGGCTGAGTACCCTTAGGGAGGTTAAGACACACAAGGAGTCCAGCCTATGGTACAAGCACCAGGACGAGTGTGCGGACTATCGCCATAACCTTTTTCTCTAAGGATGACAAGTGGATCCCAATTGATGCTATCCCTGCCCAACTCCTGGATGATTACCTTGAAGACGATATGAAGGAGTTCGCTCCCAACCCAGACGATGGCCAAAGAACTTGTGTTATAGATTATCTTGCTCGCCATCCAGAGTTGGCTTAGGTCCTTCTGTGTTTTGGTCTTGATGTAATTGTACTTCCCAATTTTTGTAAATATAAAGCTTAATTTATTAACTTTTTCCATATTTTGAGCATGTGCTAACTAAACATGAGCTAATAATTGCCTTTATGTTTAAACTGGAAAGAGTTATTGCTCGTCAATTACTTAAGATCTTTGTTAACTAAGTAATATTATTTGACCATCTTAGGCCTTTTTCTATTTAAATGGTCTAGGACTTAGGTTTGATAATTTTGGGTTTCTCAATCGACTAAGTGATATTGAGAACAAGTGTTAGACCTTTTTTTCCATGAGTTTGAACATTCTCCCAGTCCAATATGCTTTAGCAGTATCATTCTATCTACTTTAACTTTTAAGTTGTGTTATCCCACTCTCTTAAGCCTAAGTGAGATGATGGCGAGAATGTACTTGGACGATGGGCCATCCGCCAGAGTTTGCTTTGTCGCCTAAGGATCACCTGTAGGGCTTTTATTGTTGCTCGGGCAACTCATGAGGTCTGTTGTCTTTGTAAAAAAAAGACCCGAGGGTTGTAGTAATTGAAAGACTTTTATTAACTTGTCATAACTACTACAAACCCTACTCGGCACATGAGATTCCTTAATTTAAACAAGTTGAACAACTTGTTGTAATCCACAAGAATTTTGCTATGCATGAGGGAGTTATCATTTGGAAAGGGTGTGTAATACCGTGATGCGATCAAGAAATTCGAAGCATCCAATATATAATATCAAAGTACGACCTTTATTCATTGAATAATAACTTGCAAGCAATTAAAGTTTGAAACAAAAATTTTCATAAACTAAATGGGCTAACAAAAAATAAAGAATATTATAATCAGAACTTCTTGAGATTAGTTGCGTTCCACACTCTTGGTATTTTCCTGTACTCCAGTATTTCCAAGTGATATACTCCTTGAAGGTCGTCCCTTATCACCTTAAAAGGTCTTTTCTAGTTTGGTCCCAGCTTGCCATCTGATGGTTTTATGGCACTACCGAGGACTTTCCTTAGGACATAGTCTCCTACTATAAATTTTCTCGAATTGACTTGGACTGTTTGGATAGCTGCTGTTGGCAGGAAGCCATCTTGATCATGGCATGTTATCTTCTCTCTTCTGCTAAGTCAAGTTCAGTGCGTAATGCCTCATCATTTAGGCCATGGTCGGGCAAGGTAGTTCTCATCGTAGGGAGACCTTCTTTAAGTGGGATAATGGCTTACATTCCGTAGGTGAGCGCAAAGGCTGTTTACCCCGTTGGTCTCCTAGGAGTAGTATGGTAAGCCCATAGAATATGAGGGAGCTCATCCACCCAAGCACCCTCAGCTCTTTCTAACCTTTTTTTTAGTCCATCAAGTATAGTCTTGTTGGAAACTTCTTCCTAACCATTACTTTGGGGATACACCATAGAACTGAAGTAGTATTTGATGCCATGTTCATCACAAAACCTTGAAAGAAGCTTCTTTCAAATTGCGTGTTGTTATCGGTGATGATAGTCCTTGGTATCCCAAAGCGTGTTATGATATTTTTCCAGATGAACCTAGTCATGTCAGCATAGCGAATGTTAGCCAATGGTTATACCTCTACCCACTTGGTGAAGTAATCTTTACCGACAAATAGATAATTGGGATTTCTCGGTGCAGTAGGTAATGATACAACGATATCTAGCCCATATTGTGCGAATGGCCAAGAACTTGTTAGAGATTTTAGGTCGCTAGGTGACTGGTGGACTAGAGAAGAGAATTTTTTGCACTTTTCACATCTGCGAATATAGGTGCCTGCGTCTTTTTGCATGTGAGGCCACCAATAACCTTCTTTAATTACTCGAAAGGCCGATGAGCTACCTCTTTCGTGACTCCCACGGATGCTATCGTGAAGTTTAATAAGTACATTTTTAGTGTCATGTGGGTGGATGCATTGGAGGTAAGGGTCTGTGAATGATCTTTTATAAAGATTTCCTCCTGAGGCAAAGTAAAAATGGACAACTATCACCCTGACTTGGTGAACCAATCTCTTATCGTCAAGTAGTATGTCGCTCCGTAGATTGGTGATGATGGGATCCATCCAATTGGGGGCCTTTTCTGTGAAGAGGACTTGCTCGGCTACGATTGCCTGGTCAATGCTTGGCTTTGTGAGGAACTTTATCTGGATGGTTCTTCTTAAATCAGAGTCCACTCTTGAGCTTAGTGTTGCTAAGGCATCTGCGTGGCTATTATACCCCCAAGGGAACTGTTGAATGTTAATCGTATCAAATCCTGCATAAGACCTTTTATCACGGCGAGGTAAGTTTCCATTTTGTCTTCTTTTGAATTGAAATATCCATTCACTTGCTTGGAGACTAGTTTGGAATCGCCGAACACCTTGAGGTGCTTTTCCCCCAGTAGTTGGGCCTTGCGCAAGCCAGCGATCAGTGCTCTGTATTCATATTCATTGTTGGAGGCCTCAAATACCAATCTGATTCCCTGTTCAATGGAAGCATCTTCCAGTGTGATGAGGATGATTCTTACTCCTAACCCCTTATAATTGGAGGATCCATCAATGTATAGGTTCTAGTCCTTAGACTGTGCATCCTCATCTGTAAACTACTCCACTTCCTGCTGTTCAATAGACTGGTCCCCCACAAATTCAGTGATAAAGTCTTCCAGGACTTGTCCCTTAATTTCTATTCTTGGTTAAAAATGGATATCGAATCTGCCGAGCTCCACAGAACACTTTGAGAGTTGTCCAGAGAGGTTGGCTTTTCGAAGAACAACTTTGAGGGTGTAGGAAATGATCACCTTTATTGAGTGAGCTTCGAATGTTTCATCTTTCTTGATGCTACTACCATTGCATAAGTAAGCTTTTATCGGGGTAAGTAACACAGTTTTGCGTCCATAAGTGTCTTGTTAGCATAATAAGCAGGATATTGTCCTCCTTATTTCTCACACACTAGAGTCGAGCTTACAGCGTGGTCGGATACTGCGAGGTAGAGATATAACGGGTCTTCATCATTTGGAATCACTAGTAGATTCGGTTTGCTAAGGTAGGATTTGATTTCCTCCAAAGCTCTTGAATAATCATCATTCCATATGAGTCCTTTATCCTTTTTTAGGAGCTGGAAGAATGGTCGGCAGCGTTTCGAAGAATTGGAGATGAAGCGATTAAGTTCTGTGAGCATAATAGTGATCTTTTGAATGTCTCGCAACATCTGTGGATTCTAGACCCTAGTGAACGCGTCGATCTAATTTGGATTGGCCTCAATTCCTCTTTCGCTAACCAAATAGCCTAAAAACTTTCCTGACTGGACACCGAAGGAACACTTACTTGCATTAAGTTTCATCCGATATTTTTTAAGGATCTCAAAGGTTCTGCCAAAGTCCGTAAGGTGGTCATCTTTGTTATTGCTCTTGACTAACATGTTGTTGATGTATACCTCCATTGTGTCTCCCATCTGTTTCATGAACATCTTCGTGACTAACCTCTAATAAGTTGCCCCCACGTTCTTTAGGCCAAAAGGCATGACCTTGTAATAGTATAACCCAATGGGGGTTATAAAGGACGTTTTGTCCTGATCGGGGCCGAATAATGGAATTTGATGGTACCCTAACTAGGCATCTAGAAAACTCATCCTTTCATATATTACCGTAGCGTCAACCAACTGATTGATTTTAGGCAGTGGGAAGTTATCTTTGTTACATGCTCTGTTGAGATATGTGGAGTCAATACAGACCCTCTAACTGTTGTTTCTCTTTCGTACCACTATAGGTTGGACAGTCACTTGGGAAACGAAACTTCCCTAATGGATCCTATATCCAAAAGCTTCCCCATTTCATTCTCCATCGCTTTAGACTTCTCGAGGGTTGTTCGGCGAGCCTTTTTAGTGATCGACTCGAAGGTCGGGTCAACGTGAAAATAATGGCAAGCTACGTCGGGATCAATTACAGGAAGATCATATAGTTCCCAAGAAAAAGTATATATATTTCTTCTTAAGAAGGAAATTATTTTTTTCTTCTCGGGATTGACGAGTGTGGTTCTGATTAGAAACGTTCTTTTTGGCAACTTGTCATCAGCCTCAACTTCCTCCAGGCTTTCAGTAACCCTGTCAGCAGGTGTACCCTAGTCTCCTTCACCCTTGGTAGACCGTACCGTAATTGCTATTTAGAGGGTGTATCCCCCTCTTAGGCTTCCTCTAGAGCATCCTTTGGTTCTTTTTTCTTCTCCTTCCTAAGGAGAATGGCCATGATGAAGCAATCTCTTGTAGTGGCCTCATCGTCGTGAATTTGATCACTCCCCGATCGGTGATACACTTCAGCTTTTGGTGGTAGGTATGTGGTGCAGCCCTCATGGCATGCAGCCAGCCTCTGCCTAGAATGGCGTGATATGGGGACTCTATGTCCACCACTAAGAACTCAATCAGCTTTGAGATATTGCCTGCTCTTACTAGCAGGACTATCTTTCCCAGTGGCACTGTGATTCTCCCTCGAAGCCGACCAAAGAAATCGTGGTCTCCTTGAGGTCGGCTAGGTTGAGCTTTAGATTGTGGAACAACTCTACATATATCACCCCTGATGAGCTTCCCTAATCCACCAGCAGCTTATCGACATCCCAATTTATTATGTTGGGGGATATCACTAGTGCATCGTTATGTGAGGTCTTTACTCCGACCAAATCTTCTTCAGTGAAAATGATGTGTTTAGTGTAGTTAACGTCCTCTGGTCGTCGACCCTTCCCAGCTTGACTATTAGCATGGTCAATCTAGAATGCCTCCATGACAATACTGACCTTTTTTAGCTCCATTAGAATAGCATTCCATTGGATATGCTTTAGATCTAATGCGTCATGAATCATCGAGAACTCCTGCCCCATGTCGTCATCAAGGACATTATCCAACTTTTGATCGCCACTGGTTGCGACCTTATTAGCTTTCTTCTCTATATATTCATTAAGATGCCTATCTTAGTCCAACTCTTCTAAGTATGACTTTAGAGCCTTGAAATTCTCAGTCATGTGGCCACCCTCCTTGTGGAATACACATCTTAACACATTATTATTTTTCTTTGGGTCACCATCAATCTTCTTAGGCCACTTGATGAATGGTTGATCTTCCTCAAGATCTTATATATAGGTTCCTTAAAGACTGTGTTAACAGCCTGGAATGCCTTTAAAGGATCAGTCTTCTCCCCATTCTTATAGTCATTATTTCCCCTATTCTTGTTCCCTTTCTTTGGAGTGTCACTCTTATCTGCTCCTTTAGTTACCTTTTCTCGACTGTTGTCCCCTGCATTATAGTGAACCATATCTTTAACTTTGGCATATTTCTCAATACGAGCCATGAGATCGTCGACGGTACTGGCTTCTTTTATTATCAGGGACTAGTGCAACAAATATGTTGTCGGTATACCAATATTGAAGGATGCAACGACAACTTGCTCCGAGAAGTCCTCAACTTCATTAAAGACTTCCCAATACCTCTTGGTGTAATCAAGAAAGCTCTTTTGTGAATTTTTCTTCATCGAGAGCAGTGCATCTATCCACTTGTTATGTGAGATACTGGTTATGATGCAAGTAGTAAAAGCCTCTGCTAAGGCCTTGAAGCACCTGATCGACCTATGAGGCATCTTCTAGAACCACTTTTGTGCTACGTCATGTAGGCAAGAAGGGAAAATTTAACACATCAATTCGTCTTTGTGGCTCTATATTAAAGTGGATGTGTTTCATATTTAGGATTCATGAGAAATTTTAATCAATGAGAAAAATGTGATTTGGGATTGATTATTTTGGGTTAAACTTTCCTGAAAATCGAAATGGGAAGAACTGGAGTTGTCTGCAGGGGCGAACCGATTCCCCCTCAAGCCAAACCGATTCGGCGTACCTGTTACATCTAAGTTGGGTTAATTGATATAATTTTGTTGTGATTTGGTTTCGGGTTATATTATAGTGTTCAGGAATAGTTTAGGATATCTGAAAAAATAGTTAATGTTGATGAAAATGCCTTAGGATGAATAGAGATATATCTGGGGTATGAATGGGAGTATTGGAAGGAATTATATTTGAAAAATTCATTAATGAATTTATAATAAAAAAATCGAGAAAATAGGGATACAAGCTGGTTGAGAATAGTACGTGTCCAGAAATGAAAATTAAAGAATCATTTAATTACACAAATGGATGTTTAAATAAATTAGGAGTGAAATGATTATTAGCTAGTGCTACGAGTGATAGGTACGGTTAGACAAATTTTTAGGAATATATATATATATATATATATCTATATAATATGGGACAATGGTGTTATGAATAGTAACTTATGCATGATAAACATTCATGGCATTTTATGTGTTGCATGCTTGCATGCATACACATGCATGTATGCATGCATACATATATACAATATTATTTTTTTATTTTTTTAATAATATATATTTTTTAAAAATATTTTTTTTTAAAGTTTTTTTTTTTAAAAAAAAGGCTGGTTATTATGGGCTGGGTTTTATCACGGGGGAAAATTTATCGCCGTGCCCTCGGGCACGAGCATCCGCTAGTATATATATATTCAAAAAGTCTCATGTAAGGACTCCTTATGATGCAGACCCCGGTACATACTATTTTTTTAAAATAGTAAAAAAATGAATTTTTTGATGAAATTTCATTGATATGATTTTCATGGTGAGAAGATCATCTCCAATTTTTTTTATCAAAAAATTCAATAAAAAAACTGTTGAGATGAGGTGATATGTAAAAAATGGTATAAATATGTATTTTCAACCGTTAAAATGTTGGGTCAGCGCCTGTCGCTTTATTGATTGAATTTTTTTATGAAACTTCATAGATATGATCTTCTCACTATCGAGATCATATCCATGAAGTTTAATCAAAAAATTCAATCAAAAATTGGGTGAGATGATCGTCAACATTTCAACGGTCGAAAATGCATATTTATACTATTTTTTTACATATCACTTCATCTCAATGGTTTTTTTATTGAATTTTTTGATGAAAAAATTGGATATGATCTTCCCACCATGGAGATCATATCCATGAAGTTTCATCAAAAAATTCATTTTTTTACTATTTTAAAAAATTAGTATGTACCGGATTCTGCACCATAAGGAGTCCTTACAAGAGAGGACCTCTCTCTCTCTATCTATCTATCTATATATATATATATATATATATATATATATATAAATACTTACTTGAATTTGCAGAAAATTAGTAGAAATAGAAAAGAATCTGAGCCCTGTGAATTGACACAGTGTCCTTAAGACAATTTATTTCCTCCAATGTGTTCTGAGGTTGATGAATATTGTCTTCCAAGATATAACGGATTTTTTCAAATTAATTATGTAGCACGACAATAATTAATTTCGACGAACACAATTTCTGTGTTTTTACTCAACCAAGCAGTATATGTAATACAGAAAAAATGAGAGAGATTTTCTGGAGTAAGGAGATAATGCAGGAGGATTTTCGAAAATTTATGGAGGGGATTTTTCATTAGTCTATAACTGTAGGGGCAGTGATTTATTTATAGCAAAGTTTTTTACTGTTAGGAACAGTCAAAATAGAAATTAACTGTCAAAACAGTTAATTTCGTTAACTGTTGACCTTTGGTAATTAACTGACAAACAGTTAATTAATAATTAATTAATTCCGTAATTAATTAATAAAAGCCCTAAAAGTTTAATTAATTCGGCCCAAAAATGTAGGAACTTTTTATAAGCCTGGGGCCAACACATGCATAGTGTAGGTCATATCCCCTGATTTTATTAACTCGTCATTTTTCCACTACTCTTCCAATGTTGGACAAGAGTTAAAACATACTCGATTCATTAACTTTCATTGTTTTGTGAGTCACTTTGGGGACATATTTATCATTCATAACTTATTGAAATTGGATATATGAATATACTACGTTAATCTCCTTGCGAAGGAGAATGTATTCGTATGTGGTCCCACAATTATTGTGGTGTGGGTCCCACCTAAATTTGAACTCAAAGTTGCTCAAAATTCTGTCCAGAAAATTTTGGATAGCTTTTATTAAGTCCAATTTCCAACAAACTCTATTCACTAATCCAAAACTCATCCCTCATTTTCTTTAGTTAAAGACAAAAAGGGAAAAAAAATCATATCTGTATATATATATAAAAAAAAGTTTATTTCTTTATTATTTTTTTTAAATTAAAAACTGCTTTGATTATAAAAAAAATATTTATTCAAGAAAATTGTATAAATAACTGTTTCAACTTTTTATAACTATTTTAAAAAGCATGTCAACTTTTTTTTTAAGTTTTAATGGTTGTTTTTAAAAATTGTTTATAAAACTAAAACAATGATCTATATAATATAAAAGACTATTTTTTTTCAAAAATAAACTGTTTTAACCCTTAAAAATCTGTCTTTTATTTATAAAAATCTGTACATTTTATGTAAAACTATTTTATAAAAAAATTAACATTGTTTTCTATAAATATGAATAAAACAGTAGAAAAACAGTTAACATTTTTTTTTTACAAAAAGTACTGTTAAGAAAATGTTTTCTTTAAAAATAAGAAAAACATTTCAACTGTTTTTTTGTAAGAGAGTAGTCTAATTTCGGGAAATATCGGATTTTAGCACGTGTTTGACTTGAGCAACTTCGGTTGCGCCTACGTATCCGTTATGCTAGGAATCAAAGTCAGTGTAGTTCGTGGGTTCGTACTATTCGCCGAAAAACTCATTGTGGTGATTTTTCGGAGAGATGGGAGGTGTTGAAACTCTTCTCAAAGAACTCATCTCAAAACTCTTTTCTAAAACTCTCTCTAAAAACTCATAAGACAAAATCACTCTTCTCTTCCACGAAGATCCCTCTCAAATGTATGGGGGTGAGGCTTATTTATAGTAAAACCAACCCAAGTGGGCGCCACATGTCAAATATCTCGTGGTGACACATGTCCTATTTTAAGTGGCATGTGTCCCATAACATATATCAAACCCTCAATACTAGAATTTTATCTAGTTAATACGTAAATAATACACAAATACACGTGATATGTCTGACGCGAATAATAATACTCCAGTTGCATAATCACATGGACTTTTGTCAATTTTAATTATCTCTAATATCATTTAATGATTTAATGAGAGGCTTATCATTAAGCCCCTCCTACATTTTCCCCCTCGTACATATAATTGATATATTGATACATGTCTGAAATATATTGACTGTATGTACGAAATAACTTTAGTTAGTTTTCATATGTTCGATCGACCTGTGGATCGTGGGTAATAATCTCATATCTCATTTCAACTTGATGATGTACTTTTACCTCATATCTCACATTTTATGATATAATGCAATCTCATATTTCATATCTCAGTTATATGATATACATCAATTTCATATCTCATCTCTTAAATCTCATTTTAAGGCTTTGATCTCATAGGTTATTTCGAAGGACCTCATTATCATTCTTTTCATATGAATTATATACTATGAGTGTTGCCCCCATTCCTACTTAAATGAACATGCATCCACGATTTTATTGTGATTGTTCGTAACTCTGCTTTGGTAAAAAGTATTATCATGGACACATAATAACTACCTCAGCATTCTCTTTCATCATTCTCAACCAAGCTTGGTGGAAGTATTATTATGGTTTACATAATAATTACTTCGTCGTTCTCTAGTTTGGTGGAAGTATTATTATGGTTTACATAATAATTACTTCGTCGTTCTCTAGTTTGGTGGAAGTATTATTATGGTTTACGTAATAACTACTTCATTATCCTCGATTAATCTTTTAGTGCATGCAAAATGCTTTTTGATTTGTTTTAATCATGATGAGGTTTCTTGTGCATGTACGTATTATTGTCTCGCTCAAATTACCACTTTTTAATATTTTTCACAAACTCACACCTACAAGGTGACTTAATGATGAACACACACTTGTTAGAATTTTTCGTAAACTCCACCGTTAGAGGTGACTTAACAATGAAAACACACTTGTTAAGATTTTTCGTAAACTCCACCTATAACGGTGACTTAATAATGAAAACACTTGTTAATATTTTTGTAAAACTCCACCAATAACAGTGACACCCATAACAGCGACTTAACAATGAAAACACTTGTTAAGATTTTTCGTAAACTCCACCTATAACGGTGACACCCATAACGGTGACTTTACAATGAAATCACTTGTTAAGATTTTTCGTAAACTCCACCTATAATGGTGACTTAATAATGAAAACACTTGTTAAGATTTTTGTAAATTCCACCAATAACTGTGACTTGACAATGAAAACACTTGTTAAGATTTTTATAAAACTCCACCAATAACGGTAACACCCATAACGGTGACTTAACAATGAAAATACTTGTTAAGATTTTTTGTAAAACTCCACCTATAATGGTGACTTAACAATGAAAACACTTGTTAAGCTTTTTGTAAAACTCCACCAATAACGGTGGCACCCATAACGGTGACTTAACAATGAAAACACTTGTTAAGATTTTTCGTAAACTCCACCTATAACGGTGACACCCATAACGGTGACTTAACAATGAAAACACTTTTTAAGATTTTTCGTAAACTCCACCTATAACGGTGACAAGCATAACGGTGACTTAACAATGAAAACACTTATTAAGATTTTTCGTAAACTCATTCTTCTGTATCACTTTTTCAGGACGGGAGCCCATACCTGCCGAATGACAAATCGAGCGTGGTCCTTCGCCTGTTTGCATCAATGACCAAATTCTCCGTACGAGTCGAGTCACAACGACGTGGTTCAACCACTTACCAATTTCATCGGGTTTTTTGTATTATAATACACTTCTGAAGAAGACTTACCACAATACTCACAAAGTTCTTGTAATATGATGTCATATCTGAATGATGACTACGATTTTGTCAATCTCTGAGTGACAACTATTTAATCCGTCTAAACTCTTTGCAAAAGAAACTAAAGAAGCTTTTGTAATGGCCTGCTTGGATGTTACTATACTCTGAAGGTTCATCAATCTAACCTCGTCGCGAAGGATGTCGTAGAAGCTTTACACTACAAGCTATGTTACATCATAATATCCATTTGCCCCCTTTATTTTATTTTATCTCACGATAAAATAAAATAAATTACATATAACATTTACAATGCCCACCCGGGAAAAAAAATGAAAGCAGCCTAATCATTACATTTCATGGGGTATATCTCAAACTGTCATGTCTTTGAACAATGACTTGATATTTGTGTCACTCAATATTTGCTTATTCAGAAACCTCTGCAGAATAATATCTTTCTAACACAATAATATAATTTTGTAAATGGTTAGTAAAACTCAGGAAATATTCAAGTACAATTATCATCATGCCCCCTTTATTTGTTTTATTTAATGTAATTAAATAAAAATAAATAAATGAAGTCTGGGGATATTTGTGCAAATGAATCATAACCACCGATTCTCGTAGGTGTATTGTGCACAATTTAATGTCGTTTAAGCACATGTCCTATCAAACTCAAGAGTGTGTGAAATATCAAGATGAATTCTGAATTGTGAAACATACTCAAGTTGTTTCGTAAATGATTCATAATGTATGCATCTGATGTACAAATATAGATTATTATATGCAAATATCATAAAACCCTCGAAGCTTCGTTATACTTCCTTTATCTCAAGATAAATATATATACCTGGATTTAATGCTTTTATAAATCTTCTCAAGTCATCAGCGTAACTCATGGAATTATCATATCAATTTGTGTAGTACCATATGACAATGATACATATATCAAAATAAATATTTTCTCATAGTGAAAGAAAATCAAGTGTGCACACATTCTTGCGTAATTCTCATGCTTGAATTTTAAAAAAAATATTATCGCAAGGTACTATATATCTCATACATCTCACAAGATCACTCTGATTGTTATGGACAACTTACTTATGATTTGCACAATCGAGGTGTGTCGAATACTTTCAAGTTTGGCAGTACACTCTCTTTTCAAATATCGTGATATAAACTGTCACATATCAATAATCAACATACTTTTCTATCGTGCTTCATAATTAAGAGAGTACATATACCTTTAAATACTCAATGCATCTTACGTATATTGTCATACATAAAGTAAAATCAAAAGAAATCATGCTTGTCAGGTACTGACGTAACTTATGTGATGAATCATTATATACTTACACATATGCTGTTATGCCTGTCAAAAATTTATAACCGAGAAAAATAAGTATTGAATGCAATTCCTTAAATAAAATTTTCAAAACACCCACCTCTTTTTTAGCATCTAAATAACAGTTTCTTGACCAAGTAGTCATTTTTAGGACATTACAAAGATATCTGATTTTAAGAACACAATAAAAAAGCAACGAATATTAAATGCGTCAAAGTAAAACTCATTTTCCATACTGAAACTCCGATCAATTAATATATAAATCAAATCAAAATCGGTCAGATAGAACGAGGTGGCCTACAAGCTAGTGTGGCTCAACAATTAAAGATCGCTTACAACACACGCACATAGAGTATGGTTCCTCGGAGTGAAAGGAAAAGTGACGGTAATGATAGTTCTATATGTGTACTAACCATGTACACATATTAACTTATCTTTTGAGTTTGCCATTTTTGAAACAATAAAACTTTGCTTAAAGTTCAAATAACACAGTAACCCGTTATGTTTGCTTTACCATCAAACCTCTCCAAAACCACCACACCACCCCCAAGTCTTATCATAAAAAAACTGTCGAAACCGTCAATAATCCCCACCACCAGCCTGTCAACACCATTCAATGAAAACCCATTAGAAATAAATTCACATAGAGAGATGGGTTGAACCGTCGGAGTGTGTTTAAAATCGCCATCCCTTCAGTCGCCATCACCACCATCTCCGGCATGAGGTTTGTGGGCACCGTGTTTTCAAAATCGGTGGTGGGTTGCTCAAAAGGTCAAGCTGTTTATACCCATCTATGTTGGGTTGATGGATATCCAGGTGCGTCGATTTGGGTTGATACGACCAAAGTGAGTCAGATTTTGCCTCTCATGGCAGAAGTAAGTTTCAAATCCCCAAGTCTAATCGGCTAATTCCTAGGTGAAAGCCTACAGTAACTCGGTTCTGAGTTTTGTTGACAATCATGTTAAATCGATTTTGAGCAAGTCCAATATGATCTAGTTAATTTCTTCCTCTTCCCTCTACTGCTGACAGAGCCTCATGTGCGGTGGTCAAAAGGGGCTAAGAAGAAAGGTGGTTTAATTCGGTGGACTCTGCTTGCCAGAGCGATTTCTATTAGCGTGCGATTTGTTGGGGATTCACCAAAAACGGCATAGGTCTGTCGAAGACAAACTAGTTGGGTCTGGGTAATGGAGACAAACTGTCCGATGAAGGTCTGGTGATGGATCTTCACCAAAAATGACGGAGCTCCCAAAAACATCAAAGCAGTATTAAAGCTGGAGAAGGCGGATCAGTCTTTGTTTTATTTTTTAGCTTCACGTTTGGTCAATTGGCTCAAAACTAAATCCGTCAAAGTTTTAGATGGTATCTGACAAAACCAAAACCTATATGTACTTTCAACTTTTTTACAATAGTTGTCAAATGGAAAGGACTACACAAGCAACAGACTTTAGAAATGCGTTTACATATTATAAACTGTGTAATACATACTTCTGCTGACATGTAATAAATTTTCTTTCGACAAACAGTACAATGAATTAATGTTGGCAACGTATATCAGTATCCAACATGCACCTTTTTCTTTTATAGCCATTAACATGCTGACTACTACTTAAGTCATAGACATTAACGTCGTGCTACTCCCTCGATCAGTAGGTATTTATCAAGCACAAATACAATTAAAACTATGTGCGTTCATGTTTTCTTCCATAAATTTTATCAAACTCTTTGAAACATTCGTGTATCTTATCAATTTATGCCAAAGGCAAAATATAAAATCACAAATAAAGATATAAACGTCAATCATCATTTTTTTTTCAATCAAAGACATCTGACTGATGCTATATATAAAATATGATGAAATTTTGATGCAAGGCAGTAGATATTGTAAGTAGGAAAATCAGATACTTATCTCGGATGAAGTTGCTTATTTTTTTCCATAAATATTTGAGCAGAAGTCATATTGTTAACCTCTTTTCTCCGTCTCCATCTACTTTTCCTAGCACGAAAGAGGCATTACACGATAAAAATTGTGAATACCTCCCCAGCAGAGTCGTCAAATGTAAGAGAGTAAGTCTAATTTGGAGAAATATTGGATTTTAGCATGTGTTTGACTTGAGCAACTTCGGTTGCGCCTACATATCCGCTATGCTCGAAATCAAAGTCAATGTAGTTTGTGGGTTCATACTATTCACCGAAAAACTCATTGTGGTGATTTTTCGGAGAGATGGGAGGTGTTGAAACTCTTCTCAAAGAACTCATCTCAAAACTCTTTTCTAAAACTCTCTCTAAAAACTCATAAAGACAAAATCACTCTTCTCTCCCAAGAAGATCCCTCTCAAATGTATGGGGGTAAGGCTTATTTATAGCAAAACCAACCCAAGTGGGTCGCCACATGTCAAATAACCCGTGGTGACACATGTCCTATTTTAAGTGGCATGTGTCCCATAACATATATCAAACCCTCAATACTAAAATATTATCTAGTTAATACGTAAATAATACACAAATACGCGTGATATGTCCGACGTGCATAATAATATTCTAGTTGCATAATCACATGGACTTTTGTCAAGTTTAATCATCTTTAATCTCATTCAATGATTTAATGAGACGCTTATCATTAAGCCCCTCCTACATTTTTTAATTTATTTTTTTTATAAAAACTAAAACAATGTTCTATATAATACAAAATCTATTTTTTACAAAAACAAATTATTTTAACTATTTTTCTAGTATTTTATTTGTATTTATAAAAAAGAGAGTTAATTTTAAAAAAAATAGATCAAAATAAAATGTAAAATTTATTGATATTAATGATAGATTTTTAACAGTTAAAAACGTTTAATTTTTATAATCAGTTTTTAAAAGCAATAGTTGAATTAGGAAAAACAATTGAAATGTTTTTGTTTATTTTTTAACGAATACAATTTTTAACATGACTCTTTTGTAAAAAACGTTTTAACTGTTTTTTTAGTGTTTTATTTATAATTGTAGAAAATAGTGTTATTTTTTTTATAAAATAGTTTTGAATCAAATGTACAGTCGTTTATATAAAAGACATATTTTTAACACTTAAAACAGTTTACTTTTGTAAAAATTAGTTTTTTATGTTATATAGAACATTGTTTTAGTTTTTATAAGAAGTTTTAAAAATGAGCTTTGTAAATTTAGGGCCTATTGTAATATGTATTATGGAAATAGGACAACAAATATTTCATTTATAATTTTAGTCTTTATTTTTTAATAATACCGCTGGTGCGGACCCACGTCAATAAAACGTTAACCAATCATAGCATGTCACGTCAATCAATAATTTGAAAATAGGGACTAAAAATGTAAACCAAATTTTTGTTGTCCTATATCCATACTTGATATTATTTTAGGCCCTAAAAATATATAAACTAATTTAAAAGCCACAATTACAAAGTTTTTAAAAAAAGAGTTGAAATGGTTTTTTTAACAGTAATAAAAAGTTAAAACAGTTTTTAATTTATACAATTTTTTAAAAAAAACATTTTTCTATAATAAATAATTTTTTATAATCAAAACAGTTTTTAATTTATATAAAAAAATTAATAAATAAAAAACTGTTGTTTATACATTTACATATATGAATTTTTCTCTTTTTTTATCTTACATTAAAGAAAGTGGGGAATGATTTTTGGATGAGTAAAAGGAGTTTGTGGATTTTAAGGGTAATATAGTCATTTAATATAAAGGTAGAGTGGGGGAATGTTGTAGAGGAGTGGGAATTGTGGGATTCTATATTTGATACGAACAAATAAAGTTCGTAAGAAATCTTACGGACTATTAAAGTTCGTAAAAAGATTTTCAAATTTATAGTCATTCTCCGAATTTAAAGAATAACTACAAATCGAACAGCAAAATCTCTTCAAAACTTCTCATCAATGCAGCTTTCTCAATTAGTAAATTTACAAAATGTGTTGAATTTTTGCATCACCACTCTTATGGATACTCTAAGTCAAAGTTTCTGCATGATAGTTTATTTTTATGAGCATTCATCGAATATTTTTTAATACACGTTTAGTCCAAGCCTCTAAAAAGTCTTTTACCATGCTGCTGATGCGGACCTTTACAAGTAGGAGAATAAGGGACTTTTTGATACAAAATAAAACGCTTGAACTAAATGTATATTAAAAAATATTTGATGAACTTTTTGGTATTTGACCCTTATTTTTAATAACAATATTTTACGTACTCAAATAAAGGATCACGAACGACTCACTATTATGGATATGAGAAATTATTTGTTATAATAAATAAATATGAATGCAACAGCGAACATGGCAGGGCACTAAAATAGTGAAACCCAATTTCACATTTTTTTTGCATTCCTATTAATAGATGTTATTTTAAAACATTTCCAAGAAAGTGGAAATAAAAAACTATAACAAAGGGAGAAACTGTATAACGAATAAGAGGTAGGGGAATAAGGTGGTTTACTATCCCTCAAAACAAGGAATATCAATAGTTGTAACTTTTGCTTAATGGTACAGATAGTGTTCAATATCGACAAAACCAGCTCATTCCTTTCTGATCAAAAAGAAAGAATCTAACTCTAGCCATTGTCCATTGATTCAAGCTAATTACAAGTAGAGATAAATATATGACATTGATTATTAGGCTTGTCCAATGTAAAGGTGGGCGGCTATAATGAACCCATTGTATATTTGATGTTTCAGCCTTAGGGTTTGTCGATAGAGGTTGTTGACTTACAAGTAAACTAACATCAAAAGTAGATGCTTTGTGGACCTAATTTAAGTAAGAGATAGATCAATTTATATAGATTTCTAATATGAATAACTTTCTTTACTGTATGACGGTTTTTAATCTGCAGTAGTTGTGTTAGGACCAGACAAGCAAGGGGCAGACTGAATCTACAATAATTGTGTTAGTACCAAATCATTAGTGGTGAATCCAGAATTATTGATCAGGGAGTTAGAAAAAAAATTATAAAAGCAGGAGGTTCTGGGTGAAAGCCTCAAGAGAATTTTTCAAAATTATTTTCTCTTTTTTGCAATTTTTTAATCCTAAAAATTTTCGAGTTAATATTCATGAATTTTTTAAAAATATCTCAACATAATATTGACGTAAATTTGAAATAACAATTAAAATACTTCATCATAATTCCATAATTTTTTTTTCAAATTATATTTCAACAATTAAAGAATATAAACAATGAGCAAAGTAATATATTCACCAAACAAACCAATATTTTTAACAAACCAACAAATCAATATTTTTAAGAAATTTAACTTTAAAGTTTAAATTAATTTGGACACTTTTTTATCGAAAATTACATTTAAGGTTTAACATATTTAAAATTTAAACTTTTTAAACTAAACATTTAACACTCAAAGTTTTAAATTTTTAACATTAAACTTTTATATTAAATATATAACATTTAAACATTGACCTTTTAAACTAAAATTAACATTTATGGATTAAACTAATTTAAACATTAAAACAATGAAGTATTAAACTAAATGTTATAATATTTGAGAAATTGAAAGAATTTGAAAAAAAAATATTACTTGCAGCTTGTAGGGGGCGGGACTACCGGAAGAGGTGGGGGTTGTCTTACTATTGTTGTTTTGCCAGAGTGGGGACGGGGGGTGACTGTCATTTCGAGGGAGGTTAAAAAAAAGGGGGAGCTTGGGAGCTTGAGAGTTAGGAGAGAGATGGGAAAAAAGGATTTTAACACATTTAGTCCCTTAAATAAATATTAATATATATGATTAGTCCAAATCTTTTATTTTGTTTCAAAAAGTCAGTCACCGCATAAAAACACTCAAAACAAAGTTACACACAAACTCATTTACTCACCTCCCTCCCCCCCCCCCCCAACTGTCGGAGTTTTGGCACCTCTCACCGAAGCTCGGGAGCTCCGGCGAGACTGTCGGAGCTCCAATGGTGGTAGTCAGAACTCCGGTGGGAGTAGTTAGATTTTTTTTCTTGAAAGGAAGGAGCATGTTTTCGTCCTAATAAGATATATTACGCTTTCACCTTCTCGGGCCTTAACACACTTAAAAATCAATATCTTTTACTTCATAAACTTACATATATACCCATATTTTTTTTACCGTGTAAAAAAAATGAAAACTTTGTGGGTGCGACCGCTCCACTTCGAGATGGGGTAGACTCGCCCCTGCGAATAATGCAACCACTTCGAATGGAGAATGATTTGGGAGGGAAGGTGGTCAAATGAATTTTCAAAACAATATGTATTTACCAATAACAATTGGAATAAAATGAAGATTATTGTTGTTATTATTATTTGGTTAATTTTTTAGTATCTTACAATACCCACTAACTTTTGTTTAAGCTATTTTGGTTGTGTTAGGTAGTGTACTTAGCATCAAACTTATGGCCTATAATTATTATTTCTTAATAGTAATTATATCATTTATGAAGTCACAAGCCAAGTATAATTTTATTAGTGGGAATATAAACTTCAACTGTGAAACTAGTTTTCAACCGATGGGATGATGCAAGGTTATAAAGTGTACTTTATAAATTCTTAAACATTATATGTACATTGATGATGTTGTGATTTAGCACCAGCAGATAAGTGATGATGAGCTCAAATTGTAAGTACTATGGCAGCCATAGACGTATAAGTGTATGTGTGTAGAAGGGAGTGAGTATAAGAGGAATAAGACAATGATGTATAGTGGTTCAGCCAATTAGGCCTACATCCACTGTGAGTGTGTGATCCAATAAGTATGGGCACTAATGGCCTTGGATACAATGCACATAAGCTCACTTTCTCTCTCTACTGTGTGTACAAGCAGAGTTTTAGCTAGGGTTACAATTTTTCGATCGATCCCTTTGTAGGGTTGTAGGTGACAAGTATATATAGGTCTTGGGGGGTGTAGTGTACCCCCCAAGCATGCATGGTGCATGTGAATGATGATCTATCCAATCCCCTGCTAACACCTGTAGATGTCACCTGTGACTAATGATGACATAATATTCCCTCACGTGAGGGGGTGATATTGTTATAACGGTCTTCCACGTGCCATGTGAACCTCACGCGCACTGTTCCACGCGTCTCCCAAACCACACGATGTGATGATGTCACCCTCGGCCTATGATATGAGGCCGAGGGAAAAGTTCCCTCTGGCAGTGAGTCTGGCCTAATTTAGGCCTTGTATTATCGTACCCTCGGAGGGTCGTCTGGGCCTGATGGAGGGTCGGGACCTTGAAGGGTCGTCTGGGCCTGATGCGGGGTCAGCCCCTTGAAGGGTCGTCTGAGCCTGATGGAGGGTCGGCCCCTTGGAGGGTCTTCTGGGCCTGATGAGGGGTCGGCCCCTTGAAGGGTCGTCTGAGCCTGATGGAGGGTAGGCCACTTAGAGGGTCGTCTGGGCCTGATGAGGGGTCGGCCCCTTAAAGGGTCGTCTGGGCCTGATGAGGGGTCGACCCCTTGAAGGGTCGTTTGAGCTTGATGGAGGGTCGGCCCTTGGAGGGTCGTCTGGGCCTGATGAGAGGTCGGCCCCTTGAAGGGTCGTCTGGGCCTGATGAGGGGTCGGCCCCTTGAAGGGTCGTCTGAGCCTGATGGAGGGTCGTCCCTTTGGAGGGTCGTCTGGGCCTAATGAAGGGTCGGCCCCTTGAATGGTTGTCTAGGCCTGATGAGGGGTCATCCTGGCCCCGACCAGGTGTGGGGCACCCTCGTCCTGGCCGAGGGTATATATGGGTATATCAATCACCCTCCAGCCCCTAGCCATTGATGTTGTTGAGATGGCTAAGGGATAATGTTTCCATTGAGAGGAGTGTATGGTCAGTTAGATGAATGACATCTATCAAGCTGATGTGACACCTAGGCCGATATCCACTATCGTTCCATTTTTCAGGCATGACAGCTGCACACTTTGCTTGGGACTTTGTGCCCTAATGATGTTCACCTCATGGGCTGTGCTATGCCTTGATTAATGGGACCTCTCAACAGCTAGGTATTTAAACAAATTTTTTGGAGTTATTTCCTTCTCCTTCTTCGCGCCCAAGCTCTTTCTCTTTCTTAATTTTCCACAGCTCCATAGCCATAGCCATTCCTATGACTTCAGCATCAAGCCTCGTCATCCCTTCTCAGGTAATCCTTCTGAGCTAGTGCCTTCATTACATTCCATTGCTTTTTAACACTTCGACTGCCTTAGGTCTGTAGGACTAGATTTTTCTTTGGCTATTTCATACTTTTCGGCGTTCTTCTTCGGTGGCTTGTTCTTGAGTGTTCTTGGTTAAAACTTTTACTTTCCTTAGTTTCAATCCAAAAGTCCAACTTAGTCAATTGCCAACTTATTTGTAGTTAGGATATCCAAATTCTTCTAAGTGTAGGGTCCTCCCCTTAATGCTTAGGAGGCTTTACAATTTGGCTGAGGAGTTTCCATCCCTGAGAGAGAAGTTATTTGTAGAGATCAGACGAGTAGAGGAAGAGGAGGAGAAGAGACGAGTGGCCGACCCTAATTGGGTACGACCCATCTTTCCAATTCCATTAGCCACTGTGGTACCGTCTGAGTTCGGAGGGTCGTCTGGTCGTCCAGCCGAGATGGATGATAGAGTATAATCTCTGACAAGTGTTGGCCCTTCTGGGAGGGGAGAGCATCCACTCTCAGCCCGGACCGACAGGCTGAGGGCACAGCACCTTCTGAGGCTATCCCTATAACAGCGTTGTCCCCCTATGAATTTCAAGTAGCCTTTCTAGGTGGTCCCTCAAAGGTTGGAGGATCTGGGGATGAGAGAGATGAGGATGACAGGGAGGGTTCTTATGATGGTGATGATAGTCAAGTTGACACTTCAATCGCTTCCACTTATGTATCGTCAGTTAAAGACCGTGATCTCTTATTATGGAGGCATCTCTTTGGCATACAACCCAACATAAGTATGAGGGTTCCCTATGAGTCTGAGAGAGTCTTTGAGGATGATGAGGGAGAGATCGTTGTATATGAACAGATGTTAAAGGTCGGCGTTAGATTCCCTCTACACCTTGCCATAGTCAACATACTGTCAGCCCTCGGCGTTGCCCCCTCTCAACTTCCTCCCAACTCCTGGAGGACGATCCTCGGCTACGTCTCCTTGTGGAAGAATGCCTTCGCTGACGAGCCTTCAGCCGATGTGTTTTTGGCTTGTTATAATATCATTTTCTTGTCCAAACATCCTGGGTACTATCACCTGGGGGCGAGGAGGTCTGATAAAAAACTTCTCCACATGGCACAAACCTCCAACCACGACTGGAAGAAGAGATTTTTCTTTATTTCTGGAGAGTGAGAATTTGCTGCCAAGACCTAACCTTTGGACGATGGTTCGAGGGTTCTGAGGAGATGGTCTAACCCCTCGATGAAGGCTAGATCGAACCCCGGACTCATTCTGGATGAGAAGGACATAGTCGAGTATCTGATAGAACGAGGGTTCGGCCCCTTGACAGAGCTATGTGAGTTACTATTATTTTTTGCTCCACCTTTACTTTTTTCCAAGTATTTCATCTTTTCCTCTGCATTTTTTTGATGTGTCATCTTCTTTTTAGGTCATCCTTCTAGTATTTCTAACCATCTTTAGGAAATGACTGCCCCAAGCTTGTTGTCTGGTCTCGGCAAGAAGAAAGGCAAAGAGCCTCAATAGACTCCGAGGAAGTCAAAGGTCGTGGGGCCGACGCATGCTGAGCCGACCACTGATAGTCATATAAGGAAAGAGTTGGAAGTCCCTGTTGACCCTCGGCCAGATTCTAGGACGAGGGCAAGGATGGAGCCGTCTGAGGGGGCTGGTTCCTCTTCCAGTATAGGGGCCTATTGGTCTCAGAACTTAGCATTCCTAAAGGCTGAACCGTCTTCTCTCATTACTAACTTGAGGGCGGCCAAGGCCTCTATGTTTTTCGCTCCCTCGGTCGCGGACTATGAATTCTTGTCAAAGATGCCCCCGGCCAAGATTTATGATTATGGTCTGCACACACTGGCTCAGGTATTTATTTTTACTTTATCTCCTTAATTGAATTTTTCACCAACTGTTTCCTCAGCCTCTTAACAAGTTTCTTTTTCTGTGCAACCTGTTTGTGCCTTTACCTCGGCCACTAAGTGGATGGCTGAAAACTAACAAAAATTTTATGAAGCCGAGAGGGCCATTCAGCACAAGGCTGATCTGCAGACAGAGCTTGAGACTGCAAGGGCTGAACTGGAGAGTTCCAGGATCGAACATGTTAGGGTCTTGGATGAGCTGACAAAGCAGCACGATGCAGACTTGAAGGCCAAGGACTTGCTTATAAAAGAGAAGGATGAGGCCTTGATCAACTTGGGGGTTCAGTTCAAGACTGATCTTGAGGGAGCTGTAAAGAAAGTCGAGGCCGATGTTGTGGAGGCCTACAAACTCTCAGATGAGTTTCAAGGATTCGACCTTGAATACTTAGAGAGGGGGATTAGGACGGCCTGTCGGTGGGTAGTCCTTAAGTTCGCTGACGCAGTGTCATCTGTTCGCCCCTCTATTGAAGCAGTTCAACTGGATGATCCCCTGATTGCTGAGGCCTTAGCCCAAGTGGAGTCCCAAGTGCACGTCGAGGGTACCGGCACGCCAGAGGATCAGCCTCTCTTGGTCATAAAAGAAACCCCTGTAATCAATGTTGAAACATTGCCCTCCGACGTTGCTTAATAGGGTGGCTGTCTGTAGCCCATACCCTCTTCATGTAACCCACTTTTTTTGTACTCATTTATGAGATAAACATCAATATTTTATAATATAATGCCTCTTTCTATCTTCTGTATTTGACTCTTGTATGATTTTCCTTGTGACATTTTTTAAATTAACTCACTAACCCCTCCCTCGTCTTTCTTGAGGGTAAATGAGGGATCGTCCCCATTATTTGCCCTCATTATAGCCGAGGGTGGCTTCTACCAAATTAATGTTTTTAATCAAGTCCTCCCTCGTCTTTCTTGAGGGCAAAGGAGGGGTCGTCCCCACCATTGACCCTCATTATAGCCGAGGGTTGTTTTTACCAACTTAATGGTTTTGAAGTCCCCCCTCGTCTTTCTTGAGGGTGAATGATTGGTCATCCCCACCATTGACCCTCATCATAGCCGAGGGTGATTTTTCACCAACCTAATGGTCCCCCCTCATCTTTCTCAAAGGTAAATGAGGGGTCGTCCCCACCATTGACCCTCATCATAGACGAGGGTGGTTACCACCAATCTTAATTGATGTTAAATTTTGAAGTCCCTCCTCGTCTTTCTTGAGAGTCAATGAGGGGTCGTCCCCACCATTGACCCTCATCATAGACGAGGGTGGTTACCACCAATCTTAATTGATGTTTAAAATTTTGAAGTCCTCCCTCGTCTTTCTTGAGGATGAATGAGGGGTCGTCTCCACCATTGACCCTCGTCATAGCCGAGGGTGGTTTTTCACCAACCTAATGATCCCCCTCTTCTTTCTTGAGGGTAAATGAGGGGTCATCCCCACCATTGACCCTCATCATAGACGAGGGTAGTCCTAACGAGTATCACCCCAATAACACTAGGATTAATCAAACACAAAATGAGGGATCAATGTGACATTCTCATTAACATTCCAAGTGTTCTGTTAGAGCACCACATTCATTACAACTGTGTCCGATAAGACTTTACAAAATTATTGATAGTATTTCTTCAAATGATCTGCATTTCAGGGGTTGGAAAAGGGTTTCCCTTCTAGGTTTTCTAGTCTATAGGTTCCAGGAACTACTTTATCGATGACCCTATAAGGGCCATGCCAATTTAGGTGGAGCTTGTTGGGATTCTGCCAAGTCTTTTTGAGGACCAAGTCCCCCACTGCAATTAGCCTATGCTTCACCCTCTGGTTGTAAAATCTTGCAGTCCTCTGCTGGTAGGCGGCTTGCCTTATCTCGGCGTCTTCCCTCCTTTCCTCAATCAGGTCTAAGTCAAGTCTCCTCTCTTCCATATTTCTCTGGGGGTCATACATTTGGACCCTATGAGTAGGAAACTCAATTTCAGTGGGGATGACGGCTTCTGAGTAATAAGCTAGCATGAACAGGGTTTCTCCGGTAGAGGTCTTTGACATCGTCTTGTAGGCCCACAGTACAGCATATAACTCATCAACCCATCTTCCTTTTGCCTCCTCAAGTCTCTTTTTGATCCTATCTAGGATTTTCCTATTTGTAACTTTTGTTTTGCCCATTGGCTTGAGGTTGACCTGGGGTAGAGAAGAATTGTTTGATATTCACCCTTTCACAATACTTCTCTAAAGATGCATTCTTGAATTGAGTCCCGTTATCTGAGATGAGGGTGTTGGGGAGACCATATATGCATATAATATTTTTCCAAATGAACTGGAAGGTCGTCTGCTCGGTAATCGTGACCATCGGCTCTGCCTCCACCCATTTTGAAAAATAGTAAATTTCCACGATGAGGAACCGATAGTTATTGATGGCCCTAGGTAAGGGTCCTACTAGGTCGATCCCCCACACTGCAAATGGCCATAGGGATGTAATGGAGGTAAGAGACTGACGAGGCTGGTGAGGGATGGTGGCAAATCTTTGACATTTATCACACTTTTTTACATATGTCGTGGCATCTTTCCCCAAGGTCGGCCACCAGTACCCCTGGGTTACTATCCTCTTCGCCAAAGACCTACCCCCAATATGGCTTGAACATGACCCCTCGTGCACGTCTTGTAAAATATGTGGGACTTCAAACGGGTGCACACACCTAAGTAAGGGGAGCAAAAACCCTTTTTTGTACAAGGTGTCTCCGATGACCGTGAATTTTGCCGCTCTGTATCTCAGCTTCTTCCTTTCTTGCCCTGCTTCTGGCATCTCCCCCTCTTAAATGTATCTGATCATAGGGTCCATCCATGAAGCTTCCTTAGAAACATTCAGGCAAGTGCTAAGTTTTCCCTCAGCATCTTCAATAGTTGTTCGAAGAAAAATTTCCACTGGGACTGTCCTCCTGATATTTGTCCTAGTTGTTGAGGCCAGCCTGGCAAGTGCATCGGCTCGGCCATTGTCATGTCTAGGTATCCTCTTCAATTTTACTTCTCTGAAGCTCTTCAATAGTGACCTCACCTTTTCAAGGTACTTGGACATCCGCTCATCCTTGGCCTCGTAGGCTCCTAGTATCTGATTTACTACTAACCTTGAATCACTATGGACCAAAATCGGGCCAACACTAAGAGACTTGGCCAATGAGAGGCCTGCTATCAAGGCCTCATATTCAGACTCGTTGTTGGAGGCCTTGAAGTTGAACCTCAGGGCATACTCGATGTCTGTACCGTCTAGTGCTGACACTATTAATCCAGCCCCACTTCCGTTGTCGCAGGAGGACCCGTCGACAAAGAGGCTCCACACGGTCTGTTCTTCTGAGAAATTTCCCTCGGTGAGGGACCCCTGTCTAAAGAGATATCTTCCCTCTTCATTTTTGACCACTTTTTCTTCTAACGGTGCTTGTCTCAGCCTTGTCTTTGGGTGTATCGGTGAGTCTACCTTGCAGGGCATCTGTCTTCCCGAAGCTCTCATCTTCAGCTTCATCGTCTTCCCAAGTAAATTCAGCCACGAAATCTGTCAATGCCTGCCCCTTAATGGATGTCCTAGGTTGATACACAATGTCAAACTCCCCCATCTCTATAGCCTAAGCCATTAGCCTACCTGATTTTTCTGGCTTCTGTAAGACCTGCCTAAGAGGAGAGTCAGTGAGGATGACCATTTTATGGGACTGAAAGTGCGGCTTCATCTTTCTTGATGCATGGATCAAGGCATAAGCTAACTTCTCCATCCTTGGGTATCTTTGCTCTACCCCCTAGAGTGCCTTACTATTGAAATATATGGGCCTTTGTACCCTGTCCTTTTCTCCCACAATGGTTGCGCTTATGGCTGATTCTGAGACGGCTAGGTATACATATAACCCTTCACCCTGTATTGGCCGTGACAACAGCAAGGGATACCCTAGGTATGACTTTAACTCCTTGAAAGCCTCATCACACTCTTCACTCCACTCAAAGGCCTTTCTCAGAATTTTGAAGAACGGTAAACACTTGTCTGTGGCCCTGGACACGAACCTATTCAAAGCAGCCACTTGCCCCGTGAGCCTCTGAACGTCTTTAATGGTCTTGGGGGTCTTCATCTCTATAAGGGCCTTTATATTTTTAGGGTTGGCCTCGATGCCTCTTTAGTTGACAATGAACCCTAAGAACTTCCCTGCTCCGACCCCGAAGACACACTTGGCCGGGTTGAGCTTCATTTGGTACTTGTCCATTGTATTAAAGGTCCTCTCAAGGTTAGCCACATGATCCTCTGCTTTCAAACTCTTGGTCAGCATGTCATCTACATAGACCTCCATAAACTTCACAATTTGGTCTTCAAACATTTTATTTACAAGGCGCTGATACGTTGCCCCCGCATTTTTTAGTCCAAAGGGCATGATCCTATAACAGTACGTCCCCTTATCGGTAATGAAAGATGTCTTCTCCGAGTCTTCAGGGTTCATAAAGATCTGATTGTACCCTGAATAGGTATCCATGAAGCTCATGAGCTCATGGCCTATGGTAGCCTCTACCATCTGATCAATGCGGGGGAGAGGGAAGTTGTCTTTGGGACAATGCTTGTTGAGGTCTATAAAGTCTACACACATCCTCCACTTCCTGATGGCTTTTGGGACAATGACTGCATTAGACAGCCATTCGGGATAGATGACCTCCCTGATAAACTCTGCATCTTCCATTTTTGTGACCTCATCCCTAATGACCTCGTACTTTTCTCGAGAATAAATTCTCCTCTTATGCTTCACTGGCTTTGCACCCTTTTTCGAGGTCAATCCCTGGCATATCTGCATGACTCCATATAAAGACGCTCTGTCTTCTCCTCAACAGCTTGATGGGTCCTCCTTGATGTTTGGCTTTATAGTTTTACAGACTTGGATGGTTTTTTCTGACTCATCCTCATTGAGGATGATGGATTCTACCTCTTTCGCGGCCTCTCCTTTCCTGAGTTTTTTCTCATCCCTGGGGTCAAGGGTGTCAATGTTGTAAGTGGTTGTTGCTTTTTTATGCGCCTCTCTTTCTTCGGTGGAGTTGAAATAAAATTCTCGTGTTGTCGTCTGGTCTCCTTGGACTTCCCCTACCCCGTAAGGGGTTGGAAATTTAATCATCTGATGGACCGTAGACGGCACAGCTTCAAACCCCTTGAGGGCTACCTGCCCTAGTATGATGTTATAGGCCGAAAAGACATGTTCATCCATCACAAAAAAGCTGACCTTCTTGGTAAGCCATCTCGGCCACTCATCCCCCATCCTGACATCGGCCTCATATACTCCAAGGGGATGAACCTTTTCTCCACTGAACCAAATCAATGGATGATGGTATGGGATGAGTCTAGCATGGCTGAGACCTAAGGCCTTAAAGCATGGCCAAAACATGACATCTGTAGAGCTACCCCCGTCGACCAGGATCCTCGGCACCTCACACCCGTGTACCCTAGTAGTGATGACGAGAGGGTCATCATGTGGGGCTAAGAGGCCTTTGAAGTCCATTCTTGAGAACCCCACTATTAGGGTATCCATATCGACCTTCTTCCTCTTTTCTGACTTTGCCTCCAGGGAGGTTGAGTGTACATCTTTGGTCACTGCCTTGGCTTCAGCTACATGGGCTTTCCTGTTGGCGACCTCTGACCCTCCTCCTACTAGACCCCCAGAGATCATTCCCACACCAAGCAAGATCATATTAAGTCTCTTGATTGGGCCGTGGTCGTCTCTCGACGGGAGGTCAGGGTCGTCCTCATCATCAGAAGGGTCATCCCCTCTTTTTTGAGGACCTTCTCTACATGCATCACCTCGGTTCTTTCTGGGGTCATCCCCTCGGCCCCTCTTGAAGGCGCCTTTATCAACGTACTTCCTGAGCTTCCCTTCTTTTAGCATCTTCTTGATTTCATCTTTCAGGGAAAAAACACTTGTCGGTGATATGGCCATGGTCTTGGTGAAATTTACACCACAAATTTTTGTTCCTCTTGTTGGGGGTTGCCCTCAACTTCTTAGGCCACTTCATGGGTCGGTCACTCTTTATCTCATCAAGAATATATTCACAGATGACCGTTAGAGGGGTGTAATCAGCGAACTTGTCGTCCGTAGACCTCTTCTTCCCCTCTTTGTTCTTCTTAGGGTACTTACCCACGGAAGTGCCTCCTTTTTAATCTTCATATTTTGTGGACATCGCCTCTTCGGCATTCATCACCTTTCCTGCTATCGACAGCAATTCATCCATCATCTTCGGAGGGTCTTCAGCAAGCTTCCATAATAGCTTCCCCCTTTGGAGTCCTCCAATCAGGGCTGTCATAGCTATGTTCTCCTCATAGTCTTCAACCTCTAACTTTTCTTTGTTGAATCTGGCTATGTAGTCTCTTAGACTCTCATTCTTTCCCTGCTTAACATAGAGCAGGTGTGTGGTCTTTTTTTGTGGCCTCACCCCAAAGCAAAAGTTGTGGATGAACCGGTCTGCCAACTGATTAAAGCTTTCAATGGAGTTTTTTGGAAGAGACATATACCAGACATGTGCAGCCCCGGTCAAAGTGCCAGAAAAGGCACGACACCTCATCTCATCTGAGATAGAGTATATATATACCGTTGATTCGTACATCTCAATATGGTGGACAGGGTTGGTGTTCTCGTCGTATCGAGGGGTGACCACAGGTGGCTTAAACTTTGATGGCGTGGGGAAGTTGACTATCTTTGCCACAAAGGGTGAGCCTATGGAGTATCCTCTCTGAATAGGGTCCCGGCTCTTCAGTATATCACCGATCTTATCCTCCAGTCGCTGGATCGAGTCATTCCAGGGCCTCGTAGGGTCGGCCTGGCCGATGTTATCCCCTGTCGCCTCTTTGAGGTGGACGGAGGGTTCTATTGCGGCAGGCCTATGTCGGCTATTTACTTCACCCTGACCATCATCCCGTCCTTGGGGTCAGCCCCCACGGGGTCGGCCTGCTGCCTCCCTCCTGGACCTTGCTGCACTCCTTGATCTGGACAATTTTTCCCACAGGTCATTTATTGGGACGATCCTCTCAAAGGCCAACCCCCTGCTCAGACGATCAAAAGTAGAGCCCCTCGGTCCATCGTCAGGATTTTGCCTTCCACACTTCCCTCTGATCTCCTGGAGGGGTCGTACAGTATTGTTGGAGACCTCATATGGCTCCCAGCATTCTATGGGGGTCTCCTCTCCCTCCAGATCGTCATACATGTCCACAGGGCAAGGTTTTCTTGCCTCCCCAGACGTAGAAGCCGGGGGTCAGCAACATCCCTATGCCGCTGTGGGGGTGGCAAGTCTTTGCGTGGTGCCTGGGGTGGTCCCCTGGCCTCATGCTGCCCTGGAGCCGCTGTCGGAGTAATCATCTCAGGCGAGACCCCTGGTGGTTTTAGTATGTTTTGGCTTAGAGTTGTGAACTGCTCCTGCATGATCCACTGGCTTGCTGCCAGAGACTTCAAGGCTTCTGCCACATCAGCCTTCTCGGACTGAGGTGGTGGCTGACTGGAACTGGGCCCTACTCCACTATCTGGTGGAGGAAGTGGTGGTGGTGGCATCTCCGGTGCCATGTGTTTGAGCTATAAAGAGTTGAACTGAAGAAACGACTGATGAGCTTGAGAACCTTAATGCATCTCTTTCAATGGTGAAACATCTTCTCACAGGGGGAGAACTGGCTCACCACCAGAGTGCCCAGTGAGGTCAAGTTGTACAAAGGAAGAGATGTCTTCTCGTTCCCCCAGACGGCACCAAACTGATGATGCTGTGATTTAGCACCAGCAGATAAGTGATGATGAGCTCAAATTGTAAGTACCATGGCATCCATAGACGTATAAGTGTATGTGTGTAGAAGGGAGTGAGTATAAGAGGAATAAGACAATGATGTATAGTGGTTCAGCCAATTAGGCCTACATCCACTGTGAGTGTGTGATCCAATAAGTATGGGCACTAATGGCCTTGGATACAATGCACATAAGATCACTTTCTCTCTCTACTATGTGTGTAAGCAGAGTTTTAGCTAGGGTTACAATTTTTTTATCGATCCCTTTGTAGGGTTTTAGGTGACAAGTATATATAGGTCTTGGGGGGTGTAGTGTACCCCCCAAGCATGCGTGGTGCATGTGAATGATGATATAGCCAATCCCGTGTTGACACCTGTAGATGTTACCTGTGACTAATGATGACATAATATTCCCTCACGTGAGGGGGTGATATTGTTATAACGGTCTTCCACGTGTCATGTGAACCTCACGCGCACTGTTCCACGCGTCTCCCAAACCATACGCTGTGATGATGTCACCCTCGGCCTATGATATGAGGCCGAGAGAAAAGTTCCCTCTGGCAGTGAGTCTGGCCTAATTTAGGCCTCGTACTGTCGTACCCTCGGAGGGTTGTCTGGCCTGATGGAGGGTCGAACCCTTGGAAGGTCGTCTGGGCCTGATGCGGGGTTGGCCCCTTGAAGGGTCGTCTGAGCCTGATGGAGGGTCGGCCTCTTAGAGGGTCGTCTGGGCCTGATGAGGGGTCGGCCCCTTGGAGGGTCGTCTGGGGCTGATGAGGGGTCGGCCCCTTGAAGGGTCATTTGGGCTTGATGAGGGGTTGGCCCCTTGAAGGGTCGTTTGAGCCTGATGGAGGGTCGGCCCCTTGGAGGGTCGTCTGGGCCTGATGAGGGGTCGGCCCCTTGAAGGGTCTTCTGGTCCTGATGAGGGGTCGGCCCCTTGAAGGGTCATCTGAGCCTGATAGAGCGTCGGCCCCTTGGAGGGTCGTCTGGGCCTGATGAGGGGTCGGCCCCTTAAAGGGTCGTCTGGGTCTGATGAGGGGTCGGCCCCTTGAAGGGTCGTCTGAGCCTAATGGAGGGTCGTCTGGGCCTGATGAGGGGTCGACCCCTTGAAGGGGCGTCTAGGCCTGATGAGGGGTCATCCTGGCCCCAACCAGGTGTGTGGTGCCCTCGTCCTGGCCGAGGGTGTATATGGGTATATCATACATTATATGTCTCACTATAGAGTCACTTAATCTCATTTTGTGGAGACTTGTATCCATATCTATACATATAGATACAAACTAATGCAATTGAAAGATTTTTAAAATACCTACGTATGGGAAATAATCAACATAAAAAAAAAATTAAGGGTTATTTAGATCTTGACCCCCCCCCCCCCCCCCCCCCCCACCAACACACACATATTCTTTTTGACCCCTTATAAAGTACCAACCACCAATAAATAATGTGTAAATATATTGTATTCATAAATAAACATTCTTTTTTAATAAAAAATAGCTTTTAATTTAAAAACAATACTTTATAAATATTTTAACAAGTTTTTATAAAATCAAAATAAAACAATTGTCTTGACTATTTTAAAAGTTATTTTTTATATAAAAAAAACTGTTTTATATCTTTTATTTATTTATTTTTAAATCTATTTTTTTATAAAATATATTTTCTAAGATAATTGTTTTTATAAAAAAAATTGATTTCTTAGAAACTTCAATCCCGTCAAAACTGTGGTTACCGTTGGATCAAAAAGATCCTTTAAACCGCGAAATCAAAGATTAATAAGGAATCAATATTGATATCAACCAATCAAAAAATTGATTACAATACCCAGATATCCATACCATAACCAGGTAAAAATGTTAACCAAACAAAAAATCGATTGGAGACTTTACTAATGATCAACTATTGTCACACTTGGCATCTAAAAGAGATCCAGGTCTAATGACGTGATCCATTCACTGATTTAAAATTCATCCGCATTGATTATTGAACTGTGTATTATTTATATTAAAATCAACTTTTTTTAACTATTTTCTATTGATAAAACAGGGGAAAACTGTTAAAATATTTTTTAATCAATTCAAGATCATTAAAAAAAATCAAGAAAAATAGTTTCTTATAAAAAGTGGTTTTTCTATACAAAAAATAACTTTTTTAATATTTATAAAACAATTCATCTTTATAAAAAAATATTTTTATATATTATACTGGTTTAACCATTATATAAAAAATAAAAAACTTTGTTACAAACTAATAAATAAAGTATAATTTTTTTAAAATAACATATAATTTTTTTAATAAAAATAGTTTAATAATATGAAGTTGTTTATAATAAAAAACAATTTTTGTATAATTTCTTTTTGGAAACCATCATTTATAAACAACAGTTTTTAAGATGCTCAATTTTTTTATATAAATAGAAATGCTATATAAAACAATTTTAATTTTTTAATAATAAAAAAACCTTTTAAAAAGTCAAAAATAACTTTTAAAATAGTCAAAACAGGTTTTTAATTTAAAAAGTGTTTTTTTAATATTTATGGAATAATTGTTTTTTTAAAATAAAGAGTTTATATGCACCCTTATTTGGTTGAGTGGTAAGGGCGACTCAAAATGGCCATAGGCCATGAGTTCGAAACTCATCAACAGATACTAGCCAGATTTTGAAGCGGGACGTGTGTTGGGGTGGCTCTGGCACCAACGTCTCCTCTGTTTAGTTCTCATGAAGAGTCCACAAGGCTCGTTCATAAAGTTTAGGATTATAAAAAAAAATTAAAAAATAAAGCGTTATTTTTAATTTTTAAAAAAAGTGTATTTATGAATAAGATATATGTACAAATTAATATTAACTGGATGTTAGCACTTTATGAGGGTCATTTTCAAAAAAGCAAGTGCCAAAAGGAGTGATTTAGCAGTCAACTAACGGTAACTGTTAGTTTGGGGGCCAAAATCCAAGAATGAAAAATAATGGGTGTTTGACTCTATAATCATTAATAAATGGGGGCCAAGACCTTAATAACCCAAAATCTAATCAAAAAATTATATAAAATTTGTAAATAATCAATCTATTGAACGAACTGATTCATCATCTACTTTCCATGATTTGCCATATTGTGTGTGTTAAGTGGTGCTCGTTGACAACCTTAGTGATGATGCGATGAATCATCCTTTACGGTTCAACCTATTTTGGAATTTGCTAAGAAATTAAGGAGATAATAACATATGTAAAATGACATAAGAGATGAAAGAAAACAGATGAACATGAGTATATAAGTGGTTCGGCCTTGGCCTACATCCACTTGCAAAATTTGGGAGTGATTTCACTATAATGAAGGACAAAATTCCATGAAAGATGTATACAAGCTTCTCTCTCTACCAATTCATAGTATACCAGTAGGGTTTATAATTTTCAGTCTCTGAAGAAGAAGACGCAAGATGTCTTTTATAGGTCAGGGGTGCCCAGTCCCCCCACCACCACCACACACACACACACACCAAGTACTCCATGCATTAATATGAGATTGGCCAACGAGTGTGTGACACCTATAGAAAAGGATACAAAAGTTATGATGGAGAATATTCTCCCCACGTGTTGGTTTATCTTCCATAATGGCTTTATTTGGATATGTCAGCAATACCCTTGTCATGATTTCCATGCATACACGAGATGTCTGAGGTCGAGTGACTCGGCTAGCCGAGACTGCGAGAGCTTCATTATTCTTTGGCTAAGACGAGACGGAACTAGTTGGATGCATTGGATCGATACGAGTAGTGCTGCTGAGTCAGCCTTCTAGCACTGTATCAGGTCGACACTGAAATAGCTGAGATAGGTTGTCGTTCACTGAGGCGACTGCCCTAACTGTCATCTATAGTGGTCTCTTAGACCGAGAGTGTTTGAGACGAGACTGTAGGTGAAAGCTTTTGGAAGGTGATGACTATGTTTTAAGGCATGTTCGGTCCATGGTGGGTCTTAAGGATGAGACTAGACTTATGTATATTAATCGCCCCTAGACCTTTAGTCTTCAATGTCAGTGGAAGACCCAAGTTTAAATAATTCTGCTATCTCATCTCGTCCTGAACCTGTGTTTCTTAGCCTGTATTTGAGGTTGTCTCGTGGTTAGTGGAGACACAACGGTCATATTTTTCTTTAGCAGAGGTGTCACTTCACTTGAGAAGTAAGACACCAGTCATTCACTAAACGGTTTGACCACTGTTGGCATGACCCTATAGGTCATGCGGGCAACCAAATATCCTATTAAGAGGCATGCCCTAATGATGGACTTTTTGGGAAGCGTGCGCACATTTTTAGGTGACAAAACCCCCGTTTCCCTCTTCGTTTCTTCATTTCTACTATAACTTGTTTCCAGATCCAACAACCTCCTTTCTCTCTCTAGAATTTCTCATCTTTGGCGAACTCCCTTTTCCTTTTTTTGACATCTTAGTTGGGTTTTTTCGGCCTCTTCTTCTTTCAGATACTCCCTTTTGTCGTTGTTCTTCGTTTCTCCTTGTTTAATTCTTGCCTCTGGAGATTTTAAAATTTTTGATGACCTTTATGTTAATTCCAGCAGCTAGTTGTGGTGGTTTTTACCCACTTAGTAGTGATCTAGGTTTTGATCGTTTTAGATAGGTTTTTTTCGCTAATAATTGTTTATTTTCATTTTCAACCAGGGTTGTTCTTGGTGTTTTGAAAAATACCATTCAAAAAATCCTTTGTTTACCCAATTTGATCTTTATTAGTTACCCCGCTAAGTTTTCTTTAAGTTTGTTCATGTACTGTGGGCCATACGAGTCAGGTGAAGAGTTTTCCTATTTGCGTGAGTGCATAAGATAAGAGGTTAGGAGGGCCAAGGTCGAGTCGCACCGACATAGGCCTCAAGTTCCATCCCTAACTCCATAAGCTATAGAACAACCTTGATTGCTCCTAACCTACCCTATTTAAGTTGAGACCACACTTAGTCATGTTGCCATCTCTATTAGCAGTTAACACAATTAGGTTGTACGAGTTGGGTCTTCATGATGACTGAATGGATAATAGTGCCAACTCATTTGAGGTGGCAATGAGGGTCCTAGAAACCCATGCTAGTGAGTGTGAGATGGTCGAGTCAAGTAATCAGGGTCGTCCCAATACTTCCTCTCATAATCCAAGGGACCCTGAGCCCCGGATATATGATATGTCTGACGATGAGTCTGAGGTTGAGGTTGAGGTTGCTAATAATGTGCCTCCACGCCCACTTATGGTTATGCATGTCTCGACTATGAATCAGGATGAGTTCAGGCAACATAACTCTCGAGGCAAGGTCCCAACCATAAAGGATGAAGAGGAGGAATATCCATATACTTTGGACACAAGTGTAGCCTCGATAATCCTCAATCACGTCCGTGAGACTGATCTAGTGGTCTAGAGGCATATCTATGGGATTAAGTCCTCCATCATCATGAGACTTTCTATTAAAGATGAGAGTGGCTTTGGCCTCTGAAATGAGGGAGAAGTAGCCGTATACGAGCATATTTTTAAGGTCAGCTTTCGCCTACCTTTTTACCCATCCATATGAGCGATCATTGTTTCTATTGGAATCGCCCCTGCCCAACTGACGTCAAATGACTGGAGGATCTTTTTCGAGGCTGATCATCTTTGGAGAGTTTCTTGGGATGTATTTTTCTCGATTGATTTCTTCCGATCATGTTATACGATGGTCACTACGAGAGCCAATCCTTGCTATAATCATTTTATGGATGGCTGCCCTGACTGTAAGCTCCTTAACATTAACTAAACTTCCAATAATGATTTGAAATACCGGTATTTCTTCATTTTTTTGTATTGGGAGTTTGGTAAGGGTGAGTCGTATATTGATGTTGATGCAAGAGTGCCTCGTAAATAGGACCGTATCTCGGTATCAGCTAAATTTTACCTCGATCTTAGTGTCGAGATGAGAGAGTCTATTGACCATCTTAAAGGGGTGACCTCGTTATTTTTTAAGATCTGATAATCTTTGAACTCCTGTAATATTCTAGCATAGGGGTGAACCCCCTTGAATCAATTCGTAAGTAAATCTTCAATTTTTATTAATTTTACTATCGTCTTCAAAAAGTTTTCACTCATAATACATAGATATCAATCTTTTATTTTTGTTTTGTAGATAGTCCTACTGATATATCTGATGAGATCTAGGAAATGCCAGCACCGATTCAAATTTTCTTGCCTGTCTCCAAAGGAAAGCTTCACAATCGAATGAGAGGAAGAATTCCACTACAAAACTCCCCCTGTTGTTGAGGGATCTAAGAAGATAAAAGAGGTCATTGGTAGGTTCTTTATTCCTCCTTCACGATAACAAAAGAAGATAAAGGAGCGGTTGCCTAGGCAGTTCATTGATCCCCTTGTTCCCATAGGGGATGACACTTCTGCGAAAGCATGTCTGGCCCAGTTACATGTAATGCTAACTCTTTTCTTATGAGTCAGTTGAAAACTAGTGACCCTTTCGAATTTTTAACTTCGCTCTCTATAGGGTGACCCAAGTAAATATCGATTGCATAATTTTACCTTCCTCAAATTTTTGAAACGTTATATCGCCTTGTACTAAATATTTTCTTTTGTTTTTTTCCAATTTGTCATCGCTATCATCCAGCAGTGGGTGGTGGAGTCTAAGGCCAAGGTAAAAATGGCAAATGATGCTAAGGCACAGCTCAATGAGATAAATCAAAATCTGAAAGATCAAATGCCGAGTAATACTCTAAGGTCCAAGAAATGTGGGATCGTTATAAGGAGAGCATGTCCACCCTGAAGGATGACCATAAGGTGAAGGTGGAGGCTCTTGAGGATGATGTCAAGAAGTAGAGGAAAAACGAGGAAGAAAAGATTCGGGTGGATGCCAAGAAAGCTTTGGCTGACTTTAAAAAGTCAGAAGAGTTTTTGGCCACGTCATCCACTATATTAAGAAGGGGGTAAAACTATATGTTAGGGGGTTTCCAACCAGTGTGGCGACCTTATTGCCAACAGAACTCTTTTATTTAAGATCGTCTCTTCTTTCAGTTTCAATGACCCTATGAGCATTACTGCTCTTCAAGAGGTTCAGGTCGAGGCTGATAATGTCGAACCTGCAGTGGATGAGGTCAAAACTACAATGAACACTGATCAAAATTGGACCAAGGTGGCGAGCGACCAAGAGGGGACCATTGTTAACCCTATGAGAACCCATCCTAGCCGACTATCATTAAAACTCTTGTGGCTAACGCTTAAATTTATGTTTTTTTTTATCGTATGTGGTCTCTTAGGCCCAATTTTTGTAGCTATCTCAATTTTTTGTAGTTATTTAATCATAAATGAAATTTGATTTTTTTGTGAAATTCCAATGTTGTGTGTGTCCGTTGCTTTTATAATACTGTTTATGTGTAATGAATGTCCACAAACCCTTCATAAAGTAGGTATCACTCTTTGTTTTAATATATGTTAGAGAAGTTCATTATGCTTAAGGAATTTTAACGATTTCCCACCTCTTAGGTGTCACATATAGTGGTGCCTAGGAGCCGAGACTCCTGAAGCACTCTCATACTGCTGAGAGAAAGATTTAATTATTCACCATACTTAAACGATGTTTTATAATTTCTCCGTACTTAAATGATGTTTAAAGGTCTCCCATACTAGAATGATGTTAAGGACTTTCCATTACTCAGTGTTTATGTAGAGTGGTGCCTTGGAGCTGAGACTCCTGAGGTACTATCATACCACCGAGAGAGAGATTTAATTATTCACCATACTTAAATGATGTTTCAATATTCAACCATACTTAAATGATGTTTAAGGGTCTCACCATACTAAAATGATGTTAAATACCTCCCACCTCTCAGGGTTTATGCAGAATGGTTCCTCAGATCTGAGACTCCTGAAGTACTCTCATACCGTCGAGAGAGATATTTGATTATTTATCGTACTTAAAATGATGTTTTACAATTTCACCATACTTAAATGATGTTTAAAGGTCTCACCATAATAAAATAATGTTAACTACCTCCGACCTCTCATGGTTTATGTATAATGGTGCCTTGGAATCAAGACTCTTAAGGCACTCTCAAACCATCGAAAGAGAGATTTATTTATTTACAATACTTAAATGATATTTAACAACTGTGTGATTCTAAAAATACGATTCTCAGGAAAAGATATGAGACAACACTTCATTATTTCAACATTTTCTCATCATATAAGAAAAAAAAATTGCCTTTCGATTAGAAAAAATGAACTAACTAATGATAGTACTTTTTTAAAAGATCCGTATTCCAAGGGTTAGAAAACGGCTCTCCTTCAAGGTTTTCTAATCGATATGTACTTGGGATGACCTCCTCAGTGGATTTATAGGGTCAATGCTAGTTAGGATGAAGCTTGTTGGTTTTATGGATGACCTTCTTGAGTATACTATCTCCAACTGTGATGGATTGTGACTTGACCCTTTTATTGTAGAATTTAGTATCCCTTTGTTGATAGTCCCACTACCTAATGGCCGCATCTTCTCTCCATTTTCCAATGAGGTCTAACTCAATCCTTATTTCCTCTAGAAATGCCTCAGAGTCATAAGTTTGAACCCTATGGCTCTATAACCCAATCTCTATTGTAATCACAGCTTCTGATCCATAGGCTAGCATGAAAGGCGCTTCCCCTATTGGGGTTTTCTCGATTGTCCTGTATGCCCACAGAATGTTATGTAACTCGTTGACCCATTTTCCCTTAGAATCTTATAGATTTTTCTTTATTCCATCCAATATAGTCCTGTTAGTCATCTTTATATTCGCGTTAGCTTACGGTCAGATCGATGCAGAGTGTAACTGCTTGATGTCGACCCTTCTACAATAGGCTTTCGGGGACTTATTCTTGGATTGTTTCCTATTATCGGGTATCAGACAAATGATGTTTCTTCAGATGAATCTAAATCATTTTTCTCAGTGACTGTTATCATAGCCTGTGCTTATACCCATTTAGAAAATTAGTTTATCATAATAATTAAGAATCAGACATTCCCCTTCTCAATAGTTTGGGGCTGACTAGGTCAATCCCCCGCATTGCAAAAGGCCATGGGATCGATATTGGAGAAAAGGGCCAGTAGGGTTGATAGGGTATGTTAGAAAAGTGTTAATATTTTTCACACTTAAAAATGTATCCTGACGACTCCTTTCCAAGATTTGGCTAATAGTATCTTTGGGTAACAATTATTTTAGCTAAGGATCATCCACTAATGTGGCTTGCGCTTGAGCCCTCGTGTTTGTCTCTGAGTACATAATTTACCTCATACGGATGCACACATTTCAAGAGTGGAAGCAAAAAACCACTCTTATAGAGAACATCTCCACTAATGGTGAACTTAGCTGCACGGTATCGTATTTTTTGTCATTCAGCCTTAGCATTTGGCATCTTTCCATATCTCAGGTAATATATGATTGGGTCCAACTAAGACGGCCCCAAATTCAAATTTATACAAACCATAATGTATGCCTCATCAGTCTCTACACTCGACTTTAAGAGGATTTCTATAGGTATGGACCGATGGATCTCTATTCTCATGGCCGATACGAGCCTTACTAATGTATCTTCCCTCTTATTCTCAGCTCTTGAGATCCTTTTAATCTTGACCCATGGAAATTTTGTCAGCATTTTCTTTACTCTAGATAAGTATTTAGCCATCTTATTATCCTTTGCTTCATAGATCCTAAAAATTTAGTTAACTACCGATTAGGAATCACTATGGGAAACAATTTATCCAACATTCGGTGCTTTAGCAAATGAGAGTCTTGCAAGCAAGGCTTCATATTCTGATTCATTGTTCGATGTTTCAAAGTTGAATCGTAGGGTATATTCAATGTTGGTCCCATCTGGTGCTGTTGATAACAATATTATCCCATGATCGTTTCCATAAGACGAATCATCAATAAACAAAATCCATATTGGTGACCCTGATGTGAACTACCCTTTTCAAAGACTCTATTTTTTAGTAATAAATCTCACTTCAGCATGCCATTTGTGGTGTCGGCCAATGTTTCCTCAATCATAATCTCATTTCCTTTCTGGACGACTTACGATACTTAGACCATAGTTTCCTACTTTGTGTTGTTAGTGGTTTCCCGTGTAATCGAAGAAACAAATTCTGCCAATTTTTGCCCTTTAATTTTCCTTCTTGACTGATAGATGATATCAAACTCACCTAGCTCGACCAACCAATCCATTAACCTACCCGATTTCTCTGGTTTATGAATAACCTATCGGAGGGGCGTATCTATGAGCACTACCATTATAATAGCCTAAAAATAGGGCTTTATCTTTCTAGAGGCTTGGATCAAAGCATATGCAAGCTTTTCTATCTTTGGATACCTCAATTCTAACCCTTGGAATGCTTTTCTATTTAAGTAAATAGGTTTTTGAACTCCATTATCATCTCGAACGATTGCTTCACTGATGGCCGACTCTGAGACGGTCAGGTACAAGTATAACTTTTCTCCTTTTATCATTCGAAAAGGATCATAGGTTAGCCCAGATACTCCTTTAATCTTGAAATGATTTTCACACTCTTCATTCAAAATAAACGTTTTCCTCATAATTTTAAAGAATGACAAACACTTGTTGTTTGCCCTGGACACAATTATGTTCAACATAGCAACTCGTCTCATCAATATTTAAACATCCTTGACCATCTTTGGCATTTTTATATCGATCAATGCTTTGATCTTAGCTGGATTGGTTCAATGCCCCTCTGATTAACGATGAAACCCAAAAACTTTTTGACTCCAACACCAAATGCAAATTTTATAATATTAAATTTCATTATATATTGATCCATTGTGTTAAATGTTATTTTCAAATCGATGACATGATTCTCGACCTTCAAACTCTTTTTAAGCATGTTGTCTACATATACCTCCATCGTCTTTCCAACCAGAGCCTTGAATATTTTATGACCAACCTTTGGTAGGTCCCCTCTGCATTCTTTAATCCGAATGGTATAAATTAGTAGCGGTATGTTCCTTTATTTTTGATGAAGGAAGTTTTCTTAGTCTCGTCTTCATGCATTGAAATTTATTTTTACTCGGATTAAGCATCCATGAAGTTTATGATATTATGGCCAGTCGTGGCATCCACCATTTGGTCGATACTAGGCAATAAAAAGTTACCATTCGATCAAGCTTTGTTAAGATCAGTGAAGCCTACACACATCCTCCACTTCTTGTTCTGCTTGGGCACTATGACAACATTGGACAACCATTATGGGTAACATACTTCCCTGATAAAATCTGCAACCTATAGCTTCTTGACTTCATCTGTACAAAGTCATACCTATCTCTGGCAAAAGATCATTTTCATTGTTTTATCAACTTTAGTGTATAATTAATATTGAGTCGGTGGAAAATAACTTCAAGGACAATCCCTAGTAACACTATGGATCCATGTAAACACACTTTGCCTCTTTTTCAACAATTCAGCTAGTTTCTTTATCTCTGGCTTGAAGGATGAGTTTGTTTAGACGGTTATTTTTTATTTGTCCTCATTGAGGACGATGGATTCTACCTCTTTCATGGGCTCTCCCTTTTTGAGTTTCTGTTGATCTCTTGGGTCAGGCGTGTCTATATTGTATGAAGTCATCTTCCTCTTATGAGTTTCTCTCTCTTTTGTCGAGGTGAAGTAGCACTCACTTTCTTCCACCTAATCACCATTTACTTCCCTTACTTTATAAGGAGTAGAGAATTTCACTATTTGGTGTATGGTGGAAGGCACAACTTTAAATTCTTTGAAATCTACCCTCCTCGAGATTATGTTCTAGGCCGATAAGACCTTTTCATCGGTCACAAAAAGGCTAATCTTCCTTATCAAGCACCTTGGATAGGTTACCATGCACACTTCCATGTCAAAAACACCCCACGAATGGACTTTCCCCCCAGTGAACCCATTCAATGGGTGGTGATTGGGGACCAATCTTTTTTTTCTCAGCTTTAGCCCTTTGAAACAATCCAAGAACATGACATCAGGTGAGATTTCCCCATCCACCAATAAATTAGAAACATTATATCCATGAACTCGTGTGCTGATAACAGGGGAACGTTGTAGGGGGCAAAAATTCCTTTGAAGTCTTATCTCGAGAAACCTACGACGAGACTGTCCAAGTCGACTTTATTTAGTTTGTTAGGTATAATTTTTTCCTCGGTCGAATTAACCTCATTCCCCCACATATCATTTTCACATCAAAAGAAATCATATGTAGGTTACCTTTAACTGCATGAGGTTTATCAAGAAGGTCTGGATAGTCTTCACCACAATCGTCTAATTCTGGGTCACTTTTATTTGCTTCCACCTCCTTCTTTTTTGGCCTGCCGTTCTTTGGTCAGTTGTATCACTTTCTTCTCTCGTCTCGGCCTCCTCTTTTGTCGATGTATTTCCGTATCTTCCCCTATTTCAGTAAATTTTTAATCTTGTTTTTCAGGGCGAGGCATTGGTTCGTCGTGTGGTCGTGATCTTGATGAAAATCACACCATTTGCTCTTGGTGAGGTGGATCTCTCAACTTCTCTAACCACCTGAGCTCTTTGTCATCGCTTATTTCATTCAAAATGATATCATGACTTACTGTTAGAGAAGTATACTTAGAAAATGCGTCATTTTCCCTTTTATTTCCTTCTTTTTCTTTCTCTCAACTCTGGCCTAACTTGCTACTGCTGACCTCTTTTTAGTAACCTCTTTTGGTCATCGTGGCCTCCTCTGCATTCATGATCCTCTCGACTTTTTCCTTAAGTTCTGTCATGGACTTTGGAGGATCTTCAAAGAGATTCCAATAGAGTTTTCCTAGTAGCAATCAACTTATGATAGCCGTCATTGTTGATGCTAAGAAATCACCATTTAAATTTGTATAAGCAACTCAAGCTCAAGAACAACACAACAATAGAGATATATAACATAATAGATATAAAAATAAGAGAAGTAGGTGAGAAGAAAAGTAAGAACACCAGTATGTAAGTGGTTTAACTTTTCAGCTTACTCCACTCTTCAAGGATGTGAGGTTTTCACTATATAAAAGAGGATCTAATGGCCTTGGTTGTACAACACTCAAGCTCTCTCTCTCTCTCTCTTTACTGTAAGTTAGATAGAGTTTGGCTAGGGTTTATCACTTTTTGATCCCTTCCTCTGGTGAGGAATATGAGTATATATAGTGATGGGGGTGCGCATTATACCCAAAAGAATGAAAAAAACATGTGCATGGTGAAGCATCTAATAGGGAGTAGACACATGTCCTTAGAATAAGTATGTAATGATGATGCAATATACCCCTCACGTGCTCTTGTGATCTTGTTATAACTGCCTGCCCACGTGGATTAGTCATGCTGAAAACCTATATCACATGTGTTTGTATGTCCTCCTGGAAGGTCTCGGCTAGGCCAAGAATGATACCTCCAATGTCATGTTAGCAATCGACGAGATAAACTGAAGTGTAATCTCGATTGTCTGGGGGTGCTAGGTCGAGACGAGACTTGTGAGGGGATATTGGGCTAGCGGATAGGTCTCATCCTAAGAGATTCGAACGAGACCGAGACTGTTGGTGAAGAGCCGCAGCATAGGGGCTTAAAACTATCTAACGTGAAGGTCTGTAAGGTCAGCCTTGGCCGAGGGGGTCCCAGGTTAGGATGAGGTCACACTTAGGTATATTAGTCATCCTAATGCTCTCTCCATACCTATGTACTTATAGATTTTCCTTATTAAATCGAGATATATAATCTCTCATATACTCTCTTTTCCCTTGTCTGATGTTTAACAAATGAATGACATAGTTAGTTGGCTTCATATCGAGATAAAATTTAAGGATAACTTATTTGATAGATGCTTAAAACATTCAAAAGATCCCCTTGGTAGGCTGGTGTACCATACATGAGCATCATGAGTAAGCTTATCAAAAAAATCTTGGGACCTTATCTCGTCCAGAGTATAATATATATCGAAAACCGATTGATATATTTTAATATGATGGACAGGGTTAGAACTCCCATCATATCTCAGCGTTATACTTGGAGGCTTGAACTTCCAAGGGGTTGGATAACTGACTATTTTGGGCAGGAAAGGTAATCCCTCCTATATCCTTTGTGGCTGGGATCTCGAATTTTGATGAGGTAGTCGATCTTGTCCTTTAGCCTTCAAATTGAGCTATTCCCAAGGCTTTCCCTCCTAAATTTCGTTGTCACTTTCTACTTCCACTTCAGCAACTATTTCAATGTTTGCCCCTTTTAAATTTATATGTTCCTTATTAACTTCTATGTACTACCCTCTTCTATGGTATCATCTTAGTCAATCATTATCGGGACGACCAGTAACACATGTACCACCAGCACTTTAGGGAATATTATCTTGGTTGCCATCACCTCTTGGGCCGAGACGATCGAAGGCTGACCGTCTACTTGGTTTGTCGAATACAGAACACTTCTGATGACTTTAAGGAGTGTGTTGCACACTCCTCCCTTGATACGTTAGAGCTGAGGTGGTCCCCGACCTACAGGATGTATCTGAATGTTTGTACCTTTTTCCAATAGTTTTCCTCTTCACATGTTAAGTCGTTAGGATACTCTTTAACTCCTTTACCAAATCGAATATGTCATGGGTCAGCGATCTCTCTATATTTATGGCGGTGTTGGACTTCTTTTGCAGGAGCTATGGGTGGTCCCTCTATCGGATGTTCAGCCTCTCTTATTGTCAGAGTGATGAGAGCGATGGTTAGATCCTTAGGGATCCTTCTCATGATGTCTTGGCTGAAGGCCAAGAGCTGTTGCACCTGCTGCGAGCTGGCCATAAGGGACCTGAGAGTCACCACCAAATTAGCTATTTTTGATAATTATGGTGGGTAGCTAGAGCTAGCCCCGACATTTAACGACAGATCAGTGGCCATCTCCAGGTGAACACAATCAATCAGCATAAAAAGGTGAAGAAGAAACCAAAAAAACACAAACAGGATAAACTGATAAAGCTTAAGAACCTCACAACTCAAGCTCTTTCAATAGTGATTCATCCCCAATAGTTTTAGAGTTAGATCACCATCAGAGATGATAAACTAAAGGTTCAAGTTGAGATGAGGAAGAAAATACAGTCTCCTCCCACAGACGGTGCCAAAATAATGATGCAAAAAATTATCCATTAGGGTTCAACGTATTTTGGAATTTTCTTAACAATAGAAGAGATAATAACAAATGTAAAATGACGTAAGAGAGAAGAGAAAATGGATGAACATGATCATATAAGTGGTTCGGCCTTGGCCTACACTAATTCTATAAAATTTGTGTGTGATTTCATTGTAATGAAGGGAAATGTTATGAAATGTGTATATGAGATTTTCTCTCTACCAATTCACATTATAACACTAGGGTTTATGATTTTAGATCTCTAGAGAAGGAGACCAAGATGTCTTTTATAGGCCTGTGGTACATAGTGCCTCCCCCCCCCCCCCCCCCCCCAATCATGCACTCCATACGTAAATATGAGATAAACCAATGAGTGACACCATAGATAAGGATGTAGAAGTCATGATGGAGAATATTCTCCCCACATGTTGGTTAATCTTCCATAACAATTTTAATTGAATATGTCAATAATACCCTTGTCATGATTTCCATGCGTGCGCGAGATGTCTATAGTAGAGTATCTCGACTATCCAAGACTTATGGATATTCATTCCTCTGAGGCTAAGATGAGATGAGACTAGTTGAATGCTTTAAACCGATATAAGTGCTACTGAGTTAGCCTTCTGGCATTGTCTATGGCCAACACTCACAACAGTCGATACGGATTATCGTTCTGACTGCTATCTCAAGTGGTCCTATAGGCCAAAACTATTTGAGACGAGACTGTAGGTGAGCGCTTTTGGAAGATGATGAATTTGTTTTAAGGCATGTCTAGAGGAGGACTCTTCAATGGTGGGTTTTTAGGATGAGACCAGACTTATGTATATCAATCACCCCCTACACCTTAGTCTTCAACGTCAGTGCGAGACTGAGGTTTAAATAATATAGTTATCTCATCTCATCCTGACTCTATGTTTCTTAGCATGTATCTGAGGTAATGTTATGGTTAGTGGGGAAACAACGATTGTATTGTGCTTTGGCAGAGGTGTCACTTCATTTGAGAATTTAAACATCCATTATTCACTGAACGAATTGATTAGTGTTGGCATGACCCTCTAGGTCATGCGCGCAGCCAAATGTCCTATTGGGGGAATGCCCTAATGATGGCCTTTTTGGTAAGCATGTGCATATTTTTAAGCGGTAAACCCCAATTTCCCTCTTCGTTTATTCACTTCTTCTATAATGTGTTTATAGAGTTAACAACCTAATTTATCTCTCTAGAATTTCTCTTCTCCGGTGAATTCCCTTTTCTTTTTCTGGCATCTTAGTTATTTTTTTCAGCCTCTACTACTTTCAAGTACTCCCCTTCATCGTTGTTCTTCGTTTCTCCAAGTTTAATTCTAGCCTCTGCTATTTTCAAATTTTTCGGGCAAACTTTCTATTAATTTCGGCAGCTAGTTATGGTGGGTATTACCCACTTAGTAGTGGTTCAGTGGGAAATAGGGTTTAGGTCATTTTGGATAGGTTTTTGCAACCAACACTTAGATGTTTTCATTTTTAGGTTCTTTTCTGATTCTTTTTTCAATTAGAGCCGATCGGGTTTGTTCTTGGTGTTTTTTAGAAGTACCATATAAAAATCCTTTTTACCCGATTTGATCTCCCGTAGTTTCCCCACTATGTTTTCTTTAAGTTTTTTCATGTACCATAGTTTATACGGGTTAGGTGAAGAGTTTCCCTATATGTGTAAGAGCATAAGACGAGAGATGAGGAGGGTCGAGGCCGATTCGTGTCAACGTAGGCCTCAAGTTCCATTGACCCCAACTTCATAAGTTGTAGAATAACCTGCCTTGATCTTGACCTACCCTACTCTAGCCGAGACCAGAGTTAGTCATGTTATCATCTCTATTAGCAGTGACATAATAAGCACCGAAAGTGTTAAAATAAAACCCCAAATAGATAATTTTTAATTGCTAATTCTCAGTAAAATCGGACTTATGTTGATATTTGTTTGTTTTGTCGATAATAAGCATTTGCGGTATCAAACAAGCTTAATTCGAGGCAATTTCTATAAATAAGTGGTCAAGTACATCAAATGTGGGAGTGATGCAATTAAATGAGCCTAAACCCAATCCCATTGCCTAAACTTGTCCTGAACCAAACTCAGTCCACCCCTAGCATGTCCTAAAATTGCCATGTGTGTGTCATGTTATTTTATATTTTTCGAGTCATATTTACTATTTTATTTTATTTTATTTAGTGTTTTACCATTTTATATAGTACTAAGTCCGTGTCTGTCAATAATATGGATGTGCGTTTTATTTTATTTTTGTTTAGTTTTTAGTTTTTATTATTAGTTTAATTTTATTAATATTTTATTATATTTTCTTTTTAGTTTAGGCTTATTCGTATTATTTTGTGTCTTTATTAATAGATTAGGATTTCAATTTTTTTTAAAATTTTATTTTATTAGTTATGTGGTATTATTTTTATTTTTATTTATTTTTAGTTTTATACAAATTAATACATACACACACTTCCATACAACTCCTCACTCACACCCTAACATCCGTACACCCTACCACAGCTAAAACTACACCACACCATCATATTTCTCCACTCATTCTCTCTCATCTCTCATCCACCATTAACATACCCACTCTCCTACCTTATTCCACCACTATCCAACTCCATTACAACCCATAAACCCATCTCTCATGGAAGCCATAAACCGACCCGCTTCTGACCCATTAACCCAGACTTCGAACCCACCAACCCCACTTCCTTACCTCGCGACCACCTGAACCCATGCTCTAATCCGGACAGACCCAAACATTCCCCCTGTCACAAACCAATGACGACATACCTCAAAAGTCAAGTTATCCTGACACCATGTTTGCCTCATCTTCTAAGGTCTATATCCCTTTTGAGCATTTTAGTTCTCGTGATAACTGAGTGGGTACTATAACCAAATCCTTTAAGGTAGAGATGAGGGTCCCAGTAGCCTATGCTAGTGAGGGTGAGACGGTCGACTCAGGTAATCGAGGTCATCCCAGTACTTCCTGTCATCATCCAGGGGACCATGAGCCTCAAGTTTATAATATCTTTGACGACGAGTTTGAGGTTGAGTTTGCTAACAATGTGCCCCCACCCCCTCTTATGGTTATGCCTATCTCAGCTATGATTCATGAAAAGTTAAGGGAACACGACCCTTGTGGCAAGGCCCCTGCCATTTAGGATGAAGAAGAGGAATATCCCTACACTTTGGATACAAGTGTAGGCTCGATCATCCCTAGTGACGTCCGTGAGACTGATCTGGTGGTATGGAGGCATATCTATAGGATTGAGTTCTCCATCGTCATGAGAGTTCCTGTTAAAGACGATCCAGTCTTTGACTTAAAAAATAAGGGAGAAGTATCCATCTACGATAAAATGTTTAAGGCCAATTTTTGTCTGCCTTTTCACCCATCCATTAGGGTGATCCTTGCTTTTCTCGGCATTGCCCCTGCCCAACTGATGTCGAATGCTCGAAAGATTATTTTTCAGGTTGCTCATCTTTAGTGAGTTTCTTGGGATGTAGATTTCTTGATTGATGTCTTTCGAGCATATTGTACGAGGGTACTATGAGAGGTAATCCTTGTTACTATCATTTTTTGGCTCGCCGCCCTGACCGTAAGCTCCTTCACATGTTAAGTCATCAAGATACTTGTTGATATCAAATTTAGTCTGCTGACATGGCTCAATTGAGTGAAGACACGTGGCAATCTGCGTGTCAATAACAAACACTTGTGAGCAACACCTTAACCCAATCAGATACTCCGAGCAATAGATGCTCTCCGAGGAACCATACTGCAACGAGGAACTCTGCTTCCCCGATCAACCCAGACGCTCCGACCAACAAGAGTTCTCCGAGGAACTTTAATACACCGAGCAACTTATGAGTACCGAGCTACTTAGGTTGTCCGAGCAGCTTAGGCGGTCCGAGCTGCACCTCGAACAGAGCATTAATAGCAGGATAACCAACAGATTAACTGCGCATTAAATGCTTATTATTATCATACAGATGTATACGCCTAATAGACAGCTATGTATTACCCTTTCACATGTACAGCCTGAGGGCTATAAATACATTGTATCATCCTCATTGGAAGGGGACCGGAATTTCTTGATAAAACTTGTAATCGAGAATTCCCAAACAGTCAGCAATAACAGAAACAGTGGACGTAGGCTATTCTTATAAGGCTGAACAACTTTAAAATTTCTTTATCTCATTTTATTTTATCTGTGATTAAATAATTAGATATATTCTGTTGATACCAAATTTAGTCTGCTGACATGGCTCAATTGAGTGAAGACACGTTGCAATCTGCGTGGCAATAACAAACACTTCCGAGCAACACCTTAACCCAATCAGATACTCCGAGCAATAGATGCTCTCCGAGGAACCATACTGCAACGAGGAACTCTGCTTCCCCGATCAACCCAGACACTTCGACCAACAAGAGTTCTCTGATGAACTTTAATACACCGAGTAACTTATGAGTAGCGAGCTACTTAGGCGGTTCGAGCAGCTTAGGCGGTCCGAGCTGCACCTCGAACAGAGCATTAGTAGCAAGATAACCAACAGATTAACTGCGCATTAAATGCTTATTATTATCATACAGATGTATACGCCTAATAGACAGCTATGTATTACCCTTTCACATGTACAGCCTGAGGGCTATAAATACATTGTATCATCCTCATTGGAAGGGGACCAGAATTTCTTGATAAAACTTGTAATCGAAAATTCCCAAACAGTCAGCAATAACAGAAACAGTGGACGTAGGCCATTCTTATAAGGCTGAACCACTTTAAAATTTCTTTATCTCATTTTATTTTATCTGTGATTAAATAATTAGATATAATCTAATTTTTTACATCAACATATTGGCACCGTCTATGGTAAACGACTGGTAATATCATTTTTCATCAAAAAACAATTCATTACAAATGGCTGATAATCCAGAACCCAGCAATCGAAACGCTGGAAGCCCTCCAAATCCATCTGCTCCGCCAAACGTTCCAGATCTGGCTGGAATAATGACAAATCTGGCCCAGGGCCAGACAGCCATGCAAGAAACTATGCGAAAACTCATACAAACCCTTCATGGCGGAGTATTGACCCATTAAGGACATCGAAGTGTTCAAAGAAATACCCGTTTACTTTCTTCGCGTACTAGGCGTACCGATTCATATCGTACTGAGGAGTCTGAAGATTTTTCTTATCAACCTGGACGAACTTCGTCAGTACGAGCCACAGATACTGAACAACGTATCACTCTCTCTCCAGAAAGGACTAGTGCGCTAGAAAGGTTAAGCAGGGTATCTCCTTTTGATCGATTAGGTCCTAGGAGGAACAAAAGTACTCCTAAGGCTGCGTCGAAGAGCTTTCGACGACCATCAGAATTAAGGGAAGGATCTGCCCAATCGCAACCAGCTGCTTGTCAAGATAGATCCCAGGAAGCCACACCAACGCGATCAGTTGCTCGAACCAACAGGCCCGAGGAAGGAAACGATGCGTGGAAAGGCTCTATTCAGAGGCTGGAGGATAGATTAGGGGAAATGGCTAAAGCCAAGAACCCTCTACAATGAACTTTTGTTCAAGGAACACCTTTTGTCCAGGCCATTGTAGATTTTCCCACACCATCAAAGTTCAAAGCACCTATTGTAACCCCCAAATATGATGAAGATCGACCCTGTCCTTCATATAGAACAATACCAAGATGCAGCCGACATCTATGTTGTTCCAGATGAGATGAGATGCAGAGCATTCTCGGGAACTCTTATCGGATCTGCTCAAATATGGTATAATAATCTTCCTCGGGGAAAGATCTCAACTTTCTTTCAACTGGCCGAGTTATTCATTGAGAATTTCTGTTTTGGGGCAAAGCCAGTTAAATGAGTAGCGCATTTGTTAAGTGTTAGACAAAAAGCTGGTGAGAGTACCATAGATTATATAACTCGTTTTAATAACGAGAAGCTCGAAGTCATTGATTATGAGGAAAAGACAGCGATTACCGCCTTGATGAGTGGACTACTGCCCAATAAGTTGTACTACACTTTGGCCAAAGATCCACCTAGAACCATGTCAGAACTTATGGGAAAAGCGACCAAGATTATGAATGCCGAGGAGGCTATGGCTGCGAAGAAGAATATGGATGCCAAAGAAACCAAGGTGGAAAGTGATAAAGCTAAGAAGAAAGAGCATAAGAACAATGGTAGTGACAAACACTCAAAAACAAGGTCGTCATGGGAAGTATTGAAGAAATTTGATAATTATACTCCTTTGAAGAAAGACATCAACCATGTTCTAGAAGAAATCAAGAACAACGAGGAATTAAACTGGCCAGAGAAAATGAAGGCAGACCCTGATAGGAGGAATAAGGAAAAATATTATGAGTTTCACAAAGATCATGGCCATATGACCAAAAATTGCATAGCTCTTCAGAATGAGATTGAAACACTCATCAGACGAGGAAAATTGGCAAAGTATATTGATCATAGAAATGAAAGAAAAAACAGCGACCGAACAAGAGAGAGGTCTAGATCTCCTCGTCGAGCAGAGGGGAACAAGAAAAGAGTTCATGAAGTTGATCCATAAGACGACCCCGATTCCTAAGAGACCAAGGCAGCCAGAACGTGAGGTATTTTCGATACGCTTTGGGTCATTTGATTGTAATGTTATTACAGGTGGAGATGCAGGAGAAGGAGACCTTACTGCAGAGAGAAAAGCTTACCTCTGTGAGGCTCAAGCTTGCTCATTCATTCAACGAATAAATCTAGCTGAGGAGGATCGCCCTAGAAAGGTAAACAAAGAGAAATTGGTCATTGGTTTCTCAAAGAACGACCTCGCATGTATTTTATATCCTCATGATGACCTATTGGTGATCAAAATGAGGATAAAGGAAGTGATGATTTCAAGAGTACTGGTAGATAATGGTAGCTCGGCAAACATCATGCTCTACTCGTGCTTCTACAGTTTAAATCTAAAACTATCTCAACTGGAGCCTTATCACAGACCCCTCCTGGGTTTTTCTGGTGAGAAAATTTTTCCACTTGGGACGATCAAGTTGGATATATTCATTGGTACATGGCCTGCTTGTCGAACAGAAAGAATACTCTTCTTCGTGATGGATAAGAATATTCAATCAGCATACAATATCATCATGGGAAGAGTAGGATTGAAGAAGTTCGAGGATGTACCATCTACGGTACATCAATGCCTAAAATTTCTAATAAATTTTGGAGTAGGAGTTGTGAAAGGTGATCAGAAAGTAGCTCGAGAATGCTATTATTCATCCGCCGAGCAAGAGGAACTGGAGGAATCAAGGAAAAAGACTACTACCTATCAAGTGGATGAAGGTGCAGAAATTGAAACATTGGATCCTAGAGATGAGTCGTAACTCGTGAAGGGTCAAGTGGTGGAAGCTACTGAAAACATCATTCTGGACGACGAGCACCCTGAACGAACTACTCAAGTAGGTTCGGCAATGGAAGCCTCACTAAAACAGAAATTGATAACTTTCCTAAGAAGCAGAAAGCAAACTTTTGCGTGGAATCATGAGGATATGCTCGGGATAGACCCAAATTTCTTATGTCACGAGCTCAATGTGAATAAGGAGATCAAGCCTGTGAAGCAGAGAAGAAGAGTATTCAGTCACGAGAAGAATCAAGCTATACAGGAGGAAGTCGAGAAGCTCCAGAAAGCTTGCTTTATTAAAGATGTTAAATATCCAGACTGGTTAGCAAATGTGGTAATGGTGAAAAAGAAGAATAACAAATGGAGGATGTGTGTAGACTTCACCGACCTCAACAAAGCATGCCCAAAGGATCACTTTTCGCTGTCCCGAATTGATCAACTAGTGGATGCTACCTCGGGACACGAGCTGCTGAGCTTCATGGATGCTTATTCTGGTTACAATCAGATTAAAATGAAACCTGAAGACAGGGAGAGTACTTCTTTCATTACCCCTAGGGGAACTTATTATTATAATGTTATGCCTTTTGGTTTGAAAAATGCAGGTGCAACATATCAGCGGCTGATGAACAAAGTGTTTGCAGAACAAATCAGTTGCAATATGGAAGTCTATGTTGACGATATGCTGACAAAGAGAAAGAAAGCTGCTGATCATCTAGTTGATTTAGGCCAGACCTTTGATCAACTAGATAAATATCAAATGAAGCTAAACCCGACGAAGTGCATATTTGGAGTACGAGAAGGCATGTTTCTCGGGTACATTGTCAATCAGCGAGGCATTGAAGCTAACCCTGAAAAGATCAAAGCTCTATTAGGGTTGCGATCCCCAACGACGAAGAAAGAAGTGTAAAGTCTTATAGGATGAGTAGCAGCACTCAACAGATTTGTATCGCGAGCAACTGATAGATGTCTCTCATTCTTCAAAACACTCCGAAAGACTTTTGAGTGGAATGATGAATGTGAGAAGGCTTTTCAAGACTTGAAGAAATATCTGGGAGCACCTCCACTATTGTCCAGGCCAGTGATGGGAGAAAAATTGTACTTGTATCTGGCCGTGTCAAAGAATGCAGTTAGCTCGGCATTAATAAGAGTGGAGAATGGAGTGCAAAAACCGATTTATTACACTAGCAAAGCCTTCCGAGGAGCAGAAATCAGATATCCAAAGCTGGAAAAATTGGCACTAGCATTGATCGAGGCAAGTATAAGAATGAGGCCATACTTCCAGGCTCATACTATAGTCGTATATACCGATATGCCATTGAGGCAAGCTCTTCATAAACCAGAAAAATCAGGAAGATTGATGTATTGGGCAATAGAGTTCGATGAATATGACATAATTTATGAGCCCAGATCATCGCTTAAAGGGAAAGCAGTAGCAGGTTTTATAGCAGAGTTCACCTATCCTGATACCACCGAGGAGCAAAAGCTGCTCGCCGATCAACCTGTGGATGTTACAGAATCATCAAACTCAAGCCCAGACCAACTTAGGTTGGTAAAAGGGCAAGAAGTGATGATCAACGAACAGCAAGAAATATTAGGAGAGGGTGAAAGGAAGCAATAAATTTTCCACCAAGGAACTCTGTCAGATCAGAAATTTGAAGACGAGTTACCTATATGGAGTTTATATGTGGATGGCTCATCTTGCGCAACAGGCTGTGGCGCAGGGATTGTTCTTAATAGTCCAGACGAGGTCGACATGGAATATGCCCTACGCTTCCAATTAAAAGCTACGAATAATGAAGCTGAATATGAAGCCATGATTGCAGGTCTTAGTTTGGCAAAAACCATGGGGGCAGAGCAGGTTATTGTCTTCAGTGACTCGCAATTGATCATAAATCAAATAATGGGAGTATATGCAACCAAAGGAGAATTAATGATCAGGTATCATGCAAAGGCAAGGGAATTGGTATCAAAATTTGCTGCTATTCATCTGGTCAGAATACCAATAATGGAGAATGCGAGGGCCGACGCCTTAGCTCGATTAGCATCAAATACTCGTACCGAGCTACGAAGAGCAATCCCAATTGAAGTTTTAGCTGGTCGGAGTATAGATGAAGATTTGACGATGAATTTTATTACCCTTAATTTAAGACCATCTTGGATGGATTCCATTAGGGCATATATTGAGGAGGGGGAATTACCAACTGAAAAACTTGCAGCCAAAAAATTGAAGTTTAAAGCTGCTCGTTATGTACTGAATAATGGTATTCTGTACAAACGAGGAATTATAGCAGGTTTGCAAAGATGTGTGCATCCCACCGAGGTGAAAGACTTGATTGAAGAGATCCATGAAGGGTCCTGTGGAGGCCATGTATCAGGTCGGACGCTTTTGCAAAGGGTTATGACGTAAGGATACTACTGGCCAACGATGAGGGCTGATTGTATAGCCTATGCTAAGAAATGTGACAAGTGTCAGCGTTTCTCCTCCATCCGAAGAACTCCCCAAGCGTTGTTGACACCCATTACTTCCCCTTGGCCATTTTCCATGTAGGGAATTGACTTGGTCGGACCACTTCCAACAACCAGAGGAAGATTTAAATATCTCGTCGTCGTAGTGGATTATTTTACTAAGTGGGTAGAAGCTGAGCCTCTTGTCGACATGACGTACGAGAAGGTGTATCAATTTATCTGGAAAAATGTCATCTGTAGATATGGACTTCCCCATGCATTTATTACCGACCATAGAACACAATTTGACAACGAGGAGTTCGCTGCCTATTGTCATCAGTCAAATATCTTGAAGATCCACTCAGCACCAGGCCATCCCCAAAGCAATGGACAAACTGAAGTAACAAACAGAACGCTATTGAATGGCTTGAAGAAAAGACTGAATGACGCGAAAGAAAATTGGATCGATGAGCTACAATCAGTACTATGGGCTTACCGAACTACTCTACGAGCAGAAATAGGGGAATCTCCATATATACTGGCATTTGGAAGCGAAGTCGGTATACCTGCCGAGTTGGGTCTTCCGACACACAGAGTACTGAATTTCAATTCCCCTGTCAGCGACTTAATAAGAAGATTAGATTTAGACATGCTCGAGGAAGTTAGAGAAGAAGCAGCCATCAGGAATGCTGCTTACCAATAACGAACAGCTTTATTCTACAACAAGAGGGTAAAGAAGTGCGACTTGAAAGAAGGAGACTATGTGCTAAAGAAGGTAATTCAAAAGCACAACAAATTGGAAGCAAACTGGCATGGACCTTATCGAGTTATAGAAGTTGTTCGACTAGGAACCTACAGAATAGCAATTTTAGAAGGGCAGGAGTTTAAGAATGCATGGAATGCAGAACACTTGCGCAAGTATTATCAATGATGTAAACTCTCAAACATTTTCGTTAATATGAATAAAATGACAATATTCTGCCCAGTTCTCTCCTTTTGTTGGAAATTTTTTGCGGAATACTCGTGTTACGCATTCAGTAAAAGTACTACTCAGACTACTCAGAAATCCATTCCCGAAAACGCCAACTAAGGTTGGTCGGGAAGTAAATCTATTCCTAAAAATGCCAACTAAGGTTGGTTAGGAAGTAAATCTATTCCTAAAAATGCCAACTAAGGCTGGTTAGAAAGTAAATCTATTCCCGAAAACGCCAACTAAGGTTGGTCGGGAAGTAAATATATTCCCAAAAATGCCAACTAAGGTTGGTCGGGAAGTAAATATATTCCCGAAAATGCCAACTAAGGTTGGTCGGGAAGTAAATTTATTCCTAAAAATGCCAACTAAGGTTGGTTAGGAAGTAAATCTATTCTTAAATTGCCAACTAAGGTTGGTTAGGAAGTAAATCTATTCCCAAAAATGCCAACTAAAGGTTAACTATAGTTGGTCAGAAGCATTTTAAAATATGAGTATGTGAAAATGATCAATAAGTTGGTCGAGAAACAAAGTATCATCAATTTTGGTTAGTCGTCAAATGATTGCCACAAATTCAAGATAGTCGATAATAAGTTTTAACAAACTCCAGTTGATCGACAAATAACACAATGTTGTTATCTTTTTAACAGATATACATGCACAGATGTAAAGTGTTTTATGATTACAAGACAATGGCAGTCAAGATTTGCAAATAAAATTATTTCATTAAATGTAGAACAAAATACATCAAGAATGAAATACAAATTTATTACATCAAGATTCATATTCTATTGGTTTCTTCCCCTCTGATTTTGAAACAGGTTCCTCGCCAGCAGGTGGATCATTCAAAGCATAAGGGGAATTTATGAAGTTAAGATCTTTAAGCATCCTGATGTTCATCACAGATGGTCGATCGAGTAGGTGCTCGGGACGAGATATCTCAACATTGGAATGGAGATTGTAATCGCCAAGGTATTTGGAAATCAAACACCGAGGGATGGCCCGAGCAGGGATCCAACTCATGTCAAGCTTGAATGGTGGCACTGGTAGGTCGAGCAGCCCAAGATTATGGTAATCCCACAGGTAATGACCATGTTCCAGTTGCAGTACACCTAAGGCATTCAACCATCCCTGTTTGTAACCCTCATTATTTGCATTTTGGATACGATCATCCAAATGGTAGAGAGCCTCATTGTAGCTAGCCATCCAGAATTCTCTGGGCTGCTTGTGGAATTGATATGTCAATATTTCCAGTTGATCATGGAGATTTTTTATAAAGAGTTCTTTATTCTCCAAGGCAGACTTCTGCGCAGAAAGCTGCTCGTCCAGATTCCTGATCTTCTTAGACATTTCAACCAATGCCTGGTTCTTTGCCATCAGTTGGAAGGCCTGGTTCTCCAGAGAAGATTGAGTTATCTGTTCCTCGACAGTAATCCGAGCAGCTCTTGCTCGTCCCCGAGGAGCTCTTGCTCGTCCCCGAGTAGATGTAGAAGGGCCAGCTCTCTTCAAGGTTTCTAATTCATCCCTCAGGTTGGCATTTTCGACCTCCAAGAAAGAGAATCCCTCGTCGTTCACAGGGACCAAAGCGTTTGAGGTGGAAGCTGCAGACTTTAGCTGAGACACCTCTCTTTGCAGGTCATTGTTTTTCTGCTCTAATAACTCAGCTATCTGTCTGTGCTCTTCGACCTCAGCCTTCAAAGTTCTCTCCCTCACATCGTAAGCAGCAAACAGTTTATCGTATCCCTTATCAGTAATGAGTTGCTGATACTTCTTCTCGTATCCTTCGTGCAAAAGAGATGTAGATTCCTTATATTATTGTTGAAGTTCTTCAAGAGTGCCCTGGAGATCTTCAATCATATCATAGTATGCTACGTTGTTAGCCACTGCACGGTCAAGCAGGCACTTCAAATACTGATAGGCTTCAATTGCTTGCTCTGAAGCACCTTGATCGAGGATGTCAATGATTTCATCTGCACTCATGTCTGAATGACCAGCTTTGAAATACTCATTGCATTGCCTTAACAGTTTTGTATCGTGAGCAGATAATAAGTCCATCCTGGCCAGAAACTAGTAAAGGAAGAAAAAGCAAGAATCAATAAGAGTACAAACAGAGCATGAAGAAGAGAAACAACAGTATGAATAGGCGAAACTTCAAATTTTATTACATCATAAAGGAGAAGTACAAAGTTCAGAGTTACATTTGACAAAGAAAAATAAAATAGAGAGAAATCTGAACAACTCTACACCTTTTCCTTGTCTCCCAAAACTTTCTCGGGAGGCTGGGACGAGGAGTTAGGTTGCTCGGATGGAACAGAGGATTTCTCGGATGAAGTAACGGGTAGTTGAAGTTCCTCGCCAGTGGGCTGGATAGCTGGGGGATGAGAAATTTAATCTCCCATCACCATGGAAGATTCCTCAGAGGCAGCTTCGTCCTCTTTTTCTTCTTCAGGAGTTGGAGGGGGGCCCGGGATGTGTCGCTGAAATAGTTCAGAATTTTCATCAACTTTCATCTCTTGCACAGCACCCATCCATCTCTAAAGTATTTGAGGTTGCCATATTCCACTTGCGATATCATGGCAGCCAAACCTTTATTCCACCCTTTATCCCAGCCGGCGCTGAAGGATTTTTTGACAGCCAATTTCCTTTTTGTCTTCTCTAAGGAAAGCTTCTCGGAAAGAAGATCATCAGTAGCCTTTAATTTATTCTCAACTTCCTCCTTCTGAAGACTTACTTCCCGAAGTTGACCCAACTCCTCCTCAGCAGTCTTGAGCTTATTTTCAAGCTCCCCAGCATTTTTGAGCTTCCCTTCGAGCTATTTATTCTTCTCCTTCAAATCATTTATTTTTTTCTCCAATCCCTTGGAGACCTCAATAACCTGAGCCTTCTCCTGCTCGGTCGAAGTGAGCCTCTTCTCCCAAATTACCTTGTCATCAGCATAATTCTGACGATAATCCTTCAGGGATTGCGTCAGACCTACCAAGGCTTCCTCTACACCAGATGAGGATCTTGAAGCTTTAATAGCTTTATCTTTCTTCAGAATTGTATTAAAATAGGTCACCAACTGGGAAAATAAAAGCAAGTCAGTGCACAGATACAAAAAGGAAAGAATGAAAATTTAAGACTATAGGACTTACAGAAGCAATATGACGAGATGCTAATGTGGTAACCATGTCCCGAGAAAGGTTTTCTTCAATACCTTAGATCTCGGGAATGATACAAGTCTTCACCGAGTTCATAGCAAAGCTCGGGGCAACAAAAGTGGGAACACCACTAGTCGGGGGCTGAGAGATGGATTCAGCCAAATTGATAGAGGAGCTTTTCTTCAGCCTCCTCAGAGGAGCATCAACGTTCTCGACTAACAATGTAGTCTTAGTCGGAGAAATGACAATCACCTCACTTGGAGCAACAGCCTTACTCGGGGTCACTGGGGGCTTCTCGACAACCTTCACAGGAGCAGCCGAAGGAGGTGCATCAATTTTCTTTGTCCCATCTCCTGGGACATCAAGCTTACTTTTCTTTGCCTCTCCAGCACCAGAGGCAAATTTCTCAAAAAGGGTAGGAGGTCTTCTTTTTTTCATCCTTTCACTCAAGGGAATATATGACTCAGGTGAAGAACTTGTAGAGGCTGGTATTGGTTCTGCGTCGCTTATCACCGGATGAGCAGTAAAAGAGGAGGTGTAACTCTTGTACTGCAGCAAATATGAAGCTGACCTAATATGCTCGTCGGCAACAGTCTGATGCAAACTCCAGATAAGTTTTAAATGCCTTATGCTAACGTCTGTCTCTTTTAGAGATTTTCTTTTGCTGTCAACTGCAAATAAATCAAAATTAAAATATTAGTGACACATTTTATCAAACACAAAGGAAGCATAATTTTAAAAATAAAATAAAAACAACCTATCCCATTGTCATAGGGAGGACATTTGGGACCCTGGTAAACATCGGCTCCGGTTAATGGAGGGTGTTGCCAATTTTTCATAACGACCCCGTGCTCAAAGTAGTCCCTATTGGCATCTGGGAGATTGACCACTAAAGCTCTATTTAAAAACCTAGTTTTTAAATAAAAAGTATTATCACCCACAGCCCATCTATAACAAAACATAATCTCAGGAATTCCTATACGAGTTCCATGAATTTGATTTAATCTATAAACTCCGTTAACTATTCTCCATGTATTGGGGGCTATTCTTGCAGGAACCACGTCAAAGTATTGATAGAATTCCAGACATAAAGGGTTTGGAGGAAAAGAAAAGCCACATTCAGCGACAAATAGACTGGGGAACCAATGTCCCTCAGCCAAACGAAAATAGTCTGAAGGCTCAGAAAGCTCTTCCAAAATAACCCATGAGGGAATAGAGAAATGAGAGCGAATCTTATCAATCGATTCTACAGGATAAACCATGATGAAAGAAGGAAATCAAAGAGAAAGAAGAAAATCTTACAAGAAAGGGATGAGTCTGTTGACAACAAATGATGAAAGAGATGAACGCACGGGAGAGAGAAATAATGGAAAACTCAAAGAGATAAGAATGAAAAAGTAGAAGACAATGGGATTTTCTGCAACGTTTAAATACTTTGCCTTGGGAATGGGTAAAGATAATGATTGCAAAAAGATACGGTTACGTTACCGGCGGCTAAAAAGGCAAAAAAGGGCGCGGGAATCGAAGCGGTCATAAAAATTCAAAAAGTCTGATTCTACGAATTTGGAAGGAGAAATAAATACAAAGGAAAATAATCCTAAATTTCAGGATGATCATTTAAAACCGCCATATTTCAAGAAAGAATGTTCCACACTCCTCAAATTTTGAACTATGAAACATTGGGGGCTTCTGTTGCTACCAAATTTAGTCTGCTGACATGGATCAATTGAGTGAAGACACGTGGCAATCTGCGTAGCAATAAAAAATACTTCCGAGCAACACTTTAACCCAATCAGATACTCCGAGCAATAGATGCTCTCCGAGGAATCATACTGCAACGAGGAACTCTGCTTCCCCGATCAACCCAGACGCTCCGACCAACAAGAGTTCTTCGAGGAACTTTAATACACCGAGCAACTTATGAGTACTGAGCTACTTAGGCGGTCCGAGCTGCACCTCGAACAGAGCATTAATAGCAGGATAACCAACAGATTAACTGCGCATTAAATGCTTATTATTATCATACATATGTATACGCCTAATAGACAGCTATGTATTACCCTTTCACATGTACAGCCTGAGGGCTATAAATACATTGTATAATCCTCATTGGAAGGGGACCGAAATTTCTTGATAAAACTTGTAATCAATAATTTCCAAACAGTCAGCAATAACAGAAACAGTGGACGTAGGCTATTCTTATAAGGCTGAACCACTTTAAAATTTATTTATCTCATTTTATTTTATCTGTGATTAAATAATTAGATATAATCTAATTTTTTACATCAATAATACTCTTGAACTTCTTTACCAAGATAGAAATGACACGGGTCATTTATCTCTCTGTGCCTAAGGTAGGGTTGGATTTCTTTGGAAGGAAATGGAGGTGGTCCCTCGGCTACTGGATGCGTGGCCTCTCTTGTTACTGGAGTGATGAGATTGATGATGAGATCCTCAGGGATCCTGATCATGATGTCTTAGATGAAGGCCAACAGCTGCTGCTACATCTATTATTTGTTGGCCACAAGGGACCTGAGAGCCGTCACCACATCATCTATTTCTAACTGTTGTGGTGGTTGGCTAGAGCTGGCCTTGGCATTTGACAATGAATCAGTGGCCATCTTCAGCTGAACAAAACCAATCAATAAAAAAAGGTTAAGAAGAAAAAAAACCATAAACATAACTCAAGATCTTTTAATGGGGATTCAGCCCCAACAGTGGTGGAGCTAGATCACCACCAGAGATCAGAAACTAAAGGTTCAAGCTGAGATGAGGAAGAAAATACAATCTCTTCCCATAAATGGTGCCAAAATGGTGATGTGATGAATCATCCTTTAGGATTTAACTTATTTTATAATTTGCTTAAATATGGAGGAGATAATAACATATGTAAAATGACATAAATGATGAGAGAAATTACATGAACACGAGCATATAAGTGGTTCGGCCTTGGCCAATATCCATTGTGAAAAATTTAGGAGTGACTTCACTATAATAAAGGGAAAAATCCCATGAAAGGTGTATACAAGCTTCTCTCTCTCTACCAATTCACAATATAACAGTAGGATTTATGACTTTTGATCTCTGGAGAAGGAGACACAAAAAGATTTGGGGGTTTGCAATGCCACCCCCTCCCCCCAAGCATGCACTCCATGTGTGAATATAAGATGAGACAATGAGTGTGTGACATCTGTAGAGAATGATCTAGAAGTCGTGATGGAGAATATTTTCCCCACGTGTTGGTTGATTTTCCCTAATAATTTTAGTTGGATATGTCAATAATACCCTTGTCATGATTTCTATACATGCACAAGATGTTCGAGGTAGAGTGTCTTGGCTAGTCGAGACTACTGGAGTTTTATTCCTTTGTGACTAAGCCGAGATAAGACTAGATGGCTTCCTTGGACCGATATGGGTGGTTCTACTGAATTAGACTTCTGGCACTATCTGAGGTCGACACTGATAATGAACGAGATGAGTTGTCGTTCACTGAGGCAAATTCCCCGACTGTCATCTGGAGTGGTCTCTTAGGCCGAGACTGTTTGAGACAAAAATTTAGGTGAGGGCTTGTAGAAGATGATGACTCTATTTTAAGGCATGTTCGGAGGAAGACTCTTCCATGGTAGGTCTTTGGGATGATACTAGACTTACGTATATCACTTAGTGGAAGAAAATAAGTGGTAAGGAATAATTCAAGTGAAGAAACAACAAGTGTTAAAATAGTGACAACGAATAAATTATAGATATTCGAAGAATATATTACGGATATTCACTATTAATACAACAATCTATCATTGCCTATATGTATTCTAAATGTAGTTAGTCTTAGAATATAGAATTAAATTAATTTGGGAAGGAAATTCTTAATATGAGAAGAGAATCAAACATGTTTATACAACATTACAAAATCACATACATTTTATATGTATTTGACAAAAGAAATTTATTGAAGAGCAATATTATTCAAGCAAAATTTTTGGAAACAATTTGAAGAAATGTACCTATATTTTATGGAATTACTAATTAGTTATAAATACCCTAGTTTCATATTTGTGAATTTTCAAATCTACTTTGTAGATATAATAATATGGCAATTCATGGTGAGCCCAATCGAAGGCAATTTTATCTCTAAGATATTTGATAGAACCCTCTTTATATTTCTTAGCCTAAAAAATGAAAAAAAATCAAATACATATATATATGCACGTAGCGAAATGTTTTAGAAAAACTAAATAACACGAATCTCGAAAAGTAAAAAAGTAAACAGACTCCCTCAACCAAATGGGGTTCTCTTATTTCTTATCTTTTGTATCTATTTAGATTGAGATTCATTTCTTTATACCCTTTCATATTTTACTACTCACACCTATAGTTGATGTACCCTCATTTTGTCTCATCTTTACTCCTCCACGAAGAATTAGTTTTTCCTTTTGGCCAAGGTGGGGGATAAATGGACAAAGAGGATTGAACCACTAATAATCTATCTTAGCTTTGAATTTTCTAAATAAGGATAGTGATAGTATATTGATCTTAATATATAAGTGTAGATGAGAGGGAGTCAGTGAAGATGATTTGATGGAGTAAAGAGGAGATGTTACGGAGAACATATAGAATAGAGAATAAAAAAGAAAAGAAAATTTAAATGGTAATAGAAAGCAATGACACGTGGCGTAATATCGTGTGCAGCTTTGGTTTAACATTAACCCTGAAACTCCATCTTATATATTACTAGGTGTAAACCCACGTGATACGTAAGCTAGGAAATTCCTCCCTCGTCGTAACATCGGTTCTCAAAGGCCTAGAAAACAAACCTCATATATTATGTAAACACGAATATTGTTCGAATTAAAAAAGAAAACAAACATTGATTGATGAGTAAATTACACCTAGTCCCTCAACTATCTCTGGTTGATGGTCACCCCATGAAAAAATATTCGATAAACTCATCATCTTAACTAATAACCCGTTACAATAAAGCTCAGAAACCAGATTCCTTACATTTTAGGGGTAAATGGATAAAAATATCCCTCAAAATGAATTTTAAAACTAAAAAACAAAATCAAATTTTAAAACCCTCAAAACTCAAATTTTAAAACTCAAAAATAAAACCAAATTTTAAACATACAAACATCACCAAATCCTTTTCTCCTGAACAATAGCTAAACCAAATTAGTTGGTTGGTTGCAAAAATGGTGTTGATTGCTTGCAAAAATTTATTGGTAACTAGTGGGTGATGAATGTGCTCGTGGTGGTTTATCTAGTGGTGTTATAAGGAATATGATTGGGCAGTGGGGTGGTGAGGAATGTTGGTCGAATGGGTTTCAAGTGGGGTATCGGGTGGAGGTAAGAGGAGGGGATAGTCTGAGGTGGGGGCTATGGGACCATCGGTAGTTGCTTGTTAGGTGGTGGTGGGAGGTGGGAGCTATAGGGATTTGTGGTGAGTGTGTGATTTGTCGAGAAAGAGAGAGGGGTTCACTGATTTTGGTTTTTGGTTTGAGTTTTTAATATATATATATATATATATATATTGGCTTGGGTCTTTTCATCGTTTTTTCGGGGGGAGGGGGGGGGTAAGGGGCTATTAGTGGTATTTTATCCATTTATCCCTTGAAATGTAGGGAACTCGAGTTCCGAGCTTAATTGTAATGAGGCATTAGTTAAGGGAGTCAGTTTGTTAGGTATTTTTTTAGGAGGGTGACCCATAAACCTCAGTTAGTTGAGGGGGAATAGGTGTAATTTACCTTTGATTGTATTATATCCATTTGTAATTTCATCAAAATAACTTACAATGCTTAAAAAAGAACACAAATGGAAATGCTTCTTAATTGGATTTTAAATTTCATACATTGAAATTGATATATATATATATATATATATATATATATATATATATATATATATATATATATAGAGAGAGAGAGAGAGAGAGAGAGAGAGAGAGAGAATAATTAAAAAATATTGAAACTCAATAATAACACAAACAACAACTTATATGTCTAAATCACATAGCACTAACGAATTAACCAAAATAATAACATATGGAAACAAAAATAAAAGAAACTTGAGAAGGCAACGCCTCACGGCGACATGCCGTACGTCACCTGCAGACAAACATGCATTATGAAAATAAAAATCAAATTAACTTGAGAGATCGCCTCTCTAACAGTGAAATCTACACTGTAACACAAAAAAATTATTGTTTATTTTTAAAGAATTTAAACATTATATGGGCAAAATAGGAGGAAGCAACTGATATAACATGGAATGCAATGCTTTTGTATTTTCACTATGTTTTACTTTGGTTGGTCGGTATGAAAATGTTATTTCTAAAACAAAATTATATAAATGATACTATAATAGTTCAACATTATAAATTAGTTTAATGGAGTATGTAAATATTTAAACCTCAAATTACAAAACATGATAAGAATCAGTAAAAAAACGTAGATGTAGCAGGAAAAGTCATTTTTATTATATATTCATGGAAATTGATAAAAGAAAAACTATTGGATTACAAATTTTATAACAATTTTCATTGTTTTGTAACTTATCTTTACGCCAACAAATTAGTAACCTAACTTTAGGTCTTAACCAAATTAATACCAATTATGATTAGGAAAAATATATGTTATATACCATATGAAAAGGTTGGGGAAACTAAAAATGAAAAGAAATAGCACATTGGGTACAATGAAAAAGATAATATCATTATTTCTAGGTCCTTAAGCAATATATCTCAAGTAAAAAATAAAATCGTAATCATGTTCCATAATTGCTTTGAAGTTTTGTACCCTTAATCCGTGCATAATATTTCAATATACATGGGACAAAATATTTGGATAAAAACTTGGTAGTGATAACATTATTTTAATAAAAATAATTAAGATAACACAAATAAATGGTATGACCTTGAACTAACAACAAATACTCAGATTTGTTTAGAAGACTAATTATTAACGTTTCCATTCACAAAAATGACATTTACTGTCAACATTAAAGCAAAATAGAAAAAAAATAACTCCAAAGAGATATTTGAAACAAAAAATATGGCTTCACTATATTGATGTCAAACATGTCAATCCGGCAGATTGTTGAAAAATGTCAGGGAGGCGTTGAACTTAACTCCTCTTTGGCAACCTATTAGGATAATGTATTAGGATTTTGGTGTCCATAAAAGTGGAAATTATAATATATCAAGAATTTGGCCATGGCAATTAACCCCAAAGAATTATATAGTATGTTATGTGCATTTACCAATTATAATATTGCTATAAATAAATGTTGTAATTAAAATGTGAGAAAATAAACTTGGTTTTTGAATAGTGAAAATAAACTTAAATAATTTTGTGGCCATCCCGGGGGGCCTCCCCATTTTCTTTCTCCTTTATAGGGGTTCCCTTCGGCATGGGTGTGGGATTGCACACTTTCTCGGGGTGCTCGGACGTCATGAATGTGGGATAATGTGTAGAGATAGAGTCGTCAGCATATTTTGTACAAAACATGCAAAACAAATGTTGTCTCCTCGACAGAATGTCATAAAGGACAATACTGATGCTTGCAAAACCAAATAGTTCAAAGGTTCGGGAACTAAGTTACGAAATGGGAAGGTGTTAGGCACCCATCCCGCCCATTCGGTCTCTCATGAACATGTCTTAATATTCTCCTCTTGGACTCACTGAAGTGTGTGCTTATGTGCATAATTTAGATGAAGAATGGAATCGATCAACTCGCGTTATGGAAAAGGACAAAGTGAATTAATTTTTAGGAGTGTTCCCAAAAATATTAATTCAAAATTATAGTATGAGTGCTCGTCGGATCACAAGTCGTTATAGAAGAACAAATGTATATATCGAACAAAACATAAGCATGCAAGAAAATGACATCATAAAGAATATATATATATATATATATATATATATATATATATATTCCCAAAAATATTAATTCAAAATATAGTATGAGTGCTCGTCGGATCACAAGTCATTATAGAAGAACAAATGTATATATCAAACAAAACATAAGCATGCAAGAAAATGACATCATAAAGAATATATATATATATATATATATATATATATATATATAATAGGAAGGAAACATATAAACATTCATAACTGAGGATTCGAATCTCAGGATTGACCCAAGACGCCTACATAGCCCATGGTGCATCAAAGTCCATGTAGTTAGAATATAAAATATGGTGGGGTTTAATCCATAAATCCAAATGGGGGATTTATTTTATGCATGAGTGTGGAGAAAAACGTGCTTTAAGAGTGAGAATGTGTAATGAGAATCCCTCCTTTGGAATTTATAAATAAACCCTCTTTTTCTTGTTTTGGATTTTTTTTATGAAAATAGAGTATATGCAACTATTACTAATAAAGCTTTGAGATTAATATATGCGATGTAATGAAATTAAGTGCTAAATTATAAATAAAACAACTAATGCTAAAATAAGAGAATTTTTAGAAAATGATGGAGAATTGGACCTCCTTATGAATAATTAATGTTGATCTTGAGTATTGATGCGCTGAACTTACAATGGGATGAAAGTTGTATGAAGAGATGTGGGAGAATTTACTAAACGAAGTATGAAAATAATGGAATGGAATGTGGAAAATCGTCTTTTTAGGAAGGTAACAACTCTAAATTCGAGAGAATGTTCTCTGAATTGCTGAGAGGGATGTTCAAGGGTTCCTTTCAAAGTGAGGTCGTGGATTTTATTTATTGGGCTAAGGTGGGTGTCGATTGGCATGGTTCGAGACCTTCCTATCGGCTTAGAACCCCAGGCACACTGCCGATAGGTAGGATCCTGAGGGTGCCATTCGACAATCTGGGACAGTTTTTTTGAAAAATGATAGTAAACGTAAAATGTAAGTCAGAATCATGAATGGGGTGGACTATTAGAAAGGTTATTCAGATACCTTTAAAAATCCATTGAGCCACTCACCGGGTCCAGGAGTTAATCGAGATCAAACAGGGCTCGAAAGCGCCCTTTGGTCATTGGATAAGAAGTTTTCCGGGGAAAATGAATCGATAGTTGGAACCATAAGGATGATTTATGCATGGGATGGACCATTGGAAAGAGCATTCGGAGCCCTTCGAAAATTCATCCAGCTTCGTTCGGTTCGAATAGTTGACCGAAGCCAAACGGGCCCAGAAGCACTCAGTTCCCTTCAAAGTAAAAATGGTCATTCATACGTATCTTAAGTCTCATGGGTGGAATTGTTAGAAAGGGTATTCGGATATCATTGAATATTCATTGAGCTTCGCTCAAGCTGAAGAGTTGATCGAAGTCAAACGGGGCCCGGGAACGCCTCTAGATCAATTTTCGAGGTAAAATGGATCATTCATCCATACTACAAGGTTGATTTATCTACAGGGAAGACCATTGGAAAGTCTATTTAGTTACCTTCTAAAATTCATTGAGCTTCCACTTAGGTGAGAAAGTTGATCGAAGTCAAACGAGGCTCAGGAGCACTCGATGGCCTCTAGATTAGTTTTTTATAGTGAAACAGATCGTTCGTCCGAATCCTAAGGCTGATTCGTGCATGGGGCAGACCTTATAAAGGGGATCCAGATCCCATAAAATATTCATTGAGCTTCCACTCAGACGTGAAAGTTAACCAGAGTCAAACAGGGCTCAAAAGAGTTTGGGGGCCTCTAGATCAGTTTCTGATAGTAAAATGGACTGTTCGTCTAAACTGTAAGGCTAATTTACCCATAGGTCAGACCATTGGAAAGGGTATTCAGATCCTTTCGAAGATTAATTGAGCTTATGCTCAGAAGAGAAAGTTGACCAAAGTCAAACGGGGCTTGGGAGCACCCGGTGTCCTCCAGATCGGTAGTTAGAGTATGACCTAGGGTTTGTTGTGAGCGAATGAGTGTAAGGGACCTAAGGAGGTGCTTAGGGGGGTTTTAGTATGAGGTTTCTATAGATATACCCTCAAAGGGAAATCTTAGAATAAGTGAAGGTCGTCGAATGATAGACACCACATCGACGTCGGGGAAGAGAATTTTAAGTCAATTCTGTGGACCTAGAGGATGACGTTGATTGATTCAGAGGGTCGAGGTCAATTTTAAGGACCTGAGGAGATGAGTATGACCGATTTTACAAGTCGAGGTCAATTCTGAGGATGTAAGGAGACGAGAATAATTGATTTAGTGGATTGAGGTTAATGTTGAGGCTTAAGGATACGAAGATGTGTTAAAATTGGTTCTGAGAGGCTAAGGAGACCAATTTAGCTGGTTGAGGTTAATTCTGAGGACCTAAAGAGACGAATATGAACAAATCATTGGGTTGGGGTCAATTATAAAGTTGTACTGGGAATGACCAATTTTGAGGGCCTAAAGTTGTGACGATCAATTCTGAGGGTCGATGTCAATTTTGAGGACCATAAGTTATGATGACCAATTCTGTAGGCCAAGGTCAATTATGAGTACCTAAAGTTGGGACGACCAATTCTGTGGGTCGAGGTCAATTTTGAGGACCTTAAGTTGTGACGATCAATTCTGAGGTCCGAGGATAATTCTGAGGACCTTAAGTTGTGACGATCAATTCTGAGGGTCGAGGTCAATTCTGAGGATCTAAAGTTATGACGACCAATTCTGAGGGCCGATGTCAATTCTGAGGACCTTAAGTTGGGATGACTAATTCTAAGGGTCAAGTTCAATTCTGAGGAACTTAATTTGTGATGACTAATTCTATGGACCGGGGTTAATTCTTAAGACCTAAAGTTGGGACGACCAATTCTGAGGGTTGAGGTTAATTCGGAGGACCTAAAGTTATGATGACCAATTCTGAGGTCCGAGGTCAATTCTGAGGACCTTAATTTGTTTTGACCAACTCTGAGGGTTGAGGTCAATCCTGAGGACCTTAAGTTGTGATGACTAATTCTAAGGATCGAGGTCAATTCTGAGGACCTTAAGTTACGATGACCAATTCTGAGGGCTGAGGTCAATTCTGAGGAGCTTAAGTTGGGATAACCAATTCTGAGGGCCGAGGTTAATTTTGAAGACCTTGAGTTATGACAACCAATTCTGAGGGTTGAGGTTAATTTTGAGAACCTTAAGTTAGGGCGACCAATTCTGAGGGCCGAGGTCAATTCTGTGGACCTTAAGTTGCAATGAGCAATTCTAAGAGCCGAGGTCAATTATGAGGACCTAAAGTTGTAGTGCAGGGAATAGCTCTCCTGGGGAAATTTAAATTACTTTAGGGGTGCAGGTGCACTTGTGTTTCTGATGGGGATTGTGTTGTCTTAAAACTCCACTGCAGAATGTTTAGTTTTGAGGTTCTGGCTAGAGAATTATAGTGATCTTGGATACGGGTGTATCACTGCTTCTGTTGTGGATTATGCTGGGGATAAGAGTGTAAGATTAACCCAGTTGGGTTTTTTAAGAGTTTATAAGGGGCTTAGTTATCCAAAATGCTATTCTGAAGGGAAAATATTTTTCAAGGATTTTTTTTATTTTCATGAGCAATTTCTGAATTTTTCTGGAATTTTTTGGTATTTTCTTGTACAATATCTTAGGGGATTGCCGATAGGCAGGCTTGAGGGGGTGCCAAACTGCAATGGAACGGACTCCTGGGGTTCATTGGGAAGAGGAAAAGGCAGTTGCCGATCGTTATGCATTGGGGGCTACCGATCGACAGGCCCTTTAACCTTCTATAAAGGCGGTGATCCCTCCCCGTTTTTCACACCCTCAAGTATTTGAATCTTCTACCTTCTCTATCTAAAAAACCATTCTCAAGTAATTTCTGCTTCAAGACTTAAAATGGATGGATCTTCAAGTGAGTTGTGCAACAACGAATGGTTGGTTGTTAATGACTGGGTCGGCCTGGAGTGGAAATTTAGGGTTCCCTTTACATTAGCTAATAAGAATGCTTTTGATTTGTTTGAGCCTGTTGCTGATGAGCGTAACTTGCTTCGCGAGCCCGCATATCATCGTTCGTCCAGGGTAAAGAACCCTAGTGGTTATGTAAGTATGGTGATATTTCATATTCTAATTGATTTTTCCCTTTGTTCCTAACGCTTATTGAAGGGTTTTTCTTCTGTTTTCTTACAGACTGACATAGCTTCTTCGAGTAATCAGTCCCATGGACGATTGGATTAAAGGAGATTTGAAAGAAGCTTCCTTTTGTTATGCGTTGAATGGTATCATACATCGGGTTTGGTCCGTTGGCGCAGGCTTTGGATGAGACACCGTGCTCTACTGCGGTGTTATACGTTCTTGGGGAGAGGTGGTGGGATAGTACCCATATATTCCATCTTGGATTTGGGGAGATGAATGTTACTCCCATTGACGCCTAGCAGCTGTTGGGTTTAGATTTCGAGGGGTTACAGATAGTGGTGGACCTCACTTTAATGGTGACACTGGAGGAGGTGCAGGTGGCTTTGGGAGACGTGGGTAGAATCATATTGGGGGATTATATTCGGACTTCTATTTTGAGGGAGACTTTTGAGGAGGATGCTAGATGTGACTGACGGGTGGCAGGTGAGACATACGACCCGTCTTGTAGGGATGAAATAATGAGTGCTCTGATACCAATTTGAAAAGTCATTGTGAATGCGCTGATGTCACTTAGAGAGAGTGGAAGGAACATATACCACTTTGAGAATGCGGAAATAAATATGCCCGATAAAAATTCCAATTTGAGACGCAATTAATTATCTTTTTATCGTAAACATACATGATAATTAGTCCAAGCATTCAAGAAAGGCAAAGTTTCGAGAAAAACCCCATTTCAAGTAAAACCTTTTATTTACTTTAGAATCTACAAGACAGTCGACTTACAGACTACTTAATAACCTTCACAAGTATCATGTGATAATATTTGCAAATATCTAGTGAACAACTATGATCCTCGCAAGAAATACAAGACTGTAGTCCTCCTTCAGACTGAGCCTTTGTCTTCAGTAGTGAGTTGCCTCAGGTATCACAAGTCAGCCATGGAGAAGCCTTATCCACAAAGGTGTATGAAAGAATATAAACTTTCTAGGGTTTTAACAAATTCACAAAACTAAATATTCATGATGTTTATTTGTGAATTAAACAGTGTTTTTGCAACACAAAAAGTGAAGAACTTTCGCAAAAATTATGCAGAAACGAATCTAGCAAAAGTCTTATGTTAGAGGAAAATACCCTGAATTTATAAATTCCAAAATACTTGATGGATGGTTCACAATAAATTCTAAATTAAAATTTCTTTCAAATTTAGCAATTAAAGTTCTCAAATTTTAATTTCCCCAAAATTAAAATTAAGCCAAACAACTAAAACAAATATTTGAATTTTTTCTTTTAATCTCAATTAAACAACATTAATTCAATTCAAGTTAAAATTATGCTAAACAACCTAAAGCATGTATTTTTTAAACTAAAATTACCCAAAATTAAACTAGCACCATTTTAAATTATTTTTTGTTTAAACCAATTTTATCTTGATTAAACATAAGCATACATCCAAGTGATTTTGCAAGATAAAAATAAACACAAGCACACTACGCCGCGATGTACGAGGAAAACCCACAACGGAAAAAACCTCGGACGGCCTTGCCTGAAAGTCCACTAAGTATGGTATGTTTACAAATACAAGACAAAAGACTTACAACACATGACATGACTCCGTCCAAGTCTCGAAGCTTCTTCTTACATCAACCTCCACCTAGTTGACAACTATAGACTCCACCGTAGTCTCAAAATCCACCGATGAGGCTCGGTCGCCGTCAATCCACACACGGTGCCTTTCACCGTATGAGCATGCCACGGCAAAAAACAATCTTCTTTTGGGGTAGAGAATAAATCCAAACTATCTCCTTTAATGGGTAGAGAAAAAACCCAAACTATCTCCTTTTATGGGTAGAGAAGAACCCGGTGCCAAACAATCTCCAAGCAAGATATATATATATATATATATATTGAAGAAAACATATGGGTGTATATTTGTGTCTTGAACAAATTAATTCATGAAAGTTACAGAACACAAAAAGGAACTTTTGGATAAACAATTTTTCTCTCTACCACTTAGAAAATCTCACAAAAGTTACATTGAAAAATGTTCTTCCCGCACTAAGTAAAGCCGCTAAAAGGAGTGGGGAAGGGTGGTCAAAAGAAAAACTGTCAAAATTTCAATTTTCCGCACAGGTTGTTCGAACGACATTTTCAGGTCGTTCGAATGACACTGTTTGAACGAGAATTCAGACATAAAACAAGCCAAAAATTCATGGGGAAAAATCTTGTTTGAACGAAGTGGTTTGAACAAACTTCGAACGAAAAATAGAGAGTTGGAGCACAAAGTCATTTGAACCTCGTTAGTAGTTCGTTCGAACGGATTGGGAGTCTCATTTGAACGAGATCCCAGTTTCGTTCAAACGACATTGCAAAAAATTCAGTTTCTTCATTTTATGCCCAAAACTTTTATACAAAGTACTAAAATGGTTTTCTGAGAAAAAATAAAATCGTTAAAAATGTTTTATTAAAAATACACCAAAAATAAAATATCTAAGGTCCTAAATATATATAATTGCATTCATACCTTTGAGACCTTGGATTGATGTAAAGTTGATGACGTAAAATATGGCACTTGAAACACGGCAATGATGAAACTTTAAATTCTTGGTCGTACGTCTTCAACGTTTCTAACGTCATAGGTTTGAGGTACAACACTTTATCCTATGACTCAAATAATTTTGTCCGGAGCTAAGCCAAAACTACATATGGACTCAATTGGAAATTTGTGTTCTTACAAATCTCTCCCTTTGGCTATTCAAGGAAAAAATTAAACCAAAAATCCTATGGGTCATCAAGCTCATCTAAAAAGACACAAACCCGCCTAAAAATATAAAAAAAATACATTTGCTTGACTCGACACATAGGATGAAACACTTTGCCGCTTTAAAAGGTTGTTGCTTAAGATGAAAATCTGCACACTTAAACACACCATTAAATGCATAGGTAATATCAAAAGATTAAATATAAATAAATTCTCCCTCTTTATCTAACATGGTCTACCTAAGAAGGTCTCGTAACCCTAAGTTAAATCTCCCTAAACTAAAGGTTTAGATTCCATTTCTCCCTCTTTTTGTTCAGGAATAGACAAAGGTTAAAGAATTATAAGATAACTTATTTCTCCCCAATTAACTCAAATACTCCCCCTAAATGAAACAAGGTATAGTAATAATGGAAAACAAGTATATCATGCAATGGTAAATATAGTGACAAGTATAGTAAAGCATATGGAAAATAAAGCAACTACTCTAACAAAAATTAATAAATACCAAATATGATGCGATAGCAAAAGGATACCAATTCGAATGAACTAATAGAAGCATGTGATATCGAACAAAAGTCGCAACAACATAGATATCTATTTGAACTAAAAGCATACATGGACTAGCTAGCAAGGTAAAGACTCAAAATATACCAAAAATATACACCAAATATATCAATAACGCACACGTACATATACATAGGTATAAACACCACAAAAGACACAAAATACATAAAGCTTTCCACACTCATATGGAATCAATGTGTCTAAATATCATATGGTAAACAAAAAGGAATGGGTGTGAACTAGTAACCAAAGAATTTAGACCCAATCACTTAAACAAGTTCATGGAGTTCTTATTTGATTGTAAAACTTTACCAACTAAGATTTAGCCTTATGTGACAAGAATAATGTTAACTCATAGAACAAACAATCACAATGCATATAAGCCTAGAATTTTGATGATTCTACAAACCAATAGAGACATGACAATAATTAGCATAACTAGGCTTCATTGTGCAAACCCGATGATATATACATCCAAACTTCTTCATAAATGATATTTCTTTTATTTTATTTTTTATGATCATATCAAACTAAACAACATTGGCCTTGGATTAATTTTTATTATGCCACATTATTTTTGTCATATTTCAATAGTAGCTATTCACGCAAAGTAAATTTTTCTTTCGCAACCCGATTCCATTGATAAACAAACTACATCGGATAAATATTTTTCTATCATTTTTTATATCCGGGCAATGGTTATTACATGCACAAATTTCCCATAGTCACAAAACATGTAGATGACAAAATCGATAGGAGAACATCTCACAAAGCTCAAATATACATGTGAAGTTAAAGTTCAAAGGAGCTCGTGCATGTGTGTGAGAAGGCGTATAAAAAGTGAATCCATTAAGCAAGCCAAACTTAAACTACTCCATGCAATCATGATAAAGAGCATTTTAAGGATTGAAAATCTTAACCAAAAGTTCTAGCCACATGGGAATGGAATGAAATAGGATTCAAACATAAGGATATGCCACATAAAATTTGTAAAACTAAAATACACATAAAAAATAAAAATCTTTTTGAGTTTTTCTTTTAATTTTAACCAAAACACAAAATATAACTCAAAAGACAAACAACTTTTTGTATTTTTTTTTAAATAAGACACAATAAATAATAAATTAAATACAAAAGACAGTCATAATTCTATCATAAGATATATGATGAAGTAAAGATTAGAAAATGACAAACAAACACACAACTAGCAAGAATATATCATGATGCACATAAGCTAGTGTATGTAAACAAAGCTTAACACATTCAACATTTAGATTTAGCAAGGGAGGTATTACGTGCAAACAAATGAGAATAAAAAATCATATCTTGTAAAGCCACTAAATCGGATCTCCTAACCCAAACAAGTGGAGTGTGACGCTCTCGGTATTTAGGAGTTTTGGTGACTTTACCATTGGACTTACAAGAACCCTTTTTAAGATCAAAACAAACCTTTCTAAGATGACCTTTTCGACCACAATGTGAACAAGTAAATACCCGATTAAATGTAGTACCTTAGGATTGACCTTTTAAAGTGTTCCTAAAAGATTATCTCAAACTAATGATTTTGGCTTTATTAGTTAAAACATTTTGAGTTTCGAAGCCAATACCACACAAGTCATTTTTAATTTGGATGGATCCAAGTATTTTATCCAATTTTTTGGACCTGCATTCCAAATCAAATTTTTTGAGTCTCTCAACTTTTCTTCCAACTTTAGAATACGTGACTCAAGAAAATACCTACTCTCTTCAAACCCAAGAAGATCTTTCTTCATAGCCTCCATTAAACCTCTTATGCTATCTCTCTCACCCTCTACGTACTCAAGCTTCTCATGAAGAGCTCTCTCACATTTCCTAAGGTCTTTCGCTAAAGCACTTTCATTATTAACCTTCGCACGTTCTCTCAAACTAGCCTCTAATTTCAAGTTTGCACTTTTTACTTTTATAGATTCAGCATACAACTCTTGAAAAGCTACTTGAAGTTCATTCTCATCAACCTCCTCCTCATTCTCACTCTAACTTTCTTCGCCACTCTCTATACCATCAAATTTTTGGGATTCACAAACAATGGCCTCGGAAGCGTCATGCAAAGGAATATCTTAATGGGAAGATTCACTATCAATGATCACATGACTTGCCATGAACGCGAAAAAGTTGCGCTCAATGGGAGAATCGGTTCCTTCTTCCTTTTCACTATCACTAAGGGTGTCATTATATGAAATTGGTTGTTTTCCCTTCCTCCTTAGTTTAGTAGGACATTATCTAGCTCTATGGCCATAACCCTCACAACCATAACATCTATTCGACTCGTCCTTGTTAAGATCTTCATTATACTTTGTAGGGAATTTCTCTGCTTTGTCATACTTAGACTTATCAAATTTCTTAAATCCTTTTTAAGATTGTCTTTATTAAACTTAAGAAATTTTCTAAACTTCCTGGAAAATATAGACATCTCATTGAAATCGATGTCACTCGCATCATTCGAAACTTTTTTTTCCTCCTTTCAGGATTTTAAAGCGATGCCCTTATCTTTCTTTTTCTCATCCTTGGAGGTAAACATGTCGAGTTAATAGTTTTGTAAGTCACCTATGAGCTCTTCAAGTTTCGTAGAGGCTAAAGTGGGTAAAGAATTTAACACGGTCACTTTTAAAATAAACCTCTCGGGTAATGACCTCAAAATTTTCTTTACCACACGGTTGTTGGGTATCTTTTCTCCCAAATAAAAAGATGAATTAACAATATCAGAAAGTTTAGCATAAAATTCATAAAAAGTCTCACTTTTGACCATTTTAATGGTTTCTAATTGAGTGGTAAGTTTTTGGAGTTTTGAAGCTTTCACAATACTAGTTCCCTCATGGGTGAGTTGTAAAATATTCCGAGACTCTTTATCAGTTTCACACTTCATGATACGTTAAAATTCATCCGGTGTGACCACACTAAAAAGAGCCTTCAAACCACGGGAATTAAAATTTACTAATTAAAGTTCATTCTCCCTCCATCTCTCTACGGGTTTAGGTACACGCTCATTTTTAACTAGACACGTAGGTTAATACCACCCGCTAACTACCGATTTCCAAGCCTCTCATCTAAGGACTTAAGTGTCGATTTCATTCGTGCCTTCCAATACGTGTAATTTGAACTATCAAGAACAGGGAATTTTGAAAAATGTGAAATTTCCATTTTTTTTAAAAGTCCAAAAGGACCTAAACGCAATAACTTAGCGCTCCTAGCGCTGATACCACTTGTTAGAGGAAAATACCCGCAATTTATAAATTCCAAAATATGGGATTGATGGTTCAGAATATATTCCAAATTAAAATTTCTTTCGAATTGAGCAATTAAAGTTCTCAAATTTTAATTTCCTCAAAATTAAAATTAAGTCAAACAACTAAATCAAATATTTGAATTTTTTCTTTTAATCTCAATTAAACAACATTAATTAAATTCAAGTTAAAATTATGCTAAACAACCTAAAGCATGTATTTTGCCAAATTAATTTTCCAACTTGAAATCAATTAAACTAAAATTACCCAAAATTAAACTACAACCACTTTAAATTATTTTGTGTTTAAACCAATTTTATCTTGATTAAACCTAAGCATACATCTACGTGGTTTTGCAAGATAAAAATAATCACAAACACACTACGCAGTGATGTATGAGGAAAACCCACAACGAAAAAACCTCAGACGACCCTGCCTACAAGTCCACTAAGTATGGTTTGTTTATAAATACAAGACAAAAGAATTAAAACACACGACTTGACTACGTCCACGTCTCAAAGCTTCTTCTTGCATCAACCTCGCTTAGTTGACAACTACGGACTCCACCGCAGTCTCGGAATCCACTAATGGGGCTCGGTCGTTGTCAATCCACACAAGGTTCCTTTTACCGTATGAGCACGTTGCAGCAAAAACTAATCTTCTTTTGGGAGTAGAGAAGAAACCCAAACTATCTCCTTTGATGGGTAGAGAAGAAACCCAAACTATCTCCTTTTATGGGTAGAGAAGAACCCGGTGCCAAACAATCTCCAAGCAAGATATATCTATTGAATAACTTGGATTTTATACCAACATATGGGTGTATATTCGTGTCTTGAACAAATTAATTCATGAAAGTTAAAGAACACAAAAAGGAACTTTTGGATAAATAATTTTTCTCTCTACCACTTAGAAAATCTCACAAAAGTTACATGGAAAAATGTTATTCCCGCACTAAGTAAAGCCGCTAAAAGTAGTGTAGGAAAGGTAGTGGAGAAGGGTGGTTAAAAAGAAAAACTGTCGAAATTTCAATTTCTCACCCAAGTCGTTCGAACGACATTTTCAGGTCGTTCGAACAAAAATTCAGAGATAAAACAAGCCAAAAATTCATTGAAAAAAATCTCGTTCGAGCGAAGTGGTTCGAACGAAAAATAAGGAGTTAGAGCACAAAGTCGTTTGAACCTCGTTAGTAGTTCGTTTAAACGACCAGGGAATCTCGTTCGAACGAGCTCCCAATTTCGTTCAAACGACATTGTAAAAAATCCAGTTTCTACATTTTAAGTCCAAAACTTTTATACAAATTACTAAAATGATATACAGAGAAAAACTAAAGTCGTTAAAGTTGATGACATCAAACATGGCACTTAAAACTCGACAATGATGAAACTTTGAATTCTTGGCAGCACGTCTTCAACTCTTCTGACGTCATAGGCTTGAGGTACAACACTTTATCCTATGACTCAAATAATTTTGTCCGGAATTAAGCCAAAACTACATATGGATTCAATCGGAAATTTGTGTCCTTACATCTTAACAATCTAAACACGAAACGGGTATTTATAGGACATTCACAAAATTCGAGGCAATGCAATCAATAGAACGATATCACAATGTCGTTCTAATAAGATATTCATCTCGTTCGAATGAGAAGTATTTTGTTTCTAACGACATTAAAAAATCTTGGGCAGTAAGCCCTCGTTTGAACCTTATTTGAAAAACACTTAAAATGACCTTCTAATGACATACATTCTCATTTGAATGAGATGTTAGTCGTCTGAACGGGATTTAAAAAATAAAATATTTTTCTTTTCAAAATAAAAGATTCAAGTTTGTTTTTTATAAAAATAAACATCCCAAGCATAATTTTTTTGAATTAATTTAAATTATAAATTACTTTATACCTTTACGGGATGTCGGTAAGTCTTCAATCTTGGAGATGTTTGAGTTCGGTTTGTCTTGACGGTGCGTGACAATTTGTAACGGGATACACCAAACTAGTCTAAAACTATGCTATGAACAATGTTAGAAAAATTATTCTTACAAATCTCCCCCTTGGCTATTCCGGTACAAAAAAAACATTATTGAACACCAAATTAAAATTATAATCTCTTATGACAAAAATACTGACACCTTTTCTAACCCTATAACGGAATGGCATAAGTCTCATTGTCTTCAAACTTCTTCTTCCTACCTTTATTGTTCTTCCCTTAATATTTTAATCTTCTTGAGTTGTGCAAAAGGAAACCTACACAAATGAAACAAAAACGTATACCCTCATGACTCATTGAGTGTGAAATAAAGGAAAACTCATAAATAAATTCCCCCCCATAAATCAAACTCATCAAACTTTTTAATTTCTCTCCCCCTTTATTTGTATACAAAATGGATAAATAAGTATAAACATAAGCATGAAATACGAATCATCACGTAGAAGATAAGATATCTTCACAAAAGGATACATGTGTAATGATCATCTAAAAGGCAAACACAATAAACTATTTTTGAAATTTTTTAATTTTTCAGAAAAAACAAATTTCATAAATACAACATACAATACCATATATAACATATGCAAAATATATCAAAGAAAATCCGGCACACATTTATAGGTATAAACGACCACAAAACATGACATGAAACACAAAAGCTTTACACACTAGCATAGTATGGATGTGTCCAAACCAGTGTTCTAAAAAACCCTCCTAGGGTTGAGGCTTGGGAGAAACGTCCCGCCTTAAGATTTTTATGCCTTATTCTTGGTAAAACCCTTAAGACGCATTTTTTTTTCTAAAAACAACAATGCTTTAGTGAAATGATATTGCTTTTTAAAGATTTTTTTTTACAAATCGGACCATTATCTCGTCCAAAATAATCAAATAGTATTTTAATTTACAAATATTCAGACGTATTTTTATGATATGTACAATTTTATGTATTTTAATAGCCTTGTTATAGCTAAAAAATATTAAAATATATTAAAAAGGCCTAAACGCCTTTTCACACATTTTTACGCCTAAGGCTCGCCTAGGCTTCTAAGGCTTAAGGCTTAAGGCTTGGACACTACGCCTCAATCACACCCCGCCTTTTTTAGAACCTTGGTCTAAACGTCTGGGATGGAATGAATGGGTGTGAACTTGATACAAATGAATTAAGACCCAAACACTCAAATATATTTAATAAGTTCTAATTGACCGCAAAACGTTATCAAACCAAGCTTAGGCTCAAGGGACAAATAAAGATGAACTTAATGAACAAAATAAGCACAGTGCACACAAGCCTAGATTATTGATGATTCTACAAATCAATAGCGTAAGGACAAAATAAATATAACTAGGAATCATTGTGCAAACCCGTTGATCTTCAATTAAACTCCCTCAAAAGATAAACATGTTTCATATTTTCTATTATTTTCCTTTCATTTTCTTTTGAAGTGATTTCTTTTGAATAACCAATCAAACTAAACTATGTTTGACCCTTTTTGTCGTATTTTGATCTTTTTATTGCCTTAATTTTTTCTTAGGCTCTTTTCAAACGGTGGCTTTCATTACAAGTCAACCTATCTCTCGCAGCCCTTTCCCGTGTTAACTCATTCTTTTTTAAAATTAAATAAACTCTCTCACGGGAAACCGTTCTTACATGCACAACTCCCCCATAGTCACATAAACATGTAGATGACAAAATTTATGGGAGAACATCTCACCAACCTCAAATATATATAGTGAAGTCAAAGTCCAATAAGCTCGTGCATGCTTGTGCGGAGGCATATACAAAGTCAAATTCGTAAAGAAAATCAAGTTCCTAACAACTCCATAAACATGGTTAAGATCAATCTAAGTATCTAAAGTCATAACCAAATGTCCTAAACACATGAAAATTACGGAGTGAATTAGATTCAAACACACCAATATGCCATACCAAATGTGCAATACTAAAATATACAAAAATCAATAATCATTTTTATTTTTCAAAAAATTTATCAAAATATTTTTTTTGTATTTTTCTATATGACTCAATAAAAGAAAAATAGAATACAAAAGATACACATGTCATAACACTAGAAAATATACATCATGAAGCACAACTAGAGGATGACAAACAAAATCATGCAAGCAATCAACGATAAAAGATAGCATGTGAAGCATCACGTGCAAGCATGTGAGAATTAACAAGTCTAACATCTAACTCCTCCAAAATGGATTTTCAAACCCAAATAGGTGTATACTTAACGCGTTGGGTTTGGGGAACCAATGGAACGCTAGACTTCAACTTCCTAGTACCTCTTCGAAGACCATAACAAAAATGCTTAAGGTGACCTTTCCTACCACAATGTGAACATGTGTAAATGCAAAGAATGTTACCTAAGGGTTGACCTTTTCTAACATGCTTGGATGTGGTTGACCCTCTAAAACAATCTAGGGTCTTGTCTTTGACAATGGAAGCACTAGAAACATGTAAGCCATTACCATCATAATTAAAACTACTCAAGTCTTTTAAATCATCTTTTAACTTCAAAATTTTAGACTCAAGCAAAGAATTTAACTCTTTTAATTTTAGGGTCTCCTTTTTTATATGTTTAATCATTCCTAGAATGTTACCTCGCTCCCCCTCAATGAAAGTAAACTTATCCCTAAGAGTCTTCTCACATGCCTTAAAATTATTAATCAAACACTATCATCAATGGCACATACACTAACTGTAGAATTTTTAAGGTCCTCTAATTCTGTTTCTAAAAGAAGGACTCTATTATCACTCTCTTTCTTGGACAATTCTAATTTTCTAAAATCACGGTCCATGTCCACAAGTTTCTCATGAAATAAATCTCTTTGATTTTGAATAGTTTACAAAAGAACCATATCGGATTTTAAACGACATTTTATATTTCAAGAATCTCAATTCTTTTGGCAAACTTCAACTGAAACGTTTTAAGTAGTCAAAATTAGGAGAATCCGTCGAGAGAAAAACTAAAGCACCCAAAAAGCACCAAATAAGTGTAATACCCCGTATTTTTATGCTATAATTAATTTGGGGATTTATTTAATAAAAATCCGGAAATTAATTATGTTATAATTATTAACGTGACGTGAGTTAGTAATAATATGAAATTGTTGAATATTACTTAAGAGCATAGTAATATATGGTAAATGTCACGAGTGAATGAAAATGACAATTTTGGTAATTTTAGTCGGGACGCGCCCGTGTCGCGTCGGGACTAATTATTGAGATATAAAAGTAAATATTTTATGAGTTGTCCGTATGGTCGTTTTGAGTACGCCAACGCGTCCGGAAGGGTCGAGATAGTCAGAAAAGTGTACCCGGGGGTTTAGTTTGGGTATCGGGATGTTTTTAGGCTTAATTAGTGACCCGGGAGGGCGTATTGGTCATTTTACAAACTAGGGTAATTAAACCCACGAATTTTCAGCCATCCTTAGCAGCCATTTAAGTCAGCTTTTAGGGTTAGATCATTCAGAACCCTAAGACGGCTAGTGGAGAAGAGAGGAGAGACCTTGCTAGGTGATTCAAGGCCAAAAACACCACCTTTTGCACCACCGTCACCACCAACGCGTAGATCGCGAGGAGGAGAACGCAGCCACACCAATATCAGCAGGAAACCAGACCTCTAAAATCCCAGGCAAGTGTTTAACTTGCGTATTTTCGTTGGTGCAATAATCATGTTAGTGTAGGAATGATTAAGAGTATAATCCATGGAAGAAAACCCAATTTTGATAGGGATTTGCATGTAGAAATCATATGAACCTTATTCTGGAAATTTATATGTGAAGTAGATGTTTAACCCACGAAATTATGATGATTTGTTAGAAGGAATTTCTGGAGAAAACTGATTAGGACAAAGGTTAAGAAAACTGTAGGGTTCTTGATGATTAGATGAAATATTAGGCTGTTTAATCATGTTTATTGATGTATATACGCATGCTGATCGTTAAAGATACCTGGAATTATATTAGGATGTAAGCAGTAGACTTTTTGGGTCAATTAGAGTTGGAAAATATGAGTTTTGATGAAGAAACTTAAGCAACCCCGTCACTGCAATTTCTGCAGAATTTTCACAGACCTGCTCGATCGATCGATCGACCCTAGAGCGTCGATCGATCGAAGGTTCGATCGGTCGACCCCAGACGTCGATCGATCGACCCTCCCTGGCAGCCTATTATTCCCCTTGTTTAATTAGTTTAATTAATTTATCGTGGAATCAAGCTTGGGCATTCTAAATAAAATGATTTGGTAGATATTGAGGACCAGTAGGGTATATGGACATATGTTAGAACCTTTAATCTTCAACGAAGAGGGTAATTATGGGATATTTACTTTAGGTTGTTAGATTTATGAAACTTAAGGGTGAGGTGCGTAAGAGAGTTACGTTGGAATCAAATGAAGTTATTTACTGAATTTTAGAATTGTAAGGTTATAACCCATGAGTACTAGGTAATGAGTGAGAAAACCCTTCGAATTAAGGTTAGAGGCGAAACCTTATACGTTATACTAATAAGGTGAAATTTAGGACAAGGGTTGTAATTATGGGTAATGAGAGTGACCTACATTAATATGATGAAATTGGTATATTTATATGAATGTGTGTACATATATTATATACATGTGAAAAACGTACCCGCACTACTTGCTATCCCTGAGGTTACCGCGCTGGGACGATCGTATCCTGTGTTGCTTTATGGGGATATTGAATCGTACCCTAGAAGATAGAGATCCTAGGTACGGGCTATTAATTTGATAGTCGGACGGTCCTAAGAGACGTGTGGGTATGTACTGACCTCTTGGACTTGGAATCTATGCTTCGCCTCAACGTTGTTTTGTATATGTTAATACAGTTCGAGAGTGATTCCGAACTAGTATTTCCCTTTATGTGAGCGATACGGGGATTGGATAGCAGAGTATGCCCGCACCATAGTTTAGTTGGGGTGCCATCATATATATATTTTATTCGAGTAGTTAATATATATATATGAGGTTATAAACTTTGAACTGGCTACTGTGATTTGATAAGTAGAACATGGTTGTTGACTCAAATTATTAAATACTTGTTTTGTGAAAATATGAAAAGGCACGGGGAAATCTTATATTTAATGAAGCTAAAACGAGAGGAATACTTCAGATTGAAAATTATATTTTTATAAAACATTGTCATCGTCCGGTTTTGTATACATATGAATAAGTTAAGATAAACGAACCATTGGGAAGGTTAGTACGATAGGAGTGCACATTAGAAGAGAGGTGAGTATTTCTCAAGAGAGAGACGAGCTAATATGATGTTGCATTGGCCTGTATCAATTTAAATACTTGCTTAACGTATTCTAAAATCAAACACACTTTCGGGCCCTGACCCGTTTCCTTTCTCTCTCTCTTCTGTATATATATATGTATATTTTTCAGCTGCCCAGCCACAGGGGCGTCTTGCTTAGGATCCTTTGAGAAGAACGAGCTGCAGCTTAGGTGGGAGTTGCAGGTCCCTTGAGTAGACGGCTTCTGTCATTGACTCCACTCCTATTACTCTCATTTATGGGGCACGTGTCGCCCTTTTTATCATTTCATTTATTGTTGGGGATTTTTATATTTCAGTTATTCCAGTATTGTTTATGGGATTTGTTTCAGGATGGTTTATGATTTTAGTTTTATATTATTGACATTCTATTGGTGAATGTATGGTTTCATTTAGATTTCGTGGTGTGATTCTATAATGTAGAAATGTTGTTTTGATATTAATAAAAATCTTTTCTTTAATTAAAATTTGGAAGTTTGTATGAAAAATGTTTTTGACACTTAGCTTAATTATTTAGGGTGTTAAATTGGAAAAATTATTTTTTATCGACAGTGATGCTGAGAATGAACCAACTGTTTACCTTGATTTAATTTAATAAAGGAGTGATCGCCCGGTATTTAATTAGGCGGGGTGTCACAGGTGGTATCAGAGCATCAGGTTCTAGTGTCCATAGGATCTGTACGGCTTATTTTCGCTTTCAGCTTAACGTTATTGCTATAGAGCCCTATTGTTAGGACCGTTGTATTCTTGCTTTCACGTTTAAGTCTTCAGCTATTTGAGATTTGTTGATAACTGTAGACTAATAAACTTGTTCACGTTTCAGATGCCTCCGAGACGTGCTCCGAAAGATAGGCGTGCCCAAGCCGACCATCCAGCAGCTCCGGCACCAGGCACTATGAATGCGAATGAGGTAGCCGCCATCGTTGCTCAGGCGGTAAATGCCGCGATAGCGGTGATTCAGCAGGCTCCACCACAGGTCCAGGCAGTGGCGCCAGTACCAGCACAGCTTCCATCTGCATGGGAGAGGGTTCGGGATGCTTTTCAGAAAGCACATCCCCCTGAGTTTTCTGGTAGCTCCGATATTATTACTGTCAGCCAATGGAAGAAGGACATCCAGCGGCACCTCCGTATGTATGAGTGCACCGAAGTGCAGAAGAAGCTATTGGCCTCTTTTAAACTGGTGGGAGCCGCATTACAGTGGTGGGAGTCCACTACTACTTTGGAGGAGAGGGACACGATCCCTATTCAGATGTTCTGGGAGCGGTTTGACCGCAAGTACTTTCCACCCGCAGTGCAGACTGAGATGAGGCGGAAATTGCTAAATCTGAAGCAGGAGAACCTTACTGTAGCCGAGTATGAGGAGGAGTTCACGAGACTTCTCACTATTGTGCCGGATGAGGCACCCACTGAGAGCAAGAAAATTTTGATGTTCGTCGACGGGTTAGCTTGGAGGATCCGTCAGCACCTTATTGGGAATCTATCCCTGAGTACTTTCACTGACGTACTCAATGCAGCGCTACTACATTGCCAGGATCACCGCTTCCATCTTCAGGGAAGCAAGAGAGCAGGAGAGTCCAGCCAGCAGGGCAGGACCGGGGGTAATAGTGCCAGTGGGGCACCAACTCAGGGACAGACTCGTCAGCACGAGCAGAGTTCCCATCAGGGGGACCCTGCTAAGCGATTCCGTTCAGGTGATTCTAGGCAGGGATTCGAGGGATTCAGGCAGGGCCATCAGGGTCAGCCTAATCAGCAGGGCCAGCAGGGCCAACACCGACCGCAGGGTCAACAGCAGGGCCAGCAAGGCCAACAGCGTGCACATCAGGGCCAACAGGGCCAATGGCGTGGAGGTAACGGCCAGCAGGGCCGTGGTCAGCAGGGACAGAGGGGAGGTAATTTCAGAGGCCGGTGTTTTGTGTGTGGCAAGCACGGCCATAAGCGTCAGGATTGCCCAGAGGGCGATAGGGCCCCACAGCAGCAGGGAGCCCGTAATGAGCCGCAGAGACCACTCTTTCCACCTGCCCTTCCAGCTCCAGCCCAGATGCCAGCCCTACCAGCCATTCCAGCAGCTCCAGTGCAGCAGGGGCAATTGCAGTACGGACGTGTCTATAACGTCCACCAGGCAGCAGCTCCACAGGCACCACCCGCGATTGAGGGTATGTTTCCTGTCCATGGTACTATGGGTAAAGTTTTGTTTGATACGGGGGCAACGCACTGTTTTATAGCTACACATTTTGCGAAGTCCTTAGGATTGTTAGCCACAGCAGAGAGCACCGTGACGTGTGTCGACTCACCACTGGGGAGTGGGTCACTTATATTCTTTATATGCCGGGGAGTAGGGGTAGAGATCGGTAGCTTGGTATTGCCTGCAGACATGCTAGTCTTAGACATGCACGAGCATGACGTGATTATTGGTATGGATTGGCTCGCATCTTATAGAGCCATGGTTGATTGCTTCGGTGGGAGCATTGTTTTTGCCATTTCGGGGCAAGAGATGTTTATAGTGGCGATGCCTCGCCCAGAGGGAGGTTCGACCGCTCATTTATATTACATTGAGGAGGATACCTCTAAGGAGGTTGTGATTCCTTTGGATTCGATCCCAGTTGTTAGGGAGTATTCCGATGTGTTTCAGGAGATACCAGGCCTACCGCCCAGTCGTGAGATAGACTTCGTTATAGACTTATTGCCGGATACGAGACCTATAGCACGCGCACCGTACCGTATGGCTCCGGCAGAAATGCGAGAGCTACGAGATCAGATTGAGCAGCTATTAGGTCAGGGTTTCATTCGTAGGAGTACCTCACCGTGGGGCGCTCCAGTCTTATTTGTGAAGAAGAGAGATGGCTCACTGAGATTGTGTGTGGACTACCGGGAGTTGAACAAGGTCACGATACGGAACAAGTATCCGTTGCCTCGAATCGATGACCTGTTCGACCAGTTAAGGGGAGCAACTTTCTTTTCGAAGATAGATCTGAGGTCGGGGTACCATCAGTTACGAATTAGAGAGCAGGATGTTTCGAATACTGCCTTCTTATCGAGATATGGGTCCTATGAGTTCAGGGTGATGCCGTTCGGACTCACAAATGCCCCAGCCGTTTTCATGGACTTGATGAACCGAGTGTTCAGAGAGTTCTTGGATCAGTTCGTCATCGTCTTCATAGATGATATCTTGATATATTCACGCTCCAAGGAGGAGCATGCCGAACACTTGAGGCAGGTTCTTCAGACTCTACGAGAACATCAGTTGTATGCTAAGTACGAGAAGTGTGGATTCTGGTTGCGAGAGGTACAATTCTTGGGCCATGTTGTCTCTGAGCAGGGGATAGCAGTTGACCCGAGCAAAGTGTCAGCGGTAAGGGAGTGGGGGCAGCCCACGACACCGACGGAAGTACGTAGTTTCTTGGGGTTGGCCGGATACTACAGGAGGTTCATTCGGGGGTTCTCCAAAATAGCGGGTCAATTGACGAATCTGACTCGCAAAGGGGTACCATATGTTTGGGATGACGCTTGTCAGTTGGCTTTCGACGAGCTGAAGGACAAGCTTACTTCGGCACCAGTCCTTGCTTTACCAAAGCCGGGTGTAGAGTACCTGGTTTACACAGATGCGTCCTTACGAGGACTTGGGGGAGTACTTCAGCAGGAAGAGAAGGCTATAGCTTTTGCTTCCCGCAAGCTTAAGCCGCATGAGAAGAATTACCCCACCCACGACCTGGAGTTAGCTGCGGTCGTCTTTGCATTGAGAATTTGGAGGCACTATTTATTGGGCGAGAAATTTCGTTTGTTCACAGACCATAAGTCACTGCAGTACCTGTTCACTCAGCGAGAGCTGAATATGCGTCAGCGCAGATGGTTAGAGTTTGTGAAAGATTACCAGTTCGATACACAGTATCATCCGGGGAAAGCCAACGTAGTTGCTGATGCGTTGAGCCGTAGACCGGTTGACGATGTAGCGGACATCTGGAAAGCAAAGTGGAAGGAGTTGGGTCACCAAGACGCAGTGGCACGTTCTTTCATATCCGTGATGACAGTCACACCCGAGATTGTTACGAGGGTGATACAGGCACAGACCACAGATCCGTTTTGTCAGGAGCAGATTGTACGACTTCTAGCCGAGGGTGCTGAGTCCTATTCTGTTAGTTCGGATGGAGGGTTGCGGTTTAATGGGAGATTAGTGGTTCCAGAAGGAGCAGAGCTACGTCATGAGGTGATGACTCATTCTCATGGGTCCCGATTTTCTGTACATCCGGGAGGCGATAAGATGTACCAGGATATGAGACGTCAGTACTGGTGGAGTGGGATGAAGAAGGACATCGCTGAATTTGTGTCCAAATGTTCTACTTGCCAGCTGGTGAAGGTGGACCACCAGAAACCGTCGGGATTACTTCAGCCGTTGGAAGTACCTGCGTGGAAGTGGGAAAGTATTTCCATGGACTTCATTACAGGGTTGCCTACATCACAGCGAAACCACGATTCTATCTGGGTGATTGTAGACCGTCTGACCAAGGTGGCTCATTTTCTGCCAGTAAGGATAGATTATACCACGGGTCAGTATGCCCAGCTATTCATCGCTGAGATTGTAAGATTACATGGGGTGCCCCTGAATATTGTGTCAGACAGAGACAAGATATTTGTGTCGCGTTTCTGGGAAAGCTTTCAGGAGGCTATGGGTACAGAGTTGAGACTGAGTTCAGCTTACCACCCACAGACAGATGGACAGACAGAGCGTACTAATCAGATGTTGGAAGATATGCTACGCATGTGTATCCTCGATTTCGGGGGAGGTTGGGAGCCACATCTTCCACTGGTCGAGTTTGCTTATAATAACTCCTATCAGTTTACGATTGGCATGGCTCCATTTGAGGCTTTGTACGGCAGGCCTTGCCGCTCTCCAACCTGTTGGCTCGAGGTGGGGGACAACAAGTTATTAGGACCAGAAGCGATCCAGGAGACCTCCGCGAGGATTGAGATAATCAGGAGTCGTATTCGGGTAGCCCAAGATAGGCAGAAAAGCTACGCCGATGCGAAACGGTTCTTCCGGGAGTTTAATGTGGGAGATCAAGTGTTGTTGCGTGTATCTCCTATGAAAGGAATGATGAGGTTCGGGAAGAAGGGAAAGTTGGCTCCGAGGTACGTAGGACCATTTCCCATCATCGAGAGAATTGGGCCAGTAGCATACAGGTTGGGTTTGCCAGAACATTTACATCGCATCCACGATGTATTCCACATCTCATCGTTGAGACGATACCTTCGGGATGATATGGCCCATACTCACATTGCGATAGATGAGATCGACTTGCAGTCGGATATCTCTTACGAGGAGAGACCGGTGGCTATTCTAGACTACAGTGAGAGGAGATTGAGGTCGAAGATAGTTCCACTCGTGCGGGTCCAGTGGGAACATCATAATGTGGAGGAATCCACTTGGGAGCGTGAGGAAGATATGCGTGAGAGATATCCAGAGTTGTTTTTACCAGGTATGCCTTATTTTCCGAATTTCGGGACGAAATTCCGTTATTAGGGGGGAAGTATGTAATACCCCGTATTTTTATGCTATAATTAATTTGGGGATTTATTTAATAAAAATCCGGAAATTAATTATGTTATAATTATTAACGTGACATGAGTTAGTAATAATATGAAATTGTTGAATATTACTTAAGAGCATAGTAATATATGGTAAATGTCACGAGTGAATGAAAATGACAATTTTGGTAATTTTAGTCGGGACGCGCCCGTGTCGCGTCGGGACTAATTATTGAGATATAAAAGTAAATATTTTATGAGTTGTCCTTATGGTCGTTTTGAGTGCGCCAACGCGTCCGGAAGGGTCAAGATAGTCAGAAAAGTGTACCCGGGGGTTTAGTTTGGGTCTCGGGATGTTTTTAGGCTTAATTAGTGACCCGGGAGGGCGTATTGGTCATTTTACAAACTAGGGTAATTAAACCCCACGAATTTTCAGCCATCCTTAGCAGCCATTTAAGTCAGCTTTTAGGGTTAGATCATTCAGAACCCTAAGACGGCTAGTGGAGAAGAGAGGAGAGACCTTGCTAGGTGATTCAAGGCCAAAAACACCACCTTTTGCACCACCGTCACCACCAACGCGTAGATCGCGAGGAGGAGAACGCAGCCACACCAATATCAGCAGGAAACCAGACCTCTGAAATCCCAGGCAAGTGTTTAACTTGCGTATTTTCGTTGGTGCAATAATCATGTTAGTGTAGGAATGATTAAGAGTATAATCCATGGAAGAAAACCCAATTTTGATAGGGATTTGCATGTAGAAATCATATGAACCTTATTCTGGAAATTTATATGTGAAGTAGATGTTTAACCCACGAAATTATGATGATTTGTTAGAAGGAATTTCTGGAGAAAACTGATTAGGACAAAGGTTAAGAAAACTGTAGGGTTCTTGATGATTAGATGAAATATTAGGCTGTTTAATCATGTTTATTGATGTATATACGCATGCTGATCGTTAAAGATACCTGGAATTATGTTAGGATGTAAGCAGTAGACTTTTTGGGTCAATTAGAGTTGGAAAATATGAGTTTTGATGAAGAAACTTAAGCAACCCCGTCACTGCAATTTCTGCAGAATTTTCACAGACCTGCTCGATCGATCGATCGACCCTAGAGCGTCGATCGATCGAAGGTTCGATCGGTCGACCCCAGACGTCGATCGATCGACCCTCCCTGGCAGCCTATTATTCCCCTTGTTTAATTAGTTGAATTAATTTATCGTGGAATCAAGCTTGGGCATTCTAAATAAAATGATTTGGTAGATATTGAGGACCAGTAGGGTATATGGACATATGTTAGAACCTTTAATCTTCAACGAAGAGGGTAATTATGGGATATTTACTTTAGGTTGTTGGATTTATGAAACTTAAGGGTGAGGTGCGTAAGAGAGTTACGTTGGAATCAAATGAAGTTATTTACTGAATTTTAGAATTGTAAGGTTATAACCCATGAGTACTAGGTAATGAGTGAGAAAACCCTTCGAATTAAGGTTAGAGGCGAAACCTTATACGTTATACTAATAAGGTGAAATTTAGGACAAGGGTTGTAATTATGGGTAATGAGAGTGACCTACATTAATATGATGAAATTGGTATATTTATATGAATGTGTGTACATATATTATATACATGTGAAAAACGTACCCGCACTACTTGCTATCCCTGAGGTTACCGCGCTGGGACGATCGTATCCTGTGTTGCTTTATGGGGATATTGAATCGTACCCTAGAAGATAGAGATCCTAGGTACGGGCTATTAATTTGATAGTCGGACGGTCCTAAGAGACGTGTGGGTATGTACTGACCTCTTGGACTTGGAATCTATGCTTCGCCTCAACGTTGTTTTGTATATGTTAATACAGTTCGAGAGTGATTCCGAACTAGTATTTCCCTTTATGTGAGCGATACGGGGATTGGATAGCAGAGTATGCCCGCACCATAGTTTAGTTGGGGTGCCATCATATATATATTTTATTCGAGTAGTTAATATATATATATGAGGTTATAAACTTTGAACTGGCTACTGTGATTTGATAAGTAGAACATGGTTGTTGACTCAAATTATTAAATACTTGTTTTGTGAAAATATGAAAAGGCACGGGGAAATCTTATATTTAATGAAGCTAAAACGAGAGGAATACTTCAGATTGAAAATTATATTTTTATAAAACATTGTCATCGTCCGGTTTTGTATACATATGAATAAGTTAAGATAAACGAACCATTGGGAAGGTTAGTACGATAAGAGTGCACATTAGAAGAGAGGTGAGTATTTCTCAAGAGAGAGACGAGCTAATATGATGTTGCATTGGCCTGTATCAATTTAAATACTTGCTTAACGTATTCTAAAATCAAACACACTTTCGGGCCCTGACCCGTTTCCTTTCTCTCTCTCTTCTGTATATATATATGTATATTTTTCAGCTGCCCAGCCACAGGGGCGTCTTGCTTAGGATCCTTTGAGAAGAACGAGCTGCAGCTTAGGTGGGAGTTGCAGGTCCCTTGAGTAGACGGCTTCTGTCATTGACTCCACTCCTATTACTCTCATTTATGGGGCACGTGTCGCCCTTTTTATCATTTCATTTATTGTTGGGGATTTTTATATTTCAGTTATTCCAGTATTGTTTATGGGATTTGTTTCAGGATGGTTTATGATTTTAGTTTTATATTATTGACATTCTATTGGTGAATGTATGGTTTCATTTAGATTTCGTGGTGTGATTCTATAATGTAGAAATGTTGTTTTGATATTAATAAAAATCTTTTCTTTAATTAAAATTTGGAAGTTTGTATGAAAAATGTTTTTGACACTTAGCTTAATTATTTAGGGTGTTAAATTGGAAAAATTATTTTTTATCGACAGTGATGCTGAGAATGAACCAACTGTTTACCTTGATTTAATTTAATAAAGGAGTGATCCCCCGGTATTTAATTAGGCGGGGTGTCACAATAAGGATCTAACATAATACCTTAATGTAACCCGCTCTAATACCAAATGTTGGAAACAAAAGTATCAAAGGGAAAAACTTTTTATAAAAATCAAGATCACTCGATAACTTGGAGCAACCGGGTTTGATACCGATTTGTAGGGATGAAATAATGAGTGCTCTGATATCAATTTGAAGAGGTAGTACGAATGCTCTGATCCCACTTAGAGAGAGTGGAAAGCACTTATACCACTATGAGAATGCAGAAATAAATATGCTCAATAAAAACTCCAATTTGATATTGCGCAATTAATTTTATCTTTTTATCCTAAACATACATCTATGTGATTAAATAAATAAATCAAACCAAGCATTCAATAAAGTCAAAGTTTCAAGAAAAAACTCTTTTCGGGTAAAACTTTTTATTTAATTTAGAAATCTACAAGACAGTCGACTTACAGGCTACTTGAAAACGGCCACAAGTATAATGCACTAATGTTCGCAAATCTCTAGTGAGCAACTATGATCCTTGCAAGAATCACAAGATCACAGTCCTCCTTCAGCCTCAGTCTTTGTCTTCAGTAATAAGTTTCCTCAGTTATCACAAGTCATTCATGGAGAAGCCTTCTCCACAAAGGTGTATGAAAAAATACAAAACTTTCAAGGGTTTAAACAAAATCACAAAACTAAATATTCAGTATGTTTATTTGTTAATTAAATAGTGTTTTTTCAACACAAAAAGTGAAGAAATCTCGTAAAAGTTATGTAAAAATGAATCTGTCAAAAGTCTTAAACAATCTGAACACGAAATAGGTATTGATAGGATGTTCACAAAATTCGAGGCAACGCAGTCGTTCGAAGGTATCACAGCGTTATTCTAATGAGATATGCATCTTGTTCGAACGAAATGTGTTTCATTCTAACGACATTAGAAAATCTTAGGCAGTAAGCCCTCGTTTGAATCTCATTTGAAAAACACTTAAAATGACCTTTTAAAGACATGCAATCTTGTTTGAACGAGATGCCAGTTTCGTTTTAACGAGAGTTAAAAAATAAAATATTTTTCTTTTCGAAATAAAAAAGTCCTATTCATTTTTTGTAAAAATAAGCATCCCAAAAATAACGCTATTAATTAATTTAAACTCTAAATTATTTTATACCTTTACGAGATGTCGAGAAGTCTTCAATCTTAGAGATGCTTGAGTTTGGTTCGTCTTGATGGTGTGTGACGATTTGTAACGGGATATACCAAACTAGTCTAAATTTTTGCTATGAATAGTGTTAGAAAAATTGTTCTTACACGTCTATTTATTTTGCTTTTGCTCAGTGGTTTCTTGGTGGCGATGAGATGCGACTTCATCCATCTTTGGTTTTTACCGTATTTGAGGACGATTTCCATGTACAGTTGTATGATTGGGGAAGCTTAACCTTGGCATTCTTCTTTGGATGTTCTCAGTCGATGCTGTCGACAAACCTTTGTAGGAGACACATATCTTCTAGAGGTAATTTTATATTTATTTTCCTTTTTATTCCTTTCCTTGCATACTTCTTTTGTTATTTTGTTGATTCCTATTTTTGCAGACGTGGTTCTATGAGGTAATTAGGCACAATGCGGAGTTAATGGCCCTGAAGGATAAGGATTTAAGGAATTTCTGTCGGATGTTCCGGTGGGAAAAGTCCAACCAGCGATCGAATCAGTCCTTATCTTTGGCAGTGCGGCGGGTCTTGAATGCCCTAATGAGCGATAAGGTATTTTTTATCTTTTCTCAGTTATTCTTAGCATATTTATTTTCTTGAGTAGATATTGATTATCTATTTGGGATTGCAGGTGACCTTCTACCCCTGGGGTGGTTCCGCGGGATCCGTTTGTGATGGGCATGCATGCGCAGATGCGGCGGTTGATTGCACACGAGTTCAGGTAAGTCTAGTACTTAGGGGAGAGGATGGTGGGGCAGATCATAGAGGAGGAGGTGGTGGCCCCACCGTCGGCGCCCCCTATGTATATAAGGAGGGTGGGGGAGATGACTGATAATACTAGGGAGGCATCGATGATAGGCGAGCCCTACTTGCACTATACGAATACAGTGATGAGCTATGATCATTTGGACTTTGTGACGAGCTCATTGATACCCTCATGTATATATAACGTGGAAAACATGTCTCCACCTACCACTACTTTGGGTTGAGGTACCAATGCACTGGTGGGATCATCCCACAGCACGGGTGGTAGTACATTGGCGATGGTGACGGCAAAGGAAGCTCCGATTATTCAGGTTACTCCCCCTCTTATAATTTTTGACTGTATAGAGGGGAGTCACTGAGCGTGCCGCACCATACTCATGTATTGGTGTCTAGCTTGAAGGGGCTTATGGACGAGTCCTTCTGGCCTAAGGTATATCCTTTTTCTTTTCTTTTTTTTCCATTGAATTTTTTTTGTTGTTCTTTACCGACAGATTTGCTTTTGTTACTCATTTTGCTTGCAGTATGTTCGGGTTCCGACCAACTGGCTACGAGATATCAAGGATTGCATGTTCTCTATGTCATAATATATCAAGAATTCGACTCCTTCCTGCTTTGTGTCGCTTTCCACTTTAGATGAGGGTTATGATTCTAGGAGTAGAGGGTCCACCGCTCTTTACCTGAGAAAGCTTGTTTGCCGCGGAGGTTTGAGGGTTTGAAGGGAAGGTCGTGGGTTTGTGAGAAGTCTCATTTATATTTTTTTCATTTTTCTTTTTCTCTTTTTCCTACAAAAAATGTAATCATGCAACAATATATATAAAAGAAATGCATTTTCCTTTTTTGGTATTTTTCTTGATTTAGTAACGTAGCCTATATGCACTTTTTTATTTTCTAATGAGATTGTTTATTTTAAAGAGATAAGTATGAAAATGATAATGAAAGGTAAAATGTATATTTCCTTTAGAAAAATGAGAGTAAAAGTAATGAACTCGGAGGTTAATATTCCTTTTCAAAGCAAGAATTTTTTTAGTTTTGAACAAAAAATGGAAAGATTTTTTTGAGTAAGAATTTATTTTCGGACTAAAAATGATTTTTTTTTAAATTGATTTTAGGTAAAAGAGGAAAAATAGAATTTTCCAAAATAAGGGGGTGTCAATTGTAACACCCCGTGTTTTTATTATTTAATTTAATTAATTAATTAATTAGAACATTCGAGAAAAATAAAGTTTTCAATTTAATAATTTTTATTAAATAAATATTTTGTTTATGATTTTAGAAGAATAAAACTTCAAGCGGAATCGAAATCGAATATAAAATGAAGTTTTTATGAGAGTTTTAAGTTTAGCCTTAAAAAAAAGGGGGAAACATTTGTCATGGATTTAGGCCGTGACTAATGAAAAATTGATTTTTAGTTAACTGGTATTAAACGAAGAGGAATGGCACTGGTCACGTACCTGATCGATCGATCGACTATGCCAGATTTGAGGCGGTTCTGTGATTTTATTTGTAGCGTTTGAATGGGATTAGGATTCCTAATTAGTATATAAGACTATTAATCCTTAGGGGGACTTATCATAATCACTTTTTTCCATGTTTTTCACCAGAGAACTCTTCCAAAAGTTTTTCCTCTCCACCATAATCATCAACCTCCAACATTATCAAGTTTTTGTCACAAGTTTTGGGAGGCTTAATTGGGGTTTAATCAAGTTTGTTCAAGAACACTTCTTTGCCAATTTTTTGAGATGAATCCAACCGTGCTACCAATTTTTCTTTAACTTAATCTCAGGCACGAATACTCTATTATTTTTCTTTAGCATTATACGTTTTCAGTGTCGCCTAAACACTTAATTACATGTTTTCTTAAAATCAGTTAGTAACTTAATTAGAGAAAGTGGACACTAATTATGGGACTGTTTTTATTATATCTTTTGATCTGAATAATATTCATAACCCTTGGGTACGTAGGATTGATGAGTGAATTTTGAGTTTTATTGGTGTAGGTTGCATGTAATAAAATCCTAGTTTTGAAATAAATGAATTTGGGGGCGTATAACTCATGTAAATTGGGTTGAGATAATGAAATTGGAATTATGGTGTTTTAAATGATGAAATAGTGGTATATTTAATTTAAAATAATTAAATGAGATTCATTGGGTACTTTGACGTTGTGATAATTAAATTAAGATTTAATTGAATTGGATTATCATGTGTAGTTTTACACGTTGATTAATTATGCTTGTTTGTGTGACTTGTTGGTATTATTATATTACCTATGTGACGACGAGTTGTTGGGTATTTTTTCTCTCCTTATATTTTAGGATGCCTTCTAGGTATGGGATTAGTAGGTAGGCCTTTTGATGATTTACGCCTTCTAGGTATGGGACTAGCTAGTGAGGGTATATTATTACGCCTTTACTATGTCGGGGGTTGGTTAATTTTTGTCACTTTATTGTTGATATGCTAGCCTAGGCATAAGACTAGGTTGAGGTTTATGTTAGAAATTCATCATATACATAGGGTAGGACGTATTGATAACTTGGGGACCCTTAGGTATGGGACTAAGAGGTATTTTGAGTATCTCACATCGATTAAAATGGTGGGGTTATTTATAAATTGAGAATTAATGCCTAAAGATAAAATCGGGTATTAAAATTGGTGGCGAAATAATGTGTCAGTGGCCGGCAGTTTAACAGGGTCATCTTGGGTGATTTATGTTGTGTCGTGAGTTGGAACCTTGTCATATTGCGGGGGATCGACAGTTTAAACGAATTCGACTGGCTATTAACAAGGGGAAGTGTGACACTTTGGTGGATTACCACCCGGGACTGGAGGACCGTCATAATAAAAAGTGAGAACAATAATAAAATGAGCTAATTAAATAAAATTAGCATCGTGGGACTTGGGAATTTAAAATCATATTGGTGTTCCTTTTTAAATGGGGATCTCTACGGGTAGTTAGTGATTTATATTTATCACGTTTAATTATCTCGTTTAATTTAAAATATTCTATTGTGATATGTATTGCGTATAATGCTACTGTCCGGATTCAAGGATCCTATTTGAGGGGAGTAGTGTGTATTCATGCTCGGGGCTTTAGCTCTGACCCATGCGTTGACTGACCTTTTTTAGGATAAGTTTTGGAGGAGCTGCATAGGATTATCGAAGTTATCATTGGAGGTGCAGCTAGAGTTATTTATTTTATTGCATTGTTTAGTTAGACTTTCTTTTCCAGTCGTATTTAATTATGAGACTTCATTTGAGTTTTATTGGGCCATTTGATTCCAAAGTTGTTGGAGGTTTTCAGTTGGATTATTCAGTCGGTCTGGTATTCAGATTTTATTTAATCATTATTGGAGATTGGATTTATTCGGAGTTAGCATGTGATGAATCTTTTATCGTTTAGTTGTTTATGATCATTTGAGATTGATTCAATTATTTATCTTATGGAATGATTTATTTATATCTCATATCTTTCTCATGCTAAGAATGGTATTTATTTAGTTCACGCCCGGCATAGTTCGACGGCGGTGGTCGGGCACCCCATCTGTCGAATTTCGCGGGGTGTGACATCAATCGGCATACCCCTTGACCTGCCTATCGGCATGGGGGTCAAGTCAAATCACCCCTAGACTTTGATTGCACTTTCCTTCATACCAGTGTACTTCTATAGGGATGAGATATAAATGAGTTTCCAGAAATTTTATTTTTTGCCCAAGATTTTGGGTATAAAAAAAGGGGTATGGGGTGTGTTTTTTTCACCAATACCCACATTTCTTTTTTGAATTCTCATATTTCGTATTCCTTAAATGGATCTTCCCATATATGAAGAATTTTCCTCTTATCTTAAAGGTTTAGAGGCCATGTGCCTCTACAATCTTGATTATGATACTTTCAGCTTGCGTCGGGTTTCCCTCTGGCGTAATCGAGCTATAAACTGGAACTTGTTAGTAGCGGCAGAATGATTCTGGTACCCTGAGGACCATGTCTTCCATTTTGTCCTAGACGAGGTCAGTCCTACCTATGAGGAATTATCTGTGTTGCGGCAGCTATGCCCAATTTTTCTCATCCTCCCCAGGCATTTATGGCGGAGTTGCTCAATATTTCTCTTGCTCGATCGTTGGTTACTGGAGGGACTATTCTCTTCAGGCGATTATATATTGAGTGCACTTGGGGGATTTCATGATGCTCTATTTGACGGATCTGTTGATTTGGGCCTTACTGCGAGGCTTTTATTGGTGACAGGGGACTTAACAGTTGATCCCCAAGTAGCTGCGATAGTAACATGGATGCCTTATCGCTAAAATCCTACAGCGATGGTGCTGGCGGAGTCCCTGAATGATTTCAGTTCTTGAAAAGAGGGTTGTTCCAATTTTCTGAGCGAGAGCCCGGTGATGTGTTTCATATGGGTTGCAGGGAGGTTCCGTCTCGTGGTCCCTGTTAAGTATCCCTTTGTGGGTGTTCCTAATTTCATTGTTCATCCTTTTTTCAATTTCGTCCCATAGATAGAGAATTGGATCAACTATTTTATGGAGCACGGAGCCTAGTGTCTTCATTAGTTGGTGCCATAGTAAAGAGATTTATAGCCTTTTTTATATATCGAAGAGTACTGATATGTGCGGTTAGTTGGCATTCGCCATACTTCCTTTTATTTCCCTTGGCAGGTTCTACGCCAACTCAGATGGTAACAAATTGTGCCTCCTCATATAACGAACTTCTTCTCGATGGATGTTCTGACTGAATCATTACGAATGATGCTGGGTTCCTTATGGTAGCGTCGCCAACCGTCTACCCATCTGTCACAATCAGTAGGAGTGACCTAGCATGTGTTTGGGGACTACTTGAAGTGGTTGTGGAAGCGCGTAGGGGAGAAGATCATGGACAAAGAGACTGGGCAAAGGTGGCTCGTTGCCTTGGACACCATAGAGGAGGGTGTCATGGTTTCGTCCAAGATTGTCAAGGCGTATCGCTCCACGGAGCACATACGAATTGCTAACCAGAAGTGGGAGACTTATTACCTCCAGAGGCCACAAATGATGACGAAGTGGGGTCGTCTGGTAATTGAAGACAATGTTTGTGAAGCTGGGGTAATATTTTGCGAAGCTATGGTAATTTGTGTTTTGGGTGATTTTGATGTTTTGTATTTCTCTGTGGGGTTAGGGATAATTTTTGTGGAGCTGGTAAGGATTAGGTAGGTTTTAAAATGGTTTTGTCAGTGAAAAGTGGGTGGTTTGTTTAGTTCCCTTCACTGATACTTAATGTAATGGTGATTTATTCCCTTATTATAAATGAAAAATAATTTTTATCATATTTTTTTGTGCCTCTTGATTTTGCATTTGAATTATCTATACCAATCACTAAGGCATATATAATCATTTTATTCATGTGAATACTAAGATGGATCGCCGTTCTCGTAGGGTAGAAAATAATAGCATTTTGTGAAAAAGAGGGGGACCGTGTCCATGCATGGTGTATGGGTTGCCTACGTACCTCTATGGGGTTTTAAAAACATTCTGAGTTTTATTTTGAAAAAAAAAAATTTGAGAGGATCAAGTTCCACATAGTTCTGGGTAGTAGAAATGAAGAATTTTTTTCTAGAATAGAAGGGGGTGATAAAATTTGTAGGGCATCGAGATTTCGGACTAAGGGTACAATTTCTTGAGACAGTCCAGGTTTATTGAATGAACCACCTTTTCTCCGTCGAGGTCTGTGAGCATAGCGGTGCCGCCTAATAGAATTTTTTTCACAAGGTAAGGGCCTTTCTAATTTGGTTTGAATTTCCCTCTAGAGTCCCAGACGGGTTCTATGATCTCTTTGAGGGTGAGGTCTCCTTTTTGGACACCGCGGTCTTTAAATTTTCGATTGAATAATCGCATTATCCGGTAATGATACCCCTATATATTGTCTAGAGACTTAAGTCTATTTTCATCCAAGAGTGATAGTTCGTCAAAGCGTCTCCGATGCCAGTCTTCTTCCCTGACTTTGCTCTCGAGCATGACGCATATGGAAGGTATTTTTAACTTAACAAGTAGGACTGCTTCCATGCCATATACCAGAAAATAAGGGGTAGTCCCACTAAGCGTTCTGATTGAAGTGCGATAGACCCGTAAGGAGTCTGGGATCCGGTCGACCCAAAATTCTATAACTCTCGATCATTTTTCTAAAGATTGTTTTGAGGCTTTTATTGGCGGCTTCGACATCACCATTGATTTGGAGTTGGTAGGGAGAAAATTTGTGTCTCTAAATCCCATACTCGTTGACCAATTGTATGACTCGGCTTCAAAGTGGAGTCTATTATTTGATACTAACTCAAGGGTAACTCCGTATTGGAAAATGATGTTTTTTCTCATAAACTTGGCCACTTTCTTAGCATTCAATACTGCATATGACTTTTCTTCGACCCATTAGTGAAGTAATCAATGGCGACTAGGATAAATTCATGACCATTAAAATCTTTAGGAGTAACCTTCCCTGTGATATCAATGCCCCAGGTGGAGAAAGGACGGTGAGAGGTCATGTTGTATAGTTCTCGAGGAGTAAGGTATTAGAGATTGACAAATTGTTGGCATTTGAGGCATCTTTGAACATAGCTTGTGCAATCTTGAACCCTGATGGTCCAATAGTATCCTTCACGGATGATCTTCTTAGCAAGAATAAGACCGTTTATGTGGGGTTCGCATTCCACACTGTGGATCTTCTATATCATTTCTTCAAAATCATCCCCTGTTATGCAGTGTAAATGGGTTACATCGAAGTTTCTTCGAAAAAGTGTTTTTATCACAGAAGATGTACTACGCAGGTAGTTTGCGAAGGTTCGTACGATCTTTTTTATCTGCGTCTTTGGGTACCTACCATGTTTGAGGAGGTGTTAATGTCATAGTACCATAACTCGACCATATCGAATTGTTCCTCATTAATGAGCTCAATGTGGTAGCGGTGGGTGGGCATAGCTTATTTTTTAACCAAGAAATGGGTCATTATTATTTCCTTAAGCATGTAGAACATGGAGGCCAAGGTAGCAAGGGAATCATCTAGGCTATTCTTTGTACAAGGAAAGTAGTGAAAGGTAACATCCTTAAACTGGGAGGCCAGTTCTTTGAGGCGAGCATGGAAGGGTATGATCTTCTCGTCTTTGACTTTCCACTTCCAGAGGACTTATCGATGATAAGGGAAAAGTCTCCATTGACCTCTAGGTACCGAATTCCTTTCTTGAGGGAGATTTTGAGTCCTACAGTGCATGCCTCATACTCAGTCATGTTATTGGTGCAAAGGAAGTCTACTTTGATGGCAATGGGGGTGTGAAAGTCATCAGGGGCAATCAAGAGTATCCCAATGTCGTATCCTTTCTTGGTGGTAGCTCCATTAAAGAATATTTTCCATCTAAGATCCTCTTGAGAGGTGCATAGAATTTTTTAATCTTGGAATTTGGAGACCCAAACGTCGGTTCCTTCCATGGGATAATCAGCAAGGTAGTCGAAGATGGCTCCCCATTTCATAGATTTATGCGTGACGTACAAAATATCGAATTCAGCTAGCAACATAAACCAATGGGCCATTAGGCTAGACAGAGCGGGCGTTTCTTGTAAGAATTTGATGGGATCCATTCAGGATACTAGTCTGATGGGAAAGTCAAGCATGTAGTGTCGTAATTTCTGCGTGACCCAGACTAGGGAGATGCATGCTTTCTTCAAATCAATGTAGTTGACTTCATATTCAACCAGTTTTCGACTGGCATAATAGATGGCTCTTTCCTTACGGTATTCTTCAATGTGTTTGTCTAATAAAGCCACTGCTGCAGTATCTGTTACGGTCAAGTATAAGAGAAGAGGGAAACCTGGATAGGAAAACATGAATACTAGAGGTTGGGTGAGGTATCCCTTGATTTGGTCAAAGGCTTATTGGCAGGCCTCATTCCAGACTTTAGTTGATTCCTTTCGAAAAAGTTTAAAAATGGGTGATAAAAAGAACTTTTCGGTACATTTATTTCCGCCGTTGCTTGAAAAGCTCCTCTAATCAAAATCCTCAAATTACCTACAAAATAATATCAAACTCAAGTGTAGCGGTAAGTAAGGATGTCAATCCACATCAAGGGGGTAAGCTAGAGACAAACTCAATTGTAGTTCACATTTTATTTTCTTTTTGAAATTTTTCTTTTCTATTTTTTTTTAGCTTTTTCAAATATTAAAACAATTAGGGTGAGGATGTGAAATAACACTAAAATAAAATGAAAGATCAAATTACAAACTAAAAAGTGACTAAAATGAAAAATAAAGTCTAACACAAAAATATGAGATAAATGAGGTAAATAATAGTGAGAGCAATCAAAGAGTGGGACTACACCACAAATTTTAGCTATTCTAACTAATTAATTTAATTATTTAAATTTTACCAAATTAATATCAAAATTATAAATCAACTCTCGTTACAAGTGTAATTTTAATAGTAATCTTTTAGAAAATTAAGTTTAACCCCCCACAACTCTAGAAAATAGATCTACACTCCTTTCAATTAATCACCCACTAGGATCGATCGATTAAAATTTGTATAAATCATAGAAAATGAAAGTAGAGTTTAAATTTAAGGAATAATACCACATTTAAGAAATCCCTATCTTAGAATTTTGATTTTCTCTCGAAAATTATTTACCCTCTCTCGAGGAGTAAATTTAAGGGTGAGGGATCAAAATTAATATTCAAAGGGAATTTTCAAGTAATCAAACTAATTAAATCAAAATAACATCAAATAAAGGTTCACCCCACCCCTTGAAAGGGGATTTAGCCTAACATAATATCAAACATGATAATCAAATAATCAAATGCTAATAAAATAAAGTAGAAGAGAAGAATAATCAAACCAAATCTCTTTGAGTGAAATTGAACTCCAATCCTTGAATTTGCAATTTACATCCCTCCAATTTGTGTGATCAAACCAAAATTACATCAACAATTAAAATCAAAAATGGATTCTCACTAATTTATTTTTCTCACTAATCTAAAAAAAGTAAAATAAAAATAAATTCTAATTTTAAAAAAAAAAAACTAAACTAAAAAAATTATTTCTCTCTCTACAATTCTCTCTACTAATTCCTATTCTAAATCTTTCTCCAAATTGAGTCTTCCATTCTTTAAATAGTAGGCATGGAGCATGGGGGTAAAAATGGGAGGATAAAGGTGCAAGGGGTTATAGAAGGTGTGAGTGAGGGTTAATTTAGGAAAATGCACAAATGTGCATGACTTGTGGGAGGTCATGTGGGAAGTGAGGTGAGGGAACAAATCTGATTTGGTACAAGGGTGTTTTTGGGTAAAGGGTTTAAAATATGGGTTAGTTGGGGGTAGTTTGGGTATTGAGGTTAAGTGGGCATGTGGGGAATTTAGTTGGTTTTGGCTTTTGGTTTTTAACAGGTGGAAACAAATCGTGGAAGACTTGGGCAAATGGGTTTTGGTTGGAGATGGGTGAAGGTAAATGGGTAACAGGTAAGGGTTTGTGGATTTCGGGTTTGGAAGTTGGTTGCTCATCGGGTTTTGGAGGGGTGAGGTCAGAAGGTGGGTGCAACGGAGTTGGCAGGTCGGCCGAGTTCGTGGGTCGGACAGGATGGGTAGGCTCGCGATCGGGATCGGCCATGGGGGTTTCGGGTTTTTGACAGAGGTGGGTTTCGGGTTTCAACTGGCCGAGATGGGATGGCCGGAGTAGGTGGATGCGCAGGGGGGTGGTTTCGTATTCCAATTGGAGCTGGTGCATGGATTCGGGTTGGAGGGATAAGGATGGTGTAGGGTAGGTCGCGAGTTGAACAACTCCGAGAATGGAGTTGGGTTTTGGAGTTATAGGGGTTGACTGCATGGAGGTCGGACTCGCCGGCCCTGGGTGACTTCGACGGGAATGGCAGGTCCGGTGGTCGGATAGGGATCCGGGTTGGACATGGATTCTCGCGTTTGGTGGAATTAATGGAGATTTAGAAGGGTTTAGAGGAGAGAGAGGGTGAGAGGTTGAAGATGAAGTTAGGTATTATTGTGTGTGTGAGGGTGTAGGAGAGTGAGGTGTGGGTGAGGGGTTAGTTAGGTGCGAGGGGTTGTGTGTGTGTTTATTTTGTGACCCTAAAAAAAACTATCTAACTAAAGTTAATAAAACTAAGAATTAAATCCTAAAAAATAAAAATAAAATAAAAACTCAAGTCCTAAAAAAATAAATTCCTAAAACTTAAAAATTGAAACTAAAGACCTACAAAATTGTAAATCCAAATAAAACTAAAAAATAAATGAATTCCTAAAAAAACCTAATCCTAATAAAATAAAATAAAAACTAAAAACTAAAAATCAAAATAAAACATCATTAAATAAAAAGAAATAAAAAATAAATCCTAAAAATAAGAACGATTCAAATTAAAAATTAAAAATATAAAAAATATGAAAGGGAACAAATCAAACACACACGGCTCGGGATAAAGTTTAGGTAGGCTAGGGTACAGGATAAGGGTAATTAGCTCCATAATCTGCACAATTGCCTTGAAATACGCGTTTGGACACCGCAACGTGCATTCAACCTACAAAATAGATAATAAAGTGCATAAGACCCAAATTGTCGAGAATTAGCAACTAAAATACGTCTATTCGGGGTATAAAATGTACACTTTTGGGTGCTTATCAATGGGTTCACAAATAGAGGTTAGCTGGTTGATGAACCGACTGATGTAATGTAGTTTACCCATCAATCCACGGACTTCCTTCTTTGTCCGTAGTGGTGGCATCTCAAGTATGGCTTTTAACTTGGTAGGGTCTGCTTCGATTCCCTTGTCACTGACCATAAATCCCAAGAGTTTTCCTTTCGTGATACCGAAAATACATTTATGTATATTTAGTCGCATCTGGTATTATCGCAGTCGCTCGAAGAACTTTCGAAGGGCGAGAATATGACCTTCCCGAGACTTATACTTAATGATCATGTAATCCACATAGACTTATACCTCCTTGCGAATAAAGTCGTGCAGGATAGTTGTGGCAACCCTTTGCTAGATAGTCCTGGCATTCTTGCGTCTGAATTGCATGAAAGTATAGCAAAAGGTTACCCAGGGGGTGATGAAGGCGATTTTCCCCTAATGGTCATGGTGCATCTTGATCTAGTTATATTCGGCAAATCCATTAAAAAATTACTTGAGGGTGTGTCTAGCCGCATTGTCCACGATAATGTCGATGTTGGGTAACAGGTAATCCTCCTTTAGGAACACTTTATTTAAATCCTGGTAGTCGATGCACATGCAGAATGTTATTCCCGACTTTGGCATGGGGACCATGTTGGCAAGCCATGTTGGGTTTTTGACAAGAGAATGAAACCTGCATTCAATTGTTTGATCACTTTGTCTTTGACTTTGAGCGACCATTCAATACAGAGTTTTCTTAACTTTTGTTTGACTGGCTTACATTATGGGAATGTCGGGATCTCATGTTGAGCTATTTCTGGGTCAATGTTAGCATGTCATCGTAGGACCATGCGAAAGCGTTAACAAATTCTTTCAGTATTTCTTCAAATTGCGCATGCTCATGCCGCTAAGGGTGCACACTATCCTAATCTCGTGTTGATGGATAATAGAACCGAGATTAATAACAACAGTCTCATCATCATTAGTTTTAACGCGGTCATGTTATTTATTATTCTCCTTATTAAGATCAGTTAAGAATTATTTATTTTTAAAATCATCATCATCAAGGGTTGGATTAGTATCAAGATAATTAATGTAAGGCACAGTAAGAAAGTCAAAATCCTCGTTTATTTCACTTTTGAGGAAAAACGTTGAGAACCTCGTCAAAAGAGGTCTCAGTTAGATTGATATAAAGAAAAGTAAAAACAACAACATGTGAAGAGGCTTGAATAGGGTAAATAATAGGGTTGGGTTGAATCTGAGTAGGCTAGACTGGGACGACACTCCAGTTTATGAGAGTCATATCGATAGTTATGATCTTAGTGAACATGTTCGACGGCACGACATCTAAGCGGATCATATAGATACTCAGACTCAGTGTCTGCAAGTTGAAGGATTCTTCGAAGTCACTTTTCTCAGAGTCTCTAATAATTGCCATGGTTTATTTGGTGAGAGGTTGCACTTCAAGTTTGCGGTCTTTGGCCTAAAAGTTACTGTCTTGAAAGAAGATTTCTAGCCCCGATTTCATCTTCTTATCAACATGGTCATACCATGGTTCAGGTAATCCACAGAAGGGGTAGTCTTAACCCTCCTTGATAAATCTTTCGTTCAACGAGTCTCCTGAAATGGTCTTTTCATCTTCCAAGCTTCTTTTTTGTCTCGATCTATAGAGTGCTTTAATTTCATCTGGTGAAAGCTGAAAACTTAGTCCACATGAGGGAAAGGCCTCCTTCAGGACTATAGGCTCAAGTATCCCTTGTTGGTGTCACCCTAGATCCATTCCCATCATGAAGTGTATGTTCTTGAACATCTGAATCATATTGTCAATTCCATAAGGGTTGTGTTCTGAATAAACTCAGTCTTTGAAGTTGTCCCTTACTGGGATGGGGAGAGGGTCAATTCTAAAATCGGATAGGAGCATACCATTGGTCCCATATTGAATTTTTAATACTGGGTTGCTAGTGTTTGCATTATTTGTGCCATTTTTATCCCCCAAAATGGTGATAACCTGAACTTTAGCTTTTGATGAAGAGGGGAAGTTACTTCTTGGATGTTATGAAGCCATGGATGGCCAACGAGTAGATTAAAGCATTCAGTTATATAAATGACTTGGAACTTGGTGAGAGGATTGATATGACCATCCCCTAGCATGAGTTTTATGGAACTCATTATTTCTCGATGATTATTGTCATAAACACGCACAGCGGTAGAGGTGGGAGTGGGATCACTAACTTTTAGTCCTAAACAATTGAAGGTTCTGAGCTGACAGACATTGAGAGCAGATCTATTTTTGAAAAGTGATAGTGGGACTATCTTTACCAAAACTTAGACGGAGATTTTGAGAGCATAATTGTGATCAGGGAAGAACTTTTGTATCTCTTCTTCTGAAAAAGAGAGGAGTCTGGAAGAGGTCAAGGACCCAACCATATTTACGACTTCTTCGGGGGTAGTGGAATGAGGGATTATGGGTCCAGTGAGGAGTTCTATAAAATCATTTCGGTGTAACTGTGGACGATATTAGCTTGGGTCTTCTTGAGCTGATCAAGGACTTTTCTCTCTTTGATTGTCATTTATGGCATTGGAAGTTCTTCGGCCACTCCCTTCCCTTTGTCTATTTCGATTGCATGAGAAATTGAATATTTGTTGTGCTGCCCTAATTGGGTCACGTGGTTCACTGAGACGGGGAAGAATAAGAACCCCGTGGATTCATATATCTCGAGTTGAATAAACACTTTATTGATTTCTCCCAATAAATCCCCAAAGAAGATCATTCCTCACAGGCTGGAAACTGAGCTAACTTCTTCTTGAATTAGTTCATCATTTGAGCTATTAAAATCATCCCCCCATCCAGTGACGACTATGTCCTCTTACTAGGAGTAATCAATACATTTGAACACTTCAACGGCTTCATCGTATAAATCTTCCCACTCAATGAGGAAATGAATTAGTGAAGGGACCGACTGTCGCTGAAGCTTCAAAGTAGTGAGCATATCAGAGACGTTATAGATTTCACTTGTCTGTCAAAACATATTGGCCATGGTCTATGCCATATCATATAGACTAACTTCTTCAATATGTACTACCCACTTGTCTGATTCCCTAACCCACTTTCGAGCTTCCATGAAAGATTCGTTGAACTTCAGACAATCAACGGACATTTCAGTGGCCAATTACAGCCAAACTCGAGGAGTTGGTCTAACGCGGCAGGTAACTCCATACCTCCCCCTCAGATCAGGTGTGGACGGCGATATAGGTCCTTGTAAGGAGTGACAAAGCTTGATTGATAAAGCCTATGGGGTGCAGGATAAAGGATAGGCAAACCTTAAGCAATTTGGGTGAGACTGTGGGGATGATAGGTGCTTTATTAGGCATGATTTGAGTACATGGGTCAAACTTTGGGTCACTTTCTAGAAATATGGCATTTGTATGAGCTAGAAGTGGGTTGTGAGTGATACTGGATTTTAAAAAAGCTGGTGGGGAATTAATATCCCGGTCAATCAGGCTTTAAATCACATTTTTAAGGTGAAAACACAGGTTGGTGGAATCACTTGCGAATTGGTGAAAATCACAGCGGGCATCGATCTTGAAATTTTTAAGGAGTGGATTTGGTAAGGGGTCGGGGTCTAAGGGTTTGGTGAGATTTTGGCTTAACAGTGCCTAGTAGACTTTGGATAGGGGCCCTGGAGCTTAGTGTTTTCTTTTTTGGCATTGGGTGACTTTTCGATGCCCAAGAGGTAACAGATTGTGAAATATTATTGATCGTTAAGACTGTAGTAATGGCAGGATTGTAATACATTTGAGGAGTGAACTGTTCATTCACTTTCTTTGGTTCAAACTCCACTTTGATGATACCTTCCTCAATTTTTACCGTAACCACTCGAAGGGCTCAAAAGTATGGGTATTAGTATCCTCCCATGGATGCTCGGATATGAGGCAAGAAGCACTACACCAAAAATAGCAATTTGGCACACCCTGATATTAAAAATCTGGCACAGTTTAAAACCATGCCAAATTTTGGCACGGTTTAATGACAATCTCGAACACTTTAAAACAGTGCCAAATTTTGGCACTGTTTTAAAGTGTGCCAAAATTAAGTACACTTCACTAAAATATTTTTTTTTTAAAAGTTCACTAAAATATAAAATCCCCTAAAAATCATTATACTAACTTTGTTGATTCCCGCTCACCCTCTCATCTCATTCCCGCTCTCTCATTCCCGCTCTCTGGTTCGATTTCTCTCTCTCTCACACGCTATCTCTCTCACTCTCACTCTCCGGAGGCCAAATATCTCTCTCTTCGATTAGTGTGGAGAGCTCTCTCCATTCAGCTCAGTCTCTCCTCTCAGCTCTATGTTTCTCCGCTCAGCTCTCTCTCACTTCACTCATCCCATGCAGGTAATTTTAAAAGCATATGTATATTTTTTAACCTAAGTCTTTACAAAGAAAAAGTTAGGGTTCTCGATTTTCTTTGCAAAGGTATTCAAAATCCCAAAGTTGGGGTTCAACGTATTCTGAGAAAGTATTCTTGGAAAGGTATCAGATTTGATCCTAGAGTTTATGCAATCCGTGATTTGATTCGTGTTTTTCATTTTTAGGGTTTTATATATATATATATATTTAAATATTTATTGTGTTTTGGGGGGGTATTTCATTTTCCCCTATTTTGGTAGTCATTTTTATTTTATCCATGTTTTGATAAAAACATGAGTTATACCTTGAATAGCTATTTTACTTTTTTGATATTTCTTAAGTTAAAATTTGAGGTTATTTTTATTTACAGGTTATGATGTTGGTTAGGTTTGATATAAATATTTTTTGTAATTTTTTTATGTTAATGACAAAGATTGCGTATATAATCAATTATAAAAAGCATATATGATTGTGTATGTATGGTGTATGATAAAATGTTTGTTTGAATCCTTTGTTCAAATCTCACAATTCTTTGGAACACTCTCAGAATTAATTCTTTGTATATATACATGCATGATAATATGTACGTATATATACACATACATACATATCTGTACGTATATATACACATATATGTAGGTTGTTGTTGTTTGTTGGATTTCCTTATACGCTTCTAATTATAGAGCTGTTAGGATTTAGGAACTGATAATTATTTTCTAGTTTGTTTATAGAGTTTCTAATATGCTTTTAATTATTGACATTATGTTATTGTTGTTTATAAGATTTAAGAACTTATAATTATTAACATTAGGTTATTGCTATTTATAGGATTTTCTTATATGGTTCTAATTAAAGAGCTGCTTGCATCAACTGCATCATGTGTTAAGTTGTTCTTATATTAGGACGGTTTTGTTTCTATGACAGTGTCAGAACCTCTTTAATAGCTATCGAGGTGCTGGATAGAATATGTGATTGAAAGAATTCTATCTAATCCATTGCGTGGGGGGCTGTGAGAGATACGTTAGGAAATGATGAACTTTTTATTTTTATAGATCAGCCACTATTTCATAAAATTAACGCTAAAATAACTTCTTTCCTCTTAATCGTCCCACGGGTCAATACCTTTCTATGCTCCGGTTCCTAATGGTCATATTCATTTCTTAATTTGAGCACTGAATTATAGAGTTTCCCTTTAATTGTTTGTACATGTATACATGTATGTGCAACTTTGTAGGCATAATAATATTAATATATATATATATATATATATATATATATATATATATATATATATATATATATATATATATGTATGTATATATACATATGCAAGACATACCATCGGGTTTTGTTTTGTTTTATATTTTGTTCTTATAAGTTCTGCATTATTCCCATCAACCATTCGGTGTAATGTCACCGAGAAGATAACATATCTCCCTACATTTGTGTATTATAGAACTATATGGTAGACGGTGAATTTCAGGGAATGTCTTTCGTCCAATGTCAAATTCTCTTCCACATATTCCTATTCGTTGAATTAGACAATGAATCATGTTGTGATTCTAAAATATAAACAATATGTATTGGTATCAGTTGAATTAAATAGTGATTCCTCGAATAAAATTGTCTGTGAGGTATATATGTTTCTTCTAATATTAGATTGGCGTTAAATAGACGCCACACATTGTACAGTGGATGCGACTCGAAGATCAAAAAGAGTGTCGATTGTCAGTATGGTTCAATATTATGGTACTTCATCAAAACAGGTATTATTTATTTCTAAATCTTTAAAGTACGTGTTTACAAAGTCATCGATACTATAGGGTGAGAGTCCAAGCAGTGGGAAGTTTCGAAAAAATTTCATGACCTATGCTTGATTCCCAATAGAGTCCAGTAACGTAAAAACCCCTAGTCTCATGCAAAATGACCTGATGTCCCTTAATATGCCCAGAAATGTTAATGCCCGAATGATGAAAGGCTTCGGTCTACAAACACACTGCCTCGCATCGATCGACTAACGACCAGATGGTACACAAATCCGTGTGAATAACTTGCAAAGTTATGATTCACATTGGTGTGACTATTCATAGTAGCATATCATGGTCCAACATGCCCTAAAGTCTCCGAACACGACTGAAATTCAATGCCGAAGACACATGTGTTCATGATGATATTAAGGTCAATCCATTTATTCGAATTTAGATTATAGTTAGGGTAAATGTAATCGTGGCTAGTTATCTTTTATCAGCTATCCTTGTAAGCACCAATTTACAGTTCTACCTCTTCTTAAATTAAACTCAAGATGGATTGTTAGTGATTATGATAGAAAGAATATCAGTTTGTGGCTTGACAACTGACTTGTGCATAATTTTAGTCATGGCGAACTCAGGATGCCTCTTAAAACCTCCATGACTACTTAGAGTTTACTTCATGACAGAAAGAATATCGTATTTTTTAGCGTCTAGTAGATTGGAGAACTCTTAAAGCTTTCACTAGTGATGTATAGTTATTAAAAGTAAGAGGGGCCTTCAACATTTTAGTATTTTTTTAAAGCAACATTTATTTACAAACTTGTAAAGAAAATATTAAATATAGAGGGGGTGGGTGGTGGGGGTGGAGGAGTCCACCTTAAGTTTATAATGAAGGACTAGAGAAGAATCTTCTAACTCCTCACATAAAAATCTCTAAAATGTTTAGATATGAAACCTAAAGAGACTAAAGGAAGATCTCTAAAATGTTTAGATATGAAGCCTAAACAGAACCAAAAATTTATTTGGCAATGAGCATGCCAATGTAAACAAGCAACAAGGGTTATATCTCTCTTCTCTGATTTTCTCATCTTCTATGATCTTCTTATGACTTTTTGGGTCTATTTATCAACATCCACTCTTTTGTGAATTTGATCCCTCATATAAGCCTAATCACTATAAGTTGAGCCCTCAATCCCCCTCGGATACCTCAGTGATGGTTATATTTAGACTTCGGTAGCTCCATGTGTTTTTTATTGACTTTTGTACTTCATTGGTGAATATAAATGTTTCACCACTAAATGTACCAATGTCGCAAAATATTTTACCAGTAATGAAAAAAGTATTGAAGTCTAAAAAAACTTATGCATGATTCAGTACCTCTCCTTCAATTTTCACAACACATGAAACACATAATATGCATGTCCATGTATAAAAAATTAGTCACGAGAATCACTGGTGAAATGAAAAGGTCATAACCGAATAAATATGAGCTTACCGAATGAAGTAATCATGGAGATATGAAGACGATGTGATAAAACGTCGAGAAGATGATAGGGTATGGAAGCAAAAATAACAGAAAACAATGAAGATTTAGTTCAAAGGACATAGAGAGTTTTTACACACCAACTGAGCGACGATTATTCTAAGATACACTATTCAATCTCGGTCTCTCTATTTTTAAATTTTACATTTGCACCGATATAGGTATTTCTTAATGAATATTTTCTTCAATATGTTTCACTTTATTGTCCAGTAGCTATACAATGATGCATATGCACGACAGTTGAAAGTACACTTATGTTGGATTTCCAATTTCTTCATCAATTATAAAATAATGATCATATATAACTTGAGCATACCAAGGTTTGTAATGTGTTTCTCTTTAGTGCAGAGCTTACTGGATAGCAGACATGATCAAAATTGATGATTGTTGGGTTGACGTGCAATATTGCAAGCATAATGGAGTGAGTAAGGCCTAATCTTTTTGTACATGCTAATTATTCATGCTCCCTTATATCAACGCTAAATCGATGCTCAATTATGCAGCTTCATTACAAAGGTATATAATATCGTTCTTCTTCAGCACTAACAATACAATTATTCATGTACCTCGTATATGTAGTGTATAATGTACTTTGTTTTTTTGGTGTAGGGTTTCTAGTCACTTAATGGGTTGGATTCGTGGTGTTTTTGTGATTTGTCCTCAACGTGTGCATTAAGATCTATTTTTAATGATTACACGTGACTAAACAAGTTTTAAACATTTTTTGTTATTTTTTACAATAAGCAGGTAATAAACGAGATGGCCGATGGTGGTGTAGACTATTTCTTTGAATGCATTGGTTTGACATCCTTGGTGCATGAAGCATATGCTTTCTGCCAAAAGGTCTTACCTCCTCCCTCTAATCAGTGTGTGTATATATATTATACTTATCGGTGTTAGAGTTTTGAATAATTTCTGGTTGCCTTGAATGAAATACTAATAGGGTTAAAAGAAGAGAAGGAGAAAAAAATTATAGAATTGAACTCAGGTATATTATATTGTCTGGAAAAATAGAATTAAGATACTTGGGTCGAGTTTTGGATGTTAAAGTTTTATTATGTGGAGTTGAGCTACTCAGTTTCAGGGCTATCAAACTAGATCCACCCTAAAATTGAAATTTATACTTTTTGAAATTTCTCCACTCTCAAATTTTCTCTGCTTGTACAACTCAATTTGTGGAAAAAATTGCAATCTTCTTAGTAAATTTTCTGAGAAATTTGCAATTATCTACAGATTTAATAAGAAATTTATCAATATTTGTTATTCTAGAACAAAACACAATTTCAACCATAGTATTAAACACCTTTGTTTCATTATACAAATTAATTAGACTTGAAAATGTAAAGAACCCAACTTATATAAAAAGCAATTGAATTAAGAAACAGATATTTGGTAATCTATTAAAAAATTAGAATTAATCTAACATACCCAGTATTAAAGCGAGCAGAAGAGACTCGAGGGACGTTCGGTTGGATCTGCTTTCAGTTTTCTCTGTTTCTCTTGCAATCGTGGATTATAAAGAAAAAGAGTAGTAGTTTGTTGAGTTAGCAGCAAAGAAATTTTATTTATAGTACCATTGATATGCTATAATTTTTGTTAACAAAAAAAAAAAGAAACCACAATTGATATTCTATATGTTGTTTCTGTTTCATCCTGCCAGGTGGTCATTCAACTCTCACACAGTTTTGAAGAACAGTGAGCAGGCACCAAGGTAAAGTTTTCATGCTTTCATTTCTCTCGAAACTGTCACCATGTGTATGAAGAGTTCAATTAAATCAATATTTAAACAAAACTTAATTAAGAACCTTTTCGAGTTTGTTTGAGAAGTATATATTGTGGCTTAATTTAGTGGCCATTTTGCTTACCTTGTCCGTTTGATACAACAAAATCTTGCGAGATTTGATACATTGACTGTTGATTTGATATGTTCATTTGATAAAATATTTACTATCTAATGGCGCAACTATTTTTGATCTCATAACTTTCCACGGCTTCTTCTAGAAGTTGGCTTCTAGGTGGGGAAAAAAGAAGTATAAGAATATAATTTCTCCCAGAGGCGGCCCAAGGTCATTTAGGAACCCAGGCAAACTCATTTAAGTGGGTTCTTTTAATAAATGTTATATTATGACATTAATATTTTCTAACTTTTTTCCATTACGTGCGGGATTGGGTTGTTTCACATTTTTCCAGATTTGTGAATAAACTAAAGGGCTACTTTAGTTTATCCTTAATTACTGTCCAACAAATAATGAATTTTTTATAATATGTATATATATAATGACTTGGGAACCTAGGCACAAGCACTAATTGATCTTGTCTACACACAAGGGCTGCATCTGACTTGTCCCTTGTTTGGTTGTGCTGAAAGACAGCAAGGAGAAGAACATCTACCCCAAAAAGTATTAATAATTGTAAAACTTTGAATAAACCATGCTTATTTGTGAAATTCTAAAGGAACATGGAAATATTAATAGTTATCTTTGTTTACATATCTTAGAGTTACTAAGTTGCAATTATTCGAACAGGACTCCGGCATTCTCAGAAGATATTGGTGGTGATGAGATTGGTGAGGATGAAGGTGTAAAGCCGCTAGAAAGGTCCTTATGGGCTAAATATGTAAGTAGTGAAAGACTTGTACATTTATATAATATTTCCCCCTTTATTCTCTTTCTTAATGTTATGCTAAAAATAATTAAGTTTCTAAATTATTTTGCCATTCTTCTAATTTCTGTTTCAGTGGATGTATTTGATCCCTCTTGGGCTTATTGTCATGAATGTTGTCACTCAAGCCATGAACATGCCAGAGGAACAAGCAGGTGGCCAAACAGCCTCCCAAGTGCAGTCACTTATTGGTGCAGTCCCACGCGGCCAAAGTACAACGGTTCGAAGATGATGATGGTTAGTTTACCCCTTTTATATTTCTATTTTAGAATTTTGAATTATGCACCTTTATTGATATCCACTCTACTCCTTTCAATCGCAGCCCCTCCGGAACCATTTATTTGTGGAAGGCTCATCGAATCTGGCACTCTTGAATATCGAGTTTCAAACCCTACTTGAGGTAATTCTACATTATAGTTTACAAGACATTTAGATCTTGATAAAAACACAATGGAAATGAGAAATGTACAAAAGCGTATAATAGATTAACATAGCTTAAGGTTCAATTAAGATCATTTTATGATTTAATAGACTAATGTGCTTTGATTAACTAGAAATAAAATACCATCTTAGATTCCTTAAGGACATTTCTTAGTTCTATAATTGAATTGAGCATATATATGAACAGAAGTTAATTTTTCTTGATTTTATATATCATATTTAAGTATAAAAATAGCTGAAATGATTAGGATGATCTAACAGACCATTTTTTCTGGACTCATTGGAAATACTAATATAGATGAAGTAGTATTGGAGGACATTGGACCCTATTTTACAGTGCCTGTAAATAGGTTTCATTGTTGGAAATGAGATAATGTGGAAAATTAAATGAAATATGTTGGAATCGAAGGAGCTTCGATTCACCTAGTTTAATACAGATTTTTATTTTCATAAAATAAAAAGTAAACATACTAAAGAAACTTTAAAAGAAGATGTTTAATCAATAAGATGCCGAAAGTCACTTATTCACTATATGATACTAGTTTATTTCTACGTTCCTGAAGGTGAAATTTATACAAGCTAATTGAGTATTGTTAACAAACATATAAATGTTTAAGCCTACAAAATTCAATTGTTATTACTAACGCTCTCTTCCCATCCACGAGGTAATGCAGGACGCAAAAATCCCCATTCATGAAATTGTTGATGCTCCAAACATAGAAAAAGAAGTATCTAATGATATGCACATGTTTAATGACATATATATACCTACTTTCTTCTGATTTTTGGTTGATTTAGTACGTTTAGCATGTTCTTACTCGGGCTATTGTGGTTGTAGTTTCATGATGACATGGTTTACCATGTGGGGTTCTTCGTCTTCACCACATTGTAGGCCATGGAAGCCATAATGGCACGAGTTTTATCTATATGATTATATCTATTTCATTCAAAAATTAGCAAAAGAACTTTATTCAGTAAATTATAGTTTACAAATTTCCTATAGAGATTGATTGCCATGAAAAAATGAACTCTGCATACATATATGTTTTAAGTTTCTATTTTTTTAACAATAGAAGCCTACTTTGTCCTAACTGGGGGTGAGACTCGAAATGTGGTCTCTACCAAGGCCCTGGAGGGTGCCACCACTGGGCTTTATACAACTGGAAGCATTGTTTGCAAACGCAGTGCAGCGGCAGCCCCCGCCGAAGCAGAATAGCGACAACCCCTGTCCTCTCTTCTCTCATGTCCCTGTCCTCTCTTCTCTCCATCACTCGCAAATGCAGCCCCCTACCGAAGTAGACTAGCGACAGCATGCAACCCTCTTTTCATCCACGAAGCAGTGCAGTGGCAAAACATTCTTTCGAGTATGTTATTTTTTTTCAATAGATCTGATCAGTATGCTGAAATTTTTAGTTTTTAATTGTTTTCAATAGAATTTTAATTAGTTTAGTTGTTAGTATGCTGAAATTATTGTTGTTGCTAAAAAATAATTTGTCCCCAAAATTAGTTGCTAGAATGCTAAAATCGATAAAAATTAGGAAACCCTTGCAACCTTCCATACTCACGCGGTGTGAATATTCAGTTCTACTCTGGATGTAATTTTAATGGTTTTGGTTTGATTCGTTAGTATAATTAATTAATGTCAATTGTAAGTATTAATTAGTTAGTATATCAATGGGCTTATTACTAATTAACTCAATTGTGCACTAGATTTTAAATCTTGTGTGATTGAAAGAATATATGTTATTCTCTATTAAATTGTTGGCCTTCAATATTGTTAAATGATTATAATTAATTACTCTTTTTTGTTTGTTTATTTTATAGTTTGGAACTCATTGGAAGTTTGATGGTTGTGCATGTAGACGTGAACCACTGCTTGATAAATTAGGAGTTAAACATGTTAGTGCTGCTTAAAGAGAAGACCACAGAATTTGAGATGAATTTCATATGTATTGACATGAATTTTATATTGACATGAATTGAGATAAAATTCAAATTCCTCGTGTATTGAGATGAATTTAATATGTATTGACATAAATTTTCTATTAATGGAATTTGAGCCATTAATTTTTAGTGGACTTATTGTCTGGATGTATATTACTGTTGTTGCAAACTATTTGTATTGTTGTTTTGAATTTTTGTTATTCTAAAACCGGTACGAAAAATAGTGAAAATGTTGTTGATTTTTTTTGGGTAATATTATTTATAATTAATTTTTTTTATTTGATCCAAAAATCTGGCACAGTTCAAAATCGTGCCAAAAGTGTATTAAATTTTGGCACGGTTTGAAACTGTGTCAAAAGTGTACCAAAATGTAGTCAATCTGGCACAGTTATAAGGTGTGCCAAAAGTGTGCCAGAAATATCAAATTCTGGCACGGTTTTAAAGTGTGCCAAAAGTGTTCCTATTTGACCAAATCTGGCACACTTTTAAACCGTGCCAGAAAAAAATGGCTATTTTGGAACACCTGATTCTGACACAGTTTAAAACCGTGCCAGATTTGATCTGGCACAGTTTAAAACCGTGCCAAATTGCAGTTTTTGGTGTAGTGAAGTCCTTCTTCACAATACTGAGTTGTTCCTCCTCGGAGGGCCTATTGGTCATGGTGGATGTTGATGTAAAAAATTAGATTGCTTCTAATTATTTAATCACAGATAAATATAAATGAGACAAAGAATTTTAAAGTGGTTCAGCCTTATAAGAATGGCCTACGTCCACTGTTTCTGTTATTGCCAAGTGTTTTGGAATTCTCGATATGTAATTCTATCAAGAAAATTCGGTCCCTTGGAATGAGGGCGATACAATGTATTTATAGCCCTTAGGCTGTACATGTGAAAGGGTAAACAATTAATGCCCTTTAAGAGTATACGTCTGTATGATAATCATTCAATGAATAGTTGAACTGTTGATTATCTTGCAATCAATGCTGTGGCCGAGATGCAGCTCTAGTAATCAATGTTGTGGCCGAGATGCAGCTCGGACCGCCTTAGTTGTCCGTCGTTCAGGAGTCCTCGGAGTGCTGGAGTTCCTCGGAGTATTAGAGTTCCTCGGAGTATTGAAGTTCCTCGGAGTATTGGAGTTCCTCGGAATACACTTGCTGCTCGGAGTGAGTATGACTTGGTCGGGGAAGTAAACCTCCTCATTGCTATTGTGCCACGTAGATCGACACGTGTCTTCTTGTTATTCGTTTATATCAGCATACTAATTTTGGTATCAACAGAAGCCCCCAATGTTTCATATTTCGAAATTTGAGGAGTATGGAACATTCTTTCTCGGTATATGGCAATATTAAATGACCTTCCTGGTTTTTACCGCCTTTTTGAATTTTTAGAAGCGCTTCGATCTTCGCGCACTTTTTGTCCTTTTAGCCGCCGGTAGAGTACTAGTTTCTTTTTTGTAATCATTTATTTCGCCGTTTCCCAAGGCAAAGTATTTAAGCTTCATAGGCAATCCCATCGTCTTCTACCTTTTCCAATTTCTGCTTTCGAGTTTTCCATAGTCTTTCTCTCTCTTGTGCGTTCATCCTTTTCTTCGTTCGTTGTCAACAGATCTCCCTTTTTCCTGTAAGATCTTCTTCCTTTCTTTTATTCGCCATGGTTTATGTTATTGAATCTCTTGAGAAATTCCGCTCTGATTTTTCTATTCCATCTTGGGTAACTCTGGAGGATCTTTCTGAGCCTTTAAATTATTTTCGTCTGGCTGAGGGACATTGGTTCCCCAGCCTCTTTATTACTGAATGTGGATTTTCTTTTCCACCAAACCCTTTGTGCTTAGAGTTCTGTCATTATTTCGATGTTGTTCCTGCAAAAATAGCCCCCAACACATGGAGAATAGTTAATGGGGTGTATAGGTTAAATCAAACCCACGGAACCCGTATAGGAATTCCTGAGATTATGTATTGTTATAGATGGGCTGTTCTAGATAATATTTTTTATTTAAAAACTAGATTTTTGAATAGGGCTTTAGTAGTCAACCTCCCTGATGCTAATAGGGATTATTTTGAACATGGGGTAGTCATAAAAAATTGGCAACATGCCCCTTTGATTGGAGATGAAGTATATCAAGGTCCCAGATGCCCTCCATATGGCAATGGGATAGGTTATTTTCATTTTACTTTATTTCTGAAATTATGATTTCATTATGTTTGAATAAATGTGTGATTGACATTTTAATATGTATTTGTTTGCAGTTGACAACAAAAGAAAGACTCCAAAAGAATCAGAAGTAAATATTAAGCATTTGAAACTTATCTGGAGTTTGCATCAGAAAGTCGCAGACGAGCACATCAGGTCTGCTTCATATTTGTTGCGGTATAGGAGCTATACATCATCCTTTACTGCTCGTCCTGTGGTCAGCACTAGTGATCCAGTGTCAGTTCCTGAGGACTCTTCTCCAGAATCTCACATTCCTCTGAGTCAGAAAATGGGCAAACGAAGAGTTCCTGCTATCTTTGAGGAGACTACCTCTGCTGGAGATGGAAAAAGAAACAAGATTGATGTCCCAAAGGGGACAAAGAAAGTAGATGTTGCCCCTTCTGTTGCTCCTCAGAAGGCTGCCGAGAAGCCCCAGTGGCTCCGAGCAAGAAGGATGCTCCTGTGGAAGTGGTCACCATCTCCCCAACCAAAATCTCTTCTTTGGTTGAAACTGTTGAAATGCCACCGAGGAGACTGAAGAAATCCTCCTCGGTCAATTTAGCTGAAACCATTCCCCAGCTCCAAGTTAGTGGAGCTGGTGTTCCAACTATTATTCCTCCGAGCTCAACTATGAGCTCGGTGAAGACTTGGACCATTCCTGAAGTCCAAGGAATTGAGGAAAATATGTCTAGGGATGTGCTTACATCCCTGGCTACTCGTCACATTGCTTCAGTAAGTTTCTCATATTCTGAATTTTCTTTTTTTCCATCAATACATGTATCTCTGTGCTGACTTATCATTATCTCCTTTTTTCAGCTGGTGAGTTGCTTTAACACCATTGTGAAGAACGATGAAGCGATCAAGGCTTCTAGCTCCTCGTCCGGAGTGGAGGATGCTTTACTAGGTTTGACCAAATCTTTGAAGGAGTCCCGTCAAAAGTATGACGAGGATAAGGCTGAATGGGAGAAGAAGTTGGCTGCAGTTGAGGCAGAGAAGGTGCAGTTGGAAAATAAAGTGAAAGATTTGGAGGGAGAGAAAAAGAAGTATGACGAGAAGCTCAAGAGCTTTGGGGAGCTTGAAAAAAAGATGAAAAAGGCAGAATAAGAATTGTCCCTTCTGCGAGAAGTGAATCGTCAGAAAGAGGAGGTGGAAGCTAGGTTGAAAGCCGCCGAGGATCTTCTATCCGAGAAGCTCTCCTCGGAGAAAATAAAAAGAAAGATGGCGGTGAAAAAATCTTTTTGCACTGGTTGGGACAAAGGGTGGAACAGGGGGGTAGCAGCCATGATGACCCATGTGCAATATGGGAGTCTTAAGTACTTCCGAGATGGTTGGGTTGCTGCCCTGTAAGAGTTGAAGATTAATGAGGACTCAGAGTTGTTTCAACAGCATCTCCCAGGTCCTCCCCCAAATATTGAAGATGAAGAGGAGGACGAAGCTGCCTCCGAAGAATCTTCAATGGCAATGGGTGATCCAATCCTTACTCAGCCTGCCGATGAGGAGCTTTCATCTCTGCCTGCTCCTCCTGAACAAGTTTCAGCTTTAGCCGACCAACTTATTGTTCCAACCGAGCAACCGAGCTCCTCGTCCCAGCCTCCCGAGAAAGTCTTGGGAGACAAGGAAAAGGTGTGAAGTTGTTCGATATTCTCTTTCTATTTTTCTTCTTTTTCAAGTGTAACCAAGATCTTTGTAACTCTGCACTATGATCTAATAAAATTTGAGTTCTTTTCTTCCATATGATTGTCTCTTTTCTATCTGTACTCTGTCTTGATCTTCTTTTTGATGATTACTTTTTCTTTCTCTGCTAGTTTTTGGCCAGGATGGATCTGCTATCTGCTAATGATACAAAGCTGATGCAGCAATGTCATGAATATTATAAGGCTGGTCACACAGAACTGAGTGCATCAGAAGTTGCCGACATCCTTGGTCATGATGCTTCAGAGCAAGCAGTGGAGGCATATCAATACTTGAAATGTCTTCTTGATCGTGTTGTAGCCAACAATGTGGCTTATTACGAAATGATTGAAGACTTGCAAGGTACTCTCGATGAACTTCAGTAGCAGTATAAAGAGTCTTCAGCTCTTTTACACGAAGGGTATGAGAAGAAACTCAAAAAACTTAGTGCTGAAAAAGGCTACGACAAGATGCTTGCTGGCTATGAAGTGAGAGATAGAACATTGAAAGCAGATGTCGAAGGGCACAGGCAAATCGCTGAGCTATTGGAATAAGAAAACAACAATCTGCAAAAACAACTAGCTCAGCTGAGGTCTGCTGCTTCATCTTCCACTGCCTTGGTACCAGTCACCGATGAAGGATTATCATTTTTAGAAGTGGAAAATGACAAGTTGCGAGAAGAGTTAGAGACTTTGAGAAGAGCTGGGCCTCCTACTGCTATTCGGGGACGAGGAAGAGGTTCTCGTGGACGAGGAAGAGTTGCTCAGAATGTTGTCGAGGAACAAAATACTCTACCTGCTCGGGGACGATCAAGAGTTCTTCGTCGTACTGTTGAAGAAGCTCGTACTCAATCAGCGTTGGAAAACCAAGCATTCCAATTGATGGCAAAGAATCAAGCCTTGTCTGATATGTCAAAGAAAATTAGAGAACTTGAAAAACAACTTTCTTCACAGAAATCAGTGTTGGAGACTAATGAACTTTTCATCCAGAGTCTTCACGAGAAGCTTGAAAGGTTAACATTTCAATTTCAAAAACAGCCTAGGGAGTTCTGGATGGCTGGATACAACGAAGCATTATTCCATTTGGATGATCGTATCCAGAATGCCAATAATGAGGGCTACAAGCAAGGCTGGATGAATGCCTTGGGTGTGCTGAAGCTCGAACAAGGACACTACCTGTGGGACTATTATGATCCTGGGGTACTTGACTTGCCTGTGCCACCATATAATTTGGACATGGAATGGATCCCAGCTCGTGCCATTCCTCGGAGCTTAATTACAAAATACCTCGGTGACTACAATCTTCATTCTCAGATTGAGGTATCTCGTCCTGAGCACCTATTGGACATACCTTCAATAATGAACGTCAGAATGCTTCGAGATCTTAACTTCATTAATTCTCCCCTTTTCCTGGAAGATCCTCCTGCTGGCGAGAAGCCTATTTCAAAAGCAGAAGGGAAAAGACCAGTAGAATAGGAAATTCTGATGTAATAATTAGTACACTATTTAATATTAATGTAATAAATTTGTGTAATTCATTTTGAATTTAATGAAAGAGTTTCATTTTTGTTCGCAAATTTGTATTGCTATTGTCTTGTATTTGTCAAACACTTTATATTTGTGCTTGCATAACAATATTGTGTGGTTCATCGACCAACTTAGTAATAAAAAAAGTTACAAGTATTAGTAATGTTGCTCGATCACTTAATGATAAAGTAATGAGTATAAAAATGTTTAAATTTTTTCCAACCAACCAAGGTTGTTAAATTGTGCTCGTCGACCAATTATAGTTAGTGAAAATTTTTATCCCCGACTAACCATACTTGATAAATTTTTATCTTTTTCATAAAATGTGTCCGACCAACCAAGGTCGATAAATTCTCCTCGTCGACCAACTACAGTTAGTGGGTTTTTATCCCCGACTAACCATACTTGGTACAGTTTAATATATTTTGTTCTTCGAGGAACTTTTGTATTTTCTGTAATAATCTTACCTCCCGACCAACATAAGTCGGCATTTGAGAGCATGTCTTGTTTCCTAACCAACCGAGATTGGCATTTTTAGGAATGTTGATGTTGTTCTCGCCCTTTTACCAACCGGAGTTGATCTGAGTTCGAACTATCATGTCCACTTGCCCTTTTACCAAATTTGGTATGAGCCAGTGTCAGCCTCCTAGCCAAAGGAGTATGGTTTGTTCTCTCCCTTTTACCAACCGGAGTTGATCTGAGTTCGAACTATCGTGTCCACTCGCCCTTTTACCAACCGGAGTTGGTCTGAGCTAGTGTACGCCTCCTAACCAAAGGAGTATGGTTTGTTCTCTCCCTTTTACCAACCGGAGTTGATCTGAGTTCGAACTATCGTGTCCACTCGCCCTTTTACCAATCGGAGTTGGTCTGAGCTAGTGTACGCCTCCTAACCAAAGGAGTATGGTTTGTTCTCGCCCTTTTACCAATCGGAGTTGGTCTGAGCTTGAACTATTGTCTTCTTTTTACTACCGAGCAGCGTAGTGTTAAACACTAGTATTCACCGACAAACTTTCAATAAAAGGAGAGAAGATGGTGAAATATCATCGTTTTATTCATATCGATGGAACTGCTTTACATTTTACATCACTGATAATACTTGCGTAGGTGTTCAGCATTCCATGCATTCTTAAATTCCTCTCCTTCTAGAGTCGCTATTCGGTAAGTTCCTGGTCGAACAACTTCTGTAACTCGGTAAGGTCCATGCCAGTTTGCTTCCAACTTATTGTGCTTCTGAATGACCTTTTTTAGCACGTAATCTCCTTCTTTTAAGTCGCATTTCTTCACCCTCTTGTTGTAGAACAGAGTTGTTCGTTGTTGGTAAGCAGCATTCCTAATGGCTGCCTCTTCTCTAACCTCCTCGAGCATGTCCAAATCTAATCTTCTCATTAAGTCGCTGACTGGGGAATTGAAATTCAGCACTCTGTGTGTTGGAAGACCCAACTCGGCAGGTATTACGGCCTCACTTCCAAATGCCAGCATATATGGTGATTCTCCAGTTGCTGCTCGGGGAGTTATTCGGTAAGCCCACAATACTGACTGTAGCTCATTAATCCAATTAGCTTTAGCCTCACTTAGCCTCTTCTTCAAACCATTTAGTAATGTTCTGTTCGTCACTTCAGTCTGTCCATTGCTTTGAGGATGGCCTGGTGCTGAATGAACCTTTAAAATGTTTGACTGACGACAATAGGCGGCAAAACTCCTCGTTATCAAATTGTGTTCCATGGTCTGTGATGAAGGCATGAGGGAGACCATATCGGCAGATGATGTTCTTCCAAATGAATTGGTACACCTTCTCATATGTCATATCAATAAGCGGCTCAGCTTCTACCCACTTAGTAAAATAATCCACTGCGACGACGAGGTACTTGAATCTTCCTCGGGTCATTGGCAGTGGTCTAACCAAATCAATTCCCCACATGGCAAATGGCCAAGGGGAAGTTATGGGTGTCAATAATGCTTGTGGAGTTCGTCGGATGGAGGAAAAACGTTGGCATTTATCACATCTCTTAGCATAGGCTATACAATCAGCCCTCATCGTTGGCCAGTAGTATCCCTGCGTCATCATCCTTTGCAAAAGTGTCCGACCTGCTACATGGGCTCCACAGGACCCTTCATGGATCTCTTCAAACAATTCTTTCACCTCGGAGGGATGTACGCATCTTTACAAACCTGCCATAATTCCTCGTCTATACAAAACACCATTAGTTAGTACATACCGAGCAGCTTTAAACTTCAATTTCTTGGCAGCGAGCTTATCCTCCGGTAATTCTCCCTCCTCAATATATGCCCTAATGGGATCCATCCAAGATGGTCCTAAATCAAGGGTAATAATATTCATCGTCAGGTTTTCATCTATGCTCCGACTTTCTAATACTTCAATTGGTATCGTTCTGCGCAGCTTGGTACGAGTAGCTGATGCTAATCGGGCCAGTGCATCTGCTCGTGCATTCTCCATTCTTGGTATTCTGATCAACTGAATGGCATCAAATTCTGTCAACAGCTCCATCACCTTTGCATGATACTTGACCATTAATTCTCCTTTAACTGCATATGTCCCCATCACCTGATTCATAATTAATTAAGAATCACTGAATACCATCACTTGTTGCGCTTCCATAATCTTTGCTAAATTAAGACCTGCTATCATGGCCTCATACTCCGCCTCATTATTGGAAGCTTTGAATTGAAATCGCAGGGCGTATTCCATGTCAATCTCGTTTGGAGTGTGCAAAACAATCCCTGCTCCACAACCTGCTATGCAAGATGACCCATCTACATATAATCTCCATGTAGGTAACTCGTCTTCAAATTTATTATCTGACAAAGTTCCTCGGTGAAATATTTGTTGTTTCCTTTCATCCTCCCCTGATATTTCTCGCTCCTCGTCGATCATCTCTTCTCGCCCTTTTACCAACCGGAGTTGGTCTGAACTCGAATTTGATGATCCTTCAATATCCACAAGCCCTTTTACCAACCGGAGTTGGTCTGAGCTTGTGTTTGTTGATCCTGTAACATCCACAGGTTGATCGTCGAGCAACTTTTGTTCCTCGGGGGTATCAGGATAAGTAAACTCTGCTATAAAATCTGCTACAGCTTGCCCTTTTAATGATGATCTGGGTTCATACACAATATCATATTCACCGAGCTCTATTGCCCAGTACATCAGTCTCCCTGATTTTTTTGGCTTATGAAGGGCTTGTCTCAATGGCATGTCGGTATACACGACGATGGTATGGGCCTGGAAATATGGCCTCATTCTTCTACTTGCCTCAATTAATGCCAATGCCAATTTTTCCAGCTTTGGGTACCTGATCTCTGCACCTCGGAAAGCCCTACTTGTGTAATAAATTGGCTTCTGGACTCCATTCTCCATTCTGATCAATGCCGAGCTGACTGCATTCTCTGATACTGCCAGGTATAAGTAAAAAATTTCTCCCATTACTGGACTAGACAACAGTGGAGGTGCTCCCAAATATTTCTTCAAGTCTTGAAAGGCTTTTTCACATTCATCATTCCACTCGAAAGTTTTTCGAAGTGTTTTGAAGAATGGGAGGCATCTATCAGTTGCTCAGGATACAAATCTGTTGAGCGCTGCAACTCGTCCTGTAAGACTCTGCACCTCTTTCTTCATCGTTGGAGATCGCAACCCTAAAAGAGCTTTGATCTTTTCTGGATTCGCCTCAATGCCTCGCTGGTTGACGATGTACCCGAGGAACATTCCTTCTCGTACTCCAAATGTGCACTTCGTCGGGTTGAGCTTCATCTGGTATTTATCCAGTTGATCAAAGGTCTGACCTAAGTCAACTAGATGATCAGCAGCTTTCTTGCTCTTTGTCAGCATATCATCGACATAGACTTCCATATTGCAACTGATTTGTTCGGCAAAAACCTTGTTCATCAGCCGCTGGTATGTCGCACCTGCATTTTTCAAACCAAAAGGCATAACATTATAACAATAAGTTCCCCTAGGGGTAATAAAAGAAGTACTTTCCCTTTCTTCAGGTTTCATTTTGATCTGGTTGTAGCCAGAGTAAGCATCCATGAAGCTGAGCAGCTCGTGTCCCGAGGTAGCATCCACTAGTTGATCAATTCTGGGCAATGGAAAGTGATCCTTTGGGCATGCCTTGTTGAGATCGGTGAAATCAACACACATTCTCCATTTATTATTTTTCTTCTTTACCATCACCACATTGCTAACCAGTCTGGATATTTCACATCTTCAATGAATTGGGCTTTCTGGAGCTTCTCGACCTCCTCTTGTATAGCTTGATTCTTCTCGGGACTAAATACTCTTCTTCTCTGCTTTACAGGCTTGATCTCCTTATTCACATTGAGCTCATGACATAAGAAGTTTGGATCTATTCATGGCATATCTTCATGACTCCATGCAAAAGTTTTCTTTCTGTTCCTCAAGAAAGTTATCAACTACTGTTTTATTGAAGCATCCAACGTCGAACCTATCTGGGTTATTCGTTCAGGGTGCTCGTCGTCCAGAATAACATTTTCTGTAGATTCCACCACCTGTCCTTTTACAAGTTGGGATTCATCTCTGGGATCCAGTGTTTCAATTTCTGTACCTTCATCCACCTGGTAGGTAGTAGTCTTTTTCCTTAACTCTTCAAACTCCTCTTGCTCGGCAGATGAATAATAGCATTCCCGAGCTACTTTTTGATCACCTTTCACAACTCCTACTCCAAAATTTGTTGGGAATTTTAAGCATTGATGTACTGTAGATGGAACTTCTTCGAACTTCTTCAAACCAACTCTTCCCATGATGATGTTGTAAGCTGATTGCACATTCTTATCCATCACAAAGAAGCGTATTCTTTCTGTTCGACAAGCAGGCCAAGTTCCAATGAATATATCCAACTTTATCATCCCAAGTGGAAAAACCTTCTCGCCAGTAAAACCCAGGAGAGGTCTGTGATAAGGCTCTAATTGAGATAATTTTAAATTTAAACTGTCAAAGCATGAGTAGAACATGATGTCTGCCGAACTACCATTATCTACCAGAACCCTTGAAATCACTACTTCTTTCATCCTCATTTTGATCACCAAAGGGTCGTCGTGAGGGTAAAGAACACCTGCAAGATCGTTTTTTGAAAAACCAATGACTAGCTTCTCTTTGTTTATCTTCCTCGGGCGATCCTCCTCAGCCAAATTTATCCGTTGAATGTATGAGCAAGCCTGAGCCTCACCGAGGTAAGATTTTCTTTCTGCAGTAAGATCTCCTCCTCCTGCATCTCCGCCTGTAATAACATTACAATCAAATGTTCCAAAACGTATTGAAAACACCTCGCGTTCTGGTTGCCTTGGCCTTTTGGGAAGATCGGGGTCATCCTCTGTATCATCTTCATGATTTCTTTTCCTGTTTTCTTCTGCCCGACGAGGAGATCTAGATCTTTCTCTTGCTCGGTCTTCCTTTCCTCTTTCATTTCTACGATCAACATACTTTGACAACTTTCCTCGTCTAATGAGCGTTTCAATCTCGTTCTGGAGGGCTATGCAATTTTTAGTCATATGACCGTGATCCTTATGAAACTCGCAATATTTATCTCTATTTCTTTTGTCAGGGTCCGACCTCAGTTTCTTTGGCCACCTTACTTCCTCGTTATTCTTGATTTCTTCCAAGACATGATTAATACCCATTTTCAAAGGAGTATAATTATCGAATTTCTTCAGGACTTCCCATGACGACTTATTATTCTTGGAATGCCTGTCACTGCCATTGCCCTTATGCTCTTTCTTCTTAGATTTGTCGACTTCCACCTTGGTTTCTTTATCCATGTTCTTCTTCGCAGCCATAGCCTCCTCGGCATTCATGATTTTGGCAGCTTTTGCCATCAACTCTGACATAGTTGTAGGTGGATCTTTGGCTAAAGTGTAATACAACTTGTTAGGCAACAACCCACTCATCAAGGCAGTGATTGCTGTCTTTTCTTCATAATCTATGACTTCCAGCTTCTCGTTATTGAAACGAGTTATGTAATCTCTAGTACTCTCACCAGATTTTTGTCTAACACTTAACAAGTGTGCTACTCGTTTTACTGGCTTTGCTCCAAAACAGAAATTGCCGATGAACAACTCAGCCAATTGAAAGAAAGTTGAAATATTACCCCGAGGAAGATTGTTGTACCATATCTGGGAAGATCCAGTAAGAGTTCCTGAGAATGCTCTGCATCTTATCTCGTCGGGGACAGCATAGATGTCGACAGCAGCTTGATACTGCTCTATGTGCAGAACAGGATCTGTCTTTCCATCATATTTGGGGGTTACCACAGGGGCTTTAAACTTTGATGGGGTAGGAAAATCCACAATGGCCTGGATAAAAGGTGTCCCTTGAACAAAATTTCGTTGTAGGGGGTTCTTCGCCTTAGCCATTTCTCCCAATCTATCCTCCAACCGCTGAATGGAACCTTTCCACGCATCATTTCCTTCCTCGGGCCTATTAGTTCGAGCAATTGATTGTTCCGAAGTGGCCTCCTGAGATCTATCTTGACGAGCAACTGGTCGTGATTGTGCTGATCCCTCTCTTAGATTTGATGGTTGTCAAAAACTCCTCGACATGGCCTTAGATGGACTCCTATTCCTCCTAGGGCCTAATTGGCTGAAAGGAGATTCCCTGCTCAATCTTTCCAAAGCACTGGGTCTCTCTGGGGAGAGTGTGATACGTTGTTCAGTATTTGTAGCCCGTATTGACGAAGTTCCCCCAGGTTGATAAGAGAAATCATCAGATCCCTCATTGCGATATGACTCAGTACGCCTGGATCGTGAAGAAAGTAAATAGGTTTGTCTCTGACCACTTCTCTGTCCTGAATGTGCAGGTGCACCGCCATGAAGGGTTTGTATGAGTTGCCGCATTGTTTCTTGCATGGCGGTTTGTCCTTGAGCCAGATTCGTCATAATTCCTGCCAGATCTGGAGGTGAAGAGGGATTTGGAGGATTCCCTACGTTCCCAGTGTTTCGATTGCTGGATTCAGGATTATCTGCCATTGATGATGAATGATTTTTGGTGAAAAATGATAACAACAGTCATTTCCCACAGACGGCGCCAATCTTTTGATGTAAAAAATTAGATTGCTTCTAATTATTTAATCATAGATAAATATAAATGAGACAAAGAATTTTAAAGTGGTTCAGCCTTATAAGAATGGCCTACGTCCACTGTTTCTGTTATTGCCAAGTGTTTTGGAGTTCTCGATATGTAATTCTATCAAGAAAATCCGGTCCTCTAGAATGAGGGCGATACAATGTATTTATAGCCCTTAGGTTGTACATGTGAAAGGGTAAACAATTAATGCCCTTTAAGAGTATACGTCTGTATGATAAGCATTCAATGAATAATTGAACTGTTGATTATCTAGCAATCAATGCTGTGGCCGAGATGCAGCTCTAGTAATCAATGCTGTGGCCGAGATGCAGCTCGGACCTCCTTAGTTGTCCGTCGTTCAGGAGTTCCTCGGAGTGCTGGAGTTCCTCGGAGTATTGAAGTTCCTCAGAGTATTGGAGTTCCTCGGAATACACTTGCTGCTCGGAGTGAGTATGACTTGGTCGGGGAAGTAAACCTCCTCGTTGCTATTGTGCCACGTAGATCGACACGTGTCTTCTTGTTATTCGTTTATATCAGCATACTAATTTTGGTATCAATAGTGGATGATTTTTATCTCCACCTTCCTATGAAGCTATTGGCTGTTTCCCCATGGTTTTACTTAAAAGCTATAGATCTCAGTGCGTAACCTCTATCTCCTCATTATACTTGTATTGAGATATGAATGCTCGAGCGACATCCTCCCAACTACGAATCCTGGATTCTTTAAGGGACAGAAATAATCGAAAGGCAATTTCTTTCAAGGTATGCTGAAATATCTAGGCCATTATCTCTTTGAAGGCACCAAGTAGGGTCATGCCTAGGTGATAACTTCGAAGGTGAACAATAGGGGGTCCTCTGCCCCAGAACTTCTCGATGTCTGGAATTTTGAACTTCTCTGCCAGTCTAACTTTGGGATAAGTAGACATGTGGGTGTAATCCATGTAGTGTCCGGATATCTTGACTTGGTCAAACTTCTTTGACAACAGTTTAAGGTCTTCTTTGACCTTGTTCAGCTCCTCCTCTTTAGGATCCACGGCTACTAGCACATTAGCCCCTGGTTGGTTAAGGTTCAGAATCAGGAGATTAGCAGGTGGTGTCCCATTGGTAGGTATGGCACGTGGAACATTCTAGTACTACTCTGGGACCCAGATAGGCTCGGAATGAGGTGGACCCATAAAATGAGAAAAGAGGACCTCGAGTTTGGGAATCTGGGCCCGGTGTTATTACTTTTCAAGGACCTCAATTTGAAGGTTGTAAATCTTGGCACTGAGTTGGTCTAAGACAACCATCAGATCTGGCTACACATTTGGTGCTTGGTCAGTGTTTTTCATGAAGAGCTCGTGCATGTAGATCCCAAATTCAGATAAAATAGCAAAAGAAGCGACGGAGCTTCGAGGCTATTTAATGGAAGATCGAAGCCAATGAGGAGCCAGACTAAAATTGGGTCTGCGATCGACCTCGGAGGGTAAAATGGTTCGAATATATTTTCGAAAGAAGGGAAAAAGTTTTTGATATTTTTGGGAAGGGGGAGAAAAATATTTTTGGTATTTTTTATTTTTAAAAAAAGGAGAGGAGCCCCAGCATGACTATTATTGTTAATGTTATTATTAGGTTTTGTATTAGGTTTGCCTAAATTCAAGAAAAATATTGGATAAGACCCGAGCCTGGGAAAATGGGGTTTGGAAATATATAAGACATGATTTGACTTGTTTCTAGGCTTAGGGATGGGCTCTTATTTTGAAATAAGGCAAAATAGAGAAAACATTTGGGAGGTATGCCGACCCATAATTTTGGCAGAGTTTTTCATGGTAACTAACAAACTAAATATGAGTGCCCTAGGTTTGACTCCTATATGAGGTTTATGCACTTATTCGGTTAGTGTGAGGGTTCTCATCTTTGACATGCTGATGATGCTATAATCAGCACCACCAGATTAAGATGAGTTTATAAGTAGCTTAAGATCAATCATAGCACAACAACGGAGGTATATATATATATATACACATCTATATAAGAGTAGGAGATGAGTATAAGAGGATGAACACGGTGATATAAAGGGGTTCAGCCAATTTGGCTCCACTAAAAAAGGCACTAATGGTCATGGACACAACACTTGAGCTTTATCTCTCTTTCTTTGTATGCAATGGAGCAGAGTTTTAGCTAGGGTTTTAATTAAGATATCCATCCCTTATTTCGGAGAAGATGAAGAGTATATATAGGTCTTGGGGGTGTAATATACCTCCCAAGCATGTAATCAGCATGTGCATGAGGAGACTCCCACTAAGATGAAGACACATGTACCTGGCACATGTGTGTAATAATTATGTAATATCCCTCACGTTACGGTATGATCTTGTTGCAATGGTTTTGCCCACGTGGAATCTGCCACGTTGGAACCTTTTACTGCTCGTACCGCAGATGTTATTTGGAGAAGCCTCGGCCTAGCCGAGTACGTGGTTATTGACAAGACGTTTGGCCTTATGTAGGAAACTGGCAAGTGTGGTCTATGATGAGTAGCCCAGGCCGAGGTTGGCTAACTGATCGTCTCCTAGTGTAGGCTTTATGAGTAGACAAGAAGCTCCCTTGTTACTGAAGCATTTCCCCGAATCATTATCCTGCTAGGTGGCTGAGGTCATATGTATGAGGCTGACCTTAGTTCTGAATGAGTTTGGGAAACATCTTGTGAACTCCTACTGGAAGCTTGGTTGTCTGGGGTCAGGAGGTCTCATATGGAGATGAGGATATATTTGGGCATATCAATCACCCCCTAGACCTCAACCATCTACATGAGGAGGCGACTGGGGGATACGAGTTGGCTGTGTCTTTTGAAGAGGTCACGCAAGCGACAGATGTCTCAGTTCTGATTGGTTAGTGCCTGCCCCAAGTATGATCTAGTGGCTAAATGCCTTGAGATTTATGCACTATGTAATGATGAGTGTAGGGAATTATGCTTAATCATTTGGAGATATTTAAACCATAAAATCTTTACCTTCTTCTCTTTCTTCATTTGCAAAAGCATATTTCTGCCTCAAAATCTTCTGCAAAACCACCATTAGCTACACCCCTTAATCATTTCATAATTCCTTTATTTTCTAAGCTCTTTCAGCCCTTCTTCTCTTTCAGCTGCTCATCTTGTACAGGTAACCCTTTTCCTGTTATCAGTTCTTATTTGTTGCATTTGCATTTTTCGGTGAGTTTTTTTTCGGTGAGGCTGTGGGGCGACCTTAAGGCTTTGAATCCCCTTTGTCTCATGCCTTCTGATTTGGTGGTAGTGGTTGAGGTAACTTTTGATGGGTTTTCTTATTCCACCACCGTGGTGAGAACTCTCGAGTGATCTCTGATCAATTTCTCCGGTGGGGTTTCTTTGTTTGTTCTTGGATGTTCTTCTTTAGGAAAGGTTGAGCTTCTAGCTTTTGATCTTTTGGTCAACAAAAGTCAACCCTTTAATTTATTTGTCCCCTTAATAATTTATCTAAGTGTAGCCTCATCTTATTCATGTTAAAATGTCTATACGAACTAGATAAGGAGTTTCCAAACCTCAGAAAGAGGTACTTTCAAGAGATTAGAAAGTTTGAGCTTGAGCAGGCCGAGAGAAGAAAGGCCGGGCCTTCCCCATTTGACCTATATATCCACCACTATTAGTTGTCGTCCTTCCTACAACTACCGAACCAAGTGATCCCGTGCCTGAGTCAGACTCTTTTGAAAATAAAAGTATGTCCATCTTTAAACCATCTGATAGTATTGACTCTTATGATGAGTCTATGGCCCATTCATCATACCTTGATGATGAGTCTGAGTTATATGAAGTCTCTTCTTGCGCCTCGTCTTCTCAAAGAGCCGAGTCATCAAATCAGCCCGACACCTCCGTTGGGATTGATAACCCCAATGTTGTCGTTCCTCCCCCAATTAATGTTATTCCTCTGTCGACTGTGACAGGGGATGAATTTATGCAATAATTTCCAAGCGGTGACCCAAATTAACCCCAGGCTGAAGAGCCATACGATGATAGTGAAGGGAGTGATCTTGACCTTTCTATAGCTGAGTCATACGCGAGTACAGTTACTGAGGTTAATTTACTAACTTGGAGACACTTGTATGGCATTGGGCCCTTCATTTCTATGAGGAAACCATCTGCGGACGAGAGAACCTTTGAGTAGCGAGAGGGCGAGTTATATGTCTACGATCAGATGTTCAAGGTCAGCTTTTGACTACCTGTTCACCCTGTCATACGCGCAATCTTAGCCCGTTTAGGAGTTGCCCCAACCCAACTTTCTCCTAATACTTGAACAGTTATTCTCTGCTTTATTTCCCTCTGAAAGATAGTTCATGGAACCGATTGACCTTCAAATTAGTATTTTTATGGCTTGTTATACCCTATCATCTCCAAAAACTCAACCTCGTTATTATCATCTCGTAGCGAGGAAATCTTCAAAGAAGGTCTTGTTGGTCACTCAAACTTCCAACCATTATTGGAAACCTCGTTATTTCTTTATTTTTGGGGCTTGGGAATTTGGTCCCAATTAATCCTGTGGTACCTCTGAGCCCAGGGTCCCTCAGAGGTGACCAAAGACTTTGTGTTGGCCAAACTTGATCCGAGCTTGAACCCTGATGCTGCTGAGAAAGTTAAGAGGCTTAGGAATCAAGGTGCCAATGGTCATCTTATCAAATTTGAGCAGTTGATGACCCCTTATTTTTTATCTCAGTCAGATCTAGGGGTTGACCCCTTAGTCGAGCTCTGTGAGTGATTTTTCTTGTTGAACTAATGTGTCGTACTTTTTCAACTTTCAATGCTAACCTCGTCTTCTTTTCACAGATCGTCCAAAAAACGTGTCAGATCATCTTTGGGAAATAGTGGCCAAAAATTTGAGTAAACTTGTGAGCAAACATGGAAAGAGATATGACCCCCTACTACTATTGCTTTCAAGACTACTACTGGTGGCCCTAGCTGAGTTACTGAGGCCATGAAGAAGAGGAAAGGCCGAGAGGAAGAAATAACCTCTTCTCATCCGTCAAAATAAAGTCGGATTGATCAAGCCATCCCCATCTCTACAAATAAAGTTCTTGCGGCTCGTCAATATCAGCTGAAACTGGACGATGAGAGCATTATCGGCAATCCCAGGAAGGCTTGTGACAGTGTCGCCTCCCTAATGGCCGATGTTGACACGCGCTTTTTGTAATCCATGGGCATCTCCCTTCTTGCTGAGTTCTCCATTCACAGGACTATTCAGGTACCTTTTGAGAGCACACTATATAATTGACTGACTTGAGTCTACATTATATAGGAGTTCCAACTAGTTTTGATATTAAGACAAAGTAGGATTAGTCTTTATGAGTTTCTCCATACCCAAAGGTTCAAGAGGAATGAAGAGGAAGAAGCAATCAAATCCAAGCAATCCTAATAGGGAAGTTATTTCTAACTTTAAAACCACTAATAGGACACTCTCATTGCATCATATACTTCTCCTATTTGCTTTAATGGTTTTACAACACTTTAAGACTTTTCAAAATTAAATTAATTCAGTTCAAAACATTTTATACAATTTTAAAATAATTTTTGAATTAATTAAAACTTGACTTTAAAAGTGTTGTGGCTGAAATTTGAATTTCAGAAAGTTATTTTATTAGTTGAAAGTTTCCCTGGGTAGAACATGAAATTGCTAGAGACTATAAGGTGTCTATGTAATTATTTTATAAACATGCGTTTTACTTTCATCATAGCCATACACGTGTTGGTAGCTGGACGGGTAGATTTGTGTTTTCTCATAAACTCAACCTCAGTCACCAATCTCAACCCTTGGATTAGTTTTATCAACGGCCTGCATGTGTTGTGTTATAATACCAGAGCTTAATTATCATCCAATGAGATTCTTTCATTTAATTGGTTGGTTTTAAACCATTGTATCATTAGTCAAACTGTGTAACTCAATCTTAGCCGTTGTTTGCAAACGATGTTCCAGATCCTTCCTTCACCTACTATAAAACTGGACTTACCCTCAGCGTTTTGAGACTTTTGTTCAAATCGTCGCAGAGAGAAAAAAAAGATAGAAGAGAGATAAAGAGAAGAAATTTGAGAGAAAAATAGAGAGATAAGGGAAGAAGATCAATCCATCTTCGTCCTTCATCACCTCTGAGTGAATCCCTTCAACCCAAACAGTTTTAAAATTCAAACACCTTTGCCAGAAACCAAAAACTACAAGAGATAGAGCCAATCTAGGGTTTCTATGGGTTTGGTAGCTGGGTTGACGTCTTATAGAAGACCTCTTTCATTTTAAGTCTTTCTCAAAACACCTCTCTGAGAAAATAGCAAGTTTCATATATTGAAACTTGAGATTTTCTAAAGAGAACATCACACGCTTATTTTTTCAGTTTTTTTTTTTTATCTCTGTCTTCAGATCGACTTGATTCCAAAGTTTTTGAAAAATAAACTTCTAGGGTTTCAAGAAAAACCAGATCCTTAAGAGCATTTGTTTTTCTTGATTTTTATTTCACATTTTGTGAAATAAACGTGTTTAAAAATAAAAAGAAACACATAGGACCTTGGCTATTTTTTAAAGCAAGGTTGTTCTTCCAAATTTGATCTTGAGATAGAAGTTTCTTTTACAAAATCGTTTGAATCAATTTCTGCATGTTATTTCTGAATCTATTTTAATGATAAATACTTCTAGTCTAGTTTGGATCTTAATTAGTGGTTTACAATTTCAAAAATATTTTCAAAATACTGAAGTTGTTTAAGACCTTGGTCGTCTTCTGAGCAAGGTAACCTTGAGATTTGTGGTTTAATAGAAATATCAAGAAATCTTTATTTGTAAGACACAGACTTGGAAATATCCTATTCATTCTAGATTTGTTTGTAATTTAATAAGAACGTCTCTATAAACAATTCTGAGAGGGTGAGTTGCATATCTGCATATAGTGCATATCACAGACACTTCTCACACAAACACTTAGACACAGTGGTTTGTTCGAGACTTAAAAGTTGAAAGAGTTGCCGGATTCATAATTCAAAGATAAGTAGGTCAAAGAAAAGGTAAATGAGTAACAAAGAAGAGATCAGTTCTAGTCAGAAACCTTTGGAGTGGAGTAGCTCATGTTGGTATAATTCTGAACTTAGATTTAGGATCCTTGTGTGTTTGCTTAAGTACTGTAACTTGATTCTTTATTCTAGTGAATTTTTTATTTAGTATCGTAGAGGGCACCGTGGATGTTTCCATTGTTTAAGGGTTTTACCACGTTAAAAATTCTTGTGTCTATTCCTTTGAATATTCTTAACTGTTGTTGTAATTGAGACTGCATGGTAACTGTAGTGGATGTTTCTTAAAATTTAAAAGTAAGGTAATCAACTATCGACCATACATTCAGAAAGTTTGTACAACACATCTAGTGTTCTTTTGGAAAAGAGTTTTGCCCAAAAAGTTTATTCGGAGTTTACACAATTCATAACATTTTGTTATCAGCCTTGTAAACAAGCTTTTATCAATAAAGCTTTTCTTCAACTGGTATCAGAGCAGGAACACCTTTTGTGATCCTGAAACTTGAGAAATTGTTTTCGAAACTTCTTTCTTAAAATTTCTGAATATGGAAGAAAGATTTGAGAAGTTATGTAATCTCTCCAGATCACCACTCTTTGATGGAAATAATTTTTCATACTAGAAAGTACGAATGACTACTTTCATTCAAGGAACCCTTGGTGATGAAGTCTGGGAGATGATTGAAACAGGGTTTGAACATCCTACTAAACCTACTTCTACAAGTGATCCAACAAGAATTAAGAAACTTCTCAGTGAATTTACCAAGGACAAGAAAAAAGCATCTCTAGATTATAACAAAGGAAATAATGTCATTTTTATGTCCATTACCGAACATGAATTCAAAAGAATATCCATATGTTCTACTTCAAAAGAGGCATGGGACACGTTAGTCATTGCTCATGAGGGCGATGAATGTGTCAAGGCTAGAAAAACTCGAATGATCATCCAGCAATATAACACTCTGATTATGAATGACAATGAATCTTTTAACAATTTCTACATAAGGTTAACTGATATCTTTACAAAACTTCATGCCAATAGTATAACCTACAGTAGAAAGGAAATTGTTTCAAAGATTCTTAGGTCATTGTTATCTATATTTGACAACAAAATATTTGTTATTGAAGAAATGAATGACCCTAATATGACTCTTGAATTACTTAGCAGTAAACTGAGGACTATAGAATTAGAACTAGACTTCAAAAAGTAATTAACCAGATAAACTAATAAAGCCTCTAGTTCAAATGTTGTGTTTTCTTCTAAATTTCCAGTGCCTAAATTGAACACTCTAGATTTTGACACTAACTGTCTTGAAAACTATGATTTGGAAAATCTTGACAATGAAATAGCTCGTATGAGCAAGCATTTCAAAAATATTTTGAAATTTAGAAATGGTATAGCCTCTAAACAAGGCAAATCAAATTATCAAGGTAATCAGACCTCATGACAGAGACGATACCAAACATACTTATGACAATAGGAAGAATTATGACCCCAACAGACCTAAACCTGATATAAAAGATGTTAAATGTCACCGTTTTGGTAAACTAGGTCACTATGCTTGTAAATTTCCAACTAGTCTTAATAACAATAACAAGGCCAATATGTGTAAGACATGGGACGACTCTAGTGATTCTGATGAGGATGAAATAGAGTCAACCTAGATAAATCAATACTGCATGTCTTTCTTTGCTAAGATAATATATAATGATAATGCATGCTTGCCTACTCATGAACCTGCTATGCCTGTTGATGTTATTAATGATATTGCTGATAATTATGTTCCTATTACTACTGAAAAACTGTGTGTGAGTCAAAGTGATAATGTCGATGATGAATTAAACGTGTGCGTGAGTAAAGAACCTATTAAAAACATAGGGGACACTTCACACGATAAAATTAGTGAGTCTGGTGATGATCTGCCTGATCTACATGAGTTATACACTAAAACGGTTAAAAAGAGTACTCGTCTAGAAAAAATGATAAAAAACTTAAGTGAATGTATTGATTTGATTAACTAGATCATTAGGAAGAAAACTAAAGATTATACTGCCCAATGTGTTGCTCACGAAACTAAGAATGAAGACTATGCCTTGAAAGTAAACGATTTGATTCAAAAGAACCATGAATTTGAACAGAAATACAAGGCAACCCTTGTTGAACTAGAAGAGTCAAAGCAAATGAATGTGTTTAAAAAATGCCAACACTTTGAAACACAAACTAAGTCTTATGAAAAAATTATAACTGGTAGCAAATTTGACTCTGAAGATAAGTCTGGCTTAGGATTTGGAGAAATAGTGCACATAAGTAAGACCAAAGTTTCTCTTGAAAATGTAACTTTTGTAAAACAAGGCCAAACTTGTCAAAATGTTCAAAAAGGTGAATCTAGTCTCAATGTTTCTCAAGCAACACATAATCAGTACAGTCAACAGATAAATCCAAACAGTCAGACCAAATGTGTTTGTCTTTCTGCCAAAAACTAAAGAGAGAAATCGAAATCCAATGACAACTGGACTACTGCACCCAATAGATCCAAACCAATTTTCAAAGACTTTAGCAATAAAATCAAGTCCTATACTCATCAGTATTGCTCCTACTGCGATATTTTCAACCAAACTCTTGATGAATGTTTCCAAAAAAGGTTATACACCATGACCTACCTAAACTTTAACTATTCCAGGAAATCAAGAAATACTTATGTACTTCCTAGACAGGCCACAAACAACTCTAACTCTAAAAAGAAAAAAGGAGGCTCCAAGACTAAGAAAAAATCATTTAGAAAGACCCCTCAAACCTTTTCTAAATTAAAAGGCAACAAAACTTTTAAAACTAGGCCTATTTGGATTAAAAAATATGATCTATTACCCCAGCTTAAGTGCAACATTATAATTTATGCTTTAAAGGCACAAAGCACTTCAACTGGATGGTACTTAGACTTTGGATGTTCTAAACATATAACCGGGGACGAAACCAAATTAAAAAACAAGACAGACTTCCTCGAAGGTAGTGTCATGTTTGGAGATGGTTTTTCATCTCAGATCATAGGTAAGGGAACATTGAGTGAGCATGGGCTTCCTGAACTGAATTATGTTCTCTTAGTTGCCTTAAAGCTAATATCTTAAGTATATCACAATTTTGTGACTCCAATCACTCAGTTACCTTTTCGAAAAATGATTGTAAATTTATGGATGAAAAAGGTAATTGTATTTTAACATGAAACAGAACCTCGGAGAACTATTACACAGTAATCCCCAATTCTGAATCTTACCATGTTGCCAGATTAGAGGATTATGATATATGGCACAATAGATTGGGACACACAAATTATGATAGTCTTAGAAGATTAAGTTCCCAAGTGATAGTTAGAGGTTTACCTAAAATTAAAAATTCTCTTAATCCTATTTGTGGAACTTGTCAAGAAGGCAAAATAAGTTAATCCCCTCATAAGAAAGTTAAAGATGTACTCACCACTAAGCCTCTAGAACTTATCCACATGGACCTCATGGGTCCCTCAGGAACTGTTAATTTTTGTGGAAACTATTACATCCTAGTTATGGTGAATGACTATATGAGATATACATAGGTAGCTTTTAAGAAACAAAAATCTGATAACTTCAATGAATTCTTAAGAATCGTTTTGAAAATTGAGAATGAGAAGGATACCCAGGTGTGTCTAATTATGAGTGATAGAGGTGGAGAGTTCAAGGACTCTAGTATTTCTGAGTATTGTGCAGCTAATGGCTATAAACATGAGTTTAGCGCTCCCAAAACCCCGTAGCAAAATGGTATAGCTGAGCATAAGAATAGGACTTTACAAGAAATGGTTAGGGTTATGTTACATGCTAAGAATCTTCCTAGATATTTTTGGGTAGAAGTTATCTAAATCGCGTGTCACATTATTAATCGTATCTAGCATCAGAAAAAATTCCAAAGAAACCTCTTATGAGTTATGGTTCCACAAAAAGCCAAATTTAAAATATTTTAAAACCTTCGAGAGTATTTGCTATATCTGCAAAGATAGAGAGCAACTTTCAAAATTTGATACCCGAGGAGAAAAGGGAATTTTTCTTGGTTATTCCCAAAATAGTTGGACTTTGCGTGTTTTTAACTATCGAACCAAAACTATTATGAAATCAATTAATGTAATTGTAGATGGCACTAGTGTAAGGAGAAGTGACAGTCAACCAGTAGAATTTAATGAGGACGAACCTAATTTATCCACTGATCCTCAAAATGATATTGATTCACTGCCACCTGAGAGTCCTTCAATACCCACTTGGGTTTCCAAAGATCATCCCACTGAAACCATTGTCGAAAATCCTTCGAAACCAATTAGAACTAGATCCCAACTTCAACAAGTGGCATAATTTTATTATTTTGTTTCTCTTGAGGAACCTAAAAATGTTAATGATGCCCTTTATGACTCATTTTGGACAAATGTTATGCAAGGAGAGCTAGTCCAATTTAAGAGTCACAATGTGTGGAATCTTGTTCCTAAACCAAAAGATTTGAAGTTTATTGGGACAAGGTGGATTTTTAAAAATAAAACTAATAAAAATGGGGAGGTCATTAGAAATAAAGCTAGGTTGGTTGCACAAGGATACTCCCAGATTGAGGGAATTGATTTCGACGAAACCTTTGCACCAGTTACTCGTCTAGAATCGGTTCGTCTCCTTCTTGCCATCTCTTATAATATGCAATTCAAATTATTCCAAATGGATGTTAAATCCGCTTTTTTAAATGGAATTTTATCTGAAGAAGTATACTTAGAACAACCAAAAGGATTTGTTGATCATGTACACCCGAACTACGTCTTTAGGCTTAAGAAAGCATTATATGGATTGAAACAAGCTCCTAGAGCTTAGTATAAGCGACTGTCTACCTTTCTAAAGTCTCACAAATTTATCCGTGGCAAAAACGATCAAACGTTGTTTGTTAGAAAGTAAAATCAACATTTCTTAATCGCACAAGTATATATGGACGACATTATTTTTGGTTCCACCTGTCCTAAACAAGTCGAGAATTTTTCGGATATCAAGCATACCGAATTTCAGATGTCACTTATGGGTGAACTACAATATTTTTTTGGGTTTACAAGTAAAATAATATAGTGATGGTCTTTTTATTTCTCAATCCAAGTATGCCGAAATGATAAAACTTCTATAACCCCTATGAGTACTTCAACTAAACTTTCTAAGGATGATAATTGGCAAAGTGTTGAACCAACTCTTTATAGAAGTATGATAGGGAGTTTGATGTATCTTACCACGTCTTGACCCGACATATCCTTCGCTGTCTATATCTGTGCTAGATATCAAAGTAACCCTAAGGAATCCAACTTGTTAAGTGTGAAAAGAATTATTAAATATATTAAGGGTACTCTAAAATTTGGTATTTGGTACACAAACGATACGACTAGCTCTATTGTAGGGTACACCGATGCCGATTGGGCTTGTTGTTCTGACGATAGTAAAAGAACTTCTGGTGGTTACTACAAAGTAGGCAATAATCTCATAGGTTGGTCATGTAAGAAACAGAATTGTATTTCCTTATCTAGCACCGAATCTGAATATATAGCAGCTGGTAGTTGTTGTTCACAATTACTATGGATTAGACAGATGCTTAGAAATTATGGTATCACCGAAAATCAGTTAACCATGTTTTGTGATGACCAAAGTGCTATTAATATATCCAAAAATCCTATAATGCACTCCCCCATTAAGCACATTAAGATTAGACATTATTTTATCCATGACCTTGTCGAATCCAAAGATCTCATCATTGAATATCTTAACACTCAAAAGCAGCTCGCAGATCTCTTTACCAAACCTTTAGACAACATACGCTTTGAGTATTTGTGAACAGCTATAGGCATTATCACTCTTATTTAATCTTTATCATTTATCATAACATAGGTAATATCTTGCTTATATTCTGTGATTCCGCCATGTTCATGATATATTATGTGATCGATTTTTTTGTGATTTATACCCCTTGTATATTTGAGAAAAACTGGGGGAGAAGATCTTGAGTATACCTAAGCGATTTTTTATCTATTCTTGATTCTAACTCAACTAATATGCCATTCAGTGTTTATTTTATCACGAGCATTTCAGACCCGTTGTATAACTTCTTACTTTTGTAGGGTATCGGTCTGTATATAGTTGAGTAATGTATTTTTTTATTTTTTTCGGTTCTAGGATGGGAATGGGTAGTTAGAACCTTTGTATAAGATAACTAAGTTTTTTTTCAAATTTCACCCACGAGTTCAGAATACTCAAGGGAATTTTGTCTCCAATATCTAAAGGGGAAGATTGAGAACACACTATATAATTGACTTACTCGAGTCTACATTATATAGGAGTTCCAACTAGTTTGGATATTAAGACAAAGTAGGATTAGTCTTTATGAGTTGGTCTATACCCAAAGGTTCAAGAAGAAGGAAGAGGAAGAAGCAATCAAATCCAAGCAATCCTAATAGGGAAGTTATTTCTAACCTTAAAACCACTAATAGGACACTCTCACTGCATCATATACTTCTCCTATTTGCTTTAATGGTTTTACAACACTTTAAGACTTTTCAAACTTAAATTAATTCAATTCAAAACATTTTATACAATTTTAAAATAATTTTTAAATTAATTAAAACTTGACTTTAAAAGTGTTGTGGCTGAAATTTGAATTTCAGAAAGTTATTTTATTAGCTGAAAGTTTTCCTGGGTAGAATATAAAAGCGCTAGAGACTATAAGGTGTCTATGTAATTATTTTATAAACACGTGTTTTACTTTCATCATGGCCATACACGTGTTGGTAGCTGGACGGGTAGATTTGTGTTTTCTCATAGACTCAACCTCAATCACCAATCTCAACCCTTAGATTAGTTTTATCAATGGCCTGCATGTGTTGTGTTATAATCCCAGTGCTTAACTCTCATCCAATGAGATTCTTTCATTTAATTGGTTGGTTTTAAACCATTGGATCATTAGTCAAACTATGTGACTTAATCTCAGCCGTTATTTGTAAATGATGTTCCAGATCCTTCCTTCACCTATTATAAAACTGGACATACACTTAACATTTTGAGACTTTTGTTCAAATTGTCCCAGAGAGAAAAAAAAAAGAGAAGAGAGAGAAATGGAAAAAATTTGAGAGAAAAATATAGAGAGAAAGGAAGAAGATCAATCCATCTTCGTCCTTCATCACCTCTGAGTGAATCCCTTCAACTCGAATAGTTTTAACTTCAAACACCTTTAACAGAAACCAAAAACAGGGAGAGATAGAGCCAATCTAGGGTTTCTGTGCATTTGGTATTTGGGTTGACATCTTGTAGAAGACCTCTTTCATTTTAAGTCTTTCTCAAAATACCTCTCTGAGAAAATAGCAAGTTTCATATATTGAAACTTGAGATTTTCTAAAGAGAACATCACACGCTTATTTTTCCAGTTCTCTTTTTGGATCTATATCTTCAGATCCACTTGATTCCAAAGTTTTTGAAACATAAACTTCTTGAGTTTCAAGAAAAACCAGATCCTTAAGAGCGTTTGTGTTTCTTGATTTTTATTTCAAAGTTTGTGAAATAAACGTGTTTAAAAATAAAAAGAAACACTTAGGACCTTGGCTATTTTGGAAAGCAAGGTGGTTCTTCTAGATCTGATCTTGAGATGGAAGTTTTTTTTACAAAATCGTTTGAATCAATTTATGCATGTTATTTCTTATTCTATTTTTACGATATAGACTTCTAGTCTAGTTTGGATCTCAGTTGGTGGTTTACAATTTCAAAAATATTTTCAAAATACTAAAGTTATTTAAGACCTTGGTCGTCTTCTGATCAAGGTAACCTTGTGATCTGTGGATTAATAGAAAGATCAAGAAGTCTTGATTTGTAAAATACAGACATGGAAATATCCTATTCGTTCTAGATCTGTTTGTAATTTTATAGGAACGTCTGTATAAATAATTCTAAGAGGGTGAGTTGCATATCTTCATATATTGCACATCACAAACACTTCACACACAAATGCTTAGACAAAGTGGTTTGTTTGAGACTTAAAAATTGAAAGAGTTACTGGATTCAGAATTTAAAGAGAATGAGGTCAAAGAAAAGGAAAAGGAGTAACAAAGAAGAGATCAGTTCTAGTCAAAAACCTTTGGAGTGGAGTAGCTCATGTAGGTATAATTCTGAACTTAGATTTAGGATCCTTGTGTGTTTGATTAAGTGTTGTAACTTTATTCTTTATTCTAGTGAATTTTTTATTTTGTGTCGTAGAGGGCACCGTGGATGTTTCCCTTGTTTAAGGTTTTTACCACGTTAAAAATTCCTGTGTCTATTCCTTTGAATATTCTTAACTGTTGTTGTGATTGGGACTGCATGATAACTTTAGTATATGTTTCTTAAAATTTAAAAGTAAGGTAATCAAATATCGAATCTAAACTATACATTCAGAAAGTTTTTACAACACATCTTGTGTTCTTTTTGAAAAGCATTTTGCCCAAAAAGTTTATTCGGAGTTTACACAATTCATAACATTTTGTTATCAACCTTGTAAACAAGCTTTTAGCAATAATTCTTTTCTTCACCCTTGCTAACTCGTATTCCCATCAAACATTGATTAACATCTCTTTGTTTGCAGAGGATTGTATCCTTTGATCGGCTGGAGGATTGGGTTTATAAGAAGCTTCCTTTGGTTCAAAAATGGAGAGAGGACGAGATCACTAAGCGAACTCTGAGGAAGGAGCTTGAGAATTCCCATAAGGCTCTAAAGCAGTCTCAGGATGAGGTAACCAACCTCAAGGCAGAAAATGCCAAAACCCTAAAGTAGCTATCTGATGATAAGAATGTCGAGATTGATGTTGCAGTCCAGACTGCTGTAAATAACTATAAGGAGTCTGATGAGTATAATAACCATGCCTTCGAGTATTTTGAGAGGGGCATAAGAACTTCTTGTCGATGGGTTGCTCTAAGGCGGGCTAAAACTGGGAGCTTGACCGCTCGGGACTTTTTAGGTCTCGACTTTAGTGACCCTCTTCTAGAAATGGCTCTTGCTGACGTTGAGATGCCTAGGGGTGCTGAGGTCGAACCTGACGTTCTTAGAGCTCAGGGGGATGCATCCAGGATTGATTCTAATGCTAAAGAGACCAAAGTTATTGATGGGGACAAGGTTCCTCCTGTTGATGGTTCGGGACTTGAAGATGCAGTGCTACACTAGAGTATTAGTGAATTGGAATTCTTTTTCTTAATCTTTTTCATTTTTATCAGGGCGGTCGTCTGTGACCTATTGCCCTTTATCTGATGTAACACATGAACACTTAACTTCTTTCGTTTTGATCTGTTTTTGAAATATAAATGTTTGCTTGCTTCCTCTATCTGTTTCTTCTACTATATGCTTTGTGGTGGTAGTAATTTCAAAACCAAATTTCATAATGTTTGAAATCTCGTCTCGTCTTTGAGGCAAGATAAGGATAACCACTAAGTGATTTTGAATTTGAACTCGCCAAATTATGGTGTTATGTCGTATCCCATCTCGTCGTTTTGAGAGTGCATGGTTGAGCATCGTCTCGTCCATGCATTGTCATCTCGGCCGAGAGAGGTTTTTTCACCAAGTTAATGATGTTTTAATAATGAATCACACCTAAGTTATTTTGAATTTGAACTCACCAAATTATGGTGTTATGTTGTATCCCCTCTCGTCGTTTTGAGAGTGCGTGGTTGAGCATCGTCTCGTCCATGCACTATCTTCTCGACCAAGAGAGGTTTTTTCGCCAAGTTAATGATGTTTTAATAATGAACCACACCCAAGTGATTTTGAATTTGAACTCAGCAAATTATGGTGTTATGTCGTATCCCCTCTCTTCGTTTTGAGAGTGCATGGTTGAGCATCATCTCGTCCATGTTTCGTCGTCTCGGCCGAGAGAGGTTTTTTCACCAAGTTAATGATGTTTTAATAATGAACCACACCCAAGTGATTTTGAATTTTAACTCACCAAATAATGGTGTTATGTCATATCCCCTCTCGTCATTTTAAGAGCGCATGGTTAAGCATAGTCTCGTCCATGCTCTGTCGTCTCGGCCGAGAGAGGCTTTTTCACCAAGTTAAGGATGTTTAAATATGAAACTATCCCTTCTCGGTGTCGTTGAAAATCCATGGATGGGGTTGGCCCCTTTCCAGGTTATCATTTCACCGAGGTTGAATTGTTACTACTTCACCACGAATGATGTTTTATATCTTGAGGACATTTGGACTATACAATTTAATTATCATAAATAAGATATGAGGGAGCACTTTGATTTTTCATTTATAATTATATCATTCAATGGAAAAGGAAAAACATACAAGATAATCCCCACGATCCTTTACTGGTAGTATCTTCTTAAATGGTCGGCATTCCAGGGGTTGGAGAATGGCTCTCCCTCTAGATTTTCCAAATGGTAGGTCCCTGGGATGACTGCGTTGGTGACTCTATAAGGGCCATGCCAGTTGGCATGGAGCTTGTTAGGTTTTTGCCACGTCTTTTTCAGAACTAAATCTCCCACAGCTATCGGCCTTGCTTTGACACTCTTATTATAGAATTTTGACATCCTCAACTGGTAGACTTCTTGTCTAACCTCTGCATCTTTCCTTCTCTCTTCGATCAGGTCAAGGTCAAGTCTTCTCTCTATCATATTTTTCTCAAGGTCATACATCTGAACTCTGTGAGTGGGGAGACCAATCTCTGTAGGAACCACGGCTTCTGAGCCATAAGCCAGCATGAACGGGGTCTTCCATATCGGTGTTTTCTCCATCATCTGGTAAGCCCATAGGACAACATGTACCTCTCTAGTCCATCTTCCCTTAGCATCTTCCAACTTTTTCTTGATTCTATCAAGAATAGTTCTATTGGTGACTTCAGTCTGACCATTATCCTGGGGTCGGTCAGGCGATGAGAAGAATTATTTGATGCCAACCTTCTTATAGTACTTCTCTAAAGAGATGTTCTTAAATTATTTCCCATTATCAGAGATGAGAGTGTTAGGGAGGCCATACCTGCAGATAATATTCGTCCACATGAACTGGAATGACCTCTTCTCCGTTATGGTGACTATAGCATTGGTTTCCACCCACTTGGAGAAGTAATCTATTGCCATATTTGAATATTTGTATTTTCCTATTGCCCTTTGCAATGGTCCTACCAAGTCTATCCTCTATACTACAAATGGCCACGGAAAGGTAATGGATGTTAGTGGCAAATGAGGCTGATGAGCAATTGTGGCGAACCTCTGACACTTGTCACACTTCTTAACATAGACGACGGTATCTTTGGTTAAGGTTGGCCACCAATATCCCTGGGTGACGACCCTCTTGGCAAATGACCTGCCTCCGATGTGACTTGAATAACACCCTTCATGAACATCCTTCAAAATATACCCTTCTTATATAACATGTCCCCCAAGATAGAAAACTTAGCTGCTTTGTACCTTAGCTTCCTCCTATCGGCCTTGGACCCTGGAAACTTGCCCTCTCTGATGTACTAAATTATAGGGTCCATCCAAAACGGTCCTGGGTTTAAGTTGAGATAAATCTCTAACTCTGTATCTTCCTCTTCAATGGTAGGTCATTGTATAATCTCTACTAGCACGGATCTTCTAATTTATGTCTTAGTTGTTGAGTCTAATCTTGCCAGGACATCGGCTCGGTCGTTGTCAAGCTGAGGTATCAATTTGATTTTAGCAAAGTTCTTGGTCATTTTCATTACTTTTGTCAGGTATTTTTCCATCCCGTCGTCCTTGACCTCGTAGATGCCCAAAATCTAGTTAACAATCAATTGGGGTCACTATGTACTAAGAGTTGTCCAATATTCAGAGCTTTTGTAAGGGATAGTTCGAATATGAGCGCCTCTTACTCAGACTCATTGTCATAAGCTTTGAAACTGAATCTTAATGCATACTCAATGTTTGTTCCGTCTGGTGCCGACACAATCAAGCCGACGCTGCTCCCACTTTCACATGATGACCCATCGATAAAGAGGCTCCAAACGGTTCCCCCTTCTAAAAATTAGCCTTTGTTGATGACTCCTCTTCTGATCAAGAACTTATTTATCTCGGCCAAAAAAGGCTGGGGAACTCCAACGTCGACCTTAGCAGGTTTTGTTATACTTGTCTCGGCTTCAGATTAACCTTCCCCCTTTTTCTCTAACAGTTTGGCCTCTGTCTGAGTTTCTTCTCTATTAGCCTCGTCCCAAGTAAACTCAGCCACAAAGTCTACCAATGCTTGACCTTTGATTGTTAGTCTTAGCTGGTAAACTATGTCGTACTCTCCCAACTCAATGGCCCATGTATTCAACCTACCCGATTTCTCAGGTTTATAAGTGACTTGCCTGAGGGGAGAGTCTGTCAAGATGACCATTGTATGAGCTTGAAAATAAGGCTTCATCTTTATTCAAGCGTGGATGAAGGCATATCCCAGTTTTTCCATCTTAGGGTACCTCTGCTCGGCCCCTTGAAGGGATTTGCTATTAAAATAAATCGGTCTCTGTACCCCACTGTTATTTTTTACTATAGTCGCACTAATGGTTGACTTCGATACAGCTAAATACATATAAAGCCTCTCTCCTTACACAAGCCGAGATAATAAGAGAGGCGAGCTGAGGTAAACCTTTAATTCTTGAAAGGATTTTTTACACTCCTCATCCCATTCGAAGGCCTTTCTGAGCACTTTAAAGAATGGCAAACATTTATCAGTGGCTCTAGAGATGAACCTGTTTAGAAAAGCCACTCGTTCAGTGAGCCTCTAAATGTCCTTAATGGTCTTTGGGGTCTGCCTTTTTACCAAGGCCTTGATCTTCTCAGGATTTTCCTCTATTCCCCTTTGATTTATGATGAATCCCAAAAACTTCCCAGCTCTAACTCTGAACACTAATTTTATTGGATTGAGCTTCATTCTGTACGCGTCCATCGTGTCGAAGGTTCTTTCGAGGTCGGCCATATGTGTTACGGCCTTCAGACTCTTCGTAAGCATATCATCGACAAAGACCTTCATCGTCTTCCCTATCTGATCTTCGAACATCTTGTTTATTAGACACTGATAGGTTGCCCCGTCATTCTTCAGACCAAAGGGCATGACCTTGTAGCAGTAGGTCTCTTTGTCGGTGATGAAGGTTGTCTTATCTTCATCGGCCAGGTTCGTAAATATTTAGTTATAGCCTGAGTAGGCATCCATAAATTCATCAATTTATACCTGGCCATGGCATCTACCATCTGATCAATATGAGGGAGGGGGAAGTTGTCTTTAGTACAAGACTTATTCAAATTAGTGAAGTCCACACACATTCTCCACTTGCCGTTAGCTTTAGGTACTATGACAGCATTTGAAAGCCATTCAGGTTATATCACCTCTCTGATGAACTCAGCCTTCTCAAGCTTTTTAACCTTGTCTTTAATGACCACGTACTTCTCCCTTGAGTAGATCCTCCTTCTTTGTTTCATCAGCTTTGCACCATCAATGACATTCAACTTGTGAGACATTACTTTTGGGTCAATCCCAGGCATGTCTTTGTGACTCTATGCGAAGATGCTTTGTCTCTTCCTCAGAATTTTGATCAGCTCATCCTTGATATCTCTTCTCAGGGTTTCGTCGACCTGGACTATTTTTTTCAGCTCATCCTCATTAAGGCCGATGGATTCTACCTCCTCCACGGCCTCCCTTTTCTTCAGTTTGGTCTCATCCCTGGGATCCAGGCTCTCAATATTGTAGGTCGTAGTTTCTTTCTTGTGAGTTTCCCTCTCCTCGGCTAAGTTGAAGTAGCATTCATGTGCCAACACTTGATCACCTTGGACTTCCCCTACCCTATAAGGGGTCTGGAATTTTACCATTTGGTGTACAGGAAATGTTATAGGTCGAGTACACACTTTCATCCATCACAAAGAAATTGACCTTCTTTGTTAGCCTCTAAGGCCAAATATCTTCCATTCTTACGTCCACTTCATACATTCCTAATGGGTGCACCTTCTCACCGTTGAACCCTATCAGAGGGTGATGATAAGGGACTAGCCTCTTATTGCTGAGTCCCAAACCTTTGAAACAAGGCCAGAATATAACGTCGACCGAACTTCCCTCGTCAACCAATATCCTCGGTACGTCATACCCATGCACTCTAGTTGTGATTACCAAAGGGTCATCCTGAGGATTTAGGATTCCCTTGAGGTCAAGTCTTGAAAATCCCATAATTAAGGTGTTTATATCTACCTTCTTTCCCTTGTCTGACTTTGTGCTTACTTCGATCGAGTTAACGGCTTTAACTTTGGGAAGGGCCTTATCCTCAGACACATGCGCCTTATAGTCAGCCACTTCTATACCACCCCCTATCAGGCCTCCGTAAATCATCTTCACGTTAAACGAGATTATGTGGAGTTTCCCCTTTGGATCATCGTCCTTTGAAGTCAGGTTTGGGTCATCATCATCATCGTCATTTGAGTTGCCATCCTTCTTCCCTGGGATAACTTCCCTGCACTTATCGGCCCTTCTCCTTCTGGGGTCATCTCGTCCTCTTTTTAGGCCATCACTGCTCACATACTTAGCTTTCCAGCCTTGAGCATCTTCTTAATCTCATCTTTCAGAGCAAAACACTTATTGGTTAAGTGCTCGTGATCTTAGTGAAATTTACACCATAAGCTTTTATTCCTTTTGTGAGGGGGAGATTTCATCTTCGCAGGCCATCTTAGGGACTGATCATTCTTGATCTCATTCAAAATGTGCTCGTAGCTGACCGTGAGAGGAGTATACCCGGTAAACTTATCATTGTTCGATCTCTTCTTTCCATCTTTATTCTTCTTCTGAAACTTTCTCCCACTGCTAGTCCCCTTTTCTTCCTCATATTTAGTTGCCATAGCTTCCTCGGCATTCATGACCTTGTTGGCCGTTTATAATAGCTCGGCCATAGACTTTGGCGGGTCTTCATCAAGCTTACAAAGTAATTTCCCTTTCTGCAAACCTCCTATTAATCGCAATGTTTTCCTCATAATACTACACTTCCAACTTCTCCTTATTAAACCTCGTGATGTATTCCCTAAGACTCTCATTCTTCCCTTACTTAGCGTATAGCAGGTGAGTAGTCTTCTTCTTAAGTCTTACCCCAAAGCAGAAGTTGTGGATGAATTGTTCTGCGAGTTGCTTAAAATTTTCAATAGAGTTCTTCGAAAGTGAAGTGAACCATATATGGGCAGCTCTAGTCAAAGTGCTCGAGAATGCACGACATTTCATCTCATATGAGACGGAGTAGATATCTGCAGCCGACTGGTATATCTCTACAGGGTGCACATGATTGGTATTCCATCATACTTTAGGGTAACCACCGGTGGCTTAAATTTGGCAGGGGTTGGGAAGTTGACTATTTTTGCCACAAAAGGAGAACCTTCTGAGTATCCCCTCTGCAAGGGGTCACGACTTTTAAGGATGTCTCTGATCTTGTTCTCTAGCCTTTGAATTGAATCATTCTAAGGCCACTCGGTCACTTCAACAACGTTGGCCTAGCCAATGGTATCTCCTGCTACCTCAACCGGTCGAACTGAGGGTTCCCCTACTGCTTACCTGCATCAGCTATTTACCTCTCGCTGGCCCTCGTCTCGGCCATACGAGAATTGACCATCTGCCCCCATCTTCCTTGATCCAGCATTGCTCCTTGACCTGGACAACCTTTCTATTAAATCACCAACTAGGCCGAGCCTTTTAAAGTTCGACCCCCTCTACTTAATCGGTCAAAAGTTGAGCCCCTTAATCGGGCATCTGGACTCGACGTCCTATCATGCCCCTCGGCTTCCTTGGATGGGGTGTACCGTATTCCCAAATACTTCATATGGTTCCCAATAATTAATCTGAGCATCTTCAGCCTCATAATCATCATAATGATCCTCCGGGCAGGGTTGGCCTTGCCTCCCTAGGTGTAAACGCCTAGGATCAGTAATGTCCCTCCACCGCTGAGGAGGAGGTAGATCCTTGCGAGGTGCCTGGGGTGGTCCCCTGGCCCCCTGGTGATGCTCCCTAATAACCGGAGTAATTATCTCTGGCAGGGCTTTCGCTGGCCTAATTACCAAGTTCTGGTTAAAGGCAATTAGTTGCTTTTATATTACTTGTTGGCTTGCTTCCAAGGATCTTATTGCGGCCGCCACTTCAGCCATTTCTGACTGAGGAGGTGCGTTACTGGAACTAGGACCACCAGCTGGTAGTGGTGGTGGTGGAAATTCTGATGCCATGTATTAAACCTTACAGATGAGCTACAGTTGAAGAGCAAAAGCCTTGTAGTTGAACAGGAACTCTTTAGTGGTGAAACATCTCCATAGGAGGGGATGACTGGTTCACCACTAGATACTCCGGTGAGTACAAGCTAAAAAAGGGAAGATATGATGCTACTCATTCCCATAGATGGTGCCAAATTGATGATACTGTAATCAGCACCACCAGATTAAGATGAGATTATAAGTAGCTTAAGCTCAATCACAGCACAACAATGGAGGTATATATATACATTTATATGAGAGTAGGCGATGAGGATAAGATGATCAAAACGATGATATAAAGTGGTTCATCCAATTAGGCCTACATCCACTATGTGAGTGTGTGATAAATCCACTAAACAAAGGCACTAATGGCCATGGACATGACACTTGAGCTTTCTCCCTCGCTCTTTGTATACAATAAAGCAGAATTTTAGCTAGGGTTTTAATTCAGAGATCCATCCCTTCTTTCGGAGAAGATGAAGAGTATATATAGGGATTGGGGGTGTAATGTACTCTCCAAGCATGTAATCAGCATGTGCATGAGGAGACTCCCACTAAGATGAAGACACATGTCCCTGGCTTATGTGTGTAATAATGATGTAATATTCCCTCACGTGAGGGTATGATCTTGTTGCAACAATTTTGCCCACGTGAGATCTACCATAATGGAACCTTGTGTTGCTCGTACCACAGATGTCATTTGGAAAAGTCTCGGCCTGGCCGAGTACGTGGTTGCTGACATGACATTTGGCCTTACGCGAGAAACTGGCAAGTGTAGTCTCTGCTGAGTAGCCCAGGCCGAGATTGGCTAACTGACCATCTCCCAGTGTTGGCTTTGTGAGTAGGCGAGTGGCGCCCTTGTTGCTAAAGCACTTCCCAAAATCATCTCCCTGCTAGGTGGTCGAGGTTATATGTACGAGGTCGACCCTAGTTCTGGACGAGTTCGAGAAACATCTTGTGAACTCCTATTGGAAGCTCGGCTGTCTAGGGTCAGGAGGTCTCATATGGAGACGAGGATATATTTGGGTATATCTTAGTCTTCCACGATATACCTCTTGTATATAAGGGCAATAATTCATTGGTACGTGTGGAAAAGCCATTTGATATACCAGAGTGTACGTGAATTGCCTCACTATATACCTCATGGGGACAGTACATGTGAGAGAGAATTAGATATACTCGACGTACATGAACTAGTTCCCTGCTATATACCTCACGTCATGAGTTTGATCAAGCAATACAATGCGGGGAAACTGTTCAATATACGTCAAAGGTACGAGGTCATATAGCTTAGGCTAACAGTGCCTCGCAGGTTCAGTGCCTATCACAAAGTGACCCCCTAGTACGGGACAAAATTTTGATCAATATTGACATGCTATTGGTGATGTAGTGTGCAAAAATGCTTGAGTCTTAATTAGTATAATATGGAGAGATGGTATATTTTTATTTTTTATTTTTTTGCATGATGAGTAAAGGGAGTACTATACTAATGAGGGAGTATATACAAGTATTATGGAGAGTATATCTAGCTTGAAGCATGAAGACTATATTAAACATGGTGATAGAAAAGCATGGGGACATATACATGTGAGTGAGTGACATGTGAATATTTATAAGTAAGTGTGTGTGGTAGTGAGCCTATACATGGATCAACTACAAGTGGTATGTGATATGTATTAGTGAGCATGGATATATATATATAGGTGTGATAAGTGTATGTTTGTGCTAGCAAAGCCTAAATATGGATATTCGAAGTGGTGTGTGAAGCATGTGAGTAAAAGTGAATCAAGTGTAAGTGTGTGAACTTTACATGGAGATTGTATACATGTGTGTGAAGTGTATAAGTGAATGAAAAGTGATATATATAAATGGAAAGGGATCATGACAGGTGTAAGCATGAGGTATATATACACAAAAAGTAAATAGAGGAGTAAGGGGAACATACAGGTATGCGCATACGCACACATGCAGAAAAGAATAACACCCATGCAGAAAATAAAGTCTAGTCCTTTTATTAATAATCCCCAGCAAAGTCGCCATTGTGTCCATCCCGAGATCCTCCCCCTTTTTCTTTCTCCTTTTCAAGGGTTCCCTTCAACGTGCGCGTGGGATTGCACCCTTTCTCGGGGCACTCAAGTTAATTTGGGAAAATGTGTAGAGATAGAGTCTCTAGCCTATTTTGCATAAAACGGGCAAAAGAAATGTTGTCGCCTCGAGAGAACGACATCAAGGACAACACCGATGCTTGCGAAACCAAATAGTTCAAAGGTCTGGGACTAAGTTACGGAATGGAAAGGTGGTAGTCACCCATCCCGCCCTTTCGGTCTCTCATGGGCATGTGTTAATCTTCTCCTGTTAGACTCCCTAAAGTGTTTGCTTATGTGCATAATATAGATGAAGAACGGAATCGTTAAACTCGCGTCATGGCAAAGGACGGAGTGAATTCATCCGTATGAGTGTTCCCAAAAATAATAATTCAAAATATAGTATACGTATTTACCGAATCACAAGTCGTTATGGAAGAACGAATGTATATATCGGACAAAACACAAGCATGCAAGAATATGACATCATAAAGAATGAGGGAAACAGATAAACATGCATAAAGGATTACTCGAATCTCAGGATTGACCCAAGAGGCCTACATAGCCCAAGGGGCATTAATGTCCACGTAATTCAAAGATAATATAGGGTGGGGGTTAATCCATAAATACAAATGGGGAATTTCACTTATGTGTGCGTGTTGATACGAGAAATCGTACGCATGTCATTCTCATATCAGCATGTCAAGTATAGAAAAGATATAAATAAAGTAAAGAGACAAAACACAAGATATGGAGTGGTTTGGATATTAAAATGAGCCTATGTCCACTTTGTTGCCCTACTCTCATTATATATGGGCTCTAGTACTAGTTTACAATGCCATTATTGGCGTATAAGATAGATAAGAGAGAAGAATACATGTCTGTAGCGGTTCCGAGTGAGCCGGGGTGATGACTATGAAGCAATGCGTAGCCCCCAGGCAGTATTAGGGATGTGTAGAGAGTTCTGCGGGGCTTTGCTAAGTATAGTAGTCTCGGATATCGGGATCAGAACTAGGACTCCAACCCCATTCTCGAGGTGTGGACCTCTATTTATAGGCAGTATGTGAATTGTGTCACGTGCCCTGAGCACATGACATACAGCAAGTCTAGAGTAGCTGTGAATAAGGGGGATGCGTCCAACTAGGTAGACAGGCTGGGTGTCGCACCCTGTGTTGTACAACGCTGTAGCCTATATTTAAGGAACCCCATAAGATATCGCAGCCTATAAGCTTCAATGCGTGCCTTTCAGTATTTTCGCGACAGGGTACTATATTTGTCATATCAATAAGACCCAAAGTCATAGTGCCAATGGGTGATTTGGTGCTGCGGCTTGATGTCGTAACTGTAGCGGTGTGCTATCTTTGTAGTGGAAATTTCCAAAACTACGCTTCGTCTTCCTGCACCCTCTTATATAAATGGATCTGGACGTGGCTTTCATTACGTTTCCCAAACCTTTGAGAGAGAAATTATGTCATTTCTTCTTTTAACTTTTCCGGCGATCTTTAGGCGGCGTTCAGTGGCTGTTAGAGGTTGAGCAATCGATTTCTTTCAATTCCCAGGTAACTTTCAAATAAAAAATCCCATCAATAGCATCTGTGATTCTTATTTTATTGGTTGTTCTTGATTTTTGCTCATATCCATAATGAAATGAACTATTTGAATCCACTAATTTGGCTAAGCTCATAATAAACAACCAATTTTGAATCGAATCAGCTTCAATCAATAAACTGAACTGTTGAATCCATAAAGATTGTTCGAATCCCTTAAATTTACGTAGGATCTAGGGTTTGAACTAAATTTATTGGTTTAGGCTTAGGTTTCTAGGTTTTTCCATTTCTGCTCATAAATGAAACTTGGAATTTTTAGATTGGAAATATACCAAATTTGTTCTTCGTGTTCTTGAGTAAACCCTTTGAATTCTAGGTTTAAATCTTTAAACTAGATAATTTCCAACATTAAGATATTTTTGTGTTTGGCCGTGGCAGGTAGCACGACGTGTTATTTTGCTGCGACAACATGACAATACTTTAGCGATAATAGTCCCTCTGACTTTAGGGTTTAGTTTTAAACTGATTATCCGCAACTCATTTACCTTTGAATTGTAGGACTACGATATATAGGAGCATGCCAGATGTTTCTTTGCCTAATTAAATGAACTGTCGCGGCCTGTATCTTGATATTTAGGACTCGGGATGAAACTTAGTATAATTGGGTGAAATCTTTGAGACCTCCATTTTATCATTCAAATTTTTGTTATTCATATGTTGTTCCTGCCGCGGCCTCTAAGAGGCTTCTCTTATCGTATTAGTTGCGGCACCTAACATCGAAATCTTTCTACTTTTCAGGTCTTGCTGTGGCCATATGACTTAGAATCCTGATAACTTTCTGAAGGACTTTTGGAGAACACACTTTGGATTTTCTCCTCCTGAAATTACATTTGTGCGTCCTCTAAAGAAATTTGGACCTTGCCTACTCAAAAACTACCCTAATTGTGTCGTTCTAGATTCTGACTCCGCAGATTCTACTTGTAGGGAAGCTACTGAGGCTGCGACAATGGAAAAAGAAACCAACTCCTGTAACCAACCTGTTGTTAATGAGGCCGTGGCAGTTGGGCCATCTGAGGTTAAAGATTCACCTATGGGCCCATCTAATAGAGCTGACAGACCTCCCATAGCTTTAAACATCCATTGCATTATGACTGAGGAATGGGTTAACCAGGTTGATGCAGACTTTGAGTTTCCAGATAATGTACTTTATTCAACTCCTTTCGCGGAGTAGAGGCCATGCTCTGCGGTCCCCAATAATGGGGTCTGCTTCCCCCTACATGCTTTTGTGTACGGGTTGTGGATTCTTGTGCCTGTCGTAATTAGGAAGATCTTTAGTGCAATGAAGTTGGTCCCAGCCCAATTAGATCCCAACGGTTGGAGAGTAATTCTAGCATCTCTAGTCCTTTGGAAGGAAAAGTTCAAAAGAGATGTAACTCATGTGGAGTTATTTCATTTTTACAGACCAAATGATAATTCCGTCAAGTTTGCCTGGTATTACTACTTTGCCCTTCGTAACAATGAAGAGGTCTTGTATACTGGAAGACCTTCCAGTGTAAAGAACTGGAAGGGAAAATATTTTTACGTTTTTCGAGAAGGTTGGGAGACTCATCTTGAAGAGACATAGAGAGATAAATCACATAGGATTCTGCGGCGATGGGGATGCCCATTCTTGCTAGGTTTGTAGTGCTGCATCCTTTTAATCATGCCGTGTCTAGTTCTTGCAGTTGTATTTATTTTGTATCTTTTATTGTGTTATACTAATATTGAACACTTATGCAACTCTTGATAATTTACCCCTCAGTGAGAGGCAAGATAGAAGAATAAGAAAGATTGTGGCTTATAGTGCCAAAGATAAGAATTTCAACACTCTGGTAACTTATGCTTCAATCTTTGAGGGAGGCTACTTCCCCAACAAATCTTTACCAAAAAGGATGGTTACGAAAGGTAATAGCCCCTTACTTTTTAATTAGGTCGTCTACGTTATCTTCAGATCTTCAATATTTGATATTTACTTTGTTGCTTTTTCAGGTGAGGAGATAGATAAAGACCTCTTGGCCGCCCAACTAGCTGAGATGGATGAGGATGCAGCTGCCCTCAATAATGCTAGTAGGAAGGGAAAAATAAGAAGCGAATAAAGGGAAAGCAACCCTCCATGGCCACTGTAGCGCCCCAGCAAGATCTTGCAGCACAAAATGTGTAGGCAAATGATGACGCAACCCAGGAAAGGCCTGAGGGCCAGTTCGATGATGATATTGGCAGCCACTTAGACGCGACAGGCTTGCGGCCAACTGAATCTGAGATGCAAGGTGGTCGCGGTGTTTCTCAAGCTACCACCTCCAATTATCCCCCTCTGCAGGTTATAATGGATGTAAATGCCAACTTGGGGCTCCCCAAAGTCGTTCCAGTGTTGTCCCTAATGGTCGTCCGTGGCCCCAACTATGGACTCCAAACCCTTAGTCTAACTGGGACATAACTGACGGGGCGGTCTACATGGTGCAAAAGGTTGCTGACAACATTGATTTAGACCATTTGGTAGATGAGGACCATGAGCATCTTGAGTAGTATGGCCTTTGTTTCCTGCTATGGGTAAAGGCTATTTTACTTTTCACTTCATTTTTTTTGTAGTATATTTTTGTTAACTTTTTCAATTTTTCTATAAGCCGCGGACGTTATCTTATCCTAGAGGCTGAAATATAAAGGCCTGTATAAATTGAAGGAGGTCGCGAATAGGGTTCATGTTGCAGACTTGGAGAGTGTCAAGGCTTCATCTTTTGAGGCAGGCAAGAAATCTGTTGTCAAGGCACTCCAAGTTGCCCAAATGGACGTTGAAACTACCGTCAAGGCAAAAAATGATGTTGAAGGGAAATTAACAACGGTCGCAGCATCTCTTCAAGATGAACAACCAAAGGTCGCGGATGCTTCTAGACATGCCTCTAGTCTTGAGATCCAATTAAAGATATTGAGCATGCCGTAGTCGTGAAGCAGATACAAGAGTCGCATTCCGCGGCTCTCACTCAGGCTGCAGAGACAGTCGTGGTCGCATACAAGAAGTCCGGGGATTTCTTCTTTATTAATAACAAGCCCTATATCCGCGGCTACCAGGAATTGAGGTACAGGGTCATCAAGAATTTTCTTGAGCCCAAGGATCAAATCATGTCCTGGAGTGTGGGTGACGTTGAGCACAATGCCTGTGTGTCTGAAATTAGGGATGCAACTAAGGAGAGGGCCGAAAAGCAGCTAGAGGAGGCCGCGGAAGGGGATGAGGAAACAGAAATAGACGCAGGGGTGAAGAGGGGGATGACGAGGATGATGCTTCCTCCTAGGCTTAGAATCCTTTTGCTTCTCTTTTGTATTGTACACAGGGCTACAACCCTTTAACATTTGAACTTAATTAAGGTTGCGTCCTCTGTCCCAAACTTAATTATTTTTGCCTTTATATCTGCATGCTTTTCATTCCTCTGCTTTGTTTGCTTCAATACTTGAATGAATTATTCATCTTTATATACTTTTTACTGCTTGAATGTACAATTATTCTTTGTAAAAATGCTCTTCAATAATGACAGTATGGACATAGGGCCGCAACAACACCTTATAAAGAACTTCTTGAGTAAGGTTGTGGCCTCTTATTTTTTGCCTTAAGATTTTTCATTCCATATTTGTGCCTATTATCCCCCAAGCCGCGGTGCCAAAGGATAATGACTTTGGGGCTACGACTGAACTCTTTTGCCCTGCTGCTTGATTTATTATCCCCTATTAATAACTTTGGGGTTGTGGCTAGATTGCAGGCATGCCGCAGCATCTGAGGTGGCTTGGACTCTGTTCTGGGCTGCGGCCACCTATTCCTTGTAGCTTTAATATTCTTCATGATGTCCGTGCTATATCTTTTAGTCGCTTTAATTACATGTAACCGCTGATGCGGCTTTCCTCAGTCGCTTTATCATGAAACCACTTTCGTAGCTTCTCTTAGTCACTTTGATTGGGTTATTATCAGGCCTCCCAAGGCTCGATATTTTAAACTTCCCCAAGCTATATTTGGTTATATATAAAGCCTTCTCAGACTGGGTATTAAGGGGCTTCCCCAAGCCAAAATTAGAGATATATATAAAGCTTTCCCAGAATGGGTATTATGGGGATTCCCCAAGCCAAGATTAAATATATATATATATATATATATATATATAAAGCCATCCCAGGATGGGTATTATGAAAATTCCCCAAGCCAATACCAGATATATATAAATCCTTCACAGGTTGGGTATTATGAGGCTTCCCCAAGCCAATTCATGCATCTCGAAAGCGCTGAACAAAATTTATATCCCCCGGGGCTAATAGAAGCTCCTTGAATACTCGAATGCTTTCGATGTTGCCTTTACAATTGTAAATATCATGTGCTTCGATATGCTTAGGCATTATGAGAGATGTTGTGAGACAATTAAGATAATTATCTCTAAGATAATATGTTGTCTTCATTTGAAATATGTATAAGACAAAAGGTCTTTTATGAGATAACAGATAATGAAAACAAAAGAAATGAGATATGGCAAAATTAACATAATTTATATATTCATGTATTCATATATTCATGACTTTGTTAGAAAAATACAAAGTCGAAAGGAAATATTTCAATAGAGTTTATCAAAGGCAAAACATAAATATAGTGGGAACTAAGTTAGATATGAGGCATGCGGCCGGTCAGCTTAGGATGCATCCCTTATGCATCCTTTAAGAATCGCTGCAGCATTAACTGCGTCACAAGCCTTTCGATTTCATCTTTCAGCACGAAACATTTGTCAGTGCTATGGTCATGGTCTTAATGAAATTTGCACCATTAGGCCCAATTCCTTTTGTGGGAAGGAGCCTTCATCTTCTCAGGCCACTTGAGCAACTTGTCTTCTTTGATGCACTGAAAAATATCTTTAATTTCACGAGTTAGTGGGGTGTAGGCCTCAAAACTTTTCTCTGCCTTCTTCACCATCTTCCTCTTTGGGTTCTTGTCTGCGAACTCTAAGGCTGTGGCTTCTGTGACTGCGGCCATGATTTTGGGATAATAATTTTGATGTTGAAGCCTCCAACATAAGAACCCTATGAATCAGAAAGTTGACTTGAGTCTTGAGTGAAGCATGGCTATCATATAGATGGTTGAGATGGTTGTACAGCTGAGCAATCTCATCTTTCATCTCTGCACTTTGGCTAGATTCTCCTTTCATTTCTGCTTTATTAGTCTTTAAAATATATATATTATGAGACAAAACTAGCAAGAGTGAGTTACGAAGAAATATAGAGAAAATAACCAAGTATAGTAACAAGGATGCAGTCTTTGGCAACTTTCCAATCTATATTGTCGTGGCCGCGACATGTCGAACATATGTAGTCACTGCCGAGGCCTCGCTAAAGGAGCTTCACCAGAGTTAAGTCCGAGGACAGTTTTACCATGTCTTCTCCCAGGTGGTGAAATAAAGATATGCAGCATCATGTACAAGGGTTGCGGAACTCAAGCAATTTACTTTCCAGACCGCATCCTTCTTACTGCAACGTGGTGCGATTCCAAGGACCCATGGAATGGGTTGAATCCGTCAAGCAATATGAAAATTAAGCCTACTAGGGGTCTACTAAGGACAAAAAAATCTTCAAGTGCCCCCAAAATGGCACAATTATGGTAGAAAATCCAAGATTAAAGGGTGAGAAAGTAGCAAATGAGCAAATAAAACTCATCCCTAGTTACCCACCTTTGCGAGGCTAGAGCCTTTTTGCTTTTTTCAACACTATCTTGGTGAGGTAACATCATAGGGGTATACAAAATAGACCTAAGGTCATAAAAAGGAGACCAATGAACAGATCTAAAAATCTACGATACCTATTTAAGGGTGTATATACAAAATATGAGCCCAATAACCAAAACTCACCCATGAGGTGATGACCCAGGGGGTCCTCATGAATGAAATAAGGTGCTAAGAACCCAAAATATAGAGAAACAAGATAGAAATATCTCGGTTCCCACAGACGACACCATAATGTTGATACAAGAAATCGAATGCATGTCATTCTCATATTAGCATGTCAAGTATAAAATAGATATAGAGCAAGTAAAGAGACAAAACACAATATATAGAGTGGTTCGGCTATTAAAATGAGCCTACGTCTACTTTATTGCCATACTCATTATATATGCACTGTAGTACCAGTCTACAATGCCGTAACTGGCGTACAAGATAGCTGAGAGAGAAGAACACATGTATGTAGCGATTCCGGGTGAGCTGGAGTGATGACTACGAAGCAAATGCATAGCCCACGGGCTGCATTGGGGCTGTGTAGAAAGTTCGGTGGGGCTTCGCTAAGTATAGTAGTCTCGGATCTCGGGATCAGACCCAGGACCCCAACCCCATTCTCTAGGTGTGGACCTCTATTTATAGGCGGTATGTGAACTGTGTCACGTGCCTTGAGCACGTGATATATTGCAAGTCTGGAACAGCTGTGAATAAGTAGGATGCAGCCAGACAGGTAGACATGTTAGGTGTTGCACCCTGTGTTGTACAAGGTTGTGGCTTGTATTTGAGGAACCCCATAAGATGTCACGGCCTATAAGCTTCAATGCATGCCTTTCAGTATTTCTGCGACAGGGTACTATATTTTTCATAACAGTGTGTGTAGAGAGAAATGTGCTTTATGAGTGAGAATATGCAGTGAGAATCCCTCTTTTGGAATTTATAGATAAACCCTCTTTTTCTTATTTTTATGAAAATAGAGTATGTACAACTACTACCAATAAAGGTTTGAGATTAATATATCTGATGTAATGAAATAAAGTGCTAAAGTATAAATAAAAGAACTAATACTAAAATAAGAGAATTTATAGAAAATGATGGAGAATTGGACCTCCTTATGAATACTTGATGTTGATCTTGAGTGTAGATGCACTAATCTTTCAATGGGATGAAGGTGGTATGAAGAAATGGGGGAATTTTCTAAATGAAGTATGAAAAGGGTAGAATGGAATGTGGAAAATGTGCTTTTTAACAGCTCCAAATTTGAGGAAATGTTATATGACTTACTGAGAGGGATGTTATGGGGTGCCTTTCAAAGTGAGTTCATGGTCTCTATTTATAGGACCAAAGGGGGTGCCGATTGGCATGGTCCTGGACCTGCGTATCGATATAGAACCCCAGGCACACTGCCGATAGGCAAGGTCGTGGGGTACCAATTGGCAATCTGGGACAGGTTTTCTAAAAAAATGATTGTAAAATGCAATTCGTTGTCAGAATCGTACACGGGGCCGATCGTTGGAAAGAGTATTCAGATACCTTCAAGAATCCATTGAGCAAACCCAGGTTCAGGTGTTAACCGAGGTCAAACATGGTCAGAAGCGCCCTTGGTCACTAGATAGGAAGTTTTCAGAGAAAAACCAATCGTTCATCCGGATCGTAAGGTTGATTCGTACATAGGATGGACCGTTGGAAAGAGTATTCAAAGCCTTTCAAGATTTCATTCATCTTTGTTCGGTTCGAAAAGTCTATCGAGGTCAAATAGGGCTCGAAAGCGCTCGATGACCCTTAGGAGTAAAATGGGTCGTTCATCCTCACCATAAGGCTCACGGGGTAGATCATTGGAAAGGGGATTCAAATCCCTTTAAAGAGTCATTGAGCTTCTCTCAAGCTGTAGAGTTGATCGGAGTCAAAACGGGCCCGGGAGCACCCTTTTACCTCTAAGTTAGTTTTCGGGGTAAAACGGATCGTTCGTCCGTACCGCAAGGATGATTTACCCATGAGGCAGACCATTGGAAAGGGGATTCATAGCCCTTAGAAGGTTCATTGAGCATCCACTCAGGTAAAAAAGTTGACCGGAGTCAAACGGGGCTCGGGAACGATCAATGGCCTCTAGATCAGTTTTCGATAGTAAAACGGACCGCTCGACCAAATCGTAAGGCTGATTCGCGCACGGGATAAACCGTTAGAAAGGGGATTCAGAGCCCTTCGAAGAATCATGATCTTATGCTTACACAAGAAATTTGATTGGAGTCAAACGAGGATCGGGAGCGTCTGGTAGCCTCCAAATTAATTTTCAATAGTGAAATGGATCATTCGTCATAATCTTAAGGCCAATTCGCGCGCAGGGTGGACCGTTGGAAAGGATATTCAGATTCCTTCAAAGAATCATTGGCTTCTGCTCAGACGGGAAAGCTTATCGGATTCAAACGGGGCACGAAAAGCGCCATGTGGCCTCTAGATCGAGAAAGTTTATCGGATTCAAGGTTTGTGGTGAACGAGGGAGTGTTAGGTATCTAAGGAGGTGCTTGGGGGGTCTTACGATGGGATGTCTACAAGTTTATTACATAAGATTTATATTATATGAAAGGAGGAATGAAAAGTCATTGTTTTTTGACAACCCAAATGGAACGGCTCCTTTTTATAGAGAAAAGTAAGTAAACAATAAATGGAAATACAACATTAGAAATACCGAAAAAGAAAGAAGAAAAAGGGAGACGAAGCGGTGGATATCAAATTACGGAGAGAAAAGAGAGGCAAAAGTCATCATATAATTTATTACTAAGAAGGACACATAGATTATGCGTGGAGTGAATAATTAGTATAGGACTACGTTTTATACTATCTTATATATTATAGATTTATATTACATGACATGGTTATTTCATAAGTAAAATTAAAAATTAATTTTTTTTATTTTTAGTGACCATATTCCAATAAAGTTTGTATTGTACTCCAATGCCACCACACCCAACCAAAATAAGGAAATATATTTGTAAGATTAGTGAAGATATAACAAGCCGCACAAATGGAGGTGATGATGAGATATTTAACGTGGTTTAACAAACATACATTACGTATACATCCACGAGAGAATAATTCTACTATTTGAGAAAATAAGTTATACGATCATACAAGAGTTATACACACTCTCAATCTAAGCCTACAGTACACACAAATCTCACTTTATAATAAAATTTAGAAATCATAAACCTCTCTCACTTCCATGCATCTCTTTAATGAATAACTCTCTCAATATCAATAAAACCTTAATAAGAAATTTCGCTTAACGTTTTATCTATACCTCTTCGCTACAACAAAGAAACTTTTGTTGGCCGCTAATGTGCCTTGGTTATGGCAAGGCAACCATCACTAGATGCTAACCACCGCCATAAACTCTCGAATGCCCTTTTTTACTCGCGACAAATAATGTGAATTGTAAATGAAAATATCCCCTAGGACAACATTTTCAAGCCTAAATCTCACAGTATGTTTAGGTTATCTTTGTTAAACCTTTCTCAGAAATCTCTAAATATGATGAATAAAGTAAAATAGATGAATCTATATAATGCTTTACAAGCATTTATTTTTTCTTTGCTTCTAGCATGTCCACGTGGACACTAAATTGGAAGGAATTAAAATACACAACATTCCCACATTTGTAGGATAGCTTTCCATATTCCTCATAACTATATACAAATAATGGCTATTCATATTTCTCATAAATATATACAAATAAACTCTATCAATGACTTTTAACTCTTGATTTACTATTGAGCTGCCCATTACTCCCCCCCCCCCCCCCATCTCTCTCTTCGAACTCTGTCTCTATTCAAAGCATTTTTTGCAAAATTTAAATTGTTCCCTTAAAATCTAAATATTTTTGGTTTTACTTAAAGTTGATTATGTTTTTTTAATTAATTTTAATTTTAGTAAAACTTCATATGTTTTCCCCCCCTAAAATCAGTTTTTTTTTCGGGGAAGAGGGGGTGGGGTTCGTTGTAAAAGCTAGTATTTTTTAGTTAAAACTTGTTTTGTTCAATGTAATTTTTGGGGGTAAAAGTTTAGTATATTTTAGTTAAAACTTATTTTTTTCCCTTAAAATCATTTTTTCCCTTGAAATCTATTTACGTTTGTTTATATTTCTATTTTGATAAGATTTAGTCTATTTTTCTTTAAAGTTGAATATGTTTTTATAAGTATTTTAAATTTTGGTATAACTTAATTTATTTTGTTACCTCTTAAATAAGTTTTTTTTTCTTTTTCCTTTTTCTTTTTTGGTGTTATTCATCTCCAAGTAGGAGAGAGATGGAAATAGAAAGTGGAGGTTTACTTGAGTGTTTTAGGTTTTGAGTAAGGTGAGCACAAATAGGAGAGAGAGAGATAAATGAAGAAAGTGTATATTTGTTTTGTTGACCTAACTCTCCCATCCAGTTCTTTCTTTATGAGCCCACGTGGCTTTTTTCCTCTTTTCTTTTTACACCCGCTCATTGATCCGTCAACTAGACCCGTGGGAGATCCCCCCCCCCCCCAACACACACACACACATATATATATACCTTATTTTATTATCTCATTTTTGCACATAACCATATTTGATACCTAATAAAAATAAGTTAATATTTTAAATTATTTTGTGCACCTATTTAAAAACACAATTTGTATTGACAATGAAGAGAAGAAAAAAAATGCTCAACTAACATAAAAATATTCCCTATTTATATTAAATTTACTATTATTTTTGCTTCTTTTTATTTTTTACTCAGTTTCTCTTCCTCTTATAAATCTTTGCATTTTACTTCCATGCCAGTTGAAGAATCACTTTGAATATGTATATAATAGTTTTTTATTAAGACTTCAATGTGAATACATTTTAAGCTTTGATAAAACCCCAAAAATGATGTAATTATATTTATTTGAATAGCTATTCAATAATGATTGTTTTACGTAAGCAACTTCACATACTATATAGCCCCTCGAGTGAGTATCATTTTTTCTTTCACTTTTAAGTTAATTATTTAATAAGATATCTAAGCCCGCGCATCGCGCGGGTTTATACAGAGTACTATATAAAATGTTATATCAAATGACAAGATAGTATGTGAAACACATTAAATTTTAAATTTACAAAGGTTTTGCATGAACTATCCCACTAAAATTACTTTGAATGGTATATGATAATTCTCATGTCATTATGAGGGTGCAAATTATTCTTAATACATAGGGTTAATTACACTTTCTCCCAGAACATTATGCCCATTTTTACTTCACAACCCATACTTTAATTTTTTGGACTTAATCTCCTGAACTTCCAAAATGACATCAAGTGCCCCTAACACTAACAACATTAATTTTTTGAACGGAAAATGGATCATATGCATTGCACATGAGGGCATTTTTTTCGTAACAAAAAATTATTTTTAATATTTCTAAAAAATTACGGCAAAAATATTATAAAATTTGAAAAATACTAAAAACTATTTTGAAAATCTGGAAAAAATGAGAAAACTTTTGAAAATATTGGTAGTAAAACAAATATTTACATCATTTGTAAATTATAAAAAATATTTTTATTAATACAAAAATTAGAGAAAAACATATAAAATACTAAAAAATATATAAATAAAGGGAATTTTTTTCCAAATCTAAATCTAACAACAAATAATTATAACGTTTTACAAAAAATATTAAAGATTCCAAAAAATACAGGAAAACATTGAAAAGTAATAAAAAGATTTTAAAACATCTAGAATACCTAATTAAACATTTAAAGATTAGGAAAAATGAATAAATATTTTTAAAATGTGGAAATGAGAAAAAGTATTTAAAAGTTTGGCAAAAAATAATTTAAAAATAGTAAATTATAGGAAAAACATTCAAGGATACTAAAAACTCTTTAAGAAATTAGAGAAAACTGGAGAAAAGTGAATAAAAAAACAGGGATAAAAATATATCCGGGATAAGGAAAAAAAAATAAATCTTAGTTAAAAAGTGGAATCTAGGATAAAAAAAAACAAATCATGGATTATAAATTTGGGGAAAGAAGACAAAAATAAATATGGGACGAAATAACAAAAAACAATGTGGGAGAGAAAGACAAATTTTGAAATCTAGGATGAAAACAAAAACAAATTTGGAATCACATCTTTTAAATTAAAAAAAAAACTCGCAATTGTGACACCCCATAATTTTTTATAACTAGGTTGATTAAGTCTATTAATTAAATACTATTGTTTGTCTAAAATAATTTAAATTTCAGCTTTAGAATGAGAGGAAAATAAATTATATTGAAAATGTAATAATAGTGTGATAATGTAAATTCCATAAATTAATTGAATATGAAGACATCACCACCAGACTCTAATGATAATAAACTAAAATCGTTAATACATAATAAATCCATATTGCATTGTAAATAAATCTCCACAAACGACTGACTAAAATCCACTCAAAACTAAAAGAGAATATTCAAAATCTTGAATTAAAAGAAGAAACATATATAAAATTAGATTTGGTACGTGAATATTAAGAACACTAACTGGCAAGAGTAAAGAACTTATGGATACCTTAAAACGGAGAAAAATCAACATAGCATGCCTATAAGAAACTAAATGGAATGATGAAAAGGCTAGAGAGATAGGGGAATGTTATAAATTATTTTACTTGAGAGGGATAGATAATTGTAGAAATGGGGTGGGTATTATTATTGATCACTATATGAAAGATAAATTCGTGATTGTTAAAAGATGAGGAGATACGTGCCCCAAGGGAGCTTTAGATGAAAATGTGAAGAAATAATTTTAGGAATTATTGGATGAAGTATTACAATAAATTCTTGCTCATGAAAACATATTTTTAGGAGGTGACTTGAATTCACATGCAAGATTAGGACGGGATGGTTATCGAAGGACACACGGAGGTTGTGATTTTAGTAAGATAAATGAAGGAGGGAAAACTATCTTAGAATTTGCTAAGGCATACAATCTAGCATTAACAAACACTTTTTTTTTAAAAAAAGGAATAACATTTAATTAAATTTAAAAGCGGAGAGAATAAAACTCAAATATGCTATTTCTTACTTAGAAGAAAAGACTTATACACATACGAAGGCTATAAAGTTATACCAGGTGAAAGATTAACAAATCAACATCGCTTGTTAGTAATAGATTTAGCAATTAAAGAGTTTAAGTACCGAAAAGAGAAAATATATTATCAAAATATAAAATGGAAGGATTTAAAAGGATGCAAAGAGATAGAATTCAGGCAGAAGTTCTTGTTAAACATGAAATGAAATTGGGACGACAATGTTAACAACATTTGGTAAAGAATAGAGAATGATATCGAGAAAATAGGTAAGCAAATTTTAGGTGAGACTAAAGGAAAAAGATTCATTAAAAAAGAGACTTGGTGGTGGAATGAGGAAGTGTAAAAGATAATATAAAAGAAACGAGTAAGTTTTAAAGAGTGGCAAGAGAGAAAAAATCAAGAAGAATTAGAAAAGTATAAGAAGTTAAAAAGTGAAGTAAAAAATATTATTAGAAATGAGTAACAAAAGGCACTAGATAATATTTATAATAAATTAGGTACCAAGCAAGGTGAAAAAAAATATATAAATTGGCAAAGAATAGAGTTAGATCGATAAGGGGTATGGGACCAGTTAAGTGTATTAAAGACATAAATCAAAGTGTATTAATTAACGATAAAGAAATTCTAGATAGTCTGGAAGAGTATTTTTAAGGATTATTGAATGAAGAATATCCCCCAAAAGATTTCGCGAATATTGAACTGAATATAGGAATGGTATGTCCAATTATTGAAAAAGAAGTAGATATATTAATAAGAAAAATGGAAAAGAATAAAGCGATTGGCCTGGATAAAATATCCATAGAGGTATGAAGAACCTTTGGAAGTATAGGAATAAAATTGTTAACAGGTTTATTTAATAAAATTTTAAGAGAAAGAAACATATTGGATGAGTGGAGAAAAAGCACAATAATACCATTGTATAAAAATAAAGGGAATATACAAAACTGCGATAATTATAGAGGAATCAAATGGATGAATCACACTATGAAATTATGGGAGAAGGTTATAGAAAAAAGATTAAGAAATGATTCAACTATTTCAGACAATTAATTTGGATTTATGTTAGGGCGATCCACCACGGAACCAATTTACTGATTAAGACAGTTAATGGAAAAATGTAGAAGTAAGAATAAAATTTATATATAGTATTTATAGACTTAGAAAAGGCTTAAAATATAGTACTTAGGGATATAATTTGGTGGTATTTAAAGAGGAAAAGAATCCCTATGAGTTATATTAAAATTATTGAAGATGTGTGTTGATACCTAAAATTATCCACCTATGTGGACCAATCAGAACACGACAAATGTCTTCTTACGTGGTAGAAATCCCAATCAACATATAGTAGCTCGGCAGACATGCCGACCAACATGAAGAATGCAGACCATCTATACCGATGAAGCTTCACCATATCAAGGATCTTACCACACGTGGATCACATAACCAACAGTCATATTCATTATGTACGGGGGTAAATGCTTAAATTTATAAAGGCATTATATCCCTTGATATTCTAACTCTTGATCTTCGGATCACTATAAATGCATTGTATTCCTTTCATCAAAGGACAAGATAGAACGAATTCTAGGATATTCTTTTTTACAAGAGTACCTAGCTTTCCGTAATATCTGAAATCAATACCACAACAGTGGACGTAGGCTTTCTTACATAGCCGAACCACTTTAAAATATTGTGTCTCTCTTTTATTATTTCACTATAATTCCATGTTTTATCTGTGATTATAAATTTGGATCAAATCCATTTTTTGACATTAACAATATGTATGATAACACGAAGACTATAGTAAGAACAATATACTTTAAGATTAAAGTGGGGCTACATAAAGGATTGGAATTGAGTCTTTACTTATTTATTGCAGTTTTGGATGAGATTACTAAGGACATACAATAGGATGTCCCATGGTGTATGTTATTTGCGGATGATATACCTTTAGTAGACACTTCAAAGGAGGGCTTAGCGATGAGAATAGATACTTGGAGAAAAGCCTTAGAGTCTAAGGGACTAAAAATCAGTAGAAATAAAATGGAATTTATGGAAGGTAAATTTAATAATGAGGCATCGGATAGCATAATGTTAAATACTGAAGAAAAAGTGATAAACTAAACTAATAAATTTGGTTATTTAGGTCCAGTTTTACAAAGTAATAGGGGTATTGATGAGGATGTTACGAGTAGAATATCAACTGATTGGATGAAATGGAGACAAGCAAGTGGGGTGTTATGTGATAAGAGGATAACTAATAAATTAAAAGGAATATTTAATATAACAGTTGTTAGGCCAGCGACCCTATATGGAGCGGAGTGTTAGGCTTTAAAGAAAAAACATAAACAAAGTTTCCATATTAGTGAGATGAGGATGATCCGGTAGATGATAGGAATTACTAGAAATGATAAAATTAAACACCAGTACATGGGAGAAAAGTTAGGAGTTGCTCCCATTAGCGATAAATTAAGAGAAAGTAGACTTAGGTAGTACAGACAAGTGTTTCGTAGATTAGTATATGCACTTATAACAAGAGGATAATTATTGAAAACAAAGGGCAAAAGAGAAAGGCGTCGCCCTAAGCTATTGTGGGAGGAAATTATTAGCAGAGATAATAAGGAATTAAACTTGAATGATAATATTGCATATAACATATTAGAATGGAAAACGATAATCCATGTGACCGACCTCATATGATGGGATTAAGGCAAGGATGATGATGATGATGATGATGATGATGATGATGATGATGAACCAATGACAGTTATGTGAGTGAATAATAAATATACAGTTTATAAATTTTGCAACTCACATTGTATGATAGTTGTACAAGTAAATAATAAATATACAATTTATAAATTTGATAACCCACATCGTATAACGTGCCTCACAAAATAACTAACTTAATTTTTTCATCTAAATAAAGTATTATTTCAGACCGTGCACATGCTTAGCCCCCATGCCCGAGGAGGTAACTAGAGTCCTGCAACACAAATGTAATAAAATAAACCACAAAAAATATAAGTAAATTTCCATCACAAATCAAATCCATCCTCCACCGTACAAACCCTAAAATATCGCCAATAATATCATCATAATTGTGTTTGGGCCCCAGTCCTTTCTGAGATCACCAAACTCCAAGATATGGAATTTCACCTCCACTGTAGACAACCAAATCATCTCCATCATAAATAATATAAAAAATAATGTCCCAATGTGTAAAGTCATATAAAGAATAAAATATATTTCCACTCTCGATATAATTAAACACATTAGCCTCTTACGTCACTAATTATTTAACATATTTTATACGTGCTTGGTTCGTTATTTCTTTCAATCATTTCACATTGTTTGTTATTCCAATGGAATGAGATGGGACATGAATATCATATACTAATGTTCAAAGAGGGGGATTATTTGTTCAATTATAACATAGTCATAAATCATCTATTGATTTGATCATGGGGAGGGAATCATAAACTTCATTATAAATTTATAAAAATCAATTCTCAAATCATAAGAGGGATGATATCAATACATTATAATCTAAAATTTGAAGCGAACAATATTTATAAGCATTAATGTGAGGAATATACATACTTGGAATCGCAAATAAAGAATTATTCTAAATTTTTAATATATTAAGATGGCCATTATTCATAAGATAAAGAATGACACTAAATTTTTCAAGTTCTAAGATTTCAATAACAAATTTTATTTAAGATTTAAATAAATATAATTAATATATGAATTGTACCATTTAGATTTCTACGCGAGACTATAAAATTTAACCATCGATAATTATCAAACTCTAAATCACTTGATTAAATTCAATATGTGAATTATACAATTAAGATTTTTACATGGGTATTTATCAAATTACAAATTCTCAAACTCAAATTATAAATTTATCAACTTTTTAACTGTGTAACAATTTCCCTTATCATATTACTTAAATTATTAAATTATTATGAGAAAAATATGAACAATAATCATTTTTCATTAATTTTTATTACTAAAATTAATTAAGATAAAATTTACTATTTACAAGCATAAAAGGGAATAAGTAGAATGTTAACTTGCCTCGTTTGATTAAAAACAACCCTCAAAGGTGTTGAAATGGTGTAGAGAAAAGCTTATTTGAATTGTGTCTCCAATTTTCCATCCAAAAGACCCTTAAAATTTGTCGAATTGCTATCTCAAAAATTCTTTCGGGAAAATATTTTTTTTATCTAGAATAAAAGAATATATTTTAAGGGTTGGGAATATATAATTTTCGTGGAATTTATTTAAGGTTTAAGGGTTAACTTGTGTATAAAGAATGAGAGGTTTAGGGTTTCAAGCCCCATTGTCCTAACTCGAGAGACATGTGCCTCAACATGTATGATCGGGGTAATAAGATCTAAGTAAAACTTGTACACTCATCGAGATACCATGGGAAATCATGTCTCATGCGCCCCATAAAATCTCTACTAGTAGGTTACCAACAAGCACACATACACACATCAAGTATGTTTACATAATGCAAATAAATCAACAACTAACCCTACTCAAAGGTCTATAAAGATGGTCTCGTTCATTTAATGAATTGCACAATCGTTTAACATTAAGCGGTTATATATATTTTAACCCGAACCCCAAGGTTCATAAAATATATACCATCCCTCAAACCTACTGTTTTATAAATATTACTAATTTCTCTAAAAGTCAGCGAGAAAATTCTAAGTTACAACGCAACTTAAAGTCCCTAAAATTCCCCCAAACAAAACCATCCTACAATGGGCGAATCGATCCATCCTAATCGATTCGAAATTAGGAAGAATAAATCTTATGGGCCCAGTGTGCTTTGTTCTTCGTAAAAGTTTGTCCATGGCGATTGTAACTCAAGTCAAATCATTATAAAGCCTCTACACATAAACAATAGCATATCCTCCCAACATATAATCAAAAGAAATAAGTTTATATAATATTTTAGAAGGATCATAACAAAATTAAAGGTTCAATTTCATAATTTAGCCACCTAAACCTAAACATTATCTTACTCGTATGAATGGATTGAAGTAACATACAATTTCAGTTAAATTTATACAATTTACTTAGGGATTTTGAATATTAAAATTTGTATAATTTAGATCTAGTGTTTTCAATAATAGATTATAAGGTTTCATATATCAATTTGTCCATTTAAGTAACCAATTCCATGTGTTCATCAACTAAATAACTAGTGTTCTTAATTTAATTAAAAATAATTAAGAAATTAAGTTTAATTATTAAACTAATCAGAATATGTAATCATGTTTACATATTTCATTACATGATTATCACTGTAACACAAACCTAATAGTATTTTTACATAAATTAAACTTGCCTCAAGGATGATTGTATAAATAAATCCTCTTAACCTCTAAATGCTAAACTAGGATTCCCTCTTCTTCCTCCTAAATGTTTCTCTAAAGTATATTATGAGTTTTAGGTTAGACTAATTAGCTTATATTATTAGTGAAGTTCATAATTAGGCATAGTCCCTAAATTGACCTCAACATAAAAGGCCAAAATGGTCCAAAACTTGACCCAACACATATGCTAACACGATGGACTATTTCCCATTATTTTTAACTCAATCCGGACTTTCTAAACATCCCACGAACCTACCCAAAAGTTAACATACTCCACGAGTTAATTATTTAATTAAAATTATTAACTAGCCAATAAGTGTCGCTTATAATTTTAAATCTCAATTATTAATCAGCTAAATATGACTCGATATTATAAAAACCTACTTCACGATCGGTGGGAGCTAATGCCAAGGGAATAATCTAAACAAGAAAACCCCTTACACTTAGTCCTGTGGCCATTCCATAGCCGTCAATAATACTAATTCACTTAAATATTTATCTTAATAAATTAATATGAGTTAGGAAAATGCTATAATCATATATGTCGAAGCAATGCATAATTTAAACTATCTAACACTACACATGGATGAAAACCTACTTCACGATCGGTGGGACCTAATGCCAAGGGAATAATCTAAACAAGAAAACCCCTTACACTTAGTCCTGTGGCCATTCCATAGCCGCCCACTGTTCTAAAAAACCCGCCTAGGCTTAAGGCTTGAGAGAAACGCCTCGCCTTACGTTTTCCACGCCTTATTCTTGGTAAAACCCTTAAGGCACACTTTTTTCTAAAAACAACAATGATTTAGTGAAACGATGTCGCCTTTTAAAGAATTTGTTTATAAACCGGACCATTATCTCATCCAAAATAACCAAATAGTATTTTAATTTGCATATATTCAGACATATTTTTATAATCTGTGCAATTTTTGTATTTTAATACCCTTGTTATGGTTAAAAAATATTAAAATACATTAAGAAGGCCTAAACGCCTTTTCACGCCTTTTTACGCCTAGGCCCGCCTAGGCTTCTAAGGCTTAAGGCTTGGCCTCCACGCCTCAATCACGCCCCGCGTTTTTTAGAACCAATAATACTAATTCACTTAAATATTTATCTTAATAAATTAACATGAGTTAGGAAAATGCTATAATCATATGTGTCCAAGCAATGCATAATTTAAACTATCTAACACTACACATGGATAAAAATTTACTTCACGATCGGTGGGACCTAATGCCAAGGGAATAATCTAAACAAGAAAACCCCTTACATTTAGTCATGTGGCCATTCCATAGCCGTCAATAATACTAATTCTCTTAAATATTTATCTTAATAAATTAATATGAATTAGGAAATTGCTATAATCATATGTGTCCAAGCAACGCATAATTTAAAATATCGAACACTACATATGGAACATGTAAATCTACCAAATGACATTCCAAATTTCAGAAGTAATATCTAATAAACATGCAACTAATAATCAATTAAAAATATAAAAAATATCCATAAAAATATAGGGTAACACATAGTTTTGGTTGACATTTACCATTTATCTAATTCTCAAGGTAGCCGAGTTGTGTTAGGACTATATCTGGTCATATTCACTATTATTTCTATCGATTTATCATTGGTGACTATTTGATCTCCGGACGACTAGATCGTGTAACACCCCGTATTTTTTAGAATATTTAAGTTACACGTTTACCCGTAATTTAATTAATTTGAGAAACAAAGTGATTGAATAAATATTAATTAGCGAATACTGGATTAATATTAATGTGATATTATATTTACTCGTGTGATAAGTAAATGAAAACATATAATTTTACTTTACGTTGTAAGTGAGTAAAATCGATGGGTTGCCAGTATCTCATTCGGGACGCGCATGTGGGGTCATGTTGGGAATGAGATGGGAAATTGATGATAGGTAGCTCAGATGCTGATTTTGAATGATCGGATGATCCGGGGTAGTTCAAGATAGTTAGAATTCGGTACCTGGGAGTTGTAATCGGGTTCCGGTGATTTTTAGGCTAAATGGGATCCATATAGTGGTATTCGGGTCATTTTAATATTAACACTTAACATTATTTCGGGATTAGGGGTTATTTAGGGATATTAGTTGAGGGAATCATCCATTCTATTATTTTAATATACCTAATCTTGAGAGAGAGATATACACTATGAAAATGTAACTATTGAATTAATAACTGGGGTGAAGTTATATGCATCGGTTAACGATGGAATTTAAAATGACTTAGCGTGTGTAATGGCTAAATAAGAACTTAATCAAAGAATAAATGTATGTGACACAGGTTGGCTAGAAGGTTAATATATGGGGCTAAGATATGTGTTGGTACTAGTCAGATAGGGTAACGTAACTAGGGTGTTTAAATTACATGCGTTAGGTGCGCACTATAGATGAGGGATGATGATTATCTCATGGGAGTGTGACACTAGTTTTAATATGAAATATTCCACTGCATATTTAATAATGTAATTTAAACACTTGAAAATATATTTTCATAAGGTTTTCGGGCTATACTCGCATCAAAATATTTTCAAAACTTTTAGTTGCCCAGCTAGAAGGACACTAGGAAAGATCATTCTTTCCATTCAGACGATGCTGCGACAGCTGTGGATGCTTGCAAAGATTTTATTAGATGCTTCTACCTTTGAGATATAGATAGGATTTTCTCTAGTTGTTATTCAGGCATGTCGCCGATATTTATTTTAATTCAGTTATGATGGATTACTGTATTGGACTTATATCGAATGTTTATTCAGTCATTTGGATTATTATAATTAATTCAGCATTTAGTTATTATCCTTGGGGAATGTGTATCTATTTATTTGGAATGATTTGTAGTGAATGGAATTTATTTACGGCAATTTAAATAAGTTTTAAAATTTGACACCAAGTTTTATAGGGTATTAGTAATTAATTAAATTTTTGAGAGTGATACTAAGAATGAGCCAGCAGAGATTCCTGTATTATTTGAGTAGAGGATTGGGCATTTGTTATTTGTATAAATTGGGTGTCACAAATCATTATAGTTTTATGATTCTACATGTCATGCCACATGGTATACTCATCTCATAATCCCTTTAATTGCATCCCAAATTAGGGGATTGGTCTTTAGGCCTCATCGATTTAATTCTTACTTGTCGTATTATCCACGTGTTATATGGGTTTATGTGTTAGGTATTTATTAACTCCCACGTAATCATGATATTATGGGCACATAATCCCTGAATTAAGTACTTAGATTCTATGGAATATTTACAATCCAAGCAAATGGAAGTTTCCTATGGATTGTAATGGGTACATTCGCTATAAATCGAGGCTTAAATCGAATTTAATGAAATGAGGTATTTCTAAGACTTGAAGATTTATCCTAGGTCTAGCCCATACCATTTCCAAGCCAGGTACAAGTATTGAAACTTGGTCACTTAGTTTCCTAGGTCCTAGAAAGACACTAATAGAGATGTCTTGGTGTTATCTGTATAACTTTATGGTGAGAACTACACAAGTCTTTATGTTTTTGTGTAAGCCAGATCTCCTCCTAGGTTCATTACCACTTGTTTGCATTAGATTAAAGGCTAAATATTCTTTGATATTATTCGATATTTATTTTCTTAGGGAAGACCCTTATTATAAGAGAAAGCCCAATAATTTTGAAGGTAGAAAAAGTCCAATGATTTTGAAGTCAGCCTTGTAGACCTAAAAAATGTTTGGGACCGACCAACACCACACGAGGTTAGATTTCATTAGAGATATTGCCACATACTTCTTGGCTATAGACTCATAGTTGCATCGATTAATAATTTTACAGCCCTCCCCGAAGTAATAGCAGTTGATTACACGATGGTCAATGATTCTTCAGTCCTAATAACTACTCCCATAATTAACATAGAGTTAACATCAGTATATGTTGGCGAAGCATATTCGCCCAACTAAATCATCTATACCAGTTCGGAGGAAGCTAGATTGGTTAAAGAAGAAGAAGACTTTTTCTTCAAAGATTTGAGTCCTCTCTTCTCATATGAAGAGGTCTGTACCTCAGGGCATCTGTGGGAAGAGATAAAGGAAGAGGAAAAGGAAGAATAAAGAAAAGGCTTCGAATTTACCCATTCCCCCATGACCAAGAATATATGACAAGCCCACCACGACATACATTTAACCTTAATGCCACTAGGGATAACTTAAAGAGTAGGTGCAGTCAAATTGACCAGGCCACCCAAGATGCATTTGGCACCAAGAAAATAATCATCTCCACATGGGAGAAAGAAAATCGTGAAAAAGGAATGAGAGAGGGAGGGATATAGGCTAAAATGTAAAAGGAAAGGAGGATGGACCAAAATCCTCCCTCCACTCCATTTAAAGGTGTGACCATCCCATCTCCCGAGTAGGCGCGCGCACGCGGTGATGGGGTTCGCACCCTTTCTCGAGGTGCTTCGGCCGTCGTCAAATGTGGGATGATATATAGAGATAGAGTCACCAATATATCTTGCACAAAACAGGCAAAAGAGATGTTACCGCCTTGAGAGAACAGCATTAAAGACATACTGATGCTTGTGAAACCAATTAGTTCAAGGATTCAGGAGATAAGTTATGGAATGGGAAGGTGTTAGGCACCCATCACGCCCTTTCGGTCTCTCATGGGAATGTGCTATTCTTCTTCTTAATAATTCTATGAAGTGCGTGTGCGTGTATATATAAATGGAGAATGAAATTACTTGACTCGCATCATGGAGAAAGGCATAATTAGGTCATCCGTAAGAGTGTTCCCAAAATAGTAATTAAAAATATAATATTTGCGTTTATCCGGTTACCGATCATTTATGAAAGAACGATGGTATAAATTGGACAAAATGCGAGAATAAATCACAAATATAATATGTAGAAAATATATGAACAAAAATAGGAAAGGAGGACTCGAATTTCGGATTTTGCTCGCGACGCCTACGTAGCCTAAAAAGGCATCAAAGTCCACATAGTTTACATTCAACATGGTGGTGGGGTTTATCCCATAAATCTAACTTGGGACTATATTATATGAGTGTGTGTGGTAAAAGGATGTTTTAGTGTGAGAAAATGTATTGAGAAATCCCCGTTTGGAATTTTCAGGCAAACCATCTTTTTTCTTTTTTAGGTTTTTTATAGAAAATATAGTAGTGCTATAATACTAATAAAAAGTGGGGATATTAATGTGTGAACTAACAAAGATGAAATGCTAAAGTAAGAATTGAATAACTAATGCGAAAATAAGGAAATTTAAAGAGAGAGTGAAAGATTTAGACATTTTTCGGAAGCTTTAAGATTGATCTTGATTGTTGAAGGGCTACTCTTGCAAGTGGATAAAGGTGGGAATAGGAGAGGAAGGAAAATTACAAAATTGGGTAAGAAAAAGGATGTAAATGGAGTGTGGGGGAGAGGTTTCAATATAGAAACCACAATGACTTCGAGAGAATGTTGCTGAGGTCACTGAGAGGGATGTTTTTGAGGTGCCTTGCGCAATGAGCTCATGCTCCCTTTATATAGGGTCAAGGGGGTGTCGATCGGCATTGTCCTTGACATGCCTATTATCAAGCTACCCAAGACACACTGCCAATAGGGAGGGAAATAGGTTTGCCATTCGGCAGTCTCATGCAGATTTTTTAAAAAACAATCGTAAAACGCAATTTATAAGTACGAATCGCGTATGGGATGTACTGTTAGAAAGGGTATTCGGAGACCTTTAAGAATCCATTAGACCACTCCCGGGTTTAGGAGTTGGCTAGGGTCAAACGGGGCACAAAAATGTCCGGTGGTCTTTTAGACAAGAGATTATCGAAAGAAAATGGATCATTCGTCCAATTGTAAGGCCGATTCACGCATGGGATGGATCGTTGGGAAGGTTATTCAGATCCCTTCAAAGATTCATTCAGTCTTGTTTGGTTAGGAGAGTTGTCCTTTGTCAAATAGGATCCAGGAGCAGCTGGTGACCCTTCAAAATTAAACGGGTCATTCGTCCATACCATAAGGCCGATTCGTACACGAGGTAGACCGTTAGAAAGGGAATTCAGAACCCTTTAAAGATTCAAACATTCTTATTCGAGCTAAAGAGCTAACGATATCCAAATGCAGCTCGGGAGTACCTAGTGGCCTCCGAATAATTTTTTGGGGGAAAATGGTCCGTTCAAACCGTAAGGCCGATTTACGCATGGGGCAGACTATTGGAAAGGGGATTCAGATCACTTAGAAGATTTATTGAGATTCTACTCAGGTGAGGAAGTTGATTGGGGTCAAAATGGGGCTAGGAGCGCCTGGTGACCTCTAGATATTTTTTTATAGTAAAACTGACTGTTCATCCGAACCGTAAGATCGATCCACACACAGGATGGACCGTTGGAAAGAGGATTCAGAGCCCTTCAAAGATTCATTAGGCTTTCTCTTAGACGTGAAAGTTAACTTGAGTCAAATGGGGTCCGAGAGAACCCGGTGGCCTCTAAATCACTACTCGGAGTATGACCTGGAGTTTATGATGAAGAATATAGTGCTACGGACCTAAGAAGATGCTTAGTAGGATCTTAAAATGTGTTGTATACAAAAGGAAATAACCAACCTTTGGTAATTGCCCCAAGACAGGAAGCACCACCACCGCCATCAACGTCAAGGGTACACCCCTCGATGGTAATCACTATAAAGGTCCAAGATCCTGTCACTATTGAGGACTCAGCATTCCAGAATGTCGAAGTCAGCTTTTTATTAGCTCAGGTCGTCATGTTACTTAGGGAAATTTCGGCCCTTAGGGGATTCAATCTTGAGCGCCTTCATAAATGAGGAATCTAACACATGTCTCTGGTAAGCTTATTTTTAAGTTTGTGCATTTTATTAAAAAATTTGAGGTCATTTTGATACTGACCGTGCTATTTTTCCTATTTCTTTTCAATCCATGTTGGCGATGTATAAGACGACCACTTATGCCGATAATCTAGTGAGTAAAAATGATATTCTTCATGACCAAGACAACATCGTGAAGAATAAGTTGACCAATAAGGAAAATAGGATTGCTGAACTCGAAGGCAAATTGTAGGATAAACCTACCATCAAGGTGAAGCTAGTGAAGGAAGGTGAAACCCTACAACTAGAGTTTAACATGGTGGATTTCGAGCTGACGAAGATAAATAAGGATTTTGCCTTATAAAACTTGGAGAAGTTGATTCTCCGAAGGAAAAAGGGGCCCTTGTCATTAAATGGGAGGAATACTAAGAGAAGGCCTTTGATGGAGGTTTTGAGGTCGGCGTCTAGGAAGTTGTTGCAGAGCTTAAATACCAATGAGTTAGTAGCATTCAATAAGGGATATATTGCTAGCCTTAATAAGGGGAACTTTCCCGAAGACGATCTTTCCTATGTTGAACACCCTCCTCTTGAAAAGACCATCATAAGTGACGGTGAAGTTTCATTTGCGTCTAGCCAAGAGATGAATCCATCGATAACTGAGTCACCTATTCTCGAAGGGTAGGGAAAGAAGGGAAACGATGTCGCCAAAATTAATGGGAGGAAAATCCTAGGATTCTAGTTGTTTTAGGGTGTATATATTTTTTGTATGTTTTGATTGTAAGTAGTTTTGCCAATATCTTGTATCCTTGAGTCATTTCATATTAATGAAAGAAATTTCCATTTATTTTTATCGCTTTATTTATTCATTTTCTCGAGAATGTGTTTAAGTTCATTTTCGCTTGTCGCTATTAGAGTTGTGATATGCAACTGACTCCTCTAAGTTGTAAAATTAATTAACAATTTATTACTCAATTAGCTAATTGTCTTGAAAGTTGAAAAATTTAATGTTCTTGTTTAACTTAATAGTTGATTGGTCCCATTAAACTATAAAATCAATCAATAATCTAGCACTTAAATTATTTTATTGACTTAAAATTTGATAAGTCAGCGTCCTTATTTGACTTAATCGTTGGTCGATGGAGTTGGGATTTGTGATCGACTCCACTGACTTGTAGAATTAATCAATAATCTAGTGTTTAAATTTACTCATTGATTACAAATTTGATAAGTTAATATTATTATTTAACTTAATAATTAATCGGTGGAGTTGGGATCTATGAACAACTCCACTAACTTGTAAAATTAATCAACAAGATAATGCTTAAATTAGCTGATTGACTTGAAATTTGATAGGTTAACATCCTTATTTAAATTAATCGTTGGTTTGTGGAGTCAGGATATGTGACCAACTCTAATGACTTGTAAAATTAACCAACAAGCAAATGTTTGAATTAATTATTGAGTGAAATTCTAATAAGTTAACATTATTATTTAACTTATCTATTAGTCCCCCCCAAAAAAATATTGGGGATGCTTGCGACTGTTCTAGGCCAACCGACCTAAAATTTGTGTCTTACCACCGCTTTAGTGGGTTTAATGCCAAATCATAAGCAACTGACTTGCTAAGAGTCGTACCATTAACTGCGTCGATCTAATGCCAAATCGTATACGATCAAATCTCTTAAAGTCGTCCCACTACTTGAGTGGGTTTAATACTAGGTCGTAGGCGACTGACTTGTTCTAAGTATTATAACTACTTGAATGGGTTTAATGCCAAACCACATGCAACTAACTTGATCTAAGTTGTACCACTATCTGAATGTGTTTAATGTCAAACCGTAGGCGACGACACTACACCAAATCTGTCGAATTATCACGGTCATTGACCTTGATAAGTTGGACTTGTCAAGGTCAATGACCTTGATAATTCTGGGGGTGATAACTTTTGTTGTCACGGATGTGTCACGGTCATTGACCGTGACAATTTTGTTAGAATTGTCACGATTTATGACCTTGACAAGTTTTGTCACGGTCATAAACCATGACAAACCCGTGATCTTTAATAAAAAAAAAATGTCACGGTCAATAACCGTGACAATTTTGGGCAGAATTGAAAAAAATCTGCTGGGCAGTATGGCCACTGCCACTGCCCAGCAGTATATTTGTACCTGTTATAGCAATGTTGTACCTGTTCAAATATTATATATCTAAATAAAATAGAGATAATTCAAATAAACATTCAAAATAATATGCATCACGATATAATCCAAATATAATTCAAATGTAACAACTTAAAACAATTCAATTCAAATAATTTTACTACATGTCTGAGGTAAGGTTACCTCTGAGGAGGTGAGTAGGCCACACGATATACGAATTAACACACCCAACAATATACATCGTGTCGCATTGTTCGCACAATCACAATGGGGATTTCTCCTTCCCGGGTATCACATGCATGACGAACACCTTGGATTCAATGTCTTAAAGCGAACGTCCATGAATTGGCATACCCTGGACGGTATTCGGGTCCCTCAACCCCCGCCATATCCGTTGGCCATCAAATATGTCTAGTAAAAACATATTTGGCTAACCAAATATCGACATCGGTCAGTCGAAGGGAGCCAAATAGGGGAGTGGATCATCAAAGTCCGCACGTGTCGGTGATGAAGCAGCGAGGTTCACATTCTCGTCATCCTGCACCTCGTCCTCCTGCACCTGCACCTCCTCTTCCACCACCTTATCCTTCCCTTTTCCCTTACGATTTTCTCCTAACGAACGCTTTATGAATGAGAACATATCTTGGACTGTCGCCTCCAAACGGGACAGCTTCGCATCATGCGATTCCACCGTTCAAGTCAACCCAGTGTCGCTCGTCTCCAATTCGAAGATCCTAGATTTGGCCACCCGCGAGCTCACCCTCTTGTCCTCCCCTTGTGATCGGCGCTAAGCACTTGCTGAGTGCGTCTGTGGACAAAGATACCTTGTCGGCATCAGACTACGACTCATCCACTTCCTTAAGCTTTGCCTGAAACGACAAAAAGCACATGATTAGTAAAATAAGTAAATAAAAAATTATAATGTAATTAACAAAAAATAAATTATCGGATGACTTACAATTGTGGTCGCGACGCTCGGGGACACCTCCTTATCCTTCCCCTTCTTCTTCCGAATAGCTACATAAGTATCGAGCCTATGTGGCCTGCCCCCAGGGCCACTCCCTGTCCCCTGAAATAAAATAAAGCAAAATTAGTATCGGCCCGCAAAGTAAAATAATGCAGAATAATATATTTATGTAGTTATAGAAAAATTAAATCTTACCATCATCCAATGCTCCACCTCGGCATAAGACGTCCGATCGGAGTAGTGCACGTCCGTCTTTTTTGCTCGTTTGTCCCTCCTCGATTGGCGAGATGCCAATTGTCGATCCCCGATCCCATTGTCATTGAACTTTTGCCATTGTGCCAATGATATCGGCTCCTTCGGCGGGACGAATTCACGCATTCGGATAACGGACTCTCGAGTCTTCCTAAAGTACCAGGTCTGCATATTTTTCTTTCACGTCTTGTGTTGCTCCCTCAACTGCTCCAAGACGGAATCACGTAGCTTTGGATCCAGGCTGAATTGTTCTTGTCCAAGAAATACAATGTTAGTTGCGAATAAATTGAAATTGAAATAAAATTGAAATTGAAATATTCATATAAATATAAATATAAATATAAATACATTACCTGTAGTGCCACCCAAATAGCTAACTTGAGCTCATTTGGCACCTCCCTCCAACTAGTGTACCCCCGGCCGATGATCGTCTTTACCAGCTCGAGGGATCTTGCTAATAGCCCCTTCTTATTCTCGATGGCCATCCCCAATTTGCCATATTTGGGGAGCCTAGGGGCCGAGGATCCCTCATCGCCTCAGTTACCACCAAACCCAGACGACATCATCATAATCAGCATCATCATCCTCACATTAATACCTGAAGGAGACATTTTCTGTAAAAAAATATTGTTATTAGTACAAATCAAAATGAATTAGAAGAAGACATGCAAATATGTACAATTACTACAAATCCAAATGAATTGTTACTGTTTAACACCTCAATTCTGAATTCCAAAACAACAGCATCTAGCTCATAATATGTAAAATTACTAAAAATCCCAAACATCCCCACCCCCACCCCTACTACCCACACACACGCACACTACACAAGAGTGAAAATGATAAAGTGCAAATCAATTAAAAGCATTAAAAATGGATTGATAAAGTACATATCCAGGTTCATCGCATACCGGACAAGGATCGAGATTTTCATACTCCTTTCGGTATAATATGCAGTCATACACACAAGCATGAATCGATATATACTTAATTCCCAAACCTTTTAAACTGTTCTTCATAACAGGATAGCTATTTGGAAGCGTATTCTCCTCGGGTAGTGTCCATTTCAGAATTCCTGTCACGCTATTGCCAGACAAACCGTACTGCGTCTTCAAACTATGCAAACCAACCATGGCATGTAAAGTTATTTGATCTTTCTCATAGCCAGAGTATAACGGTTGGGTCGCCTTAAATTTTAAGCTTTGGTAGTCATCGTCAAGGTTTATCATGATATCTTCATGAGTACTTGAACCTGATACATCATCGATAACCTCATTCTCCTCTGCTTCATAAACTCCGTACGCATCATCAACTAAATCCTCTAACATATTATGATCTACGTCGTCCCCTTCTACATCTATCCTACTTGTTCAAGGTTGTTGTGAAGGTTATTCGGGGACAAAAGGAACTTTCAATTCACCGTGAAAACTCCAAAATCGATAAATATCTTGCATACCCGATCTTAACAAATGTAGTTCAACTATTTTCCACTCAAACACCTTACCATTATTACACCTAGCACCCAGACACGGAAACTCTTCATCATTATGACATCTCTTTGCATATTTCACAAATTCATTAGCACCTCTGCGAAACACATCCCCCATTCTATTTGTCTCACCTATCCACTTTTTGTATTTCGGATATCCCATCACAGCTACCACAACTAATCACCTATTAAAGGTAAGAAGCTTATATTCATGGATTAGTATAAATAAAACTTAGATTTATAGTATGTTTCATTTAATTATGTCTTACACCTAGCACACGGACACGACGTAGATTGACAAGTGTGAGTGTTATTTAATTTGATCAATTGAAATAACAGTCACACTTGTCAATCTAGTATGTACCCAGAGAACATTAGGATACGACTGCACAACTTCCTCCAAAAGTAACAACTTTAAGCCACTAAGAATATTATTATATAGAAATTATGTAGTCCCAAACTATCCAAACGGGACAATTCGAGAGATCTCATTACAGGGGTAATGACTCTAGAACGAGCCTAATGGCTATTGAATGCGTACGCATAAGAACTAGAAGGTTAGTATCTATGTGCACTATATGTAATTTCAAGTATGTTTCATTTAATTATCATACTATATATATATATATATATATATATATATATATATATATTGTTCGTTATACAAAGTAATTTTCAAAAAAAGTTGAAAAATCCCACCCCCATATGGACAATAATCCAGTGGTCATGCCACTTTTAAAATTAACCAACCCAACATCGATCCACTATAATCCAACCGCAATGTCAACAATAAATGTGTATCCCGTACTCCTTCTAATTCATCTACTCAATTAATTATTTTCATCAATTAAACTAACAATTAAAGTATACAATTATTAATTTATTAATTTACAATTAGGGGCAATCCTACTTGCATATGAAAGGGGCACTAATTATTAATTTACAAAAAAAATTAACAACCAATCAATATTAAATCTTTTACAAGGGGGACTACAATATGATGGGCAATATCTAATAAACCAATAAAAATTTAATTAAAAAAAACACACACACGCACATATACACACACAGCCTCCCCACCCCCAGCCCTGCCCCCTGCCGCTGCTAACCACACGCACACACACACATATAAACATGCACATACACACAAATGCACATATACACACACACATATACATATACACACGCACATACACCCCCCTCCCACACACACACATATATACACACACGCACATATACATACACATATACACAAATGGAGGAGAAATAGAGAGAAAACGTACCAAAGTTGTAGAGAGAGAGTGTGCAGTCGCTACAGAGAGAGAGAGAGAGAAATGGAGGGAATGAGAATCGATGGGAAAAAAGAAGAGGGAGGTTTTTTTTACCGACATACTTGTCACGGACATGTCACGGTCATCGACCGTGATAACTTTATATGATTGTCACGGTCAATGACAGTGACAATTTTTTATCACGACCTTGTCACGCTCAATGACCGCAATAAAAAATGCGTGTTTTTTTATCACGGTCATTGACTGTGACAAGGCTGACCGGTTGAAGGGTACACATTTGACCATTTTGGTGTAGTGCGAACTTATTTTAAGTTATACCACTGTTTGAATGGGTTTGAATGTAAAATCATATGTGACCGATTTAACCTAATTTACACCACTACTTTGATGCTTAATCTAAACCGAATAATCCAAAGTTTGGTTGTACCACCATTTTTAAAAAATGTGGGTTTATGATATAGTTTAACTAAGGAATGTAACTACATTAAATAAGAGAGCTTATTAATATGATCATCTTTATTTGTCCAAACATTGATAAATTAAGTCTAATCTACTTAATGATAATTTTTTTAAAGGTTTATGGCATTCTATGACATAGGCATTGATGTCCCATCTAATCTTCTAAATGATATAAACTGCCTCATCCCTTTGTGGCCATTTTGTAAGGCCATTGCCAGTTCAATTCCAACTTACCGTGATAGGATTCTTAGAGGGTGGAACCACATATATGAGTACGAGATCTCCGAACTAAAATTCTCTAGCCTTGACCTTCTTATAGTGTTATTTAGAAAGTTATTGCTAATACATTGCAAGGTGGATGAGAGCATGCTCGCTTTTCTCTTCCGTCAGATCAAGATTACAGGCTAAAAAATCGTTATTTTGGTCGTCCTAAAAGATTTCAAACCTTAAAGTTGGTAAACCAATCTCTAGAGGAATAACTGATTCCATTCCATAAGGCATACGGGGTTTCCCATGTTAGCCTATTGGGGGGTTGTTCTGTAAGCCCATAAGATGAACGGGAGTTCGTCCACCTATTCTCTTTTGGAGTTATCCAATCATCATTTTATACCAAAGAGTGGAGTCTTGTTGGTGATTTCTTCCTGCCCATTACACTATAAAAAAACCACCGAAGCATAGTGATTTTGGATCCCATAATCTATGTAAAAATATCTAAATGCATCGTTATTGAACTGGGTTCCGTTATTCAATACTAAGGGTCTAGGGATGTTGAATCTAGTGATGTTTCTCCACATAAATTATCAAGTATAGGCTTCCCGGATATGAGTTGATGGCTAATCCTCCACTCATTTTGTGAAGTAATTGGTGGAAATGATTTAAAACTTTTAATTCACAAACACTACACCAAAAGATCATATAATACCCATACCCCATTGAGCAAAGGCCTACGGACTTGTGCGATGGTCAAGGTCTCTAGCTAACTTCTTAATAATGTGTGAGAATTTGTGATATTTAGGACATTTTTTGATGAACTGGATTGCATCCTTTTACATGAAATTCCACAAGTACCCCTATGATATCACCTTGTAAGATAAAAATCTATTTCTCACATGGAATCTACAACAGCCTTCATGCATCTTACTAAGGATTGCTTTTACTAATCTGGGTAAACGCTGCGAATGATCACTGGTAGAGTTTTCCCTTTGAGTTAAGGCAAAACCTAACCAATTGAATTTTCAATTTATGGGCCTCTTTTTCATCATGGGGTATGTCTAAATTATTTAGATAACAATAATAAGGTCCATCCATGATGAGGTATACTCGACATTAATGACATCTGGTACTACTTCTGGTTCATAAATGATTGGTTGGCTAACATATTCAACTTCACTTGTTCTTTTCAGGTCCGTATCAATTATTGATACCAATGTGACTTAGGCCTTATCATGACTGTTGTAGTTTCTCGATAATTATTCAATTAATGCCAACTTGTAGTCCTTTAAAAAAATTCTTATTTTATCTCCATAAACGAGTATTCTTAAATCTATAACTTTACATTCTCTGCTTATTTGACTAGCGATCAAATATAAAACGTAGTGCACGGTAATATATTGTTCTCCTATGACGATTTCCCTTTGTAAACCAATTACCATAGCCTCATTTTTTGCCTTATTATTGGATCCCTTTAAACTAGTACAAATTGCTTATTCAATAAGGCAACCTTGCGGGGTGATGAAGATAATTCCAAAATCAATTCATTTCTCGTTGTATGTTTCATCCATGTATAACCTCCATTTGGGTATTTGATATACTTACTCCAGGTTGATCAAATCTAGGAGGGATAGGCGAAACGACCTCTCCTCCTAGACTTATTTAGAACTCGATGATGAAGTTAAACAATACTTATCCCTTTATAGTTGTTTGAGGCTCATAGATGATGTCAAAATAAGCCAAATCCAAAGACCAATTGGTCATCCTATTAGACCGATTTTCTTTCTTAAATACCTCTTTGAGAGGGCAAGCAATTATACCAATTATAGTGTAAGCACCAAAGTAATGGTGTAGCTTCCTTAAAGATATGACCAGTTTTAAAGCAAGATTTTCAATGGGCATGTACCCCATTTTGGATTAAAAATAATGTGAGTGTCATAGTAAACTAGCAGTTGCTTTCCATATTGGCACTGAACCAGTGCTCTTTTAGTTGCATGTTGAGAAACAATCAGGTATAAAGGATTTTCTCACAATAGACTCGAGTTGACAAAAATGAAGGAGATCCCGAGCACTTCTTGATCTTTCCTAATGCTTGATTATATATTTGTGTCTAAATTATTTCTTGCTTCAAAACTGGGAAGAAAGTCTGACACTTATCAAGTAATCGAAATATAAACCAATTAAGGGTGGCCAACATCATAGTCAAGACATGAACTCCTGGATCTTAAAGGTGTTGGAAAGGCCTTTGATAAGATCAACTTTATATTTTCTCTTGGCAAGCATATTGTCAATATATACTTCCATAGTTGAGCCAATTTATTTATTACAAGGTGTTGATACGTTGACTTAGAATTCTTGAGGCCAAATGACATTACTTTGTAGTAATATAGTCCCAATATTGTGATAAAATAAGTCTTTTTCTTGATCAGGGTCGAATGACGATATCTGATGATATCCTGAATAGGCATTCATAAAGCTCATGCATTTGTGGCCTCCTATTGAATCGATGAGATGATCAATTATGGGGAGAAAAAAATATATCCATAGGGAAAGCCTTGTTAATATTTATGAAGTCAACACAAACCCCCTACTTTCCACCATTATTTTTTACCACAACCATATTGGAAATCCAATCCAAAATTTACAAATCTTTGATGGTGTTTGCATAAAGTAGATTCTCAACTTCATTCGCCCCTACCTTGATCTTGTTTAAGGCTAAGTTCCTTAGCCTTTGATTGAAAGGCCAACATAAAGGATATATGTTTTGTCGGTGGCAAGCAACGTTCAAGTCGATTCCTGGTAGACCATAAGGTTATCAAGCAGATGTGTCAACATTCATTATGAGAAAATAAATTAGGTTATATAGCTTACCTTCTAGTAGTTCAGAGTTATTTGGGATGAGTCTAGGGGAAAAGTTTTGAGTTTCTCAACCACTTAATCGATTGGGGTAAGTTTGGCCTCCTTCATCCATGGTCGAGCTCCCTTTTGTGTCTATTTGAGATGGTTTCCCTCGAATCATCATCATCTTAGGTGTTCTTGGGTTGAGTTTTCTTTGATTTGATAACGAAATCAACTTCGTCCTACCTCTCATTCACCTTTAATTTTGATAATCCCTTAATCCATCACGAAGTTAAACTTCTGATGAAGGGAATAAGACACATCTATTATGGTCTGTAACCATCCTCTACTTAGGATGACACTGTAAGGTGCATCTAGTTTGATTAAATAAAACTCAATTTCATGATTAACGGGGCCGACCTTGACTGAAAACTTAATCTTTCCTAATGGCATCTCCACATTGCCATTAAACACTAATCAAAGGATCGACCTTCGTGTCCAGGTTTTGCATATCGTATCCAAGCTTATATAATATATTAACATATATAATCTCTCAAGATCTACCTTAGCCAATCAATATTATTTTTACATTACGGTTGACAATCCGGATAGTAAGGACCAATGCATCATTATAAGGTAAATTGACGTCGATTAGGCCTTCATCAGTGAACATAATTGCTCCGTCGAGATCAATACCCTCATGATCTCTATTTATAAATAACACTACACAATCACCACTGGTTTTGGTCTCCGATAAATGTGTTCAAATCCTCTTATCTATAACAAAACTTTTTTAATTTTATTCAAAGATTGGAATCTTTAAGCAACCATAAAAGATACGACTAGGATTGTGAGGAATTCTTACAAAGTTAGGTAGATGTATTACAGGGGTATGATGCTCTAAATCTCACGATGAATTTTTCATGGCAAAGCAGATAAAATATACACTCACGAACAAGGGTTTAATTTTGAATTAAAATACGGATATATAAATCTCTAAAGCTTTCTCAAAGAGAAAACCCAAAAGATATGGCTTGAAGAATTTAAAGAAGAGGAATGAGAAATTTCCTCTCAAATATTGAAATTATTTTAATCAATAAAAATATTTTATTTGTTCTATTTCTTGGTTCAGAAGAGTATTAAGCACATAACTATATAGCCATAAGGTAGAAAATATTTAGGAGCCTAATATGCTCGGTTTAAAATATCTAGGACCGAATCAACCGAAAAGGTGTCCTTGAGATGCTTCCAAATAATATCTAAGGAAAAATCTTCTAAAAGGTGCTTTCGGTGCTTTGTCAGATCGTTCATTGGTAACTTTATTGCAGGAAAGAAAATCTTCACTATAGTGAAACTGAAGCGAAATAAATCGCAAAAAGTTTTAAGGAAGAAATATGAAGGACAAAGTACCAGTGAAGAGTTTTTCGCTATAACGAAGGAATCTTTCGTCGTGTCGAGGTTGCGATGACCATCCCATGCCATTGTCTAGGGAATTTGTCCAGTTATGCCTTAAAAAGATTTTAAAAATATATTTTAGCAAAACCTTAGGTATGTTTGTTCCAAATAAGAACACATATACTTAAAATACACAAAAAAATGCAATATTTAAGAAAATAGATTTTTCTATATGAAGAGTAAATTTTCATAGTGTAATCGACAATTTATCCAAAAAAGGTTAATTAAAGAGATTTTCAAATTATAAAAATGAATTAACGAAGGGGTGAATCTAACTATTCTAAGTCTTATATATATTCTAAATGTTGTATTTGAGGTTTGACATGAGTAATTCAGGTTGAAGTTGATGAAGCTTTTTAGGGAGCCTCGAGGATAAATACTTAAAAATATTTTGGCAAGAAATTTAAACAATCTTATTATGTGGCATGTCACACCCCGCTAAATTCTGACGTTGGTCGCCACCAAAACTAAGTCGGGTGCGAGTAAATTAAATATCATCATTAGCATGTGACAGATATGAGATATAAAAATTTTAATCCACAAGATAAATTATTCTAATCAAACCCAAATATAAATGACATCCAACTGATAAAACTCCAAAGTGCGATCAAAATCCATCACATGTGATCTCCGAATATCTTAATAATTAAGTAATTATAATCCAACTGAAATCTTAAAACAATTTTGGAACCGAAAGTCCCAATAAACTCAAAAGTAGTCTCATAATAAAAACGAGAGAATATGAGAGAAATTTAGCTACTAAAGCAATAAAATTAATCTAGTTGCACCTCCCAAAAGATCTCCAATGAATCCTATGCAGCACCTCCCAAATAAATCCTGAAAAAGATTAGTCAATGCATGTGTCAGAGCCAAAGTCCCGAGCATAAAAACCGACTACTCTTCTCAATTAGGGTCTCTGAACCCAGACAATAGTGCTATATATATCGACCATAACAATAGAATCTTTTAATTACGAGATTATTAATCGTCATAAATAAATTATTAACTACCCGCAAGGTTTCCATACAAGCCACACCAATATTATTTTAATTAACCCACCTTCCCGACAATGTTAAATTTAATTAATTTAACCGTGAAGAAAATTTACCAAAACACACGTCCCTTTGTCAAGTCCGCCGTCTGATCCGTTTTTATCCTACGATCCTCGCAATATGACAAGGATCCACACATACACATCCCCTTGTCAAGTCCGCCGTCTGATCCGTTTTTATCCATCGATCCTCGCAATATGACAATGTTCCACACACGACACGACATAAATCGTCCTCCTACCCATTTAAAGTGTCGGCCCTAGACACATTATGTCGCCAATAAATTTTAATATCCGTTTTAGTCCTGCGATATTAATTTCCAAAGTTTCTTATACTCATTAAATCAAATATATTTTTTCCACCCTTAAAAGCGATGTGAAAATCCTCAAAATACCCCTTAGTTCCAACTAAGAGTTCCTAAAACACAAATTCGTCCTATCCTAAGTAAAGGATGATTATAAAAATTTCACTCCACGTAGATATCAATCCTAGGCTATCGTAACAATGGTATAATATAGAAAATCAACCCCCACCCCAAATTATATAACCCGCATAGACTCACACTAACTAGTCCCGTACTTAATTAGCATAAATCGCAACTAAGACCCACTTACTAGTCCCATACCTAATAAGTGTACTATAAGAAGTGGTGAAAATCAATTACCTACAATACCCAACGTCCCCGAGACGTTATAATATTTCCATAAAGTGGCACAATTTGCAAATTATAGCAACATTCATAACAACACTAAATTCTCAATTAAATAATTTAAATCTAAATAATGGAAATCAATGACACATAAATATTGTGATTTTCAGAATATTAGCTATATGCAAGTCCTATCATAGTTATTATTTTTCAACACAAGTAATTAATATAATTTAGAGTTCTCACACGAAATATCAAAATTTGCTTTCTAAGGGCTCCTCTACATGCACATGCCCATAATACAACCGACTAAGCCAATACAACCCAAAGAACAACAAAGTTATAAGTATTAGGTAACATTAATATTTCACGCAAAACAGTCCCGAAATTTATCTCTTTAATAATTATATTCATAACTTATTTTAGAAAACATGAGTTTAATGGAGGCTACAATCAAGACACATAACACTAAGGAAAAAGAATATGGTAAGCATGCTTGTGATTAGTTGGATCAAAATCTGAGTAGAAGGTTGAACTCCTCTTGAGAAAACACCAATTAAGCCTTTAATCTAAGGTTGAAATCTTGAATAAGTTTGGGGCTATGGTTTGTACATGAAATAGAGTAATTTTAGAGAGGTCTTCTGGTTGAAAAGTTTGAGAAAAAGTGATTTGAAAAGTCCATCCACGAATTAGTTGTGACATATAAAGGGTTAAGAGTTTGATTAAGAAAAAAGTTTTACTCAGATACAAACACTCGAAAAATCATTACGGACGATCGGACCGTCAGAATGGCTTGAAATTTTAGTATGTTGTAGCAATCGGCGAGATATGACTGCTGTGAAAAATTCAACTTGATCGGGCGATTGAATTTCTAAAAATATTATTTTTTCTAGAGAGTTTTATGTTTTGAGGACTCTTCTATATAATAAAAATTCAATTAGAACTCCATTTTAATTCCGATTCCAATTCCGTTTGAAATTTTATTTTTTAAATATAAAAACCAACATTTTAAATTATAAAATATATAAATACCAAAATTTTATTTTTTTCCGATTTCCAAAATTAATTTAAAAATCTCCATTTAAAAAATTCGGGTTGTTACATGGCACTTTGAGTATACAAGTACTTTTAAAAATCACGTCCTCAAATTATTCCTCACACATTCCCACACGCGATAAAAAGGCATTTAATTGGGCTATGAACGTTCCATGAGGCTTTTTTCTTATAACCGGTATTACATAAAATATATCAAATAAACTAGTTACCTATAAGTTTTACTCAAGCTCGATTTTCACTTAAATCTACATTATTTGTCTGATTCAAAGTCCGATTTCACTTATACAATGAGATGACTTTAATTTTAAAATATTTTAATTCGTTGTTGACTCCATATTAAGGTTTAAAAGTTATAGCTCCTGAGTTTTATAAAACTACAATCTTTGAATTAGAAGTGTTAAATACACTACATTTCACATAATTAAATGATATGTATGGCTCAAAATGAAATAAACTGGAAATAATTATTGATAGATCAAATAAAATAATGATGCAATTTACGTATTACATGTGTTTAAAGATTCTAATCGAGGCATTAAATAGAGAGAAATATCATTAAGTCTCTGAATATACTAATTAGCTCATGAACAATTGTTGTCCAAGTTAAATTATAAAAACCAAAAAAGACTTACAATTCTCCCAACTTAAGGCCCCAACTTAATGGAATTTGAGGTTTTCTTTTTCTTCTTATCAGAAGACGATCTATCTAATTGAAAACATTAACATGAAATTAAGAATTGATTAAAGATTGCATTGCCATTAAACTATTTTTACAACATGTAAAAATTATTCATACCCAAATTTGCAAACTTTCCTTCTCTAATTTCCCTAGTTGGTGTGATTATAACTTATGAGGCTTAAGAGTTTTTTTATAAAGGAAGTTGGGTGAGATAACTCATAACTACGAAGGATGTGGAAGGGAAGCAAAATATGACTAATCAAATCTACATCTGGTTTAAATGGTATTATAAAGAAGTTATTCTTCGTTTCTCTATTACTCGTCGTAGTAAGATTCTTCGAGCTCCAAACCTGATAATAAAGGGATATGTGCTACGTTTTGATTGAAAAATGCATGGAAGCATGTGAACAATTGGAAAATGCATTTTAATACTTTTGTATAAAGGGTATTTTGATAATTTTACCAACCATTTCTCATCTTCACTTCATTCCTAATGTCATTTTGGTCTTATACAATTAATAAATTGATAAAATAATCTAAGTAATTATTTTTGTAAAAATCCTCTAAGGATTGATAAATTACAATTTAACTCTAGCCTAATATCCGCTAACCTAGATTTGGTCCTACAATAACTTATTTACTTCCCAATGATCTCCAAATTGATCAAATCTTCTTTGAGACTTATACTTGTAAAACTGGTATTAGGTCAAAATATAAAAAATATTGTTAGTGCTTATACACCCCAAATAAGATTAGATGAGCACACTAAAATACAATTTTGGGAACAAATAGATGAACTAATTCAAGAAATATCCGTAGATGAGAAAAATTATATAGGGGGATTTTAATGACAATGTAGGAGAAGATCGTGTAGATTATGAGATAGTGCATGGAGGATATGGTTTTGGAGATAGGAACGACAGTGGAGAGTCTATTTTAGATTTTGTAATGGCTTATGATTTTGTATTAGTAAATACATGTTTTAAAAATTGGCTTGAACACTTGATAACTTATAAAAGTGGAACGTATAAGAGCCAAATAGATTTTTTCATTACTAGAAAAGGATATCGATTAACATGTAAAGACTGTAAGGTTATCCCGGGAGAGAGATTAACCTCATAGCATAGGATAATGGTATTGGATATAAAGATTAAAAATCAATCACGAATGCGAAAAGAGAAGATTAACCCACAAACTAGGTGGTGGGACTTAAAAGGAGATAAATTAGAACTATTTAAAGATAATGTATTAAGTGAAGCATCATGGAATACCAAAGAAGAGACTAACATAATGTGGGATAAGATGGCCAAATGCATTAGGAGAATACAAAAAAAAACTCTTGGAGAATCAAAAGGTAAAGGGACACAATCTAAAGAAACTCGGTAGTGGAATGAAGAAGTACAAAATATAGAAAAAATCAAAAGAGAGTGCTTTAAAACATGGAAAACAACTAAAAACAATTTTTTTTAGAAATAAAAGTGGGCTAAAAGGAAGTTAAGAAAATAGTAAGAGATGCTAAGTTAAAGGCATGTGATGATCTTTAAACAAAATTAGGGACACAAGAATGGGAAAAAGGTATTTATAAACTTTCTAAACTTAGGGATATAAAAATAATAAAAATTAATAATGTTAAGTGTAGTAAAAGTGATTATTCGAGAATCCTAGTCAAGGATGATGAGATTATGAAAAGGTGTAAAAACTACTTTGAGAGGTTATTAAATGGAGATAATGGGAGTAGATTAGATATAGAGGAACTTAGAGAGACTCGAGATAATATATTTTTTACAAAATTAGGACAACGGAGGTTAGGATTGCTCTAAAAAAGATGAAAACAGGGAGGGCTTTAGGACCAGGGGTATCCCTATTGAGGTTTGAAAGTGCTTAGGAGAGGAAGGAGTATCTTAGCTTACAAAATTATTTAATAAAATTATAATGACTAATAGGATGCCCAATGAATGGAGAAGGAGTTTAATAGTACCTATTTATTAAAATAAATGGGACATACAAAGTTATTTAAAGTATCGTGGTATTATGTAGATGAGTCATACAATGAAACTTTGGAAGAGAGTGATTGCATATATATTGAGATTGAAAACAACAGTATCTGAGAATCAATTTGGGTTTATGCTTGGAAGGTCAACAATAAAAGTAACTTATTTATTGAGGAGATTTATGAAGAGGTATAGGGAGAGAAAGAAGGATCTTTATATGATTTTTATAGATTTGGAGAAGGCGTATGATAAGATACCAAGAGATAACAATATGGTGGGTATTGATGTCCAAAATTGGTAAATACTATATCTTAGCTAATAATTTCTAATTTTGTAATCACGGATAAAATATAAATGAAAATAATAAGAAACAACAAAATTTTTGAAAGTGGTTAAGCTTAGGAAAAGCCTGTGTCTACTGTTATTAGACCTATTAAAAAACACGATAACCCATTAACATGACACGACACGATACAAAATTATAAGTTAATGGGTTTACCTTTATTGGGTTTGGGTCATTAAGGGATTGACATGGTAGACCCGTTAACACTAACGATTTGGGTTTGAAAATTTACTTGTACCCGTTTTAACTTGTTTATACCCATTAACACTAATGGGTACTATAGGGTCACCCAACCCATACCCAATAAGAATAACCATTAAAACCCATTATTTCTACATCCTTTAAGACTAACGGGTACTATAGGGTCACCCAACCTAACCCAATAAGAATTACAATTAAAACCCATTATTTTTAAACTATAAAAGACTAACGGGTGCTATAGGGTCACCCAACCCATTACCCGTTTAGACCCAAACTGATTCGTTAATATTAGCGGGTGATAATGGTTCGGGTCGTGTACCCGTTAATATTATCGATTTGTGTTTGGGTATTGTCATTAGACCCGTTAGCCTTAATGGGTCGTGTATGGGTTTAGGGTGTTTTGATCCGTAACTCGTAACCTGTACACGACCCAAACCGACCCGTTGATAGGTCGTAACTGTTATAGTATTACTATCGAATGTGGTTACATAGAATTTAAATGGTCTTGCATGGGTGTGCGAGACTTATCCCTTGAGCTAAGGGAAATGAGATATTTATATTGGTCCGAAACCAAGGGGTGGAATGCCTTTATCTATCTAGGCATTTACACCAGTACATAATGAATGAGACTATTAACCTTCTAGGGCATGTATGGAATATCTCCTGATAATTCCCATGTGAATGAATTTTCTTCTTCCTGATGGTTCATCTTCTTAAGCTGGTCGGTCGGTACGTCGATCAAATTATTCTAGAGACTATCAAGTATAAATAAAGCGATGAGGTGTATACTTATGAGAACATGTGTCACAACATCATAGGTCCACATGGCATGAATAATTTATCCCATGGTAACAACCCCTAATGCTCCATGCTTGATATTTTATTAAAAGACGGAATATAAGTTCTAAACAGTTTCTCGGCTCTCAAGCATTATGGTGGCCGACAACTGACCTCCTAAACTTGTAAATTTTTCATCAGTTTATCAGGCGATGGCATTTTTGTGAATAATTTAAAAAATAGCATACCCCAAAGGGAATGTTGCTCTTTTCATGTCTTTGGGAACCGTGTGACTGTCGTTGGTTCAGTTAATCATTACATTTTAACTTTCGAGGTTAAACTATAAAAGGACGAAGATTTCCACCTTTTCTCTTCATCATTAAACTTCTAAACTTAGACTTTCTCTTTCTTCTCAAGCTTTCTTTCTCTGCTTTCGCTGTTTTCCCTTTGCCGTTGTTTCTCAAACTCTGTAAGTTTTCTTGCCTTCTTCTTCCCCTCTTTGATTTTTTTAATCTTTCAAACATGGTGTATATTGTAAATGAAGGGTCCTTAGATAAGTTTAGGGAGAGAAGAAAAATACCTAGTTGGGTAGGTTTAGAAATAACAAGTGGTTATGTTTATGTGTTGTCAATGGTTGAGGGTCATTGGATCCCCACCTTATTCATTGTTGGGGGCATCGCTTTTCCCCCAAATTCACTTTTTTCTTTTATTTTGCCAATATTTTGATATAGTCCCAGTAAGGGTAGCTCCCAATACAATAAGGGTGGTAAATGGGGGTAAATAGGTTAAATAAAATCCAGAGGACTCGTATTAGCATTCCTGAGTTGATGTTTTGTTACAAATGGGGAATCAATGATGATAATACCTATTACCTGAAAACCAAGCAGGCTAATAGGTCATTGGTGGTCAATCTTCCAGACTCAAACAAGTATTACTAGGACTATAGTGTAGTAGTGAAGAATCGGTAATATGCCCCATTTCTTGAAGGGTAAGATATACTTGACCCAGGTGCCCCTAGGAAGGGGGTGGCATGGGTCGTACAATATTTTGATTTCTCATTTCTTTCCATATATACTAATTATTTGATGATATGCCGACTAACTGTTATGCTTTGATCTTGTGAATAAAAAAGCAAAAAGAAGTGTTCGAAGGAAGGGAAATTAATCTTGAGGATCTTAAATATTTGTGGGTTATTCACCAGAGAGTGGGAGAAGAACATCCCCAAGTAGTCTCTATTTTGCTCGAATACAAGAGTTGCATTACTTCATTTATTGCTCAACCAATAATTATTCTGCACCAGTTCCCTATAAACTTGGATGAGGAACCAGTTTATACCTCCTATGCTACTGAGTCAACTAGAGTAGAGAGAATTTTCACAAGTAGGTACATCATCTTCCTCCGACTCCCTTGATATTACAACCATCCTATCTTCACCTTTTGTAAAAATGGTGAAAAAAAGAATCCCAAACCTCTTGACTGGATCTGGATCTCCCCCTCCTACTAAGAAAAGTACAGCCACTGACAAGAGGCCTTAGGTCCTCAATATGGAGGAAATAAGAATTGTTGAGCCTCAATTCAAGAGGTTAAAGAGAGGTTTGCCCAATCAATAGGAACTGGTCCAAAAATTTCATGTCGATCAGGGTTGTGCCGAGTCTGCCTCTGTGGCAGTGAACCCTAGGTTAGCCAGGGGTTTAATTAAGACTAGAACTCTTTTAGTCGATAGGTCGGTGGCAGCCCTGATGTTCAAAGCCCGATTGGTTGAAAGGGCTAACCAAAAATTGGCACTTATAAGTATTTAACTTTTTTATTTGTCTTAAATAATTTCTATTGAACTTCCTCTGTAATGATGTTGTGTATTTCTTCTTTTTCAGTTCGTGGTTGATTATAATAAAATCCTGGAGAAGGACGATCAACTAAAATTTTCCTCGATTGACATAGAGGAGGCCTTTGAAGGTTTATAGAAGTTCTTACAAGAGTTTGGGGATACCTTGGAGAGAGATAAGAAGGCTTGGCAGGAGAGGTTGAAGGTGGCCGAGGATCGGGCAACTGCAGTAGAAAATAAAATAAAGGTTATCGATAACAGAGTGAATGTTGTCGAGGAGAAGTTGAGAGCAGGGCAAAGGATGCTGAGGAGAAAACCACCAACTTAACTACTGAACGGGATGCTGATAGGAAGAAGTTCTTAGATTCGAAGGCCAAGAGCAAGAAAGATAAGGATGAGACATATAATAAAGGCTAGGATAAAATATTCATTGTTACCACTATCCATATTGAATATGCTAAGAAACTTTCTTGCAATGATGGTTGGTCGGACGATTTGAAGGAGGTCGACACACATGCAGACTTTGAACGGTTATAGAGTCATGATCCAGGTAATCCTCCCAATCTTGATGAAGAGTTTAATGATTATGAGGGGTCTGAGGAGTCTTTTATGGTGCCAACTGTTGTGATCAACTTACCCCTCCTGAATTAACTACTAGGGGTAAGGAGAATATGTAACTCTTTTAACTAGTTTTTACCTGCTTTATATTTTTCCCTTTTTGCTTTCTTCATTTGTACTGGAAACATAGTTGAAACCCTTGGTTTGGTAATTAAATGAAAAATTTGTTTAATCCTTATGATATTCTTCGTTGTTTAATTGCCATTATTTGCTTTCCTTAGTCGGACTTATATTCTTATGCTTGTGAATTTCCAATTTGATAATAGGAAGACTATAATTATGTCTACTGAATTCGACCTGCTAAAACGTTGCAACAGTCTACTTAAAGCTGCCCATGTGAGTTTAACTTATACAAAATTTGAAGGGTTTCTGAGTACAGATGCCTCAAATTAAGTGAAGGAGGCTTGTGTACATTTATATAGTATTTTTGATAGGGTAGTGGCGAACAACATTGCATATTATGAGATGATCAAGCAATTACAAGATGATCGGAATCTTTCTCGAGCTCTTCTCCACTCTGACTACGAAGCCAAATATGAGGCATTAAGTTCATATTGGGGCCTTGATAAGAAGATGCAGGAGATTATATATGCCTTCGGGAAGAAGGAATTCGTTCTGAATAGGGAAGTGAAAAGTGATCGAGAGATTGCTACTCTTCTTGAGAAGGAGAATAACAGTTTAATAAATGAGCTAGAAAACTTAAAGAAATCGACTGAAGTAGCTCTGAACAAAGGTTCTTCTTTCCTAAAACTTGAGAATGCCAGACTGTTAGAGGAGCTAGAAAACTTAAAGAAGAAGAAAACCAAGTCTAGCCAACCCTTTAAACAGGTAGTTGTTGCTCAACCAACTATGGAGGAAGAGAGAACTAAGAAGATATTGGCTGGCCAAATAGTTTTGTTACAGGAGAAAGATAAAGCCATCAATAAGATCCAATACAGAGTAGATCGACTAACTTTTCACTTCTACAAATAACCCAAAGTTGTCTGGATGGATGGCTATAATGGAGCCTTAACTCACTTGGACGATCGTTTGGAGCAAGCTTGTCAGGAAGGATACAAATGGGGTTGGTTGAACGTATAGAACAACTAAACATAAAAGTAAAAGTGACTTATGGTATTGGCATGACCCAGGCATGTTGGACTATCCTGACCCTTCATTCAAGATTGATGCCAAATGTATTTCAACCGACGCTATTTTCGAGAGCTTAGTGCAAAAATACTTAGGGGATTATGGCCTTTAGATTGATGATGAATAAATTCGTCCCCCTCATATGTTGGACTATCCGAGCAGCACCAGATGCAGTAGACTAAGAGATTTTAGAGCTACAACTTTACCCAGCACTCTTAATGATCCTCCTGTTGGGATGAGTAAATACGAAGGCAAACACCCAGTAGAATGAACTTATTTTTCCTACTTTTTCTCTGATTGTATGAACTGGTGATGGAATGAAAACACTGTTTTGCAGCATACATATTTATCTATGTATTTTAGTCATTGATCCATAATTAGGTTTTGTAATTAGCGTACTAACTATACATCCCACTAACTTGCTCAACTGTTTTGATTAAGTTATGAACTTGAGTTATAGGGCCTGAGGTTATACTTATGCACTTATGTTAAATGATTTTATAACTAAGTGTTTGCATTAGTTACCAGTGGTGACCAAGTGTATTATGAATGTAGGCCTATCCTGAATTTAACTTAGCTGCGTAAAACTCTTTGTTCTTGACTTTGAATCATACATGAAGTTGTAGGGACTTCTTGTTCATGACCTATTAAAGACGAGGTCATACATGAAGTTTAAAAGAAATTTAAAAAAAAATTGAAGTTGGAAAAGGATGAATTTTGAAGTGGGAAGAGTTTATTAGTTTGTGGTGGATGTATATCACCATATCCCAAAAAAATAAAAAGGAAGCATAATTGGTAGGAAATCATAACTTCATTAAATTGGATAAAACGATTACATCAAATCAAAATTACTAATAATACTTTCAGAGGTGGTTGGCATTCTATAGATTCTTAAATTATTCCCCTTCAAGTGTTTCCCAGTGACAGGTGCCTGGTCAGATTATTATCGAGATGTGGTAAGCACCGTGCTAGTTTGGTTCTAACTTTTTTCCCTTCTAGATTAACTTCTTAATGACATAATCTCCTTCTTTTAAGTTGATCGACTTGACCCTCCTGCTGTAGAATCTAACAGTCCTTTATTGATAAACAGCCATTCGAAGTGCAGCATCCTCTCTGACTTCTTCAATTATATTTAGATCCAATTTCCTCATGAGATAACTTTTGGGGGAATCGAAGTTCAACACCCCGTGAGTCGACAGATTTACCTCGACTGGTACCATAGCTTCTATTCTAAAATCAAGCATATAAAGAGTCTCATCAGTGGCTGTTCTTGGTGTAGTTCTATATACCCAAAGAATAATGTGTAGTTCATTTATCCCATTTCCCTTTGCATTATCTAACATCTTTTTCAACCCATAAAGTATGGTTTTATTGGTAACCTCTACTTGATCATTGCACTGTGGGTGTCTAGGGGAAGAATGAAGTTTCTGGATCTTGGATTGAATATAATACTCTTCAAACTCCTCATTGTCAAACTAAGTGCCATGGTCAGTGATGAGGGCATATGGCATTCCATAACTTCATATAATGTGTTTCCATATGAACTAAAAACCCTTTCATAAGGCATCTCAACCAGTGGCTCAGTTTCGACCCATTTGGTGAAGTAATCCACAAGAACCGCTAGATATTTGAACCATCCATTGGTCCTCGATAATGGGCCGACCAAATTAATTCCCCAAATAGTAAAAGGCTAAGTAGGGGTGGCAATTTTTCCCGAAATTTCGGGTCCCCACGGTTACCCGAAAAAAATCCTCGAAAATCCCCGAAAATTCGAGGATCGGATCGGGTTCGGGGAGTAAAAAAAATTCCCAAAAAATTTCGGGTCGGTTTCGGGTATACCCTCGGGTCTCCACGAGGATACCTGATTTATTAATACATAATAAAATATATATATATATATATATATATATATATATATATATATATTAGTATTAGTATATAAACATTTAAAAAAAGAAACCTCAACTCTCTCTTTACACAATGCACTCACTCACGCATGCCTCTCCCTCTCACGCTCTCAAATCTGATTCAGCCCTCACGCCCCCTTAACCTTCCCTCATTCACGCCCCCTTAACCCTCCATCACACCAGCGCCTGCCCCTGGCCCTGCCTCCATCACGTCGACGTCTGCCCCTCAGCCTCCATCATGCCGGCGCCTGCCCCTCAACCTCCATCACGCCGGTAATCTCTATCTCTCTCTCATCTGTTTTCATGTTTTCATCTTTTCAACCCTTTAACAAATCTTTTAAGGCAACCCAACACTCATCTTTTAAGGCAACCCTTTAACAAACCGATTGATGTCAGATAGATTTAATCTCAGTTCAACTAAAAAAAACAGCATTAAAAAAAAAGATTTTCAGTTCAGCATTAAACCGCCATCTATTGGGAGGTATATAAACAGGTAGGGGCATATATAAACAGATAGGGATTTTCAGTTCAGCTCCCCACCGCCATCTGTAATATGTACATGTATTGGAATTTTGAAAACGAAGACTGTGAAACATATATTAATTTAATAAAGACTAAAACTAATATAAAGTTTAAATATTCTAAGTTAAAAGTTCATAGAATGTATTTGTTTTTGCTTTTACCATGTATGTTTAGCACTGTTTATATATATATATATATATATATATATATGTAGAGAGAGAGAGAGAGATTTAACAAATAAATTCAAAACGGGTTCCCCGCGGGGAACCCGATACCCGTTTTAAACGGGGATGGAGATCCCCGAACCGGTTATAACGGGGAACGAGGTGGGACGGGGAACGGTTTTTCTAACGGGGACGGGGATGGGGAGTTAAAACCCGACCTCGAACCGACCCGTTGCCATCCCTAAGGCTAAGGGGGAGTAATTGAAGTAAAGGTAGCCATCGGTCTTTTATGAATTGGGGCAAACTTCTGATATTTATCACACTTCTTTGCAAAGGAAATACAATTCGCTCTTATAGTTGGCCAGTAGTATCCTTGTATAACTATCTTGCGTATTAATGATTGACTAACTAAATGAGACCCATAAGAACCTTTAGGTACTTCTCTGATCAAGTCTGGTATCTCAACTGGGTGAACACAATGAAGCAATGAAACAGTGTATCCTCTCTTGTATAGAACTCCTCGCTCTAACACATAACTAGTTGCCTTGAATCTTAAATTTCTGACTTCTTTTGGATCAGTAAGTAGTATACCTTTGTCAATATAATATCTGATATGATCCATCCACGAAGGTCCTAAATCCATCATAATAAGGTTGACCACAACTTCCACATCTACGCTCATGTGTGCAAGAATTTCTACAAGGATAGTTCTCCTGAGTTTTGTCATGTTCGCTGAGGCCAACTGAGTAAGTGCGTCTGCTCGGGCATTTTCTATCCTTGGTATTCTCATCGTTTGACTACATCAAACTTAGAGATGACTTCCATGGTTTTGGACATATACCTGATTATGAGATCCCCCTTTACTCTGTATATTTAAAGCACTTGGTTGCAATGAGATGGGAAATCACTATATGCCACAACCTGCTCAGCCCTTAATAATAAGGCTAGCTCCAATCCTGTGATTAATGCTTCGTATTATGCTTCATTATTGGAGGCTTAGAACTAAAAACGAAGTACATACTCCACATCAATTTTGTTCGGAGTGTTAAAAATTAGACATGCTCCATTTCTAGTAGCACATGATGATCTATCTACGTATAATTTCCAAATGTTATCATCAAAGTTACCTTCTCATAGGATTCCTTATTTAAATAACTTCTTGCTCTGTTCCCTTTGTCGTTGGGCTATCGCTTGTGCAACTGAAGTATCTGGTAGGTTGGTTATCTGTTTCGTTTGCTTTGGAACTAAGCTCTCTTCCAATGAAGTCTGCTCAACAGGCAAACTAGTATTATTAACTGCCTCTTGATACGTGAATTTGGCAATAATGTCGACTATGAAATGTCTCTTTAATGTTGTCCTTGGCTCATATAGGATTTTGTATTTTCCTAACTCAATTGCCCAGGACATCAACCTCCCTGATTTTTTTAATTTATGAAGTGCCTAGCACAAAGGTAAATTTGTGCAAACCACAATGGTATGTGCCTACAAGTAGGATTTCATTATCCTTGAAGTTTCAATAAGGTCAAGAAATAGCATTTCCAGGCAGGGATACCTGACTTAGGCTCCTCTTAATGCTTTTCTTATGTAATACACTAGTTTTTAGATTCCATCTTCCAACCTGATTAACGCTGAGCTAACAACTGATTCCGAAATAGCCAAATAAAGATATAACTTTTCTCCTAAAATTTGTTGGGAGAGAAGTGGAGGGGACCCCATGTACTTCTTCAACTCTTGAAAGGTGTTTTTGCATTCTTGATTCCATTTGAAGGTTTTTCTAAGTACTTTGAAGAATGGTAAGCACTTATCAGTAACTCTGGACACAAATCGATTGAGGGCAGCCGCTTTACCAGTCAATTTTTGTACATCTTTCTTGCATGTGTAGGATTGCATCTCAATTAGTGCCTTTATTTTATTCGGGTTAGCTTCGATGCCCTTTTGATTCATAATAAAGTCGAGAAACATTCCTTTCTTTACGCCGAATACACAGTTGGTCGGATGTAGCTTCATTTGATGTTTTTCCAACTGATTAAACGTTTGACTCAAGTTTTGGATGTGGTTGGTAGCTACCTAGCTCTTGGTAAGTATGTCATCCACATATACTTCCATGTTCTTTCTGATTTATTTTTCAAAGACTTTATTCACCAGCCTCTGGTATGTTACTCTAGCATTTTTAAGCCCAAAAGTCATAACGTTATAGCAGTAGGTACCTCGTTTGGTGATAAAAGATGTATTTTCTTTATCCTCGGGTTTCATTTTAATCTGGTAGTAACCAGAGTATGCATCCATAAAGCTCAATAATTGGTGACCTACTGTTGCATCTATTGATCAATCCTTAGCAAAGGAAAATGATCTTTTAAGCATGCTTTGTTGAGATCAGTAAAATTCACACACATTTGCCATTTGTCATTCTTCTTTTTTACCATTACTACGTTGATCAACCAACTGGGATACTTGATATCTTATTGGAATTGGGTTTTTGCAGCTTCTCAACTTCATCATGGATAGCCATGTTTTTCTCGGGATTGGATACTTTGCATTTCTGCTTAATCGGCTTCATATCTTTGTTGATGTTGAGCTCACGGCATATGAAATTAGGATCAATTCTGGGCATATCCTCATGGATCCAAGAAAACACTTTCTTCTGCTCTCTAAGGAATGAAATTAATTCCCGTTTGAGGGTAGATGTTAGGTTTGAGCTAATATTGGTGGTTCTTTCTGACCTTTCATCACCTAGCATAATGGTTTCTGTAGCCTCCACAACCTAACCTTTGAATAAATCAGCTTCCTCGCGTGGGTTTAGAATGTCAATTTGGTAGGTAGTAGTGCTCTTATGAACTTCTTGTTGATCGGTAGAAGTATAGTAGCACTCTCTGGCCTTTTTCTGATTGCCATTTACCACTCCGACCCCATAGTGAGCGGAGGATTTCATACACCGATGAACTATGGATTCCACTGCTTCGAACTTCTTTAACCCGACTCTGCCATGGATCATATTATAAGTTGAGGGAATGTTCTTGTACAGGATGAATAAGCGAATATTTTTTATTTTGCTTGCTGGCCAAGTGCCGATCAACAATTCTAGCTTGACAGTCCCCAAAGGATACACATTTTCTCCAGAAAAGTCGATTAAAGGCCGATGGTAAGGTTTTAATTTACTATCTCTCAGTCCCAAGCTAAAAAGGTAGTTATAAAACATGATATCAGTCGAGGTACCATTATTTACGAGAATTCTTGATACCCTGCCATGATGCACACAACAGGTAATGACTAAAGGGTCATTATGAGGGTACAGAACTCCAAACAAATTGTTTTTGGAAAAGTCGATGACCAGCTTACCTTTGTTTACCTTTATAGGCCGACCATTTACTTCGTCTGTTAAATTAACTTGCTTAATGTAAGAGCAAGCGTTGGCCTCATTTAGGTGACCTTTTTTCTAAGTTATTTCATCTCCACCTTATGGATCCCCTCCTGCAATGAAATGATAAATAAAATATATAATGCCTATATCAAGTTCAGGCTCTCTAGGTTTCTTCGATAAGTCGGTGTCATCCTCATAATCATTATCTTGACCCCTCTTCTTGTCGTCTTTATTTTTACAAGGGGAATCTAATGGTCTTTTTTTGTCTCGGCCTTCAGTTCGGTCAGCAAATTTGGTCAATTTTCCTCGACAGATGAGATATTCAATCTCATTATTCAAAGCAATACAGCTATCAGTGGTATGCCTATGATCATTATGAAAGTTACAATACTTGGACTAGTCTCTCTGGTTAGGTGGTGATTTCAATTTCTTGGGCCATTTCAAGTCATTAATGCCCCTAATTTGATCCAGAATGTGGTGAGAAGAGTATATTCCTTATACTTTTTATGTTTCTCGGATTTCTTTTCTTTTTGCTCTTTCTTCTCATAACTCTTCTGGCCCTTAGATTTTTCTCTGGGAGTTTACTTAGTGGCCGTAGTCTCTTTGGCATTCATGATTTTCCCAACTTTGGCCATCAATTCAGTTATGGTTTTTGAAGGTTCCTTTGCCAACGTATAGTATAATTTTTCAGAAAGAAGTACGCTCATTAAAGCTGTGATGGCCATTTTTTCTTCATAGTCAATAATTTCCAGTTTCTCATTATTGAAATGAGTAATATATTCCCTGGTAGTTTCTCTTGGTTGATAGCGGACACTGAGTAAATGGGATACTCTCTTAACTCGCTTGGCCTCAAAGTAGAAATCTCTAATGAATAGTTTGGCGAGCTGATAAAAATTGACAATCAGTCCTCGGGGTGAATTATTATACCAAATTTGAACTGGATCAGTGATAGTACTTGAAAAAGTTATGCATCTCATTTCGTCGGGAACATAATAGATATCAGCGGTAGCTTGGTATTGTTCAACATAAAAGACGGGATCGATTTTACCATTATATTTGGGCGTGACCACAGACAGTTTGAATTTAGAAGGTGTGGGTTAATCCATAATAGCCTGGATAAAAGGAGATCATTTCACAAAACTCTTCTGTAAAGGATTCTTAGTCTTGGCCATTTCCCTTAAATGATCTTCCAATATCTGTATGGATTCCTTCCAAGAGTGCTCCTCCGCTTTGGACTTAACTAAAGCATCTTTGGTGACTTTACTGTGCACCTGTGCTAAACTATCTTCCTGAGAAGTTTGCTCGGCACGCACAGATCCTTTGATGCTAGTCCTGGACATAACTAACCATTCCCTATGATCACGAGATCGATCTAGTTATTTGTGATAACCTCTCATTACTCGGGGACCTAGGTGTTCAAAAGCAGACACATTGCTTAAATGTTCTAAGACACTCGACCGCTTAGAAGTGAATGACCGACCATTATAGTAATCAGTAGATCGGGTTGATGATGTTGTCCCTTGGTGGTAGGATCTATCACGAGAAGACCTGGAGTAGCTACTTCTTTCATTTCTGGTGGGAGGAGATGGCATATCCCCCTGGAATGGTGCAATAGTGGAATTGTCTTGCAACATTTAAGCCAACTGCCTGCCTGACTCTTGCATGTCTTCCCGCCCTTTTGGCCAGATTTAGTAAAATTTCTTGAAGATCCACCACATTAGGAGGAACAAATGAATCTAAAGCGCTGCCTGCACCCGCAAGGCTACTCTTAGGAACGTTTGTCATCCTTTAGAGAATTTTTTAAGGGAACAAGTTTATAGGATGGGTAAAGATCAGTGATCAACAGTCGTTCTTATAGATAACGCCAATCTATTGATGTCCAAAATTGTAGATACTTTATCTTAGCTAGTAATATCTAATTTTGTAATCACAAATAAAATGTAAATGAAATTAATAAGGAACAACAAAGATTTTTAAAGTGGTTTAACTTAGAAAAATCATTCTTCCACTGTATTACTATCGAAGGTGGTTACATAAAATTTAGATAGTCTTGAATGGGCGTGCGAGACTTGTCCCTTGAGCTAAGAAAAATGAGATATTTATAATGGTCCAAAAATCAAGGGGTGGAATGCCTTTATCTATCGAGGCATTTACTCTAGTACATAATAAATGAGACTATTGACCTTCTAGGACACGTGTGGAATGTCTGTTGATAATTCTCATGTGAATGACTTTTCTTCTTCCCGATGGTTCATCTTCTTAAGCCGGTCGATCGGTAAGCCGATCAAGTTATTCTAGAGCCGATAAAGTATAAATAAAGTGCTGAGGTGTATACTTATGAGGACATGTGTCATAACATCATAGGTCCACGTGGCATGAATAATTTGGCATACAACTGTGGATTTTATATAAAAAAAGTGACTCATAGATATATTGATGCGATCAAGGATATATATGACGGGGTCATGACAACAGTAAGAACATCAACTTGGAAAAGTAATGAATTTCAATTGCTGTAAGTCTACACTAAGGTTCAGAATTAAGTACGTCCTTATCTCTTTGCTCTTGTTACGGATGAGTTGACTGGACAAATATAAGATGAGGTACCGTGGTGTATGATATTTGCAGATGGTATTATTTTAGTAGATGAGAATAAGACGGGGATTAATTATAGACTAAAATTATGGTGATAAACTCTAGAAACAAGAGGATTTAAAATATGCAAGACTAAAATATAATATGTGGAGTGCAATTTTAGTAGTAATAGGAGGACAAACGGGGATGTAGTGAAATTGGAAGGTCAAGAGATACCTATTGTGGGGGCAATATATATGCCTACGGAATAGCAGGACGTGTGGGGAGCACCCCGGTGAAGATGGCGACGTGCCAGCAATATAGGGACGACTAAAGTCCTTAGTAAACGAGAAGACCGAGGAGCATTATAGGATTGGAATGAAACTCCACGAAGATAGGGCTCGTCCATATTTGTTACTCATCCATATTTGTAACCCTAATGTAACCCCTAACTCTATATAAAGGGGACACCCCCCATTGTGAAAAGGGGGCTTAGAAGTTAGAGAAACACTCTCATGTAAAACTCTCTGATCTTCTAATGAAACACACCAGCAGCCCCGTGGACGTAGGCCATTAATGGTCGAACCACGTAAATCTTTGTCTTTCTCGTATTTATTTTTATACTTGTATTGTGATGAATTGACACCCTCCTACGGCTGAGATTTTTTGCACCTACAATTGGCACCGTCTGTGGGAACGGCACGAAAGGCCTTCCCCTTCTTGCTAGAGGAGATATAGGTTTACGTTCAAGAACAATGGTCCCTACACCACGCACATAATCAAAAGATAAGTTTTCCTTTTTGATCTGTGCACGAGCAGTTATGTGTTTCATATACAATTATTTGTTTTGAACAAATATCGTTTCATTGATACATGATTTTGCATACAGTTATATTTATAAATCTTATATTTAATTGTTATCTGCAAATCTGCATAAGAGCTTTGACTCTAGACAATTTTCATTATTTGTTTCAGAGGGAACTTGTTATGAGAGATGTCTATGAAGACCTGGACTCTATTGAGAAACTCCGGGTCAAACACGTTTATTTACTGGGCTACATCATACCTTAATTCCCAGATCCTAAATTTTCGGATAGGGTAACCGTCTAAAAGTTCTTGGAACATATTGAAGGAAATTATCTCAACATATATGTTTTCACAAAAATACACACAGATCTGGGCACATAATCAGTCATTAATTTCGGTCTCCATCCATACAATTTCTGCGATCTGAATGAAATCGTGGGAGACAACAATTTTCTGATTATCTCTTCCGGTCAACAATTTTCTCCAACCTAAAACTTGGGACTACCACCCACCTGAGCAAATAGTTCATATCAATCTGCATGAACACTGAGTTTTATATCCAAGAAGTTTTGTATGAGTCCCGAAGAACATGGACTCTTTTGAGATCTGTCCTGGAATGTACGCAATTGACTGGGTTACATCAGATGACTCCCATATCTGTAATTTCTGGGACACGGGATGAGAGATTAGACCATCCAATGTCAGGTCTTTGTCAGAAGACCTCGGAAAAATTCATACAACACCAAGAGGGGATTTATCTCTGGGTAGAACCGACGCACTTTGATTAGCACGGTCATCTGTTCGATCGAGCACCAACAATCCTCTGATCTCCACTCCGACGAGCTAGGATGCAGCATCTCTCATGGGTCAAAACAAAAAAATCCACCTGCCTTGGGCACAAAGGTTTTGAAAGTCTGAAACTATAAATTTCTTGCTCCTAATCGGCAGCAACGTCGCCAAATTTGCGACCACTGCACGAAGTGTTCCACATATCGAGGATAAACGCAGGAACAGAGCACCAGCGAGGACTTTACCGGAGCTCCTGGTAGTCGGCGACCAGTTAGCGACTACCATCAGCTGGTCGGCGGCGAGGACGAGCAAGGATAAACGCAACACAGCTGGTCGACGGTGACAACGATCAATGGCGAGCTCTCCCCCGTGCAAAGTACCAACTATCTATGCGAAGAAGAAAACATCTGCCATGATTGCCGAGCAGCGCCGATGGACGCTTGATCGGCGAGCAGACCACCTGGACCAACTGGGCGAACTCAGCGAACAGAGCGCCACAAGCGGCGAGCTCAGCGAACAGTCCACTAGACCAAACAACTGGTCGGCGGCGAGCACGCCCGGAGCGTTGACGAGCACCAACGAGTCTACGACCTGGGTATGGATCAAGCCAAATGCAGTTTAGGAAAGTGAAACCCACGAACAGGGCATATCTAATTCCTTTCACTTTTCTTTTTGTGGCAAACAAATTTGAGAATTACCCTCATACTTTATACTTTACAAATTTATGTGAAATTTTTTTTTTTGAAACCAAACTTGTATTTGGACTTCAAATAATTTTACAAAAATTCTCAATTGATCCTTGTCTTACACTTAGAATATATTTGACTAATGTTTGCATTGCTCGGTTCTCCCTAAAAATAAAATTATTTTAAGGAACCATGTGATTTTATTACAACGATTTTAGTTGGCACTTTTTATGCGACCTTATTACAAATTATTTTGCTCACATAAATAAGTGGGGCGCAGTGATATAGCACTCATGTCATTTATTCGAACATTTTAATTTTCAATATTGTCATCCAGTTACAACAATTTAATCTCACCAGAGCGATATTATTGGTTATTTAGCTCAGCCCCGACGGATGCTCGGGCACAGTTATCTCAGTGAGATTTTTATGATAAAAATCATTGGATCTTTATTACATTCATACACGACTATGAATTTTTTCCTCGACAAATGGTCGAGCGGATGCATATCTTATATACTGTGTTGAACATATCATTTTCTTAATAACTTCTATTTTGATTTAGCCTCAACAGATGGTCGGGGAATTTACTAACTTCCACAAATACAAGATTCAGTCCCGACGGATGCTCGGCAATAATCTTAAGTCCTTGGAAATCTCATCGATGTTTCGACGGATGCTCGAGCACGAGTTGCTCGCTATATCTACTTGGTATTCTACAGCTTTTCCCCGGCGGACTATTCAGGCATCATTCATTTTATTAATGCTCCGACAGATAGTCGAGCACACTATAGCACCTTATACCCAAAGAAACACTTGGGCAAAATTATTATTACTCCGACTGAAGCTCGGATTCTATGATTCGGTAACCTGAAGGGATGTCAGGCACATTCGAGATTCATCTTGGCAGATAATCGGCAAAATATTTCTATATATTTATTCCCGAAAATATTTGCCTCGCATGTCGCATTTTATCCCCAGTGGATAACTGGTCAGGATAATTCTTGTATTTAGCACAATCCCACTTGATGGATACACACATTTATTTGTGCATTGTTCGTTTCCATCTCATAACACTTTATTTGCTCACAAATTATGCTCACAATTTTTATCATCATAAATTTGTTAGCAGGGGGCTATATATACTCTATACTTCACATGAGAAAAATAATTGATTGCCACATGAGAAAAACAATTGATTGCCACTACACAAATTTTCTGTGAAAATAATTTTTTGAAACCAACTTAATTTTAAGTATTTGCTTAAATCTATTTGCACAAATTCCAAATTAACTCCTGTGCCATACATATGGATATATTTGATGAATTTTGCCTCTTTCATTCGACTTTATTACAATTATTTTGTCCACATAAATATTGGGGTGCACTTAAAAATCACTCATGTCACTTATCCGGTCATTTAATTTTCAATATTGTCGTCTAGCTATTATTGGTTATACCAATGACTGGTCGGTGTAATATCTTTACTCATACTTAGTGTAGCCCCGACGGATGCTCGGGTGCGGCCATCCTCGTGAGATTTCATCACAAAAATTATGGGATCATTCTTGTCATTCATTTAATACTATGAATATTTTCCTCAGCACATACTCGAACAGATGCACATCATATTGCATAATAAATTCTATTTTGATTTAGCCTCGACAAATGGTCGAGCAACTTATTAACTTCTACAGGTATAAGATTCAGTCCCGACGAATGCTCGACCATAATCTTAAGCTCTTGGAAGTCTTATTAATGCATCGATAGATGCTCGAGCACAGATTGCTCTCTATATCTACTTGGACACCTTGCCCTGGCAGACGACCCAGGCACCACCTATTTAGTTAATGCCCTGATGAATGGTCGAGCATGTTACGCCACCTTGTACCCAATAAATTCTTGGGCAACATTATTTGTGATAACCGACGGATGCTCGAACGTTGATATATCTCCAATTTCAGTATTGATTTTCTGGCTCTATGATTCTTGACCTGAGGGACGATCAGGCATATTCAAGGTTCATCTCAGCAAATGCTCGGCAAAATATTTCTATATATTTAGTCCCGAGGATATTTGCCACACATGTCGCATTTTATCCCCAATAAATGGTTGGTGGGGATAATTCTTATATTCAGTCCCAACATATGGTTGGCACAATCGATTAATAATCAACATTGCATTTATTGGAAGGTTAGTTTTCACTAACAATTCAGGATTATTCGTAGTACTTGCTCGGTCCTTTTTGCCTCGACGAATGCTCGAGCATGGATCACCCGCAATATCTACCAGATCCTCTATAGTTTTTGCCTCGACAGGCATTCAGGCATCATTTATCTCATCAATACTCCGACAGATGCTCAGGCATGGATCGTTCGCAACATCTACTAGGTCCTTTGCAATTTTGCCTCAACGGACCCTCAACTTCGATGGATAGTTGACATTGTGTGATCACGTCTCAAGCTCCAATAAACAGTTGGGAAATACAGTTCTTATTTAATTCAACCTCGTCGAATGAAAAGTTGGGCGATCTGTACCACAAAGATCCAATAACACATAAAGCAACATGAAGAGCAACGATCAACTATATTTATCAACAAGGACGAATCCAACTTGTAAGAAGTCACACGTCCAACAAAATCACAGTCAACGAGTAAGACATGTTGATAACAACACTAGACCATCCTGAATGAATCGAGCGACATCGTCAGATAACCCACGGTGATCGACAATCACCAAGCAACGAATTAACACGTCATCAACACTAAGATATCCACTCCAGAGGAACAATGTTTCTTAAACACCATATCAGATCAACGCATTTCTGCACAAGGATGCTTTGAACTCCTATCATTCTCTTTAGGTGCACGAGCTATATGGAGTCTCCCACAGCCTCCTGGAACCACCATGCATGGTCAGCGAACAAGTGTGCCCCAAGGAACGATACAATATGTGAAGCTATATGAGCAAGATAATCCTTAAATATATCCAGCTCGACGAACGATCAACGCGATACTCTTTAAAGCAACGAAGCCTCGAGGAGCGATCGGGCACACTTATCATCCCGATTATGCAAATCAGATGACTCGATGGACGGTCAGGCATCCTTCCCTTCACAAGCCCGATTGGGGGCTCTATAGCAGCGATGACACGTGAATAGATTCACTACAAAGCAAAATAGAAGAGGTCAACTCAGGACAGATGCCAACATGGTGAACACTAGTCTTTCAAATGACGATCATGATCAAGCTTGATTTAGTTACAACGGCCTTCTTGCTTGTTCCCACTAAATTAAGTACGTCTACAGGCCTTCGTTATCTCCAAACACAAATGGCCTCACGAGTTGCCCAGGCAACAATAAAAGCCCTACGGGGGATCCCTAGGAAAAAAGCCAACTCAGGTTGGTCGCCAACTATGTTGGTCAGTTAAAATCCTGAACGGGGGGATGACCCTCAAACCAGGTGCATTTTTACCATCGCCTTTTAGGCCTAAGGAAGTGTGACGGCACAACCTAAAAGGTAAAATAGGCGGATATTTACATGCGAGGCATTAGAAAATGGAAAAATGTAAACGTAATTGGTATTACATTAAATTGTGGGAAAAACCTAAGGCAGGGTCTTACCCCTACTAGGTACATGCTCGAGCAAGGCTCGACGCCTAGGCTTCTGGTCGGCCTCTCCAATTGGACCATATGAAAAACCTAAGGCAGGGTCTTACCCCTACTAGGTACATGCTCGAGCAAGGCTCGACGCATAGGCTCCTGGTCGGCCTCTCCAATTGGACCATATAAAAAACCTAAGGCAGGGTCTTACCCCTACTAGGTACATGCTCGAGCAAGGCTCGACGCATAGGCTTCTGGTCGGCCTCTCTAATTGGACCATATGAAAAACCTAAGGCAGTGTCTCACCCCTACTAGGTACATGCTCGAGTAAGGCTCGATGCATAGGCTTCTGGTCGGCCTCTCCAATTGGGCCATATGAAAAACCTAAGGCAGGGTCTTACCCCTACTAGGTACATGCTCGAGCAAGGCTCGACGCATAGGCTTCTGGTCGGCTTCTCCAATTGGACCATATGAAAAACCTAAGGCAGGGTCTCACCCCTACTAGGTACATGCTCGAGTAAGGCTCGATGCATAGGCTTCTGGTCGGCCTCTCCAATTGGGCCATATGAAAAACCTAAGGCAGGGTCTTACCCCTACTAGGTACATGCTCGAGCAAGGCTCGACGCATAGGCTTATGGTCGGCCTCTCCAATTGGACCATATAAAAAACCTAAGGCAGGGTCTTACCCCTACTAGGTACATGCTCGAGCAAGGCTCGACGCATAGGCTCCTGACCGACCTCTCCAATTGGACCATATGAAAAGCCTAAGGCAGGGTTTTACCCCTACTAGGTACATGATCGAGCAAGGCTCGACGCATAGGCTTGTGGTCGGCCTCTCCAATTGGACCATATGAAAAACCTAAGGTAGGGTCTTACCCCTACTAAGTACATGCTCGAGAAAGACTCGACGCATAGACCTGTGGTCGGCCTCAACAAATGGACCATACGAGACCAAAATACAGGGAGACACCCTAAACTTGATGAACGCTCGATAAAGCCTCAACAAACAAATTATGAACAGGCCTGTGGTCAACATCACAAATTGGGCCATATAATAAAACAAACAATGAACTACGTTCGACCTGATCCCAAGAGGGTACGTAGGCAGCTCGATACTCTCGAGTCTGGTTCCCATAACGATTGAACGCCTCTCAACTCAAGCCAAACATTCATCTAAAAATCTATGAAGGCGAGAAGATCAACCAAAGAAGGCTTAAAAGTTGAACGATAGATCAAAGAATGCCAGTCCAGTTCACACCACCAACTGCATATGTTTAAAGAGATTGTGGACCAGCTCCCAGCTCATCTCAGAATCAACTCAGCTGAACTGCAACCTGTGGGGCTATTGTGGGGGCAATATATATGCTTACGGAATAGCAGGACGTGTGGGGAGCACCCCGGTGAAGATGGCGACGTGCCAACAATATAGGGACGACTAAAGTCCTTAGTAAACGAGAAGACCGATGAGCATTATCGGATTGGAATGAAACTCCACGAAGATAGGGCTCGTCCATATTTGTTACTCATCCATATTTGTAACCCTAATGTAACCCCTAACTCTATATAAAGGGGACACCCCCCATTGTGAAAAGGGGGCTTAGAAGTTAGAGAAGCACTCTCATGTAAAACTCTCTGATCTTCTAATGAAACACACCAGCAGCCCCGTGGACGTAGGCCATTCATGGTCGAACCACGTAAATCTTTGTCTCTCTTGTATTTATTTTTATACTTGTATTGTGATGAATTGACACCCTCCTACGGGTGAGATTTTTTGCACCTACACCTATAAATGATCATTTTCATTATTTAAGCTCGATTATCCAAAAAGATGGAGATATTACTCATGATGTTACTCAAAGGATTAAAGCAAGCTGGGTTAAGTGGAGAAATGCTACCGGCGTATTGTGTGATAGGCGTACACCGTTAAAATTATTTTCTTTATAGAACGACCGTTAGTCTCGCCATGTTATATGGTACAGAGTGTGTGCAACCAAGAAACAAAATGTGCAAAAAATTAGTGTGGTGAAGATGCGAATGCTAAGATGAATTTGTGGTAAAACTCAAAAGGATAAAATTAGAAAAGAACAAATTTGTGAAACGATAAAAGTAGCTCATATAGAAGATAAATTGAGAGAAAATCGACTTAGATGATTTGAACACGTCAAGCGTAGATCAATGGATGCTCCCGTAATGAAGAGTGATTTAGTTAGTATTGATGGTAACACAATGAGTAGAAGTAGGCCTAAATTAACTTGGTGGGATATTATAAAAAGGACATGATATCACGTGGTTTAACCGAAGATATTGCACTAGAGATAATGGAATGAAAAAATAAGATTCATGTAGTCGACTCTAATTAATTGGAAAAAGACTTTGTTGAGTTGAGTATGCATGCTTGATTTATATAAATAATTTGTTACCGTACAATTGCTACTCTCGTAGAAGTAGCCTAACATTCAAATAATTCTATGGAGTAATTCTATACATATGAAAACTTACTTAAATGTTATTATATAACAAGTAACACATGTACACCCCCACTATGTGTGTGTGCATATAGAAGTAGGGTTATTACAAGGATGGGTATACAATAGATTGGGAATGATGGTTATGACGAAGAAATCCGAGGTATATGTTGCGATTACGTTATTGTGTCTGGGTGATTGGTGGTGGCGTTGAAGGGGATTGCCGTTTAGTTACCAAGTTAATTAATATTAAAATGAGGGTATTGTAGTCATAAATTTTGAAGCAATATGTCACCGTCCATGCACATGACGAAATCATATTAATATCCAGATGGAAACCAAACAAATTTTGGTTTAATAAAAAAATAAAACAAAATTGAAGTATATAAAATTTAGGGACCAAATGCAAAATTACGGTAGTTAAAGGGGTTTGCCAAAAAAGTTAGCTAACGATAACGTAGGTGGTGTGAATGCGATGAGAATATCGTAGTCGGATGTAAAGTGGGTTAATGTCCAAGTATGGTACATTCGGAATTAGATATTCGAAGATGGTTATTAATGACAAAACACAAACAAACCACGTTCCAGTTAACGGTAAAAATATAGAAATACAACATCATCAGCAACAACAAAGCCATTCTCCATACAAGTTCCAAACTCTCTCTCTTACGGAGATTTCTGTCTCTCTCTCTCTCAGATCTCCCGATCGTCATATATTCGATCATCTCTCATTTTGGTGATTTTCCCTTTCACAAATTTCTTTAATTTTCTCAATTTCAATAAGTACTAAATTTGCTTTCTCAAATTTCCCTTCGATTTTTATATATGTATGTTTCATGTTTGTACAGATATATAAACACATTAGCCGTTGGAAAAACAGTATCTTTTGGTTTGTGTGTGGATTGTGCTTTGGGATTATGTTACTTTTGTTTTTCTGACTCAAAATTAGGGTTTCCTTAACACAGGACCGGACGAGAAGAAAATATTGTTAATTGCGTGAGAAGTAATAATCAAAGGGGACACTTTGAAGGTCGAGATTCTGTTGATGATAAAGAGGTACCACCAAGCTTGTGTTTTTTGTTTTCTGAATAGTGCGCGTTTAATAGTTGCATTGATGACCACCGATGGAAAATTAAATTCAACAAAAATGAAGCATATTTTTTCCTGGTTATCCAGATGGCTTTCGTTCAACCCCTTTTGGCTGCCGTGAATGTATATATATATATATATATATATATATATATATATATATATATATATATATATATATATATATATAGGGAGAGGTTCTCTAGTGGACCAAAAATGGACTTTTTAATGGACCTTAACAAAAAACACATAATAACACATTAATTTTAATTTTGGTCCGCGCCAGCGGCACCAAACACGCGTGTCGATCGACCCCCAACCGCCCCCCCACCCCATGGCAGCCCTACTGTCATCAGGGCTGCCACAAGGGCTGCTACGGGTGGATCGTGGGGGGGCGTGTGGGGGGTGGGGGATCGATCGACACGCGTATTTGGTGCCGCTGGCGCGGACCAATTACACTATAGGAATTAAAATTAATGTGTTATTATGTGTTTTTTGTTAAGGTCCATTAAAAAGTCCATTCTTTTGGTCCACTTGTGAACCTTTCCCTATATATATATATATATGTACATATACAGAACCCATAAGGTGCAGTCAAAATACCGAGTTTACTAACGAACCACCTCAAAATGATGTTTTGCGGTGAAGTAAGGGTTTTCTTGTAATTTCACCCTCATTTCAACACTAAAATTACGTTGTTTTGAGGTGTGCGGGATTTGAAAAAAGATTTGTATAATTATATTTGAAAACTTTTCATATATTATCCTTTATTAAGCACAAAGTTGAAAGCTTTAGAATCCATAATTTATAGAGACCTTAAAATTGGGAGATGTTCTAAAAATTGATCATGATAAATTGCAACACTAAAATAATTTTCAGATTCATTATGCTTTTAAATGAAAACCTAGATCTTTATCATAGAGACACAATATTGATAGAAATAATTAGGTTATTAGTCCAAATCAATGTAAAAATATAATAAATTTCAATTTTGTAAAAAACTAATTCACTACTTCAAATCATTGTAAAAATGTAATAAAATAAATAGAGAATTAAGGTAAAGGTTATGTTCCTTTCTATATTTGGATTTTTAGGACAATGCTTTTCAAGTTTATAAATCTAGTCCCTGTGGTACAATAGCATTTATTTGTGTGGTCCCTTTAGAGTTAGGAGTTCATTTTTTTGGTCCGCGCCTGCGGCATCATTTTTCAATATTTTTCATTGTGTTTTTAGTACAGGGACTAAATTTATAAAATTATGTGGAGTGTCTAATTTCTATACGCTTTAAGAATTATGATGGCCTTTTTCCAAAACCCCCTAAAATAAAAAACAAATTATTTTGAGTTGTTTTTTTTGGCGTACACTAAAACTTTCAAAAAACACTAAAAAATTCAGCTATTTTTTTAAAAAATTAAAAAAAATTCATATCATGCGGTTCTATTTTTAGGTCCGCGGTTGAGAATCTCTATACACACACACACACACACACACACACACACACACACACACACATATATATATATATATATGTGTATGTACCAATGTTTTAAAAAGCGCGCTATTGCGAACGCAATAGCGCGCTATTGCCTTTTGCAATTGAAAAACGCCACGCTATTGGCACTGCTAAACAAGATGCTCCTTTTGCGTGCGCTATTGGGCGCGAAAGTGCGCTATTTTGCGCTAAAGTGCGCTATTTTGCGCGAAAGTGCGCAATTGGAGCGCAATTGGAGCTTTGGAAAAAAAAAAGAAAACGCTGCCATTTTGAAAAAAAGGGAAATGCAAGAGGTGTTTAACCCAACCCTTAACCCTTCAAAAAACTTACGGGTTGTTAAACTTATGGGTTGTTAACACTTTATTTTTTATTTCTCACTATACTTTTTTTTCAGTTAACTTTTTTTGTTTGGGAGCTTTAAAAACTTACTTTTTTTGTAACTTTTTTTCAATAACTCACTTTTTTTATTCATATTTTAGCAACTTTTTTTCAAATCTCAAATAATGTAATTTTTTTAATAAATTCAGTGGAAAATGTATATTTTTTAATAAATTTCAGTTTAAAATGTTTTCTATTTTTTAGTTTTCAGATTAAAAAATGGCACACAAAAAAGATTATGGATGGAAGCATGCATATGAAAAAGATTATCAGTTTAAAATGCTACTTATTTATAAAATTTCAGCTTAAAATGTTATTTGTTTTATAATTTTGATTTTAAACTGTAATTTGTCTTTATAATTTCAGTTAGAATGTTAATATTTTATAATTTTCAGTTTAAAATGTTAATCTTTTGTAATTTTCAGTTTAAATGATACTTGTTTACAAAAGTGGAGCTTAAAATGTTTTTTTTAAAATAATTTTCAGCCCAAATAGTTATTTGTTCTATAATTTTCAAATTAAAGTGTTAATTATTTTACAAATATCAATTTAAAATGTTATTTTATATGTTTTTCTAATAAAAAAACTGAAATGGACGGATTGCTTGCGCGATGCGCGACGCGATTTGCGCGATGCGATCCCGGAGCCAAAACGCGACACCTTGCGCGACCGCGATTAAAAACATTGGTATGTACACTATTCAAATTCCACACATAAGACATTAAACCCACTATATCTCTTTAAGACACAAAAAAACCTTACTCCCATTATAAACTTTTTTCTCATGCAAGCCTTACTCTCATTATAAACATCTATTTCAGTTGTAAATAGTTTACAGCAAGAAAAGCAAAGAATATAAATAAAAGTTATATCTGACTTGACCATGGTTCAAAGTCAAGGCCGATACCGCGACGATATGGCCGAGTTGACTAGGTATCGGTGCCCACCGATCCGATTCCGAGTTACGAGTTGAGTTTTCAATTATTGATGTGAATCGACCCTATATCGGTAATTTCTCGGTAGTATCGGTGATATAGCGGTATAATCGGCCCATATCGACGATGTCGCAGTAGAATCGGCCCATATCGGCGATATCGCGATAGAATCGGCCCATATTGGCGATATCACAATAGTATCGACCCATATCGGTGATATATCGGCCGAGATGGTATAAGTTATTAAGAATCAATCTCTCTCTCTCTCTCCAGTATTGTATTGGTAAGCGTGGTTTTTTGGGGGGGTACGAAATGCTAATTGTTTTTTTAATTTAGTGTGTTGTTTGTGTGTTTTATTTGGTCATCATGTGGGTTTAATTTAGTGCGTTATATATGTGCCAGTTTTTTTTTTAAATGCAAATGATCCAAATCTTATTTGTTATTATTTTTTATAATAATGTTCCCAATGTTATATTTTAATATGTTATTATTTATAAAAAAAAACGTAAATGTTTTTCTTTTACAAACAAATATACAACTGCAATTATTGTAAAAATAATATTTGTATCCTCTAAACATTTGTAAAAATAATATTTGCATCCTTTATGTAGAAATAACATTTGCAACACAGAGTAAAAAAAAATATTGCATCCTCTTTGTAAAAAACTAACATTTCCATCAATTTAAAAAAAAACATTTGCAACCCAACAACAACAAAAAAATAACATTTACATTCCTTTTATAAAAAAATAACATTTGCATCATTTTTTGTAAGAAAATAACATTTGCATCCTTTTTTGTAAAAAACGATTGTAAAAAAATGTAGTGTTTTGTCAAAATCACTATTTGTATCATCTTTGTAAAAAAATAACAATACTAAAAAAGAAACATTTCTATCATTTTTAGAAAAATATAACATACTTAAAAAACACATTTGTATCCTCTTTGTAAAAAAAATTATCCTCTTACTAAAAAAGTAACATTTGTTTTTCTTTGTAAAAATATAATATTTGTATCCTCCGTGAAAAAAAACATTGATTTATTATGGAACATTGAATCTGCAAGTTCGCAGCACGTCAATGTGATCAATTGTACAATGTTATGCATATTAAATGATAGTTTTAAACTTATTTGATTGGTCCACATTGTTAATCGTATTTTTTTAAAATTTTCTAGATTTTTTTCGGAATTTTTTGCGCTCTCTAAATGGTGTATCTTTACGTATCGCCCGATACCGTGACCGATACCGCGACCGAGTTGAAAATCGAGTGGCCGATACCGGGACCGATACCGAGACTTTGAACCATGGACTTGACTTACCATAAACAGTAGTTTAATGTATGTTGTTGCTTTGGTCATTTAACCAACAGGTTGGGTGCATCAGGCAAAACTCGTGTGAACTATTCAAATATTTGCTGGAATAAAAATGAAGATTATATAAAAATTGTATTTTATTTTCGGACGTAAGAACTATTACCTCTTTATGACCATCAAAGCTAAGACGGAGATTAGTTGCTTTGGATTCTGATCTCTAATTCCGAAGGTAGCGCTATAGATAAAGATTGAGGATTCCAGTTAACGGGGTGTGTAAAACACTTCTCCATCAAAATTCTTATTATCTCATGTCACTACAAATGGTATATATATATATGCGCTATCGTTTCTACAAAAACATCAAATACGTGAACAGGTTGTTTAGATGAAGAGTCATTTGAAATTGTACACTCGATAAAACCGAATGAAAATGCAGTGAATATTAGCCAGGAAGATATAGAAGATATTAATTAAAGAGAGGACTGTTGGAGAAATTGAAAGGATGTACTTGCATTGAAGTGGGAGAAAGCGTAAATATATTATTGTAATATTTTTTTATCATGCTTGGTCTATTCATATGTCATATAAAAGGAATTGTTAGGGATTGGTGGAGGAAATGAAAAGTTTAATATTTTAAAGGGTTGCCACTTCGGATCGTGTGAGAGAGGGAACTTGGAAGAGAAAGGGGTTTAACAAGAGTAAAGACAGCAAGGATATCAATTGTTAATAAATGAACCTCAACTACACTGTCACGTGGCGCATTTTCTAAACGAGACACCATATTAGATATTAGATATTAGACACCATATTAGATATTAGATATTAGACACAAACACACACACACACACACACACACACATATATATATATATATATATATATATATTTATTAGCGAAATAAAATAAGGTGATGTTTTTTTTGGGGGTGGGGGTGGGGGGGAGAGTAGAAGAAGCAAACGTGAACGAAAACCTATAAATACTTTAATTAGCCGTTCTTAGATAATGAAGCTTTCAAGATTTAAGCTTTTATATATATGTGTGTGCGTTTGTGTATGTGTGTCAGAATTAATTTTTTTCACCTTACCCATTATCTCAGCTAGAAAGTTGATCTTATAAATTAATTCTGAAACATGTGTCTTTCCCAGCATCTGTTTACTACAAAATATAACTATCTTAAGCTTGGTTTTTACAAAAATTGGTTTACTTTCATTTGGTTGGAGTCATTATAAAAATGAAGCAATATTTTCAGTTTTGTAGCCACAACCTTCTTTGTGTGCCTGAAGGGCAACCGCTGAGAGACAAGTGGGGTTGGGTGGGGGGTGAATTTGAGAGGGCTGTACCACGCTGGAACAAGGTGGATGAGGTAGTCCGAAAGCCACTTGTGTCACCTGTTACTGCTAGGGCCTGTGCCCAGAAATTGGGGGTCTCACAGGGTTTGGCTGGGATGACAGGCTTGTTGTGACCAGGGTTGGCTGGTTAGCTTACTGATTTGAAGAGCCATCCGTGTCAAAGTATTCATGCCCCAATTGGTCAAAATGTGTTGCTCGTACTCACTTTTTTTTTTCGTTGTTGCCCTTGCTTCAACTTAAATAAACACTTGACTACTACCAGTTGACGTAAATTAAGCCGAAGCGTAAAAAGTACACGCAAAAATATCAAGATTCTTAGAAATAGTATTAATGGACAGTGAATCATTGTAAGGAAGAAGGCTTTTATTTATAGGCATGCAAGAGGAGTTTTAGATAAACACTAACTTTATAAGCAGTGGTGGACCCGGGATTTTAGCTTAGGGTGGGAGAAAAACATACCATAATTAAAAAAATAAAACTAAAAAAAATAATCGCATGTAATAGAACCTACTTATTATCGAAAATACCATATATAAACATCACACATTAAACATCAAATTATATAAAATTGTTTACAACAATACTCTTTGTGTCTTCATATTCTTGAAAACATCGAATGATATCTTCATTGTCAATGCTTACCACTATTTTCCTTTCAATGTATGCCACCAAACAATCATTCATGTCATCTCCCATTTGATTGTGCAACGAAGTTTTGATAATTTTCATTGCAGAAAAGACACACAAGCAAATATACCAATGGATATGCATGATGCTTCTTCAATTGAACCAACTTTCTAACAAGCTCACCAACTCCCATTACTCCAAAAAATTGGTCATCGAATCACACATTGACAATATAGTTATTAAGTTGACGCTCGAGTATCATTAACACTTGTGGAGGAAAGTCGGAGGGGATAAAACTCTAGCAAATTGAATCCATTTTCTCTTGTCATATGCGGAGAATGAATCGTTTGGATCAAGACATGACATACACAACCACAATTCCGTATTCACCTTATTGAAAGGATTGTTTAGCTCCCTAAGTTACAAATCTATTACTGCGTAAAACACTTCCAACACGATAATGATGAAGATATGTGTCTTCTTCTGGATTGCGATGAGATATTTCTATAACCACAAACAAGTTTTCCATATTCGACACGGGTATCTCATATTTGACACAAAATAAAGAATCCTCCTCCAACAATGACTCCCACCCGTCATCTCTCGTTTGTTGCAATTTTTTTTTCGTTATTCTCACAGTAGTCATGGCATTCACAATGTTTTGGTCTTTTCTTTGTAATGCTTGTAATAAATCATTCGCAATACCCAATACATTTTTCATTAAATGTAAGTGAAATACAAATTCAAAGCATTGCATAAGTACCATTAGGTTCATTGCGTGACCTCTATATTTTCGATTTTTTGTATCATCTTCAATAATCAAGAGAACATCCTTTACTGATGAGAACAAGCAAAATCAAACTCACAAGTGTACCATAATGAGATCCCCAATGCATTTCGCCTGTCTGTTTCAATGCCAATTCTTGATTCAAACCATGCCTGGTCAAAATATCACCATCGCATATTCCTATTATAACATTTTCAAATTGTTTCTCACAAAGAATGTCTCGACGCTTGCACGAGGCTCCATCAATATTTGTGAGAAGTGTTACAATATTAAAGGATGCAAAAATTTTAGGATGTTTTTCTGCAATAGCTACAAAAATTTATTAAAGTTGATAAGCAAAACAATGAACGTAATAAGCAGTTTCATTCTCCATTTAAATTAAACTTTTAAATTCATTGAATTCTCCTCTTATATTGCTAGTTCCATCGTAGCCTTGTCCACGCAAACTTGAAATACTTAATTCATGTGTGGATAAAAGTGCTTTAAGAGTTGCTTCAAGTGACAGAGCAGAAGTATCACTCGCATGTACAATTCCAAGAAAATGCTCCATTACATACCCTTTTTCATCCACAAAGCGTAAAACAACAATCATTTGCTCCTTCACCGATATGTCATGAGACTCATCTACAAAGATAGAGAAATAATCATCTCCAAGCTTGGTAAGGATAATATTTGTAGTCTCAACTGCGATGGTGTTAATGATATTCTTTGAATTTTGGGTGATGTCAACATGAGATTTTGGAGAACCTTCTTTAATACAACTTTGTTGATTTGCTCATTATGGTCGGCAATAAATTGTAAGAGCTCAAGAAAATTATCCTTATTTAGTGATTGCATCGGATTCATCGTGATCTCGAAATCCCATTGACACAAAAGAAACCTAATACGATCAATCGATGCAATCAAACGAACACGATAGTCCGCTTTTGTTTGACTAGATTGCTTAGCCAAAGCAAATTCAATGTGTTTCTTTTGCTTCGATAATTTTCACCATCCTTTACATATTTATAAATACATGTGTACTAGTAGGTTCTCCAACATGCTTATTAGAGTTCTCATTCTTTCTCCAATCTTATACCCTCGTATACAAAGGAATCACCACCACCTTGACCACCATTATTGGTTTTAAAAAGATAACAATACAAACAATATGTAACATCTTTGTCAATGCTATTGCAGAAAATGATGGCCGGAGGGAGGGAGGGAGGGAAAGATGGCCGGAGATTTGAGTAGAGATGGAAGAGAAGAGAGAGAGAGGGGAGGCAGAGTGGCTTCTTTGAAAGAGAAAGAAGAGAATATAGAATAGGTTTTTTAATTTGGGACAAAAGGATGCGTGTTTTAAGTTTTTTTTTTAACTTATGACATTTCCGCCCCTTGGTTTCTAAAATAGCAGAAACTCAATGCCTTTTATTCTAAAACATTACACATGGGCCCATTTTTTTTTTGCATATATCTTGGAAAAAAGTTTCAAAAACTCAGGCTGGGCAGCCGCTCACCCACCCTCGGGACCATGTAGATCCGCCCCTATAAGATTCTAAAAATAAACTAATATGCAAGAGATAAACATGCGGATAATATCTAAAATAAATAAAAAAAACTTTAACTAATAAACTTCCTCGCTTATCCTCTATCCCCAAACAGCTGGCCCCATCTCTCCCTCTAATCCCGCCACATCGATCTGTGTACTAATTAATTTAATAAAGAAGAAAGAAAATTTCTATGGGGTCTGTAAAGCCTGAGGTGACTGAAGCCTTAAGTAAGTGGGGTTAAGCCTCTAACAAAGACCTTGAGGTTTAAGATTTGAAGACTTCAACCTTGAGGCTATTTTCCCACACCTCGATTTGAGGTGAGCTCCTTGATGCGTAAGATGCGATCGATTTTAACACATTGATGGTACGTTGTTACCTATGTTAGAGAGGGTATTAGCTAGTTTAGGAGATTACCGTGTTAGGAAAGCATGGAAACGAGTTAGTTGTGGGATACTTCGATTTTGTGGCTGGCCGCAATCCGCATAATGGGATGGAGATTTGTTTTAGTATTGATTTACAAGTTATCCATCTTTCCAGTTAGAATAAGGATTTTTGCCTATTATGGGGGTAAGACCAACTGACGTCCGCCTCTCCCAGGCCTGCAGTTAAGCGGGACCCTGTACGACCTATTATGCATTATATCTACGTTAGGGAGATATTGGCTGACTACATAGGTTATACTAGGGCAGAAGGTCAGGAAGTTACAAAACCACTAGGCTGCATATGATTGTCCAGAAATCCATGTAGAAAACCAATGATTAAGAAATATATGAAAAGGGTTATTTGAGTTAACCCCCCACTCCCACCCCTTTTAGAGAGTAGCAATCCAAATAAATACTAGGCTTACATTATTCCCCTTCACGAATCCATTTAAGGAAGCCTTGAATTCCACACGTAACTCTGTAAACTTGTTAATGTTGACATTGTCCTCATTTTGCATTACTTCCGGGGTTACTGGTGGTATACACGTTTTTCCCGTGTATAATGTTTATCTTGTCATATATGTAGCGTATAGTAATATAAATCCAAACATGGAATATATGTTGGTGATATGTTTCACTTTGCACTCTCTTTTGGAAATGTTTTTATGATAAGTAGTCGAGATTTTAAAAAGTAGCCTTAAATTTTTTGATACTTGAAATGTGCACAGTAGCTATATTTTATGAGGAAACAAAATGTTTAAAGATTTTTTTCTCTATTGAAAAATCCTATAGACCCTCTAAAAGAATGTCATATATATTATCTGTAAGATGATTTTTTAATTTAATACGAAAATAATTAGACTACACATGTGTATGTCTGTTGTATGCAGTATGCATTTGTAAAAAACATTTAGAAACATTGATATAGCAGTGATTTGTATTGGTATATCTAAATAAATGTTCATTATTGTCTGTGTATATATATATATTTTATAAGAAATATGATTTTATTAGAAGCATAACTAGGTACAAGGAGGGGACAGTGCTGCCCCACTTCTTGAGAACATACAAAAAAAAATACAAACACTACACCTGACCAGACCTGCTTCTATCTAGGAAATACAATTTCAGACGAAACTAGTAGTTCACAGAAAGAAATTGAAAGCTTCGAAACCACCTGACTCCTAAATTGAAAGCAAAAACTATAAACTATAGACAGTTCCAAGGTAATGACAAGTTGGAAAAGGGATATTTGCAAAAAGGGCGGACGCCAGCCCGCTGATAACTTCATCTTTTCCCGTATAGGCTCTCTTTCTCTATCTAGTTTTAAAAAATCCTCAAATTCCCCTCGTTCTATATGATCCAAGAAGTAGTCATTGCTATGCAATTTTTTTTATTCCTTTTGTTGCCATGATTCACATATTACATAGTAATTAAATCTCCTGCTTGCCTTGGAAGCATCCCCTCAATACCGAACTCTTCGAACATTTTCCTCCAAACGAAGGAAGCAAACGGTAAATGATCCAGGTAGTCACTCATTAGTGATGCACCTATCCGGTGAAGGTTTCCAATTGGGTCTTCAGTTTGGATCAAGTCACTAGGCTTGACCTTTCGGTTGACCAAATAAACATTAATGGTGCAAACAAATCATTATGAGAAGATAATTAAAGTTTGACGTACAAGCAAAACCTTCCCTCTCCCAATTCAACTCCCTAATATCTCTCATCCTCGGATATGAACTAACACCCATTTTTCTTGAATTGTTAGTGAATCGGGAATTGTTTCGATTCTCTATTCTCATTCATGAATTGGCGATTCATTCCGATTTTAGTAACCCAACCGATTCTCATATCGGTTTGAATCTAAAATGATGGTAATCGAATCGAATCGTACGATTCGAATCGCGAATCGTACAATTTTAACAACTATGGCCTCAACTGGGTGGAGCAATGAAACAAATTGCACACAAAAAAGCACAAGGGAAGACTAAAGAGATATGCTTATTAGGAGAGATTCAATTAAGCGAAGGGAATTAAACAAAAAAGGGCTATTTTCTCCTCCAAGGATCCTACTAAAATCTAATCAAAGACCTATCCCTCACCATTAAGGCCACACTTGGAGAAAGGTATATACTCCCCTTGAATGAGAGCTCCTATAACTCCCTCTTTTAGGCATATGGGGATCCCACACATTATCTTACTTGCTGTAGATGCTCTTGATATTGGAGTGAGGGTTCTCTTTCTAAGGAGAAGCAACTTGACCATTTCCCATAAAGTGCTTTGTTCTTTATTAACAAGTTACTTATGATAACCGTTAATTATAGTTAGATAATAAATAGGAAGGTTACTCAACACCACTCGAATAAGTTTTATGGTCCACCCCTTGGATTGGAAACTCTTTTTCCATCCACAGTCTCTTCTTGACCTTGCTTATGACCGGATTTCAAAATTCTAGAGAAAGTGGGTTCCCAACACCTAGTGTGCTATCTACTAACCACTATTCCCCCACTTTGATTTCCGATAACACACTTTTATATCCAAGTTTATCTTCAAGCCCGACTTTCAAACGAATTTATTATTGTAATTAAATTCTCGATGTTGTTATCCTTTCCCTCTATGTAACATATAATGTTATACACAAATTGGAGATGTGACGCCTTAATCCCATCCCTACCTAACTTCCCGGAAGCCCTATCTATTAGCATACTGAGCACATTAACCACCAAAGTGGATCACATTGTCTTAATCCGCTAAAATCTGGCAATTTCCTCTTGGTATGTCATTGACAAAGATAGAGAAGTTCACCAATGTTACGCACCCTTTAATCCATCTCCTGGACCAATCGGGGAGCCGTTTTCTCTCAAGGACAAATCAAGTCCAAATGATCGTATGCCTTACCAAAGTCGGTTTTGAACACCCCTCCTTCGTTTTTTTTAATACTATAAGCCCCAACACTTTTGTTATCAAGTCCAAATCAATCATTAGTGTCTTTTGTTGCAGGAAAAAAAAACTGGTTCTCTGAAATAATCTCACCTAGTACAAGTCTTAATCTAATTGAAAGCACTTTTGCCAATATTTTATAGAGACTAACGACCAAATTAATTGGATTAAAATCTATGATTCTCAATGAGTTGCTCTTCTTAGGTATCAAGCATTAATACTTTGCATTTACACAAACATTGGCTACACCATTCTCAAAAGTTTCGCAGAAGAGCTTTAAGATATCTCCTCTCACCACTTCCCAATATTACTCGATCCATTCTATACCTTCCACATTAAATCTCACTTGATCATTCTTTTTGAATAGGTCTTAAAAAGATTTGGTCACTTCCTTCTTTATCTCATTGTCCTCCACTATCCTCCACCCCCCCTCTGCAACTTATACATGGCTTTGGAAGCTTTTTTGTTACTGGCAATTTTATGAGACAACTTGGAGTTTGACTTTTACCTTTTGTCTCATTACAGATTTTATCCTCAAATTCTTCTTAACGAAGACTTTCCCCTCCTCGCCTTTTTTTAGCATCTTGCAAAGATCTCCTCTCCTCCAATACATTAATCTCACAAATTTTTTCCAATACCAATTGTTTTCCATTCTAAGATTTCCAAAGGCTCATATTCCAACTTCCCAACTTGTTTAGACTTTTTTCAACTTTCTCATACTTTAATCCTTTCCAGCAGAAGGCCCTGCTACCATCTCACCACTTCATGATTTTATCTTTGGTGCCCTTATACTGGAACCACATTTTCAAACCAAAAGGGTGTGGGCCCTCATCTCTTTGGATTCAAATCCAATACTATGGAGAAATGGTCCAAAATCAATCAATGTAATGCGTCGTTCATGTCATTAAGGAATGAATCTTCCCACTCCAGCATGCACATAAATCTGTCAGTTCTAGAGTTAACCCTCTAATAAGATAATCATTTCCTAGCTCAACATCTCTCAGGCCTGTTTCTCTTCTCTCATGCTCCTAGTTATCCTGGGGACTTCGATCTCTTTTCCATTGCTAATCTAACCTCATTAAAATTCTTAACCACACCATCTCGGACCAAATATATTATATAGCTCAGCTAATCCCTCCCAGACTCCTTTCTCCCTTTATTGCGGCAATAGGCCATATGCTCATGAGAACCACGAACTGGTTGTTGGATTTTAACTGACAATAAAACCCTAGCATTCTGCGGCTCCTGCCTTTGTCTTTGACATAATAATATCTTTTCTGTATTGAACTTGATTTTATTAAATTGTGGCTGGGTTGACAGAGTACTTAATTAATTGTAGCACAGGGCGAATGTTGTCATTTTCGGAGCATGTTACTATGTAAATACCTTTTCATGTATCTATTTTAGTTCTCTATCTTGGCAAAATGGGACTCTTGGCATCAACTTTTATTATGGAAATATTGTACCTCTTTAGACATAAACTTCTAGAAGGCGCAATTTCTTCCGCATATATCACAATTCCTCTTTATTTATTTAAAAAAAGGCAAAAGAAAACATATTTATACTTTTGGTTTTAGCATTTTGTTCATTCTCTAGGAGGGTATTGTACGTCAATACAATACATTCTCCCATTTTTTCCTTTTCTTTGTACGAGTGTAGACACATTCTACCTGTGAATTCATCGGAACATTAATTTTTTTTTCTGTTGACTAGTTGCATATTTTAATGAGAATCAGAGAGGTTTTTGTGATGAATTTGAATGCTAACTGAGATGCTAAACATATGAAATGATACTAAGATAAGTTAAGATGAAGACAAATGGTTAGAGTTTTTGTATCACATTTGCCGTTGTTTAGCATTTCTTTTCTAGAAATTTTTATCTTAATAGATCCGCTGATGAGTGAAGTCCTTTTCGTCTGTTTTCTCCAAATCAATGACTATAATTAGATTAATAAATTGGTGGTCCACCTAAATTATAGTTCGGAACTTCTCTCTTTAACTATATATGCTTTCATTTAACCAGGATTTGTTCACAACTTATTGTTCGACAAAATGAGGCAACGTAATATGCTGTACACTTGTCCAATGATTGATTTGGAAGTGGATCAACAAGGCCAAGCCCAAGCGCATCTCCATCCTGAGCCTTGCGTTCTCTACAGGAGCATTACAAGTTTCCCACAGCCTAATATTCACACCATATTACCAGCTCCAACGAGCAGAACTACTTTTGATGTCAATCATCTATCAGATCATCATGGTGCTTTATCCTATGGTATGAACCAGTATAATGGCATTCATCATCACCATCAACATCATCATCATATGGCTGGTAATCTCGAATATAATATGTACATGAATCCGTCATCCGGTAACAGAGTATTCCCTATCCCATCAAGTCATGGGCCCCCCCACGATCAGTTAACGTCTAATAATCGTGGAATTGTTGAAGCTTCTGTGAACAGTCACTTTATGGATGGTGTTGGAGGTGCATTTAAGATAAAGAATGCCGAGGGCAGTTCTGGGAATTTTCAGTTTTCGTATGCTTCAGCAGGCTCTAGTTCTTCAGTGGGCCCTATGAGTGCAAGGCCTCTTGAATCTGACGCTGCATGTTTTGCGCTCCCCGAGTATAGAGGGAACGATATTTCGTCGATAATGGAAATTGGCCCCCACAGAAATGTGAGGAACATAATTGGTGTTGATACGGTGTTGGCACAAAATCCTAACCATTTTGTTCAAGGAAACCATCTGGCTCAACCCTTTCAGATGGCTGGAACTCCTTGGTCAAACCAGCAATTTAGTAATGGTGGTGATGTCGGCACCTTGTCCTGGAATCATGCCCCCGCTTTACCCTATCTGCATGGTAATTTCTTCAGCTCTTATATTAGGAAATCATTTTAAAGCTGTAATCTCTTTTCTTTTTTCAATGAGCTAACATCTCAGTTTTGTTTCTTTCTTTCTTTCTTTCAAATGAGCTCGATTATTACATGATGGCAACTAAAACTTTACAATTGGAAGTTTCATCCTATTCGTCCCATGTAAAATTTCCTATTAAAAGGGTTGGTTCCTGTATTCTCACTTTGAAGTTTGGGTCAAGTCTCACTTTGGTCCCGATGTTTCAATTTTTACAGATGAAATCAAGTGTTGTAATAGTTGCAATGTTATTTAACTTGAACGGCATGTTAAGATGGCCCTTCAAATGCAGGCCCTGTAAATTGGACAATGTGAGGACATGCTGCCCTGTCATTTTTAACGGTCTGTTTCAAAGTGGGTGGCATGCAACATTTGTATAATTTGTAGACCCAAACTTCGGGTGACACAAATGTGATTAACCCTATAAGAAAAATGGGTCAACTTCCCCAACTCAATCTAGTGTGTACCACTCTAATTGATAGCATTGTCAATACTATGTTTGTTTCCGGAGGAAAAGGCTATTCATATCCATTATTGATTACCCCAAGGGGTTGGCCCTAGTGTTTGGCCTGGGATAAGCTGTAAACAGACATATTGGGTTGTCAATGTTCAAAACTTGACAGGTAGAGTTGGTGTGCCCTAGTTCCGACACGGAAGACATGCCTTTTCACCTTGTGCACTAATTGAACATCTCTCTCTCTCTTATGATTTCAGGGAGCATCAACGCAGGTTCTATGGAGTCCACAAATATGTGTATGCCAGGATATCAAGTCACAGCTAACAATAGAAGTTCTACAACTTTTCTGCATCCTCCTCCCATACCTCAAGGGCACCCCAATCTTCATCATATACCACCACCCATACAAGGGGCAAGAGGTCACAATGTCGACTTCCATACTCAAGCAGCAACATCTTCACGTAGGCTTTCAACAAATAGCTCCTCACACACCAGTATGGGTCCTTTTCAAGATGGTTTGGAGTTAGGGCCTAGATTTGTGGGACCTGCTCCACCAGCCGGCCTTAGAATATACCGTCCTCACCGAAGGGACACGATGCTTGATGCAACTCCAAGGCAGCGCAGTCTTCCTCACTTGAGAGTTCTTCCAGAAGATGTAATGTTTATCCATGTTTCTCTTTCGTTTCTGAAGTTTCACCATTGTTCAAAATATTGGTCTCGGCCCCCGTATCGGTCGTCAGGATTTCAACTTGGTCTTGGTATTGGGCGATATGCAACTATACGCTATTTAAAGGGCATTAAAAATTTCGAAAAAATATGGATTTAAAAAAAAAAATTAGATAGGACCAATTAGATAAGTTCAAAATCATCATATAATATGCAAAGCATTGTATAATGGATTTTAATGGCGCGTGTTAGACTTCTCGGCTTCGACTTTTCATAATAAATCAATAGTAAGTTACCAAAATGATCTAATGACACAAAAACATTCACATTGTTGTCATTATTTTCGTCTCCCTATCTAGTTCCCATATCGATCATGGCAAGGATGTTGATATCGGTAATTTCCTAACCATACTTCAACTCAACCCATAGTTTGGAAAATGTGGTTGACGATCTCCTTGCTAACCAACATTATGATAGTATTAAAAATCTACAAATGAGTTTGCTATTTTTTGTGCAAAAACAGTAAACTTTTTTTTACAAATCACTTTACTATCAATTGTACAAAACCACTTTGCCTTTTCTTTTTTGTACAAAATTAATCACTTTAAAAAAAAAAATTATTTGTACAAAATCGGCAAGACCAAACACAAACAAATTCCCTGATTTACTTGTTCTTTGCGAAGACCAAACACAAACAAACACAAACAAATGCCCCGATTAAGCTAAAAAACCAAACACCAAATATAAACCTGATGTGCGAGGAGGACCTAACCAGAGGAGATCGCCGGCGACTTGGATCAGAAGCTCAGGCCGCTTCAGAAAGCACTGGCGACCTAGGTTTCTAAGGAAAAATGAGGTTTTGTGGTATGAAAACCCAACTACAATTTTATTTAAAGGTCAACTGAGCCCTAAATCTAACCCGTGATTACCCAGAAATTCTCAATCAACTACAATCAGCTGCGATATTTCAAAAAATTCATCTCTATCGGTGATATCTCGCCGATTCAACGTGGTCTTGCCCATATCTCGGCCTATCTCGCCGATATGTAACAATTTCTTATAACTTTTCATTCGCCTCTCTGAATCGGATCTTTGGCCTATGAGACCGACCGAGTCAACTTGGCCGGGGTTTTGAACCATGAGTTTCAATGTTTTGTGTGGGATCAAGCATATGGTATGCTAGGGTTTATTGGTCTTTCATGTTTGTTCTGTACCTAAAATTTGGCCTTCACTTGGTTGACACATGTAGGGAGTTGCCATACTAGAGATTTCAGGCTATCATGAAGTAAGAGATTCCATTGATAATCACAGAGATATGCGCCTGGATATAGACAACATGTCTTACGAGGTAAGTTGAGGAAGTTCTGCCACATATTATCATAATTATTATTATTATTATTATTATTATTATTATTATTATTATTATTATTATTATTATTATTATTATTATTATTATTATCATGTCAGCATAATTTCTTACAAACTTTAAATTTCTATGCCAGGAGCTTCTTGCACTGGGAGAACAGATTGGCAGTGTAGGCACTGGCTTGTCGGAGGAATTCATTATAAGTCAATTAAAAAAGAGAACTTTTGTTTCATCCACATCTGATTTGAAGGAGACAGAATTTATGGATCAAGAACCTAATTTCTGTGTCGTATGTCAGGTATTAATAGAAAAACTAATTATATATATACTGAATGTATTTTTGTTATGTGGGTGTCCATTATCTATCAACAATCATTTTTTGTTTGTTCGCAGAACCAATGTTATTATTTTTTTTTTGGCATTTGGCAAGTAACAGTTGTCGATGAATCATTGTTGTCTTCCTCTTCATCTTTTGCATGTGATTTTCGCTCAAATGCATCCTTTTGACGCTTACCGAGAGGTGTCAATTATTTCCGAACTTCCAAATTTTCTGATTTTCGATCCGAATTTTTCTAATTTTGGCACCATTTTAATTTTTGCGATCCGAATTTTTTTCCGATTTCCGACTTTTCCGATATAAATCGGAATGAAATTGGAAATCAAATATAAATTTCCGACTTTCCGATTTTTCATTCCGAAAATTTCGATATCACGCCGATCCGATTTATCCAAAATATTTTCCGAAATAATAATATTTTTATTCATTTTAATAATACTGATCACATTTCCTAATAATCTCACCCTTCATTTAAAACAATCTCACCCTTCATTTAAAACAATCTCACCCATTCATCATTTAAAATAATCTGAACCCTTAATTTTTACCTATATAAAGGTTATTTTGCCCCCTTCTTTTCTCATTTCTAAAAAAATTAGAAAGAATTCCTGAATCCTTTCATTTCTAATTCCTCTCACTCAACCAGGTATGGTCTTATTCCTCTCCGATCTATTAAACACAGTTTTGTAGCTCTATTTGTTAAACATATTTGAGCCTTCAATTGACTTAACTTGCCATCAATGATTTCATCCATCTTTTCTCATTGAAACACCGTATAGTCATCGTATATTGCCTGCATCTTGCTGTATCTGTATAACTCTGTAAATAATTGCAATTTATGATTCGGATGCTCATGGAATCGTTGGGAAAATAACTTTAAGTGTTTTCCTTGTATGCTTACTAACATTGGTGTTATTCTTTGCTTATTTTTTCTCATAGTAATGTGCACTGCTCACTTGGTCTTGCTAGGTTCAACTTTTAAGCTTAGCATCAATACTCAATATTGCTTGAAATTGACATTTGTATGGAAATAAGACTACCTCCCCCCCCCCAAAAAAAAAAAAGTGGAATAAAGAAGATAAAATTGATAATTTTGTATTTTCGATATTATCCGAAAAAGTTAAAACTAGTATCTCCGATTTTTCCTAATTTTTTCCGAATAAAAAAAATCCAAAAATTCCGAAGTCGCCGACATGAAAAAGAAATTGATTTTCCGAAATTTATTTTTCCGATTTTGGAAAGGATTTTAAAATTCCGAAAATTTTGGAAAATTTTCCGAACACCCCTATTCCGATCCGATCCGTCCGAAACACACCCCTTACGTCATTTGCAGCAATGTTTAAAAAAGCGTGGAAAAAATAAGGCTTTTGGGAGGAAAAATTCCTCAAGGCTCACTTGGTTCAGCATAATACAGAATAACATATGCCTTTTTATGCTTTTTGCGCCTTTTTACGTTTTTTGCGCCTCCTCAACGCTTTTTGTGCTCCGCCCACCTCCTTGACAGAACAATTAAAAACTACATAATTCTAACTAAAACCTTTGACTAATCTCTCATTTTGCTCTGTATGCAACATCAAGTCCCCAAATAATAAGAAAAAGTCTGTTGAGTTGAGTATAAAACCGTCAAGTATTGTTTTTTAAATTTGTGATGTATCTTATTGATATTGTTGAAAAGAGAACATAAAGCCTCACATTGGGCACCCCACCAATAGTAGCCAATTGATTTTTGGTTGAATGCTCCAATATTTCACATATATATTCTAGTTTTCAATTCATTCTTTGATATAAATCATTATAGCCTTATTATGCTTTTCATATGAATCTATTGTGATCTTTATGAAATGATATTCTTTCTTTCCACCTTATTGATTTAACGATATGTTATAAATCTGTTGGCTTGACTATCTACTGTTGTAAAATTAAATTTATTTATTTTTTAAATACTAAGTATTGTGAATTTATGTTAGCATAGTCTCTTTTCAATGATATTGAATTTCTTTTAAAAAGTAATTATGAAGGTTATTTACTAAATTTTATTTACACAAATTTTTCCTATCATTAATACATTTTTTTTAAAAGACATATGCACAAAAGGCTTACGCCTCACTTTCTTGCACGAAAATGCTTGCCCTATGCTTTCACCTTCCTAAAATTTACACCATAGTCCGATTTTAGGATCCAACTTTAGTCCTGGGTGATTTTGATTTAAACCAGTCGTTATTAATGCTTAATTATACTTGCCTCCCCTAATTAACCAATCATTTGACCCCCCTTAATCTATTTATTTGTTCTTTTTTTTAAACTCCATCTAACATCTGCTAAAAAAATCTGATACTATAGTTTGAAATCCAAATTGCCCTAAAAGCAATACCAAAGTCTCTTCCCTCTCAACTTACGCTTCTTCTCTCCGTCGCCATAGCCACCACCACCATCTCAGTGCCTGCGAACCTGCCCTGTACCATCACCACTCCTCTAAACCCGCCATCACAATCACTTCTACTCCTTAATTGGTGATCTGTTGTATAATCCAGAGGTTGTGTATATAAGTATATATTTATGTGTATTAGTAAAATCCAATAGTGCTGATGAAATTAATATTTTTGGCCCTTCTTACTTGAAATTCTCAACAAGTATGTTCGTCTTGTGGCATATACAATGAATGATGCATGGTTTTTCTGTGTTTATTTGTGTTGGCTACCGTGTCATTTTATATTATCATTTCCCTTTCAGATAGCCTTGGGGTGACTTTAAAGTTGGCTCCCATCTTTCACTATTTAAACAACTTGAAGCATATATACTGTTTGTGTCTGTGTCTGTGTCTGTGTCTGTGTCTGGTAGTTGTTTTAATTAACTTAATTTGTTATGGTTACTCCATGGCAAGATCTTTGGATAATCGTTTGGCTTTTATGTCAATATGTCAATTAGTCACGAACACCTTTCGAGATTCATATTGTACTATCCCGTGGCTTTGTAATTGCAAGAACTTTTAAATTATTGCAAATTTTTGAAAAACTCCCTTATTTTTATTATTTAGTCCTAATTACTTTCTTGAAAAATTGTGCTGTGGTCCCTCAATGTTTATAAATTACAAATGATGGTAGGTGTGATGTATGTATGAACACACTATGACAACTAAGTGCAGGGGTGACAAGTAAACCCGATTTAGTTAGGGGGTTTAGTGTAATTTATATTTGAATGCAAGGTTCTAAAAGCGTGAGGCGTGAGGCGTGGTCAAGGCGTAGAGGTCAAGCTTGAGGCTTGGTCGCCTAGGCGTAAATAAGCGTTTTTCCTTTCTTTATTATTGTAATTATTCTAAGGCTAGTAAATAATAAAATAATACATACCAAGGTTCTAAAAAATGCGGGGCGTGACCGAGGCGTCGAGGCCAAGCCTTAAGCCTTAGAAGCCTAGGCGGGCCTTAGGCGTAAAAAGGCGTTTAGGTCTTGTTTAATATATTTTAATATTTTTAACTATAACAAGGCTATTAAAATTACCAAAATGGTACATACGTCAAAATATGCATGAATATATGCAAACTAAAATACTATTTTTTTAAATACTAATAAAAAAACAAAAGAAAAAAGAAAAAACGTGCGTTTTTTTTTACGAGAGGCAGAGAGGTTTGGGATACCATTTGTCTTTTGATTGTTTTGAATGAGATATTTGTCCGGTTTATAAAAAAATGCCTTTAAAAGGCGATATAGTTTCACTAAAGCGTTTTTGTTTTTAAAAAAAGTGCGCCTTAAGCCTTTTACCAAGAATAAGGCGTAAAAGACTTAAGGCGGGGCGTTTCTTCCAAGCCTAGGCGAGCTTTTTAGAACACTGATACATACCTTGAATTTTGAAAATGTATACGTATGTTTGGTAGCCATCTTTATCATATGCATGCTCCATAATTAATATACAAAATGTATTTCTCAACATTTAATAAGCAATATACAAAATGTATTTTTCATCATGCAATAATCAATATCATTCAATAATCGATAATCAATAATAAAAAAAAATGATTTTATATGAGAAATGTGTTTTTCACCTTTCAAATGAAACAAATATATTTTTGGTCGGAAGTCGGTCAACAATGTTAGGCTTTTTTTTTGGACGAGAGGCAAATAGATTTGGAATACTGTTTGTCTTTTGATTGTTTTGGATGAGATATTGATTCGGTTTGTAAAAAAAATCTTTAAATGGCGATATTGTTTCACTAAAGCGTATTTTTTTCAAAAAAAGTGCGCTTTAAGCCTTTTACCAAGATTAAGGCGTAGGCGGGGCGTTTCTCCCAAGGCGCGCTCGCCTAGGCGCGCCTTTTAGAACACTGTTTGAAAGTGAGGTGATGGGGGTTCTAATAATGTATCGGACATGCCATATTCATGGACATGAGTAATGTCATAAGATCTGATATCACTATTTATAAGGTAAATATTATTTTTGGTAGAGTACTAGAGAAATTAAAAATATTATTTGAAAATTTGAAGTTACGGGGAATGTTGTAGGTGGGCATTTGGTAATCCTGAATGACAATTGGATGTGCTTTATGGGTGATGCGAGGGACGTGTGGTGGGCGCGACAAACCGAGCGTAATGGAACATATTTTTCATTGGCTCTACGTGCGTTGTCCTTGCGACAAACGGAGCGTGCGGTAGCCTTGTTCACTGATCCATTGGAGACACATACACTGGAACAAAATTACAAATGTGCCATCGACACGGGTTACACGCAAGGTTCCAAAAGGCGCGAGGCGTGAAGGTCAAGCCTTAGGAGCGTAGGCATAAAAAAGTGTTTTTCCTTTTTTAATATATTAAGGCTAGTAAAATAATAAAATGACACAAAAAAGAGAGACCATTATTGAAACAGCAGTAATATAACAAAAAAAATTATACAATATCCGCAGCAGTATTGAAATAAAAAAAATTATAACATCAAAAAACTAAAAGCAACAGTAAGTGGAATAGGGGAAAAAACACATTTTGGAGTTACTTGGAGTTGAAAATAGGAAACCTAAGAAAACTATGAAGGTTGGAGTCGGAATCAGTTCGTGATTAGCCAAAAAAAAAAACTATAAAATGACTAGAAATAAAACTATAAAACATAAAAAAATGAGAAGAGATAGATATACCAGAAAAAACTCTAGTTAGTTTATTTTTGGGGTGGTGGGTGGGGTGGGCACAATTGGTATGTTTTTGAAAAAGGTAAAAAAATAAACCCTTCAAAATCACGTCGTTTCACTAAACTTAAAAAAAGGCACGCCTTAATGCGCCTAGGCACGCGTGGACCGTTGACCATGCTTTACACGCATGTTGACCACCTTTTACCACGCATAAGGCGTAGGCGGGGCATTTCTCCCATGCCTCACGCCTAGGCTTGCCTTGGCACAACCTAGGTCCGCGTTTTAGAACACTGGTTATACGTAGTGTGTGTGTGTGTGTGTATATATATATATACATATATATATATATATAGAGAGAGAGAGAGAGAGAGAGTCAAATTTAAAACGGAACAAAAAAGGACCATTTGTTTAGGGATAACAAGCATTTAGTCCCATATGTGAAGATTCAGTTGCATCCGTTACCATATATTTTTAATTTTGGTTGTTGGTCCTCTCGAGTGTTGGTTATACATTTCATAGGACATATGTCATTATTTTCACATGTCATGGTAAATTCTTTTTCAGCAGTTATAGGACCAATGTCAAGAAAAAAACATGGGATAGGAGCCTAGAAAAACTAATTGAATGGGACTATGCCCAAATAATTTATTTTTAAAATACTAAAAAAATGAATTTTGCAACCGAACTTGGTGGAGTCTAATAGACACTCCTTGACTTACGTGACCTACAGATGATGCTCTACATTCTGAAATCCTCAATCATATATACTGACATGCTATTCTATTAGAATGGAAATTAAATATTGACTCATCTTCGTTATCATATCATCCCATTAACCATGGATGTAAACAAGTATATTAACAACATAGTTGGTTTGCATTTTCTGAGAACCCATATGTAGGTTGGATATTTTATTCAACAATTAGAATTATTGGCGTGTATAATTTAAAGAGAAACGTAAGCAAGGTGCTTGGGCATTATTTCGTGAGATATTGTGACGTAAACGGTGTCAATGGCATTCAACTCAAACAGAAGAGATAAATCTTGAAATATATATTAATTGAATGCTTTATCCCAAAAGGGGAGTACAATATTCATAGGGATAGGGGGGGGGGAAGAGTCTAGAAGAGCCTATTTCTTGCTATTTAAGGAATGATAGCTCCCATGTGATGTCATGGGCGACATCTCTTATGGTCCCCACCATGTCATCACATGGTCTAGATCATTCTATATTACATAGTACCTAAAATGACTTTTACTACCCTTACTAATTGCTAATAAAGACATCAAATGGAAAATGACATGATAGGATAGCAAATAAAGAAAAAAGACAAAAATACCCTCCTTGATTCACATCACATTGTTGTCATCGTAAATTTAATTTCTTGTTTACTATATTAGTGGTTGTATTTGAGTATTTGATGTGATTGCAACTATAATAAAAGAAATAGTAAAGTCACTATTCGTTTGGTATGATTATTTGGGCTTAAAATTTGGGTGGATAAGGTTCCATAATCTTCAATGGTAGGGAAACTTTATCAACTGCCATCATTGCCCTATTTGTTTTGTATCCATGTGTTATTATTTGACTTAGTTATAGATTCCATACTAGTATGATATTTGAGTTGTTTATATAATTTGATCTTAATATTCGAGTTTGAAAATTGCCTATGGAGGGCAGATTGTAAAATGTCGATTTTTTAATTAATTAAAAGCAAGTGGTGCAAGTTATGTATTGAAATGGTGATAATTCAATAAAGTGAATTTTTATAGAAGTTTGCGGTTTCCCTATTTGTTTGTATGCATGTGTTATTATTTGACTCAATTATAGTTTCGTTACTAGTATGATATTTGAGTTGTTTATATAATTTGACCTTAATTTTCGAGGTTGCCAATTGTCTATGGAGGGTAGATTGTAAAACGTCAATTTTTTTATTAATTAAAAAGCAATTGGTCTAAAATAAACTAATGACTAAACGTGAATACTTATTCTGATCCTGTGATCCAAATCTGTTACAATATATGGCCATATTTCTTACCAAATTTGGTGGACATGATCTTGATGGTGAGGAGATCTCCACCAAAATTCATCAAAACCTTCAAACTGTTTAGTCGGTGAAATGCAAAATAAATATACATGTCGCATTCTCAACCATTAAAATTTTTTATTTGCAATTTCACCTAGTCAATAGTTGAATTGTTTGATGAAATTTGGTCAAAATTATTTAACCATTTACCAATCCAAGAGGGGACGAGAGGGGGGGGGGGGGTCTGTAAATTTGTCAACTCCATATATATATATATATATGCTTTATATATATAGCTATATATATAACATCGATTTGGAGTCACCTATATCAATGGACTCAACTCACGGAGGGATTTCAGTTAGCATACTCAATTTCTCTTCCTCTATATAGTTCATTTTGGGAGCAGCCGCTGTAGATCCGATGGTGGTGGTCATGTGTGGCGGCGGTGGAGAGAGTTTGTGTATAATTTTTGTAGAAATGGAACTATATTGGGTTAAATTTCGCCGCCTAGGGCAAGTACATGAGGGGGTAAGTTTAAATTTGGATTAAAGCATTTCTTTAGACGGAATACTGATGGTGTCAAAAAATAGGGGCTCATGTGAAAAGGTTAAGGAATTAGGGGTATGTTCAATTTAGCATTAGTAATTGGGGTGCAAGTAGCAGTGTCAGTTGGATGGGTCGGTCTGAATGTGGGCGGGCCAAATCTGGGTTGGGCTAGATTTGGGTGGGCCAAATATGGGCTAGGTTGGGGTCGGGCAACCCATTTTTGTGCCTTTTTTTTCCTGAAAAACATATCTTCAAATCTCGAAATAGGATACCACCAACAACTTGAGACTTGAGAGATGATTTTTTTTAATGTCAGAAAACAAAGCAAATAAATAGTTTGAGAGTTGCAGCCTTATATCTAGTATTTGGTTCATCTCTCGTAGCAGCGTTTTCAATGGTTTAATCTAATCTCCACTGATGTTTGATCCAATATAAAGAGAGAGAAAGAGAAGATGAGAGAGAAAAGAAAGAGAAGATGAGAGAGAAAAGAAAGAGAAGATGAGAGAGAGTGAGAAACCCACCCGAAACAAAATCTAGAGAGAGACGGAGGAGATCTGAAAAGGAAATAGAAGAAGAGCATAATAAAATAAAAATATGCTTTGAACCAATTTTGGTGGGCATAACTTATGGGTGAAGTTGTTGCCTAAATTGAACCCGTTTATTTTTTCTCTTCAGCCCATATTTGGTCCGTAACTAATAAAAATGGGCCCCATACTTTATTTTGTGGGCTGATATGGGTGGTTTGGCTATTTCTGGGCCAGCTTTGCCAGTGCTAGGTGCAAGTCAGCATCACCTTTAGTGTTTTTGCATGTCAAATCGTGAAAATGCTCCATCGGTCTCAAATTAAGAATTCGATATTTGAAACTTTTCAAGAGAATAAAGAATTTTCAAAATTTGACTCTTGATTTGATTATCCGTTTGAGACGAGAGGGAGTAAGAAGAGTTAAACATCTTTCTTTATCCTTGGCCTCTATTTAATAATATTGCTATTAGTTGTCATTATTGTTAATATCTCTCATGCTCGTTTTCCCAATTTTTAGATCCATGGAGTGAAGCTACTACCTAATCTGTATGGCATTTGATATTATTGTGTTTTGGGATGTTACAGGCTGACTATAAGGATGAAGAGAAGATAGGAATTCTCAAGTGTGGGCACGAGTACCATATAGATTGCATCAAGAAATGGCTGCTTGTTAAGAACACCTGCCCCATTTGCAAATCCTCAGCCTTGTCCACACAAACAAACGACTCGTGAGAGAAAAGGGATGAAAAATGGAAGATCAGTCTTAAAAACTCACTTTTTGGTCTTCTTCTAATTATTTAAATATTTTGAGAGTGTTTTTCCTCCCTTTTTTGTATCTATATATATATACATTTGCAGGGATGTGACTAACAGTCAACAACTGTCCAAAACATTTTATTCGTTGGCTTCTTGTCTGTCTCTGGAAGTTGTACAGACTTTCTCACTTTGTTCAATCTTTCATCACTGTATTAACTTTTTTATTTTGTTAATATGGATTGGTACATAAGTTGAATGTTAATATCACTTTTTACAGCCTCAAAATTTTTATGATTCTTTCTATTGTAATTTTTATTCTGGTGTCTCATGATATTTTATGAAGAACCAGTTTCTCTCGATGATAATATTAGGGTTTATATACCAATTTCTTCACATCAATATTAACTTCTGTGATCCCATAGCATAACGTACCCCCATTCATCTATTTGACAGCATATACCAGTGATTCATAGTCTTTACTGTACCTCCGCCCCAGATTAATAATCGCCATTTGAAAATGACGGGTTTTAAGGCATTTACTGTAATGAAATTTGGTTCATTGATCATGTCTAAAAAATGAAAGCATGACTATTGATCTGGGATGGAAGAAGTATAAGAGTCCACTGTTTCTAGTTGGGTTGTCTAAAATTAAGAGATTATTTTTCTTTTTTGAAAATAATCAACTAAACAAATTCAGAGGGTATACAAGTGTTCCTCTTGACTATTGATTGATTGTATCCTTCATCTCTACAAAAAAATAAAAATAAATATACAAGTGTTCATTTTGACTATTGATTGATTGTATTCTCCATCTATACCAAAAAAAAATAAAATTGAATAGACACTTTTAATTTACGAAGGAAGTATACGTTAATGGTGAATTATGTGTATTCACGGTGAATTATTGTCTATAGCACTATCCATGCGTAGGCATGGATTGGTAGGCATGTTTATGGGTGCAGCGTGCTTACTGCCTACTGTCCAAGTTATGACATTATTTGTCTCTCGTAATTCATGAATGAGACTAATTTCATGCCTGTGTAAATTACCTACCGCAATTTCATGCATATGGTAAATTATCTGAATCTAAATTACCAATCGAATCTATTCTAAATTAGTTGTCCAGGGCATGCCATGTATTTATGAGTTATCAAAGTCGTCCTTGGGAATGAATTATATGCCATTAACGATTTGGTATTATGGTGATAAATCTCCCTGACTCTTACTGGTAAAGTCCATCATTTTCTCCATTTATTGGAATTTACCTTATTTATGGGTTATGAAGCTACACTAAATAGATACGTAGCTACTAATTACTTGTATGCTAGAACGCAAACTATTTTTTTTATTTATTTTTGATATAGTCAATGAGTCGTATAACAATATATATACGTTTTTATTGTAAAGAGACATTTTAGAAAAAAAAAACTATATAGTTACATTGCAATATAAGTTCCAAAAGAAAATGAGTTTTTCCATAATTTTGATAGAGTTAATTATACTTTGACCTTAACAACTTTACTCCCATCTTCACTTTATCACTTATACTTTCATTTTTTTTAAACTAAACCCCTTGAACTTTTAAATCCTAACGGTGTTAAGTTTTGGACGGAAAATTAGTCATGTGAGTGACACATAAAAATACCCTTATGTGCCATGTACATAATAAAGTTTTCGTCCAATACTTAACATTGTTAGAGTTTTGGAGTAATTCCATTAGTTTTAAAAAGTTTGGAAGGCTTAGTAAAAAAATTTAAAGTGAGGGTGGTGAAGTGAAATGGGGCAAAGTTGGAGGTGTCAAAGTGTAATTAACCCATTTTTATATAGCGAAACATTTTTATTGTGGACTTATCAATAAATTTGTATCGGGCATATTCTTATTGTCGATAGGGATTTAGTAACTAATCTTCCCTAGTATTCGCTATAATTTTTGTGGTTTTGTTCTAGCATACAAGTAATTGGTAGATAAAATTTTCATGGAGTTCAATTTTCATAACCCATTTTAGTCACGATCCTCTCATTTTAATGGTTAAATTATTAATAATCGAGGATTCTTTATTAAAAGCGTTATATCAACCCACTTTATAGTATTTAAAAGTTCGTTTTCAAGTATGTAGTTACTCATTATATTTGTAAGTGAGAATATACTTCTAAAAGTTTACATGTTGTTTTTAATCATAAAAGAGCACAACTCTTCCTCTCTAGTTATATTATATTGATATCTTTAAAAGTAATACGTGGTGCAGAAAATTAGGGCACATGGAGATTATGGGAGGGGCGAAATTTCTCATTAACTAGTGTGTTATTTGGCGGGGTGGGGGGTTTGTGTCGCCCATATTTATAGTGCATGGCAACCCCCCAATAATCCTATTGTAGACGCCCCATCCTAGTACCCCCCCCTAAATACCTTCTCAAGCCCCTTACATTCCTCCTCCCTCCGTAAACCCTAGGCCATACTCCGAGTACTGATCTAAAAGTCATTGGACGCTTTCGGCCCCCATTTGACTCCGATCAACTTTCCAACCTGAGAAAAACTCAATGAAACCTCGTAGGGCTTTGAATTCCCTTTCCAACGATCCATGCCGTGAGTGAATCGGTCTCACGGTCTGCATGAACGATCATTTTTACTTCGAGAACTGATCTAGAGGCCACCAGACTCTTTCGGGCCCCATTTGACTCCAGTCAACTCTCCAAACCTGAGTGAAGCTCATGAAACATCGTAGGGCTTCGAATCTCCTTTCCAACGGTCCATACCATGCGCGAATCGACCTCATGGTTCGCATGAACGATCATTTTTACTGGTCAATGGGCCCCGTTTGATCTTGGTCAACTATCCAAATCGAGCAAAGCTCAATAAAATCTCAATGGGAATTGAATTCCCTTTCTAACGAACCGTTCTGTGAGCGAATCGGCCTCACGATTTGCATGAACATCTCATTTTACTCCGAAAACCCCCCATCCAGAGACCATCAGATGCTTTTGGTCCCCATTTGACTTCGTCAACTCTAGAATCCGAGAGTGTCTCAATGGATTCTTGAAGGGCTCTAAATTTCCTTTCCAACGATCTTAGCCGTGCGCCATTTGAACTTACGGTTTGCATTTTATGCCCATTTTTTCGAAAAAGTCCGTTATGTACTGCCTATAGGCACCCCTGCCTATTGGTAGGGTGTACTTTCCTTGCCAGCAAGGCAGGGGCTGTGCTGATAGGAAGGCCAGGGGCTATGCCGATCGGCACCACTATTCCTAAAAAGCACTATTGAAGGAGCCCATGACTCACTCCTGAAGGAGATCCTTTTCAGCAATCAGCAAACATTCTCTCAAAATCAGAGGGTCGTCATTACTAAAAACACTTTTTTCTAACATTCTCCCACCTCACTTTACTACCACATTTGGTCACTTGTCTGATCCTATTAAACCACCCTTATACCACTACAAAATTCAACCTACATAGCATCCAAATCCAGTAGCAAAAGTCTCTTAGAAGGTATATTCCAAATTCTTTTCTAGTTTCCTCATTTTGTATTATTTACCCACTTTATTCCCATTTTATGATATCTTTACTCTTATTTTATTATTTCACATCAAGTAATATCCATTTTTATTATTAGTATCCACACAACTCATGAAAATCCAAAAAGATAAAAAAAAGGGTTTACTTGTAAATTTCAAAAGTAAGACTTCCTCATTTTCTTACACTTTCATACTTGAACACATTTTTCTTCAAAAACACTCAAAGAGGAGTCTTAAATTTGGGTTTATGGGTTGAACCCCACCCCTACGATATATTCGAACTACGTGGACATTGATGCCCATTAGGCTACGTAGGCGTCTCGGGCCAATCATGGGATTCAAGTCCTCTCTCTCCGTTTCATGCCTTTATACTATATTATATCTATTTTGTTAGTCTTGAACTCCTACATATTTGTGTATCGTCCGACATGCACATTCTTTTTTTCGGATTTGTGATTCGGCGAACACTCACATCATATGTTTATGTTATTTTCGGCTACACTCCTCTGGATGATTCTGTTTTGTCTTTCCCACGACGTGAGTCGGATGATTACCTTCTACCGTTATTTATATTACACACATGTACACACACCTCACGCTTTGGAGAAAGAGAGAAAATCAACATAGCTTATGAGCGATCGAAAGGGTGGATTGGGTGCCTTACACCTTTTCATTCCGTAACTTAGTCCCCAGACCTTCGATTCACTTGGTTTTGTATGCATCAGTATGACCTTAATGCCGTTCTCTCAAGGCGGCTACATTTTTTTAATCTATTTTAATCAAAATAGGCTAGCGACTCCATTCCTTCGTTTTGACGATGACCAAATTTATATCCGAGGTAGCCCGTGAAGACACCAGCACGAGTGGCGGAAAGAGGACTCCCATATCCTCGAATCACTTGCACGCGCATGGAGGGGAAGAGAGGGAGGATCCTCCAGGACCTTCCCTCCCATTTCGATTTCAGGTGCGGCTCGCGTCGGAGGAATCCGACCCGGATGACCACAGTGGCGACTCCGCTGGGGACTTTTTAGAAGTACTAGACTCTATTTTCACATGAGTGTTATCTCTTTGCTCTCCTGCTTTTTATATGTGTACATACGCCTCCACTTGTATGTTCTCTTCACTCCTATGCTTATATCTTGTATATATATCTCATTCTTATCATGATGATTATCCTTACCATGCTCTTTTTTATCACATGTATATATCACCTTCTTGTCACATGCTTGACTTTTTAATCACTTGTACATGTTCACAATGTTCCACCCTATGCCCACTTGTCTATATTCTCCATGATCACTTCACATACTAACACTCGTATATAGTCTCATACCTACTTGCTTCACTCACCACTTGTAGATTATCCATTCTTAGATTCACTAGCACACACCCTCACTTTTTTCTCACTTGTATATCTCCATGCTCACTTACATTTCACACACCACGTGTAGATTATCCATGCTTAGTCTCACTAGCACACACTTTCACTTGTATGTATTCCCATGCCTTTTCACTCACACTATTCTCATGTCACTCTCTCACCTTACACATATACCTCACTTGTATATTCACATGTTCACACTCTATCACCATGATTTGTATAGTCTCCATGATCCATGTATATACGTGCTAGCTTTACTTTCCATGATTATCCCTCTTATCTTATGCTATTTGTATATTCTCCCTCATAGTGGTAATAATACCTTTACTTATCATACAAAAATTCTTTATAAGAAACTAATCAATACTCAGGCTCCGTTTGATAGCGTCTTTTTTCCATGGAAAATGACGTTTTCCCCACTCAATTCCATATTTTGGGTCGTTTGATAGGGTTTTTAAGGATAGGAATTGTTTTTTCATTATCTCATCACATGACCCCATTTGCCTAAAAAATGTGGAAACCGTTCCCCCCCTCCCCCCCCCAAAAAAAAAAGAAACCAATGGTTGGTAATTGAAAACCAGCCAATTGATTCAACCGAGGCAGACGGAAGTGATGGAAGTGACGGGAGAAGAAGACATTTGCGAAATTGGGGCATCAAAACACATTTCTCCTTCTACGAAATCAAGTTTCCTTTCTCCGGTATGTGCTTCTTCATTTGTTCCATTTTTTATTCTAAAGTTATGAATCTTCGGTAGTTCTGTACGTTTGTTTCACCAGGTATTTCTATTTTCATTTTTTCCATTTTGGTTTGGATTGGTAGATCTGTGTATATCTGTATATATGTATATATGCATCTTCTTGCAAGTTTTTTTTCATTTGTTTCGGTATATATATATATATATATATATATATGATACCATTTGTATGTTTATCTGTATATTTTTGTACTGATACCATTTGTATATTTGTATATTCCCCTGTATTTTTATATTTTTCTTGATACCATTTTTTTCTCTTGTTAAATACGTTTTTCTATTTATATGATTATTCTTATTGTAGTGGTTAAAAAGCATATTCTAGTTGCACTGATTATTCTTATTATAATTATTAATTTTTTTGTGTGCAAATAACAGGTTTGTTCTGAAACAAATTCTTCGAAAAGCTTTTCAATCGGTATATTACTTTCCTCCTATATAGCTGATCTTTTAATAGCACAATGGACATAAAGTTTTATAATGTTTTGGATTTTAACAAATTTTATGAAGTTCTGGATCTTTTATAAAATGTTTGGATTTTGTAAAGTTTTATTATCAAATATATAGTTTTGGGGAATAAGTAGTCGTGGCCATAAAGAATTATTTAATTTTGGTTGGTATAGGATTTTAATATCTCAATGCCGAACATCAAAGCGGTTGTGACACCAATGAGGGTTGTTCTGGACCCTGGTGATGCGAGCAATTACAATTTATCAATATAAGAGGAGTCGCAACCATCTCATTTCTAGGGCTCCCCATAGAAACTGGGATGCTGATCGCGGAATTGCATTATATCATCTATTTAAAATGAATGATCGGGATGTAAAAAATTCTTTTGGAACTGTGCTGTGATGTAAAAAATTCTTGGGATGTAAAAAAAATTCTTTTTTCAAGATATTGTAAAAAAAAAATTCTTTTGGAACTGTGCTGTGATGTAAAAAATTCTTGGAACTGTGAGCAACCTCCATTTCTTGGGATGTAAAAAAAATTCTTCCCAATGAATCTTCAACCCATTGTATCATCGTTCGGGCTTACAGTATGTAGACTAGCTTTAATTGATCTTTTTGGCTTTAAATACCCGTTTCTAAAATTCTGGCACCAAAAATCATTACTTCTCTTGAAAGAAACCCTCTCTCTCCCAAGCGTCACCTCATTAATGATGTAGGGTTGTATTTTCTACTATCAGAACACTCCGTGAAGTGCCACGTGTACCTTTTGTAATCATTTTGGCGTCTTAACACGTGCTTCTGTGGGAAACTCAAACGCCCACTTACTTTTGAAACGTCTAATACTTAACACTTAGCCAGTTTTCTCTTTCGTCTCTTTTTTTTCCTCCATACTTACAGAGCTTTTAAAGAGAGAGCCATTATTGCTCAAGCATTTCTTCTATTTCTTTCTTCCTTTGTCGCCTTCAACCTTTGTTACTCCATTATTTCCAACCCACTCTCTCTTTTTTCAAGATTTTCATCCTACACCTCTCCCATGGCGCCTTCTTATAGTGCACCATATGTACTAGTTGTCCCCACCATCGCTGATCCGCTTGCCACCACCACTACTCCTTCCCTCCTATGGATGCCACCACCCTGATGGAAACTCGCCAAGATCAACTTTGATTTTATTGCCGCTCCCCAATCTTTGGCTAGGGTGATGATTTCTAGTGTGCCTGCAGGACTTGCACTTTGAGTGCCAAGTGTGACCCTTTACTCTTGGGTGATGAAAATGAAGACTCTGCTATTTGGGGTTTCTTTCCCCTATAGGGAGCTATAAGGTTTTGGATAGATCGAGGTGAATTTCCTCATTCCCACATTGATTTTAAAGGACCTGGTAGTTCCCCATCCCTCTTTACTGATTGGAACTCATTCATGTAGTCAACATATGCTAATGCCCTCACTAAAGTTGATCTTCATTGTGCCACTTGGTTTGGGGAGTTCACTCTCTTTAAACACAACGCTACCCTACATGTCTTTGTTTCTCATTGGAACACTACAACCCACACATTCATTGCCTCATGGGGAGAGTTCACCGTTACCCTTTAGGATGTTTGTGAGTACTTGGGCTTCAACCCGTAGCCACTTTTCCCTACCATGATGAGTCCTTAGATGCTGAAGAAATGAAGGCCAGAGCATACTTGGATCATATTTTCAGGAGATGCATCGGTACTTTCAATAAAGCTACATTCACCCCTCTCATTAGTTACTTCTATCATGCTTTTGCCTCTACTGAGTTTGGACCAGGGAAAGATACATCCCTTGAGATGCCAACCTATATAATTATAATTCTATCCCATTTTATCTTGCCTAGTAAGCCCAATGACTAACCTTGTAGGGATGTTATCAATCTCTCCATCCATTTTGACAGGGGGTACAAGCTCCCTCTACCAGCCATGGCTTCAGGATCACTTTACTCTTGGCTAGATAGGACTCTTCTCTGGACATTGAGCATTCTTTGGGCTGATATAACTTGGATAATTTTTCCAATGCCATGGTTTGAACTGGCTTCCTGTATTACGTTTTTCCAAAATATCAACTAACTCTATCCCTCTCCTAACTGGTCAAACCATCAACCCCCATCGCATTTTCCATTTCCCAAAAAAACAAAGCCGTAAGGGCATCTCGGACATCTTTAACAAAACGATTAGTTTCGTTATGAGGCCTTATAGTGATGATTTCTTTGCCCACACTTGCAATTTGTTTGGTCCTACATCCAGGGTTGTGCAATCCACTTCTGAGGATCTCATCATGGAGGACCCTTCGTTCCCCGTCATTTTAGCTTTGACTCCCAGCTACCTTCCTTCCTATACTGAATGGGAATACACTTTAAAACATTACAACCCCAATCGTTGCAGTCGTTAATTTGGCACAACCAGGGGGTTTCTCAACCATTATTTCAGGAGTCTCACGCTAGAGCTACTTTTTCTAAGGCATGTGCATTCTACACTGCCTTAGCAACCTCCATTATTTGTTCAACAATCAATGATCTAGTTATCATCCTTTCCCTCACCCGAAAGGGCGATGTTATTTTGGATTTTGCATTGAAGTATTGGCCATCACAGTTGGACAAGATTGAAGAGTTCATCCAAAGACCCCTTGTTTACCTAGCGGTTCAGACTTTTCCACCCTTAAAGCTGGGACAAATGGGGAATTCCATCCTTGGGATTGAGTTCCATCTAAGTTGTACTCCCAAAGGCCCCCTAGCGAGCTGCTCATATACTTCCCTATGGTCCCCATTGCTGCACCCAGGGCCAAGAAAGCTCCCACACCCAAACACACTACTAATGGTTCTCCTGCCGAAGGTGCTTCTACTGAAATAGCTCCTAGTGAGGGACCATCAAAACCTCATGCCAAGAAATTAAGGGCCTCTAAGAGTGGGACTTCTTTAAAGTCCAAATCCCAGCCTAAGTACCAAGATCCTATGGATGCATTTCCTATTGCCTCCGTTCCTCTCAAAATGTCTGCAGATTTGAATTGGGAGATAAGAGCCAAATGCTAAGCTGAGTTAAAGCGGCTACAATGCGAGTTTTGATGACACATTCCCCCCGTTCCTCCTCCTACTGTATTTCCCACCATCATGGTAAATCCTGCTGAGGGATACATCAAGGAGAAAAAGTTATAGAGTCCCTTATGTTGCTAGTGGCTTTAGTGCCAGGAAGAAGACTCTGGGCACAAAAACCCAAAAGAAACGTGCTTATAAAGTGCAGCCAATACCTATTGCTTTCGTTCCCAGAACCTCTCTCCTCCAACTCCCATTGAGGACATTACCCTTAACGACAATCCTGATATTGAGCATGATCCCACTAAGAGTTCTTCTCCCTTATCTTCACCTCCTGCTTCGCCTATGGTAATTTTATATCACTCTTCTCCAGATCACGTGGTATGCTTTCCCACACTTATCCATTTTAAACTTAGTGACTTAGTGAGGTATATTTTCTCTAAAAAATCTCTTTTGTCTCTGGAGGAGATTGAAGGATATGGACCTTCTCCACCCGTGAGCCCCTTCGTGGGAGTACATTTTGTTATTTTTGAGACGGATGTATCTCCTCATCGTTCTCCCATGATTGGGCTTACTTATTCTCGTCGTTCTGCCTCGAAATGTGTAGAGGAGGCTTCCAGGAGAACTACTGCTTCTATAGAATCCATTAAAGCTTCCCCTCAACTATAGGAGACTCCTGTGGCTTCTTCTGAGTCATATCCCCTCCATATGGTTCCTCTGGATGTTGTTCTAGCATCTTTCAGTCCTCCATGGGTAATAATTTTTTCTCTTTTAGCCATCTTTTTCCCTTGGTTGTATTGTGTACTTAATATTTATTTAGCTTTCAGTTTTAACTTCTTTTGACTTAGCCACATCTCTTGTTGGGTCACTTATTCAGTTCCCTCTAGGGAGGCCTACCATTGTGTTTTCTCATTTCACTAACATCACTGAGGTAAAATCTTACTCTTATGACTTTTCCTCCCTTCTATGTTATGTTTCTTGTGTCTAACACTTAAATATTGTTTGCAGCTTTCTCCAGGTCTGACTTGTCCCTCTCACTCTATGACACTCCAGGTTCCTCATTCTATCATTGGTTTATCTTCTCGCCAAGGGGTTCCTTTGCCCCATGTGGAGGTTGATATATTATCTGGAGCTCAAACGACGTCGGTGGAACCTTCCCTAAACTTGTAACCTGCGCCTTTTCGTGAAGGAGGTGCATTACCAAGGGTTGAGGTTCCCCTTGCTGAAGGTTCAATTGAGAGTTAGAGGGATGTTGGAGTTATTCCTTAAGTTACTACCCCTGAAGTTATTACTCCTGCAATCATTACTCGTGCAATTGTACCTAAGGTATGTTTTGCTCTTTCCCTCTTCTTTGCACAAGTATTATCATTATGACTTTGAGGCGACTTCTCAATGAAAACACACGTGTTAAGGTTTTTAATTAACTCTACCTATAACAGTGACTTAACAATAAAAACCACTTGTTAAGATTTCCCTCGAACTCCACTTATAACGGTGACTTAACAATAAAAACCACTTGTTAAGATTTTTCTCAAACTCCACCTACAACGCTGACACAATAATGAAAACCACTTGTTATGATTTTTCTCAAACTCCACCTATAACGGTGACTTAATAATGAAAACCATTTGTTAATATTTTTATCAAACTCTACCTATAACGGTGACTTAATAATGAAAACCACTTGTTAAGATTTTTCTCAAACTCCACCTATAACGGTGACTTAACAATGAAAATCACTTGTTAAGATTTTCCTCAAACTCCACATGTAATTGTGACATAATAATGAAAACCAACTGTTAAGATTTTTCTCAAACTATACCTATAACGGTAACTTGACAATGAAAACCACTTGTTGAGATTTTTTTTCTCAAACTCATCTCTCTTTATCATGTCTCAGGTTGTGAGGGAGCCTTCTACTACCAAGATGCCAACTTGACATGATCCCTCACCCGTTGAATCCGCACATCAAGAACTAGTCCCTTCTGAGGAATCAAGCCATAATGATCGTGGTTCAACCAGCTGATACAGAGTCAGGTTATGAGGTTCCTCCAACAAACATGGATCCTCATGAGTTCTGCCTCATGGTGCTTCTCCAATCTCCATTTGCAATTAATTATTCTATCATTGATCATGTTTCCACTCACCATCCTCAAACCTTCACTATTGAGTGCCTCCGTTCAAAGATCTTGTTGATAAGCTATAGGCTCCAAGGTCTGGCAATCGTTATTTCTAAGTTGGTTACTATTCAAATGACTAACCTTACTAGACCCCTCATCAATCAGTTCTGGGTAGCTTGAAGGAGATGGGGAAGTGGTTGATTGTACACTTTCTGAGCAATGGTGACATAAGCATCAAAATGTCTATTCATCATTCTAGGATGCCTCCATATCTTGACCTGATGGAACTGATTGATAAGTCGTTGGATGATTGTTCTATAGGGTGCCAGGCTGAGGTTCTTTAATGCATATTCCCCATTCACTTACTGAACCACTAAGTTCGAATTAACTTTGATGTACAGTGAATGAATGCCCCTTCGAAGGGACTCTAATAACCCCAGTACTAACACCTCATACTCTGCTTCATTATTAGAGCAAGGGAAATCTAACTTTTAAGAAAGATAAATCTCTTCCTTCCCTTTTGAGAGAATGACCCCCGCTCTTCCCTTCTTTTCTGTTGAAGAACCATCAAATTGCATGATCCATTCTTTAAGGTTCCCATCCAAAAAATTGGCCTGCAAATCATCTCCTAGAATGCTCTCTCGGGGTGGTTTCAATATCATAGCTGGAAAAATAGCCACTAAATATGCATATGCCTAGATCTTTATCGCACGAGGGACCACACACTTTAAGTCATATTCCAAAATTATGAGGAACCACCTAGATGCTCTTCCAATCAAGATAGTTCTCACCAATAAAAACTTGATGAGATCACATCTTGTCACAATATGAATTATGAAAGATAAATATATAATGTATAAGTTTTTGTGCTACAAACATCAAGGCTAAACAATGCCTTTATAAACTATTGTACCTTGCCTCTAGTCCATGTATAATCATGCTCAAGTAGTAGAATGGCCTTTCTTGACCATCAATTTTATGTGCCAAGAGAGCTCCAACGGACCTTGTGGTAGATGTGAGGTAGAGTTATAATGGTATCCATGCCTTTGGAGGAATCACTGTTTGTAGATAAGTGAGAAGCTTCTTCAACTTGGTCAGAGATTCTTAGTGAGCTTCCTACCATTTAAAATTTATGCTCTTTTGCAATAGCTCTATTAGTGTATGAGTTATCTCGGCCATCCCCGGCACAAATCTTCTGAGGAAGGAGACTTTGCCGAGAAAACTCTTGATCTCATTTGTTATTCTTGGACATGGCATCTCTAGGATCGCTTGTTGATTGTCTTGGTCCATCTGCACTCCCTTTCGATCCACCATAAAGCCCAGTAACATTCCACTTTTAACTCCAAAGGCACACTTCAGCGGGTTCATCTTCAACTTATATTTCCTACACTAAATTAACACCTTCCTCAAATCATCCAGATGGGACTCCTCCTTGTTCGACTTGATGACCAGATCATCCATATAAAATTCCAAAAACTTATGAAAGAAGTCATGGAAAATGTCCATCATCATTCTTTGATATGTTTCCCTAGAATTCTTTAACCCAAAATGAAATTGCCTAAAGTTGTTCAAAATGTCATTTTCTTTGCATCAATTAGATCCATCTTGATCTGGTTATACCCCACATACCCATCTATGAATCTATACATTTCATGCCCAGCAGTTGCATCGATCAAGCTATCAATAGAGGGCAGAGGGAACCCATCTTTGGGCAAGCTCTGTTCAAGTCCCTGAAATCCACATATATCCTTATCTGATTCTTCTCCTTCTTCCCCACTGGGATAATGCTTGACAAGCTAAGTAGGTGTTATATCGATTTGATGAACCCTACTACTAGCAATCATTGCACTTCCTCTTTAATTTTTTGATCTAGCATAGACTTGTAAGTTCTCGTAGTTTTCTTCACTAGTATGGCTGAAGGCATAACGTTCATCTTGTGGAAACTTTCTTCTTCATCTAGCCCGTCTATCTCTGTGTACTTATAAGCAAAAATGTCTTCGTACTCCCGAATTAGCTCAATTAAGGCCTTATTCTCTCTCCAATTAGATCTTTTGAAATAAAGACGGGCCTTGGATCTTCTCCTTCTTCGATTAGATCTAGTTGCTCTATCTCCTACACTCGTAGCTTTGAGCAAACCCTCATGTACTATGGCTCTTCTCCCACTTCTTCCACAAACTCTTGTATGTTAGAGTTGTCTATGACCATGCATTGCCCCTACTGGTCTACTAGGAAACACTCAAACATCGGGTTAGCCTCTTCGTTAGCTTCTGGAAAAGCTCATTCGACCTCCTTCTCACACCTTCAAAGGTGATAAATCACCTTCCCATCCTCTATTATCATCTTCTTGCACAATCTGTTGTCCGTTACAACTGCCTTATGTTTCCTCTCTCTTGAGACTTCTGCCAACCTATTCCTTGAAAACCTACTTAACACACTCTTTTGATCGGCCTCATGCTCCATCGGGTCCATCCTAGGCCTCATCCTATCTCTAAATTATTTAGAGATATTCTGGGGTCTAAGATCAGCATGATTAACATCCTTATCTACTTCTCTTCTTCCTACTCTCTCATTGCTCTCACCATTCATATGACCCATCCTTTCTTGGATAGACGGAACTCTATCTCCCTCCATTATTCCCTTTAGGAGTCAGGCATCCTCTTCCAGCTTAGGGTTGAATGCTACATCCACTAGGTGAGATTTTTAGGTTACAAAGGGATTATTCGTTGCACGTATAATAATCTCAGTCCCTTTCACGTTTACCTTAGTGCATTGGTGAAATATCGAAGGGACTAAATCGTGATTGTGCATCCACACTCTTCCTATCAGAAGGTGGTAAGAAGTATCACTCTCAATGACATGAAATTTAATGTGTAAAGTGATATTTTGCATCATAATTCCAACAATCACATACCCAATCGACTTAGTGGACTGGTTGTCATAACCAAAAATCACTAACGCCATTAGTATCAACCTTGCCTTAGAAATATTAGATGCATGGAATGAGCTGATGGGCAGATGTTTATCGATGCGTCCCCATCCATTAGGGCTCTCACAAAACTTACACCATTGATACTATCTGTTAGATATAAGGGCCTATTGTGTGTGAACCTTAAATCCCTATTAACGTCACTAAAAGTCACTTCGGACAAGATCTTTCTTACCAGTATGACCATGGGCCCCTCCATCTTAGCGATGGAAGTGCATTCTTTTCTTCAATGTCCAAGATCGTTTGTGTTATCTCCAATCGACTTTCCTTTGACATCCCCACTTAGTCTAAGAACCATGAGAACTTGGGCGATCGAGATACGACATGGTATTCCATCCACTGATATATTTCTTCATTATCCAAATTGTACACATCTTCCACATCTTTGGCACTAGCTTCATCGTAGGCTATTACCACGTTAGCCATTATCCTAGTACAGTCCTCCAATGCTTCCTTAAACTCTTCCCATTAAATCTCCAGTTCATTCTCTTTACTTTCAACCTCTTCATCATAAACATCTACCAGGTTAGATTCATGTGCTGACAGTGGGTTATTGTTGACATTCTCCTGAGGGATCTACAGAGTCCCTATTTTCATGTGTTTGCTTATAATTTTCCTTAGTGTAAAGCATGCCACCGTTAGATGACTAATATTTTGATAGATCTGGAAATATTTGGGATTAGCTCTTGTCTTCGTATCGAGCTCCACAAATGGAGTATCCTTGGGATCATAAACTATCCCCCCTTGACCATGGCATTATAACCACTGACAGCCTCCCAAACAATATAAGAGAGTGGTGGTGGATCCTCTCTATCTCTACCAAACTTTCTCATGTTTTCCTTCTTAATCTGTTTGGCTCCTTCTCCTCTATCGGCATATTCCACTTATAGGGGCTAGACACGTGCCACAATGGGCTGTATTGGCTTCCTGAACATCATAGGCACCACGATCGGGTTTGAACATATGACCAATGATATGTTCCTTGCTGCCTTTAAATTTTTTGCAAAAGTTCATTCACGCGTGTCGTTGATGAGGTGATAAATGTACTCTGGGAGTAAACCTTCAGTACAAATCGAAAGTAATTTGGACTCCTTAAACTCTTTTATCATGTCGAGGGACCTTTCTCTGAACCTTCGGATGTATGCCAACACTTTCTCCCCTGATCCTCGTTGTTTCCTACCTTGTTGTGTCATCGTGAACTCATCTTCTGCCAGAAAGAACTTCTGGACAAACAAACATGCATTTCCTCCCACGTGAAGACACTCTTCAATGCCAAGTGAGAGTACCAGGTGTAAGCCTTATCAATTAGGGATTTGGAAAACTCCCTCAACCTTAGTTTCTTATTGTTACAATGAGCTTCCAGATGCTAAATGAAACACTTGATGTATTCCTTTAGGTTTCCTCCCTTCCCTTTTACTTTCCGAAAATGGGGGATGTAGTCCTTTGGGTAAGGTTCTTAGTTATACTCCTTAGGATAGGAGTATAAAAATCATCATACACCGATGCCACCTTGCTGCCAGACTGTGAGGAAGCTACTATCATCTTTAGCATTTCCTTCTGCATCTCCTTCCTCATTTCTTCTAAGGTGGATGCAAGAGTTTTCTCTGCCACTAGAGAAATGGGATGAGGGACCATAGATGGAATACTTGCCACACCTGGGGTAATTATCGTTGGGATAGGGGGATATGGGTAGGTATAATGTTCGTGGGGGTAGGTCTCATTGGAGCTACGCTTGTTGGGGCTATCGAAGCCACTATTAGTTTTATGAAGGAGCTAGGGTCAAATCCCCCTTCCAAAGTCATTGCATCTACGAGAGTTTGAAAGAACTTAAAGAACTTTCCCATGTGAAGGGCCATCTATGCCTGTCCCAACACAACACTAGTAGAGGATCATGCCACCTTTGGGATTCCTATTATCGTTTGAACTTCGGGAACCTCCACCCGAGGAACCCCATCCCTGGTAGCCTCAAGCTCACTCGCCACTTGTTCCTCGTTATGATGGATATCATCAATATTAATGGTACGATTAACGTTATATTGCGCCACACTTTTAGAAGAATACCTCCCCAGTAGAGTCGCCAAATGTAAGAGGGTAGTCCCCTTGAAGCTTGGGATTATAGTAATACCTTTTGAGGCATAACCCCTATAGATATGGTGATAAACGATAACCCAAGAACTCTTTAACAACGATAAGTGAACACACAATATTGTATATGATTAACACTCAAATTGAACCCACAAGTCTCTCATGTATAAATAAAATATTGATATAGGAAACTCAGAAGCAACTCATTCAAAGGGAGAGATAAGTAAGCACCCTATATACACCTCGGCAGACTTCCAGCACACCAACAACCTTAGATAGATATCCAGTTAGCTATTGAAAGATTCATAATAAATGACAACGGTGGATGAGTAAAATCTCTGGTTTGCAATAAATTTTCTCTGATATATTTTCTCCCTAGTAAGAAATCTTTAGAAAGAAAACGCTCTCATCTCAGAAGTGGTTGAGGCCTATAAATAGCCCCACACCCTTCCCGAGACGTTTAAGTCTTTATTAATGTGAAAGACCAGACTTTCAAACTTTAAGTCTCAAACATAAAATGCCTCATGGATTATCACACCTTATGTCATAATCATTAGATACCGGGATATGCCTTTTGCTTACACACTATGCGTCAGAGGACTGTCACGACATAGGCGACTCACAAAAATGTCTAACATCCCTAATAGCATAGTGTTTTACTCAAGTTCAGATTGGAAAGTGGGCAGGTAGCTAGTGACGTCGGCTTTAAAGTAGATGTGACATTTGGTAGGGGACTATGTGGCTTAAGGCTCAATATGTGATGGAACTCAAGGTTATTTTACACAAGCTTCCATGATGAAAATATCTCTCGGTGTTTTAGCTGGTGTATCTAAGATGGTCAGGACAAGACCTAAGATCGCCTAAGTTCTCAATCCTCCAAAGCAAGTCCCTCTGAAGTTCCCACGAAGAGGTCATTCGATAGATCATGTAAGCTCTCCCAGGACCTGCTAGGCCTGGTCTCTCGAGAGTACTGTTTGACCTCACACTCAATATTACAAATCACTGCAGCATTACAATCAATGTATTTAAAAGATACAATTTGACAAAGTAAGAAAGTAATATAAATCAAAGCTCTCTCGCCTAGTTTCCTCGCTGGGCTACATCACTGGGCTTCCTCGCTGTGCTACCTCTTGCTTCCTTATCTTGAGTATCTTCTATTAACTGGGGAAGCTTTCTTTACTTCACAGATTACCTTCAAGCCCCCTACAATAGAAATTTATCGTGTGATGTTGGTATACATCTATCATGACTACTTTCGCCTCCTTAACTTTATCAATCATGCATAAATCTAGTCTTCTTGCAAAATAGTTTCTATGAAAATGAAAATTTAGAACTCTATGGCTTGTGAGGCTGACCTCAACTGGGACTATGGCTTCACTATCAAAACCCAACATGTAAGATGTTTTTCCCGTTGTTGCTCGCAGTGTTATTATGTAAGCCCACAATACACTTAATAGTTTATTTATCCAATTTCCCTTAGTTGTTTCCAACCTCTTCTTCTTATCTAGCAAAGTTCGGTTCGTGACTTTTATATGCCCATTGCATTGTGGATGATCTGGTGATGAATGCAATTTCCTGATCTTTCCCTTATCAAAATACTCTTGAAACTCATTATTGTCGAACTAAGTGTCGTGGTCGGTAATGGAAATAAGTAGGATACCATACCTGCTGATTACATTCTTCCATATGAATTGGGAGGCCTTTTCATATGTCATATCTATGAGTGGTTTGGCCTTCATCCATTTTCTAAAGTAATCCACTGATACCACCAAATATCTAAGCCTTCCTTTGGTCTTTGATAGAGTACCGACTAGGGCCATACTCCTTATGGAAAAAGGATAAGGCGATGTGATCATCACTAGCTCGACTCCTGGTCTTTTGTGTATCACCCCACATAATTAGAATTTGTCACACTTTTACGTGTGTTCTTCACAGTGTTTCCTCATTGTTAGCCAATATTCATGGATGGCTATTCTCTTTACCATTGTATGTCCTATTACATGGGCTCCACATGACTCTTTATGTATTTCTTTAACCATATTTATTTCCTCCATAGGATTAACACATATCATGTAAAACTTATTTTGTACAACACTCCCTATTCTATAACATACTCAATAGCTTTGTAACGAAGCCTTCTTGCCTCTTTTTAGTGAGTTGGTAGAATGACTTATTTCATGTATGTAATGGTTGGGTCCATTTAGGATAGGTCTATGGTTAGCTCTAGGAAATTTACTTAATCTCCATCAACGCTCCTTTATAATCGGGTTTTTATAGGTACAGTTCTCCTTGGGTTGATCCTAGCAGGTGATGCCAGATAAGCTAAGGCATCTGCTCTGGTATTTTAGTTATAGGGATTCTGATCATCTGGAGTGCTTTTAGCTTTGGCATTAGAATTTTTAACTTTGTAAGATACTTTAACATGTTTCCTTATCTTTCTTCATATTCTCCCAGCACTTGGTTCACCACCAGTTGTGTATCATTATGAGGCATTATTTACTCGGCTCCAAGTGATACAACCAAATCAAATCCAGCATTTAAGGCCTTGTACTCTACTTTATTTTTAGATGCTTCAAATTTGAACTGTATAGCATATTTTATGCCAACTTTATCTAGTATGTTGACAATTAGGCCAGCCCCACGATCGCTAGCAGGTGATGATCCATTTACGAATACCTTGCACACTAGCGTCTCATCATAGGTCTAAGAAAATACATTCAAGGAATATCTTTATTCCTTTAAGAAAATACATTTTTCCTAGTTCGTAGGAAGTATGACAGATGCTTCTTAAGGATGGGGTCTAAGGATGAGCCTATTTAGATTGTCCTCTTAGAGTGCTCATCGTCTAGCGTCATTGGCTTTGTTTTTTCAATAAATTTCCGGGTTATCAAACTATCTTCATCTCGAGGATCTAATATCTTGATCTAATAGGTTTTGACCAACTCTTCTTCTCTTTCTCATTGGCCAAGGTACAATATCATTCACGTGCTTCTACTTATTTTCCTTTCACCACCCCTACACCAAAATTGGTTAGTAACTTGAGACATTAATGAATAGTTGAGGATACAACCTCGAATTGTTTCAAGCCCCCTCTTCCAAAGATGATATTATAGGCCAATGAGACACTCTTGTCAAGGATAAAAAATCAAGTCTTCTCTATTTTGTAGGTTGTCCAAGTCTCAATAGCTACTTCCAACTCAATTGTACCTATGGGGTACACTTTTTCTCATAAGAATCCAATTAGAGGATGATGATACACCTCTAGTTTTTTGTCGAACAATTTCAATCTTTCAAAGCAATCTTAGAACATTACATTCGTCGTGATTTCATTATCTACTAAAAATCTCTTCACATTTCTATCGAGGATCATTATGGTTATCACTAGTGGATGTTCATGAGGATACAACAATCCTGAGAGGTCATCACTGGAGAAACCTATAATTAACATGTCTTAAGAGACCTTGTGAGGTCGAGTGTCTGTCACTACTGCCATGATGACATCTCTGCTGTCAACACAAGATCTTACCTCATTGAGGTATGTTTTTCTTTCAACTGCTTCATCCTGTCCACCAGCATCTCCTCCCGAGATCTTTGATGGAATAATTAGGTCGTGTCGAAGGTCAGGATCCTATCTATCTTTGTCCTCCCAAGATCTTTTTTGGTCTTTGTCCCCTGCCCGAGGTGATCTTAATCTCCTCCTAGGCTTTCAGTCTTCATGGTCTTACATTGGTCTTTCATTATTCTTCACGTATTTATTAAGTTTCCTTATTTTATTAAGGTCCTCAATTTCATCCTTCGAAGAAGGACAATCTTTGGTTTCATGTCCGTGATCCTTATGGAATCTATAAAACTTACTCTTGCCTCTTCTTCCACTATGGGTTATTAACTTCTCTAACCACTTTAGTTCACCATCTCCTCGAATCTTATTGATGATATAGTGTACTCCCATTGTTAGGGGAGTATATTAATTGAACTTCCTGTATAGATTCCTCTCACTCTTTTCTTTTGATCCATCTTTGGGTTTTTCATTCCTTCATGAACTGCTATTTTCTTTAAACTTTTTTTACGGCTAAACTCTTTTGCATCCATGGTTTCCTCTGCGTTCATGATCTTTCCTACCTTGGCCAAGAGCTCAACCATATTCTTTTGAGATTCCTTAGCTAATTCCCAATACAACTTCTTAGGAAGTAGCCCACTCATGATTACTGTAATGGCCAATTTTTCATTGAAGTCCATCATTCCAATTTTTCAATATTGAACCTGATAATGTACTCTCTTGTCGTTTCATCCTCGTATTAATGTATGCTTAATAAATGAGCCACCCTTTTACTAGGTTTTTCTTTGAAGCATAAGTTATTCACAAAGAGGTTGACCAACTGCTTAAACTCTAAGATTTCTCCTTTGGGTAACCCATTATACCAAATTTGAGCGGTAGGTGTGAGAGTGCTTGAAAAATCCCTGCAAATCATCTCATCCGCTATAGAGAATATGTCACATGCTAGTTGATATTGCTCAACATGTAAAATTGGGTTTGATTTTCCTTCACACTTGGGAGTGATCATGACCAAAGTGAATCTTATAGGTTTGCGATAACTAATCACAAAGGTCATGAATGGAGACCCTTGAAAAAACCCTTTTTTGTATACTTTTCATTTTAATGAGTTTCTAGGTGGTTTTCTATCTTCTTGATAGATACCATCCATAGTTGAGCTTCCTCAGCTACCTTATTAGCTAGCACGTGACTCTTGGCCAAGCATTATTCTCTTTGGCTAACTTGTTTGCACTTGTTTGATGACCTGACATTGCATCTAAAACTGTTCTCTATTATTGGATTGTTCTTCCCATATTCTATTCGTCTCATGCCTTCTTCAGGGTGAGGATGTGCTCGCTCCCCTCTCCTTCTCAACATATAAATTTTTTTACTTTATAAATCCTTTCAAAGGCACATATTCGTTCATCCGAGTATATTTAATCATCATCATCACCAGCTAACCTCATGGCGGAGGTTCTACCTGGTCAATAAGAGGATTCTTAAGGTTCAGACCCATGTGTTCGAGAAGATCTGCTCGTCTCTTGCCTTTTATCTCTGTAGGGGTAAAATTAATTCCCTGCGTTTTGTAAGGACATTTTTCTCATGTCCAACATGTTACATTTATGTATGTCGTATGCCGTTACATTTGGCACGTCTCTACACGATCGCTCACGACGGCCTCAATCCGAATTCCAAGCATCAAGCATTCAACAACTCCGCTAATGAGTCCCTCATCTGCCACAACGACTTCACGTTCCTTGATTTTAGGCTCGTAATGCAAGTGGAACGCAAGGGAAGTCAAAACAGTGAAAAAAGGCACGATAGGAGTGTTCAAGGGCATTTTCATAATTTCACATCCATAGTTTGGAGGTCTGGTCAACTGGAAAGTTGAAGAGCTCGCCGTAACGAAGATACTGGAAAAAATGGCACCTCAATCCGAGCTATGGTGAAGGAGTTATGGCCTTTTGAAGATAGAGAAAATTCCTTAAAGAATGCTGTTTTTTTTGTACGCTGGATAGAATTTTAGAGTTTTAAAAACATGGGACTCTTCATATTTTTTCCTATAAATACCAACTTCGGGGGAGTTGTTTTGCAAGACTTTAGGAGACGTTTTTGAGAGTCCAAATACCTCTAGTCTTCATATTTTTTGAGTCCCAAGACTCATGTTTTGATTCACACATCCTTGCCAAATATTTGTGAATCCTTTTGCAACCCAAGAACACAACTTTGGTTTGTTCAACCCTTGTGGAGAAGCCGTTTCTCTTCTTCATTGCAGCCCTACTGGAAAGGGATAATTCCAGCCGCGACTACAGAATCCGATACCCGAGGGTAATTCTTAGTCAACTTGTATTTTCATTGTAATCCGATTGTAAGCCGTTTTCTTACAAATTATAGTGAAAATAAATGGTTTTGCCCCTGAGGGGGATTTTTCCTTAATTGCATGTGTTTGAATGTTCTTGCGTAGATTATCAATTTATTCAATCACATACTGCTGCATGTTTAGGGTTTGTTTGTGTTAAAAGGGTTTTATATATAATTTGATCATTTGAACGCGAGCATACACGTCTTATTTGATAAATCATCTAGATGCATGTCTTAGGGTTTAACTAAAATTTGGGTTTAACTAAAATTGGTTTTTATTTGAGAAGTCGCAATATTTCCGCTGTAGCTGCACTCTCACCCAAACTTTTCCAGGATTGGAGTTATTGGAGCTGAATCTGGTCAGCTTTGTAAGGCCAGCACGCTTTGGGTGAGTTGTCTTATATTTTCTTGTATAACTTCCTCGCTTTTAACCAAGATAGGCATGAATTTCTCTAGATCCCCTATTCCAACTGGGGTGGATGGTGATGCGAACTCCTTTCCAGTACTACTTTTTGGGTGTTCTGCCATTATTAAAAAATTTCCCAGAAAAATAGAGTATTGGCATAGGAAAGCAGAGTATGATTGAATTGATAGAGGGGAAACTATTTTTAGGCTAGACACGAAAGTCTTTGGATACGGTTTACATAAAATTTCTTAATAGAAAAGTAAATCAAAGATTTTAGGTATGAAATCAAGTGAATTTACCGATCTAATCAGCAAGATGGCTATTAATGAAATTTGGGGGATTTTGCTAAAAAATTTAACTTTTCGACAATTATGAATTGGGAATTGGATGAGAAATAAATAGGCTTTAATCGTTTCCCATAGACGGGGCCGTTCTGTTATTATCTAAAAATGGATTTGAGGTTGTCTTATCTAGATGGAATCCAATCAGAGATAAAAAACAATAGATAAAAGATGTATGTAAATAAACAGAGATGGAGATGAGGATAAGAAAATTAACACCACGAGATATATGGATCAACCCTTAACAATAAGACTATGTTCATAGGTTATTTTATTGCTTTAGTATTAGATCCGTACAAACGGTGTAATATCTTACTCAATATAATAAGAATGTTGGAGGTATCTCTATAGGTTAATGAGTAGGATGGATAATTATTCTCTTTGATCCATGTGGGGGATCCGGTCTTTTATAGTGATCCAATTGAGAGATGTATGCTTACCATCATGGTCCAGGTGGGATCATCTTTGTTAATGGGGAATTCAAGAATACTTTAATGCATCACCCATCAAGGTAAAGGCTCACGTATTCTGTCTATCTAACATACCACACACATGTTGTCAACCAGCCGCCACTCTATCCGCTTATGTTGAAAGGAGGCTGAGCTATTTGCTGAGCCGGTCCCTCCTTTGTATCTGTTCAGTCGTGGACTGACTTGATATGATTCTATTTGGGATATGATTTGTTGGAAGAAATATGGTATAACATCGACCAAAGTCTACCTCATGTGTGGAGCGCCTCACATAGGAGATCCAAATAAGGAACCCTCCTGATACATCTTGGTATATTCAAATCGTTCATCCGAAATAAGGGCACAAAAACCCCTAAGTGGTCATCATTGTAGAGAGTATGAACCCTAAATTTTAAAGCTCTTAAGTAGTGAAAGAATGAAACGCGAAAAAGCGACCAAATAGATTTATTAGTTCTAACATAAAAAAAAGATAATAAAAAAAACACTTGGTACCATTCTCAGCATAACGATATAAATACAAGTGAACAAGTAATATAATGAGAGATAATAAAATAATGAATAAGATAAACCATATCTGATGCCATCTAACTGCCAATACAAAATAAAACCAACTCTGGAATATAAAATGTATGTTAAATATATACTATCCATCTTTGAGTGCAATTACTACATGTACAACCTCTTGCTCGGGATAAACTAAAATCAATACAGCTACCTGCTCAAACAAAAATAAATACAAGAAGTATATGTTACTGCTAGTTCAATTAATTCAAAATTAATTATTAATTAATTTCATGTGTCTCGATATTATGTGAAACTACTTCAGAATCGGTGGAACTCAATGTCGAGGGGTAAATCCAAATAAGGAAACCCTAAACACATAGCCCCTAACTATTTCATAGTCCCTTATAATACCTGGTCACTTCCAAATATTTAATTAATGCATCACCATGTATTATTTTTAATTTCAAACATAAATTATATAACATATATAAATTATAAATAGTGACATCACATGTCACAACAACCACACATAATTAATCTTTACAGTTAAACAATGAATGGAAAATACGAGGTATTACAAAATGAAACCTAGCTGAATCCAAATTTCAGATTATTTTATTCTCGGTTCCAATTTGAGCCAAATCGATGCGCATGAAGCCATCCGCACCCAATTTGAAGTTTAGACTTGATGACCCTTTAGAATATTCAGTGCTTTAGGACAGGCAGGGCTTATGAGCGCATGTAATACATGTTCTCATATGCTTGTGGTAACTTTGAGGGTACGTGGATTTTTACTTGATCATGGATGTTATTCGAAGAGAAATCAAGTTAGCACAATAATTTTTTCCAGGCATTTTTATTATGTGGAACTTACCAAATATTTTATCCTTCATTACTGAACAATACAACTTCTTTATTTTTGGCATGCCGTGAATGTTTTAGTTGTGAAGGTAATAATATCCCAATTTTTTAAAAGTGATTTATTAAATGATTATTAATGATTTATGAGTATTGATTAAGAATATATGAATCAAGATAATTTTAAATGATTTAAATTTTATTACACGAGCGGAATTGAATTTATAATTTTTTATAGTAATTTTACTCTAATTAATTATGTAAATTAATTAGTTAATTAATTGAGTTATTGTAACACCCCGTATTTTAGAGTATTTTAAATTACACATGTGCACATAATTTAATTAAATTGATTAATATTTACGTGAAATTATATTTAATTGTGTGATAAGTAAATGAAAACATGTTAAATTGTATGACGTTGTAAGTGAGTAAAATCGACGGGTTTAACGGTATCTCATTCTGTATGCACGGATAGGGTTATGTTGGGAATGAGATGGAAAGTTAATGTTAGATAACTCGGGTTAGGATTTCGAGTGCACCAATGATCTGTAATGGGTTAAGATAGTCATAAATAGGTACCCGGGGGTTATATTTGGGTATGGGGGCTTTTAAGCTAAACATGACTCGTAAAAGGGAATTCGGGTCATTTTATCCATTGGGCCTGACTTAATTTCGAGATTAGTGGAGTTTAGGGTTATATTTATGGAAGGTGGATGGAGTGGGGATCCATTTCACCATCCAAAAGATGAAGGCTTTTGGAGAGGAAAGAAAAGATAAGGAAAAAAAGTGAAGAGAAGTGATCCAGGAGGGGGATTTAATCATTCCAGACACAAGATCACAACATAAAGAGGAACTCAATGGGAAGAATTCAAAATATCTTGAATCACTAGGCAAGTAGTTATCTTGCTATAATTAATATTGTGGTTTTAATCATTCATGTAGAAATTTGGTGCAGGAACACATAAATTTTAGGTGGGATTAACATGTAAAATGAGAATTTTTATAAATGAATTAATCCAAAAAGGGACTCGATTATGATTGCATACAAATCTGATGTGAATGAAATTATAAAGATGAAATCTTGGACGATAAAACTAATAATTAATGAAATCTTAAATTAAGGTGAAACTATGTATAATTCTTGATGAAAGTTAATAATCCCATTGATTTAGATGTTTTCGGGTTGATTCTTACGTAAGAATATGTGTTATTATGTTTGGAATTGATGTAGAACTCATGTTAGGGGTTTGGTTGAAGATGGGGACTCATATGGTTGAAGGGAAGGTGATGAATCCCATCACACATTAGGTTTGCAGCCCATCTAAACAAAACCAGTTTATTGAGGGGAGTGAACCTGTTCTCCCGCTAAACTGGTTTGGTCAGCCAGGGGAACCAGTTCAGTTAGCTTAGCTGTCTCCCCTTATTTTGTGTGGTTTTTCATGGACCATTCATGGATTGACTTTATTTATAGGGTCCAATAGGTGGAATATTACTTCTGGGAATTTACATGAGGGATTAAAATGTACCTTTGGGTTAGACGAGGATTAAATTTGGGTAAGAAATTATAGGTGTATTACGGTGAAAAGCACTCGGATTATGATTATGAAATTGGGTTAGAATTTCGAGAAGAACTAGGCTACGAGCTTGAGTAGAATAACATGGTGACCTAAAACGTGAAATTAAGGAATTTATTATATAAGTAATTAAATACTTGATAAATCGAGAGTCGGGGTAGACTCGAGACTTGTGGGCTAGTTCTATGAGAGATATATGCAGGATTAGCCGATTATATATATATATATATATATATATATATATATATCTGTGTGTGTTTGATATATATGTGAATATACCAAGTCTAGGGATGTTATCGTTGGAGGTTACACGTAGTGGGCGGTCCATCCTGGCGTAACTAGCAAGTGTTGGGTCACTTTCTTAGGTTATAGGATTATTGCATGACCACTGTATGTGAGTTTAGAGTCCGGTGGGGTAATATGGAATGGTTATGACCCACAAATGTATATTTATGACCGTCTCTAGTTTATGTGTTTACGATTTGGGATCGGTGGTTAGTATCTGATCCAGTGGCCCAGGAGTGGTATGTGACGTACTTGGAGCCTGATAACATGCTAGGGAATGCATCTGAGAGAACAACTCAGGGATGCTATGTATAGATGTATAAAAGAGTGTTATATGTATATGTGTGATAAAACGAATATGTGAACATCGAAATTATAACTAGTATATATTTATGCTCATTGTTTAATGATAAGGATATAATTGAGGATTTTAATGTTATAGCTTATGTGATAGCTAAGAAAAAACAAAGCAAAATGTAACGAGAGTAGCATGGTTGGGCTGGAGGTTTAGCATATTGGGCTATGTCCTAGTTAGGCGGGGTAGCATAACTAGGAAATTAAAATACATGGGTTACGTGAGCACTATAGATGAGGGGCGAGAATAGTCTCAGGTGAGTGCAACACTAGATAAACATGAATAATTTTGGTGCATATTCATTATTGTATTTTAAATACTTGCAAATATTTTTAAAATGGTTTTGGGCGCTGACCCGTATCCAAAATCTTTTTCAAAACCTTTTAGGTTATCAACCACAAAGACTTGAGGCTTAGCTTTCCTTCTAGTTAGACGATGCTGCAGCAACTATGGATGCCTGCAGGACTGGCTTAGACCCTTATTTCATTGCTATCTAGATAGGGTGTTTACTTTAGTTTTCATTTCGGGCATGTCTCCCTAACTAGACATTATTTATCATTAGGAGTTTACTATCTTATTTCCTTTATTAGTTGGGAGATTGTTATTCGAGTTGCCGAGAGTTCTTTGGTTATTTAAATAATTTTACGTCATGAGTATTCATTTTATTCTTATGGTAAATGTTTATTTAAAATGATGGAATGGTTATTTAAATGGTTGAATGTTTTAATAAGGCAAGTAATTAAGTTTTAAAATTTGACACCGGTCTTAATAAGTTATCAGTACATAAATTGATTTTCGATAGTGATGCTAAGAATGAGGTAGACTGAGATTCTAATTTTATTTTAGTAGAGGATTGGCCATGGAATGACCCTACTTTTATATGTTCATATATATATTTTTTTTACAATTTCGTCTCACTTATTATCTGATAAATGTTGTATTATTACAAATGTGATATTCTTGATTCTTAATATGAAAAATCCCATTTTAAAATTTGAAGAATCAACGGTAAAATGGGTCAGATTGAAGTTTTATGGCACATCCTAAGCTAAATGATAAGTTTCGGAGTAGAGAATGTAATTTTATGAAAATTAAGGGACTTGGTTTTAATTTAGAAAGTTTTAGGGACCAGAATGAAAAATAAAAAAGGACCTTTTGTAAATAAAATATTTTCAAGGACCTCAAAGAAATATAAAAATATATAGTGTGAAATTACCAAAATGCCCATCATGTGTACAATGACCCTTCTACCCTTAATTGGCACCTCGTGCTTACACGTGTAGTCGATAAAGCTAAAGCTAAAAACACGTGTCGCTGCTCAGTAAAATAAGACTACAAGACCCCTCCGGAACCTGTCACGTGTCTTCGATAAAGCTAAAGCTAAAAACACGTGTCGTTGCTAGATAAAATAAGACTACAACTCCAGAACCTGACACCTCAATGCTGAGTTGCCATTATAAAAGCTAGGTCAGCTAGACTTATGTCAACACCATGATATCTTTGGAAAATTATAAATATAGTATTTAGGATCATTTAAACTCACACCAATTCCTTAATAAAAAGTGAGAAAGTTCGAAAAAGTTAAGAAGAAGTTCTTAAAGACTTGAGGGAAATTAATCTCATAGATTAACGAGTGATCCAAGACTCTATATCTTTAATTATGAACCTCTATTTTAGGTGAGTACTCTATGACATTGATTGCGTATTATGATTATATGATATTATGCAAACTATACATATTTTGTGAAATGCTTTTATTTTTAAAATACATCTGATACTGATGATTCTGTCGTTTACTATATGTGTATATCTCTCGATATATAGATCTGATTTGAATTCTAAATTTTTTTATTTGGCCTATGGAAACTCTCTTACTATGTTTACCTTGACTACCAGGTGGAAATATTTAGGTGGTATTTTCCTAACTGGTTTATCGCGAGTGTGCCCTAAACAAGGCGTTATTCCAGAGATCATGATTTTCTATCTGTGATGTTACGAGGTGGAAACATTTGGTGACACTATATGTCTAACTAGGTATTAGGACGTACATGGCCACTAAAACTGAATAATTGACAAATTGCTCAATTGCTTATCTATTATATTTCACATTGTTTATTCTGAAAATATATGCTATCAGTTACTTGATATATATTACGACAAATTCCTATCTCTATGTATATGACTTCTATTCTAAATTGAATAGGTATCCATTTTATGAAAACCCCAAGAATGCCTGGAGATTGAATCTCACTAAGCTTTTAGTTGATGTTGCATAAATAATCATTTTTTAGGAAATATGTAGGCTCACGGAGGGAACGTAAAAGGATTAAATTGAAGATTCAGATTTTAGAGCTCTTTTTGTTATTTTAAATAAAATGCTTGTTTTATCATATAGAGCATGTTTGGCCCTCTTATAATAAGTTTTAAATTTTACCTTAAGTTTTAACTCGTTGATAATTTTAATGTATATGAAGTTTCCTTTTAGAAAGCTATGATGACGTAATTCTTTCATTTTCAGTATTTTAGGATTCATAACCATGTGATTGTATATCCGTTTCGTTCATTATAAGAAATATTTAAAAAAATATTTGTTGCCTTGGTGACATGTCAAGACACTCGTTCCCTACTAATTTTGGGTTGGGGTCGTGACAGAGGCGGTATCAGAGCATAGGTTGTGAACTCATAGACTACTGAACATAAGTTCTGAACGTTATAGATTTTAAGTTTCCATACATAAGATATAGGATTAAATTTCTGACTTATGTGATAACCCTCCACATGTCTTAAAGTATATATAATTATTTATATATAATTTTTCTTTTAATTTGCAATCTTAAGATAGTATAATACATATTACGTTTAGCCATGACTGTAGAAAATGACCAAGACAAGATCAACTACGGGAACTAGTGGTTCAAGTATGGAAGGATTGGAAGGTGCATATAAGGCGATTGAAAGTCTAGCAAGGATTGTGGAGCATCAAGTGAATAATGGAGTGCCAAGGAATCTTGAACAAAGTAGTTGTACTATTGAACAGTTCAAGAAGTTGAATCCACCATATTTTAATGGTACTCCTAACCCTATTGAAGCATAAAGTTAGGTGATGCAGATAGAAAATATGCTCGATGTTCTTAGGTGTAACGATGAACAAAGGGTTTCATTTGCAACATTTATGTTAGATGGTGAAGCCGAGCATTGGTGGAGTATAACTAAGAGAATACACTAGGAGAGGAATACTTAAATAGGTTGGAATGACTTCTTAGTGATCTTTATGAGAAATATTTTCCTGAAACGGTGAAAGATGAAGTGGCAGCTGAGTTCACGAGTCTAGTGCAAGGGAATATGACGGTTAGTCAATACGAGGCAAAATTTATTGAGTTATCTCGTTTTGCGCAACAAGTTGTGGTAACTGACATTTTAAAAGCCAAGAAGTTTGAACGTGGGTTAAGGTTGAATATTCGTAGTCGAATTTTCATCCTAAAGTTGACATCATATAGTGACATCGTGACTAGGGCTACGATAACTTAGACATATGGAGAAGAGTACAATCGAATTAGAGTTGGTAAGAGGAAATTTGGGGAACAAATAGGGAATAACCCAAATAATAGAAATAATTTTAGGAGTACACCCAATATTGGGGGAGCTAGTGATAATAAACAATATAATAACAATATGTGTCATCGATATGGAGAGTTTCATGGAGGACGACCTTGTTACGGGAATTCGAGAGCTTGTTTTAGATTTAGACCGAAAGGACATCAGATAAATGACTGCCCAACCCTAGCAAAGGCTCCAATATAGCCTTTAGGTGAAAATAAGGATCAAGGCAGATAAGGTAGAGCCTTTGAAGCTTCTAACGTAGTAGTGTCAGGTACACTTTCTATATGTGCCCAACCTTTTCAAGTTTTAATAGATCCTGGTTCTACCTATTCATTTGTGTCTTTACATTTTATTAACCGCTTTCCTAATATGCCCGAATCCTTGAATCATATCATACACATTTGTACTCCTTCAGGTGAGTTACTAATGGGAACATTAGTATATAAGTCTTTCCCTATAGATGTTAGTAGTCATAAACTATTTACTGATTTGATAGTTTTAGAAAAAAGAGATTTTGAAGTCATTTTGGAGATGGATTGGTTAGCATCGTATCATGATAAGGTAGATTGTTTTGAGAAGAGAGTTAGTTTCCAAATTCCTAACCAACCAGAATTCAGTTTTGAAGGAACTGGCATCCTATCTCCCATGTGTATTATCTCTGTAATGCAAGCTTATAGTTTTCTTAAGAAGGGATGTCAAGAATTCCTTGCAAGTGTTATTGATTTGCAAACAAAATAGCCCAGTTTAGAAGATACTCCTATAGCTAAACATTTTCTAGATGGTTTTGTAGATGATTTACCCAGTCTACCTCATACTAGAGAAATAGAGTTTACGATTGACCTTATTCCTAGAACTATACCAATCTCAAAACCACCTTATCGCATGCCACCTTTATAATTAAGGGAATTAAAAGTTCAATTACAAGATCTGTTACACAAGGGTTTTATTAGACCAAGTGTATCCCTTGGGGTGCTCCAGTGTTATCTGTTAAAAATAAGGGTGGGATGATGAGGTTATGTATATATTATCGTGAACCAAATAAGGTGACCATTAAGAATAAATACCCCTACCTCGTATAGATGATTTGTTTGACCAACTGCAAGGTGCGAAAGTATTTTCTAAGATTGACCTTAGATCATGCTATCACCGATTGAAGATTAAGGAAGATGATATTTCAAAATTAGCTTTTCGTACTAGATATGGTCACTATGAATTTCTTGTGATGCCATTTGGACTAACTAATGCACCAGCTGCTTTTATGGATATGATGAATAGAGTGTTTAGGAAATATTTGGATCAGTGTGTAGTTGTTTTCATTGATGACATTATTCCAAATATATTGAAGAACACGAAAAGCATTTAGAGACGGTGTTACAAATCCTTAGGTGGGTGAAATTCTATGAAAAATTAAAGAAGCATGAGTTTTGGTTCCCTAGTGTATCTTTTCTAGGACATGTCTATAATACCTCGTATTTCTACGTATTTATAATTTAATTAATTCAGGAATTAATTGGAAAAAAACACGTTGTATTTAAATTTCGAGGGTGAAGTAATTTAAAGTGATTAAATAATAAATCTGATTATTAAGTATTAGTCGAGAGATAGATACTGATTAATATTCTTGTGAAATATTTACTAAGTGTGAATAGCAAATAATTTATAATTGGTGTTATATGGCATAGCGAGTGATATGTGCATATTCTATTTTATCTCAACCGAGAGTCACATGTAGACTAATTTAAGATTGGTATAGGAAAAATATTGTTAGTGACTCGGAATAGTCTACTCGGGGGTATAGTTTGGGTCCCGAGTCAATTTTAGACCAAATGGGCACCAATTGAGGGCATTTTGGTAATTTAAAAAATAGAGGTTAAGGGACCTACGAATTTTTGACTTTTATCAGATGATAAAAAAAGGTGGGAATCAGGGTTAAAGGCTCCAAAAACACACGTTAGGTAGTTACAAAACAAAAGAGAGAACTTCTATGAGGGTTAAAGAGAGTTTTAAAGAAATTTTCCGCTGGGCTTGCAAAACACAAATCTTGGAGTGGGGAATTGGAGAGGGGACAATTAACCCATCTTCATCAACAAGAAATCAGATCATCTATTGGAGGCAAGTAGTTTATTACAATAAAAATGAAGTTATAGTACCCATGTGTCCAGGGTTTCAATTGTATTGATTATTTTGTTGATTCTTGGAAGAAAATATTGATTTAAATAGATGTTTGGGTATGATCTACATGTTAAACAATTTGACATCAGTAGAGGATAATAAATTAGTGATTATGTACTATTATACACGAATTAAATTTGAGTTCTGATGAACAATAGAGGAAGAACATGAAAACCTAGGGTTCTTGAGGATTAAAGGTTTAAATCCATTCTTGAATATTCATTGTAATGATTTGATGCAAAAAATTATGTTAGAATTGGTCTTAATGAATGTAGTAACGGTTAGGGACAATTAGTTTAAAGTTTGTTGAAGAATCAAGGGAGTTGGAGTAATGAAAATGGAGGAAAAATGATGGAACTGGGAGAAGGAGACGAAGTACAGGTCAACGAACCGGTTCGGTTCGTTGGGTGAACCGATTCGGTCCTCTGGGAAAAATCTCAAAATTTTCTTTTTGGGTCTAGTTCTTCTAAATGATTGTCATGGAGACTTGAAACTTTGTTAGGAGAAAATACAAGAGTTAGTGTGTTATGGTAGGCCTATATTTAGTTCATATTTTAGTCTTAATTGAGGGATTAAGACGAGAATCAATTGGGTTGAATTATGTCGTAATCGATCGGGGAGAAAGATAACGAATTATGAAAAGATAGAATGTTTTATTAAGTAGACGAGTAGGGTAAATATTGATTTAACTACTGAAATGAATAAAGGGGTAACTAGGACCCTTCGAGTTGTGTGAATGATCAAAAATACGATCAGTGGGACAATTTATAAATAAAATTTATATAGCGAGTATACAAGAGAAATATACTATGTACAAGTGTGAATAATTAGGTTGTATGAATACCTATCATATGAATACATAGGCGGTGTGAATACCTAAAGTATATTAAATGCATTAGGGTCGATGGAACGTCTGGACCAATGCATGAAAGTTCGAATTGGGATCAATGGAACATTCAGACCAATATCAAACATAAATAATATTGGGATCGATGGAACATCTGGACCAATATAAATACTTAGTTGGTGTGAATGCCTGAAGTATATTAACTGGATTGGTGTCGATGGAACGTCCGGACCAATACATGAGAGTTCAAATTGGAGTCAATGGAACATCCGGACCAATATCGAACATAAAGAAAAATTGGGGTCGAAGGAACATCCGAACCAATAAATCCTCATTGCGTGATACGAGGATATTATAGTGAAGTATATATTTATTTGTATATATTGTGTGTGATATATATATACTATGCGATTAATACATTTATGTGTGATATTAGACGTCTTGATAGAGTATATATAAAAATAGTAAATTAAGTCGAGAAACTTAATTATATGATCTAGATAATAACATATGTGAATGTTAATTACGATTTTGGATATCGAAATGATAATTAAGTAAGAGAAACTCAATGTAGTTATTTAAAATATAACATGTGAGGAAATTGACTTATGTTGAGAATTAACACATGAGAAATGTTAATAAATTATGTACTATATGGGCAATACGGTAACTTAGACATGTAGATAAGTTCGGTTGGATACTTTAGTCTAGTTAGCTTAGGTAGTATAGCTAGGTGGGATAAGTATAGAATGTTAAGTGTGCACTATAGATGAGGGGTGAGGAAAAACTCAAGAGAGAGTGTACGTGAACACATGTAATCAATAACCGAATTTTAATTTAATAAACACTTGATAAATATCTTCAAAATGTTTTGTGTACTAAAAATTGCTATAAAATATTTTTAAAAAACCTTTTAGGTGTCCAGCCACAGGGACGCCAAGCGTGACTTCATTCTCGGGACTCGTAGCTATAGCATTATGGATGCTGACAGGAATTGATAACTTTCACTTATTTAGTTTTTTTAGTAATATGGAGTATTCGGTTTTTGGATTTTGGCCGATAGTTTATTCGACAAACCTTTATTCATTTAAGTATTGTGATGGTTGGACTCTTGTGTATTGTAAAGGTTTAAATTGGTTTTTCCGCATTATTAATCTTATCTATTTTGAAGAAAGATAAAAATTTAGCACTGGTCTAATTTAACTTAGGTGGTTAGTAATTAAAAAGTTCTCGACAGTGATGCTAAGAATGAACCATATGAGAAACCATTTTTAATTTAATAAAGGCCTGTCAACCGATGTTTAATTAGATGGGGTGTCACAATGTCATTTCTAAGGAGGGAGTGTCGATTGATCCTTAAAATATCAAGGCTATACTAGAATGGCCTAAACCAACTAATGTAATGGAGATTCATAATTTTCTTAGATTAACAGGTTATTATCTAAGATTTGATGAAGGATTTTCTAGTATTTTCAAATCTCTATCTAGATTAACACAAAAGAAGGTGAAATATGAATGGTTTAAGAAAGTTGAGAATAGTTTTCGAGAACTTAAGAATCGATTAGTAACTACCCCAATTTTGACTATTCCTTCCGGGATAGGGGGATTTGTGATTTATAGTGATGCTTATAAAAATGGTTTGGGATGTGTAATTATGCAAAATGGAAAATTAGTATCTTATGCCTCGGGATAGTTAAAAAACCATGAGTAAAATTATCCAACCCATGACCTAGAATTATCAGGCGTAATTTTTGCTCTTGAGATCTGGAGACATTATTTGCATTGTGAGACTTGTGAGATTTATCCTGATCATAAGAGTTTGAAATATATCTTTACCCAAAGAGAATTGAATATGAGACAAAGGAGGTGGCTAGAACTAATGAATTCATTATCACCCAAGGAAGGCTAATATAGTAGCTGACGCTTTAAGTAAGAAGTCTACAACAAATTTAGCATGTTTCATTACAAACTAGGAACCTGTGTTAAGGGATTTGAGAAGTATGGAAATATATGTATGTATTTATAGTAAAGGAGGAATAATTGCACAAGTAAATGACCCACAACTGAAGAACATTAGAGAAGGAGTTATAGAGTGTGTGCACCATGTGATGCCCAACTAAAGAGGAAAATTTTGGAGGAAAGTCATTACTCAAGGTTCCAATTCATCTCAGATGTACAAAGATGTATAGGGATCTTAGAAAATTATTTGCATGGAATAACATGAAGTGGGAGATAGCAGAGTTTGTATCTCAGTATTTGGTTTGTCAGCAAGTAAAAGCGAAACATCAGAACCCATCAGGATTAATACAACCCCTACCTGTCCCTGAGTGGAAATGGGAACATATTACTATGGATTTTGTGATAGGTTTACCAAGGAATTTAAATGGTAATGATTCTATTTGGGTAATTATTGACAGGTTAACTAAATTTTGTCATTTTCTTTCACCCATTCTTTAGAAAAGTTAGCTAAATTGTATGTGCGAGAAATTATTAGGCTTCATGGGATCCAAATTTCAATTATTTCTGATCGTGACCCTAGATTCGTGTCTCGCTTTTGGAAAAGCCTAAATAGCCATGGGAACACAATTGATTTTTAGCACCACTTTTCATCCTCAAACGAATGGACAATCTGAGAGAATCATCAGAAACTTAGAGGATATACTTAGGGCATGTGTACTTGATTTGAAGGGGATTTGGGATGATAATTTATCGTTGGTGGAATTTGCATATAATTATAGTTATCAATTAAGTATTCAAATGGCTCCGTATGAGGCATTCTATGGTAGAAGGTGTCGTTCCCCTGCATGTTGGGTAGAAGTTGAAGAAAGAAAATTATTGGGACCAAAATTGATTCATATCACAACAAAGAAAGTGAATTTGATACAAGACCTACTTCGAATCGCTCAAAGTCATCAAAATATCTATGTTGACAATCGACGTTGCCAACTAAAATTCCAAGAAGGAGATTATGTGTTCTTGCAAGTATCGCCAACAAAGGGAGTAATCCAATTTGGGAAGAAAGGGAAGCGAACCCCAAGAAACATAGGATCTTTTGAAATCCTTGAAAAGATAGGAGTTGTTGCGTATAGAATATCCTTACCCCCTGAACTCTTTACTGTGCACAATATGTTTCATGTTTCAATGATGAAGAAATACATCCCAGATCCATCACATATATTAATTCATGAAACTCTTTAAGTTAGATAAGATCTAACCTATATTGAGTATCAAGTAGAAAATTTGGACCTTAAAGATCAAATATTACGAACCAAGGTAATTCCATCGGTCAAAGTATTATGGCGTAATCATTCCATTAAAGAAGCAACGGGGGAGTGGGAAGATGAAATAAAGGAGCGATATCCATACCTGTTTGAAAACTAATGTAAGTCAAACTTGGGGACCAAACTTTTTATAAGGAGGGTAGGATGTAATGATCCCACTTTTATATGTTCACATATAGTTTGTTTTTATAATTTCGTCTCACATATTATCTGATAAATTTTGTATTATAACAAATGTGATATTCTTGATTCTTAATATGACAAATCCCATTTTTAAATTTGAAGAATCAGTTGTAAAATGGGTCAAATTGAAGTTTTATGGCACATCCTAAGCTAAATGATAAGTTTTGGGGTAGAAAATGTAATTCAATGGAACTTTAGGGAGTTGGTTTTAATTTAGAAAGTTTTAGGGACCACAATAAAAAATAAAAAAGGACCTTTTGTAAATAAAATATTTTTAGGGACCTCTAAGAAATATTGAAAATATATAGTATGAAATTACCAAAATGCCCTTCATGTGTAAAATGACCCTTATACCCTTAATTGACACCTCGTGCTTACATGTGTCGTCGATATAGATAAAAGTAAAAACATGTGTCGTTGCTTCGTGAAATAAGACTGTAAGACCCCTCCGGAACCTGACACCTCAGCGCTGACTCTCCATTGTAAAAGCTTGGTCAGCTAGACACGTGTCAACGTTGTGATATATTTGAAAAATTATAAATATGGCCTTTAGGACCATTTAAACTCACACCAATCCCTTAATAAAAAGTGAGAGAAAGTGCGAAAAAGTTAAGAAGAAGTTCTTAAAGACTCGAGGGAAATTAATCTCATAGATTAACGAGTGATCCAAGACTCCATATCTATAATTTCGAACCTCTATTTTAGCTGAGTACTCTATGAAATTCCTTGCGTATTTTGATTATATGATATTATGCAAACTATATATATTTTGTGAAATTCTTTTATTCTTAAAATACATCTGATACCAATGATTATGTCGTTTGTAATATATGTATATCTCTCAATATATACATCTGATTTAAATTCTAAAATTATTAATTCGGCCTATGGAAACTCTATTATTATGTTGGCCATGACTAACGGGTGGAAATATTTGTGTGGTACCTTTCCAACTGGTTTACCGCTGGTGTGCCCTAAATAAGGCGTTGTTCCAGAGATCATGATTTTCTATTTGTGATTTTACCAGGTGGAAACATTTGGTGACACTATTTGTCTGTCTAAGTATTAGAGCGTACATGGTCACTAAATTTGAATAATTGACATATTTAAATTACTTATTTGTTCTGTTTCACATTGTTTATTATGAAAATATATGTTGTCAGTTACTTTATATATATTACCACAAATTCTAATCCCTGTGTATATGCCTTCTGTTGTATATTGAATAGGTATACATTTTTCGAAAAAACCCTAGAATGTATGGGGATTGAATCTCACTCGGATTTTAGCTGATGTTGCATGAATAACCATTTTTTAGGAAATAAGTAGGCTCACAGAGGGAACGTAAAAGAACTATATTGAAGATTCAGTTTTTGGAGATCTTTTTTTCTATTTTAAATAAAATGTTTGTTTTGTCATATAGAGCATGCTTGGCTCTCTTGTAATAAGTTTTAAATATTGCCTTGAGTTGTAACTTGTTGATACTTTTAATGTATATAAAGTTTCCTTTTAGAAAGATCTAATGATGAAATTCCTTCATTTTCAGTATTTTACGACTCATAACCATGTGATTGTATTTCCGTTGCATTCATGATAATAAATATTTTAAAATAAGAATATTTGTTGCCTTGATGGCATGTCAAGACACTCATTCCCTACTAATTTTGGGTCGGGGTCGTGACATGCCACCCATTATTATAATAGACAGGGTGTCACAGATGGTATCAGAGCATTAGTTTCTAATGTACTTAGTATTTATGCAGACTTGCTATGTTTTCAGCATTACATTTTCTTTGATGTAGAGCCCTATGCTTAGGACTGTTGATTCATATTGTGTTTTTACGTTCTTTTGCTATTATGTGTAATTGAAGTTAATTTCATACAAATTCGATTTGATTTTAGATTCCAAACAGGTCCACTAGGGCAGATAGGACGACCAACGGAGAAGAGGCTCAGACGGAGCCGCAGGTAGCTCATGGTACGGTAACAACTGTTGAGGTTGCCAACATAGTTGCACATTCAGTTAATGCCACAATGACTACCATGGCATAGCAGTTTCCTCAGGCCCAACCACAACGGCTAATTGAAGCCATCTTCCAGGCCCACCCAGGGTTGTCGGTGTGAGAAGGAGTTAGACATGCTTTTAAGAAAGGCCAACCACCAGAGTTTCAAGGAAGTACATATGTTGTTACTGCCAGCCAATTGAAAGAAAGATATCCATCAATGTCTATGTTGGTTGAGGGCAATGACACTCAAAAGCATATTTTGGCAACTTTGAAGTTTGTAAGAGTGGCATTGTAATGGTGGGAATCAGTCACCACATGTGAGGAGTGAAATACCATGACTATCGAGGGGTTTTGGGTGCAGTTCGATCACAAGTTCTTTCTATCTGCTATGGAAATTTCTAAATGTATCATAGGAAGATCGAACAGTGGTCGAGTATGAGGAGGAATTCACTCGTTTGGTGAACTTTATGCTCGACTAGGTGGATACGGAGGAGAAAAAAAGACTAAGTTCATTTATGGACTCACATGGAGGATTTGACAACACTTGTTGGGTAATACAGCGTTGAAGACTTATACTAAGGTCGTCAATGCTGAACTTATGCATTGCCAAGAGCACAACTTCCATCTGAAAGAGCTAAGAGAGTAGGGAGTCTATCCAACATGGCAAGACGGTAGGTAATGGTGTTAGTAGGACACCATAATGATAACAGTGCATACAATATGAGCGGGATACCCAGAAAGATCCGATTAAAAGATCAGATCAGAGGAATTCCAACTAGGGATGATGGATTAAAATAGGGCCATCAAGGCCAACAACAACATGTTTCTTAGGGTAAGTAGGGACAATGGAACAATGGAGGTGGCCATCAGGGCTGAGGTAATTAGGGCCAGAGACTAGGGTATCCCCGACATACCCAACACGGCCACATATAAGGGGATTTCATTTGCAGGTATTTAATACGTAGAGAACAGGGCCACATGCATCGGGCTTGTCGACAGCAAACCAGAGGATAAGAGTAGGGTGTCCAAAAGGGGCAATTGTTGCAACAATTATTGGGGAAGTTTGGGCGTGACTATTACATTCGTAAACCAGTTAAACAACCTATACCAATGGCAATTGAAGGTATGCTTTCTATCCATGGTGAAATGGGGTGAGTTTTGTTTGACACAAGTGCATCACAATATTTTGTTAGCAATAGATTCCCACGTGAGATGGGTTTAGTGGATGTAGCATCGATCTTATTATTCAAAGTATATGATTATCGTTGGGTAGTGGGACTTTCTTTCATTCCATCTGCAGGGGAGCATGTGTGAACACTCAGAGGACGTGTTTTAATGGATTTACTTATATTTGAGAGGTATGGTGTTTTAGTTTGATGTTATCCTGGGTATGGATTGGTTAGCGACGGTTAGAGCACTGGTGTATTATTACAGTAAGACTATCATGTTCATTATTCTAGGACAAGAAGTATTTCTTTTGAGATGTCTCGTCTTGAGTGAGGTTCGAGATCGTGTTTATATTATATTATGGAGGAGACTTACACTACACCAAAATGCTAATTTTGTGACTGCTAATTGGGGTGACAAACTTATCACTCCTAAAAGCAGTCACAAAATTATTTGTAACTCCTATTAGGAGTGATAAAATCAAGGCGTAATAAAAAATTTGAGTCAATTAGTTTGTCATTTCTAATGAAAGTCACAAGTGTTGCCATTTAATTACTTTCTAACTCCTATAAGCAGTTATAAATTTATAACTGTCACAAGAAGTCACAAATTTATCAGTAGGCTTATTTTATGACTCTTATGAGTAGTCACAAAATTATAACTGCTATGAATATTCACAAATTATGGCCTACCACTTAATTCGTGACTGCTATTAGCAGTCATAAATTTGTGACTGCTCGTAGGAGTCATAAATTTTGGCCTAAGACTTAATTTGTGACTGCTATTAGCAGTCATAAATTTATAACTACTTTTCGCAGTCAATTACTTAATTTGTGACTGTTATTAGGGGTCAAAATTTTTTAGCCTTTGGGTTAAATTTCCCTCTTCTCTCTCCCTTCTCATCTTGAGCTCCCACTCCTCTCTTTTCACTGTTACACTCATTATTCCTCACTTTGGAAATCGACCTATTGGAAATGTTTTGGTGTCTCTCTATCTCTCTCGATATCATTATTTGACCGCTGTAAGTGTCTCTATCTGGATCTTATTATGCAATGTTATGTTTAATGTAAATGTTTAGAGGGTTTTTTAATGTAAAGGTTTGGAGTTTTTTTTATGTAAATGTTTGGTTTTTGTATGTAAATGTTACATTTGTTTTTTGATGTAAATGGCACTAAAAATTCATCAGGTAATGGATGAGAATGGAAGGTGGGATACGAGAAAATTGGTTGTTGTTCCTCAAGTTAGGTTACCGTAGTTGTATTAAGTTATTTATAATAGACTTTCGGTTTTGATTTTGGGTCCTTGCTTTATGTTTATGGTATTGTAGAGTTGTACTCGTTATCATTTAAATTGATTCAGGGATGTATGAATATTTCGATTTATATTTATTGACATTCTTATGGCTTGTGTTATCAATATTTACATGTTATTTTTATGCTTAGAATGATTCTTAGTTATTTGATGATTAAAATTACATGGAGTTTGTGAGTCGTCACAATTTTCCTTGCTGGTTGTATTTTTACAGTGTTATAATTACTTATAAGGTTTTCATTCCGGCTAAGTGAACCGAAGATATTGAACGATTGTAATGTTATGCTTATAAGGTTTTTACACTGTTATAATTAATTACAGTACTGTTCAAAACTATTTTAGTGTTTTGTACTCTGTTTTGAATGTATGTTGCTATGAACATACTACTATTTTGAATGAAATTACTTTCTTTTTTAGACGAAATTACTGCCCTTTTGATTTTTTTTAGTTCAGTTCTACTTATCAGGCTCCAGTACTAATATAATTGGTTTGCTAGATTTAGTATGGCAGATATAATTGGTCTGCTAGATTTAGTGTATTGTTAATATGGTTTAACTGTGAATTGAAGTTGGGACAATTATGCGTTGATAGTACAAATATAGCATCTTGCCACGGACATCACTCAACCATATACAAAAGATTATAAGCCACGACCCTACTCAGCACAGGGTGCGACCCTACCAAGTACAGGGCACGACACTTATCATTTGGACTTATATACAGGTCGCGGCCCTACCAAGTACAGGGAACGGCACCTTTGTCTGTAGCCTCATGTGATGCAATGCTCATATATACTTGCCTTGCAGGCTGCATGCCTCTCTATCGCGGAAACTCGAGACTTGATATATGTCACGTGCTCGGGGTACGTAAAACAGCTCGCAGACCTCTTATAAATAGAGGACCACATCTCGAAATAAGGGATCGATTCCTCTCCCTCAGGGTAGTTTCTACAACACCTAGTGAAGCCTTGTCAAACTCTCTCTACACAACCTTAACATACATCTTGGGGGCAACTCATTTACATCGTAGCTAGATCTCCGGAAAACCCGAAATCGCAACAACCATGTATTCTCCTGTATTCTTATACTTGTACTCCTAATACGGCTTGATAATACTGTACGATGTAACGCATATAATGAGAGTAGAGAACCAAAGTGGACGTAGGTCTATTTTAGGGGTTGAACCACTCTATATCTTGTCTTATCTGTCTCTTTACTTGCTTTATTTGATCATTACTTATTTTACACATGATTTGCTGGTACAAGAACGACTAGTGGACGATTTTTCGTATCATCATGTGTATTGTTGTCTAATAATGAATTGAAACATGTACATGATTTAGTGTACTATGAACATGTTTGGTATGTACGGTTGTTTGTGAAACCTATGCGCCTATCATTGTTTTCACTGATGTGCCTTTTGGAGTTTTTCTATCTAGAGGGCTTGATTCATCGTTGGTGGCCTCTATCACGGCTCACCACTTGGATGGTTAAGTTGACAATATCGAGTTAGACATATTACTTCTTTTTTTGACTATTTTTATTATCTATTATGCCATTGTTGCATGGTAAAGGGTTTATGTTCTTAATTGAATTGGTTGGAAGATTATATAGGAGGATCCAACATGAAAGATTATATACGGAGCAAAGTTTGAATATGTGAATTGATTCATATAAAAGGTAATTTTAATTCTTGGTTATTGCTTAATATCATTACTTTTTTTTACCGGATTGATTTGTAGTGGTGATAGGAGGTTGAGGGTGAGCCAATTGAAAACCCAGATTGTAAATTGGTTGTTATAGTATAGTTTTAAGATTATTTTTTGATAATATTTGTATACTTGTTTATGTTAATGTTAGTTACAATTATTCATATGCTTGCTTGTGTTAATTAAATTAATGTCCTTTTGCAACTAGTTTATGATATTAATATGATTTAGTTTATGCTAATTTTAACATTCAAATCACTAATTATTGGGACAAAAACTCCAACATATGAACATATAAGGTAGTACCATAAAGCAATAAATAAAACGACAAGCATTAGTTAAAATTCCAATTTAAACAAAAAATTACTAAACACAAACAAGTAATGTCACGATTTTTAAACAATCTAAAAAAATAAACTTGATATTGTACGATCTGAGTGGCACAAAATGAGGCACAAACACCCCAAGATGCACGAAAGTAACCTAAGGTAAGTGATGATGTCCTCACTGGACTCCCGATCTTCAATTGACTACTACGCAATTGTTTTAGAATTAAAAATAGGATTTAGGAGCTGAAAACACAAAATAGCATACGAGTGGCCTAAAAAGAGGCGCAAACACCCTAAGAGGTACCAAAGTGTTGTACATTTTTGGATTAATTTCAGATCTCAAATCATTCCGCGCTCGTGAATGATTGCGTCAGATGCATATGTTTTTTGTGAAAGTAGATCTGGATTTGATTAGATCTAATGATGGTTATGATTTTTAGGGATTTGATACAGTTTAATGTTTTTTTTGAAATCTGATCCATTGATTGCGTGGATCACTTGCTGGTTTTTAATGATCTGTGATTGACTTGTAGTGGTGAATCCTAGATAGATTGGAAGGTCAAACATGCATAAATGTTGTCTTAATTACCAAGAAGCATAAACTTTCACAATTGAGAGGAAAATAAACAAGTAAGTATGTTTAGTGAAGTTCTTTATTTTGTGAAGGAAGTCTAATGTTTGTAATGGAAAGTTTCTTAGGAGATTAAAACATACTAGAATGTGAAGTTGTTACTGATAATTATATGGCGACTCATGTCATGTTTTTAATTCGGGACAAATAGTGAAAATTGATTATTAATCTGAACAAATCTTATTCACTATATATGAAACTTAAATATTTTGTGGTTAACTTTCATGTGGTAACTACAATAGGAATTATTGAACTACATACTCTTATTCACTATATACTATTAAAATAGTCTGCAACTACAATAGAACTTATTGAACTACATACTTAGTAAATGAGACTAATTGGTAAAAAAACACATATAAGGGCATATTTAATTATAATACTTTAAAGAGAGTGAAAATAGTTTATTTTCATAAAAAATGTGAAAAATAATATTATAGTCGACTGGAAGGAAGGTCGGTATGTTGCACTACATAGACGCATTCCAACTGCTTTGCGGACACTCATTTGCTAATTGAGAAGTAGCAAATTTTTCTCCAGTTCCATGTTTTGGAAAGCCCAAATCAGCAAATGATGGAGGGAAAATAACATAATGATATTTTATTCTATGCCTTGGAGATGGTCTCAATGAGGTACACATACTATTTTTAAGAGGTTCCTTTATTAGAACCTTTCTTTGTTCCCCCGAATTCAGTTTTATATAAAGTTAATTTATGTCAAATCATATTAGGCTGAGTTATTTGAATCTTTGAACAATGATAGTCTGGATCTCTTTTCTGATTAATCGTTTGAGAATTTCAAATCTAGTGACTTTAGTACAATTAGAAATCTAAGAGCATTCCCAACACCATATCCGATGTCAAGTAGTGGGCACAATTTATTTGGGATGGAAGTCTGTTCAAAATGCTAAATAACGGTGTCTGGAAATTTTGGTACGAAAGTAAGTTTCGTACAACTACTTTTCCTTAAAAACATAACCTTAAAAGAAACACTACACAGTGCTCCTGCTCCTTCATAGATTGAGATAAACACACTCATTTCAACCTCTTCTCATTTATGCGTCATCATTTAATTTATGACTTTAACCTTCTACCATATAAGCACAATGAAATTTATACATTTTGCAATGTATTTTCACTAATCAACATGTAAAAGTACACCATACACGGTGGTGGGAGTTATATAAGTAGGGTAATTCCATTTATGCCCAAAGTTTTCTAAAGATAGAACAATCTATAATTGGTTAATATTTGTTTAGCTCCTTTTGGATTATCTACGAATATCAAACTTCTAGTATTTTGTTGAATTGTTCAAAATTTAGGACTATTTTTGCACTTATGGCAGTATGTGAAATTACTTACATTGCATTCTAGTTGTTTTGGTTTGTTATTTTGTTAATGATTTTTAGGTTTAATGATTTGTGAATCACGATTCATGTTTATATTCAGTTATGCTTACCTTGTCATGTTTTTTATGTGATTCATATGTTTCCGTTATTTCTGGATTGATTTATTTTAAACACTCATTTCAAACCCTGTTCATTTATACATCATCATTTAAGGTGAAACTCTAAACTTTTACCATATAGTCACTGTTAAACTTATACTTTTTCTAATGATTTTCACTATACCAACATGTAAAAGTACCATACACAGTAGGAGTGCTTAAAGTAGTGTAATTGCATTTATGTCCTATAATAGTAGTCTGGAACTTAATGGGCTGTTAAAAGGGTTATCTTTTACCTATACCTGTAGCTTGGAACTTACACTTGTCCAGTTCTTTTACTTTGCTTTTTTGAGCAAAATTAGGTGGATTAAAAAAGAGCTCAATTTGGATTAAAAAAGAACCCCTTTGATCAAATAGATATAGACACACATTAAGACCGATTCCTTGCATCTTTAGGAGAATGGTTTCACACACTCACATATTAGTTGATGGTGTATTCATAAAATAGGTACAAACACATTTTAAGACTGCTTGCCTTATGCACATTAGTAATTGATTGGCTGCACACACTTCTTGGCTTGTGCATATTAAGAATGGACTTATGCATATTAGTAACAACCCCCAAATCAATACCCACACATCCTTTACCAACCGTCCGCCCTGTACGCGCACAACCCCTCCTTCCCAAATCTTAACAATCCGACCATTACCTCATACCTACTAACCCAACCTTGCTTCTAACATGTTACACCCCATCCCAACCATAAACCCACCCCTAAACCACTATCCTACCCGTAATCCCTCACCTCCCATCCAACCCACACCCTTGTATCCTCGCCACACTACCCCACAACCAAATCTCTAATTCCTCTTTCCACCTCCCATTACCTGCTACACCCCTTAATAGTTGCCGTCGCTATTTGACATTTTCATGATGGTATATAGGTAAGATTTTAATTGTGGCGTGTGGCCTAGTCCATTATGTTGGTGATTTATATTGGTAATTGGGTATTAATCGACTTGTAATTGGTGTTTGGGAAGAAATTTAATACTATTTGGTGTTTGGTCAAAATGTTTTTTATTGGTGTTTGGGCAAAACGTTTTCCATCTAGAGTTTTTATTTCAAAACGATTACTATGACAAAGTTGCCATCATAATTTGGACTTTGACATGAAAGTTGTATTAGAGTCTTGTAATTAGCAATGCAGTGGTATAATATGGACCAGTTCTTACTAATTTAGGTGAATTACACGATCGAACAATGTGCCCAATATTTCATTAAAGAAAGAAAAGGAGCTGGCATAAAGTGCCGCCTAATATTATTTTGGATCAAGATAAGATCTTTGTGTCCTACCTCTGGTAGAGTTGTTAAGAGGTGATGGGAGCAAAGTTTCTTTTGAGCAAGGCCTATCACCTGCAGACTGATGGGTAGATGGGAATGGTGACTAAGATGTCAGAGGATATGCTGAGGATGTATATTCTAGACTTAACGTGTAGCTGGTAGAAATAATTACCGATGGTAGAGTTGTGCATGATAACTCGTACCAGTTTAATTGGCATGGCGCCTTTGGAGCCTTTGTATGTGATACCTTGTCATCCTCCCTTATTGGTTAGAAGCGGGGAATAATAAGCTGCTCTGGCAGGACATGATTAAGGATATGTCGGTAAGGGCTGAGTTTATCCGTAGTAATTTTTTGGTTTCTCAGGATCGTTGAAAGAGTTACGCCATAGAAAACCAAATATTTTAAAAGCTTGATGCGATTAGTCAGGTGTTACGACAGGTATCTCCCATTAAGGGAGCTACGCGGTCTAGGTAGAAGGGAAAGTTAACATCGTTATATATTGGGGCCTTTCCTCATTATCGAGAGGGTAGGGCCGATTGTGTATAGGCTCAACTTACTGGAGAACTTGAAGTGGGTTCACGATGTGCTTTTTATGTGGTCGTCGATATATCTCAGGAATGGCGCAGTATATCGGTGCATTAAGATCAGAAGAGACTTGTCACTATTTTGGGCCGTAGTGAGTAGGATTTTAATCAAGATGGAACCATTAGTTTATGTATAGTGAGGGCCCCACAATCTCGTCATAAGTCGATTTGGGAGAGTGAGGATGCCATGCGAGAAAAGTATCCTAAGCTCTTGGTACCAAGTATGCCAAATTTTGAGGACGAAGTTCTGTTGTGGGGGGAAGTATGTAACCCCATGCATTTTAAAGTATTTTAAATTACACGCGCGCATAATTTAATTAAATTGAGAAATAAAGTGACTGAAATAAATATTAACTAGTGAATAAAAGGATTAATATTTATATGAAATTATATATATTTGTGCAATAAGTAAATCAAAACACATTAAATTATATTACATCGTAAGTGAGTAAAATTGATGAGTTTGGCGGTATCTCATTCGGGACGCGCAAAAAGGGTCGTGTTGGGAATGAGATGGAAAATTAATGTTACGAGATCCGTAAAAGGGTATTTGGATCATTTTACTAATTGGGCCTTGCTAAATTTCAGGATTAGTGGAGTTTAGGGTTATATTTAGGTAATCTGGATGGAGTGCGTAGCCATTCCACCATCCAAAATACCAAGGCTTTGAGAGAGGAGAGAAAAGAAAAGGAAAAATCAAAGAAAAGTGAAGATAAGTGATCCGGGAAGGGGGATTCAATCATTACGGGTACAAAGAGGAACTCAAAGGAAATAATTCATAATATCTTCAATCATAAGGCAAGTATTTATCTTTCTATAATTACAATAGTGGTTTTAATCGTTCATGTAAAAATTTGGTGTAGGAACACACAAATTTTGGGTGGGATTAACTGTGAAACGAGGATGTTTATAAATGAATTCATCAAAAAGGGATTCGATTATGATTTCGTGTACATCTGATGTGACTGAAATTAAGAAGAGTGCGTGTAAGGACATAATTTTATAAATGTCCGGGGTAGATTCTAGGAACTTTCTGTTTTCTCCTAGATCACAGTTCATATGTCTGATACCGCTACATTCGGCACGTCAACACGATCATTCTCGACGGCCTTTATCCGAATTCAATGCATCCACTTTCATCACGTGCATCATGCTACATGCATCGTGCTTCTCATCTCATTCCCACTACTCCACTACGCTCTATCAGTAATATGTTTTATTGGAGCTTTAAATATTTGCATAAATATTTGGGAAATGTTTTTGAAAATTATTTTTGAAGTCTGGTTTTATTTTTTATCAAAAGCAGAATTTTTCTAAGTGTAGAAGCGAAATGCCTCGATCGACGAGATCGCTCAAACGACTTTGGAAGTCGTTCGCGCGAGATAGGCATGTCGCGCGATATCGTTCGAACGACTTCTGTCCTTCGTTCGAGCGACATGGCTATCTCGTTCGAACGAGAAACCGCCTCAATTTTTGTATAAATATCTGATCTCCTTCTACACGTTTTTCAAGTCTTTCTGCAATCTCAAAATTCTGCGAAAATAACCTAGAATAAGACTTCACTTTTTAAGGTTTTCTAAACCTTTTTTTGATTCACAAAACCATTTCCATACATGTGTGTGAATCTTTAAACCTTCATGAAGATCATTTACTCATCTGGAGTAATCTGTGAGGAAGCCACTCTCTTCTTCACTGCTGCCCTACTGGAAAGGGATAGTTCCAGTCGTCGATAATAGATACGACACCCAAGGGTATTTCTATGTCATATATTTTCATTGTAACCCGTGTAAGCCGTACTCTTACAAAATTATTGTGAAAATAAAAAGTTTTGCCCCTTTGAGGGATTTTTTCTCATATATGTGTTCTTTCATGTTTCATCATCGTATTTAATCACATATAGATGCATGTTTAGGACTTGAGTGGTAAAAACTGTGTTTAATTAAATAACTTCATTATTTGAACGCAAGCGCACTCTCCTCAAATTGGTATCAGAGCTAGTTACACAAATTTACCGTGTAATTTTTCGCAAAATTTTTCTAAGATATCAATTTTCTGAAAAATTGGCTTTTGAAAAACGAGTGTGTTTATAATGGAGAAATATAATAAAATGTCAGTTTTTGACGGGACAAACTATGCATATTGGAAAGCCCGCATGAGATCTGCATTAAAGGCCATTGATGAACGTGTCTGGATTTTGGTTGAAAGAGGGTGGACACCTCCCTCCGTGACTGTTGATAATGTGATCAATTTAAAACCTATCACTTCTTGGACTGAAGAAGAATTTAAATGGTCATCATTCAATTCTAAGGGTCTAAGTGCTATTTCTGGGTCTGTCACACCTGAAGAGTTCAAACGCATAATGACGTGTACCACGTCAAAAGAGGCATGGGATGTTTTACAACTCACCCATGAAGGAACTAATGCTGTGAAAGAGTCTAAATTGCAAAATTTGACAACTCAATTTGAAGCCATCACCATGCATGAGACTGAATGTTTTGATGATTTTTATGCTAGGCTCTCTGACATTGTTAATACTAGATTTAATCTTGGTGAACATATTCCAAATGCTAGAGTTGTTAAAAAGATTCTCCGTTATCTGCCTAAGCGTTTCATCCCTAAAGTCACTGTGCTAAATTCTATGGGTAATTTAAATACGCTAAAATTGGAAGAACTTGTAGGAGATTTGCAAACATATGAAATTGATATGTTCCCTAAAACAACTAGGTCTAAAGATAAGGGAATTGCACTTAATGCCAAAGAGAAAAAGAGTGTGGAGTCGGCTAGAAAGAGGGGAGAGTCAACTAGAAAAAGAGAGACAGATTCGTCTGATTCTGAGTGCGAGTTTGACTTAGATGATTTGGATCTTTTTGCTAAAAATTTCAAGAGGATTCTCAAATTTAAGAAAAATGGCAACTTTAAAGATAAAAAGAAATTTGAGAAAAATAAGTTTGAAAAGAAAAATGAAAAATATTTTAAAGATCCTCCTAAGAAAGAAAGTGAGAGATGCTTTGAGTGCGACGGTAGGGGTCATAAAGCCTTTGAGTGTGCCACATGTTTGAACAGAGAGAAAGGGAAAGCTTTCCTTAATGCTACCCTTAGTGACGGCAGTGAGGTCGAGTCGGTGGATTCTGGAGTCGAGTCACCGCATGAGTGTAACTTCACCGCATTCATGGCTAGTCATGTGAGAACTCCTAGTTATCCTCACGACGATGAGGATGATGCATCACAGGGACACCTCGACAGTGAGAGCGATGTGAGTGAGGGGGAGGATGACACAAGTGAGAGCGAGAGTGATATTCAACGCTCCTACGCTGAGTTATATTCTGGGTCATTTAAAACTAAAAAGCGTAACAAAGCGTTAGTTATTAAGATCACCGGATTAGAGGAAGATTTAAGAAAATCGAGAGAGAGAGAGTCCTCCACCTGCAGCACCCTGAGAGAGAGAGAGTCTGCTTGTGTTGAGAAAGAAAGACTGTTTAGAGAGAGAGAGAGTTGTTTTGAGAAAGAGAGAGGGGAATTGACTAAATAAGTGGCTAGTCTTACGAGTGAGCTTCATTCCTCCATGGAGACTCGAAAGAAACTTGAAGCCCTTGTTGCCCAGCTTACTCATGATCTGGAGAGAGCACGGGAAGTCAAGGTACAAATCGAGGACATATCTGGGAAAATGGGAAAGATGCTCCTTGGCCCTGCTTTAGGTTTTGGTGATAGGCAGGGAATAAGTTATGATGGTGCCTTCACGTCCCAAATTTCACCCGGACCAGTTCCTGAGTTTACTACGACTCCTTATGGCCATCATCAAAAACCTCGAAGGAGAGTTCGATCAAGAAAAGCAAACCAAGGTCTGCTTTTGACTATGTTCTTTTATACTTATTTCAAAAGAAAAGGCCACCTCAAGGAGTTTTGCTATAGTATGGGTCGGACACGACGTACTACTGCTCCACCTCAGCATACTGATGATTTTACCAGTCTGATAAAGAGAGTTGGGTTGTTAGCTGCCACGTCTCAATGTTTGATGGAGGAATTGCGACGGATGTCTTTGCCTTCAGTGAATGCTTCTCACATTCTAGCTAAAACCAACAACAACAAAGGCAAATAAAAGGTCACCACTTCTTGGGTACCTAAGAAAGATAAAAAGGCCTTTGTTGTTCATGTCGTTCTCAAAGCACATAATACCTCACAGTGGTATTTTGATAGTGGGTGCTCCAGATATATGATAGGTGGTGCATCATTTTTTACATCTCTTGAGGATTATCAGGATGGCAGAGTCACCTTTGGAGATGGGAGCAAGTCTAGCATTATAGGATGTGGTACTGTCAAGTTACCTGGATTCCCTAAGCTAGAAAATGTTTTGTACGTCAAAGGTTTGAAAGCAAACCTTCTCAGCATTAGCCAGCTGTGCGACGCTGACTTTACCGTAAAGTTTGATCGGGACGCTTGTAAGGTCTATAATCAAGCCGGTAAACTTTTAGTGCAAGGGGTGAGGACAAAGGATAACTGCTATGGGACTGAGCCCACATCCTCACTTGTCTGCAATAGTGCCACGATCACTCCTATGGATCTGTGGCACTAACGTCTAGGTCACGTAAATATTAGAGATCTAACTCGCTTAGCTAAAAAGGACCTAATACGTGGATTACCATCTCTTGGAAGGCCAACTTCGACGGTTTGTGGACCCTGTCAGTTGGGAAAACAAATTCGTAGTCCCCATAGGAAGTTGCATTCCATTACCACCTCTCGTGTTCTTGAGCTTATACACATGGATCTTATGGGTCCCACTCGTACCGAGAGTCTGTGTGGTAAGAGGTATATCCTCGTGATGGTGGATGATTTCTCCAGATATTCCATCGTAGGTTTTCTGAGAGAAAAATCCGATGCTGTAGAGTTTTTAACGACCAAGTGCCGTGTCTTGCAAAATCAACACGGAGTCACTATTAACAGGATACGTAGTGACAACGGCACTGAATTTAAGGAAGCAAAGGTCGATTTGTATTGTGATAGCCTTGGGATAAAACATGAGTTTTCTGCTGTGAGGACTCCTCAGCAAAATGGGATTATTGAGAGAAAGAATAGAACGATCCAGGAGATGGCTAGATCTATGCTTCTAGGTCATAATGTCTCTAGGAGATTTTGGGCAGAGGCAGTGTCTACTGCATGCCACATGGTGAATAGGGTCTATCTGCGTCCACACACACTTCAGACTCCTTATGAGTTGTGGACTGGCAAGAAGCCCAACCTTGCATATTTTCGTATTTTTGGGAGTAAATGCTACATCCTAAGGGATAGAGAGCAATTAGGAAAGTTTGACTCAGGAAGCGATGAGGGAATACTGCTCGGATATTCATCGAATAGTAGAGAGTACTGGGTTTTCAACCTGAAGAGCTCTAAGGTTATGGAGTCAATAAAGGTCACCGTGTAAGATGATGAACCTTCGGCATTTATTGACTCTAAACTTCAGTGTGAGGATGAAGATATTTTTAGCAGTGATTTACTTGTACCTCACCCACACTTTGTGGACCCTACTCCTGTGTTAGGGGACACACCTGCTTGGGTTCACAAGAGTCATGACCCTTCTGCCATTGTTGGTGATCCCACTCTAGGGGTCAAGACTCGCGCTCATCTAGAGAACGTTGTCAGCTATTTTTGCTACACGTCCAAAGTGGAGCCCAAGAATCATAAAGAAGCACTCAAGGATGAACACTGGAAATCTGCTATGCAGGATGAGTTACTTCAGTTTAAAAAGAATAATGTCTGGGAACTTGCCCCCCGACCTAGTGAGACAAATGTGATAGGTACCAGATGGATCTTTAAGAATAAAATGGATGAAAATGGTACCATAATCAGAAACAAGGCTAGGTTGGTCGCTCAAGGCTACACTCAGATAAAATGTGTAGACTTTGGGGAGACATTTTCTCCTGTTGCGAGGCTTGATTCCGTCCGTCTACTACTCCCCATCGCATGTCATATGTGTTTCAAGTTATATCAGATGGATGTCAAGAGTGCCTTTCTGAATGGCATTCTACAGGAGGAGGATTACGTGGAACAACCAAAAGGGTTTGAAGACCCTCAGCATCCGGAGCACGTCTACTATCTGAGGAAAGCCTTGTATGGTTTGAAGCAAGCACCCCGTGCTTGGTACGAGAGGCTTACTTCCTATCTCTTAGCTCGTGGCTTCAAGAGAGGGGGAGTTGATATGACGTTGTTCGTCAGGAGAGATGACGGTGCAATTTTGGTTGCCCAGGTCTATGTGGACGACATAGTCTTTGGATCCATATGCTCTCAACATGCTCATCACTTTGAAGAGGAGATGAAAAGTGAATTTAAGATGAGCATGGTTGGTGAGCTTACTTTCTTCCTTGGTCTTCAGGTTCGTCAGCTAGAGGATGGGATGTTCATCTCTCAATCCAAGTATGTTAGAGACCTAGTGAAGAAATTTTGGTTAGACTCCGCTAAGCATGCACGTACACCTATGAGTACCAATACCAAGCTTAGTAAGGACACTTCAGGCAAGGACGTAGAGCAAACCTTATATCAGAGTATGATAGGCAGTCTTCTCTACTTGACTGCCAGTCATCCCGACATAGCCTTTAATGTTGGAGTCTGTGCGTGATATCATGCATCCCCGAAAGAGTCACATTTACTTGATCTAAAATGTATTATTAAATACGTGAGTGAGACTCTCTCATACGGTATTTGGTATTCCTTTAATACTGATGATCGTTTGTCCGCCTATTCAGATGCCGATTGGGCCGGGGATGTAGATGGTTTTAGGAGCACTTTTGGTGGGTGTTTTTATTTCGGTTCTGCTCTTGTCTCCTGGTTGAGCAAGAAGCAAAATTCCATCTCTTTGTCCACTGCGGAGGCTGAGTACATAGTCGTCGGGAGTTGTTGCACGCAACTCTTATGGATGAAGCAAATGCTGGAGGACTATGGGATTTCACAGGACACCATGACCATTTCCTGTGATAACACGAGCGCGATACACATATCCCGTAATCCAGTCCAACATTCGCGCACAAAGCACATTCGGATATGTGAGCACTTTATACGACAGTTAGTTGAGGAGAAAGTCGTATCCCTGAGTTTTGTTCCCACCGACCATCAGTTAGCCGATATTTTCACGAATCCTTTAGATGCCCTTAGATTTGAGAGTCTTAGGAAGTCTTTGGGGATTTGTACAGTTGACTGAGGGGTTGGTCTATGTCTAGGAGATGATGCTTTTTCATGTTCATATCATATGCTTCCTATTGCTAGTTTGTTTTATATGTATTTTTGCTTTGTTGTACAATTATTTATTTATTCTTTTGAAAAATCCAAAAATATTTTTAGAAAAATTTCAAAAAGATTTTTTTATTTTTTATGCACCTTTTATGGATGAACATTTAAGATAGCCAAGTCAAAATTTCATTCCATCTTTTCATGTGACTGTTTGATAGAGATTTGAGACGTTACATCATTTCATCCATGTGCTTTACACTGCTTGGAGTCTTTGAGATGTGATTTGTGATATCTTGTCTACATGTTTGACTCCTATCTTCTTTATTGCACACATGCACGGCTTTATTCGATTATTGTACTTGTCTATCACATGTTGGCTTGAGTGTTTCCATCTCAATTCTGTCTATACTGCTAACAATATGCGATAAAACTTGACAAGATTGGAATGCATGTAAAAATCATTTTTGTGAGACTTAATGTTTGTTTAAGAACGGGGAGGGGTTGGTCTATGTCTAGGATAGGATTCTTTTTCATGTTCATATCATATGCTTCCTATTGCTAGTTTGTTTTATATATATTATTGCTTTATTGTATAGTTATTTATTTATTCTTTTGAAAAATCCAAAAAGATTTTCGTTTTATAAATTTTTTTAGAAAAACACAAAAAGATTTTTGTATTTTATTTGCACCTGTTATGGATGAGCATTTAAGATAGCCGAGTCACAATTTCATTCCATTTATCCATGTGACTATTTGATAGAGATTTGAGATGCTACATCATTTCATCCATATGCTTTACATTGTTTGGAGTCTTTGAGATGTGATTAGTGATATCTTTCTACATGTTTGACTCCTATCTCCTTTATTGCACACATGCACGGCTTTATTTGATTATTGTACTTGTCTATCACATATTGGCTTGAGTGTTTCCATCTCAATTCTGTCTATACAACTAACCATATGCGATAAAACTTGACAAAATTGGAATGCATGTAAAAACCGTTGTGGTGAGACTGTGTGTTTATTTGAAAATGAGGAAGGGCTACGAAAGGTTCACTTAGCCTTTGCGATTCTAAGCCACCGTTAAAAAGGACCTAAAAATTTGAGGAATTTTATTATCGGGGGTCCAAAGAGGTTAAAAGAGTCCGAAAAAATTTAAAGGCAATAAAAGCAATATATGCCAAATATGGGCCATTAGGTTTCACCATCAATTCTCCAAAGTTTGAGAATTTAGAACGCCTCTATTCAAAATATATATCTGAGGGAGTTTGGTTGCAGACTATAAACGGGTTTGCACTTCCTTGAAAGTCCTGAAAAAGCATAAAATAGTTTTGGATGTTATTGGTGTAGAAATCACTTTGATCTTTGATTTGTTGATTTGATTGAGTCAATGTCTCATATTACCACCTTTTTACACGAAAGGAAGATTTTGAGTTCATTCGTTAGGAGTATCAGATATTCATCATGCACATATGTCATGTTTGTATGCATTGATTTTCCTATCGAATTTGATCACACCCCTTCATTTTTCGCTATCATTGACTTGGTTGTTTTTGTGATCTTTCATGGTGTGATTCTTTATTGTATACTATGTATGAAAAAATTTTAAAAATACAAAAATAGCAGTTTGTTCCCATGTGTAATTCTCCATGTGAATTCATTTCTGCTTCTCATATTTTTCTATTTGGGGACATCATAAAAAGGGGGAGAAGAATTATGGGGGAGAATTGGCTTTGGTTGTTTGGCTGCATGAATGATTTGCTTAAGCTTAATTGATCATCAATTTTTGCATATCATTTTATTTCAATCTGTTGCGTGTCACGGGTATTTGCTTTATCTCATGTGTGTAGGTACATCATTGTTCATTAGTTGATTACACACCCTGGTGAGAAAAGCTTTGGAAGATACCGGAGCTGAAGTTTTGGAAGACATGTCATTTAGTATTCTCAGTTTGAGGGTTTAATGGAGATATTATCTAGTATGTCATTTGATTGCATAATTCGGATTTTTTATGTATGTACCAGCATAGACATAGGGGGAGATTTGTAAGGACATAATTTTATAAATGTCCGGGGTAGATTCTAGGAACTTTCTGTTTTCTCCTAGATCATAGTTCATATGTCTGATACCGCTACATTCGACACGTCAACACGATCATTCTCGAAGGCCTTTATCAGAATTCAATGCATCCACTTTCATCACGTGCATCATGCTACATGCATCGTGCTGCTCAGCTCATTCCCACTACTCCACTACGCTCTATCAGTAATATATTTTATTGGAACTTTAAATATTTGCATAAATATTTGGGAAATGTTTTTGAAAATTATTTTTGAAGACTAGTTTTATTTTATATCAAAAGTAGAATTTTTCTAAGTGTGGATGCGAAATGCCTCGATCGACGAGATCGCTCAAACGACTTTGGAAGTCGTTCGCGCGAGATAGGCATGTCGCACGATATCGTTCGAACGACTTCTGTCCTTCGTTCGAGCGTCATGGCTATCTCGATCAAACGAGCCACCGCCTCGATTTTTGTATAAATATCTGATCTCCTTCTACACGTTTTTCAAGTCTTTCTGCAATCTCAAAATTCTGCGAAAACAACCCAGAATAAGACTTCACTTTTTAAGGTTTTCTAAACCTTTTTTTGATTCACAAAACCATTCCCATATATGTGTGTGAATATTTAAACCTTCAAGAAGATCATTTGCTCATCTGGAGTAATCTGTGAGGAAGCCGCTCTCTTCTTCACTGCTGCCCTACTGGAAAGGGATAGTTCCAGCCGCCGACAACAGAACCGACACCCGAGGGTATTTCTGTGTCATATATTTTCATTGTAATCCGTGTAAGCCGTACTCTTACAAAATTATTATGAAAATAAAAGGTTTTGCCCCTTTGAGGGATTTTTTCTCATATATGTGTTCTTGCATGTTTCATCATCGTATTTAATCACATATAGATGCATGTTTAGGACTTGAGTGGTAAAAACTGTGTTTAATTAACATCATTATTTAAACGCAAGCGTACTCTCCTCAGTGCGCTGTGACACCCCGCCCAATTAAACCTTGGGTGATCAAGCCTTAATTTAATTTAAACAGGTTTCTTAAATGGTTCATTCTTAGCATCACTTCTAACATCTGGTTTACCCTTTCAGTCAGACCGTCCGTCTGTGGATGATACGCCGTACTCAACCTTAAGTCGGTGCCCATGGCCTCCTGAAAGCTCTGCCAGAAATGTGACACAAATATTTTGTCTCGGTCTGACACAATATTAATAGGAACTCCGTGACGCTTCCTCTTTTTCAGTTCTAGTGCAGGAACTCAGTTTTAGTATTCTTAGTTGGGACATGTTGCCCTATCTTTACTTTTACAGTTATTCTGATTCGGGATTTTGAGTTGTCCTTTATTGGACGTGGTTTTCGGCAAGACTTTACCTGCATTCGATTATTTATGCAAACTATTTTATTATTACTAGAATTGTAATGTGTTTGTATGGATTATTTGTTCTGCTTAAGAAAGATAAAATTTGGCACTCGCTTAATTTCACTTTGGTGGTTAGTAACTTAAAAATCTTTCGACTGTGATGCTAAGAATGAACCATTTAAGAAACCTGTTTAAATTAAATTAAGGCTTGATCACCCAAGGTTTAATTGGGCGGGGTGCCACAGATGGTATCAGAGCATCAGGTTCTAGTGTCCATAGGATCTGTACGGCTTACTGCGTTTCAGCGTAACGTTTGGTTGTGTTAGATCCCTACTATTAGGACTGTTGATTCAATATCCGCTTTTGCGTTATCGTACACCTGCTCTTAAATTTTGTATAACTGTGTACTTATACAATTTGAATCTTATTTCAGATGCCACTAAGGAGATAGCGAGCGGAGAGGGCTGAAGCCAGAGATGAGGTGAGGGTGGCTCATCAGGAGCCACAGGTGCCGATACCCCCACCCCCACCCGAGTTAATTTCCACTACTGAGGTTGCAGTAATAGTGGCTCAGGCAGTCGAGACAGCTATGAGGGCCTTGGCAACCCATTTTCCTCAACCCCAAGTACCTCCTCCCGTGGCACCGGTAGTTCAGGCTCTAGCAGGACCATCTACTTGGCAGCGAGTCAGAGAGACATTTCAGAAAGGACACCCACCTGAGTTTCAGGGTAGTACCGATGTAGTGGAGGCGTGCAACTGGAAGAAAAATATCCAGCGCCACTTGTGCATGCTAGAGTGCACCGAGGTACAGAAATAAATGCTAGCCACTTTTTGTCTGTCTGGAGCGGCCTTACAATGGTGGGAGTCAGTTACCACCACCGAGGAAAGGGACACTATGGGAATTTCTGAGTTTTGGGTGCGGTTTGACCGCAAGTATTTCCCTCCAGCAGTAGAGTCAGAGATGAGGAAGAAATTCAGCGAAGTGGTTCAGGGTGATCGCTCAGTTGCTGATTATGAGGAGGAGTTTACCCGCTTGGCTAACTTTGTGCCAAATGAGGTGAGCGGTGAGGAGAGGAAGAAGTTAAAATTTATGGATGGCCTGACCTGGAGAATCAGACATCATTTGATCGGTAATCCGGCATTGGTAACCTACACAGACGTCGTCAATGCCGCCCTACTGCACTGTCAGGATCACCGCTTCCATGCGAAGGGAAACAAGAGAGGTGAGCCTAGCCAACCGGGCAAAGTAGGTGGAAGTAGCGACATCAGCACACCACAACAACAAACAGTGGGCCAGTTAGGGTAGGATTCCCGACAGGGGAACTCTACCAAAAAGTTTAAGCATGGGAGGCATCGCTTTGACAGACAGGGCCAACAGGATCCCCAACAACCAGTTCCTCAGGGCCGACAGGGCCAAGGGAACCAAAATGGAGGACAGCAAGGCCAAGGTAGACAGGGCCAACGTCAGGGCCAATCGGGCCAAGGGCAGAGACAGTTTCAGGGTCAGTGCTTCACTTGTGGCCAGCAGGGTCACAAGAGTAGAAATTGTCCACAGCCAGACAGGACACAATAATAGGGTTCCCAACAGGGGCAGCAGGCTTCGTTAGCCCCAGAAGCAGTACAGGACCCATAGCCAGGACAGATGCAGTACGGACGTGTGTTCAACGTCCGTGATATTTCATTTCAGCCAGCACCTCCAGCACCGCCGGCAGTTGCGGGTATGTTTCCTATTCATGGACTTGAGGATAGTATTTTGTTTGACACGGGGGCGACGCATTCATTTATTCCCACTAAATTTGCACGAGAAGCCGGCCTATTAGCGACAACTGACACTCGTCTTATGTGCGTGGAGTCACCGATGGGTAGTGGGTCCCTTATACACTCGATTTGTAAGGGTGTGGACATTATGATTGGGAGATTAAGTCTAGCAGTGGACCTCCTAGTGCTGGATATGGAGGGATATGATGTCATCCTAGGCATGGATTGGTTGGCGCATTATAGGGCGATGGTAGATTGTTATGAGAGGACTATCGTGTTCTCCATCCCGGGACAAGAGATGTTCCTTGTGGCAATGCCACTCCCCGAGGGAGGATCGCGAACTCATTTATATTATATTGAGGATGAGACCTCACATGGGGTTGTCGTTTCTCTAGACTCAATCCCAGTTGTGAGGAATTTTGAGGATGTCTTTCAGGAGATACCAGGGTTACCACCCAGCAGGGAGATAGAGTTCGTTATTGACCTAGCACCGGGGACGAGACCGATTGCCAGAGCACCGTATCGCATGGCTCCTTCGGAGATGAGAGAACTGAGAGAATATATTCAGCAGCTATTAGAATAGGGTTTCATTCGACGGAGTACATCGCCATGGGGTGAACCGGTGTTATTTGTAAAGAAAAGGGATGGTTCACTTCGTCTGTTTATAGATTACAAAGAGTTAAACAAAGTGACTATACGTAACAAGTATCCGTTGCCGAGGATTGACAACTTATTTGATCAGTTGAGAGGGGCTGTATACTTCTCAAAGGTCGATTTGAGGTCAGGTTACCACCAATTGCGCATTCGGGAAGAGGATGTACCCAAGACCGCTTTCCTGTCGCGGTACGGGTCATACGAGTTCAGAGTGATGCCGTTTGGGCTAACTAATGCACCTGCAGTATTCATGGATCTCATGAACAGGCTATTCAGGGAGTTTTTGGATCAGTTTGTGATTTTATTCATAGACGACATTCTGATTTACTCTCGCACAGAGGAGGAACACGCTGAACATTTATGAATGGTTCTACAAACATTGTGGGACCATCAGTTGTACGCCAAATTTGAGAAGTGTGGATTTTGGCTTCAGGAGGTTCAGTTCCTAGGCCACGTTGTATCTAGTAGAGGCGTTGCCGTTGACCCGAGTAAGGTATCGGCGGTGAGGGAGTGGGGACAGCCCACGACACCGACCAAAATTTGCAGTTTCTTGGGGTTGGCCGGTTATTATCATCGCTTCATCAAGGGGTTCTAAAAAATTATCGGACCTTTGACGAACTTGACTCAAAAGGGAGTGCCCTTCGTATGGAGTGACAGTTGTCAGTTAGCGTTTGATGAGTTAAAGGACAAGTTAACATCATCACCCGTCCTTGCCTTTCCTAGGAGTGAAACGGAGTACCGAGTCTATACTGACGTGTCCTTACAAGGGCTTGGGGGTGAGTTACAGCAGGAAGAGAAGGCTATAGCTTATGCGTCCCGAAAGCTTAAGCCACATGAGAAGAATTACCCCACCCATGACCTCGAATTGGCAACGGTCATTTTTGTATTGAGGATATGGAGACACTATCTTCTGGGAGAGCAATTCACTCTATTCACGGATCATAAGTCACTGCAGTATCTGTTTACTCAGAAGGATCTGAATATGAGTCAAAGGAGATGGCTTGAATTCGTGAAGGACTACCAATTTCATATACAATATCATCCTGGTAAGGCTAACGTGGTGGTAGATGCGTTAAGTAGAAGACCTACCGGGGAGTTGGCAAAAATTTGGAAGGCGAAGTGGAGTGAACTCCGACGCGAGGATGAGATAGCTAGAGCATGCATGGCAGTTTTAGCTATCACTCCCGAGAGTGTTATGCGGGTAGTGAGGGCACAGGCCGAGGACCCACACTGTCAAGACAGAGTACGAAAGCTACTGGCCGAGGGGGCAGAGTCCTACTCCATCAGCTCAGAGGGCGGACTACGATTTAATGGTAGGTTGATAGTACCCGAAGATGATGATTTGAGGCATGCCGTTATGACAGAGTCACACGGGTCAAAATTTTCAGTACGTCCAGGTGAGGACAAAATGTACAAGGATATGCGACGATTATATTGGTGGTCAGGTATGAAACGAGGCATAGAAGAATTTGTCTCAAAGTGTGTTACATGTCACCTCGTAAAAATTGACCATCAGAGACCTTCAGGGATGCTACAACCACTGGAGATTCCCGTGTGGAAGTGGGAGACTATCTCGATGGATTTTATTACTGGGTTACCAGCATCACAGAAGGGTCACGATTCCATATGGGTGATAGTGGATCGGCTAACTAAGGTAGCTCATTTCTTACCGGTTAGTACGGATTATGATACGATGCGGTACGCGCAGCTATTCATTTAAGGGATTGTTAAGCTGCACGGAGTTCCTATTAATATTGTGTCGGACCGAGACAAAATATTTGTGTCACATTTCTGGCAGAGCTTTCAGGAGGCCATGGGCACCGACTTACGGTCGAGTACGGCGTATCATCCACAGACGGATGGTCAGACTGAAAGGGTAAACCAGATGTTGGAAGTGATGCTAAGAATGAACCATTTAATAAACCTGTTTAAATTAAATTAAGGCTTGATCACCCAAGGTTTAATTGGGCGGGGTGTCACATGCACTTGCGTTCAAATAAGGAAGTTATTTAATTAAATTTAGTTTTTATCAATTAAGTCCTACACATGCATCTAGGTGTGATTGATGATGATAAAATCAAGCAAGAACAATCAAACACACACAAATGAGGAAAAATCCCCCAAAGGGGCAAAACCTTTTATTTTCACTATAATTTTGTTAGAGAACGACTTACACGGATTACAATGAAAATATGAGACACAAAAATACTCTCGGGTGTCGGTTCTGTTATCGGCGGCTGGAACTATCCCTTTTCAGTAGGGCAGCAATGCAGAAGAGAACGACTTCCTCATAAATTACTCCAGATGAGTAAAAGATACTCTTGAAGGTTTAAAGATTCACACACATATATGGGAATGGTTTTGTGAATCAAAAAGGTTTAAAAACGTTAAAAACATGAAGTCTTATTCTGGACAGTTTTCGCAGAATTTTGAGATTGCAGAAAGACTTAAAAAACGTGTAGAAGGAGAACGGATATTTATACAAAAATCGAGGCGGTGGCTCATTCGAACGAGATAGCCATGTCCCTCGAACGAAGAACATAAGTCGTTCGAACGAGATCGCGCGACATGCTTATCTCGTGCGAACGACATTCAAAGTCATTTGAGCGAGCTCGTCGTTCAAGGCACTTCACTTCTACACTTAGAAATTTTTTTGCTTTTGATAAAAATTAATCCAGACTTCAAAAATAATTTTCAAAAAATTTCCCAAATATTCATGCAAATATTTAAAGCTCCAATAAAACAGTTTACCTATAAAGCGTAGTGGAGTAGTGGGAATGAGATGAGCAACACGTCGCATGTAGCATGATGCACGTGAAGATACTGGGTGCATTGAATTCGGATAAAGTCCATCGAGGTTGATCGTGTTGATGTGCCGAATGTAACGGTATCAGACATACAAACTGTGATCTAGGAGTAAAATGAAAATTCCTAGATTCTACCCCGGACATGTATAAAATTATGTCCTTACAAATCTCCCCCTATGTCTATGCCGGTACATACATAAAATATCCAAATTATGCAATCAAATGACATACAAGATAATATCCCCATTAAACCCTCAAACTGAGAATACTAAATGACATGTCTTTCAAATCTTCAGCTCTTCAGAAACTTCCAAAGCTTTTCTCATCAGGGTGTGCAATTAAATAATGAACAATGTTGTACCTACACACATGAGATAAAGCAAATACCCGTGACAAGCAACAATTCAAAATATAATGATATACAAAAATTGATGATCAAATTAAGCTTAAGTAAATCATTCATAAATCAACCAAACACCAAAACAAACAATTCTCCCCCATAATTCTTCTCCCCCTTTTTGTGATGTCCCCAAATAAACAGATATGAGAAGCATAAATGAATGCACATGGAGAATGACACACGAGAATAAATTGCAATTTTTGTATTTTTAAAATTTTTTCACACATAGTATACAACAAAGAATCACACCATGAAAGAACACAAAAACAACCAAGTCGATGATAGCGTTAATGAAGGGGTGTGAGCAAATTCGATAGGAAAATCAATGCATACAAACATGACATATGTGCACGATGAATATAGGATACTCCTAACGAATGAACTCAAAATCTTCCTTTGGTTTAAAAAGGTAGTAATATGAGACATTGACTCAATCAAATCAACAAATCAAAGATCAAAGTGATTTCCACACCAATAACGTCCAAAACTATTCTATGCTTTTTCAAGACTTTCAAGGAAGTGCAAACCCGTTTATAGTCTCCAACCAAACTCCCTCAGATATATATTTTGAATAGAGGCGTTCTAAATTCTCAAACTTTGGAGAATTGATGGTGAAACCTAATGGCCCATATTTGGCATATAATGCTTTTATTGCCTTTAAATTTTTCCGGACTCTTTTAACCTCTTTGGACCCCGGATAATAAAATTCCTCAAATTTTTAGGTCCTTTTTAACGGTGGCTTAGAATCGCAAAGGCTAAGTGAACCTTTCGAAGCCCTTCCTCATTTTCAAATAAACACACAGTCTCACCACAACGGTTTTTACATGCATTCCAATTTTGTCAAGTTTTATCGCATATGGTTAGTTGTATAGACAGAATTGAGATGGAAACACTCAAGCCAATATGTGATAGACAAGTACAATAATCAAATAAAGCCATGCATGTGTGCAATAAAGGAGATAGGAGTCAAACATGTAGAAAGATATCACTAATCACATCTCAAAGACTCAGAACAATGTAAAGCATATGGATGAAATGATGTAGCATCTCAAATCTCTATCAAATAGTCACATGGATAAATGGAATGAAATTGTGACTCGGCTATCTTAAATGCTCATCCATAACAGGTTCAAATAAAATACAAATTTTTTTTGTGTTTTTCTAAAATTTTTTATAAAACGAAAATCTTTTTGGATTTTTCAAAAGAATAAATAAATAACTGTACAACAAAGCAAAAATACATATAAAACAAACTAGCAATAGGAAGCATATGATATGAACATGAAAAAGAATCCTATCCTAGACATAGACCAACCCCTCCCCGTTCTTAAACAAACATTCAGTCTCACAAAAACGGTTTTTATATGCATTCCAATCTTGTCAAGTTTTATCGCATATTGTTAGCAGTATAGACAGAATTGAGATGGAAACACTCAAGCCAACATGTGATAGACAAGTACAATAATCGAATAAAGCCATGCATGTGTGCAATAAAGAAGATAGGAGTCAAACATGTAGACAAGATATCACAAATCACATCTCAAAGACTCCAAGCAGTGTAAAGCACATGGATGAAATGATGTAGCGTCTCAAATCTCTATCAAACAGTCACATAAAAAGATGGAATGAAATTTTGACTTGGCTATCTTAAATGTTCATCCATAAAAGGTGCATAAAAAATAAAAAAATCTTTTTGAAATTTTTCTAAAAATTTTATATAAAAAATCTTTTTGGATTTTTCAAAAGAATAAATAAATAATTGTACAACAAAGCAAAAATACATATAAAACAAACTAGTAATAGGAAGCATATGATATGAACATGAAAAAGAATCCTATCCTAGACATAGACCAACCCCTCCCCGTTCTTAAACAAACATTCAGTCTCACTAAAACGGTTTTTACATGCATTCCAATCTTGTCAAGTTTTATCGCATATTGTTAGCAGTATAGACAGAATTGAGATGGAAACACTCAAGCCAACATGTGATAGACAAGTACAATAATCGAATAAAGCCGTGCATGTGTGCAATAAAGAAGATAGGAGTCAAACATGTAGACAAGATATCACAAATCACATCTCAAAGACTCCAAGCAGTGTAAAGCACATGGATGAAATGATGTAGCGTCTCAAATCTCTATCAAACAGTCACATAAAAAGATGGAATGAAATTTTGACTTGGCTATCTTAAATGTTCATCCATAAAAGGTGCATAAAAAATAAAAAAATCTTTTTGAAATTTTTCTAAAAATTTTATATAAAAAATCTTTTTGGATTTTTCAAAAGAATAAATAAATAATTGTACAACAAAGCAAAAATACATATAAAACAAACTAGCAATAGGAAGCATATGATATGAACATGAAAAAGCATCATATCCTAGACATAGACCAACCCCTCAGTCAACTGTACAAATCCCCAAAGACTTCCTAAGACTCTCAAATCTAAGGGCATCTAAAGGTTTCGTGAAAATATCGGCTAACTGACCGTCGGTGGGAACAAAACTCAGGGATACGACTTTCTCCTCAACTAACTGTCGTATAAAGTGCTCACATATCCGAATGTGCTTTGTGCGCGAATGCTGGACTGGATTACGGGATATGTGTATCGCGCTCGTGTTATCACAGGAAATGGTCATGGTGTCCTGTGAAATCCCATAGTTCTCCAGCATTTGCTTCATCCATAAGAGTTGCGTGCAACAACTCCCGGCGACTATGTACTCAGCCTCCGCAGTGGAGAAAGAGATGGAATGTTGCTTCTTGCTCAGCCAGGAGACAAGAGCAGAACCAAAATAAAAACACCCACCAAAAGTGCTTCTACAACTATCTACATCCCCGGCCCAATCGGGATCTGAATAGGTGGACAAACGATCATCAGTATTAAAGGAATACCAAATACCGTATGAGAGAGTCTCACACTCACGTATTTAATAATACGTTTTAGAGCAAGTAAATGTGACTCTTTCAGGGATGCATGATATCGCGCACAAACTCCAACATTAAAGGCTATGTCGGGATGACTGGCAGTCAAGTAGAGAAGACTACCTATCATACTCTGATATAAGGTTTGCTCTACGTCCTTGCCTGAAGTGTCCTTACTAAGCTTGGTAGTGGTACTAATAGGTGTACGTGCATGCTTAGCGGAGTCTAACCAAAATTTCTTCACTAGGTCTCTAACATACTTGGATTGAGAGATGAACATCCCATCCTCTAGCTGACGAACCTGGAGACCAAGGAAGAAAGTAAGCTCACCAACCATGCTCATCTCAGATTCACTTTTCATCTCCTCTTCAAAGTGATGAGCATGTTGAGAGCGCATGGATCCAAAGACTATGTCGTCCACATAGACCTGGGCAACCAAAATTGCACCGTCATCTCTCCTGACGAACAACGTCATATCAACTCCCCCTCTCTTGAAGCCACGAGCTAAGAGATAGGAAGTAAACCTCTCGTACCAAGCACGGGGTGCTTGCTTCAAACCATACAAGGCTTTCCTCAGATAGTAGACGTGCTCCGGATGCTGAGGGTCTTCAAACCCTTTTGGTTGTTCCACGTAAACCTCCTCTTGTAGAATGCCATTCAGAAAGGCACTCTTGACATCCATCTGATATAACTTGAAACACAGATGACATGCGATGGGGAGTAGTAGACGAACGGACTCAAGCCTCGCAACAGGAGCAAATGTCTCCCCAAAGTCTACACCTTCTATCTGAGTGTAGCCTTGAGCGACCAACCTAGCCTTGTTTCTGATTATGGTACCATTTTCATCCATTTTATTCTTAAAGATCCATCTGGTACCTATCACATTTGTCTCACTAGGTCGGGGGGCAAGTTCCCAGACATTATTCTTTTTAAACTGAAGTAACTCATCCTGCATAGCAGATTTCCAGTGTGGGATCACCAACAATGGCATAAGGGTCATGACTCTTGCGAACCCAAGCAGGTGTGTCCCCTAACACGGGAGTAGGGTCCACAGAGTGTGGGTGAGGTACAAGAATATTACTGCCAGAAACATCCTCATCCTCACACTGAAGGCTAGAATCAATAAACGCCGAAGGTTCATCATCTTGAACGGTGACGTTTATTAACTCCATAACCTTAGAGCTCTTCAGGTTAAAAACCCGGTACATTATACTATTCGATGAATATCCTAACAGTATTCCCTCGTCGCTTTGGGAGTCAAACTTTCCTAATTGCTCTCTATCCCGTAAGATATAGCATTTACTCCCCAAAACACGGAAATATGCAAGGTTGGATTTCTTGCCAGTCTATAATTCATAAGGCGTCTTAAGAGTGTGTGGATGCAGGTAAACCCTATTCACCGTGTGGCATGCAGTAGACATTGCCTCTGCCCAAAATCTTCTAGAAACCTTACGACCTAGTATCATGGATCTAGCCATTTCCTGGATTGTCCTATTTTTTCTCTCAATAATCCCATTTTGCTGAGGAGTCTTCACAACAGAAAACTCATGTTTGATCCCAATGCTATCACAGTACAGATCTACCTTTGCTTCCTTAAATTCAGTGCCGTTGTCACTACGTATCCTATTAATAGTGACTCCGTGTTGATTTTGCAGGACACGGTACTTGGTTGTTAAAAACTCCACAACATCGGATTTCTCCCTCAGGAAACCTATAATCGAGTATCTGGAGAAATCATCCACCATCATGAGGATATACCTCTTACCACCCAGACTCTCAGTACGAGTAGGACCCATAAAATCCATGTGAATAAGCTCCCGTACACGAGAGGTGGTAATGGAATTCAATTTCCTATAGGGGCTACGAATTTGTTTCCCCAACTGACAGGGTCCACAAACCGTCAAAGTTGGCTTTCTAAGTGATGGTAAGCCACGTACTAGATCCTTTTTAGCTAAATGAGATAAATCTCTAATGTTCACGTGACCTAGACATTGGTGCCACAAATCCATAGGAGTGATCGTGGCGCTGTTGCAGACAAGTGAGAATGTGGGCTCAGTCCCATAGCAATTATCCTTTGTCCTCACCCCTCGCCCTAAAAGTTTACCAGCTTGATTATAGACATTACATGCATCCCGGTCAAACTTTATGGAAAAGTCAGCGTCGCATAGCTGGCTAATGCTGAGAAGGTTTGCTTTCAAACCTTTGACGTACAAGACATTCTCTAGATTAGAAAATCCTGGTAACTCTACAGTACCACGTCCTACAATACTAGACTTGCTCCCATCTCCAAAGGTGACTCTGCCATCCTGATAATCCTCAAGAGATGTAAAGAATGAGGCATCACCTGTCATATGTCTGGAGCACCCACTATCAAAATACCACTGTGAGGTATTATGTGCTTTGAGAGCAACATGAACAACAAAGTCCTGTTTATCTTTCTTAGGTACCCAAGTAGAGGTGACCTTTTGTTTACCTTTATTGTTGTTGGTTTTAGCCGGAATGTAAGAAGCATTCACTAACGGTAAAGACATCTGTCGAAATTCCTCCATCACACTCTGTGATGTGGCAGCTAAAAACTCAACTCGCTCTCTCAGACTGGTAAAATCATCAGTATGCTGTGGTGGATCAATACTACATCATGTCCGACCCATACTATAGCAAAACTCCCTGAGGTGGCCTTTTCTTTTGCAATATGTACAAAAGAACACAGTCAAAGGCGGACCTTGGTTTGCTTTTCTTGGTCGAACTCTCCTTCGAGGTTTTTGACGATGGCAATAAGGAGTCGTGGAAAACTCAGGAACTGGTCCAGGTGAAATTTGGGATGTGGAGGCACCATCATAACCTATTCCCCGCCTATCACCAAAACCTAAAGCGGGGCCGAGGATCATCTTTCCCATCTTTCCAGATCTGTCCTCGATTTGAACCTTGGCTTCCCGTGCTCTCTCAAGATCATGAGTAAGCTGGGCTACAAGGGCTTCAAGTTTCTTCCGAGTCTCTATGGAGGAATGGAGCTCACTCATAAGATGAGCCACTTGTTTAGTCAAGTCCCCTCTCTCTTTCTCAAAACAACTCTTTCTCTCTCTAAACAAACTCTCTTTCTCAACAAAGGCAGACTCTCTCTCTGAAGGTAGTGCAGGTGGAGGACTCTTTCTCTCTCTCGCTTTTCTTAAGTCTTCCTCTAAAGCGGTGATCCTAAAAACTAACGCTTTGTTACACTTTTTAGTTTTAAATGACTCAGAATAAAGCTCGGTGTAGGCGCGTTGAAGATCACTCTCGCTCTCACTTGTGTCATCCTCCCCCTCACTCACATCGATCTCACTGTCGAGGTGTCCTTGTGAAGCAACATCCTCATCATCATGAGGAGCACTATAAGTACTCACATGACTAGCCATGAATGCGGTGAAGTTACACTCATGCGGTGACTCATCTCCAGAATCCACCGACTCGATCTCACTGTCGTCACTAAGGGTAGCATTAAGGACATCTTTGCCCTTTTCTTTGTTCAGCCTAGTAGCACACTCAAAAGCTCTATGACCCCTACCGTCGCACTCAAAGAATCTCTCACTTTCCTTCTTAGGAGGATCTTTGAAATATTTTTTATTTTTCTTTTCAAACTTATTTTTCTCAAACTTCTTTTTATCTTTAAAATGACCATTTTCTTGAATTTGAGAATTCTCTTGAAATTTTTAGCAAATAGGGCCAAATCATCTAAATCAAAATCACACTCAGAATCTGACGTATCTGTCTCTCTTTTTCTAGATGACTCTCCCCTCTTTCTTGCCGACCCCTCACTATTTCTTTCCTGGGCATTAAGTGCAATTCCCTTATCTTTAGACTTGACAGATTTAGGAAACATATCAATTTCATACGTTTGCAAGTCTCCTACAAGTTCTTCCAATTTAAGCATATTTAAATTACCCATAGAATTTAACACAGTGACTTTAGGGATAAACCGCTTAGGCAGTGATCTAAGAATATTTTTAACAACTCTAGCATTAGGAATGTGTTCACCAAGATTAAAGCTAGTGTTAACAATATCAGACAGTCTAGCATAAAATTCATCAAAACATTCAGTTTCAAGCATGGTGATTATTTCAAATTGAGTTGTTAAATTTTGCAGTTTCGACTCTTTCACAGCATTAGTACCTTCATGGGTAAGTTGCAAAATATCCCATGTCTCTTTTGACGTGGTGCATGTCATTATGCGTTTGAACTCATCAGGTGTGACAGACCCAGCAATAACACTTAAACCCTTAGAATTAAAAAATGACCATTTAAATTCTTCTTCAGTCCATGTAGTAACAGGTTTTAAATTGGTCACGTTTTCAAGAGTGATGGAGGGAGGTGTCCACCCTCTTTCAACCAAAATCCAAACACGTTCATCAATGGCTTTTAATGCAGATCTCATGCGGGCTTTCCAGTATGCATAGTTTGTCCCGTCAAAAATTGGCATTTTATTATATAACTTCTCCATTATGAACACACTCGTTTTCAAAAATTAATTTTTTCAGAAAATTGATATCTTAATAAAATTTTGCGGAAAATTACACGGTAAAGTAGTGTAACTGGATCTGATACCAATTTGAGAAGAGTGCGCTTGTGTTCAAATAAGGAAGTTATTTAATTAAATTTAGTTTTTATCAATTAAGTCCTACACATGCATCTAGGTGTGATTGATGATGATAAAATCAAGCAAGAACAATCAAACACACACAAATGAGGAAAAATCCCCCAAAGGGGCAAAACCTTTTATTTTTACTATAATTTTGTAAGAGAACGACTTACACGGATTACAATGAAAATATGAGACACAGAAATACCCTCGGGTGTCGGTTCTGTTATCGACGGCTGGAACTATCCCTTTCCAGTAGGGCAACAATGCAGAAGAGTACGACTTCCTCACAAATTACTCCAGATGAGTAAAAGATACTCTTGAAGGTTTAAATATTCACACACATATATGGGAATGGTTTTATGAATAAAAAAGGTTTAAAAACCTTAAAAAGATGAAGTCTTATTCTGGACAGTTTTCGCAGAATTTTGAGATTGCAGAAAGACTTGAAAAACGTGTAGAAGGAGAACGAAAATTTATACAAAAATCGAGGCGGTGGCTCATTCGAACGAGATAGCCATGTCGCTCGAACGAAGGACATAAGTCGTTCGAACGAGATCGCGCGACATGCTTATCTCGTGCGAACGACATTAAAATTCATTTGAGCGAGCTTGTCGTTCAAGGCACTTCGCTTCTACACTTAGAAATTTTTTTGCTTTTGATACAAAATTAATCCAGACTTCAAAAATAATTTTCAAAAAATTTCCCAAATATTTATGAAAATATTTAAAGCTCCAATAAAACATTTTACTGATAAAGCATAGTGGAGTAGTGGGAATGAGTTGAGCAGCACGTCGCATGTAGCATGATGCACGTGAAGATACTGGGTGCATTGAATTCGGATAGAGGCCGTCGAGGTTGAACGTGTTGACGTGCCGAATGTAGCGGTATCAAACATACAAACTGTGATCTAGGAGTAAATAGAAAATTCCTAGATTCTACCCCGGACATTTATAAAATTATGTCCTTACAGAAATTATAAAGATGAAATTGAAATCATAAAGATGAAATCTTGGTTGCTAAAACCAATAATTGATGAAATCTCGAATTAGTGTCAAACAATGTATAATTCTTGGTGAAAGTTGATAATCCCATTGATTTAGATGTTTTCGGGTTGATTCTTACGTAAAATATGTGTTATTAAGTTGGGATTGATGTAGAACTCATGTTAGGGTTTTGGTTGAATATTGGGACTCATATGATGTTATGAAAGGTGATGAATCCCGTCAAAATTTAGGTTTGCTGCTCAGCTAAACCAAACCGGTTCGCTAGGGGTGAGCGAATCGATTCGCCTTTCGAACCGATTTGGTGGGCATCGGGGTAGACTCGAGATTTGTGGGCTAGTACTATGAGAGATATATGAAGGATTAGCTGGTTATATATATATATATATATATATATATATATATATATATATATATATATATGAATATATCTATGTGTGTTTGATATATATCTGAAAATACCTAGTCTAGGGATGCTATCGTTGGAGGTCATACGTAGTGGGCAGTCCACCATGGGGTAACCAATAAGTGTTGGGTCGTTTCTCCAGGTCATAAGACTGTTGTATAACCACTATATGTGAGTTTAGAGTCCGGTGGGTAATTTAGTATGGTATGACCCACATATGTATGTCTATTACCACCTTTGGTTATGTACTTACGATTTGGGATCGGTGGTGAGATTCTGACACGGTGGCCTAGGAGTGGTACGTGACGTACCTGGAGCCTGATAGCATACTAAGGAATAGATCCTGGAGGATAGCTCGGGGTTTCTATGTATATATGTGATAAAACGAATATGTGAGCATCGAAATTATAACTGGTGTACAGTTATGCTCAATGTTTAATGATAAAAATATAACTGAGGATTTTAATGTTATTGCTTATGCGATAGTTAAGGAAAAAAAATCAAAGTATAAATCATATCTCACGGTTGGGCTGGAGGTTTAGCATATTAGGCGATGTTAAGTGACTAAACTAGTTAGGATAGGTAGCACAACTAGGAAATTGAAATACACGTGTTAGGTGAGCACTATGTATGAGGGGAGAGGATAATCTCATGTGGTGTGCGATACCAGATAAACATGAATAATTCTAATGCATATTCATTATTGCATTTTAAATACTTGCAAATATTTTAAAAATGGTTTTAGGCCTTGACCCGTATCAAAAATCTTTTTCAAAACCTTTTAGGTTCTATACATGATTCACTTAGACATTTCTATCATTGCTATCTAGATAGGGTGTTTTCTTCAGTTTTCTTTTCAAGCATGTCACCCCAACTAGTCAGTCTTTATTATAGAGAATTTACTATGGTATTTCCTTTATTAGTTGGGTGATTGCATTTGGAGTTACATAGGGTTATTTGGTTATTTTATCTATTTTATGTCATCATTATTCATTTTATTCTTATGGTAAATGTTTATTTAAAATGATGGATTGGTTATTTAAATGGCATAATATTTTAATAAGGCAAGATATTATGTTTTAAAATTTGACACCGGTCTTAATAGGTTATCAATATATAAATTGGTTTTTAACAGTGATGCTAAGAATAAACCAGACTGAGACTCCTGTTTTATTTTAGTAGAGGATTAGCCAGCCGTTATTAGAATAGGTGGGGTGTCACAGTTATAATGTCATTTTTGGTTTGAATTCTAGGGTTATAAGATTCATTTTGTTTATATTGAGGCATAAGATAAAGACTAGTAGTGTGGGTAGTTATTGGTATTTGATTAGTGAGAATGAAACCTAAGACCAGAGAAATGAGGAGAAAAGAGAGTTTGGAAAAGAAATGAGAAGAAAAGAGAAACAAGAGAAGGATGAAAGGAAACCACGACATGGACACTACATCTCAATCCATGGGCCACTATAGATGTGACTTGGGTCGATATTGAGGGTTTCATGGGAATCTGTAGCGAAAGGGGAGAAATGAGGGGTGCTAAGGTTTAAAGGGCTGCTATTCTTTTTTTAGCCGCATTTTTTTTTATTGTTATGCAATAGTTCCCAAACCAAACCCTAAACTTACATTAAAGACCACATTCAAACCTCCATTTTACGACTTTAAGCTTGGGTTTTATGAGCGCCTTAAAAGGTAATGTTATTCCAGATTCATAGGAGAATAAAGATCCGAATTTAGATTTTAGAAAATTTTGAAAGACAAGAATACTCTATTTCCCCCTTCAGTGTTTAATGTATTAACTATTGTCTCAACCATGTTTATAGTTAAATAAAAACTATTAGTGGTTTAATTAGGGCTAGGTAAACCTAATGAATTTTCTACTGTTGTTATGTGATGTTGAAATTGTTTGAAACCCCTCTTAAAATGAGAAATACTTAGAAAAACGCCTACGTGACTTAAATAATGTGATTGTTATAAATATGAGAATGTTAATATGTTAAATGGAAAAGAGTTAATATTATGCCTTACGAACTTTGAGATTTGAAAAGTGAGATATGAGTACACTTGTCTCGTGATATTTTAAATTGTTGGAAAATATTGAAAGTTCCACCTGAAATGTGATTGAATCATTAATGTGAGAAATTGTAGGTGTACCCTTGGAAATGGGGAAAATCGTATTGGTATTGAAAATAAGAAACATTGTGAATGAAAGAAGATATTAATGATATAATGGATTGTATGTGTTTATCTAAGGGATTAATGTTTTTGAATGTTGATTAGTTGTTGTTATTGAGGAGTATATATTGCGCGCTATTGAATTTTCTTAAAAGAGTTATATTTATTGTCAAATTGATGTCTTTGAGTGTTGAAAATATATTAGTTTTTTTGGAAAGTGGGATGTTGGGATTGTTGAATGGAGGATACATGTTATTAGTATGTTATTATAAGTTATTGATGTTATCATAGGTATATTAATTATTGATCATTTGGTACGTTTGAGTGGTGATGGGATATGTTGACATGCCAATGTCAGAAAATTGGGTTGTCAGGTTAAAATATGGTATATATGATTTTTGAATTTGTCCATGATTCTTAATTTACAATGAAACTTGGGTAATTAAATATTAGTTACCATTAGTGAGACAATGGTTTTGCAGTGTAAGTTAATGGGTATATGATGTTGATATGTGGGAGATTTGGGGTTATAGTCCTTGGGTTTTGTACATATAGAGATTGAATTAATGAGACGGGGGTTAATCATATATGGTTTAGAATAACGAGTTAGTCTGAGACTTTAATATAATAGTCATTATTTATGGGGATTGTTAGGAGATGTAATGAGGTGATTGGATTATCTTAGAGTTAATCCGAGACTTTAATATAATAAATATTAATATAATAGTCATTAATGTGTATTTTGGATTTATTGGAACTAAGTATGTATAGGGAAGCTCATGTTATTGTTTATTCACCCTTAATAACTACCTCATCTAGACAAAAGTTTATTAGGGCGAACCTTGTTTGGATTTCATTTATGATATGTCCCATGCACAAAATCTAGAGAAGGTAGGAGTTTGAAGTTTAAGATTAATAAGTTTTGTACGCAAATTAATAGTGAGGTTATGAGTATTGGATAAGTAGTTATGTAAATGTATGACTTTCGATTTGGGTATTGAAATGTATGGTTGAATTTGTTTGTGAATGATAAGATATATGAGGAATGGTTGAAGTACTTTGCGAGTAAGTAAGGAGATAATGTATGGGTGTGAATCTTTTATGGATTTCACATAATATTAAATTGATAAAATGAGTACATTACTTGGTATTCAGAATGGTGAGATGGTAACTATTTTCTCTTGATGACTACCTAATCTAGAAAGAAGTGTATCTTGAGGTTTTTTTGTTTGGATTTCATTTATGAGATCTCCCACGCATGGAGACTAGAGAAGGATGGAAGCTGGGAATTTAAAATGTTTTAAATTTATGGGAAAAACTGATGAGTGTGTATTATGGTTATGGGTTATGAGGGAACAATCTTATGACTTCATACTCGAGAAGTACGATTTAATGTGGACTCTTTGTGCATCACACAGTAAATCTATCACTGCACTATAGGTGACAACATTTATTTCGACATTGCATGACAGGTGGCGACAGATTTGTGTGATGGTTCCTTATAGAGTATGATTTGATATGGAATTTTAGTGTAACATACGTATTGTAAAATTGGACCATTCAAATAAAATGTGGAAACAATATATATTATGGGACATTTATGCATCACATGTTGTTGAAGAGTTTCGACACTGTTTAGTAGGGTGGCTATAGTTTTTTCGGCACTTTAAAGTACGCGTCTATGAATTTATATGAAGGTTCAATATGGGCTCTTCCTAGTAGATGGCAATGGTTATTCTAACATCGTGAAACTATTGGCACCATGTAGCAGGTGGCGATGGGTTTTTCCTCTCTGCATAACAATAAGTGTTGGGTTTATGTAATGGTTCTTCATGGGTGTACCACATGTTTCTCAAGATGGACGAGGAGAAGGGCCGTATACCGGTTGTGTTTAAATCAATTAAGAGATTAATTAATTGATGAAACTGATGAGTTATTGGATGTATTTATAATATTTGAGGTCGCGTGGGAGGCCAGTTAACTAGAAAAAAATAATGAGATAAAGATTGTATAAAAGAAATTAGAAAGAGATATTTGGTTGATACTTCTTTAGATGTATTATTAATCAGTCTTCTTAGTCCTAATGGAAATTAAATATGAAAGGGCGTAATACCCGCCCTCAATATTTTATTATTTTCTCGTATAAATTATAAATAGATGAGAATCCTGGATTCGGCTCATTAGCATATGGACTTTGATTTCTATGTTAGTAACGTTTGGGCCTTGATGGTAATTATTGGAAGAATATGGATGAAGATTGGAAAATATGGAGAAAATATAGGAAACAATTCTTTAAATGAGTTCAAGGTCGTTTGGACGATAATCTCAAGTCATTCAAAGTGAGGATTAAACGAGGATCGAACGAGACCCTTCTTCATAACAGGCTAGTCTCTTTCGAAGCACAGTTAGAATGAGAAACCATTCTCATTCGAACAAAGTTGCCCAAAATTTTTGAATCGAGTTACCATTGTGTACTATCGCGTTTTAAGACATTGGATGGATGAGGTGTTGAACTCTGGTAAGTCCAGATTGGGGGAAAATGGGATGTTAAGGTTTGGGAGTTTTTTGATAAGGGTTTTTGGGTTTATTTGGGTTATTTTGAGTTGTAAGAAGAGAGAGAGAGAGAGAGAGAGAGAGAGAGAGAGAGTGGGGGTGGGTATTTCCCCACCATTTTCAGTATTTTTCACTCCGTCTCTACCATAAATTACCATGTCACCACTATTCTTCCACTTAGTATCACTATGTTCAACTAGTCTTCCACCACATCCAAGACATATATACCCATTTATACCATTATTGAGCAAAGCTATGAATTTGGAGGTGTTATTGGGGGATTTTTGAGAAGATGAAGATGGAAGATTCATGGAGCTTGAAGAGGGTTTTTTATGGAGCAAGCGTACTGGAGCTAGGAAACTTCCCCAAGGCTAGCTTAGGAGGTAGAAAGTTACTATCTACTTAGACATTTCCACCTACCATTGTTGGAGCTCCATTTAAGGTGAGAAAACTATATTCTTAGCAGTGTTCTAAAAGGCACGCCTAGGCTTGAGGCTTGGAAGAAACCCCCCGCCTTAAGCCTTTAACGCCTTATTCTTAGTAAAAGGCTTAAAGTGCACTTTTTTTAAAACAAAAACTCTTTAGTAAAACGATCATATTTTAAATACTTTTTTAATAACACCCGACCAATATCTCATTCAAAACAATCAAATGACAAATGGTGTCCCAGACCTCTCTACTTCTCGTCCAAAAAAATGCGTGTTTTTTCTTTTCTTTTTTCTTTTTTTCTTAGTATTTAAAAAAACAATATTTTAGTTTACATATATTAAGACATATTTTAAGGTTTGTAAGATTTTAGTATTTTTAATAGCCTTGTTATAGTTAAAAATGTTAAAATATATTAAAAAAGGCTTAAATGCCTTTTCACGTTTTTTTATGCCTAAGGCACGCTTAGGCTTCTAAGGCTTAAGGCTTGACCTCCACGCCTCGATCACGTCCCGCATTTTTTAAAACCTTGATTCTTAGTATTAAGACTCTATTTGCATATTAGTAGTCTTGTTGTTAGATTATAAGAGTAGGATCCATTGGAATAAAATGATGAGTTTCAAGTAAATTGGTGTCTAACATTTTTATGGGTTAAAGATGTTGCAAAATGTATCTCGATGAGGGCAAGAATATGAATGATTATTTCAAAGTTTCTTGAAAATAAAGTTTGGAATTTTGTGGTAATGGTGCATTTCTAGAAGTTTGATGCTAAACATTTTATGAAATAAAATGTTTTGAAAATTATATTTATCTTACAAAAAGGAAGATTTTATAAAAGTTGCACATTTGTTGGATTTTGAAGAAATAAAAATGTTCTTTAGTCTTGAAAAGTATATTTTGCAAGTACTATAAATTTCTAGAATAAATTTTATGTTTAACCCATTTAATAGGATTTTTGGAGTTAAAATCCATCTTATCACGTGTATATGAACATATAAACAAGTTTAATAAATATTTTATTGGATTTAAACATGAATTAAAGAAGAAAGAAATTTCAACCCTTAATGTGTGTTAAAAAGGTGTTGGAAATGTGATAAATGTAAGGGTTGAAGACAACATATAGTAATAAAGAAAATGGTAATTTTCTTAGGAAAGTGGTCTTGAGTTTTAGTGAAAGGGAAAGTAATGAGATGAAAAGATTTCCAACTTGAGAAGCATAATACTTCGAAATGTTAAAAAAGTGTTCAGATGTTAAAATAATTAAATAAGTTAATGTGGGTAAATTAATGGTGTTTGGGAATTTAACACTTGTGAAAATGGAGGAAATGATAAGTTTGGAAACAAATGAGTAAAATGATAATTTTACGTAAAGTGAAATATTTTTATGAAATAAAAATATTGGAAAAGGGTGTTACATAAGATGGTCCTAAATGAACATGATTTTGGAATAAAATCAATGATAAAGTGTAAAGGACAACAAAAAATAATTTTAAAGTGTAACACAAGTTAGGGTGGAACCCCGAGTTTTGGCTTCGGTCGGGTAAAAGGAAAGGTGGAATAATGTAGACATTTGTAAAATATTAAAAAATATTAATAAGGACTCGAATGACATCAAAAAATTAAGAAGGGCCGAGAACCCTGGGGTGAAAGACCCAAACTCACTGACCAGAGCATGTGGTGTGCGTCACCAATGGTATGGAGCCCGTTAAAGTATGTAGTTATGGGAATATTCTGAGAAAAAGATAATGAAAATGGAACATGTCAGGAAACGGGTTGTGTGGTGAATATATGAAAATACAACCTAACTTGAATGAGTTAATAAACCAGTGAAGGGTAAATGGACAAGTATTGCGAAAGTTGATTAATGTCCATAAGGTAAAGGATTAGTGAAGTGTAATCATTAAATGGGTAGTTAAACAACCTAAAGAGTTTAAACCTATGATTAACACGAGGGTGTGTTTGTGATAGGTTTTCAAAGAAAATAAGTATTTTATAACACAGTGTTTGTGTGTGTTTAAAGGGTGATTTTTAAAGAAAATACTAATGTGAATTGGTGTAAATAAAGGGGTGATTCTGGAAAAAAAAATGATTTTCCTTGAACAAAGTGTATTTCTTTTAAGTATTTAATCGGGTGTGTTAAATCAAGGAATAAATGTCAAGTTAAGTATGTAGAGGGGGCTTGAAGGTAATCTTGAGATTAGGGACAAATCCCCAATTAGCAACAGTGTTTGAGATTAAGCAACCGAGGCAGCTCAAGCGTGGCAACTCAGCGAGGCAGCTCGGCGTGGCAGCTCATATTTTAGCTTGTTGTATTAGTCATATTGTATTTTCATTATTGATGACTGTAAGCTTTAACGGTTGTAATGACGTAACGATAATAACAAAAGAGTTTGTATGAGGTCAAACGGTACTTGCGAGAGACCAGGCTTGGCAGGGCCTGGGAGAGCTTTCATGCTCTATCGAATGACCTCACCGTGGGAACTTTAGAGGGACTTGGTTTGGAGGATTGAGAAGTAAGGCACCGTTGGGGCTTGTCCAGACCATATTAGATACACCTGGTAAAACACCGAAGGACCCTGACCGTGGAACCTCAAGCGGAGCATCTTGGAGTGCCAGCGGGCGTTGAGTTATGAACCAAGTATCCCTCTACTTAATGTCACATCTACTGTAGGTGATGTCACTAGACAGCTAAACAATGTCAGACCTACATGATGATGCTGGGATCAGCACCACCAGGTAAGGTGTTTTCAAGCTCAATATAAGAATAACAATGGCAGCACAGTTATATAGAGATAAGAGAAAGAGATGAGGATAAGAGGAGAGGGCACAAGTATATAAGTGGTTCAGCCAATCTGGCCTACGTCCACTGTGAGTGTGTGAGTAATATCACTGAATGAAGGCACTAATGGCCATGGATACAATCTCTCAAGCTTTCTCTCTCTACTGTATATTTAGACAGAGTTTTTGCTAGGGTTGAATAACAGGGGATCCTTTTGCAAGGTAGGGGGTGACCCCTATATATAGTACCAAATGGGGTGTAATGTACCCCCCATGCATGTAATGAGCATGTGTGTGGTAGCCTCACCAATGTGGGAGTGCCATCTGTCACTGTCACCTGTAAGGAATGATGATGAAATATTCTCCCCATGTGTGGAGAATAATCTTGTTACAACTGATTTGTGCCCATGTGTCCTTACCCAAATGTCAACAGATGCTCGGCCGCCATATTGGTGGATGACCTCGGCCTGGGAGAGGCCGAGCTGTAAAGGCTTGATGTCCGTTCAATCCGAGATGTGTCATAGGGAGTCTCGACCTGATCTCAGCCGAGACATTATGCCGGGGTCGGCCCAGCCGAGGTTGTACATATAGCATGCTGACGATTACTAAGGCTTCTTGTCACCTCGGCCCAAGCCGAGGTTGGACTGGTTTCATGTTGAAGGTTACCAAGGCCCCTTGTCACCTCGGCCTACTATCGGCTGAGGTTGCCATACCCAGGTATATGAGGATGCTGTCGATGCCTGCGATGCGCGTAGTGTCCATTGAATACGTGGGTGGAAGTGTCGGCCTGGGCCGACCTTACTAAGGCCGAGGGATGATATCGTGGGCCCATGGCTTATCTAGGGTCAATCAATATCTCAGCCCAAGCCGAGGTTGGTGTCTCTAGGTCGAGGTTACACTTCGGGTATATCAATCACCCCCAGCCCTTAGTCATATGCGAGAGCAAGTGGCTAGGGGATTACTACGCCTCCGAGGCCTGTCCATCCCAAGCTAATACCTACACGACACCTGTCCACGCTAGAACGTACTTACTTGGCTGGCGTGTGCTGTCATCCGTCCTTTGGGGTTCCCAAGGCCATGATGTGCCTTGGGAAATGTGCCCACGCATTTAAGGGTTCGAACCCTTCTTTTTCTCTTTCTTCTCCATTTTCCCTCCTGTGCGCGTTTTGCTCTAGCGATTTTCTCTCTCTCAAACTTCTTCAATCAGCGCTCTTCTGCTGAAGCCTTTGTCGATTTTCTTGCGAGTTTTCTTCATTTCATTCATCGATTCATTTCCAGGTACTTCTTCCTTTCCATTTCCTTTGTTTCTGGTATTTGGTTTGCATTTTCCGGCGAGCTTTTAAGTTTTTCGGCGAGCACCATTGTCTCAGGCGAACTGGGTTTGCTTTAAACTTCCAAGTTTGATCTTTAAACTCCTTTATTTTACAAGTCAATCGTGTTTGTAGTTTTAGGAGTTTTTCCCAAGTTTAGGGTCGTCCTCTGATGCTCATACCTTTATACCAGCTCATTGAGGATTTCCCCTCTCTCAGAGAGAAGACCCTAGAAAAGATTAGGCAAATAGAGAGAGCTCAAGAGGAAGCTCGTAGGTCACAAGAGTTTCCCATTAGACCCTTGTTTCCACCACCTCTGAGGGTTATATATCCTGACCCCCCGGAGAACTTCTATTATACAGGGGTGCCTGCTGATCCAACACCTATGTCAGAGTCTGAAGCTTCTACCTCAGACCCCATGTCAGTGGACTCTTTCCAGGAAGCTATGGATTTCACACCTCGGCCTGATCAGGCCGAGGTATCCAGCCGAGCTTCATCCCATAATGGCTCCAGCACCTCAGCCTCTTCTTCAAAGGTTGAAGTTCTTGAGCCGAGTGTGGTTGTGCCACCCATTCTTGATGCCATCACCCTGTCGGCCGTCACAGGGGCAGAATTTGCTCATAGATTCCCTAGTAACCCATCTATATCTGCTCCGGCCGACGTTGAGCTTGATGACGATGAAGATGCTGAAAGCGATGTTGACATCTCTGAGGAGGCCGAGTTCGAGAGCACAGTCACTGAGGTGGATCTTTGTGCTTCAGATATTTATACTCCATTAGTCCCTCCATCAAATTAAGGAGACCTATGAGGGAGGAGAGGGCCTATCACGACCGAGATGGAGAAATCTGCTTGTACGAGCAGATGTTTAAGTTAGGGTTTCGCCTACCCATTCATCCCATCATTAGATCCATTCTCTCTTACATCAACTTGGCTCCCTCACAGCTATCTCCCAATGCCTGGAGAGTTATCATAGGGGCCATTATCTTATGGAGGGAAGTCCACCACTCTGACCTCCCAGTTCAGGTCTTTACTGGTTGCTATGTCCCAACCTCGGCTAAAAACCATCCGAGCTACTATTATTTTGTGGCTCGGAGGCCTGAGAAGAAAATGCTCCAGGTGACTCAGACCTCAAATCATAACTGGAAGCCCCGCTATTTTTTCGCCTCAGGGCCATGGGAATTTGGCCCATGCGTCCCCTCTTCCACACTTGAGCTGAGGATACCCCTCAAATGGGGCAAGGTCTCCATATCTGCCAGGGCCGATCCTGGTCTAAGTCTTCAGAATATGCAGAAGGTGAAGGCCCTGTAAGACCAAGGGGCACATGGTCTGTTTGTTAAGTTCGAACATTTGCTGAGCCCCCAGTATCTCTCGGGGACGAGCCTGGGTGGAAGTCCCCTTGTTGACTTTGGTAAGAATTTTTTATTTCAAGTCTAACCTCTGAAGCCATTCATATCTGATCTCTAACACATCTTTTAATCTTTTGCAGAGCGACCACCAGGCATTACAGACGAACTGTGGGAGATGGCTGCTCCAATCTTGGCGAGGCTTGCCAAAAAGGCTGGTCTGAACGCTCCTCCCCCAGCTCCCTCAACATCCAAATCTCAGGCCTCAAAGAAGAGGGCCCCAGAAACCCATGCCTCTGAGGATCAGAGGCCGACCTCGAGGCAGAAGAAGGCCTCTGATGCTGCACTTCCCATCTCTTCGGCCGACATCCTGACGGCATGTCTTGACCAGCTAAAGTTAACCGATAGTGTGGTCGGCCACAGAAGGCAGGCCATGGACGCAATCGGCTCTGTAATGACCGAGGCCGATAAGTGCTTCTACAGAGCTATGGACACCCCCTGTTGGTTGAGTTCGGCCTTCACAGAGCCGTCCAGGTATGATTTGTTCCTTCGTATTTTGTAAGTGCAACATCTGACTTTTCTCCCGCTTAACCTCTTCATTAAATGTGCAGGGAGTGACTGCTATGTATCAACTATCGAACTGGGCTATAAGGAAATTGCCCCTTATCTAGAAGGGGCAAGAGGCCGAGAAGGTTGAGAGTGCCCTGAATGCTGAGGTTGGCCGTCTGAAGTCAGAGCTGCAAAACTCTGAAAATAAGGTCAAGGGGTTGGAAAAAGACATCTCTCTGCTCGTAAAGGATCACACCAAAGCCCTGAAGGCCAATGATGATGTCCTGCAGCAGAAGGTCAGCTCGGCTGTCAAAGCTGCCCTTGAAGATGCCTCACCCAAAATAATTTCTGACTATAAAGGCTCAGACGAGTTCATGGGTTTTGGCTTTGAATATCTTGAAAGGGGTATCAAGGCCACTACCAAATGGGCTGAAGTCAGAGAGAAGGAGGTCGGCACCCTAAAGGCCTCTGACCTTGTGGGTCTCGGATTTGCTGACCCTCAATTTTCTTAGGCGCTTCAAGAGGTGGAGGACGAGGCTGCTGCTCCAGCCGAGATTGCAACTCTGGGAGGGACCGAGCTCGGAGGGACAGACCATGCTGATGATGTGGCCGAGGTGACCAACGCTGATCAAGTCAACCCAGCCGAGACTATTAATGTTCCCCCTCAGACCTTTAGTCTTTTTTAACTTGTAACAAAAATTTGTATTTTGTAACTTGTAACACCTCGGTATTATGTAAGGAATATTTGTAAGGAATATTTGTAATCAATGTCTCTGAATGCCATATGGTCTCTTCCTGTTACTGAATGTCAATCTCTTCTATTATTTTGTTGCAGTGTTCTTGTTTATACTCAATAATTCTAGCCTCAGGTCTCTTCACCACTGAATTGTAAGTAGGCTCTGAGGTCATCACCTAAGACGTTAGCCTCACACTTTCACCAAATTAATGATGTTAAGGGTCTGAGGTCATCTGTTAAGGTGTCTGAGCTCAGACCTCGTCACCACCGAGTGATGTTATGAGGGCCTGAGGTTATCACCTAAGATGTTATCCCCATAATAAATTTCACCAAGTTAATGATGTTAAGAGTCTGAGGTCATCTGCTAAGGTGTCTGAGCTCAGACCTCGTCACCACCGAGTGATGTTATGAGGGTCTGAGGTCATCACCTAAGATGTTATCCCCATAATAAATTTCACCAAGTTAATGATGTTAAGTGTCTGAGGTCATCTGCTAAGGTGTCTGAGCTCAGACCTCGTCACCACCGAGTGATGTTATGAGGGTCTGAGGTTATCACCTAAGATGTTATCCCCATAATAAATTTCACCAAGTTAATGATGTTAAGCGTCTGAGGTCATCTGCTAAGGTGTCTGAGCTCAGACCTCGTCACCACCGAGTGATGTTATGAGGGTCTGAGGTCATCACCTAAGATGTTATCCCCATAATTCACCAAATTAATGATGTTAAGAGTCTGAGGTCATCTGTTAAGGTGTCTGAGCTCAGACCTCGTCACCACCTAGTGATGTTATGAAGGTTTGAGGTCATCACCTAAGATGTTATCTCCATAATTCAACAAATTAATGATGTTAAGAGTCTGAGGTCATCTTCTAAGGTGTCTGAGCTCAAACCTCGTCACCACCGAGTGATGTTATGAAGGTCTGAGGTCATCACCTAAGATGTTATCCCCATAATAAATTTCTGATCTAAGAATGAAGCAAGAATTGTCATGGAAACTGATCTTTATTAATAACCTCTTCTCAATAAGATGGTACATTTACATAAAATTCTATGCAACATCATATGTAATATCTCTTGAGATGGTCAGCATTCCATAGGTTAGTGAAAGGTTCTCCTTCTAGGTTTTCTAGCTTGTAAGTGACAGGCACAACCTCTTCCGTTACTTTGTAGGGGCCATGCCAGTTTGGGTGTAGCTTGTTTGCCTTCTGTAGGGTCTTCTTTAGCACTAGGTCTCCCACTGCGATGGGTCTTGACTTCACCCTTTGGTTGTAGAATTTCGCTGCCCTCTGCTGGTAGGCTGCTTTTCTGACCTCGGCGTCTTCCCTTCTTTCTTCGATGAGATCCAGGTCTAGCCTCCTCTTTTCGCCATTGCTGTCAGGGTCGTAGGTCTGAATCCGATGAGTTGGTAGTCCTACTTCCGTTGGTATGACGGCCTCTAAGCCATGTGCCAGTATGAATGGGGTTTCTCCTGTTGGTGTCCTTACCGTGGTTCTGTAGGACCATAACACTGCGTAGACCTCTTCTGTCCATCTCCCCTTCGCATCTTCTAACATCTTCTTGATTCCGTCCAAGATTGTTCTGTTTGTGACCTTGGTCTGGCCGTTTACCTGAGGTCGACCAGGAGATGAGAAGAATTTCCTAATCCCCACTCTTAGGCAATACTTTTCTAAGGAGGAGTTCTTGAACTGGGTCCCATTGTCTGAGATGAGAGTGTTCGGGAGGCCATATCTTCATATGATGTTCTTCCAAATAAACTGGAAGGTCTTCTGCTCTGTAATTGTTATCATCGGTTCTGCCTCCACCCACTTTGAAAAGTAGTCAATGGCAACTATCAAGAATCTATAGTTGTTGACAGCTCTTGGCAAAGGTCCTACTAAGTCAATTCCCCACACTGCAAATGGCCATGGAGAAGAGATTGACGTCATAGGCTGATCGGGTCGATGAGGGATGGTGGCGAACCTTTGACATTTGTCTCACCTCTTCACATAGTCTGCAGCGTCCTTAGACAAGGTAGGCCACCAGTATCCCTGAGTGATGATCCTCTTGGCTAAGGGCCTTCCCCCTATGTGGCTAGAGCAGGAACCCTCATGAACCTCCTGTAAGACTTGGGGTACTTCCATGGGATGCACGCATCTGAGGAGAGGCAATAGAAACCCCTTTTTGTACAAGACGTCTCCTACTATTAAGAACTTGGCAGCCCTGTATCTCAACTTTCTCCTTTCCATTTTGGACTCAGGTAGCTCTCCGTCTCTTAGGTATCTGACGAGCGGGTCGATCCATGAGTCTCCCAGGTTCACATTGTGACAAGGGCTACATACCTCGTCCTCCTCGATGCTTTCTTTTCCTAAGACCTCGATTAGAATGGTCCTTCCCAAATCTGTCTTCATTGCCGAGGCCAGCCTTGCCAATGCATCGACGTGATTGTTGCTCAGCCGAGGCACTCTCTTCAGCTTTACTTCTTCAAAATACTCTAACAACCTTCTTACCTTCTTTAAGTACTTGGCCATCCTTTCGTCTTTGGCCTCGTATACCCCCAACACTTGATTGACAACCAACCTTGAGTCGCTATGGAGTAGGAGTCGCTTTACTCGAAGAGTTGTTGCCAATAAGAGACCTGCTATCATGGCCTCATACTCGGACTCGTTGTTTGAGGCCTGGAAGTTGAATCTCAAGGCGTACTCAATGTTGGCGCCATCTGGAGCCGAGAGTATTAGCCCCGCACCGCTTCCACTATCACAGGAAGAGCCATCAATGAAGAGGCTCCATACGTCTGCATCTAATGAGAAGAACCCTTCACTCATAACCCCCTTCTTAAAGAGGTATCGATCCTCTTCGTTCTCTTTTACTCTGCTCCGGGTCTTGTCTGGGATGACCTCTTCTCAGCCTCGAAATACGTTTGGTGCAGTCTCTTCCGAATCTCGGAAGACACTACGGTTCGTCTCTTCGCCGTCATCTAAGAATTTCTCTGTCTCGACCTCTTCCAAACTTCTCTCGGCCTCTTCCCAGGTGAACTCTGCGACAAAGTCTGCGAGGGCCTGTCCCTTGATGGCTGTCCTAGGCTGGTAGGTAAGATCATATTATCCTAGTTCGATGGCCCAGGTCATCAATCTTCCGGACTTCTCAGGCTTGTGCAGAACCTGCCTTAGTGGGGAGTCAGTGAGGACTACCATGGAGTGAGCTTGGAAGTAAGGCTTCATCTTCCTTGAGGCATGTATCAGGGCATAAGCCAACTTCTCCATTCGGGGATAATTATGTTCAGACCCTTGAAGAGCCTTACTGTTGAAGTACACAGGTCTCTGGATTCCATCCTCTTCCCGTATGATGGCCGCGCTGATGGCTGATTCAGAGACTGCCCGATACACAAACAACCTTTCCCCCGTAATGGGCCGAGACAGCAATAAGGGAGACCCTAAGTAGGACTTGAGTTGGTTGAAGGCTTTTTCACACTCTTCGTCCCACTGGAAGGCCTTTCTTAGAACTTTAAATAATGGAAGACACTTGTCCGTTGCCCTAGAAACAAACCTGTTAAGGGCAGCCACTCTTCCGGTGAGTCTCTGGACATCCTTGATACTCCTAGGAGTCTTCATGTCGAGAAAGGCCTTGATTTTCTCAGGGTTTGCTTCAATCCCCCTCTGATTAACGATAAACCCCAGGAATTTCCCAGCTCCTACCCCGATGACACACTTCGCTGGGTTGAGCTTCATTCTATACGAGTCCATGACGTCAAAGGTCTTCTCAAGGTCCGCTACGTGCGTACATGCTTTCAGGCTCTTCGTTAGCATATCATCCACATACACCTCCATGGTCTTACCTATTTGCTCCTCGAACATCTTATTGACAAGACGTTGATACGTTGCCCCCGCATTTTTCAGACCGAAGGGCATCACCTTGTAGCAGTACATCCCTTTGTCAGTAATGAAGGCTGTCTTCTCAGAGTCTTCAGCATCCATGAAGATTTGGTTATAACCCGAATAAGCGTCCATGAAGCTCATGAGCTCATGCCCTGCCGTTGCGTCCACCATCTGGTCTATCCTAGGTAAGGGATAGTTGTCTTTCGGGCAAGACCTGTTCAGGTCAGTGAAATCTACACACATTCGCCACTTCCCATTGGCCTTAGGCACGATGACTGCATTTGAGAGCCACTCCGGGTAGGTGACCTCTCTTATGAACTCAACCTCTTCCAAATTTTTTACCTCTTCTCGGATGACGTCATACTTATCCCTGGAGTACACTCTTCGTCTCTGCTTGATCGGTCTGGCATCTCTGTCTACGTTGAACTTGTGGCTCATGACCTCAGGGTCGATACCAGGCATGTCTGCGTGACTCCATGCGAAGACACTCTGTCTCCTTCTGAGGAATTTTACCAGCTCTTCCTTGATCCCTGGCTCTAGGGCCTTGCCGACCTGGACGGTTTTTTCCGGCTCGTCCTCATTGAGGACGATGGATTCTACCTCTTCCGCGGCCTCACCCTTCTTCAATTTTGTTTCGTCTCTTGGGTAAAGAGTGTCAATGCTGTAAGTGGTGGTTGCTTTCTTCGGCCGAGTTGAAGTAACACTCCCGCGCCATGGTCTGGTCCCCTTGCACTTCCCCTACTCCATAAGGAGTCTGGAATTTTAGCATCTGATGGACCGTCGACGGCACGGCTTCAAACTCTTTGAGGGCCACCCTTCCTACGATGAGGTTGTAGGCTGAGAAAACGTTTTCGTCCATGACGAAAAAGTTTATCTTCTTGGTCAGCCTCTTAGGCCACTCATCCCCCATACGTACATCCATTTCATACATGCCCAAGGGGTGAACCTTTTCACCACTGAAGCCTATCAATGGGTGATGGTAGGGCACCAGCCTTGCCCTGCTAAGACCCAGGATCTTGAAACAAGGCCAGAACATCACGTCTGCTGAGCTTCCCCTATCTATGAGGATCCTCCCTACCTCTCACCCATGTTGTTATGACCAAAGGGTCATCATGGGGGGCTAAGATACCCTTGAAGACGAGTCTAGAGAACCTCACTATGAGGGTGTCCATGTCTACATTCTTCCTCTTCTGCACGGCATCGAAAGACGTTATATTCACAACCTCAGACTTGGCCACTGACCTGGCCTCTTCTACATGGGCCTTCCTATCGGCTACCTTAGAGCCACCTCCTGCGAATCCCCCACATATGGTTCTAACACCAAAGGAGATCATGCCGACCCTCTTCACCGGGGTGTTGTCATCCTTTGGCGAAAGATCCGGGTCGTATTCATCATCTCCCTCTGAATCATTGTCCCTTCTGGCCGGGACATCGCCACGACATATGTCATTTCTTCTTTTCTTAGGGTCTTCTCTTCCACCCTTTGGAGCCTTACCATCCACTTACTTCCTCAGCTTTCCAGATTTCAGCATCTTCTCAATCTCATCCTTTAAAGCGAAGCATCTATCTGTGACATGGCCGTGATCCTGATGGAACTCACACCATAGGTTTTTGTTCCTATTATGTGGCGGGGCCTTCAGTTTCTCCGGCCACCTCAGAGTCCGGTCAGTCTTAATCTCATGAAGGATGTGTTCACAGCTCACAGTCAGGCGAGTGTAATGAGCAAACTTGTCATCACCTGACCTCTTCTTCCCCTCTTTCTTGCTTTGGGACCTCCCAGTGCCACCGCGGTTCTCCTCCTCATATTTAGCTGCCATTGCCTCTTCCGCATTCATCACCTTCCCTGCGGTTGCCAGCAGCTCCGCCATGGAACTAGGGGGGTCTTTCGCCAGTTTCCACAATAGCTTCCCCTTCTGGAGGCCTCCTATAAGGGCGGTCATGGCTATGCTCTCTTCATAATCTTCCACCTCCAACTTCTCTTTGTTGAATCTTGATATGTAGTCTCTTAGGCTTTCACCCTTAGCCTGTTTGACATACAGCAGGTGGGTAGTCTTCTTTTGAGGTCTTACCCCAAAGCAGAAGTTGTGGATGAACTGCTCAGCCAAACCTTTGAAGTTCTCGATCGAGTTCTTCGGAAGAGAGGTGAACCAGCTGTGCGCTGCCCCTGTCAAGGTCCCCGAGAAGGCCCTACACTTCATCTCATCGGGTATCGAGTAAATATCTGCCGCCGACTGGTACATCTCGATATGGTGTACAGGGTTAGTGCTGCCATCATACTTAGGAGTCACTGTAGGAGGCTTGAACTTGGCTGGGGTTGGGAACCCCACTATCCTAGCCACAAATGGGGAGCCCTCTGAGTAACCCCTTTGTAATGGGTCTTTGCTTTTAATGAGGTCTCCTATCTTCTCCTCAAGGCGTTGGATAGAATCATTCCAGGGTCTTTTGTCATCAACTTGGCCGAGGTTATCCCCTGCCACCTCCCTGCGATGGACAGAGGGTTCCCCAGCCATAACACGTTGACTGTTGACCTCTTCCTGTTCCCTGGCTCTTCCTCCACAGGGTTGGCCTTGGTCTGGCCAACCTTGCCTACCCCCTCTCTGAGAGCCTGCTGCGCTCCTCGACCTTGATAGCCTGTGTCTTAGGTCATTCACCGGGCCCAGCCTCTCGAAGGCCGACCCTCTGCTCAACCTGTCAAAGGCTGACCCTCTTTGTTGGGCCTCTTCTCTTCTTCGGCCGATACATCCTTGACTCTGCCTAAGAGGTCGTATAGTGTCATTTGACACCTCATACGGCTCCCAGCAGTCCTCTGGGGCTTCTTCAGCTTCTAGGTCATCATACCTGTCCTCGGGGCAAGGGTTTCCCTGCCTCCCCAGGCGCAAGCGCCTAGGGTCAGCAACGTCCCTTCTTCGCTAGGGTGCAGGCTGGTCCTTCATTGGCGCCTGGGGTGGTCCCCTGGCGTCAGGATGGGGCTGAACTGCCGCCGGAGTGATCATGTCCGGTGAGACTCCAGGTGGCCTCATCATCATGGTTTGACTGAGCTGGGCAAATTGCTCCTTCATGGCTTGTTGTGTTGCAGCTAAATATTTCAAGGATGCTGCTACCTCCGCCATTTCGAACTGGGGAGGAGCCTGACTGGAACTAGCCCCTCCACCCCCGGGCGGCGGAAGAGGTGGTGGTAAGTCGGGTGCCATATGTTAACACTATAGAGCTTGAGTAGCAAGTGAGCTTAATACCTTAAAGGACCTCTTTCAATGGTGAAACAGCTCCACGCAAGGGGTGGTTCCTGGTTCACCACCAGAGTCTCCGGTGAGGTTAAGCAGAAAAAGAGGAAGAGATAGCTTCTCGTTCCCACAGACGGCGTCAAAATGATGATGCTGGGATCAGCACCACCAGGTAAGGTGTTTTCAAGCTCAATATAAGAATAACAATGGCAGCACAGTTATATAGAGATAAGAGAAAGAGATGAGGATAAGAGGAGAGGGCACAAGTATATAAGCGGTTCAGCCAATCTGGCCTACGTCCACTGTGAGTGTGTGAGTAATATCACTGAATGAAGGCACTAATGGCCATGGATACAATCTCTCAAGCTTTCTCTCTCTACTGTATATTTAGACAGAGTTTTTTCTAGGGTTGAATAACAGGGGATCCTTTTGCAAGGTAGGAGGTGACCCCTATATATAGTACCAAAGGGGGTGTAATGTACCCCCCATGCATGTAATGAGCATGTGTGTGGTAGCCTCACCAATGTGGGAGTACCATCTGTCACTGTCACCTGTAAGGAATGATGATGAAATATTCTCCCCATGTGTGGACAATAATCTTGTTACAACTGATTTGTGCCCATGTGTCCTTACCCAAATGTCAACAGATGCTCGGTCACCATATTGGTGGATGACCTCGGCCTGGGAGAGGCCGAGCTGTAAAGGCTTGATGTTCGTTCAATCCGAGATGTGTCATAGGGAGTCTCGGCCCGATCTCAGCCGAGACATTATGCCGGGGTCGGCCCAGCCGAGGTTGTACATATAACATGCTGACAATTACTAAGGCTTCTTGTCACCTCGGCCCAAGCCGAGGTTGGACTGGTTTCATGTTGAAGGTTACCAAGGCCCCTTGTCACCTCGGCCTACTATCGGCCGAGGTTGCCATACCCAGGTATATGAGGATGCTGTCGATGCCTACGATGCGCGTAGTGTCCATTGAATATGTGGGTGGAAGTGTCAGCCTGGGCCGACCTTACTAAGGCCGAGGGATGATATCGTGGGCCCATGGCTTATCTAGGGTCGATCAATATCTCGGACCAAGCCGAGGTTGGTGTCTCTAGGCCGAGGTTACACTTCGGGCATATCACTGCACTTGAGTAAACCACCGTGGTATTTGGGGCTGTCATGCAGTTGGTGAGCCACCTCTGCGACAACAGCCCCCTGACACACAGTGGTTAGGCAAAAGGCATGTCTTGGCATTTAATGTTTTTGACATGGAGACAACTAGTGCATCAGGTATTTAGTGTTGTGACATAAAGTATGAGGGATGTCTTTCATAGTTTTAATGACTGAGTTGCCTCGGGGGTGGTGTGGGGGGCTATTTAAGGACCCCAACCACCTTTGAGGAAGGAGAGAGACTTTTGGAGAGTTCAGAAGTTATTGCGAAAGAGAATACACACCAGAGAGAGTTATTGCAAACCAGAGAGTTTACTCACTCACCATTATCATTTATTATAAAGCTTTCAATATTCGACAGAGATTCCTGAGGGTATTTGGTGTGGTTTTACCTGCCTACCAAGGTGTATCTAGGGTGCTTACTTCTCTCTCCCTCTAGCTAAGCCACCTCTAAAGTTCATTATTATTCCCCGAGTTATACACGAGAGACTTTGTGAGTTTAAGCTGAGTCTATCTTCATTGGGTTCATGTTTATGTGTTCTGTCATTAATCCAAAGCTTTGTCCAACTAACTTGTCATTACCATACTCAATAGGGGTTACACCTCCATATATAATCTAAAGTACCCTCCTACATTTGGCGACTCTGCTGGGGAGGCATCCTTCTAGATAAGGAGTATGGCGCAAGATAATGCTACTCGAAGACTCAATTTCGATGACATTCAGCATAATGAAGAACAGGCTGCGAGAGAGCAAGAGGCCTTAAGAGATGGGGCTCCTCGAGTAGAGGTACCTCTGGCACCAGCAACGTTATCCATCCCAGGGGCGGCCCAACCTCCCGCGATCACGGGGTTGGGACCCGCTCAGATTGCCCTCCTCATGAGCAAGTTTCACGAGTTCTTGCAAACTCCGGTGGCTTCAACTATGCTGGGAGGGTTAGAGGTTAACACTTTCGTAACACCAGGAGCTCCAACGGTCCCACTAGGGACAGGCATTGTAGGAACGATCCCAGCGGGTGTATCTTCTGGGGTAAACCCGGTAGTGGGCACCTCAGGAGGTTCAACGGCACCACCGGTAACGTTTGTTTCGGTTGCAACGAGCGCTCAGCCCTTGGCCCCATTGCTGGTGGCCCCAATGGACTCGCCGATAGAAGAGATGAGAAAGGAGATGCAGAGGGAAATGCTGAAGTACATGCAGGCTTCCTCGCAGGCTGTGGGCGAGGTGGAATCGGTCTACGACGATTTCCGAACACCTTACCCCCAGGAATACAACGACGAGCCCTACCCGAAGGACTATATTCCCCCTACCTTTGAAAAATACTCAGGGAAGGGTGGGAACCCGAAGGAACACATTAAGCGTTTCGTTGAACATTTAAGAGCGCACTGTAATGACAAAAAGCTTAGATTGAGGGAGTTCTCCAAATCCCTGACTGATAAGGCATACACTTGGTACTCTCATCTGCCTCCCAATAATGTCTCTACGTGGGAGGAGATGCATGTATTGTTTGTCCGAAAGTTCTTCTTGGCAGAAGATGAGTTCACCCTAACCCAACTTGGCAGGGAGAGGCAGAGGCCAGGAGAAGAGGTAGTGGCCTATATTCGAAGGTTTAGGGAAAGGTCCCTCGATGTAAGGGAAGAAGCTAAGGAGGACAGGTTACTGCAGATTTGTGCTGAGGGATTACTTCCTGAGTATATCTGCCACCTAATCAATGAGACACGCGAGGGAACATTTTCAGCATTCTTAAAATCCGCAAGAAACATCTCTTTGGTGGTGCGTCCTAGCTCGGGGGTGGCCCCCATGATGTTCAGGCAGCCGATACAACCCATGGGAGGAAGGTCTCAGGCCCCACGGGTGGGATATATCGAGAGGGAAGATGGGGGCAAGGCGCCGAGGAAGGACAACAAAAGAAAGTTCGGAAGAGATAGAGAAGACCCGCCACCATTACCTTGTACGGTGGAGGAGGCGGTGAGTTGCTATAACGCAATGGTCCAAGGCGGAACGGTTTACGAACCAAAGGGTGTTGCGGCGGAAGAGCTCGACGCGACAACTAGGGCTGATCCCAAATATTATCAAGTTCATCGAAAGGTCTAACATCCAACTGAAAGCTGCTTCACGCTGCGAAGGATCATCGACAAGTACATGAAGGCGGGGACATTGCAAATCCCCCCGCTGAACGTTAACAATAACCCACTCCCGACACATGGGGACAATCTGGTAACGGCCTATGATAAGGAGGCAGAATGGGAGGGGGAGGGGCAATGATGAAGGAGTTCGATGAGGCACTGGAGCATTGCACCAGGGGAATGGCTAACGTAGTTCTAGCTTATGATGAAGCAAGTGCTAGGGACGTAGAAGACTCCTACAGCGTGGAGGGTGAGGAAACGGACCCAGTCGTAGAATATAGCGCAGTTTCAAAATCTCCAAAGTTCACTTGGTTCTTCGACCAAGTGGGAATCCCAAAAGGGAGCAGAATGGAGATAACTCAGGCGATCTTAGATATTGCAAGAAGAAATGCAGTCCCCTCGCTAAGATGGAGGGGACCCATGGCAAGGCTGGTAAAGAAGTTCCTATCAGAGGTAACTTTCAGCGATGCGGATAGAGCTGTAAGGTTACCCCATAATAGGCCTCTGTATGTAACCGCTAGTGTTAACGGGGTTAGCTTTGCAAGGACTCTTATGGATGGGGGTGCTTCCATCAACATTATGCCGATCAACTCCTTCCACGCGGCTAATATTCCAGAGGAAAGGTTGGTTCCCATGCCCTTGGTAATCTCGGGCTATGATAATCAATCTTCCAAATCCATCGGGTATGTGAACGTGGGGATAGTGATGGGAAATCTAAGTTCCCATATCAAGTTCCATGTAATAGAAAGCGCAAATTCCTATCATTTGTTAATAGGAAGAGTATGGATGCACAACCAAGGGTTAGTTCCCTCAACTTACCATCAATGTGCTAAGGTGAATATCAAGGGACAGAAGTGACTATAAGGGCAACTAAGAGGCCTTTCGCTATCGAAGAAGCACACTTGGTGGATGCAGCCTTTTATACAGAGCTCGAAGAGGACGTGCGGGTTCTAACAAGGAGAATGGAGGGAGAATGGGTCCCCTCGATTAGAGAAAGAATGGGACCTTTAAATGAGGATGACGAAGGGGGGAGGATCGAGGAAATATATCGGGCGGTCCTTCGACCCCAAAACATCTCGCCCCAGCTCAAAGACAAGATGAGGCCTAGAACAGACCCAGTGGAGCATGAGGTCCAACGACAAAGCGTGTTGAGTCATTTTTCAGGGGAAAGAATCGCTGAGGCTTCCAGAGAAAGGAAGAGAAAGGTCGTGGCAACAGCTACCAGCAGGCAATGCAAGAAAATTATCACTGAAGAGGAAAAGGTGGTGTACCGCTTATAATGGTGTGAGCGGGCGGCCGAAAAGACTAACAATGAGGTTGACCCGATATATGAGTGTTTTTTAGTAGATCAACAGGGGCAGTGTATGGTGATAGACAACTCCAACATACAAGAGTTCGTGGAAGATATCGCCGAAGAACCAGACTACATAGCAGACCAACCAAGGCCCCAAGCACAAGAGTTGGAGCAGCTAAACCTAGCAGGAGAAGGGGAAGATCCAAGGCCTATCTTTATCTCAAAACATCTTGTTAAGGAGAAACAAGAAGCCTTGGTTGACTTGATTCGGGAGTTCATAGATGTCTTCGCATGGAAGTACACTGAAATGGAAGGGCTGGATGAGGAAGTGAGCTGCCACAAGCTGAACGTGATGCCTTCAGCTATTCCGGTGAAGCAGGCAACAAGAACTTACAAGCCCGAACTAGATTTAAAGATTAAAGAAGAAGTCCAACGCTTATTGGCAGCAGAATTTATCAAGCCAATAAAACATCCCCTCTGGCTATCCAACATTGTGCCAGTAGGGAAGAAAGACAAAAACCAAATAAGGATCTGCGTGGACTTCAGAGACTTGAATAGGGCTTGCCCCAAGGATGAGTTTCCCCTACCCTCCATCGACAGTTTGATAGATGCCACGGCTGGTCATGAGATGTATAGCTTCATGGATGGATATGTGGGATACAACCAGATCAAGATGGACCCCTCTGATGCAGAGAAAACAACATTCAGAACTCCGTTGGGCAACTTCATGTACAAAGTAATGCCATTTGGACTCAAGAACGCCGGAGTTATGTACCAAAGAACGATGATGGCCATTTTTCATGACTTCTTCCACAAATTTGTGAAATTCTACGTAGACGACTTAATCATCAAATCGAGGAAGGAAGAGTCCCATCTGAACGATTTAAGGAAGGTGTTTGCTCGGTGCAGGAGATACAAGTTGAGGATGAACCCGTTAAAGTGTGTCTTCGGAGTAACAAGTGGTAAGTTTTTAGGCTTCGTGGTTAATCGACAAGGGGTACAGATGGACCAGGATAAACAACGGGCAATCTTGGAGATGCCATGTCCAAGAACGGCGAAGGAGCTGAAAAGTTTTCTCGGTAAAGTCTCCTACCTTAGGAGATTTGTGCCTGGATTGGCCGAAATAACACACCCACTGATGCAGCTGCTACGAAGGAACACGAAATTCAGATGGGAAGAGGTTCACCAGAAGTCCCTTGTTGGGTTGAAGAAGCTGCTCATATCACCACAAATCATGGTTCCTCCCCAGGCAGGAGCTCCGTTGCAGCTATACCTTACATCCACCACGAGGTCCGTTGGAGCTCTGCTAGCGCAAGAAGTGGACGGGCAAGAACGGCCGGTTTACTACCTCAGCAGAATTATACATGGGCCAGAAATTAGATATAGTAGCTTAGAAAGGCATTGTTTAGCCTTGGCCTTTGTAGCACAAAAACTTAGGCATTATACGCTGTCTTTTACCATTCATATTGTAACTAGATGCGACCCAATTAGGTATTTGATCGCAAAGACTATACTGATTGGCAGGGCAGCTAGATGGTTCCTTATTCTCTCTGAATATGACTTAAAATGTGTGGTCCCTCGCACAATCAAAAGCCAGGCGTATGCTAACTTATTGGCTATCTTCCCTTCAGGAACCTTCGAGCCGCCTAGGGAAGACATTCTAGGAGATGACTTGCAGGCCAATTACCTGGATACAACTGAGGAGGAATGGACGATGCAGTTCGATGGATCTTCTTCAGAAAAGAAGGGAGGAGCAGGGGTTATTCTTTCAAAAGGGATGGAAGAGATTTGCATTTCCTACAAACTAGATTTCCCTTGCTCTAATAACGAGGCAGAGTACGAGGCGTGGGTACTAGGGTTGCTAGAGGCTCTTCGAAGAGGAATTCGTTCACTATGCATTAAGGGTGACTCGAACTTAGTAATTCAGCAGGTAAACGGAGAATATGCGTTGAAACACATGAGCCTGGCGCCCTATAGAACAATCATTCAAAGGATCCTCAACTAGTTCCATCGGACCAAGATCAGGAGACATCCCAGAACGATGAACCGCCATCCAGATGCCTATGCCACTATTGCCCAGAAGATGATAATGAAAACCAATGAGACTACAATTGTGATCCAATGAAGAACAGCTCCTTCGGTAGTACAGTCAATACTACCGATGAAGGAAGTGGGTTGGAGAAGAGATATCAAGAAGCAACCGGAGTCTGGTGAGGGGGTGATGGGGCTAAGAGAGTTGGCCCAATATTTTACATGCCAGGGAAATCTCTATTTTAGAAATATAGGGGGATGGTTGTCAAGATGCGTCAGCCCAGAGGAGGCCGAGCAAATATTGAGGAAAACGCATAAGGAGCACTGCGAAACGACTGAGATACCTCTATATAGGAGAATTCAAAGGGAGGGGTATTTTTGGCCTAGGAAGAAGCAAGATGCAGCAGAGCTGCAACGGAAGTGCAATAAGTGTCAGCTATTCTTTGAGGCAGCTGAGTGCCATTTCATTGAAGCTCAAATGGACTGGAGGCAGCCCTACATCGACTTCATTCAGGAGGGGGTTGTCCCAACGAAGAAAATGGATGCAATAGGTCTGAGGCGAAGGGCTCCAAGATTCTACGTCCAGGGGGGCAACTCTATCGAAAGGGGTACTTTAATAGGCCCTTGCGATGTGTCACGAAGGAAGAAGTAGTGGAGGTCCTCAAACAAGCGCACGATCCAGCACATATAGGAGGAGCCAAGCTGTATGATCAGTTGATGACATTGGGGTATTATTGGCCAACGATGGAGAAGGACTCTGCGGAGTTCGTTCGAAAATGTAAATCTTGCCAACTTCATGGGAACATGATCCATGCCCCATCGGTAGACTTACACTCTCTATCAACACCATATCCATTTCATACTTGGGCGTTCGACCTAGTGGGGGCAATACACCCCTCTTCGAGGGGCAAGATTTGGATACTAGTAGCAACATAATGTTTCACAAAATGGGTCGAGGCGATACAACTCAGACGGGCAACGGCTGGGGTGGTGAGCAACTTCATCAGAGAATACATCATTTGCCGTTTTGGGATCCCAAAAGTTATTCTCTCGGATAATGGGACCCCCTTTGTCAATTCCGAAGTAAGAATGCTCACAGACAAGTACTCCATTGTTCATCACACCTCAACAATGGCATACCCAAAGGGAAATGGTCAGGCCGAAGCAACTAACAAAACCTTGGTTAACATTTTGGCCAAAATGATGGAAGACTTTCTAGGGGTGTGGGATGACAAGATACCAGCTGTCTTGTGGGCCTATCGAACAACCAAGCGAAAACCCACAGGATACACGCCGTTCTCTCTTGTTTATGGGGCTGAGGCAATCCTTCCAGTAGAATTGGAAGTTCCCTCTGCTCGTTATGCCTTGAGAAGTAGCATGCTCCCTCATAGTAGACATGTACAGCTGGAAGCGTTGGATGAACACAGAGATAACTCGATGCAACACTTTCAAATATATACGAAACAACTCTCCAGGGCATATGACAACTTGGTGAGACCAAGGAAGTTCGTGGAGGGAGACCTCGTATTGAAAGCGGCAGTGAAGCATATCAGGGGACTTCATCTACCAAAGTTCGCAGCCAACTGGGAGGGACCTTTCGTTGTGAAGGAAGCTCATAACTCAGGTTATTGTTTAATTTCAAAGTTAGAGGAAGACAAGCCATTTAAGATTAACAATAAGTGGTTGAAGGTTTATCATGTGTAAACAACCAAGTTTGAACTGATGTTATGGCTAGCTATTGTTATAAATATACAAGTTTTGGGTGACATTTTTTTAGCATAATGGAGGAATTGCAAAAATACAAAAACTCTATAGCATATAACAACAGTCACAACACACGAAGGGATTGAAAAGTATATATTCTTCATTCATAAACAGTAGAGCATTACAAAAATTTGTTTTGGGAGCTATCGCCCAAGAATTACATAGATAAGAGCAGTAAAGGATCTGTATACAAGAAGTAACTAGTCTAAAAGAAACGATAAATCTGAGGAAGAGAAAAAATCTCCAGGAAGGCCCGAAGAAGCTGCTGTGAAAGATCGTTGGGCGTTAATAGAAACCTCCAGCCTCATTTGCACTTGTGTACGTTCGATCAGGAGTCTCTCGAGCTTCAGTTTGACCAGGCACAAAGCTTCTTCGGCATCCTTTACCTCTTGATCCACTGCTTCCAAAAGGGGTGCCAATGCGACCAACCTAGCTTCCTCAGCTTGCTGGTCCTCCTGGTGCTTTCGTAACACTTCCCTCTGGCCGATCAGTTGCTGGTTCTTCAAAGTCTTCAGATACGTTATAAGCCAGTCAAAACGGAAACCATCACGCCCCAACTCCTTCAGAAAACCCAGAAATTGGTTAAGAAGGGATCTGGTAACACTTGCAGTAGGGGTACTGGTAATTTCAGCAACAACGATCGCCATGCCTTGAAGTCTGTGACTCATCACGTGAATATTGGAGTGCAGGCAATATGGTGTGAAGGTCTCAGGGTGGTAATTCACCAGTTGTTCGATCACCAAGCGGTGGTTGACAAGCATTTGAAGAGACTGCCGAAGCACCATTAGGCAGAACGCGTGAGGAGCCAGGTCAGGAAGAGGCAGTTCGCACCCAGACTCGCTCTCAGCTGCAGCACCAGTCGTGGAACCTTTATCATCATGAATAGAATTTTCTGAAACATCAGGTTCTCGGAAGGGTGAGCCTACAGGCGAAAGAACTGGGGGCGAATTTTCCCGAGCAACCTGAAAAGAAATAGTGCACATGATGAACTTATGGAAAAAACTTAACAAGTGTTTTCGTTGTTAAGTCACCGTTATAAGGTGGAGTTTATGGAAAATCTTAACAAGTGTTTTCGTTGTTAAGTCACCGTTATAAGGTGGAGTTTATGAAAAAACTTAACAAGCGTTTTCGTTGTTAAGTCATCGTTATAAGGTGGAGTTTATGGAAAATCTTAACAAGCGTTTTCGTTGTTAAGTCACCGTTATAAGGTGGAGTTTATGAAAAAACTTAACAAGCGTTTTCGTTGTTAAGTCACCGTTATAAGGTGGAGTTTATGAAAAAACTTAACAAGCATTTTTGTTGTTAAGTCACCGTTATAAGGTGGAGTTTATGAAGAAACTTAACAAGCGTTTTCGTTGTTAAGTCACCGTTATAAGGTGGAGTTTATGAAAAAAAACTTAACAAGTGTTTTCGTTGTTAAGTCACCGTTATAAGGTGGAGTTTATGAAAAAAACTTAACAAGTGTTTTCGTTGTTAAGTCACCGTTATAAGGTGGAGTTTATCGAATATCGTTGTTAAGTCATCGTTATAAGATGAAGTTTAAGAAAAATTCTATGAAAAATCATAGGATGGAGATTATGGAAAATCTTAAAGTTAACAAAAATACCTCAGTCACAACGGGAGCATATGGGGCAGCCGCAGGGACAGGAACCGTTCGGGGCGAGATTATTACCCCAGAAGCCATAACGGGCTCCCTGGACGCAGAAGCCTCCATGCTTCACAAAACTCTATCACCTGTATAAGGCACCAGGGCCAGCATACTGGGTTCATCAGGCGAAGACACTGAGCTCCCAAACAAAGGCACAACACGATGGGGGTGTAAACACACCACTATGCTGGCTACAAGCACCAACCTAGGCCCTGACTGCAGGAGTTGGTGCAAGATCAGGAAAAAACTGTGGCATAAAGGCAAGTGTTAGAAAAGAAGAATGGGCACAGAAAATATGAAGAAATATCTCTACGTGTTACTTACCTCAGTTATGGTGCTAAAGAGAGGAATGGCAGTCAGGGGTCTCATTAGCATCGTCGGAAGAAGAACGCTTGCCAACAACGAGGATATTTCAACCTGGGGTACCCAAAACATATCAGAATTCAGCAAGCCAAATAAGACAAGAGTGGGACCGAAAAGACTACAACAAATAAATTATAGAGAAAATCATACCTCGGGCTCACTCTCCTCAACAAGAACAATGGGGAGAGGCACCTCAGGTGAGGCCTGTAAATCAGAGGGGACCGAGGGTGTTATCTCGGATTGTGTTATTTCGTGTCGTGTTACCACTTCAGGCGAGGAATCACCTCCCCCAATGACTTCCCTTGCACGTTGACTGCCTGCAGGTCGAGAATAGGTAAGCTACGTCATGGGGGAACAGGGAGGAGTCACATCGGTACGAGATGCACCGAAGCGTCACCCCACAAAAGGGCTTACGGGAGGGCTAGAGGGGTCTGGTCTTTCTATTTCAACTCCCTACACCACAGTTGTCAAAAAAAAAGAAAAGAAAAATATATATATAAGTAAAGACAGTCGTCCTTAAGCAAAAGGAGATAATAACTAAATCAGGCATACATACCTCCAATTCAGAAGGAGAACGAGAAGACACGACCACGGGCGAAGAAGGAGGAGTAACAGCAACAGAAGGGGTAGGAGTGGAATGCACCTCAGGGGTTTGGTGCACCTCAGGAGTTCGTTTCTTCTGGGACTTGGTGCCCAGAGTCTTCTTCCTCGATCCCGCTGCACCAGTACTGACCCCTTGAGGAACCCTGGAGCTCTTTCTCCTCCTAGCCGTTGGCTCTAAAGGATCAACCACCACCGTGGGGAAAGCAACGGAAGAAGGGACAACGACTGCATGCCATTGATACTCGATATTTATTCGGTCTAGTTCTGCTTGGGCCTCCCTCCTTACACGCTCATCCATCTCAGCAGGCATGGGAGGTGGAACGGAGGCTATGGGAAGAGCTGCCATGGGAGTTTGAGGCTTCTGGGACTTCGATTTTGATGACCCACTCTTGGCCGTTTTTGCCTTCTTGGCAGGTGGTGGAGAAGCCCCCTCGTGGGTAGTAGCTGCAGTAGAGGGGGCAGCCTTCTTTGGAACAGCAGGAGTCCTCGGTTTTGGCGTTGCAACTGGGACCATGGGACAAAATGGGGGAAAATCGGTAGGAGGTGCTTTGGGGGTTGAACTCAAAGGGAATTCTATCCCAGGTACAGAGTTGCCTTTTAGCCCCAACTCCAGGGCAGAAAATGAAGAAACGGGAGGATACACCGGCTCTCCCTCAACGAACTCAGTAATTTCAGCTAGTTGTTTCGGCCAGTACTTGGTGGCAAATAAAGGGGTTACATCCCCATGTCTAGTAATACTGGGAATGGTGACATGCCCAACCATTGTTGAACATATCCCCCACGCAGCGGTCGAAGAAAACAGGGAGCATGCCTCGCCAAAGGAGACCTCGGGGTTTGACGATTGAAACACTGGACGTGGCGCCCCCTGGTCAAACCCAAACTGGCGGCTACATCGGTTGGGATTATAATGCTCGCTCATATATCCCCACTCGGTGTAGGAGGGAAGATATCCTAGAGAAAACAGAAGAACCACGGCAAGCGAGGGATCCTCAATATCGGGAGAAGGGTCCTGTATCACTCTGGCTTCATGATGGAAAAATTCACAAGTGTGAAAGAAGGCCTCTTCCTAATAAGGCCTCATTACGAAGTTCTCGAAACGGTCAATCATAGAAATCAACTCCTTTCGGCTTTATCTCTTGTGATAAATGAAAGACCGTGGAGGCAGAATTGTTTCCCCCGAAGGAGGACTGTTGGTCTTGGCCGCTACGGCAGGAAAGCGGAAGTAAAGAAAGCTGGTCAGAAGAACGCTGTTGGCAAAATTGGCCAAGTTATAATGGCCAAGAGAGCGTTCCATGTCAAACAAAGTCCTATACAGCCAGGTGTAGAGGGATCCCAAGGCAATTACAGCCAGTAGAAGTTTTATGCCTCGAGCCAAGCGAAGGGACAAGTTGATAAGGTCTCATCGGGGCTGGTAGTTGGGTTTGCCTGTCAAAAGGAAATGGGAAAGAATCACAAGAATGTAGGCAGGAAGCTCCAATGACGTACCTTGACCAGGGGCAGTTGATAAGGAAATGCCTTCACCAGAACTTTTGAAGAAGTAATTGATCAAGGGAGAAAAAGTAGCTTTGTTGGAAGAACCGATGCAACTTCGGCATATACGATCCAACTCCAAACGATCTGCAGTCTCTTGAGCATCAAGATCCTCATCGGTGTAAGGCTCATGGCCTATTGCATCGAGGCCCAGGAGCTCGCACACGTCCTCCAGAGTTATGGTGAACTCACCCCACGCAGCGATGAACGTATGAGTAGCCACGTTCCATCGAGAGACCAAGACAGGAAGGGCAGCATTGTTCTTTGAAAGAATGAACTCACCAAACCATTTAGCCCGTTGCAGCCCAATCTTGGTGAGGATATCAGCATAGGAACTCTGCATGTGGGAGTTCCAGGCAGCAAAGTGGGCGGGGGATCCCCCGGGTGCTTCGAAATCAATGTGGGACCATGGAAAGTCCCCTCGCTCCAAGCGAAATCTGAGAGTTCCTTCTGGGGGTAGAAATCCCCACTTAGACAATTCTTCATCCTCATCACCCAACAGTAGGGCATCAAACTTAGAAGAAAAATAGACAGTCTTACAGGCAACAACAAAGTCATCACCGTCCCCAAAAATGGGAGAGCGACGATAAAACCTCAGCTGTTCCTGGAGGGCAGCACCTAGGGCGGAGGCAGCAGTGGTGGTGGCAGACGGAACACTGGTGGCAGACACGGTGGGGTTGCTTGAAGACACCATGGCAAATAATGAAACCGTAACAGAGAAAGCTTCGAGAAAAAAGGGATTGAGAGCGAGAATGGAGAAACACGATCACAAGTGGTGGTATAGAAGGTGAAGAATGAAGCTCTTGCAATAATGGAGTCTCTTTCTCTCTCTAAAAAAAGAAACGCCAGTCTGAAGAAGATAATAACAGAGTAAGGAAAAAAAAAGGAGAAGGTTCAAAGTATTTTGAATATGGCTGTTTGAAAATCTCGAGTTTGGCGTTTAGATTTCCCCACCCTCGCACGTGCATGGCCGGCTATAATCATTTCACATGAACACGTGGCACCTTGGGAAGTGCTTTGACAGTTGAGAGGACTGCGCCACCTCATTAATGAAGTGACGTCTGGGGAACACTAATCGTTGCCTTCCTATACAAGCTTGAGTTTTGGCGCCAACAAAATTTCTTGCCAGACTTATCCCTTAAAGACCCAACGAAGAAGATGTCCCAATGGTTCTGCATAAAGGAAAAAGTCCTGAATATTTTCACACAAAGAAAAGTCCATTGGTTTGAGACATTTCATGCAGACATTTCTTGTTCCAATAAATCTCTCCACGAGGGGGCAAATGTAGAGGGGGCTTGAAGGTAATATTGAGATTAGGGACAAATTCCCAGTTAGCAACAGTGTTTGAGATTAAGCAACCGAGGCAGCTCAAGCGTGGCAACTCAGCGAGGCAGCTCGACGTGGCATCTCATATTTTAGCTTGTTGTATTAGTCATATTGTATTTTCATTATTGATGACTGTAAGCTTTAACGGTTGTAATAACGTAACGATAATAACAAAAGAGTTTGTATGAGGTCAAACGGTACTTGCGAGAGACCAGGCTTGGCAGGGCCTGGGAGAGCTTTCATGCTCTATCGAATGACCTCACCGTGGGAACTTTAGATGTACTTGGTTTGGAGGATTGAGAAGTAAGGCACCGTTGGGGCTTGTCCTGACCATCTTAGATACACCTGGTAAAACACCGAAGGACCCTGACCGTGGAACCTCAAGCGGAGCAGCTTGGAGTGCCAGTGGGCGTTGAGTTATGAACCAAGTAGCCCTCTACTTAATGTCACATCTACTGTAGGTGATGTCACTAGCCAGCTAAACAATGTCAGACCTGCACTTGAGTAAACCACTGTGGTATTTGGGGCTGTCAGGCAGTTGGTGAGCCACCTCTGCGACAACAGCCCCCCGGACACACAGTGGTTAGGCAAAGGGCATGTCTTGGCATTTAATGTTTATGACGTGGAGACAGCTAGTGCATTAGGTATTTAGTGTTGTGACATAAAGTATGAGGGATGTCTTTCATAGTTTTAATGACTGAGTTGCCTCGGGGGTGGTGTGGGGGGATATTTAAGGACCCCAACCACCTTTGAGGAAGGAGAGAGACTTTTGGAGAGTTCAGAAGTTATTGCGAAAGAGAATACACACCAGAGAGAGTTATTGCAAACCAGAGAGTTTACTCACTCACCATTGTCATTTATTATAAAGCTTTCAATATTCGACAGAGATTCCTGAGGGTATTTGGTGTGGTTTTACCTGCCTACCAAGGTGTATCTAGGGTATTACTTCTCTCTCCCTCTAGCTAAGCTACCTCTAAAGTTCATTATTATTCCCCAAGTTATACACGAGAGACTTTTTACGAGTTTAAGCTGAGTCTATCTTCATTGAGTTCATGTTTATGTGTTCTGTCATTAATCCAAAGCTTTGGCCAACTAACTTGTCATTACCATACTCAATAGGGGTTACGCCTCCATATATAATCTAAAGTACCCTCCTACAAAGTAAAAAGGGAGTTCTTTACAAGATTAAGGTAAATTAATCGGGGCAAGTAACATTTTTGGAATAAAAATGGTTTCATACATATATATAAATATATATATGGTAGTTGCATGTGACCATAGATATAATGTGTTAGAGTCTTCTTTCTTCCTTTCGATTCTATATTGCATTGTTGTAATTTTCCACTGGGCATTCGGCTCATTCCCTAGTCTTTATTAAGTCAAATTGGGTGCGGTTCCATAGTTTGAGAGCGTTGTACAGGTAAGTATTCCTTTTATATTACGTTAGTAGGTCTATATTCTTGTATTCCGTGGATGGTTCCCACGGGTCCCTCACATAACTTGATTTAAATGGGAATTGTATGCGAAACAAGTGAAACATTAATTAAATAAAAACTGGACTAGAAACCTTATTCAGGTTGTCTTATTGTACTTCACACCTAATGCTTGGGTCGAACCGTATTAACCACGGGTAAACAATAAATTCGAGTCATGGCATTACAAATGGTATTAGAGCTATAAGTACAAGGTTCCTTTTGAGAGTGATGTGGTGATGTCGATATTAGATCTTTCGACATCAGTCTTGGTTTTGGGCCAGTCATGCTAGATTAGTGATGGTTTCAGTTCGTGTTCTCGGCGGTAAAGTAAAAAAAGTAACATGATGGGTAATTTATAGTCAATTGGCATACAAAAAAGTTAGTTGTTATTAATCGTTTCTTCACTCCTAATTAGCATGTTATTGATTTGCGAGTGTCTGTGAGAGCCAATACTGGCAAAACCATGGTTTTTAGTGTGAGGTTGTTGGGTGTCAACCCTTGATGATATGAGAGGACTGTTGAGGTGTCGATAGAGGTTAACGATGTCCGTTGAATTAGAAGCATAAATTGTGTAAAGTCAATCGTGGAGATTAGGTGACTTTCACGTCATGCCTGAGCATTAGTGACATGTGATGATGATACAATAAGTTTCGGGGTGCGGTGCTTTTGGATAGTTAATAATGATTCTATAATTAGACAAATCTGATTTTTAGGGTAGTATCATGTCGTGAGATAATTTGTGATTCGATGCACGTAAGGAAACGTGATGGTAAACACTTGGGGATGTGTACTCAATTTGAGACAGTAAAATATTATTGTTGAGGGTAAGTATTTTGGTGGTTGTTGATTGAAAGTTGTACCTCGCCATGTATAATGATGAGAGTTACGGGAATATTGCGATAAATATGTTACATATGCAAAAGTGATAGTTAGGGAGGCTTAGGAGTGAACTCTAGATAGTCTCCCCTATCAGGGTTTTAGGAGATATGATGAGATTTGAGTGATATGATCTTAGCGACGTCCATGATGCAAACCTAGGGGCTATAGGTTGTAGGCGATGTCTTATATCATGTCAGAACCCTTAATGGTGTTATTTGGTGATTTAGTATGTGGCCTAGGGGTTACAACCATGGAATAAAGATAAGATTGTTATCGAAGTGTTATGGCCGTTTGAGTGGATAAATTAATAGCTAGTTGTGAGGTAATCCTAGTGTAAATATGGTTTAAGGGCATCTTGGAGTGTTTGTATGATAAACTGTGTAGCGTCATTGGGAATAGAAATTGACTTGTTGTGACATCTTAAGGTGTTCAATGGTCAAGGTGAGCCATGAATAGAGGCTCGTAGACTAGTGTATTTCTGAGCACTTAGTAATCACGATGCGGGGATTAAAAATTTGGTAGAGCATACCTTCAATGATAAAGTCATGGATAATGAAATCTTATTGAGTTTTGAGAACTTTTGTCTTTAAGAAACTAGTTAAGTCCAGTATGAAGAAGTACTAGTGGCCTAGTAATGATCATAGTAAGGGTTAGGTAATGACTTAGTGTCGTTGATCAAGGTTTTAAAGAGACGAATAGTGTGTATGCCGGGTGTCGTCACCCGAATCGACAGGGATGGGTGGTATAACTTTCTAAGAGAAATTAGGAGTGTGTATTATGAATGGGATAATGCTCGGGTGTCATGGAATAACTAGTGTAGACGGTGTGACACCTGATTGAGGAGTCCTATAAAATGTGTTCAGGATTTAGGTTGATGATGTCATTTGGAGACTTGAAAGTGACACCCTAAAAAGGGGGATAATGAAGCATGATTAGAATGATGGCATGTGACAACAATATAACTTATGATAATCCTACCAAGATAAGGACTAGTTACTCGCATGTATCGCTAAATCGGTACAAATTAGAAGATGTAGCCCTGTACGATACTCACTACCCCTAGTATGCCAGTGGCGACCAGTGTGGCCATCACATAAGTTCAGTTTGGGTGGAACTCGAAGATGCGCTCAGTGATAACCTCGTGTAGTTAAAGGTTAAATATAAGGGGAATGATTTGCTTAATGTGGTTCTTCCTAAAGAGACATTGGGATGCGATCATGGTGTGACATTGACCTACATGTGTTAGGTTGGTCATGACATCACTAAAAATATGGACGAGGTCGGCTTTGACATAGGAATCAGACATTTGCTAGCCAGCACGGTTCATTCATGTCAAGGATATGAGAGGGAGAGCCTTACTCCTAAGGAGTGAAGTCAGGCGATTGACTTTCTAGAGAATAATAGGTTTTTATGTTGCTTTCGTCTTATGAAGATGAATGGTTGTGATTTGCTTCATCACGATTGGTGACTCGAACCGTAGTGTGTGGCTAGGTCGGTACTAGTGAGAATGTCTGGGAGGATTTTTAAACTTTGAATCAGTCGGTGGGCACCCCAACAACACCCAAATGGCACCGTGAGTGGAACGAACACCTCGTGCCTACCCAACGTAAAATGTAACAGTAGTCCATATAGTCGTGGGACTCTTTATTTAAGGATAGGAAACGAATTTGAAAATAGGCACATCTAGCTTTAACACATGCCGCGGGGGGCGGGTACCCCCCAGTGGTACCCAAACGGCACTACAAGTGGCACAAAAACCTCGAGCGTAGCCAACGTAACACACAACAACTGCCCGAGTAGTTGCGGGACTAACGGTTGGAGGATAGGACCCCAACACGAATTAAAAAATAAGCACACTTAGGCTGGAAACGTGTTGCATGGTGGAGAGCACCCCTAAAGGCACCCAAACGACATCGTGAGTGGTACGAACATCTCATGATCATCCAATATAACATGTAGCAATCGGACACTCAGCTACAGGACTCTTGATTTGAGGATAGGACCCAAATACGAATTCAAAAATAGGCACACTTTGGTATGAAAACATCCCGTGGGAAGGAACGGGCACCCCCAACGACACCCAGATGATACTGCGAGTGGCACAAACACCTTGTGCACATCCAACATAACACATAAACATAGTTGCACAATCGCAGGACTCCTGGTTTGAGGATAGGACAGGAATTCGAAAACGGGCACACTTAGTCTTGAAAACGTGATGCTGGAGAAGGTCCCCTAGCAGCACCCAAACGACACTGCGAGTTGCATGAGAATCTCATGCACGTGCAACATAACATGTAACAACCATTCGCACAGCCGAAGGACTCTCGGTTTAAGTATAGAAGCCAAACATAAATTTGAAAACATGCACCCTTAAGATAGAAAACGTGCCAGGGGGCACCCCCATCAGCACCTAAATGACATTGTGAGTGTCATAAAAACCTCATGCACATCCAACGAAACATATAACAACTAGTCGCATAACAGCAGGAATCTGAGTTTGAGGATAGGACCCTAAAACGAATTCAAAACACAAGCACCCAAAAAACACCGTGAGTGGTACAAATATCCCGTGCGCATCCAACATAACATGTAGCAATAATCCATGAAGTTGCGAGACTTCGGGATTAATGATAGGAAATGAATTCAAAAACAAGCACACTTCGGCATGAAAACGTGATGTGGGGGGCAGGCACGCTCAGTGGTACCCAAACGGCACTGCGAGTGGCATGAACACCTCGTGCACATCCAACCTAACACGTAACAACCGATCGTACAACCACGGGACTCCCAATTTACGGATACAAAACGAATTCAAAAATAGGCACACTTAGACTTGAAAATGTGTCGTGGGTGCAGGAACCCCTAGTGACACCCAAATGGCACTGCGAGTGGCACGAACACCGCGTACGTGCCCAACGTAAAACATAGTAGCCAATCCCACAGTCATGGGACTCCCAGTTTAAGGATAAGACCCAAAAACAAATTAAGAAATAGGCACACTTAGGATTGAAAACATTCTGCAGAGGGAGAGCTCCCCCAGTGGAACCCTAACGGCACCGTGACTGGCATGAACACCTCGTGCGCGTCCAACGTAACACATAGCAATCGACCACTCAGCCATGAGACTCCCAATTTGAGGATAAGACATGAATTTAAAAATAGGTACACTTAGGCTTGAAAAGGTGCTGCGGGGGGTGGGCACCCTTAGCGGCACCCAAACGACACCGCGAGTGGTAGTAACACCTCGTGCACATCAAACATAATGCGTAGAAATCAGATGCACATCCACGAGACTCTGGATTTGAGGATATGATCCAAACACAAATTCTAAAATGTGCCACGAGGAGGGGGTAGGCACCCCAACGGCACCGCGAGTGGCACTGCCACATGCATGTCCAACCTAACACATAGCAAACGTCCACACAGTCGTGAGACCCCTAATTTTAAGATAATACCTAAACACGAGTTTAAAAATAAGAACACTTTGGCTTGAAAATGTTTCGGGGCACCCCAGTGGCACCCAAATGGCACCGTGAGTATCACGAACACCTCATGCGCGTTGAACATAACACATGGTAATGGGCCGCACATCCATGGGATACCTGGTTTGAGGATAGGACAATAATTCCAAAATAGGCACACTTAGGCTTGAAAACGTGCGGGAGGTGGCAGGCACCCCTAATGACATCCAAATGACACCATGAGTGGTCAAACAGTTCGTGCGTGTTCAATGTAATATGTAGAAACCATCCGCGTAGCTGTGGGACTCCTAATTTGAGGGTAGGCCCCAAATTAAAATTCAAAAACATGCCCACTGAGGCTTGGAAACGTTCCGAGGGGGAGGCGGGAACCCCCAACGACACCCAATGACATCGCGAGTAGTACAAACACCCCATGCACGTCCAACATAACATGTAGCAACTGGATGCACACCCGCGGGACTCCTTGTTTGAGGATAGGACATGAATTAAAAAAAAGTCACACTTAGCTTGAAAATGAGCCCAAACGGCACTACTAGTGGCCAGAACACCTCGTGCATGTCCAACATAACACGCAGCAACCTATCGCGTAGCTCTCGATTTGAAGAAAGGACGCAAACTTGAATTCAAAAACAGGCCACTTTTATAAGCATAATTTGTCCATTTTTATAAATATAACACTTTTATAAGCATAATTTGTCCATTTTCCTCGTTTAATCAAGTTCTTAATCTCATTATTCTAGGCTAGACAACTGCCAATGTTTTAGTCATGTTCTTTATGAAACTCAAAGTACTTGTTCTTAATTCTTTGGTTTGATGGAGCTTTTAATTTACCTAATGATTCAGGTCACTACTTCCCTGGATCTCGTCAAGGATGTGATGCACACCTATCGTAACCGGCCTATATTCATCGTACTTCTTAGGCCTATCTTACTTCTTGTTGTCCATAAATGTTTCCTTATTTTTTGAGCGCTTGCCAGCATTGGACTTAGCATGACTGAACTCCTTTGCTACAATCGCTTCTTCAACATTCATAATGTTTGCATCCTTGGCAAGGAGCTAGTCCATATTTCTCGACAGTTCTTTAGCCAACACTCAATATAACTTGTCATGTAATAAACCACCAGACTCTACAATATGTCATATTATGCCGATGCAGAGTATAATGACTGATGATGCCAGGATTAACACCACCAGGTAAGGTGTTTGTGAGCTATAATAAGTGTATAACAATGGCAGCACAAGTGTATCAAATATAAGAGAATGAGGTGAGGAGAAGAGGATGAACTCAGTCATATAAGTGGTTCAGCCAAACAGGCCTACATCCATTGTGAAGGTGTGTGGTTAATATCACTGTATGAGGGCTCTAATGGCCATGAATACAAACTCTCAAGCTTTATCTCTCTTCTATGCAAATTGACAGAGTTTTATCTAGGGTTGTCTCCTTCGATCCTTTACAAGGTTAGGGATGATCCCTATATAGAGTGTTTGAGGGGTGTAATGTACCCCCCCCCAAGCATGCAAGGTGCATGTGCATGAAGATCTAGCTAGTGCAAGAGTGACACCTGGATGATCTCAACTAAGTAGTGATGACCTCAATATTACCTCACGTGGAGGGAATGATTAAGTTATAACAGACTTATACACGTGTTCTAGGGCCTCCATATGAGTGTGAGTGCTCAGCTATCTTCAATTGGTTCCAACCTCGGCCTGGATGAGTACGAGGCTGGTGGAGTACGACCTTTGTCTTGTCTGAGATCAATGTGCCCTGAAGACCTCGGCCAGGATGGCCGACCGAGGTTGGATATGAGGTGCAATGTCGGCCAGGATCGATGATGACATGATGCTCGTTGATTGAGCATGCGAGGATTTTACTGACCTCGGATAATGAAGGGTCGAGGTAGATGTATAAAGTATCGACAACATCGGCTGTGGCTGACCCCTCGAATGATGATTTCCCAGCTTCAAGATGCCATCGGCTGCTTCCAAGCCAAGACGATGTTGGAACATCGGCTGTGGCTGACCCATGCAGGAAGACGCTGCTGATAGGTATCCTTGGGCTTCTATTACCTCGCCTCCTATCCAGGCCGAGGTTGAGGTCTCTGGTCTCTCAGGTGTACTTTGGGCATATCAATCACCCCCTAGCCCTTAGTTACATGTGGGAGAAGGTGACTATAGGGAGTACAACTCCAAGGTCTTTCTTCCTTGTGCCAATATTCCTTTGACCAGTGTCATTGACTGAAGTGGGCCGCGTGCCTGGCAAGTGTAAGGATGTCAGTTGTCCCTCGGGCTCCCAAGGTAATGATGGGCTTTGGGACGCGTGTGGTGTTTTTTGAGGGTTAAGGCCTCATTTTCTTTCTTTCTACTTCATTTCTTCATTTTCTCGCTTTTTTTTTTCTTTGCAACTCTCTATCTACCAGAGCTAGGTTGCGCTTCTCAAAGGTCTTCTCAATTGCTAAGGTTTCTTTCAGGTACCTCTTCCTCTTTTCTCCACTCACTTTCAGCATTTAATTCTGCTTTTTTTTTTTCACTTTCTGGGGAGTATTTTGAGTTTTCTAGTAACTACTTGAGTTTTCCGATGGCAATAGTTCTTGTTGTTCTTAGTTGTTTTTGCTCAAAGTGATTAGTTTGATCCTTAGTCAAGTTGAGACAAGTTCTTTGTTCCTAGTTTAATGTCCCAAGTGTGAGGCCGTCCTCCCATGCTCAGACCTCTTTATCAGCTTTTAGAAGAATTCTCTTCTCTTAGAAAGAGGACTTTAGAAAATATTAGGCAAATAGAGCAAGCCCAAGAGGAAGCTCGTAGGGCTGAGGCCTTCCCTCCCAGACCTATCTTTCCACCCCCTTTGAAAGTGATATACCCTTGAAAATCTGTTACTAAAGCCGTTTAATAAAATTAAACTATTTAAGTAACTCCGAACAATTTTTTGAGGAAACTCTTTTCTTAAAAACCAAAGCTAATTGAACACAAGATGTGTTTAATAAAAATATGTACAAGATCTGTTCAAGATTTGATTAACAGGTTTATAAAACAGTTTAAAAACTTTAAACCCACCACAACTAAGAATGAGATGAGGAGATGTAGAAATATTAAGAACACGATTTTTACGTGGTAAAACCTCACCCAACTGAGGAATCATCCACGACTCCCTCTACGGAGTAAACAACAAATTCCACTATAAACAAATTTTAACAGTTACAAACTATACAACAAACATGCATACAACTCAGACCTATATAAGTTTAGGAATGTACCCTCTGGTGTCCTTATAACTTCTCTACAGTTCTGATTGTTGATGTTGCCCTCCCAGTTTGCTAACTTTCAATTTGTTTAAGTTCTTTACGTCGACTCTTCTTCTCAAGATCTTATTACCAACACTTTTAGTGTGGTAGGGTGAAAGCATTTGTGGAGGTGCTTTCTAACACATACATGCACACACACACACTTATTATGTACAACCAGTCCTAACAAATTACATATAAGTCTATATGCTGTGATTTTTCTTTTTCTCTCTTCTCACAAAACTTAACCTTATTTGACCTTTATAACAATCCCATAATCCATGGCTATCTTGCTCAGAAGACGTATCAAGATTTTAATCAATCTCAGTTTTGAAAAGATTTTTGAGATTGAAAATCACCAAGTGCAATTCCAAACTAGGTCAAAGGTTTTGTTTCAAGAGAACTAGAAACAGAAAACAATATTGTTGATTTCAAAATTAAAAACATTTGTACAAAATAATCAAGAATATATTTCTCAAGCTGAGAAACAAAATATGAAAATTAAGTGTAATGTAACATGAAGTACTCAGATCTAAAATTTCTATAAAGCAGAAAATCGATCTAAGACACAATGTTTAAGTTGGACACAAGATCTAAAGAACGAAGATGTTACAGCTGCAAACCAACTACACAAACCAACTATTTAACACTCAAACACTCAAGGTTGTGTTTGGGATATACAGGAGTTTGAAAAGAGTTTTAAGTTTGAAAAATGGTTTGGACGATTTAAGGTTAGGGTTAGGGTTTCTAACTTTTTCTCTCTCTTCTGTTTTCTCTCTTCTCTCTCTTTTCTCTGTTCTCTCTCTACTCTCTTTTTTCTCTCAAAAGGATGAAATGGCAAAAGTCTCAGAAGGCTGAGTGAAGGGGTCCTTTTATAGGAGGCTAAGAAGATTCGAGAATGAGGTTCAAAATCAAGGGTTGAGATTGAGTCAAGGTTGATTGACTTTGATCCAAGGGTTCACGATAGGCGGTGATTAATTCTCTCCTGATTGGTTCATATGGGGTTCACAGGGATTATGAAAGGGCGCATGCAGATCGTTGATAAAAACGATCCAAGGGTTGAAAACAAGCGCTGGTTCCCTCTCTATAAAGAAATACACTCTCCACCAATCAGAAGACAACAAATGTTGGCCAATAATAAGATATCAAACGCGCGCCAAAAATAATTAAAAACACACCCTGAAGTCTTTGCCGCTTTCGAATTCTACCCAAGGCAACTTTAAGCCAATATAACCAATAAATCTTAATAGCAGATTGACCCCAAAAACTTTAAAAAACAAGTTTTATTTAATAAAAACTTATTTAAAATGTTTATAAAATCCCAAAAAATATTTAAAAATCAATTCTAGGGATTTAAATACACTCAACATATGTACACACAATTATATGCAATATGAAATGTATGAGATCAATTCTAATGTGTGTGAGTGTTGGTAATGTGGTATAAATCAATCCATCAACAAAGAGAAATAGCAAACTAAGCTCTGGGTTTTTTTGGATTCTAGGATGGACATAATTTTGTCACAATTTCCAAATTAGATGAACACTTATACAATATAGACTCAAGTGAGTCAAGAGTATAAGGTGATTCAATCTCCCCCTTTGGAAATATGAGACAAAATCTCCTTTGAGTCATCTAGAACTCGTAGGGCAACAAGAGTAAGGAAACCTATTCCTACAAAAAATCTATCTACCCAATTCCTAGAAATCAAAAGTACATAACTCAGCTATTTACAATTGAATACCCTATTACAACTGTTGAGAATAACTGTACAGAAACATGCAATGAGTCACTAAGATCAAGCTGTTTAGCATATGTAAAATTCATTAGACTCAAATTTCTCCCCCATTTTGTCTCAAATAGACAAAGGGAAAAAATAGAGAGATCAATAAGATTAATCAGCACACACCATACCAATAGATTTATGCAAAGAAATAAATCGATTGTAATCTAAAGGTTTTGTAAACATATCTGCGAGTTGCAAATCAGTAGGAAGATAATTGATTTCTAATTCCTTAGTTTCAACCAATTCGCGTATAAAGTGATATCTTATTTTTATGTGTTTTGTTCGCGAGTGTTGAACAGGATTTTTAGAGATATTGATCGCACTTTGATTATCACAATAGAGATACAATTGTTTTTTTGAATACCATAATCACTTAGCATTTGTTTAAGCCACAGTAATTGAGCACAACAGCTTCCAGCGGCTATGTATTCAGATTCAACTGTTGAGAGTGATGTGGAGTTTTGTTTCTTACTACTCCATCCTACCAAGTTATTACTTATATAATAACATGCTCCTGATGTGCTTTTACTATCATCAGTACACCCAGCCCAGTCAGTATTAGTGTACCCAATTATAGTGCTAGGTGTGTCACTAGTGTATCAAAGTCCTAGGTTCAGAGTGCCTTTTACATATTTAATGATTCTTTTAACAGAAGATAGATGGCTCTCTTTAGGGTTATTTTGATATCGAGCACATACACACACATCATACGTTATATCAGGACACGAGGTAGTAAGGTATAACAAGGTTCCTATCATACTACGATATAGAGTTAGATCTATGGATTTTCCAGTTTCGTCTTTAGATAGTTTTATCGTAGTACTCATGGGTGTTTTAGCATCTTTAGCACTCTCAAGACCAAATTTCTTTACAATCTCTAAAGCTTACTTAGATTGCGAGACAAATAATCCTTCTGAATTTTGTTTGAGTTGAAGACCTAAGAAAAATTTCAACTCCCCCATAAGACACATTTGAAACTCTTTATGCATAATTTCAGAAAAGGATTTTACTTCTGAGGGAGAAGTTGATCCAAAGATAATATCGTCAACATAAACTTGAGCAATAATGATGTGTTTGTCAAAATGTTTGACAAAAAGTGTTTGATCATTTCCACCTCTTTTGAAACCTTAATCTAAGAGGAAACTGGAAAGACGCTCATACTAGGCTCTAGGCGCTTGTTTAAGGACATACAAAGCCTTTTTAAGACGAAATACATGATTTGGATATTGAGGGTCAATGAACCCTTTTGGTTATTCGACATAGGTCTCTTCAGTCAATATTCCATTAAGGAATGCAGATTTGACATCCATTTGGTAGAGTGTAAAATGCAAGTGGCAAGCTATGGCAAAGAGAAGACGAACACATTCTAAACGAGTAACGGGAGCAAAAGTTTTGTTAAAATCCATTCCTTCAATTTGAGAGTATCCTTGAGCAACTAATCTAGCTTTGTTTCTAATGATTATCCCACTTTCATCAAACATATTTTTAAAAATCCAACGTGTGCCAATAACCTTTTTGTGATCAGGCCTAGGTACAAGATACCAAACATCATGAATGACAAATTGAAGTAGTTCTTCCTGCATAGTAGAAATCCAGTGAGAGTCATTCAATGCCTCATTTACATTCTTTGGTTCCACTAGGGAAACAAAACATGCATAATGTGCATAATTTCTTAATTGAGATCTTGTACGCACAGGCTCACTAGGATTACCAACAACATTATTCATGGGATGGTCTTTAGAAACCCAGTTAGGTACTTCAGGTATCCCGATTGGTAATGAATCATCTATTTCAGGAGAGCCATTTTCTAAAATGCTTGTAGGCTCTTCCTCAATAATTGATTCATCAGTCTTACTCTCTACAGTAGTGTCACTCACAATTACATTTATGGATTCCATTAAGGTTTTAGTGCGAAGATTATAAACACGGTAGGCTCTTTTATTAGGTGATTAACCTAGAAAAATAGCTTTATCTCCCTGTCTCTCAAATTTGGACAAGTGTTCCCTATCTTTGCATACATAACAAGTACTACCAAATGTTCTAAGGTACTTAAGATTGGGCTTTTTCTTATACCAAAGTTTGTAAGGGGTTTGTTTGGAATTCTTTCTAAGATAGATCCTATTTATAATGTGACACGCAGTACGAATAGATTCTACCCAAAAATATTTAGGCAAATTCTTGGCATGTAACATAACACGTGCCATCTCTTGAAGGGTACGATTCTTTCTCTCAGCGATTCCATTTTGTTGAGGAGTCTTAGGAGCACTGAACTCGTGTTTGTAACCATTATAGTCACAGTACTCTATTATACCAGTGTCTTTGAATTCTCCACCTCTATCACTAAGGATTCTATTTACTTGAATGTCCTTCTCATTTTCAATCCGAAGAAGTATTTTTAAGAAAGTTTGAAAAGTGTCAGACTTATTTTTTAAGAAGGCTACCCAGGTAAATCTAGTGAAGTCATCAACCATAACTAGAATATAACTGTGTCCACAGAGGCTAACAGTTTGGGAGGGACCCATTAGGTCCATATGGATGAGCTCCAAAGGATTAGAGGTAAGGACATCTTTAACCTTTTTATGAGATGCCTTAATAATTTTTCCTTCCTGACAGGAACCACAGAAAATGTTAGAAATTATTTTGATTTTTGGAACTCCTCTAACTATTTCTTGAGAGGTCAGTCTACTAAGATTATCGTAATTTATGTGACCCATTCTGTTATGCCATATCTCGTTGTCATCCATTCTGGCAACATTATAGATTTCAGAATTGTTCGTGACAGTATAACAATTGTCAGGAGTCTTGAGTCCTGTAATTATGCATTCACCTTTTTCATTTAAAATTTTGCAATTGTTCTTTGAAAAGGTAGCAGTATGATCTGAGTCACAAAATTACGAGATACTAAGTAGATTGGCCTTAAGACCTTTAACTAGAAGAACATTTTCAAGAATAGGAAGTCCATCTTCTTGGAGAGTTCCTTTGCCTATGATCTGAGATGATACTCCATCACAAAAAATAACTTTTCCTCCAACAAAGATGGTTTTGTTCAAAAGTTTTGTATCATCCCCAGTCATGTGCTTCGAACATCCAGAGTCTAAATACCATCCAGACGATGTGTGTTCAGCTTTCAAAGCAGTAATAACAATGTTACACTTCATCTGGGGTAAAAGATCCTCTTTTCTAACCCATATTGCTCTTGTTTTCATTTTGCGCTTATTAGCTCTTAATTGATAAAATTTGCAAGCATTCGATTTTTGTTGAAAAACGTTTTGCGCATGATTTTGATTTTTATGAAAGACATGAGCAAATGGTTTAGGAAAGTGTTTAGGAATCCTTTTAGGGAATGTTCTTTTAGGTTTGGTCTTTCTCTTCCTATAGTTAGAGTTTTTGTCTGGTTGTCTAGGTAGAACATAATTGTTACGGTTTCTCCTAGAATAGTTAAAATTCTGATAGATAGGAGGATTACAGACAAGTTTAACTAATCTTCTAGAATAGCAACCATCAAAAGAGTAACCGTATATATCGCAGTAGGAGACATAAAGATTGCTCAGGATTGGGGTCTCCTTAGGAAAGTTTCTAAACATAGGTTTTAAAGAATTTTGAGGTTGACCTCTATTCCTAGATGGGACGGTCTTGAATGTAGACTCACTCTTCCTAATAGAGGGGAAGATGTATTTGGCCTTAGGTGAACTTTCATGTTTAGAGCAACTTGATTCCCCAATGTTAAAATTTTGAAGTTTTGAGTCAAACTCAGTTTTTAGAGAATGAAAGTCTAGGCAGGTTTCAATAGGTCTTTTACCTCCTGACACAAAATTGATAGGTTCAAAATATTTTATTTGTGTCATCAAATTGGGGAAAAATCCTATTCTAGTTCGATCATCAGAATTGGTTTTTGATTCAACAATAAATTCATCAAAACAGTTTGAGTTATTCTCAAATTTTGTAATTTTTTTGAAAACAGTTGCTGTCTTTTCTTTAGTTTGTTCCAATTCTAACAATGTCCCTTTGTATTTTTTCTCCAGAGTTTCATTTATTTCAGTCAAGTTTCTGAGTTTTTGATCAAACATTTTGATTTCACTTTCATGAGTTAGACATTGGGTAGTATACTCTTCAGCATTAAGTTTGACCATCAGGCTTAGATCTTCTAACTTCTTGGTGAGATCTTTCACAATCTTTTCTAGTCTAGTGCTTTTCTTTAGAGTTTTAGCACAGAGTGTGTGAATATCTGGGAGATCTTCATTGTCCGAGTCAGTAAGTGTAGTGTGTGCAGTGACCCCTAAGTCTTCATTCTTTGGACACACACACCCATTGACATCGTCATTATTGCTTTCCCTTTGACTCACACACCCCGAGGCAGAAATTGCAATATTCTCAGTAATTAAAGCATCTAAGCCAGTAACAGCATGATTTGAAACATCAGAAGTAGAATTACTAGATTCATTCTCACTAACAAACACATGCATATCATCATTATAGATAATCTTGGCAAAGAAAGACATGTAAGGGTCGAAAACATCAGATGACTCAGGTTCCTCATTTTCAGAGTCACTTGAATCATCCCATGTCTTGCAAATATTGGCTCTAGCGTGTTTATTTTGAGTGTTCAAGTTAACTCTACAGTCTTGTGCAATGTGTCCTAGTTTACCACATCTAAAGCATTCAGTCTTCTTAAGGTCTCTGTTAGGTCTAGTGTGAGAGTCCTTGTGATGTTTGTCATGACTTTTCTCATGAGGTTTGTGATTAAAGGGAGTTGGATAATTAGACTTGCCTTGTTTGTTTTCCATGTTGTTTCTAAATTTAATGATTTTCTTAAACTGTTTTGACATTAAGGCAATCTGATTGCCCAAACTCTCTATATCGCATTCCTCATCAGAGTCATCATTAGGAATGTTAAACTCAGGTTTAATCATCTTAGAAGAAAAGCTCAGATTGGAACTAGTCTGTTTCCCATGGGACTGGGTCAATTGTTTCTTAAATTCTAGTTCCATTTCCACAGCTCTTAATTTACTACTGAGTAATTCAGGAGTGAGATTTATATAACACATTTCCTCAATAACATATCTTTTGTTGTCAAATTTCTGTGGTAATGATCTTAGAATTTTAGATACAATTTCTTATCTATCATATGTTATCCCATTAGCATGCAGTTTTGTCACAATATCAGTCAAGTTCATATAGAAGTCATCAAATGACTCAGACTCAGACATAATTAAAGAGTTATACTGTTGAATGAGAATTTGAGTTTTAGCAGCCTTAACTCTAGTGTCACCTTCATGAGCAGTAACCAAAGTGTCCCAAGCTTCCTTAGAAGTGGTACAGGATGAGATTCTTTTGAACTCATGTTCATTTATGGACATAAATATGGCATTCTTTCCTTTGTTATTATTACGAGAAACTGGTTTCTCTTCTTGTGTAAACTCACTTAATCCTTTCTTAACCCTCTCATTACTTCCTTCAGTGGATGGTTTAGTAGGAAAAGTGTATCCATTTTCAACAATGTCCCAGACATCATCTCCCAAAGTTCCTTGAATGAAAGCAATTATCCTTACTTTCCTGGATGCAAAATTGGTTCCATCAAAGATAGGAGGTCTGGTCTAGTTACCAAATCTTTCATTTTTCTAGTCCATGTTTGATTTTCAGAAAAAAATTTCAGAAACACAGGATCTCTTTAAAAGAAGTTTACAAATCTCTGATACCAATTGAAAATCTGCTACTAAAGCTGTTTAATAAAATTAAACTATTTAAGTAACTCCGAACAGTTTTTTGAGAAAACTCTTTTCTTAAAAACCAAAGCTAATTGAACACAAGATGTGTTTAATAAAAGTATGTACGAGATCTGTTCAAGATTTGATTAACAGGTTTATAAAACAGTTTAAAAATTTTAAACCGAGCAAAACTAAGAATGAGATGAGGAGATGTAGAAATATTAAGAACAAGATTTTTACGTGGTAAAACCTCACCCAACTGAGGAAACATCCACGACTCCCTCTTCGGAGTAAACAAAAAATTTCACTATAAACAAATTTTAACAGTTACAAAGTATACAACAAACATGCATACAACTCAGACCTATATAAGTTTAGGAATGTACCCTCTTGTGTCCTTATAACTTCTCTACAGTTCTGATTGTTGATGTTGTCCTCCCAGTTTGCTAACTTCCAATTTGTTTAAGTTCTTTACGTCGATTCTTCTTCTTAAGATCTTATTACCAAAACTTTTAGTGTGGTAGGGTGAAAGTGTTTGTGGTGGTGCTTTCTAACACATTCATGCACACACACACACACACACTTATTATGTACAACCAGTCCTAACAAATTACATATAAGTCTATATGCTGTGATTTTTCTTTTTCTCTCTTCTCACAAAACTTAACCTTATTTGACCTTTATAACAATCCCAGAATCCACGGCTATCTTGCTCAGAATACGTATCAAGATCTTAATCAATCTCAATTTTGAAAAGATTTTTGAGATTGAAAATCACCAAGTGCGATTCCAAACTAAGTCAAAGGTCTTGTTTCAAGAGAACTAGAAACATAAAATATTATTGTTGATTTCAAAGTTAAAAACATTTGTACAAAATAATCAACAATATATTTCTCAAGCTGAGAAACAAAATATGAAAATTAAGTGTAATGTAACATGAAGTACTCAGATCTAAAATTTCTATAAAGCAAAAAATCGATCTAAGACACAATGTTTAAGTTGGACACAAGATCTAAAGAACGAAGAGGTTACAGCTACAAACCAACTACACAAACCATCTCTCAAACACTCAAACACTCAAGGTTGTGTTTGGGATATACAGGAGTTTGAAAAGAGTTTTAGGTTTGAAAAATGGTTTGGACGATTTAAGGTTAGGGTTTGGGTTTCTAACTTTTTCTCTCTCTTCTGGTTTCTCTCTTCTCTCTCTTTTCTCTCTTTTCTCTCTCTACTCTATTTTTCTCTCAAAAGGACGAAATGGCAAAAGGCTCAGAAGGCTGAGTGAAGGGGTCCTCTCATAGGAGGCTGAGAAGATTCGAGAATGAGGTTCAAAATCAAGGGTTGAGATTGAGTCAAGGTTGATTGACTTTGATTCAAGGGTTCACGATATGCGGTGATTAATTCTCTCCTGATTGGTTCATATGGGGTTCACAGGGATTATGAAAGGGCGCATGCAGATCGTTGATAAAAACGATCCAAGGGTTGAAAACAGGCACTGGTTCCCTCTCTATAAAGAAACACACTCTCCACCAATCAGAAGACAACAAATGTTGGCCAATAATAAGATATGAAACGCACGTAAAAAATAATTAAAAACACACCCTGAAGTCTCTGCCGCTTTTGGATTCTACCGAAGGCAACTTTAAGCCAATTTAACCACTAAATCTTAATTGCAGATTGACCCCAAAAACTTTTAAAATCAAGTTTTATTTAATAAAAACTTATTTAAAATGTTTATAAAATCCCAAAAAATATTTAAAAATCAATTTTAGGGATTTAAACACACTCAACATATGTGCACACAATTATATGCAATATGAAATGTATGAGATCAATTCTACTATGTGTGAGTGTTGGTAATATGGTCTAGATCAATCCATCAATAAGGAGAAATAGCAAACCAAGCTCTGGGGTTCTTTGGATTCTAGGATGGACATAATTTTGTCATAATTTCCAAACTAGATGAGCACTTATATAATATAGACTCAAGTGAGTCAAGAGTATAAGGTGCTTCAACTCTGAGCCCGCTGTGCCTGCAAAGCTTCCCATAGAACCCATCCTTATGTCTGAGTCTGAGTCGTCAACCTCAGACCCTATGTCTATGGATTCTTTTCAGGAAGCCATGGATTATTCCACCAGGATGGATCAAGCCCCTGATCAGGCCGAGGTTTCCAATCGGGTCTCTTGTAATAAGAGTTTCAGCACCTCGCATTCTTCCTCTGATGTTGAAATTATAGGTCCTAGCGTGGCTGTTCCACCAATCCTAGATGCTATTCCCTTATCAACTGCCACAGGGGCTGAGTTTGCTCAGAGGTTCCCTGATGGTAATCCCTCGTCCACTCCAGCTGACGTTGAAAAAGACGAGGATGATGATAAAGAGAGCGATGTTGACACCTCAGAGGCAGTCGATATAGAAAGTACTATCAGCGAACTTGACCTCTTAGCCTTCAGGCATCTGTATTCCATAGGTCCTTCCATAAAACTTAGGAGACCTCTGAGGGAAAAGAGGGCTTTTGGTGGCCGAGATGGTGAGATCTGCTTGTATGAACAGATGTTCAAGTTAGGATTTCGTCTTCCCATTCATCCCATTATTGGGGCCATATTGTCCTATATTAACTTATCCCCTTCCCAATTATCCCCCAATGCCGGGAGGGTGATAATTGGAGCAATAGTTTTATGGAGGGCAGTCCACCATTCAGACCTTCCTGTCCAAGTCTTCTCAGGGTGCTACGTCCCCTCCTCTGCAAGGAATCACTCTAGTTATTACCACTTTTTAGCTCGAAAGTCAAATAAGAAGATGTTGCAGGTTACCTAAACTTCAAATCATAATTGGAAACTGCGATACTTCTTCACCTCGGGGTCCTGGGAATTTGGCCCCTGTGCCCCCTCTTCATCCTTAGAGCCGAGGATGCCCCTGAGATGGGGAAAGGTGTCAATGGCTACCAGGGCCGACCCTGGCTTAAGACAGAATAATCTTCAGAAAGTAAAAGACCTTCAAGATTGGGGGAACAAGGTCTGTTGGTCAAATAAGAACATCTGATGACCCTATACTATCTCTCTAAGACTGGCCTTGGGGGGAGTCCTCTGACTGAGCTTCGTAAATGCTTATTTTTCCACAAGTTGTACCTCTGATTATGTCATGTCTCTGATTTTCTAACTCAGACCTTTCTGTTTGCAGAGCGCCCTAAAGGAATTTCTGACGACCTCTGGGAGATGGCAACCCCTATCCTTACCAAGCTCGTGAAGAAAGCAGGTCTGACTGCACCTCCTCCTCCTCCTACAACTTTAAAGGCTGAGGCCTCCAAGAAGAGGAGATCTGCTGACCCTGCCCCTGAAGATCAGAGGCAGAAGAAGAGGACTTCAAAGGGGATCGTGTCATCCCCATCTCCTCTGAGGATGTATTAGTTGCTCGTCTGGAGCAACTAAAGATTGGTGACAGCCTTATCGGCCAAAGTCTGAAGGCCCTGGACGCTATCGGCTCTGTCAAGACTGATTCCGATAAACACTTCTTCCGTATAATGGACACCCTTATGCTGACCGAGTTTGGTCTCCACCGATCCATCCAAGTAAGACTCTTTTCTTTTTCTTTTTCTGAGTAAGTGTAACCTCGTCTTTGACTTTTAAAGTCTTGAACTGACATCTTTGCATATGTTCTGCAGGGTCTCCTCACCTTGCACCACTTTGTGGACTAGACTCTGAGGAAACTTTCTCTGATTGAGAAGGGAAAAGAGGCCCAGAAGACCGAGGCTGCCTTGAACGCTGAAGTGGAGCATCTGAAGGCTTATTTAGAGAAGTCTAAAGCTAAGGTCAAGAAGCTACAGAAGGATATGGGCAAGCTCGAAAAGGACCATACCTCTGCTCTGAAGACGCAAGCTAACTCTCTCCAACACAAGGTTGATATTGCTGTGAAGGCTGCCTTGGAGGATGCCTCATATAAGATCTTAGAGGACTACAATGTCTCTGATGAGTTCATCAGCTTCAGCTTCGAGTACCTTAAGAGGGGTGTTAAGGCCACTGGCAAGTGGGTTGAGATGAAGGAAAAAGAATCAGGGAGCCTGGTAACCTATGACTTTATTGGGATGGGCTATGACGATCCTCAGTTTTCTCAGGCCTTGCAAGAGGTAAAGGAGGAGGGAGGTGCCGCACCTACCGAGACTGCTCCCTAAGATGACACCAGGACTGAAGACATTGGTCCTCAGGATGATGGGGTAGAAGTGACCAACTTCGGCCAGGGAGATGGGGGCATGGCAACTAACCTTGAGGCTGCAGACACTTGACCATTTTGTGAAGCTCTTTGTAATTTTTAATTTTGATTTCAAACTATAACCTCTGATTGCAAACTCTATTACCTTGTGGCTTGTAATTCTTAACTTTAGTCTGTATCAACCTCTGAGGAGGGCTTTACTTCTTTAGTTTCTGAATGTTCTTTGAATGGTTTTCTATGTCACACAATGTGTTTGTGTTAAGGCCTAAAGTCTCGACATAATGGTGTCTTCATAAGCCTTATAATAATGTCTAAGGTCTGAGGTCATCATTTAAGATGTTATCCCTGCAAATAATTTTTCACCAAATTAATGATGTTTAAGGTCTGAGGTCATCCAATCATGATGTCTCACCTCAGACCTTGTCACCCAATTTTGATGTTATAAGGTCTGAGGTCAGCAACTAAGATGTTATCCTCATAAATAATTTGTCACCAAATTAATGATGTTTAAGGTCTGAGGCCATCTAATATGATGTTTCACCTCAGACCTTGTCACTAAATTATGATGTTTAAAGGTCTGAGGTCATCCAATCATGATGTCTCACCTCAGACTTTGTCACCAAATTATGATGTTATAAGGTCTGAGGTCATCAACTAAGATGTTATCCTCATAAATCATTTTTCACCAAATTAATGATGTTTAAGGTCTGAGGTCATCCAATCACGATGTCTCACCTCAGACCTTGTCACCAAATTATGATGTTATAAGGTCTGAGGTCATCAACTAAGATGTTATCCTTATGTTTTAAGGTCTTAGGTCATCAACTAGGATGTTATCCTCATATATTAACGTCTGAGGTCATCAACTAAGATGTTATCCCCATAAATTCTACCACTAGAGCATAATGAACCATGAATTGACACGGGAACCGATCTTCTCATTAATAATCTCTTCATAAGATGATACATTTACATAAAAACTCTTACAACATCATATGTAATACTTTTTTAGATGATCAACATTCCAAGGATTAAAAAAAGGTTCCCCTTCAAGGTTTTCTAGCCTGTAGGTCCCGGGCACAACCTCCTCAACCACTTTGTAAGGACCATGCCAATTCGGGTGAAGCTTGTTTTCCTTCTGTAACTCTTCTTCACCACTAGGTCTCCCACATCTATGGGTCTTGATTTTACCCTTTGATTGTAGAATTTTATCGTTCTCTGCTGGTAAGCTGTCTGCCTGATTTCTGTGTCTTCCGTTCTCTCTTTGATCAAATCGAGGTCAAGTTTTCTCTCCTCCCCATTCTTCTCAGGGTCATAGGTCTGAACCCTATGAGTAGGAAGTTTTACTTCTGTTGGTATGACGACCTCTGAGCCATGGGCTAACATAAATGGGGTTTTCCCTGTTGGTGTCCTAGCCATTGTTCTGTAGGCCCATAGCACAACATAAACCTCTTCAATCCATCTTCCCTTAGCTTATTCTAACCTCTTCTTGATCTCTTCAAGGATCATTCTGTTTGTGACTTCGGTCTGATCGTTTTCCTGAGGTCGGCCAGGAGAAGAGAAAAATTACTTTATCCCAACTCTTTCGCAATATTTTTCCAAGGAGGATTCTTGAACTGGGTTCCGTTGTCCGAGATGAGTGTGTTTGGGAGTCCATGTCTGCATATGATGTTCTTCCAAATAAATTGGAAGGTCTTTTTCTCTATAATCGTGACCATCGGCTCAGCCTCTACCCATTTAGAGAAGTAATCAATAGCGACTATAAAAAATCGGTAGTTATTTACAGCCCTTGGCAGGGGGCCCACTAAGTTAATCCCCCATACTGAGAATGGCCAAGGGGAACTGATTCACGTCATAGGCTGATGAGGTTGATCGGGGATAGTGGAGAATCTTTGACATTTATCGCACCTCTTCACGTAAGCTGCAGCATCTTTGGCCAAGGTTGGCCACCAGAATCATTGCGTAATAATCTTCTTGGCCAAAGGTCTTCCTCCTATATGACTGGAGCAAGAACCCTCGTGTACCTCCTGTAGGATGCGGGGAGCTTCGATGGGGTGAACACATCTGAGGAGAGGTAATAGGAATCCCTTCTTATATAGGACGTCTCCTACTATTGAGAACTTTGCGGCTCCGTATCTCAGTTTCCTTCTCTTTAGCTTTGATTCCGGTAGTTCTCCCTCTTTGATATATCTGATAAGGGGGTCCATCCATGAGTCCCCTAGGTTCAAATTGAGGCAAGGGTTACTGACCTCTTCTTCTTCAATGGTCGCCTTGGGTAAGATCTCAACTGGGACTGTCCTTCTGATGTCTGTCCTTATTGCCGAAGATAACCTTGCTAATGGATCTCCATGGCTGTTATTTTGTCGAGGTATTCTCTTCGTCTTTACCTCTTCGAAACCTTTCAGTATCGTTCTCACCCTCTTCAGGTATTTGGCCATCCTTTCATCCTTGGTCTCATAGACCCCTAACACTTGATTAACAACTAACCTTGAGTCACTATGAAGTAGGAGTCATCTTACCCCAAGGGCCTTTGCCAAGGAGAGGCCTGCCATCATGGCCTCATATTCTGACTCTTTGTTTGATGCCTTGAAGTTAAACCTCAAGGTGTATTCAACATAGGTACCATCCGGAGCTGAAAGTATTAGCCCCGCACCACTTCCACTGTCGTAAGAATACCCGTCAACAAAGAGGTTCCAGGCATCTTTATCTGATGAGAAGCTCACTTCTGACATGACTTCTTACTTGAAGAGGTATCGGTCTTCCTCATTATTGGCTATTCCATCTCTGGCTCCCTTGGATACAACCTCTTTCGGGTCTCGAAAGACATTGTTGTTTGACCCTTCTGCAGTCTTTAGGTTATTCTTAACCTTGGCCTCTTCCCATGTGAACTCAGCAACAAAATCTGCAAGTGCCTGCCCTTTGATGGACACCCTAGGCTGATAAGTAAGGTCATACTCTCCCAACTTGATGGCCCATGTCATCAATCTACCCGACTTCTCAAGTTTATGGAGGACCTATCCTAGTGGGGAGTCAGTGAGGATGACCATGGAATGGGCTTGAAAGTAAGGCTTCATCTTCCTAGAAGCTTGTATCAGGTCATAGGCTAACTTTTCCATCCGAGGATAATTTTGTTTAGACCCTTGAAGGGCCTTACTATTGAAGTACACAGGCCTTTGGACCCCAACGTCTTCCCATTCTATGGCTGCACTTATAGCTGACTCAGAGATTTCCAGATAAACATACAACTTCTCTCCAACTATGGGTCGAGATAAGAGAAAGGGAGATTCGAGGTAGGACTTGAGTTGGTTAAAAGCCTCGTCACACTCTTTATCCCATTCGAAGGCCTTTCTGAGCACTTTAAAGAATGGAAGACACTTGTTCGTCGCTCTGGAAATAAATCTGTTGAGTGCAGCTACTCTTCCAGTGAGCCTCTGAACGTCTTTAATGCTTCTCGGTGTCTCCATGTCGAGCAAAGCTTTGATTTTCTCAGGGTTCACCTCTATTCCCCTCTGATTGACAATGAATCCAAGAAATTTCCCAGCTCCTACCCCAAAGACTTATTTTGCGGGATTGACTTTCATTCTGTACAAGTCCATGGTATCAAAGGTCTTTTCGAGGCCTGCCACGTGAGTACAGGCCTTTAAGATCTTCATCAGTATATCGTCTACATACACCTCCATAGTCTTGCTTTTTTGATTTTCAAACATCTTCTTCACAAGACATTGATATGTTGCGCCCGCATTTTTCAATCCGAAGGGCATAACCTTATAGCAATATGTCCCCTTGTCAGTGATGAAGGCCGTTTTTTCTGAGTCTTCAGCATCCATGAAGATCTGATTGTATCCTGAATACGCATCCATGAAGCTCATGAGCTCATGCCCTGCAGTGGCATCCACCATCTGATAGATCCGAGGTAGGGGATAGCTGTCTTTTGGGAAAGACTTGTTCAGGTCGGTAATGTCTACGCACATACTCTATTTTCCATTGGCTTTGGGCACAATGACTACGTTTGATAACCATTCTGGGTATATGACTTCCCTTATAAACCCAGCTTCTTCCAACTTCCTGACTTTTTCCCGGTTGACATCATACTTCTCACTCGAGTAAACTCTTCGTATTTGTTTGATTGGTTTAGTATCTTTAGTCACGTTGAGTTTATGGCACATACCCTCAGGGTCGATGCCAGGCATGTCCGCATGGCTCCAAGCGAAGACACTCTGCCTCTTATTCAAGAAACTTATCAGCTTTTCCTTGATCTCTGCTTTTAAGGATTTGCCGACTTGGATGGTTTTTTCCGGCTCGTCCTTATTGAGGACGATGGATTCTATCTCTTCTGCAGGATCTCCTTTCTTCAACTTTATTTTATCTCTAGGGTCAAGTGTATCAATGTTATATGTGGTAGTTTCTCTCTTATAAGCCTCTCTTTCTTCGGCTGAGTTGAAGTAGCATTCCCGTTCTATGGTCTGGTCACCCTGCACTTCCCCTACCCCATAGGGGGTTGGGAATTTTAGCATCTGGTGAACCGTCAATGGCACGACCTCAAACTCCTTAAGGGCCACTCTTCCTATGATGAGGTTATAGGCCGAGAAGATGTTTTCGTCCATAGCAAAAAAATTAATCTTCTGATTTAACCTCTTAGTCCGCTCATCGCCCATTCGCACGTCCATCTCATACATGGCTAACGGACGGACCTTTTCACCGTTGAAGCCCATTAACGGATGATGATAGTGTACCAGCCTTGCTCTGCTAAGGCCAAGTCTTTTGAAGCAGGGCCAGAACATCACATCTGCTAAACTTCCTTCATCTATGAGGATTATCTGCACCTCGCATCCATGCACCCTTGTTGTGATTCCTAAAGGGTCATGATGCGGAGCTAGGATGCCTTTGAAGTCGAGTCGGGAGAACCCAACTATAAGACTGTCCATATCCACCTTCTTTCTCTTCTGCTTAGTTTCGGAACACGTCAGATTTACAAATTCTGGCATGGCCACTGACTTGGCCTCCGCCACATGAGCTTTTTGGTCAGCCACTTCAGAGCCACCCTCAGTTTGTCCTCCGCATATGGTGTTATCATCGAAGGAGATCATACCAACCCTCTTCACTCGAGCGTTGTCATCTTTTGGTGGGAGGTATGGATCGTCTTCATCATCGCCCTCCGAGTCATTGTCTCTTCTTACCGGAGTATCGTCACGACATCTGTTGTTTCTCTTCTTTATAGGGTCATCTCTTCCCCCTTTAGGAGCCTTGCCATCAACATACTTCCTCAACTTTACTGATTTCAACATCTTCTCGATCTCATCTTTTAAGGCGAAGCACTTGCCTGTAACATGGCCATGGCCTTGGTGGAACTCGCACCACAAGTTCTTGTTCCTCTTATGTGGAGGAGCCTTCAGCTTCTCTGGCCATCTTAGAGACTGATCATTCTTGATCTCATTGAGGATGTGTTCGCATCTCATAGTTAGAGGGGTATAGTGTTCTTACTTATCGTTAGCTGACCTCTTCTTTCCGTCTTTGTTTCTTTGGAACTTCCCGCTACTATCGCCATTCTCATCCTCATATTTTGCAGCCATGGCCTCTTCAGCGTTCATGACCTTGCCCGCAGTTGCCAAAAGTTCTGCCATGGACTTGGGAGGGTCTTCCGTAATTTTCCACAATAACTTCCCTTTCTGAAGACCTCCTATGAGGGCGGTCATGGATATATTCTCTTCGTAGTCTTCAACCTTGGGTTTTTCTTTGTTGAATCTAGCAATGTAATCCCTTAGGTTCTCATTCTTGCCTTGCTTGACATACAACAGATGGGTAGTCTTCTTTTGAGGCCTTACCCCAAAACAAAAGTTATGAATGAACCGTTCAGCCAAACCCTTAAAGTTCTCTATTAAGTTCTTCGAAAGAGAGGTAAACCAGATGTGTGTAGCTCTCGTCAAAGTCCCGGAGAAGGCCCGACATTTCATCTCATTTGGTATTGCGTAAATGTCCGCCGCAGACTGTTACATCTCAATATGATGTACAGGGTTGGTTCTACCGTCATACTTGGGAGACACCGTAGGTGGCTTAAACTTGGCAGGGGTAGGGAAGCTCACTATCTTAGCCATGAACGGAGAGCCTTCTGAGAAACCTCTTTGCAGTGGGTCCCGGCTTTTGATGAGGTCTCCTATCTTGTCCTCAAGACGTTGTATCGAGTCATTCCATGGTCTTGCAACGTCGGCCTGACCGAGGTTATCCCCAGCCACCTCCAAGGGGTGGACTGAGGGTTCCCCAGCCGTAGCACAACGTCGGCTGTTGACCTCTTCCTGCTCCCTACCTCGTCCTGTGTTAGGTCGTCCATGATGAGGCCGATGTTGCCCTTCTTCCCTTTATGAGCTGGCTACACTTCTGGACCTGGATAACCTCTGTCGCAGGTCGTTTACTGGGCCGAGCCTTTCAAAGTTCGACCCTCTACTGACCCTCTTTGTTGGGCTTCTTCACCTCTTCTGACTCCACAACCTCAGGTCTGCTAGATAGGATGTACTGTGTTATTTGAAACCTCATACGGCTCCCAAAAATCCTCTAAAGCATCTTCTGCCTCCAAATCATCATACCTATCCTCAGGGCAAGGGTGTCTTTTCCTCCCCAAACGCAAATGTCTAGGGTCAGCAACGTCCCTCCTCCACTGAGGCATATGTTAGTCTTTTCGCGATGCCTGGGGTGGTCCTCTGGCATCAGGATGAGGCTGAACAACCACCGGAGTAATCAACTCCGGTGAGACCCCACGTGGTCTCATCATATTTTGACTGAGTTATGTAAATTGCTCCTTCATCGCTTATTGCGTTGCAGCCAAAGACCTTAAGGCTGCATCCACTTCTGCCATTTCGGACTGAGGCGGCGCCTGGATGGAACTAGGCCCTCCATCACCAGGCGGTGGAAGACGTGGCGATAATTCCAGTGTCATGTGTGTTAACTAAAGATCTTGTAGAGTAAATGAGATTTGTACCTTAATGGACCTCTTTCAATTGTGAAACAGCTCCACACAAGGGGTGAGGCCTGGTTCACCACCAGAGTCTTAGGTGAGGTCAAGCAGAAAATGAGGAAGAGATAGCTTCTCGTTTCCACAGACGGTGCCAAAATGATGATTCCAGGATTAGCACCACCAGGTAAGGTGTTTATGAGCTCTAATCAGTGTATAACAATGGCAGCACAAGTGTATCAAATATAAGAGAATGAGGTGAGGAGAAGAGGATGAACTCAGTCATATAAGTGGTTCAGCCAAACAGGCCTACGTCCACTGTGAAGGTGTGTGGTTAATATCACTGTATGAGGGCTCTAATGATCATGAATACAAACTCTCAAGCTTTCTCTCTCTTCAATGCAAATTGACAGAGTTTCAGCTAGGGTTGTCTCCTTCGATCCTTTACAAAGTTAGGGATGATCCCTATATATAGTGTTTGAGGGGTGTAATGTACCCCCCCAAGCATGCAAGGTGCATGTGCATGAAGATCTAGCCAGTGCAAGGGTGACACCTGGCTAATCTCAACTAAGTAATGATGACCTCAATATTCCCTCACGTGGAAGGGAATGATTCAGTTATAACAGACTTATCCACGTGTTCCAGGGCCTCCATATGAGTGTGAGTGCTCGGCTGTCTTCAATTGGTGCCAACCTCGGCCTAGATGAGTATGAGGCTGGTGGAGTACGACCTTTGACTTATCTGAGATCAATGTGCCCTGAAGACCTCGGCCAGGATGGACGGGCGAGGTTGGATATGAGGTGCAATGTCGATCAGGGCCGATGATGACATGATACTCGTTGATCGAGCCTGCGAGGCTTTTGCTGACCTCGGATGATGAAGGGCCGAGGTAGATATACAAGGTATCGACAACATCGGCTGTGGCTGACCCCTCGAATGTTGATTTCCCAGCTTCAAGCTGCCATCGGCTGTTTCCAAGCCGAGACGATGTTGGAACGTCGGCTGTGGTCGACCAATGCAGGAAGACGCTGCTGATAGGTATCCTTGGGCTTCTATTACCTCGACTCCTATCCAGGCCGAGATTGAGGTCTCTGGTCTCTCTGGTGTACTTTGGGCATATCAATGACCTACTACCTTTGATTCTAGGGACCAAAATCCAACCGTCTCATATTTTCTACATCCTATTTGTGACGTGCCTACCTTATGTCCGTGTATGGGGCTGGAGATGGCATTTTTAGCCTTCTACTAGAGTTTTCACCCCTACCAAGATAATTAGGTTCATCTCGACCATTTTCTTTCCTCCCAAAATACTATACACCAGCTGCTTGACGCTATCCTACATAGCATCTTGGCCTCTAGTCAAGCTATGTAACATTCCTTACAAGTCGCCTATACCCATAGGTGTGGAAGACAGGATTCCCTCAGCGGCTCGACTATTTTCTGTGTTTTTCCCTTGTTCATAGAATTTACAACAAAATAAAGTATTATAATACCAAAAATAGAGTACGATAGTTCTAATAATAGTAATTATAAAAAAATGGAATTAATGAAGGAAGAACTAAATCTGGTGGTGGATTTAAAAAGTCAAAGTGAATTGAAAGGAATTTGCAAATTAGTATATTTTAACCCAACAAAACAAGGATGAATCATATTGTTATTTATTGTTTTCTCATAATTGGGAATCCTCAAGTTTCAAAAATTAATAATAGTGGAAAGCAACAAATGGTTTGTTGATTCCCATAGATAGCATCAATTTGTTATCGTATAAAAGTAATATGCGAATTTAGTCTTAGCAATTGTTTACTAACTATAAGGAATAATAGACAAAGAGATATAAATCACATACAATCTAATCAAGAGAAAATACTATAAAGATAAGAGAAAAGAGAATGAAACCAAATTTTTGTAGTTCGACCCAAATAGATGCCTACGTCCACAGGTACATGTGTTTAATGTATTGATTCAGTGGGAAAAATCCATAGATGAATGGAGAATACAAGATCTGAAGTTCACTCTAGAATTAATAAACATAACGGTATGAAAAATATATTTCCATACCTTTACAAATAGTGAGTGAATGTTATTTATAGTCTGTTAGAGGAGAGAGAATAGAGAGGGACATATGTTTAGCCTTTATAGGTTACACATGTACACCTTTTACGTGCAAGTAGGAGAATAATCATAAAGTTTGTTATAAGAACATGGGGGAATATTTTCATATCTCCCCCATGTGTTGTGTAATACTGACTTCATGCGAACACATAGTACATGCTTGCTATGACGGAGTTACATAATGGCATTAACATGTTATGAATCTAGTTGGGACATACTGGCTGACTCTGACACTAGGGCCGACCTGAATGATAATAGAGACGACCTCATTACTATGTGTGATGAGTCCACTTGTCCTATTTTGATTAGTTCACGAGCCTTACCATATTTATGATAATAACACAACATAAACTTAATTATAATCATGTTGTGACTCTTCTCTCGTTTTTCCCTCCTTTACCAAAAATGTCAAAAAAATTTCTTACTCCTTTATCAAAAATATCAAAAACATCTTTCTTCCTTATTATCATAAACGAGATTTTTCCTCCTTTCATAAAAAAATACCAAAAACATTTTTCTTCCTTTTTATCATAAATCTCAAAAATATTTTTCACTCCTTTTATCAAAAAATACCAAAAACATTTTCTCCTCCCTTTTCTAAAAAATGTCAAAAACATTTTCCTCTTTTTCAATAAGAATAATTCTTCCTTTTCTCATTCAAAAATAAATTCAAACCATTTTTCTTCTCATGTCGATCGCATACCCGACCTTTGGCCTGTCTCCCTATTGGCTTTGGACTTCCATCAAACCACCCCGAAGCTTCGTCAATTCTCTCGCTACTGAGTCTAAAATCTACCTTCAGCAACCCTCCTATTAGAATGTAGATCAAGTACCGAATCTGCATCCTAATTTGATAATAATCCTAGTCCAACTTATCGCCAAGATTGAGGTCTGAGATTCACGAGATGCAACGAAATTGAATCCTAGTTCCTAAGGAGCCTGAGGTCCTCTTCCCTCGTGCTATGGGTCCACCCGCACCTGAGCTTGTTTGGGTCCTGAAAGAATATCAGCATGCTCCACGTGCCCCTCCTTTCCCAGCCAGAGGCTAACCTTCTAGTACACGTCGATTCAAAGGAAGAAAAGCTAAAAAAGGTTAGGGAGTACCTTAAGCTATTAACCAAGAAGTTTGACCAGGTACATATCTTCGAAAACTATATGGATTACACACATATGTCTCCCTACCCTAAAACAAGGCTGTCGAAAATATTTAAGATGCCTAATATTGGGAAGTTCAGGGGTAGTTAGCTCCTAATTATTCATCTTTGAAGCTAACACCGAGCCATAACTCTCATTGGTTCCTCTGGAGAAATAATGGTCCAGATGTTTCAACAGACATTGAAGACAATGCTCTTTATTGATTTCTATCCCTCGATGAATCCAGAATTCGTAGTTGCGAGGATGTTGCCCGTGAATTCATATCGCATTACAAACACAACGAGGAGTTGGAGGTTACACATCGTGATATATAACTTCTCAAGCAGAACCCCTGAAAAACTATCAGTAATTTCATATCATGGTGGAGGGAGAAAGAGGCCACTATGACCAACTGGCCTCCCGAAAAGGAGCAAGTTAGTATTGTGAAGAAAACTTCTTATCCTATGTTCGAGCGATGATAGGAGGACAATATTAGCCACATTTTTTAGCTCTACAGGAAACCAATGTGGATATTGAAGAAAGAATTTCCAAGACAGAAGATGAGCCAAAGAAAGTATCCGGACAATTCACTTCAAGAAAATATGAGAAGCCTACTACAATCTAGGACATCAATAACGTCTCTTAGCCCACTACCTCTTGGGCGCCAGAAATCTATGCTAGTCCAATAAAAAAAGAATACACCAACATCCATGATCCCCTTTCTAAAGTCTACGAAGCCTTGTTAAGTCGAAATCTCATCAAATATTTGGTCTCTCGTCCACTACCAAAACCACTTCCCAAAAATTTCAAACCCGACCCCCATTGTGATTTTCACCAAACTATCGATCATACCACAGATCAGTGCTTCCATCTCCGGAATGTAATCATAGGTTTAATGGACCGGGTTATCATCGCCCCACCAACCAATCCAAAACCTAACACCACTCACAATCCACTACCAAACCATACAAATGCCATCTTCCTAGAGAATGACTCGAAATTCGATCCATCTACCCAAATTGTACCCAGTAAAGAACCCAGCATACCCATATTTTCATCCAAACCCTTAAAGTCTACCCATATTTTCTCCTACACACTACCTGTTTTACCGACTAAGCTATGCCGCTTCTCATAAGAGCGTGTATTACTGTTCATACCCGGTTCGGAGGGAAATATATGGAATTACTAGTAGTACCGAACCACTTCTAGAGTTTGGGATGGAATTTCCCTCTTAAATGACCATTGGCTATCACAAGTTCAACATCCTGTTCGTGGAAGCCCGAAAGTGGGCTCGCGATTCAGATAATTGGATGGCACCCATTGACCAAGTCATTTTAGACGATGCATTACAGATTATGGAAGACATATTCCGACAGACAAATGAGATTTGTAGTATATCTGAGCTACTCAATGCCTTAAAGCTACAAAGGAGGTTAATCCCTTCACTTTTGCACCTCCCCATTGAGTGGGATGATCTATATGAAGAATCCATTAAGGCTGTGGAATGCATTAACTTCTCATGGCAAGACGACATCATTGCCACTGGATGGGGAACGAGTTTGATAGCTCGGATGAATAACCAAGCCAAGAAAATGTTAGTGTTGTAATCAATATGTGTGGGATGATATCTTTCAAAGATCTGCTGGGGGAAATCAACAAAGTGGTAGTACAACCCGAAATAGATGAATAAATGGTGTTTTTATATATCCCCTCCTTTGTGGACCATATAAAAACATCTGGGAGACACTACAAGAGTTCAAGTCCTCAGTCAGCAGAAACAGATAAAGATAATGAGTTATCGAGAAATTCCCCATGCCAAAAATAACCATCGAGGAAAGCAAGATCCTCGACCAACGAATAAAACTTAGGCCAACATCACGTTGTGGGGATTCTTCGTGTCTTACTAGCTACACATAATTTTTTTGATAAAATTACTTACTCGGACCACAGTCCCTCCTTCCACCACTCCAGAAGAAGTCGTGAACCTGGTTGCGTCCTTAACCGTACTAGATTACTTTTCTTCTCTGAAGAAGACATCCCAAAGTTTGTTCCTAATTGTAACTGTGCTCTCAATATTTCCGTAGAGGTTATGGGGAAGACAACCCCACTCTCACTTATCAACAATGAATTAGCACTCAATGTTTATCCGTTAAGAATCTTCAACTGCCTAACTTTGAAAGTAAACGATTTTTCTCGAACTTACCCCACAGTGTATGACTGTGGCAACACTCATCGAGAGGTGATGGGATCCATAAAACTCACAATAGGGGTTGGCCCTAGCATTCACGTTACCGAGTTCTAAGTTATTGGCATACCCACTTATTTTAATTCATTGATTGGTCGACCATGGCTCCATAACATCAAGGGGTATTTTCCTCTCTTCATCAGAAATTGAAGTTCTTCGCCAAGGGGTAGGTCATCACCATCTTAGGAGAGAATGATAATAGTGAGAATGCTAGCACCAATAATTGGTACTGGAAATACAGCATGGGACGAATGACATGCTTTTTTCTGCTTCAGAGTTGATCCGCTTCCCCTTCCGATAGGGGATGATTTCAAAGATCGAGTCTGTCTAGAGCACGTCCCTCACGAAATGTCAACATAATACAAATGTTTAAGAATATGCACTTCTTGCCGGGACTGGGGCTAGGACGATAAAAAAAAGGGATACTATAACCCATAGTCCTGAAGAAGGCCTTTTCTTCATGTGGCCTGGGTCACTAACTGTCAGAAGAGGAACTCAAAATGCTCCACCCACTCCGGTTAAAGATAAGTTTAATAAGTGCCAAGACTATTTTGATTAATTCCTTAAACAGGAAGTTCATTAAAGAAGGCTATGATTTTCCCTTCTGTGGCTTTTCGAACCATGGTATGATCATGTGGAAAAGAAGATGAAGACATATATGGATATATTATTTCAAGACAGTTACTCTTGGGTCGAAGACTCCCAACATCATGTACAACCACTCATTGAGAAAGTTATAATTCTTGTCGTGGTTTTTGAGGGAATTGACTTCAATGACTCATTCAATCTTCAGACATTTGGGCTAACACTCTGCATGATCCACTCAAATGCTACATCGTCATATCCATCCATCCTGATTAAGGTCGCTTATGAACCCCTTCTCAACTAGAATGCTATACCAGTTTCACCTGCTAAACTGCAACCCAACCCAGATGTTTATCCTACCTCTTTGTCTTTTATTGTTCCTCCTTTTTCTGATAATAATATAATCGAGACCTCCTTTGATGAGGTTCTTAACGTTATTTTCGCCAAAGTGAAATAAACGAGGATTTTGAGTATCTTCTTGTGCCTTACATTAATTGTCTTGATTCTAATCAAACTCTTGATGACGATGCTTTTGCAAATGAATAATTCTTAAATGATCTTTATAAGGTTAATAACAAACAACATAACTGCGTTCAAATTAATGAGGATGAAACTTTTGTTATCAATCTCTATTCTAGTATACAACTGCTTGAGATTAGGATAGGGGCCACCCTTAACTAGAATGAGCATGCACTACTTGAAGAACTGTTAAAGGATTTTGTAGACATTTTCACAAGGTCCTATGACGACATGACCCAAATCGATCCTAAGATCTCCCATCACGAGATTCCAACTCTTCTAGAAACTAGTGTAACAAAATATGCGAAAGCTTCTCACCAAATGGTTTCTCAAGGTCAATGAAGCGGTGATCAAACAGTTGAATATAGGCTTCATCCGGGTGAACGAATGTCCCACATGCATAACCAACATTGTACCCCTACCGAAATCATGAGTGAAAGTTTGCATGTGCATCGACTATCATGATTTGAACAAAGCATCTCCAAAAGATGATTACTCATTTCCTAATATTGACATGATTATGGACAACACAGTCAGTCATGTCCTCAAGTCATTTGTCGATGGGTTTGATGAATATAATCAAATTAATGTGCACCCTGATCATCAATAAAAAACCGCATTCATCACCCCTTGGGGAACCTTATATTATATATTTATGTCGTTCGGTCTAAAAAACATAGGGGCTATGTACCAAAGGGCTTCCACGACCATCTTACATGATCTGATACATAAAAAGATCGAGGTCTATGTGGATGATATGATCATTAAGTCTAAGACTCAGGATGGTCATGTTACCGCCCTCCGAAAGTTCTTCGAATGGCTATGGCGATACCAAATGTGACTTAACCTGCAGAAATGCATTTTCGGCATCACCAAAGGAAATATTTTAGGATTTATGGTTAGAGAGAAGGGAATTGAAGTAGAACCTGCCAAACTCAAAGCCTTACTTAAAATTTCACCACACCAAATGGAGAAGGAAGTCCAGGGATTCTTAAGAATATTATAGTATATTAGTCGAGTCATCAGCTAATTGACTTATATTTATAAACCCATCTTCAAACTCCTTCGAAAGGATTCCACCAAGATCTAGACTGAGGCGTGTCAAAAAACCTTCAATGAAATCAAGCAATATCTTAATCGAACTCTGGTACTCATGCCACCACAACCTGATCTCCCTCTACTCCTATACTTGATCGTAACAAACATCACAGTTAGGGCTTTGCTAGCCCAATACATTGAAGAATCACGTAAAGAAAGGTCTAGCTAATTTGCCAGTCACAAATTGGTCGGGTATGAAGTAAATTACACTCCCTTAAAAAAATCATGCGTCGCCCTTGTCTGGGTCAGTAAAAACTTATGGCACTACATGATCTCTTTTCCCATCAGACTTGCATCTCGAATGGATCCTATCAAGTACCTTCTTAAAAAACCCTCCATGTCTAGTCGAATGGACTAATTATTGATGCTGATAACCGAGTTAGATATTACGTATGTCACAGAGAAGACCATGAAAAGAAGAACCATTTTTGACTACCTTGTCGACTACCCCACGGAAAAAGTCGACATTTGGATCTTCGAGTTCCCTGATGAAGATATCCTTTGCACCTCTCAGGAAGACCTCCGATGGAAAATGTTCTTTGATGGTGATACCAATAAGAAAGGATATGGCATTGGGATACTCCTAATCATCCCCGATGACTCTAACAATCCCATTACCATCAAGCTATATTTTCCTTGCACCAATGACCGAATATGAGACGTGCAGTATAAGACTCAAAGTCACTCTCAAGAAAGTTATCCAATGCCTAGATGTCTACGAGGACTCTGCCCTCATCATTGTCGAGGTCCTTAGAATATGAAAAGTCAAAAATGAAACACTCTTACCCTTCCAGGCCCACTTAAAAGAGCTGGCCTCCCAATTTTGAGATATCACCTTCCACTACTTGCTCTGATCAAGGAACAACTTAGCCAGTGCACTTACTACTCTCGCCTCCATAGTTGATATGACCGATGGAATAATTATGGTCCCTTTCCTAGTCCAAAAACATTCTATACCGACCCATTGCTACCATATTGATCTCGTCATAAAAGAGGACTCTAATATGGTCGAGTTATAGTATTATGATATTTGGCACCTCCTCAAGCACAATAGGTACCCATGGGATGCCAACAAGAAAGATCAAGAGAATATTCATAAATTGGTTGCCCAATACACTGTCTAGGATAAAGCATTATTCAAGAGATTCTTTGGTGGAACCCACTTGCATTGCATCGCAGGGGTGACATTGGAGAAATGATGCAGAAGATCCATAGCAGGGAATGCAGACCCCTTATGAATGGCCATATGATTGTTAAGAAGATTATCATACAGGGGTGCTATCATATGATATCCAGTGACATAAATCTTCTCCCTACCGACCACAAACCAATGGTGAAGTTGAAGCTGTCAATAAGAACCTCAAATCAACCATCAGCATGATGATCGAGAGTTGTCGAGATTGGGTTGATCGGATCCCTTTGGCCCTTTGGGGCTACCTCACTTTAGTTTGGGCTTCTACTAGGGCTACCCCTTACTCTCTGGTATATGACATGGAGGTAGTCCTACCCGTTGAGCTAGAAATACCTTAATTATGTGTTATGCTTGAGAACAAAGTCATTGAGCAAGATTGGCATCAGAGCCATTTTGACGAATTGTCATTATTTGACGAAAGGAGGTCAAAAGCTTTATATCACATACAAGGTTACCATCATCAGATAGCGCGATCGTTTAACTAAAGATTTAAGGAACATGGTGGCAAAAAGGGGACTTAGCCCTCAAAGAAATCATAAAACCCATTTGGGATCCAGATGGAAAATTAAGACAAACTGGAGTGGCCCCTACATCATAAAGAGGATCATGTCCATTGGCGTCGCTATGCTCACTGACCATGATGGGGAAGAGATGGAATGCCTAGTCAACTTGGACTGTCTCAAGAAATTCTACCCTTAGTAAAAAAACTTGATGCGCTACGACTGCTCTCATCTCCCTTTTATTCTAAAAAAATCTTTATCTCCCTCTACTCAGAACTACGTGGGTCTTGATCCTTTAAAAACCTCTTTTCTCTCAAAATGAAACTCAAACATTTTTTAAAACACCCAGAGGTATGTAGGCAACTCATACTCGTTACATGGTCATGGTCCCCCTCTTTTTACAAAATGATATTCTTTTCTTACCTTCGAGAACAACATTTCATTTTATCATTTACGTGAACAAAAGGATTATGTATGCCTTAGTGATTGGTATGGATAATTCAAATGTAAATCTAATCAGGAGGCACAAAAATATGGTCAAAATTCTCTTTTATACCATAAATGGGAGAATTCAGCACAATTACATGAAATATTAGTGAAGGGAGTCAAAACAACTACCACCAACTAAATTATCCCTAAAACAAACCTAACCAAGCCCTCCTAAAATTATTTCCAACCCCAGAAAATCGAAAAACCAAAAATAACCAAACACATCTCAGTCACAAAAGCTTCATAAGAAATGAACACCAACTTCACAAAAGGTCCTATCCGCAGCTGTCGAAAGACCAACCCCGTCATCATCTTCTCCTTGAGGCCCCAAAATTCCCCAAGCTGGTTGTTATTCCGAAGGCACTCCATAGAGCGATAAGCCTTGACCATCCTGGAGAAAACCACTATTCCCCCTCCATAATATTAAAAAGGGCAAATAATCTTCGTTCGGTATCCTTTACGAAGATGTTTTCCACCACCTGCTTCCATAACTATTTCAGATAATCTTCAGAATCATGCCAAACCCTATCGACAGATTGAGAAGGATGGGTTGACGGCCAACGATTCTCCCACAGAGAACCCAATCGCATGCGCAGGCTTTCAGTCAAATCCTCTATAAGAAAGAAATCCAAGGGATAGGGAGGCATAATTTTCTCCCATCTGACTTAGCGCAGGAGCCACCAGGGGAAATAGAATGAGGTATGCTGAAGTTTAACTAACCGAACATACCGGTATTCCCCCCAATTCAAGAATGGGCTTCATCTCCCCCACCATGGCACCGACCAACACATGTATCGAGCTTCGTGCTCCAAAAACAAGTTTACCTAGTTCTCTACGGATGGGCCAAAGCTGATGAAATAATAAGTGAAGAAATTCGGCACAGCTGCCAGGGGATATTTAGGGGGACCACCAAATGGAATATCATACTTAACTACATGAACATCATAACCGGTCTTCCTCTCAAGAAATCAGATTGGCCTTCTCGTCAACCATCTAGATTGCTCAGGGTCTCTACTAGTATCAACACTACAGGATTGCGATGATATGACATCCACGCTGTAATGGCAACTAATTAAGGGTCCACCATCAAGTCCCCGATCACCAGCAATAGCTTCGAAGTTAAGCCCACGAAGACAACTCTGATATGGCCCGCAATTTTAAAATCCTGCAAATGCATAGAATAAATGATCGCTGGGAGAGATCATTCCCCCATTAACCAATGGTTGGGCCGTCGAAGAAGATATGTGAAGAAATTCTTCTAACAGTGCCTGAGGAGACCAAGAGAATTAGGCCATAGCCACTGCCACGCTGGGATAAATCCCCCAACATGGATAAAAACTCCTCATAGGTCGAACAAAGCTTGTTCAAGCCAAAATGGAAAATATGATCCTCGGGATACCAAAATTGCACTATCGCTGCCAGCATGTTCCAATTGATGGGTCGTTTGTGCCACAAAGAGACTTAGCACAAGTTAAAAGCGTCATAATCCACATTGTACAAACACATAGCTTCCAGGGTCTCGAGATATGAAGCGAATTCTGCACTAATAGGAAGGGCCTTTTGGGAACTAATAAGGCAGAAGGCAAGAAATAAAAAAGAAGAGAAAATGTGAATGGGTGAAAAACCACACCACCTTACCCCCTTTTATACATGAAAACATTGTCTAAACAACAAGAAATTTGAGAAACTTGAATAAATGCCTACCCCACCAAGTACTCAAAGATGCAGAAAGTGAAATCAAATCCTTAAGGTGATTTGATTGGACTCACCTACCAATAGGCATGACATGGGGCATACCGATCGGCAACCCCCTTATTTTAGAAAATTCTATCTTTCCTTTTTTGTCAAGATCAAAAATCTTAAAAAATAAATCCTTATTTAAAAAAAATAGGTTGTTTCTCCCTATATTATCCATTTTTATAAATCTTCTCTCATGTTATTTAATAAAATATGCCATCCTTTTTACGGTCTCAGGAACAAAGAAAAAAATGCATGTAGAATAAGCCATTTAAGCAAAGATAAATAAACATAAATCTCATTCATTTTATATATATTGCCATTTTCATCATTACATTTTTCAGGAAAAAAAAGAAGAAAAATATTAGAAAGAAAAAACAGCGGGATTCAGCCCGAAACCCCTAATCTCAATCTTTCTCTCTCTAAGCCCCCCATCCCTATGGCGAGCGCGCTTCCCCCTATGGCGAGATGTGAGACCTTCCCTCATCTGAGGTAGTAGAAGGAACCAAAAAGAAGGAATCGAAATTGAGTCTTTGATGTAGGCAATCACTGAGGCCACCCAGTCCTGGATGTCCCTGAGCCTAGTAGTTGAGACTCGAACTTGCTGCAGACAAAGCAACAAAAAAAAGGCAATTCAGTCAATCTAAAGCAAAGAAAAAGACATACATGGACAAAGAAAGAGAAAAGATATACTTTTGGCTTAAAGACATCCTCCGTCAGCCCCAACACCCAGGGATCCACTGCATTAAGGCTGTTCGGCAAGTGCAGCAATCCTCTTACAGTCAATAAAAGATTATATAAAGGCGGAGTAAGCTTAATGAATGGAACCTCCACTGCCTCCGTTAATGACGACACACCACCTACTCCATGTGCGAACCCCATCGGCATACTCGTACCCCTACCCGAAGTCGTTGGAGGCGAAGGCATGTTTACCACATCGTAGATAGAAGAAGGCATCAACCAGCTCATCGCAAAGTCGAGGTAGTCATAGGTCACCACTGTATTCGTATATGACGGATAAGGCTCACTAATCATCGTCGCCGCCCTAACGTCCTCCAACATCTCCCCACCCACCTCATGTACATCAAGGGCATCACCGGTGGGACCACCAAACTCATTCCCCGCAATCTGTCAGACCATTCTCTCCCCCAAATACCAAGAATAGCCAAACTCATGTGCCAGTAACTAGTGTATCTACGCATGCATCCTAGTCACCCCCGTGTACTGGAAAACCATCCCCTATGGATAGAAATTCACTTGCAATTTCGAATAAAGATCAATATTTATGCCAATAGAGAATATGAAAAAAATTATTCAAAAGAAAAAGTAATAACCTGGCTGCTCGTTGGGGTGTTCAAAGCCTGATACATCGTCGACAGATAAAGTGACTACTTTGATCGTCGATGGGACTTCTTCTAATGATACATCCGACATAAGTCCCCCACCTCCTCATCAAGCAAACCTATCAAATGGACATTGAGCCCAATCACCTCACAAAATCACACCTGAAGAAAGACAAGAATCAACAGAAGAAGAGAACTAAAGAAAAATGCAAGAAAATACATAAAGAAAAATGTGAGAATTACCTCAAGAAGGTACATGGCCCCCGTAAAGGTCTATTGATAGCATCGGCTGAAAGTGTCCATAGAGGAATATGAAGCTCCCCAATTCATGAAGTGGGATATTCGAAAATACACTTAAAATGGTAAAAACCATATGTGGATGATGTCGCCACTCGACACCACCAAGAAACCCCCAACAAAAAGTAATGAATAAATCGGTCATCTATAGTGCCTACAGATCGTCTGTCCCATCGATCGTCCGTCTTAATAACATCTTTTGGAGAGAAGAAATGCGGATCGAATCACCAGAGACTATCCTCCCCACATATCCCAACACAGCCTCAACCGCCTCAAGTGTCATCCTCAAAGACTAGTCCACCCCAATATAAATCCCCTCCAAGTTAATCCCCAATAGCTGCTGGATGTCGATGGGAGTCATCGTCATCTCCTTAACCCCAAATGAACGGTGTGGGTAGTGTCCCACCAACTCTCCCCCAACACGTACAAAACATCCATAAATCATGGTGTCTCATTTTAAGTAGACATCAGGCAATCGAAACCCAATGCACCACCAGCGAAAGATGATCCCACACATCCTTAAACCCCGTCGTCCCTCGATAACCAAAACTCATAGAAGCTATGTCAGCCTGCCAAAACAAAAAAAGAAACCTTTTGTCAACTCAAGGAAATAAGAAGAAGAAAAGAAGAAAAAGAATGCCAAAGGTCTTTAATACTTTCATAGCCACTAGGGTTACTCACCCTGGATGATCGCTGATGTGAGGGCTCGCGCAGCAAAAAGTAGTCCTCAACAACTAGATAAGAAACTCGAAGGCATTTTCATTGCCAAATTCCAGGGGCACCATAGCTCGCCACTCTATGTTCGCCTAATCATAGACACCCAACCACACCATGTGGGTCACATTACTCAAAAAATCCGCCATTTTTAAAACTCGAAGAAGGAAAGAATCTTGGAAATGAATCTTAGCAAGAAAAGGTAAGAGATCTGAATAATAGGAGCTGTAAAAAAATGAGTAGAATTAACCCCTTTTTATAGGAGGTCAATGGGCATGCCGATCGATAGTCCCATGCCACTCACCGATAGACACATGTTTCTTACCTTCCCAAGGAAGCTCAAAAGACCGTGCTATTACCAAACGACAACCCCTACAACATGCCGATAGGCAGTCCCCTAAAACTTTCGTACAAACAATCCTAGAAAATCCCAGAAAATTCCAAACATTCTCTAGAAAATTAAAAAAATTGCCAAATAAATATTGGAACATTTCCTCACCAATAAAATCATTTTTCAAGATCTTAAAATCCACAGTCGGATTATAATTACATTCTTATCCCCAATTTAAACCTTAACATAGCGCGCCCACGTCCCAGAGTCCACTAAATTCCCCAGTGGAATCTCAAAACCTCAAGTTATCGCCAATAGAATTCTAAAACCTCAAGTCATCCCTAGCGGAACTCCAAACCTCAAAAATCAAATGTTTCCTCAATGAAACCTCCAAATAAAAATTCCCCAGTGGAGAAGAAAACCCTAGTCGGATATCTCTACCCAACAGCACCTCAGAGAAACACATTCCCCAATGGAACCACAAGTGCATCCAAACTTCCAAAGATAACCCCCTATAGAGGAAACCCCCACGTAATAACATTACATTCTCAGAATTGACATCGACTCACAGTATTGGTCGCCACAACTTTAGGTCCTCAAAATTGACATCGACCCACAAAATTGGTCAGCACAACTTTAGGTCCTCAGAAATGACCTCGACTCGAGGAATTGGTCACCCCAACTATAGGTCCTCAGAATTGACCTCCACCCATAAAAATGGTTGTCCTAACTATAGGTCCTCATAATTGACCTCGACCTACAGAATTGGTTGCCCCAACTTTAGGTCCTCAAAATTAACCTCAACCCATGAATTGGTCGCCCCTACTTTAGGTCCTCAAAATTGACCTCGATTCGCAAAATTGGTCGCCGCAACTATTGGTCTTCAAAATTGACCTCGACCCATAGAATTGGTTGCCCCAACTTTAGGTCCTCAAAATTGACCCCAACCCGCAGAATTGGTTTCCATAACTTTAGGTCCTCAAAATTGACCTCCACTTGTAGAATTAGTCTCCACAACTTTAGGTTCTCAAAAATGACCTCGGCCTAGAGAATTAGTCGCCACAACTATAGGTCCTAATAATTAATATTGTCCCATAGAATTGGTCACCCTAATAATAGGTCTTCAGAATTGACCTCGACTCATAGAATCGATCACCTCAATAAGAGGTCCTCATAATTGATCTCGACCCGCATAATCGATTGTCCTCAGCATTACCTTATGTCCTCAGAACCGACCTTAATCCTCTGAAATGATCTTCCTCTCCCTTTAGTCCGAAGAATTGACTTCTTTCCCAAAACATCCATTTAGTGTCTATTTGATTGCTTTCACTTGTTCAAAGCTCGCCCGTCAAGGGGATCTATAGACACCAAAATCTAGGACCCCCCAACTCACTCCTTAAGTCCCTAACACTTCCTTATTCACCATAAACCCTAGGTCGTACTCCGAGTACCGATCTATAATCCATCGAGCACTATCGGGACTCATTTTACTCCGATCAACTTCATCATTAGAGCGAAAGCATAATAAATCTTCGACAGGCACTGAATCCTCTTTCCTACGGTTCACCCCGTGAACGAATCAACCTTATGGTAAGGACGACCGACCTATTTTACCCCAAAATTTCACTGTAATATTTTGGGCCCCATTTGACCAAAGTTAACTCTTTAAGCCGAGTGAAACTCTTTGGAACATCGAATTGCCATAAATAACCTTTTCGACGGTCCTCTTCGTGCACGATTTGAATTATAGTTTGGACGAATAATCCATCATCGTCCGATGATCTCCTGTCCAAAGGATCGACGAGTGCTTCCGAGCCCCATTTGACCCAAAGTCAACTCCCCAACCTGGGAGCAACCGTAAGGATTCTCAAAGGTCTCTGAATAACCTTTCCAACGGTATGCCTCATGCGCGGTTTAGACTTATGAATTGATCTTTTTTTAAATAAAGGAATTTCATATAAATGAGGAAAGACAACCCTCTCCAAATAGCTTACATCAAATACATGAAGAAAAATTTGCAACATCTAACTCTAATGTATGGACAATTGGAATAATCTAGTTTTAAAGCACCGCAAATTAGAGATGTAGTAAGCTTAACATCTATTATGACTTGACAAGTTTGATTAGTCAACCCTTATTTTGAAAAGAAGTCAGCAATAATATTTGCCTTTTTAAATCAATGAGAACAAGAGAAGAAATTTTTTTCAAATAAAACTAAGATCTCCTTTACCACTAATTTAATTCTCCTATGGACATTCAAGCATTTCTGCTCCAAACAATTGGTGAGTAATTTGGAATCGAACTCCACTTCAACATTGAGAAATCCTCTTTTCATGCATTGAATTAGGCCATCTCTAATAGCATAAACTTCTACCAAATTATTGATTCCATCCTTATAAAATTAAGATAACCCCCAAATGAATTTACCTTTGTGATCTCTTAGAATAGCATCTATACCTATGTCACCTTGAGAGTTGTGAGCTCCATCTATGTTTAATTTAATTGGATGTTTTTAGGCTTAATCTAATAAATAATACAGATTCTAGTATTTGTTGGAATAGACTTTTTCATATTAAACAAATTTGCAACTTCTGAAGGAATGTAGTTAAAAGAACCTTTAAAGGAAAGATTTTGGGCTATGTCTTTCACTCTAGAGGTGATTTTTGAAAAAAATGAGATTGATGTTCATTTTGTGGCCTTCATAAATTGACTTATTTCTGCTGAATCATATTCCCCATGAGGTGCAAGAATGCAAGATTTTATGAATCCATTTAGAGATATCAGAATTACCTGAGTGCAAGCACCATTTGATGAAGATATCATTGATCGAATTAGGATCGAATACTTTACCCATGGTAGATGCAACTAATTTTCAGACCTAGGCATCTATGAGACCTGTAACAAATAAATGCTTGATAAATTCTTCATGATTGAGATAGTAGGGACATCTGGAAGTAAGATAAACACCAATTTTTTGGATGTTAGAGTCAAAAGGGACACAATTATTCAATATTTTCCAAGCAAACATAGAAATGTTTGGCGGAACTTGAGGATCCGAAATAAATTTATGGCAAATGGAAGGAATTTTAGGATACCTGACTAAATCATAAGTAGATGCAAATAAAAAAAAGCATGAACAATATTTTCTCCATATTAATTCTCTATCTAGTTCTTCATAATGATCCAATAAGCAATTCCAAGTTGAGCATGTTCTCTTGTAAGTCTTGCATCCCAAATTAAAAGGAATTGTAGGATAATTAGCTCTCATGAAAGAAGACCAAGGAGAATTACCTGACTTAAATTTCCAAGCAATTTTCAAATTAGAAGCTAGGACTATAGAGTTGAGATTTCTAACACCCAAACCTCCTTCAGCATATGGGAGATAAATATTGGACCATTTAACGCAATTATACTTCTTACCAAACTCTTTGTGCACATCCCATAGCAAAAAAAGAATATAAAGGCCTTTCATTAAGAACAAAGTTGATTAGAGTGAGCCTTCCTCCCATACTCAAAAAGTTTGAATTATAACTATTAATTATAGAAGCCACCTTACTGATTTAACCTTCAAAATGGATTAATTTAACCTTTCCTTTGATCAGAGGACATCCCAAATATTGAAAAGGGCCTTTATTAAACTTAAAACTAGTAGCCTCATATATAATATATATTCTTCTAGGAGAAGTCCTGCCATCAACAGTGAAATAATATTTCTTAGTGCTCAAAAGTTGACCTATTTGCAACTCAAATTTGGAGAATAATTTCATAAGTATTTTTAGGCTTATAAGGCATCCATTTGTGAAAACTATGAAATCATATGCAAAACTTAAGCTACTAATCAAAGGGGAACTTCTAAGATGAGAGAAAGGACTAATAATCCCAGCTTCCATACTTTTCTCTACAAAAAGGGCAAATAGACTTGAGGATAGGGGATCCCCTTATCTAAGACCTCTATGGGATTTGAAAAGGCCATTAACCTTACCATTGATCAATATAAAAAAGCAAGGAGAAGTAACACATCCGAATATGATATCAATGAAAGTTTATGAGAAAAAACAAAATCCCTAAGATTTTGAATAAGAAAGTTCCAAGAGACTTTATTATAGGTTTTTGAAAGATCTAATTTGAGGATCACATTTCTACTAAAAATCTTTCTATCAATTATTGGGATCATCTCTTGACTAGGAAAAATATTATCTAGAATGCATCTTCATTTAACATAACTTTATTGGGAAGCAAAAATCAAAGAAGGGAGAATGATACTAAGTCTAGAATGAATTAATTTTTCAAGGACTTTATAGCAATAGTTGACAAACTGATTGGTCTATAGTCATTGCAATGTGAAGGCTTAGAATTTTTTGGGATCAGGCAAATAATAGAGGAGAACCAAGATTTTAGGATGTCAGCTCCTAGGAAAAATGCTTGGATAGAATTGATCAAATATCCTTTTATTATACTCCAACATTTGACAAAGAAATGTCGATTGTAACTATCAACACCAGGAGCACTATTCTTGTTGAGACTCAAAATAGCATTAAGGATTTCCTCTTCTTCTGGGACTGTAGCAAGGTTGGAATTCATTTGCTCAGACTCTAATGTTGGAATAAATTTTAAAAAATCATCTCCCTTAGTGATACCTAATGAAAACAAATTGTTAAAATAAGAAAGAAAAGGTTAGTAAGGTCCTCCTCTGACGTGACAATGCTTCCAACTTCATTTTTCAAAGAGTGGAACCATAAATTCCTTCTATTTTATTTGACCTTATTATAATAAAACTTTGTATTTCTATCTCCCTCCATTAACTATTGAGCTTTTGATTTCAGGAACCCAAATTGTTCTTCATTAGCAAAGGCCAAACTTAAGTCTTCTTTAATTTTGGACACTTTCTCTTTATTGAAATCAGATTTCATAACTTTAAAATCCATCTATGCCTTAAGGAGATCATCTTCTAGGCCAGAAATTTCTAGAGAATATGTCCTTCAATTCCTCTTTAATTCGGCTTCTCAAACATTACCTTAACCTTTTTAATTTGAAAGAAAAAACTTCCATATATCTACGTGCAGAAGGCTGATTCAAGGATTGATTAAAAATAGAAAGAAAACTATCCTTATTACTCCACATGTTGAGGTATTTAAAAGGTTTGATTATCAAATCACTGGGACTACGGATGGATGCTGGTAAAGGAGAGTGATCGGAGCAGTTCTTATTAAGATGAGATAATTTGGAATTAAGAAAACTATCTAACCAAATAGAGTTGATTAATCCCCTGTCAAGCCTTTCAAACATATTATTTTTAGCCCAAGTGAATCTAGAGCCACTAAAACCCATATCTTGAAAAGAACACTTACCAATACATTCAAAGAAGTCAATAGGAGACCTCACATTTATGGGATTTCCACCTGCCCTTTCTTCACTTTTACAAACTATATTAAAATCTCCAATGACCATAGAGGCCATATCACTACAAGTGGAGCAATTTACTAACTAAGAATCCCATAACTAAAGTATTTCAACTCTGGTGAACCTAGCATAAGCCACATTAATGCTAATACTTTTGGGTAAAAGGGGATGATCAATGAATAAAAGTAGGTTTTGAATGACATATAATCCAAATCTTGTTAGAGCAATTTGCAACACACCCTTCAAAATTTAAAGTTCTACAGAGCTCATTTATGTTCTCCTTATCAATAAAAGGCTCTAATATTGTAAGAAAAGACAAATTATGAATCCTACTTAGTCTTTCAAGTCTTCCTCTAATGAGCTTATTACCAACTCCCCTTCAATTCCAAATAATGGCGTTAATCATTGAGAATTAGGAATAGAGATCTGATTGAAGGCCTTAGAAGCTGATCTGGTATGTCTTTTCCTGAGGTTTTCACTTTGCCTTTTTTTATTTATGTTTTTTGAATAGCAATCTTATTGAAGTCATCCACATGCCCTTTTTATTTCTTCATATAAGACTCCTTTTCCTTCTTGCGCTCCTCCATCCTCACTGGTAATTGCTTGAGAATGATTAAAACTGCTACAACAAGGATTTAGAAACATCATCAATATGATCTGATTCTGAAACTACTCCTCTAGGACTAGCCAATACACCATGCTTCTTCCATGCTTTGGAAGAAGAAACATAAGAATTATGCCTTACGTTCTTCTTCCTGTTATTAAGAAGGATCTCAACATTAATTTTTTCCTACTACTAGATCTTTAAAACATTCTAATTATATATCCAATAATTTCTCCCTCTTTTTCACTATCTGACATTTCTTCATCTGACATAGAGTTTAATTTGGGACTAGCTTGTATGGAATTTTTAATTTCTTAAAAAGAATCATCTAAAAAAACATGATGTAAATTTTTGGCATTTTTATTTGGGATTTCTTGGATCTTTTCGTTAGCTCTAAAGACTTGTTTGGTAGCTTGTTGGTTTCTTCCTTAAATGGATCTTGGCAAATCTTGATTGACTTATTTATGGTTGACTCCTTGTTTATCACTACTAAGAGTTGCAGCATCTTGTGTATCATTCTCATAATATTTTATTAGGCAATATGCATTTTTATGAATCAACTTGAGCAACTTAGTGTAGTATACTGGGATATCTTCATAAGTTATTGGTTGCCAAAAACCAAAAACCAAATTCTTCACATCCAATCAAACTCTATTAGGCTTAGACCTAGAATATCAGCTTCCATGCAAATTCTTACCACACTTGTATGATTAATATTAGCAGTGGATGCGTCTATATTTAGAGGAACACCAACTGCTTGTCCAATGGCGAATAAGGCAGGCTTTGCAAATAGATGAACTGGAAGTCTAGGAAGAGAAATTCAGATAGGTACAATCAAACTTTCTTGATCAGGTATAAAACTATCCACTTAAACATATGCATGGGGTATCTACCAACAAACCATAGATTCTTCATCCAAATTCTAATAAAATCTTCTTCAAAAAAGACTTTAATCAAGACATAATCAAGGAGGCCAATATGAAACGAATCTTTTAATCCAAAAGACTCGAAGTTTTTATGAATGAACTCCATCGTAGGTTTACCATGTGAAAACTTACCAATAATGGAATGTTTATAGGATTGAGCATAGTTGTTCCATTTATTTTTTGTGAAAAATGATAGCACGTTCTCCTCTGAATTTTGTGAGAGATTGGATATCAACTGCATGGGAATCATTGTTCGCTTTTTCAAAAAAATCTAGACGATACTGCCAATTGGAAGGTCCATTTCCCTGCCTTTCGATAGTGTGTCTAGTGTTACCTGCCGATAGGCAGGACAAGGACAATGCCGATCGACAATCCCTTGACCCTATATAAGGAGAGCATGATCTCGCCTTAAGGGTACCTTAGAAACCATCAACTTTAGTGATCTCATCAACATTCTTATAAAGTGAGAGAGGTTTCCTTTTTTGAAACATCTTTCCATCTTTCATTTCCATCACTTTCACACCCAATTTTGAAAAATCATTTCCATCACTTTCACACCCAATTTTGAAAAATCCCCCAACATTATTCACCCACTTGCAAGGAAGCTAATCAACAATCACGATTAGTCTCCAAGTCTCCAAAGAAGGTCCAAACATTCTTCTCTCTCTTTAAATTTCTCTATTTTTGCATTAATTATATAAGTTCTTAATTTATCTTTTACTTTAGATCATACACATATTAATATTCAATCCATTATTAGTAGTATTGAACATAATACATTTTTTATAAAAAAAAAAGAAAAAAAGGGTCACACCTTTAAATTCCAACGGGAATTTCACCACATTACCTCAAAACTAAAAACACCTCTTTCTTACACACACATATAATAAAATCCCCATTTGAATTTATGGGATAAACCACACCCTTATGTCGCATGCGAACTACGGGACTTTGATGCCTTTTTAAGCTACGTAGGCATCTCGGGCTAAAACCCGAGACTCGAGTCCTATTTTCCTATTTTCCTCTTTTTACTATTTTACCCATATATATATATATATCATATTTACGTCTTATCTAACACATATTATCGCTTCATCATAACATCAATATACTAATAAGAGCACACATCATATTTTTAACGACTATTTTGGGAACACACCTATGGATGACCTCACTCCATCTTTACCTGTGATGCGAGTCGAGTAATTTCGATCTCCAATTATATATACACGCATACACACTTTATGGATAAATTAAGGAGAATGGTAACATAAGCCCATGAGAGACCAAAAGGACGTCATGGGTGCCTAACACCTTCCTATTCCGTAACTTAGCCCACGAACCTCTAAACTAATTGATTTTGCAAGCATCAGTTCATCTTTAATGTTGTTCTCTCGAGGCGAAAACATGTTCTTTTGCCTATTTTGTGCAAAATAGGCTATGAATCTATCTCTTTACATCACCCCACATCGACAACGGCCTAAGCGTTCCTAGAAAGGGGGAAAGACCTTCTCTGTCTCCACCATGTGCACATGCACCAACCCAGAGAGGAGAAAATAGGGATGTATGGACACACCCATCCTCAAACTAGGAGCCAAATGTCTACACAGACGATTCCACGTGTTACGTTGGATGCACACGAGGTGTTCATGCCACTCGCGGTGCCATTTGGGTGCCACTAAGGGTACCCGCCTTTCACGGCACATTTTCAAGCCTAAGTGTTCCTATTTTTGAACTTGTTTCTTATCGTCAAATTGAGAGTCTTGTGGATATGCGTAGGATTGCTACATGTTATATTGGACGCGCACAAGGTGTTCGTACCACTCGCAGTGCCATTTGGGTGCCGCTGGGGAAGCTACCCCGCACGACACGTTTTTAAGTATAAGTGTGTCGGTCTTTTAATTCGTGTCATATCCTCAAATTGGGAGTCCTATGGATACATGACCGGTTTCTATGTGTTATGTTATATGTGCACTAGATGTTCATGCCACTCACGATTCCATTTGAGTGCCTCTAGGGGTCGTATCCCCATGAGGCACATTTTTAAGCCTAAGTGTGCATGTTTTCAAATTCATGTTTGCATCTTATCCTCAAACTAGGAGTCTCATAGAAATGGGGCCAGTTGATTTTTATTACGTTGGATGTGCACAATGTGTTTGTACCACTAGCGATGCCGTTTAGGTACCGTTGGGCATGCCCTCCCCCGCGACACATTTTTAATCCTAAGTGTGCTCGTTTTTGAATTCGTGTGTGGATCCCATCCTTAAATCGGGAGTCCCGCAACTGTGCAGTCAATTGTTACGTGTTAGCCTGTATGGGCCTAAGGTGATCATGCTACTCGAGGTGTTGTTTGGGTGCCATTGGGGGTGCCCATCCCTCCAGCATGTTTTTGAAACCTAAGTGTACCTGTGTTTTGAATTCATGTCCAATCCTCAAACCTAGAGTCTCGGGGCTTCATGATCGATTGAAAAATGTTACGTTAAACTCGCATGAGGTGTTTGTTCCATTCGCAGTACCGTTTGGGTGCCAATGGGGGTGCTCGCCCCCTTCGAGACATTTTTAAGCCTGAGTGTGACTATTTTGGGTTCGTGTTTGGGTCTTATCCTCAAACTAGGAGTCTCACGGCTACGCAGCTGATTACTACACGTTACGTTGGATGTGCACGAGGTGTTCCTGCCACTCGCGGTGCCGTTTGGGTTCTACTAGGGGTGCCCACCCCCACGACACATCTTCAAGCCTAAGTGTGGGTTTTTTCAAATTCATTTTTTATCGTCAAACTGGGAGTCCCGCGGCTCTGTGGACAATTTCTATGTGTCATGTTGGATGCGTACGAGGTGTTCTTTCCACTCGCGGTTCCATTTAGGTTCCATTGGGTGTTCCCTCTCCCTTGCGACATGTTTTCAAGTCTAACTGTGCCTGTTTTCAAATTCGTGTCCTATCCTAAAATAGAAAGTCCCATGGCTACGAACCGATTGCTATGTGTTATGTTGGATGCGCACGAGCTGCTCATGCCACTCGTGGTGCCGTTTGAGTGCCACTGATGGTACCCGCCCATCCACGGCACATTTTCAAGCCTAAGTGTGCATGTTTGTGAATTCGTGTTTAGGTCCTATTCTCAAATTAGGAGTCTCATGACTACGCGTCTAGTTACACTGGATGCGCACGAGGTGTTTGTTCCAGTCGAGATGTTGTTTGGGTGCCACTGGGCGTGACCTCCCCGACCTGTTTTTAAGTCTAAGTGTGCCTATTTTTGAATTCGTGTGTTGGTCATATCCTCAAATCGGAAGTCCCATGACTAGTTGTTATGTGTTACATTGGATGCACATGAGGTGTTCATGCCATTCATGGTGTCATTTGGGTGCCGTTGGGGGTGCCTTCCCCCTTCGTCACATTTTCAAGACCAAGTGTGCCTATTTTTAACTTCGTGTCCTATCCTCAAACCAGGAGTCCCTCGGCTACGCGGTTGATTACTACATGTTATGTTGGACACACATGAGGTGTTCGTGCCACATGTAACACATTTTCAAGCCTCTAAGTGTGACAATTTTCGGATGTGAGTTTGGGTCCTATCCTCAAACTCAGATTCCGCGGCTACGCAGTTAGTTGCTATGAATTATATTACACACGCAAGAGGTGTTTGTACCCCATGCGATGTCATTTAGGTGCTGTTGGGGATGCCTTCTCCCCCCACGACATGTTTTCAAGCCTAAGTGTGCCTGTTTCGAATTCGTATCCAATCCTCGAATCGAGAGTCTTGTGGGTGCGTGACCGGCTGTTACACATTATGATACACATGCATGAGGTGTTCATACCCATGCAGTGCCGTTGGGGATGCCCTCTCCCCCGCGACATATTTTCAAGCCTAAGTGTGCATGTTTTTGAATTCGTGTCCAATCCTTGAACCGAAAGTCTCATGGGTGTGTGATCGATTGCTACGTATTACGTTAGATGTGCATGAGGTGTCCGTACCACTTGTGGTGCCATTTGGTTTCCACTAGGAGTTACCCCTTGGGGAACATTTTCAAGCCTAATTGTACCTATTTTAGAAATAGTGTTTGGGTCCTATCCTTAAATTGGGAGTTCCACGGCTGCGCGACCAATTTCTATGTGTTATGTTAGACTCATACGAGGTGCCGCTGGGGGAGCCCCCCCCATAGCACGTTTTCAAGCCTAAGTGTGCCTGCTTTTGAATTCATGTTTGGGTGCTATCCTCAAATCGAGAGTCATGTAGTTGCATAGCAAGTTTCTACGTGTTACTTTGGATACACATGAGATGTTTATGCCACTCACGGTGCCATTTGGGTGCCGCTAGGGTTACTTGCCTTCCTGCAACACATTTTCAAGCCTATGTGTGCCTATTTTTAGATTCGTGTTGGAGCCTTATCCTCAAACTTGGAGTTCCATGGCTACTCTTTCAATTGTTATGTGTTACGACGGATGTGCACGAGGTGTTCATGCCACTCATGGTGTCGTTTGGATGTCGTTGGGGGGTAAACGCCCCCCGCGACATGTGTTCAAGCCTAAGTGTGCCTATTTTTAAATTTGTGTCTTATCCTCAAATCATGAGTACCGCGGCTACAACCTGGTAGTATACCAGACTAAGGCAGGCCCCTCTATTTCAATCTTTAGCATAATAGACATCAATGGATGGGTAGACCTAGCACAACTTTGGACGGGGTTACCATACTCCCCGGCCAGGCAAAGGAGTTTATTAGCTTCAAGGTCTCTTGCGAATTAGCCTGTCTCTACCTATCACTAAGTGGGTAACGATCCACGGTGCTAGATTTTATCCTCCACTCTCTAACTACAAGCCAGGTCTAAAATTTCCCTACACGCAGGAGGGGTTCGTGCCACTCGCTGTTCCCTTTGGGTGATGTTCGAGGTACCCGCCCCCGCGAAACGTTTTCAAGACTAAGTGTGCCTATTTTCAAATTCATGATTGGGTTCTATCCTCAAACCATGAGTCTCGCGGCTTCACGGCCAAATGCTACATGTTACGTTAGACACGCACGAGGTATTTATGCAACTCGCGGTGCCATTTGGGTGCCGCTGGAGATGCTCGCCCCCCGCGGCACATTTCTAAACCCAAGTGTGCCTATTTTTAAATTTTTGTTTGGGTCATATCCTCGAACCGAGAGTCTTGCAGCTATGCAGTCAATTTTTACACGTTACATTGAACGTGCATGAGGTGTTCGTGCCACTCGCGGTGCCGCTGGGTCTGCTCGCCTCCCGTGGAAGGTTTTTAAGCCTAAGTGTGCCTATTTTTGAATTTGTGTTTAAGTCCTATCCAGACATTGAGAGCCTCGCGACTGCGTAGACGGTGCTACGTGTTACATTGGGTGCGCACGAGGTGTTTGTGCCACTTGCAGTTTCGTTTGGGTGCCGATGTGGGGTGCCCACTCGATGCTACGTGTGCCTATTTTTGAATTCGTGTCCTATCCTTAAACCAGTAGTCCCGCAGTCGCGCGAACGATTGCTATATACAATTTTGGATGCACATGAGGTGGTCGTGCCCATTGTGGTGTCGTTTAGGACCCGCTGGTGTTTCCCTCCCCCCCGGGGCACGTTTTCAAGACTAAGTGTGACTATTTTCAAATTTGTGCTTAGGTCATATCCTCAAATCAAGAGTACTATGGCTATACGACGTGATGCTATGTGTTACGTTGAAGGAACACGAGGTGTTTGGGCCACTCGCGGTGTCATTCGGGAGCCTTTGGTGGTGCCCGCCACCCCACGATGGGGTTTTAAGCCTAATTGTGCGGGTTTAGGAATTTGTGTCATATCCTAAACTTGGAGTCAGGTGGCTGCACGATCGATTGCTACGTGTTATGTTGGATGCATACGAGGTGTTTCCCTCCCCCTGGTGGTGCTTGCCCCCTGCGGAACGTTTTCAAGCCTAAGTGTGCCTGTTTTCGAATTCGTTACTTTTCGTCAAACTGGGAGTCCCAAGGCTACATGGATGGTTTCTACATGTTATGTTGGACATTCATGAGGTGTTCGTCCCACCCCTGGTGCCATTTGGTTGTCGCTGGGGGTCCCCACCCCCACGTTTTCAAGTATAAGTGTTCATGTTTTTGAATTCATGTCCTATCCTCTAACCGGGACTCCTGCAGCTATGCGATCGATTGCTACATGTTACATTGGATGCGTATGAGGTGTTCATGCCACTCGAGGGGTTGTTTAAGTGTCGCAGGGGGTGCTTGTCCCTCGCGACACGTTATCAAGCCTGTTTTCAATTTCGTGTTTGGGTCCTATCCTCAAACTAGGAGTCTAATGGCTACATGCCCAGTTTCTATGTGTTACGTTGGATGAGCATGAGGTGTTTATGCCACTCACGGTGTCAGTTGGTTGCCGCTGAGCGTGCGCACCCCCCTGTGGCACATTTTCAAGCTTAAGTGTGCCAGTTTTTGAATTCGTGTGTGGATCATATCCTAAAATTAGGAGTCACTTGGATGCGCGGTCGATTACTACGTGTGACGCTAGATGCGTACAAGGGGTTCATGCCACTCATGGGGGCGTTTGGGAGCCGTTGGGGGTGCCCTCCCCCTCTAGCATGATTTCAAGCCTAAGTGTACTTGTTTTCGAATTGGTTTCCTATCCTCAAACTAGGAGTCCCGCAGCTATGTAGCCGATTTCTATGTGTTACATTAGATGCGCATGATGTGTTCTTGCCACTAGTGGTGCCATTTGGGTGCCGTTGGAGGTGCCCGACCCCTCCAGCGCTTTTTTAAGCCTAACTGTGACTATTTTTGGATTCGTGTTTGGGTCCTATCCTTAAACAAGAGTCCCATGAAAAATGTACGGACGGTTGCTAAGTGTTACTTTGGAGATGTACAGGTGTTCGTGCCCCTTGCGATGATGTTTAGGTTCCGCTGGGGTTGCCCGCTTCCCCGTGGCATGTTTTCATGCCTAGGTGTTCTTGTTTTTGAATTCATCTCCTATCCTCGAACTAAGAGTCTCGTTAATGCGCGACCGATTGTTGTTTGTTACGTTGGACGTGCATGAGGTGATCATACCACTCTCGATGCCATTTGGGTTCCACTGGGAGTGCCCACCCCCACGACACATTTTTAAGCCTAAGCGTGCCTATTTTTGAAATCATGTTTGGGTCCTATACTTAAACCAAGAGTTTTGCGACTATTCGACCGATTGCTATATGTTATCTTTGATGCATGCAAGCCACTCACGATTCCGTTTTGGTGCCGTTGGGGGATTCGCCCCCAATGTCACGTTTTTAAGCCTAAGTGTGCCTATTTTTGAATTCATTTTGGGGTCATGTCCTCAAACCGAGAGTCCTACAGCTACGAGGCTAGTTGCTATGTGCTACGGTTGATGCGCACAAGATATTCGTGCCACTCACAGTACCATTTGGGTGTCGCTGGGGGTGCTCTCCCTATTGCTACATGTTTTCAAGCCTAAATGTGCCTGTTTTCAAATTCGTGTTTGGGTCCTATCCTCAAATCGGGAGTCCCACTGCTAGTCGAATAATTGTTATTTGTTATGTTAGATGCTCATGAGGTGTTCATTCCACTCGTGGTGCCGTTGGGGGAACCTGCCCCACGAGACACATGTTTAAGCCTAAGTGTGCCTATTTTCGAATTCATGTTTTATCCTTAAATCGAGAGTTCCCTGGCTATGCGATCGATTGACACTTGTTACGTTGGACCCACACGAGGTGTCATGCCACTCGCGGTGCCATTTGGGTGCTTCTGGGGGTCCCCGACCCTCACAACACATTTTTAAGCCTAAGTGTGCTTATTTTCGAATTTGTGTTTGGGTCATATCCTAAAGCCATGAGTCCCGCAGTTGTTAGACTAGTTGATACATGTTACGTTAGATACGCACGAGGTATTCATGCCACTCACAGCGTCATTTGGGTTCCACTGGAGATGCCTGCCACTGGGGCACATTTTTAATCCCAAGTGTTCCTATTTTCAAATTTGTATTTCGGTACTATCCTGAAATCGATAGTCTCGTGTCTACATGGTCGGTTGCTAAGTGTTACATTGGACGCGCATGAGGTGTTAGGTGCCGCTGGGTGTGCTCGCCCCCCGCGACATGTTTTTAAACCAAAGTGTGTCTGTTTTTGAATTCATGTTTAAGTCCAATCCTTAAACCAAGAGTCCTATGTCTGCACGGCCGATTGATACTTGTTACGTTGGACGCACACAAGGTGTTCGTGCCAGTTGCAGTGCCCTTTGTGTTCTGCTGGGGGTCTTAACCCCCCACAATACGTTTTCTAGCCTAAGTGTGTCTGTTTTTGAATTCTTAGCAGGGTCCAATCCTCAAACTGGGAGTCGTGTGGCTATTCGGCCTATGTCTATGTGTTATGTTGGAGCACATGAGGTTATAATAAACCGAACACGATTAACACCAAACTGTTTAACAAATCAACAATAATTGATTCATCACATGAAACCATCAGATTGATTATAATATTATGTAATTAATACCAAACTTCCATTAATAAATAAGAATAGCAAACATCAAAACGAATAACAAACAGCAAAACAAAATGTTCACCAAAATCGAAATCGAAAGCTCACCAAAAACGGAAGGTCGGGAGAAATGTTCACCACAAACAAAATCTTAGGGTGGGAGCTATTCACAGTGTAAGAGAAAGAGTGAGGGGAGGGAGAGTTATCAAAAAGAGTGAGAAGAGAGAGGAGAGAATAGAGAAGAGAGAAGAGGGAAATTAAAGTAGGTCAAAAATTTTGTGACCCCTCATAGCAGTCACAAAGTAAACTCGGTCAAAATTTATGAGTGTCAAAAGCGATAAAAAATTTATGATTATCGTTAGTAGTTACAAATTTAGTACCAGGTTAAAAATTTTGACTCCTCATAGCAGTTATAAATTTGTGATTGCTCATACGAATCATGAGTTAGGCCTACTGATAAATTTGTGACTATTTGTGATAGTTATAAATTTATAACTGCTGATAGGAGTCACAAATAAATTAAATAGTAACATTTGTGACTCTCATTAGCAGTGACAAACTAGTTGAATCAATTTTTTTATTACCCTTCATTTTATCACTCCTGATGGGAGTTAAAAATAATTTTATGACTGTTCCCGGAAGTGATAAGTTTGTCGCAGTCATAAAAGGAAGTCACAAAATTAGCATTTTGTTGTAGTGTAAGACAACATGAGAAATCGAAGGCATAGGTCTGTCAGACATGAATCTTTTAGCCGAAGCCTCTAAGTAAACGATAGATATGTTTGAAGCTATGTTTGCAATATTTCTATCGTGTATGGAGGTTATAAAGCAGACCCAATGGAAGATTAAACCTAAGGGATATCCCTGGGGTGAGAAGGACTGTCCTTGGTCTGAATTACACTCAGTGGAATAGGAAACCTCTCCACCAGAACCAAGCAAAACCATTTCCAGCCTCTTAACATTTCAAAGCAACCTTTTGATCTAGGAATGTTCACTCATATAGGTTAAGTCAGATTTAAGGTCTAAATCAGTCATAGTAGAGATGGAATTTTGAGAAAAAATGAAGGCTTGGGGGGTTTTTTGGCTTCAAAAGCGAAGAAATTCGGTGAAAAAAACCCTAGAACACCTAAAAGCCCTAAACTTATGAAACCTTAGGCCAACAAACTCAATGGACAACTATAAGGTGTATTTATCCAACCAAAAGTCAATCCAATTGCAACAATCAACAAAATAAGAAATCACAAAAACAAATAAAGAAATTGCACACTCTTTAGGTTCACAGAATCGACCTTTTCCCTCAGAATTAGCCACGATCCTTGTATTTCTCTCACACACTCTTTAGGTCCTCGTAATTGACCTTGTCTCTCAGAATCGAGCGCAATCCCCTAAATCGATCACATGCACACTCTTTAGCTTATCAGAATTGACCTCAACCCTTAGAATTGGCCACGGTCCCCCGAATCAGTCACATAAACTTAAATTCTCTCAACTTTCAATCCCCACTAGCGTTCCAAAACACGGGGACTCAACACTCACAAACCTCCATTGTGTGTCTATATTTCGACGACCTTTTATTATCATAATCTCTCCCATTGAGAGGCTCTATAGACATCCTATTATAATACCCCACACTCTTTCGTAGGGTCCAAACAATGTCCCTTCGAACCCCAAATCCCCGGTCCTCCTTCAAACCCTAACTAGAGAAAAATTGGGGGTCAACTCCTGACCCGAAATTATCTTAACACACTTTCATAGGTCTTTTAATTATCCTTCTAACGGTCTTATTCGTGTGTGAATTAGATATAGGATTTGCATTTTATGATCATTTTTTCAAAAAATCTATTTCAATATGCCAATTGGCAGACCCCTTACCCGCAAGCAAGTGGGACTTTACTTGGCCACCAAGCCTGCTATCCCTGTCATATGTTAAGGAAACATATATGCCGATTGACCCCCCCCCCCACTAAGGGCATTATAGTCATTTTGACCTTTTTGCATTTCCTATTTAAGGAAATTTCGACCTCATAATTCATGCGACAACTATAATACATCATTACTAAAGATATTATCTTACATTCTCTTACATCATCTTTTACCTCACCACTCGCCCACACTTTCCACCACTCCACCACCATTCTTTACACCCAATAATCAAATTACAAGACCTTCGAAAATCATAATTCAAATAACTTGGAAGATCCAAACCTTCTCTATTCTACATTACCAATTTGGTGTTATTTCATACTGTTTATTATTTTTATAACATATTTTAGTTCATTATTATTTTCTACCACCATTAACCCCACTTTTTATTATATATTACTTACAGACCTATTGTCACGACCCCGACCCAAAAATGGTAGGGAACGAGTGTCTTGACATGCCACCAAGGCATCCAATATTCTGGCCTTAAAATTTTTCTCTTAAAATATATGTTGCTAAAGTATAATCACATGGTTATGAATCGTAAAATACTGAGAGTGAAGGGATTACATCATCAGAGCTTTCAAAAGGGAACTTCATTTGTATTAAAATATCAACGAGTTACAACTTGACACAAAGAGCTAAGTATGCTTTATCTAATTAAACAAACTTCTACTTAAGGTAACAAAAAGAGCTTTAAAAGCTAAATCTTCAACATATTCCTTTTTAGTTCCATCCATGAGCTTAATTATTTCCTGAAAAATGGCTATTTATACAATGTTAGCTAAAAGCCGAATGAGATTCAATCTCCAGACATTCCAGGGTTTTTCAGAAAATTGATACCTATTCAATTTAGAAAAGAAGGCATATACGTAGAGATAGGAATTTCCAGTAATATATATAAAGTAAATGACAATATATATATTCAGAATAAACAGTTCAGAACAGAGCAGATAAAATAATTGAGCATATGTCAATTTTTCAATTTTAGTGGCCATATATGCTCTAATACTCAAACATATAGTGTTACCAAATGTTTCCACCCGGTAACATCACAGACAGAGAATCATGATTTATGGAACAACGCCTTGTTTAGGGCACACCAGTAATAAACCATCTAGGAAGGTACCACCCAAATATTTCCACCGGGTAGTCAAGGCCAATATAGTAAACAATGCCTTGTTTAGGGCACACCAGCGAGATTCATGTTTCATCCCGAAAATACTAAGATGTATAGAGATCTTCGAGAAGTGTTTTAGTGATATAACATGAAAAGGGAGATAGCGTAATTTGTATCTCAGTTTTTGGTATGTCAACAAGTAAAAGCTGAACATCAAAAACCATCGGATTACTACAACTCCTACCTATCCCGGAGTGGAAATGGGAACATATCACTATGGATTTTGTGACAGGTTTACCAAGGAGGGCAAATGGTAATGATTCTATTTGGGTAATTATTGAAAGGCTAACTAAATCTTCTCATTTTCTTGCCATTAAGATTACCCATTCTTTAAAAAAGTTAGCTAAATTATATGTGCGGGAAATTATTAGGCTTCATGGAACCCCAATTTCAATTGTTTCTGACCGTGACCCTAGATTTGTGTCTCGCTTCTGGAAAATCCTACAAGAAGCCATGGGAACAAAATTGAATTTTAGCACCACTTTTCATCCTCAAACCGAAGATAAATTGAGAGAAAATCGACTTAGATGGTTTGGACACGTCAAACGTAGACCAATGAATGCTCCTGTAAGGAAGAGTGATTTAGTTAGTATTGATGGTAACACAAGTGGTAGAGGTAGGCCTAAATTGACTTGGTGGGATATTCTAAAAAGGACATGATGTCATGTGGTTTAACCGAAGATATTTCATTGGACAGAATGGAATGGAAAAACATGATTCATGTAGCCGACCCCAAATAATTGGGAAAAGGCTTTGTTGAGTTGAGTTGAGTTTTCATCCTCAAACGGATGGAAAATCAGAGAGAACTATTCAAACCTTAGAGGATATGCTTAGGGCATGTGCACTTGATTTAAAAGGGAACTGGGATGATCATTTACCGTTAGTGGAATTCACGTATAATAATAGTTATCAAGCAAGTATTCAAATGGCTTCGCATGAGGCACTCTATGGTAGACGGTGTCGTTCCCCTACATGTTGGGTAGAAGTTGGGGAAAGAAAATTGTTAGGACCAGAATTGATTCAGATCACAACAGATAATGTGAAATTAATACAAGATCGACTTCGAACCTCTCAAAGCCGTCAAAAGAGTTATGTTGACAATCGACACCGACAGTTAGAATTCCAAAGAGGATATTATGTGTTCTTGCGAGTATCGCCTGCAAAGGGAGTAATACGATTTGGAAAGAAAGGGAAGTTGAGCCCAGGATTCATAGGACCTTTTGAAATCCTTGAAAGGATAGGAGCTGTTGCGTATAAAATAGCCTTACTAGACGAACTCTCTAGTGTACATAATGTGTTCCACATATCAATGATAAAGAAATATGTCCCAGATCCAACCCATATCTTAAGTCACGAACCTCTTCAAGTTAGTGAAGATTAGTCATACATTGAGCATCCAGTAGAAATTTTGGACCATAAAGATCAAATATTACAAACCAAGATAATTCCACTAGTCAAAGTATTATGGCGTAATCATTCAGTTGAAGAAGCAACATGGGAGCGGGAAGATGAAATAAAGGAGAGATATCCATACTTGTTTGTAAATTAATATGAGTCAAGTTTGGGGACCAAACTTTTTATAAGGAGGGTAGGATGTAATGACCCCACTTTTATGTTCTCATATCTATATAGTTTGTTTTTACACTCATGTGTTACTTACTATCTTATAAATGTTGTATTATTAGATATGTGGTGTTATTGGCTATAAATATAACAAACCCCATTTTTTGAATATGAAGAATCAGTCGTAAATTGGATCAAATCGAAGTCTTATGACATATCTTAAGGTATATAATAAGTTTTGGGGTAGAAAATATAATTTTATGAAACTTTAGGGACTAAAATAAAAATATAAAAGGGCCATTTTGTAAATAAAATATTTTTAAGGACCTCTAAGAAATATTAAAAATATATAGTGTGAAATTACCAAAATACCCTTCATGTGTGAAATGACCCTTATACCCTTATCACCTTTCCACCACGTGCTGGTCACCTCCACCTTACACATGTCCTCTTTAGAGAGAAAGCTAAAACACTTGTCATTATTTGGTGATGTTAAGACTGCAAGACCACCCCGGAATGCGACACCCAAAAGTTGACTTTCCACCGTAAATGCTTGATCACCTAGACACGTGTCAACACCGTAATACTTTTGGAAACCTATAAATAGGGCCTTAGGGTTCATTTATAACTCACACCAATTCCTTGAGAATTATAGTAAGAAAGAGTGATAGATTGGGAAATATCTTAAGAAGGAGTTCTATAATTTTGAAGAAAGAATTCGTTTCGTAGGTATGATTTTATTTAAATGTTGTAATGCATTTTTATATATTTAATTCCGTATATTATAGCTTTACTTAGTAGTTATGCTGGAAAAATACACTAAAGGCTCCACTAATCAAAACTTAAAATTTGGAAACAATCTAAATTGATTTTATTTTCAAAATATGTAAACTTGTTTGAAAATATATATACGCTTTTTAAAAAATGATTTTTATAAGAAATTGCTCGTTATTATGGAATCTCATTTAAGTAATTCCAAAGTCAGTCCCGATGAAATTCTGTCTAGTTGAGGTGGTATTTAAGTGGTGCCCATGTGACCCTCCATCTCTACTAGGAATAAATCAGGAAATGTTCTGTCTAGATGAGATGGTATTTAAGTGGTTCCCCTGTGACCCTCCATCTCTACTAGGAACCGACTGATTAGGAAGAACTATGAATTGAATTCTTTAAATACGATGAATGAATATTAAAATTTGAGAAAATGGTTTTATTAACCTTTTACAACAAGTTATTTTAGAATTAAAACATAATATTTAGAATTGGGTTTATTTAGAGTACGTAATTAAACCTTTATTGTATTTATTAGATTAACGTGTGATTCAAGACTCAATATCTGTATTTTCGAGCCTCTATTTTAGGTGAGTACTCTATGACATTCCTTGCTTATTTTGATTATATCATATTATGCAACATATATCTATTTTGTGAAATGTTTTATCCTCAAAATACATCCGATATCGATGATTTTGTCGTTTGTTATATGTGTATATCTCTCGATATATACATCTTATTTGAATTCTAAAATTATTGATTTGTCCTATGGAAACTCTCTTAGTATGTTGGCCTTGACTACCGGGTGGAAATATTTGGGTGGTACCTTCCCAGCTGGTTTATCACTGATGTGCCCTAAACAAGGCGTTGTTCCAAAAATCATGATTCTCTGTCTGTGATGTTACCGGGTGGAAACATTTGGTAACACTATATGTCTGAGTATTAGAGAATACATGGCCACTAAAATTGAAAAATTGACATATGCTCAATTATTTTATCTGCTCTGTTCTGAACTGTTTATTCTGAATATATATATATTGTCATTTATTTTATATATATTACTGGAAATTCCTATCTCTACGTATATGCCTTCTGTTCTAAATTGAATAGGTATTAATTTTTTAAAAAACCCTGGAATGTCTGGAGATTGAATCTCATTCGACTTTTAGCTAACCTTGTATAAATATCCATTTTTCAGGAAATAATTAAGCTCGTGGATGGAACGAAAAAGGACTATGTTGAAGATTTAACTTTTAAAGATCTTTTTGTTACCTTAAGTAGAAACTTGTTTAATTAGATAGAGCATGCTTAGCTCTTTGTGTCAAGTTGTAACTCGTTGATATTTTAATACAAATGAAGTTACCTTTTGAAAGCTCTGATGATGTAATTCCTTCACTCTCAGTATTTTACGATTCATAACCATGTGATTATACTCCCGCTACATATATTTTAAGAGAAAAAAATTTAAGGCCAGAATATTGGATGCCTTGGTGGCATGTCAAGACACTCGTTCCCTACTATTTTTGGGTCGGGGTCGTGACACCTGTATTCATAAATCAAGAATCCAAAAGAGGGTTTTTCTCATAACTCCCAAATTATAGTTTTCTCACACTTTCACCACTTCTACCCACTTTTATCATAAATAAATAGATAAACTATTTTTTTTAGATTATGGGATATCCCCACCTTATTCTTCCTAGCGAACTACATGGACTTTGATGTATTTTTTTTTACTACATAGGCATCCCGAATTCGTTTTTAGGATTTGAGTCCTATTTTTATGCTATTTCATATGCTTATATTTATACATCATTATTCCACCGCATATTTAGTATATACAACTCTCGTAGCTATTTTAACTATTTTATAACTTTTGCAGCAGTCCCATTAACACGCATACCCACTTTTTTTATAGTGAGTCAAGATCCAACGCATCACTCATTGTTCATATATTTTTACTTATTTTATCACCTTTTTAGAGGTCTAGTTGACATGAGTAATCATTTTTTTCATAATGAGTTATGATCTGATGCATCGCTCTTAGTTAAATTATGTATACTTATCAATCACTTTTTTAATGGTCCTGTTAGACACGCATACTCATTTCCTATAATAATGTTATGATCTGGTGTATCGATCACATTCTAGCTATTCCCACACTTTTCTTTTAGTCATACTCCTCAGAATAATTAGTTCATGTCTTTTTCGTGACGCGAATACAATGATTTCACTCCTCGTATTCTCTCTCTCTCTCTCTCTCACACACACACACACACAAATATATATAACACATTTTCATTTCACAAGCTTTGAACACATAACACATGTTCACACATTTTAGGGGAAAAAGGACATTTTATTACACATGAGAGACCAAACGGGTGGAATGAGTGCCTAACACCTTGTCATTTCATAACATATTCTTCGACTCCACGATTCACTTGGTTTCGCACATAGTATTAGTCTTTTATGTCGTCTCTTTGGAGATGAATTATTTCTTTTTCTTCTTTGAGTAAAATATGCTAGCGACTCTAAAACCAACAAATTCACACACTTTCATATCCTTGACAACAACCGTTTTATGTTCTTTAGAGATCGTGAACACCGCGCGAGTGGTGGGAGGAGATCTTTCCTCCTTCTCATTCGGAGCCTCAAGATGGCCATAAGTCCCTTAATTAATAATGAGATTCCAAGTATCCATATTAGCCCCCTTATACTATGATTTAGTAAAATTGAAGGGTGGTCGGATAAGAAAATGATACTCTCGAACCCTAGATGCGGTATTTGTGTTGAGATGAGAGTCAAAGCTCAATACTATATGATGTAGAATTTTAACGGATGAGTTTAAAATGATGCCTTTTTGGTAATTTATAATACTAGATTTTAGGCCCGCGTGATGTACGTGCTTCTTGGAGTTATTGTTCATGTATTAGAGATTTGAAATTTTGAGTTTGTGTTATTTTAGATAATAGTTTGGTAATATGTTCCTTTGAACACAGTGTTTATAAAATATCCAAACAAAAAAAAATTACATTGATATTACGAAATTCCCTCTCAATCAATGAATGTACACCACCTCTTTGGATAAATAATGCTTTTGAAAATAATTTCAAACTACTATAATTTATTTAAAGAACTAAATTTATATTACATCTAATTTTTCCATTTTAAAAAATCAAAGAAAAAAAGAATTCCATATTTCTTTAATAGCTTGACATTAATTTTCTTTAATGAAAACAATTCTCATACTTTAAAAAATCACAATCATAATTTCAAATACTAAAATAGATATTGTGTTTATACATTTTACGTGACTAAAAGAGGGTTGACATATAGCGTGAGAAATTACACAAAATTTTCTTTATCAAATTCTCAGAGGAATCTTAATTTCATAATAAAGTAAAGTGAATAGCTATAAATTTATCATACTAAGAAAGTCTACCCACAAATAAACTCCTGATTTACCTTATTAACTCTTTATGTACCTCAAGATATATATTGTTTCCTATTTGTTGACACATTTTAAAAATGGGTCTATATTAAATATTTTACCAATTAATTACATAAACCCATCCAATATACATAAAGAAATAACTTACTTACACAAAGAATATTATGAAAAACACAGCTTTTCTTTATGGGTATAATATTTTTAAAACCTAAGATCACTTGATGTAGATTTTGAAGACCTTCCCCTATTTTTTTCATTCCACCAATGCTAAAAAGGTAAACTTAAGTTTTAACAACAAAAAAATTATAGGCATTCCAACTTAAGTGGCGAGCACAGTAGCCCACCACCCTCCTTGATCTTCATCTTATCATTTCGTCACTCTCTACATAAGTGTAAGATTCTCCATGAAGCGAATATCTTCCTTATTATATGATTTAAGAACATAATGGGCAGAGAGAGAGTTGGTTGCCGTTAAGCGAGAGATTTGAAAATGGACAGTTAGTGTGACAACCCGTATATGATTATGATAAATTATATTTAAATCATAATTATCCTATATGATATGAATAATGTGTTATTAGTATATCTAATGTTAAGTGATTATGGTTAGTATAATTCTACTTTCATAAATCATGAATTGTCGAATTATTTACGAACACAAGATTTGGTTATTTTTGATAGAAATGTTCCTGTTTAAGACTAGTTTTGACCCTTATAACATTACAATTGACTTGAGGTGGAAACTACATAGTTGTATATATGTGATATATGGTTGTAACACAATAAACGGTGCATCAAACGGATGTTCGAGTAAGAAGTTAGGTCAAAATTACGAGAAGGGGCGAATCTGTCAATTCCCTTAAGTGGTAAATTGTCTTTTATTAAACCAAATGTTTTAATTTGATTGGATGGATTGGGAGGCAGTCTTGGCCGACTTAAAACTCTCCCTTAACCTTATTTCTTCATCAAATAAATCCCTAGGTTCAGTTTGAGGTGTTATTAGCTTGAGGAAAGAGAGGTAGAAGTTAAGGAAGAAAGGGTTACAAGGAAAATCTAGGAAAATAATTCCAAGAAAATCCTTAAGGTGTTTGTAAGGTAATATTATGTGTTAATATTGTTTTAATCTTCTATTATACTTATTTCAAATTATATAAATCGTGAATTATTGATCCAAATTCCATCATCCTTTGTGATAATATGTATTGGTTCATATGTGAGATAAGTGGTGTTATAGGTCATATTACTTTGTATTGAAACCGTTTGTATTCAAACTTGCATATCTCTTTGTGTGCTTACTGGAATTCAGAAATTACAATTGGATATGAAAATAGACTTATATATTCATATCATATCCGAAAATCAGAATGTAACTCCTTATGGTTAGGTCTTAGTGATGGTTGCAAGTTGGTATATAGTTGCTGTTTGAATATTTCATTTCGGTATGCCCTGAGTTTGGTCAAGCTTTTGAGATAGCAAATGAAGTCCAAATATTATGAAACTTTAATTCTGTACTATTCAGTATGCTTACTGAAAGTGTGTTGAAAATCATGGAAATTTATGATGTATAAAAATTATGAAAATTCTTGGAAGTCGAAGGAACAATAGAGGAGTTTGTAGGGCAGATTTCTTGTGTTGTAAAGAAATGGCCATAACTTGCCCTAGGAAGCTTGAAAAATTACACCGTCACTTGTAACGGAAAGTATATTCAGATGTGTTTTCAGATTGATAAGCTTGAACACCTGTATGTGTACTATTTATGAATATGGTATGGTTAAGTATGGAGCACAATGATTTGACGCCATATTGGATACCCCATGAAAGAATGTTTGTATCTACTCCTTCCCAAGGGTATTTTGAGTACATGTTTCATGTGTATATATATTCAGAAGTATAATTTTATGTTTACTTGATTTTAGTTATAAATTCCTTACGAGGTAGTTTCTAGGGTTGAATGTTCATGACCGTATCAACATATATACCATCGTTTCGTCTTTACATATGTTTCATGGAATATGACTTGAGTAGAATCATATTGTGGTTGTGTACTTATTTAAAGTTACATAATTATATTAAGATAATACTTATGATTGAGTTTCAATACTGATTTAGTTGGATTAACAGGTGTAAGGTCAAATCAACCAAGTTCAGCTCCACCCGAGGGAAACGTGAATACATAGTTGACAACACAAGGTGAGTGTACTTACTGAGTTGATTTTGGATATGACATATATGTATCACATGATGAGATTATATGGATTATTTAAAAGTCATGAAATGTTGATATGTTATGGATTATTTAAAAGCCAAGAGATGTTGAGATGTTATGGATTATTTAAAAGCCAAGAGATGTTGAGATGTTATGGCTTTGTAAAAGTCAGGATATGTTGAGTTGCTATGCAATTCAGGAGATGTTAGGTTCTTAAAACCTATGGATATGATTATTGCCTACGGGCAGGAGATGTGGGGTTTATAAACTCCGGATATGTATATGGCCTACTTTGGCACAGAGATGTATATATTAATATGTTGAGATGTTAATATAGTGCTTTTACTATATAGAGATGTAGTACATTCACTGAGTTTTTAAACTCATGGTTTTATATGTTTATATTTTCAGGTTTTCTAGCTGCCACTGCTAGGTCTAGGAGGTTGAGTACATAGAAGTAGGATCTTGTTAGTTTGTTTTATAAACTGCACTAGTTGTAATTAAGTTAAATGATATGTGAGTTCCGTTGAAATTGTCTCCTTAAACGATTGGATTTTTTTTTATTTTCTGCATTTTAACCTTGAAGTTGTTTCAATATGTATTGCCTAAATAATAAATAAATTATAGATTGTGGTTTATAAACTATTTAGTTAATTATATCCTAATGGGGTTGGGGTGTGACAACTTGGTATCAGAGCTTTAGGTTTTTATATTCTGGGGTTAGAGAGTTTAGATATGGCAGTGGCAGAAATAGCGTTGTGTGGGTCTTTTATATTAATTTGTGAGAAATACTAACCATTATGTTAGAAATAAATGTTGTATTCTTGTTTCTATAATTGTGGTTTATGACAGATAGTAAGCTATGGAAGGAGCAAATGTTCATGAGAGGGTGGATGAGGAGTCTTCAAATACAGTAAACCAGCAAAATCTAAATAATGTAGAGGGGGGCTCCTGAACAACTTACTGATATACAGAAGATGGCTCGTGCCATGACTTTAATGGCAGAACAACAAAACATGTTTATGATGCAAATAGCAGAACAACAAGCCAAGTACCTGGAGGAGCAGACTTTGGCAAGAAGAGAAAGGGAAATACAACGAGAGGTGAAGAATACTCTGTACGATAAGTTTATCAAATTGAACCCTCCAGCATTCTCAGGTTCTGTAGATCCTTTAGAAGTTGAGGCTTGGGTTAGAGACACAGAAACTATCTTCGGGGTGATGAATGTACCTGGCGCGCAGAAGGTGATTTTGGCTACTTTCATGTTAAAGGGAGAAGCTAAATATTAGTGGGAGTCTTCCAAACATTTATTGCTTACTCCGGAGGGAGGTGAGGTAATTACTTGGGATTCCTTTATTAAAGTCTTATATGAAAAGTATTTTCCTCGCATGTATCGGAAGCAAAAGGAGAGAGCATTTTTATCATTGACTCAGGGGAATATGTAGGTCAGGGAGTATGAAACTAAATTCACATCTTTGTCTCGATTTTCATTACATTTCTTACGTGATGAGGAGGATAAATGCACCAGATTTCAGGATGGGTTGAATTTGGTTATCAAGTCTAGACTCACTGCACTCGAGATGGTAGATTATTCTTCCTTAGTTAACAAAGCTATGATGGTTGAAGGAGATGTTAACGATGCAATAAATAATAGGGAACAAAGAGGAAAGAGGAGTAGATTTGATCCATCTCAGCAAAAGGAAGGCAATGTAGAATACTCAAAACAGGGGAGTCAAAGATTTCAGCGCGGTAGAGAGTCTGAAAATTTTGTTCAGAATAGGACACCAAGCAGTTTTAGGGGTGCAGGATCGATGGACCAAAAGAATAGACAGCAGGAGAATGACAATGGGCAATCTAAGCCTGTTAGATGCTATTTTTGCAAAGCTGAGGGCCATATCAGTCCAGATTGTCCCAAGTTAAAGGGGGTAGAGTGTTATCACTGTCATCAAATTGGTCATACCAAGAAGAACTGTCCTATGCTACTGGGAGGGATTCAATCAGCTACTACTAGTCGAGGCTCATCACCTGGAGGCATAGGGAGAGGAGGAGGTAGAGGACAGGCTAGTGGATCCAGGGCTCCGGGAAGGATATTTTCTATGACTTTACAGGATGCTCAGGCTACTCCAGAGGTGGTGACAGGTACATTTTCTGTCATGAACAAACCTGCTTACGTGCTTATTGATCCAGGTTCTACTCATTCATTTGTAGCACTGTCATTTACCATGCATTTGGGTAGACCATGTTCTTATTTAGATTGTGGTTTATATATTTCTACACCTATGGGGGATGTGATGTTAGTGGAGCTTGTGTATAAAAATTGTGTATTGTATATGGGGGAGAGGGAGTGGACCATTGATTTAATTCCCCTAGATATTCGAGATTTTGATATTATCTTGGGTATGGACTGGCTATCTTCCTACCATGCATCAATTGTCTGTTTTCGTAAGGAGGTTACATTTAATATGCCGGGGTAGGAAGAATTCAAATTTACTGGGGAAAGAAATATGGTTCCGAACTGTCTTATTTCTGCCCTTCGGGCGAGGAAATTGTTAAATAAGGGTTGTCAAGGCTTTTTAGCATATATTGTGGATACAAACAGGGAATTGCAAAAATTAGAAGATATCCCAGTCGTTAAGGATTTTGCAGATGTGTTCCCAAATGAATTACCAGGATTGCCACCTAGCAGAGAGGTAGAGTTTACTATCGATTTAGTGCCTGGTACAACTCCAGTTTCTATTTCTCCATATAGAATGGCACCTGTGGAACTAAAGGAGTTAAAGGTTCAACTGCAAGATTTGCTAGATAGAGGTTTTATTCGACCCAGTGTATCACCATGGGGCGCTCCAGTATTATTTATGAAGAAGAAAGATGGCACCATGCGACTCTGCATTGATTATCGACAGTTGAACAAGGTGACTATTCGAAATAAATATCCATTGCCTCGTATTGATGATTTGTTTGATCAATTACAGGGTGCTAAAGTTTTTTCAAAAATTGATTTGAGATCGGGTTATCATCAATTAAGGGTGAGAGATTGTGACATCTCTAAGACAGCTTTTCGTTCTCGCTATGGTCATTATGAATTTTTGGTAATGCCATTTGGGTTAACAAATGCTCCTGCGGTGTTTATGGATTTAATGAATCGAGTATTTCATCCTTTCATAGATTCGTTCATGATTGTCTTTATCGATGATGTTTTGATATACTCACCTAGCCAAGAGGAACATGAGAAGCATCTAAGAGTTGTATTGCAAGTTTTGCGAGATAGTCAATTATTTGCGAAGTTTAGCAAATGTGAGTTTTGGTTAAATCAGGTAGTATTTCTGGGGCATGTTGTTTCGGGAGATGGAATTTATGTTGACCCTAAGAAGGTAGAGGCAATTGTGCAATGGGAAAGACCGAGGAATGTAACGGAGATAAGGAGTTTCCTAGGATTGGCTGGATATTATAGAAGATTCATAAAGGGGTTTTCATCTATAGCCTTGCCGTTGACTAAATTGACCCGAAAGGAAGTGAAATTTGTGTGGAGTGATGAATGCCAGCACAACTTTGAAATGTTGAAAAATAGGCAAGTATCAGCTCCAGTTCTCACTGTTCCATCCAGTGGAGAAGGTTTTATGATTTATACTGACGCTTCACATCAGGGCCTGGGTTGTGTTTTCATGCAACATGGAAAGGTGATTTCTTATGCATCTAGACAGTTGAAGACGCATGAACGTAATTATCCTACACATGATTTAGAACTTGCGGCTATTGTTTTTGCCTTGAAATTATGGAGACATCATTTGTATGGAGAGACATGTGAAATTTTCACTGACCATCAAAGTTTGAAGTATTTATTTACATAGAGAGACTTGAATTTGAGACAAAGACGTTGGATGGAGTTAATTAAAGATTATGATTGTACCATTCACCATCATCCCGGGAGGGCCAATGTTGTTGCAGATGCTCTGAGTCGAAAGTCATTGGGGAGGTTATCTTGTATTCAATGTGCACGGGTTGGCAATATTATGGAATTAATACTGATGGGAGTCGAGTTGAACTTATCTAAATGGGGGCGTTATTTGCACATGTTAAAGTGAGACCTTTACTGGCAGAACGCATACGAAATTTGCAAGTCAATGATCCATTCCTTGATAAGAAGAAACGGGAAATCCTGGATGGTAAAGAGAGCGACTTTGAAATTAAGAAGGATGAATCATTATGTTATAAAAATAGAATTTGTGTACCGAATGATCCGTCCTTAAAGAAGGATATATTAGAAGAGGCACATAGTTCTATTTACTCTATGCATCCGGGAGGTACCAAAATGTACAGAGATTTGAAAGAGTATTACTGGTGGAACAATATGAAACGTGAGATTGCCGAATTTGTAGCTAAATGTTTAGTATGCCAAAAAGTGAAAGCGGAGCATCAGAAGACAGCAGGATTATTGCAGTCATTGCCTATTCCGGAATGGAAGTGGGAGCATATAACGATGGATTTTGTTGTAGGATTGCCACGATCACCAAAGGGGCATGATTCTATTTGGGTGATTGTAGATCGATTGACAAAGTCAGCTCATTTTCTTCCAGTTAAGACGACCTACACTGTTGACAAATATGCACGTATGTACGTTGATGAGATTATCCGCTTACATGGAGCACCAGTGTCAATAGTATCAGATAGAGATCCAACCTTTACTTTTAAGTTTTGGCCTCGTTTACAGAATGCCATGGGCACAAGTTTGAAGTTCAGCACTGCATTTCATCCACAAACCGATGGGCAATCTGAAAGGACGATTCAAATATTAGAAGATATGTTACGAGCTTGTGTATTTGACTTCAAAGGTAGTTGGGATGATCATTTGCCATTGATGGAATTTGCGTATAATAATAGTTATCAGTCCACCATTGGTATGGCTCCTTATGAAGCTTTATATGGGAGGAGATGCAGAACGCCATTATGTTGGGATGAAGTGGGTGAAAGAAAAGTTTTGGGTCCTGAATTGATAGATATGACAACTGAGAAGATCAAAATGATTCTGGAACGGATACAGATAGCGCAAAGCAGGCATAAATTTTATGCAGATAAGAGGAAGTATCCATTGGAATTTCAGAAGGGGGATTTTGTATTCCTACGTATTTCACCGTGGAAAGGCGTTATGAGATTTGGAAAGAAGGGGAAACTAAGTCCAAGATACATTGGACCATATGAAGTGTTGGAAAGAATTGGGACCCTGGCATATAGACTGGCATTACCTCCAGAGTTATCTCGTTTGCATGATGTGTTCCATGTATCAATGCTTCATAAGTATTTGGCAGATCCATCTCATCAACTGAAAACCCAACCTATTGAACCGAAAGAAGACTTGTCGTACATCGAGGAACCGGTGGAAATTCTTGATCGTAAGGAGCAAGTATTGAGGAATAAGGTTATTCCCTTAGTTAAAGTTATGTGGATGAGCCATGGAATTAAAGAAGCAACTTGGGAAACGGAGGATAGCATGAAGAAACAGTATCCCCATTTGTTTGGTAAGTGTCATTCGTATTAAATTTCGGGGACGAAATTTTCAAAGGGGGGGAGGTTGTGACAACCCGTATATGATTATGATAAATTATATTTAAATCATAATTATCCTATATGATATGAATAATGTGTTATTATTATATCTAATGTTAAGTGATTATGGTTAGTATAATTCTACTTTCATAAATCATGAATTGTCGAATTATCTACGAACACAAGATTTGGTTATTTTTGATAGAAATGTTCCTGTTTAAGACTAGTTTTGACCCTTGTAACATTACAATTGACTTGAGGTGGAAACTATATAGTTTTAGATATGTGATTTATGGTTGTAACACAACAAACAGTACATCAAACGGATGTTCGAGTAAGAAGTTAGGTCAAAATTACGAGAAGGGGCGAATCTGTCAATTCCCTTAAGTGGTAAATTGTCTTTTATTAAACCAAATGTTTTAATTTGATTGGATGGATTGGGAGGAAGCCTTGGCCGACTTAAAACTCTCCCTTAACCTTATTTCTTCATCAAATAAATCCCTAGGTTCAGTTTGAGGTGTTATTATCTTGAGGAAAGAGAGGTAGAAGTTAAGGAAGAAAGGGTTACAAGGAAAATCTAGGAAAATAATTCCAAGAAAATCCTTAAGGTGTTTGTAAGGTAATATTATGTGTTAATATTGTTTTAATCTTCTATTATACTTATTTCAAATTATATAAATCGTGAATTATTGATCCAAATTCCATCCTCCTTTGTGATAATATGTATTGGTTCATATGTGAGATAAGTGGTGTTATAGGTCATATTACTTTGTATTGAAACCCTTTGTATTCAAACTTGCATATCTCTTTGTGTGCTTACTGGAATTCATAAATTCCAAGTGGATATGAAAATAGACTTATATATTCATATCATATCCGAAAATCAGAATTTAACTCCTTATGGTTAGGTCTTAGTGATGGTTGCAAGTTGGTATATAGTTGCTGTTTGAATATTTCATTTCGGTATGCCCTGAGTTTGGTCAAGCTTTTGAGATAGAAAATGAAGCCCAAATATTATGAAACTTTAATTCTGTACTATTAAGTATGCTTAATGAAAGTTTGTTGAAAATCATGAAAATTTATGATGTATAAAAATTATGAAAATTCTTGGAAGTCGAAGGAACAATAGAGGAGTTTGTAGGGCAGATTTCTTGTGTTGTAAAGAAATGGCCAAAACTTGCCCTAGGAAGCTTGAAAAATTACACCGTCACTTATAACGGAAAGTATATTCAGATGTGTTTTCGGATTGATAAGCTTGAACACCTGTATGTGTACTATTTATGAATATGGGATGGTTAAGTATGGAGCACAATGATTTGACGCCATATTGGATACCCCATGAAAGAATGTTTGTATCTACTCCTTCCCAAGGGTATTTTGAGTACATGTTTCATGTGTATATATATTCAGAAGTATAATTTTATGTTTACTTGAGTTTATTTATAAATTCCTTACGAGGTAGTTTCTAGGGTTGAATGTTCATGACCTTATCAACATATATACCATCGTTTCGTCTTTACATATGTTTCATGGAATATGACTTGAGTAGAATCATATTGTGGTTGTGTACTTATTTAAAGTTACATAATTATATTAATATAATACTTATGATTGAGTTTCAATACTGATTTAGTTGGATTAACAGGTGTAAGGTCAAATCAACCAAGTTCAGCTCCACCCGAGGGAAACGTGAATATATAGTTGACAACACAAGGTGAGTGTACTTACTGAGTTGATTTTGGATATGACATATATGTATCACATGATGAGATTATATGGATTATTTAAAAGTCATGAGATGTTGATATGTTATGGATTATTTAAAAGCCAATAGATGTTGAGATGTTATGGCTTATTTAAAAGCCAAGAGATGTTGAGATGTTATGGCTTTGTAAAAGTCAGGATATGTTGAGTTGCTATGCAATTCAGGAGATGTTAGGTTCTTAAAACCTATGGAAATGATTATTGCCTACGGGCAGGAGATGTGGGGTTTATTAACTCCGGATATGTATATGGCCTACTTTGGCACAGAGATGTATATATTAATATGTTGAGATGTTAATATAGTGCTTTTACTATATAGAGATGTAGTACATTCACTGAGTTTTTAAACTCATGGTTTTATATGTTTATATTTTCAGGTTTTCCAGCTGCCACTGCCAGGTCTAGGAGGTTGAGTACATAGAAGTAGGATCTTGTTAGTTTGTTTTATAAACTGCACTAGTTGTAATTAAGTTAAATGATATGTGAGTTCCGTTGAAATTGTCTCCTTAAAACGATTGGATTTTTTTTTTATTTTCTGCATTTTAACCTTGAAGTTGTTTCAATATGTATTGCCTAAATAATAAATAAATTATAGATTGTGGTTTATAAACTATTTAGTTAATTATATCCTAATGGGGTTGGGGTGTGACCGTTAGGATAGAGGTGAGAGGGTTGATTATCAAATAATTTACTGTAGTGCCGCATGTCATAAAGGGGAGAGGATACTTCATTTTTAATATTAGATATTAAATTATATATATGGGGTGCCGCATTTGGATGCCACCATTTCATATTTATATTTTATTTAAGAATGTACGATCTAGTCCTTTGACTAACAATTTTGGAACAAAAAACCGGTTAAACAAATTTTAAACGATTAGGTCCACATATAAATACTCCCAATTTAAAAAATTCATAGACCTAATCAACTATTGGAGGGTTTCTCTGCAACTAACTACTATTCTCCAAGAATAAAAAAAACATCAATCTTGCTGCTTTTTGCGTTTGTCCAAGAATCGATTACAACATTCTTAATCGATTTTACCTCGATCACTTGGCTCTATCATTTGTAAGTTTATCTTTATCAACGGTTATTTTTTCTATTTTTGATGGATTACAACAGGTAAATTTACTTGGTTTGGATTCAATGAAATCATTGTAATTGCGTAATTCATATGATTGAATAACGTTTTATACATTTTATATGAACATATTTTTATTTTTTATGTTATGTATTTATGTTTTGCTTCTATCATATATAATTTTTTATTTATCAACAATTGTTTTATATTTCGATCAATTACAATAGTTTAATGTATAAATTTCATTTCGAGTGAATCACATAATTGTAATTGTTAGTTTTATGTGTTGGATGAACTTCAATATTCTCTGAATGATTTGAATTTGTGTTTTTTTTATGTATTTACATAAAATTTTGTGTATTTTGATGTATCTCAAACAATTATAATAGTTTAATGTATGAATTTTATTTCGAGTGAATGACATCAATGTAATTGTTAGTTATATGCACTGGATGAACGTCAATATTCTCTTAATGATTTGATTTTATAATATGGTATGTTTTGATGTATAAACAGATACAATCAAAACATTGTGCTAATATACTGGACATGTTTTAAGACTAATTTTATGCGTGACACATTTTGAGACGGTATTGAAACCGCATGCTTACGTGGTTGTTGAAATTATTTAGTTCCATTATGGACACTACTTCGCACTAGCGGAATTACACAATCTCGAGACACCACGTAAGCATGGTGTTTCATTGCTGTCTCAAAATGCATTACCTGTAGAATTATTGATGTTTAAGACTAATGATAGGTGTAATTCATTTTGAGTAGGTCAATGTACTTGGTTTGGATTCAATGAAATCATTGCAATTATGTAATTCATGTGATTGAATATCTTTTTATACATTTTATATGAATATATTTTGATTTTGTGTTTTTTATGTATTTATGTCTTGATTCTATCATATAGAAGTTTATATTTATCAACAATTGTTTTGTATCTCGATCAATAAAAATAGTTTAATGTATGAATTGCATTTCAAGTGAATGACATCATTATAATTGTTAGTTGTATGCGCTGGATGAACTTCAATATTCTCTGAATGATTTGATTTTGTATTTTTTCTGTATTTATGTAAAATATTGTGTGTTTTGATGTATAAACAGATAAAATCAAAATATTGTGCTAATATACTAGACATGTTTTAAGACTGGTTTTATGTGTGACACATTTTGGGAAGGCATTGAAACCCCATGCCTACGTGGTTGTTGAAATTATTTAGTTCCCTTATGAATGTTGGTCCGCACCAGTGGAATTACATAATCTCGACACACCCCATAAGAATGTTGTTTCAATGTTGTCTCAAAATGTATTAGGTGTAGAATTATTGACGTTTAAGACTAATTCTAGGTGTTGAGTTGGCATTAAAACAGCATTCCTATGTTATGTGTGAAGATTAGTTAAACACTTATGGATATGGGCCCGCGCCAGCGGAATTAACCAATCTTGACATGCCGTGTAAGCATGTGTTTTTAATTGGGTCTCAAAATGCGGTGTGTAGAATTAGTGATGTTTTAATTATGAATGTGTTTGTGCGTTCGCACCAGCGACATTTTTAATTTTTGTTTAGCGTGCATTTTTCTTTTCTTTTTATGATTGCCAATTTGTAAAGTACATGAACTATTTTTTAAAGTACACGTAAACATTTTTTAATAAAATATACGTGTACTTTATAGATTCATGTGTACTTTAAATTTAATCTTCAGTATATGTAAACATTTTGATATTTCATGCATTAAATTACTACTAATGTTCAACTATTATAGACATTTTTACAATTCTTGACCTTGAACTAAATGATTTTTGTCTTTATTTTAATGCAAACTCTTATGGCAAGTAGTATAATAGCAAGGTGTTGTTATTTGGATAATATGGCTTGTATTGAAATCTTCAAATTTAGATTTCATATGCAATGAGTTATGTACTAGGTTTACTGATTTGAGAATTGGGAGTTTTTCATTGAGGTTTTCATTTGGTGATGAATGTCAGTTCATGTTGGTTTGTGATAACGATGTTCAATGTATGTTGCGGTCCCAATTGATCGTCAAAGCATATTTCATATGGATATATGTCATTTATTCATTAGCATTACTAAGTAATGCATGTCGTGACCGGGTTAAATGCGCTAATCGAATTTGTGAAGGGATTGAATGCAGTGATACAAGTTTTGAGAGGGTTGATAGTGGTGATACAAATAAAGAGAGCTTAGAGTATTTATCATCAGACATTGAAAGTGATTTTAATTGTGGCATTGAAATTGAGTTTTATCTTGGAAGTGTGGATCCAAGTCAAAACTCTATCTTTTCACTGATTGGAAGACATATATAAGTCATGAGCAGCAGTGTTTTGAAAGAGGTTCAGTGGAATTTTGAGATAAATTATGAAAGTATGCCATTGAGGTTGGATTCAAGTATGTGTATTTGAAGAATGATAAACTCGGGTGAATGCCGAATTCTCTAAAAGGACTATTGAGAATTGCATGTGGAGAATTCATCTTTCATTATCTACAATAAATGGATACTTTTACATACAAAATTTGAATAACGAGCATACATATAGTGGTGTGTTTCGTAGTCCATTGGACAAAATGATAGCCTCAAAGTTGGTTTCAACATCGGTAGTCGGTGATATTAGAGATAATCCACTATTGAGGCCAATTAATGTAGTTAGAGATATGAAGAAGAACTACGATTGATATAGCCTATCAATATGCATGGCGTGCGAAAGAGATGGCCATTGTTGATATACATAGTGATGAAAAGGTTTCTTATGCATTAATGAATAAATATCGGGAACTTCTACAGCAGTATAATTCTAGGTCACATTGCATTATTGACGTGGAACCTTAGAGTAAAAAATTCAAGAAAATATTTGTAATGTTTGGAGAATGTATTTATGGATTTTAATACTGCACGGTTGTTTTATTTCTTGATGATGCCTTTTTGAAGAGCCATTATCACGGAACAATATTGTCAACAACAGTAAGGAATGGGAACAATGATAAATTAATTCTAAATATTTTATTTTGTGTATTGAATTCACATTTTGTTTATTCCATTGCAGTTCATATAAAGTACTTTTGAATGTTTTAGTTTAGTTCACGTGTACTTTACATTTCTATGCGTGTATTCTGATGATCTGTGTTGTTATTTACAAAGAATGCCAAATACACGCATAAAAATATAAAGTACACGTGAAGGTTTTTGTTTAGTTCACGTGTACTTTATATTTTATGTGTGTATTTTGATGATTTGTGTTGTTATTTGCAACCAATACAAAGTTCACGCAAAAGATTGTAAAGTAAACGTGAATGTTTTTGTATCTTGATCGCGTGTACTTTACATTTTTATGTGTGTATTGCTATGTTTTGTCTTGTTATTTGTAACCAATGAAAAGTACACACATAATATATAAAAATATTTCCTACGTGTTGTAAGGTCTGCACCAACACCATCAATTTAGGATGTGTTGTATATGGATATGCAATTTTTTTTTTTAATTTTAATAAATTTTTAGGCCTTTTTCCTCTTGCATATATTGTTGTTGATTCTGAAACGAAAGATAACTGGATTTGGTTTTGTGTCCATCCTGGGCGGCATCAGGGGAGGATACCTCGAAAAGACTATGCAGTGGTCTTGCACCCCTCTTTAAAAGATGCTTCGGCCGTCGTCGGTGGGGGGGGGGGGGGGGGGGGGGGGGAAATGTGAAGAGATGGAGTCACCAACCTATTTTTCACAAAACAGGAAAAAGAACATGTTTCCACTTCGAGAGAGCGGCAAGGATAAACTGATGCATACGAAACCAATAGTTCGAAGGTTCGGGGGCTAAGTTATGGAATGGGAAGGTGTTAGGCACCCATCCCGCCCTTTCGGTCTCTCATGGGCTAGTGTTATTATTTTCCTTTATATCCTTGTGAAGTGTATAACCCTATTTGATTTGTTTTTGGGATTTTTGTAGAAAATAAAGTATGTGCAATATACTAATAAAAGTGTAGATATTAATGTGTATGAACTAAAGTAAGAAATAGATTATGAATCTAATGTATATTATGCAAAATAAGGAATTTAAAGAGAGGGGGAAGGAATTGGACCTTTTTTGAAGCTTGATCTTTGATCTTGGATGAAATCCCTTGAGTGTTGATGAATGATGATGAAGGAGAAGGATATTTTTCCAAATTGGGTATGAAAAGAATGTGAATGTAAGCTTGAATGGAACTTCACATGAGGAACTACGCTGATTTTAAGGGAATGTTACTGAGATCACAGATGCTGATGGATGTCTTATTGTTCCTTGGTAGTGAGGTCACGAACTCTATTTATAGGTCCAAGGGGGGTGCTGATCGGTCTACCGCAGGGAGTGCCTATAGGCAGGTGATCTTTGACACTGTGATGATAGGCAGGGATTTGGACCTGCTAATTGGCAGTCTCATGATGATTTTTCTCGAAAAATGGTCGAAGAATGCAAACTATTGATTCAAATTTTGTACAGGGCATACCGTTAGAATGGTACTTTACAGACCTCCAAGAGTCCTTGGACTGCTCTCGGGTCCGGGAGTTGACCTTGGGTCAAATGTAGCTTGGAAGCGCATATCGGTCTTTCGAATGGGAGATCATCGAAAGGAAACGGATCGTTCGTCTCCATGGTAAGTTAGAATCGCACACGGGGTGGACCATTTGAAAGTTTAAGAGATGTACTTCAACATTCCAAAGAGTTTCGCTCGGTTCGGAAGGCTGACCTTAGTGAACCGAGGCCTAGAAGCGCCCGGGGACCTCTTGGAGTAAAACGGATCATTCGTTCATATCGTAGGTTAGAATCGTACATGGGGTGCACCATTGGAAATGGTATTTAGTTCCCTTAGGATATTCATTCAGTCTCGTTCTAGCTAAAGAGTTAACTTTGGTTAAACGAAGCCCGGGAGCGCTCGGTGGCCTTCGGATCAATTTTTGAGGGAAAACTGATCATTTGTCCGAATGATTATGTTGCTTTGTGCACGGGGCAGACCGTTGGAAAGAGGTTTTAGTTCCCTTTGAATATTCAAAGATCTTTCTCTGTGAGGATGAAGTTGATCGAGGTCAATTCGGGGCCTGGGAGTGGTCGGTGGCCTCTGAATCGATTTTTGGTAGTAAAATGGTCTGTTCGTCCGAACTATTATGCCGATTCATGCACGGGGTGGACCATTGGAAAGGATTTTTAGATCCCTTGAAGGATTCAAAGAGATTTTACTCTGATGATAGAGTTGATCGGAGTCAAATGGGGCTCAAAGGCGCCCGATGACCTCTAGATCGGTACTCGGAGTGTGATATAAGGTTTGTTATGAGATGGGGAGGTGCTAGGGACCTAAGGGGAGACTTATGGGGTCCTATAATGTGGTGTCTATAGAGACCTTAAATGGGTAATATTGGGACAACTCATATCCATCGAATAGATACCACATGATAGAGGTTGGTTATGTGGACCTAAGGGATGAGGATGACCGATTCAGAAGGTCGAGGTCGATGCCGAGGACCTAAGGTGAAGTTGGGGAGGCTGATTATAATGACTAAAATAAGAGTAGGGAGGCGACCAATTCTGTGGGTCGGGGTTAGTTCTAAGGATCTAAATTATAACGACCAATTCTGCGTGTCGAAGCCAATTCTGCGGGCTTTAGGTAGAGATGACCAATTCTGCGGGTTAAAGCCAATTCTGAAGGATTAAGATAGAAGCGAACAATTATGAGGGTCGAAGCTAATTCTGAAGGCTTAAGATAGGGGTGACCAATTCTGCAGGTCAAATCCAATTCTGCGGGCTTAAGGTAGGAGCGACCAATTCTGCGGGTCAAAGCCAATTCTTAGGGCTTAAGATAGAGACGACCAATTCTACAGGTCAAAGCCAATTCTGAGGACTTAAGATAGAAGTGACCAATTCTGAGGGTCAAAGTTAATTTTAATGGCTTAAGATAGGGATGAACAATTTTGCGGGTCAAACCTAGTTCTGCAGGCTTAAGGTAGAGGTGACCAATTCTGAGGGCTTAAGTAAAAGCGACCAATTCTGAGGGTCAAAGACAATTTTAATGCTTAAGATTGGGTGACCAATTCTGAGGGTCGAAGCCAATTCTGAGGGCTTAAGATAGGGGGCTTAAGGTAGGGGTGACCAATTCTGAGGGTCAAAGCCAGTGCTGAGGGATTAAGTACAAATGATCGATTCTGAGGGTCAAAGCCAATTCTGCGAGCTTAAGTTAGGGTGACTAATTCTGAGGGTCAAAACCAATTCTAAGGGCTTAAGTAAAATCAACCAATTCTGAGGGTCGAAGCTGATTCCGAGGGCTTGAGTAGAGATGACCAATTATGAGGGTTGATGCCAACTCTAGGGGCTTAAGATAGGGGTGATCAATTATGTGGGTCAAAGCCAATTATGCGGGCTTAAGGTAGGGGTGACCAATTCTGAGGGTCAAAGCTAATTCTGAGGGCTTAAGTAGAAGCGACCAATTCTGAGGTTCGAAGCCAATTTTGCGGGCTTAAGTTAGGGTGACCAATTCTAAGGGTCAAATCCAATTCTACGGGCTTAAGTAGAAGTGACCAATTTCGCGAGTTAAAGCCAATTATGCGGGCTTAAGGTAGAGATGACCAATTCTGAGGGTCGAAGCCAATTCTGAGGGCTTAAGATAGAAGCGACCAATTTCACGGGTCAAAGCCAATTCTAAGGGCTTAAGATAGAAGCGACCAATTCTAAGGGTCAAAGCCAATTTTGCGAGCTTAAGGTCGAGATGACCAATTCTACCGATCAAAGACAATTTAGAGGGCTTAAGATAGAAGCGACCACTTCTGAGGGTGAGAGACAATTTTGAGGGCTTAAGATAGAAGCGACCAATTTTAAAGGTCGAAGCCAATTGTGCAGGCTTAAGTTAGGGTGACCAATTCTGAGGGTTGAAGCTAATTCTGAGGGCTTAAATAGAAGCGATCAATTCTAAGGGTTGAAGCAAATTCTGAGGGCTTATTTGGGGTGACCAATTTTGAGGGTCAAAGCCAATTCTGCGGGCTTAAGTTTCCTTTGGGTAGTTTGGGGACTCCACTAGGGATGTGTAATATTTCTCTAGGGGTTTGGGGAAGCATTTGATTTTAGGTTCCGCTGGGGAAGAGGGAACGACCCGAGGATTTTTTTTTACCTAGGGAATTTTTAGAATTTTGGAGTGTACTCTGGAGATATTACTACGGAGAATTATTTCCTGGAATTCCACTGGGGTTGTAGAAAAACATTTTTCTTAGCGAAAAAGGTTCTAAAATTAATCTCGTAATTTTAGAAATTTTGCGGTTTTTTTTTTGGAGACTTTATGGTATTTTTTGGACATTTTGTACTAAAATTTAAAGGGGGTGCCGAATGGCATAGATGGAGGGGGCAGTGGCATGGTCTTTTGGGGTACCTCGAGCAGGTGGAGGGTTAGTGTCGATCGGTGGGTGACAGGGAGATGCCGATCGTCATTCCCCTTAGCCTCCTATAAAAAGGAGGCGGGTTCTCCTCATTTTTCACAGCTTTCTGACTTCCATTCTTCTGCAATTAACTTATACAAATCGTTCTAACGTAAAAAATAGTCGACTTTTCAAGTAGCGCTACTCACATGGCATGGTTTAATGCCGATAATTGGGTAGGGTTGGATTGGAGGGCTAGGGTTTCCCTTGCACTGGGTAGCGAGAACTCATTCGAGCCGGTGGTAGATGATCGGACTCTTCTGTGTGAGCCTTCGCATCATCGTTCTTCTAGGGTGGTGAACCCTGACGTTTATGTAAGTATTTAATGACCTTTTCTATTCTTTTCCTTTTCTCTTGGCAAGATTGCTTTCTTTCTTGAATTTGACAATGGTTTTCTTTATTTCTTTGACAGTCTGACGTCTCCATGTCTATTATACATGCCCGAGGGATGACGTGGCTTAGGGATGGAGAACCTTCCACCTGGGGTGCACTAGATGATTTCATCAGTCGACTTTGAAGGTTGGCGTCTGTTCTGGAAGAGACTCCCCGTTCTATGGCTATTCTTTGTGCTCTGGGGGAAAGGTGGTGGGACACTACCCACACCTTAAATTTTGTCTTTGGGGAAATGATGGTGACTCCTATTGATGTGCACCAGCTGCTGGGGCTAGATTGCAAGGGTATGCATATTGAGGTGGATAGGACACTGAGGGTGACGCCGGAGGCGGTGACGGCAGCATTAGGTGATGGGAAGAGGGTGGTTTTTGGGGACTCTCTCTGTTTGTCTTTGTTAGGGGAGCTATTGTTGAGGAGGAGAATCGATGATAGCGACGGGCAGAAAGTACGTCAGATGGTCCTCTTAGTTATTCTGTTGGTGTTGGGAGGTTTTCTGGTGGCGACGAGTGGCAACGTCGTCCACTTGTGGGTTTTCCATTTTTGGAGGTGTTTTTGAACATTCGTCTTTATGATTGGGGGAGCCTGACTTTGGCGACTCTTTATTATTTCCTTGATGCATTCAGTCAATGTAGGCGACAGACTTTTACTGGAGCCATGTATCTTACATATCTTTTGGAGGTATTCTTTATTTTTTTCATGCGCTTTATTCTTGATTTCTTAAATGTTGTCCTTTGCAGACGTGGTTTTATAAGGTTATTGGGTTAAACACCTAGTTGATATCATTGAAGGATGACTTTTTTGGGGACTTTTGTCGGATGTACCGGTGGCGGAGGTCTAACTGACAGTCAAAGAAGTCTCTCTCTCTAGAGACGATGCATTAGGTCTTGAATGGCCTAACGAGCGAGCGGGTAAGCCTTCTTTTATCTTGAGTTGACCTTTTATCCTTGGGGGACAACCATTCTGGACACTAGTTCGACTAGGATACATGCGCAGATGCGGCGTCTGTTGGCGCATGAGTTTGGCTACTCTTGGTACCTCAGGGAGAGGTTAGTCTCACAAATCATGGAGGAAGAGGTTGCGGTGCTGCCGGTGAAGCCCCCTACATTCATGAGGCGAGTGTGGGAGATATTAGAGGATGCCCAGGTGGTGGCGATGATGGAAGAGCCGTATTCATTGTATACCGACACAACGGTGATGTACGACTACATGGATTTCGTGTCAAGCTGGTTAATGCCTCCTAGTATATACGATGTGATGCCACTTCCTTGGGGAGCTTGAGTTGACAGGTGGGGTCCTCCCACAGCACAGGCGGTGCGACGACATCAACAACTGCGACGTCTTCAGAGGCTCCCTTTGTACGACTGTTCTCACCTGGTTACAATATTCGGCGGGCAGATGGAGGGTCGGTGTGTATGATGCACTGCCCTAATGCAATGGACCCGGAGGAGTTGGGCTTGATAGAGGAGGTCCTGCGACCTGCGATATACTTTTTACCTCTTTGTCTTTTGATTTCCTAATTTCTTCCTTTTGCCTCAGACTGACTGATTTGCCCTTTTTTATTTTCTTTTGCAACACATTCGGGTCTCCACTACTTGGTTTAGGGATATCAGGGATTGGATATCTTCAGTAGCTGACCTCATTAAGGATGCGATTCCGATTCCTTCTTATTTGGTGCCATCTTCCTCACCCGAGGAAGGGTTGGGCTCTGGGAGTGGTGGCACATCGTCTCGCCTCAGGGGGAAGAGGGCGCGACGTAGGGAGGGAGGCTCTTAGATAGGGAGAAGAGAGAGAAAGAAGAGAGAGGGAGAAAGTTTGTAGGTGAAGAGAAAGAAAATGTGGGCGAGAGAGAGAGAGAGAGAGATAGAGAGAGAAGGAAAATTAGGTTCGGGCTGAGTCTTGCTGTATATTTTTTTGTGTTTCCTACAAAATAATATAACACATCAAATATCTATGCAAATGACATGATTTTTTTATGAATTTTTAGTTTTAGTGATTAATGCGCATGCTCTTTTTACTTTGCTGCTGAGATCGTAAAAAGAATTTATAAAAAAAGGTTTGAGAAGGATTTTACAGGATAAGTAAAAACATAAGGATAGGGAAATTCAGAATTCCCTTAAGATAAAAATTATTTTTATTAGGCTTTTTTATTTTGACAAAAAAGGAAAAAGGGGATTTCCCAAAAAATAGGTGGTTGTCGATCGACATGATCCATGTCCTGCCTATCGGCATATCAGTCTAGTCCAATTAACCCAAGGCTTTGATTTCATTTTCTTCAATTGCTTGGTACTTGATGGGGGAATTTTTCCTCCGATTTCTGCAAGGTTTCTTATCTTTGCTTGAGAGTTTTCAAGTATAAATAGGGGTGTGGATGGAGCTTTTCTTCACACTTCCCCATTCTTTTTCCTTTACATCCTTCTTTGCTCACTTTCTTCTTCTTTTGTGATATTGCTCTCCCTGGTAGTGTTAATTTTGTGAACTACCTCGAAACCTTAGAAGCAATGTGTTCCTACAACGTTAACTATAACACTTTCAACATGCGGCGAGTCTCTTTGTGGCACAACCGGTCCAATGAGTGGAATATGATGATGGAAGCCGTGGAATTATGGTACCCCGAAGACTATGTCTTTCGCTTCGGGTTGGATGAAATTTGTCATACCTACGAGGAATTTTCTGCCATGTTGGGGATAAATCCCAATATTGTTGCAGCTTTGCCTGAGTTTACCTATTCTCTTAGGGAATTATTGGTTGGACTTCTCCATATCTCTCCTTTGGTAACCAGGTCATTAGTTACGGGAGGAATGATTTCTCTCCTGGCAGTGCTACGGTCCGTGTATTTTCATGATGTCGATGATGCTGGTCACGCTAGGGCCATCATGGTTTCAAAATTATTGTTGGTAATTAGGGAAGTACTGGTGGATCCCCAACTTGCAGCTATTATTTCTTGGCAGTATTACCATTGCAATCATGTGGTGATGATACTGGAGGAGACTTTGAATGGTCTGGATGCCTGGCGGGAAGGTCGTTCTGACGTTCTGAGGGTTAGCCCTGTAATGCCGTTCATATGTTTGTCAAAGAGGTTCCGTATGGAGATCCCACCTGAGTATCCTTAGTCGGAGATGCCAAACTTCTTCTCATGCTATTTCATTAGTGTTGGCCTGGACGTTGAGATTGGGGGAACTGGTGTGTAGAGCATGGGTCTCTAGGCTTGCACTGGTCCGTGCCTTGGTGAGGGGAGCTATTACCCATTCAGGAGCTCGGGGAGTACCAGTATGTTCAATTGGTTGGCCTTAGGCAGACCTCTTTCTACTTTCCCTGGCGGCTGCTATGCCAATTTGTTTAGGAACAAATTATGCCACCACGAACACTGAACTTCTTTCGCGTGGAGGACCCAACAAAGCATATGTGCCTGCACATGGATCTCTGTGCGAGAATCGCCGTCCGTCGACTCGTCCTTCTCAATCTGTGGGTAGATTCTGACACGTCTCCAAGCACTACATGAAATGGTTGTAGAAGAAGGTAGTGGACAAGATGCTAGCTCTGGAGACTGGGTAAAGTTGGTTTATCATATCTGACATCATGGAGGGAGGCATTGTGGTTTTCCCTAAGCTAGCCCGGGCTTATTGATTAGGCATAAATTATTTTGATATATCCCATTAATTTAAAGTCTTTCATCACCTCGTAACATGTAAAATGCATTGATTTATCTCATATCCTTGTTACTGACATTTCATATAGAGTGTATTGAGTTTCATGCATTCTTCATGCTTTATATAGATATTTTATACAAGTAATGAGAAGAGGAAACTCAAAACCAAGAAATCAAAAGAAGAAATAAAGGAAGAAAAGTCAGAGGGCGAAAGAGTAACTTTACATCTAGATTTCGAAAGAGGAACCAAAATGAAAATTTAAGACCTCGTGTCTACAAGCACGTAAGAAAAATAACATCCAAATTTGAGTCCCATATCAAAAGTTATGAAGTTTCAACGATGAAAGAAAATCACCACAAGAGAAGAGAGAAAAGGACCTTCGGATCGATCGAGTTATTCCCACAAACGATCCAATCCGGAGGAGGATGATATCCTAAATAGAATTTATAATTGGACCGATCCGATTATTCCCAAAAATGATTCGATTTGGAAGCTTAAAAGTTCCTGCATAAGATTTACCATTGGACTGATCCGGTTTAAAAAAAAAAATGAACCGATCCGGTATTCACCGGACCGAATCGATGGATCAGGCTGGACCGGTCTGGGTGGTGAAATTATGTTTTATCTTTATCAAAATTAGAGTTGTATCAAGCTTAAAATCTTGTAATTTCGTAGAGTATTTATTCCAACTAATTAGCAGACATTAGAGAGTTCTTTTTTTTTTTTATAGTTTTAGAGAGATTTTGCAACTAAGAACCCTAGGTTTTAATTTCTACAACAATTATTCAAGTTTCAAGCTTTAATTCTCGAATTTGTTCATTGCAAGTATTATTTATTTTTTGCTTTTAATTGCTTTCATAGTTTAGCTTGACTAGTCATTAAATTTTAGGTTCCAAGTCTTATTTCCAAATTTCTTCCCAAATTTTCACATAGCTATGAATTTATGCAAATTTAATTCTGTGATAGTACTTACTTTAGTCATCTCCAACTAAGTTTTTATGGGTTGGGATGCATGAACCCGATCTGATGTAATTTAGATGTGTAGAAAATAGGTTTTGAATTTAAAATTTACTGAATCGTGTTGTATATATGCACAACCATCGTAGGCCTTTTAACCCCGTTTGTCCTCGGTAACCGAGGTGTTTAAGGATGCGATGGGCATGTTAGCTATTCAGTACCGCTATATTCTTACCTTTGATTACGTATGATGCGGGCTAGTATTCTCATATATGTAATTCTTAGGATTAATAAAGACTCGGTTCAATCAACTTTCTAATTCAAAAGCTAGTATTTTATTCAATAAATGTACTAGGGTTCGGGGGATTGTATTCTAACCTATTTTTCCCTTATTCATATTTACTTCACTGCACTAGTTTATTTCTGTGCACTTATTTTAGTCAGTAGTTTAAATTCCCTTCGCATTTAGTTGGTAGTCATTAAGTTCACAATTAATCATTTTTTAGTTTCTTTTCTCGAATCAGTTTAGGGTTAGTCTTCTATTCCTTAGTCGTCACGAATTTTTGTCCTAGTTCCCTATGGAGACGATCTCGAATTATCGGATTATTACTTGAGCGGCAGGCTTGCACTTGAGCCTATATAAGAACGCACTCTAAACACTTTTGTGGTCGCGTCAAGTTTTTGGCACCGTTGTCGGGGAATTAGGTAGACTTTATATTAGTAGATTCAATCCCAAATTTGATTCTAAAAAATTTAAAAAGCCGAAAAAATCAAAAAATTCAAAAATCCATAAAAATTCAGAAAAATAAAAAGCCAAAAAAACATCTCTCAAAATCCCTTTCATGCAAATTTAGAACAAACTCCTCAAAATACTTCAATAAGAATCCACGAAAATCTCATCGTTAAGTATAATCCCGATAGCCCTCATACCCCCCGCGTTCCATAATTTTGGGTTCCACCTCCTACACTTCCAAACTCCATCACAAGTCACACACTGAGTCACACTTATAGAACACTGAGTGAGGATTCTGAGTCCATTGGAGAGAGCAATGTCGAATATTGGCAGTTTCGGTACGGGTGAGGAAACCTACCGTATCGTCCCATGAAGGATCTCTTATTTCCTGAGCAAACTGTCACTTGGATGCATTCTACTTTTGCACAATGCAGGACATTTCCACTTTCGTAATGGGATGATACAAATTTTTCCAACATTTTACGGCATGGATTCGAAGAAACTATATCTCCATATTCGAGAGTTAGAAGAGGCATGCGACACCTTTAGTGATCAGGCTTGCACGTAAGATGTCGTTCACCTAAAGATTTTTCCTTTTTCCTTAAAGGATAAAGTTAAGACCTGACTTTAGTCTTTACCACCGAACTCTATCATATCATGGAAGGATATGCAATCTAAGTTTCTTTCGAAGTTCTTTCCATAACATAAAACCAACTCCGCCAAGGCTCAAATTCAAGATTTTCAACAACAAGCTCACGAGTCATTTGATAGGTGTTGGGAACAATTCCACGAGTTATTTAATTCTTTTCCCTATCATGGATTTGAGAAACATCACGTTATCTCTTTCTTCCATCACGGGCTTACTATATCATCTAAACAACTTGTTCAAACAATATGTGAAAGACTGTTTTGGGAATTAGATGTGAGTGACACTGAGGCTCATCTTAAGTATGTCATCGAGACTACTCAAGCATGGGACACATTCGATCCTAATGCCCAAAATAGACCTCGATAAGTGTCCAGCACTTCTATTGCGTCCGCTATATACCAATTGAATCATGATACCTTCGTAAATCGTCAACTTGATCAATTTGAGAAAAGTATGAGAAACCCACTCGAGGTACAATTGAAAGAAACTACTGGATCCACCCATGCTGCGAAAGAAAAGGTGTGCGCCATTTATGAGGCAAGCCACTCAATAAAGGAATGTCCGATGATACCGCCTACAAAGACATGCTTACCAAGCAAGTGGAAGCAATAGGAGGGTTTAAGGTAATTTTTAACGCCCCTAATGGGAACAAATATGACCCTTCGTAGAGAAACCATCCCAGTTTTATATACAGGCAACAACAAGTTGCGTTGAATCCAAATTCACATGTTACCTTACCTCCACCTCATCCTTAATTCCAACAAGCACAACCTATGCAATTACACATGCAAGCTCCACCTCCAGGCCCATACATCACCCCATCGTGGAGGAATCTTGATGACAACTTAACCCAGGTCATCCAATCTCAAAATGCAACTAATGCCATGTTTGACCACATGCTCACTAAAATGCATACGAGCATATCTAAGTTAAAATCCTCATTAAGTGTCCAAGAGAAGGGAAAGTTTCCATCTCAAGGACAAAGACCTCCTCAAGGTCAAGCCAATGTTAGCTCTGCATCTTTCGATTAGCAAGAGCAATGCCAAGCCATCACCACCCTACGTAGTGGGCGAGTCATTGATTTATCACCTCCCCAACTTGAGGAGCCAAAAGACAAGGAGGTTTTGCCCAGCACAAAAGAGGCCAAAGATGCCCCCCTTGAATGAGAGTGACAAGGACAACGCGAGTGAGCCCGAATTTGTTGTGAAACCACCCATCACCTCTCCGTTCCCTTAATGGTTGGCCCCACTTCAAAAGGTAGCCTCCCGTGCAGATGAGCTAAGCAAGTTAAGCTGAATTTTCCATTTCTGGATGCCATCCAGCAAATTCCCAACTATGCAAAGGTCATTAAAGATCTTTTGATTGTGAAAAGATGGCTAAAGGTGAAGAAGAATGTATTCCTAGAACATAATGTGACCACCGTTCTACTTAACGACCTCCCACCCAAGTTTAAAGATCCCGACGCACCCACGATTTCATGTGTTATTGGAGAGAATCGAATTGAAAAAGGCTTATTGGACATAGGCGCGAGAGTTAATATCCTACCCTATTCCATTTATAGACAAATTGAGTTGTATGACCTTAAGCCCACACGGATTACTCTCTAATTAGCGGATCACACAGTGAAAGTGCCTCGAGGGATTATTGAGGACGTAATAGTCCAAGTTGGCACTTTATACTTCCCGATAAACTTTGTCATTTCGGACACGGAGCTCTCCATCCATTCTAGCAGCCATGTTCCCATCATTCTAGGCCTCCCATTCTTAGTTACAGCTAATGCCTTAATCAATATACTAAATGGGCAAATGCATCTCACTTTTGGGAACATGACCCTCGAGACGAACATCTTCAATGTTGTTAACCAAGTGGGTGACGAAGATGAAATACATACGATCGATCTCATAGAAGAGGTAATAGAAGAGAACATAGAGAGAACCATAAGTGGGGACGCTTTAGAAGCACGCCTAGTGAGAGGTGATGAGAGTGAGATCCCATACACTGAGTTTCAGTGATAGGTCGATGAATTGAAAGAGATATTAGACGAAGGAGCGTCGATAGAGGAGTTGAGAAATGTTCATAGGGTTTTTAGATTCGAGGAGTTACCCCCGAGGGAGTCATTCTTGATCCCCTTCGAAGAGAAATTTCCTACCCTTAAGTTGAAAAAACTACCCTCTAATGTGAAATATTCTTTTTTAGGAGAGGATGAGACATTTCCTGTTATTATCTCTTCTAGCCTAGATAAAGAGTAAGAGAGTAAACTGCTGGAAATTTTGAGGAAGCATAGAGGATCTTTTAGTTGGTCTATAGCGTATTTAAAGGGTATATTTCCCCTGATTTGTACCCACAAAATCCACCTCGAGGAGGACGTGAAGCCCTCGTGGGAAATGTAAAGGCGACTAAACCCAACCATGAAAGAAGTTGTTAGAGTGGAGATTATAAAGTTGTTAGATGCCGGGATTATCTAACCTATCTCAGATAGCAAATGGGTAAGCCCAATTTAAGTCATCCCGAAGAAGTCGGGCATGACAGTTGTCAAAAATGCTAAGGGAGAATTAATTCCTCAACGCACCACCATCGGGTGGCGTGTTTGCATTTATTACCAAAAACTCAATACTTGAACGAGAAAAGACCATTTTCCCTTACCCTTCATCGACCAAATGCTTGAACGCGTAGTGGATCACCCATATTATTACTTCCTTGATGGTTATTACGGATATAACCAAATTGAGGTAGATATACTTGATAAAGAAAAGATGATTTTTATATGTCCATTTGGTACGTTTGACTACAAACGTATGCCTTTTGGATTGTGCAATGCACCCGCGACCTTTCAACGATGCATGCAAAGTCTCTTTAGTGATATGGTAAAGAGAGGACTTGAGGTTTTCATGGATGATTTAAGAGTTTTTGGCCCCTCTTTTAACCAATGTCTAGTGAATCTTAAGAAAGTATTATCCCAATGTGTGTAGAAGAACTTAGTCCTCAATTGGGAAAATGCCACTTTATGGTTATCGGGGGCATTGTTCTGGGCCACATAGTCTCATCTAAAGGCGTAAAAGTTGATCGGGCAAAAATAGATGTCAAAGCTAAGCTTCTCCCACCTAAATCACTAAAGGATGTGCTCTCCTTCTTGGGCTACACAGGATTTTCTAGAAGGTTTATCAAGGATTTTAAGGCCATCGCTAAACCCTAGAGTAACCTCCTTATGAAGGATGTCCCTTTTGAGTGGAATGACGCATGCCAAGAAGATTTCGATAAACTAAGAAGCATGTTAATTTTTTTCCCCATCATGCAAGCTCTCGATTGGTCCCTTCCATTTGAGTTTATGTGTGATGCTAGTGATTATGCGATTGAGGCTGTTTTGGTGCAGAGAAAAAATAAGAAAGCTCATGTCATCTATTATTCTAGTAGGAAATTGATCGGGCCACAACTTAACTACTCCACCATGAAGAAAGAGTAGCAAGAAGTTGGTTTTGCTTTGGATAAATTCTTCTCATACCTTATTGGGTTGCCCATCACATGCTTTACCGACCACGCGGCCCTTAAATATCTCCTTGCTAAGAAGAATGCGAAGTCGCGCCTCATAAGGTGGATCATACTCCTAAAAGATTCCAAACTTTCTATAAAATATAAGAAATGTGTAGAAAACGTCATTGCCGACCATTTATCACAGCTCTCGTCCGACGTGCCTAGTGATCCCATACCCATAGACGAGTATTTTTCGAATGAACAACTCTTTTCTACTTATTCCCTACTTTGGTTTATGGACATTTTTAATTATCTTTTCACGGGAGTTGTTCCTCCCAGATGGACACCGCAAGAGAAGAATAAATTCATCACTTGGTCCCGCATTTTTTCTATGATGACCCATTCTTATTCAAATATTGTGCGGACCAGCTCATCCAAAGATGTGTTCCGGATGAGGAAATTCAAAGTGTAATCCAATTTTGTCATTCTGAAGCTTATGGAGGCCACTTATCCAAGAATAAGACAGTAGCTAAAATCCTCCAAAGCGGTCTCTACTGGCCTACAATGTTTCGGGATATGAACGCCTATTGGGAGCTATTACCTGCCATAACGTGATGCCACTAACCCCTATACTTGTCATTGAGTTATTTGATTATTGGGGTATTGACTGCATGGGACCATTCCCTCCTTCCTTTGGCTTCTTATACATCCTCATCGCAGTAAACTACGTCTCCAAATGGGTAGAGATAATATCTACCAAGATGAATGAAAATAAAGTGGTGATAAAGTTCTTACAAGAACACATACTATCTCGCTTCGGTGATCTAACGGAGATCATAAGTGATAATGGCACGCATTTTTGCAATAGGACATTTGAAAAGTTAAGGAGAAAGTATGGGTTCGTCCACAAGGTTGGAATGACTTATCACCCCCAAATAAATGGGCAAGCCAAGTTAGCAAATTGTGAGATCAAAACCATCCTTGAAAAGACCGTCGATCCTACCCAAAAAGATTGATCACTTTGATTGAACGATGCACTATGGGCTTACCATACCGCCTACAAAAACCCCATCGGGATGTCCCCATTTCGTTTTGTCTATGGAAAGCCTTTCCATTTCCCCGTGGAGCTAGAGCACAAAGCTGGCCATCAAGAGGTTGAACTACAATCTCGATAAAGTTGGTGAAGCTCACAAGCTTCAATCGAAAAAGTTGGAAGAGATGCGCAATGAAACATATGAGAATGCTAAGATTTCAAAGGAACGAATGAAACTCACACATGATAAGATAATACGACGCAAGGAGTTTCATTCGGGATAAAAAGTGCTTCTCTACAACTGTCGATTACACTTATTTCCCAACAAGTTATGTTCAAGGTGGACGAGCCCATTTGTGGTAAGAGAAGTGTTCCCCCATAGAGCTATAGAGTTGGAAAATTCAAAAGGGGGAAATACTTTCAAGGTTAATGGCCAACACCTTGAACTTTACTTTGAGGCATGCGTTGAAAAAGTCGATACCAATTAGTTATCGGACCCCATATATGGGGACGGATTGAGAAGTATGAGAAGGTCGTCGCACACCCGTGTGCATAGTATATTTGAGTAGGTTAGGGTAGTTAGATTCGGTAGTATAAGTCACATAGGATAGGAGCGGGAGCACAAAAATCAAGAGAGAATCTAGGTTTTTGAAGCAAGCATTGGGAGGTTCTAGGTAGATCATGCGAATGAACAATTGTGGGAACACACGGTAATTTGAGAGAGAAAAAGTTCATTCTAAGTAAGGGAAGTAGAGGGTTTTGAGAAATCGGACTACACCGCCCCTGGCATCCGGATCGTTCCGGCTATGCAGAAATTGAAAATAAAAAAAGATCGGATCGGTCCGGTCCTGGTACCCGATTCGGTCCGATGTCTATATTTTCTTGCCCCTTCTCAAGATGCACCCCACCTTCCCCCAATCCATTATCTTCGCTCCATATTCGTCCCTCCCCTTTCCCTATACATTTTCCCTCCTAAAATCCACCCCCCTTTCCCTCCAAAATCCAGCCTTCCCTCCACCCACGACCTATAAATACACCTCCTTCCCCTCATTTCACCACCACTCGATTCACCCAACTCTCTTACTCTCTCTTCCATATTCTAACTCAAACCCACTTCATTACCACATGGCAAATAGGGCCCTCCCAAAAAAATACGCCACCAACAAGGTTCTTGATGACGCAAAACGGGGTATTTCGATCACGCCAAGATCAAATTTGGCAATATCATTTTTTTATCCATACACAAAATCTACACATGGATAGCCAAGTGCGCTGGAATGAGCTTCCCTAATCCGTCACTATGGAGGTGTGGGAAATCGAGGTGCATGCTTTCTACGGTTCACTCGTCCTCACCACTGAATTCACCTCCCAAGCATATGTCAATGCCACTCTTGTCCCATTCTCTTTGGACATTCTGATTAGAAAGTTAGAGGAAAAAGGGGTCCCGAGCCTAGCCCAATTTACATATCCCAACAATCTATCTCCTCTCATGAAATCCATTTGCATGTCCCGCATCGCACCCGATGAGCATTGGGGTTCCAAGACATTCCCAATGGGCCGGATGAATGACAAGCCCCGCATAACTTTTCAAATAGTGTGTGCAAATATCCTCCAAACCTCAAATGACTCCACAATGCACCCACATCAAGCTACCCTCGTCTATCACCTCTTTGACCCCACTACCCCTATCCACCTGGACCGCATTCTCTAAAAAGACATTTTCTTTGCGAACTTGGATAAGAAGGGTACATCCTCTCTCCCACATGCCCGTCTCATCACTTCTATTTTAGACGATGTCGGCATTGTTCCTCCCCAAACCTTTACTCGCCTTACCAATCCTTATGGGAAGGGCACATGCACAAAAAGTGTGCTGCAATGGGAAATCATCCGGGCACGGAGGGAGGAAGATGAGTCGAATGAGGATGATGATGAAGATGAAAGGAAGAGGAGGCTGGGGCTACTGATATTGAAATGGGCGAGGGAGAAGAAGATGAGTATGATGAGGATGCATATTCTAATTTTCAGGTTCCAGGAGAAGATTTGGATCGTTGCATCACCGCGTTAGAATTGTTCTTTGACAGTTTCATCAATGAATACCGCGCTGACCGTGATGTGGATCGTCGGGCCTACCAGCGTGACACTAGCATGGTACATCGCCTTCAGGCGGAGCTATATCGTCTGACCATGGATGACCCATCACCGAGCTACTTCTACGACCCATATGACCGGAATGCTCCCATCTCATCTCGCTCGCCCCCAGTAGCTTCTTTGTGTGGTTGTTTGATGTATTTTCTTCCATTTTGCTGTTTATACATTCCTGAACTTTGAATATATAATGGAAGAATTTGCTTACCTATCCTTGTGTTCTTATACCTGCTTAATTATTCTTGCATTTTGTCCTTTGTTCCTTTTTACGCATTCTCTCTTTAATTTTGATTTTAGTCCTTTTGCGTAGGGACTTTGAAAACGTCTAAGTAAAAGGGGTACGCATGCGCTTAAAAGATTTCACAAAGTTCAAAATGCCCAAAAACAAAAAAAAATAGAAAATTTCCAAAATTTCCAAAAAAATTGAAAATTTTCCAAAAATCCAAAAATATTTTTCTTCAAAGTAAATAAAAAATGGAATTTAAAATTTTCAAAAATATCACCTAAGTTTTGTTTAAAGCCTTAAATTTGTAAATTTCGAATTGTACTAAGCCGAAATTGACTACAGATGGAAATTGTGCGAAAATTGACGACCTGACGAATAAATGTGGAGATTAACCAACCCGGTGAGATTTCAAGCCTATCGAGTTTTCTGAGTTTTTTTAAATCAATCCAAGTTAATGGTTAACTAAAAGTTCTTTTCAGCGTTAAAATAAGTCATTAAAGATCTCAATACCCTTGTTTGGACCGGTTACGGGAAATGTGTGAGATGTTGACTCAAAAAGCGCACTAAAACATCTCTAAATTAAATCAATCTCGAGACGCATATGGTACTATGATTAGTAATTCGGACAATGAAGTGGGCCATCATTTGTTACCCAAAATTATTAGCCATAAAAAGTTATGAAAAAGTATCCTTTTGCTTCCCAAATTGAGCCGAATAAAGTTTTCCTTTTTGTTTGATAACCTGAAAAAACCATTTAGCCCAGAATTGTGAAAGATTAAACACTCCAAAAAGTGCAATAAAAAGGGACAAGAAAAATAGAATCATGCTCAAGAAAAATAGCAAGAAAAGAAAAATGGAAAAATAAAAAATAATAAAAAAAAGAGAAAATGGGCAAAATCCCCAAAAAGCACTAACGGACATCATAAGGACATTTTCTAATTCTGAACTTTTCGACAATTTCCAAATGTACCCAATACAACTTATAATCCGAGAAAGTCCTAACCGAGCCCAGATTGCGAAATTGATTACCGCGTGGAAAGCTAAAACACGAAAATATAATAGAAGAGATTAACCGGTGTGTATCAGAGGCGATGTTACCATTTTCCTAATGACCGTAACTCGATGATGAGATCCTTCCACCACAAATATTCCGTCTTTCAATTTTGTGTATGTGAATTCGTGTTCCAATGCATTTACTCTTTATATCACGCACACCGAGAGAAATAGATACATTTTGAGTGATTCGTTTGTGAGAGCATCTGTGAGATTTTGAAATCAAAGAGAATTTTTTAAAAGTAATGTAATGATTAATCAGTGGAAATTTGCGGTTGAATTTCTGGCTTCACGCTCACGCACGACAAATTGAGACTTAAGAATATAAATATATGGAGATTATTTTTAGAAAGGTTTGAATTATACAATTTTTAGTTATTTTGAAATTTTGTTTGAGTCGAAACCGAATTTTGTGGTTATATTCACTACAAACCCTCACGAGACAACACTTGTCCTACTAGGGTAACCTAGGGGTTTAGCGGCTTGTTGCATATGCTCAGTGCAATCGCTTACCCGTAAAAGCGGTATTCTATCCTAAAAAATTTATTTACAAAAGTTGAGCCTATTTCTTATTCTTTTACATTGCTCGGGACGATCAAAGTTCTAAGTTAGAGGGGTTTTATTAGACATATATTCTTTCAATTTATCCCCTTAATTTAGAGGCTTTATAAACTCGTAATATGTAAAGTGCATTGATTTATCTCATATCCTTGCTACTGATATTTCCTATAGAGTGTATCAAGTTTCATGTATTCTACGTGCTTTTTACAGATACGTTATACAAGTGAAGAGAAGAGGAAACTCAAAACCAATAAATCAAGGAAGAAAGAAAGGAAGAAAAGTCAGAGGGTAAAAGAGTAACTTTACATCTGGAGTTCAGAAGAGGAACACAAATGAAAATTGAAGACCTCACGTATACAAGTACGTAAGAAGAAACGATGTCCAAATCTGAGTCCCGGATCAGAAGTTATGAAGTTTCAAAGATGAGAGAAAATCACCACAAGAGCAGAGAGAAAAGAACCTTCCGACCAATCCGGTTATTCCCACAAATGATTCGGTCCGGAGGAGGCTGAGATCCTGAATAGAATTTATAACCGAACCGATTCGGGTATTTCCAAAAATAATTTGGTCCAAAAGCTTAAAAGTTCCTGCATAAGATTTACAACCGGATCGATCCGATTTCAAGAAAAAATGAACCGATCTGATATTCACCGGACTGAACCGATGGACCAGGCCGGACCAGTCTAGGTGGAAATTTTTTATTTTATCTTTGTCAAAATTAGAGTTGTATCTATCTCAAGCTCTTGTAATTTCATAGAGTATTTATTCCAACTAATTCCCAGACATTAGAGAGTTATCTTTTTGATAGTTTTAAAGATCTTTTGCAACTAAGAACCCTAAGTTTTAATTTCTGCAACAATTATTCAAGTTTCAAGCTTTAATTCTAAAATTTCTGCATTGCAAGTATTATTTATTTTTTGCTTTTAATTGGTTTCATAGTTTATCTTGATTAGTCATTAAATTTTAGGTTGCAAGTCTTATTTCCAAATTCCTTCCTAAATTTTCATATAGCTATGAATTTTTGCAAATTTAATTCTATGATAGTATTTACTTTAATCATGTTCAGCTAAGTTCTTACGCATTGGGATGCATAAACCCGATCCGATGTAATTTACATGTGTAGAAAATAGGTTTTGAATTGAAAATTTATTGAATCGTGTTATGTAGTACGTACAATCATCGTTGACCTTTTAACCTCGTTTTCCCTAAGTAACCGTGGTGTTTAAGGATACAATGCGTGTGTTAACTATTCAACCTTGCTTTATTCTAACCTTTGATTACGTATGATGCGAGGGGTGCGGGATACTACCCTCATATATGTAATGCTTGGGATTAATAAAGACTGGGTTCAATCAACTTTCTAATTCAAATCTAGTATTCTATACGGTAAATCTACTAGGGTTCAGGGGATTGTATCTTAACCTATCTTTCCCTTATTCATATTTACTTCACTGCCTTAGTTTATTTTTTTTCACTTAGTTTAGTTAGTAGTTTAAAGTTCCTTCACATTTAGTTAGTATTCATTCAGCTCACAATTAATCATCTTTTTAGTTTATTTTCTCGAATCGGTTTAGGGTTAGTATGTTATTCCTTCGTTGTCACGAATTTTTGTCCTAGTTCCCTGTGGAGACGATCCTGACTTATCGGATTATTAGTTGAGCGGCAAGCTTGCACCTGAGCCTATATAAGCACGCGCTCTAGACACTTTTGTGGTCGCGTCACTTATCGCTCTATGGAGCGTCGGCGACACTCCATTCAGGAAGGGGAAGTTTGGGGACCTTAGGATACAACTGATGATGGGGCTAGTTTCTTTGGCAGCTGCGGGTAGAATTTTATAAAGCTTTTTGAATGGTGTTTGGTTTTGTTTGTGGTTATTATGTGGGAATAATTGGAGGGTTATTTTTGGGAGTACTGGGACTTGTTTAAAATTTTTTTTAGGAAGGAAGGAGTAGGCTAACAAGGGAAGTCATTTGACTCCCTATGTCGATGTAATCGTACTAAAATTTTGAATAATGAAATAAATAAGTTTTTGATTATCTATTTGTGCCTATTGATTAATTTTGCATTTTGAATTATCTATAATGATCACTAAGGCATATAAAATCCTTTTATTCATTTCTATCTTAAAATCAACTGTCGTTCTCGGGGATAAGAAAAGAATAGCATTTTATGAAATGGAAGGGGGTCGTGATCATGTAAACGGATGAGCTGCCTACGTACCTCTGAGGGTTTTGAAAAAAAAAATTGAAAAATATATTTAGAGAATCAATCCCCATGTAGTTCTGAGTAGGGGAAAAATGAAGATTGATTTTTTTTCTATTTTTTAGAATAGAAGGGAGATGAGAAGAGTCGTAGCGCGTCGAGATTTTAGACTAGGGGTAGAATTTCTGGAGACGATCCGGGTTGACTAGACGCGTCATTTCTTCTCCATCAAGTTCGATGAGCATAGAGGCACCCCCGAACAGGATCATCTTCATAATGTAGGGGCCGCTCTAATTAGGTTTGAATTTCTCTCTAGGGTCCCAGATGGGCTCTACTATTTCTTTGAGGGATAATCCCCCTTCTCAGACACCACGATCATTGACTCTCTAGTTGAATAATCACAATAGATGGAGATGGTACCCTTGTATGTGATATAGAGATTTCAACCTTCTTTCATCCAAGAGGGACAGGTCATCACGATAGATTTGGTGCTAGTCTTCCTCGTTGACCTTGCTTTATAGTATGACGTGTAGCAAAGGGATTTCTAACTCTACTAGTAGGATTGCTTCCATGACGTAAACTAGAGAGTAAGGGGTAGACCTAGTAGAGGTTTGAACCGAATTATGGTAGCCCCAGAGGTCGTAAGGGATCCTTTCGACCCAATCTAGACCACTCTCTGTCATTTTATTGATAATGGCTTTAAGGTTCTTATTGGCTGCTTTGACTACTCCGTTGGTTTGTGGTCGGTATGGGGAAGATTTGTGTCTCTGAATTCCATACTCGTCGACCACTTTTGTAAATTTTGCCTTGAAGTGTAGCCCATTATCTGATACCAGCTCGTGTGGGGCCCCTTCAGGATTGCGTATGACTCGGCTTCGACCCTTTTAGTGACGTAGTCAATGGCGACTAGGATGAAATCATGCTCGTTGGATGCTTTCGGTGTAACTTTCCCTGTAATGTCAATGATCCATGTGGAGAACAACCATAGTGAAGTCATGTTATACAATTCTCGCGAAGGCAAGTGTTGTAGGTTGGAAAACTATTGGTATTTGAGGCATCTTTGAACGTAGGTTATGCAATCTTAAACCATGGAAGTCCAGTAGTAACCCTATTGGATGATATTCTTAGTGAGAATATGGCCGTTCATATGGGATCCACATTCCCCGCTGTGGATTTTTTGCATCATTTCTTCAATGTCAACTCCTGTAATGCAGTGCAAATGGGTTCGATCAAAGTTTCTCTTAAATAGTGCTTTATTATAGACAATGTACTTGGCAGCCAGTCTGTGAAGAGTTAGTAGGTTTTTCTTATCATATCCTTGGGGATACCTACCATATTTGAGGAGGCGCCAAATATTATAGTACCAGTAATCGGCTATCTTGGGATCTTCCTCAGTGCCAAGCTCAACGTAGTGGCAGTGGGTTGGTTTGTCTTATTTTTGGACAAGAAAAGGGGCCATGGTTATTCCTTTGGGCATGTCAATCATAGAGGCTAAGGTACCAAGGGCATCAGCCTGGTTATTCTTTACTTAGGGAAAGTAGTGGAAGGTGATTTATTGGAATTGGGAAGCTATCTCTTTTAGCTGGGCATGTAAGGGTAAGAGTTTCTCCTCCTTGACTTTCCATTTTCTAATCACTTGACCAATGATAAGGGTTGAATCCCCGTAGACATTGAGGTATTAAATTCCTTTAATGAGGGCAACATTTAGGACTACCGTGCATGCCTCATATTCAGTCATCTTATTAGTGCAAGGACAATCCATCTTGATGGCAATGGGAGTGTGAGAGTCATCAGGGGCAATTAGGAGTATCCCAATGCTATACCATTTTTTATTGGCAGCACCATCAAAGAAAATTTTCCATCGAAGGTCTTCTTAGGAGGAACAAAGGATATTATCATCCGTGAACTTGGAAATCCAGACATCGGCCTCTTCCATAGGGTAGTCAGTAAGGTAGTTAGAGATAGATCTTCCTTTCATGGCTTTTTGTGTGATATATGTAATATCAAATTTAGCTAGGAGCATCAACCAACGGGCTATTTGGCTAGATAAGGTGGGCATCTCGAGTAGGTACTTGATGGGATCCATTTAGGATACAAGCTTGATAAGGAAGGCGAGCATGTAGTGTCGCAACTTTTGAGTAATCAAGACAAGAGTGACGCATGATTTTTCTAAGGCGGTGTAGTTAACTTCATAACTGTCCAAGTTTTGACTGGCATAGTAGATGCCTCTACCTTTGTGGGTTTCTTCGAGGTATTAGTCTAGTAAAGCCCCAGCTGCAGTATCGGTAATGATTAGGTATAGGAGTAATGGAAGACCCGGTTGTGGTGGCATGAGTTAGGTATTGCTTGATTCAATCGAAGGCTTATTGGCAAGTTTTGTTCCAAACTTTGGTTGAATCTTTTTGGAGGAGTTTGAAGATGGGTTCACAAATGAAAGTCAATTGGTTGATGAACCAGCTGATGTACTATAATTTCCCAAGGAACCCCCGGACATCCTTCTACATTCGAGGTGGTGGCATATCAAGTAATACTTTTATCTTGAAAGGATCTGCTTCTATCCCTTTCTTACTAACCATGAATCCCAAGAGTTTTCCTTTAGTAACATCGAAGACACATTTCTGTGGATTAAGCCGCATCTGGTACTGTCACAGTCATTCGAAGAACTTTCGGAGAGGGGGAACATGGACTTCCCTAGTCTTCAACTTGATAATTATGTCATCTACATAGACCTCGACTTCCTTGCATATTAGATCATGCATAATGGTTGTGACAGCCCTCTGTTTGGAGGTCCATGTGTTTTTTAGACCAAATGGCATGACAGTGTAGCAAAAGGTTCCCCAAGGGGTGATGAATGTGGTTTTCTCTTGGTGATCTGGGTGCATCTTGATCTGATTATATCCGCGTCAATAAATGACTTGAGAGCGTGACTAGTCGTATTTTCCACAATCATGTTGATATTGGGTAGTGGGTAATCATCCTTTGGAGAGGCCTTGTTCAAGTCTTGGTAGTCAACACACATGCGAACCTTCCCTCCTGATTTTGGCACAAGTACGATATTGGATGCCATGTTGGATATTCAATCACACGAATGAATCCCACATTCAGTTGTTTGACTACTTTTTCTTTAACTTTGAGTGACCATTCGGTGTGGAGCTTTTGTAGTTTCTGTTTGATCGGTTTGCAGTTCAGGAGCATTGGAATCTCATGCTAAGATATCTCATCGTAGGACCATGCGAAGACATCCACGAATTCCTTTAGTACTTTTTTGAGTTGCGTGCGCTCGTGCTCATTAAGGGTGGCCCCTATCCAAATCTCACGCATTTAGCTACTAGAAACGAGATTAATAAAAATAGTTTCGTCTTCATTAACTTGAACGCGGTTATGTTATTTTTTATTAACCTTATTTAGATCAATTAAGAATTTTTCATTTGTAAAATCATCATCATCAAGATTTTGATTACAATCAAGACAATTAATGTAAGGCACAACAAGATACTCAACATCTTTATTTATTTCATTGATAGGAAAAAATAGCATTGATCATCAACGGAGGTCTGAATTACACCAGAGTGAGGGGAAACAACTAAATGGCAAAGAGGGTAAACATAGCGGTTAGGTTGATGTAATACCCCGAATTTTTGTGTATTTTTATTTAATTTATTTGAGGAATTAATTGAGAAAAATATGTTTTAATTAAATTACACGAGTGAAGTAATTTAAACTGCTTAATGGTAAATGTATTTAATTGGATATTAATCAGGAGTTAAATATAGATTAATAATACATGATAATATTTACTAACTGCAAATAGTATATAATTAATAATTATGGTGATACGGCATAGCGAGTGATATGCGCGTATTTTTACTTTATCTCACCGGGAGTCGTGCGTGTAGACTATTATGTGGTGAGAAATGAGAAATATATTTTAAGTGAATTAGATGATAATTTAGATGTCACTAATGGTTCTGGATGGGTCGAAATAGTCAAAATAGTGTACCCGGGGGTATAGTTTGAGTCTCGGGTCAATTTTGGACCAAATCGACACTTATCAGGGGTGTTTCGGTCATTTTTATAAAGTGGGTTAAATGACCTACGAAATTTAGAGCCTTAGATATGATATTTGGATATTTGGAATTAGGGTTCATAACACAAAAACTACAAGAGAGACCATTAGAGAGAAGGGAGAGCTAATTTTTAAAGCATAAGGAGAAATTCTAAAGGAGGGGAAGAGTTCTTGCACATCAAGCCAAATTGGAAGGGAGGACTGGAGAAGAAACAATCAATCCTCAATCAAGAACCATAAAATCAGATTTACCAATTCAAGGAAAGTGTTTATTGCAAATCAAATTCAAGTTATCATACCCTTGTGTAGGGATTTTTAAGAATTGGTTGATTATATTGAAAAACCTTAAATAAAATGTATGAATTGATCACATGTTTGGGTAGGATTTCATGTAGAATGAATCCATATGTAAAGAAAAAATTAAATTTGAATATATTTTATGATTAACATGTAATATTTCTGAGTTCTTGGTTGAAGAACATGAATCTTGAATGACTTAGGGTTTAATTGATGAACACAAGATGTCAATCTTCCAAAACATTTAATGTAACTTTAAACGTATGCCATTTGAATTGTACTTCGAATTAGAGTGTGAACCATACATATCTGGAAATTACTATCTCTTAGCTATCCAATGAATTTAGAATCAGGTCAATCGGAGTTCTGTAGAGGGAGTAATCGACATGTTACTACAGGGTGTTTGATATGCCAGCATAGTAATCTGCCAGAATTTTATCCTGACATTAAACGTGTAAGATTTGAATTGTACATATAATTAGAGTGTGAATCATAGATTTATGTAAAGGTCTATCTTTTAAATTTCCAATTAACTTGGAATCAGGTCAATCGGAGTTCGGTAGAGGGAGAAATCAAAGTTTTACTAGAGGGTGTTTAATCTGCCACACAATTTATGATTCGCTACGGCTGCCAGAAAATGTGAGATTTTTCTTTTTAAGCCTCCAATGCCTAAAATTTTATCAGGGAAGTGTTTGAGACCTTGATGAAATATATTTCTGGAATAATGATATGGAAGTAGGTTTATGATTGAGTGTTGTACTTTAATTTTTGTGAGTGAATTAAAGTGGAGATTTATAGGTTTGATTGTGACATATTCTAATTCAAGATGATAAGAATATAATTACAAAAAAGCGTGAGAGAGCTTAAATTTGTTGGGTCAGTAAGTTAACAAGGGTAACTACTGAATTGATATAAAAAGGGGTAACTAGGACCCTTAGAGTTGTGTGAATACTCGAATTAATACGATAGTGAGATAAATCGTAAAATAAAATATATGGTGAGTATTTGAGAGAAATATACTACGTACAATATGAATGATTATTAGCTTGTGTGTATACCTACTGAATTATATAGATACTTAGGTGGAGAGATTACCTAAACTATATTTGCCTATATTACGATCGAGGTAGGATTCCAAACTAATATATGGAAATAATGATTTGGGGTCGTGATGAAAGAGTTTCGAACCAATCTATATATATATATATATATATATATATAATTTCATTAGTGGGGTCGAGGTGATTTTTCCGAACCACTACTTGAAATGAACTTCGGGTCGAGGTTACATTCCGAACCAAACTCTTACTTGGTGTCAATGGACCATTCCGAACCAAGAGTTCTTGATGTGTGTTAAGATGACATATTAGTAATGCATAAATTTATAAGTTTATATTGTGTGTGAAATGTATACTGTATTAATAATCTACTTATGCGAGTTAGTAGATAATGATATGACGTGATTCCATCTAAAAGCAAATTAAGTAGAGAGAAACTTAATTGCGAGATTAAAGATATATTGAGAATATGGATGTACATTACATTTACCTTTGGGTCTATGGCTTTCCTTACCAATGTAAATGTTAGGATAATTGGGGTCGATGGCTTTTCGGACAAATAATCCTTATAATATATATTGTGTGTGCCGAACTAAGAGATATAAATAACTATTGGAGCTCTAAGTATGATTCCGAGACAATAACCCTTAAAATGTGATGTGGGGAGGTGATTATAAAGTATGTTCTTATAGTATATATTGTGTGCGAAATATATACCTCATGATACTCTACTTGTGTTGAGTAGTAGACTTGTAGATGATATATATATAGACATATACATCTAAATGGCAAATTAAGTAGAGAGAAGACTTAATTACATTATTCAAGATATATTGGGAATACCTATGGTTAATTAAGTAGTGAAACCTAATTATGGAAGTTAAATGATAATAGATGTGAAATTCTATATGAATTAAGTAGTGAGACTTAAATATAATGATTAAACACAACATATGTGAATGTTATATGAGAAATGAATAACATATGAGAGATGTTACTAATAAAGTGTGTTGTATGAATGGTACGGGAAAGTAGACTATTGATAAGATTGGTTATATACTTTAGTTGCGATAGCTTGGTTATGATAGCTAGGTGGGCTAAGTATAGAACGTTAGGAGTGCACATTAGATGAGGGGTGAGGAAACTCAAGAGAGTGTGCGTAAACCTAACATGTGTAATCAATAATCGATTTTAATTGCGATAAATTACTTGCTAAATATTTTCAAAATGTTTTGAGTACTAACTCTTGCTATCAAAATATTTTCAAAACCCTTTTACATGTCCAGTCACAGGGATGCCAGACTTAAGGATTCAGTCTAGGGACTCGTAGCTATAGCTTTGTGGAGGCTAGCAGGATTTTGCATAAATGACTCATTTATTCAGATCTAGTGTAGGATCTTCTTTTTAGTACTCTCTATTGGGGCATGTCATCCATTGTCATTATTTTCAGTTATTCGGTATTGGATTATATTGATTTATTTAGCAGTTGTTGATTTTTAGCCAAATGTTGACTCGAAAAGACTTTATTCATTATATTTTGTGAGATGGTTTGAATTCTAGTATATTGTGAATGTTTAATTATTATTTTTCGCTTGAGTTATCTTATCGAGTTAATGGAAGATAAAACTTGACACCGATCTAATTTCACTTAGGTGATTAGTAATTAAAAAGTTTTCGACGTTGATGCTAAGAATGAACCAACTGAGGTACATGTATTAATTTAATTTAGGACTTATCATTCGGGACTTAATTAAGCGGGGTATCACAGATGATATCAGAGCATTAGGTTCTGGTTTTCATAGGATCTGTACGGCTTACTGCGTTTATAGCATATCGTTCAATTAATATAGAGCCCTATGCTAAGGATTGTTGATTCCTATTATGATATTTTCTCCTCATACTATTATGTATAATTGTAGTACATTTTATACAGGTTTGGGTGTGATTTGTATGCCGAACAATGAAGGACGACCGGTGAGGGCCGTTGGGAGGACAACAGGAGGTGGGGCTCAGTTGGTGTTGTAAAATATATTTCGAGGACAATGATCGTAGTCGAGGTCTCAATTGTGTTTGAGCAGTTGATGCTTTTACATGGAGGGAGCTAAAAGAATTTGAGAAATTAGTCATGGTGTAATACTGGAAGTAAAGGTGCTAGTGAAACACCATGGACAGAGACCCATGAGGGGGAACCATTTAAATGATGCAGATAATTGAATTCTAACCGAGTGACGGTGAATTCAGTCAGGGCTGGTAAGGCCAGTAGTGTGTTCCCTGGGGCCAGTGGAGCTAAAGGAACAATGGGGGTCCAGCGTGGCCATGGATATAGGGGATTTTATCGAGAGATATTTTAATGTGGAGAGTTAGACCACAAGTATTGATTTTATCCAAAGCGAGTAAAGGGACATGAGTATGGTGCCTAACAGGGCAATGATTAAGATAGTTTTGGGGTTCGATTCAGACAAGCGTGTTATTTTCGAGAAATGTTTAAGAAGCCAGGGAGATTAGCAAGGTAGAAATATGAGTTGTATCCTCGGGCGAATGAGGTATATTTTGTGTGACCGAGCGAGTCATGATATTTTGATTAATGCTAGATTCACATGTGAGACGAGTTTAGTGGATATATTGATACATTATTTTGTGTACATATTATACCGTTGTGTAGCGGGGTTATCATTGATTTCATCCGCAGGGGAGAGGGTATGGACTTAGTGGGTAATATATTAGAACTAACCGTTTTAGTGATGTGTTATACGAGTATGATATTCTCCTGGATATAGAATGGTCAGTAATGGTTAGAGCGGTAGTGGGCCATTAGTGCAAGGCTATCGTGTTCGCTATTCCAGGGCAGGATGTGCCATTTGGTGATTCCTCACCTGAAAGAGGGTTGAGCTCGCACTTATGATACATTTTATTGGGGACTTTGGAGAGCATAAATGTTTCGTTACAGTTAATCCCGGTGTGTAGGGAATATATTGATATGATTCAAGGTATATTAGGTTATAGCCAAGCGGAGAGACTGAGCTCGTTCTTTTGCTTAGCGCTCAGTACTTAGTGATAGAAAGAGCGCATTGTTATATCACTCCTTTAGAGACGCGGGAGTTGAGAGATGTGTTGGATGCTAGGGCAAGGGGTAACACTGTTGTTATTACTCATTTTAAGTGTGGAGAGAACACGTCGAACTGAGAAATATTATGCAAATAAGGCATCTGAAGCCTGTAGTTCCTTGAAAAAAAAGCATTGAAAATTTTCCTCTCACCACAGGTGGAAGGGTGAGACGATGTTGAGGAAAATTATATTAGGGTGATTGATAATACCCATGTTTTTATGGGCACGGATGATATGCATGGATGATAGGGTGTATGGGTGCCCTAGTTAGTTAATTCCAAAGATGTTCGAGATAGAAGGACGTGAAAATGAATGTGTAGAATATATGCCTGAGGAATAGCTATAAACAAGGTTAAAATGGTAGTATGGATTGATTGTCATATGATAAAGATGATAATTCAAGCATATATGTGCAACGAGAGCAACACACCCGAGATGGGTTAAAAGTTTATGGAAAGCCATTTAAAAGATACCTCTTGATAAAGAGGATACCAAATTATTATTAGAAAGTAGAGTGGAGCCTTACTCGAACGAGTGTTGAAGAGTGGAATGCGCATGACTATAATGTTAGTATACTCCAAGGAAAGAAGGGGTGTATGTAGTGCCACTTAATATGAGATATTATAAGTGGAAGGTGGTGTTGGGTGAGACAAAGTGAGATTGTCTCTGGGTGCACCACTCGTAAATGAGAAAAAGATTGATGCAAAATGATCAAGTTAGAAATTGTGTATTAAGCCTACGATTCCAGTAACAGAATGGGCAGTCAGACTGATAAATTTCATTGATGGGTTTCCAACATCAGCACAAGTTCATGATTTCCTTTGAATGTGTGGAATGGTTTGACCGGGTGGAAATATTGTTATTTTCCTCGGGGTGAGTTACACTGTTAGGTGCTATCCACTACTGTTGTGTATCAGGATGATATCTTGAACCCCACTTCCGAGAGGGATTTTAAGGAGGCATTGGGGGATGAAGTTTTGATGTGATAAAGTCATGTCACTTTTGGCCCGATGAGTAAATGGGAGGTGAATGATGATTAGTGAAGCTATAAGAATGCGACTCTGGAGTCACTGCGAATAGTCTACTTCCGTAATGGACCTAGCTCAAAATTGGCGTAAAGCATTGTACCGTAATTGGTGAGGAAATTATCGATTGGTAGAGTTGTGTGTAATAATTCATCCATGTTTATTATGGATGAGGTGCCTTTTGAGGTTTGGTATGGAAAGCCTTGTCGTTCTACCTCTACTTAATTCAAAGTAAGAGGATAACTAAATTTTTGGACTGGACGTGATTTGAAGTCCGTTGTTAAGAGTGGAGTGAACCATAAAGTATTTTAAATGGCTTTTAAATTTCATCTGAGTGATGTCGCCACGACTCGATGTTTTGAGAACTGACATGATTTGTCAGATGTTTGTGTGATTTCTCTCAGAATGGGACTTTTGTTTCATGGTGGATACGGGAAGCTGGCACTCAGTGATGTGCGGCCTTCCATTAGTATTTGAGGCGATAGAGCCAATTTTGAGATCACATGACTAGTGGAGTGTATCCATACGTAGTGAATCCAATAAAATTGGGCTACAGTGATTAAGCCTTTGATAGGTGGGTACCACAAGTGGGGGTATAGTGGAGTGACCCTTATGTTAGTATGATTCGAATTTGGGTACTAGAGGATGTCGTGATGTTAAAGATCCTAAGTTTTAGTACCAGTCTTCTCCTAATTTCGAGGACGAAATTCCTTTGTGTGTGTGTGGGGGGGGGGGGGGGGGGGGGGGAGTATGTAATACCCCTAATTTCTGTGTATATTTATTTAATTTATTTGAGAAATTAATTGAGAAAAATACATTTTAATTAAATTACGCGAGTGAAGTAATTTAAAATGATTAAATGGTAAATATATTTAATTGGATATTAATCGGGAGTTAAATACGGATTAATATTACATGATAATATTTACTAAGTGCAAATTGTAAATAATTAATAATTATGGTGATACGGCATAGTGAGTGATATGCGCGTATTTTTACTTTACCTCTTCGGGAGTCGTGCATGTAGACTACTTTGTGGTGAGAAATGAGAAATATATTTTAAGTGACTCATATGCTAATTTAGAGGTCACTAATGGTTCCAGATAGGTCAAAATAGTCGAAATAGTGTACCCGGGACTATAGTTTGAGTCCCGGGTCAATTTTGGATCAAATCAGCACTTATCGTGGGTGTTTCGATCATTTTTATAAAGTGCGTTAAATGACCTATGAAATTTAGAGCCTTAGATCTGATATTTGGAGATTGGGAACTAGGTTTCATAACACAAAATCTACTAGAGAGACCATTAGAGAGAAGGGAGAGCTAATTCTCAAAACTTAAGGAGAAATTCTAAAGGTGGTGAAGAGTTCTTGCAAATCAAGCCAAATTGGAAGGGAAGACTGGAGAAGAAACAATCAACCCTCAATCAAGAACCACAAAATAATATTTACCAATTCAAGTCAAGTGTTTAATGCAAATCAAATTCAAGTTATAATACCCATGTGTAGGGAGTTTTAAGAATTGGTTGATTATATTGAAAAAACTTGAATTAAATGAATGAATCGATCACATGTTTGGGTAGGATTGCATGTAGAATGAATCCCTGTGTAAAGATAAAATCAAATTTGAATATATTTGATGATTAACATGGAATATTTATGAGTTCTTAGTTGAAGATCATGAATCTTGAATGACTTAGGGTTTAATTGATGAACACAAGATGTCAATCTTTCCGAATTTTTGAAGTAACTTTAAACAAATGAAATTTGAATTGTACTATGAATTAGAGTGTTAACCATATATGCATCGAAATTTGTGTTTCTTATCTATCCAATGAACTTAGAATCAAGTCAATCAGAGTTTTGTAGAGGGAGTAATCGACATGTTACTACAGGGTGTTTGATTTGCCATAATAGTAATCTGTTAAAATTTTGACGTGATTTAAATGTGTACCATTTGAATTGTACATCGAATTAGAGTGTGAATCATAGATTTATGGAAATTTCTGTCTCTTAGATTTCCAATGAACTTGGAATCAGGTCAATCGGAGTTCTGTAGAGGGAGAAATCAAAATTTTACCAGAGGGTGTTTAATCTTCCAGAAAATTTATGATTCGTTTCGACTGCCAAAAAATTTGAGATTTTTATTTTCAAGCCTCAAATGCCTAAAATTTTATTGGGGAAGTGTTTGGGACCTTGATGAAGTATATTTATAGAATAATGATATGGCATTAGGTCTATGGTTGAGTGTTGGACTTTAATTTTGTGAGAGAATTAAAGTGGATATTCATAGGCTTGATTGTGACGTATTCTAATTCGAGATGATAAGAATGTCATTACGAAAAAGCGTGAGCGAGCTTAAATTTGTTGGGTCAGTATGTTAACAAGGGTAACTACTGAATTGATATAACAAGGGGTAACTAGGACCCTTAGAGTTGTGTGGATACTCGAATTAATACAATCGTGAGATAAATCGTAAAATAAAATTTATGGTGAGTATTTGAGAGAAATATACTACGTACAAGTATGAATGATTATTAGGTTGTGTGTATACCTACTGAATTATATAGATACTTAGGTGGAGATAATACCTAAAGTATATTTGCCTATATTAGGTTCGATGTAGGATTCCAAACTAATATATGGAAATAATGATTTGGGGTCGTGATGAAAGAGTTCCTAACCATTCTATATATATATAAAATTTCATTAATGGGGTCGAGGTGATTTTTCCGAACCACTACTTGAAATGAGCTTGGGGTCGAGGTGACATTCCGAACCAAACTCTTACTTGGTGTCTATGGACCATTCCGAACCAAGAGTCCTTGATGTGTTAAGATGACATATTAGTAATGAATGAATTTATAATTATATATTGTGTGTGAAATGTATATTGTATTAATAATCTACTTATGCGAGTTAGTAGATAATGAGATGCCGTGATTACATCTAAAAGCAAATTAAGTAGAGAGAAACTTAATAACGAGATTAAATATATATTGAGAATATGCATGTACATTACATTTACCTTTGGGTCGATGGGTTTTGGGACCAATGTAAATGTTAGGATGATTGGGGTCGATGGATTTTCGGACCAATAATCCTTATAATATATATTGTGTGTGAAATATGTATTCCGAACTAAGAGATAAAAATCACCATTGATGCTCGAAGTATGATTCCAAGACAATAACCCCTAAAATGTGATGTGGGGAGGTGATTATAAAGTATGTGCTTATAGTATATATTGTGTGAAAAATATGTAACTCATGATACTCTACTTGTGTGCGGTAGTAGACTTGTAGATGATATATATATATAGAGACATACATCTAAATGGAAAATTAAGTAGAGAGAAGACTTACTTACATGATTAAAGATATATTGGGAATATCTATGGTTAATTAAGTATTAAAACTTAATTATGAAGTTAAATGATGATAGATGTGAAATGTTATCTTAATTAAGTAGTGAGACTTAAGTATAATGACTAAACATAACATATGTGAATATTATATGAGAAATGAATAACATGTGATAGATATTACTAATGAAGCGTGTTGTATGGATGGTATGGGAAAGTAGACTATTAATAAAATCGGTTATATACTTTACTTGAGATAGCTTGGGTATGATAGCTAGGTGGGCTAAGTATAGAACGTTAGGAGTGCACATTAGATGAGAGGTGAGGATCAAGGGAGTGTGCGTGAACCTGACATGTGTAATTAATAACCGATTTTAATTGCGATAAATTACTTGTTAAATATTTTCAAAATGTTTTGAGTACTAACTCTTTCTATCAAAATATTTTCAAAACCCTTTTATGTGTCCAATCCCAGGGATGCCAGACTTGAGGATTCAGTCTAGGGACTCGTAGCTGCAGCTTTGTGGAGGCTAACAGGACTTTGTAAAGATGACTCATTTATTCAGATCTAGTGTAGGATCTTCTTTTTAGTACTCTCTATTGGGACATGTTGTCCATTGCCATTATTTTCATTTATTGGATTATATTGATTTATTTAGCAGTTGCTAATTTTTAGCCGAATGTTGATTCAGAAAGACTTTATTCATTATATTTTGTGAGATGGTTTGAATTCTAATATATTGTGAATGTTTAGTTATTATTTTCCGTATGAGTTATCTTATCGAGTTAATGGAAGATAAAATTTGACACCGGTCTAATTTCACTTAGGTCATTAGTAATTAAAAAAAATTCGACAATGACGCCAGAATGAACCAACAGAGGAACCTGTCTTAATTTTATTTAGGACTGATCACTTGGGATTTAATTAGGTGGGGTGTCACAGTTGAACATTTGCAGGTGGCACTGGTACAGCATTCCAATTGAGAAGAGGTGCATCAGCATCTTTGATGAGGCAGGATGGATTCAACGATGTAGCCCCTGAGTGGATCATGAAGAGTGTCAGACCCATTGCCTATAAATTGAAAGAATCCTCAGAGTCACTTCCCTCGGAATCCATGGTATCATCTATGGTATCCTCAGTGAGTGGTTGTACATGGTGTTGGGAACTCTTGGCCCGTGTATAGCTATCTTGAAAGAAGATCTCCATTCCTAGTTTCATCCTTTTTGTCTACATAGTCATAACAAGGTTTAGGGAAGCCGCAGAAGGGGAAATCTTCACCCTCTCTGATGAATCTTCCATTTAGGGAATCTCTCGGGACAGTTCTAGCACATTCTAACCTCCTCTTCAGTTGAGGCTGATGGATAAATTTGAGTTCTTCTTCTAACGGTTGATAGCCTAAACCACAGGGATGAAAGTCCTCCTTTAACCCAATGGGTTCAATTATCCCTTGCTGTCTTCGCCCTAGCCCTAGTTCGGGAATGAAGTGTATGTTCTTGAACATCTATAATACATTGACGTTTCCATGGGGGTCATATTCCGGACAAACCTTATTTTTGAAATCATCCCCTGCTGGGATTAAAGTGGTTCAACCCAAAAACCTGACAGAAGCATATAATTTATTTTGTGTTATATTTTAAGTACTGGATTACTGGTGCTTGCATTCTCGGTGTTGTCGTCGTTCCCCAAGATGGTGATGACCTGCCCATTGGTGAAGCACTTCAATTTTTTATGAAGGGAAGAGGACACCCCTTTGATGCTATGGATCCACAGTCGTCCGAGTGTTATCGTAGGCACGTACGATAGCAGAGGTTGGAGCGAGGTTACTAACTTTTAATCCCAGATAATTTAGGGTTCTTAACAGGCAAACATTTAGAGCTGATCCGTTGTCGATAAGAGAGAGGGGGACGATTTTGCCCATATATCCAATAGAGATATTAAGAGTATGATTGTGGTTGGGACCAGTCTTGGGGATTTCTTCTTCAGAAAAGGAGAGCATTCGAGTAGAGGTCAAGGATCCGATTATGTTCACCGCTTCTTCTGGCGTGGTTGAGAGGGGAACTCTGGGTCATGTGAGTAGCTTGATTAGGACATTTCGGTGCAGTTGGGAAGACATAAAAATCCCCCATAGAGTAATATTGGCTTGGGTTTTCTTTAACTGATTAAGGATCTTCCTTTCCTCAAGGGTCATTTTTGGCATAGGAAGATTCTCAATGCCCTTTCCTTTATCGCTCACTGATGGTTATAGGCTTGGAATTTGGTAATATCTTCTTGACCTGGTCAAGTGGTTCACAAAAGAAGAGAAAAATAGAAGTCCTATTTATTCATCTATATCGGGTTGTTCAGCCACCTTGTTGATTTATCTTTGCAACTCCTCGAATGATATCATCCCGCATATGTTGGCTATCAAACTAGTCTTTTCTGAATCTTGCTATTTATATGAATCTTCGAAATTTCCCCCCACCCCCATATAGTGGAAACAATATTGACTTTCCATGCAAAGTCAATTCACTCCCCAACTTCCACTGCCTCTTCGTATAATTCCTCCCATTTAACAGGGAAATGCAGAACTGAAGGGACCAGGCGCCCTTGTAATTTCAAAGCATCGAGTAGCTCAGATACACTACAAATATCACCAGTTTGTCGAAACAAATTTGTCATGATCTGGACCATGTCATCTAAATGGACTTCGTCAGTTGGCACCACCTAGTTGTCTGACTCTCGGGCCCATTTTTGAGCTTTTAAGTATAACCCACCGAATCTCTGATAATCGATGGTCATCTGGGAGGGCAATTTTATCCCGAACTCTAAGAGTTGGTTCAGCACTCCTGACAGTTCCATATCTTTACCTCCATAACGGGTGCGGACAATGATGCATGCTCTGGTGATGAGGGATAAGGCTTGATCGACAAAGCTAGTAGGGTGTAGGAGGAAATATGGTCATGTTTGGAGAGGTTTAGGAGAGTATATGGGTATGACTGGGGATGTACTCGGCATGATTTGCGTGGATGGGTCAAATTCTGAGTCTTCTTCTAGGAAGATGGAATTTTCATAATTCGGGAGTGGATTATGGGTAGCGTTTGGTTTGGGATTATCTGGTGGGGAGATGACACCCCGGTCAATCAGGCCTTGGATCACATTTTGGAGATGGAAACATTGGTCGGTGGTATGGCCAGTAGTTTGATGAAAGTCACAATGGGCATCAGGTTTAAAGATTTTCGGAACTGGGTTTGGTAATGGACGAGGGTCCAATGGTTTGCTCAGATTTCAGCTCAAGAGGGCCTGGTAAAATTTGGAGAGAGGAGCGTGAAGCTCGGTGTATTCTTTTCGGACTGGGTTTGGGCGACTTTTTGGTCCCCATGAAGCAGCAGGCTGAGAGATGTTATTAATGGTAGAAACCGTGGTACTAGTAGGTTTTCAAATTTTCTAGGAGCAAACTGTCCAGAGGTTTTCTTCGGTTCAACTTCTTTCTTGGAAAGACGTTCTTTGATCTCCACTCCTTCTTCCTGGAGGTCTCTAAAGAGAGGGTAATACTATCCTTCCATTGTTGCTCGGACTTGGGATAGGAAGTTCTTCTTTATGATACTGACCTATTCTTCTTCAGAAGGCCGATTAGTTATGGTAGCTAATTTCTCTCTCCACCTTGCTACGAAGTAACTAACTGATTCCCCAGGGTTCTACTTAAGTAGCCATACGTCACGACAGGTAAACTCTAGCTCTTCATTGTACTTGTACCGTGACATGAACTCGTGGGCAACATCTTCCCAACTACAGATTCTGGATTTCTCAAGGGATAAGAACCAGCATGAGCGTTATCATTCAAAGTCTTCAGGAACATTTAGGCCATTATTTCTTCAGAAGCCCTTAGGAGAGTCATGGCTCGTTGATAACTATGGTGATGAATGATCGAGAGTCCACTGCCTCCGAACTTCTCTATATTAGGCATCTTGAAATTTTTCGATAACCTGGATTTAGGATAGGGAGACATGTGGGTGTAGTCCATGTATTTCCCAGAGAGTCTAACTTGAACGAACTTCTTAGTCAACATCTTGTGGTCTTCCTTTACCTTATTCAATTCTTGCTCTTTCGGGTCAATAGTCACGGGTAAGTTAGCCCCTGGTTGAACAAGGTTTAGTATAGGCTACTGGGTTGGCGACCCGTTAGCAAGAGGAGCAAAATCAGTATGCTGGTATTCCTCGGGAACCCAAATAGGCTCAGGTGCAGCGGACCCATAGCGCGGGGGAAGAGGACCTCGGGCTCTTCGAGGACAGGGACCCGATATCTTTGCTTCTCATGAACCTCGATTTGAAGGTTGAAAATTTTGGTGGTGAGCTGAGCTAGAACCGTCAATAAATCTGATCGTACATTCAGTACTTGGCCTGTCTTCTCCATGGAAGGCGGGCGAATCTCAGACTCGAAAGAAGTAAGGGGACTAACAGAACTTCGAGGCGGTTCGACTGAAGACCGAAGATAATAGGGATCCAGGCCAAGGGTGTGTGATCAACCTGATAAGGAGGAAAATTGAGATTTATTGTCGAAAAAGAAAAGAATAGGAATTTGTTATTTTTAGAAAAGGAGGAAAAGGTTTTTGACATTCTTGGAAAATATGAGGACAAAAATGTTTTTTTTTTGGTTTTTTGGAGGAAAAGAAAATGTTTTTGGTATTTTTGATAAAAGAGGAAAAATGTTTTTGGACACTTTTGGAAAGAGAGAGGAAAAGACGAGAGACGGGTCTCAGCATGATTACTATGTTTATTAGATTCTCATTTGTATTAAGTTTGACTGGATTCAAAAAAGGAATGTCGGACGAGACCCGAGCCTAGAAAAATTGGGTTTGCAACATATGTAAAAACTAGGATTGGACTTGTTACCAGGCTCACGGGCAGGGTCCCATTTTAAAATTGCCAAAAAATTTGGGCGGCATGCCGACCTGGAATTTCGACAGAGTTTCGGGTTGAAACTGGCAATCTAATATGTGTGTCCTAGGCTTGACACCTATATGCGGGTATGTAGTTGTTGGGTTAATTGGAAGGTATTCCCCCCTTTAGCATGACTTCCACGATATACATCTTGTTTTGGAGGGCAATCGGTACGTGTGGACAAGCCATTTGATATACCAGATTATACGTGAATTGCCTCACTATATACCTCGTGGGGACGGTACGTGTGAGAGTTAATTCAATATACTCGATTTAAGTGAATGAGTTCCTTGTGATATACCTCCCGTCATTACTTCGATCAAGCAGTACGATGCGAGGGAACCATTTGATATACGTCGAAGGTACTTGACCAATGGAAGGTGAAAGTCATATCTCTTAGGCTAACTGCAACCTGTCGGACCAACGCCCATCACGAAGTGACTCCTCAGTTACGGGACAAAATTTGGTCAATAGAAATGCTCTTTGGTGATGTTGTGTGTATCATGCATGATTCTTTGATTAGTATCTTATGGAGAGAGTATATTTTTTATCATACCCAGCCAAGAATAAGGTACAAGTATAAACAGTAGAGCTAATACTAAGTAGGGATAATAAGTGAGAGTGGGTGGTGTGTAATTATCTACAAGTGAGTGTGTGATGAGGATAAGTAGAGGTGTGGGACAGTGACACCTAAGCATGGATTTCTACGTGGTGTGTGCAACATATGGATATATGTGATCCTAGGTCCACGTGGTGTGAAGTGTATATGGAAAATTGCTACAAGTGTGTGAATAGTGGCATAAGCATGAGGTACATATGTATAGGGAATAATAAGGGGAACATGAAAGTAGGGGGATATATAAGAAAATAAAACACCCATGCAAATAGAGTCTAGCCCTCTTAAAAAAATATCCCAAGCGGAGTCGCCCCTATGGCCATACCGGGTGCGTCGGGGGAGGATCCCTCGAAAAGACTGTGCGGCAGTCTCGCATGCCTCTTTGAAAGGTGCTTCGGACGTCGTCAGTGTGGGGTTAAATGTGAAGAGATGGATTCGCCAGCCTATTTTTCACAAATCCTGTAAAAGAACATGTTTCCACTTCGAGAGAGTGGCATCAAGGACAAACTGATGCATACAAAACCAATAGTTTGAAGGTTCGGGGGCTAAGTTATGGAATAGGAAGGTGTTAGGCACCCATACCACCCTTTCGGTCTCCCATGGGCTAGTGTTTTTATTCTTTTTATATCCCCGTGAAGTGTGTGTGCGTGTTTATAAAATGGAGATTGGAATCATTCAACTCATACCATGGACAAGGTAGAGTGAGGTCATCCATATGAATGTTCCCAAAATGACATATATAGAAAGTATGATTTTTGAATTTATCACGATATTGATCGTTATTAGGAAACATAATAGATGTTGGATGAAACGGAAACAAGTATGATATATGTATAAATATGAAAATGGGAGATTTTAGAAAATTAGGGAATTTAGAAAATTGAGAAAATTGGAAAATTAGAAAATTGGAAGGTTGGACTCGAGTCTCGGATTTAATCCGAGATGCCTACGTATCCTATAAAGGCATCAAAGTCCGCATAGTTCAAATGTAGAATATGGATGGGGTTTAACCCATAGATTCGAACGGAATTTTATTATATGTGTACGTGTAGAAAATGTAGTTTTTGGTTTTGAAAAAAGTGTGATGGATAATTCCGTTCGAAATTTATGGGTATAACCTCTTTTATTTATTTTTGGGATTTTTGTAGAAAATAAAGTATGTGCAATATACTAATAAAAGTGTAGATATTAATGTGTATGAACTAAAGTAAGAACTAGATTATGAATCTAATGTATATTATGCAAAAATAAGAAATTTAAAGAGGGAGGGAAGGAATTGGACCTTATTTGAAGCTTGATATTTGATCATGGATGAACTCCCTTGAGTGATGATGAATGTTGATGAAGGAGAAGAATATTTATCCAAATTGGGTATGAAAAGGATGGGAATGTCAGCTTGACTGGAATTTTACATGAGGAACTATGTTGATTTCGAGGGAATGTTGTTGAGATCACGAATGCAGATGGATCTCTTTTTGTTCCTTGGTAGTGAGGTCATGGCCTATACTTATAAGGCCAAGGGGGTGCCAATCGACCTACCCCAGGGAGTGACTATCGGCAGGTGATCCTTGACATTGTGCCGATACACAAGGATCTTGACCTGCCAATTGGTAGTCTCGTGAAGATTTTTCTGGAAAAATGGTCATAAAACGCAAACTATTGATCCGAATCACACACGGGGTATACCGTTAGAAATGTACTTCAAAGACCTTCAGGAGTCCTTTGGACTGCTCCTGGGTTCGAGAGTTGACTTTGGGTCAAATATGGCTCGAAAGCGCACGTCGATCTTTTGGACGGGAGATCGTCGGACGAAAATGGATCGTTCATATTCATGGTAAGTCAGAATCACGTACTAGATAGACCGTTTGAAAGGTTAGGAGATGTAATTCGACATTCCAATGAGTTTCGCTCAGTTCAGAAGGTTGACCTTGGTCAACCGGGGCCTGGAAGCACCTAACGACCTCTTGGAGTAAAACTAATTGTTTGTATGTACCGTAGGTCAGAATCGCGCATGGGGTGTACCATTGGAAAAGGGTATTCAGTTCCCTTCATAGATTCATTCAGTCTCATTCAAGCTGAAGAGTTGACTTCGGTCAAATGGAGCCCGGGAGTGCCTGGTGACCTTCGGATCGATTTTTGAGGGAAAATTGATCGTTTGTCCGAACGGTTATTATTTTTTATGCACGGGGTAGACCGTTAGAAATTGTTTTTAGTTTATTTTGAATATTTAAAGATCTTTCTCTCTGACAATGAAGTTGATTGGGGTCAATTCGGGGTTCGGGAGTGCTAGGTGACCTTCGAATCAATTGTAGTAAAATGGTTCGTGCATCCAAATCGTAATGCTAATGCATGCATGGGGCGAATCATTGGAAAGGGTATTCAGATCCTTTAAAATATTTAAAGATATTTTTCTCTAGCGATGGAGTTGATCAGAGTCAAACGGGGCACAGGGGGGCCCGATGGCCTCTAGATCGGTACTCGAAGTGCGACCTAAGGTTTGCAGTGAGATGGGGAGGAGCTAGGGACCTAAGGGGAGACTTAGGGGGTCCTAGAATGTGATGTCTACAGGTTTCTTGTCAGTTTGCATAATGCACTAGCTAATCAATAGCGAAACATAACGTTTATATCTAATTAAAATAATGGATTAATTGAAGCTATTTCGAGGGTCTTTCCGATGTCTGCCCATTCTTATTGTATAAATCATTTAAAAAGGAATATAAAGAAGAGAATTCGTTGGAATTCTGGTGGCTTTTGAAAGAAAATTGTGAAATATGTTTTGTCTTGTGCATATACTGTTTCAATGGATGAATTTCACAAGAATATTGAAGCATTGAAGAAGGAACGAGGAGTTGGTGTTGTTTATTCCATTAATAATTTGCCTCCCGAGAATTGGTCATGTGCATATTTTCTCGGTATAAGGTATGGTGACATGGCATCTAGTATTGCGGAGTATTTCAATTAATGGATTTTGGAGGAAAGACCTGTACCAATAATGAATATGCTCGACAAATTGAGGGTGAAGATTATAAATTTTAACGCAAACAAACTTGTTGAGTCTGACACTTGGACAAATGAGCTATGTATTTTTTTCAAAAGTTACTTAATGAGAATTGGAATAAAAATCGACATTGGACTATTCGTTTCTTGAGTCAACATGTATTTGAAGTTCATTCAAAAGTACAAGCGACGGTTGACTTAAAAGAAATAACTTGTTCTTGTAAGAGTTGGCAGATAAGATGTTTTCCACATTCTCATGTTGCTGTTGTTGTACGGAGGAAAAGGACCAGTATTTATGAGTATATTGAGGATTACTATAAGGTATCTTTCAATAAAAAAAATCATGCTCGATACCTGTAGTTCCTCTTCTTGATTTGATATCCTTAAATATTCCTATACTTGAAAATCCATCTGTCCTTTCTCAAATGACAAAGAGAAATAAGAGAATAAAGTATGGTGGTGAGATCACAGTTTGGGAAATTACTTGCTCTAGGTGTAATAGAATTGGTCATTATAGGTCTACATCTAAAGAACTCATTTGATTACATTTTAAATTATTGAATTCATTCATTGAAACCATTTGATTAAATAAATTATTTAAGAACCCATTTGATTGAATAAATGAATGTAATTTTATTGTTTAGTGTTTAGCCCCATTTTTTATTTGTTTTTTGTATGGCAGTTCAGCAAAGTACACGTATTTTTCTATAAAGTACACGTGATCATTTTTCCTAAAGTTCATGTGTACTTTATTAAATTTGCGTGTATTTTACATTTCTGCACCTGTAAAATTGTTGAGTTTGATTTAAGAACCCATTTAATTTAATAAATAAATGTAATATTATAATTTAGTTTTATTTTTTAGGATCAAATACCAAAAAGTCCTTCTAACATTTTTTAATACACATTTAGTCAAAGTCTTTTACTTTGTTCCAAAAAGTCTCCCGAACACCCATTTAACTAATATTTTCTTATTTTTAAAAGTCCGCCTTAACGGCATTCACCCCCTCCCTCCTCCCCCACCCCCATCCTAATCGGAGTTCTTTTTTTTAATGTTTTTATTTGGTGAGGGACTTTTTAAAATAAGTAAAATGGTTGGATTATATGTGTATTAAAAAATATTTGAGGGACTTTTTGATAAAAAGCCCCATTATTTATTCATTTTTTGTATGACAGTTTAGCAAAGTACATGCATTTTTTAGAGAGTACACGTGATTATTTTTCCTAAAGTTCATGTGTACTTTATTAAATTTGCGTGTATTTTATATTTTTGCACTGTACGTATGATTGTTGAGTTCATTCCTTGTAACTATTTGATTGAATAAATTATTTAATAACCCATTTATTTGAATAAATGAATGTAATTTTATTGTTGAGTGTTTAGTTATATTTTTCTTATTTATTTTTTATATGTTAGTTCAGCAAAGTACACGTATTTTTTATAAAGTACACGTGATCATTCATTATAACCATTTGATTGAATAAAATTATTTAAGAGCCCATTTGCTTGAATAAATGAATGTAATTTTATTGTTTAGTGTTTATTCTATTTCGTTAAGATCAAATACCAAAAAGGTCTTTAAATATTTTTTAATGCACATTTAGTCCAAGCCTTTTACTTTGTTCCCAAATGTCCTTCAAAAACCCATTTAACTAATATTTTCTTATTTTTAAAGTTCTCCTCTTGCGGTATTCCCCCTACCTCCCCTCTCCCCCCCCCCCCCCCCCCCCCCCAACTAGAGTTCCTTTTTTTGAATATTTTTATCTGGTGAGGGACATTTTTTGGAATAAAGTAAAAGGGTTGGATTAAATGTGTATTAAACAATATTTGAGGGACTTTTTAGTATAAGACCCATTTTTTATATGTTTTTTATATGGTAGTGTAGCAAAGTACACGTGTTTTTTATAAAGTACACGTGATCATTTTTCCTAAAGTTCACATGTATTATATTAAACTTGCGTATATTTTACATTTTTGCACTCTATGTATGATTGTCTAATTCATTCCTTGTAACCATTTGATTGAATAAAATTATTTAATGACCAAATAGATTGAATAAATGAGTGTAATTTTATTGTTTAGTGTTTAATTCTATTTTTTATTTATTTTTTGTATGCCAGTTCAGCAAAGTACACGTATTTTTTATAAAGTACACATGATCATTTTTCCTAAAGTTTACGTGTAATTTATTAAATTTGCACATATTTTATATTTTTGCACTTTATGTATGAATTATGGTTCGAGCCAGCGGTATATTATATGGCTACTAGTATATGATATAAGTCACAAGACATACATGAAAGTAAATAATTTTTTATTAAAACAAAAAAAAGTATAATTTTTATCAATAATAAAAGGTTAAAAAAATAAGGAAGACAGCTAGTTGGAAAAGTTGTTAAAGGCATCTGTGATGTCAGAAAAATAGTCGATTAAATTTGAGTAGACTCAAATTTGTCCTTCCATCGCAACTATAAGGCCTTCCTGGTAAGTCTTATTCTCCCTCAGCTCCACAATTTTCTTTGTAACCTCATGCGTATAGAAAGACATGATGCCTTTATGTGTTTGAGGAGGATCCTCATCCATATCAAATAAATAAATGGGACTGGGAGGAAGTCCGGAGCAGTCTTCTCTGACATATGCTTGAAACTGATCATATGAAGTTTTATATAAAGAAAGAGTTTCCTCAATTTCCCTTAATTTTTTCCTTTTTGCATCTTTCTTCCCATTCTAAACTAGCTCACAATTGTTCTACTGGGATACTGATTATCTAATATTTACTTGAGATATAATGGTACAGAAAAAAACCAATATTACTATTTTATAGGCCAAATAAAAGCTATTTATTTCTTTGACCAAAATTAGTTAGGATACATGAGTAGTTAAGCTTAATAAATAGTTATTGGTTATTGTGTTTTACTGGATATAAATGAGGAAAGAATTTTTGGTTATTGTATAAACAAAGTAAAGAACATGTGTACACTTTTTATTTATTGCATTTCCATTCTTGTAAACCTGTAAAAAAAATATTTTAAATATAAATAGTAATTTATAATTATAAAATCAAAATTTATTTAATTAATCAATGTGTGTACTTTATTTATATTGCGTGTACTTTGCTCATAAAGTGTGTACTTTTTATTAAAATGCGTGTACTTTGTTTAATAATATTTACTTTGAAGAAATTATTCATTCATGCATGTATTTTGATCATAAATCGTGTACTTTTGATTAAAATGCTTGTAATTTATTTTATAACATTTACTTTGAAGAAATTGTTCATGTAGTTATCATTATGTATATCTTATATGTATTGTAGTCCGCGCAAGTGATAATATAAGCTTACATAGGATATTTTGTGTTAGTTATCGTTTCGTGTATAGCTTTCATATCATCGATATAGTTTTGAACGTTTTCCTAATAAGCTTTTTTTGTTTTGATTTTTTTTATGTTTTTCTTTCAAAATCTCTTTTACCCTTTTTTTGTTTTTCTATAAAAAAAATCTTCCATGCATGTCTTATAATTTAATAGTAATTTTCAATTGCAAAATTTCCTGATAAGCTTTTTTTTATGTTTTTCTTTCAAAATCTCTTTTAGCCTTTTTTTTATTTTTCTTTAAAAAAATTAATTTTTTTCATGCATCTCTTATAATTTAATAGTAATTTTCAATTGCAAAATCAAAATTTATTTAATTAATCAATGCATGTACTTTGCTTATAAAGTGTGTACTTTTGATTAAAATGTGTGCATTTTATTTCATAACATTTTCTTTGAGAAAATTGTTCATCCATGCATGTACTTTGTTTATATTGCGTATACTTTGTTCATAAAGCGTGTACTTATGAGTAAAATATATGTAATTTACTTCATTACATTTATTTTGAAGAAATTATTCGTGTAGTTATCATTGTGTACACCTTATGTGCATTATGGTCTGCATCAGCGACAATATAAGCTTACATAGGATATTTTGTATTAGTTATCGTTTTGTGTATAGGTTTCATGATCCGCGCCATCGACACTATTTTTTAGTAATACATATAAGGAACAATAACCATTACAAAACAAAAAAAATTACAAATATGGTATGTATTTGAATCAAGTTACAAATGGTCCTTCTTGGTAAAGAAATATTTTGAAAACAGAATTTTGCTTAGTACATACGCTCTGTGTTGTAACATTTCACGGTCATGAAATGATTTTTTTAGTTTCGTCTCTTCTTATTTGTTCAATAAAGTAGATGCAGAAGACCTCGTACTCAATCATGAAATTAAAATAAAATAAATATACAAATTAGTATGATATGAATGAAATTTGTTGCAAATATATAAATTAGTAGTTTATAGAAATGAAGTTTTTTCTTACCCATTATATTGCTTAGGGCATTCATGATCTCTTATTAGGTCAAACTTGACATCATTTTCCAGTAAGAAATCTACTATTATTTTTTCTTGTTCTGTCAATGGATCGTCATCAATTATAAACTGATTTGGTGTACCTTCATCAATCTTTTTCTGAGTTACGAAACCCTTTTTTTCATTGTTTCTGCTTCAATCTTTAATACGTACAATGGGTTTTGGAAGATAGAATACTGAGGATAAATAGTGAGTGAAGAACGCTATATCTTTGGCTCACTTGAGTCTATACTATATAGGTACTCATTTAGTTTGCAAATAGTGACAAAATTGAGTCATATCCTAGTCTACCAAAGAGCCTCAGACTCTACATATGAATTCCTCTAAAAGTCGCTGAAGGTATAACACCAACACCTCATCTAGGATTGCATTTATTTGTTGCATTCTTCATAATATGGGTGTGTGTGGGTTAAATCCCATCAAAATGATTTTCTACAATTTTTAGGATATTTTAAATAATTATTAGGAATTTTTAAAATAATTTTTAGACATTTAAAATTGGATTTTATAATGTTTTGGGGATGTTTTATAACTTCGCTAAGTTCCTAAAACTTTTCTTAGGTAGAATCCAAAAGCAATAGATAATATTGTGGGGGAAAACTGAATTCTCTCAATCTTCAAAAACACGTGTATTTGAGACCATCGTAGCCTTATACGTAGTGATCTTATAACGGCTAAATATGTGTTTTCTCTACCTCACATATCTGAGACTTTAGTTTAACTGTTGGATCAATTATATCCATGGTCTGCATGTCTTCTAATTCGATCCAAGTTTTATCTATTTGAACCAATCATAGTGTTTTTAAAAGCGGTGCATACACAACCGTTAGATTTACTTCGAACCTTTATATACAATCCTGATTGTTGATTTGGTTAGATGTTCCAGAGCCTTCCATTCTCTAGTATAAATAGAACACATACGTGCAACGTTTACAATCTTTGGATCAATTCACCTCTGAGATAAAAAAGAGAGGAGGGAGAGAGAGAGAGAGAGAGAGAGAATAAAACCCTAAACCAACACCGATCAAATTATCACCTGAAAATCCTTCTGTGAGTTGAGTTAGTTCGAGTTTTGAAAAGATCCATCCTCTCTAGTTATTAATCTCTTGTCCAACTAAGTCACGTAGTCTTGATCTCATTTTCTTTCATAGAAAGTTGAGATTTAAGACTCAGTGATACATATCACGTAGATATTACTGCGTTTGATTTCCTCTTTCGAGAAATCTTTATTTTGTTGGTTGTTATTAAACTTTTATATTTCTTTCAAAACATAGACCAACAAAATCATTTCTGATTTCAGTTTCTGAGAATATCCAGACTTCGATATAGTTAAGATCTTGATTGGGGATTTACACTTTCATATATTTCACATTTTGTTAAATAACTGTATATTTTCAAATAAAGAAGGTGTTTGGGATCTTGGATATTTTATATAGAAAGATTCCCTCTTGATCTGTGGATAAAATTAAAGATCCAAAAGTCTAAGAGTTTCGATCAAACTGAGTTTGGAAATTTATTTTGCATATTAGAACTCTGTTTGTAATTTGATACTCATTTTGTCTGTAACAAGTGTGTGTGGGTTGCATGCATGTGTTAGACACATCACATCACAACACTTTCACACTACAACACTAAAATGTGTTATTAGGGAGATATTGGATTTTAAGAGTCAATGTAAAGCTAAAAGGAGTGGATTTACAAAGCTGAGAGAACATCTATAACATTAGAGCCTTGGGAGAAGTCAAAATAATCTAAAGGAGTTGGTATAATTTTTGAACTTAGATTAGGTATGATCGTGTATTTAGATTGTTAAATAGTTTGTAATTTGTTACTATATTTTAGTGGATTTTTGTTTTGAGGTGTAGAGACCTCCGTTTATGTTTCCCCAATTGGGTGGGGTTTTACCACGTTATAATCTTGTGCACATGCGTACTTTATCTTCCTCTCATCACCTTCTATTGGTGTGTTGATTTATTACTATGTTAGTTTTGGTTTTCAAAACTTGGATACATAATACCTTATATATCTCATTTATAATTCTCTTTATACATATCTTGTGTTAGCTGTTTGTTGTAAGAAAGGAGTTTCTTCAAAAAAAACTGTTCGGAGCCATTTAGATTGTTTAATCTTGAATTAAACAACTTAAGTGGTACTTTTTCAATTGGTATTAAAGCTTTGGTTTTACAAATTGTTTTAGATCTTTAGTTTTTGAATTTTTTTTCTCAAAACAAACAATGGAAGAGGGATTAGGTAACCTATCCAGGCCGCCTCTCTTTGATGGAACCAATTTCCCTTACTAGAAAGTGAGGATGGTTGTTTTCATCCAAGGGACCTTGGGAGATGATATTTGGGATAATATTGAAAGTGGCTATACTTTTCTACTAAACTAGCCACTAAAGGAAGTACTATGAGGATTAGGAAGTTGCTAAGTGAATTCACCAAAGAAGAAAAACATACTTCCCTTAAAAATAACAAAGGCAAAAATGTTATATTCATGTTTATCAAAGAACACGAATTCAAGAGGATATCTTTATGTACTACCTCTAAGGAAGCATGGGACACCCTAGTGACTGCACATAAACGAGACACACGTGTTAAAGTTGTTAAAACCCAAATGTTAATTTGAAAGTATAACACTTTAGTCATGATTGAGACTGAGTCATTTGTTGACTTCTACATTAGGTTAACAGACATAGTGACTACGCTACATACTAATGGGATAATCTATGATAGGAAACAAATTGTCTCTAAAATTCAAAGGTCACTCCCATAAAAATTTGATAATAAGCGCTATGCAATTGAAGAGATGGACGATCAAAACCTTACCCCGGAACTCCTCAGTAGTAAGCTAAGAACTGTGGAAATGGAATTAGAGCTTAAGAAGAAATTAATACAAACCCATAAGAAACAGTCTTCCTCCAATCTTGTCTTTACCTCTAAGTTGACAAAACCTGAATGTTATTTACCTGAAATTGACTTAGATTCTGATGAGTACTGTAATTTAGAGAGCTTGGATAACCAGATTGCCTTAATGTCTAAACATTTCAAGAAAATTATGAAATTCAGAAATAAAATTGCAAATAAATAAGGCAAACCTACCTATTCAAACAACTCTAATAGTAGGCCTCATGAGAAAATACTTGACAACAAACCTTGTATAGACCTTAAGAACACTGAATACTATAGATGTGGCAAGTTAGGACACTTATCCAGTGACTGTAGAGTTAATTTGAATAAGAACAAGAACACTAGGGCTAACTTGTGCAAGACTTGGGATGACTCAAGTGAATCAGAAGTTGATGAACCTGAGTCATCTAATACTTATGACCCTTGTATGTCCTTCTTTGCTAAAATCATATACACTAATGATAAGGAATCTGATCATGCTATGTTGAATGATGTTATCTCTACTGATTTATCTTCTTTGTTACTTGAGAATGATGATAATGCTTCAAATGCGGTGTGTGTGAGTCAAAGGGAACGATCTATTATTGATGCCAATGGGTGTGTGAGTACTAAAAATGAATCGCTAGGGGACACTGCACGATGTACATTTAGTGACTCTGATAATGAGGACCTTCCTGACATTCACACACTGTACATAAAAACTCTCAAGAAAAGCATTAGACTTGAAAAGATTGTCAAAGACCTCACATAGAAAATAGAAACCCTAAGTCATATAATCAAACAAAATGCTTAAGAGTACACTTATCAATGTCTAACTCATGATAATAAAACTAAAACTTTTGAATAAAAACTGAAAGAGTTGTCTGACTAAAAATGAAATTCTGGAAAAAAAATACAAAGGGACATTGTTAGAATTAGAACAAACAAAAGAAAAGACATCAACAGTCTTCAAAAAGTTTGCTAAATTTGAAGATACCTTTAAATGTTTTGAATACTGTGTTGCTGAAAGTAAGACCAATTCTGATGATAGAACTGGAATAGGATTTTTCCCCAATAATTCCAAGTAAACAAAAACTTTTGAACCTATCAAGTTTATGTCTGGAGACAAAAGACCATCAAACTTTGAAAAATGATTTTGACTCAAAACAATAAAAGTTAGACATTGGTGAATCAAGTAACTTTATGAATAATGTTGAACATAAGGCTAAATACGTCTGCCCTCCTATTAGACAAGCTGATTTGTCATTTCATCCTATGCTACCTAGGAATATGACTAGAGCTCAAAACTTAGACAAGCCTTTGTTAATAATTTTCCTAAGGTTAAGAGTTCTACGAGCCATCTTTACTGCTCCTATTGAGATGTTTATGGACATTACCTTGATGGTTGCTATTCCAAACATCTATATAAACCAATTTATCACTCTCTTGTTTACCAAAACTTCAACTATTCTAGGAGAAGTCGAAATAATTATATCCTACCTAAACAACCGAACAAGAATTCTAAATATCAAAATAAGAAGAGAAGAACAAATACTAAAATACCATCAACAAGAAGGAATCCTACATTCTTGTCTAAACCAAATGCTCAAATTATCTATAATCCTTATAAACCTATGCAAAAATCTATTAAAGAAAAGACAGAAGCTCGCAAGTTTTATCAAATACGAGTTAATAAGCGCAAATTGAAAACTAAAGGAATTTGGGTTAGAAAAGATTATATATTACCCCAAATGAAATGCAACATTGTGATCAGTGCTTTTAAAGATGAACATATAACATTTGGATGGTATTTAGACTCTAGATGTTCCAAACACATGAACGGGGGTGATACCAAACTTTTAAACAAAACTAACTTCTCCGGAGGAAAAGTCTTATTTGGAGATGGTGTATCAACCCAGATCATTGGTAAAGGAACACTCCATGAAGAAGGATTGCCTATTCTTGAGGATGTTATCTTGGTAAAAGGTATTAAAGCTAATTTACTAAGTATATCACAATTTTTTTACTCCAACCATACTGTCATCTTTTCAAAGAAAAATTGCAAAATTTTAAATTAAAAAGGTAATTGCATCATTACAGGACTCCGTACTCTAGATAATCATTATACAGTTAATCTAAGTACAGAGATTTGTAACATTACCAGAATGGATGGCAATGAGATATGGCATAATAGGTTGGGTCACATTAATTATGACAGCCTTAGTAAATTATGCTCCCAAAAGATAGTTAGAGGTCTTCCTAAGATCAAACCAATTTCAAACATCATATGTGGTCCCTGCCAAGAAGGAAAAAATATTAAGGCTCCCCACAAGAAAGTTAAAGAAGTTTTATCCACTAAACCTCTAGAACTCATCTATATGGACCTAATGGGTCCTTCTCGTACTGTTAGTATTTTTGTCAATAGTTATATCCTAGTTATGGTTGATGGATTCACTCGATTTACCTGGGTTGCCTTCTTAAAACACAAGTCATAAACTTTTTGAAAGTTTTTGAAAATCTTAGTTCCCATAGAAAATGAAAAGGACTCCCAAGTAGATAGAATTCGTAGTGATAGAGGAGGTGAATTCATAAATTCAGGTGTCATCAAATACTGTGACTATAATGGTTACAAACATGAATTTAGTTCCCCTAAGACACCTCAATAAAATGGAATTGTTGAGCGTAAAAATTGCACTCTTCAAGAAATGGCCCATGTGTTGATTCATGCGAAGAACCTACCTAAATATTTCTGAGTAGAATCCATTCGTACAGCCTATCACATAATCAATCGAGTTGACCTAAGGAAAAACACTAAACATATTAAAATTAGATATCATTTCATACGTGAGTTAGTTGAATCTAAGGAGTTAGAAATTAATTACCTGCCTATTGAATTGCAATTAGCTGACTTGTTTACTAAGCCATTAGATTATCTTCGATTTGAATCTTTACGCAAATCTATTGGTATGGTTATGGAAGAATAATGATTTATTGTTTCATACTTGTTTCCTTTGCCCTTTGTCCATTCGAAACAAACTGGCGGAGAAAGTTGAGTCTACTTGGACTTTCTTGCTCTATTCTCAACTAAAAATCTTAATATTAGTTATGTCATTTTCAGGAATCAGTACCTTCATTTACATCATAATTTTGATAGGGTATTGGCATGTAACTAGTTGAGTTATGTAATTTTCCTTTTCTAGGACATTGGGTAGATAGAATTTTTGTATAGGAATATAATTTTCTTATTTTTGTTGTATCCCTATGAGTCCTCGATGACTCAAAGAAGATTTTGTCTCATATTTCCAAAGAGGGATATTGAAGTACCCTATATCTTTGACTTACTTGAGACTATACTATATAGGTGCTCATCTAGTTTGGAAATAATGACAAAATTGAGTCATATCCTAGTCTTCCAAATAGCCTCAGACTCTACATATGAATTCCTCTAAAAGTACCTAATGCTAGAACGCCAACACCTTACCTAGGATTGCATTTATGTGTTTCATTCTTCATAATATGGGTGTGTGTGAGTTGAATCCCATCAAAATGAATTTCTACAATTTTTGGGATATTTTAAATAATTTTTAGGAATTTTTAAAATATTTTTTACACATTTAAAATTGGATTTTATAATGTTTTGGGGATGTTTTATAATTTCCCTAAGTTCCTAAAACTTTTCTTGGGTAGAATCCAAAAGTGCTAGATAATATTGTGGGGGAAATTGAATTCTTTCAATCTTTAAAAACTCGCGTATTTGAGACCATCGTAGCCTTACACGTGGTGATCTTATAACGGATAGATCCGTGTTTTATCTACCTCACATATTTGAGACTTTAGTTTAACCATTGGATCAATCTTCTCCATGGACTGCATGTCCTCTAATTCGATCCAAGTGTTATCTATTTGAACCAATCAGTGTGTTTTTAAAAGTGTTGCATAGATAACCGTTAGATTTACTTCGAAACTTTACATTCAATCTCGATCATTGATTTGGTTCGATGTTCCAGAGCCTTCCATGCTCTAGTATAAATAGAACCCATACGTGAAACGTTTACAATCTTTGGATCAATTCACGTCTAAGAGAAAAAAGGGAGAAGAGAGATAGAGAGAGAAAATAAAATCCTTAACCAACTTCGGCCAAATTCTCACCTGAAAATGCTTTTGTGAGTTGAGTTAGTTTGATTTTTTAGTAGATCCATCCTCTTTAGTTCTTAATCTCTTGTCCAACTAAGTCACGTAGTCCTGATCTCAATTTCTTTCATATAAAGTTGAGATTTGAGACTCAGGGATACATATCACATAGATATTACTGAGTTTGATTTATTCTTTTGAGAAATCTCTATTTTGTTTGTTGTTTTTAAACTTTATGTGGCTTTCAAAACCTAAACTAATAAACTCATTTCTGATTTCAGTTTCTAAGAATATCCAGACTTAGATCTAGTTAAGATCTTGATTGGGGATTTACACTTTCATATATTTCACATTTTGTGAAATAACTGTATATTTTCGAATAAAGAAAGTGTTTAGGATCTTGGATCTTTTATATAGAAATATTCCCTCTTGATCTGCGGATAAAATTAAATATACAAAAGTCTAAGAGTTTCGATCAAGCTAAGTTTGGAAATTTCTTTTGCATATTAGAACTATGTTTATAATTTGATAATCATTATGTCTGTAATAAGTGTGTGGGAGTTACATGCATGTGTTAGGCACATCACATCGCAACACTTTCACACTACAACACTAAAATGTGTTGGTAGAGAGATTTTGGACTTTAAGAGTCGACGTAAAGCTAAAAGGAGTGGAGTTACAAAGCTGAGAGAACATTTACAACATCAGAGCCTTAGGAGAAGTCGGAATAATCCAGAGGAGATGGTATAATTTCTGAACTTAGATTAGGTCTGATTGTGTGTTTAGATTGTTAAATAGTTTGTAATTTGTTACTTCATTTTAGTGGATTGTTGTTTTGAGGTGTAGAGACCTCCGTGGATGTGTCCCCAATTGGGTGAGATTTTACCACGTTAAAATCTTGTGCACTTGCGCACTTAATCTTCCTCTCATCACCTTCTATTGGCATGCTGATTTAAAACTGTGTTAGTTTTGGTTTTTAAAACTTGGATACATAATACCTGAAATATCTCATTCATAATTATTTTTATACACATCTTGTGTTAGCTGTTTGTTTTAAGAAAAGAGTTTCTTCAAAAAATTGTTCGGAGCCATTTGGATTGTTTAATCTTGAATTAAACAACTTAAGTGGTACTTTTTCAGTGAGTTTATACAAATAAAAAAGTATATATTGATTTAATAGTGCAAAGTACATGCATAATATTTAAATACACGTGCATTTATTTTTACATTTCATGTGTATCTGACAATATTGTGGTTGTACTATGATACTCTGGGTGATTTTTTGGAACCAATACAAAGTACACAGCATAAATATTGCAAAGTACACGTGAATCATATAAGTACAGGTAATATAACTAGGTTTAAGTTTAGACTCTAAGCCATTTTTTTGGCATTATCGAAGTGTGATGTGTTTTGTTCCTTGTCATCCGATCAAAGAGAATCCATATGGAAGACATTAATTTGGTCTCTATATATCGTAAGTAATGCAAAATGTCATATATCATATCTTAGTATAATGAATAAATTATTACAACTCTCCAAGTATTGAAAAAAATCTTTTCATAACTCGCCCTTCTTATTGACTTCATTTTTGCTATAAGCTTCTTTCTGGAAAAAAAATTATTGACATTGTGCTAGTAAAAAAAAAATTATAGTATTTATGTGATTGTGATGCACAAAATCTTTCGGTTTAATTTTTCTTACCCAACAATAATCAGAAAAAGTGCGTTTGGCGGATAGCCCTTCCTTTGATAATTGTTTCCTCAATATTTCACTAAAGGCAATTATTATATGTTTCATACATTTAAAATGGCGAGGATATAATAATGTTGAAATTTAATGAATGTCTAATATTTGGTTTACATACTTGGCTTGATATTTCTTTATTCTTGAGGACTTTAACAAAAACTTCCCACGTGACATACGAACCCAACCCTTGGTAAATAAATTTCTTGCATTTTAATATAGGCAATAACAATTGTATAATAAGAATAATATTATTCTTCTGCACCAAAATTATAAAAATATCTAAAGTCAAATATCATCAAATAATACACTTTACCCTGGTTTAGCCTTTTGAATAGACACTTCAATTTTATTCATCACAGCTTCATTACGGTAGTTGTATGCATTGACTGCTTCAATCTTGAAGTGATTTTCTTTATATTTTTGGTCTATTATTAGCTTATGGGTTCTTGGCTTTCTCATCTTCTGTTTTTTAATTGGCGATTCTTCTAGGTTTCATCAAAATCTTTTTATTCTTCTATCCTCTAGTAATAGGCCTTTTTATTTCGAGTATTTCTCTAAATACAAACCCTTCATGGGTGGCCTGTAGTATTTTTATTTCATATTTATAAATGTAATCATTTTCTTTTTTTTTGTTTGTTTTTCTAACTTGTCTCTCATGGATTCACTTGTACATTGTGGCTTTTATAGTCTTCAACTCCAAAATTTTGTCCATGAGTTTTTTATTTAGTGCTTTCCTGATATATATATAAAAAAGGAATGTTAGATTGTAAGCATGTTTTGACAAACATAATATAAAAGAACATCATTATTTAATAATATAAAATGCGTGTACTTTGATTTAATTACTACGTGTAATTTGATAAATGTGTGTACTTTATAAAATAACTGCTTGTACTTAACAAAAAAGATCATATCCTTTTAAAACATGTGTACTTTTATCAAAATACTGCATGTATTTTGATAAAAACAGGTGTACTTTATAAAATAACTGTTGGTACTTTATAGAATAATGATGTTTTCCATTTGAAAATTAATCAAAAGTACCTGTTCAGTTTTTTTCACTTGTGATTCTTCAAGGATTTTCCTTAATGCCGCAATTTCATCCTCGAGACATTTATTATTGTTTTCCCGATATATAAAAAGAATGTTAGATTGTAAGCATTATTTGATAAACATAATGTCAAAGAACAATGAATACAAATACAAATACAAATAAATAAAACAAATGATAAATAACAACATTAATAACTGCCTATACTTTATAAAAACTACGTGTATTTTTTTAAAACATCATTATTCTACAATATAAAACGCGCGTACTTTTATATAAGTACTTTACGTACTTTTATCAAAATATTGCATATATTTTGATAAAACATGTGTCCTTTATAAAAATAACTGCTTGTACTTTATTAAATAATAATGTTTTCCATTAGAAAATTAATCAAAAGTACCTGTTCAGTTTTTTTTGATTTTTGATTCTTCAAGATTTAGCCTCAACTTCATCATTTCTATCTCACCATCTCTCAATTTTTGCAGTATATCTTCATACATTTTTTTGAGATTTTTATTAATCTCATATAGATAGGCATTCATTTGCTCCAACATTCTTGATGATTCAGCCTGCTTTTTCAATAATTTATCTAATTGTTTAATTCTTTATGAGTCACTCATTGTTGCTTGAGCAAGTTTTTCATTCAAAGAATTATTTATGACAACAAGTTGGAAGTTTCCAACTCTAACTTATTAAGTAACTCTTTTTATTTCAAAAGTTTGGAATTTTCCACCTCCAACTTTTTTATTTACTGTTGTTCTTCCACAAGTTGACAATTATCCATCTCCCACTTTACATGCGAAACAATAAGTTTGGCATTTTTTACCTCCAACGTCTTCACATTCTCTAGTGCAGAATCAAGTTCTAGAGTTGCTTTAGATAGTTGGGTATTTTTTCCAATAACTCCATTTTCAATGGAGCATTTTGTTCATCCAAATTCACCTTCACAACATTATAAGAATCTCTTGATTCAAAATTTTGAGTATCTATGGGTTCATAATTCCCAACATTCTCAAACATTTCATAATCCATTTATTCAAAATTTTAAGTATCTTTTGGTTGATCATTTCCCTTCTTTTTTGAAGGAATCTCAAAGTTTTTAAGGGGAATATTCTAACCTGATGAAAGTGAATTATCATCACATTCTTTAGTAGATTCTTCAGACAATGAATCAATATGTGTAGGACTTACTTCAAAAATGTTCAAAGAGAAACTGGGCCATTCACATTGAGTTTTACTCTTTTTGATGCCCTTATTGAGATCAACTTCACTTTCCATTGCACTGTCCTTACTGGCTTCTTTATGTGTAGTCTCCTTCTTCAAATTTGCTTAAGCGATATCATTCTTAGATAACCAATCTTTCAAAGATGACAAGTGTCATCTAAAAAAAATTGGTGTCTCCTCTTCCTTCCCTTCAACAGGTGGAATGACATCAGGCTTCTCACATACCAAACGACGTGATCATGAAAAAACACACTGTAACCACCACATTCTAGGACCCTCCAACTCTCTCCTTAGGTCCCTAGCACTCCCCCATTTCATTACAAATCATAGGTCATAATCTAACAACCGATATAGAGGCCATCGGGTGATTTCGAGCCTCGTTTGACTCTAGTCAACTCTATCATCAGGGTGAAAGATCTTTCAATCTTTGAAGGACTCTGAATCCCCTTTCTAACGGTCCATTCCGTGCACAAATCGGCATAACCGTTTGGACGAACGGACCATTTTACTACCAAAACTTAATCTAGAGGCCATTGGGCGCTCCCGGGCCCCGATTTGACCTCATTCAACTTCATCGTCAGAGCAAAATCTCTTTGAATCTTCAAAGGGCACTGAAAATTCTTTCCAACGGTCCACCCCATGCACGAAATGGCATAACCGTTCGGACGAACGATCCGTTTCCCCAAAAATCGATCCGGAGGCCATAGAGCACTCCCGGGCTCCGTTTGATAAAGGTCAACTCTTCATCTTCAATGAGACTGAATGAATCTCCAAAGGACACTGAATAAACTTTCCAATGGCCCACTCCATGTACGATTCTGACTTACTGTTTGGACGAACGATCCATTTTCGTATGACGATCTCTCGTCCAAAGGGTCAATGTGCGCTTTCGAGACATATTTAACCCAAAGTCAACTCTTGGACTTGGGAGCAGTCCAAAGGACTCTGAATTACCTTTCTAATGGTATGCCCCCGTGCGCAATTTGGATCAATGGATTGCATTCTATGTCCATTTTTTTGAAAAAATCTGCGTGAGACTACTGATTGGTAAGTCCATTTCCTTGCCTACCGGCAGTGTGCCAAGGGTTACCTATCGATTGGAAGTACTAGGGCCATGCCGATCGGCATTCCCCTAACCTTATAAATAGAGGCCATGACCTCACTCCCAAAGAATACCTCATATCCATCAGCATCACATATATCAACAACATTCTCTCATAATCAGCAAAGTTATTTCATATGAAATTCCAATCAATCTTACATCCCCATACTTTTCATACCCAATTTTGCAAAATCTCATTCTCTCTCATCCATCATCCATCTCACATTCAAAGGAGTTCATCTAAGATCAAAGATCAAGTTTCAAAGAAGGTCCAATTCCTTCCCTATCTCTTTAATTTCTTATTTTTGCATTAAATACATTAAATTCATATTCTAGTTCTTACTTTAGTTCATACATATTAACATCTTACATTTTTATTAGTATATTACACATACTTTATCTTCTATAAAAAAACCAAAACAAACAAAAGAGGGTTACACCCATAAATTCCAAACGGGATTATCCATCACACTTTTTCAAAACTAAATCACATTTTCTAGACACGCACATATAATAAAATCCCGTTCGAATCCATGGGATAAACCCCACCTTTACGCCGCATGCGAACTACATGGACTTTGATACCTTTATAGGCTACGTAGGCATTTCGGATTAAAACCCAAGACTCGAGTCCAATTTTCCCATTTTCTAATTTTCCAATTTTTCCAAATTCCCCATTTTTCGCATTTATCATATCCTTGCATTATTTTACATATTAGGTTTGCAATCCTCGTTAGCATTTTATCCACCACATATTATCGTTTAACCATAACAAATAATATAATGATAAACACCTAAATCTTATTTTATATAGAATATTTTGGGAACATTTCTATGGATGACCTCACTCTATCTCTTCTGTGGTATGAGTTGGGAAATTTTGATCTCCATTATATATACACGCGAACACACTTCACGGAGAAATAAAGGAAAATAATAACACAATCCCATGAGGGACCAAAAGGGCGGGATGGGTGCCTAACACCTTCCCATTCCGTAACTTAGCCCTCAAACCCTTCGAACTATTATTTTCGTAATCATCAGTTTGTCTTTGATGCCGCTCTCTCCAAGAGACAACATGTTCTTTTTCTTATTTTGTGTAAAATAGGGTGGAGACTCCATATCGTTACATTCACCCCCACACCGATGAGGGCCGAAGCATTCCTAGATCGAATGAGGGCGCGAGACCTTTTCATCCCCCTTTTTTTCCTGATTCCCGTTCTTGGGAGGAAGGAGAGAGAGAGAGAGAGAGGGAGGATACACGAAATAAGGATGGACACAGTGGCAACTCCGCTAGGGATTTTATTTATTAGAGGGCCAGACTCTGTTTGCATGGGTGTTTTATTTTCTCCTTGTGTGCGTATACACCTACCTGTATGTTTCTTTTTTTCCCTTCTATTATTTCTTTCACATATATACTTCATGCTTATATCACTACTCACTCAATAATATACTAATCAAGAATCATGCATTTTGCACACTACATCACCAAAGAGCATGGCTATTGACCAAATTTTGTCCCGTAACTGGGGGGGCGCGAGTTTGGCTGGTCGCAGTTAGACTAAGCGATATGACTCTCACCTTACGTTGGCCAAGAACCTTCAACGTATATCGAACGGTTCCCCCCACATCGTACCACATGACCAAAGTCATAACGAGAGGTATATCGCAGGGAACTCATTCATGTATGTCGAGTATATCGAATTTTCTCTCACACGTACTGTCCCCATAAGGTATATAGTGAGGCAATTCACGTACACCCAGGTATATCAAATGGCTTTTCCACACATAGCGATTGCCCTCAAAAGTAAGATGTATATCGTGGAAATCATGCCAAAGGGGTAAACCCTTCCAATTAACCCAACAACTGCATACCCTCATATAGGTGTCAAACCTAGGGCACTCATATTTAGTTTGTTGGTTTCTACCCAAAACTCTATCGAAATAACGGTTCGGCATGCCGCACAAATTTTTGCATGATTTTTAAAATGGGATCCTACCCATGAGTCTGGTAACAAGTCCAACCATATTTTTACATATTTTTCAAACCCAATTTTCCCAGGCTCAGGTCCCGTCCAGCATTTTTTTTACATCTAGGTAAACTTAATACAAGTGAAAACATAATAAACATAGTAATAATCATGCTGAGACTCGTCTCTCATTTTTTCTCTTTTTTTTTACCAAAAGTGTCAAAAACATTTTGTCCCCCTCTTTTCCAAAAATATCAAAAACATTTTACTCCTCTTTTCAAAAATAACAGTTTTCCCCTTCTCTCTTTCAAAATTAAATTCATTTTTTTTCCTTATCAGGTCAATCTCATACCCGACCCCTAACCTAGCTCCCTATTGGCTTCGATCTTCCGTCGAACCTCCCTGAGGCTCCGTCAGTTTCCTCGCTACTTCTTTAGAGTTTGTAATTCACCTTTATCTGTCTTTTATGGATAACACAGACCAAGTACCAAATGTGCAGCCGAATTTGATGACTGTCCTAGCCCAACTCACTGCCAAGATCCACGACCTTCAAACTGAGGTTCATAAGATGCAACGAAGTTAGGTCCTTGTTCTCGAAAAGTCGGACGTCCTCTTCCCTCACATTATGGGTCCATTCGTACCCGAGCCTATTTGGGTTCCCGAGGAATATCAGCATGCTCCATATGCTCCTCCTGCTAATGGGTCACCGCCAACCCGACTCCCTATGTCGAATCTTTTCCAGCCAGGGGCTAACCTACTCATGACCGTTGATCCGAAGGAGGAAGAATTAAAAACGTTCAAGAAGGACCTCAAGATGTTGACCAAGAAATTCGATTAAGTAAGAATCTCTGGGAACTACATGGACTACACTCACATTTCACCTTATCCTAAAATAAGGTCTCCAAAAAAATTCAAGATGCCTAACATCGAGAAATTTGGGGGTAGTGGAACCCCAATCGTTCATTTTTACAGTTACCACAGAGTCATGACTCTCTTAGAGGCCTTCGGGGAAATAATGGACCAAATGTTCCAGCAGACCTTAAAGGACAATGCTCTTCGTTGGTTCTTATCTCTTGAAGAGTCCAGATTTTGCAGCTACATGTCACAGTACAAGTACAACGAAGAGTTGGAAGTCACATGCCGTAATTTAAAGCTACTCAAACAGAATCCTGGGGAATCAATCAATAATTCAATAAAATGGTGGAGAGAGAAATCAGTCACCATGACCAACCGAACTTTCGAAGAGGAGCAAGTCAGCATTATGAAGAAAAATTTCTTACCCCATGTCCGAGCGACGATGGGAGGACAGTATTAACCTCATTTCTCAGCCCTCTAAGAAATAGGATTAGAGATCGAAGAAGGTCTTTCCAAGACAGAAGTGGAACCAAAGAAAGTATCGGACAATTTACCCCTAGAAAGCATGAAAATCCTGCCAGTTTCACAGTCTCAACCATCAACAACATCTCTCAGCCTGCTACTTCATGGGCGCTAGAAATCCGTCTTAACCTAGTGAAAAAGGAATACACCGAGCTTTTTTCCTCCCCCCCTCCAAAGTTTACCAGGCCCTTTTAAGTTGAAACCATATCAAATCATTGGATCCTCATCCGTAATTTAAAGCTAATCAAACAGAATCCTGAGTTGGAAATTCCATATCTTTACCAAACTCACTTCCCAAAAATTTCAAACTGGATGCCCGTTGTGACTTTCATTAAACTACTGGCCATACCATCCACTAGTGTTTCCACCTACAAAATTTAATCTAAGGTCTGATCGATCGGGGTGTCATCTCCCCACTAGCCAAACACTACCCATAATCCACTCCTAAATCATACAAATGCCATCTTCCTAGAAGAAGACCTTAAATTTGATCCATCTACCCAAATCGTACCAAGTAAATCACCCATCATACCCATATACTCTCCTAAGACTCTCCAAGTGTACCCACATTTTCTCCTGCACCCTACCAGCCTCGCCGATTAGGCCCTATCACTCCTTAGCAGAGCATGCATCGCTATCTATACCCGTTCTAAAGGTAAAGATATGGAATTGTCAGAAGTGTTGAACCAACTCCTAGAGTTTGGGCTAAAATTTCCATCCCAAATGACCATTGACTGCCAGCGATTCAGTGTGTTATTATTAGAAGCTTGAAAATGGGCCCGAGAGTCAGATAATTAGGTGGTACCGACCGATGAAGTCAGTCTAGATGATGTCGTCTAGATCATGGTAGACCTATTTCGATAGACCGGTAATATTTGCAGTATATCTGAGCTACTTGATACTTTGAAGATACAAGGGTGCTTGTTCCCTTCACTTCTACATTCCCCATTGAATGGGAGAATCTATACAAAGAGGCCATTAAAGTTGTGGAATATATTAACTTTTTATGGAAAGATAATGTCGTTGCCACCAGATGGGGTGACGATTTCGATGATTCAGATGAAGAGCAAAGCCCCCTAAAAAACTAGCCCGATAGTTAGCATATGAGAAATGATATCATTTAATGAGCTACCAGAAGAAATCAACAAGGTGGTTGAACAACTTGAGATTGATGAGGAGACGGGGTTTTTATTTTTCCCTTTTTTGTGAACTATATGACCAGGTCAGGGTGGCATTACCATGTTCCAAGGTTGCCACCATCAGTGAGTGACAAAGGAAAAGGTGTTGAGAATCTACCTATGCCAGAAATGACCCTCGAGGAGAGCAAGATCCTCGATCAGTTGAAAAAGACCCAATTTAACATCACTATGTGCAGAATCTTTATATATTCTTATCTTCACCAGAATGACTTGATCAAGCTACTCACCGGACCTATAGTTCCTCCTTCAACCACGCCATAAGAAGCATTAAATCTAGTCAGATCCCTGACCTCTACTAGAATGCTTTCCTTCTCTAAAGAAGAAATCCCCAAGATTGCACTAAACCATAATTATTATCTCAACATCTCTGTCGAAGTCATGGGAATGACTGTCTTACTCTTTCTTGTCAATAATGGATCAGCTCTTAATATTTTCCGCTGAGGACCCTCAATTACTTGGGATTGAAAGTGAACGACCTGGATCCAACCTCTTGCGTAGTACGCACCTATGATAATACCCGTCGAGAAGTAATGGGATCCATAAAACTTGCACTAGGGGTTGTCCCTATAAACTCTATTGTTGAATTCTAAGTCATCGACATCCCAACTTATTTTAATCAGTTGCTCAGATGACCATGAATCCATAGCATTAAGGGTGTGTCTTCTTCCCTACATCAGAAATTAAAGTTTTTCGCTAATGGGAAGGTCATCACCATCTTGGGCAACGACGACAATGCCGAGAATGCAAACACCAATAATCCAATACTTGATATATAACACGGGGAAAATGATATGCTCATGTCAGACTTTCGAGTTGAACCACTTCTACTCCTAGTAGGGGACGATTTCAAAGATAGGGTTTCTCCGGAGTATAACCCTCATGAAAACGTCAATGTGATCCAAATGTTCAAAAACATGCACTTTATGCACATATTAGGCTGGGACAAAGACAACAGGGGATACTTAAACCTATTGTGTCGAAGAAAGATTTTCCTTTTTACGGTTTGGGTATCAATCATCAGTAGAAGGACTCTAAATGATCTACCCATTTTGACTGAAGAGAAGGCTATAAAGTGCTAAGACTATCATCAAGTGATATCCTGAATGAAAGATTTATCAGAGAGGGTGAAGATTTCCCCTTCTGTGACTTTCCTAAAATGTGGTATGAACATGTGGACAAGAAGATGAAACCAAGAATGGAGATATTTTTCCACGACAGCTACTCATAGGTCGAACAACATCATGCGCAACCACTCATTAAAAAGACCATAGCCGATATTAAATATTCCAAGGGAAGTAACTACGAGGATTCCTTCAAATTCCAAACACTAGGGCTGACACTCTGTATGATCCACTCAACAAGTACATCATCAGATCCATCCCGGTTAATCAAAGCTACTGATACACCTCTCCTCAACTGGCATGCTGTACCAGTTTCACCTGCTGAAATTCAACCCAACCCAAATGTTTATCCCATTTCTTCTTCTCTTATTCTTACTCCTTACTTTGATGTAATCGAAACCTCCTTTGATGAGGTTCTCAATGTTATTTTTCCTATCAATGAAATAAACAAATATTTTGAGTATCTTATTATGCCTTACATTAATTATCTTGATTCTAATCAAACTCTTGATGATGATGATTTTTTAAATGAACAATTCTTAACTGATATTAATAAGGTTAATAACAAACAACATAATCGTATTCTATTTAATGAAGAAAAAACTATTGTTATTAATCTCGGTTTTGGTAGCCAACTGCGCGAGATTAGGATAGGGGCCACCCTTGACGAGCATGAGCGTGCACAACTCAAAAAACTACTTAGGGAATTTATATATGTCTTCGCATGGTCCTATGACTATATACCCAACAATGATCCCAAGATAGCTCAGCACGAGATTCCAACTCTCCCAGAATACGAACCGGTCAAAAAAAACTGTGAAAGCTCCGTACTAAATGGTCGCTCAAGGTTAAGGAAGAAGTGGTCAAACAGCTGAATGTTGGTTTCATTCATGTGATCGAATATCCCACATGGCTAGTCAATATCGTACCTATGATATTCGTGTGATCGAATATCCCACATGGCTAGTCAATATTGTACCTAGGTAGATATGACTATCTACCTAGACTTGAACAAGGCATCTCCGAAGGATGACTACCCGCTACCCAATATCGACATCATTGTGGACAACACAACCAGTCATGCTCTCAAGTCATTCATTGATGGGTTTGTCAAATATAATCAGATCAAGATGCACCCAGATCATCAAGAAAAAACCTCATTCATCACCCCTTGAGGAACCTTTTTCTACACCGTCATTCCATTTAGTCTTAAAAACGTAGGGGCTGCCTACTAGAGGGCTGCCACAACCATCTTGCATGATCTGATACACAAGGAAGTGGAGGTTAACATGGATGATACGATTATCAAGTTTAAACTAGAGAAGATCATGTTCCCGCTCTCCGAAAGTTCTTTGAGCGACTGTGATAATATCAGATGCAACTTAACCCATAAAAATGTGCTTCGGCATTACCAAAGGTAAGCTCTTGGGATTCATGGTTACTAAGAAAAGGATAGAAGCAGATCCTGCCAAGATAAAATCCATACTCGATATTCTACCACCCCGAACGGAGAAGGAGGTCCAGTAATTCCTTGGAAAATTGTAGTATATCAGCTAGTTCATCAATCAGTTGACTTCTATCTGTGAACCCATCTTTAAACTCTTCCGAAAGAATTCCACCAAAATCTGGAACGAAACTGGCCAAGAAGCCTTTGACCGAATCAAGCAATACCTAAATTGACCTTCGGTACTCATGTCGCCGCAGCCTGGTCTTCCCTTACTCCTATACCTTATCATAACATATACTACAGCTGGGGCTTTTCCAGTCCAATACCTTGAAAAATCTTGCAAAGAGATAGCCATCTACTACACCAGTCGCAAGTTGACCGAATATGAAGTTAACTACACATTCTTGAAAAAATCATATGTCGCCATTATCTGGGTCGCCCAAAAATTACAGCACTACATGCTCGCATTTCTCATAAAACTTGTATCCTAAATATATCCCATCAAATACCTACTCGAAAACCCTTCCTTGTCTAGCCGAATGGCCCGATGGTTGATGCTTTTAGTCAAATTCGATATCTTGTCTGTTACGTAGAAAGACATGAAAGTAAGAGCCATCTCTGACTACCTTGATGACTATCCTATGGAAGAATTCAATATCTAAATTTTTGAATTCCCAGATAAGAATATCCTTTGTACCTCCCAAGAAGACCTCTGATGGAAAATTTCCTTCGATGGTGCCTCCAACAAGAAAGGGTATGGCATTGGGATCCTCCTAATTTCCCCTGATGACTCTCACACTCCCATTTCCATCAAGCTATATATTCCATACACCAACAACATGACAAAATACGAGGAGTGCACGGTAGGCCTTAAAGTCGCTCTCAAGAAAGGAATTCGATACTTAGATATCTATGGGGATTCAGCCCCCATCATCAATCAAATGCTCAGAAGATGGAAAGTCAAGGGCGAGAAAATTTTACCCTTTCATGCCTACCTAGAAGGACTAGCCTCCCAATTCCAAGAAATCACCTTCCACTACTTGCCCCGAGAAAAGAACAACCTAACCGATGCCCTCGCTACCTTAGCCTCCATGATTGATATGCCCGAAGGAATAACAATGCCCCACTATCCTAGTCCAAAAGGAAGATAAATCAACCCACTGCTACCATATTGAGCTCATCACGAAAGAAGATCCTGATATAGTCGATTGTTGGTACTATAATATTTGGTGCCTCCTCAAGCATGGTAGGTAACCCCAAGGTTCTAACAAGAAAGATCGTGCAACACTTTGCAAACTAGTTGCTCAGTACATTTTTTACGATAAAGCACTATTCAAGTGAAACTTCGATGGAACCCATTTGCACTGCATCGCAGGGGCTGACATTAAAGAAATGATATAGAAAATCCATAGTGGGGAGTGCGAACCCCACATGAATGTCCATATGCTCTCTAAGAAAATCATCCGATAAGGTTACTACTGGACTACCATGGTTCAGAATTGCACTGCATATGTTCGAAGATGTTTTAAGTGTCAACAGTTTTCTAACCTCCAACACTTACCTCCAAGGGAATTGTACAACATGACTTCTCCCTAGACATTCTCCATATGGCGCATTGACATCATAAGGAAAGTTACACCCAAAGCCTCCAATGGGCATGAATTCATCCTATTTTCCATTGACTACTTCACCAAATGGGTCGAAATCGAGTCATACATGGTTCTAAATGACAAGAAAGTGGCAAAGTTCATCAAGAAAAATATCATCTGTCGATATGGGGTCCCACGTGAGCTATTATCGGACAACGAGTTACATTTCGAAGGAGAAGTCACAGAAGTGGACGATGAGTATGGGATTCAGAGACACAAATCTTCTCCCTATCGACCTCAAACCAACAGAGCAGTTAAAGTTGGTAATAAAAACCTCAATGCCATCATCATCAAGATGACTAAAAGTTATAGAGATTAGGCCGATTGGATCTCTTACGCCCTTTGGGGCTACCGCACTTCAGTACAAACCTCTACTGGGGCTACCCCTTACTATCTAGTATACGATATGGAAGTAGTCCTACCCATGGAGCTGGAAATCCCTTTACCACGGGTCATTCTTGAAAGAAAAGTCAACGAGGAAGACTGGCATCAGAGCTGTCTTAACAAGATGTCACTCTTGGATGCAAGTAGGTTGAAGGTTATGTATCATATACAAGGGTTTCATCATCGGATAGCACGGTCATTCAATAAGAGAGTAAGGGACCGTAGTTTCCGAGAAGGGGACATAGACCTTAAAGAAATAGTAGAGCCCATCTAGGACCCCAGAGGGAAATTCAAGCCCAATTAGAGTGGCCCCTATATTATGAAAATGATCATGTCCAGCGGTGTCGCTATGATCACCGATCTCAAGGGAGAAGAGATGGCCCGTCCTGTCAACCTGGACTGTCTCAAGGAATTCTACCCCTAGTCCAAAATCTCGATGTGCTAGGACTCTTCTCATATCCCATTTATTCTAAAATAAAATTTAATTTCCATCTCTTCAGAAATATGTGGGGCATGATCTTTTAAAAATCCTTTTGCTTTCAAAAATGAAACTCAAAAAATTTTCAAAACCCCCAGAGGTATGTAGGTAGCCCATACCCTTTACATGAGCACGTCCCCCTCCTTTTTCACAAAATGTTTTTTTTTATCTCTGAGAACGATAATTCATTTTAATATGTACAAGAATAAAAGAATTATGTATGCCTTGGTATCAATAATTCAACTGCAAAAGCTCATCAGGAGGCACAACAATATAATTAAAATTTTCTTTATCCATTAATAAAAATTTCGTTACCATTACATCAGCATAAGGAGTCAAACAACTTCCCCATCCAACATACCCCCATTTTCCTAAAAAAACAAACAAAAACCAACAACATCTAAAATAGCCTTTCCAAAATATTCCTATAAAATAACCAGGTATACAATCGAACCTATTACAAAAGCTTCACAAATAAGACTCCCCAGGTATCCTACCCCACAACTGCCAGAGGAAACGACCCTATAATAATCCACATCCTGGGGTCCACAAATTTCCCTTACCTGAATAGAGTGATGCTAACACTCTATAGAACGATAAGCTCGGACCAGCTTGGGGAAAACCACCACACCTCCCTCCATGGTATCATATATGGCGAACCACTTTTGTTCGGTCTCCACAACTAGCATCTTGGCAACTACTTTTCTCCACAACCACTTCATATAGTCCCAATAAATATTCTAGAGTCTACCAACAGACTAGGATGGATGGGTCAACGGTCAGCGATTCTTCCGTAGAGAGCCCAATCGCATGCGCATCCCCTCTGTCAAGTCCTCCATCGGGAAGAAGCCTAGTGTTCGAGGTGGAACAATCTGTTCCTAGCCAAATTGGTGCAGAAGATGCCAGGAAAAGAATAAAGAGGTCTGCCTGAGGCCAACCAACCTAACATGCTAGTATTCCCCCAGTTCCAGAATGGGCAGCTTCTCCCCCCACCAAGGCACTAACCAACGCAAGCCTCGGACCCCGTGCTCCATGAACCAATTCTCCCAGCTCTTGATGTCCATACCTACACTAATAAAGTAGTGTGAAAAGAAGTTTGGCACAACTGGCAAAGGATATTCAAGATAGACCTCCATATGAAACCTCTTCGATAGCCACATGAACAGCATTACTGGGCTACCCTTAAGAAAGTCGAAATGGCCTTCCCGCCAGGCATCCAGACCATTCAGGCTCTCCGCCAGTATAATGTAATACCCCGTATTTTGAGGTATTTTATTTTAATTATGGAATTAGGATTAATTAATTTAAATGGAGAAAATTTATTTATAATTAATCTGAATTTAAATTTAATAATTACTAGCGTGATGAGAGTTAGTGTTTATTGGTGATAATTATGTCGAATATAACTTAGCAAGTAAAGTAATATATGATTACGAAAATATTATTATGGTCGGGAGTGAAAAATATGGCAGTTGCAATACACTTAGTTGGGACGCGTATGTAAGTCGTGTCGGTATTACTTTATTGGGTTAAAAAGACAATTTATTTTTAAGTAACTCGTATGATCATTTCGAGTGCGTCGATGAGTCTGAAAGGGTCGAGATAGTCAGAAAACTCGGCTTGGGTGTTTTCTTTGGATTTCGGGGCAATTGAGGCCAAACCAACACCTCGGAGGTGTATTTTGGTCTTTTTAGATTTTTGAGAATTAAAATGGACGAAAATAAATAATTAAAAGGGAAGCGTATGTGGGTAATAGGTTATCTGTTAGTTTCCAAACCTAAGTGAGAGAGAGCGAGAGAGAGAGAAGAAGAACTCCATAAGTGCCCTGGGATAAAGACTCAAGCTCTCACACTAAATCACACCAACGCGTAGATCGTGAAGAGAGGATCACCCCTATACCCGTTTCATTCAGCGAATCAGAAGTTCACAAAAGGGTAAGTGTTTATCTTGCTAGATTTTAGAGCATATATTATTCATGTTAATTTAGTTGATGGTTATATCATAATATCATATAATTGTGAATGAAATTTGAAATTATTCATGAATGTGGTATAAGAATTGCATCTAGTTGAATAAATATGTATTGGGGATTACAAACTTGAATTTTATATATATAAACCATAAAATCATATATGAGTTTAGTGGGTCATTAATGGTGATTATGTAAAATTAGGGCTTGTTGAAGATTTGAGAGATTAATCAAAATTCATGTTGAAATTTTAGGGATTTGATTGTAAAAATGGGTGGGAAAGTGTTCTAATAATAGGGGATATAGTTTAGAGTTGATGGAATTTGAATTAGGATGAGTTCTAAGTGATTTTCCAGTTGAATGAATTGGGAAAATAATTTTTTTAGAAGACAGGGACGATCTCAAAATTCTTATTCGAAAACCTACCCAGGTCGTTCGAACGACCTCGTTTGAATGAGAATTCCAATGAGATTACTAACAAGATTTGGTCTATAGTTCGTTCGAAGTGATATTCTCAATCGAATGACCTCATTCGAACGAGAATTCCTGGGTTCTAACGAGATTTCAGAAATACAAATTTTTACGCGGACGAGTTAAAATCCCTCTAGGTTAATTCAAGTTAGACAATAGGACCTACATTGTAATGGAGTAGCTTTATTTCATAATCTAATAGTGAGATGATTTGTGTAGCTACTAAGGGAATGTGTTGGAGTGAGAGAGACTTAAAGAGTATATATGATAGAGATATAAGTCGTACGGTTAAAGTATTGTGAGTAGTGGAGACGAAAATGCTACATATATATTCGGAGATTTGGGTTGCGTGAATACCTAAAGAATATAATAAGTTGTGTGTATACTTATTGATTTAACTATTATACGTACAACATATCTACGCTACTTTCTATCGAGTGGAGGTTGCGCGTTGTGGACGATCATTCCTTGAGGAGACTTCAGGTAGGATATTGATTTGTACCACCAGAGTATAGAACCTAAGTACGGGCTATGTGTGAGAATGATAGTGATGACAGTCGTATGGATGCGTAGGTAAGTGCGTATCCCATCGACTTGAAAACTATATTCGCCTCCAATATGAGTGTTTGTTTGATGGTTCGTGAGAGATTGTTCCTATAGTCCTTTATGCATTGAGTGATGCACCGGGACATGATAGTAGAGTATGCACGCACCACGGTTGTGTATCGGAGTGCAGTATGGTATATATATAATAGAGTGTATGTATATCTATACTTGTGATAATATCTACTATGTGAATTAAGTAGACCTGATAGATAATGAAATATGAAATGAATTAAGTTAGTGAACACTTAATTATATTAAATTGAAAAAGTGCTTATGCATGTTAAAGAGAAATTGGATATATATCTGTATTACATACATTGCTAGAGAAATACATGGGAACGACAATGGGCTATGATTAGATGTTAGTTTGGAAAGAATTAGTTAGAATGGGAATAGGAACTAGTAGGGCTTGAAGGTACGTTAGGCGTGCACATTAGATGAGATGTGAGCATCTCAAGTGAGTACGATAATCTAACATGAATAATATATGTGCTATTAACTCATTTTGAGCACTTACTGATTTTTAAACTGTTTTCAACTCGGGCTCTGACCCATTTTCTACAAATATTTTTTCTTGTCAAATTATTTTAGGTGCCCAGCCATAGGGACACCAAGCATAGGAGTTCCATTCACTCGATGAGATGTAGCTACTGTGGAGGTTACATGACCTTGGTAGTAGATGCCTCTATGTCCATCATTCCTTCCTTTTGAGTTACTTTATCAGTTAGGGTATGTTACCCCTTTTCTATTCAGATATTCAGAGATTTTGGATTTAGTTATTTACTTCTTTCAGCTGTTGGTTTATTTCTGTTGGACTATTGCATTTGGTACTTAAACTTGAAGTGTTTACTCTAGTGACATTTATTGTTGCAGTTATTTCCTATTATATGAGATTAGTTTGAATGATGAATGTTTAATTATTCGTTAACCTAGTTTTATATTAATTAAAAGATAAAATTTTGACATCAACCTTTTTAAATATTAGGTGGTTAGTATTTAATAATAAAGTTTTCGGCAGTGATGCATAACCTGAACCAACTGGATATTCTGATTTAATTTAATAAAGGACTGATCACCCGGAATTTAATTAGGCGAGGTGTCACATATAACCACCATAGGATTTCGAAGGTACGATATCTATGAAGTAATGGCTAAAATTTGTGTCAGAGGTGGTATCAAAGCATCAGGTTCTAAAGTCCTTAGGATTTGTGCAGCTTATTATGCTTTATGCGTAGCTTCCTTTGATATAGAACCCTATATTTAGGACTATAGTATTCATTAATTGCGTGTTCTATGTCTTCAGCTATTTGAGGTATTTACTATGGACTTATAATGTTTTTCTCTCATTTCAGATGCCTCCTAGATGTGCACAGCGAGCCAATAGGGATGCCCAGCCCGAGCCTCAGCCTGCTCCAGCCCAGGGTGCGATGAATGTTGTGAACGTTGGCGCTATTATAGCACAGGCGGTAAATGCAGCATTGTGGTATAGTAGGCCCCACCACAAGCACCAGCAGTGGCTCTAGAACATGTCCACGCTTTCCCTTCTACTTGGGAGCACGTCAGAGATGTCTTCCAGAAGGAACATCCTCCAGAGTTCATAGGAAGTTCAGATGTGGTAAAGGCGAGCCAATGGAAGAAGGATATACAGAGATGCCTATGGATGTATGAGTGCATGGAGGTGTAAAAGCATATTTTAGCTACCTTTAAGTTAGTAGGAGAAGCGCTACAGTGGTGGGAGTCCATTACCACTACAGAGGAGCGAGATGTTTGGACTATTAAGAGTTCTGGGTGAGGTTTGACCACAAGTCTTCCCTTCCACCGTGCAAATTGAGATGAGGAGGAATCTATTGAACCTCAAATAGGAAGGGAAGACAGTTGTTGAATATGAGGAAGATTTTACTGATCTTCTGAATATAGTGCCATATGAGATACCGACGGAGGAGAAGAAGACCCAGAGTTTTAGGGATGGATTGACTTGGAGGATTAGCCAGCATATGTTAGGGAATTTTTCATTGGCCACTTATTCTGATGTGGTTAATGTTTCTCTATTACACTCCCAGGACCACCGCTTCCATCATCAAGGAAGAAAACGAGCCGAGGAGTCCATCCAGCAGGGTCATACAGGAGGCAGTACTGCCAGTGGGGCATCGACACCTCAGGGATAGGTCCGTCAGGGCGAGAAGAGTTCCCATCAGGGGGACCCTGCTAAGAGATTACGTTATGGAGACTTCAGATAGAGGCAGGGAGGATTTAGATAGGGGGATCAGGGCCAGTCTGGTCAACAAGGCTAGCAGGGGCAACATCGTTTCTAACAGGGGCAAGGGAGGGGTGGTAACGACCATCAGGGTCGAGGAAAGCAGGGGCAAAGGGGAGGACACTTTCCACGGATGTGTTTTACTTGTGGAAACACTAGCCACAAACATCAGGAATGTCCTTAGATGGGTAGAACCTCGCAGCAGTAGCAATGCGCTCGTTAAGAGCCTCAGCGACCGATATTTCCAATCGCTCAAGCAGTTTCGATGCAGCAGGGACAGTTGTAGTATGGGTATGTCTACAACGTCCATTAGGTTGCGGTTCATCAAGCCCCGACCACAGTTGAGGGTATGTTTTCTATCCAGGGGACTTTGGGGCCGATATTATATGACACAGGGGATTCACATAATTTCATTGCCACTTGTTTTACACGCGCCACGGGGTTATTAGACACGAAAGATAGCACAGTTACTAGTGTAGACTCACCAATGGGTTATGGGTCTGTGATATTCTTTATATGTCAGGGAGTAGGTATAGAGATTGGGAGATTGATTTTACCGGCTGATATGCTTGTCTTGGAGATGCATGAGTATGACGCTATTATTGGGATGGATTCTCTAGTTACATATAGGGCTATGATTTACTGCTATAGCCGTAGTATTGTGTTTGCTATATCGGGTCAGGATATGTTTTTGATGGTGATGCCTCGTTCTGAGGGAGGTTCGTAGACTCATTTATATTATATAGAGAATGAGACATCTAAGGGAGTGGTGATACCACTTGATTTGATTCCAGTTATTCGTGAGTTTGCTGATGTATTTCAGGACATATTGGGATTATCGCTCAGCAGGGAGATAGAGTTTGTGATATATTTAGCGTCAGGCACTCGGTCAATAGCCTGTGCACCTTACCGTATGGCTTCGGCAGGGATGAGGGAGCTACGAGATCAAATCGAGCAGTTGTTCGATCAAGGTTTCATCCATAGGGGTAACTCTCCTTGGGGTGCCCTCGTGTTGTTCATAAAGAAGATAGGTGGGTCGCTACAGTTATGTGTTGACTACCGAGAGTTGAATAAGGTCACACTACAAAATAAATATCGGTTGCCCCGAATCGATGACCTATTCGACCAGTTAAGGGGAGCTTCTTATTTTTTGAAGATAGACTTGAGGTCGGGGTACCATCAGTTACGTACTAGGGCGCAGGATGTCCCTAAGACTGCTTTTCTGATGAGGTATGGATCTTATGAGTTCATGGTTATGGCATTTGGGAAAACCAACTCACCGGTAGTCTTCATGGACTTGATTAATAGGGTGTTCAGAGAGTTCTTAGATCAGTTTGTTATTGCCTTCATTGATGACATTCTGATTTATTCCCGGACTAAGGAGGAGCATGATGTGCATCTGAGGATGGTTTTGCAGAAATTACTTGAGCATAATTTGTATGCGAAATATGAGAAGTGTGGGTTCTGTCTTATAGAGGTTCAGTTCTTGGGGAACATTTTTCTGCAAAAGGGATATCGGTATATCCTGAGAAGGTGTCAGCGGTGAGAGAGCGGGGACAGCGCACGGCGTCGACTGTGATACATAGTTTCTTGGGGCTGGTAGGATATTACAGAATGTTTATTCAAGGATTCTCGAAGATAGCGTGTCCGTTGACAAACTTGACTCGCAAAGGGGTGCTATTTATTTGGTATGATGTCTGCTAGTTGGATTTTGACGAGCTTAAGGGCAAGCTGGCTTCAACACCAGTTCTAGCACTACCCAGGCCGGGGGTGGAATACCTGGTTTACACTTACGCGTCCTTACTAGGATTTGAAGGTGTGCTTCAGCAGGAGGATAAGGCGATTGCTTATGCTTCCCACAATCTTAAGCCTCACAAGAGGAGTTACCCACCCATGACTTGGAGTTAGAGGCAGTCGTGTTTGTATTGCGGATATGGATATATGATCTCTTGGGGGAGAGATTTTACCTATTCACAGATCATAAGTCACTGCAGTACCTGTTCACACAGCGGGAGTTGAATATGCATTAGCGGAGGTGGCTGGAATTTGTGAAGGATTATCGGTTCGACATCCATTACCACCCAGGGAAGGCTAACGTGGTAGCAGACACGTTGAGCCATAGGCCAAAAGGTGAGGTGGCCGAGGTATGGAAGGCGAAATGGAAATAACTCAGACATCAGGATTCAGTTACCCGCTCATTCATATCAGTGATGACAGTTACACCCGAGATAGTTACCAGGGTGATACCGGCTCAGACAATGGATTCCTTCTGTCAGGATCGGATTATCCAGCTTCTAGCCGAAGGAGAAAAGTCCTTCTTTGTGAGCTCAGATGGGGGTTTACGTTTTAATTGCAGATTAGTACTTCCATAGGGGGAGGAGTTATGACATGCAATAATGGCATAGTCGCACGGTTCATGGTTTGTGGTACATCCTAGAGGGGATAAGATGTATCAGGATATAAGGCAACAATATTGGTGAAGTGGAATGAAGAAGGACATCGCCGAGTTTTTTTGGAAGTGTGCCACTTGTTAGCTGGTGAAGACAGACCATCAGAGATCGGGTGGATTACTATAGCCATTATAGATCCCTATGTGTAAATGGGAGAGAATTTCCAGGGATTTCATCACAGGGTTGCCTACATCATAGAGGAGACACGATTCCGTATGGGTGATTGAGGATTAGTTGACCAATGTAGCTCATTTTCTTCTGCTTCGGACAAACTATACTACGTGGTAGTATGCTCTGATCTTCATTGCCGAGATCGTTAGACTCCATGGGGTGCCCCTTGATATTGTGTCCGATTGGGATGAGATTTTTGTGTTCGGATTCTGAGAAAGTTTCTAGCAGGCCATGGGTACGTAGTTACAATTGAGTTAGGACTATCACCCGCAGATGGACGGGAAAACAGAATGGACAAATCATATATTGGAGGATATGTTACGGATATGTATCATTGATTTTGGAGGGGGATGGGAGCAGTACCTTCCACTAGCGGAGTTTGCTTATAATAACTCCTACTAGTTTACTATTGGAATTGCTCTGTTTGAGGTGTTATATGGTAGACCTTTTCATTCCCCAGCATGTTGGCTTGAGGTGGGGGACAACAAGTTACTTGGTACGGAGGTGATTCAGGACACCTCGGCTAAGGTGGAGTTGATACGGAGTCGTATTCGGGTTGCTCGGGATAGGCTGAAGAGTTACGCCAATGCCAAGAGGTTCTTCAGTGAGTTTAATGTGGGGGATCAGGTGTTGTTGCGAGTATCTCCTATGAAGGGGATAATGAGGTTTAGGAAGAAAGGGAAGTTGGCATCGAGATATGTTGGACCATTTCCTATTATTGAGCAGATTGGGCCAGTAGCTTACAGACTTGGGTTATCAGAACACATGCATAAGATTCATGATGTGTTCCATATCTCTTCACTGAGGAGATGTCTGTGGGATGACTTGGCCCACACCCATATTTCTTTAGAGGAAATTAATCTATAGCTCGTTAGTTCCTACGAGGAGGGGCCAGTTGCTATCCTAGACCGTAGTGAGAGGAAACTGAGGTCAAAGATAGTGTCGTCACTACGAGTGCAGTAGAGGCATCATAATGTAGAGGAGTCTACCTAAGAGCGTGAGGATGACATGCGGGACAAATATACGGAGTTATTCCTACCAGGTATACCCTTATACTATTCTTTTTCAAATTTCAGGATGAAAATCCGTTATTAGGGGGAAGTATGTAATACCCCGTATTTTGAGGGATTTTATTTTAATTATGAAATTAGGATTAATTAATTTAAACGGAGAAAATTTATTTATAATTGATTCAGATTTAAATTTAATAATTACTAGCGTGACGAGAGTTAGTATTTATTGGTGATAATTATATTGAATATTACTTAGCGAGTAAAGTAATATATGATTACGAAAATATTATTATGATCGAGAGTAAAAAATATAGCAGTTGCAATACACTTAGTTAGAAAGCGCATGTGAGTCGTATCGATATTACTTTATTGGGTTAAAAAGATAATTTATTTTTGAGTAACTCTATAAGAGGGTACTTTAGAATGTAGATGGAGGCGTAACCCCTTTTTAAGTATGGTAATGATAAGTTAATTAGCCTAAAACTTTGGATTAGTAATAGAACATGCCAAAACAAGCCTAATAAGGATGGATCTCGATTTAAGCTCACAAATCTCTCGTGTATAACTCAGAAAAGTGGTAATGGAATTTTATAAGTAACTCAGCTAGAGGTAGAGGTAAGTAAGCATCCTAGATACACCTTGGTAGGCAGGTAGAAACACACCCAAAACACCCTTTTTCTCCCTGTCAAGTATTAAAAGCTTCGTAATTAATAACAATGGCGAGTGGGTGAAACCCCTCTAGTTTGTAATAACTCTCTCTAGCAATAACTTCTTGATTCTCAAAAGAACATGCCCCCCTCAAAGGTGGTTGGGGTCCTTAAATAGCCCCCACCCCACACACCACCCTCGAGGCAACTCAGTCATTTAAGACTATGAAAGACATCCCTCACACTTTATGTCACAACATTAAATGCCTGATGCACTAGTTGTCTCCACGTCATAAACATTAAATGCCAAGACATGCCTTTTGACAAACCACTGTGTGTCAGGGGGCTGTTGTTGCAGAGGTGGCTCTCCAACTGCCTGACAGCCCCAAATACCATGGTAGTTTAGTCAAGTGCATGTATGACATTGTTTAGCCGGCTAGTGACATCACCTACAGTAGATGTGACATTAAGTAGAGGGTTGTTTGGTTCATGACTCAACGCCCGATGGAACTCCAAGCTGCTTCGCTTGAGGTTCCACGGTCAGGGTCCTTCGGTGTTTTACCAGGTGTATCTAAGATGATCAGGACAAGCCCCAACAGTGCCTTACTTATCAATCCTCCAAACCAAATCCCTCTAAAGTTCCCACAGTGAGGTCGTTCGATAGAGCATGAAAGCTCTCCCGGGCCCTACCAAGCCTGATGTCTCGCGAGTACCATTCGACCTCGCATAGGTACATTATTCTCGTTACACCATTACAATCATTATAGCTCATAGCCAATACAAACAAAAGATACAATATGATTAAGTAATCAGCAAGCTAAAGTATGAGTTGCCACTCCAAGCTGCCATGCTATCTTAATCCCAAACACTGTTGCCAATGGGTGGATTATCCCTAATCTCAGGATTATCTCTAAGCCCCCTCTACATTTGCCCCTTCGTGGAGGGATTTGTTGTGGGAACAAGAAATTCATGCACGAAAACTTCTCAATCCGATGAACCTTCTCTGCGCGAAAAAAAAATCTGGCCTTATTTTCCCGTTAGAATCGCAGCGATATAATCTTCTGGAAAAAGTAAGATTCTCCCCATGTATCGAAGCCGAAGCGCCATTCTCGTTGGGGCTGGGGCGAAGGGACATCGCCGCTTTTCCCGGTGCTGATCCTCAACCGTTCTAGCTTGAATATTTGAAATTCTTCCGAAAGGCCTAGTAAGCTTCTCAAATACTCGTTTAGATTCCTAGTAAATGAAATTTTTCCACGTGGGCTTCGCTATGTTCAAAAAATGTTTGGGCATGTGGGATCTTCTTCGTTAGAAGTCTATTGGATATGCCTGACAAAATCTTCTGGCGCCAAAACTTAAACTTGTTTAGGAAGGCAATGCTTTCTGTTCCCTATGCATCACTTCATTGATGATGTGGCGTTGTCTTTTCAACTGCCAAAGTACTTCTCGAAGTGCCACGTGTTCGTTTGAAATGATTATAGGCGGCCGCTCACGTGCGATTGTGGGAAAATCTAAACGCCAAACTTAGAAAATTGCAAACGTCCATATCCCAACACTTAACACTTCTTTTCTCTACTTTGCCTTCGTCTTCCTCAAGCTTCCATTTTACTTTAGAGAGAGAAAGTCTATTAGAACTCCATTGTTATTTCTCTTACCTGACTTCTTTGTTCTGTTACCTTCTATACCACCACTTGTGGTTGTGGTCTCCATTGTCGTTCTCAAACCTTTCCCACTTGAAGCGTTTTTGTTGCTTTATCATTATTTATCATGGCGTCCTCAAGCAACACCACCCTATCTGTCGCCAGTGCTCCGCCTGCTGCCTCTACCGTTGGCACCACCCTGGACACTGCTCGCCAGGAGCAACTAAGGTTTTACCGTCGATCACCTATTTTTGGACAAGGTTATGATTTTGCTGGTGCGTGTAAGAGGGTTCATTTTTCTTCTAAGTTTGACCCTCTATTGTTGGGTGATGAAGACGAAGCCTCTACTGAGTGGGGTTTTCTTCCTCCCGAGGGGACTCTCCGATTTCGTTTGGAGCGAGGGGACTTCCCGTGGTCCCACATTGAGTTTGAAGCTCCTGGGGGTTCTCCCTCTCAGTTTGCCGCGTGGAACTCCCACATGAAGAGATCCTATGCTGAAACGCTCACCAAGATTGGGCTGCAACGGGATAAATGGTTTGGTGAGTTTACTTTCTCCAGGAATAACGTTGCCCTTCCTGTTCTGGTGTCTCGCTGGAACGTTACTACCCATACCTTCATCGCTGCGTAGGGTGAGTTCACGGTGACGTTGGAAGATGTGTGTGAGCTCCTGGTCCTCGAAGCAACAGGCCATGAGCCCTATACTGATGAGGCTCTGGATGCCCAGGAGACTACTGATCATTTGGAACTGGACCGAATATGCCAAAGCTGCACTGGTTCATCAAATAAGGCCACTTTCTCCCCACTTATCAATTATTTCTTCAAGTATGCTGCCGAAGGTAGTTCTTCTGGAGGTGCCCCTGGTCAAGGTACATCACTGGAATTTCTTGCTTATATCCTTATCATTCTTTCCCATTTCCTTCTACCGGGAAAACCCAACGATCAGCCTCGAAGGGACCTTATCAATATACCCCTTCGCTTGGCCCGAGGTACCAAGCTTCCCCTGGCTGCAATCGCCTTGGGATCTCTCTATACCTGGCTCGATAGGACCCTCTTCGACATGGAACGATCACTTGGTCATTATAACTTGGCAAATTTTGCCAACTGTGTCCTTCTGACGAGCTTCCTCTATGTTCGTTTCCCTGTCGTAGTGGCCAAGATCAACCGTCCTCCTTCTGGGGAAATAATTCTACCCCCACGCTCCTACCTTTATCATAAGAAACTCAGTAGAAAGGAGTTAATCCCTATGATTGATCATTTTGAGGACTTTGTTATGAGACCCTACGAAGAGGACATCTTTGTTCACAACTGTGACTTTTTCCAACATGAGGCCAGGTTAGTGGAGGTAGGCGCAAATATTGAAGATCCTTCGCTGTCCGTGGTTGTTCTATTCTCCCCTGGGTATCTGCCTTCCTATACCGAGTGGGGATATACTAGTGATCACTACAATCCCAATCGATGCAGTCGCCAATTTGGTTTTGATCAGGGGGCTCCTCGCCCAGTTTTTCAATCATCAAACCCGATGGTTTCTTTCAGTGAGGCCTTCTCCCTATTCTCATCTATCACTGCATGGAGAATAAGTTCTGCAATGGCTAGGCGAGTAACTATTCCCAGCAACAAAAGGCAAGGGGATGTGTCCTCCCTGTTCGCTACACGATACTGGCCGAAACAATTGGCTGATATTATAGAGTTCATCGAGGGGGATTCGGTGTACCCTCCAGTTCTTTCCTTTTTTGCGTTGGAGCTGGGTTTAAAGGGCAACTCCATCCTTGGGGTTGAGTTCCCTATGAGTAAGACCCCTAAGGCATGTCCCACTGAGCTCCCTCCCCTTTGTTCCATGATCCCTACTACTATGCCCAGACCCAAGAGTGCTGCAGCCTCAAAGAAAGCTACCCCTTCGACCAAAGCTGCTACTGATGAACCTTCAGGGCAGAAGGTAAAGAGCGGGACTTCTTCCAAGTCCAAGTCCCATACTAAATCTCAATCTCCTAAGGAGGCATTCCCCATTACTTCCGTTCCTCCTCCTATGCCTGCAGAGATAGCTTAGGAGTTGAGAAGGAAAGTTCAAACTGAGGTGGCACGTATAAACGCTGAGTTCCAACGGTGTGTTCCAGTTGTTCCTCCATTGAGAACCTTCCCCACAATTTGAGTTGATCCCACCAAGCCCCCGGCGAAGAGGAGAAAGACTGTGAAGGTTCTTCGAGGTAGTGGCCCTGGTGCATCAGGAACGAGGAAGAAAACTCTGGGTACCAAGTCCCAGAGGAGACAAACTCCTGAGGTGCATTTAGCTCCTACCCCCTTGCCTGTCAGATCTGAGGTATGTATAGTTGTTCTATTTATCATTTCCCATTTGCCTAAGGAAAAAAAGTACATTTTCTTATGCATTTTGGTAATTTTGGTGCAGGAGGTTGAAGAAGAAAGTGTCAATCCCCCTAGCCCCCCCGTGAGCCCTTTCGTGGAGGGACGTTTCAGTGTTTCTTCGCCCAATGTGACTCCTCCTCGTTCGCCCATGACCGGGCTTACCTATTCCCGCCGTTCGACCGCTCAACGTGCGAGGGATGCTGCCATGGGGGGTGGTACTGTTGACTCTGAGGGCATCTCTTCGCAGCCAGAGGCAACTCTCCCCATCCCCTCTGATTTATCTCCTTCACCCGAGCTTCTTCTGCCCATCGTTCTGGCCGATGAAGATGAGCCCGAGGTATGCTTTCCTCTATAGTTTTTCAGATCTAACGTCCTTACCCCTTATTTATTTATCGTACTGAACCTTAAGATTTTGTGTGCCCCAGGTTGAAGTGTCCTAATTGTTAGCCAACATTTGTGTTCCCACGCTGCTAACAAGACCATTGATTGCGATTCCCCTTTTCGATGGCATAACTGAGGTAAGTGACATTTAGAGGTACTTCTCCTTTATTTTCTGTGGGTATTCCTCTTTTTGTAACCCTTAGTTTGTATGTTGCATCTTTCTCCCAATCTTGCTCCACCTTCTCTCGAAGGTCTGCACGTGTATACGGCCAAGGTTGGTGCTTCTTCTCAGGATGGTGGTTCTTCTGCACCCATCCCTATTAGTGCATCGTCTTCTCCAAATGAATCGCCTATACTGGCCTTGGTAGCTTATGTTGGTGAGGAAGTTTTTCCCACCGTTGAGGCTTTTGCATCCAGCGGCTCTGTTGTGGCTTCTGAGGTAATGAGTCCACCCCCAACGGTTCCTGCCTTCATGACCATCACGGTGACTCCCGTTATCGCCCCTGCTATGCCGAGGTATTTTGTTAATTCTCTGCATTTTGTCAAAGAATTTTTGCAAACTTCACCTATATGGTGACTTATCAACGAAAACGCTTATTAAGGTTTTTCATAAACTCCACCTATAACGGTGACTTAACAACAAAAATGCTTGTTAAGATTTTCATATAAACTCCACCTATAACGGTGACTTAGCAACGAAAACACTTGATAAGATTTTCATAAACTCCACCTATAACGGTGACTTAACAACGAAAACGCTTGTTAAGATTTTTTCGTAAACTCCACCTACAACGGTGACTTAACAATGAAAACGCTTGTTAAGATTTTCATATAAACTCCACCTATAACGGTGACTTAACAAAGAAAACGCTTGTTAAGATATTCATAAACTCCACCTATAACGGTGACTTAACAACGAAAACGCTTCTTATGATTTTTTTCATAAACTCCACCTATAACGGTGACTTAACAATGAAAACCCTTGTTAAGATCTTTTTTCATACATTTATTACTCTTTCTCAGGTTGCACGAGAGGCTTCTCCACCCATTCTTTCGCCTATTGGCTCACCTCATCGGGAACCTGTCGTCTTAGAAGATTCTAACCATGCTGACCGAGGTTCCACGACCGGTGCTGCATCAGAGAGTGAATCCAGGTGCGAGCTTCCTCCACCGGATTTGGCTCCTCATGCATTCTGCTTAATGATGCTTCAACCTTCTCCCCAAATGCCTGCCACTCATCGACTAGTGGTCGAGCAACTTACGAATCACCATCCTTAAACCTTCTCAGTGGACTTCTTACGTTCCAACATCTCTATCATGAGTTATAGGTTGTAAGGCATGGCTACCGTTGTTGCATAAATTGCTAGCACTCCTACTGCGACCGTTACCAGACCACTCCTTAACCAATTTCGTGGCTATTTGAAGGAGTTGGGTCGTGATGGTTTTCATTTTAACTGGCTTATATCGTATTTAAAAACTTTAAAGATCCAGCAACTGATCAGGCAGACGGAATTATTGCAGAAGCATCCGCAGGATCAACGGGCAGAGGAAGCCAGGTTGGCCAAAATAGTACTCCTTTTGGAAGAAGTTGATAAGGAGGTAGACGATGCCGAAGAAGCTTTGCGCCTGGCCAAGCTGAAACGAGAAAGACTCCTCATTGAACGTGCACAAGTACAAACGAGGTTGGAGGTTTCCATCGATGCCCAACAGTCTTGCGCTGCAGCCTCTTCGGGCCTTCCTGGAGATTTTTTCTCATCTTCAGACCTATGGTTCCTCTTAGGCTAGTCAACTATTGTATATATATTTTCCTCTTGCTTCTTTTTATGTAATTCTTGGGCAGTAGTTCCCAATTTTGTAATGCTCTATCGTTTATAAATGAATGAAAAATGTATATTTTCCCATTCGTCTGCGTGTTACAACTACTTTATAAATTTCTATATTTCTGTAGCTTTTTCATTCTGTTCAAGCCATAACTAAAACTTGTATATTCATAAGAATAGCTATTTATAATCATGGTTCAAACTTAATTGTCTACACATGATAAACCTTTAGCCATTTATTATTAATTTTAAATGGCTTGTCTTCCTCCATTCTAGAAATTAAGCAATAGCCTGAGTCATGAGCTTCTTATACAACAAAAGGTCCCTCCCAATTGGCTGCAAACTTTGGTAGAGGAAGCCCCCTGATGTGCTTTACTGCTGCTTTCAAAACAAGGTCTCCCTCTGTGAACTTCCTGGGCCTTACCAAGTTACCATATGCCCTGGAGAGCTGTTTCGTGTACATTTGAAAGTGTTGCATCGCATTATCTCTGTGTTCATCTAATGCTTCCAACTGTACGTGTCTATTCTGAGGGAGCATGCTGCTTCGTAAGGTGTATCGGGCAGAGGGAACTTCTAGCTCCACTGGAAGGATTTCCTCCGCCCCATAAACAAGCGAGAATGAAGTGTACCTCGTGGGTTTCCTCTTAGTTGTTCGATAGGCCCATAACACAGCCGGTATCTTGTCGTCCCACGATCCTGGGAAGTCCTCCATCACTTTGGCCAGAATATTAACCAATGTTTTGTTAGTCGCTTCGGCTTGACCGTTTCCCTTTGGGTATGCCCCCGTTGAAGTATGGTGAACAATGGAGTACTTATCTGTGAGCATTACTATTTCTGAATTAATGAAGGGCATCCCGTTATCTAAGAGAATAACCTTTGGGATCCCAAAATGATAAATAATGTATTCTCTGGTGAAGTTGCTCACTACCCCAGCCGTTGTCCTTCTGAGTGGTATTGCCTCGGCCCACTTTGTGAAACACTCCGTTGTAACTAATATCCATATCCTCCCCCTCGAAGGAGGATGTATTGCCCCCACTAGGTCAAACGCCCAAGTGTGAAAAGGGTAAGGCGTTGCATGAGAGTGTAGATTCGCCGATGGGGTATGGATCATATTTCCATGTAGTTGGCAAGCTTTACATTTTTGAACAAACTCAACAGCGTCCTTTTCCATCATTGCCCAATAATACCCCAACGTCATCAACTGATCATACAACCTGGCCCCTCCTATGTGAGCTGGATCGTGTGCTTGTTTGAGGACCTCAGCTGCTTCTTCCTTCGTGATGCAACTCAATGGCCTATTGAAGTATCCTATTCGGTAGAGATGCCCCTCCTAGATGTAGAACCTTGGGGCCCTTCTCTTTAGTCTCACCGAATCAATTTTCTCTATCAGTACAACTCCATCTTTAATAAAGTCAATATAGCGTTGTCTCCAATCGGCTTGCGTTTCAACGAAATGACATTCAACTGCCTCGAAGAAAAGCTGGCACTTATCTTACCTACATTGTAGCTCCGTCGCGTCCTGCTTCATTCTAGGCCAGAAATATCCCTCTCTTTGAATTCTCCTATAAAGAGGTACCTCAGTTGTTTCGTAGTGCTCCTCATGTGTTTTCTTTAACCTTTGCTCTGCTTCTTCTGGGCCAATGCATCTTGATAACCATCCCCCTGCATTTCTAAAGTAGATATTTCCCTGGTTTGTAAAATATTGGGCTAACTCTCTTAGCCCCATTGCCCCCTCGCCAGACTCCAACTGCTTCCTAATCTCTCCCCTCCAATCCGCGTCCTCCCTCATTGGTAGCATTGATTGTACCACTGAAGGAGATGTTCTTTATTGGATCGTGACGATGGTTGTATCGCTCTTCATGATCATTTTTTGGGCAATAGTTTCATACGCATCTGGATGGCGATTCATCATTTTGGGATGTCTCTTGATCTTAGTTTGATGGAACTGGTTGAGGTGTCTCTGAATGATCATTTTGTATGGTGCCAGGTTCATGTGCTTTAACGTATATTCTCCGTTTACTTGCTGGATCACTAAGTTCGAATCGCCCTTGATGCAGAGTGAACGAATTCCCCTTCGAAGAGCCTCCAGCAACCCTAGTACCAATGCCTCGTACTTTGCTTCGTTATTGGAACAAGGGAAATCTAATTTTTAGGAAAGGCAAATCTCTTCCATTCCTTTCAAAAGAATAACCCCTGCCCCCTCCCTTCTTTTCTGCCGAAGATCCATCGAACTTCATCGTCCACTCCTCCTCAGTTGCATCCAATGTTCCTGAAGGAAAGATTGCCAATAGATCGGCATACGCTTGGCTCTTGATCGCGCGAGGAACTACACACTTTAAGTCATATTCTGAGAGGATGCGGAACCACCTAGCTGCCCTGCCAATCAATATAGTTTTTGCCAACAAATATTTAATTGGATCGCATCTAGTCACAATATGAATTGTAAAAGACAGCATATAATGCCTAAGTTTTTGTGCTACAAAGACTAAGGCTAAATAATGCCTTTCTAAGCTGCTATATCTAATCTCTGCCCCCTGTATGACTCTACTGAGGTAGTGGACTGGTCGCTCTTGCCCATCAATTTCCTGTGCCAGCGAAGCTCCGACGGACCTCGTGGTAGATGTGAGATATAACTGCAACGGCGTTCCTGCCCGTGGGGGAACCATGGTCTGTGGTGAAACCAGAAACTTCTTTAACGCAGCAAAAGACTCCTGGTGAACCTCTTCCCACCTAAACTTCGTGCTCTTTCGCAATAGCTGCATCAGCGGGTGTGTTACTTCGGCCAATCGAGGCACAAATCTCCTAAGGTAGGAGACTTTATCGAGGAAGCTCTTCAACTCCCTCGCCGTTCTAGGACTTGGCATTTCCAAGATCGCTGGTTGTTTATCCTGGTCCATTTGCACCCCTTGTCGATCAATCACAAAGCCTAAGAATTTTCCACTCGTTAATCCAAAAACACACTTCAATGGGTTCATCCTCAACTTATACTTTCTACAACGGGAAAACACCTTCCTCAAATCACTCAGGTGGGACCCCTCCTCCTTCGATTTGATGACCAAGTCGTCCACATAGAATTCTACAAATTTGTGGAAGAAGTCATGAAAAATGCCCATCATCGTTCTCTGGTAAGTCGCCCCAGCGTTCTTGAGGCCGAACGGCATCACCCTGTACATGAAGTTACCCAACGGGGTTCTGAATGTCATTTTCTCTGCATCCGAGGGAATCTGATTATACCCCACATACCCATCCATGAAGCTATACATCTCATGACCAACCGTTGCGTCTATCAGGCTATCGATGGAGGGTAGAGGGAACTCATCTTTAGGATAAGCTCTATTCAAATCTCTAAAGTCCACACAGATCCTTATCTGGTTTTTGTCCTTCTTTCCTACTAGGATAATACTAGATAGCCAGAGTGGGTGTTGTATCGATACGATGAACCCTGCCGTTAGCAGGCACTGGACCTCTTCTCTAATCTTCAGATCCATCTCGGGCTTGTACATTCTCATTGCCTATTTTACTGGAATGGCTGAAGGCATTACGTTCAGCTTGTGGCAGCTTACTTCCTCATCCAACCCTTCAATTTTCGTGTATTTCCACGCGAAGACATCTATAAACTCCTGAATCAATTTGACCAAGGCCTCTCATTTCTGATTGCTGAGATCCTTCGAGATGAATATGGGTCTTGGATCTTCTCCTTCTTTTACCAGGTTCAATTGCTCCAACTCTTGCGCCTGGGGTTTTGGATGATTTGCCATATAATCTGGTTCCTCGGCAACTTCTTCCACGAATTCCTGTATGCTAGAATTATCTATTACCATGAACTTCCCCCATTGATCTATTCATATATCGATTCAACCCTGTCCTCAGTTTCTCCGGCCACCGAATCACACCGTTATAATCGATACACCACCTTTCCTTTCTCGGTAACGACTTTCTTGCATTGCCTGTTGGTAGTGGTGATCGCCTTCCTCTTCTTCTCTCTAGAAGCTTTGACCACTTTTTCTCCTGAGAACCGACTCAACACGCTCTGTCGTTGGACCTTATGCTCTATCGGGTCCACTCTGGGCCTCATTCAGTCTTTAAGCTGCTTCGAGATGCCTTGGGGCCGAGGGGCCACCTGATGAGCTTCTTCAGCCACTTCCCTTGTACCGCTTGCAACCGCCCTCTTCTGCTTACCAAAGGGCCCCATCCTTTCTCTGATCGAGGGAACCCACGCTCCCTCCATTCTTCTTGTCAATATCCCAACATCTTCTTCTAGCTCTTTGTAAAATGCTGCATCCACCAAATGAGCTTCTTTAACAGCGAAGGGCCTCTTTGTGGCCCTAATGGTCACCTCTGTGCCCTTAACATTCGCTTTAGCACATTGGTGATATGTAGAAGGAACTAGGCCTCGGTTGTGCATCCACAACCTTCCTATTAGTAGATGATAGGAAGTTGCACTCTCTATTACATGGAACTTGATATGGGAACTCAGATTTCCCATTACAATCCCAACATTAACGTACCCAATGGACTTGGAAGATTGATTATCGTACCTCGAAATCACCAAGGGCATGGGGACCAGCCTTTCTTCTGGAATATTGGCTGCGTGGAAGGAGTTGATTGGCATGATATTGATGGAAGCTCCCCCATCCATAAGAGCCCTTGAAAAGTTAACTCCGTTGATCCTAGCGGTCACATACAATGTCCTGTTATGAGGGAACCTTACATCCCTATCTACATCGCTGAAGGTTACCTCCGACAGGAACCTTCTTACCAACCTGGTCATGGGTCCCTTCCATATCAGCGAAGGGACTGCGTTCTTTTTCGCAATATCAAGTATCGCCTGGGTTATCTCCAGCCTACTCTCCTTTGGAATCCCCACTTATTCAAAGAACCAAGTGAACTTCGGGGATTTTGAAACTGCCCAATATTCTAAGGTCAGGTCTACCTCTTCGCCTTCGATATCATATACATCCTCTACATCCTTGGCGCTTTCTTCGTCGTAAGCTAACACGACATTATCCATTCCCCTGGTGCACATCTCCAAAGCTTCCTCGTACTCCTCTCCTTCATCATAGGCCACCACGATATTGGCCCCATACGCTAGTAGTGGATTGTTGTTAACATTTTGTGGGGGGATCTGCAATGTTCCCGCTTTCATGTACTTGTCAATGATTATTCTTAGTGTGAAACAACTCTCTGTTGGATGCTGGATCTTCCGATGGATCTGATAATATTTAGGATCCGCCTTCGTTGGAGCATCGGGTTCTTCCATAGGAACGCCTTTTGGTTCATAAACCGTTCCCCCTTGGACCATTGCGTTATAACAACTCACAGCCTCTTCTATCGTGCAAGGCAATGATGGCGGGTCTTCTCTGTCTCTTCCAAACTTCCTCTTGTTGTCCCTCTTCGGTGCCTTGCCCCTATCTTCCCCCTCGGCGTACCCTACCCATAGGGGCTGAGACCTCCCCCCGTGGGGTGCATCGGCAGCCTGAACATCATGGGTGCTACCACTGGGTTGGGTCGCACCACCAAAGAGATATTTCTTGTCACTTTCAAGAATGCTGCAAAAGTCCCCTCGCGCGTCTCATTGATAAGATGGAAGATGTATTCAGGAAGCAGTCCCTCAGCACAAATCTGTAATAACTTGGACTCTTTAGCATCCTCCCTTACATCGAGGGACCTTTCACTGAACCTTCGAACATAGGCCACCACCTGAGCACCTTATACTCTTGACTCACTTGAGTCTATATTGTATAAGTGTTCATTTAGTTTGGAAATTATGACAAAATTGTGTTTATCCTAGAATCCAAAGAACCCCAGAGCTTGGTTTGCTATTTCATCTTTATTGATTGATTTATCTAGACCATATTACCAACACTTACACACAATAGAATTGGTCTCATACATTTCATATTGCATATTATTGTGTGTACATATGTTAAGTGTGTTTAAATCCCTAAAATTGATTTTTAATATTTTTTGGGGATTTTATAAACATTTAAAATAAGTTTTTTTTAAATTAAAATTTGTTTTTAAAAGTTTTTGGGGTCAATCTGCAATTAAGGTTTAATAGTTATATTGGCTATAAGTTACCTTGGGTAGAATTCGAAAGCGGCAGAGACTTCAGGGGGTGTTTGCAATTAATTTTAGACGCGCATTTGATCTCTTGTAATTGCCCAACATCTGTTGTCTTCTAATTGGTGGAGTGTGTGTTTCTTTATAGAGAGTAATCCAGCGATTGTTTACAACCCTTGGATTGTTTTTATCAACGATCTGCATGCGCTCTTTCATAATCCATGCGAACCTCATATGAACCAATCAGGAGAGTTTTAATCACCGCATATCGTGAACCCTTGGATCAAAATCAATCAATCTTGACTCAATCTGAACCATTGATTTTGAACCTTATTCTCGAATCTTCTCAGCCTCCTATGAAAGGACCCCTTCACTCAGCCTTCTGAGACTTTTGCCATTTTCTTCCTTTGGAGAGAAAAGAGAGAGTAGAGAGAGAAAGAGAGAAACCAAAAAGAGAGAGAAAGAGTTAGACACCCTAACCCTAAATCGTCAAAACCTTTTCAAACCTAAATCTCTTTCCAAGTCCTATATATACCAAACACAACCTTGAGTGGTTGAGAGTTGGTTTGTTTATTTATTATGTCGCTGTAACCTCTTTGTTCTTAGATCTTGTGTCCAACTTAAACATTTTTCTTTGATCTAAGTTTCTGATTTATAGAAATTTCAGATCTAAGTATTTCATGTTACATTTCACTTAGATTTACATATTTCGTTTCTCAGATTGAGAAATATATTGTTGATTCTTTTCTACAAATGTTTTTAACCTTGAAATCAACAATAATGTTTTCTGTTTCTAGTTCTCTTGAAACAAAACCTTTGGCCTAGTTTGGAATCGTACTTGGTGATTTTCAATCTCAAAATTTTTTTCAAAACTGAGACTGATTAAGATCTTGATACGTCTTCTGAGCAAGATAGCCGTGGATTCTGGGATTATTGTAAAGGTCAAATAAGGTTAAGTTTTGTGAGAAGAGAGAAAAAAAAATCACAGCATATAGCCCTTATATGTAATTTATTAGGACTGGTTGTATATAATAAGTGTGTGTGTGCATGCATGTGTTAGAGAGCACCTCCGCAAACACTATCATCATACCACACTAAAAGTGTTGGTAATAAGATCTTTAGAACAAGAGTCGATGTAAAGAACTTGAACAAATTGGAAGTTAGCAAACTGGGAGGACAACATCAACAATCAGAACTGCAGAGAAGTTATAAGGACACCAGAGGGTACATTCCTAAAGTTATATAGGTCTGAGTTGTATGCATGTTTGTTATATAGTTTGTAACTGTTAAAATTTGTTTATAGTGGAATTTTTGGTTTACTCCGTAGAGAGAGTCGTGGATGTTTCCTCGGTTAGGTGAGGTTTTACCACATAAAAAATCCTTGATTCTTAATCTTTCTACATCTCCTCATCTCATTCTTAGTTGTGTTGGGTTTAAAGTTTTTTAAACTATTTTATTAAACCTGTTAATCAAATCTTGAACAGATCTCGTACATACTTTTGTTAAACACATCTTGTGTTCAATTAGTTTTGGTTTTTAAGAAAAGAGTTTCTTCAAAAAACTATTCGGAGTTACTTAAATAGTTTAATTTTATATTAAACGGCTTTAGTAACAGATTTTCACCACCTCCTCCCCAGGTCTTTGCTTCTCCCTACCAAGTTGGGTCAAAGTGAACTCATCTTCTGCCAGGAAGAACTTTTGGACAAACAATACATGCATCTTCTCCCACGTAGAAACGTTGTTGGGAGTCAAATGGGAGTACCAGGTGTATGCCTTATCGGTTAGTGATTTGGAAAAATCCCTCAATCTAAGCTTCTTATCATTGTAATGTGCTCCCAAGTGTTCAACAAAACGCTTAATGTTCTCCTTCGGGTTCCCACCTTTCCCTGTATATTTTTCAAAGATAGGGGGAATATAGTCCTTCGGGTAGGGCTCATCATTGTATTTCTGAGGATAAGGTGTTCGAAAGTCGTCATAAACCGAAGCCACCTCGCCAGCGGATTACAAGGAAGCTTGCATGAACTTCAACATCTCCTTCTGCATCTCTTTTCTCATTTCCTCCATGGGCGATAACACCGGGGCAACTAGCAGCGGGGCCACGAGCTGAGTGCCCGTTGTAACTGAAACGAACGTTATCGGTGGTGCCGTTGAAACTCCTGAAATTCCCACTGCTGGATTCACAACATAGGGTACACTTACTGGGATCGTTCCAGCAATACCTGCACCTGGTGGGGCCGTTGGAGCTACCCCAGGTGTCACGAAAGCATTTGCCTCCAATCCGCCCAGCATAGTTGAAGCTACAGGGGTTTGATAAAACTCATAAAATTTTCTCATGAGGAGCGCCATCTGGACGGGTCCCAACCCCACGCTCGTAGAAGGTTGTGTTTCCCTTGGAACGCCTAACGTCGTCAGAACCGAAGGTACCTCTACTCGAGGAGCCCCATCCCTTAGGGCCTCTTGCTCCCTCACAGCCTGCTCTTCATTATGTTGGATATCATCAAAGTTGAGTCTTCGAGTTGCATTATCTTGCGCCATACTCCTTACCTAGGAGAATGCCTCCCCAGCGGAGTCGCCAAATGTAAGAGGGTACTTTAGAATGTAGATGGAGGCGTAACCCCTTTTTAAGTATGGTAATGATAAGTTAATTAGCCCAAAACTTTGGATTAGTAATAGAACATGCCAACACAAGCCTAATGAGGATGGAGCTCGATTTAAGCTCACAAATCACTCGTGTATAACTCAGAAAAGTGGTAATGGAATTTTAGAAGTAACTTAGCTAGAGGTAGAGGGAAGTAAGCATCCTAGATACACCTTGGTAGGCAGGTAGAAACACACCCAAAACACCCTTTTTTCTCCCTGTCAAGTATTAAAAGCTTCGTAATTAATAACAATGGTGAGTGGGTGAAACCCCTCCGGTTTGTAATAACTCTCTCTAGCAATAACTTCTTGATTCTCAAAAGAACATGCCCCCCTCAAAGGTGGTTGGGGTCCTTAAATACCCCCCCCCCCCCCCCCCCACACACACACACACCACCCCCGAGGCAACTCAGTCATTTAAGACTATGAAAGACATCCCTCACACTTTATATCACAACATTAAATGCCTGATGCACTAGTTATCTCCACGCCATAAACATTAAATGCCAAGACATGCCTTTTGCCTAACCACTGTGTGTCAGGGGGCTGTTGTTGCAGAGGTGGCTCACCAACTGCCTGACAGCCCCAAATACCACGGTGGTTTACTCAAGTGCATGTATGACATTGTTTAGATGGCTAGTGACATCACCTACAGTAGATGTGACATTAAGTAGAGGGTTGTTTGGTTCATGACTCAACGCCCGATGGAACTCCAAGCTGCTCCGCCTGAGGTTCCACGGTCAGGATCCTTCGGTGTTTTACCAGGTGTATCTAAGATGATTAGGACAAGCCCCAACAGTGCCTTACTTCTCAATCCTCCAAACCAAGTTCCTCTAAAGTTCCCATGGTGAGGTCGTTCGATAGAGCATGAAAGCTCTCCCGAGCCCTGCCAAGCCTAGTCTCTCGCGAGTACCATTCGACCTCGCACAGGTTCATTATTCTCATTACATAATTACAATCGTTATAGCTCATAGCCAATACAAACAAAAGATACAATATGATTAAGTAATCAGCAAGCTAAAGTATGAGTTGCCACACCAAGATGCCTCGCTTGAGCTGCCACGCTGTCTTAATCCCAAACACTGTTGCCAATGGGTGGATTATCCCTAATCTCAGGATTATCTCCAAGCCCCCTCTACAAACTCGTATGATCATTTTGAGTGCGCCGATGAGTTCGGAAGGGTCGAGATAGTCAGAAAACTCTATTCCGGTGTTTTATTTGGATTTCGGGGCAATTTAGGCCAAACCGACACCCTAGAGGGGTATTTTGATCTTTTGAGATTTTTGGGAATTAAAATGGACGAAAATGGATAATTAAAAGGGAAGTGTATGTGGGTAATATGTTATCTGTTAGTTTCCAAACCTAAGTGAGAGTGAGAGAGAACCAAAGAGGGGTAAGAACAACTCCATAAGTTCCCTGGGATAAAGACTCAAGCTCTCACACCAAAAATCACACCAATGCGTAGATCGTGAAGAGAGGATCACCCCTAGACCCGTTTCATTCAGCGAATCAGAAGTTCACAAAAAGGAAAATGTTTATCTTGCTGAATTTTAGAGCATATATGATTCATGTTAATTTAGTTGATGGTTATATCATAATATCATGTAATTGGGACTGAAATTCGAAAATTATTCATGAATGTGGTATAGGAATTGCATGTAGTTGAATAACTATGTATTGGGGATTAGAAACTTGAATTTTATATGTAGAAACCACAAAATCATATAAGAGTTTAGAGGGTCATTAATGGTGATTATATGAAATTAGGGTTTGTTGAAGATTTGAGAGATTAATCAAAATTCATGTTGAAATTTTAGGGATTTGATGTTAAAAACGGATGGGAAAGTGTTATAATACTAGGGGATATAGTTTAGAGTTGATGGAATTTGAATTAGGATGAGTTCTAAGTGATTTTCCTATTGAATGAATTGGGATGATCTCGGAATTCTCTTTCGAAGACCTGCCCAGGTCGTTCAAACGAGATTACTAATGAGATTTGGTTTATAGTTCATTTGAAGTGAGATTCTCGTTCGAACGGCCTCGTTCGAACGAGAACTCCCAGGTTCTAACGAGATTTCAGAAATGCAAATTTTTTCTCGGACGAGTTGAATTCCTTCTATGTTAATTCAAGTGAGAGAATAGGACCTACGCTGTTATGGAGTAGCTTCATTTTATAATCTAATAGTGAGATGATTTGTGTAACTACTAAGGGAATGTGTTGGAGTAAGAGAGCCTTAAAAAGTATATACGATAGAGAGATAAGTCGTACGATTAAAGTATTATGAGTAGTGGAGACGAAAATGCTACATATATATTAAGAGATTTGGGTTGCGTGAATACCTAATGAATATAATAAGTTGTGTGTATACTTACTATTGAACTATTATGTGTATAATATACCTATGCTGCTATCTATCGAGTGGAGGTTGCGCGTTGTGGATGATCATGCCTTGAGGAGCCTTCGGGTGGAATATTAATTTGTACCACTTGAGCATAGAACCTATGAACAAGCTACTGTGAGAATGATAGTGATGATGGTCATATGGGTGCATAGGTATGTGCATAGGCCATCGGCTTGGAAACTATGTTTGCCTCCAATATATGTGTTTGTTTTGATGGTTCACGAGATATTGAACCTATAGCCCTTTATGCAATGAGCGATGCACCAAGACATGATAACAGAGTATGTATGCACCGCAGCTGTGTCTCGGGGTGCATTATATATATATATATATATATATATATATATATATATATATATATAATGGAGTGTATGTATATCTATACTTGTGATACTATCTACTATGTGAATTAAGTAGACCTGATTGATAATGAAATCTGAAATGAATTAAGTTGGTGAACACTTAATTATATTAAATTGAAAAGGTGCTTATGCATGTTAAATGGAAATTGGATATATATCTGTATTACGTACATTGCGAGAGAAATACATGGGAACGACATTGGGCTATGATTAGATGTTAGTCTGGAAAGAACAAGTTAACATGGAAATAGGAACTAGTAGGGTTTGAAGGTATGTTAGGCGTGCATATTAGATGAGAAGTGAGCATCCCAAGTGAGTACGATGATCTAACATGAATAATATATGTTCTATTAACTCAATTTTAGCACTTATTGATTTTTAAACTGTTTCCAACTCGGGCTCTGACCCATTTTCTGCAAATCTCTTTTCTTGTCAAATTAATTTAGGTGCCCAGCCACAGGGACACCATGCATAGGAGTTCCAAACACTCGACGAGTTGTACCTACTGTGGAGGTTACAGGACCTTGGTAGTAGATGCCTCTATGTCCATTTTTTCTTCCTTTTGAGTTACTTTATCAGTTAGGGCATGTTGCCCCTTTTCTATTCAGAGATTTTGGATTTAGTTATTTACTTCTTTCCGTTGTTGGTTTATTTTTGTTGAACTATTTTATTTGGTACTTAACTGGAAGTGTTTACTCCAGCTACATTTATTATTGCAGTTATATCCTATTATATGAGATTGGTGTGAATGGTGAATGTTTAATTGTTCTTTTTTTTAATGTTAAATTATTCGTTAACCTAGTTTTTATTAACTAAAAGATAAAATTTTGACATCAACCTTTTTAAATATTAGGTGGTTAGTAATTAATAATAAAGTTTTCGACAGTGATGCATAACCTGAACCAACTGGATATTCTGATTTAATTTAATAAAGGACTATCACTCGGTATTTAATTAGGCGATGTGTCACATATAGCCGTCGTAGGATTGCGAAGGTACGATGTTTGTGAAGCAATGGCTACGATTTGTGGGTACACCAGTAGTTCCCCAGTCACCAACAATTGTTTTGAAACTCGTCTCAGGATGATGTCTCCCGCATAACCAGCATCACCGACATCCTGTAAATGCACAGATTGCAACACAGCAGGAAGAAATATCGTTCCTCCTGTAACTTGTGACTTGGTCGCCGAAAGAGATATATGAAGAAATTCCGCTAGTAGCTCCCTAGGGGATCAGGAAAACGCAGGCATAGTTGCTGCAACACTAGGATTTATCCCCAACATGGTAGAAAACTCTTCATAGATCGGACAGATATCGTCCAACCTGAAGAGAAAGAGATGGCCTTTGGGATACCAGAACTCTGCTGCCAACGGCATGTTCCACTCTATGGGTCAGTTACACCATAAAGAGACTCAATGCATGTCGAAAGCATCGTAGTCAACATTGTAGGAGCACTTCGTCTCCAAGGTTTTGAGGTAGTTAGAAAATTCAACACTACCAGGGAGAGCCATTTCGCAAAGTAAGTAAAAAGAATGCAAAAGAGACGGAATGTAGAGATGTGAAGAAAATGCTCCACCTACACCCACTATTTATACTTGGAAAACACCAACCAAAGATAAATACCTTGCAGAAATTAGAGGAAAACTTACCCCACCAAGTACCAAGCAATTGAAGAAAGTGTAATCAAAGCCTTGGGTTGATTGGATTGGACTGGACTGACATATCGATAGGCAGGACAAGGGGCATGCCGATCAGTAACCCCCTATTTTTGGAAATTTCTCCTTTTCGTTTTTTGTCAAAATAAAAAAAAACTCAATAAAAATAATTTTTATTCTTAAAGGATTCCAAATTTTCGTCTCCCTACATTTTTACTTATCTTGTTTTACAATAAATTCTCTCTCAAATAGTTTTTAATTCTTTTATGGTCTCAGTAGCAAAGTAAAAAGAGCATGTGCATTAAGTCACTAAATCAAAAATTAACAAAAACTTCATTTTATTTGCATAGATATTGCTATGTTACATTGATTTTGTAGAAAAAATAAAAATACAACGGGACTCATCCCCAACCCACATTCTCTCTCTCTCTCTCTCTCCCCCTAATAGGCTCTTTCCCTACGGCGTTATTTCTTCCCCCCGACAATGAGATGAGGTAACTCTACTCCCCAAGCCAGACCCTTCCTCAGATGAGGCAAAAGAGACTATATAAGAAGGAACCAGAATCGCATCCCGAATGTGTGCGATCACCGAAGATATCCAATCCCGAATATCCTTCAGCCAGATGGTTGATACTCGGTTGTGTTGCAAGAAAAATAGAAAAGAGAAAATCAGTCAGTCTGAGGCAAAGAAAGAAATCAGGAAATCAAAAGATAAAGAGATGAAAAGTATACCGCTGGCTAGAGAACACCCTATGTCAAGAACAGTTCCTACGAATCCATCGCATTAAGACGGTGCAACATACGCACCGACCCTCCATCAGCCCGTCGGATATTATAAGAAGGAGGGACCAACCGCACAAAGGGAACCTCTGAGGTCATCATTGTCATCAATGTCGACGCACCACCCGCGCTATGGGAAGACCCCATTGGCCGAATCAAACTCGCCTGGGGAGAGACATCACATCATATATGCTGGGAATCATCAATCAACTCGATATGAAGTCCAGGTAATCATATGTCGCCCCAATGTCGGTATATGATGAGTAAGGCTCGTCCATCATCGCCGCTACCCGCGTGTTGATGTAAAAAATTAGATCACTTTAATAATTCAATCATAGATAAATAAATGAGACAAAAGATTTTAAAGTGGTTCAGCCTTATAAGAATGGCCTACGTCCACTGTTGTTTTATTGGTGAATGTTGGGGAATTCTCGATTACAAGAAATTTCGTTCTCTCGATTCCAGGGTTTGGATTCGATCCCTTTACAATGAGGATTGTACAATATATTTATAGCCTTGAGGCTGTAATATGAAAGGCTGTAATGCCCTTTTTGCGTGTGTGTCTGAATGATAAGAATTTAATGAGTAGTGAAATTGTTGGTATCCTGCTTCGAGGTGCAGCTCGGACCGCTTGAGCTTCTCGGTGCTAAAGAGTTCCTCGGAGAAGTATGTTCCTCGGAGCATATGAGTTCCTCGAAGTAACATAGTTCCTCGGAGCGTGCGATCATCTCGGAAGTGCTTGTTGTTGCCGTGTAGATAGCCACGTGTCTTCATATGATTGGTCCATGTCAGCAGATTAAATTTGGTATCAACAGAAGCCCCCAATGTTTCATAGTTCAAAATTTGAGGAGTATGGAACATTCTTTCTCGGAATATGGTATCTTTAAATAGTCTTCCTGATTTTTGGGAACGTTTCCCTTGTATTTATTTTTCCTTCCCAATTCGTAGACTCATGCTTTTTTGGACTTTTCTGCGTGCTTCGATTCCCGCATCACTTTTCGTCTTTTTAGCCACTGTTGTCCGCTTTGGTTCCCGCGCCATTTTTCATCTTTTTAGCCGCTGTTGTCCGCTTTGATTCCCGCGCCACTTTTCATCTTTTTAGCCACCGGTAACGTAATCATCCTTTTTATTACTTCACCATTTCCTAAGGTAAGGTATTTAAACTTCACAGACACTCCTATCGTCTTCTACCTTTTCAAATTTTCATCTTTGAGTTTTACGTCGTCTCTTCCTAATCTCTTGTGCGTTCATCTTTTCCGTCGTTCGTTGTCGGCAGATCCATTCTTTTCCTGTAAGATCTTCTTCCTTCTTCTTTATTTCTTTATTCACCATGGTTTACTCTGTTGAGTCTCTTGAGAAGTTTCGTTCTGATTTCTCCATTCCCTCTTGGGTTGTCTTGGAAGAAATTTCTGAGCCTTTTGATTATTTCAATTTGGCTGAGGGACATTGGTTCCCCGGTCTCTTTTTTGCTGAATGTGGATTTTCTTTTCCACCCAATTCCTTGTGTCTGGAATTCTGTCAGTACTTCGACGTTGTTCCTGCACGAATAGCCCCCAACACATGGAGAATAGTTAATGGGGTGCATAGATTAAATCAAATGCATAGAACTCGTATAGGAATCCCAGAAATCATGTTCTGCTATAGATGGGCAGTTAATGATAATATTTTTTATTTAAAAACTAGATTTTTAAATAGAGCCTTAGTAGTCAATCTCCCTGATGCCAATAGGGATTATTTTAATCATGGGGTTGTCATAAAAAATTTGCAACACCCTCCATTAACTGGAGATGAGGTTTACCAGGGTCCCAGATGCCCTCCTTATGGCAATGTGATAGGTTATTTTCATTTTATTTTATTTATTTTGAGATCATGTTTCTTTTGTGTTTGATAAAATGTGCCACTGATAACAATGTTTATTTATTTGCAGTTAATAGTAAGAGAAAGTGCGTAAAAGAAACAGATGTCAATATAAGGCATTTGAAACTTATCTGGGGTTTGCATCAAAGTGTTGCCGACGAGCACATTAGATCAGCTTCGTATCTGCTCCAGTACAAGAGCTACACCACTTCTTTCACTGCTCGTCCAGTGATAAGTGAATCAGAGCCAATACCAGCTTCCACCAGCTCATCGCCTGAATCTCATATTCCTTTAAGTGAAAGGATGAAGAAGAGAAGACATCCTACCCTATTTGAGAAAGCTGCCTCCGGTTCTGGGGAGGTAAAAAGGAGTAGGATTGATGTCCCAAAGGAGGGGACAAAAAATAATGATGCATCTCCTCCAGTTGCTTCTGCTAAAGTTGCTGAGAAGGTTGCTGAGAAGCCCGCAGTGGCTCCGACCAGGTCTGCTGCTCCTGGAGAGGTGATTGTGATATATCCGACCAAGGGTTCTTCCTTGGTTGAATCTGTACCTGTTCCCCCGAGGAGGCTGAAGAAGAGCTCCTCGGTCAGTTTGGCTGACACCATTACTCAGCCCCCAGCTGTTGGGGCTGGAGTTCCCACTTTTATTCCCCCGAGCTCTTCCATGAGCTCGGTAAAGTCCAGGATCATTCCCGAGGTCCAAGGTACTGAAGAAAACCTTACTCGGGATATGGTCACCTCGCTAGCTGCTCGTCACCTTGCTTCTGTAAGTCTCTTTACTTTGAATTTTTCATATTTCCTTTGTCATTTCTATTTCTAACTTGCTTTCTTATTCTGTTCACAGTTGACGAGCTGCTTCAATATAATCCTGAAGAAGGATGAAGCGATTAAGGCTTCTTGCTCCTCGTCCAGTGTGGAGGGAGGTCTAAAAGAAGCTACCAAGTCTCTGGCAGATTCTCGCCAGAAATATGCTAATGACAAAGCTGTTTGGGAGAATAAGCTTGCCTCCTCCGAGCAAGAAAAGGCTCGGGCTGTTAATGCCTCCAAGGAGTTAGAGAAGAAAATAAATGCCTTGGAGAAGGTAAATAAGGAGCTCGAGGAGAAGCTCAAAACAGTTGGAGAGTTGGAAAATAAACTCAAAGTTGCCGAGGAGGAGTTGGCTAAACTTCAGGAAGTAGGTCAGCAGAAGGAGGAGGTAGAAAATAAGTTAAAGGCTGCTGAGAACCTGCTGTCCGAGAAGCTATCCTCGGAGAAGCTGAAGAGGAAAGCTGCTGTGAAGAAGCCCTTCAGCTCTGGCTGGGACAAGGGGTGGAACAAAGGGTTGGCTGCCATGGTATCGCAAGTAAACTATGGCAGTCTAAAGTACTTTAGGGATGGTTGGGTTGCTGCCCTTCAGGAAATGAAGGTCGACGAATATTTCGAGCTCTTCCAGAGACATATCCCTAGCCCCCCACCAAATCCAGAAGAATTAGAAGAGGACGAAGCTACCTCTGAAGAGTCTTCGATGGTGATGGGAGATTGTGCTCTAACCATCCAGCCTGCTGTAGAGGAAAATCAGCACATCATTTCTTCCTCCGAGCAACTGCCTACTCTACCCGAGCAACTAGCTCTTCCCTCCGAGCAACCTACCTCTTCATCCCAGCCTTCCGAGAAGTTTTTGGGAGATAAGGAAAAGGTTTAATGTTGTTCGGGTTTCTCCTTATTTTGTTTCTCTTTATCAAATGTAACTCAGAAGATGTAACTCTGAATTATGATCTAATAAAACTTGAACTTTTTGCATACTGTTGTTTATCTTTCATTCATACTCTGTTTATTCTTCTTATTGATGATCGCTCTTCTTTCTCTTCTAGTTTCTGGCCAGGATGGAATTGCTATCTGCTCATGACACAAAGTTGCTGCAACAATGCAATGAGTACTTTAAGGCTGGTCACACAGACTTGAGTGCTGCACACGTTGCCTACATCCTTGGTCATGATGCTTCAGAACAAGAAGTTGAAGCATATCAGTACCTAAAGTGTCTACTTGATCGAGCAGTGAACAATAATGTGGCTTACTATGAAATGATCAAGGATCTCCAGTGTACCCTCTAAGACCTTCAGAATCAATACAAGGAATCAACTGCCCTGTTGCATGAGGGGTACGAAATGAAGTACAAGCTGATCATGGCTGACAAGGGCTACGAGAAGCTTTTTGCTGGGTATGAATGTCTACATACAATGAATCTCTTTATCTCCCATCACTATAAATACATGTATTCCCTTAGCCAAAAGGAGATCTGACAACGATGAGAGACCATACCCAAGATACACCATTTTTCTCTCTCTACACCACATTGTGCTATTGTAAACCCCTGGGAATAAAATAACAGTGGACGTAGGCTTTTCCTTATAGCCGAACCACTTTAAAAATCTTTGTCTCTCATGTGCTTGATTGGATTGCTTTTATCTATTTATCCGTGATCATAAAAATGAGATTCGGTCCAGTTTTTTGCATCAACACCGCGCATCATCCGCCATCTCCCGCACTCATCTCATGTACACCGAGGGCCTCGCAAGTGGCATAATAACCTACTCCTCTACATCCTATCAGAATACTCTCTCCCCGAGATACCAGGAGTAGCCGAACTCATGTGCCAGTAGATGCCGTATCTACGCATTCCCCCCAGTCAACCCCATATGTTGGATGACCATCCCCTAGGGATAGAAGGTCACCTATAAATTTCCCAGCAGAGAAAGATCAATATAATAAAAGAACATAAAGGAAAAATGGTCTCAAGAAAAGAAAGACAGGTTTACCCGCTCGCTCGTCAGGTCATTCAAGACCTGACGCACCACCTCCAAAGAGAAAGACTTCTTCGACTGTCGGTTGGACTTCCGCTATCGATACATCAGGAAGAAGTCCCTAACAGACTCGTCCTTCAAAGATTACAATTGGGTGTTGAACCCAATCACCTCATAGAACCACGCCTGTAAAGGACAAAAGGTTAGCAATTAAGAAACCAAGAATAAGATTCATAAAGGAAAGTGCGAATGCATAAAGGAAAATGATTAAAATAAAGAATATTTAAGAAGATAGGTGGCTCCAGTAAAAGTTTGTTGGCAGCACCGGTTGAACGCATCAAGAGAAGAATAAAGGGTCACCAATGTCAGGGTCCCCCAGTCAGAAAGAAGGACGTTCGAAAATACCCTAAAAATGGCAAAAACCACAAGTGGACAATGTCGCCACTCTTCACCACTAAGAAACCACCTAACACAAGAAAAATAAACAAACGGTCCATTTTCCGCACTGATCGCCCATCCTCCTCATCAATCCTTCGAATCATCAATAACTCCCTCAAAAAAGACAAACGAAGAGAGTCCCTAGAGGCTACCCCCTCTACATCATCCAATGCCGTCGTCACTGCCGCTAGTGTTACTAGAAAAGTCCTGTCCACCTCTATCTGCACCCCATCACAGTCCAGCCCCAGCAACTACTGCATATCTATGGGGTTCATCATCATCTCCCAAAAATCAAAATGCATGGTGTGGGTGGTGTCCCACTAGCTCTCCCCAAGAGCACAAAGAACAACAGTATAATGAGGCGTCTTGTCCAGCGCAGATGTCAGTTCCCAAAACCGGCTATTAACACCACACAACACACCACGGGTGGAAGGTGCTCCCAAACATCCGTAAGCCTAATCGTCCCTCGAGCACATAGAGTTGACACAAAGACATTAGACTGTCAAAGATAAAAAGGAAAAATCCTTGTCAAAATCTAAGAAAAAAGGAAATATCGTCAAGAAAGAAAAAAATAATACCAAAAGTCATCAACACTTACATAGCCTCCAGGGTTCGCCACCCTAGAAAAATGATGTCGCATTGTCTCATGCAAGTGGATTCGCTCATCCGCCAGTGGCTCGAATGAATTGAAGGAATTATCATTGCCCAGTGCAAGGGGCACCCTAGCCCTCCATTCCAAGTTTTCCCAATCATCGGCATTTAACCATGCTATATGTGTCGCGCTGGTTAATAAATCAGCCATCGCTTGGATTTGGAATGATAAAACGATTTGCAAAAGGTAATGGCAGAAGAAGGCAAGTCTGAAAGCCATGAAAAATAAGGAGAACCCTCCCCTTTTTTATAGGAGGCTAAGGGGCATGCCGATCGACAGCTCCCAGAAACGTGCCGATTGACACTGTACCTTTACCTTCTCGAGGTACCCAAAAGATCATGCCGCTGTCGTTTGGAACCCCTCATACCATGCTAGTCGCCCCCCTCTCTGAAATTTCGTACAAAAATTCTCCAAAAAATGCAGAAAACCCTCAAAAAATCCTTAAAAAATTCTTAAAATTACCAAATGAATTTTAGAACCCTTTTGACCAAGAAAAGCATCTTTACCACACTCATTTCCCCAACAAAACTCTTACTTCCCCAGCAAAATTCCCAAAATCAATTGAATATTTTCCCAGTAAAATTGAAAAATCCCTTAACAAGGAAACATCCAATCCACGAATTAATTCATCTTCCCCAGTGGAACCAAAAGATAATTTCCCCAATGGAATCTCCAAATTTCCCCAAGAAAACTACAACATAAGCCCTCGGAATTGGCTTCGACCCTCAAAATTGGTCATCTCTACTTAATCCCTCAGAATTGTCTTCAACCTGCATAATTGGACATTCCTACTTATGCCCTCAGAATTGAATTCGACCCTTAGAATTGGTCATCTCTACTTAAGCCCGCAGAATTAGCTTTGACCCTCAAAATCAATCATGTCTACTTAAGCCCTCAGAATTGGTCATCTTTACTTAAGCCCTTAGAATTAGGTTGGACCCTCAAAATCGGTCATCTCTACTTAAGCCCTCAGAATTGGCTTCAACCCTCAAAATCGATCATCTCTACTTAAGCCCTCAGAATTATCTTCGACCCTTAGAATTTGTCATCTCTACTTAAGCCCTCAGAATTGGTTTCGACCCTCAAAATTGGTCATCCCCACTTACACCCTAAGAATTGGCTTCGAACCTCAGATTTGATCATCTCTATTTAAGCCCTCAGAATTGGCTTTGACCCTCAGAATTGGTCATCTCTACTTAAGCCCTCAGAATTAGCTTCGACCCTCAAAATTGGTCATCCTCACTTAAACTCGCAGAATTGGCTTCAACCCTTAAAATTGGTCATCCCCTACTTAAGACCTCAGAATTAGCTTCGACCCTCAAAATTGGTCACCTCTACTCAGGTCCTCATAATCGACCTTGGCTCCTAGAAGTGTCCATCCCCAGTATTCCCTTTAGGTCCTTAAAATCGGCATCGACCCGTAGAATCGATCATCCCTATCCCTTTAGGTTCGCAGAATCGACCTCTTTTCAAATCATCATGTGTTGTCTATTCGACGAATTTCACTTATTCCAAGCTTACCTGATGAGGGGCTCTGTAGATACTACATTCTAGGACCCCCTAAGTCATACTCCGAGTACCGATCTAGAGGCCCTCGGGCGCTCCTAAAACCCATTTGACTTCTATCAACTCAATCGTCAGAGCCAAATATATTTGAATCTTAGAAAGGATCTGAATCCACTTTCCAACGGTTCGCCCCGAGCACAAATCGGCATAACCATTCGGACGAAAGAACCATTTTACTATCGAAAATCAATCTAGAGGCCACCAGGCGCTCCTGGTTATCGCGCCCCGACTTAATTAAGTTAAACCCATCCTTGTTAATTAGCGATAAATTGCCTTAAACAATAAACTATGCTTTAATTTAAATCTCTAAGGAAAAATAGCATTAGATTTTTTTTTCCAAAGGTATGTGTAGATGAAAACATAACTACATTTACATGTAACCTATAAGTACTACACAACTTTACATAACCAAGATCTTTAGTTTAATATTTACACAACAAGATTCTTGACATTCAAACTATACTTGATATCCGTCACTCCCCCGTTTTAAGGTCCTAACTTGGCAGTGAACTCCAACTAATAGGCGTACCTGAAACATAACATTATAGGAGTGTAAGCAACACAAGCTTAGTGAATGACCATATTCCACACATATAACCAATTCAAATCACCATTTTTATTTTCTAATGTTATAACCCAATAGGAATTGTGTAACTCTCGCAAGCCTGGACCCGCTGAATATTCAAAGGGCACTAAAACCCCTTTCCAAAGGTCCACCCCTTGCACAAAATGACATAACCATTCGAACGAATGATCCGGAGGCCATCGAGCACTCCCAAGCTCCATTTGACTAAGGTTATCTTTTCATCTCGAACCAGACTAAATGAATCTCCTAAGGTCACTAAATACCCTTTCCAATGGTCTACCCCGTGCATGATTCTGACTTACGAGGTGGCCAAACGTCATGTTTTACTCTGAGAGGTCACCAGGTGCTTTTGGGTCCCAGTTGACCAAGGTTAACTTTCCGAACCGAGCGAAGCTCTTTGGAATGTCGAAGTACCTCACATTAACTTTCCAACGGTCCACCCGGTGTATGATTCTGACTTACCATCCGACGATCTCTCGTCTAAAGGACCAATGTGCGCTTTCGAGCCACATTTGACCCAAAGTTAACTCCCGAACCAGGGAGCGGTTCAAAGGACTCTTAAAGTTCTTTGTATTAATATTATAACGGTATGCCCCATACATAATTTGTATTAACTAGTTGCGTTCTAAGATCAATTTTCCAAAAAAATATGCACATGACTACCGATTGGTAGGTCCATTTCCCTTCCTATCAACAGTGTGACAAGGGTAACCTGTCGATTGGTAGGACTAGGTCCATGCCCATTGGCATTCCCCTGACCCTATAAATAGAGGGCATGACCTCACTCCCAAAGCACACCTCAGATCCATCAGCATAACTAATCTTATCCACATTCTCTCGTAATAAGCGAAGTTATTTCATGTGAAATTCCATTCAATCTTACATTCGCAACCTTTTCATACCTAATTTGGAAAAATCTCATTCTCTCTCATCCAACATTTAACTCACATTCAAAGGAGTTCATCCAAGATCAAAGATCAAGCTTCCTTCCCCATCTCTTTAAATTTCTTGTTTTTGCATTAAATACATTAGATTCATAATCTAGTTCTTACTTTAGTTTATACACATTAACATCTTACATTTTTATTTGTATCTTGCCCATACTTTATCTTAGATAAAAAAAAGAGGGTTAGGCCCATAAATTTTGAACGGGATTGTCCATCACACTTTTTCAAAACTAAAGCACATTTTTTACACACGCACATATAATAAAATCCCATTCGAATCTATGGGATAAACCCCACCCTTACGCCTCATGTGAACTACATGGACTTTGATGCCTTTATAGGCTACGTAGGCATTTTGGATTAAAACCCGAGATTCGAGTCCAATTTTCCCATTTTTCATTTTCTTATTTTCTAATTTTTCCAAATTCCCCATTTTCCCCATTTATTATATTCTTGCATTATTATACATATTATTTTTGCAATCCTCGTTAGCATTTTATCCAACACATATTGTTGATACCAAATTTAATCTGCTGACTTGGATCAATCATATGAAGACACGTGGCTTCCTACATGGCAACAACAATCACTTCCGAGATAATCACACGCTCCGAGGAACCATGTGACTCCGAAGAACGCATACGCTCCGAGGAACAGACCTCTCCGAGGAACTCATACGCTCCGAAGAACGCATACGCTCCGAGGAACAGACCTCTCCGAGGAACTCATACGCTCCGAGGAACAGACCTCTCCGAGAAACTCTTGAATACCAGAAAGCTTAGGCGGTCCGAGCTGCATCTCGAACAGAGCATTAATTGATGAATAACCAACAATTCAACTGGTTCATTAAATGCTTATCATTTAGACGCACGCGCATAAAGGGCATTAAATGTATTACCCTTTCATATGAATATCATTTAATGTATCACCCTTTCAGATGACAGCCTCAAGGCTATAAATACGTTGTACAATCCTCATTGTAAGGGGAGCTGATTCTGAATCCAAACTTTGAGATCCAGAGCGCAATTTCTTGTAATCGAGAATTCCCAACTACTCAGCAATAAAATAACAGTGGACGTAGGCCATTCATATAAGGCTGAACCACTTTAAAAATCTTTTGTCTCATTTATTTATCTGTGATTGAATAATTAGATTGATCTAATTTTTTTACATCAACAGATTGACGCCGTCTGTGGGAAACGACTGGTAATATCGTTCTCTCATCAATAACAATCCAATACCAATGGCTGATATACCTGAATCCAGTAATCGAAACACTGGAACCCCTCCAAATCCATCTGCTCCACCAATTATTCCAGATCTGACTGGAATGATGGCGAATTTGGCTCAGGGCCAGACCGTCATCCAAGTAACTATGCGACAACTCATCCAAACCCTCCATGGCGGTGCGCCAGCCCGTTTCGGATCACGAAGCATTCAAAGAAATACCTGTGCGCCTTCTGTGCGTACTAATTCATATCGCAATGAGGAATCTGAAGATTTTTCTTATCAACCTGGACGAACTTCGTCAGTGCAAGCCACAGATACTGAACAACGTGTCACCCTCTCCCCAGAAAGGGCCAGTGCATTGGAAAGATTAAGTAGGGCCTCTCTTTTTGATCGACTAGGCCCTAGGAGGAACAAAAGTCCTCTTAATGCAGCGTCGAGGAGCTTTCGACGACCATCAAATTTAAGGGAAGGATCTGCCCAGTCGCGACCAGTTGCTCGTCAATATGGATCCGCTGACCGATCAGCTGCTCGTCAAGATAAATCCCAGGAAGCCACTTCCACGCGATCAGTTGCTCGAACCAATAGGACCGAGGAAGGGAATGATGCATGGAAAGGATCTTTTCAAAGGCTGGAGGATAGATTAGGGGAAATGGCTAAGGCTAAGAACCCTCTACAACGAACCTTTGTTTGGGGAACACCTTTTGTCCAGGACATTGTTGATTTTCCAACACCATCAAAGTTCAAAGCGCCTATTGTGACTCCCAAGTATGATGGGAAGACTGACCCTGTCCTTCATATAGAACAATATCAAGCTCCTGCCGACATCTATGATGTCCCAGACGAGATGAGATGCAGGGCATTCTCGGGAACTCTTACCGGATCTGCTCAGATATGGTATAATAATCTTCCTCGGGGTAAGATTTCAACTTTTCTTCAACTGGACGAATTATTCATTGAGAATTTCTACTTTGGAGCAAAGCCAGTTAAACGAGTAGCACATTTGTTAAGTGTTAGAAAAAAATCTGGTGAGAGTATCAGAGATTACATAACTCGTTTTAATAACGAGAAACTCGAAGTCATTGATTATGAGGAGAAAACAGCGATTACTGCTTTGATGAGTGGACTGCTGCCAAACAAGTTGTACTACACTTTGGCCAAAGACCCACCTCGAACCATGTCGGACCTGATGGGAAAAGCGTCCAAGATTATGAATGCCGAGGAGGCTATGTCTGCGAAGAAGAATATGGAATCCAAAGAAACCAAGGGGGAAGGTGATAAAGCTAAGAAGAAAAAGCATAAGAACAATGATGGTGACAAACATTCCAAAAGTAGGTCGTCATGGGAGGTCTTGAAGAAATTTGATAATTACACGCCTTTGAAGGCAAATATCAACCACGTCCTGGAAGAAATTAAGAACAGCGAGGAGTTAAACTCGCCAAAGAAAATGAAGTCAGACCCTGACACGAGGAATAGGGAGAAATATTGCGAGTTCCATAAGGATTATGGCCATATGACCAAAAATTTCATAGCTCTTCAGAAGAGATTGAAACACTCATCCGACGATGAAAGCTAGCAAAGTATGTTGATCGGGGAGGCGAAAGAAGAAACAACGACCGAACTAGAGAGAGGTTTAGATCTCCTCATCGGGCAGAGGAGAAAAAGAAGAGAAACCATGAAGATGATCCAGATGATGACCCCGATCTTCCCAAGAAACCAAGGCAGCCAGAACGAAAGGTATTTTCAATACGCTTGGGGTCATTTGATTGTAATGTTATTACAGGAGGAGATGCAGGAGGAGGAGACCTTACTGCGGAAAGAAAAGCTTACCTCGGAGAGGCTCAAGCTTGCTCGTACATTCAGCGAATAAATTTAGCTGAGGAAGATCGCCTGAGAAAGGTGAACAAAGAAAAATTGGTCATTGGGTTTTCGAAGAATGATCTTGCAAGAGTTTTATATCCTCATGACGACCCACTAGTGATCAAAATGAGAATGAAGGAGGTAATGATTTCAAGAGTACTGGTCGATAACGGTATCTCGACAGACATCATGTTCTACTCTTGTTTCGATAGTTTAAATTTAAAGCTATCTCAACTGGAGCCTTACCACAGACCCCTCATCGGTTTTGCTGGCGAGAAAGTGTTTCCACTTCGGACGATCAAGTTGGATATATTCATTGGTACGTGGCCTGCTTGTCGAATAGAAAGAATAAGCTTTTTCGTGATGGATAAGAATGTCCAGTCATCGTACAATATCATCATGGGAAGGGTAGGGTTGAAGAAGTTCGAGGCTGTACCATCTACAGTGCATCAATGCCTAAAAGTTCCAACAAAATTTGGTGTAGGAGTTATGAAAGGTGACCATAAAGTAGCTCGGGAGTGCTATTATTCATCCGCCGAGCAAGATGAATTTGAAGAATCAAAGAAAAAGACTACTACTTATCAAGTGGATGAAGGTGCAGAAATTGAAACCTTGGATCCTCGGGATGAGTCACAACTCGTGAAAGGTCAAGTGGCAGAAGCTACTGAAAATATCATTCTAGACGACGAACACCCTGAACGAACTACTCAAATAGGTTCATCATTAGAAGCCTCACTAAAACAAGAATTGATAACTTTCCTTAGAAGCAGAAAATAAACTTTTGCTTGGAGTCATGAAGATATGCCTGGGATTGACCCAAACTTCTTATGTCACGAGCTCAATGTGAATAAGGAGATCAAGCCTGTGAAGCAGAGAAGAAGAGTATTCAGTCTCGAGAAGAATCAAGCTATACATAAGGAAGTCGAGAAGCTCCAGAAAGCTTGTTTCATTGAAGATGTAAAATATCCAGATTGGTTAGCCAATGTGGTGATGGTAAAGAAGAAAAACAACAAGTGGAGGATGTGTGTAGACTTCACCGACCTCAACAAAGCATGCCCAAAAGATCACTTTACACTGCCCCGAATTGATCAACTGGTGGATGCTACCTCGGGACACGAGTTGCTGAGCTTCATGGATGCTTATTCTGGTTATAATCAGATCAAAATGAAACCTGAAGACAGGGAGAATACTTCTTTCATTACCCCTAGGGGAACTTATTGTTATAATGTTATGCCTTTTGGTTTAAAAAATGCAGGTGCGACATATCAGAGGCTGATGAACAAGGTCTTTGCTGAACAAATCAGTGACAATATGGAAGTCTATGTTGACGACATGCTGACAAAAAGCAAGAAGGCTACAGATCATCTAGTTGACTTAAGTCAAACTTTTGATCAACTAGATAAATATCAAATGAAGCTGAACCCGACGAAGTGCATATTTGGAGTACGAGAAGGCATGTTCCTTGGGTACATTATCAATCAACGAGGCATTGAAGCAAATCCTGAAAAGATCAAAGCTCTATTAGGGCTGCGATCTCCAACAACGAAGAAGGAAGTACAGAGTCTCACAGGACGAGTAGCAGCACTCAACATATTTGTGTCACGAGCAACTGATAGATGTCTCCCATTCTTCAAGACACTCAGAAAAACTTTTGAGTGGAATGATGAATGTGAGAAGGCTTTTCAAGACTTGAATAAATACTTAGGAGCACCTCCACTGTTGTCCAGGCCGGTGATGGGAGAAAAATTATATTTGTACCTTGACGTATCCGAGAATGCAGTTAGCTCGGCGTTGATCAGAATGGAGAATGGAATACAAAAGCTAATTTATTACACAAGTAAGGCCTTCCGAGGAGCAGAGATCAGATATCCGAGACTAGAGAAATTGGCACTGGCGCTGATTGAGGCGAGTAGGAGAATGAGGCCGTAATTCCAGGCTTATACTATAGTAGTATACACCGATGTGCCATTGAGACAAGCCCTTCATAAGCCAGAGAAATCAGGGAGATTGATGTACTGGGCAATAGAGCTTGGAGAATATGATATAATTTATGAACCCAGATCATCACTAAAAGGGCAGGCTGTAGCAGATTTCATAGCGGAGTTCACCTATCCTGATACCCCTGAGGAGCAAAAGTTGCTCACTGATCAACCTGTGAATGTTACAGGATTAACAAACACGGGCCCAAACCAATTCCGATTGGTAAAAGGGCGTGTGGATGTTACAGGATGTGATGCAGAGATAGTTGGGAGGACTCCAAACGAGGAATAAGAGTTGCTCGCTGATCAACCTGTGGATGTTACAGGATCGACAAACACTAGCTCAGACCAACTCCGGTTGGTAAGAGGGCAAGTGGATGTTACAAGATCATTAAATTCAAGCTCAGATCAACCTCGGTTGGTAAAAGGGCAAGAAAAGATGATCGATGATGAACGAGAAAAATCCGGGGAGGATGAAAGGAAGCAGCAAATATTTCACCGAGGAACTCTGACTGATCAAAAATTTGAAGACGAGTTACCTATATGGAGGCTATATGTAGATGGCTCATCTTGCACTGCAGGATGTGGCGTGGGGATAGTTCTAAGCACTCAAGACGAGGTCGACATGGAATACGCTTTGCGTTTCCAATTCAAAGCTTCCAACAATGAGGCTGAATATGAGGCCATGATTGCAGGGCTTAATTTGGCAAAAATTATGGAGGCACAGCAGGTTGTGATTTTCAGTGACTCTCAATTGATTGTAAACCAAATAATGGGAGTATATGCAGTTAGAGGAGAATTAATGATCAGATATCATGCAAAGTCAAAGGAACTGTTATCAGAATTTGCTGCTATTCAGCTGGTTAGAATACCAAGAATGGAGAATGCGAGAGCAGATGCCCTAGCTCGACTAGCATCAGCTACTCGCACCGAGCTACGACGAACAATCCCAATTGAAGTGTTAGATGGTCGGAGTATAGATGAAGATCTGAGGATGAATTTTATCACCCTTGATTTAGGACTATCTTGGATGGATCCCATCATGGTATATATCGAGGAAGGAGAGTTGCCAACTGACAAGCTTGCAGCCAAGAAATTGAAGTTTAAAGCTGCTCGGTATGTACTAACTAATGGTGTTTTATATAGACGAGGAATTATGGCAGGTTTGAAAAGATGTGTACATCCCACCGAGGTGAAAGATTTGATTGAAGAGATCCATGAAGGGTCTGGTTCAGCACATGTAGCAGGTCGGACACTTTTACAAAGGGTGATGACGCAGGGATACTACTGGCCAACGATGAGGGCAGATTGTATAGCCTATGCCAAGAAATGTGACAAGTGCCAATGCTTTTCCTCCATCCGAAGAACTCCACAAGCATTTTTGACACCCATAACTTCCCCTTGGCCATTTGCCATGTGGGGAATTGATTTGGTTGGACCAAGGCCAACGACCCGAGGAAGGTTCAAGTACCTCGTCGTCGCAGTGGATTATTTTACTAAGTGGGTAGAAGCTGAGCCACTCATTGATATGACGTACGAGAAGGTGTACCAATTTGTTTGGAAGAACATCATTTGCCGATATGGTCTTCCTCATGCTTTCATCACAGACCATGGAACACAATTTGATAACGAGGAGTTCGCTGCCTATTGTCATCAATCAAACATTTTGAAGGTTCATTCAGCACCAGGCCATCCTCAAAGCAATGGACAAACTGAAGTGACAAACAGAACGCTGCTGAACGGTTTGAAGAAAAGATTGGATGATGCGAAAGAGAATTGGATCAATGAGTTACAATCAGTAATCTGGGATTACCGAACTACTCCCCGAGTAGCAACTGGAGAATCACCATACATGCTGGCGTTTGGAAGTGAAGCTGTAATACCTGCCGAGTTGGGTCTCCCAACACACAGGGTACTGAATTTTAATTCCCCTGTCAGCGATTTGATGAGAAGACTAGATTTAAACATGCTCGAGGAAGTTAGAGAAGAACTAGCCATTAGAAATGCTGCTTACCAGCAGCGAACATCTTTGTTCTACAACAAGAGGGTGAAGAAGTGCGACCTAAAAGAAGGAGACTATGTGCTGAAGAAAGTAATTCAAAAGCATAACAAACTGGAGGCAAACTAGCACGGCCCATACCGAGTTACAGAAGTTGTTCGACCAGGGACTTATCGAATAGCAACTTTAGAAGGCGAAGAGTTTAAGAATGCACGGAACGCAGAGCATCTGCGCAAGTATTATCAATGATGTATATGTAACACAGTTTCCATCGGTATGAATAAAATAAAAATATTCTGCAAGTCTCTCTGTTTATTGAAATTTTTTCACGGAATACTAGTGCTATGCACTACTCGGAAAAGCTCGGCAGACTACTCAACAAAATATTCCAAACTGTACCAACGTAGTTGGTCGACGAGGAGAAATATTCCTAAAAATGCCAACCTGTTTGGCTAGGAAACGAAATATTCCAAACTGTACCAACATAGTTGGTCGACGAGGAGAAAATATTCCAAACTGTACCAACATAGTTGGTCGACGAGGAGAAAATATTCCAAACTGTACCAACATAGTTGGTCGACGAGGAGAAAATATTCCAAATTGTACCAACATAGTTGGTCAACGAGGAGAAATATTCCTAAAAATGCCAACCTGTTTGGCTAGGAAACGAAATATTCCAAACTGTACCAACATAGTTGGTCGACGAGGAGAAAATATTCCAAACTGTACCAACGTAGTTGGTCGACGAGGAGAAAATATTCCAAACTATACTAACGTAGTTGGTCGACGAGGAGAAAATATTCCAAACTATACCAACATAGTTGGTCGACGAGGAGAAAATATTCCAAACTGTACCAAGTATGGTTGGTCGGGGATAAAAACCCACTAACTGTAGTTGGTCAACGAGTATAATTTATCGACCTTGGTTGGTCGGACACATTTTATGAAAAAAACAAAAATTTACCAAGTATGGTTAGTCGGGGATCAACTCTCACTAACTATAATTGGTCGACAAGCACAATTTAACAATCTTAGTTGGTTGGAAAATTTTTTAAACATTTTTATACTCATTACTTTATTATTAAGTGATCGAGCAACATTACTGATACTTGTAACTTTTTATTACTAAGTTGGTCGATGAACAACACAATATAGTTATCTTTTTAACTTATACATATGCACAGATGTAAAGTATTTGATAACTACAAGATAATAGCAATTGAGATTTGCAAGCAAGAATGAAAGTTTTTCATTAAAAATAAAATGAAAGTTACATTGATATGTATACTAACTGTTACATTAAAAATTCGTATTCTATTGGTCTTTTCCCCTCAGCTTTCGATACAGGTTCCTCGCCAGCAGGCGGATCATTGAAAGACTGAGGAGAATTGATGAAGTTCAAATCCTTCAGCATCCTGACGTTCATCACAGAAGGTCGATCTAGAAGATGCTCCGGACGAGATACCTCAATTTGAGAATGTAAATTATAGTCACCGAGGTATTTTGAAATTAAGCTTCGTGGAATGGCCCGAGCAGGAATCCACTCCATTTCCAGGTTGTATGGTGGCATAGGTAGGTCAAGCAACCTAGGATCATGGTAGTCCCATAGATAGTGTTCTTGTTCGAGCTTCAGCACACCTAAAGCATTCAGCCAGCCTTGCTTGTAGCCCTCATTGTTGGCATTCTGGATACGGTCGTCCAAGTGGAATAATGCTTCGTTGTATCCAACCATCCAAAACTCCCTGGGTTGTTTATGGAATTGATATGTTAGCCTATCTAGCTTCTCGTGAAGACTCTTGATGAAAAGCTCATTTGTCTTCAACACTGATTTCTTTGCAGAGAGTTATTTTTCCAGGTCTCTAATTTTCTTTGACATGTTAGACAAAGATTGGTTCTTAGCCATTAATTGGAAGGCTTGGTTCTCTAAGGCAGATGCTGTCCTCTGTTCCTCGACCAGCACCCGAGCTGCTCTTCCTCATCCCCGAGGAGCTCTTGCTCGTCCTCGAGGAGATGTGGAAGGGCCCGACCTTTTCAAGGTGTCCAACTCTTGCCTCAATTTGGCATTCTCAACCTCTAAAAATGAGAATCCCTCATCAGTCACTGGGATTATAGCTATTGAAGAAGAGGCTGCAGACTTCAACTGTGCTAGCTCTTTCTGCAAATTGTTATTCTCTTGCTCCAACAACTCGGCAATCTGTCTACATGCTTCAACTTCACCCTTTAGGGTTCTCTCCCTGACATCGTACCCAGCAATGAGCTTCTCATAGCCCTTCTCGGCAGAAAGCTGCGATACCTCTTCTCATACCCCTCATGCAACAGGGCAGTTGATTCCTTGTACTGATTTTGAAGGTCTTCAAGGGTACATTGAAGATCCTCGATCATTTAATAGTAAGCCACATTATTGGCCACAGCTCGGTCAAGTAAACACTTCAGGTACTGATAAGCTTCGACTGCCTGCTCTGAAGCATCATGACCAAGGATGTCGGCAACCTCTGATGCACTCAGGTCTGTGTGACCAGCCTTATAATATTCATTACATTACCGCATCAGCTTTGTATCATTGGCAGAAAGCATATCCATCCTGGCCAGAAACTAGCAGAGAAAGAAAGGACAATCATCAAAAAGAAGATCAAGACAGAGTACAAATAGAAAAGAGACAAGAGTATGGAAGAAAACTCAAGTTTTATTAGATCACAGTGCAGAGTTACAAAGATCTTGGTTACATTTGACAAAAAAGAAAAATAGAAAGAGAAAACCGAACAACACTACACCTTTTCCTTATCTTCCAAAACCTTCTCGGGAGGTTGGGAAGAGGAGGCAGGTTGCTCGGAGGGAACTGTGACTTGTTCGGAGAGCATCAGCTGTTGCTCGGAAGAAGAAACTCCTTGCTCGATAACATGCTGACTGGTTAGGGCATTTTCTCCCACTACCATTGAAGACTCCTCAGAGGTAGCTTCGTCCTCTTCTAATTCTTCTGGAGTGGGAGGGGGACCAGGGATGTGTCTCTGGAAGAGCTCGGACGACTCGTCAACCTTCAATTCCTGAAGGGCAGCAACCCATCCGTCCCTGAAATACTTTACACTGCCATAATCCACTTGAGAGACCATGGCAGCACATCCCTTATCCCAACCTTTATCCCAGCCAGAGCTGAAGGACTTCTTCACGGCAGCTTTCCTTTTGGCCTTCTCCAAGGCAAGCTTCTCGGATAGCAAAACATCAGCAGCCTTTAGTTTTTTATTCAGCTTCCTCTTTCTGCCGAGTTATTTCCTAGAGTTGGACCAACCTCTCCTCGGCAGCCTTGAATTTATTATCAAATTCCCCAACAGTCTTGAGCTTAACATCGAGCTCTTTATTAGCCTTCTCCAAGGCATTCACTTTCCTCTCCAAATCCCTGGAGGCCTCAGCAACCCGAGTTTTCTCCTGCTCGGAGGAAGCCAGTTTCTTCTCCCAAACTGCTTTATCAGTATCGTACCTCTGGCGAGATTCCTCCAAGGACTTGGTAGCTTCTTCCAGAGCTCCCTCCACACTGGACGAGGAACAAGAAGCTTTGATAGCTTCATCCTTCTTAAGGATTATGTTGAGGCAGTTCGTCAACTGTAAACAGAAAGAGAAAGCAAAGTCAGAAACAAAAATGAGAAATAACAAAGGAAAATATGAAAATTTCAAAGTAAAGGTACTTACTGAAGCAAGATGACGAGCAGCCAAAGAATTAACCATATCCCGGGTAAGGTTATCTTCATTACCTTGCACCTCGGGAATGGTCAAGGACTTTACCAAGCTCATGTCAGAGCTCGGGGGAACAGATGTAGGAACCTTAGTCCCAGCAGCAGGGGGCTGAATGGTGGTGTCAGCCAAATTGACCGAGGAGCTCTTCTTCAGCCTCCTCGGGGGAACAGGTACAACCAAGGAAGAATCCTTGGTCGGTGATATCACAATCACCTTTCCAGGAGCAGCAGAGCTGCTCGGAGCCACTGCGGGCTTATCAACAACCTTCTCAGAGACTTTAGCAGGAGCAGCTGGAGGATCTGCACCAGTCTTCTTTGTCCCCTCCTTTGGGACATCAATCTTAATCCTTTTTACCTCCCCAGAGCCGGAGGCAGTTTTCTCAAACAGAGCAGGAGTCCTTCTCTTCTTCATCCTTTCGCTCAACGGAACGTGAGATTCTGGCGAAGAACTTGCAGAGGGTGGTACTGGCTCTGCTTCACTGATCACTGGACGAGCAGTGAAAGAAGTTGTATAGCTCTTATATTGGAGAAGATAGGAGGCTGATCGAATGTGCTCGTCAGCAACCTTTTGATGTAGACCCCAGATAAGTCCCAAATGCCTTAGATTGACATCTGTTTCTTTTGGGCACTTTCTCTTGCTATCAACTGCAAATAAATAGACATTGTTATCAGTAACACATTTTATCAAACATAAAACAAAAATGATTTCAAGATAAATAAAATAAAAATAACCTATCCCATTTCCATAAGGAGGGCATCTGGGACCCTGATAAACCTCATCTCCGATTAAAGGAGGGTGTTGCCAATTTTTTACAACAACCCCATGTTCAAAATAATCCCTGTTGGCATCAGGAAGATTGACTACTAAGGCTCTATTTATAAACCTAGTTTTTAAATAATAAATATTATTATTAACTGCCCATCTATAGCAGTACATGATTTCTGGAATCCCTATACGAGTTCCATGCACTTGATTTAATTTATACACCCCATTAACTATTCTCCAGGTGTTGGGGGCTATTTGTGTAGGAACAACATCAAAGTACTGACAAAATTCCAGACACAGAGGATTTGGTGGAAAAGAAAATCCACACTCAGCAAAAAAGAGACTGGGGAACCAATGTCCCTCAGCCAAATTGAAATAATTAGAAGGCTCAGAAAGCTCTTCCAAGACAACCCAAGAGGGAATGGAAAAATCAGATCGAAATTTGTCAAGAGACTCAAATGGGTAAACCATGATGATGAATTAAAAGAAATGAAGAAGAAGAAAGAGGATCTTACAGAAAAAAGACTGAAGTTGTTGACAATGAATGACGGAAGAGATGAACGCACAAGAGAGTAGAAGACAATGAAAAACTCGAAGATGAAAATTTGAAAAGATAGAAGACGATGGGAGTCTCTGTGAAGTTTAAACACCTTGCCTTGGGAACTGGCGAAGTAATGATTACGTTACCGACGGCTAAAAAGGCATTAAATATTAGCACGGGAATCAATGCGAACAACAATGGCTAAAAAGGCAAAAAGTGACGCGGGAACCGAAGCGAGCAGAAAAGTCCAAAAAAGTATGATTCTATGAATTGGGAAGGAGAAATAAATACAAGGGAGATGATCCTAAAAATCAGGAAGAACTATTTAAAGCTACCGTATTCGGAGAAAGAATGTTCCATACTCCTCAAATTTCGAAATATGAAACATTGCGGGCTTCTGTTGATACCAAATTTAATCTGCTGACTTAGATCAATCATATGAAGACACGTGGCTACCTGCATGGCAACAACAATCACTTCCGAGATAATCACACGCTCCGAGGAACCATGTGACTCCGAAGAACGCATACGCTCTGAGGAACAGACCTCTCCGAGGAACTCATACGCTCCGAGGAACAGACCTCTCCGAGGAACTCTTGAATACCAGAAAGCTTAGGCGGTTCGAGCTACTCAGGCGGTCCGAGCTGCATCTCGAACAGAGCATTAATTGATGGATAACCAACAGTTCAACTGGTTCATTAAATGCTTATCATTTAGACGCACGCTCTTAAAGGGCATTAAATGTATTACCCTTTCATATGAATATCATTTAATGTATCACCCTTTCAGATGACAGCCTCAAGGCTATAAATACGTTGTACAATCCTCATTGTAAGGGGAGCTGATTCTGAATCCAAACTTTGAGATCCAGAGCGCAATTTCTTGTAATCGAGAATTCCCAACTACTCAGCAATAAAACAACAGTGGACGTAGGCCATTCATATAAGGCTGAACCACTTTAAAAATCTTTTGTCTCATTTATTTATCTATGATTGAATAATTAGATTGATCTAATTTTTTACATCAACACATATTATCATTTCACCATAACGATCAGTATCATGATAATCGCCTAAATCGTATTTTATATAGAATATTTTGGGAACATTCCTACGGATGAACTCGCTCTATCTCTTCAATGATATGACTTGGGCTATTTCGATCTCCAATATATACACGCACACACACTTCACGGAGAAATAAAGAAAAATGATAACACACTACACCAAATATACACTATTGTCACGATCATTAACCTTGACAAGTTGGACTTGTCAAGGTCAATGACCGTGACAATTCTGGGTGAGACAACTTTTTTTGTCACGGATGTGTCACGGTCACAGATCATGATAACCTCGTAATAATTGTCACGGTCGTGTCACGGTCTAGGACCGTGACACGTTTAGTCACGGTTAATAACTGTGATAAATTCTTGTCCCCTTTTAAAAAAATGTCACGGTCTTTGACCGTGACAAGTCCGTGATAACTTTTGTCACGGACAATGACCATGACAATTCTGGGCAAAATGAAAAAAAATATGCTCGGCAGTATGGCCACTGCCACTGCCTAGCAGTATATTTGTAGCTGTTATATCAACGTTGTACCTATTCAAATATCATATATCCAAATAAACTAGAGATAACGCAAATATACATTCAAAATAGAAACTATTTAAGAAGAAACAACATCACCATCAATTATCTCAAATCTACAAACTATTTAGCTGGAAAAGAGATTTTGTACCGCGACGCTCGGGGACACCTCCTTATCCTTCCCTTCTCGTCCGAATAGCCACATAAGTATCGAGCATATGTGGCCTACCCTCAGGGCCACTCCCTATCCCCTGAAATAAAATAAAGTAAAATTAGTATCCACCCCGCAAATATAGATAAATATAAATCAAAATGGAAATCAAAATCGAAATTGACATATAAATATAAATACATTACCTGTAGTGTCACCCAAACAGCTAACTTGAGCTCATATGGCACCTCCTTCAAAATAATATACCCCGGGCAATCGTGTCAAATATAATTCCCTTCATATCTGAACACTAAGAAATGCCATAATCCTATGGAGTTATGCTCTGCAAATTCCTTCCAACCGTTGTGTAGCCAAAAATCAGCAGTTGAAGTTGTCAATTCCACCTTCCAATGGTCTCCCCTGTTTTGCTAGAGGTTCCAAGTGGTGGGGTATGGAAAGTGGAATTGATAACTTCAACTGGTGATGTTTGGCTACATAACGATTGGGAGGAATTTGCAAAACATCACTCCCTTGGATTATGGCATTTCTTAGTGTTCGGATAGACGAAGAGATTCAGTCTCCTCTCCACAAATAGGAAACCCCAAATAACTATGTACTAATCACCTATTAAAGGTAAGAAGCGTATATTCATGGATTAATATAAACAAAACTTAGATTCCATTGGAATATTTATGTATTAATCTCCTCTCCACACACGCACACTACACAAGAGTGAAAATGATAAAGTGCAAATCAATTAAAAGCATTAAAAATGGATGTTTCGGTACAAATTGAAATATTTATTACAAATTGAAAAATTGTTTCAAATTCGGGTTATCATAAAAAATGGATTGATATTCGGTAGGAGCATCCAAGTCATCCACACTACTATTTAGACGCCTTGGAGCGTGTTGGATAATGGACCATGGCTCGTTGTTGATATACTCCGAATAAAACACTTGCTTAACCTTTTGAAATGCACAAACAAACAGCTCATCACTCACGTGGTCCTTGATCTTCAACTTGGACAAGTCAACCATGATCAAATTGGTGACATGATCAACTTTACAAGCATTTTTATCCTCAACTCTTACCTAGTCACAGTAAAATACAACCTCTTTGAAGCTTATATAATCCAATTCAAATATATTTTGGATTACACCATAGTAAGTCATTCAGCTTCAACGAGGTTTTTATCTTTTGCGCTCGCTCGAAAGATAGTAAGAGCTTTGTATGAAATTCCCAAGTTTTGTACATTTGTACCTTCCTCGTACACTTTAGCGATGAAAATGTAACCGTTCAATAGATACTTTTTGTACTCTTGTACCACGAACAAGGGTCCGGTGGCTAGACGAGCAAGCCTTGATGTCGCATCACCCGTCTTTAGGAGCTGAGAATATAGATAAATTAATTATATTAGTGGTAAAATTTGAGTGTAATGCAACGTTATATAACGACTGTTTTCATTATAATTACCTCTTGTGTCAACCACAGCCTAAATTCACTATCTGATTGTATCATTGTTTTTCGTCTTTTATTGTTCTCACAGACTTCATATTTTCTGCATATTACAAAATTAATCATGTATAAAATAATCTAAAATAATGTTAAACATTATAATAATCGAAACTTACTTTTTCCATTCTTCGACATCTTCATGTGTGTCAAATAGATAACGAGCTACTTGTTCATGTTGCAAACTCGTTAATTTCACTCGTTTTCCAATCACATGACCACCATCATCGACGAATTCATCAGTGTCATCAACGCTGGTCGAGTCAGGCATATATTACCGAGTATATATTGATGACTCCACGGTGATGTATTCCTCTGTAATTGATCCTGCAATGTATCGCGTATTCTTGACGTAATCCTTAAAAACTTTCATCAATCTTTCAAATGGATACATCCACCGATATCTAACTGGAACACAAAGAAGTGCCTCGTCACACAGGTGTACCAACAAGTGAACACTTATGTCAAAGAATGTTGGGGGAAAGTACTTCTCCAATACACAAATCGCTTCGATCACGGCTAATTTTGCGGCCACTATGTGTTCTCGATTCACTACCTTCTCACACAAGAAGGAGAAGGTAATACTAATTTGCATAATAGCCCTACGCAAATCCTTGTGCTTGGAGAAACAGTGCTTAAACAATAGAGGAACCAATTGTATGATCACATGCCAATCATGGGACTTACACTTATGTAAATCATGAGTAGCATAATTCACAATCCTTTGCAAGTTGGACAAAAAAGTAGATGGGCCCTTCAAATTATATATTGTGTCTAGAAGCACCTTACTTTCCCCACTCATCAAAGTAAACGCACCAGGGGTATTTATTGTCCTTCCCCTACTATCTTCTTTCAACAATAGTTGTGGCTTAAGTTTTAACGATTTAAGGTCTTTTCGTGCATTTTCTCCATCCTTCGAATGACTCCCCCCAAGGCAAGTACCCACAATATGTTCAGCGAAGTTCTTCTCTACATGCATCACATCCAATACATGGCGCACCGGGTTATTTTTCCAATAAGGCAAGTCAAATAAAATTGACCTCCGAGGCCATGCCTTTCTTATCTCAGTTTCATTCCCAGTTGGGGTCTTCTCATGCTTGACATTATTAAATTTGGGATTCTTACCTGCCATATTAGGGCCACATTCAGAAGATTTACTTTTAATTTCTGAACCCGAAAGTTGTCTCGGCGGTAGCCTATGTTCAACTTCGCCCAATAAAAAATTGAAACCTTTCTCAGATCTGAAACTATGAGTTGGGGGTAAAAACCTCCTATGGTGACGGTATACATTTTTAAGCTAGAGGATAGATGAAGAGATTCAGTCTCCTCTCCACAAATAGGACACCACAAATAACCATGTACTACACAACCGAATAATGTCCCATAAGATGGAAAATCATTAGTTGCCCACATCAACATAACTTTCAGCGTAAACTCTTCTTTTCTAAAAGAGTCAAATGATTGCACACCCTCTTCCCATAACTCATTTAATTCTTCTACCAAAGGATCCAGGTAGACGTCAATGTCATCACTTGGTGCCTTTGGCCCAGGTATCAACAAAGCCATCATCAAAAATTCAGGTCTCATACACTGTGAAGGAGGGAGGTTGAGTGGGGCTAGGATCACTGGCCATACACTCTGATTGGTGCTTAGATTTCTAAATGGATTTAAACCATCTGTTGATATAGCCAAACGAATGTTGCGTTGTTCTCGAGCAAAATCGGGATACTCAAAATTCATCCTCCGCCAGGCAGTAGAATCAATTGGATGACGCATGATATTACCCCCTACTTCTGCCCTAGCATGCCAAGTCATTGCCTCTGCAATCCATGGTACTGTGAAAAATCGCTTTAATCTAGGCCCAACGGGAAAATATTTCAATACTTTTTGTGGCACTTTTGAGCTTGTGCCTTCCTTACTAGTAAATTGGACATATCTAGGTTCATCGCATACCGGACAACGATCGAGATTTTCATACTCCTTTCGGTATACTATGCAGTCATACACACAATCATTAATCGATTTATACTTCATTCCCAAACCTTTCAAACTGTTCTTCATAACAGGATAGCTATTTGGAAGTGTATTCACCTTGGGTAATAATCCCTTCACCCATTTCAGAATTCCCGTCACGCTATTGCCAGACAAATCGTACTGCGTCTTCAAACTGTGCAAACCAACCATGGCATGTAAAGTTGTTTGATCTTTCTCACAGCCAGAGTATAACGGTTGGGTCGCCTTAAATTTTAAACTTTGGTAGTCATCATCAAGTTTTATCGTGTTATCTTCACGAGCACTTAAATCTTCTACATCATCAGTAACCTCATTCTCCTCTGCTTCATAAACTCTGTACGCATCATCAACTAAATCCTCTAATATATTATGATCTACGTCATCCCCTTCTACATCTATTCTACTTATTGAAGGGTGTTGTGAAGGTTAGTCGGGGATAAAAGGAACTTTCAATTCACCGTGAAAACTCCAAAATTGATAACTATCTTGCATACCCGATCTTAACAAATGTAGTTCAACTATTTTCCACTCAAACACCTTACCATTCTTACACCTAGCACACGGACACGGAAACTCTTCATCATTATGACATCTCTTTGCATATTTCACAAATTCGTTAGCACCTCTGGAAACACATCCCCCATTCTATTAGTCTCACCCATCCACTCTTTGTATTTCGGATATCCCATCACAGCTACCACAACTAAACACCTATTAAAGGTAAACAAAACATAGATTTATAGTATGTTTTATTTAGTTATCCCATCATTTAATTATCCTATTAAAGGGTGAGTGGTCCTATCCCATTCAAGACCTCATTTTTCTGTAATATACTTAACAGCTCATGCACATTGTTACGATTTGAAAAAAATTCGACAGCATATCCCCGTATTTCTCCAAGTACACGACGTAGATTGGCAGGTGTAAGTGTTATTTCAATTGATCAATTGAAATAACAGTCACACTTGTCAATCTAGTATGTACCCAGAGAACATTAAGATACGACTGCAGAACTTCCTCCAAAAGTAACAACTTTAAGCCAATAAGAATATTATACAGAAATTATATAGTCTCAAACTGTCCAAATGGGACAATTCGAGAGATCTCATTACAGGGGTAATGACTCTCGAACGGGTCTAAGGGCTATTGAATGCATATGCATAAGAACTAGAAGGCTAGTATCTATGCGCACTATATTTAATTTGAAGTATGTTTCATTTAATTATCATACTATATATATATATTGTTCGATATACAAAGTAATTTTCAAAAAAAGTTGAAAAATCCCATCCCCATATGGACAATAATCCAGTGGTCATGCCAATTTTAAAACTAACCAACCAAACATTTACTAAACAAAATAATCCAACAGCAATGTCAACAACAAATGTGTATCCCGCACTCCATCTAATTCATCTACTCAATTAATTCATTTCATAAATTAAACTAACAATTAACGTATAGAATTATTAATTTACTAATTTACACTGAGGGGCAATCCTACTTTCATATGAAATGGGCACTAATTATTAATTTACTTTCATCTAAAACTGTTTCATTTATTAATTATATTTTAGTGGATGTAATTATAGAATCTATGGATGGATTCAATTTAAGTTTACTATGTGAATGTTTTTATCTATAATGAGTTAACCTTGAAATAATATATATTATCTCATAAAATCATCAAAACACGATATTAAGAGAATTACAATGGTACCTTGACTTACCCCCCCCCCCCCACCCCCCCACCCCCCCCCCCCCCCCACACCCCCACGCACACACAAACAAATTGACAAATTCATGGGTTATTTCCAACATATAAACATCATATACACCTAACAAACATGCACAAACATGTATTCACGAGTTAGTTTCAACAAAAGTGCAAAAAATTCAAGAACCCATATATATACAAATACAAAAATAAATAACTCGTGAATTTGTCAATTTGTTTGACAAATTCATGGGTTAATTCAAATACAAAAATAAATTCATGGGTTAATTCATGGATTAATTCAAATACAAAAATACAAATTCATGGGTTAATTCAAATACACACACACACACACACACACACACCCCTCCCTCCACACCCCCACTCACCACATACACAAACACACATACACACACACACACACCTCACATACACACACACACACACACAATAGCCCCCCACCCTTCTCCACCTCCCTCCACACCCCCCACCCACCACACATACACACACACACACAATAGCCCCCCTGCCCCACCCCCTACCCCCACCCTGCCCCACCCCCCACACACGCACACACACACATGCACATATATACACACACACACACACACACATATATATACACACAAACATATATATAAATGGAAGAGAGAGAGAGAGAGAAATAAACCTGAAAGTATAGAGAGAGAGAGAGAGAGAGAGAGAGAGCAGCGTAGAGAGAGAGAGGGAGGGAACGACGGGAGGGAAAAAAGAAGCGGTTAGGGTTTTTGCTGCAGAAGTTGTTATGATCGTGTCAAGGTCCTTGACCGTGAAAATTCTTTGTCACGGTGGTGTCAAGGTCAATGACCGTGACACAAAACGCGTGTTTATTATCACGGTCAATGACCTTGACAAGGGTGGTCGGCTGAAAGGTGACAATTTTGTCATTTTGGTGTAGTGACACAAGCCCATGAGAGACTTAAAGGGAGGGACGAGTGCCTAACACCTTCACATTCCGTAACTTAGCCCCCGAACCCTTCAAACTATTGGTTTCGTAAGCATCAGTTTGTCTTTTATGCCGCTTTCTAGAGGCGACGGCATGTTCTTTTGCCTATTTTGTGCAAAATAGGTTGGCGACTCCATCTCTTTACATTCACCCCACACCGACGGCGTTCGAAGCACTCCTAAATCTAAAGAGGGCGTGATACCTTTTCATTCCCCTTTTTTTCTGACCCCCATTCTTGGGTGGAAGGAGAGAGAGAGTGAGGATACACGAAATCGGGATGGCCACACACACGTGATATTAATAATCGTATTATCTAGCTTTTATAATTGGAATAACGTGTATAATAAATACAATATCACATGTACTTTCAAAATATACGTGATATTTATAAAGTACACGCACGTAATCTATAATTATCACGTGTACTTTTGAAATACACGTGATATCTAGTTATTCTAATGATTATGATCAATGAAATGATGCATGTATTTTATAAATATCACTTGTATTTTGAAAGTACACGTGATATTTATAAATTACAAGTGTGTACTTTACAAATACCATGTGTATTTTGAAAGTACATGCTATATTCCAATGACTATGGTCACTGAAATTATGCGTGTACTTTATAAATATTTTGTGTATTTTGAAAGTACACGTGATATTTATAGATTACATGTCAACTCAGGTTTTCAAACAAAATTTTCAATTTGTTTGTTGGACTACTTGCATTAGTAAGTTTTGCTCACCAATAGTGAAATGACACATCCACTTCTTGTGCTAGGTTTTAAACTTGTTTTGTCGAGTGAATTGATGAGAAACCCATGCACTGCAGATGCCCAATCATATTTAATCATGTCATCAATATCGTTGATGTATGGTGTGAAAAATTCTCCTAAGGTGAAGTTTGAGTTGGAGAAAAGAAACATCGTCATGAAGTGAAGACAAACAACTTTTATAAAATCAGTTATTCTCTCATCTGAGTCCAACTCTATCGATTTCTTTAAACCCTTATTTATGTCTGACTTTTGTTTCACCCTGTCCAATTAAATACTGGGTGATCAGTCCTTTATAAAATTTAAACAGGATATCCGGTTGGTTCATTCTTGGCATCACTGACAAAAAACATTTTTCTTTATTAATCACCTAATAATTAACTAAGTTAGTGTCAAAACGTTTAACCCATTAATTAATGTCAATTAGATTAAACAATTTAATACATTCACCAACCTCGTGAATAGATAAACAATGAATAAAACACCATCCAACTGAATATTATAAAACTAGAATAGTCGTCCCAGTTAAAAGAATCCCAAACCATCAAACATAATAATAATAATAATAAATCCAACTAAATACTGAAATAAATGAGTAAAATGTCTCTCTGACATAACTAAAATGAGAATGGGCGACACCTGCCCTAACTGGAAAGCCTAAATAATAGAACTGAGATAATAGATGTGGAGGTGTCTAAATGCAAGCACCTGTAACTCCCACAATAGTTGAACCATGTCAAGAGGTCTGACAGTCTAAGCTTGGTGTCCCTATGGTTGGACACCTAAAAAATAATTTCACAAAAAAAAGAGATTTTTCAAGAGACGGGTCAGATCCCAAGTGTAAAATATTTTGAGACAATTTAACAAATATCTAAAAATGTAGTAAAGTAAATATAATACATATGTTAGCTTTAGAACATTCACTTGATATTCTCACCTCTCAACTATTGTGCACGCCTAACGTACCTCTAAACCATCTTAGTTATTGTCATCACTTAACTATAACGTAGACATCCACTTTCCAACTATCACTTGTAGTAATAACCTGTATTTCCCAAAAACCATTATTATTAAATGTTCTTGCATTTGATTTTACCGAGAGAGTTTCACAATGAGGTTAAGTGTTCACATACTTAAGTCATTTAGTAATTCATTATCTTCTTTATATACAAATTTCAATCAGTGGATAATATCACAAGTCTATATACATAATTGTCACTATATTACATATATACTAATACGGCACCCCTAGACATAAAAGTGCATGCATACTCTGCTATCAAGTCTCGGTACATCTCGTACTAAATAAAGGCTAAGATTCGGAATCACTCACGAACCGTAAAAATACAAATCACGCATATTTAGAGGAGAACATAGTCCTATGACTTTGGGCTACGCATATACCTACGCACCGAAATGACCGTTCAATACCATTGTTCGCATAAATGTCAATCCAACCTAAGTCCGATGTTCTGAGGCACAAGTCTAAAATCCCCCGAAGGCTCCTCAAGATAAGTCTGTCACCTTCACAACCTCCCGCGATAGCAAGCAATGTAGGTATGTCATACACAAAATAAATCAATCATTTAATAAGTATTCGTCTCACCTATATATATATATATATATATATATATATATATATATATATATATATATATATATATATATGTATGTATGTATGTATGTATGTATACTCACATCCCATATCATAATTCTCATACGTAGTATATTATTATCCTGAATATCCTACGTTTACTTGGATAACAGCTTCACTCTTTATCAAATGTTCTCGAGTATTCCTCACCACTCAAAGTGTGCCCTTTATTCTACCCATAATTTCAGTAGGTAACTCACTGTGTCCCATTGGTCTGAATCATCGTTGTCCTCAAATTCTCGTAACTCAAAATTATCTCCAAATTAGGTAATCTTCTCATATTAACCCAATTACGTTCATCCTAAATACACCATTATGAGATTAAGCCTAATAACCAACCTAGGCCTACTGGTCCTCTCACATATTCCCAAGTAATTTAAAATAATTCCCAATAATAAATTATAAACGAATTTCTAACCATAATTAACAAAAGGAGAAAATTGGGCAAAACTGGATAGCCGAATCGATTCGGCTTCGACCTAATCGATTCGCCTCTATAGGTCTGGAAAATCTACACTTATGTTCTTACAGGTTTCATCAATTTTCAACTCCAAATATTGATTCTAATCTTCCCAAACACCAATTCAACGTTACCAAATGTTATACTAACATATATAAACATATTCTAATGATTACCGATCACAATTTCATCAAAGACATCGATTTATTTGGGTTTAATTCATGAATAATAATTATGAACCCTAGGTTGTCATCTTCTTCAATCACTTCCATAAAAACTCAGATTTGTTCATCAATTAAAATCAAATTTCGTGGGTATTCATCTACTATCATGGGGAAACAATCCTACATAATTTTCAATTTTCAATTATGATTTAATTTCTCTAGTTTCATCAATTTCACATATGATTCATAATCAATTTCAACCTACACTAAAATGAGTTTTAATATTGCTCTAATTAAACAAGATTTAAACACTTGCCTTTCATAAGTAGGTCTGATCCATTGAAGAAGACGCTAGATTTGTGTTCCTCCTCCTCCGATTTATAATTCGGTGGTGGTGCTAAGCGGTGGTTCTAGCCTTAGACTCTCCTTTGTCTTCCTCCTATGGCCCCTTTGTGGCTCTCTTCTAATTATCATGTAGTTTAACCTACCCCCTTTTTCCCAATCAGTATAACCCTATCGAATTTCGTAGGCACTATTCACCCAAAAAAGTAAACTACCAAAATGCCCTACCGAGATGCTGGTTTAACCTAAAATTGCTCTGGGACCCAAACTAAACCCCCGGGTAGACTTTTCTGACTATCTCGACCCTTCCGAACACACTGACGCACTTGAAATGATCATACGGGTGACTTATAAATCATTTATTTTTTATTCAATAAATTAGTCCCGACACGACTGACGCGCGCGTCCTGTCTTAATTACCGTAATTGTCGTATTTTTCACTCGCGACAATTCTCATAAATTCACAATCATCTTCACAATCATATATTACTTTATTCACGCAGTAATATACTGTACCATTCTCATTAATAAATACTAACCCTTATCTCACTTGTTAATATTTATTTAATCCGGATTAATTATAAATAAATTTTCCCATATTTAATTTAATTAATCCAATATTTAAAAAGTATAAAAATACAGGGTGTTACATACTCCCCCCTTACAACGGAATTTCATCCCGAAATTCGAAAAATAAAGGTATACCTGGTAAAAACAACTCTGGATATTTTTCACGCATCTCGTCCTCGCGCTCCGAGGTAGACTCCTCGATATTATGATATCGCCACTAAACACGTACTAATGGTATGACCTTCGACCTCAGTTTCTTCTCTCCACGGTCTAGGATAGCAACTGGCCCTTCCTCGTAGGAACTATCGGGTTGTAGATCAATCTCCTCTAAAGTGATATCAGTATGTGCCAACTCATCCCGAAGATATCTCATTAGCGAACAAATGTGGAACACATCATGAATCCTATGCAAGTGCTAGGGTAACCCAAGTCTGTAAGCCACTGGCCCAATTCGCTCAATAATAGGGAATGTCCCTACATACCTCGGCGCAAACTTCCCTTTCTTCCCAAATCGAATTATCCCCTTCATAGGAGATACTTGCAATAAAACCTGGCCCCCCACACTAAACTCCCTGAAGAACCTCTTGGCATCGGCGTAGATCTTCTGTCTATCCTGAGAAACCTGTATGCGACTTCTAATCATCTCAATCCTGGATGACGTATCTTGAATCACCTCTTGCCCGAGTACCTTGTTGTCCCCCACCTTTAACTAACAAGCAGGAGAACAACAAGGTCTACCGTACAACGCCTCAAATGGGGCCATGCCAATAGTAAATTGATAGGAGTTGTTGTACGCAAACTCCACCAGCGGAAGGTACTGCTCCCAACTTCTCACGAAATCCAGAATACACATTCGTAACATATCCTGCAACATTTGATTAGTTCGCTCGGTATGCCTGTCTGTCTGTGCGTGATAAGCAGTACTCAAAAGCAACTCAGTACCCATGGCCTCCTGGAAGCTCTACGCAAAATGAGACACACAAATCTTATCCTGGTCGAACATAATATTTAGGGGCACCCCGTGTAATCTCACTACCTCCACAATAAAAATCTGGGCATGTATTATAGTCAATTCGAACTGGTAGAATGTTGGATACCTTAGTCAACTGATCCACAATCACCCGTATTAAATCATGACCCCTCTGAGAAGTAGGCAATCCTGTGATGAAATCCATGGAAATGCTATCTTATTTCCACATAGGAATCTCCAGCGGCTGAAGAAACCCTGCCGATTTTTTATGGTCCACCTTGACTAGTTGACAGGTGGCACGCTTTGAGATGAACTCAGCAATGTCTATCTTCATGCCACTCCACCAATACTATCGCCGCATATCCTGGTATATCTTATCCGTGTCAGGATGTATCATAAATCGATATCCATGCGACGTTGTCATCACTACATGTCGTAGATCCTCTCCTTCTGAAATAACTAGGCGTCTATTGAAATGAAAACCCCCATATTAACCCATAGAATAAGACTTAGCTCCCTCGGATAGGAGATGTACGATCCGATCCTGGCATAGTGTATCTATTTCGTAAGCCTGTACAACCCTCTTAACTATTTGGGGTGTGACTGTCATAACTGACATGAATGATCGGGCAACTATATCCCTGTGTCTCAACTCCTTCCATTTCTCCTTCCACACCTCAGCCACCTCAACTACTAGCCTCCAGCTCAATGGGAGACTTATTATCATGGATAAGGGGGATTTAAGACGTGCCGTAATGACATAATCTCATGGGTCCAAATTTGTAATACATCCTGGTGGAGACAAAATGTACCAAGACATGCACTGTCAATATTGGTGGGAGGGTATGAATCGGGATATCTCTGCATTTGTTTCCCAATGTACTACTTGTTAATTGGTGAAAGTAGATCATCAGCGACCGACGGGATTGCTACAACCCTTGGAAATACCGGTATGGAAGTGGGAAAGCATCTCGATGGATTTTATCACGGGATTACGAACGTCACAAAGCGGTCATGATTCCATTTGGATTATTGTTGATCGCTTAACTAATTCAGCACATTCCCTACCGGTACGTACATATTACAATACGGCTCATTATGCACGGCTATTTATTGCGGAGATTATTAGACTCCATGGCTTGCCTATTAATATAGTCTCCGACCGAGACAAGATCTTTGTTTCCCATTTTTAGCAAAGTTTCCAAGAAGCGATGGGAACCGAATTGAAGTTAAGTACCTCCTACCACCCTCACACATATGGACAGACGAAAAGAGTCAACCAAATATTGGAGGACATGCTCATAATGTGTGTACTTGACTTCAAAGGAGGTTGGGAACAATACCTTGCCATAGTCAAATTTGCCTATAATAATTCGTACCAATTCACTATAGGTATGGCACCCTATGAAGCATTATATGGTTGGCCGTGTAGATCACCTACTTGTTGGTTGGAAGTAGGGAATAATAAGTTTCTTGGACCTGAAATGATCGAAGATACTTCTTCCAAGATTGAGCTTATTCGCAACCGCATTCGAGTCGCTCAAGATCGTCAAAAGAGTTATGCCGATGCGAATAGAAGGCATATGGAATTGGAAGTTGGAGATGAAGTTTTAGTACGGTTGTTTCCAATGAAGGGCATAACACAATTTGGGAAGAAAGGGAAGCTTACGCCTCGCTATATAAGCCATTTTCCCATTATTACAAGGGTAGGCCCCGTAGCTTACCAACTCGCCTTGTCGGAGCACCTACAACAGATTCATGATGTGTTTCATGTTTCATCCTTAAAAATTTACAAAAGGTATGAAGGAGCTCACTGGCACATTCATTTAGATGATATCGAATTGCAGCCCGATATTTTATACGAGGAACAACCAGTTGCAATCTTAGATCACGGGGAGCGTAGACTAAGGTCCAGGGTGGTGCCCTTGGTTAGGGTCCAATGGGGGCATCAAAATGTCGAGGAGTCGACGTGAGAGCATGAGGACGACATGCGAGAGAAATATCCACATCTCTTTTTGCAAGGTATGCTTGAATTTTGAGGGCAAAATTCCCTTATAAGGGGGGGAGTATGTAATAACCCTTATTTTTTAGTAATTATTTTTATATAATTTTTCCATGTGAGGAAATTATATAAAATGATGGAAGTTGGAGTAAATATTATTTTAAGTGATTTAAAAGATAATGTTTACTAAATTTTGCATATTTACTATTAAGAGAATGTAAATAGCATCATGTTATGTTATATTTCGTCGTTGTGCTTTAAGCGACAGTTATGGTTTAAAGTGATGTTGGAACATGAAATAATTTACGTTATTCCGGATGCCAACATAAAACTCGCGAGATTAAGGAGCATATTGTGTAAAAACCCATACCTTAAACCACTAAGAGGATACCAACATAAATCTGTCCAGAAATTACAGATTAAGCCATCAAAAACATTCCACAAAGAACCACAAAACTCCTCCAAGATCAACCTCAAAACAACCCCAAGAACACCTCCAAAACTAAGGGTTGAATGCATAAATTAAAGGGCTATGTGTAAATAAAAAGGAGAGGAAAAGAAAATATGTTTTCTGGGTATTTTTGTGCCAAAAGTCTATTCCAAAATAATCACACACAATCCCTTTTTATAAGGTAAAAATATAAGAGTTGGAAACAAACTAAAACTCCTTGAGAAACCTGCTATGCACGAAAACTGAAGGGATCGATCGATCGATCCCTGGCGTCGATCGATCGATCGCCCGGTTTTCTCGATAGTTCCCCTTAAAAATGATATAAGGGATAATTATTTAAAAATCAATATAAAATCTGTTTTAACTCCGATTTCGAAACCGTTTGAAATTTAAGGCTTTAAAAATAATACTCAACATATTTGAGACAGAAAAATAATTTTATCAAAAACTTTATTTTTCCTCTATTTTTGAAAATACCCCAAACATTACGCGGGTTATTACAGTCACCTCCTTTCTACCCCTGTTGGCCTCGGCCCTGCTAGCCATTGCTACCTCTCCCTTGGCTCTGATGGAACTGTTGTTATCCCTGGTGGTCCTGATGGCCATACTGACCCTGGTGGCCATGCCTGAAACCTCCCTGTCCATAATAAAAGCCCCCTGATCTGAACCTCTTAGTAGAATCCCCCTAATGGGAACCCTTCTCACTCTGCCTCTACTGACTCTGAGCTGCTGGTGCCCCATTGGCACTACCCCTACCTGTCCTGCCCTACTAGCTAGACTCATCTCCTCGCTTAATCCCCTTAACATGGAAACGGTGATGCTGATAGTGTAGTAATGTGATATTGAGTACATCGGTATAAAATTGCAAAGAGAGGTTACCCGGAAGATGTTGTCAAATCCTCAAGTTCAGGCCATCCATAAACATCTGAATTTTATTCTCTTCAGTAGGCACCTCAGTTGGTACCAAGTTTACTAGTCTAGTAAACTCCTCCTCATATTATGCTACCGTGTTCCCCTCCTGGGTGAGGTTTAGTAATTTTTGCCTCATCTCAGTCTGGACGGTAGAAGGAAAATATTTGCAGTCATACCGCACCCAGAACTCCTGAATTGTCAAAACATCACGCTCCTCTACAATAGTAGTGGACTCCCACCACTATAATGCATCTACAACTAGATTAAAAGTAGATAGTATTTGTCTTTGCACCTCTATGCACTCATACATCCTCAAGTGACGCTAGATGTCTTTCTTCCATTGGCTCACCACAAAAACGTTTGAACTCCCCTGAAACGGTGGGGGATGTGCGTTCTAAAAGGCATCTCTGACTCGCTCCCAAGTTGAAGGGAACGCATGTAGTGGTGCTGGCACCACTGCCTGTGCCTGTGGTGGGGCCTGCTGAACCACTGTTAGTGTTACATTAACTGCCTCAGCGGCAATGGCACATTCATTGTACCCTGAGTCTGAGATGGCTGTGGCTCAGGTTGGGAATTTCTAGCCCCCAGTGCACGTTTGAGAGGCATTTGAAATGAAAAAGGATTTATAAGTCCACAACTACTTAAATCTCAAATAGCTGAAAACGTAATCACATAATCAAGAATGCAACAATCCTAATAATAAGGCTCTTATCAAAAAACGTTAAGCTGAAAGCATAATAAGCCGTACAGATCCTAAAAGACTCTAGAACCTGATGCTCTGATACGACCTGTGACACCCTGCCCAATTAAATACCAGGTGGTCAGTCCTTTATAAAATTTTAAACAGGATATCCAGTTGGTTCATTCTTAGCATCACAGTCGAAAAATATTTTTCTTTATTAGACACCTAATAATTAATTAAGCTAGTGTCAAAATGTTTAACCCAATAATTAGTGTCAATTAAATTAAACCATTTAATATATTCACCAATCTCATGAATAAATAAACAATGAATAAAACACCATCTAACTGAATATAATAAAACTAGAATAGTCGTCCTAGTTAGAAGATTCCCAAACCATCAAACATAATAATAATAAATACAACTGAATACTGAAATACTGAAATAAATGAGTACAATGTCTCTCTGACATAACTAAAATGAGAATGGGCGACACATGCCCTAACTGGAAAGCCTAAATAATATAACTGAGAAGATAGATGTGGAGGCATCTAAATGCGAGGATCTGCAACTCCCACAATAGTTGCAGCACATCAAGAGGTTCGACAGTCTAAGCTTGGCGTCCCTGTGGCTGGACACCTAAAAAATAATTTCACAAGAAAAAGAGATTTTGCAAGAGACGGGTCAGAGCCCGAGTGTAAAATATTTGGAGACAGTTTAGCAAGTATTTAAAAATGTAATAGACCAAATATAATACAGATGTTAGCTTTCGAACACTCACTTGAGATTCTCACCTTTTAACTATTGTGCACGCCTAACGTACCTCTAAACCATTCTAGTTATCATCATCACTTAACTATAACGCACATTCACTTTACTACTATCACTCGTAGTAATAATCTGTATTTCCTACAAACTATTATTATTCAATGTTCTTGCATTTGATTTTACCGTAAGAGTTTCACAATGAGGTTAAGTGTTCACAGACTTAAGCCATTCAAGAATTCATTATCTTCTTTATCTACAAATTTCACGCAGTGGACAATATCACACGTATATATACATAATAGTTAATATATTACATATATATTAATACGACACCCCTAGACTCAGCTGTGATGCATGCATATACTGCTATCAAGTCCTGGTACATCTCGTACTAAATAAGGACTGATGATTCAGAATCACTCACGAACCATATAAATACAAATCACACATATTTGGAGGCGGACATAGTCCTAAGCCTTTGGGCTATGCACATACCTACGCACCCAAATGACCGTTCAATACCATTGTTCGCACAAATGGCAATCCAACCTAAGTTTGATGTTCTGAGGCACAAGTCTAAATCCCCCGAAGGCTCCTCAAGATAAGACTGTCACCTTCATAACCTCCCGCGATAGCAAGCAAAGTAAGTATGTCATACACAGAATAAATAAATCATATAATAGGTATTCTTCTCTCTCTCTCTCTCTCTCTCTCTCTCTCTCACACACACACACACACACACACACACACATATATATATATATATATATAACACGGATATAGATATACTCACGTCCCATATCATAATTCTAATTCGTAGTTTATTATTATCCACCTACGTTTACTTGGATAACAATTTCACTCTTTATCGTACGCTCTCAAGTATTCCTCATCACTCAAAATGTACCCTTTATTCTACCCATAATTTCAGTAGGTAACTCACTGTGTCCCACTGGTCTGAATCATCGTTGTCCTCAAATTCTCATAACTCGAATTTATCTCCAAATTAGGTAATCTTCTCACGTTAACCCAATTACATTCATCCTAAATACACCATTATGAGATCCAACCTAATACCCAACCTAGGTTTACTGGTCCTCCCACATATGCCAAAGTAATTTAAAATAATTCCCAAGAATAAATTCTCAATGAGTTTCTAACCATAATTAACCAAAGGAGAAAATTGGGCAAAACTGGACAACCGAATCGATTCGCCCCTACAGATCTAGAAAATATGCACTTATGTTCTTATGGGTTTCATCAATTTCCAACTCCAAATCTTGATTCTAATCTTCCCAAACACCAATTCAATGTTACCAAATGTTATACTAACATATATAAACAAGTTCGAATGATTACCGATCACAATTTCATCAAAGATATCAATTTATTTGGGTTTAATTCAGGAATAATCATTATGAACCCTAGGTTGTCATTTTCTTCAATAACTTCCATAAAAACTCTGATTTGTTCATCAGTTTAAATCAAATTTCATGGGTAATCATCTACCTATCATGGGAAATCAATCCTACTTAATTTTGAGTCTTCAATTATGATTTAATTTCTCCAATTTCATCAATTTCACATATGATTCATAATCAATTTCAATCTATACTAAAATGGGTTATATTATTTCTCTAATTAAGAAAGATTTAAACACTTGCCTTTCCTAAGCAGGTCTGATCCGTTGAAGAAGACGCTGGATTTGTGTTCCTCCTCCTCTCATCAATAATCTGGTGGTGGTGGTTCTAAGCGATGGTTCTAGCCTTAGACTCTCCTTCCTCTTCCTCCTATGGCCCCTCTGTGGCTCTCTTCTAATTCTCACGTAGTTTAACCTAACCCCCTTTTTCCCAATCAGATATAACCCTATGGAATTTCGTAGGTACTACTAACCCAAAAATGTAAATTACCGATTTGGCCTAAAATTGCCTCGGGACCCAAACTAAACCCTCGGGTAGACTTTTCTGACTATCTCGACCCTTCTGGACACATTGGCGCACTCGAAATGACTATACGGGTGACTTATAAATAATTTACTTTTTATTCAATAAATTAAGTCCCGACACGACCGACACACGCGTCCTATCTTAATTACTATAATTGTCGTATTTCTCACTCGTGACTCAGATAAATTCACAATCATATATTTCTTTATTCACTCAGTAATATTCAGTATAATTCTCACTAATAAATAGTAACCCTTATCTCGCAAATTAATATTTATTTTAATCTGGGTTATTTATAAATAAATTTTGCCATATTTAATTTAACTAATCCAATATTTAAAAATCATAAAAATACGAGTTGTTACAACTTTTCAATTTTTTTATTAGCTTTAAAATATTGGGCAAGGAATCCAGGTTTTGGAGCAGATGCATCAAATCTCTTTTTCAGATTTATTAATTGTTGACCCTCTACTATTGGGATTCCAAATATTTTACTTATATCTTTTGGGCTTATTTAGGCACTGCTCTTCATGTGAAAACTCCTCATTTTCTTTTTGTGGAGCTTGATAATCAATAGAATATTTTTATCAATTTTTTTGTATTGCATTTCTACTACTTCCTCGTTGTATTAGGCATTGTAAAGCTCCCAAAATGGGGTCTTCTTAAGCAGTTCAATACGCCTATAATTTTTTAATAATAGAGAGATCATGATAAAAGCTAACAATATTCGACCTATACTGGTTGAACTTATTCACACCACGTGTAGATTTCACGTCACTGCTTGAAGAATTTTCTTTAGAACTTCTCTTCGTTGTTCTTTCTTTTTCTTGCCCTCGTCTTCATCCCCATCCTAATAATCTAAACACATAAAATTCAAATTACAAACCTACAATGATAAATTACATGTACAAAAATAAAATACACACAACTTGGAATAAAATACAGGATCAAACAATAAAGTACATATATATTTAACAAAAGTACATGCACTATTCTCTTAACACCTCATACAAATTTCAACAAAATACAAGAAATTCGTAAAAAATAATTTCAATAAACAAATTCCCTATTTTTTGTTACATGGTAATAAGTAAGACCTATTGTTTGACAAGTTATAAACCAAGATTCTCTGTTCATAACATATTTACAAAAGAAGTGATACAATAGTCCCATGTTAAATGTGCTAGAACTTTCAAAACCTCTTAAACAAACTGCTAAATTCATTTTGTTGAATCCTTCGCTTTTGATTCAGTTACCTATAGCTTTTGTACATCAAAAGTGCATTTAGTGTCTTCAAAGTAGTAGTTAAAATAAAATAACATTTTTTCTTTATCATTGATGCGAAGCAGAAAATGAATTTTGAGTTGATTTGACTGTCAATGTGAAAGGCTTTGCATTGTTAGGATCTTCAAAGGCGCACCCAACAATTTAGTAGTTGAACATAGTTGATGCTATGATTCCTAAACAATAACACAACCATAATACTTCTTATAAACAGTGGAATATCATTCAAATCACTACACCAAAATGGGAGATTTGTGAGTGCTGTTAGCAGTCACAATTGACCTTTATAACTGCTATTTATCGTCATAATTTAGGGGGTGATAAAAAGCAAAATTATATCTCCTAACAGGAGTCACAAATTTTTATGTGGTGATCCCAATTTGTAACTCTATTTGTAAGTGCTCTCAGTAATTAGGAATATTAGATTCGTAACTGCTCACAGTAGTTACGGATGTTATATTTGTGACTGTTGACATCAGTTACGAATCTTATATTTGTGACTGCTATTAGTAGTTACAAAATTGATAGTAGTGACAAATTTGTGACTGCTATTAGCAGTTACAAAATTGAATTTGTTAAATGTGGTAAGAGCTATTACAAATATCTTTATATTTTCACAAAATGATGAAATAATGAAAGTAAAATAAATATCATGATAACAAGTCTAAAAATTTTGACAACATTTCATTTATATTTCTCATATTCCAAATATCCAGTACACATAAAACTTTTTTAAACTTAATTTAACATCAAACAACCCCTTTGCGGGCACCAAATACAGAATGTACATAGAATAAAAAATAACAACACAACACTTCGATGACATGAAATGTCATGAACATGTAACAACTCATTATAAATCTAGACCTGGAGTCACAACGTAGTGGATACGCTTCGTGAAGTCTAGGTATATCAGCCATGGGGGGTATTGATGCGGTGACATCCTCACTCGTGTACTCGAAGTATGCCTATTGAGCAAGTTCAATGGGCTCAAATTTTGTGAATACAACGCCTCAGTATCCATTGACTTGTGCTTGTGTTCCTTGCCACGAAGTGTAAACACCTGGATTTAGGCCTTTGAATACTACGTATGTCGAGTATGCCATGTGTATGCCTGCAAATAATAAAATGTAACTATGTTGGTTACAATAAAGAATGTGGGGCACAATATCAAAACAGAATATCAAGAAAGTGTCAAAAGCAAACTCATTTTACAGAATAAGATTGTCTATCTATATAAAGAGAGTGTAAGCACTTCAGGATCATCTAGTTGACCAACATCAAAATTGGGACCTATAATTTCTGAGGTAACAAAAAATTCCAGTCAGGTATTCTAGTTAAAATAATTATAGTCAGGCATTCTAGTTAAAATAAAATTGACAATACAGATTAATGTATGTAGTATTCAGCCACAACATAAATGTCAAAATGCTTGCAATTATGCCCCCACATTTTTCATTCATTACTTCATAATGTAAATTCAGATTTATGATAAATTAGCAACCATGTACAAACAATAGCAAGGATTTAATTGATGCTACTGATTAGTTTATCTAATCATCCATAAGATGAAATTAGCAACCATGTACAAACAAGAGCAAGGATTAAAGAATCCAGGAAAAAATAGAATGTGGTCCTCTCTCGATAACAGAAAATACTAAATTTTCCATTAATAAGCAGACAATACCCAAATTTTATGCATTACTGTGGGTGCAGAAAGAGGTCTGAGGGGCCATTTAAGTTATATATGAGCATACATATATAGAGAGACAACAAAGAGAGATAGAGGACCATCATGAAATGCAGACCAACCACATTTTACTAATTGCTCACTCTAGGTGATTTCTATTCAAAGACAACCTGATTAATCATTATCTCATGCCCACACTTGTTTCCAATCTGATTTAATCGACTGATCCACATTATGAATTTTAGGCCTAGGGGATAAACTCATATCATTTAGCAAATATGTATATATGTATCCATCTATCAGCTTTGGAATTTCATTATCTGTATCCATCTATCAGCTTTGGAATTTCATTATCTGTATCCGTCTATCATCTTTGGAATGTTAACTCTGTGTTGTGACATCTCTAAGAAATGTCAAAATGGAAGGTTAACTCTATTTTGTGCCATTTACAACTAGAGCATATACAACAGTCCCACAATTAAAACATGTCAGTACCAAAATAAATTGAACATCATATATCAGTCCCATACTATATGACTATCAAAATTGAACTGCACTTATCAGGTATCTCAAGCAGTGAATCAGGTATCCCATGTCCACTATCCCAAGTATATCAAGTTATCAAGTATATCAGATTAGGTATCAGTTATCAAGTATATCAAGTATCAGGTATCAGTTATCAAGTTATCAGGTATCAGGTATCAGGTATCAGGTATCAGGTATTAAGTTATCAAATCTACTTTCGCATGTCTACTGTCCCAATCTTATATCAGTTATCAAGTTATCAAGTCTACTGTCCTAATCATAATCAATTTAATATATCAGTTATCAAGCAAGTCTATTGTCCCATGTCTATCAGGTATCAGGTATCAATTATCAAGGTATTAGTTGATAAATTTAAGTTATTAGTTATATATTAGGTATTAAGTATCAATCAATTCAATATACACTACACCAAAACAGGTCCATTGTAACGGGCAAAAACCGTTACAAAAAATATTTGTAACGGATTAAAACCGTTAGAAAATTGGCGTTATTTATTTTACTAACGAAATTTGTAACGGATAAATCCGTTAGAAATTTATAATTTGTAACATACTAAAATCGTTACAATTTATTTTGTAACGGATTTGGCAATGGTACACACCCCATATGTTAGTAACGGATTTACTAAATTGTAACGGTTTAGACCCATTACAAATATAGAATTTGTAACGGATAAAAACCATTACAAATGGTAGTGTCATATATTTGTAACCTGTGTTTTTATTTGTAACGGCTAAAGTCTATTAGTAATGTTATTATATTTAAAAAAAATATAATTTCTCATTAAACAAATAAATGACTACAACAAGAATAGTCATTTATGTCAGTTAAAAACTAACATAAATAGTCATTTACGTCAGTTTTTAAAATTTTGAAAATATCATAATAAGCAATAACATAAATGCGTGCGTTTTTTCAGAACTGACATAAATGACTAAATATGAAAAATTAAAAAAAAAATCCCAACATACACACCTATATATTTGATTGATACAAAAACAATACTTGTATTGCAAATCTTTTATATTACAAATAGGAAATATCCACGGTAGAAAATAACCAAAGTTAAAATATAAATCTCGCTACATCATAATATCCAAAAGCTAAATAACATCCACATTCATGTTTGAGAAGCTCGGGTTGGTCTCTTAGTGGTATAATCCAAAGTCTAGTGAGTTGTGTTTTCAACGCTTTAAAACTTCTACCCCTGGAGGACAACATCGTCTTCTTGGTGTTTGGATCAACATCGAACTTGACCTGCACAAATGGATTCATTAAAATGTTATTCAATATCGAACTTGACCTGGAAAGATGTATTTCATATTGTTCGAAACTACACACATTGTAATCATGCAACATTGAACAAAGAAATAACAAAGTCACATATTCCAGAGAATTAATTCAACATTTAATAAAGAAACAACACAGTCACAACATCTAAAGAAGCTCCAAGAATGTGATTGTGGTGTAGCAGCAAATTATTTCTATCCCCTCACGGACTTGAGTCACCAGTTTCAAAATTATGTAAATCACACTAAACAACATTTGGGTAGTTAAGACCCATGATATCAAGGCAATTAGTCTCATAATTAGCTTCTATAAATGTATGAGAACATCTCAAACTCATTCCTCTTTTCACTTGTATGAAATTATCCCAGGAAATTTTAAGAGGCCAAGAGGGCCCAACGTCTCCATTACTAATACAAGCCATAAGACACAAAGAGGAGGGAAATGCAACTTTGAAAGAATTATAACTTAACAAATAATATCATCTTCATGCTTTATTAATCTGACACCACTATTCTTAGTTAGAATCCTAGTTTAGCCATAGTGATCTACCATAATTAGGTCTCTAGAATTTTAGTATAGTCGTAGCATGCACTGTGATAATAAATGTGTGTCCACAAAGAAAACTCAACATAAGATTTGTGTTGCGGACTGGAATTTAGTGTGTTGGTTATGCCCAAAAAGGTAAGTGGGCTCTTAATTCGTGACATCCCAAAAAGGAAAGTATGCCTATTAAATTGGGAGGGGACGGGCAGATAGTTTATTAACATAATAGTGAATAATAGATAGATATGGATATATCCAAGTATGTGCAACAAAAACCAATAACTACACAACCAAGAAAGAGTGATATGATCACTATTTGTGGCAATGTGTTCATAAAGGAAATAAAAATAACATGGAATGTGATAAGTGTGTGTGTGTGTGTGTGCGCATGTGTGACAGCGTGCAGTACAACATAAGATTTAGCCAATTAAGGTAGAACTATAAACATTGAATATACATAAATTTTATAGCGCATCTATAATGAACACAAAAATAATTAACTATGACATCTATTCCAGCAGTCAACATGCAAATAGGAAAAGACTTGCAATCACAAATCATATTTTTTATATAAAAAAGGTTGCTTACAGGACATCGTATATAAAAAATGTTGCTTACAGGACATCGTATATCGACTGGAATAGAATCTGAAACTTCAAGATCATTGTTACTCTCAGCATTCTCTGTGGTAGTTCCACCACCAACACAATATTGAATTCGAGCAAGAGCATCCTAAAATAGCTCACCGCCAGACTCCTTGGGAATCAGATTCATAATCTACACATACAAATTAAATAAACATATCACTCAGATCCCAGAAAGAGTCATGCAAAATGTTTCTATAGCAGCCATAGATAAAGCCCCTATCCTCCAACCACATTAGCTCAAAGATGTGAAGTTAAATGAATTTGTATACTACTAATAGATTTCAAGTCAGATATTGTTAGGTGAAATGCATAAATATGATCATTAACTACTGATTAAAAGTACATAAAAAATACAAATATAATGAGTATCATAAAGGTAGCAAGTCTCACTTAAATAGGGTTATAATAATTCCAGTTCAGTGCTTGAAATCATAGCTGGCTAGAACTCCACCTACAAGTATTCAACATAAGCAGATGAAAATATATCTCAGATCGAAGTAAGGCTAAAAGTAGATCCATCAAAAGTTGACACTCCAATGCTCATGAAGGTGCTATTTCCCTTCTATTGTGTGTACCTGCAACATATACCATTAACATAATCAATGTAACACTAAAGAAAGGGGCAAATATGCTCCATTAATCTATATATATCCAAATATGTAGTAAAACATCTGACATTCTTATTCAATTATAGAAGTGAGATAGAAGTGAATCAACAAACATACTGATTGTGGTTTAATATGTGAGACTTCATTTCCTCAGACTAAGCTCTAGCTTATAAAACTCGGATGCCATGAAGTTGAACGCAATTTGCAGGGAAATTTCCGGTTTCCGAACAACTTATGATTACAAAAAAAAATTAGAACAATAAAAAATAATCTCGTAATGATAAATACCAATTATGTAATAAAGTAGTAGAATCCATCAATCTCAAATATGTATACTGAACGCATACTTATGATGTGTCTGGTTTGAGTGGTAGGTCCACGTCGTTATATAAGGGTAACACTTGCCCCCTTACGTTATCACAATAGTTTTTTATTATCTCAAGGTCAATACTTATGTTTCACATTAACTGTAATATAATCTCTATGTTTATAATTAAAAGGATACCCTAGGAAGAAGATAAAGCATAATCTCAAAAAAATTCTAGGTGATTTATTTTGTTCCATAAGGTGTGCTTTTTTTGTGCAATCATAAGTTGTGCTCAGAAAATCTTCACTATAATATTTCTCATCAACCTGAAACACAAGACTTTAGAATTCGATATGCCAATGATTTGGTACTTATTAACACACTCTACATCATCTACTCCCAAATATAGTCCATATTAGTTGGGTTTAATTTAGATAACTTAATGTAACAAGGCAACACATTTGATGAACCAAAGAACTTGTAGTGTTGATGTAATAATGCTGGAATGAACAGATCAAGTGGATAAAAATACAAAGGAAAAAGTGTATAAACACACACACAATCCAGTTAACCATCACTCTCACAGGGAAAGAAAGAATGTTGCATTTTAATCAACCCAACAGACACATCATCTCATACAGTGCAATGCAAAAAAAAAGTTATCGAACAGAAAAATTGAGCCATGTAATTAGACAAAACATTAATCCATGGCGATTGTTTTATATTTTCTTAAAACCTCTAAATTTTACTCATTTCTCTTCAAAGGAGGCAACTATTGGTGACAAAAATTTCAACACAAAATGTACCCTATAAGAAGAAAAATTAAAATTTTACAATACAAGTTCAGGAATCACGGAACATAACAATATAGAGAGAAACATACCTGGTACTGCATAGAGAGAAAACTGGTGTACCTGTTACTGCATAGAAGGAATAAGAATATGTAATAAGGCAGTGCAAAAAATAGTCAATGTGGGAGAAATGGTTTCCCATCAACTCAAACTTGTGTTTCTCCATGATATTCTTGTTAGAACCATGACCATCGTTGTCATACATTTAAACGACATAGTAACCAGATCTCTGGATAAGTGATAATGAAACTTTTAGTTCTCATAAGAAAAAATGGGACTGGATGCTCTGAACCCAAAGGGATAATATATCAGAATTGTTTCTATTTTCTTAGTCACATACAAGACGAATTAGACTGAAGTACACATGAGATATATTCTTAATAAGGTCTTCCTTGTAGATAAATTTCTTATCATGCAAGATTAATTGATTCATGATGTCTTAAGCATCAACAACTAAAATATCCACAATTTATTATGAAAATTCCCAAAAGATTGAACATCCATCTTCTTTGATTATCCATTCATCCATTTAAGGTCCAAAGGTAAAATGGGGCTTTCTTTCTAGGTGATCTATTGATCAACAATTTCCATATCTGATAAAAAAACAGGATAGTAAGAATTATTGAGATGTGGTGCAATGAAATTACCAGAGAGGATGAGTGTCCTAAAATTTCCTTTTCTTTTTATTTCTCTTACTCTAATGGATTTGCAAGTATATAATAGACATTTTCGATATAAAAATCAAAAAGAGAACCTAAATGAATTCTTTCAAATGATTGTTCTACTCTTTTCCCCTTTGGCAAGAATTGCTTTGCATTATGTGTATCGTGTTTATTGTTCAGCACAATAAAGTATCATAAGAAAAAAAGGTTGTACCTGGTGCACAAGGCTCCCGCTTTAGCAGGGTCTAGGAGAGGTAAATGTAGGCAAGCTTTACCCCCATTTTTGGAGAGGCTGCTTCCAAGACTCAAACCTGCGACATAACGCTTTGGGCGGGCAAGCACTTGCCATTGCACCAAGTCCGACCTCTAATAAAAAATAATGTGTATAGATACATATCTTTTTAATTTTGTATCTTATTGTATCAGATCATGTATCATACTGACAACCATGACTCTAACCTTTAGATTGAATATCTTTAATTACGACGCTATACAAATAGGAGTGATTAGAAGGAAGATACAGTAAGGTGCAGAATTTATAAAAGATCACTTGCCATATATCTCCCAAGCAGTCGCGCGAACCAGGTACGAAGAACCTACTAACTGCTGTAGAGACCCAGGAATAGAGCTTGGTTGTGCACAGAAATGGAAAGTGTCAGAATTGTTTCCAGACCCATCATCTTAAGTAAAAAATAACAAACCCATAGGTTTCTTCAGATTCTTAAGCCATCCAGTACTCAAAGCACCATCAGTAGTCATTATTGCACTCTCAGTACCAAATTCACTAATCAGATGAGAACTGTGTCTTAGTTCCTGCAACAATCAGTGTACAAAAACAAGAATTAATAGTAGAAAGTCCTATATAGCTAAAAAAAACTAAAACCAATTTACTCTAATCTGATTATACCTTGCAAACATTAACCGGGCAAGTTCTAAGCTTCATGGAAGCCTTGGGACCAAATGATAGCAAAGGTCTGTGGACATGCTGCAAAAGAATACAAAAACTCCAATTGGCTTTAGTAACACTGTTGAGGATAGAAGCCGCAGAAAAGAAAAGAAAAAGAGGAGAATCTATTATTCAAATGTTATCATCACGGCTCACGAGTATGCACATCAACTTTGATCACCATGATTTTTTTTCATACAATCTTTACAAAGATATTCATAAAAATACCATAAGCACACTTAAATGCATGAGACCTAGCTTTCTATGGAGGAATATGTCAAAGAGATATGCCCTAAAGGCCATTTTAGTTATATTTGGGAGGATATAACAATATAAATGTCATTTAACATGTCATCCAAATTATATTACGGGCAAATTTTAATTAATCTTGCTTATCAGTAAATAAACATGATTAGTTCATGGTTGGAACTTGGAATCCATCAATTCTATTTGTGAGTCATATTTGATAATGATCACCCTAAAAGGAAGGGATAGTTCGGCAACCAAGAGAAACCATGTTCGAAAAATGAGTGTAACAGATGTGGATATTACAATGGGGGTGTGGTAAAACTAGAAAAAATAAAATTATAAAATGGACATGTTTGTGAATGGTGAAACAATAGAAGTAGCTTTTATACAAGATAAATTAAAAGGAAATCATCTTATATGGTTTGGCATTTCAAACGTAGATTATTAAGTGTCTTTGTAAGAAAGAATGATTTGGTTAATATTAATGCTAATGCTAGGGAAAATAATAAACCTACTTTTACTTAATGTTGTGCGTCCAAATGATTATGAAAGGATTATTAATTATTTTTGGTGAAGACAAATTCATTTGATGAAATGTATCCTACTTAACTCTCTTACTCTATATGTATGAGCTTTCAAGTATGCGAAGATTGTTTAGGATCCAGACTCACGAAATACACAAAACAAGTCAAGGAACAAAATATTCCTCATCCCACCACAAGCTACACGTAACAAGCAAGTTCATTCAAACAAGCCCATGCTACATCAACCATAGGAAGCACAAGCAACATTCAAACACAATTTCTTAAGAAAGCACAAGGAGAATTATCAACAAACACAAATCATCCAAACAAAAGTTCAAGAGCACCTCGACAAAAGGAATCAAGGGAATAAAGCTAGAAAAAAAGCTCAAAAAGATCCACACTACTGAAGAAAGACTCCAAACACAAACACTGAATCATCTCAATAAGGATTCAAGGGCATGAAACAAGATTCAAGGGATACAAGCATCCACAAGGTTACAAACATCATAAAGCTTTATCAACATGATCAACACTCCATCAACATGTCAGCAAGATCTCATTAGTCTTCATCAAACATTCAAGGAGAGAACAATTTTGGCTTTGAGAGTGTTAGGATCTAATTAGTCTTCATCAAACATGAGTTCCATCTCATATTGAGCCTAATGCCAAACAACCCTTTATCAAATGTCAAATCTGCTTGAGTGATGTCACACGCCACCTACCTACCGTCCAATCCAAACTTGAGTAAACCTTGGCGGTTTGAGGAGCTGTCAGACGATTTGGTGGTTTGGTGGATGACCACTGATGTGACAGCCGCCTGGCACTGTTGGTAGCCAAAAAATTATCAATTTGGCGTTTAATGCCTATGACGTAGACCATGCTGACACATAGAGTATGAGCGTTTCTACACAAGTAGAGATGCTCACACTCTATACAACAAATAATATTAAACTTTAGGTCCGTCATAACACCTCAAACTAAGCTACAAATTACTCAAAAGTTGCTACATGAGACTTTCATCATATCCTAACTTTCATGCAAAAAAAAAAACAAAGAGTGATGCGAGATTTAATTAAAAACATATTATAACTCTGTCTACTTAGTGCTAACTAAAAAAACAAATAACTAGTGATGCTAGATTTGATCAACAACAAATAATTGTTATCTCTATTAACTATTGAAACTATTACAATTTAAACTAAAAGAAGGAGAATCTTACTTTGAGTAAACAATCACTTCCAGTGATGTAACCAAAATTCTGAAGAAATTTGCAAATATAGAATAATGAGACAAATTTCATAGAAACAAACACATAAATAAATGTAATTATTGCAAAATCAAACCTCTAACCACTATCTTCTCAACAACTTCACATACTTTATCCACTTTTGCCTCGGATAAGCCTTTGATTCCTGTCAAATTTTGAAAAAATTGCAAAGATTTGTGATTATATCGAGAAGAAAAAAAAAGTCAAATAGTTGGAAATTTTGAGTTGATAATTTTCATTTTCACCTTCTTTGTATGCATCAATAAGCCATTGCAAGTGTAGAGCTTCTTCACGTCTCCAACTTTTATTCCATGAGAAGTCACTATTGCAAACAAACATACTAAGTAATCTTACTACAAAATTTCCCAAGAAAGGTTCTCTAAACCTATTGACAAGTTGTTCACCTTTAGAAATGCGTACACAAATAGGCTATAAAAAAAGCCAGACAACTAACCTCAAAAACTTGTGCACAAAAATGACAATCATGGGGTTTTGATCATCTAACCAGGATATAATGTCACTAAAAATATTCATTCCAGCTTAATAAGGAAAGATTAAATGAGAAGTCTTTAAACTTCGAGACAGTGAAGCCCATAATGTAGCTCAAGTTTTGATATTTTTCGAAAGGGTTGTGCTAAAGGCACCCCTATTGTGTCTTATCGCCACCATAAGATGCTTTAAAATGATTGTACATTGTGTCTACAAATATTGTGCTGTGGTGCTCAGGAGAAAAATTGGGGGTGCCTTTAGCACGATCCTTTTCGAATGGCTTTCCATTACCACCTTCTTATCTTTAAATATTCTATAAATTCTTCTCATTCAAAATCAACAAAAAAGATGTCATTATAATGCATCTCTGAAGGTGTCTGATTCTTTTCTTATCTCCATAAAAAACATTCCATAAGAAGTGGAGAACATCTCGCTTATTCAATCATCTCTTTTCCAAAAGATATCAAGCTTTTCAAAAAACGTATGTACTATTTTCAATCTTTTTCTATCTTTGATGTCAATGCACCCTAATAGATTGTTTTGTCAATCAAACGATCTCTCCTCGATGGATAATCTATCCATAATTTTTATCGGGTTTGGAAATAAGGCATTGATTACTTGGTAAGAGATGGAAAATTTGATGATCAAAATTTTAAAATGTTGCTACTTGAGGTGGGTGACTAGACAATCTGCCCTCATAGACATGTTGTGTTCACCTAAAATCTTCAATCAAATCGACTCAGGAGATCTATTTATACCTAGCTTCTTCCTTAGGTAAGATATCTAAAACAACCAGCTTATACGATTTATGGTAAGTAAATTCATCAATGAAATAAAACCCAATAATCAATTATGTAATTAAAAAAAAGACAAATAAAATTTTACATTGGTAGTCTTAGAAAAAATATCACCCCTCCCTGTAAAGAACAAGCCCTTCCCGTTCTTACATATCAACTGCAAGTCGAATTGATTGAAGGCGCAAGTTGATTGATTTTACAATATCAAACTCAAAATTATGAAAAAAACTTACTTAACATATCAAGTCCGTCTCGTAAACCTTACTTTAGTGATAAAATGTCCCCTGAAAACACTACGAAGGTCAAGGACCAAAAATATCTTGAAATAATTAAATTTATCATTCAAAGAAACAGCAATCGATAAATTTAACTTAAGGAAAACTATACAGACTTATCCTGTTAGTAAGGAATCACAAACACATGCGTGTACACGCACACTAAAAACATAAAACATAAGAACATATAAACATTATAATAGATGCCGACTCTAATGGATAATAAATTGATCTGCAAAAGTACGAAATTCATTACCCTGTAATTCAAGAATTGCCAACAACTAAAAACTACTAATGCACATATTCATGAACCTTAGCAGATCAATAATCCCTGCGGCAAGTTTCCAACAATACACACAGTTGTCAAAGTAACTACATGGCCACAACATTTAAAAGCAATTAATGTCCTTGAATTCATGAAACTATTTATTAATAGAATCACGTCCAATATGAATAATAATTTTGCACAAACTTTAGGGTAATTCTATGATCATCACAAACATTTATTCAAAAAATGGCTATTCAATATACACAACATTATCAAATCTAAAAAATATGACCACCACACTAAAATCTTGTGAGTCATTAGCTCAACCGTTGAACAACAAATCCTATAATTTGATCAAGAAGACAAGATTTAGCTTATCACATTAAAATTAATTTTTAATAGTGTATTAGGAGTATAGGACACCTAGTGGGACAAGAACATCTTGTAGTTAAAGGAAAGGGGCCTAATTAAGGGTATTGGTTAGCAAAGCTAAAAACTTCTTAGGTACGTTTAAAATTAAGATTTTGGGAAAGCAAAAGGGAAAAAAAATATTTGCCATAGTTAGTTGAATATATGTAATATAAAAATTGAAGGTGTGTTTGATTGACATGGAAATTTTTTCCATGGAAAATAATTGTTTTTACTCATGTTTTGTCTTTGTAGTACCTTGATTGTGAATATTTCATATAAGAACAAAACTCATTCACAAAAAAAAAATGCTCCATCTCAAACCTCATTTTTAGTGAAAAATATTTCTTATCCACCGACCAAATAATTGGTTTCCGTGGAAAATAGAAAAAGTATGATCAAAAACTCGTATATTTTTCTACTCATTTTCCAACTTCTTATCCAAATGAACTATTTTTCATGCATTTTCCAAGTTTACAATCAAACACACACCCTGAATCATTTTTATTTCATAACTAGGAAGCAATTCAGAGACATCCCAAACACGTAACAAATATCAAGTGATATATTATTATATTATACCTCATTGATGGCAAGTATATCACCAATGCTCTTCTTCACCTTTTTAAGCTTCCTTAAAAAGTACATGATCAACAAAAACCACCTAAATTTCATGAGATTATATCAACCCCACCAATTAATAAGATTCATTAAACAGACAATAAAAAATACATATAAAATGGGGTATCAAAACTTGAATTTGGTACGAAGCTCATTAGTGACCTAAAGCTTCATACGGTAGATTTGGGGGTATTCATCTATCTCCAAAGGTAAAGCTCTCCCTAAAATTTAGAACTGCTGGAATTGCACGCAATCGAAAACTAGAGGAACAATTTCAGAATTTATAACCATTTACATTAATCGATCAAACACATATACCTATCTACCTCTATACTAGTCAGATTTATGACATAGAAAACTGCAAAAGACGAGAAAACTAACCTCATAAGTCACCATTTCTCAAGAGGTCTCTCGCTTCGTGAGTATGTGTTCTATTGCGACACAGATTAGGGTTTTGTTTCGTCTATATATGAGATGATTGGAGAGAGGGAATAGAACCCTAAAACAACATTCTCTATGTTGGTGTTATTGATTTGGTGGTGTTTACTGTTAAACGATCACGGGATAGGAACCCAGGTCGGCGAGAAAAGGCATAGAAGGAGTGGAACAGATATTGGGGAAAGGTTTGGGAATTGGGGAGGGGGGGAGTAAATCCCGCCCGACTTACTCTACTTTTTGTTTTTAGTTTTTTCTTCCTTTTAATGATATATTGCAACGATTAGTGATATATTCTAACGGTTATATTTGATTTATAACAGTTTTTAACCATTACAAACTTTTAACGGATAAAATCCGTTACAAAATAAGCCTTTTGGTGTAGTGATATCAAGCAAGTCTATTGTCCCATGTCTACTATATCAGGTATCAGGTGTCAGTTATGAAGTTATTGAAAATATATCAGATATTGAAAATATATCAATCAAATTCAACTAAATATATCAAGCATATCAGGTATTAGTTATCAATTGAATCCAACTGATATATCAAACATATATCAGTTATTATATCAATCATATATCAACCCAATCATATATCAGTTATCAGTGCTCAATCAATTCATTATATCAGTTATCAAGCAATGATATATGTGTTCTCTCAATCACTGGTCAAATATACATCAGGTATCAATTCAATTCAATATATCACTACTTAAATATCAATTCAATATATCACTGCTCAATCATATATCAGTTATCTCAATCTCTACTCAAATATACATTAGGTATATCAAGCAGTTGAATACCAATATATTAGTTATCAAGCAGTGCTCAATCAGTTATCAAGCAGTGATCAATCAATGCTAAAATACATAATGGTTGGTTCGATTAGCCGCTATATTTGATGGTATGCAACACAAATTCTCAATTCAATTCAGTACTCAATTGAATTCAAACAGTGCTCAATTCAATCAGTTTTCACTTCAATCAATTCAATATTATACATATTTCAAATACAAAATGAATGGTTCGAAATATGAAATACAAAATGGTTCATATTATTAAATCATCCCCATCACATTAATAAATATAACATAGTTGAAGAATATGAAATTGAGGAGATTGCAGACTATGCTGTTAGGATTTTCTCTGGCCTTGTAACACTCTGGAATCGAACATTGAAATTTATGGTGCGTATTTGTTATCTATGCCTTGAACTAGTTGAAGCGCATACATGTTTTATTTATCATTATCCTTTGATGAATGTAATAAGGCCTTTTAGCTTCTTTTATTATGTTAACAAGATGACTACTAAAATTCTAGTGTTGTGTCTACTCATGCTTTATTTTTTCATTTTCTTTTTTCGTTTGAATTTGAAGTGAATGCTTTATCGGTCTCTATGTTAATATTTAGGTAACTAGGTTCGTGCATAGTGTTGTTATTGGATTTTGCTCATCCCCGTTACACTAACCTCAATTTCACATAAAACACACAGGTGGAGGATGTATGGTATGAAATTGAGAATAATCTAGGATTCTAGATGGATTCCAGATGTATTCTCAATAATCAGGATATGGATGACAGTGGGCTTAGAGACTTGCACTGTATATACATTCTGTCATTCAATAATGCACCAAGTATTCCATAATATTTCCATCCCAATCAATATATAGAATAGGATATGCATCATCATCAACCATTTGTGTTTATCCATCAACCACACTCTAAAATAAACTTCTATAAAAAAAGGCAAAACTGATATTTGAGGATAACCAGAGTGAAATTCTAAAACCTAAAAGCATAACTTCAGGGTTAAAAAGTTACCGGACATGAGCTGTATTTGGAATCTGTAAGCTGCTGAATAACTCTTAACTCTGTTCAGCAAAGAAATCCTTAAAATATGAGTACAACAGATCTTGGTAATATATAGCCATAGTTGATGATCTACTGAAGTGAATAATTTGAAATTAGTAAGTAAAGCGTAAGGCTAAGAGGAGCAACCCCACATAAAGATATACATTATTAGAACTAGTTAGTTCTAAGTTAGATATACCTACTAATTATCTAACAAACACTGGATACATTCAAAACAGATTACTAATTGATTCAAAACAGATTACTAATATTCAAAATAGAGTTCAAACACTACTAATTGTTCATTTTGATAATTTATTCAAATTTCTCAAGACAAATTACTCTGGATTACTTAAGGGAAAGACAAAGCAACGGCCAAACCACCCAAGATTTCTCGACATCCTTAATAATGTCTGCCCCATGACTTCGACGATACAATGAATGATTCTCTTCTCCTGGCTCAACACTACTAACGTAAACCTTACGTCAAAATATCAGCAATTGATGGCCACGCACCACCGTTCCAGTAGCAACTGAAGCAACAACTTGTCCACTTGCAATCTTCCTTTGATTTGAAAATCTAATAAATCGACATATGGATCATGTGGAGGATCAGTTAAATCTCCAAAGTCTGCCTCAGTTGAATCTCTAAAGTTTAGCTCAGTTGACAAGGGGTAGGAGTGTAATCGTGGGGACTTGAATGCGGGACTGGAGTGTAATTGCGGGGACTTGGATGCGGGACTGGAGTATAATTGCGAGGACTTGGATGCGAGACAGGAGTGTAATTGCGAGGACTTGGATGCGAGACAGGAGTGTAATTGTGAGGACTTGGATTTGGTATTTTTATTCCATTCGATTCAAAAGCACTTAAAAGCATGGTAACAAATGATTTGAGAAATGTCATATCCTCATCATGTTTTTCTTCTCGTGTCTTTGTTCTAGTCAACTGTGACACTATAGGAGCAATTGCCTTAAGTTTACTTTTGGACACAAGTCCAACATCACGAGTCGCCCCCTAGTGTTTTTATCTCTAAAGGCAGTCAATACATCTGTATCAATACTGTTTTGGCTTGAAGAACCTTGACTACTTCTCAACTCACTTAATTTTTGCTGCAAAATTATTTATGAATCGATTAAAATGATTGAACGACTAAACTTGAAGGAATTTAATTATTACAACTGAGATTACGAAACTCACCATATCATCAGCTACCTTTGGGTGAAACTCCCTAGTTTTTTGCCTACGACTTTCGAGATACACTTCCGAACGATCAACAGGTAAATTATTTTTAAGCACCTACAAATTAATTTTCCATTAACTATTTGAGCAAAACATACAATATGTATACACATTAAAATAAGAAAGGGTGTATACTATCTCCTCAGTTTTCTCAGCATACGACATCCGACCAAGACAATGGACGTCAGTCTTTTTAGCCCTGTTCACCCAGCCTTAGCGTCGTTGTTTCAATTTTGCCTCAGATGCTTCGCGTACGACGAATTCATTCCACCCACGAATAGGGATATGCTCTTTCTCCGATACTTGATCCCTCAGGGACTTTACCCAATCACTATCCAATCCCTTAAAATAAGTCAAGTGGAGGTTACTTCTAAAAGTATTCAATTGAATACCAATGGCTTTCATGAACCCCTCCTTCTGGTCGACTGAAAGATTGAACTCTTTCATGAGCGTATCCCACAAGTCATCCTTTTTTACTTGCTTAACCATATCCCAACTCTCATATTTTAAGCCAATACAAGATTTTAACAAAGACAAGGCTTGAGTTTTAAAAGGATTTTTGCCACCTATTGGCAAACCAAATAGGTTAAGGGAAACGTCAGCATAAGAATTAATGGTAGAATGTTCATCATGACTTAAACTTTCTAGCCTGGATGATGGAATTGTATTCTCAGATGCCATTTTCTGCATTCATATATTTATGCATTAGTCCATATGTTAATACAAGAGTAAGGAAATAATATAAAAATATAATATAAGTTATACCTTTTCAACATATTCTAAAAGTTTTGATAATTCGACCATGTCATAAGTTTCATACTTCATCATTTCACGTAAAGTTTTGATTGGCCATGTCTGTGAAAGTGTGTTGATAATTGCATTTCTGACACTAAACATATTACGATGTATGCTTTCTCTCTTAAGTCGATAATAGATGTTAACTTTGTTATGCATATGTTTTCTCACAGTAGAGTCTGAACGCATCCTCATCCTCTTCAGTTCTATCCACAAAGGACGAATTTTTCTTTCTTCGAGTTCTAAAAACTCTACTATCTGCATCGCATTACTTGGATTGTGTTTTATGAAAATCCTTTCAACTGCTTCATCCCAACTTTGAGGTAGTGTGCATAGTATTGATTGAAATAAATATGCTTCAGATATGTTCCACCCATGATCTCACAAGTAATTGCATTGTTTGATTTTTCGATAGCCATGCCGATAAATTGACGAGTTCTCTATAAAAGACCTGTTTTGAAAATCATTGCATGTATCTACAATATATGACATCCTGGAAAAAGTAATAATATACTTGTTAACAAAAGTCACTTTGAATACATGCTATGAAATAATTAAAACATGTTATTATACATAATTTTCAAGTCAACATTTAAAACAACATAACATGTTATAATTAAACATCTACTCCTCTAATGTGTTTAATAATTTCTTTAATTCTGGGTTGTCATCCATAATAGACTGAATCTCGATAGGTGCCTCTATGTCGTCTACCGATGTAGTCAAGTGCTTAAGAGAATGTAAAACAACAGACTATGGATCATTGTTGGGGCTCTTTGCATAAAACACTTGCTTTAAGTTTTGGAATGCACAAACGAAGGGCTCATCATTCACATTATCTTTACACTTCAACTTGGCCAAATCAACCTTCACCATATGGGTGTCAGGGTCGACCATACATGTATTTTTGTCCTCCACTCTCACCCAATCACAGTAAAATACAGGTATACTGAAAGATATATGATCTAATAGGACAATTTGTTTTATAATCCCATGATACCTCATCTCAGCTTCTATCAAGTTTTTATCTTTCACGCTTACCCTGAAATGAGTTAATACTTGATATGAAATGCCGCTATTTTATTTCCCAATGAGTTTTAACTCGTGTGTGCTTGAAGAGAACACAAAACCATTGACACGATATTGTCCAAACTCCTTGGCTACAAAACTAGGCCCATTTGCTAGACGTGCAAGCCTCGTCGATACTTCACCAGCTTTTAAAAACTGAAACCAAGAAAGTATTTGCATTGTGAATATGTTGCAAAGACAGTAAATAAAAGTGATTTATTACTGTAGTCACCTCGAAAGCTACCCAATGCCTAAAGTCATTGTCTGCGCTCGCGCCTCCCTTCCTCCTCTTGGCATGCTCGCACTCATTATACTGCCTAGGTTAAAACACTAAAAATATTAATTTCTAATGAATATAACATCGAACATATTACATTATTTTACAAAACATTTTAAATAAACTCATATTTTCCATTTATCTATGTCTTCATGCGTCTCGAATACATATCGAGCCACCTGGTTATATTGTGTACTTGTTAGCTTCACTACCTTACCTTTCCCTAGGGCCTCCTCATCCGCAAACTCTTTTAATTCATCAATAAAGCGTTCACGACATCCAACGTTTGGGTTAGTCATATATTCCTTTGCATACAAGGAAGCCTCTTCCATAATGTACTCCTCAGCAATGGACCCCTCGACGTACCGTGTATTCTTAACGAAATGTTTAAAAGTTTTCATTAATCGTTCGAACGGATACATCCATCGGTACCTTACTAGTCCACATAAAAGCACTTCATCGCACAAATGCACTAAAAGGTGGATGCTTATGTCAAAGAATGAGGGAGTAAAGTGCTTCTCCAAAATACATATAGCCTCAACCAAAGTTTCTTTTGCTGCCATTATGTGCGTCCTGTTGATAACTTTCTCGAACAATAGGGAGAAACATAAGCTAATTTGTAGAATGGCCCTTTGAAGATCCTTGTGTTCCGAAAAATAGTGTCCGAACAACAGAGGGACAAATTGCATTATCACATGCCAATTGTGGGACTTGCACTTTTTCCAATCTTTTATTGCGTCGTAAACAATCCTGCGTAAGTTGGATGAGAAATTAGAAGGGACCTTCAAGCCCTTTAATGTTTATAAGAAAATATTTCTTCCTTCAATGCTCAAAGCATAAGATGCAACTGGCATATGCTTTTTTCCAGTGTTTGGATCTTCTTTCAACCATAATGGTCTTTTAATCTTCAAATCACGAAGATCTTCACGGGCTTTTTCTCCATCCTTGGAATGAGAACCACCAATGCATGTGCTTACGAGATGCTCAATAATATTTTTCTCAGCGTGCATTATGTCTGATAAGCACCCAAAACTGTACAATTTATACCCCGAATAGATGTATTTTAGTTGCTAATTCTCGACAATATGGGTCTTATGCGCGTAAATGTTTATCATGCAGGCTTAACTGTAGTTGCGGTGCCAAAAGCTACATTTCGAGGTCAATTACAGTTACATTGGAGCTAAATACCCTTGCCCCGTAACCTCATCCTACCCAAACCTAGCCTAAACTTGTCCCTAAACCGTCACCCAAGACCCGTGTGTGTTGGTTTATTCCCCTTTTATTTTATTTTAATTTTTTAGATTTTTAGTTTGAGTCATTTTAATTTTAGGATTATTTTAGCATTTTTTAGGTTTTATTTCCTATTTTTATATTTTATTTCTATTTTTATTTTATTTTATTTTATTAATTTTTTTAGTTTTAGTTTTTATCTTATTTTATTTTACTAGGATTAGTTTTTAGGAATTTAGTTTTATTAGATTTTATTTTTTTCATTTATTAGGACTTTAGTTTTAAGTTTAATAGATTTACATTGTTATTTCTTTTTAGTTTTATTTTTATTGAGTCTTGATTTTAATTTTTAGTATAGTAATTTAATTTTTAGATTTTTAGTTTTTATAAGTTTTATTTTTTAGATTTTATTTTTATTTTTTTTAGTTTTAGGTCCAAACTAATACACAAACATACCCACCTTCATTTTCCTACACCTAACCAAACACTCACCCTCACCATACTACCAAACACCCTCACCACACCCAATACCCCCCTCCATCTTCTTCCCTACACCACACTTTTCTCTCTCTATCCTCCATAGCTAAAATCCCACCACCTCCACTCTCTCTCCTTACACCTACCAGCAGCCCTTACCCCCATCTAGACCCCCTCCACGCCGAGACCTCAGTCCGTCACAGCTTTCTCTCTCTCCTGAAACCGTCACGAAAACCGCCGACCACCACTCCCCGCCTGCGATCGGTCACCCCCATATCCTCCGGCGTTGACCAGCACCCCCGGCGACCTGAGCTCGCCCTCCCGTCGCCTGAACGCAACCTCCGACCAGCCTCAATCCCCGATCGCAGCCACCATCGCCGACACCGCCCTAGTCCAACCTGCGAACTCGATCCCATCCACGACCCCTCCACCCAAGTTCTAGCACAAACCCAAAACCCATTTCAAACCTAAGTCTAAAAACCCACTTCTTCAAACCCACGATTTGTTTCCACCTGCCAAATCCCAAAACCAAAAATAAACCCATTACCCCATGTCCCTAATTAACCTCTTAACCCCTTTTTCCCATTTTACCCCCAAACTAACCACTTTAAGCCATTTTCCCAAAGTACCCTCAATAACAAATCAGATTTTTCCAAATATTCCCTCACCTCACACCCCCATGCACATGTGCTCTCACCTTATACACATGCACCTCTAGCCAATTCCCACTTATACCCCTTTGCTCCAATTGCATATAAAAGAAGACCTCAAGGCCATTTATCAAGGAAGCTTTGTAGAGAGAAAATTCTAGAGAGAGATAGTTTAGTTTAGAAAATAAATTTTTGTAAATAGTTTTTCATTTTTTATTTTTAGATATTTGTGAGATTAAATATTGTTAGAGAATTAATTGAGTGGATAGTTGATTTCATATCATTTGGAAGATCAATTAAGAGGTGTATGCTTCAATTTCAAGGATTGGAGTTCAACTTAATCAAAGAGATTTGGTTTCATTGTTCTCTTCCCTTCTTTTATTATTTTATGCCTTTGAATATTAATTTGTCATGTTTCATATCATGTTAGGCTAAAACCCCTTTCAAGGGGTGGGGTGAAACCCTTATTTGACATTATTTTAGTTTAATTAGTTTGCTTACTTGAAATTTCCCTTTGAATGTTAAATTTGATCCCTCACCCTTAGATTTACGCCTCGAGAGAGGGTAAATGATTTTCGAGAGAAAATCGAAATTCTAATTATAATACCCATTTTAGATTCGAACTAGAGATAGGGGTTTCTTAAGTGGGGTATTATAATTTGAATTTCAACTCTAAATTTAATTTCTAAGATTGACATAAATTCTAATTGATCGATCCTAGCGGGTGATTAATTAAAAGGAGTGTAGATCTAATTTTTTAGAGTTGTGGGGTGTTAATTTTAACTTTCTAAAAGATTACTATTCTAATTACACTTGCAACGAGAGTTGGTTTGTAATTTTAATATTAATTTGGGAGAATTCAAATAATTAAATTAATTAATTAGAATAATTAAAATTTGTGGTGTAATCCCACTCCTTGATTGTTCTCACAATTATTTACCTCACTTTATCTTTTATTTTAGTGTTAGACCTTATTTTTCATTTTAGTAAATTTCTAGTTAGTTATTTTCATTTAGTTTAGTTTAGTTTAGATCTCACCTCACCCTATTGTTTTGATATTGAAAAAGCTAAAAAAAATTTAGAAAAGTGAAAAAGAACAAAAAGAAAATAAAAGGTGAATTACAATTGAATTTGTTCCATGTGCTTTACTCCCTAGAAAGTGGATTGATACCCTTACTTACCTATATACTTGAGTTTATTATATTTGTAGGTACATAAGGATTTTGATTAGAAGGGCTTTTCAAGCAACGACAAGAAATACACGTAAAAGTTCTAGTTATCAAATGGCGCCGTTGCTGGGGATCGTGAAAAAGCCTTTTTATCAAATGGCGCCATTTCCATTCTTGGGATTGTGAAGCTCGGAGCGGATTTCATATTATAGTTCATTTATTTTTTGCACTTTATTATTTTTTTTTGTAACATTTTTTATATTTTTAAAAGGATTGTATTAGGACTTTTTATTATCTTGGCTTGTATTGCGGTGCATAGGACACCATTTATTTTTCATTTAAATTTGTAATAATTGAAGACAAGCGTGATAGGGAAACCGGACAAGGTAGAGAGAGGGCGTCCATTGGCGAGGATTTAGAAGCCTCTCTACCTTGGGTCGGTAGGACTCCCGGGGACGACTGAGATTGGCGTATTCTCCCCCCGGTCGACTCAAATTTTTCGGCACCCCACGGCCTAAAAACCGTGGGAGGTACATTTTCTAAACACTCGCGCCTCTCCTGTAAGCGAGTTCATTTATTGTGTGTGCTTGTGTGCTCTTATTTGATTTTATTCTCGCATTTATTTTCGAATGGTGTGATGAATTAATTAACTAAGACCTACACCCGGCCACTCACGAGAAGGGATTTCATCACCCGACTCACTCGCTTATCATTGTGTGCTACCCTAGCCATCACTAAATTTAAAATCAATCAACTAGGTGGCCCAATAGGAGAACATTTTGCAAAGGCGATCACTCAGATAATTCCGTGATTTTTATCGCCCACGGACTTAATTAAAATTTGACTACCCTCTCACTAAATTTGAAGATAAAAATTGGCTATGTGCTAGTTAGGAAATTTTCTTGACTTGTGTGTGTCCAATTCATTTTTCGGTAGTCGATTTTAGTTAGTTCGTTCAATTCAAGAGTCCATATTTTCCCCACCTTTTCTTCCAAAAAAAAAAAAATCCAAAAATATTTTTCTTCCTTTATTTTTTATAAAAAATCCAAAAATATTTTTCTTTCTTTAATTTTTAGAAAATCCCAAAAATATTTTCTTTCCTTTTGAAAAAATTTCAAAAAATCAAAAAAATATTTCTCACCTCATGGCTGAAGAACGTCATTTTCCATTGACACGTGACACGTGTGAGAGTAATCCCGATCGATCTCTTTATGATATTCTTCATGATTTCACCTCTCTCACGAGTACCGTTGGTACTCTTGACCCATCTATGCACTCACCTCCTATTCCATCACCTTCGGTGTCAAGTGTCACCGTGCCTCCTCCTTTGTTGTGCACCCACTGTTCTAATGCCGATCACATGTCCCATGTGTGTCCATACTTGTCATATCCATACAAACCCACCATGGAACATGTGTATCCATATGACACTGTTCCGGAACCCACCTCGGCCTATTCTCCCTATATACCCAATCCCGAGTTGTGTGAGTCCCCGAGCTATTCGTGGAGGCCTGATCACCCTTCCACGCAATACGTATCCCAAACCGATGTTGTGAATCCTCACACGTTCCAACAGTCGTCATGGCAACCTTATGCACCTGTTCACGATCAGTTTCCTCACTACGCACCCCATGAGTATCAACCATCTGTCCATCGCGAGAGCAATCCTTTCGTGTATGATGCACTTGGCCCCACCCCACACACTTCATATGAGTATTCTCCATATACTCCCGGTTATAGCGAGTTGTGTCCACCTCAACCACCACCACCATCCATCATTCCACCAACACCTTCATCCACATCCACTCTCGAAACCCTCTTGCAAAAGTTCATACTTGATCAAGAGCGAGCAATTCAAACTCAAGCTCTCCAAAGGCTTGAACAAAGATTAAATGAATTGGTGTGTGCGCGAGAGTCGGATATTCCCATGACCCCACCCATCGTTGCAACCGAGTGTGATGATGATGTGTCCTCTTGTGACACGAAATTTGAGTGTGACCAACCCTATCACCCCGAGAATCTTGAAGTTGAGACCATTCCATGGTCCGGGTCCCAGGTCGACAATTGTGTTGACTTACCTTTATATAATGAGCCTGATCCAATCCCACCCTGTCCATATGAACCCCACCTTGAGGTTCCTATTCCATCTCCCGTTGAATCCAAAAAAATGCCCGAGTCTATACCTATTGAGCTTCACCCTTGTGTTCCCCAGGAACCACTTCATCCTAGGTTAGCTCCGGCTATGAGTGTTCACCATTTTCCCGATATAGAATCCGTGATAGTTCCTAACTATCAGGATATGGATGATATCCCAGAATGCATGGCTCCCGTTGAGCCCGATATTTTTAGTGATTCCTCTATCTCCGATATTGGTGCCTCGTTTTACCCACCCACCACATTCCCCGATGCTGCTATTATGGAGAAGTTGATCACTCCATCTTTAGAAACCACACTCCCTTGTGAGTATTCCTTTACTCCTCCCAATGAGTGTGTGTCTCCCACGCTTGAGTTGGATCATCTTCCTCCACCGTTTATCCCACCCGATACACCATTTGTCCCACCCGACCCACCCATTGTTCCTTCCACCCCACCACCTGGTTTGGATCATGATTTTGCACATTTCATATTTCCATCTACATTTTTAGATCCTAACCTCACACCATCCCCCACCTATGAGAGTATTTTTGGTTCTACTCTCCACCGTGACACCGAGTTTGTTCCTCCATGCCCGCCACTCTCTTGTGGTGTTGATTTTTATCAACAGCTCCCTGGCGTGTCACGGCGCAACCATTACCATCGCCCATTTATAGAACGGTCGTGTAATTTATATGAGGCCTATCCCATTACAATTTCCACACCATTTCGCCTCCTTCACCAACTTGAGCACTATGCTTATAGGGCCCTTGTTGCCCTCACCTTTACGCTCAACAAGGCCCGTGACCGATACCTCTTCACCCTTACCCTCATCCCCACCCGCCCTTGGTCCACCGATGCTTTGCATCGTGTGATGCACTTTGCCATACAGGTGCATTGACCATTTTAGCCTCTATCCAGCAAGACTAACGCTTCAGTCTTGTTTGGGGGTGATTCTCATCACCCGATTCTTCTGCCGCCCTGCGCTTTCATAGATCCTATCTTTAGGGTGAGATTCCATCGGTCTGGCTGAAGACATTAAACTTAGCGCTACCGGGAGGCAGCCCGCGTTTCTTGTACTAGTCTCATCCTGTTTGGGGGTGGTGTTTCACATCACCCTATGCTTTACCATGCTTATAGACTTGTACACATTTTTTCTCTTATCTTTTATTCAGGTTTATTCTTGGCTACATCTGTCCACTTCATTAGCGGTTCATTCTGGTAATCTCTTTCCTACCTTATGCTCTCAATTTTAAAAATCATTTTACTTAAACATCGAGGACGATGTTCCTTTTTGTTTGGGGGTGGGGAATTTGATCAAAATTGTACCTCTTTTGAAAAATTTTAATTTTTGAACCTGATTTTTAAAATTTCGTGCAGTTTCTTTCATCTCAATCATTGATGTGAATTTTCAATCATCCATCTTTTCAAGTCTAGGAATCAAGCTAGAGAATATTTTTCTAATAGCTTATGTAATACATATCAAGGCATTTTGCACCATGAATTTCTAGACTCAACAAAATTTGCGCACTTATCACGTCATTACGTTTAGAGTTGAAGAGTACTACAATTCTAAAGAGAACCTTAAGGATCACTAGTTGAGACTTTAGCCCGTGAGATTTGTGCCTTTCACCCTTTTAGAGTGTTTTACGCAATCTCCGAGTCACAAGTTGATTCAACTTCGTTTGGGTCCGCACTTTAAATTGTTGTATGATCTCATTATTCTTCGTTTTTTGGCTTGATCACTGAGAATGACATCACTTTCGAGTTGTAAGAAACGCGTGTCTTGATATTTGTCCCGAATACTAGATTTTCATCCATACACCTACCACTTTCCCCCCATATCACATTTACCATTCACTCACCCAATACATTACCATATTCTACCCTTTTTCCATATTCCCCACATCATACATTCCCCACTCCACTCATATATCATCCTTCATTTTTGAGAAAAAGAGTGTTGATTCCAAACGTAAATGTCTTCAGTGTTAGTTTGAAAAGTGAGAGAAAAACAAAAAGAAAAAAGAAAAAAAAAAGAAAAAAAGAAAAAAATAGCAAAAATAGAAAAAGAAAGAGAGTTTGTAGTTAGTAGTTAGTTTTGAAATAAAGACATTTGTGCCTAATGTGTATACACTCTTCTATCATATACATTCATCCATCACCCTTTATCATTCATAACACCATTATATCCTATATACCACATCCATACATCACACATCCATCATACCACACCTTATACCATCCTTTCCATTTCATTTTCCCCTCACCCATATCATCCATATGTTCCTCTAGGTGTTCGGGCAAATGAAAGTCGACGTGGTGAATAACTCGACGTTCTCACTATAGTGATTAGCATTCTTTCATGAGATCATTTTTCTTTCAATTGTTCGTTCTTTCTTATATGTGTGTGAGACGTTTGAACTTGCTTATATTTACTCACCTCCTCACACACAAGAGTGATACACTTACCCAAATCTCGAGAGTTCGTTTGAGAGAGATATATCCGTGAGATTTGAAGTTGAAGCGTTGATTCCGAAGAGGCAGTCTAGGAATTACTTTGATGATACTCGACCCGTTTTGACTGATTCACACTACACACGTTGAGTTCTAGGAAGGATGTGCCTTGAGTATTTACTTAGCTAAACTTTTACAAATTCTAGCTTGTATTTCTGAAAATATTTTCTTGTGATGGATTGTGCGATTATTCTATGTCTAATAAGAGATTGACTGCCTTTCAATAAATTTTTGCAAAATAAGAATTTTGTGGGTATATTCCCTGCAAACCCTCACGAGACACAACTCGTCCTGTAGGGCAACCTATAGGTTTAAAGGCTTGTTGCACATGCTAAGTGCAATCGCAAGTGCCCACGAAAGTGGTACACTTTTGGTTACTTATCTTTCTCTTTCTCTCTATCTTATTGCTCGAGGACTAGCAACGCTCTGTTTGGGGGTGGTGTGATAAGCACCCAAAACTGTACAATTTATACCCCGAATAGATGTATTTTAGTTGCTAATTCTCGACAATATGGGTCTTATGCGCATAAATGTTTATCATGCAGGCTTAACTGTAGTTGCGGTACCAAAAGCTACATTTCGAGGTCAATTACAATTACATTGGAGCTAAATACCCTTGCCCCGTAACCTCATCCTACCCAAACCTAGCCTAAACTTGTCCCTAAACCGTCACCCAAGACCCGTGTGTGTTGGTTTATTCCCCTTTTATTTTATTTTAATATTTTAGATTTTTAGTTTGAGTCATTTTAATTTTAGGATTATTTTAGCATTTTTAGGTTTTATTTCCTATTTTTATATTTTATTTCTATTTTTATTTTATTTTATTTTATTAATTTTTTTAGTTTTAGTTTTTATCTTATTTTATTTTACTAGGATTAGTTTTTAGGAATTTAGTTTTATTAGATTTTATTTTTTTCATTTATTAGGACTTTAGTTTTAAGTTTAATAGATTTACATTGTTATTTCTTTTTAGTTTTATTTTTATTGAGTCTTGATTTTAATTTTTAGTATAGTAATTTAATTTTTAGATTTTTAGTTTTTATAAGTTTTATTTTTTAGATTTTATTTTTATTTTTTTTAGTTTTAGGTCCAAACTAATACACAAACATACCCACCTTCATTTTCCTACACCTAACCAAACACTCACCCTCACCATACTACCAAACACCCTCACCACACCCAATACCCCCTCCATCTTCTTCCCTACACCACACTTTTCTCTCTCTATCCTCCATAGCTAAAATCCCACCACCTCCACTCTCTCTCCTTACACCTACCAGCAGCCCTTACCCCCATCTAGACCCCCTCCACGTCGAGACCTCAGTCCGTCACAGCTTTCTCTCTCTCCTGAAACCGTCACGAAAACCGCCGACCACCACTCCCCGCCTGCGATCGGTCACCCCCATATCCTCCGGCGTTGACCAGCACCCCCGGCGACCTGAGCTCGCCCTCCCGTCGCCTGAACGCAACCTCCGACCAGCCTCAATCCCTGATCGCAGCCACCATCGCCGACACCGCCCTAGTCCAACCTGCGAACTCGATCCCATCCACGACCCCTCCACCCAAGTTCTAGCACAAACCCAAAACCCATTTCAAACCTAAGTCTAAAAACCCACTTCTTCAAACCCACGATTTGTTTCCACCTGCCAAATCCCAAAACCAAAAATAAACCCATTACCCCATGTGCCTAATTAACCTCTTAACCCCTTTTTCCCATTTTACCCCCAAACTAACCACTTTAAGCCATTTTCCCAAAGTACCCTCAATAACAAATCAGATTTTTCCAAATATTCCCTCACCTCACACCCCCATGCACATGTGCTCTCACCTTATACACATGCACCTCTAGCCAATTCCCACTTATACCCCTTTGCTCCAATTGCATATAAAAGAAGACCTCAAGGCCATTTATCAAGGAAGCTTTGTAGAGAGAAAATTCTAGAGAGAGATAGTTTAGTTTAGAAAATAAATTTTTGTAAATAGTTTTTCATTTTTTATTTTTAGATATTTGTGAGATTAAATATTGTTAGAGAATTAATTGAGTGGATAGTTGATTTCATATCATTTGGAAGATCAATTAAGAGGTGTATGCTTCAATTTCAAGGATTGGAGTTCAACTTAATCAAAGAGATTTGGTTTCATTGTTCTCTTCCCTTCTTTTATTATTTTATGCCTTTGAATATTAATTTGTCATGTTTCATATCATGTTAGGCTAAAACCCCTTTCAAGGGGTGGGGTGAAACCCTTATTTGACATTATTTTAGTTTAATTAGTTTGCTTACTTGAAATTTCCCTTTGAATGTTAAATTTGATCCCTCACCCTTAGATTTACGCCTCGAGAGAGGGTAAATGATTTTCGAGAGAAAATCGAAATTCTAATTATAATACCCATTTTAGATTCGAACTAGAGATAGGGGTTTCTTAAGTGGGGTATTATAATTTGAATTTCAACTCTAAATTTAATTTCTAAGATTGACATAAATTCTAATTGATCGATCCTAGCGGGTGATTAATTAAAAGGAGTGTAGATCTAATTTTTTAGAGTTGTGGGGTGTTAATTTTAACTTTCTAAAGATTACTATTCTAATTACACTTGCAACGAGAGTTGGTTTGTAATTTTAATATTAATTTGGGAGAATTCAAATAATTAAATTAATTAATTAGAATAATTAAAATTTGTGGTGTAATCCTACTCCTTGATTGTTCTCACAATTATTTACCTCACTTTATCTTTTATTTTAGTGTTAGACCTTATTTTTCATTTTAGTAAATTTCTAGTTAGTTATTTTCATTTAGTTTAGTTTAGTTTAGATCTCACCTCACCCTATTGTTTTAATATTGAAAAAACTAAAAAAAATTTAGAAAAGTGAAAAAGAACAAAAAGAAAATAAAAGGTGAATTACAATTGAATTTGTTCCATGTGCTTTACTCCCTAGAAAGTGGATTGATACCCTTACTTACCTCTATACTTGAGTTTATTATATTTGTAGGTACATAAGGATTTTGATTAGAAGGGCTTTTCAAGCAACGACAAGAAATACACGTAAAAGTTCTTTCTATCAATGTCTATCACATGTCGCACAAGATGTTCCTTCTAGTATGGCAAATCAAACATTATTGATCTCCTCGACCACGCCATTTTCACATCAAAATCCTTTCTTTTACGCTTTTGGTCCAAAATTATGGGGTGTTTCCCCCTCAACTTTTGATCAGCCTTTAATGACCTTTCTTCAATTTCCAAACCAGAAAGTCTTGTTGGAGGTGGCCGCATCTCGGTGCCTTCTGGGAGAAAATTACTTCGTATTGACCTGAATTTGTGACTTTAGGGCAGAAATATCCGATGACTATGATAAAAAAGTTTACAACTTTTCTTAAGAGAACTGGCTTCAGTCTCCTCTCCACATATAGAACAACCTAGGTAACCATGTACATTGCACCCAAATAAGGTCCCATAAGCAGAAAAATCATGAATTACCCATATCAACATAGCTCTCAAAATGAATTCCTCCTTTTTGTACGAGTCGAACGGTCTCACACCTTCAACCCATAACTCATTCAATTCATCTATTAGTGGCGCTAAGAAAACATCAATGTCACTACCCGATGCTTTTGGACCTGGTATCAACAACGATAAAATTAAAAACTCCTTTCTCATACACAACGAAGGGGGCAAATTTAAAGGCGCCGCAAACACAGGCCATATACTCTTATCTATACTCAATTTGCCAAATGGGTTAAACCCATCGGTTAATATTTCGAGGTGAACGTTGCGTATTTCTTTAGCAAAGTTCGGGTATCGCTGATTTGCATATTTCCACGCAGATGAATCAATCGGATGTCGCATGAGATTCTCACCCACCTCCGCTCGACCATGCCAAGTCATTGCCTCTGCTATCCAAGGGATAGTGTAAAGTCTCTTCAATCGAGGACCTAAAGGGATATACTTTAACACTTTCTTAGGTATTTGGGTATCCACTTTTAACAAATGTTTATTATATACTATCATCTTTTGTTTATATTTAGGTTCCTTACATACAGGACAAGCCCATTTGTCTTTGTGCTCCTTATAGTATAAAATGCAGTCATACTTGCAGCAATGAATTAATTTGTATTTCATACCCAAACCTTTCAAATTACCCTTCATGATCGGATAATTGACTGGCAGTGTATTTTCTTTGGGGAGCAAATCTTTTGCCCAGAGGAGTATTGCCGTCACACTTTTTCCCAACAAGCCAAATTTGCTCTTTAAGTTGTGCAACCCAACCATGGTATATAACATTGTGTGGTCAGGGTTGGAGTTATGGTATAATGGTGTTGCGGCTGCTGCTTTTAATCGTATATAATCCTTAACTTGGTCCGTATCGTTGCCAACATGATCCTCACAACCTAAATCATTCCCTGTACTATCTTACTTTTCTTGTGTTGCGTGCACTTCGTACGTATCATTTATGAGATCATTTAAACTAGCATGTACTAATGGGTCACCATTTGTGTGAACTGTTTCATTGACAAGTATTTCTTATGGAATATACTTAAATTCCCTCTCCCCGTGGAAATTCCAAAACGTATAGTCAGCTTGCATACCCCAATGAAACAAATGTACTTTTACATCTACCCCTTTCAAACGTTTACCATTTTTACAACGATTGCACGGGCATGGGATAATATCAGTTTCGAGATTCTTCGTTGCATAATTCACAAAGTCTTTAACCCCATTAACGTATACTTGCCCCACTCTACAACTTTCACCCATCCACTCTTTATATTATGAAAACCCCATTAATTCTACAAAACAAACAAATAGAAACTCAGTAAATTATAAAAACTGAATGAAGTTTATGTTAGTTGTATTGATGGCGAATGAAATAATTTATTTTATTATGACTTATGATGACACATTGTCAGTTTTATTATGATTTGAGATGACGATGAACTAATTATATCTTCGTTTACATTGATTGTGTATATTTTTAAAATGATTGTGAAGATAGTTTTAAAATGATTGTGTATATTTTTAAAATGATTGTGATGAACTAGGATATAGCCTCGCCTCGTATGGAGAAAACGTTAGAGGCCACTTTTAGCTGTTAAGGACCAATTTTTTGAAAATAGTAAAAATATTTTGAGCTGATATTTAGAACATAATCTCTGGCCTATCATTGCATTAATACTATCATTGCATTAAAACTCATAGGAAAACCCGACCGAGCACAAAACTTCAAAACTTCATCGAGCACAAAATAATGATTATTTAATTGATTTTTGGATAAAATAAATATGAATAATATAAAATGATTATTGAAAAAAATCTAACATAGTCCCAAACAAGATAATATTCAAAAAACGAAAGAGGTTAAGCGATGTGTAGATATACTCACAACAAAACAATCAGATTTAACGATGTGTAGATTTACTACCAACAAAACAAATAAACAATGCACGGCTCATAAATCAATGATTTCTAAACCGGATTTAGAAATCGTTAAAACAAATAAACAATGCATATGAAAATTTTGACCCAACGAAGCATTAGATATGAAATTATTAACGAAGCATATGAAAATTTTGACCTAACGAAGCATCAGATATGAAATTATTAACAAAGCATCAGATATGAAATTATTAACGAAGCATTAGAACACAAAACAATGTGTAGATATATACTCACCGAGCACAAAACTTCACTGCAACAAAACTTCACCGTGACAAAACAATGTGTATTAAGCCAATAGCGTAATACACCGCAACATAGATGAAGGAGAGAGGGGCGGGAGTGTGAAAAGAGAGAGAGGAGAGAGAAGAGGGAAATAAAAGTTGGGTAAAAAATTGTGACTGCCAATAGCGGTTACAAACCACATATTAGGGCAAAATTTATGACTGCTATAAGTGGTCACAAATTTAGGACTGCCTCCAGCAGTCACACATTTAGTATTAAACCAAAGTTTGTGACTCCTCTTAGCAATTATACTTTTGTGACTGCTCGTAAGAGTCATAACGTAGCCCAACTGATAAATTTGTGACTGCTTATAGTAGTCACAAATTAATTATATAGTAACATTTGTGACTCCCATTAGTGGTGACAAACTAATTGACTCAATTTTTTTATTCCCATTGATTTTATCACCCCTAATGGGAGTTACAAATAATTTTGTGACTGCTCCCGGGAGTGACAAGTTTGTCACCCCTATTGTGAGTCACAAAAAGGCAATCACAAAATTAGCATTTTGGTGTAGTGAATGTCGCTAGCATGGACCACAATAACATAGGATATATATATATATATATATATATATATATATATATATATATATATATATATGGAAAGGATCAAGTGAGGACCTAGTTTGAGGACCCTGAATGAGGACCATTTTTTTGGAATAGTAAAAAAAATATTTTTGGGCTGATTTGTTTTTTATGATTTTTAAACATTTCAATAGGACCATAAAAAAATAATTAACTCAAAATGAATTTTTTTGCTATTAAAAAAAATCGGTCAAACTTTGTCAGTTTTTTAAGTTGTTAAAAAGTAACAAAGTTTGACCGATTTTTTTAAAATGGTAAAAAAAATCATTTTGAGCTGATTTTTTTATATGGCGCTACTGAAATGTTTAAAAACTATATAAAAAAAACTAGCTCAATTTTTTTTTTTTTTACTATTTTATCAAAATAGGTCCGCATCAGCGGTATGCAAACAGAGGTCCTCATGAGATCCCCTCTCTCTCTCTCTCTCTCTCTCTCTCTCTCTCTCTATATATATATATATATATATATATATATATATATATATATATATATATATATATATATATATATATATATATATATATATATATATATAATACATAAAATACGCATAATACATAAAGTACACACACATTGGATTGAACAAAATTAATTTTAATGTGCGTGTACTTTATGAATTTGCGTGTACAAAGTACACGCAAATTCATAAAGTACACGCACATAATACACAGAGCATTTGAATATTCGCAGTCCTAAATAAATGTCGCTTGCTTGGACCACAATTAATTTAAGATCTATACAAATACAAAGAGTATGTACATATTTCAATCATATATATATATTCTCAGTCCTCAATAAATGATGTATACATGAGGAAATCTAGTGTGTTTTGCATTTAAAATCAGGGCAACAAATGCATTTTTTCATATGATGAACAAACATAATGTTTTTTCATCAGTCCATGTATAATGTTTACAAATTTATACATATGAAAACACAAAATACATAATAAAATAAGAAAAAAGTTATATAAAACCTAAGGACAAAAAAATAGTAAATGGAATACACAACACTCAAAATACAAGAACAAATAGGTGATATAAAAAATATATGCTAAGAACACAACATATACAAAGTGTATGGTATGACCTTAAGAACAAAACATAAGAACACAATATTATATTTAATTCATAATATATTACATCAAATACATATATGTGAGCATGTATCTATCCATACCTGTTAGTGTTGTTTGGAAGAATTTGATAGAGAATGTGAAATGTTTATTAGAACTTCCACGATTAGGGTTTTAATCGCTTGAATTTCTGTGAAATGTGTTTGTTTCGGTATTCAATGGTATTTATATGTTGTTGTTGGACCAAAATTTAATTGAGAATGGAAATCGTTTTAGAGTTTTAATTGAAGAGACAATACGATTATGATTTTAATCAAATGACACTACAATCGTTTTAGCGTTTGAATTTCTGTAAAGTGTATTCATTTTTTAATTCGAGGGTATTTATATGTTACATTTAATCGTTTAAAATTTGTTAGGGTCAATTTTTTTATCCAAAATTATTAATCAAATGATTGGACCGGTTATAGTGTAATTTGTTAAAACATGAAGGGGTCATGCCATGAATTTCACAATTTTCAATGCATCATCATTTTTTGACACGTCAAATCAAAAGTTGATGTTAATCCTCTTTCAAAAAGTGCATCGTTGGTTGATGGATGATAGAGAAGCGATTACCAAATTTACCGTTGTTTTAATACTTTCTCACTTCTCGTGTGACTCAGCATCTGTCTGTCACAAAATTGGCTACTTCTCTTATATTTCTATCCGAAACCATGACGCATCGTGATTTTGCAGTATGATATATTTGTACACAAGAAAGTGATATATACATCTGTATGTTTTGGAATTTGATATCTGGAAGTCGTTCAATTTGATAGATGGCGGCGTACAGAGCGGAGGATGACTACGATTACCTATTCAAGGTTGTTCTGATCGGAGATTCAGGTGTGGGTAAAACCAATCTATTATCTAGGTTTAGCAGGAATGAGTTTAGCCTCGAATCTAAATCCACCATCGGCGTCGAATTTGCCACCAGGAGTATTCGAGTCCACGACAAAATCGTCAAGGCCCAGATTTGGGACACCGCTGGCCAAGAGAGGTTCATTTCCAAATTCTCTATTTTTTTCCTATCTTCGTATTTGTCTTTGTTTTATCAGAATCTACTATCTAGGTTCATATTAGTGGAGATTTGTACGAGCTACAGATCAGTCTATGATCATTGTACTTGGTATTGTAAACTGTTAATGTTGCTTCTTATTGGGTATATTATGATCCCCATGTTGCTTACACTGGGTTTGTGGGGTATTCAACCAGGCAATAGCTAACGTGTGCCCTTTCAAGAGGATAATTTAAATGACAATTGATTATTTAAGACCCACTTACTCTATGCAAAAACCCATTACATTAGAGAAATTACAAAAAGGAATTAAGAAAGTCACATTCTCACGCTCAGAAATACCTGGAAAAATCGGACACTATTTTTTTCTCACTAATTTAGGGATCCGAAGACGTGAGCATTTTCTATCCAAGAGTGGATCACATAACAAATAAAAAGAATATGAAAAAGGAAAGAGAAAGGAACCAAATCTAAAAGGTAAGCCCAATTTTTTTGAGTCTTCCAAACTGACTCCAACTTGGTGGAGAAGTTCTCACCCCAATCTATCATTTCAAATCATCAGGACAGGTAGCGAATGAGACTCGACTCTACGCACTCTTGCCCACAACCGAAAAATGGTAAAATTCATCGGCCATGTAAGAAATTAGATAGCGTGGATGAGGAAGGGTGCACAGTAGGTGTTGTCTATCATTAATTTACATCATTACCCTCTAACTGTCCAATTTAAAACAGTAATGCTTGGCTTGAGAGTGTTAAATATGGAATACAAAGTAGGACAGAGCTTCATGGCTCCTCACTTTATGGAAGAGTAGATGATTGACAACTACTGTTTTTAATCCAAGTTGCACAAGGTGTTATGTTTGGTTCCAAGGTCGCATTGCACCAGCAATTTGTTCGTTTGATTTTATAATAATATCCGTACAATATATAATACTTCCTCCGTTCCAAATTAAGAGTCACTATCCATTTTTTGGTATAGATTACAGATACGCAAAATCAATAGCCGTGATCAACACTTGTACTATCGTGAAATATAGTTCGTTGATTATGTCTAAAAAAGTAAAGTGGACTATAAGTTTGGAACAACTAAAAAAGGAATAGTGAACTCTTAATTTGGGACGAAGGGAGTATAAAGTAATACATACAATCATCCAAATACAGTGCTAAACTATGAAGCACAGATTCGGGTGCGACACGGTGTGAGTGTGGCGATTCGAAAAATCTCAAAAAAGTAGGATTCGGGTGCGTTAGGAAATATAATAAAAATAGAAATATATTATAATATTCCTTAATTTTATGTAGATTGTACATTAGGTTATATACAAATTAATAACTACTTTTATAAATCTCCAACATAAAAATCGGACCATAACGAAAAAGATTTAAGTGATGATATCATTATTGAAAAAAAATCTATTCTCAAACAACTTCCCACTACTTAATTTCAGCTTTCGTAAAATCTAGTCATGTATCTAACTTTCAAACACCACTCATGTAAATCATTATGGAACTATTATTCAGTGTTTCGGGTGTGATTCGAATTTGTTTACCATTTTGAAGTATTCGTGCTTCATAGGTGCTAGATCATTCCAAATAAGTGCCAAGTCAACCCAAATAAAGTCTTAGAGTCTAATCACAGCAATACACCTATAATAAATAGACAGTATATGTTATAACGTTTAAGGTAATGCTATCATTCACTAAGACAAAAATTAGAGTCAGGAACAAGGGTGATGTGTGACACAGTGTCTACCTTTCAAAAACTGATGTCCATCTCTATAATTTACCTTAGAAAAAAACAGAGTTCCGGAAATAAATAAGAGATGAAGAACATGCACTACGACCACCTTGTGCAAAAATTGTAAAATAGGCCCCTATTGTGTGTATTGTTATAAAAAAAATGGGCCCTAAACATATAAGTTAAAACAATTAGACTAGTTGGGCCTTGTGCGATAGTCCACTTAGCACATGCTCTGCCCCTGCTTGAAACACTGTTGTCAACGAATACTTGACACCAAAACGGATTACTCAATGCAATGTATTTTTTTTATGTGGTGCGATGTAGTAGACAGGTGTGATTGTCATCTAAATGGTGAAGTGGTAGAATCCAAGTTTAATTTAAATATAATATGTATGTATAGGAGAGCTTAGTGAACCATGAATTTCTGTGTCTTGTGTAAAAGTCTTGGTCTGATTTTTTAGACAAAACATTACTCTTAATTAACATGTCTCTCTCTCTAGTTTATGCAATTATGCGCATGAGGGGTGCTCATAATCATTCGCATGCGGTGATTACGTATTTTCACACTTGCACAATTAGTTCTTTCACATGCAAGTAAAGTATTAACATCTGAAAGATTTTTTGAGAAAAACTATTTTCACTTTCTTTGGCCCAGATACCGCGCCATCACAAGTGCATACTACCGAGGGGCTGTCGGTGCATTGCTTGTCTATGATGTCACCCGACACGTCACGTTTGAGAATGTTGAGAGATGGTTAAAGGAGCTGCGAGACCATACAGACTCCAATATAGTGATAATGCTCGTGGGGAACAAGGCAGACTTGCGTCACCTGCGTGCTGTATCCACTGAGGACGCGAAGGCCTTTGCGGAGAGAGAGAACACCTTTTTCATGGAGACATCGGCCCTTGAGTCTATGAATGTTGAGAATGCTTTCACAGAAGTGCTCACCAATATATATCACGTTGTCTGCAAAAAAGCACTTGACGTTGGGGATGACCCTGCTGCGTTGCCTAAAGGCCAAAACATTAATGTTGATGATGCCTCCCCTGTGAAAAAAGTTGGTTGCTGCTCTGCCTAACTATGCGATTGAAGCATTGATTAGCGATATATTACTGAAATTTCTACAAGTACACATTCCAACTCCAATTCTTTTAGATTATGTTTGGGAACCCAATTCCATGTCTCCGAATTGAAATATTTATTTACTCAAGAAGTTTAAATTTTGAACTAAACATGTTTCTATTCAAATTTCAAGGCATCAGCTCGGCGTTTCCAAACACAGCCTAAATGTGTTCACCCGTGATGTACTTGATCTTGTCTGAGCGTGGCTGCTATTTTGGAGTCTATAAGAAAGTCACCTGGATACTCCTTTCATATACTTTCATTTGTAGTTTCTATTGTATTTGGTTCCACTATACAAGTGTTTCTTGGGGTAGTTTTTGAATTATGTATCTGAGGAGTGAGTAATGTGAAAAGTGACGATCTTTTTCCTCAAGAATTCATCTCTAAAATCATTGAAAATTTAGAAATTACCGCACAAAGGTTAAAGCAGGCCTCCAATTGCAACACAACCCAGGAGATGTATGTATTATAATTTAGCGGCGAAGCATGGTCAAGCCATTATACTTGTTGCTTAGGGTGGATCTATGCTTTCTGGAACAGGTTATTGTTTGCATGTTGGTTCTAATTCTAATCTTCCTTGTCGATTTGCTGACCCATATTGCCCGGTTGTTGCAACTACATGCCAAGATTTGAGTCAATTTGGTAAAAAAAATTTGTTTTGTTGGGCTGGGCACAAGGGTTTTGCGGTCCACTTTTTTTGTTTACCTTTTTTTTTCCCTCTATATAAGTAGGCAAGAAATTTGTCTTGCTTCCCCGACATTTGTAAGGGCCCTTTCAATTATTAATTTGGACAGTTTGACCTTCTATGTAAAAATTTAATTATTAGTCTAATCACCAGTGCCCAAATTAAAAAGAGTGCTTTTACAGTGTCTCAAAATTGGAACTCAAAATTGCGACGGGCGAAAATGGTGTGTCGCGATTGGTTAGTGCTGCTGGCACGGACCCACATTCATAAGGGAACAACCAATTACAACACGCCACGTCAATGTGAGTCCCAATCAAGAGTCTCCGAAGTATTTTTCAATTAAAAAATTGGCGGATCCTGTTAACACCCTTGTATATAGTTTAACATTTGGATTTCCAAACCCTTGTCCAAAAGAACAACTTATAATTCTCAAGTATCTAACTGCGTATTCCTTTTCCCCGGACATGTTAAATTAGTTATTCCAAAAAAATACAAAGATTGAGTTTAGATCATGTGTATTATATAATTTTTTTCAAACATTTTATAAATGTTCAGTGATATTTGATCAATATTACTTTTGAAAATACGTAAAAAAAAAAAAAATACTACTTTTGAAAACAATCAATCATATTTATATTTCTTTAAAGAATTTTGTTTTATATGTGTGGTCAATATTACTTTTTAAAATAATTTGTGTGGTCAATATTACTTTTTAAAATAATTTGTATTTTTTGAATGGGATTTTAGTTTTGGTGTTTTTAGTCTCACACAATTTTCTACACGCCTCTGAAATACTTTTAAAGTATAATATAGGGGTGACAATTCGGGTTAACGGGTCGTGTTTCGGCCGACACGACACGACAAGGTTTTTTCGGATACAAACACGACACGAGTCGAATTCGTGTTTTTTTAGTTGACACAAACATGACACGAATAAAAAAAAACATGGCACGACACGACATGAATACTAGAATTTTTTAAATTTCACGCTTAAAAAACACGATAACACGACAAGACTTATAATTCAGACACGAACACGACACGATTTCGTGTCAAAACAACTCGACACGAACACGATAGATCATGTCAATTTTGGGTCAATTTGGTGTCGTTTTGTGTCGTTTTTAAAATTGTGACTCCTAGTATAATACAAATGGGGGTTATAGAAACAAAATTGGTTTTTATATACCCTTTAGTTTTAAGCAATTCTACAAGTTGAATGCAAAACATAATTTACTGATATTTCCGGCTACATTTTGAACCAAAATGCCAAAAATTAATGTCAGGCGTTTAGAGTTACAAGACCAGTATTACTCTTTGTCCGCATCTGTGGAATTTAAACATTCCCATCGATCCAATTTACAGAAAAAAAAAAGGTATGTATCCACATGAAACAGAATATTCTGACGGCCAAATCTCAAAAGTTGCATTGCTGACAGTTCTTTCCCAAGCAATGCGAGAAGTTTCGGAGACTCTTGAGAGCAGAAGCTTTGTGAAGCATTTCCTTGTTAAAATCTCTCAATTTCTCATAATCTTTACACAAAGGCTCCCCATCTTCTCCGACGAACAAGCAGTGCAATATGTTAAGGTCCTTCATACACGTCAACCTCCCACTCAACAAAATAGCCAAAGCATCACCGCAAAGAATGGAGTGAGACAGATCCAACACCTTTAGCTTCGGAAAGCCTTCCACTATACACAAGGCTTCTTTCGCCGCTAATTCTCCATGAACAGCCAGCTGTTGCAAGTTGTTGCAATGGTCAACCAACTGAGAAAGAAACAGAAAGCCTTCTTCTGGAGACAGCGGGGCGTCAAAAACCCTCAGATTTTTCCAGTACATTAAAGAAGCAAAGATCGGGAAGAGATCGTCAGAGGCATCACAATCACATGGCAAGACAACACGTGAGATATTAGGGGTCCTCTCCGCTATATACACGGTGGCAAAATAGTGGAGCGAGTGCTTGCGCGGGAAACATATGGATACCCAACCGCCGTAGTGATCAACCGCCAGTTGGAGAAGATTAGTGAATCTGGACCGTTGGTTGAGTTCATCAAGTGTGTCGAGAGATCCAAGGTCCAGATTGGAGTTGGCAAAGAGGGTGTGTATAGTCGCATAGAGCCACGAGCGACAAACTTGGGGTGGGCAGAAAAGCTGATCATGAAGGCTTAGACATGAAAATATCTTTGACAAAATGAAAGGATTCAGATCTTGCCATGGTGGGTATTGGTTTGATGTGTTCTTCTTCATTTAGATTACGTGTGGGTAAGGTACAACAACAGGGATGACAAGTTTTTTTAATGTGTTAGTAGTTTGACAAGATTTGGTTGGCCGCGAACTTAAATATACGTGTAAGCAAGCTAATGACAAAAGAGAGGTAACTGTTCGAATAAATCCAAATTGAGCGTGTTTTTTTTTTATGTTTAGAATTATGAGGTACATCCCCTATCAACTCGGATCTACAGTTCGTCGTTATCACTTGCCGGGTAAATAATGGCTTATCACGCTATTTCGGAAAGCGACAAATTAGTTGTTAAGGTGAATGACTCATGTTTAAGATATATAGACACGTGTTTTAAGTACTACTATTTGTACCTTTTGGCATTTTTCTTAATAGTGAGAGCGGACAAACCCTTCCAATTGCGACAAATTACTCCTGCTTGCACTTCTACTTAAGATCAAACAAATTATGATTTCTACAGTTGCACAGAATTTTGATAGCTTCGTGTCTTTTCTCAAAAGTAATAAGTTACATATATTATATTAAATAGTCTCTTGAACATTTTTTAATATTTATTTACTTTAAATTTTTTTATTTTGCTTTAAAAAATCATTTGTCACATATTTTGGAGAGGGAGTGTCGCTGGCGCAGAGCTCTAAAAATAAGAGAATATTAAGTGCTTGATGGACTAAATGGATTAAACGAAAAATGTGTCCCTTTTAAAAAATATATATTTATAGTAGGAACTATTCAATAATTGACCTAAAAAATAAACGTCGGCTTTTGGCTCTCGTCCAGTTTGTACATAAAGGTTCTACAATGTAAATTACCATATATATATATCAAGGTTCTAAAAAACGCGGGGCGTGATCGAGGCGTGGAGGCCAAGCCTTAAGCCTTAGAAGTCTAGGCGGATCTTGGCGTAAAAAGGCGTGAAAAGGCGTTTAGGTCTTTTTAATATATTTTAATATTTTTTAACCATAACAAGGTAATTAAAATATTAAAATTGTACATATCATAAAAATATGTCTGAATATTTGCAAATAAAAATACTATTTGATTATTTTGGATGAGATAATGGTCCGGTTTGTAAAAAACTCTTTAAAAGGTGATATCGTTTCACTAAAGCATTGTTGTTTTTAGAGAAAAAGCACACCTTAAGGGTTTTACCAAGCATAAGGCGTCAAAATCTTAAGGCGGGGCGTTTCTCCCAAGCCTCAAGCCTATGCGTGCCTAAGCGTAGCCTAGGTGGGTTTTTTTAAACAGTGATATATATATATATATTATGGTGTATCCATGCCGATGACACGACGATAAATTTGATCCCGTGATATTTTATACTCGTGTTCATGGCACGACGATAAATTTATTCTCGTGATAAATTTATTCTCATATCGTCAATAGTGCAAATATAAATATTGTTGGTCATCTCATAGTACACTTACTCGTCATGGCTAGGTGTAACCCGTGTTGATGGTAGGTTGACATATTGATCCAATGCGTGCACCATGATTGTTGATGTAAAAAATTATATCACTCTAATAATTCAATCATAGATAAATAAATGAGACAAAAGATTTTTAAAGTGATTCAGTCTTATATGAATGGCCTACGTCCACTGTTGTTTTATTGCTGAGTGTTTGAGAATTCTCGATTACAAGAAATTGCGTTCTGGATCCCAAAGTTTGGATTCATAATCCCCCCTCTACAATGAGGATTGTACAACGTATTTATAGCCTTGAGGCTGTCATATGAAATGGTGATACATTAAATGATATACATATGAAAGGGTAATACATTTAATGCCTTTTAAGCGTGTGCGTCTAAATGATAAGCATTTAATGAACCAGTTGAACTGTTGGTTATTCATCAATTAATGCTTTGTTCGAGATGCAGCTCGGACCGCCTGAGTAGCTCGGACCGCCTAAGCTTTCTGATATTCAAGAGTTCCTCAGAGAGGTCTGTTCCTCGGAGGGTATGAGTTCCTCGGAGTAACATGGTTCCTCGGAGCGTGTGATTATCTCGGAAGTGCATGTCGTCGCCATGTAGATAGCCACGTGTCTTCATATGATTGATCCAAGTCAGTAGATTAAATTTGGTATCAACAGAAGCCCCAAATGTTTCGTAGTTCGAAATTTGAGGAATATGGAACATTCTTTCTCGGAATACGGTAGCTTTAAATAGTTCTTCCTGATTCTTAGGATCATCTCCCTTTTATTTATTTCTCCATCTCAATTCGTAGAATCATGCTTTTTGGACTTTTCTGCTCGCTTCGTTTCTCGCGTCACTTTTCGCCTTTTTGGCCGCTGATGGTCGCTTTGATTCCCGCGCCAATATTTAATGCCTTTTTAGCCGCCGGTAACGTAATCGTCCTTTTTATAATCATTACTTCGCCAGTTCCCAAGGCAAGGTATTTAAACTTCACAGAGACTTCCATCGTCTTCTATCTTTTCAAATTTTCATCTTAGAGTTTTTCATCGTCTTCTACTCTCTTGTGTATTCATCTCTTCCATCGTCTGTCGTCATCAGCTCTACTCTTTTCCTGTAAGATCTTCTTCCTTCATCTTTATTTCTTTATTCACCATGGTTTATCCTGTTGAGTCTCTTGAGAAATTTCGTTCTGATTTTTCCATTTCCTCTTGGGTCGTCTTGGAAGAGCTTTCTGAGCCTTCCAACTATTTCAATTTGGCTGAGGGACATTGGTTCCCTAGTCTCTTTTTTGCTGAGTGTGGATTTTCTTTTCCACCAAATCCTCTGTGTCTGGAATTTTGTCAGTACTTTGATGTTGTTCCTGCACGAATAGCCCCCAACACATGGAGAATAGTTAACGGGGTGCATAAATTAAATCAAATGCATAGAATTCGTATAGGAATTCCAGAAATCATGTACTGCTATAGATGGGCAGTTAATGACAATATTTATTATTTGAAAACTAGGTTTATAAATAGGGCCTTAGTAGTCAATCTCCCTGATGCCAACAGGGATTATTTTGAACATGGGGTTGTTGTAAAAAATTGGCAACACCCTCCTTTAACCGGAGATGAGGTTTTACCAGGGTCCCAGATGCCCTCCTTATGGCAATGGGATAGGTTATACTTATTTTATTTTATTTATCTTGAAATCATGTTTGTTTCATGTTTGATAAAATGTGTTACTGATAACAATATATGTTTATTTGCAGTTGATAGCAAGAGAAAGTGCCCAAAAGAAACAAATGTCAATCTAAGGCATTTGAGACTTATCTGGGGTCTACATCAAAGGGTTGCTGACGAGCACATTCGATCAGCCTCCTATCTGCTCCAATACAAGAGCTATACAACTTTTTTCACTGCTCGTCCAGTGATCAGTGAAGCAGAGCCAGTACCACCCTCTGCAAGTTCTTCGTCAGAATCTCACGTTTCGTTGAGCGAAAGGATGAAGAAGAGAAGGACTCCTGCTCTGTTTGAGAAAACTGCCTCCGGCTCTCGGGAGGTAAAAAGGATTAAGATTGATGTCCCAAAGGAGGGGACAAAGAAGACTGGTGCAGATCCTCCAGCTGCTCCTGCTAAAGTCTCCGAGAAGGTTGCTGATAAGCCCGTAGTGGCTCCGAGTAGCTCTGCTGCTCCTGGAAAGGTGATTGTGATATCACTGACCAAGGATTCTTCCTTGGTTGTACCTGTTCCCCCGAGGAGGCTGAAGAAGAGCTCCTCAGTCAATTTAGCTGACACCACCATTCAGCCCCCTGCTGTTGGGACTAAGGTTCCCACATCTTTTCCCCCGAGCTCTGACATGAGCTCGGTAAAGTCCTTGACCATTCCCGAGGTGCAAGGTAATGAAGATAACCTTACTCGGGATATGGTTACTTCTTTGGCTGCTCGTCATCTTGCTTCAGTAAGTGCCTTTACATTGAACTTTTCATATTTTCCTTTGTTACTTCTCATTTTTGTTTCTGACTTTTCTTTCTCTTTCTGTTTACAGTTGACGAGCTGCCTCAACATAATCCTTAAGAAGGATGAAGCAATCAAAGCTTCTTGCTCCTCGTCCAGTGTGGAGGGAGCTCTGGAAGAAGCTACCAAGTCCTTGGAGGAATCTCGCCAGAGCCACTACACCAAATCTGCCCATTTGTCAAGGTCATTGACCTTGACAAATTCACCTTGTCAAGGTCAATGACCGTGACATTTTGAGGCGAGATAACTTTTTTTGTCACGGTCGTGTCACGGTCATTGACCTTGACAAAAAACTCGCGTTTTGTGTCACGGTCGTGTCAAGGTCAATGACCGTGACACGCTTGTCACGGTTTATAACTGTGACAAAGTCGTGACCCTTTTTAAAAAAAATTGTCACGGTCATTGACCGTGACAATTCTGGGCAGAATTTAAAAAAAATCTGCTGGGCAGTATGGCCACTGCCACTGCCCAGCAGTATATTTGTACCTGTTATAGCAACGTTGTACCTGTTCCAAACATCATATATCCAACACAAACTAAAGATAATGCAAATATATATTCATGACAGTATAATCCAAATCTTCAAAGTAAAAATAATATACATGTCGATATAATCCAAATATAATTAAAATTGACAAACTAGAAAATAATGTTACTACATGTCTTGGATAAAACTGAGGAGGTGAGTAGGCCACACGACATACGAATTGACGCACCCACTAATATACGTCGTGCCGCATTGTTCGCGCAACCACAATAGGGAGTTCTCCTTCCCGGTTATGACATGCGTGACGAGCACACTGGACTCCATCTGTTGAAGCACACGTCCATGGACTATTCCACCCTCGACGATATTCGGGTCCCTCAACCCCCGCCCTATCCGCTGGCCATCAAATATGTCCAATATGAACACGCTCGACCAACCAATTGTCGATAATGGTCTGTTGGAGGGTGTCAAATAGGGAAGTGGATCGTCGAAGTACGAACGTGTCGGTGATGAAGCAGCGAGGTCCACATCCTCGTCATCTTGCGCCTCGTCCTCCCGCACCTCCTCGTCCTCCCGCACCTCCTCCTCCACCGCCTTCTCCTTCCCTTTCCCTTTACCTTTCTCTTTACGGTCTCCACCCAACGTACGCTTCATGAATGCGTACATATCTTGGACCGTCGCCTCCAAACGGGACAGCTTCGCGTCGTGTGAATCCACCGTTCGAGCCAACCCGGTGTCGCTCGTCTCCAATCCGATGATCCTAGATTTGGCCACCCGCGAGCTCACTCCCCTTGTCCTCCCCTTGCGATCAGAGCCAAGCACTTGGCTGAGTGCGTCTGTGGACAAAGATGCCTTGTCGGCATCAGACTGCGACTCATGCACTTCCTTAAGCTTTGCCTGAAACGACAAAAAGCACATGATTAGTAAAATAAGTAAACTAAAAAATTATAACGTAATTAACAATAATTAAACTGTCGGATTACTTACAATCGTGGCCGCGACGCTCGGGGACACCTCCTTATCCTTCCCCTTCTTCGTCCGAAGAGCCACATAAGTATCGAGCCTATGTGGCTTACCTCCTGGCCCACTCCCTACCCCCTGAAATAAAATAAAGTAAAGTAAAATTAGTATCGGCCCCGCAAAGCAAAGTAAAATAATATCCAATAATATATTTCTGTAGTAATAGATAAATTAAATATTACCTTCATCCTATGCTCCACCTCAGCGTAAGAGGTCCGGCCGGAGTAGTGCACGTCCGTCTTTTTAGCCCGATTTTCCCTCCCCGATTGGCGAGATGCCAATTGTCGATCCTCGATCTCATTGTCAATGAACTTTTGCCATTGTGCCAATGAGATCGGATCCTTGGGCGGGACGGATCCGCGCCATTGTAAAATGGTCTCTCGTGTTTTTCCAAAGTACCGTGTCCGCATATTTTTTTTCCACGTCTTGTGTTGCTCCCTCAACTGCTCCAAGACGGAATCGCGTAGCTTTGGATCCAAGTTGAATTGTTCCTGTCCAACAAATACAATGTTAGTTGCGAATAAATATAAATATAAATATAAATATAAATATAAATATAAATATTCATATAAATATTACCTGTAGTGCCGCCCAAACAGCTAACTTGAGCTCATACGGCACCTCCTTCCAACTCATAAACCCCGGGCCGATGACCGTCTTTAGCAGCTCGAGGGATCTCGCTAAAAGCTCCGACTTGTTTTCGACGGTAATCCCAAATTTTCCATATTTGGGGAGCCTAGGGGCGGAGGAGCCCTCGTCGCCTCCGCTACCACCGAACCCAGACGACGACATCATCATAAACAGCATCATCATCTTCGCCCTAACATCTGAAGGAGACATTTTTGCTGTAAAAAAAATGTTATTAATACAGATAAAAAAAATGTTATTAGTACAGATAAAAAAATGTTCCGTCTATATTATAACGTATGTGTAAGTTCCGTCAATACCATTTCGTTTCAATTTTTGTAATATTATGTTTTTTCCAAATATTTAAAGAGTTATTAAATGGGTGCCCCACCCCTGTCCCCTCCCCCCGCCACACACACACGCACACCTACGCACACACACACACACACACCCCACCCCTACCCACCCCACCCCCACCCCCTCCCCCCACCACGACCGTGACAACTACATATATTGTTTATCAATAAAATTATGACATGAGATAATTATAATTGTAGCATAAATTTCATTATCATGGGTTTTACCTAATTGAATTAAATGAACAATACTTTTAGCCCTTGTTATTCATCAAATTTGAGGCAAGTTAATTAGAATATTTGTATCGAGCCTATGTGATTTATATGGATTAATTCTATTACATTTATAATTTAACTAATAGAGTTGAATTTTAATATCAATCCTTTGGTTTATTTAACTAACTTTGGTTTGATTTATTTCTAGTTGAATCTGAGTTATAATTTTTAGATTATGTATAGGAATTGAATTTTAATATTAATCCTTCATAAATCCCTTGAATACATGCATAAATTTGTAGAGATTGAAATTAAATTGCTTGAGATTGAATTTTTATGTTTCGGGGTCATTATTTGAAAATACTTAATTACCCTTTGAAAACCTTTCATAACACACCTATGTATTAAATATGGGTTAGACCTCTTAGCTTGCTCAACCACCCATTTACACACTTACTTTACCTTTTATATGCATTATGGATATTAATCAATTCACACGTTTTTTGTCCACTTCAACCTTTACTGAAACATTTATTAATTCATTCAAGTTAGGTAAAACCACGCAAGTATCTAATACAAATATTATCATTCAACAAATTAAGTCCCATCGATAATAAACCCCCTCCCCCATCCTGCCCCACCCCGCCCCACCCCAATATTTTTCAACACTGTATCACCCAATAGTAATAATGAATTAACATATAATTTTCAACTCCAACAACATATGCTTCAACTTAACCCAATCTTCCCAATAATACCAACTAATCAACACCCAACATCCAAATCCAACAACATAGGTCTAGAACCAAAGTTTCTACATAATAATTTATAGTCTCCAAGAAAGTACCATTTTTATTCATAATATTTACGATTATCAGTTTCTCGTGTATTAGCCAAATTTCCACCCCACCCTGCCCCCCTCCACCACACCCTGCCCCACCTCCTGCCCCCCTCCCCCACCCCCGCCCCACCCCGCCCCACCCCCTCCCCCACCCTGCCCCACCCCCACCCCGTGCCCCACCCTGCCCCACCCCCTCCCCCACCCCCCCCTGCCCCACCCCCTGCCCCACCCTACCCCACCCCGCCCCACCCCCCACCCCCTGCCCCACCCCCCACACACGCACACACATGCACACATATATATATACACATACCCCCCACCCCCTCCCCCACCCTGCCCCACCCCGCCCCACCCCCTGCCCCCTCCACCACCCCCTACCCCCATCCCGCCCCACCCCCCACACACGCACACACATACACACACATATATATATATATACACATACACACATAAATATACAGACAAATATATATATATATAAATGGAAGAGAGAGAGAGAGAGAAATTGGCCCTGAGAGAGAGAGATCAGCGTCGAGAGAGAAAGAGAGAGAGAGAGAGAGAGAGAGAGAGAGAGAGAGAGAGAGGGAGGGAAGGGCGCGGGAGGGAAAAAAGAAGGGGGGTAGGGTTTTTGCTGGAAAATTTGTCACAGTCGTGTCAAGGTCTTTGACCGTGACACGAATTGTCACGGTCTTGTCAAGGTCAATGACCGTGACATAAAACGCGTGTTTTTTTGTCACGGTCAATGACCTTGACAAGGCTGGCCGGCTGAAAGGTGACAATTTGCCCATTTTGGTGTAGTCTGGGAGAAGAAACTTGCTTCCTCCGAGCAGGAGAAAACTCGAGTTGCTGAGGCCTCCAGGGATTTGGAGAGGAAAGTGAATGCCTTGGAGAAGGCTAATAAAGAGCTCGATGTGAAGCTCAGGACTGCTGGGGAATTTGAAAATAAACTCAAGGCTGCTGAGGAGAGGTTGGTCCAACTCCAGGAAATAACTCGGCAGAAGGAGGAAGCTGAACAAAAACTAAAGGCTGCTGATGTTTTGCTGTCCGAGAAGCTTGCCTTGGAGAAGGCCAAAAGGAAAGTTGTTGTGAAGAAGTCCTTCAGCTCTGGCTGGGACAAAGGTTGGGATAAGGGATGTGCTGCCATGGTCTCTCAAGTGGATTATGGCAGTGTAAAGTATTTCAGGGACGGATGGGTTGCTGCCCTTCAGGAATTGAAGGTCGACGAGTCATCCGAGCTCTTCCAGAGACACATCCCTGGTCCCCCTCCTACTCCAGAAGAATTAGAAGAGGACGAAGCTACCTCTGAGGAGTCTTCAATGGTGGTGGGAGAACATGCCCTAACCAGTCAGCATGCTGCCGAGCAAGGAGTTTCTTCTTCCGAGCAGCAGCTGGTGCTCTCCGAACAAGTCACAGTTCCCTCCGAGCAACCTGCCTCCTCTTCCCAACCTCCCGAGAAGGTTTTGGGAGATAAGGAAAAGGTGTAGTGTTGTTCGGTTTTCTCTTTCTATTTTTCTTTTTGCTTATCAAATGTAACTCAAAACTTGTAACTTCAAATTTCATGATCTAATAAAACTTGAGTTCTTTTCTTCCATACGATTGTCTCTTTTCTATTTGTACTCTGTCTTGATCTTCTTTTTGATGATTACTTTTTCTTTCTCTGCTAGTTTCTGGCCAGGATGGATCTGCTATCTGTCAATGATACAAAGCTGATGCACCAATGTAATGAATATTATAAGGCTGGTCACACAGACCTGAGTGCATCAGAAGTTGCCGACATCCTTGGTTATGATGCTTCAGAGCAGGCAGTCGAAGCTTATCAGTACCTGAAGTGCTTACTTGACCGAGCTGTGGCCAATAATGTGGCTTACTACGAAATGATCGAGGATCTTCAATGTACCCTAGAATACCTTCAGAATCAGTACAAGGAATCAACTGCCCTATTGCATGAGGGGTATGAGAAGAGGTATCAGCAGCTTTCTGCCAAGAAGGGCTACGAGAAGATCCTTGCTGGGTACGATGTCAGGGAGAGAACCTTAAGGGGTGAACTTGAACCATGTAGACAAATTGCCGAGCTGTTGGAGCAAGAGAATAACAATTTGCAGAAAGAGCTAGCACAGTTGAAGTCTGCAGCCTCTTCTTCAACATCTATAATCCTAGTGACTGATGAGGGATTTTCATTTTTAGAGGTTGAGAATGCCAAATTGAGGCAAGAGTTGGACACCTTGAAAAGGTCGGGCCCTTACACATCTCCTCGGGGATGAGCAAGAGCTCCTCGGGGACGAGGAAGAGCAGTTCGGGTGCTGGTCGAGGAACAGAGGACAGCGTCTGCCTTAGAGAACCAAGCATTCCAATTAATGGCTAAGAACCATGCTTTGTCTGACATGTCAAAGAAAATCAGAGACCTGGAAAAACAACTCTCTGCAAAGAAATCAGTGTTGGAGACTAATGATCTTTTCATCAAGAGTCTTCACGAGAAGCTAGAAAGGCTAACATATCAATTCCACAAACAGCCCAGGGAGTTTTGGATGGCTGGATACAACGAAGCATTATTTCACTTGGACGACCGTATCCAGAATGCCAACAATGAGGGCTACAAGCAAGGCTGGCTGAATGCCTTAGGTGTGCTGAATCTCGAACAAGGACACTATCTGTGGGGCTACCATGATCCCGGGTTGCTCGACTTGCCTGTGCCACCGTATAATTTGGACATGGAATGGATCCCAGCTCGTGCCATTCCTCGGAGCTTAATTGCAAAATACCTCGGTGACTACAATTTACATTCTCAATTTGAGGTATCTCGTCCCGAGCATCTTCTAGATCGACCTTCTGTGATGAACGTCAAGATGCTGAAGGATTTGAACTTCATCAATTCTCCTCAGTCTCTAAATGATCCGCCTGCTGGCGAGGAACCTGTATCGAAAGCTGAGGGGAAAAGACCAATAGAATAGGAATTTTTAATGTAACAATTAGTATACATATCAATGTAATGTAACTTGTAATTTATTTCGAATTTAATGAAAAACTTTCATTTCTGTTTGCAAATCTTAATTGCTATTGTCTTGTAAATATCAACACTTTACATTTATATCTATTAAAAAGATAACAATATTGTGTTGTTCATCGTCCAATTTAATGATAAAAAAGTTACAAGTATCAGTAATGTTGCTCGATCACTTAATAATAAAGTAATGAGTATAAAAATGTTTAAAATTTTTCCAACCAACCAAGGTTGTTAAATTGTGCTCGTCGACCAATTATAGTTAGTGAGAGTTTATCCCCGACTAACCATACTTGGTAAATTATAGTTAGTGAGAGTTGATCCCCGACTAACCATACTTGGTAAATTTTGGAATATTTTCTCCTCGTCGACCAACTAAGTTGGTACAGTTTGGAATATTTTCTCCTCGTCGACCAACTAAGTTGGTACAGTTTGGAATATTTTCTCCTCGTCGACCAATTATGTTGGTACAGTTTGGAATATTTCATTTCCTAGCCAAACAGGTTGGCGTTTTTAGGAATATTTCTCCTCGTCGACCAACTATGTTGGTACAGTTTGGAATATTTTCTCCTCGTCGACCAACTAAGTTGGTACAGTTTGGAATATTTTCTCCTCGTCGACCAACTAAGTTGGTACAGTTTGGAATATTTTCTTTGAGTAGTCTGCCGAGCCGAGCTGCCGAGTAGTGCATAACACTAGTATTCCCTGAAAATTTTTCAATAAACAGAGAGACTTGCAGAATATTTTCATTTTATTCATACTGATGGAAACTGTGTTACATATACATCACTGATAATACTTGCGCAGGTGTTCTGCATTCCAGGCATTTCTAAACTCCTCGCCTTCTAAAGTGGCTATTCGATAAGTTCCTGGTCGAACAACTTCTGTAACTCGGTATGGTCCATGCCAGTTTGCCTCCAATTTATTATGCTTTTGAATTACTTTCTTCAGCACATAGTCTCCTTCTTTCAGGTCGCACTTCTTCACTCTCTTGTTGTAAAACAAAGTTGTTCACTGCTGGTAAGCAGCATTTCTAATGGCTGCTTCTTCTCTAACTTCCTCGAGCATGTTTAAATCCAGTCTTCTCATTAAGTCGCTGACAGGGGAATTGAAATTCAATACCCTGTGTGTTGGGAGACCCAACTTGGCAGGTATGACAGCTTCACTTCCAAACTCCAGCATGTATGGTGATTCTCCAGTTTCTACTCGGGGAGTAGTTCTGTAAGCCCAAAGTACTGATTGTAGCTCATTGATCCAGTTTGCTTTTGCATCGTCCAATCGTTTCTTCAAACCGTTTAGCAGCGTTCTGTTTGTCACTTCAGTTTTTCCATTGCTTTGAGGATGGCCTGGTGCTGAATGAACCTTCAAAATGTTTGACTGATGATAATTGGCGGCAAACTCCTCATTATCAAATTGTGTTCCATGGTTTGTGATGAAGGCATGAGGGAGACCATATCGGCAAATGATGTTCTTCCAAACAAATTGGTAAACCTTCTCGTACGTCATATCAATGAGTGTCTCAGCATCTACCCACTTAGTAAAATAATCCACTGCGCCGACGAGGTACTTGAACCTTCCTCGGGTCGTTGGCAGTGGTCCAACCAAATCAATTCCCCACATGGAAAATGGCCAAGGGGAAGTTATGGGTGTCAACATTGCTTGTGGAGTTCTTCGGATGGAGGAAAAGCGTTGACACTTGTCACATTTCTTGGCATAGGCTATACAATCTGCCCTCATCGTCAGCCAGTAGTATCCCTGCGTCATCACCCTTTGTAAAAGTGTCCGACCTGCTATATGTGCTCCACAAGAGCCTTCGTGGATCTCTTCAATTAATTCTTTCACCTCGGAGGGGTGTACACATCTCTGCAAACCTTCCATTATTCCTCGTCTATATAAAACACCATTGGTTAGTACATACCGAGCAACTTTAAACTTTAATTTCTTGGCTGCGAGCTTGTCAATTGGTAATTCTCCCTCCTCGATATACGCCCTGATGGGATCCATCCAAGATGGACCTAAATCAAGGGTGATAAAGTTCATCGTTAGATCTTCATCTATACTCCGACCAACTAGCACTTCAATTGGGATTGTTCGTCGTAGCTCGGTGCGAGTAGCCGATGCTAGTCGAGCCAGGGCGTCTTTTCTTGCATTCTCCATTCTTGGTATTCTGACCAGCTGAATAGCGGTAAATTCTGACACCAGCTCCTTTGCCTTTGCATGATATCTGACCATTAATTCTCCTCTAACTGCATATACCCCCATCATTTGGTTTATAATCAGTTGAGAGTCACTAAAGATCATAACTTGCTGCGCCTCCATAACTTTTGCCAAATTAAGTCCTGCAATCATGGCCTCATATTCAGCCTCATTGTTGGAAGCTTTGAATTGGAAACGCAAAGCGTATTCCATGTCGACCTTGTCTGGAGTGCTCAAAACTATCCCCGCGCCACATCCTGTAGTGCAAGATGAGCCATCTATATATAGCCTCCATATAGGTAACTCGTCTTCAAATTTCTGATCAGTCAGAGCTCCTCGGTGAAATATTTTCTGCTTCTTTTCATCCTCCCCTGATTTTTCTCGCTCCTCGTCGATAATTTTTTCTTGCCCTTTTACCAACCGAGGTTGGTCTGAGCTCGAATTTAATGATCCTGTAACATCCACTTGCCCTTTTACCAATCGGAGTCGGTCTGAGCCAGTGTTTGTTGATCCTGTAACATCCACAGGTTGATCAGCGAGCAGTTCTTGTTCCTCGTCCGGAGTTCTCCTAACTATCTCTGCATCACATCCTGTAACATCCACACGCCCTTTTACCAATCGAAATTGGTCTGGGCTTGTGTTTGTTGATCCTGTAACATCCACAGGTTGATTAGCGAGCAACTTTTGCTCTTCAGGGGTATCAGGATAGGTGAACTCCGCTATGAAATCTGCTACAGCTTGCCCTTTTAGTGATGACCTGGGTTCATAAATTATATCATATTCTCCGAGATCTATTGCCCAGTACATCAATCTCCCTGATTTTTCTGGCTTGTGAAGAGCTTGTCTCAATGGCATATCTGTATATACTACTATGGTATGAGCTTGGAAATATGGCCTCATTCTCCTACTCGCCTCAATCAGCGCCAGTGCCAATTTCTCCAGCCTTGGATATCTGATCTCTGCTCCTCGGAAGGCTTTACTTGTGTAGTAAATTGGCTTTTGTACTCCATTCTCCACTCTGATCAACGCCGAGCTAACTGCATTCTCGGATACAGCAAGGTATAAATACAATTTTTCTCCCATCACCGGTCTGGACAACAGCGGAGGTGCTCCCAAGTATTTCTTCAAGTCTTGAAAAGCCTTCTCGCATTCATCATTCCACTCAAAAGTTTTTCTGAGTATCTTGAATAATGGGAGACATCTATCAGTTGCTCGTGACACAAATCTATTGAGTGCCGCCACTCGTCTTGTGAGACTTTGTACTTCCCTCTTCGTTGTTGGAGATTGCAACCCTAATAGAGCTTTGATCTTTTCAGGATTTGCTTCAATGCCTCGTTGATTGACAATGTACCCGAGAAACATGCCTTCTCGTACTCCAAAGATGCACTTCGTCGGGTTCAGCTTCATTTGATATTTATCTAGTTGATCAAAAGTTTGACTTAAGTCAACTAGATGATCGACAGCTTTCTTGCTTTTTGTCAGCATGTCTCCAACATAGACTTCCATGTTGTCACTGATTTGTTCATCAAAGACCTTGTTCATCAGCCTCTGATATGTTGCACCTGCATTTTTTAAACCAAAAGGCATAACATTATAACAATAAGTTCCCCTAGGGGTAATAAAAGAAGTACTTTCCCTGTCTTCAGGTTTCATTTTAATTTGATTGTAGCCAGAATAAGCATCCATGAAGCTCAGCAACTCGTGTCCCGAGGTATCATCCACCAGTTGATCAATTTGGGGCAATGGAAAGTGATCTTTTGGGCATGCTTTGTTGAGGTCGGTGAATTCTACACACATTCTCCACTTGTTGTTCTTCTTTTTTACCATCACCACATTGGCCAACCAATCCGGATATTTAACATCTTCAATAAAACAAGCTTTCTGGAGCTTCTCGACTTCCTTCTGTATGGCTTGATTCTTCTCGGGACTGAATACTCTTCTTCTCTGCTTCACAGGCTTGATCTCCTTATTCACATTGAGCTCGTGACATAAGAAGTTTGGGTCTATCCCAGGCATATCTTCATGACTCCACGCAAAAGTTTATCTTCTGCTTCTAAGGAAAGTTATCAATTCTTGTTTTAATGAGGCTTCCAATGATGAACCTATTTGAGTAGTTCGCTCAGGGTGCTCGTCGTCCAGAATGATGTTTTCAGTAGCTTCTACCACTTGACCTTTCACGAGTTGCGACTCATCTCGAGGATCCAATGTTTCGATTTCTGCACCTTCATCTACTTGATAGGTATTAGTCTTTTATTTTGATTCTTCCAATTCATCTTGCTCGGCGGATGAATAATAGCACTCCCGAGCTACTTTCTGATCACCTTTCACAACTCCTACTCCAAAGTTTGTTGGAAATTTTAGGGATTGATGCACTGTAGATGGTACAACCTCGAACTTCTTCAACCCTACTCTTCCCATGATGATATTGTACGATGACTGGACATTTTTATCCATCACGAAAAAGCGTATTCTTTCTGTCCGACAAGCAGGCCACGTACCAATGAATATATCCAACTTGATCGTCCCAAGTGGAAACACTTTCTCGCCATCAAAACCGATGAGAGGTCTGTGGTAAGGCTCCGGTTGAGATAGCTTTAAATTTAAACTATCGTAACACGAGTAAAACATGATGTCTGCCGAGCTACCATTATCGACCAGTACTCTTGAAATCATTACCACCTTCATTTTCATTTTTATCACTTGTGGGTCGTCATGAGGATATAAAACTCCTGCAAGATCATTCTTCGAAAACCAATGACCAATTTTTCTTTGTTCACCTTTCTCGGGCGATCTTCCTCAGCTAAATTAATTCGCTGAATGTACGAGCAAGCTTGAGCCTCTCCGAGGTAAGCTTTTCTTTCTGCAGTAAGGTCTCCTCCTCCTCCTGCATCTCCTCCTGTAATGACATTACAATCAAATGACCCAAACCATATTGAAAATACCTCTCGTTCTGGCTGCCTTGGTTTCTTGGGAAGATCGGGGTCATCATCTGGATCATCTTCATGGTTTCTCTTCTTTTTCTCCTCTGCCCGACGAGGAGATCTAGACCTCTCTCTAGTTCGGTCATTGTTTCTTCTTTCGCCTCCCCGATCAACATACTTTGCTAGCTTTCCTCGTCAGATGAGTGTTTCAATTTCGTTCTGAAGAGCTATGCAATTTTTGGTCATATGGCCATGATCCTTATGGAACTCATAATATTTCTCCCTATTCCTCGTGTCAGGGTCTGACTTCATTTTCTTTGGCCAGTTTAACTCCTCGTTGTTCTTAATTTCTTCCAGGACGTGGTTGATACTTGCCTTCAAAGGCGTGTAATTATCAAATTTCTTCAAGACCTCCCATGACGACCTACTTTTGGAATGTTTGTCACCACTATTGTTCTTATGCTCTTTCTTCTTAGCTTTATCACATTCCACCTTGGTTTCTTTGGCATCCATATTCTTCTTCGCAGACATAGCCTCCTCGGCATTCATAATCTTGGATGCCTTTCCCATTAGGTCCGACATGGTTCGAGGTGGATCTTTGGCCAAAGTGTAGTACAACTTGTTCGGCAGTAATCCACTCATCAAAGCAGTAATAGCTGTCTTATCCTCGTAATCAATGACTTCGAGTTTCTCATTATTAAAACGAGTTATATAATCTCTGATACTCTCACCAGCCTTTTGTCTAACACTTAACAAATGTGCTACTCGTTTAACTGGCTTTGCTCCAAAGAAAAAATTCCCAATGAATAACTCGGCCAATTGAAGAAAAGTTGAAATCTTACCCCGAGGAAGATTATTATACCATATCTGAGCAGATCCGGTAAGAGTTCCCGAGAATGCCCTGCATCTCATCTCGTTTGGGATAGCATAGATGTCGGCAGCAGCTTGATATTGTTCTATATGAAGGACAGGGTCAGTCTTCCCATCGTACTTGGGAGTCACAACAGGTGCTTTGAACTTTGATGGTGTTGGAAAATCAATTATATCCTGGACAAAAGGTGTTCCTCGAACAAAGGTTCGTTGTAGAGGGTTCTTGGCCTTAGCCATTTCCCCTAATCTATCCTCCAACCTCTGAATAGATCCTTTTCATGCATCATTTCCTTCCTCGGGCCTATTGGTTCGAGCAACTGATCGCGTTGAAGTGGCTTCCTGGGATTTATCTCGACGAGCAGCTGGTCGGTCATAGGATCCATCTTGATGAGCAGCTGGTCGTGACTGGGCAGATCCTTCCCTTAAATCTGATGGTCGTCGAAAACTCCTCGACGCTGCATTAAGAGGACTTTTGTTCCTCCTAGGGCCTAATCGATCGAAAGGAGAGGCCCTACTTAATCTTTCCAAAGCGCTGGCCCTTTCTGGGGAAAGGGTGACATGTTGTTTAGTATCTGTGGCTCGCACAGACGAAGTTCGTCCAGGTTGATAAGAAAAATCTTGAGATTCATCATTGCGATATGAATCATTACGCCTAGTACGCAAAGAAGGCGCACGGCTATTTCTTTGAATGCTTCGTGATCCGGAATGGGATGGCGCATCGCCATGGAGGGTTTGGATGAGTTATCGCATCGTTTCTTGCATGACGGTCTGGCCCTGAGCTAGATTCTCCATCATTCCAGTCAGATCTGGAATAATTGGTGGAGCAGATGGATTTGGAGGGGTTCCAGTGTTTCGATTACTGGATTCAGGTATATCAGCCATTGGTAATGGATTTTTTTTATGAGAAAACGATTTTACCAGTCGTTTCCCACAAACGGCGCCAATCTGTTGATGTAAAAAATTAGATCACTCTAATAATTCAATCACAGATAAATAAATGAGACAAAAGATTTTTAAAGTGGTTCAGCCTTATATGAATGGCCTACGTCCACTGTTGTTTTATTGCTGAGTGTTTGGGAATTCTCGATTACAAGAAATTGCGTTCTGGATCCCAAAGTTTGGATTCATAATCCCCCCTCTACAATGAGGATTGTACAACGTATTTATAGCCTTGAGGCTGTCATATGAAAGGGTGATACATTAAATGATATACATATGAAAGGGTAATACATTTAATGCCTTTTAAGCGTGTGCGTCTAAATGATAAGCATTTAATGAACCAGTTGAACTGTTGGTTATTCATCAATTAATGCTTTGTTCGAGATGCAGCTCGAACCGTCTGAGTAGCTCGGACCGCCTAAGCTTTCTGATATTCAAGAGTTCCTCGGAGAGGTCTGTTCCTCGGAGGGTATGAGTTCCTCGGAGTAACATGGTTCCTCGGAGCGTGTGATTATCTCGGAAGTGCATGTCGTCGCCATGTAGATAGCCACGTGTCTTCATATGATTGATCAAAGTCAGTAGATTAAATTTGGTATCAACAATGATTACGATTTTAATATGGTGCATTTGTCTTGGGAACATCTAGTTTAGATTTTCAATTAGTATTTTTTTTTATTATAGCATTTCAAACTTTAGTGAACGAAATTTTATACACTTCATTCATACTGTGAGTTGCCCTTGTACTCTGATAACATAGGCGTGCCACCATTTCTCAAGCGTCGTAATAGCATCGGCTCACAAAAGGTTTAAAGCTACAGTAATGATCTCATACTAATCTATAGCTAAAGAAGAAGAAGATATAACATGTTATCTATTAACCAAACCAATTCATTTGCATAATTGATGGCCAAAAGCTAAGGGATAAAAGATCATAGATGGATTAGACAAAAGCTAAAGCTAATAAGAAAAATGGAAGTTGTCCAATCGTTATCACCTCATTGGGATGAAAAAATAAATATAAAATGTTCATCTTAAAAAATCGAAATAACATTATATTAGGAACCTAATTTGAACCATATATAAATCTTGTAACTCGAACCCATGGGCGAAGAGAGATATAATCATTTAAATTTTATTTGCAAATAATTTTTAAACTTGAGCCCACCCACAAATAGGGATATAGTAATATATTTTAATTTAATTATAATTATAACTAAAAGTGTTATTTTTTTAATTTAAACTTGTATTTTTCAATTAAATTCTGTCTTAAATTCTATTATTACTAATTCTAATAAATGTGTGTCTTCAGCTTTAAGCAAACCTAGATATACTCGTGCCTAAATGCACTCTTTATTAAATAAAAAATTTAACAAAATACAAAATAATTGTATTAGTCTACGGTAGTGATTGTAAGTCTTAGATATCATTTGTATGTGTTATTCACATTGATGCATTCATTTTATAATCCATAATAATTCAAAATCATAAACTCACCACTGTAGAAGCCTAGCGCAAGGCAAAGTAACCAATATCAAATTTTGCTATAATACATATGAATATATGAAAATTCCGAAAAAGACACTACATACATACATGTTGGTCGCGGGCGCACCATTTTTATATCATGAGAACTATTTTACATCACAAAATTATATATTCAATATAAGATAGAAGCAGTTTGACTACGAATAAATCAATGTTGGGCGCCAAGGAAAATGTACAATGACATATTATAAAAAAATTCATCCTCGTAAGCTTTATGAAATCCATTGTGAGACTACAACTGTACACTCATAATCTGAAAATTGACCCTTGATTTTGCATTTAAGAACCTCCTTTGTTTTCATATTTGTTGTTGACACCAAAATTAGTATGCTGATGTGGACGAATAATAAGAAGACACATGTCAATCTACGTGGCACAATAACAACGAGGAAGATTGTTTCCCCGACCAACATACTCACTCCGAGGAACACCAACCCTCCGAGGAACTCTTATCTTCCGAGGAACTCCAATGCTCCAAGGAACTTTTGGACGACAAGCAACTAAGGCGGTTCGAGATGCACCTCGATCACAGCATTAATTTCCAGATAATCAACAGTTCAAATATTCATTGAATGCTTATCATCTTGACGCGCACGTTTGAAGAACATTAAATGAATTACCCTTTCATATGTGTATCATTTAATGTAACACCCTTTCATGTACAACCTAAGTGCTATAAATACCTTGTATCACCCTCATTCAAAGGGATTGGAATTTCTTGATAGAACTTGTAATCGAGAATTCCCAAACACTCAACAATAACATAACAGTGGACGTAGGCCATTCATACAAGGCTGAACCACTTTAAAATGTTTGTCTCATTTTATTTATCTGTGATTGAATAATTAGAGCTATCTAATTTTTTACATCAACAGATTGGCGCCGTCTGTGGGAAACGATTGTTATTATCGTTTTTCACTAAAAATCATTCATCATCAATGGTGGATAATCCAGAATCTAGCAATCGAAACGCTGGAAATGCCGGAAATCCTCCAAATCCCTCTGCACCTCCAGATCTGGCCGGGATTATGACGAATCTGGCTCAAGGGCAAACCGCCATGCAAGACACAATGAGGCAACTCATACAAACCCTTCATGGTGGTGCACCTGCCCATTCAGGACAGCGAAGCGGTCTGAGACAAACTTATTTACTTTCTTCACGATCCAGACGTACTGAGTCATATCGTAATGAGGAGTCTGATGATTTCTCTTATCAACCTGGGAGAACTTCGTCAATAAGGGCTACAGATACTGATCAACGTATCACTCTCTCTCCAGAAAGACCCAGTGCCTTAGAAAGACTGAGTAGGGTGTCTCCTTTCAGTCGATTAGGTCCTAGGATGAATAAGAGTCCACCTAAGACCATGTCGAGGAGTTTTCGACGACCATCAGATCTAAGAGAAGGATCAGCACAATCACGACCAATTGCTCGTCAAGATAGATCTCAGGAAGCTACATCTGAACAATCAATTGCTCGAACTAATAAGCCCGAGGAAGGAAACGATGCGTGCCCGGGAAACAGGAGTTTTGGCGGGTGCCCAACATCCATGCCATATTAAAATCTCATGACAACGTGCTCATCAACAATATAATGATACCACATGAATCAAAATAATTTCAACAATTATTTTTCAGATTTCAATGAATTTATCAATTCAAATATGAGTTCAATTAAACAAGAATTCAAAGAGAATGACACTCGCGAGATTTAAGGATCATATTGTATAAAACCCCATACCTCAAACCATGATAAGAAACCAATGATCACATCCTCAAGATCAACACAAAAGATCTACAAAAGCTTCTCCAAGAACCTCCAACAAAATAGCCCCAAGAACACCTCTAGTCTAAGGTTGGAACTCACAAATCTCAAGGGGCAATGTGTATATAAAAAGAAGAGGAATATAAAATATATTTGCTGCCAAAAGTTGTGCCAAAAGTATGTTAAAAGGGTTTCCATCGAGTTCCTTTTATAATGCAAAGAAATGAAGAGTTGGAATCCAAAAGACTCCTTTAAATAAGGCAAAGAAATGAATAGTTGAAAGTCAAAACAACTCCAAGAGTTAAAAATATTTAAAAATCATTTTAAAATCCGTTTTACCTACGTTTTTGAAACCGTTTGAAATTCTCGCCTTTAAAAATAATAACCAACATATTTGAGCAATAAAAATAATTTTATCAAAAACTTTATTTTTCCTCTTTATTTTCCAAAAATTAATTAAAATAGCCCAAAATTACGCGGGTTGTTACACTTCCCCACTAACAATGGAATTTCGCCCTCGAAATTCGCCGAATGCCTAACTCTCAAAAATCAAGCCACAATCTCCAAAATAATCTCATGTCCAAAAATAATTTTCTCACATCTAATTTAGATGCCTAACGCGAAACGATTCTCTAAAAATTTATATCTCCAAAAATTGCTAACCACGCAATGAACCCCAAACCCAAGCCCCAAGGGACACCTTTTGTTTAAGGGACACCTTTTGTCCAGGCCATTGTAGGTTTTCCTACCCCGTCAAAGTTTAAAGCACCTATGGTGACCCCCAAATATGATGGAAAGACAGATCCTGTTTTTCACATAGAGCAATATCAAGCTGCTGCCGACATCTATGCCGTCCCATACGAGATGAGATGCAGAGCATTCTCAGGAACTCTTACTGGAGCTGCCCAGATATGGTACAACAATCTTCCCCGGGGTAAGATTTCAACTTTCTTTCAGTTGGCCGAGTTGTTCATCGGCAATTTCTGTTTTGGAGCAAAACCAGTAAAACGAGTAGCACACTTGTTAAGTGTTAGACAAAAATCTGGTGAGAGTACTAGAGATTACATAACTCGTTTCAATAACGAGAAGCTGGAAGTCATAGATTATGAGGAGAAGACAGCAATCACCGCCTTGATGAGTGGGTTATTGCCTAATAAGTTGTATTACACTTTGGCGAAAGACCCACCTAAAACTATGTCAGAATTGATGGCAAAAGTGGCCAAAATTATGAATGCCGAGGAGGCTATGGTTGCGAAGAAGAATATGGATAAAGAAACCAAGGTGGAAGACGACAAATCCAAGAAGAAAGAGCATAAGGGAAATGGCAGTGACAAGCATTCCAAGAATAATAGGTCGTCATGGGAAATCCTGAAGAAATTCGATAATTATACTCCTTTGAAAATGGGTATTAATCATGTCTTGGAAGAAATCAAGAATAACGAGGAAGTAAAGTGGCCAAAGAAACTGAGGTCAGACCCTGAATAGAGGAACATGGATAAATATTGCGAGTTCCATAAGGATCACGGCCATATGACAAAAAATTGCATAGCTCTTCAGAACGAGATTGAAACGCTCATCCGAAGAGGGAAACTGGCAAAGTACGTTGATCAGGGAGGCGAAAGAAGAAATAATGATCGAAATAGAGAGAGGTATAGATCTCCTCGTCGAGAAGAAGAGAAAAAGAAGAGAGACCACGAAGATGATGCCGAGGATGACCCCGATCTTCCCAAGAAACCAAGGCAGCCAGAACGAGAGGTATTTTCCATACGTTTTGGGTCATTTGATTGTAATGTTATTACAGGAGGAGATGCAGGAGGAGGGGATCTTACTGCAGAAAGAAAAGCTTACCTCGGAGAGGCACAAGCTTGCTCGTACATTCAGCGAATAAATTTGGCCGAGGAGGATCGTCCGAGGAAGGTAAACAAAGATAAGCTGGTTATTTGCTTTTTAAAAAATGACCTGGCAGGTGTTCTTTACCCTCACGACGACCCTTTGGTGATCAAAATGAGGATGAAAGAAGTAGTGATTTCAAGGGTGCTGGTAGACAATGGCAGTTCGGCAGACATCATGTATTATTCATACTTTGACAGTTTAAATTTGAAGTTATCTCAATTGGAGCCTTATCACAGACCTCTTCTGGGTTTTGCTGGTGAGAAAGTTTTTCCACTTGGGACGATAAAGTTGGATATATTCATTGGAACTTGGCCTGCTTGTCGAACAGAAAGAATACGCTTCTTTGTGATGGATAAGAATGTGCAGTCAGCCTACAACATCATCATGGGAAGAGTTGGTTTGAAGAAGTTCGAAGCAGTCCCATCTACAGTACATCAATGTTTAAAATTCCCAACAAATTTCGGAGTGGGAGTGGTGAAAGGTGATCAAAAAGTAGCTCGAGAATGCTATTATTCATCTGCTGAGCAAGAGGAGTCTGAGGAATCAAGGAAAAAGACTACTACCTACCAGGTGGATGAAGGTACAGAAATTGAAACACTGGATCCCAGAGATGAATCCCAATTGGTAAAAGGACAGGCGGTGGAATCTACAGAAAATGTTATTCTGGACGACGAGCACCCTGAACGAGTAACCCAGATAGGTTCATCGTTGGATGTTTCAATAAAATAGGAATTGATAGCTTTCTTGAGAGACAGAAAGAAAACTTTTGCATGGAGTCATGAAGACATGACAGGAATAGATCCAAACTTCTTATGCCATGAACTCAATGCGAATAAGGAGATCAAGCCTGTAAAGCAGAGAAGAAGGGTATTTAGCCCCGAGAAGAATCAAGCTATTCAAGAGGAGGTCGACAAGCTCTAGAAAGACCAATTCATTGAAGATGTGAAGTATCCAGACTGGTTGGCAAATGTGGTGATGGTAAAGAAGAAAAATAATAAATGGAGAATGTGTGTTGATTTCACTGATCTCAACAAGGCCTGCCAAAAGGATCACTTCCCATTACCCAGAATTGACCAACTAGTGGATGCTACCTCGGGGCACGAGCTGCTCAACTTCATGGATGCTTACTCTGGTTACAACCAGATCAAAATGAAACCTGAAGACAGGTAAAGCACTTCTTTTATTACTCCTAGGGGAACCTATTGTTATAATATTATGCCTTTTGGTTTGAAAAATGCAGGAGCGACATATCAGCGGCTGATGAACAAGGTTTTTGCCGAACAAATCAGTTGCAACATGGAAGTCTATGTCGACAATATGCTGACAAAGAGCAAGAAAGACGATGAGCATCTAGTTGACTTAGGTCAGATCTTTGATCAACTGGATAAATATCAGATGAAGCTCAACCCGACAAAGTGCACCTTTGGAGTACGAGAAGGAATGTTCCTCGGGTACATTGTCAACCAGCGAGGTATTGAGGCAAATCCAGCAAATATCAAAGCTCTTTTAAGGTTGCGATCTCCAACGACGAAGAAAGAAGTGCAGAGTCTTACAGGACGAGTTGCAGCGCTCAATAGATTTGTATCTCGAGCAACTGATAGGTGCCTTCCATTCTTCAAAACACTCCGAAAAACTTTCGAGTGGAATGATGAATGTGAAAAAGTCTTTCAAGATTTGAAGAAATATCTGGGAACACCTCCATTGCTGTCCAAACCAGTGATGGGTGAAAAGTTATACTTATACCTGGCAGTATCAGAAAATGCAGTCAGCTCGGCATTGATCAGATTGGAGAATGAAGTCCAGAAGCCAATTTATTACACAAGTAAGGTTTTCCGAGGTGCAGAGATCAGGTACCCAAAGTTGGAAAAATTAGCATTGGCATTAATTGAAGCAAGTAGAAGAATGAGGCCATATTTCCAGGCCCATAACATCATCGTGTATACCGACATGCCATTGAGACAAGATATTCATAAGCCAGAAAAATCAGGAAGACTGATGTACTGGGCAATAGAACTCGGTGAATATGATATTGTGTATGAACCCATATCATCCTTAAAAGGGCAAGCTGTAGCAGACTTTATAGCAGAGTTTACATATCCTGATACCCCCGAGGAACAAAAGTTGCTCGCTGACCAACCTGTGGATGTTACAGGATCAACAGACATAAGTCCAGACCAACTCTGGTTGGTAAAAGGGCTCGTGGATGTAGAAAGATCATCAAATTCAAACCCAGACCAACTCCGGTTGGTAAAAGGGCGAGAAGAGATGGTCGATGAGGAGCGAAAAATATCGGGGGAGGATGAAACAAAACAACAAATATTTCATCGAGGAACGCTGTCAGATAAAAATTTTGAAGACGAGTTACCTACGTGGAGATTGTATGTAGATGGGTCATCTTGTACAACAGGTTGTGGAGCAGGGATTGTTTTGAACACCCCAGACGAGATTGACGTGGAATATGCCTTACGATTCCAATTCAAAGCTTCCAATAATGAGGCTGAGTATGAAGCCTTGATAGCAGGTCTTAATTTAGCAAAGATTATGGAAGCACAACAAGTGATGGTATTCAGTGATTCTCAATTAATTGTGAATCAGATGATGGGAACGTATGCAGTTAAAGGAGAATTAATGGTCAAGTATCATGCGAAGGCGATGGAGTTGTTGGCAGAATTTGATGCCATTCAGTTGATCAGAATACCAAGAATGGAGAATGCACAAGCAGACGCACTGGCCCGACTAGCATCAGCTACTCGTACCGAGTTACGAAGAACGATACCAATTGAGGTGTTAGAAAGTCGAAGCATAGATGAAGACCTGGCGATGAATATTATTACTCTTAATTTAGGACCATCTTGGATGGATCCCATCAGGGCATATGTCGAGGAAGGAGAATTGCCGGAGGATAAGATCGCTGCCAAGAAATTGAAGTTTAAAGCTGCTCGGTATGTACTAACTAATGGTGTTTTGTATAGATGAGGAATTATGGAAGGTTTGCAAAGATGTGTACATCCCTCCGAGGTGAAAGAATTGATTGAAGAGATCCATGAAGGGTCCTGTGGAGCTCATGTAGCAGGTCGGACACTTTTGCAAAGGGTGATGACACAAGGATACTACTGGCCAACGATGAGGGCTGATTGTATAACCTATGCTAAGAAATGTGATAAATGCCAACGTATTTCCTCAATCCGACGAACTCCGCAAGCATTGTTGACACCCATAACTTCTCCTTGGCCTTTTGCCATGTGGGGAATGGATTTGGTTGGACCCTGTAATACACCGTATTTTCTGTGATATTTATTTTTGGGATAAATTGAATTAAATGTGTATTAATTTGGAAATTAATCCGGATAAAAATATTAACGAGATGTGAGTTAGTATTTGATTATAATGTGTATATAAGGCAATATATAAATATTGGAAATATTGAAATTGCCGTGAGATTTAAATACGGCAATTTGGGAATTTTGTTGAGACACGTGTGACCGCCGCGTCATGGTATAATATTATTTTATTTGAAAAGTGAATTTTAGTTCCATTAACCGTATGGTCATTTTGAGTGCGCCAACGCGTCCAGAAGGGTCGAGATAGTCAGAAAACACTAGCCGGGGGTTTAGGTCGGGTCCCGGGGTATTTTTAGGCCATACCGGCAACATAAAGGGTATTTTGGTAATTTTGTATTTTTGGGAATTTAAAAGTGACGAAAATTAGAAATAGAAATCTGACTTAATCTCCATCCACTAAATCCACTAACTACACTAAGGGACTTATTGGGTTACGGGAGAAGTTAAGAAATAGTCTTAATTGCCAAAAACCAACTCCACCTCCATTATCATCATCCTTGGGAAGAACTTGTAGACAAAGAGAGAAAGGAAAGAATTCTGCAGAAAGAGAGAGAGAGGACAGATTCAACCTTCAAATTCAACATCAAATTCAGAGAAAGATTAAGGCAAGTGATTTAAATGTATTTGATTCAAGCTATGCTTTTCCATGTTTAGGAATTTTCGAAATTGATCTTGGAAGATGATATAGACCCATAAATTGGAAGTTAAAAGCTATGAATTATGATAGGTATTGCATGTAGTAATATTCTGGACGAATTAGGTGTTTAAAACAGAACCATTGATGATCTAAAAATGGAATTTAGAAGAAGTTTATTGATGTTCTTGAATGAAGAAGAAATCTGGAAATAATGATGTAGTTTTGATCTAAACAAAGCCTTTGAATGATGAATTATGGGGTTTAGAATGTTTATACTGTTGTAGAATGATAGTATGATGATATTGTAACCTTGTCTTAGAGTTTCATGCTTGTAAATGGTGTTTTGGGACGAATTGGTAACTGCAAAACGAAGCAGTCCGTAACCATACCTGGTGCGTTCGATCGATCGATGTTCTTCAGTCGATAGATCGACCACCATCGATCGATCGAAGGTAAAGGTCGATCAATCGACCTTCCCAGAATGAGTAAAGTTTTCCCTAATTTGATTTTTAATGGTGGTAACCCTCGGAAAATATTATTGGAGACTTTATGAATACCCTTAACCTTAAGGAAGACCAGTAGGCATGATTATGATATTGGACCTTAATTAGAATTCAATTTGAGGAATTATTCTAAATTAATGAAATTCGATAAGTGAGATAATATTTGGGTTAATAGTGTAAATTTGAATAATTTGATGAAATGAGGTTTGGGGCAGAAGTAAAGACCTTAGGAATAAAGAGGTTATATGTGGGAATAATAGGGACTTAATAATCTAGTTTAGATAGGTTTTAAGTATATGAAACTACGACGTGAGACGTGTCGACAGTTTAACTTTTATATTATCGGGAAACTTGAAATATATGACTTTGGAATAATGGTATAAAGATGTAGAGTATACCCGTATTAATATCGAGATATCTAAGATGTGTGAATGCTTAGTATATAACTTTATGTGTATGACATACCTATCATACTTGCTATCACGGGAGGTTTACGTTCGCTTAGGGCCTTCTTATCCTTGTGTTGCCCGGATTTAGATTGGTTACCTCGATGAAGATAGGTCATTGAAGGACTTATTGGGAAGTTAATAAGTTTGCTGATTGTGGGAGCGTAGGTATGTGCGTGACCCATGTGATGGTGACTGTGTTCACCTCCATTATTTGTGATGTTGTTATCTGAACTATTCCTGAGAGATTCGGAATGCGTAATCCTTATGTACGTGATGTACCGGGATGGATAGCAGAGTATGTGTGCACCGCAGCTTAGCCTTTGGGTGCTTGTATTGTATATTTATGATGTGAATAATATACGGTTAAAGGAAAAGGAATTTACTATGATAAATTGTGTGTATATTTATTATCACGTTGTGAAAAGATAAAAGGGAACTGAAATCAATAACTGGTGTTGCTAATAATTGGGAATCCGAGTATTAAAGTAGAACTCTCTATTGAATTGTTAAGGTTGGAATTAAAACGTGAACTGAGTAGAAGTGTTAGAAAATCTTGAGAATTAGATAATTATGAGATAACACATGAATGGGTACAGGAACGTTAGGAGTGCACAGTTAGACAAGAGGTGAGTATCTCATGTGAGAGCACGTCCTAACATGTATTTTGCATATACTGTTTTAAATGTTTTTAAAGCACTTGCAGGTTTTTAAAATATCTCCACATTCGGGCTCTGACCCGTTTGCTTTCAAATCTATTTTTTTTGTAAAACCATTTTAGGTGCCCAGCCACAAGGACACCATGCATAGGATTCTCACTCAGATGACGAGCTGTAACTGCTTGTAGAAGCTACAGGGATTTGCTTTTAGACGCTTATATTATTTGGATTCCATACTCAGTATTCCTCAGTTGTAGGGCATGTTGCCCAAATTCTATTAGAGATATTTCCATTTCAGTTTTTCAGACTCTGGCATGTATTAATTCAGTATTCAGTATTTCGTTACTTACTTCAGTTGTGGGATTTTGTTGTGAGGAGTTTTTCCTCCAGATTTATTTATATCATGTGTTGGTTATTCTATTATTTCGTTATGGTGATTGGTGATATTATTCTTGCTTTAAATCTTTTACTGCATGTTAATCAGGCTTTAATTAAAATTTGGCAACTTACTTTTTAAATACTAGGTGGTTAGTAATAATAAAATGTTTTCGACAGTGATGCTATTAACTGAGCCAACTTGGCATTTTGATTTAATTTAATAAAGGAGTAGCTACCCGGTATTTAATTAGTCGGGGTGTCACAGGTGGTATCAGAGCATCAGGTTCTAGTGTCCTTAGGATCTGTACGGCTTATTATGTTTCCGCTGAGCTTACTTTGATATAGAGACCTATGCTTAGGATTGTTGATATCTTTGGTGAGATTTCGTTCTCCTTCTTTAATACATATGGTAGTGAATCTTATTTGCGATCGGGTGTATTCGAGTACCGAACAATGCAGTACGTCAGGTGAAGACAGATGGGTGAACAGCAGGAGGCAAACTTATATTGAGAATAATTGATTTATTTAAATAAGGATGACCGTAGTTGAAGTCACCGATACTATGACACGGAAGTCCTGGATGATCTAGAAGGCTAAGACGCAACCTGAGACTTCCGGGTACGGCTATAGTAAGGAAGTGGGTCAAATTAGACACATCCAACAAGGTTGGAATGGGAGAGAAAGAATTAATGTAACATTGAAGAGAACCAGCAGTGGCAATACTCGAAAGGAGAAGACGGCATGTGCTATCCAAACGAACGCAAAGTATCCAAAGGCTTGGACTTGTGTCGGAGTATGGCTAATCGAGAGTGAAAATTTGAGGAAAATTTTCTCATCTCGTGAGAGCGGAGTTTCTATGGGGAGAAACAATCACCACACTTATAAGTGGGATGTAACGTCGAGAGAAGGCGTACACGAATGGTTTGACCATAAGTTCCGTGATCAAATGTTTAGGGTGAGAAATGAATGTCGTTCTGAACTCACACGAAAGGTCCGGATAGAGGCCACGTTGTGAGGAGAAATAAAATTATTTAGTGAACCCTACACCGGGTGAAGTAGGTGAAATGGAGAAGGGGATATTAAAGGAAGAATTTACAGAGGAGAATCGCAAGTCCTTCGGGCAGGACTCTGCTTGGACGGTTAAAGAAAATAGTATTGTCGCATAGTGTTAAGTTGGAGGCAAACATCCCCGGGTGGGGAGACACGAGAACCTTACATAAAGTAAGACTGGTGAAAACTGGTGTTGGAGAAGCACCACAATGGGAAGACCCAATGGAGAAACCGTTAAAATAATTCGATAGCGGAATTACTACCAAGCGATGGTATTTTCAGTAAAAGAGGTGGAAAATTAGTAGCGTGATCCTTAGGGCCGTCAATACTAAGGGAACAACAGAGATAGTCGTCTGAGTCAAAACTACCAACATCCGAGAGATGGACCACCTTAACATGATTTGTGAGACAAAAGATAAGTGGAGTATGTGTAGAGGTATTTCTGTGAGGAGTGAAACCCGTGCGTTATAAAAAATTTCCCGATACAAGAGTAGGGATCAAGGTATTGTGCCTGGCGAGGGCAACAGTTATTGAAATATTCGGTGTGGGACAGATATGTGTGGTATGTCCAGGAACCATTTGAGTATCCGGGATGATTGATAAAATAGAAGTATGAGTTACATTCTCAGATGATGATGCATGTTATTTGTGGCGTGAATGAGTTGCTACATTTGTCACTATTGTTATTTTCACTTGAGAGTCGAATTTAGTGAGTATATCAGTAACTTTATTATATATAAGAACATTTTCCCTGATAGCGTGGGGGATTTACTTCTATTGTCATCCGCGGAGGATGAATGGGTATATTAATAGCGGTTTTGCTTTATTGAAATTACTCGTTTTAGTGATGTATTATATGAGTATGAGATGATATTATTTATGGCTTTATATATATGATTATATCGATAGTGTGCTGGTATTACAAGTTTATTTGGATGGCCACCTTGGGGTAGCATGTTTTGTTCTGGCAAGGCCCCATCTGTGAGAGGGCCGGACTCGCAATTGTACTTTTGTATATAGGTATATACACATATTTATGAATATGTTGTGATTTCAAAATGGTGTAATGGTCTCGGATATTAAATCCCATTATGCGTAGGGATTTCATTATTATGAGTCGTATGTAATTGATTTACTAGTCAACAAAGAGTTAGTTGGTTTTTATAATTAACGATAGAGAAGTTATAACAAAAGGAGTGCATCGTTTTATTCCCCGTTAGAGATTTGGGAGTTTATACTCATAGTTGTGTGTCTGGGGACGGGATTTTGAGAACCCCGATATTAGTTACGTGGTGTGTATGGAATGTGATTTCCATCAGTGTCAAGAGAAAGTGTCATTCGAAGGGAGATCCTTGTTTAAGTGTCATTGAGGCAAAATGTAACTTTGTTGAGAAACGAGAGTGTAGGGGTACATACTATGGACAGGGCTTAACGGATTCCGATGACCAACAATGTTAGGTAGTAGTGTATCGGGGGGGTTCCTTGTTTGGATTTCGCTTTACGAGACACCCCACGCATGAAACTTAGTGTAAGATTGGTAGTAAGGAGAAGTGTGGCCCTTCGTTCATGAATTGGATACCTCTATCGATACGGGAGTATGTAGTTATAACGGGAAGTTACAAGGAGTAAATTATGTTGTAAGGCCATTAGAGCCAGTTGTTAGTAAATTACGATGTAAGTACTAATAATATTAGTTTTGGCACGGCATGTTGAGGGACGCATTGAGGATAAGGAGGATTTAGGATTTGTAATTCAGAAGCGATTGAGAACGCCCTAGTGGTATAGCACCGTTGTATTTACTGTGACAATAAAGAGTTTGAGATTTGTATGAAGCGTATATAATGTTTAAAAACCGTATAGTTGGGTTATAAGGGGCATAGACACCTTGAATTGCGAAAGTGTAAATCAAAGGAAGAGGGAACATGGACGGGCGATATTATTGCTTATGAGGTTAAACATCATAAGAAAAGGTGTAAGTGAATATCATGTGTAGTCAGTGTAGCACGTTCAAATTTGGAGATTTATTTTATTTTCGAGATAGTTGGATTGTTGTAATTATTTCGAGAGATTTGTTGTATTAAATTGAAGATGAGAATAGTGTTTTTTTTTTGTTTTATTGTGGGATTTGGATGCTCTATACCTTGTTATTTGTGGATTAGTTTAGTTTATCGATAGTAGCGCATCGTTCGCTCTCCCCGAGCGGGCGGGGTGTTTTTCCGATCAATCGAATGTTGAGGGTAACTCAAGAGTAAATAAAATGAGGATGTCAATCAGGTATGAAGTCTAGTTATGTACAAAGTAGTGAAAAGGGGTAAAGTTCCAAACTTTTGGTATTCGTCGGGAGAATAAGATCATTCAAGTATCTTTGAACGGGGGAAAGTTTATGTGAATATCGGCATTGAAAGAGGGATAGTAAGTAGTAGACCAGTTAGGGTTAGATGAACCACCAAATAATTTTGTACCAAGATGACGATTCCAAGAATGGGAGGGTCAAGTGGAAAAAGTGAGAAATGGTTATGTGGTACATGTTGTCCAGAAGGAGGGAAATGGTTATATACTTGGGGTAATTTACACTATTAGATAGTGAACACGCCGGTACGTGGTTCGACGTAATACTATTTAGAACTGGGATAAAATCCCCGATATCCACATTCAAGTGGGGTGACAATCAGTAGTGAGAAATAACGATTCAACCTGAGGGTTGTATCACCTAAAACCCGGTGTACAGGCGCAAGGTGACTAACGATTGATGGATTGTATGAAAGAAATTTTGGATCCATTGCGATATTTTCAATTCCAAATCGGGTATAACTAGTGAGGTACATTGTAGACATGAGGAGCATATATTACCAAATGGTAGCGTTGGGGGGGGGGGGGGGGGGAAGCACCCGTATAGATTTATGGTGGACAAGGTACTTATAAAGGTTAGTGTAACACCAAGAGGCTGAAGTGGTTTTCCCTTGTGTAAAGGTCACAACGTCGGGAATAGAGATTCAAAGAGTGGGCAAGAGTAGTCAGATATGTTATTGATTCCTTCCAGAATGGGTGTCTCATGTTTTGATAAAAGCGGGAGTTAATGCGTGGTGAGGTGCGGACTCATAAGGATATTGAGACAATATGGCCAATGATGTATAAGGTATTTTACTAGAATGTTGTTTAATAAGAGCACAACGCGAAGTGCATTTATCGAGATTATTCTGATAAGGTATCAAGTATGTTAAACAAACTCATTGTGAAGCGAGGGTTTTAGTAAATTGGACTTTTCTTTATTATTGTTTTGAATACGGGAGGATACATATTTTTCCAGGTGTGCCTTACTTTTCCGAATTTCGTGACGAAATTCAGTTATTAGGGGGGAAGTATGTAATACCCCGTATTTTCTGTGATATTTATTTTTGGGATTAATTGAATTAAATGTGTATTAATTTGGAAATTAATCCGGATAAAAATATTAACGAGATGTGAGTTAGTATTTGATTATAATGTGTATATATGGCAATATATGAATATTGGAAATATTGAAATTGTCGTGAGATTTAAATACGGCAATTTGAGAATTTTGTTGAGACGAGTGTGACCGCCGCGTCATGGTATAATATTATTTTATTTGAAAAGTGAATTTTAGTTCCATTAACCTTATGGTCGTTTTGAGTGCGCCAACGCGTCCGGAAGGGTCGAGATAGTCAGAAAACACTAGCCGGGGGTTTAGGTCGGGTCCCGGGGTATTTTTAGGCCATACCGGCAACATAAAGGGTATTTTGGTAATTTTGTATTTTTGGGAATTTAAAAGTGACGAAAATTAGAAATAGAAATCTGACTTAATCTCCATCCACTAAACCCACTAACTACACTAAGGGACTTATTGGGTTACGGGAGAAGTTAAGAAATAGTCTTAATTGCCAAAAACCAACTCCACCTCCATTGTCATCATCCTTGGGAAGAACTTGTAGACAAAGAGAGAAAGGAAAGAATTCTGCAGAAAGAGAGAGAGAGGACAGATTCAACCTTCAAATTCAACATCAAATTCAGAGAAAGATTAAGGCAAGTGATTTAAATGTATTTGATTCAAGCTATGCTTTTCCATGTTTAGGAATTTTCGAAATTGATCTTGGAAGATGATATAGACCCATAAATTGGAAGTTAAAAGCTATGAATTATGATAGGTATTGCATGTAGTAATATTCTGGACGAATTAGGTGTTTAAAACAGAACCATTGATGATCTAAAAATGGAATTTAGAAGAAGTTTATTGATGTTCTTGAATGAAGAAGAAATCTGGAAATAATGATGTAGTTTTGATCTAAACAAAGCCTTTGAATGATGAATTATGGGTTTTAGAATGTTAATACTGTTGTAGAATGATAGTATGATGATATTGTAACCTTGTCTTAGAGTTTCATGCTTGTAAATGGTGTTTTGGGACGAATTGGTAACTGCAAAACGAAGCAGTCCGTAACCATACCTGATGCGTTGGATCGATCGATGTTCTTCAGTCGATCGATCGACCACCATCGATCGATCGAAGGTAAAGGTCGATCGATCGACCTTCCCAGAATGAGTAAAGTTTTCCCTAATTTGATTTTTAATGGTGGTAACCCTCGGAAAATATTATTGGAGACTTTATGAATACCCTTAACCTTAAGGAAGACCAGTAGGCATGATTATGATATTGGACCTTAATTATAATTCAATTTGAGGAATTATTCTAAATTAATGAAATTCGATAAGTGAGATAATATTTTGGTTAATAGTGTAAATTTGAATAATTTGGTGAAATGAGGTTTGGGGCAGAAGTAAAGACCTTAGGAATAAAGAGGTTATATGTGGGAATAATAGGGACTTAATAATCTAGTTTAGATAGGTTTTAAGTATATGAAACTACGACGTGAGACGTGTCGACAGTTTAACTTTATATTATCGGGAAACTTGAAATATATGACTTTGGAATAATGGTATAAAGATGTAGAGTATACCCTTATTAATATCGAGATATCTAAGATGTGTGAATGCTTAGTATATAACTTTATGTGTATGACATACCTACCATACTTGCTATCACGGGAGGTTTACGTTTGCTTAGGGCCTTCTTATCCTTGTGTTGCCCGAATTTAGATTGGTTACCTCGATGAACATAGGTCATTGAAGGACTTATTGGGAAGTTAATAAGTTTGCTGATTTTGGGAGCGTAGGTATGTGCGTGACCCATGTGATGGTGACTGTGTTCGCCTCCATTATTTGTGATGTTGTTATCTGAACTATTCCTGAGAGATTCGGAATGCGTAATCCTTATGTACGTGATGTACCGGGATGGATAGCAGAGTATGTGTGCACCGCAGCTTAGCCTTTGGGGTGCTTGTATTGTATATTTATGATGTGAATAATATACGGTTAAAGGAAAAGGAATTTACTATGATAAATTGTGTGTATATTTATTATCATGTTGTGAAAAGATAAAAGGGAACTGAAATCAATAACTGGTGTTGCTAATAATTGGGAATCCGAGTTTTAAAGTAGAACTCTCTATTGAATTGTTAAGGTTGGAATTAAAACGTGAACCGAGTAGAAGTGTTAGAAAATCTTGAGAATTAGATAATTATGAGATAACACATGTATGGGTACAGGAACGTTAGGAGTGCACAGTTAGACAAGAGGTGAGTATCTCATGTGAGAGCACATCCTAACATGTATTTTGCATATACTGTTTTAAATGTTTTTAAAGAACTTGCAGGTTTTTAAAATATCTCCACATTCGGGCTCTGACCCGTTTGCTTTCAAATCTATTTTTTTTGTAAAACCATTTTAGGTGCCCAGCCACAAGGACACCATGCATAGGATTCTCACTCAGATGACGAGCTGTAGCTGCTTGTAGAAGCTACAGGGATTTGCTTTTAGACGCTTATATCATTTGGATTCCATACTCAGTATTCCTCAGTTGTAGGGCATGTTGCCCAAATTCTATTAGAGATATTTCCATTTCAGTTTTTCAGACTCTGGCATGTATTAATTCAGTATTCAGTATTTCGTTACTTACTTCAGTTGTGGGATTTTGTTGTGAGGAGTTTTTCCTCCAGATTTATTTATATCATGTGTTGGTTATTCTATTATTTCGTTATGGTGATTGGTGATATTATTCTTGCTTTAAATCTTTTACTGCATGTTAATCAGGCTTTAATTAAAATTTGGCAACTTACTTTTTAAATACTAGGTGGTTAGTAATAATAAAATGTTTTCGACAGTGATGTTATTAACTGAGCCAACTTGGCATTTTGATTTAATTTAATAAAGGAGTAGCTACCCGGTATTTAATTAGTCGGGGTGTCACAGACCCCTGCCAACGACTCGAGGAAGATTCAAGTACCTCGTCGTTGCAGTGGATTATTTTACTAAGTGGGTAGAAGCTGAGCCTCTGATTGATATGACGTACGAGAAGGTGTACCAATTCGTTTGGAAGAACATCATCTGCCGATATGGTCTCCCTCATGCCTTCATCACATACCATGGAACACAATTTGATAATGAGGAGTTTGCCGCCTATTGTCATCAGTCAAACATTTTGAAGGTTCATTCAGCACCAGGCCATCCTCGAAGCAATGGGCAGACTGAAGTGACGAACAGAACATTATTAAATGGTTTGAAGAAGAGGCTAAGTGAGGCTAAATCTAATTGGATTAATGAGCTACAATCAGTATTGTGGGCTTACCGAACAACTCCCCGAGCAGCAACTGGAGAATCACCATATATGCTGGCGTTTGGAAGTGAGGCTGTAATACCTGCTGAGTTGGGTCTCCCAACACATAGAGTCCTGAATTTCAATTCCCCAGTCAGTGACTTAATGAGAAGATTGGATTTGGACATGCTCGAGGAGGTTAGAGAAGAAGCAGCCATTAGGAATGCTGCATATCAACAACGAACAACTCTGTTTTACAACAAGAGGGTGAAGAAATACGATTTAAAAGAAGGAGATTACGTGCTAAAGAAGGTCATTCAGAAGCACAATAAATTGTAAGCAAATTGGCATGGACCTTACCGAGTTACAGAAGTTGTTCGACCAGGAACTTACCGAATAGCAACTCTAGAAGGAGAGGAATTCAAGAATGCATGGAATGCTGAACACCTTTGCAAGTATTATCAGTGATGTAAAATGTACAGCAGGTCCATCAATATGAATAAAACGATGATGTTTCACCATTTTTCTCTCCTTTGTTTGAAAGTTTTTCGGGGAATACTAGTGTTGTACACTACGCTGCTCGACAGCAAAAAGAAGACGATAGTTCAAACCCACGACCAACTCCGGTTGGTAAAAGGGCGAGAACAAACTATACTCCTTTGGTTAGGAGGCATACACTAGCGTGACCAACTCCGGTTGGTAAAATAACTAGTAGATAGTTCGAGCGTGATCAACTTCGGTTGGTAAAATAGCGAGAACACGATAGTTCAAACCCACGACCAACTCCGGTTGGTAAAAGGGAGAGAACAAACTATACTCCTTTGGTTAGGAGGCATACACTAGCGTGACCAACTCCGGTTGGTAAAATAACTAGTGGACCATAATAGTTCGAGCGTGATCAACTTTGGTTGGTAAAATAGCGAGAACAAACTATACTCCTTTGGTTAGGAGGCGAACACTAATGTGATCAACTTCGGTTGGTAAAAGAGTTAGTGGGCATGATAGTTCAAACCCATGACCAACCCCGGTTGGTAAAAGGGCAAGAACAACATTCTTAAAAATGCCAATCTCGGTTGGTTTGAAAACAAAATATGCTCTCAAATGCCAACTTTTGTTGGTCGGGAAGTAAGTTATTACATAAAAGTTCATCGAAGAACAAATATTCCAAACTAAATCAAGTATAGTTGGTCGGGGATAAAAACCCACTAACTGTAGTTGGTCGACGAGGAAAAATCTTTGACCTTGGTTGGTCGGGCACATTTATTGAAAAAGATAAAATTTACCAAGTATAGTTGGTCGGGGATAAAAACCCATTAACTATAATTGGTCGACAAGTTCAATTTAAACAACCTTGGTTGGTTGTAAGAAATTTTAACATTTTTTTATACTCATTACTTTGTTATTAAGTGATCGAGCAACATTTTTGATACTTGTAATTCTTTATTACTAGATTGGTCGATGAACCACAAAGAATTGTTATGCAATCACAAATATAAAAGTGTTAGACAAGTACAAAACAATAGCAATACAGATTTGCAAAAAAAAATGAAAGTCTTTCATTAAAATTCAAAATAAATTACAAGTTACATATGTGTGCTAACTATTACATTGAAAATCCTATTCTATTGGTTTTTTCCCCTCAGCCTTCGATACAGGTTCCTCGCCAGCAGGAGGATCATTTAATGTCTGAGGAGAATTGATAAAATTCAAGTCCTTCAACATTCTGACATTCATTACTGAAGGAGTATCCAAGAGATGCTCGGGATGAGATACTTCAATTTGAGAATGAAGATTATAGTCACCAAGATATTTTGAAATTAAGCTCCGAGGAATGGCACGAGCTGGGATCCATTCCATATCCAATTTATAGGGTGGTACAGGCAAGTCTAACAGCCCCGGAGTATGATAATCCCACAGGTAATGCCCCTGTTCGAGCTTCAGCACACCCAGGGCGTTCAACCATCCCTGTTTATAACCTTCATTATTGGCATTTTCAATGCGAGCATCCAAGTGATAAAGGGCCTCATTATAGCCTGCATTCCAGAATTCGCGAGGTTGTTTGTGGAATTGGAAAGTTAATCTTTCTAACTGCTCATGAAGGTTCCTGGCAAAAACATCCTTACTATTTAAAGCAGACTTCGTCGCAGTAAGTTGATCTTCCAAAGTCAGGATTTTCTTGGACATTTCAGATAAAGCCCGATCTTTTGTGTTCAACTGGTACGCTTGAGTTTCCAATGTTGACAGAGTACGAGCTTCTTCAATACTATGAGGAGTTCTTGATTGAACCCGAGCAGTTGGAGTGCTTCGTTCCTCGTTAACATCCTGAGCAGCTCTTCCTCGCCCACGAGAACCTCTTTCTCGTCCCCGAGCAGTAGCAGAAATACCAGACCTTCTTAAAGTATCCAATTCTTGCCTTAATTTGGCATTCTCAACCTCTAAGAATGAGAACCCTTCGTCGGAGACTGGTACCAAGGCAGTGGAAGATGAAGCTGCAGATTTATACTCTGCCAACTCTGTCTGCAAATTATTGTTCTCTTGTTCCAGCAGCTCTGCGATCTGTCAGCAGGCCTCAACTTCACCTTTTAGGGTCCTCTCCCTGACATCATACCCAGCAATGAGTTTGTCATAGCCCTTCTCGGCAGAAAGTTGTTGATATTTCTTTTCATACCCCTCATGTAACAAGGCATTTGACTCCCTGTACTGATCCTTGATATCTTCTATAGTATATTGAAGCTCCTCGATCATATCATAGTAGGCCACGTTATTGGCCACTGCTCTATCAAGTAAGTCCTTCAGGTACCGATAAGCTTCGATTGATTGTTCTGAAGCACCATGACCAAGGATATCGGCAATTTCGGATGTACTAAGGTCTGTGTGACCAGCTTTATAATACTCATGGCATTGCTGCATCAACTTTGTGTCGTTAGCAGACAAAAGATCCATCCTGGTCAGAAACTAACAGAGAAAGAAAAAGAAGATCAAGACAGAGTGTAGATAAAGAAGAGACAATCATATGGAAAGAAAGAACTCAAATTTTATTAGATCATAAGGCAAAAGTTACAAAGATCTGAGATACAAAGTACAAGTAAGGAGAAAAACAGAAAAATAGTACCGAACAACTTCACACCTTTTCCTTGTCTCCCAAGACTTTCTCGGGAGGCTGGGATGAGGAGCTTGGTTGCTCGGTGGGAACACTGATTTGATCGGCTGGAGTTGGGATTTGTTCAAGAGGAGCAGGCAAAGAAGAAATCTCCTCAGCAGATGTCTGGTTGGGTTGAGGAGCATGGATCTGATCACCCACAATCATTGAAGATTCTTCAGTTACAACTTCGTCTTCATCTTCGTCTTCAATAACTGGAGGAGGACCAGTGAGATGTTGTTGAAATAGCTCGGAGTCCTCGCTCACCTTCAATTCCTGCAAGGCAGCAACCCAACCATCATGGAAGAATTTCAAAATTCCATAATTCACCTGGGTCATCATTGCTGCTACCCCCTATCCCATCCTTTATCCCAACCAGTTCGAAAGGATTTCTTCACAGCTGTTTTTCTCTTCATCTTCTCCGAGGAGAGCTTCTCGGATAGAAGGTCCTCGGAGGCTTTCAGCTTGGCCTCCAACTCCTCCTTCTGACGATTTGCTTCGCACAGAAGTGTCAGCTCTTCCTCAGCTGATTTCAGCTTATTTTCAAGCTCCCCGAAAGTAGTGAGCTTCTCGGAGTACTTCTTGTTCTCCCTCTCCAAGTCCTTCACCTTGTTTCCCAACTGCACCTTTTCTGCTTCAGATGCAGCCAATTTCTTCTCCCATACACCTTTATCCTCGTCGTACTTCTGACGGGATTCCTTTAGAGATTGGGCCAAACCCTGGAATGCATCCTCTACTCCAGACGAGGAGCTTGAAGCCTTGAGCGCTTCATCTTTCTTCACAATGGTGTTAAAACAACTCACCAGCCGAAAAAAGAATGTAGTGATGAGTTAGTACCGAGATACATATATTGATAGAAGGAAAAATTCAAAATAAAAAGAAACTTACTGAAGCAATGTGACGAGTAGCTAGGGATGTCAGCATATCCCTAGGCATGTTTTCCTCGATGCCTTGAACTTCAAGAATAATCCAAGTTTTTACCGAGCTCATTGCAGAGCTCGGGGGAATGATGGTTAGAACACCAGCTCCACTAGTTTGGAGCTGGGGAATGGCTTCAGAAAAACTAACCAAGGAGGATTTCTTCAATCTCCTCAGTGGAACTTCAGGGGTTTCAGCCAAAGAACCCTTGGTGGGGGAAATAGTGATCACTTCCACATAAGTACTTTTCTTGCTCGGAGCCATTGGAGGCTTCTCGGCGACCTTCTGAACAGCAACAGAAGGAACAACATCCACTTTCTTTGTCCCTTTTGGGACTTCAGCCTTGTTCCTCTTTCCATCCCCGACAGAGGAAGTCTCCTCGAAGATAGCAGGAACTCTTCTCTTACCCATCTTCTGACTTAGAGGGATGTGAGATTCTGGTGAAGATTCCTCGAAAGCTGGCAATGGGTCACTAATGCTGACCACAAAACGAGCAGTAAAGGATGATGTGTAGCTCCTATACTGTAGCAAATATGAAGCAGACCTTATGTGCTCGTCTGCAACTCTTCTATGCAAATTCCAGATATGTTTTAAATGCTTTATATTAACTTCTGTTTCTTTTGGAGTTTTCCTCTTGCTGTCAACTGCAAATAAAAACATAGTGAAATATCAGTCATACATTTTGTCAAACACAATGAAATCATAATTTCAAAAAACAAAATAAGATTGAAAGTAACCTATCCCATTGCCATATGGAGGGTATTTGGGACCCTCATATACTTCGTCTCCAACCAAAGGGGCATGTTGCCAATTTTTTACAACTACTCCATGTTCAAAATAATCCCTGTTGGCATCAGGGAGGTTGACTACTAAGGCCCTATTCAAAAACCTAGTTTTTCAATAAAAAACGTTGTCTAAAACAGCCCATCTGTAACAGTACATAATCTCAGGAATTCCTATACAAGTTCCATGAGTTTGATTTAACCTATATACCCCATTAACTATTCTCCATGTGTTGGGGGCTATTTTTGCAGGGACAACGTCGAAGTACTGATAGAACTCTAAACACAACGGATTTGGTGGAAAAGAAAATCCACATTCAGCAATAAATAAGCTAGGGAACCAGTGTCCCTCAGCCAAATCAAAATAACTTGAAGGCTCAGAAAGAACCTCCAAAGTTACCCAAGAAGGAATAGAGAAGTCAGAGCGGAACTTCTCAAGAGATTCGATAATGTAAACCATGATGAATAAAAGAAGAAGGAAGAAGAGCTTACAGGAAAAAAGGAGATCTGTTGACAAACGAAGGAGGAAATAAACGCACAAGAGAGAGAAAAGCTTTAGAAAACTCGAAAGCAGAAATTGAAAAGGTAGAAGACGATGGGATTGCCTCTGAAGTTTAAATACCTTGCCTTGGAAAACGGCAAAAGAAATGATTACAAAAAGGAAATATTACGCTACCGGCGGCTAAAAGGACAAAAAGGGCACGAAGATCGAAGCACCTATAAAAATGCAAAAAGGCAGATTCTGCGAATATGGAAGGAAATTTAAATACGAAGAAAAGGCTCCTAAAACCGAGGAAGGTCATTTAATATCGCCATATACCGAGAAAGAATGTTCCATAGTCCTCAAAATTCGAAATATGAAACAATGGGGGCTTCTGTTGACACCAAAATTAGTATGCTGATGTGGACGAATAATAAGAAGACACGTGTCCATCTACGTGGCACAATAGCAACGAGGAAGATTGTTTCCCCAACCAACATACTCACTCCGAGGAACACCAACCCTCCGAGGAACTCTTATCTTCCGAGGAACTCCAATGCTCCAAGGAACTTTTGGACGACGAGCAACTAAGGCGGTTCGAGCTGCACCTCGATCACAGCATTAATTGCCAGATAATCAACAGTTCAACTATTCATTGAATGCTTATCATCTTGACGCGCACGTTTGAAGAACATTAAATGAATTACCCTTTCATATGTGTATCATTTAATGTAACACCCTTTCATGTACAACCTAAGTGCTATAAATACCTTGTATCACCCTCATTCAAAGGGATCGGAATTTCTTGATAGAACTTGTAATCGAGAATTCCCAAACACTCAACAATAACATAACAGTGGACATAGGCCATTCATACAAGGCTAAACCACTTAAAAATCTTTGTCTCATTTTATTTATCTGTGATTGAATAATTAGAGCTATCTAATTTTTTACATCAACATTTGTCATGACCGTGTACTAACATGAAGCTTGGCCATGTTCAGAAAAGAAACATAGAACCATTCAAGAATCAGGTATCATCATCACAGTTACATACATGCACGGACAGTAAATCCCATGGGAAGAAGAAATATGGTTTGACCTAGGTATCATCAAGAACAATAAATCCCATGTATATACAAATTAGGTATCATCAAATACGCTTTATTTGACCTAGGTCTGAAATATGGTTTACTTCTTGATGGGTTTCAAGTTGGTGATCTAACTTCACATGATGAAGCAGCCCTGTCACTTGATTTGAAACCATTCAGAAAAAATATCTTTCAACAGTAGAAACAAATATCAAATGACTTAAAAATTGGAATAGGAAATAGAGAATTGAAACTGTCGGATTCAATTCAAACAACAAATAATCTACTCAATAGCATAACTGCCAAATTTTTTAAAGGATAACTTCTTTTGCATTCGAGGCAAATAAGTTAAAGTAAACAACCATTAAACTAAAACAATTAAAACCTGAAAAAAGAGAGTATCAATAGATAAATATAAATAAAAAATATATTTAAAAGATGAACTAAACTAACACTGAAATCTCTTTGTTCGAAACAAAATCAAACCCAAAATGGTTTGAAACAAAATCAAGGTAGCAAAAACAAACCCAAGCCAGTGGTTGAGATGCATTTGAGGACCGAAAAAAACCGACATAGTAACAACCCCTATTTTCTCCAAAACCTTTCTACTTTTTTAACATCAAAGAAAAGCACTACATCATGAATAGCTACCCGCGTGAAAGAGTTGGTGTTACCTTCAACAAAAAAAGGAGGGATTTTTTCCTTTATGTCACCACAACATCTACAAAAATTTCTTAGTTGAATACTACCTGTAGGTAGCTTTTTTTTAATGTCCCCACAAAACCAAAACCTAAACGATTCAAACAAACTGGGTTCAAATATGAGGATATCCTAGTTAAGATGTTCAAATCACCTACTAATAAGGATATAATCATTAAATCAGACAAATCCGATCGAAATCACTTACTGGTAAGCATATGAGCATAGGTGAAACCCAAAACAACCAAATAGGTGAAACCAAAAGTTAGAATGATATGAGGGCAACAAAATGAAGTAGATCTAGCAGTGTTGATGCCAGCTTTTGGGTTTGAAGCATATACACATATAGTTAGAAATAAGAACTACGCACAAGGCCATGAAAAGTTAGAAATAAGAAACATACCAAACCCAGAAGTGAAGATAAACCATCAAGAAACATACCAAACCGAGAAGTAATGCTACACACGTGTAAGTTAGAAATAAGAAACGTACGAAACCCAGAAGTAATGTTATCTTCAATTACGTTGGATCTTCTGGGCTTAGCTTGGATAGCTGAAAATGATAGGATGGTGTAGATCTTATAGGCGGGAAGGCCTGTGGAGACCCGAGGATAAAAAAGGAGGAACAAACTTGGGTTAGTGTAATAAGAAAACATATAAAAAAATAATAAAACAGGGGAGACCTGAGGGTTCGAGCGACGGGAAGGCCTGTGGAGATATGGAGCAGATTGTGAGTCTCAAAGAGAGACGAAGCTTAATTGTTTCCTCAATTCATAAATGTCAAGTGGACAGAGATATGCATGAGATTGTAAAAAAAAAGTACAAAGAGTTACTTTTCTTGTCAAAAAAAGGTTGTCCTTCTCCTTGAACCGTGTGATCAATTTAAGAGAGAATGACCATTTATCCACTAATGCCTCTATAGATTTGAAGCATTTTCATCCCTTAAGATACAAACCATTGTATTAAATCTGAGCCACGAGTTGATAAAGACCAAACTCATTAAATTTAATCTCAACCATTAGTTGGGGGAGACCAAAAAAGCCCTCCTCCTTTATTATATAGATATATATTCCTAAATGCATATAAAAAAGATATTACGTGGGTCAACGATGTCAACCTTTGCCAATGTCTACAAGGAAAGACGAGAGAAGTTCTCTATCCAAATATTAGTGTGTTGTTCCTTTTATATATAAATGATATCTAATATACTAAATAAATGTCAAAATAGAACGAAAATATTAAAATGGGATGCTATTCCGAAGCAGAAAGAAAATAAAAAAGTAAAACTTACAGATCATGATTTATTCAATCATTTAGCAGATTAAGACCGAGTCGATTGCAGTACTCTCTCTCTGTCTTTAAGACATAATTAACCCCCTCTTCGATACTTATGGAAGGAATTATGAACGTTTGTCTCCCATAATGAGATGATCTTCAACAACTAGATGAAACACTGCGATGTGGTTGGTCCACGAACCAATCATTGTGATAAACTCTCTAACTTTAAGGAAGAAGAAGGTGGAAAAGGAAGTGATTTTTTTTTTGCTGGCAAAATTGGCAAGCAGGATTGTATTTATAGCCTTGAAATGGTGTATTTTCTCAAAAAAAGGTGATTGTTTGGAACAGTCACAACCTTTCGTAAACAATGGTTCTAATTAAACCCTTTTACTAAAACACTCGAGATTAAATCACATTTTAAATTAATTAAAAGGACGACATTTCAATTACCTTAATTTATTTGTTAATGAAAACTGATTCGGGTTGGGAAAAACAAAACTACCCACGACCCATGGACCTTAGACTTAGAATTGAGTAGGGATGGATGGGGGGCTGCGGCGTGCGAACTTTTAGCCAAAAGACAAACCATTCATAGTGTAGGTCATTTCTCCTTCAAAGAGTTGAGATACCCCCAATGCATCCAACACTTAGACCTGACTTTGGGGTATATTAATTTTACACTTTGTCACATTTTTCCAATGTGGGACAAAACTTCTACATTAGCTACACCAAGTAGCTTATGTTCTAGTGGGTTACTTTGAGTCCAAATTTCTCATTCTCTCTTTAACCGTTTTGAACAAATGAGTATACCACATTATTCTCCTCTCGACGAGGATCATGTAGACCCGTCATGTTTGACTTGTGGGTCCCGCCTAAAATTAGTTTCAATGTTACCTCAATCATGCTTCAACCAAGCTGAAAATTGTATTTTTAATACAACTTATCCAACAATCTCCCACATAAATGAAATTTGGTTTAAAAGAATCAAATGAATATAAAGGCAAACATAGAGAAAGTATTAAGGAAAAACACGACATCAAAAATATAGCTTCTGACCTTAGATCCTTTATAGTGAAAGACTATCAAGTTTACTAACTGATCAATGAACGCGATGTCTTGAATCAATCAACGTCATGTGTAATGGAGACAATAGTATTTACACAATGCCTTTTCAACACTATTATTTCTCATTGTTGTGACCATTTTGGCCTTGGACACCCCCTGGTTTCATGAGTGTATTAGAGAATTAACATTCGTGATTCCGACAAAGAGTATCCTGTTAATACCCCTCTTAACTATTATATTCAAGATATAAAAGTCATTAAAAATAATGTTTATTCTAATATATGTGATAATTTGTGTACCGACTCATCTTAGGAATGGGAGGAGATGATTAAATTCTCACTGCTAGCTGAGTCACACATAATTAGGTTGTCCCTTTGAACCTATTTATTAGGATCTCCAATCATTTAGGTTGTATTTCCATTAAGGCGACTTTTTTTTAGGTTTTAAAAGGCTTTAGGACCATTCCTCGATGAACTTATCACTTGCTCTCCAGGCATACCTTTTGTAAGTGGATTCAAAATATTTTCCTTTGACTTTACATAGTCAATGGAAATAATTCCATTCCATAACAGTTGTATAACTGTTTCCTGTCAATGACGTATATGTCGTGACTTATTGTTATAATTACTATTGTGTGACCTTATAATTGTAAATGGTCTATCACAATGTATTATGTTATGTGCCATAGAATTCAGCCAAATTGGAATGTCCCCTAGGAAGTTTTGAAACCATTATGTGTTTTCCCTAACTTTGTCTAAAGCAATGAATTCAGATTTCATAGAAAATCTTGCAATGCTTGTTTGCTTCGAGGATTTCCATGACACGGTTGAACCTTCGAGAGTAAATATATACCCACTTGTTGATTTTGAATAATTGGAGTCAAATATCCAATTTGCGTCAGTGTAACCTCCGAGTACAATTGGATACCTTTCGTAGTGCAGTCCATCATTTGAAGAGTATCTAAGAACTCTTAATAAGGACTTCTAATATTTTTTTTCTAGATTTTTTGTATATCGACTTAATTTACTTATTGAGTATGTTATATATGATCGAGCCCAGTTTGATAGATACATCAAACTTCCAACTATATGAGAATTTTATAATTGAGATATACTTTCACCCTTGTTTATAGTAGGGTGAAGAATTGGGTCTACAGGTGTTCTCACCGGAATCTGTTACTTTTCAATATAATGAGATTGAGACAAAGTGAGTCCTTCAGAAGTTTGAGTAATCTTAATTCCTATAATAACATCTGGTAGTCCCAAATCTTTTATTTCAAATATACTAGTCAACATCTGTTTGGTAGAATTGATGATATCATTATTACTACCAATGATTAGCATATCGTCTACATATAGACATACAATGATATGTCCCCTTTGATTGATTTTGACATAAACACATTTATCACACTTATTTATCTTAAAACCATTTGACTTCATTACGTTGTTAAATTTCTCATGCCATTTTTTAGGTGCTTGTTTCAAACCATAAAACGATTTGACAAGTTTGCATACTTTCCTTTCATTCCCAGGGCTTTAAAACCTTTCGATTATTCCATATATTTTCTTCATTTAATTCACCATTTACGAAAGCGGTTTTGACATCCATTTGATGTATTTTGGAATTATATATTGGTGTTATTGCAATTAACATTCAAATGTATGTAATTTGTGTAAATGGTGAATAAATGTTAAAATAATCTATTCCCTCCTTTTTATTGTATCATTTAGAAACAAGTCTAGCGTTATATTTGTCGATTGATCCATTATCATTTATCTTTCTTTTTAAGATCTTGTTGTACCATAAATACGGAACACTGCCTCTCAGAAGGCAACACATGTCCTCAATAAAGACAAAAAGAGAGGTCGTATTCATACTCAACCTACTCGTCCACATACAATGTGGTCAGCTCAGGTATAAATACGCTTGGCCCCATCATTTTGTTAACTGTTCCACTACTTTTAAATACGGTGTTAAATGACAACGTTAACTAATTTTGTCAGTACGAACCTCGCTCCAGCTTTCTCACATAGAGGAATATCAAAAATCATGTTCATTCTACTTATGCTTGTGGGAAGTTACTCAATATCCCACCTATATCATGCTCTAACAAACTCATCATTGTCTGTACCCTTAAATGTATGTAAGAATAATTTTTTTAACATTGTTCATAGCATAGCTTTAGGCTAATTTGACGTATCCCATTACAAATCATCGCGAACTGTCAAAACGAACAGAACTCAAGCATCTTCAAGTTTGAAGACTTCCCTACATCCCGATAAGGTATAAAGCAATTTAGAGTTTGAATTAATTTACGGAATTATATTTTGGGACGTTTATTTTTTATCAAAAAGGAACAGGGCATTCTATTTCATAAAAGAAAAATATGTTTTATGTTTTTACTCCAGGCAGAGTTTTAAAATTACGTTTAGCTCATTCAAATGGTATCTCCATTCATTTAGACGATATTTTTAGGTCGTTAGATCCCTCGTTTCATGGGCTGCTTCTAATTTGGATCATATGAAGCTTATTATTTTGAGTTTTAATATGTCGTTAGAAGAGAACTGAAATCTCGTTACAACGAATTGTTCAAATTGTTCGAATGACGTGCCGAATTAAGTTTTTTTTATAAATACCTATTTTGTGTATAAAACATTTTTGACTTTTTCCAAACTCGTTTCTATATAACTTTTGCGAAAGTTCTTCAAGTTTCTGTGTTGGAAAACACTATTTAACTCACAGTAAAACATCCTTGAATTTGTTCTTGTGAGTTAGTTTAAAACCCTAGAAAGTTTTATATCTTTTTATATACTTTGTGGAGATAATATCCATAGATGACTTGTGATACATGCGGGGATTCACCACTGAAGACAAAGGTTGAGGCTGACGGAGGACTGTGGTTAGGCCTGTAAATTGAGTCGGGAAAGCCCGAAACCTGCCCGTTCGGCCCGCTATTTTCGGGCCGAGCTTTATTTGAGTTTGAGCCGAGCCGAGCCCGAGCCAAAATTTCAAGCCCAAATGAATTTCGGGCAGAGCTTGAGCCGAACTTTGCCAAGCCCGAATTGGGCCCGAAGCCCGAACTTTGAATATATAAATAAATTATTTTATAAAATATAACATAATTATGTTAACTAATTTTATATGTATTGAATATAATTAGTCATTGTAGGTTTTCATTCTTACCTCCCTTATTTTAGTTTAATACATTTCATCATTATATACTTTATTTTATGAAATATCAATTAGATTTTGGTGTATACTGTAATACCCCGTGATTTTTAAAATGGGTTATATTTTAAAGTAATGGATTAATTGGATTTTATTATAAATTAATTCATTGGGGGTTTTATCCGACTTGAGGATATTAAAATGTATGATTCTTAATATTACTTAAAGATATTTAGGTAATATATGAATGTGATGATTATTGATATTGCTGTGAGACATAAATTCGGTAATTTGGATTTTTAGTCAGACGCGACATGGGATGTGTCGGGACTAATTTGTTAAATTAAAAAGGAAATTTATTTTCTATCGACCTTATTTTCATTTCGACTGCGTTGTTGCATCCGGAAGGGTTGAAATAGTCAGAAAAGTCTATTTGGAGGTTAATTTTGGGTCTCGGGTCATTTGGAAATGAAAAGACAACCCAAAAGGGCATTTTGGTCATTTTTATAGGGGGGATAAATAGTGATTTCAGATTTTGTCCTATTATAAATATTTGAAGATTAAGTGTACATGGGTTATTCTTCTCATCTACACAAATTAGAGAAGTCTTCTTCCTAGAGAGAGTGAAAGGTTGCTTCGGAAGAGAAGAGTATACTTGGGAAGGAGAAGAACTAAGAACCAAGGGTCACCACCACCAACCAACACCGGAGGTTAACCGGAGAAGGAAGAACCACCTGGGATATACTACACCAAAGGATCAGACCTTCATTAGAGGCAAGTGTTTGATAATGACAATCTAAGTTTGTATATTGTCCATGTTAGAATAGTTATAAAAAGAGCTAATTTTTCATGTTTGGAAGATAAATATGGAGTAGTAATGGATTTCTGGAAATATGAACATATGTAGGAATCAAACTCATGTTGTAGGTAGTTAGTAATCCACGAAATAATCATGAATCTGTTGAAGAAATTCTGAAAACCATTGATGTGCTCTTGAAGATAATATGTTGATAATTTTCTGGAAAAAGAGGATAAACACATGCTTTTAGTGCAATCTCTTGATGATTCTAGGATGTTTAAAGTATTAGAAATCATTCATATATATTAATATATCATGTAGTAAGGATTATAAGTCATTTGGGATGTTAATATGAAGGTTTGAATGATAAAAAATGGCTAAACCCGTAGTTGCAAAACTGCATAAAAACTGGGTTGTTACCTGAGTGATCGATCGATCGACCTCCTGGCTTCGATCGATCGACCTCCTCAGAATTCCTAAAGTTTCTTATTTTTAAATGTTTATTCTTATCCAAAACCTTTTGTAGATCATTGGGGATTATTAATTGTATATTATGGGACTTAAAATAGATCAGTAAGCCCTAGTTAAGATTTGAATTAATTTGATTGGGATTTAATAGATTAAGAATAATGATAATTAATCTAAAGGAATTTCGGTTGCTAGATTCATTTATTGCATTCTAATTGGGATGAATGAGGATTAAATATAAGACCAATAGGGGTGATTTAATATAACACCTGAGTATCCCTAAGTTTACAAGAGGGTTTAATCCTAAGTGAAAGAAGATGGTGTTTATAAGAGATTTGAAACTATCGGTTTTAACCTTAATTAAAGGGAGAGTTTAATTTGTCGTAATTCGGGAGATATGACGATATGGACCAATAGGTTATAAGTTACTTCTTACTGAATATATGTTGAGGAAAAACCTACTTGAACCTTGAGTATTGAGTGAGGCTCGGGGATAATTAAATTAAGAAATAAAGTTATGATATTTTAATACGTGGGATTTAAAGAGATATAATGCTACGTATGGGAACTATCTTAGGGTAATGTAATTACCTTGTTGATAGTATAATATAGGTATGATAATGCCTATTTGATTGATTGATGATTATGTGTATGACATACCTAGCTTACTTGCTATCGACGGGAGGTTTTCGCCTGAGGGCAGTCATATCCTGATGAATCCATGGGATCTTTGATTTGTCGCTCGAGAACATAGGTCTATGAAAGGCTTATAGGGGAGTTGATAAGTTCTATAATTGTGGGAACCACTACACCAAATCTGCCCATTTGTCAAGATCATTGACCTTGACAAATCCACCTTGTCAAGGTCAATGACCGTGACATTTCGAGGCGAGACAACTTTTTTTGTCACGGTCGTGTCACGGTCATTGACCTTGACACAAAACTCGCATTTTTTGTCACGGTCGTGTCAAGGTCAATGACTGTGACATGTTTGTCACGGTTATAAACCGTGACAAAGCCGTGACCCTTTTTAAAAAAATTGTCACGGTCAATGACCGTGACAATTCTTGGCAGAATTAAAAAAAAACTGCTGGGCAGTATGGCCACTGCCACTGCCCAGCAGTATATTTGTACCTGTTATAGCAACGTTGTACCTGTTCCAAACATCATATATCCGAACAAACTAAAGATAATGCAAATATATATTCAAATAAGAAACTATTTAAAAAGAAACAACATCACCATCATTTTATCTCAAATCTACAAACTATTTGCATGGAAAAGAGATTTTGTACCGCGACGCTCGGGAACACCTCCTTATCCTTCCCTTCTCATCCGAATAGCCACATAAGTATAGAGCATATGTGGCCTACCCTTAGGGCCACTCCCTGTCCCCTGAATTGAAATAAAGTAAAATTAGTATCCGCCCCTCAAATATAGATAAATATAAATCGTAATTGAAATCGAAATCAAAATTGACATATAAATATAAATACATTACCTGTAGTGTCACTCAAATAGCTAACTTGAGCTCATATGGCACCTCCTTCCAACTAATGTACCCCGGGCAATCGTGTCAATTATAATTCTCTTCATATCTAAACACTAAGAAATACCATAATCCTATGGAGGTATGCGTTGCAAATTCCTTCCAACCGTTGTGTAGCCAAAAATCAGCAGTTGAAGTTGTCAACTCCACCTTTGAATGGTCTCCCATGTTTTGCTAGAAGTTCCAAGTGTTGGGGTATGGAAAGTGGAATTGACAACTTCAACCGGTGATGTTTGGCTACATAATGGTTGGGAGGAATTTGCAGAGCATCGCTCCATAGGATTATGGCATTTCTTAGTGTTCGGATAGACGAAGAGATTCAGTCTCCTCTCCACAAATAGGACACCCCAAATAACTATGTACTAATCACCTATTAAAGGTAAGAAGAGTATATTCATGGATTAGTATAAACAAAACTTAGATGTAGTTGGAATATTTATGTATTAATCTCCTCTCCACACACGCACACTACACAAGAGTGAAAATGATAAAGTGCAGATCAAGTAAAAGCATTAAAAATGGATGTTTCGGTACAAATTGAAATATTTATTACAAATTTAAAAATTATTTCAAATTCGGGTTATCATAAAAAATGGATTGATATTCGGTAGGAGCAGCCAAGTCATCCACACTACTATTTAGACACCTTGGCGCGTGTTGGACAATTGACCACGGCTCGTTGTTGATATACTCCGAGTAAAACACTTGCTTAACCTTTTGAAATACACAAACAAACGGCTCATCGCTCACGTGGTCGTTGCTCTTCAACTTGGACAAGTCAACCATGATCAAATTGGTGACAGGATCAACTTTACAAGCATTTTATCCTCAACTCTTACCCATTCACAGTAAAATACAACCTCTTTGAAGCTTATATAATCCAATTCAAATATATTTTGGATTACACCATAGTAAGTCATTTCAGCTTCAACGAGGTTTTTATCTTTTGCGCTCGCTCGAAAGAGAGTAAGAGCCTTGTATGAAATTCCCAAGTTCTGTACATTTGTACTTTCCTCATACACTTTAGCGCCAAAAATGTAACCGTTCAATCGATATTTTTTGTACTCTTGTGCCACGAACAAGGGTCCAGTGGCTAGACGAGCAAGCCTTGATGTCGCATCACCCATCTTTAGGAGCTGAGAATATAGATAAATTAATTATATTAGTGGTAAAATTTGAGTGTAATGTAACGTTATATAACGACTGTTTTCATTGTAATTACCTCTTGTGTCAACCATAGCCTAAATTCGCTGTCTGATTGTACCACTGTTTTTCGTCTTTTATTGTTCTCACAGGCTTCATATTTACTGCATATTACAAAATTAATCATGTATAAAATAATCTAAAATAATGTTAAACATTATAATATTCGAAACTTACTTTTTCCATTCTTCGACATCTTCATGTGTGTCAAATAGATAACGAGCTACTTGTTCATGTTGCAAACTTGTTAATTTCACTCGTTTTCCCATCACATTACCACCATCATCGAGGAATTCATCAGTGTCATCAACGCTGGTAGAGTCAGTCATATATTCCCGAGTATATATTGATGACTCCACGGTGATGTATTCCTCTGCAATTGATCCTGCAATATATCGCGTATTCTTGACGTAATCTTTAAAAACTTTCATCAATCTTTCAAACGGATACATCCACCGATATCTAACTGGACCACAAAGAAGTGCCTCGTCGCATAGGTGTACCAACAAGTGAACACTTATGTCAAAGAATGCTGGGGGAAAGTACTTCTCCAATACACAAATCGCTTCGTTCACAGCCAATTTTGCGGCCACTATGTGTTCTCGATTCACTACCTTCTCACACAAGAGGGAGAAGGTAATACTAATTTGCATAATAGCCCTACGCAAATCCTTGTGCTTGGAGAAACAGTGCTTAAACAATAGAGGAACCAATTGCATGATCACATGCCAATCGTGGGACTTACACTTATGTAAATCATGAGTAACATAATTCACAATCCTTTGCAAGTTGGACGAAAAAGTAGATGGGCCCTTCAAATTATATATTGTGTCTAGAAGCACCTTCCTTTCCTCACTCGTCAAAGTAAACGCACCAGGGGGAATTATTGTCCTTCCCCTACTATCTTCTTTCAACCATAGTTGTGGTTTAAGTTTTAACGTTTTAAGGTCTTTTCGTGCATTTTCTCCATCCTTAGAATGACTCCCACCAAGGCAAGTACCCACAATATGTTCAGCGAAGTTCTTCTCTGCATGCATCACATCCAATACATGGCGCACCGGGTTTTTCTTCCAATAAGGCAAGTCAAATAAATTTGACCTCCGAGACCATGCCTTTCTTATCTCAGTTTCATTCCCAGTTGGGATCTTCTTATGCTTGACATTCTTAAATTTGGGATTTTTACCTGGCATATTTGGGCCACATTCAGAAGATTTACTTTCAATTTCTGAACCCGAAAGTTGTCTCGGCGGTAGACTATGTTCAACTCCGCCCAATAAAAAATTGGAAGCTTTCTCAAATCTGAAACTATGAGCTGGGGGTAAAAACCTCCTGTGGCAATGGTATACATTTTTTAAGCTGGAGGATAGACGAAGAGATTCAGTCTCCTCTCCACAAATAGGACACCCCAAATAACCATGTACTACACATCCGAATAATGTCCCATAAGCTGGAAAATCATGAATTGCCCACATCAACATAGCTTTCAGCGTAAACTCTTCTTTTCTAAAAGAGTCAAATGATTGCACACCCTCTTCCCACAACTCATTTAATTCTTCTACCAAAGGAGCCAGGTAGATATCAATGTCTTCACTTGGTGCCTTTGGCCCAGGTATCAATAAAGCCATCATCGAAAATTCAGGTCTCATACACTGTGAAGGAGGGAGGTTGAGTGGGGCTAGGATCACTGGCCATACACTCTGATTGGTGCTTAGATTTCCAAATGGATTGAAACCATCTGTTGATATAGCCAAACGAATGTTGCGTTGTTCTCGAGCAAAATCGGGATACTCATAATTCATCCTCCGCGAGGCAGTAGAATCAATAGGATGACGCATGATATTACCCCCTACTTCTGCCCTAGCATGCCAAGTCATTGCCTCTGCAATCCATGGTACTGTGAAAAATCGCTTTAATCTAGGCCCAACGGGAAAATATTTCAATACTTTTTGAGGCACTTTTGAGCTTGTGCCTTCCTTACTAGTAGATTGGACATATCTAGGTTCATCGCATACCGGACAACGATCGAGATTTTCATACTCCTTTCGGTATAGTATGCACTCATACACACAAGCATGAATCTATTTATACTTCATTCCCAAACCTTTCAAACTGTTCTTCATAACATGATAGCTATTTGGAAGTGTATTCACCTTGGGTAATAAGCCCTTCACCCATTTCAGAATTCCCGTCACGCTATTGCCAGACAAACCGTACTGCGTCTTCAAACTATGCAAACCAACCATGGCATGTAAAGTTGTTTGATCTTTCTCACAGCCAGAGTATAACGGTTGGGTCGTTTTAAATTTTAAACTTTGGTAGTCATCGTCAAGTCTTATTGTGTTATCTTCACGAGCTCTTGAATCTTCTACATCATCAGTAACCTCATTCTCCTCAGCTTCATAAACTCCGTACGCATCATCAACTAAATCCACTAACATATTATGATCTACGTCGTCCCCTTCTTCATCTATTCTACTTGTTGAAGGATGTTGTGAAGGTTGGTTAGGGACAAAAGGAACTTTCAATTCACCGTGAAAACTCCAAAATCGATAACTATCTTGCATACCCGATCTTAACAAATGTAGTTCAACTGTTTTCCACTCAAACACCTTACCATTCTTACACCTAGCACACGAACACGGAAACTCTTCATCATTACGACATCTCTTTGCATATTTCACAAATTCGTTAGCACCTCTGCGAAACACATCCCCCATTCTATTAGTCTCACCCATCCACTCTTTGTATTTAGGATATCCCATCACAGCTACCACAACTAAACACCTATTAAAGGTAAACAAAACTTAGATTTATAGTATGTTTTATTTAATTATCCCATCATTTAATTATCCTATTAAAGGGTAAGTGGTCCTATCCCATTCAAGAATGCATTTTTCTGTAATATACTTAATAGCTCATGCACATTGTTACGATTTGAAAAAAATTCGACAGCATATCCCCTTAGTTCTCCAAGTACACGACGTAGATTGGCAGGTGTGAGTGTTATTTCAATTGGTCAATTAAAATAACAGTCACACTTTTCAATCTAGTATGTACCCAGAGAAGATTAAGATACGACTGCAGAACTTCCTCCAAAAGTAACAACTTTAAGCCAATAAGAATATTATACAGAAATTATACAGTCTCAAACTGTCCAAACAGGACAATTCGAGAGATCTCATTACAGGGGTAATGACTCTCGAACGGGTCTAAGGGTTATTGAATGCGTACGCATAAGAACTAGAATGCTAGTATTTATGCGCACTATATTTAATTTCAAGTATGTTTCATATAATGGGTTAATTCAAATACAAAAATAAATTCATGGGATAATTCAAATACAAAATAAATTCATGTATTGACCACACACACACACACACACACACTATCTAAGTTGTTCTATAGGTATAAAAACAATTATTATCCAATTATTATCTAACTATTATCAATTATTTATTTTGAATGTAAATAATATTCAAAACCCCACCCACCCCCACCCCCACCCCCACCCCCACCCCCTCCCGATGTTTATTATCCAATTATTATCCAACTATTATCAATTATTTATAAAATTGATGTCTACTTTTAGTGTTGTGTATATACGTTAGTTTTTATGATCAGATGTGGAATTTTAAATATAATTATTTGGTACTGGGTTTATCAAGTTATACTCTGTTTATTTTAGTTTTAAGGTTAACCACAATGAGCACACAATGAACTTTTAGTTATGTAGTGTATTGTAGATTGATGAGGCCACACAATGAGCACACAATGAACTACTATTTCGCCTTTTACTAAAGAATATCATATGCTCACAAATAGGCGGCATACGCCCATTTTTTTAATTGTTTATACCCCCTCCCCCACCACACACCACCACACACACACACACACACACCCCACCCCACCCCCTGCCCCCCCCCCACCACCCCCTCCCCCACCACACACCACCACACACACCTCCACCCCCACCCTACCCCACCCCCTGCCCCCCTCCACTACCCCCTCCCCCAAAACACACCACACACACACACACACACATCGCACCCCACCCCACCCCATCCCCTGCCCCCTCCACCACCCCCTCCCCCACCCCGCCCCACCCCCTGCCCCCCTCCACCACCCCCTCCCCCACCCTGCCCCACCCCCCACACACGCACACACATACACACATATATATATATACACATACACACATAAATATACAGACAAATATATATATAAATGGAAGAGAGAGAGAGAGAGAGAAATTGGACCTGAAAGTAGAGAGAGAGAGAGAGAGAGAGAGAGAGAGAGAGAGAGAGCAACGTCGAGAGAGAGAGAGAGAGGGAGGGAACGGTGGGAGGGAAAAAAGAAGGGGGAAAGGGTTTTTTCTGGAAAAGTTATCACGGCCGTGTCAAGGTCATTGACCGTGACAAGCCCGTGACAATTAAATTTGTCACGGCCTTGTCACGGTCGTGTCAAGGTCAATGACCGTGACATAAAACGCGTGTTTTTTTGTCACGGTCAATGACCTTGACAAGGCTGGCCGGCTGAAAGGTGACAATTTGCCCATTTTGGTGTAGTGAACGTAGGTATGTGCGTGACCTATGGATACGAGAACTATGTTCGCCTCCAATTTGCTTGTTCATGTTTGTGGTTCGAGGAATCCTTACCGAACCCTTAGTCCCCTATTCGGTGACCAGCAATGATGGGGCATGATAGCAGAGTAATGCATTGCACTGCAGCTGTGTCTCAGGGTGCCGTATTATATATGAATATATATATATATATATATATATATATATATAATGAATTAAATAAATGAATAGTTATATTGTGGTTAAATCATCTACTGTGTGATAATTGTAGATAACGGTGAATTGAGAAAAGAATTGAAGTAAGTTAATGAATATTTATTGAAGAGATTAATTCATGTTAATGAGAAATGATTCACATAAATGAGAAATCTATAAGAAGGATTATATAGCGTATGGTATGGGACATACGACGCTATGATATGGGAATGGAATCATATTATGGGATTATTGAAGAGGAACCATTAACTAGGAGGTTAATAGGAAACGTTAAGTGTGCACTCTAGATGAGAAGTGAGAATAGCAAGTAAGAGTTGGAATACTAACATGTATATAATAAATGCTTTATTGCACTTGTTAAATACTTGCTGTTTTCAAAATCATTTTCACAATCGGGCTCTGACCCGTTTCCTTGCATATTTTCTTTTCTATTATATCTTCTATATCAGGTGTCCAGTAGCAGGGACGCCAACCTTAGTTGATTTTGACGAGTTATGGAGCTATGGAGTTTTGCTTAGACACCTATCTTCATTTGATTCACAGTATTCTTATAGTTAGGGCATGTCGCCCAAAGGATTTCAGTTATCACTTTCTATCGGAGTCATATACTATTGTGTTCGTGTCATTTTAATACATTTGTTATTGTTGGGATTACTGTAATGGATTAATATTATTTGGGAATGTTTATTCCAATTGCATTTAAATTCTTTTGTATTATCTGTTCGGTTATTAGTGTTGTAGAATATTATGTGTTGTGTTATTCGTAAACTAAAAATGGATTTTGTTGAATTAAAATTTGGAAAGTTTTTTTTTAACACCAGCTTATTTAGGTATTGGGTGAGTTGTAAATGTTTTCGACAGTGATGCTAAGAATGAGCCAATTGTATATTTTGTTTTAATTTGGTATGGTACTGGCCACCCGGTATTTAATTGGGCGACGTGTTACAGGTGGTATCATAGCATCAGGTTCTAGTGTCCTTTAGGGTATGTACTGCTTAATGTGTTTTCAGCTTAGCGTTCTTTGATGTAGAGCCCTCTGAGTAGGATTATTTCTTTTCTATTTACGCCTACGATCTTCAGATATTTTGATATATCAAATACTAATAGTGTACTCTTATTTCAGATGCCTCCTCGACGTGCACCTCAGCCCGCCCCAGCTCAGGGTACAATGACTGCGACCGAAGTTGCTGCAATTGTCGCTCAGGCAGTCAATGCAGCTCTAGTTGCTGTTCAGCAGGCTCCAGCACCGGCACTGGTTGTGCCACCCGCGCAAGGAAAAGTGTTTCCTACTGCATGGTAACGAGCGAGGGATGCCTTTCAGAAGGCGCACCAACCTGAGTTTCAGGGAGGATCAGATGTTGTGACTGCTAGCCAATGGAAGAAAGATATCCAATGACACTTGAGAATGCTCGAATGTACTAAGGTTCAACGTCAAATACTAGCCACATTCAAGCTAGTTGGGGAAGCTTTTCAATGGTGGGAAGCTACGACCACTATGGAGGAGAGAGACGAGTTCGGGATTAAGTAGAAAATTTTAGTTCGGGTCGAGCTCGGGCTTGAGCCTGGGTAAGGTAGTTCGGGCCGAGCCTGAGCAACCTCAAGCCCGTCTCACCAAACCCGATTTACAGCCCTAACTGTGGTCTTGTGATTCTTGCGAGGATCATAATTATTCATTAGAGATTTACGAAGATTAGCGATTTATGCTCGGGGCGAATATCAAGTAGCTTGTAAGTCGACTATCTTGTAGATTTCTAAGTGAATAAAGGTTTTTCCCTTTGGAATTTTTTCTTGAAACCTTTTCTGGGTTGATTGCTTGTTTTGATTTATCTATTTTATCACAATAAATGCATGATTAGGATAAAAAGATAAAATCTGTTTAAAATTGGTATTGTATGTTTGGTTTATAAAATTGCAAGAATAAATCTTTGTTTGGAACCACCATGGGATTATTTGCGTTTACAAATTAGTATTAGAGCTTTTAGCTATTTTTTGCGTTTACGAATTGGTCTCAGAGATGTTTGTTTTTGTGTAATTTAGTTTTAAATATTTAATGCATCATATTGGTGTGTTTGAATCCAATTCACTCCTCAATTTTCATGTGGCTAGGACATTTATTTATGACTTTAGATACTTGGATTGATCTTAACAATGTTTATGGAGTTGTTTCAAACTTTATTTTCTTTTCGAATTCGACTTTGTATATGCTTCCACACACACATGCATGAGCTTATTGAATTTTTACTTCATGATGTATATTTGAGCTTGGTGAGATGTTCTCCCATCAATTTTATCATCTACATGTTTAATTGACTATGGAGATTTGTGCATGTAAGAACTGTTGCTCGTGAGGGTTTATTTATTATTGAAAAAATCTGAGTGTATACGGGAAAGGGATGTGAGAGGCAACTAAACTCATCGTGAAAGCAACCGTTTAAAAGAGCCAAAGAAAAAATTAAGGCAATAAAAAGAACAAATTTTCCAAAAAGGGGCCAAAATAGTTTAGTTTGCTTGATCATTCAAAATAAATCACTTCAAAATAAAATAAAATAAAAGAATGAAATATGATCATGTTTATCTTTTGAGGGATTTTAGCCGAAGATCAATGGGTTTGCACAATGATACCTAATTATGCCTATTTTGTCATGACGCTATTGATTTGTAGAATTATTAATATTCTAGGCTTGTGTGCATTGTTCTTGTTTTGTTCATCAAGTTTATCCTTATTTGTCAATTGAGGCTAAAGCCTATTTTGATAAAGTTTTGCGATCAATTGGAAATTCTTGAACATATTTGAGTATTTGGGTTGTAATTCTTTTGTTACTAGTTCATACCCATTCATTCCATTCCACACATTTGGAAACATTGATACCATACTAGTGTGTAAAGCTTATGAGTTTTGTGTTATGTTTTTGGGGTCGTTTATACCTATATATGTGTGCCGGATTTGGTTTGATATATTTTTCATATATTTATATAGTATTGTGTTGTATTTGTGATTTTTTTAAATTTAAAATTTTCAAAAATAGTTGGTTGTTTGCCTTTGAGATGATCATTACACATTCTTGATTTATATCTTTTTATGATGATATCTTATCTTCTACGTGATGCTTCGTATTTCATGCATATGTTTCCACTTCTTTGTCTATTTCAGATAAAAACAAAGGGGGAGAGCAAATTAAAATGAGTTTGATTTATGGGGGAGAGTTTATTTATGACTTTTACTTTGTTTAAAACTCGATGTGCCACGAGGTCTATGCTTTTATCTCATGTGTTTAGGTACTTCAAGAAGAATTTAAGACACGCATTTAAAGACAAATTTTATGGAAGAAAGGGAAGAAGAAGAAGTTTGAAGACAAAGAGACGTATGTCATTCCGTTCTATGGTTGGTAAGGGTGTTAGTATTTTTGTCATAAGTGACTTTGATTTTAATTTGGTGTTCGGTCATATTTGTCTGTTTTGCACCGAAATAGCCAAGGGGGGACATTTGTAAGAATTTTTCCAAACATTGTTATAGCATAGCTTTATGATAGTTTGATGTATCCCATTACAAATCATCACGCACCATTAAGACGAACCGAACTCAAGCATCTCTAAGTTTGAATTCCCGACATCCCGATAAGGTATAAAGAAATTTAGAATTTGAACGGAATTATATTTTGGGATGTTTATTTTTTTTTTATCAAAAACGAAGAGTGCTTTTTATTTTCGAAAAAGAAAATTATGTTTTATGTGTTTGCTATAGGTGGAGTTTAAAAATTACGTTTAGCTCATTCAAAAGACATATTAATGTCATTCAAACGACGTTACTAGGTCATTAGATCCCTCGTTTGATAGGATGCTTCTAACTTGGATCAAACGAAGCTTACTAGTTTGAGTTTTAATACGTCTTTAGAAGCGAGATGAAATCTTGTTCGAACAAGATCAATATCTCGTTAGAACGACTTGTTCAAATCGTTCGAACGGTGTGCTGACTTAAGTTTTTTTTTATAAATACCTTGTGTAGATAATGTTTAAGACTTTTGCCAAACTCGTTTCTACATAACTTTTGCGAAAGTTCTTCAAGTTTTTGTGTTGGAAAACACTGTTTCATTCATAACTAAACATCCTTAAATATTGTTCTTGTGAATTAGTTTAAAACCCTAGAAAGTTTTGTATTTTTGCACACACTTTGTGGGGAGGATATCCATAGCTGACTTGTAATACCTGCAAGGATTCACTGGTGAAGACAAAGGCTGAGGCCGAAGGAGGACTGCGGTCTTGTGATTCTTGCGAGGATTATAGTTATTCATTTGAGATTTGTGAAGATTAGCGCTTTATGCTTATAGAGGATATCAAGTAGTTTGTAAGTCGACTATATTTTAGATTTCTAAGTGAATAAAGGTTTGCCCCTTTGGGATTTTTCCCTAAAATCATGCTATGCATGAAACCCAAGCTCCAAAAGGTATGTAACCGAAACCCATTTGTGCGTGTGGCCAAAAAGCATGCTCCAATTTTGGACGAAAGGCTCCAATTCCAGACGAAATCAAAACACGAGCCAAGAACCCAAATTGCCATATGTTTGGTGCAAAAAAACGCAAAAGGGACATGGATGGAATTATGGAATTTGTTAATAAAAGAGAAAAGGGACATGGAAGAAATTAATTAAATTGTTATTTTTCTTATAATTCTTCCTCCGATTAAAGGTCAGTGTTTTCTTTATTCAGACTCCGATTCGAGTACCGTTCACGGGCATGCAAAACTTGAACCGAGGGCTACAACTTTTGTGAATAATTTGGGCAAAAATCTCAAAGTGTGAAATTACCAAAATGCCCCTGAACGTGCGAACTCTTACGAAACTTTATCGGAATGCGATGAAACTTCACACTAAGCACTGTAAAAGCAAAAGAAAATAAAAAAAATGAGAAAATGAAGAAAAGAAAAGAAAAGAGAAAGTTTGTATATATGTGTTATGTATAGTTCAATAATCATTGTTACTCTCCAATTATTATATTTAATGCTTAATTATGGAACTTGTTTTCCATTTTTGTAATTTCCTACATGTTTCTATTGTCCCGAGTTTTTCATTCCGAACACTTTGAATCTGTATATATATCCTTCATTTTGTACCCTAGCTTAACCTACATTACAACCCTACAAGTCCTATGTGATCTTAGGGTGCGTTTAATTTAAAAGTAAAATAGTTTTGATAATCTATGAAAATATATTTCGCCTCCCCTCATCTGGAAAACCGAGGCCGAATAGTCAAGACCATCATAGTTAAGGTCGAGAAGGAGGATCAACCCTGGAAGGGATCCGTCTAGCGATTTGGAGGACCGTTTGGGATAAATGGAAAGTTCGAAGAACCCTCTACATAAAGACTTTATGAAATGATCTCCCTTTACCCCAGCGATTGTGGGTTATCTGATACCCGCGAAATTCAAACCGTCAATTATCACGCCTATATATGATTGATCCCATATTCAATGTAGGGTAGTATCAAACCGCTGCTGATATCTACTCAATTCCGAACAAAATGCATTATCAAGTATTCTCCAACGCAATCACTAGATCAACCTAAATCTGATATAACAGTCCCCATGCGGGCAAATCTCCAATTTCCAATAGTTGGCCTATCTCTTTGTCAATAATTTTTATTTTAGATCCAAGATAGGCAAAAGAGTTTCCAACTTACTCAACGTACGATAAAAGGTTGACGAGACCACGTGCGACTTTATTACTCACTTCAACAACGAGAAGTTGGAGGTGGTGGATTATAATGAGCAAATTTATATAACTACGCTGATGAGCGATTTACAGCTGGGAAAGCTATCCTGGGCTCTAGCCAAAGAGACACTAAGTACAATAACAGAACTCTTGGCCATGATAGGCGAAATCATGAATGTCGAGGAGGCCATGGCGTCTAAGAAATTAGATCACCCAAAGGCTGCATCTAGCAAGAACGATGAAAAAAAGGATCAGAAATATAAGAAGACTAGGAAGCCAAAAAAGTATGATGAGTACACCTATTTGACCGTTGGAATCCATAAAATCCTTGAGGAGATCAGAGGAAACAAATACGTGAGGTGTCCCGAGAGTTTCAAAGCCCCAACAAATCGTCGAAACAAAATCAAATACTGTAGATTCTGAAAAACCATGGCGATAACACAAACAACTGTATTTCTCTCAAGAACGAAATAGAGAGCTTAATCAGAAGAGGGAAGCTATCTAGGTACGTGAATAAAGATGTTTGAGTAGATCCAGATGAAGAGTGTAAGGTCAGAAGATGTTCAAAATCTCTTTCTAGGAAAATGGATGAGAATAAAAGGGGATGCGATGATGATTCAAAGGATGATCTGGATCTGCAAAAGAAGCCCAATAAGCCTGTCCATGAGGTTAAGATGATATCCTTCGGATACCATTTTAGTATTGGTAGGGATGCTATAGGAGGAGAAGAATTTTCTTAAAGGAAAGCTTACCTTAACGAGGAAAAGGCTTGCGATCACATCAGGCAAATAAACCTAACAGGCAGTATGGATACTTGTCCATGGAAGGTAAATAAAGATCACCTTATTGTTGCTTTCTCCAAAGATAATTTGTCTAGTATCTTGCACCCTCACAACAACCCTTTGGTCATTATCATGATAGTGCACGAAATTAAGATGATTAGGATCCTCGTCGACATATAACATCATTTTTGACAGAGTAGGGTTAAAGAAATTCAAGGTCGTACCTTTTACAGTTCACCAGTACTTAAAGTTCCTTACTCATTATGGAGTAGTGTGGTCAAGGGGAACTAAGTGGAGTCCAGAGAATGCTACCACACCTATGCCGACCAAAAAGAGCAGAAGAAGCTGACTATAACCTACGAGATCAAAACCATAAATCCATGAGACGATGAGAAGTTAGTCAAGGGATAAGTAGTCGAAGAGATGAAGTTTATTATTCTTGATGACGAGCACCCTGAGAAGACTGTTCAGATCATCTCGTCACTAGATCTCGAACTTAAGAAACATCTGGTCAATTTTTTCAGACAATGCAAAAGTGTGATTTCTTGGAGTTTTAAAGACATGCCTGGAATTGATTCAGATTTCATCTGTCACGAATTGAGTATAATGAAAGGAGAAAAACAAGTCAAACGAAAGCAACAAGTCTTTGATCTTAAAAAGAATATGGTAGTAAAAGAGGAAGTTCAAACATTTTAGAAGGCCAACTTCATAGAGGATGTCATATATTCAGAGTGGATCTCTAACATTATGATGGTCCAGAAGAAGAATAGAAAGTGGCAAATGTGTGTGGATTTCACTGACTTGTACAAAGCATGTCCTAAAAATCATTACCCATTGCCTAAGATTAGCATCTAGTCGATGCCACCTTGGGACACGAGCTACTTAGCTTCATGGATGCTTATTCTATGTATAATTAAGTCAAAATGAAGCCAAATGATCGAGAGAAAACATCATTTATCACTAGTTGAGGTACTTACTGCTATAATGTCATGCCTTTCGAACTAAAAAATGCTGAGGTAACCTATCAGAGGCTGGTGAACAAAGTATTTGAAGAGAAGATTGGAAATAACATGAACGTGTATGTTGAGGATATGATCACAAAGAGAAAAAAGGAAGTCGAACACATCAATGACTTACAGCAGACTTTTGATAAGCTAGAGAAACATCAGATGGAGATTAACCCAATGCAATGTGTCTTCGAAGTGAAAGAAGGGATGTTCCTAGGCTTCATCATCAACCAAAGAGGAATCGAGGCTAATCCCGAGAAATTCTTGGAGTTAAAGCGGTACTTGGGGTTCGCACCTTTTTTATCAAGGCCAAATTTTGAGGAGAAACTCTATCTCTACTTAATCGTATTAGAATCCGCAGTCAATTTGGCTCTGGTATGATAGGAAGAAGGAGTATATAGGCTTATTCACTACACCAACAAAGCGTACCATGGAGAAAAAATTCGGTATCCCAGGTTGGATAAATTAGCTCTTGCATTAATCAAAGCTTCTAGGAGAATGAAGCCTTATTTTCAAGCCCATACGATTATCATCTACACATACCTTCCTTTACGACAAGTCCTTTATAAACTTGAGAAAATAGGTAGACTGATGGCTTAGGTTATGGATCATGGAGAGTATGATATTCAGTATGAACCCAGGAGGGCCTTTAAAAGTCCAAGTTGTGGCAGACTTCATTGTCGATTTCACCTATGAGGAAAAATTGGTCGAGAAGATTTCTTTGAAAGAGAGCTCAGAAATCATGGCAAAGAAGACTTCTACGAAAGAGAGCTCGGCCACAAATGAAACCAATCAAACATTTTTTAAAGATAGATCATTAATCAATCCAGATGAGTAGACTCATGTGGGAGATAGCGTGACCACTCCATTATCAAACCAGAATAAGGATGTCCCCAAATCATCAACTAGATAAGAAGAACTTGCTTGGTATCTAGATCAAACAAAGAAACTTTTTAGGCACCTAGAATTTACTTTGAGAGAGTTTGACCAAGAGCTTCTGGTATGGAAAATGTTTATGGATGGCTCGTCTTGCCCCACTAGAAGCGGAGTAGGGCTGATAATCACAACACCGAATGAGATCGATGTGGAATATGCCCTCTGGTTTTAATTTGAACCCTCCAACAACAAGGGAGAATATGAGGTGATCATATTCGGGTTCGGGCTAGCTTCATAACTGGGTGCCGAGAAGATTTTGGTGCATAGTGATTTATAGTTGACGGTCAATCAGTTGCTGGGGATATACAAAGCAAGAGAGGAATCTATAATTAAGCATCTGCCCAAGATGAAATAGTGGATGTCAAAATTTCTAGGATTATGGATGCTCAGAATCCCCAAGATAGAAAACACTTATGCAGATGCCCTTGCCCGATTAGCGTTAGCCATAAGAATAGAACTGCAAAGAGCTATCCGTGTGGGTATTCTCACGCATCACAGCACTGATGAAGAAGTGATCAACGTTATGGAGATAAACCTTGGACCATCTTGGATGGATCCTATAGATACCACATTCTAAGACCCCTCAAGCATCTCCTTAGGTCCCTAAAAGTTCCTTCTCCACCATAAACCCTAGGTCATACTCTAGGTACTGATCTAGATGCCACCGGGCACTCCCAGGCCACATTTAACTACAAGTCAACTCTCTCACCTGAGAGAAATCTTAATGAATCTTTGAAGGTCTCTGAACACCCTTTTTAATGGTTTTCACCATGCACAAATCGGCCTTATGGTTAGGACTAATGATCCGTTTTACTGTTAAAAATTGATGTGGAGTCCACCGAACGCTCTCGGGCTTCGTTTTGACCCCAATCAACTTCCTTTCCTGAGTGAAAGCTCAATGAATATTTTAAGGGCCCTGAATCCCCTTTCTAATGATTTGTCCCGTGTATGAATCAGCCTTACGATTTGGACGAATGAACCATTTTCCCTCGAAAACTAATTTGGAGGCCACTGGGCGCTCCTGGGCTCCATTTGACTCTCATCAACTCTTTAGCTCGAATGAAAATGAATGAATCTTTTAAGGTCTCTAAATACCCTTTCTAACGGTCCAACCCATGCGCAAATCAGCCTTACGGAATGGACAAACGACCCATTTTACTTCGAAGGATCATCGGGCGCTTCTAGGCCCCATTTGACCAAGTTCAATTCTCCGAACCGAGCGAAGCTCTTTGGAACATCGAAGATCCCTGCATAGGCTTTCTAACGGTCCATCTCGTTCATGAATTATCCTCACGGTTCAGATGAATGATCTATTTTTCCTCTTATCCAAAAGACCATCAGGCGCTTTAGAGCCCTATTTGACCACAGTCAATTCCCAAACCCGTGAGTGCCCCAATGGATTATTAAGGGGCTCTGAATACGCTTTCCAACAATTAGTCCCGTGCACGATTCAAACTTACAGATTGCGTTTTATGACCATTTTTCTATAAAATCTACATGAGACTGTCGAATGGTAAACCTATTTTCCTGCCTCTCGACAGTGTGTTCGGGTTTCCTGTAGATAAGCATGTCAAGGACAATGCCAATCGGACCCCCTTGACCCTATATAAAGGGAGTATGAGCTCACTTCGAATGGTACCTCAGAAACATCCCTCCCAGTGATCTCAACAACATTCTCTCGAAGTCAGCGGGGTTTCATTTCAATCTTTTCCTTACCCAATTTGGCAAATTCCCTTCCCTCTCCTCCTACCACCTTCAACCACTTTCAAGAGCATCCCTTCAATAATCAAGATCAACCTTAAAGATTCCAAATAAGGTCCAAACCTTTCACTTTCTCTTTAAATTGTCTTATTTTTGCATTAGTTATTTAATTCGTAGTTTAGCATCTCATCTTTATTTGGTGACACATATTAATGTCCAACCTTTCTATTAGTAGTATTTCACATACTATATTTTCTATAAAAAACAAAAACAAGAAAAAGAGAGTTTCTTGTAAATTCCAAACAGGATTTTCTCACTACATTTCCTCACACAAAAATATTTTTTTTCTGCGTACACACACATATAATAAAATCCCTTTTTGGATTTATGGGGTAAACCCCACCCCCGTGTTGCATGCGAGCTGTGTGGACTTTGATGCCTTTTTAGGCTATTAAGGCATCTCGGGTAAAATCTGAGATTCGAGTCCTCCTTTCCTATTTCTGTTCATATATTATTTTCATATATTATATTTCATGTTTGTGTTTTGTCCAAACTACACCATTGTCTTTCTATAAACGGTCAGCGACCTGACAAACACACACATTTTATTTTTAATTACTATTTTAGGAACACTCCTATGGATGATCTCACTCCGCCTTTATCCATGACGCGAGTTGAGTGATTCCACTCTCCATTTATATATACACGCTTCAAGAGTTATTAAGGAAAATAAGAACACATGCCCATGAGAGACCGAAAAGGGCAGGATGGGTTCCTAACACCTCCCCATTTCGTAACTTATCCCCCGAATCCTTGAACTAATTGGTTTCGCAAGCATCAGTATGTCTTCGATGCCGTCTCTCGAGGAGACAACATTTCTTTTACCTGTTTTGTAAAAATAGGACGGCGACTCTATATCAATACATCACCCCAATTGATGATGGCCGAAGCGCCCCGAGGCGCACCGACTGGGATGGGATGGGATGGCCACAGTGGCGACTCTGGTCATGTGCACACACACACACACACACACACACACACACACACACACATATATATATATATATATATATATATATATATATATATATATATATATATATATATATATATATGTATATGTATATATCATTTTTTCACTTCACACACTTGTAAATACCCTCCATGTACACCTCACACTACTTACACTTGTATGTAGGATCACTTATACCCACATATTTCACACATCACTTAGAATACCCATGCTTAGGTTTCACCAGCACACACCTCCACTTATCACACTTGTATATAATCATGCTCACTTCCACATATCACACACCACTTTTAATTGATCCATGCTTAGGCTCACTACCACACACTCACTTGTAAATATTCACATGTCACTCACATGTGTTCACGTACACTCAGATATATCAAATGGCTTGTCCACACGTACTAATTTCCCTTAAAAGCAAGAAGTATATCGTGGAAGTCATGCCAATGGGGGGGGGGGGGGGGACCCTTCCACTAACCCAACAACTGCATAAATCTCATATAGGCGTCAAACCTAGGGCACTCATATTTAGTTCGTCGGTTTCTACACGAAGCTCTGTCAAAATGCTGGGCCGGTTTCCCTCCCAATTTTTTGTGCTATTTCATCGTTTTTCAAAACGAGACTCTGTCCATGATCTTAGAATCAAGTCAAACCATATCTTAATAATTTTTTAAACTCAATTTCCCCAAGCTCGAGTCCTGTCCGACATTTTTTTTTGCAATTAGGTAAACGTAATACAAGCAAAACATAATGATAATAACAATCATGCTGAGATTCTTCTCTCGATTTTTCCCCTCCTTTTTTCTCAGAAAACCAAAATACCAAAAAACATTTTCCTCCTTTTACCAAAATATTTTTCCTCATTTTTATCAAAAAGGTCAAAAACATTTTTCCTTTTTTTAAAAATACAAAAAAAAAAAATCCTTCTTCCCTCTTTAAAAAAATAAATTTGAATAATTTTTTCTTCTCAGGTTGATCGCATACTCTATTCTTGGTCTGGCTCCCTACTGGCTTCGGTCTTCCGTCAAACCACCCCAAAGCGCCGCCAGTTCATCTGCTACTTCATTCGAGTCCGAATTCTACCTTCACCATCTCTTAATGAAAAACACCGGCCAAGCACCAAATGTGCAGCCTAATCTAATGGTGGTCCTAGTCCAACTAAGTGCCAAGATTGATAACCATTAAACCGAGGTCCGAAAGATGTAGCAAAATTAGGTCCAGTTGCTCAAAAAACCCGAGGTCCTCTTTATTCATGCTTTGGGTCCATCCGCTCCCTAGCCTGTTTGGGTTCCCGACGGATGTCAGCATGCTCCTCGTGCCCCACCTGCCAATGGGCTTCATCGGGTCAACTCCCTATGCCAAAACTTGCCCATCCAGGGGCTAACTTGCTAGCACCCATTGATCCCAAGGAGGAAGAACTTAATAAGGTCAAGGAAGACCTCAAATTGCTGTTTAAGAAATTTGACCAAGTTAGGATATCTGAAAACTACATGGACTACACCCACATGTCTCCCTACCTAAAGTAAGATTTCCGGAGAAATTTAAGATTCCAACCATTGAGAAGTTTCGGGGCAGCCGACCCCCAATTGTTCAACTTCGAAGTTATCACCGATCCATGACCTTTCTTGGAACCTCTGAAGAGATATTAGCCCAGATGTTTTAATAAACTTTGAAGGACAGTGCCTTTCGGATCCCTCAAAGAGTCCAGAATCCATAGATGGGAAGATATCTCTTGGGAATTCATGTCACAGATAAGTACAATGAAGAACTAGAGGTTACATGCTTTGATCTAGAGCTTCTAAAGCAGAATCCTGGATAAACCATCAATAGCTTCATGGCAAAGAGGAGATAAAAAATTTATATCATGACCAATCGGCCCTCCGAAGAGGAACAAGTCAACATCGTGAAGAAGAATTTCCTGCCCTATGTTCGAACAACTATGGGATGTTAGTATTATCCACACTTTTGAGCTCTCTGGGAAGCCGGTGTGGAAATTGAAAAAAGTGCTACTAAGGTAGAAGCCGAGTCGAAGAAGGTTACCAAACATTTCATTCCCAGAAAGTATGAGAAGCCTGCTAATACTACAATCTCAATTATCAATAATATCTCCCAACCCTCTACCTCTTGGGCACCAAAAAGCCTCCTTAATCCTGTTAGAAAGGAATACACCGAGATCCATGATCCCTTATCCAAAGTCTACCAAGCCTTGTTAAGTAGAAACCTCATCAAGCTGTTGGACTCCCATCCATTACCAAACCCACTTCCCAAGAACTTCAAGACCGATGCCCATTGTGATTTCCACCAGTTTTGCCAACCACACTACCAACTAGTGCTTCTATCTAAGAAACATGATTAAATGCTTGATTGACCAGGGTGTCATCGCCCCATTAAAAGATACTAAACCCAGCACCACCCATAACCCATTTTTAACCCACACAAATGTCATATTTCTAAATAATGACCTAGAGTTCGATCAATCTACCCAATCTGTGCCCAGTAAAGCATCTTACCCAAACCACTCAAGTTTGCCCATATTTTCTCCTACACCTTACTTGATTCACCGATCAAGCTTTTTCACTCTTCGTAATGGATTGTATTTTCATTCACACCTGATCCTAAGGGAGAGATATGGAGTTACCGATTGTTTTGAACCAACTCTTGGAGTTCGAGCTGAAATTTCCCACCAAGATGACCATCGACTGTGAGAAATTCAGTGGCTCATTCATGGAAGACCAAAAATGGTCTCGAGAATCAAATGATTGGGTGATAACCATTGATGAAGTCAACTTAGATGAAGCAGTATAGATCATGGCAATATCATTTTTAAACTACTCACTGCTTTGAAGCTACAAGCATGATTTGTCCCTTCACTCCTGCACGTCCTTGTTGAGTGGCAAGATTTATATGAGGAAGTCGTTGAGGTCGTGGAATGCATCGATTTCTCTTGAGAAGAAGACATCATTGCCACCTGATGGGGGGACGAATTTGACAACTCAGATGATGAACCGAGTTTGGGAAAAGTTAGTCCAATAATCAATGATATCTTTCGAAGATATGTTGGGGGAAATTAGTAAAGTATCCATTCAGCCAGAAATAGATGAAGATACGAATGTGTTGTTCTTCCTCGCCTCTGTAAACCACATGAAAAACACTATAAGGATTCGAATCTTTGAGAAAAGATAAGGGAAAGGGAGTTGTCAAGGAACTTCCCATGCCAAAAATGACCATCGAAGTAAGAAAAATCCTCGATCAACTCAAGAAGACTCAAGCTAACATCACCTTATGGGGACTCTTCATGTCTTCCTAATTACACCAAAATTCTCTAATAAAGCATCTCCCCGGGACCACATTCCCTCCTTTCACCACACCAGAAGAAGCTATAAACCAGGTTAGGTCCTTAACCATCACTATACTCCTTTTCTTCCTAAAAGAGGAAATTTTAAAAATCATCCCTGACCACAACTATGCCCTCAACATCTCCATTAAAGTGATGGGAAAGACAGTCCCGCTCTCACTCGTTGACAACTGATCTGCCCTTAGTGTTTCCCCACTAAGAACCTTCAATTGCTTGGGTTTGAAAGTAAGTGACCTTACTCCTACTTTCGTGATAGTGACTTCTTATGATGATACTCGTCGAGAGGTGATGGGATCCATAACACACACAAAAGGGGCTGGCCCTATTAATCCCATCATCGAGTTTTAAGTTATTGACATGTTCGCGTGCTTCAACCCACTACTTGGTTGATCGTGGCTTCATAACATCCGTGGGGTATCTTCCTCCCGTCCTCAAAAGTTAAAATTCTTCGCCAATGGGAAAGTTATTACCATTTTGGCGAACGGTGATGGTACAAAAAATGCCAGGACTAGCAATCAACTGCTAAAAATAAAGCATGGGACAAATGGCATGCTTCTGTCCAATTTTAAAGTCAATCCACTTCCCCTTCCAGGAGGGGATAATTTCAAAGATCGAGTCTATCTAGAACACATCCCTCACGATATTGTCAATGTGATACAAATGTTCAAGAATATGCATTTCATGCCTGGACTGGGGATAGGGAGACATCAATAAGGGATATTGGATCCCATAGTCCTTAAAGAAGCCTTTCCTCCATATGGTCTGGATTATCAGCCTTCACCAGAAGAACTCATAATGCTCTACTAGCCACGGCTGAAAAGGAGTTTAGATGATGTCAAGACTTTTCTGAGGGATTAACTGAACGAAATATTCGCCAGGGAGGATAAAGACTTCCCCTTCTACCACTTTCATGAGCCATGGTATGACCATGTGGATAAGGGATGAAAATCTTCTTTCAAGATAACTATTCCTGGGCCGAAGTCTGCCAACATAAAGTGCAACCTCCCACTGAGAAAGTCGTAGCTGAGATCTTTAAGGAAAGTAATTTTTAAGACTAGTTTAACCTACAGACAATAGGGATGACTTTATATATGATCCATTCAGATGCTACACCATCGAACTCGTCCTCTCTGATTGAGGCCACTGATGAGCCTCTTCTCAACTGGAATGCTATACCAACCCCTCCTGCTGAGATGCAACCTAACCTTGTTGTTTACCCTATCTATTCATCTATTGTTATTCCTCCCTTTTTCGATAACAATGTAATAGAGACCACTTTTGACGAGGTTCTCATCGTTGTTTTTTCGAAAAGTGAAATAAATGAGGATTTTGAGTATCTTGCCGTGCCTTACATTAAGTGTATTGATTCTAATTAAACTATTGATATTGATGATTTTATAAATGAATAATTCTTAATTGATCTTAATAAGGTTAATAACAAATAACATAATAATGTTCAAATTAATGAGGATAAAACTATTATTATCAATCTCGATTCTAGTAGCCAACAACATGATATTAAGATAGGGTCCACACTTAATGAGCATGAGTGCGTGTAATTCGAAGAGATGCTAAAGGACTTTGTGGACATCTTCTCATGGTCCTATGATGACATGCCCAACATCAATCCTGAAATAGCTCAGCATGAGATCCCAAGTCTTTCGTGATGCAAGTCGGTCAAACAGAAGTTGTGATAGCTCCGTACTAAATGGTCACTCAAAGTCAAAGAAGAGGTAATCAAGCAGTAAATATAGGCTTCATTTGGGTGATCGATTATCCCACATGGCTCTCCAATATTGTCTTCATACCAAATTCAGGAGGAAAAGTGCACATGTATATTGACTACGAGGATTTAAACAAAGCATATTTGAAGGATGATTAACCATTACCCAACATCGACATGATTATGGATAACACAAACAGTCATGCCCTTAAGTCATTCATCGATGGATTTTTCAAATATAATCGGATCAAGATACACCCTGACCATCAGGACAAAACCACATTCATCACTCCCTGGGGAACTTTCTGTTATATAATTATGAAATTCTGGCTAAAAAATGCTGGGGCTACCTACTAAAGGGCTACCACAAACATCTTACATGATATGATACATAAGGAGGTCGAAGTCTATGTAGACAACATGATTATTAAGTCTAAGACTTGAGAGGGTCACCTGCCTGCCCTTAGAAAATTATTCGAACGACTATGGCGATACCAAATGCGAATAAACCCATTAAAATATGTTTTCGGTGTTAAAAAAGGAAATATTTTGGGATTCATAGCCAATGAGAAACGAATCAAAGCAAATCCCGCTAAGCTAAAAGCTATACTCGAAATGCCACCATCCCAAATGAAGAAGGAAGTCTGGGTATTCTTGGTAAAATTATAGTACATCAGTCAATTCATCAGCCAGTTGACTTCTATTTGCAAACTTGGAAGGATTCTACCAAAGTCTAAAATGAGGACTATTGGGAAGCCTTCGACAGAATCAAGCAATATCTTACCCAACCTCCGGTACTTATTCCTCCGCAGCTAGGTCTCTCTCTACTCTTGTACTTAATGGTTAGAGGTACCACAATAGGGGCTTTGTTAGCGCAATACATTGAAGAATCCCTCAGGGAAAGGTTCATCTACTATGACAGTAAAATATTAGCCGAGTACGAAGTCAACTACACCACCTTGGAGAAAGTATGCATCGTCTTGCTTTAGGTCACTCAAAGTTACAGCACTACATGCTCACTTTTCCCATCAGACTTGCGTCCCGAATGGATCCTATCAAATACCTACTTGATAAACCCGCCTTGTCTAGTTGAATAGATCGATGGTTTATGTTACTAGTTGAGTTCCATATCGTTTATTTCACATGAAAAGCTATGAAAGGGAGAGCTATATCCGATTACCCTGCTAACTACCCCATGGAAGAGGTCGATGTTTGGGTCTCTAAATTCTCGAATAAAGATGTTCTATAAACCTCTCAGGAAGACCTCCGATGGAAAATGTTCTTTGACGATGCTGCCAACAAGAAAGGATACGATAATGGGATACTTCTAATCACCCCTACTGACTCTCACACTCCCATTTCCATCAAGTTAGATTTTCCCTGCACTAACAATATGATCGAATACGAGGCATGGACTGTAGGCCTTAAAGTTTCCCTCTAGAAAGGTATTAAAAATCTAGATGTCTACGGGGATTCTTCTCTCATCATCGACCAAGTCTTTAGAATATTGAAAGTCAAAGATGGAAAGCTCTTACCCTTCCAAGCCTACCTAGAAGAGTTAGCCTTCCAGTTTTGAGATATCACCTTTCATTACTTGCCCTCATAAAGAACAACTTAGATGATGTTCTTGCTATCGGTCTGCTCGAGGGAATATTGATGGCCCATTTTCTAGTCCAAAAACAAACTATGCCAACCCACTACTACCACATTGAGCTCGTCACAGAGGAAGATTTCGATGTGGCTGAGTTTTTGTACTATAACATATAACACATCCTCAAGCATGATAGGTATCCCCAAGATGCCAAAAAGAAAGACCGTGCAATTTTTCGCTAATTGGATGCCCAGTACATCATCTGTGACAAGAACTATTCAAGAGAAACTTCAATGGAACCCATTTACACTACATTGCAGGGGCTGACATTGAAGAAATGATGCAAAAGATCCACATCGGGGAATACGGACCCTACATGAACGGTCATATGATTTCTAGGAAGCTTATCCATCAAGGGTATTATTGGACAACTATAGTTTAGGATTGCACTGCCTATGTCCATAGATGACTCAAATGACAACAGTTTACCAATCTCCAACACTTGCCTCCTCGATAATTATACAACATGACTTCTCCCTGGACGTTCTCCATCTGGGGCATTGAAATTATAGGGAAAGTCACACCTAACGCTTTAAACGGTCATGATTTAATCCTAGTTACAATTGATTACTTCACCAAATGGGTTGAAGCTGAGTCATACGCAGTACTGAATGCCAAGAAGGTAGCCAAGTTTATCCAGAAGAATATCATCTGTCGATACGGGGTTCCCCATGAGCTAGTATCAGATAATTGGTTAAACTTTAAAGTCGAGGTCACGAACTGGTCGATGAATATGGGATTTAGAGACACAAATCTTCTCCCTGCCGATCCCAAACCAATGGTGCAGTCACATCCGGTAACAAAAACTTCAAATCGATCATTAAAAAAATGATCGAGAGTTGTCGAGATTGTGATGATCGGATCCTTTACGCCTTATGAGGCTACCGCACTTCAGTCAAAGCATATACTGGGGATACCCCTTACTTTCTGGTATACGACATGGAAGCAGTCCTACCCGTTGAGCTAGAAATACCTTCCCTATGAATTATGCTCTAAAGTAGAGTCATCGAGGAAGATTGGCATTAAAGATGCTTTGACTAACTCTCACTCTTGGATGATGTCTCTATACCATATACAAGGGTACCATTGCTGAATAACGCGATCATTCAACCGAAGAGTCAATGACCGTGGTGTCCAGGAAGGAAACCTTGCCCTTAAGGAAATCATAGAACCTGTCTTGGACCTCAGAGGGAAATTCAAGTCAAATTGGAGCAGCCCCTACATAGTGAATAAGATTCTTTCAAAAGGCTTCACTATGCTAGCATACCTCGATAGAGAAGAGACGGAACGTCTAGTCAACCAGGACTGTCTCAAGAAGTTCTACCCTTAGTCTGAAATCTCGACACACTACGACTCTTCTCATCTCCATTCTATTCTAAAAAAAATCTCTCTTCATTTTTCTCTACCCAGAACTACGTGGGGGTTAATACTCTAAAAAAACCTTTTTCTTTCAAAATGGAAATAAATTTTTTTCGAAACCCCCAGAGGTATGTAGGCAACTCATAAACATTACACGGGCACGATCCCATTCTTTTTCACAAAATGCTATTCTTTTCTAACCTTTGAGAATAACAGTTCATTTTATCATTTACATGAATAAAAGTATTATGTATGCCTTAGCGATTGGCATAGATAACTCAATAAAATCTCATTAAGGGGCACAACAATATGATCAAAATCTTTTTTATTTCAAATAGAGAAGTTCAATACCATTATACGAAGTATCAACGAAGGGAGTAAAACCAACCGCCCCTCTCCACTGACCAACTTTTTCTAAACAAGCCTAACCAAACTTCACAAAAGTACTCCTAAAATCCCAAATACAAAAAATATCCCAATCACCAAAAGCTTCACAAAAGCATTTAAGAAGATTCACATAAAATAATCTTATCTTCATAAAAACTTATCCATAGCTGCCAGAATACCTAGCCTCATCATTATCAGCCCCCATAGGTATTTAAACTTTCCCTTCCTGGTTGATATTCCGAATACGCTCCATGGAGCGGTACGCCCTGACCATCCTGGAAAAAACCACTACCCCTCCTTCCATGGTTTTAAAAAGAACAAACCACCTTTGGCTGATCTCTTTCATCAGAATCTTCGCCACTACTCTATTCCACAACCATTTTAGATAGTCCTCGAACACATGCCAAACCCTTCCTACAGATAGAGATAGACGGGTCGATGCCCGCCGACTCTCCCATATAAAACCTAACCTCACACACATGGATTCAGTAAAGTCTTCCATCGAAAAAAGTCTAGTGTCCGAGGAGGCACTATTGCTCCCACCAAAATTGATGCAGAAGCTGCCAAGGGAAATAGAACGACGTCTCCCAGAGGTGCATTAAACTCACATACCGATATTCTCCTAGATCCAAAATAGACTGTAGTCTCCCCCCCCCCCAATGGCACCAACCAAGGCACTGGGATCCATTCTCTATAAACCAACTGACCCAGTTCTCTACAGATGGGCTGAAAGTGATAAAGTACCGAGCAAAGAAATTTGACATGCCTACCATGTGATACTAAAGAGGAACGCCAAACGGAACCTCTCATCCATCCATATGAACAACACCACTGGGCTCCCTCTCATAAAATCAGAGTGACCTTACCTCCAAACATCAAGACCATTCAGAGTCTCCTCTAGTATCACCACCGTAAGACGATCGCAGCCAACTAGGGATCCACCATTAAGTCCCCCATCACCAGTTAGAGCCTCGAAGTAAGGCCCAAGGTAGCATCGCCGGTGTAGCCCACATCATTTAAATCCCTTAAGCGCATAGAATGCATGACTTACCAAAGGGAAATCATCCCCACCAGTAACCAACGATCAAGACGCCGAAGGGGAAATATGGATCAACTCTACTAACAATGCCTGGGGAGAACGAGAAAATTTTGGCATTATCGTCGCTACACTTGGATTAATTGAAAACACGGTCGAGAACTCTTTGTAGGTCGGGCAGACCTCATCTAAATCGAAATGGGAAACATGGTCTTTAGGATACCAGAACTGCACTGTCGCTGCCGCCACCGCTAGCATATTCCAGTTAATGGCTCTATTACGCTCCAAGGAGACTCAACGCAAATTAAAAGCCTCATAGTCCATGTTATAAAAACATATAGCCTCTAGACCTTTGAGGTAGGAAGAATATTCTACATTCATAAGAAGGGCCATTTGGGTAATAATGAAGCAGAAATCCAGAAGCAAGAAAAAGAAAGTGGGTATGGATGAAAAAATTACACTCCTTACCTCTCCTTTTATACACAAATGGCTTGGCAAAAAATAAGGGATGTGAGGAGTCCGAATGAATTCCTACCCTTCAAAGTACTCTAATCTCTAGGAAAGTGCAATCAAAGCCTTAGAGTGATTTGACTTGGCCCATATGCCGATAGGCAAGACAAGGGGTATGCCGATCAGCTACCCCCTATTTTAGAAGATTCCATCTTTCCTTTTTTATCAAAATCAAATTGTCAAAAAAAAAAATCCTTATTTTAAACCCCCCAGGTTATTTCTTCTTACTTATCCATTTATACTTATCATTTACCAAAATAGACCATTTTCTCGAGTTAATCAATCTCTCATTTTCTAAATAAACATCTTATCATATTAAAGTCTGATTAGTAACGTAAAAGTGCATATAGAATAAGTCATTAAAGCAAAAAGAAATTAAAAAAAGCTCCTTCTTATATATATATGATGTCATTGCACGATTACATCTTTATAGGAAAGAAGAAAAAAAAATAATAATGGGACTAAGCCTAAACCCACAAAATCTCTCTCTCAAACTCTCGGCCCTTTACGACGAACACGCTTCCCCCGACGACGAGCAATAGAATCTCCAATCCCAGAACCTAATCCCTCATCCATGGTGGCAGATGGAACCAAACATGAAGGAATAAAATCCTTGATGTGAGCAGTCATGGAGGCCACCCAGTCCTTGATATCCTTTAGCCATGTGGTTAGCACCCGAACATACTGCAAGTAAAGAAATAAAAGACCAATCAGTCAGTAAAAAGCAAAGAAAGAACCAAAAGAGATAAGACAAGAAAAGAGAAAAGTATACCTTTAGGTAAAGGACGTCATTCTTAAGCCCCATCAACCCCGACGCCGCTGCATTAGGGCGTTGCGACGTGCTCAGTGTCCCCTCGCTATTCAATCAGAAATTATTAGAAGGGGGAGTGACCTGAATAAACAGAGCCCCCTCTGCCGCTGCCGTCGCCGACGATGTACCACCACTCGTACTATGAGTAGATCCCACTGTCTTGTTGGTACCCTTACCCAAATTCATATAAGGTAGAGACATGTTCACCACATCATAAATGAAAGAGGGCATCAACCAGCTCGTCACAAAATCTAGGTAGTCATAGCTCACCGTCATGTCCATGTAGAGTATATAATCCTCACCAACAATCGCCACTGCCTTAGCCTCGACAGATATCTCCCTCAACCGCCTCATATACACATGGGGCACCGATGGCGGAACCACCACCTTATACTCCACGATTTTCTACACCACCCTCTTCCCCCAGTCCCATGTGTACCCAAATTATTACGCCATCAACCGCCGCATCTGCGCATGCATACTCGTCACCCCCGTATGATGAGGAGCCATTCTCCAAAGGTAAAAGGTCACATAAAATCCACTGTAAAAGATCAATACTCATGCAAATAAAGAAAATGCATAAAGAAGATTCAAAAGAAAGACAAAATAACCTGATCGGTCGTCAGTGTGTTTAGGGCCTGCTGCAACTCTGCCAGGGACAAGGACTGATTCGACTGCCTGTTGGATTTCAGCCACCGGTACATCCGATAGAAGTCCCCCAAATATTCGTCCTTCAGGGATCTCAACCTCACGTTGAGCCAAATCACCTCATAAAACCACGTCTATAAAAAGACATGATTCGAAAAAGAAGAAACTAAAGGAAAATGCAAGGAAATAAAAAAGAAAAAGAAATGCGAAAGTTACCACCAAAAGGTATGTGGCCCCGGTAAAAGTCTGCCGACAACAACAAATGAATGCATACAAAGAAGAATAAAGGGTCTCCATAGTCAAGCTCCCCCAATCATAAAACAGGACGTCGAAAAATGTCCTCAGAAATGGCAAAAACCAGAAATGAACAACATCACCACTCGTCGCCACCAAAAAACCACCCAACAGAAGCAAAATAAATAACAGAGCCATCTATCTCACCTGTTGCTCATCAGTATCATCTATCCTCCTACTTAAGAGCACCTCCCTAAGAGAAGAGATGCATATATAATCCCTAAAAATGATCATACCCATATTCCCTAGCGCTGCCTGAGCCGCCTCCGAGATGACCCTCACCATGAGATCCACTATTGTATGTAAACCCTCGCAATCTATCCCCAGCAGCTGATAAACATCAATGGGAGTAACAAGTCATCTCCCCAAAACCCAAATGGAAGGTGTGGGTAGTGTCCCACCACTTATCTCCCATAGCGTACAACACCGCTGTAGAACGCGACATCTCGTCCAAGGATTGTGCCAGACGACCAAAACCAGCAGAGGTAACTATCCAGCACACCACCACCGAAAGAATATCCCAAACATCCTTCAATACAATTGCCCCCTAGAACGCATGCTCGAAGGAGCTATGTTAGTCTGCTAAAGCCAAAAAGAAGAAAAGACCTTTCATCAACATAAGAAAATAAAGAAAAATGAAAAATGAATACCAAAGGTCACCATACTTACATAAACACTAGGGTTCCTCACCCTAGAAGAATGGTGGTGTGAAGTCTCGCGCAAAAGGAAGATCTCCTCAGCCACCCGCTTAAAGAGATCCAAGGCATTCCCGCTACCCAAGGCGAGGGGCACCTTAGACTGCCACTCTAGGCCAGCCTAGTCGACAACGTTCAACCACTCCAAGTTGTATTCCTCGGTCAAAGAACCCACCATTTAAATTCTTGAAGAAGAAAGTACTTATGAACGATTTTTAGAGAGAGGAAGTAAAAGATTAAATGTTTTGAAGATGTGAAAAATGAGGAAGGATCATCCCTTTTTTATAGGGGACTAAAAGGCATGCCGATCGGTAGATCCCTGCATATACCGATTGATACCTGCCTATTCCTATCCCCACGAAAGCCCAGGAGTCTGTTCCATTACCAAACAACAACCCTTACAGCATACCGATCATCATGCCCCTGAAAATTTAGTACTAAAAATGCTAGAAAGTGCCCAAAAAATCAAAAAATTACTCGAAAAATTTCTAAAAATGCCAAGTAAATTTTGAAACATTTATTCATTAGGAAAACCATTTTTTAGAACACTAAGCCCATTATAGATTCCTGATGTCCCCAACAGGATTAATAATGCACTCTTATCCCCAACATAAACCCTAAATATATTCCACAAACATAACCAATAATGTGGCCACATCCCAAAGGCCAACTATAATTCCCCAGCGGAATCTCAAAATCTCAAGTCTTCCCCAGTAGAATCCAAACTTCAAATCAAATTATTCCATAACAAGATTGAAAAATATTACCTTCCCAATTTCCCAGCAAAATTTCCGGGCTAAACTTTCTCTTAATCCATCGCGAGGAGAATTTCAAGATGCGCCTGCAATCAAAATCCCTCACTGCTTCCCCAACGAAGTTATCCCCTCTCAAATTAAGGTAATACCCAACTGAATGTCTCAAGGGTAAAGCCTTTTCCAAAAGAGTCTAAAAAAACTTAATCCTCAATGGAATAACAAGTGCATTTTCATCCCCAAAATAAGGTGAAGATTTTTCGGAGAACAACTCCTTGCGTTACAACTTTAGGTCCTCATAATTGACCTCGACCCTCAGAAATGATTTCTACAACTTTAGGTACTCATAATTGACCTTGACCCGTCGAATCAATCGTCACAACTTTAGGTCCTCACAATTGATCTCGGCCCTCAGAGACAGTCTCTATAGCTTTAGGTCCTCAATATTGACCTCGACCCTCAAAATCGGTTATCACAACTTTAGGTCCTCAGAACTAACTTCGTACCTTAGAATGTGTCATCACCACTTTAGGTCCTCATAATTGACCTTGACCCTCAGAATCGGTCATCACAACTTTAAGTCCTCAGAATTGACCTTGACCAGCAGAATTTATCATCATAACCTTAGGTCCTAAAAATTACTGACCTCGACGTGAATAATTGGTTGTCATAACTTTCGGTCCTTAGAATTAACCTCGACCTATAGGTCGTCACAACCTTAGGCCCTTAGAATTTACCTCGTCCCTTAAAAACGATCTCTATAAATTTAAGTTCTCAGAATTGACCTTGACCCACAAAATTTGTCGTCATAACTTTAGGTACTCAGAATTGATCTTGGCCCTCAGAAATGGTCTCTACAACTTTAAGTCCTCAGAATTGACCTCGACCCTCAAAATAGATCATCACAACTTTTGGTCTTCAGAATTGAGCTCGGCCCTCAGAATCGATCGTCTCCACTTTAGGTCCTCAGAATTGATTTCGACCCTTAAAATTAGTCATCATAACTTTAGGTCCTCAGAATTAACCTCGACCTACATAATTGGTCGTCACAACCTTAGGTCCTCAGAATTGACCTTGACCTATAGAATTGGCCATCACAATTTTAGATCCTCAGATTGACATCGACACCCAGAATTGGTCTTCATAACCTTATGTCCTTAGAATTGATCTCGACCTGCAGAATCGAACATCATAACTTTAGATCCTCAGAACTGACCTCGACCCTCAGAATCAATCATCACAACTTTAGGTCCTTAAAATGATCTCGACCCGCCGAATCGATCTCTACAACTTTAGGTCGCCAGAATTAACCTCGAACCACAAAATTGGTCATCCCCAGCATTACCTTAGGTCCTTAGAATCAACTTTGACCCTCTAAAATGGTCATCCTCATCCCTTTGGTTGGTAGAATTGACTTGTTTTACTAACATCCATGTAGTGTCTATTCAATGTCGTTCACTTGTTCTAAGCTTACCCGTCGAGGGTCTTTATAGACGCCACATTCTAGGACCCTTAAGAATCTTATGACCCTAGCACTTCCTCCTTCACTATAAACCCTAGGTTATACTTCAGGTACTGAATTAGAGGCCATTGGGCGCTCCCAGGTGATACTTAACAACCGATTAACTCTCTCACCTTAGCGGAATCCGAATGAATCTTTAAAGGGATCTGAATCCCCTTTCTGATGGTCTACCCCGTGCATAAATTAACCTTATGGTTCGAATGAACAATTCATTTTACTGTTAAAAATCAATTTGGAGGTCATCGGTTGCTCCTAGGACCCATTTTGATCCTAATAAACTTCCTTGCATGAGTCTAAGCTCAATGAATCTTTGAAGGTCCCTGAATACTCTTTTCAGTGGTCCTTCCCGTTCACAAATCAGCCTTATGATTCGAACGAACGGACTATTTTCCCTTAAAAACTGATCCGGAGGCCACAGGGCACTCTCGGGCTCCATTTGACTCCCGTTAACTCTTTTGATCGAACGAGACTGAATGGATATTGAAAAGGCTCTAAATACCCTTTCTAATGGTATGCCCTATGCATGAATCATCCTTATGGCACGGACGAATGACCCTTTTTACTCCAAAGGGTCACTGGGCTCTTTCGAGCCCCGTTTGACCAAGGTCAACTCTTCGAACATAGAGAATCTCTTTGGAACATCGAATATCCCTAAATAACATTTTTAATAGTTCATCCCGTTCGGGAATCAGCCTTATGGGTCAGACGAATGATTCATTTACCTCTTGTCTAAAATACCATCACGTGCTTCTAAGCCTCATTTGACCATAATTAATTCCTAAACCCGAGAGAGGACTATGTATTCTTAAATCGATCTGGATACCCTTTCTAACGATTCATACCATGTGCGATTTGGACTTACAAATTGCATTTTATGACCATTTTTCTGGAAAATCTTCATGAGACTACTGATTGGCAAACCCAGTTCCTTGCTTATCGGTAGTGTGTCTGGTGTTGCCTTCCAATAGGCATGTCAAGGTCAATGTCGATCGGAACCCCCTTGACCCTATATAAAGGGAGCATAAGCTCACTTTGAACGGCACCTCAAAAACATCCCTCTTAGTGATCTCAACAATATTCTCTCGAAGTCAGCGTGGTTTCCATATTTAAACCTCTCCCCCACATTCCATTTCCATTTTTTTCTTACCCAATTTGGAAAATTACCTTCCCTCTCCTTCTGCCACCTTCATCCACTTGCAACATCAGCCCTTCAACAATTAATATCAATCTTAAAGCTTTCGAAGAAGGTCCAAACCATTCACTTTCTCTTTAAATTCTCTTATTTTTGTATTAGTTAATTAATTCTTACTCTAGCATTTCATCTTTATTAGGTAACACATATTAATATCCAACTTTTTAATTAGTAGTATTGAAGATACTATATATTCTATAAAAACTCAAAAATAAGAAAAATAGTGTTTGCTTGTAAATTCCAAACGGGGATTTCTCACTACATTTCCTCACACTAAAACATCTTTTTTCTATACACACATATAATATAGTCCCCGACTGGATATATGGGATAAACCCTACCCCCGTGTTGCATGCGAACTATGCGGACTTTGATGCCTTTTTAGGCTACATAGGCATCTCGGGTAAAATCTAAGATTCGAGTCCTCCTTTCCTATTTTTGTTCATATATTATTTCTTTATATTATATTTTGTGTTTGTTCTTCGTCCAAACTATACCATCGTCTTTCTATAACCGATTGGTGACCCGACAAATGTACACATTATATTTTTAATTACTATTTTAGGAATACTCCTACAGATGACCTCACTCCGCCTGTATCCATGACGCGAGTCGAGTGATTCTGTTCTCCATTTATATATACACGCACACGCTTCATAGAGTTATTAGGGAGAAGAATAACACATGCCCATGAGAGATTGAAAGGGAAGTATTAGTGCCTAACACCTTCCCATTTTGTAACTTATCCCCCGAATCCTTGAACTAATTTCTTTCACAAGCATTAATATGTCTTTCATGCCATCTCTCGAGGCGGGAACATTTCTTTTGCCTATTTTGTAAAAAATAGGCTGGTGATTTTATCTCAATACATCACTCCAATTAATGACGTCTGAAGCTCCCCAAAGAAGGGTGAGAGACCCCCGTGTGTGCGCATGCCCACCGAGATGGGATGGCCACAGATCCGATACGAGATTACATCAAAATTGGAGCTATACCAACCAAGCCCAAATAAGCAAGGACACCCCATTATAAGGAAGAAAGCTATGTCTTAGACGGTGGAATTTTGTTCAGAAGAGGATATATAGTTTCATTGATGCAAGGTGTTCATCCGATCGAAGTGAATGATCTGATCAAAGAAGTACACGAAGGATGTCGCAGAGAGCATTTACCAGGAAGATCTCTAGTGAAATGGATGGTTAGATAAGGCTATTACTGAACCACCATGGAAGAGGACTATGCTATTGAAGTGTGATAAATGCCAAAAATACGCAAAAATCCACCGAACTCCAGCAGCCTCACTCACATCGATCCCTTCAACTTGGCCTTTCATAATTTGGGGGATAGATCTAATCGATCCATTACCAAAAACCATAGGAAGGTTCAAGTATATGATAGTTGCAATAGATTATTTCACTAAATCGGTGGTAGTTGAAACTCGTGTAGATATCCCATATGAGAGGGTCTTTCAATTCATATAGAAGAACATTATTTGTCGGTACAGAATGCCGTGTGTGTCCATCCCAATTTCCACGATGTCCCCCATCTCTCTCCCTTTTTCTCTCCTTTCTCCCATGGACGGTGGCCGGGGAAAGAATAAAGGGGGGATGAAAAAGGGTCTCGCGCCCTCTTGGAATGCTTCGACTATCGTCGGTGTGTGGTAAATGTAAAGAGATTGAATCTCCAGCCTATTTTACACAAAACAGGCAAAAGAACATGTCGTCGTCTCAAGAGAGTGGCATCGAAGACAAACTGATACTTACGAAACCAATAGTTCGAAGGGTTCGGGAGATAAGTTATGGAATGGAAAGGTGTTAGGAACCCATACCACCCTTTCAATCTCTCATAGGCATCTGTTATTATTTTTCTTTATTTCTACGTCAAATTTTTGTGCATGTATATACAATGGAGATCAGAATCGCCCAACTCCTACCATTGAAGAGATAGAGGGAGGCCATCCATAGGAATGTCCCCAAAATAACATTTAGAAAATGCAATATATGCATTTATCATGATATTGATAGTTGTGGTGAAACGCTAATATGTATTGGATAAAGCATTAAGAAGGATTACAAACATAATATTTATAGTATTGTAAGAATATGATATTTATGAAAATGGGGAATTTAGGAAAATTGGCAAATTGGACTCGAATCTCGAGTTTTAATCAGAGACACCTAGGTAGGCTATAAAGGCATCAAAATTCACATAGTTCGCATGCGAGATAAGGGTGGGGCTTTTCCCATAGATTCGAACGGAATTTAATTATATGTGCGCATGTAGAAAATGGGATTTAGTTTTGAAATTGTTTGATGGATAATCCCGTTCAAAATTTATGGGCATAACCCCCCCCCCCCTTTTTTTATAGAAAATAAATTATATGCAATATACTAATAAAATTGTAAGATGTTATTGTGTATGAACTAAAGTAAGAATTATATTATGAATCTAATGTATTTAATGCAAAAAATAAGGAATTTAAAGAGAGAAGGAAGGATTTGGACCTTCTTTGAAGCTTGATCTTTGATCTTAGATGAACTCCCTTGAATGTGAGATGAATGTTGCATGAGAGAGAATGAGATTTTGCCAAATTGGGTATGAAAAGGATGGGAATGTAATCTTGAATGGAATTTCAAATGAAGAAACTTCGTTGATTATGAGAGAATGTTACTGAGACCAGTGACGCTGATGGATTTGAGGTGTGCCTTTGGAGTGAAGTCATGACCTCTATTTATAGGGTCAGGGGTGGTGCCGATTGGCATAGCCCTAGTCTTGCCTATCGGTAGGTAACCCTTGACACACTATCGATAGGCAGGGAAATGAACTTGCCGATCGATAGTCTCGTGCAGATTTTTCTGGAAAAATGGTCATAGAACGCAATCCATTAATCCAAATTGCACAAATGGCATACCGTTAAAAAGTTAGTTTAAAGACCTTCAAGAGTACTTTGGATCATTCCCGATTCCGAGAGTTAACTTTGGTTCAAATGTGGCTCGAAAGCACATGTCGATCTTTTAGATGAGATATCGTCAGATGAAAACAAATCGTTCATTAGAACGGTAAGTTAGAATTTCACACGGGGCAAATCGTTGGAAATTTTAGGTGATGTACTTCGACATTACAAAGAGATTTGATCATTTTGGAAAGTTGACCTTGGTCAATTAGGGCTCGAATGCTCCCGCTGACCTTTCGGAGTAAAATGGATTATTCGTTCGTACTGTAAGTCAAAATCACGCATGTGACTGACCGTTGTAAAAGGTTATTCAGTGCCCTTTATAGATTTATTTAGTCTTATTTGACCTGAAGATTTGACCTTGGTCAAACGGAGCCTAGGAGCCTCCAGATCAATTTTTGGGGAAAACTGATCGTTCGTCCAAACTTTTATGCCATTTTGAGCATGGAGTAGACTGTTAGAAAGGGTATCAGTACCCTTCAAAGATTCAAAGAGCTTTTTCTCTGACAATGAAGTTGATTGGGGTCAAATTGGGCCCAGGAGCGCTGGTGGCCTCCAGATCGATTTTTGATAGAAAATGGTCAGTTCATTAGAACTGTTATGATAATTTGTGCATGAAGTGGACCATTGGAAAGGGTATTCATATCCCTTCGAATATTCAAAGAGCTTTCGCTTTGATAATAGAGTTGAACAGAGTCAAACGGGGCCTAAGAGCACCCGATGGCCTTTAGATCGGTACTCAAAGTGCGACCTAGGGTGTGTACTGATTTGGGTTAGTTCTAGGGACCTAAGGAGATGCTTAGGGGGGTCCTAGATTGTGGAGTCAATAGAGTCCCTCGATGGGTGAGCTTGGAATAAGTGAAAGCCGTCGAATAGACACGACATGATATTATGAAAAGAGGTCGATTCTGCGGTCCTAAAGGATGCTGATGACCGATTTAGAGGGTCAGGGTTAATTTTGAGGACCTAAAGAGAACACTGAGGATGGGTAATTCTGTGGTATAAGGTCAATTTTAACCTAAAAGAGGTGACGACTAGGGGCTAAGGTCAATTCTGACCTAAAGGGGGTGACAACTGGGGGTCGTGATCAATTCTGACCTAAAAGAGGTGACGATAGAGGGCTGAGGTCAATTTTGACCTAAAAGAGGTGACAACCGAGGGCCTAGGTCAATTCTGACCTGAAAGAGATGATGACTAAGGGCCGAGGTCAATTCCAACCTAAAAGAGGTGACGATTGAGGGTCAAGGTCAATTATGACCTAAAAGAGGGGACGATTAAGGGCCGAGGTCAATTCTGACTTGAAAGAGGTGATGAACTGAGGCCGAGGTCAATTTTGAACTAAAATATGTGACGATTGAGGGCCAAGGTCAATTATAACCTAATAGAGGTGAAGATCGAGGGTCGAGGTCAATTCTGACCTAAAAGAGGTGACGACTTGGGGTCGAGGTCAATTCTGACCTGAAAGAGGTGATGATAGAGGGTGGAGGTCAATTTTGACCTAAAAGAGGGTGACTAATATTGTGGGTCGAAGCCAATTATGAGGGCTTAAGTAGAGATGACCAATAATGAGGGTCGAAGCCAATTATGAGGGATTAAGTAGGGATTATCAATTCTGAGGGTCAAAGCTAATTCTGAGAGCTTAAGTAGGGATGACCAATTCTGAGGGTCGAAACTAATTCTGAGGGCTTAAGTAAAGATGACCAATTCTGAGAGTCGAAGACAATTTTGAGGGCTTAAATAGGATGACCAATTCTGAAGGTTGAAGACAATTCAGAGGGCTTAATGATGACCAATTCTGAGGGTCGAAGCCAATTCTGAGGGCTTAGAGATGACCAATTCTGAGTGTTGAAGCCAATTTCGAGGGATTAAGTTGTAGTTTTCCTAGGGAAATTAGGAGACTCTTATGGGGATATTTATCTTGCGATTCTTCCAAATATTTTAGGAGAGCATTTGATTTTAAGTTTTAGGTTCTGCTGGTGGAGAGGAAATAATCCGAGGGTTGGATGTTTCTTAGATGGGGAATTTTTGATTTTTTTACGGTGTCCTTTGAAGAGGTTGCTGGGGAGACATCCAATTGATTTTGCTGGGGAGGTAATGTTTTTCTTGGTGAAAAAGGTTCTAAAATTCATTTGGTAATTATAGGAATTTTCTGAGAATTTTTCGAGATTTTTTGGCCTTGTTTGGGATTTTTTTACGAAATTTTTAGGAGGGTACCAACTGGCATGGTTTGAGGGGTGCCAATTGGAATGGAAGAGTCTTTGGGGTACCTCGAGCAGGTGGAGGGACAATGCTGATCGATGGATGGCAGGGAACTATCGATCTACATGCCCCTTAGCCTCCTATAAAAAAGGGCGGGTTCTCCTATTTTTTCACCGCTTTCTAACTTACCTTCTTCTGAAATTACCTTATGCAAAGTGTTTGAGTATTCCAAAATCAAGGGATGGCTAATTTCTCAAGTAGAGCAACACATATGGCGTGGCTCAATGTTGATGATTAGGAAAACTTGGAATTGAGGGCTAGGGTGCCCCTTGCATTGGGCAGCGAAAATTCCTTTGACTCATTCGAGCCAGTGATAGATGAGCAGAGGATATTTCGTGAGCCGACGCGTCATCGTTCTTATAGGGTGGTGAACCCTAGTGGCTATGTAAGTGATGATGACTTTTGGTATTCTTTTCTTCTTATTTTAGTGATATTTCCTTTTTTCTTGGATTTTGACACGAATTTTACCTTTTTCTCTTTGATAATCTGATGTCTCTATGTTGTCTCTACATGCTCAACGGACGAAGGGGCTTTAGGAAATTTGGGAGAGACTTCCGCCCATGGTGCATTGGGTGGTGTCATCAGTCGATTTTAGTAAACTGGCATCTGCTCTGGATGAGACACTTCATTTTACTACTGTTCTTTGTGCTCTGGGGGAGAGGTGGTGGGACACCACCCACACCATGCATTTTGTCTTTGGAGAGATGATAACGACACCCATTGACGTGCAACAACTACTGGGGCTGGAATGCGAGGGGGTGCATATAGAGGTGGATAGGAATTTGTGGGTGATGCCAGCAGCGGTGACGACGACGCTAGGTGACATGGAGAGGATTGTCTCTGGGGACTCTATCCATTTATCTTTTTTAAGAGAGTTATTACTGCTGGTGTTTGGAGGTTTCTTAGTGGCGAAGAGTGGCGACGTCGTCCACTTATGGTTTTTGGCATTTCTAAGGGTGTTTTCAAATGTCCCTCTTTATGACTGGGGGAGACTAACCTTGGCAACCCTATATTATTCTCTTGATGCGTTCAACCGGTGTTGCCAACAAACTTTTACTGGTGCCACGTTTGTTCTTGAGGTATTCATTATTTTGCGTATTTTCCATTATGCATTCACACTTTTTTTATATGTTTTCTTCTTGATTTCTTGACTGCTCACCTTTGTCCTTTGCAGATGTGGTTCTCTGAGGTGATTGGGTTTAACACCCAATTGATATCTTTGAAGGACGAGTCTATTGGGGACTTCTTCCGGATGTATCGGTGACAGAAGTCCAACCAAAAGTCGAAGAAGTCTCTCTCTTTGGAGGCAGTGCGTCAGGTCTTGAATGGCCTAACGAGCTAGCGGGTAAATCCTTCTTTATTTTCCGAGATCGTTTTTCCTTTATGATCTTGATATTGATCTTTCTCCACCAAGGAATTTGCAGGTGACCTTCTATCCCTGGGGTATGGCCAACCAACATACAGGGTTGACTGGGGGAATGTGCAGATGCAGCATCTGCTGGCGCATGTGTTTGGCTACTCCCAGTACCTTGGGGAGAGAGTAGTACAACTAGTTATGGAGGAGGACGTGATTGTTCCACCTGTGAGACCACCACTGTACATAAGGCGATCGAGGTAGATGGCGGATGATACATGAGTAGCGGCAATGATGGGTGACCCTTACTCATCATACATCGATGACATTTGATTATCTGGACTTAGTGTCGAGATGGTTGATGTCGCCCATCATATATGACGTGATGCCTTTCCCCCATGCAGGTTCTTGTTGGCCCATGGGGTCTTTTCATATCGCAGGTGGTACGTCGACATCAGCGACGACAATGACCTCGATGGTTACTGTTGTGAGACTTGTCCTTCCTTCTTATAAAATCTAGCAGGCTAATGGACGATTTGTTAATTTGCTACACCGTCCTAATGCGATGGATCTGGAGGAGCTGGGCTTGACAGATGAGGTTCTCCAGCCGACGGTATACTTCTTCATCTCTTTGTCTTTTGATTTTCTAATTTCTTTATTTGCCTCAGACTAACTGATTTTCCCTTTCCTATTTTTTTTGCAGCATATCCGAGTATAAACTACCTGGCTGAAGGATATTCGGGATTGGATAATGATAACTTACTTTTTGTTATATTTTTGTCGTTGTTGTCAAGCCATGCTAATTAAAACCTTCAAATATCTACAAAAATATAATAAAACTAGAGTGTACGGGTAAGTAAGGGTGTCAATCCTAATCTAAGGATGAAACATATGAGAATAGAAATATGTAAGTCATTTTTTATTTGATTTCGTTTTAGACTTTTTACTTTTTCTATTTTTTTAAGCTTTTTTTATATTGAAAAAATTGTGCGATGAGGGTGAAATAAAACTAAACTAAATCAAAGATCTAAAAATTAACTAAAAAATGTGATGAAAAATAAGTGAAATCTAACTAAATAAAAATGTAAAATATGAGATGAATGAGGAAATCAAAGTGAGAGTCAACAAGGGATGGGATTACACCATATATCCTAGTTAATCTTATTAATTAATTCATTGAAATTAAACCTCCCAAGTTAGTATCAAAATTACAAATCAACTCTCGTTGCAAATGTAATTTTAATAATAAACTTTTAGAAAATTAAATTTAACACTCCTTTAACTCTTGAAAAGTAGATCCAAACATCATTTAACAAACCACCCGATCATATCGATTTACTAAATTAGTTTAAATCATAGAAATAAGCTTAGAGTTGAAATTCAAAAAAATAATTTCACATTTTAGAAAAACCTATCTCTAGTTCAATTCTAAAATGAAATCTAAGACTAGAATCTCGATTTTCTCTCAAAATTATTTTACCCTCTCTCGAGGCGTAAATCAAAAGTAAGAGTGCAAAGTTAATTATCAAATGAACATTTAATGTAAATAAACTGATTAAAATGGGATTAACGTCAAATAATGGAATCACCCCACCCCTTAAAAGGGTTTTCTAGCCTAACATGATGGTAAAATACGATAATCAAGCATTTAAAGGCATTAAAATAAAATAGTAGAGATAAGAGAACAAATCTTCACACAAGTCTCCTTGATTTGCAAAATTGAACTCTAAATCTTCATTGAACTTGAGTAATATCCATCCAAATTGAGCTTCCAAACATTTTTAATTCAATATATACACTTAATTGAATCTCTCAATATACTTTGATCTCTCACTATTCTCTAAAAAAATAAAATAAAACACTATTATACTATTTACATAGGTGTTTTTCTCTCTCTCTAGTCTCTTCTTGAGTCTCCTCCCCCTTTTTTTTTAAAGGTTTTGTAGTTTTCCTTTTATAATGTGGCCATGGAACTAGGGGAGATTTGGAAGTTTAAAGGTGCAAGTGGTTAAAATGAGCATTTGGAGGAATAAGGGTGAGGGTATTTTAGGTGACACATAAGTGCACGTGTGTAGTGGGGGTGTTGGGGGTAATTTAGGAATAAAGGGTATAAAGTGGCATTTAAACGTGTGGGGCTTTATTTGGTCTTGGGTCTTTGTTTTGGCAGAACGTGGGTTATGGCTTGGTGAGGGTTTAAATGGGTCTTGGGATCAAAGTGGATTTGGACTCGGGTAAAAGATTGGAGAAGTGGGTTTTAGTAGGAGAGAAAATGGGTTGGGGGTTGGTTGGGTGTAGTGGGGTGTATGGTAGTTTGGGTGTGTGTGTGTGCGATAGTGTGGTGTGTGTGTGTTAGTTTATGACCCTAAAAAGATAAACTAAGACTCAAAATAAAATCAATAAAAATAAAAATCCTATAAAAATTAAAAAATTTACAAAACTATAAAATAAAACTAAACAATATAAAATCTAAAAAAAAATAAACTTTTAATCCTAAAAATAAAGGACTTAAAATAAAATAAAACTAATAAACCTAATAAAATATTAATAAAATGAAACTAAAAATAAAAACTAAAAACCAAATAAAAATAAACTCACACCTAAAAAAATAAAATAAAAATAGTCGACACAAATAAATCCTAAAAATATATAAAAATTTTTAAGAAAAATATAAATTAAATCCTAAAAATTAAAAACGACTCGAATAAAAATCTAAACAATAATTAAAAAATAAAAATAAAAAAGGGTGCAAACTAAATACACGAGGGTTCGGGACGGGTTTACGTGAAGGTTATGGGACAAGGTAAAAGGCACAGGGGTTAGGGTTAGCACTTTTTAGATGCACTTTGCCTAGATTTGAGCGCTTGAACTTCACAACAGGCACATGACCTACAAAATATACATATAAGTTCATAAGACCCATTTTGCCGAGAATTAGCAATTAAAAATCGTCTATTAGGGGTATTATTTAAACACTTATGGGGCTTATCAGATAGCTTCAACGATCGCGCACATTCGGGATGTGATTTCGGTTCTTTCTTGTCTGGTGCCGTATGCCTCGTCTGAGGAAGGGTTTCGCTCGGGGAGTGGAGGTACATCGTCTTGTCGTAGGGGGAAGAGAGCGCGCCGTAGGGAAGGAGGCTCCTAGAGAGATAGAGAGAATGAAAGAGAGGAGAGAGAAAGAGAGAGAGAGAGGCTATAGGTAAAGGTATGTGTGTGTGTGCTTGTGTGTGTGTGATAGAGAGAGAGAAAATGTAGGTGGGTTCGAGCTGAGTCCCGTTGTATTTTCTTTTCCTGCAAAATCAATGTAACACAACAATATCTATGCAATTAAAATGAAGTTTTTGTTCAATTTTGTTTTTAGTGACTTAATGCACATGCTCTTTTTACTTTGCTTCTGAGACTGTAAAAAGAATTAAAAATGATTTGAGAGAGAATTTATTTCAAAAACGAGACAAGTAAAAAGCACAAGGAGAAGAAAATTCAGAATTCTTTGAGAATATAAATTATTTTTATTGATTTTTTTGATTTTGAAAAAAAAGGAAAAAGGGAAAATAGGGTGTTGCCGATCGACATTCCCCTTATCCTGCTTATCGGCATGTCAGTCCAGTCTATTCAATCCAAGGATTTGATTGTACTTTGTTCAATTGCTTGGTACTTGGTGGGGTAAGTTTTTCTCCGATTTCTGGAGGGTTTTTTTCTTTGGTTGAGGACCCCCTAATTAAAAATAGGGGGTGTGGGTGAAGAATTTTCTTCACACCTCCTCATTCCTTCTCTTTTGCATTCTTCTTACTTACTTTGTGAAATGGTTCTCCCTCGCAGTGTTGAATTTTCTACCTACCTCGAAACCTTGGAGGCAATGTGCTCCTATAATGTTGAATATTATTCTTTTAACATGCGTCGAGTCTTTTTATGGAACAATTGACCCATAGAGTGGAATATGCTGATGGCAGTAGTAGAGTTCTGGTATCCTGAAGACCATGTCTTTCACTTTGAGTTGGGTTAGGTATTTCTTGATTGTCAAAGGCTTATTGTCAAGCTTCGTTCCAAACTTTAGTTGATACCTTTCAAAGGAGTTTGGAGATGGGTACATAGATGGAAGTCAACTGGCTGATGAACTAGCTGATATCTTGTAATTGTAACACCCCGCTCGCCCGGGGAGAGAGAATGGAGCGCTAATGCGATAAAATAAATCCAAATCCACAAGTGACAAGTGACAAGGTATAGAGCATCTAAATAAACCCACAATAATATAAATCCACTAATCTCAATGTCTTCAATTACAACAAGTCTCTCGAATTAAAATTATAAATATCTAACTCGAAAATGAAATACAAATCTCCAAAGCTCTATACATCAAAATAATACAAATATTTCCCAAACAATCCTCGCTAAAATCAATCTCCATAGCGCCCCAAAATCCGCGCTAACCTGCCACTAAAAGAAAATATGGGGAAGTACACAATACGACAGGAATTATGCTCAAAAAATATGAATTAGCATTGAATAAAACGTAACAACACGAGTACGAATATTCAAATAAAAATGCAAATCTCAAAGCATTTATCAATATAATTTCTCAACAACACATCAATGGCTCACCAGGCCTCACCACATCCGTATATGCTTTATCAAGCCATAGCCCGGGAAACAGGAATTTTGGCGGGTGCCCAACATCCGTGCCATATTAAAATCTAATGACAACGTTATCATCAACAATATAATGATACCACATGAATCAAAATAATTTCAACAATTATTTATCAGATTTCAATGAATTTATCAATTCAAATATGAGTTCAATTAAACATGAATTCAAAGAGAATGACACTTGCGAGATTTAAGGAGCATATTGTGTAAAATCCCATACCTCAAACCATAATGAGAAACCAATGATCACATCCTCAAGATCAATACAAAAGATCTACAAAAGCTCCTCCAAGAACCTCCAACAAAATAGCCCTAAGAACACCTTTAATCTAAGGTTGGAACTCACAAATCTCAAGGGACAATGTGTATATAAAAAAAAAGAGGAATATAAAATATATTTGCTGCCAAAATTTGTGCCAAAAGTAGGTTAAAAAGGTTGCCCACAACTTCCTTTTATAATGCAAAGAAATGAAGAGTTGGAATCCAAAAGACTCCTTTAAATAAGGCAAAGAAATGAAGAGTTGGAAGTCAAAACAACTCCAAGAGTTCAAAACATTTAAAAATCATTTTAAAATCCGTTTTAACTCCGTTTTGGAAACCGTTTGAAATTCTCGCCTTTAAAAATAATAACCAACATATTTGAGCAATAAAATTAATTTTATCAAAAACTTTATTTTCCTCCATTTTCCAAAAATTAATTAAAATATCCCAAAATTACGCGGGTTGTTACAGTAATTTTCTAAGGAATTATCGAGCTTCTTTCTCTGTTCAGGGTGGTGGAATCTCGAGTATGGCTTTTAGTTTGTTTGGATCTACTTCTATCCCTTTCTCACTAACCATGAATCCTAAGAGCTTCCATTTGGTAACGCCGATGACACATTTTTGTGGGTTAAGTCGCATATGGTACTGTCGTAGTCGCTCAAAGATTTTTCAAAGAGCAGGAACATGGCCTTACGTAGTCTTTTACTTGATAATCATATCATCCACCTAGACCTAGACTTCTTTATGTATCAGATCATGCAAGATAGTTGGGGCAGTCCTCTTGTAGGTAGCCCCTGCATTTTTTAGACCAAATAGCATAAAAGTGTAGCAAAAGGTTCCCCAAGGGGTGATGAATGAGGTTTTATCTTGATGATCCAGGTTCATCTTAATATGACTGTATCTGAAAAACCCATTAACGAATGACTTAACAGCGTGACTATCCATGTTGTCCACAATCATGTCGATATTGGGTAACGGGTAGTCATCCTTTGGAGAGGCTTTATTCAAGTCTCGGTAATCAATGCACATGCAAACCTTACCTACTGATTTTAGCACAGGTACGATATTGGCTAGCCGTATAAGATATTTGATCAAACGAATGAAACACACATTCAATTGTTTGACCACTTCTTACTTAACTTTGAGCGACCATTTGGTGCGAAGCTTTCGCAATTTTTATTTGATCGATTTAAAGTTTGGGAGAGTTAGAATCTCGTGCTGAGCTATCGTGGGATAAATTTCGGGCATATCGTCCTAGGGCCATGTAAATACATCCAACAATTCCTTTAATAATTCCTCAAGTTACACGCGTTCATGCTCATCAAGGGTGGCCCCTATCCTAATCTCACGTATCTGGCTACTAGAACCGAGAATAATAATAATAGTTTCATCTTCTATAAATTGAACGCAATTATGTCATTTGTTATTAACCTTATTAAGATCAATTAAGAATTGTTCATTTGAAAAATCATCATCATTAAGAGTTTTATTGAAATCAACACAATTAGTGTAAGGCACAACAAGATACTCAAAATCTTTATTTATTTCATTGATAGGAAAAACAACATCAAGAACCTCATCGAAGGAGGTGTCAATTAGATCAGAGTAAGGAGTATCAATAAGAAAAGAAGAAATGCGATAAACATCTGTGTTGGGTTAAATTTCAGCGGGTGGAACAAGTGCAGCATGACAGTTGAGGAAGGGTGTATCAACAACTTTGATCAGGCGGGATGGATCCCATGATGTAGCACTTGAGTGGTTCATGCAGAGTGTCAGCCCTATTATTTGCAACTTGAACGAATCTTCGGAGTTACTTTTCTCAAAATTTTCGATATCGGCTATGGTTTTCTCATGATGATGGGAACTTTCGGCCCCTGACTAGCTGTCTTGGAAAAAGATCTCCATTTTAGGTTTCATCTTCTTGTCCACATGATCATACCATGGTTCAAAAAAGCCATAGAAGGGGAATCTTCCATTTGATGAATCTTTCGTAGAAGGGGAATATTCACCTTCTTTGATGAATCTTCCGTTTAAGTAATCTATTGAGACAGTTTTGGTGCTATATAGCCTTATTTTCAGTGTAGGTTGGCAGTCCATTATGAGTTCTTCTATCGACGGTTAATATCCCAAACCATAAGGAGGAAAGGCTTTCTTCAACACAATGGGTTCAAGTATCCCCTGCTATTTTCGTCTTAGCCCCATTCTGGGCACGAAGTGCATGTTTTTTAACATCTAGATCACATTGGAATTTCTATAAGTTTTGTAATCCGGATAAACCCTATCTTTGAAATCATCCCATACTGGGATTAGAAGTGGTTCAACTCAAAAGCCTGAAAAAATCCTATCACTTGCCCCATGTTGTATCTCAAGTACTGGATTATTGGTGCTTGCATTCTCAATGTTGTCATCGTTGCCCAAGATGGTGATGACTTATCCATTGGCAAAGAACTTCAATTTTTGATGAAGGGAGGAAGACACACCCTTGATACTATATAGCCATTGTTGTATAAGAAACTAATTGAAACAAGATAGGATATCGATGACTTGGAATTCAATAATTGAATTTATAGGGCTAGCCCTTGTTACACGCTTTGTGGATCCCATTACTTCTCGACGAGTATTATCGTAATCACGCACAATGATAGAGGTTGGATCAAGGTCGCTCATTTTTAGTCCCAAATAATTACGAGTCCTTAATGGGCAACCATTAAGGGTTGATCCATTATCGACATAAGAGAGTGGGATAGTCATTCCCATGACTTTGACAGAGATATTGAGAGCATAATTATAGTTTGGCCAATTCTTAGCGATTTTTTAATCAGAAAAGAGAGAATTCTAGTAGAGGTTAGGGATCCGACCAGGTTCATTGCTTTTTTTGGAGTGGTGGAAGGAGGAGCTGTAGGTCTAGTGAGTAGCTTTATCAAGGAATTTTATGTAACAACCCGCATAATTTTTGGGGTATTTTCGAAATTAAGAGGAAAAATAAATTTTGAGAGAAAATTATTTTTATTACTCAAATATGTTAGTTATTATTTTTAAGGGCGAGAATTTCAAATGGTTTCGAAATCGAAATTAAAATGGAGATTTAATTGAATTTTTATTATTTAGAAGAGTCTTCAAAATATAAAACTCTCTAAGAGTCCTCAAAACATAAAACTCTCTAGTAAAAATAATATTTTTAGAAATCCGACCGTTCGATCAAGCTGAATTTTTGTCAGCAGTCCTGTCTCGCCGTTCGCTACAACATACTAAAATTTCAAGCGATTCCAATTGTCTGATTATCCGGGATAAAATTTTTAGTGTTTGTATCTAATTAGAACTCTTTTCTTAATCAAACTCTTAATCCTTTATATATCAATAAATTCGTGGCTTGGCTTTTTAATTCTCTTTTTCTCAAAATTTTCAACCAGAAGTCCTCTCCAAAATTACTCCCTTTCATCTACAAACCATTGCCCCAAACTTATTCAATATTTCAACCTTAGATTAGAAGGCTTATTTGGTGTTTTCTCAAGTTTGGGCTAGAACGAGATTTGATTATTTTCGCGAGAGGAACGTGATGGTGTGATTAGATTTTGAGGTTGAATTATGTGATGATTTTGAGGTATGGGGTTTTACACAATATGCTCCTTAATCTCGCGAGTAATATTCTCGTTGTTTTCTTGTGATTATTGACTCATATTTGAATTTCTAAATTCATTGGAATCTGGAAATATTTGTTGGAATCTAATTTCGATTCATGTGGTATTATTATTGTGTTGGGCATATTGTTATGAGATTTTAATATGGCACTGATGTTGGGCACCCGCCAAGATTCCTTTTCCGGCTACTTGATAAAGTATGGTGCGGTATGGTGAAGCCTGGTGACCCGGTTAATGTGTTGTTGAGAAATTTATTGATAAAATTCTATTGAGATTTGCATTTGATTTGAATATTCGTATTCGTATTGTTGCGCTTTGTTCATCGCTAACATGTTATTGTTGAGCATCTTTCATGTCGTATTGTGTACTTCCCCATCTTTTTCTTAGTTGGTAGGTGAGCACGGATTTGAGTGCTATGGACCAATTGGGATTGATTTTAGCGAGGATTATTTTGGGAAGATTTTTAATACAAGATGAGAAGATTGTATTATTTTGATGTATAGAGATTGGAGATTTGTATTTATTTGTTTTCGAGATAGTTAGATTGTTGTAATTATTTCGAGAGAATTGTTGTATTTAATTTGAAGATGAAATTTGGAGATTAGTGGTTTCTTTTCTATTATGAAATTTAGATGCTCTATACCTTGTTATTTGTGGATGTAGTATAGTTTTTATCGACAGTAGCACTCCGCCCCGCTCTCCCCGGGCGGGCGGGGTGTTACATTTTAATGCAACTGGGAAGACATAAAGAGTCCCCACAGATTGATATTAGCTTGTGTCTTCTTAAATTGATCTATGATCATACTTTCCTTGAGGGTCATTTCGAGCATAAGAAGATCTTCAACACCTTTTCCTTTATCGCATGCTGATGGTGGCAGGTTTGGGACTCGATAATGCCTCCCTGACTTGGTCATGCAGTTCACAGAAGAGGGAAAAAATAGAAACCATGTTTCCTTATTGATCTTAGTTTTTTTAGCCACCTTGTTGATTTTTCCTAGTAGCTCCTCACATGATATCATCCCGCATCTGCTGACTATTGGGCTAGTCTTTTCTAGACTTTGCTATTCATCTGAATCATCAAATTCATCCTCCCATCCGATGGCAATGCCATCATCTTTCCCTGAAAAGTCAATACATTCCACAACTTCCACAGCTTCTTTCTATAGATCCTCCCATTTAACGGGGAGATGTAAAAGTTAAGGGACCATATATCCTTATAGCTTCAAAGTATCTAATAGTTCATACATACTACAAATATCATCGGTCTATCAAAATAAGTCTGCATTGTTCTAGATGACATCATCTAGACTGACTTCATTGGTTGGTACCACCTAATTGTTTGACTCTCCGACCCATTTTTTAGCTTCAAAGAATAGTGTACTGAATCTATAACAATCAATGGTTATATGAGAGGGAAATTTTAGCCCAAACCCTAGGAGTTGGTTCAATACTTCTGATAATTCCATATCTTTACCTCTAGTGGTACGGATAATGATGCATGCTATAGTAAGGAGTGATAGGGACTGATAAGCAAAACTGGTAGGGTGTAAGAGAATACATGGGCACACTTGGAGAGGTTTAAGAGAGTATATGTGTATGATGGGTGATTTACTCAGTACGATCTGGGTAGTTGGATTAAATTTTGGGTCTTCTTCTAGGAAGATGGCATTTGTATGATTTGGGAGTGAATTATGTGTAATTTTTGGTTTGGGATTGACTGGTAGGGTGATGGTACCTCGATCGATTAATCCTTCGATAAAATTTTGGAGGTGGAAACACTGGTCGGTGGTATGGCCAACAATTTAGTGAAAGTCACAATGGGCATTTGTTTTGAAATTTTTAGGAAGCGGGTTTGGTAATGGACAAAGGTCCAATGAATTGATAAGGTTTCGGCTTAATAGGGCCTTATAAACTTTGGATAGGGGAGTGTGAAGCTCGGTGTATTTCTTCTTTAATGGGTTAGGGAGGCTATCTGGTGCCCATAAAGTGGCAGACTGATAGATGTTTTTTTTTTGTTGAGACTGTGTTACTGGAAGGCTTTTTATACTTTATGAAAGTGAACTATCCAAACACTTTCTTCGGTTAAACTTCTATCTTGGCAAGACCTTCTTCGATCTCAACTCCTATTTCTCGAAGGTTTTGGAAATAAGGGTAATAATGTCATCCCATGATCGCTCGAACATGGAGTAAGAAATACTTCTTTATAATTCTGACTTGCTCCTCTTTGGAAGGCCGGTTGGTCATGGTGGTTGCTTTCTCTCTTCACCTTGTTATGAATTTACTAACTGATTCCCCAGGGTTCTTCTTGAGCAACTCTAAATTATGGCACCTCTAATTCTTCATTGTACTTATACTGTGACATGAACTCATGGGCAACATCCTCCCAACTATGGATTTTGGACTCTTCAAGGGTTAAGAACCAGCAGAGAGCGTTATCCTTCAAAGTCTGTTGGATTATTTGGGCCATAATTTCCTCAAAGGCACCTAGGAGAGTCATGGCTCGGTGGTAATTGCAGAGATGAATAATTGGGGGGCCACTACCTCCGAATTTCTTAATGTTGGGCATCTTAAATGTTTTTGGCAACCGTACTTTAGGATAGGGAGATATGTGGGCGTAGTCCATGTATTTTCCAGAGATTTTGACTTGGTCGAACTTCTTAGTCAACATCTTGAGGTCTTCCTCGACCTTGTTCAATTATTCTTCCTTCGGATAAATGGTCACAGGTAAGTTAGCCCCTGGCTGGGCAAGATTTGGCATAAGGAACTAGGCTGGCGGTGGCCCATTAGCAGGAGGAGCACGTGGAGAGTGCTGATATTCCTCATGAACCCAAATAGGCTAGGGTGTAGGCGAACTCATAGCAAGAGGGAAGAGGACCTCGGGCTCTGAAAAATAGGTACCTGATTTTGTTGCATCTTATGAACCTCAATTTGATGATTGTCAATCTTGACAATGAGTTGAGCTAGAATCGTCATTAAATCTGGCTGCACATTTGGTACTTGGTCAGCGTTCTCCATGGAAAGCTAATGAATTTCAGACTCAGAGGAAGTAGTGAGGGAACTAATGGATCCTCGGGGCAGTTCAACCAAAGACCGAAGCCAATAGGGAGTCAGGCCAAGGGTCGAGTATGTGATCAACCTGAGAAGGAGAAAATTCAAATTTATTTTTGAAAGAGAAAGGGGAAAACTGTATTATTGAAATGGGAGGAAAATGTTTTTGACAATTTTTTTGGAAAAAAGGGGACAAAATATTTTTGGAAAAAGGGGAGAAAAAATTATTTTTGGCATGAGGAATGGAAAATGCTAGTGGTATTTTAATAAAAGAGGGAAAAATATTTTTGGCACTTTTTGATAAAGAAAGAGGGAAAAAATGAGGGATGGGTCTTAACATGAGTATTGTTATGTTTATTATGTTCTCACTTGTATTAGGTTTACCTAAATGCAAAAAGAAATGCCGGTTATGATCCGAGCCTGGAAAATTTGGGTTTGAAAAATATGCAAAAAATATGGTTGGACTTGTCACAAGGCTCATAGACAGGGTCCCGCTTTAAAAATCACATGAAAGTTTGGGCGGTATGCCGACCCATCATTTTGGGTATAAATCAGCAAACTAAATATAAGTTCCCTATGTGTGACGCCTATACAAGTTATGCATTTGTTGGTTTAATTGGAAGGGTTCCCCATTGGCATAACCTCCACAATATACGTCTTGCTTTTGAGGGCAATTAGTACATGTAGACAAGCCATTTGATATACCTGTGTGTACGTGAATTGCCTCACTATTTACCTCATGGGGATAGTATGTGTGAGAGAAAATTTGATATACTCGACACACGTGAACGAGTTCCCTACCATATACCTCCCGTCATGACTTTGACTAAGTTATACGATGCAAGGGGAACCGTTCGATATACATCGAAGGTACTTGGCCAATGGAAGGTGAGAATCATATCACTTTGGCTAACTGCGACCTTCCAGACCAGTGCCTATCACGAAGTGACCCCCCAGTTACGGGACACAATTTGGTCAACAACCATGCTTTTTGGTGATGTCGTGTGAAACATGCATGATTATTGATTAGTACATTATTGAGAGAGTATGTTTATTGATGAGCATCGTGCTAAGTAGGGGATAATATAAAAGTATAAAAAGTAAATTCATATTAAGCATGGATATGTGAGAGTGAGTGATGTGTAGCTATCTACAAGTGAGTGTGTGGTAGTGAACCTAGGCATGGATCAACGACATGTGGTGTGTGACAAGTATGAGTGAGCATGAATATATACAAGTGTGATTAATGAAGGTGTGTGTTAGGTAACACCTAAGCATGAATATTTTAAGTGGTGTGTGCAACATGTGGATATAAGTGATCTTAGGTGCACATGGTGTGAAGTGTACATAGAGAGTATCTATAAGTGTGTGAGTGAGTAGTGACATAAGCATGAGGTATATATGTACAAGAAATAATAGAGGAAAAAAAGGAACATACAGATAGGTGCATACACACACAAGCAAAATAAAACACCTCTACAAATAGATTCTAGCCCTTTTATGAAAAGTGTCCCAGTGGAGTCGCTACCATGGCCATCCCGATTTTCGCGATGTCCCCCCTCTCTCCTTCTCTCTCCTTCCTCCTATGGATGGGGATCGGGGAAAGAAAAAGAGGGAATGATAAAAGGTCTCGCGTCCTCTTGGAACGCTTCGAACTTCATCGGTGTGGGGTATATGTAAAAAGATGGAGTCGCCAACCTATTTTGCACAAAACAAGCAAAAGAAAATGTCGCCTCCTCAAAAGAGCGACATCAAAGATAAATTGATGCTTGCGAAACTAATAGTTCGAAGGGTTCGGGGGCTAAGTTACGTAATGGAAAGGTGTAAGGCACCCATCCCCCCCTTTCGATCTCTCATGAGCTTGTGTTATTATTTTCCTTTACTTTTCCATGAAATGTGTGTGCACATATATATAATGGAGATCGGAATCGCCCAACTCATACTATAAAAGACATAAAGTGAGGTCATCCATTAGAATGTTCCCAAAATAACATATAGAAAATACGATTTTTGCATTTATCATGATATTGATCGATATGGTAAAACGATAGTATGTATTGGATAAAGCGCTAACAAGGATTATAAACATAATATATATAGTAATGTAATAATATGATAAATAGAAAAATGGGGAATTTGGGAAAATGGGAAAATTAGCAAATTGGACTCGAATCTCAGATTTTAATCCGAGACACATATGTAGCCTATAAAGGCATTAAAGTCCATGTAGTTAGAATGCTCCATAACGGTGGGGCTTATCCCATAGATTCGAATGGGATTTTTTTTTATATGCATGTGTGTAAAAATGGGTTTTAGTTTTCAAAAAGTGTGGTGGATAATCCCATTAGGAATTTATGGGCGTAACCCTCTTTTTGTTTGTTTTGATTTTTTTTATTGAAAATAAAGTATGTGGAATATACTAATAAAAATGTAAGATGTTAATGTGTATGAACTAAAGTAGGAATTAGATTATGAATCTAATGTATTTAATGCAAAAAACAAGGATTATGAAGAGAGAGGGAAGGATTTAGACCTTCTTTGAAGCTTGATCTTGGATTAACTCACTTAGATGTGAGATGAATGTTGCATGAGAGAGAATGAGATTTTGCCAAATTGGGTATGAAAATGATGGGAATGTAAGTTTGAATGGAATTTCACATGAAGAAACTTCGTTAATTACGAGAGAATGTTGCTGAGATCAGTGGTGATGATGGATGTGAGGTGTGCCTTCGGAGTGAGGTCATGTCCTCTATTTATAGGGTTAGGGGTGGTTCCGATCAGCATAGCCCTAGACCTACCTATCAATAGTTAACCCTTGACACACTACCGATAGGAAGGGAAATGGACCTGCCAATCGCAGTCTCATGCAGATTTTTTCGAAAAAGGTCGTAGAGTGCAATTAGTTGATCCAAATTGTGCACGGGGCATACTGTTAGAAAGGTAATTCAAAGACTTTCAAGTGTCCTTCGACCTCTCCAGGGTTCAGGAGTTGAGTTTAGGTCAAAACAGGTTTCGAAGTGCATGAGTCTTTTGGACACGAGATCGTCGAACAAAAATGTGTCATTCGAACAGCAAGTTAGAATAGCGCATGGGGCAGACCGTTGAAAAGGTTATATGATTTACTTTGAATTCCAAAGAGCTTCGCTTGGTTCAGAAAGTTAACCTTGGTCAACCGAGGCTCAAAAGTGCTCGGTGACCTCTAAGAGTAAAACGGACCGTTTGTCTATATCGTAAGTAAGAATCATGTACGGAGTAGACCGTTGGAAATGGCATTTAGTACCCTTCGGAGATTCATTCAGTCTCATTCTAGCTGATGAGTTGACCTTGGTACAACGGAGCCCGAGAGCACCTGATGGCCTCCAAATCGATTTTTGGGGAAAAATTAAACGTTTGTCTGAATGTTATGTCATTTGTGAATGGGGAAAACCGTTGGAAATGGGGTTTTGTTCCCTTTAAAGATTAAAAAAACTTTCTCTCTGATGATGAAGTTGATTGGGGTCAAATCGGGGCCTGACCCGGGAGCGCTCGGTGACCTCCAGATCGAGTTTTAATAGTAAAATGGTTCGTTCATTCAAACTGTTATGCCGATTTTCACACGGGGTAGACCGTTGGAAAGTTTATTCAAAGACCTTTTAAGATTCAAAGATATTTCACTCTAAGAATCGTGTTAAACATAGTCAAGCGGGGATCGGGAGCACCCGATGGCCTCTATATTGGTATTCAGAGTACGATCGGGGGTTTGTTGTGAAATGGGGGAGTTCTAGGGACCTAAGGAGAGACTTAAGGGGGGGGGGATCCTAGAATGTGGTGTCTACAATATGCTTTTATCACGAATTATGGCATACAGTTTGATGATCAAGAATTCAAAGATTTTTGCACCCACTCCAAGATACAGAAGCTGCATTCTATGCTAGGCCATTCGTAGTGCAACAGTCAAACTCAGGTAACTAATAAAACTTTGCTGGATGGAGTGAAGAAGAGAATGGATGATGCATATTGGAACTAGATCAATGAGTTGCGGAGTGACCTCTGGGTTTACAGGATGACCCTTAGGACAACAACAAATGAAACTCCTTACATGTTGGCCTTTGGTACATAGGTAGTGGTATTAACTGAAATTGTCTTACCTAGTCATCGAGTCCTCAACTTCAACTCACCACAAAGTGACTTGATGAGGAGGTTATATCTTGATCTGGTGGAAGAAGTGAGAGAAAATACTGCACTAAGAGTAGCATCTTACTATCAAAGAACTACTCGATTGTAAGGATAAAATTTCCAATTAAGTCCATTGTAAGTATTTGACTTATTCCTAAAACAAAACATTATTTTTGAGTCATAGATAGATTTTTACTGTCACGATCTAACACAGTCTATGACACAGTTTATTAAAGATGTTGCAGCCAAGCTTCAAAGATTTATCATGCAAAGATTAATTTGATCCTCATTTCACGTCTTCATTACAAATCTAAAGGTCTTGATAAATCTTAACAAATATCGTCTTCATTGCATTTTGATGGGCCGACTTAACTTTTATATTTAAGGCGTGTTTCACTCGGAATTTCGTAAGTGGTAGAACTAGAAAATTAGTTTACATACACTATATTTTCTGCACAAGTTTTCTAGGGTTTTAAAAGTCTACAAACATCCTTAGAGTTTTAATATACTAGCTTTCATATTTTAATGCTATAGAGATCTTGGTTTACACCATTAGAGTTTGTTCATCACTTTGAACATTGGGTTTTGAGATGAAAAAGCGAAGGAGTTCGTGTTCAACATCAGAGGCGTTGCCAAGCTATATTGGTGGACACCGAGACATACGTGGACATGTGTATTATGGATGAGTGTTGTAGAAGGAATTTTGCGTGGGCACAGTGGAGGAGTGGTTGAGGGATCAGAAGAGCATCAAGACTTGTGGGGTATCGAGTGGTTGAGTATGTTTATCATTTTTACTTTGTAATACCACATCATAATGATTGTCTGGCTTGGGTCGTCCAAGATTTTTTCCCTTAGTGGTTTCCTCGTACATCCGGTGTCTCTTTTGTGAACTTATTTATTTTACTTGCTTTAATCACCTAGATGCATGTTTAGGATTAAATAAGATAAAATTGGTTAACATTCTTAGTGCGTATAAAATTTGGAAAAAAGGTTTTTCAATAAGAAAGTTGGTTTTGACATCCTTAAAGCACATTCGAAAGAAATGGGGCCTACAAATTGGTATCAGATCTATAAACATATTTTTTTATTGTATTGATCCCTTATGTTTTTTGAGTATGAATTTTGGAAATTTTGAAAGTTTTAGAGCTCTTATTTTTTATGGAAGAAACTATGGTTATTAGAAAATGCGAATGAGAAGTGCTTTAAAATCAATTGATGATCGTGTGTGGTTAGCAGTTGAAAACGGTTGGACTCCACAAGTCACACGAGAGGGTGAAGCTAATACTTTAAAACCCGTTGAGTCAAGGACTGAAGCCAAACATAAACTTACACTTTACAAATCTAAAGGTCTTTGCATTATTTACTCACATGTCACGCCGAAAGAGTATAATAGAACAATGTTGTGTGAAATTTGAGAAGAGGCTTGGGATATTCTTTCACTTACTCATAAGGGCATTAGCACGGTTAGGGCAGCTAAACATCAAAACCTCACTACAGAGTTTGAGACGATTCATATGTTAGAGAGTGAGTCATTTGATGATATTTACGCTAAGTTATACAATATTGTCAACTTGTCGTTTAATTTGGGAGAGAAAATATCCGTCAACTGGTCATAAAGAAAACCACCAGATCTTTGCGTAGTAGATTTGATGCCAAAGTGACTGTTTTGAACTCCTTGGGTATGCTTGAATCGACGATAAGGATTTCTTAAAGTCGTATTGAACCTTCCCTTGTGTTTGGAAGGATAAAATGACACTTGCAGTCATTCGAGCGACATTGCAAGGTCGTTCAAACGAGATGAACATGCCATTCGAGCAACTTTTCCATTTCGTTCGAGCGACATGATAATCTCGTTCAAACGATGAGTCGACTTAACTTTTCTATTTAAGGCGTGTTTCACTCAGAATTTCGTAAGCGACAGAACTAGAAAATTAGTTTACATACACTACGTTTTCTGCATAAGTTTTCTAGGGTTTTAAAAGTCTAAAAACATCCTTAGAGTTTCAAGATCCGAGCTTTCATATTTTAATGATATAGAGATCTTGGTTTGCATCATTGGAGTTTGTTCATCACTTTGAACATTGGGTTTTTTCATGAAGAAGTGAAGGAGTTCATGTTCAACATCGTAGACATTACCAAGCTATATCAGTGTACATCAAGACATACGTGGACATGTGTGTTGTGGACGAGCATCGTATAAGGACTTTTGAGTGGGCAAAGTGGATGAGTGGTTGAAGGATCAGAAGAGAATCAAGACTTGTGGGGGATCGAGTCGTTGAGTAAGTCTATCGTCTATACTTTGTAAAACCACATCATAGTGATTGTCTAGATTGCGCCATCCGAGGTTTTTTCCTTTAGTGGTTTCCTCGTACATCCTATATTTCTTTTGTGAACTTATTTATTTTCCTTTCTTTAATCACCTAAATGCATGTTTAGGATTAAACAAGATAAAATTGGGCTTCACAAAAATTGGTTCACATTCTTGGTGCGTATAAAGTTTTAAAAAAGGGTTTTAGAAAAGAAAGTTGGTTTTGACATCCTTAAAGCACATTCGAAAGAAAAATGGGCTTACATTGATTCTACAATCGAAGGGTGAGGCCAAGAAGTTTAAAAGAAGGCGACCATGTCTTGAAAAGGGTGATCCAAAAAGAAACCAAACTGGAACCAAACTAGCATGGTCCTTATCGTATTTTCAGCGTTGTCAGATCATGAACCTACTAGATTGAAACCTTAGATAAAGAGCAGTTCAAAAACCCATGGAATGCTGGGCACTTAAGAAAGTATTATCAGTGATGTAATGACAAGTGTTTGTGAAGTACGTAATTCATATTTTTTATTAATAAAAGTTTCATTCTACTTCTATGATACTGTTGCTCTTATTTGCTTCTTTATTTTCTGTGCGTGGGATATGTACATTTCCCCAACAACGTTCATCATCAACAGACTAACCTCATGTACAGTCTCGTTATAAGAGAAATTGCGAACGAGAGGAATTAACATAACATAAACTTCATGTATGATTTATTTTGATAAACATGTTACAAACAAGTAGTTTAACTTCTTGTATTATATCGTTTTAGGATAGATTATGAATAAGAAGTAGTCTTACTAAGTAAAAGGAATCCATGCTTTATGGAAGATAAGATCCGACCATAATCCAATGCAAGGATAACCCCCAATAAACTTTAGTCAACTCAGGTAATCAGTGTTGACACATAGTCAAAATGATAAGCTTCGTTCATAAGACTAATAAGATGGAACAAACTCTGGTAGAACCTAGGTCGAGATAACTTAGGTTCATCCAAAAATATGTAGCTAATAAGTCATATCAAGTTGGCGAAAAACCAACCATATGATTGTAAGACTAAACTATTTAACAAGCTTATTCCAAACATTAAAGCAGTTAGCTAGCTAAAATGGTAAACAAAAATAGTAAATTGTTAAGTACCCATAAGACTCACTTTCATAAAAAGTTTTAAAAAGGAAGCACTATATCACTACAACAAAAAGAGGAAGATGAAATAGATTCATCACAAAGTTACATAATGTTCGATGAAAAATTAGAAGGATAGACATAAAAAAAGCTTCATAAAAAGTCAATAAGAAGATGGCTTATGCCACGGTAGCATGCTCATTCTCAGCCTCTGACATCTGAACATCCATGCCAGTTGGGATAACATCAAAAGAATTATCAAGAGAAATACCACCAGTGATAAGAGTTTCCTAAGGAACGACGGTCTTAACGACACCTTTAATATCCTCAACAATTGGCTCGTCAATGGCTATCATATGTTAGATAGCTAAGGTCGTGGCATCATCATCACCACCTTCCCACTTACTCATAACTTCTGCTACGTCAGGGTAATGAGTTATCACCTTATTCTTGATATCCTCATTCCAATCGAGAAAAAAAATCCACACAGTTAACATTGTAGTCGACGAAAGAAAGCCTCCCTCCTTAGCAGTAGCCAAAGATTCATTGGCCTAAGTGAGCTCTTGAGTCAATCGAACTACTATCTCATTGGACATCACCAACGCCTGATTGGATGCAATCAAATCATCATTTTCCTTTTCGAGAGCCTCCTCTAGAATTTTGATCTTGGTGTCATTAGTGACTTCTTTATCCTTCAGCTTACGATTATCCTCTTTAACATTACCAAGGGAGATTGTCATATCAACCAACTGACCGTCCCTCTCTTAAATCTCATCATAGGATTTCTTAAGATCGTCAACAGATTGTTTCAGATCATCCTTTAACTTCTGGTTCTCCTCAGAAAGTTCCTCATAGGCATAATTTTTTATCACAACCTTCTCCCCCAGAACAGTGGAAGCTGCAGCAGTCTGAGCCAAGAAGAAGAGAGAAATCAGCAAATAAGATGAGACGATAAAAAGAATATGAATGTAAGTTATTAGAACTCACCACAGACAATCGATGTTGAATAAGTTTACACAAACAATCTGGGTCATAACCCCTCAAGAACTCAAAGTCCTTATTATGGCCATGATACATGAGCAGATCAGTACCATTATTATCATTATGGAAGATGGTGTTCGGGTCAGCTCTCAACTCATCAGAGGAAATCCTATGTGCATGATCAAACTTGAACTCCACTACCTAACCATAGCGAGGAGCAGATCCTTGACCACGCATGAGAGGATACAGGGGTCGGGGCCCAACCACACGTGGGTCCTTGAGAATATTTTGAGTCGTGGGGGCCTCAAGGGGTCTTTTTCCCCCAACCAAAGCTATATAAGAGGACATTGGGGTCTTGCCTTTGGACTTGGATCGAGAAACAACATCCTCTTCAGTATTCTTTCGAGAAAATTTTGCTCGGCCTGCTTCTTATTTTTGGCATTAACCCTTTTTTAGTCTTTAACCTTCTTCTCTGCTTCCAGCGTCTTTTGGCGAACAATTTCCATAGCCTTTCAATCAATGTTTATTGGCTCCATCCCTACGGTAGATTCAGTCTTAGAACTTAAGGAAGAAAATGTGGAACTTGTGCAAGATTTATGTTCATCAAGGTTTAAACTCATAAATAAATGATATAAAAAATAAAGGAGAAAAGGGTTACCTTCTCCAAATCCTTCCCTATCAGCTCGTTCGACTTTGAATTTCTACTCAATCTCCACTAGAACCTCCTCAATTGAGGGAGATCATACCTCTACAGAGATGGGACAACCAGGAGGTGTGTAATATCCCTCTTTGATGAATTTTTCAACACTGAATAAGTTCTCAAACTTTGGGGGCTTAAGAATACAGTAAGATTCCACCAAATCTATAATTCTATCGAGGAACTTGGGACACTTCTTCATTGAAAAATTGAAACAACATGTAAGTACAATATGAGAAAGAGAGACAACATAAATTAAAAGAAGATATGTATTTGACAATTCTACTCGATCGGACTCATTCACGAGGGATCTTATAAGATGTATCATTCTCATTACTTTTAAATTCCCAGTCCCCTTTCATGAAAATAAACAAGTCCTTCCAAGCATCGTTAGTAGTTTGAACCATATGAACCATCATCACGTGGGGTTTTTGGGTGAAAAATAGTAATACTCATGGGCTTTAGCATTATCCTTCAAGCCATAGACATAAAAAAATATGTCTCCTGAAAGGTTGAAGCCATGTGCTCCTTCTAAAACATCGTTGACCTTAAAATGGTCCTATAGGCATTAGGGGAAGTTGAGTAAGTGTGACCCACTATCCCTTTAGAATTAACATGATGATGGGCTACAAAGGTAAGCGTAGTCTAACTTGGAGGTCCCATAAAGGGACACCAATCAAATCAGAATTATGGTGATCACATACTCTCTCGTTGAAGTTCACTACTCTGATTACAATGCTAATAGGAATCCCATATTTCTCGCCCAAAGCATCCTGTTCATCCTAAAGCACATCACACCCGTACCACTTGACATCAATATTAAAGGGATTATATGAGTCATTAGACTCTCTAGAAGATACTTTCTAACCAGTCGTCATCTCCTCAGGAAATAGGAAAGTTGGGGGCTCGTCCGCCACCACTGTCTTCACAGGGATGTTAAATCAAAAACAGTTGACCTGGCATAAATATTCCATATTGATCCCCTTAATTTTGGTATTTTTACATTCTCTTATAGTGCATTTAGCCCGAATTTATCTCATATTTATGCTATTAACCCTTTTTGGCGAGTATTTCATGTTATGTGTACTTCCCTCATGTTTTACAGTTAATTCGTGCAAGTGGATGCGAGCGAGAAATTGAAATGGTAAAAGAATTGAAAGAAAGGGAAGTCAAGGGAAATTCTGTAATTTTCTAGCCGAAACACAGAAGATGAGCCTACTTAAAATTTTAAGATCTTGAAGTCATGAGTACACTGGAAGAAACGACACCCCAATTTGAGCTACGAGTAGAAAGTTATATGCATTCAAAATTGAGAAGAGAATCCAGTGTCAAAATGGTAAATAAGAGAAATTTGAGAAAACATGGCAAACTTAGGAAGATAAATGAGACGAATTGGTTGGGTTCCCTATGCAAATCGGTTCGCCCTATGGGCTGGGTTCAGTATGGGTTCGGTCCAAGAGGGGAATTTTTGTTTCTTCCTATCTTTTAGCTAGAAGAGTTTGAGTATATGCGAACTTCTCAAAATGACTTCTAACCCTTATAAATAATTATTTGTAGTTATTATTCATGATTATCACTCACTATAAGGAAGCAAAAGATTAAGAACTTCTCGGTGCAATTTTTATATATTATTTCACTCCGAATTCAATAGAAGAGCTTATTCTTTTCGAATTTCATTCAAACTTTGTTCTTGTTCATGCCTTACTTTCTCTATCATTAGTAAAATTAAATTTTTGCATATTTATCATTATTTCTTCATCATGTCTACATGCAATTCAATAATCTCATCCGTATTCATTACAATCATGTCCGACTAGACTTTTAGAGAGTCGGGGAATATGAACCCAACCCAATGTAAAATTTGACTTAATCATTTACATAATTACTAAGATTTAATATTTTTGTTGATACTAATATTATAGGTATTTTAACTTCGTTAGTCGTAAGCAACCAGTGTGTATGAGGATACGATATACGTGTCAACAATTTTGTGATTCACGTTAATTTAGTTGTTGACTAAATATTGTGCAGAGTAATATTCTCACATATTTAGTGCTTCAATGCAATTAATGTTTTCTTTTAATTAAATATATAATTTTCAAGAATTTTGTATCTACGAAAATACATACAGTTCGGGGGATGGGATCCTAACTCCACTTTTTCCAAATAGTTTTCAGAAATCAAAATTTTAGTTTTTCCTTTCATTTAAATTAAAATTGCACTTGCTAGTTAAGTTACCATAGTTAAGTAGAATTTTTCCAAAACTCAAGTCACCTTTTCTTTTCTTTTCTTTCAAGAGTTGTCACCTAGATTTTAGAAGCCTACCTTTTCATCGTCGTTACGTTCATCGTCCTATTCCCTGAGGATTTGACCCTGACTTACTGGTTATTACTTAACCAATTGACTTACACTTAAGCCGTAGGTACACAAGTAGCACACACATTCTGCGTCATGTCAACAGGAATATCGAAGACAGTGTTTAGACTAACACCAACTGGGGGGTTAGCTTGATCAGAAATTTCAAGTCCACAAACTCAAGCCCTTCAAAGTCTCATTTAACTGTGGAGATACTGAAGCACCAGAAGATGACGCCTTAGGGGTATAATTTGGATTCCCCTGTTAGTCTTCTGGGTGGATACCTTGCAATGGTTGTGGGAACCTTGTAGCAGTAATTCAAGGTCATGTAGGCTCTAATTCAGCTAAGACCTCAAACATCCGCTGGACATGAGGAGGATAGCTTATCAAGGTGAAGGAAAATAGAGTTTTGGCGGGGTTATAAAAGCTAAGGAGTTACCCAGGCAAAAAAATAAGTAATTGGGCAAGAACAAGCCCTAAAGCCTAAACAAACTCAGGAACCAACTCAATTGCCACTTAAGACTGTCAAAATGATACAACAAGCGCCAATCAAAAGTTCACCCTCCAACGAATTAAAATGGTAGGAATAGAAATGCAAGTGGATTCCCTCCAAAAAAAGAAAATCCCTAAAATCGCAGAGGGAAGAATGGGCTGCGAACCTAAAGCACTCTAAAAGGAATGAAAGCTAAACTCTGTGAGGTAAAAAGCAAGAAAGAAATACTTGAAAGGATAACGTCTATAGTGGGAACGAAGGGTTGAAGATGGAAGTGTTGTGGAAGAAAAGAGTTCTCTCTCTCTCTCTCTCTCTCTCTCTCTCTCTCTCTCTCTCTCTATCTATCTATCTATCTATCTATCTATCTATTCTCTATCTCTCTCTCTCTATCTATCTATCTATCTATCTATCTATCTATCTATCTATCTATCTATCTATCTATCTATCTATCTACCTATCTATCTATCTATCTATCTATCTATCTATCTATCTATCTATCTATCTATCTATCTATCTATCTATCTATCTATCTATCTATCTATCTATCTATCTATCTATCTATCTATCTATCTATCTATCTATCTATCTATCTATTCTCTCTCTCTCTCTCTCTCTCTCTCTCTCTCTCTCTCTCTCTCCCTCTCTCTCATAAACATAATAAAAGGCAAAATGTTTGAAGAAAGAGCCAAATAATTTAAAATGGACATATATACTCCTAAAATGGTGATAATGCTATAATCATGAGGCATTACATCATATCTAGAAAAGTTGTTGGAAACACAGACCCCCAATTTTAAAATTTTTCACTTTAAAAAATCAATTTTCTTTAATTGGGAATAAAGATGGTTCAACACACACAAATGATAAATTTTAATTTCTAAAAACAAAATTAAAATTAAACTTAAATAAGTGAATTATGGTGAACACACACACACACACAAACCAATTTTTTGGATTTTCTCACAAACAAAAATAGCGCTTGAAGTTAACTATGAGAAATTCACTTTCAGCCCAAAATTAATTTAACACAAGTCCTAAAATTTGCCTACACAATATTTTCAATATTACCAAATTAGGCCAAACCAAATTTAACAAATTAAATTTTTGACTTAATTAAATTAACTTAAATTTTACCTAAATTAAATTATAGCACCAATTTAAACAAGATTGCGAATTAAACCCTATTTTATCTTTTAATTCTAAGCATGCGTTCTAGGTGATTTACAAGATAAAATAAATTCACAATCACTACGCCACGATGTACGAGGAAAGCCCAAATGGGAAAAATCTCGGACAACCCTAGCCTTAAGTCCACTAAGTACGGTATTTTTACAAGTACAAGACAAATGACTCACTCAACGCGACTACCTTCAAGCCCATGATGCGTCTTCTTGTACCAACCTCTACCTAGTCGACAATCCCGGAATCCACCGGAACCTTGGAATCCACCAATGAAGTTTTTGGACAACTGCCAACCCTCGCACAATGCCTTTCACCGTGTGAGTATGCCGCAGCAAAATAATGAACTTATTCTTTATGGGATGTAGAAGTAAACCCAAAAAAAATCTTCAATTCAGTAGAGTAGAACCCGGTGCCAAACACTCTCCAAGCAAGATATATATATGTGGTACTTGGAATAAACTAATATGGGTGTAAACAAAAGTGTTTAAGAATTTTCTTGAAAAACAAACACTCAAAACTTGAACCTTTTCATGGAGGAATTAAGCTCTCAAAATTCTCTCGTAGATATTGTAGAAGATGAAAAAGTTAGTTTGAAAGATTGGTTCCCGCACATATTAATTATGTCAAAAAGTAGTGGGAAGACGGAGAAAACTGCCAAAATATTTTCCCGCCTGAAATCTCATTCGAACAAGATTTTCGTTGAACGAAGTCTCGTTAGAACTACCTATATAACGATGTTCCATAGGAAAATTGGGAAAAGTCATTGGCAAACTCGTTCGAACAACATTCTCGTTCGAACGACAAACTCGTTCGAATGACAATATTGAACGAAATGCCAGAATGGTTAAATTTTATTTTAAGCCCAAAAACTCTTTATTCAAAATTATGAAATAACCTTCTGAAAATAAAAATCATTTTAAAATAACATTACACCCATTAAAATTATTCCAAGTCTCCTACAAATATATAAAAGCATTCATACCTTTGGAGACTTGAAATATGATGTTGATGACGTGAAACGTAGCACAAAAACTCTGCAATGATGTTCTATTGGAAAGCAAGGCCGCAATGTCTTCAACTTTAATATGTCGTAAGCTTGAAAGATACACAAGAACAGTATCCTATGACTCAAATGTTTTTGTCCAGAATTGAGCCAAAACTGCAATGGACTCAATTAAAAATTTGTGTCCTTACAAATCTCCCCCTTTGTCTATTCAGGGACAAAAACCAAACCAAAATCCTAAAGGGCCGTCAAGATCTACTAGACTAAAAAATAACCCACCCAAAATAAAAATTACATAGTTTGACTCAAAACCCAAGGATCAATATCTCTTGCTGATGAAAGTTGCCATTTAGAAGAATTCCTGCACACTTAAGCAAACTATCATACGCATAGGGAATAAGAATAGTAAATAAATACTCCCCCTAAATTAATTCTCCCCTTTATCAAATAAATGACCTACTTAGAAAGGCGTCTCCCCTAATTAAATCTCCCAAACTAAGATACGATTATAATAGGATTTGATACCATTTCTTTCCTATCATTCTCCCCCTTTTTGTTCAGGAATAGACAAAGGATAAAAATATAATTTAAACATAATGAAGCTTAGAGTGATTAGAGCATGAAAGCATATGGGAAACAAAATGATAACTAATCCGTACAAATAATAACGGATACCAATGAAGATGCAAAAAAAAATGATACCAATGTGATACATAAGATACTAAGCATGCGATATCAATAACAATATGCAACAAGATAGATACCAATTATGAATTAGAAGCATAGATGGACAAGAAAGAGAGGCAAAGAAAAAAAATATCATATATATGTAGACATAATGAATATCACTAATGTACATGCACATATATATAGGTATAGACACCACACATGACACAAAATACAATAAGTTTTTTACTCGTATGGAAAAAATGTGTCATATGACAACGAAAGTGTAGGGGTGTAAACTAGAACAATTAAATTTAGACCCAATCACTTAAAACATGTTCACGGAGTTCTCATTTGATTGTAAACTTTATCACATTTGAATATAACCTCATGTGACAATATAGATTGAACTCAATGAGCAAACATGCACAATGCATACAAGTCTAGAATTTTGACGATTCTACAAACCAATAGAGTCATGACATTGAAAGTACAACTAGGATAAACAGACATTGTGCAAACCGTTGATATACCATCCAATCTCCCTCAAAATATGCATATATAGATTAATATTTTGAATGAATAAATCAACTAAAAAAATAGGCCTTGGTAAATATTTTCTTTTAATGCCATTATTCTTTTAGGCCTTTGGACCACGTATTTCTTTTAGGTCCAAGAAAACGGTGGCTTACTCTCAAAGGATGATATTTCCTTTTGGATCCCTTCCCCATGCACACACACACACACACACACACACACACACACACACACATATATATATATATATATATATATATATATATAATCTTTTAAATACTCAATTCTCAGGTCCAATGGATTTTAACATGCACTAGTCCTCCTAGGTCACATAGCATGTAGATGACTAGATTGGTAGGAGAACACCTCACAAAGCTCAAATATACATGTGACGTTATAATTTCAAGTGAGCTCGTACATGTGTGAACTGAGGCATATAAAAATAGAATCAATTATAGCAACACAAAATCTAACTACTCCATGTAATCATGGTAAAGAACATTTTAAGGATTGACAATCTTAACCAAAAGTTCAAGCGACATGGAAGAGAAAAAGAAGGGATTCAAACACAAGTATATGCCACATAAAGTGTGTCAAACTAAAATACACGCAATAAAAATCTTTTTGAGTTTTTAAAATTTTTTAACCAAACAAACAAAAATATTTACTCAAAAGACAATAAAAAATCCTTTATATTTTTCATTAAGCCTAAATTACTAGAAGGTGAAACAGAAATGATAAACAAAAATATTTTTGTATTTTTCATTTAATGCAAACTAAAATGAAATAAGTATTATACAAAAGATAAACAGACATCATAATTCTAGCATGAGATATGAGATAAAACAATGACTAGAAAATGATAAAGAAGCATACAATTGGCATGATAATACAGCATGAAGCACAAAAGATAAAGTATGCAAATAACTATCACATTCAACCTTTATATTTATCAAGGGAGGTATCGTGTGAAAGTAAATGAGAATAAAAAATCCTATCTTGTAAAGATACCAAGTCGGATCTCCTAACCCAAACTAATGATGAATGACGATCTCGGGATATAGGAATCTTGGCTACCTCGGTTGCCTTACGTAGGGATTTTCTAGGACCTCGTTTAAGATCAAAGAAAAACTTCCTAAGATGACCTTTTCGACCACAATGTGAGCACCTAAAGACTCGGCGAAAAGACTTTCCTAAGGAATGATCTATAACATTATTCCTAGAGGATTCTCCTAAGACATTGGTTTTGGCTTTATGAGTGGACTCATTATAAGTATCGAAGCCTAAACCATAAGTGTCACTTTTAATTTGGACCGTTCCTGATATTTTGTCTAATTTCTCCGAACAACACTCCAAATCAAATTTGACTTTACTAGAGTCTTTTAGTTTATTTTCTAAATCTATAATGTGAGACTCTAATAAAACATTGCGCTTTTCAAACTCGAGAAGCTCCTTTTTTAAGGATTCCATTAAACCTTTAAGGCTATCTCTCTCGCCTTCTACATATTCAAGCTTCTTATGAAGAGCTCGCTCACGTGTCCTAAGGTCTTCCATTAAAGAACTCTCATTAATGACCTCAACACGCTCTTTCAAACTAGCTTCTAACTTCAAATTTTCTCTTTTTAGTTTAATAGATTCTTGATATAATTCTTGAAATGTAAATTGAAGTTCACTCTCTTCAACCTCCTCATCACTTTCTCTCTCTTTCTTATCCACTCTCACTACCATCATCTCTTTAGGTTTCACAAACTATGGCCTTGGAAGTGTCATGTGTTAAAATTTCATCAATAAAGGAGTGCTCACTTTCACTCACATGACTTTTCATAAAAGCCACAAAGTTGGGCTTAGTGGGGAAATCGGGTCCCTATTCCTTATCACTGTCACTAAGGGTTGCATTATAGGAAATTGGTTTCTTACCCTCTCTCCTTAGTTTAGTGGGGTACTCTCTCACCCTATGGCCGTAACCTTCACAACCGTAACACCTATTAGACTCGTCCCTATTAAGGTTATCTTTTTGAACTTTAGGGATCTTATCAGTTTTGTCATGATTAGAGTTTTCGAATTTCTTAAAATCATTTTTATATTTGTTAAACTTGAGAAGTTTTTGAAATTTCTTAGCAAACATTGCCATCTCCTCCGAGTCACTATCACTTTCTCTCTCTACTACTTATTTATCCTCCTTTCGGGCTTTCAAAGCAACACTCTTATCTATTTTCTTTTCAGTTTTAGAGGGAAACATGTCTAGTTCAAAGGTTTGTAAATCACCTACGAGTTCCTCAAGTTTGGTAGAGTTCAAGGTGGATAAAGAATTTAAAACGGTCACTTTAGTAATAAATCTCTCGGGTAGGGACCTTAAAGTTTTCTTTACTACTTGGTTGTCAATTATTTTCTCTCCCAAATTAAAAGATGAATTAACTATATCGGAAAGTCTAGCATAAAACTCATCAAATGTTTATTTTTCATTCATCTTGATGGTTTCAAATTGAGTGGTGAGGTTTTGGAGTTTATAAGATTTTACGACACTAGTTCCTTCATGAGTGAGTTGTAAAATATCCCAATATTCTTTAGCGGTTTCACATGTCATAATGAGTCCGCGCTAAACGAGGCATTTAAACCTCGAGAATTAAAATTTGCAAGTTTTAATTCATTCTCACTCCATTTATCTGTGGATTTGGAAACATGTTCATTATCTACTAAATATGTAGGTGGGGACCACTCGTTAACGACTGACAACCAAATCCTCTTATCTAGTGACCTAAGTGTCGATTTCATACGTGCATTTCAATACGCGTAGTTGGAGCCATCGAAAACAGAAATTTTGAAAATGGCGAAAATTCCATTTTTTAACAAAAATATTTAAAAAAGGACCTTAATGAAATAAATTAGCACTTCGGCTCTGATATCACTTGTTGGAAACGCAGACCCCCAGTTTTAAAATCATTCACTTTAAAAAAATAATTTTCTTTTAATGCGGCATAAAGATGGTTCAACACACACAAATGACAAATTTTAATTTCTAAAAACAAAATTAAAATTAAACTTAAATAAGTGAATTATGGTGAACACACACACGCACACAAAATTCACACAAACCAATTTTTTAGATTTTCTCACAAACAAAAATAGCACTTGAAGTTAACTATGAGAAATTCACTTTCAGCCCAAAATTAATTTAACACAAGTCCTAAAATTTGCCCACACAATATTTTCAATATTACGAAATTAGGCCAAACCAAATTTAACAAATTAAATTTCTGACTTAATTAAATTAACTTAAATTTTACCCAAATTAAATTATAGCACCAATTTAAACAAGATTGCGAATTAAACCATATTTTATCTTTTAATTCTAAGCATGCGTTCTAGGTGATTTAGAAGATAAAATAAATTCACAATCACTACACCACGATGTACGAGGAAAACCCAAATGGGAAAAACCTCGGACGACCCTAGCCTTAAGTCCACTAAGTACTGTATTTTTATAAGTACAAGACAAATGACTTACTCAACTCGACTCGACTCCCTTCAAGCCCCTGATGCGTCTTCTTTTACCAACCTCCGCCTAGTCGATAATCACGGAAAGCACCAATGAAGCTTTTAGGACAACCGCCAACCCTCTCACAATGCCTTTCACCATGTGAGTATGCCGAAGCAAAATAATGAACTTCTTCTTTATGGGATGTGGAATTAAACCCAAACAAACTCTTCAATTCGGTAGAGTGGAACCCGGTGTCAAACACTCTCCAAGCAAGATATATATATCTCTGTGTGTGTGTGTGTGTGTGTGTGTGTGTGTGGTATTTGAAATAAACTAATATCGGTGTAAACAAAAGTGTTTAAGAATTGTCTTGAAAAATAAACACTCAAAACTTGAACCTTTTCATGGAAGAATTAAGCTCTCAAAATTCTCTCTAGAGATAGTAGAAGATGAAAAAGTTAATTTGAAAAGGTTGGTTCCCGCACATATTAATTCTGTCAAAAAGTAGTGGGAAGATGGAGAAAACTGCCAAAATATTTTCCCGCCGGAAATCTCATTAGAACGAGATTTTCATTTGAACGACGTCTCGTTCGAACGACCTATCTACCGATGTTCTAGAGGCCAATTGGTAAAAGTCGTTGGCAAACTCGTTCGAACGACATTCCCGTTCGAACGGCAAACTCGTTTGAACGAAAATATCGAACGAAATACCAGAATGGTTAAATTTCGTTTTAAGCCCAAAAACTTTTTATTCAAAGTTCTGAAATAACCTTCTGAAAATAAAAATCATTTTAAAATAATATTACACCTATTAAAATTATTCCAAGTCTCCTACAAATATATAAAAGCATTCATACCTTTGGAGACTTGAAATATGATGTTGATTATGTGAAACATAGCACGGAAACTCGATAATGATGTTCTCTTGAAAAGAAAGGCCGCAATGCCTTCACCTTTAATATATCATAGGCTTGAAAGATACACAAGAACACTATCCTATGACTCAAATGTTTTTGTTCGGAATTGAGCCAAAACTGCAAAGGACTCAATTGGAAATTTCTGTTCTTACAAAAGTGAAAGGTCCAATTAGTTTAAACGTACGTTTGTCGCTCTTGACACGCGTAATAATTATTCTACTTGCGAAAACCCAACTTGCAACACGGTTCAAGTCCCTTCATTTGCGCAAAAATATTTTAAGTATTTTTTCTCGCCTAAGCCGAGTAGAGTCCATGGACGACCTCTATCATGAAAGACTTTAACATTATGCCTAGTTAACACTCCACTTGCTCAACATCTACTCTATAAACACCCCCAAAGCCCAAATACTTCAGGTATATATGCCTTGCTTCGTCTTATTGTAAGTGAAATCCTTGGGACTTTTATTGTATCATAAATATAGAACACCAGGTGAGCTTCTCATAAGGTGACACGTGTCCTCAATAAAGGCGGAAAAAGAGGCTGACTTATACTCAACCTACTCGATAACATACAATGAGGTCGACCTAGGTATAAATATGCTCGACCCCATCATTTTGTTGACTATTCGACTACTAAATGACAACGTTAACTAACCCCATCAGTACTAACCTCATTCCAGCTTGCTCACATGGAGGAATATCAAAAATCACGTTCATTCTACTTATGCACATGGGAAGTTACACAATATCCCAGCTATATCGTTCTGTAACAAACGCATCATTATATGTACCCTTAAATATAAAATGGGTAACTACCCGACCTATAAAATCACTCCACTTATCCCGTACTGTTCTCTCTCTAATAACTACCTATAAATAGCCCTCAATCCCACATGATAAAAGATCTAAAATTATTCTACTAGATGGATATAGGCTATTTCTCCTAATTTAGCAAGTCTATAGTTATAATTTGATTATTTGTTATTGTTTACCATTCGAATTTCCCGGCTAAGACAATTAATCCATAAATCAACTTCAGATGATAACAGATTCATTTACAGCGTAAGGACTTGGTTCCTGTTAAAAGATCCACTAGTTCCATGTATGATTTTTCATAATGGATTTATTTTCACTATTAATATTATCCTTACAATATGAAGCTTCTGTAGTGGATAAAGACTCTTTGACACTTATATGTTTACCTTATAACATATAAGTTAAAAAATCTGGACCTAAATATTTTGATGTCTTATCTCTTTTGCTATTTCTTGGCTCATCCTCCTTATCCTCATTTACAATTTGAGAATCACTATTCGTAGCTTCGAAAGTTATATTATGAGAACTTATTTCTTGTTCATTCTTATAAGGAAATATATTTTCAAAAAATGATGCATTCCTTGATTTTATAATATAATTAACATGAATGTGAGGAATGTTAGATTTATCCACAAGAATTTGATATGCACTACTATTATTGGTATAACTAATGACTATACAATCAATGCTTTTATGACCTATTTTCACCCTTTTAGGGTCAGAAACCAGTACCTTTGCAAGACACTCCAACACTTTTAAGTATTTGTAAGAAGGTTTTAGGCCGTTGCCCAATTCTCAGGTATCTTTTTCGTTTTCTTATGAATAAATCTGTCGAGAATGTAGTCAGCAAAAAGCAATGCTTCCCCCCCCCCCCCCCCCACACACACACATGTTCTGGGATAACCCAAAACTTATCAACCTTGCATTCATCATATTTTTTAGAGTTTGGTTTTTACGTTCAACAATACCATTATATTGAGGCGAGTAAGCAACAGTAGTTTGGTAAATAATGTCATTTTCTAAACATATTTCTTTAAAAGTAGATTCATATTCACAACCTCTATCGCTTCTTAATTCCTTAATCTTTTTGTCGAGTTGATTATCAACTTCATTCTTGGATTTTTTAAATACTCCAATTGCTTCATCTTTTATCCTTAATTGTTAAACATAACAATATCTAGTGCAATCATCGACTAAGGTAATAAAGTAATTTTGTCCACCTCTAATTTGAACAAATTTTAAATCACATATATCGATGTGAATTAAATCTAGGGGTTCATGACTTCTTTCAATGAATGAAAATGTGTTCTTGTTATTTATATTCTTCACATATTTCTCATTTATGATTTTTATAAATGCTAAATTTTGGAATCAATTCTAAGTTAATTAATTTTCTTAAATTATTATAATTAACATGTCCTAGTCTACTGTGCCACACATTCATAGACTCAATCATAAAAGAAGAAGATATCATATTATTATTATTATTATTGTTGTTGTTGTTGTTGTTGTTGTTGTTGTTGTTGTTGTTGTTGTTGTTGTTGTTGTTGTTGTTGTTAGTTTTTGATACACAAGTCATGACGTTTATTTTGAATATCCCATCACACATGTAACCCTTCTCCACATATATTCCATCTTTAGAGGGCACAAATTTATCTCTAAGAAAGACAAGCTTAAACCCTTTCTTTCTTGACACGGTGCTGGAAATAGGAATTTTTTGAATGTCCGGCATATGGAATACATAGTTGAGTGTGAGATGCTTTCCCGATGTCATTTTCAACATGACCTTGCATTGACCTCCAATCTTCGAGGCAGAGTAGTTTACCATAAATAGGTGTTATCCATTTGCAATTGGTTGGTAGGTTGTGAATATATTTTTATCCAAGCATAATGGAATGTAGCACCAGTATTATCCCACCATTCTATGGTGTTGCCCACCAAATTCACTTCGAAAACAACCACGGAGAGATGTATATTGAAAACATCGTTAGATAATTTATCGCTTTCGGCCATGTTAGCTTGAGGTGCCTTATTTTTGAAGTTCTCTTTCTTCTTTGTTTTGCGATTGTCCTTGGCCCTACGACCTTTCTTGTTGCAATTAAAACACTTTTCCTTAAACTTCTTTACAAGACCGCTTCCTTGACTTGTGCCTTTATTGTTGTGCTTCCTCTTCTTGTTGAAATTGTGCCCATTCTCTATCACACTGGCTTTTGCCGACATAAAATGATTACTTATTTTCTTTTTAGACATTTGGTTATCCTCTTGTATCCTTAACCGAACATATAAGTCCTTGAGCCCTATTTCTTTTTGTTTATGCTTCAAATAAGTTTTGAAATCTTTCCAAAATGGTGGTAATTTTTTAGTAACCACTGCAACTTAGAATGTTTCACTTAAAACCATATTTTCCTCACTTATTTCATGAAATATTAAGTGAATCTCTTGCACTTTGATTATTACATTCTTTTAATCCGATATTTTAAAATATAGGAATCTACCAGCCATGAATTTCTTCATGGGACATCCTCCGTTTTATACTTCTTATCCAAAGGCTCCCATAGCAACTTAACGGTCTTGATTGGACTATACACATTATATAATGTATTTTCCAATCCCTTAAGGATATAGTTTTTAAAATGAAATCAGAATTTGTCCATGCTTCTACGAAAACCATAGTTGTCTTATCCGTTTTGTTATCATTCATCACATGAGCATCCTCATTAATAAACCTCAAAAGATTCATGATGGTTAAGTAAAATAACATCTTTTGTTGCCATCTTTTATAATCCAAACCATTGAATTTTGTAAGTTTCTCTCCATGTGATATATGAGTCATAGGAATGGTAATAGGAACATTAATAGACAACTCATTAGAAGGAACAATAATATGCACATTTTCAGAAGATGATGTTGTCATTGTTTTGTTAAACAAATTTTATAGAATTCTTATACAATATGAAGATGATAAATATTATAGATTATATATATAAACCATAACTGAAAAGTTGTAATATAATAACATTGTTTTATAAATTTACAGAAACAGATTGTATTACATTTGATAAAAAAATTTATTCTAAGTTTAAACAAGCTTTAAGATGTAAAATATATTCTTGTTTAATTTAAAATAAATGTTCAGATTTAAGAGAGTTTATTTAATAAAAAACCAATAAACCCAATAGAATTACATAAAATAAATTATCTTAAGATTTTTGCTCCTTTTAGATATAAATGATATCGAATATACTAAATAAATGTCAAAATAGGAATTGCAGGACAACAATATTGAAACATTAATTATGCTATTCGGAAATAGAAAGAAAATAAAAAAGTAGAACTTAGAGTTCATGATTCATTCAATCACTTATCAGATTAAGACCTAGTCGATTATTGTACAGTCTCTCCTTAAGATATAATTCACCCCTGCTATGGTGCTTACGACATGAACTATGGGCATTTGTCTCCAAGGATGAAACGGTCTTCAATAACCACAAGAAGCAATGTGTTGTGGTTGTTCCATGAACCAACAATGGTAATGAAATATATAACTTTAAGATAGAAAAAGTTCGGAAAGTAACCAAATTTTTTCGACAGTAAAAATTGGGTAGGAGGACTTGTATTTATATTTTTTAAAGGGGGTCTTTTCCTAAAAAAAGGTGGTTGTTCAGAACTGACAAGAATGCTCCAGATTAAATCATGTTTTAAATTAATCATAATAATTAAAATGACGACTTTATAATTAACTTAATTTATTAATTAATTAAGGGGTCATTTATTATTAAACGTTACATAATACTAAGGGTTCGTTTGTTTTTACGTCTTAAGTCTGAATTTGAACCATTCAGACTTAGGAGGTATCAAAAAGTGTTTGTTTTTTTAAATGATTAAGAGGTTAACGGTCATACTTGCCTCTTAATGATTAAGAGGTAGAGTTAGGTCTGAAGTCTGAATCTGAAGTCAGACTTCAGATTCAGTCTTCAGATTTCAGATTCAGACTTCAGATTCAGAGTTCAGATTCAGATAAAAAAACAAACGCAACCTAAGATTTTGTAAAGAATGATCTTATTCACCATTTTCGTTAATTCGTTGTAAACCTGTTCATTCGTTTCAGATTAGTTAGACTATGCCTTGTCTTTATCAACTTATGTATCCCAGGATCAGCCTTGACATGGTCAAGGTCGATTAATGTTTTAATTAGAACATTTCATATAAAGATTGAGGTCCGAGTATGCGTTTCTCCTTATGTTTGGCAGAGTAATCATCTTTAGAAGGGTTTGGACGAGTTTTGCAGCAACGCTGATGTGGGTAAGTTTTGTGTACCTCGCGTGTCTCTCCTCCTACTTGTGGAACGCAATCATAAGGGATCTTCTGTATGTAATCCTCTGGTCCTAGGGTTGCATACACAACTCGGGTCATGATTACGCATAGGGTGCACGATATCAACCTTGCATTGTCATTTTGTTTGTAATGAAGAATTGTCTCATCAATTCAACTTTTAGTGGCCTAAGGGTTTACAACTCTGCTTCATTACCTTTATTTTTGAACTACCAAGTACACCAGTCTCTTTCCTTCTCTCTAAATTTTCTATCATTTATTACTTATTACCAAACATTTTTTCTCCTCGTTCTTTTCTCTTTTGCTATTTTCCATCCATTTTTTCCTTATGTTTTTGCAAAATGGGATGCAAAATGGAGCTCTATCTCGATGATGAAATTCGAGAGTATTGATAGAAGTATCAAATCCTTAGGACAATGGGAATTAGAGTTCCCAAATACAATGAGGATTTATCAGATTTAACAATGGGGAGATTGCATTACAAACATTTGAAATCATTGAGGGTGTAGTCCAATTCCCTCTTAATCCACTTTTAGTGTAAACTCATCGCCATATAAAACTCATTCCCGTTAAATGCTCTGAATTATTTTTTCTAATATGGTGATGGGTGTTCTAACAATTTATTAAATTGCTGATACTTGGGTCTTTACAATCATACCATTACCATGTCAGGTACAAAGAAACACCAAACATCATGATTAGTTTCTCCCAAATAAGAATAAATGGGTTGAGATAGACATCCTCATCTTCTCAGGTGATCTTTAACATTCTGAAAAGGGGTATCTATCCTTATTAAAATGGGTTGCCTTGGAAATCATCTTAATTTTATTGTCTAGCCTCTATTATTTTTTTCTTATATGATGTTATTCGTCCTTGTTTTATTTTGTAGGTGAAGACCAAAAAAGAATTCCCTCAAATTCCCTTGTCAATCAATTTAAACTAGTTATGGAATAAAACGTCCCTCCCCAAACATAATTTTTTTTGGAGATTGACCCATATGTGACTTGGGTGAGAAGTCCCTCCAAAATATCGATTAAAAATTCTAATGTTGTTTTGGGGAGGATTGTTGATGACTATGATGATGAAACATAAACTCCAATCGACGTTCTAATTTTTAATTTTGGTGCTCGTGGAGTGTGTGTAAGGGTAGTTGGAAGCTTGATAGAACGTTCGAGTTATCCCACTACATTATATTTTGTTAAAGTCGTTGAATCAGACTCCGAAGAGCCCATATTAGCAAGGGAGTCCGACCTCGTCCCTTGTTCTATTTGGAGGGTACCCAACATTCTATCTCAGGTTAGCCCTAGGAATAAGAGCCTAATAGACATCCAACCTTTTTCATAAGCAATTCTGAATAAGAGATGCTTAGCTCACCAACATAATATGTTAATATCTTAGCTAGTTAAGAACAAACATGGACATGCTTTATTGAAATATGTCGTTCCTTCCACCAAACTGGCAAAGATCCTTACCAAAGACATCTTGTCTCGAAGACAAATAAAAAGACAAAAGAAAGAAAAAAGACAAAAGATAATTGAGAGGGATGACCTTGAGCCTTATTTTGTAGTCTTTGATAGAAAAGAGAGTTATCAATAGGCCTACATATGGGAGGAAAACTCAATCGATCGATTCCAATTGAATACCTCCATCTAATGAACAGTTTTCTCTGCAAACTCCCCAATAGAATGCGTGTCAGTAATTTTTATGAATGACAAAGTGATTATAACAATGGATTTCTCTATCATGACACTGAAGGATATCTCGGCCTTAGTGGGACCCATAGTTCCCTTCGTAATCCCGATAAGTTTATATTTAATTTTAATTTTATTTCCATATATACCAACCCGCATCAGTTGATAATTTTCTTATTTTTTTGCCTTTTAATTGTTGCAATCCCTCTAGAAGTCATGAGTTAAATCGACAAAATTAGTTGAATAAAATAAGGTCATATTTGACCAAGTAAACTAGATGCGCAATGAGGATGCCATCATGGACAACCAAACCTTTGGTTTGATCGACAAGTTGAAATAGGTGCTGGAGTAAAAAGTGAATTTGATGATCGACCATGATGCCTTCCATGTCACATATGGAATAACTAACTGCAAACTAATGGAGGTCATGAAGGTATTGGTTCATGTCCAAGCTAAGAAAGTGTCATGGGTGACTGGGAATGAGAAATCACTGGTGGGAAATTATAAAGATGTACTCAGCAATGTAGTCAACAACGTGGTCACCCGACTTATCTCCTTGAACCACTGATGGTTTCCATTTTGAAAGAGGGACATTTTCTCAATGACTCCTCTGCTTATAGATGCACCATCCTCTTCAAAAAGCTATGACAAGCCAATAGAATTACATTATCTCTGATCTGTAGGAACAATGAAGATATACAAATGTGTTTCTTGGCTTATTCCATGTCAAAATATTTTATTTGTTGGATGTATATGAGTTTTTATTTCAGTTCGGGAACACATCTGTGACATTTTGTTTTGTGCCTAGATGTTTGAGTTCCTTATATGCCTCTATTCGTGTCCAAGCTGACTTGAATTACATCACTTCATCGACTCAGACACTCCAGCGGATCATATGTCATTCTAACGACATACTATATCTCGTTCTAGTGAAGTTACAAAAAAATATTTTTCTTTTAAAAAAGAATATAAAATCAATTTAAAACCCATTTTATAAAATCTCTAAGGATCAAAATATTTATGCATTTATACCTGAGAGATCCTCAAAACATGAAGACAGAAACGAGTACGAGACATAACACAATGATGTAGATCTTTTAACTTGACTGCTAGGTCTTCAACAAGCCACCCACGTCATAGGCTTGAAAGGTCAACACACTCAAGTCCTAACTTGTGACTCAAAGAGTTTGTCCAAAAACGGAATAAATCAAAACATACAAATTGACTCTATTCGGAAATTTGTCCTTACAAATCCCACCTTTGGTTATTCTAAGACAACCAAAAATAAAACTCCTATTGTATGTGAAGCTCATCTAAGACAATCCCTAACCCCAAAAGGAAAAAAATTATAACTTGACTGACTCATAACCTTAAGTATCTTTGCACGCTTGTAACTTTGACGCATGTTACAAACATGCGAACATAAATACTCTTTCAAATGAAATGAAAATATAACAATACATAAATTCTTCATAAGAACAAAACTCCCCCATTTCTAATGATCCACTATTAGGTAAGACGTCTCCACCATTATAAAGATCTCTTCTTAACACCATTTCTCCCCTTTTTTATTCAGGAATAGATAAAGAAAGAATGCATAATAAACCATTTATCCCCTAAAATATGAGAACACATGATACCAATTGTAATTATAGAGAGGAAAGAATAATGTCATGCAATGGTGTAAAGTGAAACAAATATAACATGGCAACATGAGCACAAATACTCCAAACAATGATCCATCAATACCAATTTTGATTAAAAAATGATACCAACTTGAATAAACGATAAAGCATGAGATACCAATATAAACAAGAAACAAGATATACCAATATGATCACATAACATGCCAATTTGATACAAAGAGAAAGCACGTGACAAAAATGCATTAAATGCAAACGCAAAGACTCAAAACAAATGATACCATATATATAAATACGCAAAAGAAATCAATAACAGACATATATATATATATATATATATATATATATATATATATATATATATATATATATATGTGTGTGTGTGTGTGTGTGTGTGTGTATGTATAAACACCACAAACACGATACAAAATACATAAGCTTTACACACTAGCATTGTATCGATGTGTCTAAACACATGTGATGGAGTGAAGGGGCATAAAGTAGAAGTAAAATAAATATGACCCAATCACTCAAAAATTTCCAAGGAGTTATATTTGACCGCATTAACTTTATCAAACAAAGAATTAACCTCACAATGATAGATAAAGTAAACTCATAAATGGACAAACAAGCACACTCCATATTAGCCTAGAAATATCAATGATTCTCAAATCAATAACATCAAACATGAAATAACTAGGACTAGGGGCGGAAGCGGTACGGGTTTTTACCGTACCGTACCGTTTTGATCCGAAAAAAAATGGTTTTGGTTTCATATATTAAAATACCAGAAACCAGTCTTACCGAAACCGAAATTACCGCAAAAAAGTTGGTTGGTTTTGATTTTAATATTTAAAAAACCGATTTACCGAAATTACCGTACCGAATTTACTGAAACCAGAAAAAATCGTACCAAAATTACCATACCGTACCGAATTTACCGAAACCAGAAAAAACCGTACCGAAATTACCGTACCGTATCGAATTTACCAAAATTACCATACCAAATTTACCGAAACCAGAAAAAAGTTGGTTTTGGTTTTGGTTTTAATATTTAAAAAAGTTGATTGGTTTTGTTTTTGGTTTTGGTTTTTTGGGACTTTTAGTGTTGTTTACCGAAACCAGAAAAAACCGAAACCAGAAACGAGAAAAAACCAGAAGAAACCAGAAAAAACCAGAATTTACCGAAACCAGAAAAAAACCGAAATTACCGAAAAAACCGAAATACCAGCCGGTTTGGTTTTGGTATTGATTTTGGTGTACCGGGTGGTAAACTGGTACGGTTTGGTTTTACCATCTAGAGTTTGGTTTTGGTATTGGTATCTACTATTTACCGACCAAACCGTACCGCTTACACCCCTAACTAGGACTCATTATGCAAACCCATTGACCTTTAACTTGTAACACCCTCAAAATTACTGATATATCACTTTTCACTCATTTTAAAGATACCAATTTAACTGAAGAAAAAATGAAATAAAATTTGGCCTTGACAATATTTTCTTTTCTTTGTCTCTTAATTTTTTAGGTCTTGCAAAAGGTGACCTTTCACGCGAGGAAGATTTCTTCCTTTATAGCCTTTTCATGTACACACTCAAATTTTCAATAAAATAATGAACTCATGGAAAATGGTTCGTACATACACAAATCCCCCAATAAAATATGTATGTATATGAAAAAATTATTAGGAGAACACCTCACTTATCTCATGTAACATATGAAGTAAAAATTCAAAAAATCTCATGCATGTGTGTGAGGATATGTATGCAAAGTGAATCCAATAATCAAGTCAATTTCAAACTACTTCACGCAAGCATGATTAAGAACAATCTAAGCATTAAAAATCATAATCAAATGTCCTAAACACATGAAAACATAGAATGAAGTTGATTCAAAAACACCGATATGTCACACAAAATGTGTAAAACTAAACTACACATAAACTAAAAATATTTTTGAGTTTTTTTAACAATTTTTCAAAGGACTCAAAAGACAAACCAAATCTTTTTAAAATTTTCAATAAGACCTAATAAATGAAAAATCAAATAAAAAAGAATCAAACCATATACAATTAGAAAACACATATAACAAGGAGTACAAAAGATACTGTATGTAAACATGCGAACATAATCCACCATTGGATTTAGCATGAGAAGTATCATGTGCTAGCATTCGAGAATTAATAAGTCTTACATTTAAAACCTCCATTATTAGATTTCCTAACTCTTATTGGTGAAACGTGATGATCTCGTATTTTAGGAACCTCGGTGAATCTAGACTTAAACTTCCTAGGGCCATATCTAAGATCATAGCAAAACACCTAAGGTGACATTTTCTACCACAATGTGTGGATGTGTAGACAAGAGGAATGTTACCTTTGGGTTGATCTTTTCTAACATTCCTAGAAACGGTTGACTCTCTCAAAGTCATGGTTTTGTTTATTAGTTGAAGCATTTGGAATGTTGAATCCAATATCACATTTGTCATCCTTGATTTGGATGGTACCTAACATTTTTTTCAACGTTTTCAACCTAGACTCCAAATAACACTTGACATTACTCGAGTCTATCAATCTCTCTCCAAAATCCATAATCTAACTTGAGTAAGTGATGAGACTCATAAAATACTAGGGAATCCTTATTTAAAATATCCATTAATCCTCAAAGGTTATCTCACTCAACCTCAATAAACGGGAGCTTTTCCCTAAGAGTCTTCTCATGTGTCCTAAGATCCTCAATAAAGGTACTCCATTAATTACCTATGGCACGTTGTTTCAACCTATCTTCCAACTTCAAGTTAGCCTTTTTTAATTTCATTATTTTCGAATACAATGCACGAAAGGAAATGCGAAGTTCACTATAATCATGCCCTTTTTCATCTTCTTTTCAATCTTTACTCTCTCCACCATCACTCTCTTAGGAGTTACAAATAATGGCCTCAAAAAAGTCATACTCAAAATTATCTTCGTTGGAAGATTTTTCATCAACGCTGACTTGACTAGCTGTGAACGCGGTATAATTATGCTCAATGGGGGGATTCAGTTTTCTTTTTTTGGATCACTATCACTAAAGGTTTCATTGTACACCTTTAGTATCTTTCTTCCTTCCTTAGTTTAGTGGGACACTCAACTGCTCTATGGACATAACCCTCACACCCAAAGCATATATCCAACCCATACCTTTAAAAATTTTCATTACAATTTTTAGGGGATTTTATAGCCTTATTAAATTTATTTTTCTCAAACTTCTTTTCATCTTTAGATTGTTTTTCAAACTTGTAAAATTTATTAAACTTTTTTGCAAACATGGCCCTATCATCCGAATCGATGTCAGACTCATCATTCGAAATATGTATTTTCTCCTTTTGAGCTTTCAAAATAATTCCCTTATCGTTATTCATCTTTTTGGAGGAAAACATGTCAAGCACATAAGTTTAAGATCACCTACAATATCTTAGAGTTTCCTAGAGTCCAAAGTACCCAACAAATTCAAAACTGTCACTTTTGAATTAAATCTTTCAGGAAAGGACCTTAACATTTTCTTGACTACAAGGGTTTAGGGTATTCTCTCTCCCAAGTCAAATGACGACGTCATAATATCGGATAATCTAGCATATAACTAATCAAAGAATTCACTCTCCTCCATCCCAATGGTTTTAAATTGAATGGTGAGGTTTTGGAGTTTGAAAGACTGAATAACACTAGTACCCTCATGAGTGAGTTGGAGTATGTACCAAGCCTCTTTGGACATTTCACATGTCATAATACAAAGGAACTCCTCCAATGTGACCACAGAAAACAAAGCATTTAGGCTACATGAATTATAATGGACAGTTTATGATCCTCAATCCAGGTAGCAACAGTTTTGGGAATCCTATAATAACCTACCTGGGATAAAGGTGGGGACCAACCTTTAACTACTTCTTGCCATGCCCGATCATCAAATGACTTAAGTGCGGATTGTATACACGTTTTCCAGTATGCGTAGTTAGACCCATCAAACAAAGGTAGTCTAAAAAATGATTAACCCTTCATATAAGAACTGCTAAAATTCATGCCTAAACATGGATCTAACATAATAACTTAGTGTTCTAGCTCTGACACCAATTTAAAAGTGCCAATATTTGGAATGCTCTAAACAAAAACTAATATTTAATTTGAAAATAAAAATAAAAATTGGCTTTTGTTTAGATCATTCCTTATATCCGTACTTTCATTTTCGGATCTTTTCAGATATTGTATATAACCCACGATGAACTTTAGCATTCCCCCAATTATTTTTCCCACATTTTATGAATTTGTTTTTCTCATCAAAATGTTACATTATTCAAACATGTGGAAAAGGAGCAATTCAGAATCTTTTACTTTGAAAAATCCTTCAAAATGGAATTTTGATAATTTTAAACTGTTAGGCATCTGCACGGGCCAAAACGGCACCATGCGTGATGATGTTGTAAATAACACCACTAGATAAAGAGGTAGAAGAGCTCAAACAGGCATAACAGTGGTAGCACAAGAATTAATATATATATATATATATATATATATATATATATATATATATATATATATATATATATATATAACAAAATGAGGTGAGGGTAAGAGGATGAACACAAGCATGTAAGTGGTTCAGACAATCTGACCTACGTCCACTGTGAGTGTGTGAGTAATATCACTAGATGAAGGCACTAACAACCATAGATACAATCACTTGAGCTTTCTCTCTCTACTGTGTCAAATGACAGAGTTTCAGTTAGGGTTGTAATTATGGATCCCTTTACAAGGTATAGGATGGCCTCTATATATAGTGCTTGGGGGCTGTAGTGTACCCCCCAAACATGCAATGAGCATGTGCATGGGGATCAAATCAGTATGATAATGACACCTGGCTGATCTTATGTTGATAATAATGACCTCAATATTCCCTCACATGGAGGGAATGATTTGGTTATAACAGATTTGTCCACGTGTTCCAAACCTTACATGTGCTTGTAAATGCTCGGCCCTGTGTCCTTGACTGATTTAACCTCGACCTAGATGAGTATGAGGTTGGTGAAGTCCAACAGTGCTGCTTTATCCTGTCTCTAACCGTGATGACCTCAGCCAAGAGGGTTGGCCGAGGTTAGGTACGAGGTAGCTGTAACGTCGACTGAGGCCGATGATGATGTTGGCCGTTGTTTGAGCCCATGGGACTTTACTATCCTCGTCTCATGCAGAGCCGAGGTTGGTGTATGTGGGGCTAACCTTATAAAAGGTGACCTTGCTGATGGTTGTCATAAGCTTCTTATCAACTCGGCTATGAGACTGCTCGAGGTTAGTTTCTCTGAGTAAGAGGGTGCACTTCGATTATATCAATCACCCCTTAGCCCTTAGTCTTCTATTGTAATTAATATGACTGAGGGGTATGTAGTTAAGGCTTAGGCTGACCCTCTTTTGGTGTCTTGGGGCACAAGGTGGTTCCTTGACACATGTCACTCATCAAAGTGAGTAGCGTGCTTCCCAAGGTGTGATGATTGTGACTTGTCTTTTAGGTTCCCTAGGGCAATGATGGGACCTTGGGACTCGCACCCCATCATTGGGTAGGTTTAAAAACCCTCTTTTCTTTCCTGATTCGCTTTCTTCTTATATTTTCCCGCTTAAGCTCTCTCTGCAACTGCCATTTCCTTCGAACCTCCATTATTGGCTGCCATTGAAGGTTTCTTTTGATTCATAGCCTCTTCTTCTCTTACTCACGACTAGCTAGGTACATTTTTCAACCTCTTTTCCATTTCCAACTTTTCATTTCTGAATTTTCGATGAGCTTTTGCATTTTTTGGCGAGGGTTTCCACCAGTATTGATGGTTATAAGTCTAGAATAGTAGTGGTTGAGTGGTTTAGGAACAGTTGTTGGTAGCTCTGAGGTTGCTTCAGCTAAAAATAGCCCTTTTTAGGTTTACTGGTGGCCTTTAGGTCATCTTCTCCAGCGACCTGGCTCTTGAGTGTTCTTAATGTTCTTGGTGAAAACCTTTCAGATTCCTAATTTGATCTTTAGTTTAGATTGAACAAGTTATTTGCCTATTTACAATTTTGAGTCCAAGAGTTATGTCATCTCCCTTATGCTCAGACCCTTGTACCAACTCATAGAAGAGTTCCCATCTCTTCGTGAGAATACCTTTGAGAAAATTAGGCAAATAGAGATAGCCCAAGAGGAAGCTCATAGGGCTGAGGCCTTTCCTCTCAGACCCATCGTTCCTCCACCTCTGAAGGTTATCTATCCTGAGCTAGCCGAGCCTGCAGGGGTTCCTGAGGATCCCATACCAATGTCTGAGTCTGAGTCATCTTCCTCAAACCCCATGTCAACCTCTGAAGTAGGAGAATATGTAGAATCTTTTCAAGAGGCTATGGATTATTCTCCTAAATAGTGTGAGGTTCCTGAGGAGGCCGAGTTTTCAAGTCGTGCCTTGTCTCACCAAGGTGCCAATACTTCGCATAGGTACTCTCATATTAAAATCTTAGGGCCCAGTGTGGCCATTCCCCCTATTATTGATGCCATTCCTCTGTCGGCTGCCACCGGGGCTGAATTTTCTCATAGGTTTTATGGTGGTGTCCCTACACCTACCCAGGCCGACATTGGAGGGGATGGTGAGGATAGTGATCTTGATACGTCTGAGGTGTTCGAGATTGAGAGTACGGTCATTGAGTACAACCTTATTACATTTAGGCACCTCTATTCCATAAACTCTTCCATCATCCTTAGGAAACCTCTAAGGGAAGAGAGGGCCTTTGATGGCCGAGACGGAGAGATATGCATTTATGAGAAAATGTTCAAGTTAGGATTTAGTCTTCCTATCCACCCTTCCATCAGAGCTATATTATCCCATATAAATCTTTCCCCTTCCCAATTATCCCCTAATGCCTAGAGGGTTATGATTAGGGCCATCGTTATTTGAAGGGTTGTCCACCACTCAGACCTTCCAGTTAGGGTTTCACTAGTTGTTATGTACCCTCCTCTGCCAAAAACCATCCTATCTATTACCACTTCTTATCTAGGAAATCATAGAAGAAACAATTATTGGTTACCCAAACTTCAAACTATAATTGGAAACCTCGGTATTTCTTTGCTTTCGGGGTATGGGAATTTGGTCTAAATGAGGCCTCTGGAACGTCGGTTCCAAGGAACGCTTTGAGATGGGGGAAGGTCTCCCTTACTGCTAAAGCCGGCCCTAGACTTAACCAGTATGATTGCCAAAAAGTTGAGGATCTTCGCAATCAGGGCGAGCAGGGTCGTCTTGTAAAATATGAACATCTGATGACCCCCTATTACCTCTCTCAGACAGTCTTGGGAGGGGGGGGGGGGGGGGGGGGGGCTTTGGGAGGGTTTCATAAGTCTTAATTTTCATAAGTTATACCTCTTAATTTTTACATCTCTGACTAACTAACTCATAGACTCATCTTTCACAGAGCGTTCATCAGGCATATCAGACGACCTTTAGGAAATGTATACTCCGGGGCTTATGAAAATGATGGAGAAAAGGGGTGTCAAAAATGTAACCCCACCTGTCAGCAAGAATAATTCCAGTACCTCTAAGGATGATGTTATAAAAAAGAGGAAGTTCACGGCCGACCCAGAGCATACAAGGCAAAGTAAGGCTCAGGCCCAGGATTATGCTATCCCCATCTCTACAGACGATGCCTTAGTTGCTCGTCTAGCTCATCTGGAAATCAATGATAGCCTCATTGGCCACAGTCTGAAGGCAGTTGATGCTATCGGTAAAATAATGACTGAAGAGGATAAGCATTTCTTACGCTCTTTGTACGTCCCGTTGTTGGCCAATTTTGCTCTCCATAAGTCAAATCAGGTACCAGTTTTTGCTCATTTGATCACTTGCTCTTCACAAGTGTAACCTCAAATTTTTAGAAATTATAGCTCATATTTTCTTACATTTGATCTTCTTCTACAGGGTGTCTTGTCCTTCCATCACCTCGTTGATTGGACTCTGAAGAGGTTGCCCTTTATAGATAAGGGACAAGAAGATGAGAAGGTTCAAGCCTCTTTGAATGCATAGGTTGAAAGGCTGAAAGGGGTTATCAAGAAGAGGAATGAAGACATGTCAAAACTAAAAAAGGACCATGAATTTGCCCTGAAGGCCAAGGGTGATGCCATTCAGTCCAAGGTAGATGCTGCTATCAGGGCTGCAATTGAAGACATTGCTGAGAAGACAATTGAAGACTACAAGGTCTCAGATGAGTTTATCAGCTTTGGCTTTGAATACCTAGAGAGGGGTAACAAAGCAACTGGTAAATGGGCAACCACTAGGGAAAAAGAATCAGGGAACTTGACCGCTTCAAACTTTGTGGGTCTCGGCTTTGGAGATCCTCTTTTTGCTCAGGCCTTGCAGGAAGTTGAGGAGGCTGACGCAGCTCCAACCGAGACTGCTCCTCTAAAGGTCATTGAGAATAAAGATGCTACCCATCATGATGATGGAGCTGAGGTGACAAACATCAGCCGTGATGAAACCATTGTAGCTTCAGAGACATAGGCCCTTTTTTGTGATTCTTTTCAAAGTTGTAATTATGATTTCCTTTGTCTGTATCTCTTAATTTTGTGAACTTTTGATGGCCTCTTAATGCCTCTGACTTGTAACTTATCTTTTTAATGATAAATCATTAGTCCAATCTTGTTCAGATTCTGTTGCTTCATATGATGTTATGCTTTAATGTCTTTCCTCTTAAACTCTCACCAAATTAACGATGTTAAAGGTCAGAGGTCACCATATTATTTTTATCACCTCATAATTTTTTCGTCAAACTAATGTTGTTAAAGGTCTGAGGTCACCAATCTATGATGTTTCACCTCATAAGTTTTTCACCAAACTAATGATGTTAAAGGTCTGAGGTCATTAAATTATGATGTTTACCCTCATACATTTTCCACCAAATAATGATGTTAAAGGCCTGAGGTCATTAAATTATGATGTTTAACCTCATACATTTTCCACCAAACATTTACGTTTTAGGTCTGAGGTCGCCAAATTATGATGTTTACCCTCATATTTTTTCACCAAACTAATGATGTTTAAGGCATGAGGTCACCAAATTATGATAAGAACAACTTCAACATCATATGTAATACTTCTTTAAGTGATCAACATTCCAAGGGTTGGAGAAAGGTTCTCCTTCAAGGTTTTCTATCCGGTAGGTACCAGGCACAACCTTATCAACTACCCTATAAGGACCATGCCAATTAGGGTGGAGCTTATTTTCTTCTTGCCATGTCTTCTTTAGGACTAGGTCCTCCAAAGCTATGGGCCTTGACTTCACCCTTTAATTGTAGAATCTCACAATTCTTTACTGGTAGGCTGCCTGTCTTATCTCTGCACCCTCTTTTCTTTCTTCAATCAAATCAAGATCAAGTCTTCGCTCTTCCACATTCCTCTGAGGGACATAGGTCCGAACCCTATGAGTGGGAAGTCCTCTCTCTGTTGGGATGACAACTTCTGAGCCATGGGCTAGCATAAATGGAGTTTCTCCTATTGTCGTCCTTGTTGTCATCCTGTAGTCCCATAACACGGCATATACCTCCTCTATCCATCTCCCTTTGGCCTCTTCCAACCTCTTTTTTTATCCCATTAAGGATTGTTCGGTTTGTGACCTCACTCTTCCCATTTGCCTGCGGTCGTCCAGGAGAAGGGAAGAAATGCTTGATCCCTACTCTTTTGCTGTATTTTCCAGGGATATATTCTTGAATTGGGTTCCATTGTTTGAGATGAGGGTGTTTGGAAGCTCATAACTGCATATGATATTCTTCCAGATGAACTGGAATTTCTTTTGTTAAGTGATTGTGATCATTGGTTCAACCTCTACCCATTTGGAGAAATAATAAATTGCCAGGGTAAAAAATCGATAGTTGTTTACAGCTCTTAGCAGGGGTCCTACTAGGTCAATGCCCCATATTGCAAATGGCCAAGGGGAGATGATATAAGTAATAGGTTGGTGTGGTTGATGAGGTATGGAAGATAATCTCTGACACTTATCACATGTCTTCACATACGCAGCTGCATCTTTGACCAAGGTCAGCCACCAATACCCCTGAGTGATTAACCTCTTAGCTAATGGCCTCCATCCTATGTGACTTGAATAAGATCCCTCATGCACATCGTGAAATATGTATAGAACCTCTGAAGGATGAACAGATCTGAGGAGAGGGAGAAGGAACCCCTTCTTATGCAAGACATCTCCTACAATTAAGAATTTAGCAACTCTGAACCTCATCTTTCTCCTTTCTAACTTCGACTCTGGTAGCCCCCCTATCTGATGTATCTAATAAGAAGGTCCATCCATGATGCTCCCATATTCAGATTCAGGAAACTTCTAGTAACCTCTTCTTCTTTTATGGTCGCCTTGGGCAGAATTTGAATTGATACTTTTCTTCTTATATTTGTCCTTATTACTGAGGCTAACCTCACGAGTGCATTAGCTAGACTATTGTCTAGTCGAGGTATTCTCTTTATCTTTACTTCTTTGAAGCTTTCTAGCATCCTTCTCACCCTCTTCAGTTATTTGTCCATACTTTCATCTTTGACCTCATACACCCCCAGGATTTGGTTGACAACTAACCTTGAGTCACTGTGGACTAGGAGTCGACTGACACTAAGGGCCTTTGCCAAAGAGAGACCTTCTATTACTGCCTCATACTCTGACTTATTATTGAAAGCTTAGAAGTTGAACCTCAATGCATACTCAATGTCGGTACCATCCGATGCTGACACTATTAGCCCTGCTCCACTGCCGCTTTCACAAGATGACCCATCAATGAAGAGGTTCCAAATGATTGTATCTTAAGAGAAGTTTCCCTCCTATAGGGTCCCTTACTTGAAGAGGTACCTGTCTTCCTCATTCTCAATAATTCCTTTTTTGGATTTTCTTGAGTCAACCTCGTCCGAATCTTGGAAGACATTTTCGTTTGGTTCTTTTGTAGCCTTTTGACTAATCTCAACCTCAGCCCCTTCCCATGTAAACTCAGCTACAAAGTCTGCGAGTGCCTTCCCCTTGATGGCAACCCTGGGTTGATAGAGTCTCCTAACTCAATGGCCCAGGGCATCAGCCTACCTGACTTCTCAAGCGTATGGAGGACCTGTCTGAGTGGGGAATCAGTGAGGATGACCATGGAGTGGTCTTGGAAGTATGGCTTCATTTTCTTAGATGCATGTATCAAGGCATAGGCTAACTTTTTTATCCAAGGGTACTTATGTTCAGACCTTTGAAGATCTTTACTATTGAAGTACACTCGTCTTTGCACTCCATCCTATTCTCTTATGATTGCGATGCTCATGGATGATTCTGAGACAACTAAATATACATATAACTTCTCTCCCAATATCGGTCGAGATAGGAGTAGGGGGATCCGAGGTAGGACTTGAGCTCCTTAAAATCTTTTTCGCATTCCTCATCCCATTCTAAGGACTTTCTAAGAACTTTAAAAAAAGTAAGACACTTATCTGTAGCTCTCGAGACGAACCTATTGAGTGTAGTAACTCTTTCGGTTAGCCTCTGAACATCTTTGGTGGTTCTGGGTGTCTTCATATCTAGCAAAGCTTTGATCTTTTAAGGGCTAGCCTCTATTACCCTTTGGTTGATAATGAATCCTAAGAACTTTCCATTTCTACCCCGAAGACACATTTGGCCGGGTTGAGCTTCATTCTGTATCTGTTCATGGTGTTGAAAGTTCTTTTAAGGTTGGCCATGTGAGTGTCAGCCTTCAGGCTTTTTGTCAGCATTTCGTCCACATACACCTCTATAGAATTGCCTATATGATCTTCGAACATCTTATTTACAAGACATTGGTAAGTAGCCCCTGCATTCTTTAGCCCAAAGGGCATGACCTTGTAGAAATAGGTCCCTTGTCTGTGGTGAAGACTGTCTTCTCTGAGTCTTTCGAGTTCATGAAGATCTGATTATACCCGGAATATACATCTATAAAGCTCATGAGCTCATGTCCTGTTGTGGTATCCACCATATGATAGGGGGAAGCTGTCTTTTGGGCAAGAGTTGTTCAAATTGGTGAAATCTACACCCATCCTCCATTTCCCATTAGCTTTTTACACAATGACAATGTTAGATAGCCACTCTGGGTATATGACCTCTATGATGAACTTGGCCTCTTCAAGCTTTCTAACCTCTTCTCTGATGACATCATACTTCTCCCTTGAGTACACTTTTCTTCTCTGTTTGATGGGCTTAGCATCTTCTACAACATTGAGTTTATGGCACATAATCTCAGGATCAATACCTGGCATGTCTACATGGCTCCACATAAAGATGCTCTGTCTCTTCTTAAGCAGCCTTACTAGTACCTCTTTGATCTTAGATCTTAGGGTTTTTCCAATTTAGATGTTTTTTTGGCTCGTTCTCATTGAGGATGATGGATTCCACCTCTTTCACGGTCTCTCCCTTCTTGAGCTTTGTTTTATCTCAAGGATCAAGTGTGTCGATGTTGTACGTGGTTATTGCCTTCTTATGAGCCTCTCTCTCTCTTACGCGGAGTTGAAGTAGCATTCACGTGCCGATGTTTGGTCACCTTGTACTTCCCCTACTCCATAAGGAGTCAGGAATTTTAGCATTTGGTGCAGTGTTGAAGGCACGGCCTCAAATTTCTTGAGGGCTACTCGTCCTATGATGAGGTTGTAAGCTGAGAATATGTTTTCATCCATTACAAAGAAATTTATTTTTCTAGTCAACCTCTTAGGCCATTCATCTCCCATTCGAACATCCATGCCCAATGGGTGAACCTTTTCACCGCTGAAGCCAATAAATGGATGATGATAAGGGATAAGCCTAGCTATTCTGAGGTATAGGCTCTTAAAACATGGGCAAAATATTATATCTACTGAACTTCCTTAATCAATGAGGATCCTCTAAACTTCACACCCATGTACCCTTATGGTAATTACCAGGGGTCATCGTGAGGAGCTAATATACCATTGAAATCAAGACGTGAGAATACAACCACGAGGGTATCCATATCTACCTTCTTTCTCTTCTCGTGTTTAACCTCTGCAGAGGCCAAGTTCACGACCTTGACCTTTGCCAATGCCTTGACCTCCACGACATGGGCCTTTCGATCAGCTACCTCTGAACCACCTCCTACTAGTCCTCCACAGATGGTGCTCACACCGAAAGAAATCATACCGACCCTCTTCACTGGGACATTATCATCTTTTGGTGGGAGGTCAGGGTCATCGTCATCATCATCTGAGTCCTCAATTCTTTCGGCTAGGGCATCTTCCCGACATCTGTCTTTTCTTTTCTTTTTAGGGTTCTCTCTTCCTCCCTTAGAAGATATACCACCCATATACTTTCTGAGCTTTCCATACTTTAACATCTTTTCAATCTCGTCCTTCAGTGAGAAGCACTTGTCAGTCGGATGGCCATGGTCCTGATAGAACTCGCACCATAGGTTCTTATTTCTCTTATGTGGAGGGGACTTTAACTTTTCTGGCCATCTTAGGGATCTATCATTCTTTATTTCATTGAGGATGTGTTCGTAGCTCACAGTTAGAGGATTATAGTGTGCAAACTTATCGTCTGCATCCCTATTCTTTCCATCCTCATTCTTTTGAAATTTCCAACTTCCACTTCCATTCTCATCCTCATACTTTGCAGCCATTGCCTCTTATGTGTTTATGACCTTTCCAGCTGTCGTTAACAGCTCGGCTATAGACTTAGGAGGGTCTTCAACAAGCTTACAAAGTAGCTTTCCCTTTTAAAGCCTTACAATGAGAGTTATCATGGCTATGCTCTCTTCATAATCTTCAACTTTTAACTTTTCCTTATTGAACCTTGTGATGAAGTCTCTGAGGCTTTCATTATTGCCTTGCTTTACATAGAACAGATGGGTTGTCTTCTTCTGAGGTCTTACCCCAAAATAGAAGTTGTGTATAAAACGTTCAGCCAAACCCTTAAAATTATCAATGGAGTTTTTGGAAAGAGAAGTGAACCAAATATGTGTTGCTCCGATTAAAGTGCTTGAGAAATCTCGGCACCTCATCTCGTCAGGGATTGAATAAATGTCTGATGCAGATAAATACATCTCAATGTGATGCACTGGGTTAGTAATACCATCGTACTTCGGAGACACCAATGGTGGTTTAAATTTGGCAGGGGTTGGGAAGTTGACAATCCTTGCCACAAATGGGGAGCCTCTGAGAAACCCCTTTGTAATGGGTCTCGGATTTTTATGAGGTTCCCTATATTCTCTTCAAATCTTTGGATGGAATCATTCCAGGGTCTTGTAACATCGGTCTGGTCGAGGTTTTACCCACCCGCCTCTAAGGGGGGAACCAGGGGTTGTCCTGCAGTAGGGAAACATCGGCTATTGACTACCCCCTGACCACAGTCTCGGTCATGTGGGGGTCAGCCATGATTAGGCCTATGTTCATCACCTCCCCTTTGTGCGCCGGCTATGCTCCTTGACCTGGATAGCCTCTACCTGAGATCATTAATTGGGCCGAGCCTCTCAAAGGCCGACCCTCTGCTTAAGCGATTAAAAGATGACCCTCTTTGTTGTGCATCACCACTTCATTTCTCACACCAACCTCGGCTCTGCTGTATAGGGCGTATAGTGTTGTTTGAGACCTCATGCGTCTCCCAATAGTCTGCAGGAACATCTTCTGCCTTAATATCGTCGTACCTATCCTTAGGGCATGGGTTTCTTTGCCTCCCCAGGCGTAGACGCCTAGGGTCAGTAACATCCCTCCTCCGCTAAAGGGTAGGTTGGTCCTTTCGTGATGCCTGGGGTGGTCCCTGGCCTCATGCTAGGGCTGAGAAATCACCGGAGTAATAATATCTGGTGAGACCCCAGGTGGCCTCATTATGTTTTGGCTGAGCTGGGCAAATTGTTCTTGCATCACTTGCTGAGTGGCAGCCAAGGACTTCAAGGTTTCTTCCACCTCATCCATCTCGGACTAAGGTGGTGCCTGGATGGAACTGGTTCCTCCAACACTAGATGGTGGAAAAGGTGGTGGTAACTCTGGTGCCATATGTTTAGACTGAAGAGCTTGCAATGAAAATATTATAGAGATTGATACCTTAAAGGACCTCTTTCAATGGTGACACAGCTTCACACGAAGGGTCAGGCTTGGTTCACCACCAGAGTCTCCAGTGAGGTTAAGTAACAAAAGAGGAAGAGATGAATCTTCTCATTCCCACAGACAGTGCTAAAATGTTGATGTTGTAAACAACACCACTAGATAAAGAGGTAGTAGAGCTCAAACAGGCATAATAGTGGCAGTCTAGGAGTTAATATATATATATATATATATATATATATATATATATATATATATATATATATATATATATATATATATAACAGAATAAGGTGAGGGTAAGAGGTTGAACACAAGCATGTAAGTGGTTCAGCCAATCTTTCCTACGTCCATTGTGAGTGTGCGAGTAATATCACTAGATGAAGGCACTAACGTCCATAGATACAATCACTCGAGATTTCTCTCTCTACTGTGTCAAATTACAGAGTTTCATCTGGGGTTGTAATTATGGATCCCTTTACAAGGAAGAGGATGACCTCTATATATAGTGCTTGGGGAATGTAGTGCACCCCCCAAGCATGCAATGAGCATGTGCATGGAAATTGAATCAGTATGAGAATGACACATGACTGATCTTATGTAGATAATAATGACCTCAATATTCCCTCACGTGGAGGGAATGATTCGGTTATGACAGATTTTTCCACGTGTTCCAAACCTTTTATGTGCTTGTAAATGCTCAGCCCTATATCCTTGACTGATGTAACCTCATCCTGGATAAGTATCAGGTTGGTGAAGTCTGGCAGTGCTGCTTTATCCTGTCTCTAACCATGATGACCTAGGCCAAGAGGGTTGGGGCCACGAGGTAGCTGTAACGTCGGCTGAGGCTGATGATGATGTTGGTAGTTGTTTGAGCCCATGAGACTTTGCTGACCTCGATTGATGCAGAGCCGAGGTTGGTGTATGTGTGTTCGACCTTATAGAAGACCACCTTGGTGATGGTTATCATAAGGTTCTTGTCAACTCAGCGGTGAGACTAGTCGAGGTTAGTGTCTATGAGTATGAGGGTGCACTTCGAGTATAGCAATGCTCACAAGATATTTCTAAGTGTGCCCATGGATTTGACCATGATGCTCATTTTTGGTCATTTTTTATGATCGGGCACACATAAAAAATCCCACATGCACACGAACTTTGCTGATAGCAGGAAACTCAATTTTTCACTATAAAAAATGGATTTGGCTCCATTTTCAAATTATAACTCTTACGGTTTTGAAATTTTCAGATCAAAGTGCTTTACGTTCTCTATCCATTAACCCTAGATGAGAATTGATTTACCTCACTTTTATTGAGATATTTTATGAGATATTTTTGAGTGATTCATAAAAATAACGTTAGAAAACTTTTCCCTTATCATTTGCCATTTAAGATCTTCAGTTGAGAGGTTAATAAGAGGAAGATCTGAGGAGTTGGAGTTAAATTCTCCAAATTTGATGTGTGGAAGCTAATTAGAAGTGGATTCTTCTCTCTCTACAAGCTTTGGAGGATTTTAGTCGAGAGTCACTATATCGGGTGGAGTTCAGAGGAGTGGCGGATTACAAGAGCTTATAAATGGGAACTCAAGCTAGGCAAATGACCCGTCTTTAGTAAAATCCTTTATTTTCCTAGTGGATTTTGTGACACACTGCCTAACTAAACATCAGTTGATCAGACCATTGTTAAATTAAGACAGGCTTCTCATATGGTTATTTCTTAGCATCACCGTCGAAAACTTTTTAATTACTAACCACCTAAGTGAAATTAGATCGGTGCCAAATTTTATCTTTCAATAACAAATAGACGAATCTAACAATGCAAAAACTAAATTAAACATTCAAAATATACTAAAGTCCAACCATCACAATGTATAAATGCATAGAGTTTTGTCGAATAAACCATCGGCCAAAATAAAAGAAACAAATTTTCCATAATAATAAAAGAAACTAAATAATGGAAAACTGACAACGTACAACATGTCCATACATGGAATATAAAGTGAGATCCTACACTAGATCTGAATCGAAATATCTTCTAATCGAGTCAATCCTGCCATCATCCACAGTGCTATAGCTCCGAGTCCTTGGAATGACGTCACCCCCGACGTCCCTTTGGATGGAAACCTAAAAGGTTTTTGAAAATATTTTATAGCAAGTGTTAGTACACAAAACATTTTGAAAATATTTAGAAAGCCTTTATTACATTTTTCAAACCGGTTATTTGTTACACATGTTATCTTATCGTACACTCTCTTGAGTTTACTCACCTCGTGTCTATTGTTTATGCCTAACGTTCTATACTTAGCCCACCTAGCTATACTGCCCAAGCTAACTAGACTACAGTATTATCTGAAATTAGCTATTCGCCTAAGTTCCTCGTTCCGCCCATTTGAGTACATTATTTTCATTAACTTCCCAAATACAATTTATTTCTCATGAACCACTTACACACGTTATGATAAATCAAGTTTTTCTTCTCAATTCGTCTTATAGGTGTATATACATAAATATATCATCTACAAATCTACTATCCCACCTTGTAGGACATCATAAGGAATATATATTTCGCACACAATATATACTATAAGGATTATTGGTCCGGATAACCATCGACCCCAATTATCCTATCATTTACATCAGTCAGGATATCCTTCGACCCCAATGTAAATGTTATGCATATGTATATTAGTCCGGATTTTCCATCAACCCCAATATTATTTATTTTCGATTTGGTCTGGATAATCATCGATCCCAAATTTGAACTTTCACTTATTGTTTCGGATAACCATTGACCCTAATACTATTAATATACTTTAGGTATTCACACAACCTAAGTACATATACTATAGGTATTCACACAACCTAAAGATTCACATTGATATGTAGTATATTTCTCTCTAATACTTACAACCCATTTTATTTTACGATTTATCTCGCTATCGTATTTATATGAGTATTCACATAATTTTCATGTATTGGTCCGGACGTTCCCTCGGCCCCGATACATTTAGTATACTTTAGTTATTCACGATGCCTAAGTATTAATATGATAGGTATTCGTACAACCTACTTATTCCTTCTCGTACGTAGTATATTTCTCCCGTATACTCACCGTACTATTTACTTTATGATTTCTCTCATGATCGTAATAATTCGAGAATTCACCCAACTTTAAGGGCCCTAATTACCCCATCATAAATTTCAGTAGGTAATCCTAACTTACCCTACTGGTTTACTTCATCAATTTAATTTCCAAACTCCCGATAATTTAATATCTTTCTCTCGGATAATTTACGGCATAAAATCAACCCAAATTTCATTCTCGTCTTGATCCTCTCAATATGACTACATAATATATTAGTCTCTTAATATTAATCGATCAAAGTCCTCAAAAATCTCACAACAACGATTTAGGAAGTTAAGGTGAAACGAGAAATTTTTATATTTTTTGGGATCCGACCGATTTACCCCGGACTGGTTCCTTTCTGTCCGGACCAATTTGCCCCGGATCAGTTCCCTTCACTGCACTTCATCTTCTTCATTTCGCAGGTGCATTTTTTAACCATTAATAAACCTTTAACTTCCATGTTTCTCCACGAAACTTCAAACCAATTGTCCCAAACCCTTCCCATATGTATTAGGATTGTTTCTGACGTAATTTTTGCATTGAAACGTTATGAATAACAATCGAGAATGGATTCAATTATCTAATCCTCAAGAACCCTAGGTTTTATGTTCTTTCACCATCATACATAAAAAACCGAGGTTTAATTCGTGGATAATAATATAAAATCTCTAGTTTATTATCCTATACATATATCAAATATTTCTACATTCAATTTCTTCCCAAAGATACATTTAAATTAATCTTTTCTTCCAAGATTCATAAGAATTATTAATAAAAACCCTAGACACATGGGTATTATAACTTTATATTAAATTCAGTAAACAACTTACCTTTATTACATGATATGATTTTGTGGGTTGATGTTCTTCCTCTCTAATCCTCACTCCTTCTATGATTTGGATGCAAGAACTAAGTCCAATTCTTCAAGAACCCTTCTTAAGCTTTGAGAATGATCCCCCATTCTCCTATAATGGATTCCCTTAGTGTTATTAACCAAAAAACCAATCTCTAATCATCATATATAAAGTTGTAAATTTCATAGGTCCCTTAACCTCTATTTTTCAAATGACCAAATTGCCCTTAATAGGCGCCAATTTGGTCTAAAATTGACCCGGGACTCAACCTGTACCTCAGGTACACTATTTCAACTATTTCGACCCATCCAAAATTATTCATGACCTCTAAATTATCATTCGAGTCACTAAAAATATATTTTCCTTTCTCAACCTCAAATTAGTCTACATGCGACTCACAGTTGAGATAAAATAAAATACGCACATATCACTCACTCTGCCGTATAACTCTAATTACCAATTATTTACTATTCACACTTAGTAAATCTCATACTATAATATTAATCAGTATCTATCTCTCGATTAATATTTAATATTCATGTTTCTCATTTAATCACATTAAATTACTTCACTCACGTAATTTAAATACAACATATTTTTCAATTTAGATACAACATATTTTCCCCAAATAATTCCCCGAATTAATTAAATTATTAATACGCAGAAATACGAGGTATTACCTACTCCCCCCCTCTTACAAGGAATTTCTTCCCCAAAATTAGGACATACATGCGGTGAATAAGTCTGGATGCATCTCTCGCATGTTATCCTCCCGCTCCCAAGTCGACTCATTAGTATTGTGGTCTCTCCACTGAACTCACACTAGTGTCACCACCTTGGACCGCAGCTTACGCTCCCAAATAGCCACGTGTATGTCCTCACACAAGACATTTGGCTACAGATCAGTTTCCTCAAGTGGAACATGCTACAAGCTATCAAGCTCCTCCGATATTTCTTCATCGATACCACTTGAAACACGTCGGGTATCCGCTGTAGATGCTTTGGAAGTCCCAGTCTATGTGCTACCTATCCCACCCTCTCAATAATAGGAAATGACCCAACATAACTTGGCGTTATCTTCCCCCTTCTTTACAAATCTCATCATCCCCTTTACAAGATATACTCTAACAAACCCTAGTCGTCAATCTCCCACTCAATGGTCTCCGACCATATAGTGCCTTAAAAGGAGAGCCTATGCTTTGTCGGCTCTATAATCTCTTTGTTAGAAAAAATCCCCACTTTTACAGATGCCCAATTCTAGTTGTCGAACCCGTGACTCTCTTCACAGTAAATATTCGTAATAATTTCCTGACTACTCATGTCAAACTTCACACTCTTAGCTCATGGTGACATAACTCTCCTTATGTTTCTGAGCTATCTGAAAGAGACGCAGTTTATTCGATTCCTGCCGATGGACCTCAAATCACATGTGGTCCTAAAAACTCGTTACTCCCCACTTCTTATCGGCTTATGAATGACACGTCTAGAACGATGTGAATCTCCGTCCCCATCGCCTCCTGACACTTACGATCAGAGGTGGGACTGAAAGGTCTTATCTTAATTCACAAAAATTTTGGGTAACACCTAGTTTTGTTCCAATTCTTTTCCCCAAGTGAAAAGTTGGATATGCTTCTCGACAGTATATCTCACTCTAAAATAAAAAATATGCTTTTCTGGTCAATTTATTTCGCAACTTGATGGAAACTCGGACCTCTTTGCGATTTTGGGATGTCCCAAATATGAATGTAATTACTCATGCTCATAAATCCCGTCACTGGGAACATCAAAATTACACAAAGTCTAGTTGATATCCTCGTATCAACATTTTTCCATCCTTAAATCTTGCAACTTGGAGACAACTCCACTATGTATCATTCACCATCGATCGTAATGTTCAACGTTTCACATTATTAGGGACCTCCCCGAAAATCATCCTTTGTGTTTGCTTCCAAAACTTCTTATCATCTGACTAAGTGAAACTATGTTTTACCCAGGGAACCCATACACCCTATAATGCATGCATATTTTCACAAACCTCACCACATCACCTATGTAATATACTTGTCCCAAGTTCGGCCCCCATCATTCTCGGCGTGGCTAAATCTTTCGAGAAATTTTCGATCATCCCGCCAATTACTATTTAATTCTTCTCAATATTTCCCCACCTATCAACTTATGGTGCAAAAAAGTCTTCTATATTTCTCTGATCATCATAACACCTTTCTCTCTACCTCAACTCGAAAATATAGTTATTAACTCACAGTTCTAACTACAAATCTCCAACTCTATAATTTTACCCCAAATCATCGTCTCTTGACATAGAAAGTATACCCATCCACTTTTATGTTATGAAGGATCACATATAACACGACGCTCTTACCATAACTAGCTTCCTAACACGAATAAATCACGAGATATATCTCTCTGCTCGACAATAAACTAGTCTTCCCTAAACCACGTCAATAAACATCCATACTCATCGTGATATATTATAACTGGAAAACATACACATAGAAGTCTACTAACCAATATATAATAACATATATAAGCTCAACCCTCTTTCAGGTGATACTTAGCAAAACTAATTCATACCCTAGAACAGTGAACACGAGCTCTCACTATCACTGTATTTCTAACCAGATAAATCTCCAAAAGTAGTCTACTATAATCTCACAACTCTAGAAAGTAGTAAACTCACATGAAATTCCAACATACTCTTAGTGTACCCACCTGCTCCATCGTAGGTGACATCAAAGAACTCCGTTATCCAATGACATTTAAATACATCGAATGGCCATCACGGCCAACGTTTCCACTAAATCCGACTCGCTCACAAATTCTAGTGATCATAACCTTACTTTTGACTCACTCATGTCACTTACATCAATCCCATACTACTAAGGATCACACAACCATATTACTTCCATTTACTATTTGTCTCGCCTGGTCGACCGGTTCCTAAATGCGCTCTCACATCGGAACTAACTCAAGGTATGCTGTAATGGCTATACATCCAGGATCTCATCCTGTAGTTGTCCCCCACCTTGATTTGGGGTAATACCTCTACTTTCACATCCTATACCCTCTTATCATGGCCCTACTAGCCATCCCCAATTCCCCCTTAGCCATATCGACCATGAGGAACTGGATATTATGGCTACTGAGGGCCTTCCTGGTCTCATCCAAACCTACCGTTTTGTGTTTGGAAATATCTGGGCCAATCTCCCTTAGCCCAATATCCTTAATAGAAGTCTCGCTCTTTTCGTTGTTGTGCCTCATTGGCACTATTCCCATCTACTCCCTCGTCTAACTTGTCCCACTATCTAATCGTGAACATGTTCAATATAGGTGGTCCTACTTCCCCCACACATGATACCTTTTTGTGCCATTCTCCCTTACCGCTTGCCTCCCTGGCCATATCGGGGTGTCCTTTTCTCAGACTTTGTTGTCTGGATCCTGATTATTACCCTTATTGTCCCTTTGGCCCTATCGGACTTATGGAAATCATTATTGGCCTGAATGACCCAAGATGAATTAACCATCTCTTGTTAGGAATTAAATTTATCTGAATTATGTCGATGGGTACCTACTGGGCATACCCTCCTGTGGTGTCTCACTAACACCGCTAAATCTAGTCATGCTCTTCGGTTAGATTCTCCAACCCTCTTGGCTCCCTTCTTATGGAAGCGTTGATATAATCACATAAATACACGACCTTGGTGACATCGACACAAGTTCTCTTCACCGACTTTCCATCCACGCTTGTGTATATGACTCACGAGCCCAAATTCACTTAAAATCCCGCACCCAATACCTCGTTTAATTCCAAACATACATCTTCATACGTATTGACTGACTCTCGTCACTTTATTCTGCCCCTACGATCTAAAACTTTTTGCTCGAAATTTTAATCCTGGGTGTCGCTACCCTCCGACCTACACAATTGCCTTTGGGTTCTTTCTTTCCATTGGCCCATTATAATTCCTCTTTTTTCCAAATTCTTACAGGTGACTTTTTTAAAGAGTCCCCCTCACTCTCCCCATGTCTATAATGTTGGGTGAATCTTAAACAATACTGTCATCCTTTACAACAGTGCTTGGGGAAATTACCGTCCCTGAATGGCTATCCTATCGTCATCTTCCCGAATAATAATTGTGGTCACTTCGATCGCGATCACGTTCTCAGAATTACTCTATGTCTTCTGCCTCTCCTCTCCTCTTGCAGTTCTTCTAACGGCCCTCGTTGGTCACCCAATAATGCTCGGTGTAAGAATCTCAACTGAACTCATACATGAATCACATTAACTATGCTCAATAGTAGGATAATGTAAGTCGTATATGTAGAGGAGCACAACAATACTATCATAAGGCTCTATATCAAAATAACGCAACACTGAAATCATAGTAAGCCATACAAATCCTATGGACACTAGAACCTGATGCTCTGATACCATTTGTGACACCCAACCTAATTAAACATCGGTTGATTAGGCCTTTATTAAATTAAGACAAGTTTCTCATGTGGTTCATTCTTAGCATAACCGTCAAAAACTTTTTAATCACTAACCACCTAAGTGAAATTAGATCGGTGCCGAATTTTATCTTTCTTTAAAAAATAGACAAATCTAATGACGCGAAAACTAAATTAAACATTCACAATATACTAAAGTCCAACCATTACAATGTATAAATGCATAGAGGCTTGTCGACTAAACCATCGGCCAAAATAAAAGAAACAAATACTCCATAATAATAAAAGAAACTAAATAATTGAAAACAGACAACGAAAAACATGTCCATACATAGAATATAAAGTGAGATCCTACACTAGATCTTAATGGAGGAATTGTTTAATCAAGGCAATCCTGTCAGCATCCACAGTGCTATAGTTCTAGGTCCCTAGAATGAAGTCACGCCTGGCATCCCTATGGATGGACACCTAAAAGGTTTTTGAAAATATTTTATAAAAAGTGTTAGTACTCAAAACATTTTGAAAATATTTGGCAAGCGTTTATTACATTTTTCAAATCGGTTATTTATTACACATGTTAGGTTATTGTACACTCTCTTGATTTTACTCACCTCTCATCTATTGCTCACGCCAATGTTATATACTTAGCCAACTTAGCTATACTTCCCAAGCTAACTAGATTAGAGTATTATCTGAACTTATCTATTCGTGTAAGTTCCCCGTTCCACCCATGCAGTACATTATTTTCATTAACTTCCCAAATATAATTTATTTCTCATGCAACACTTACATACGTTATGATAAATTAAGTTTTTCTTCTTAATTCATCTTATAGGTGTATATACATAAATATATCATCTACAAATCTACTATCCCACCCGGTAGGACATCCTAAGGTATATATATTTTTCACACCATATATACTATAAGGGTTATTGGTCCGGATAACCATCGACCCCAATTATCCTATCATTTACATTGGTTCGGATATCCCTCGACCCCAATGTAAATGTTATGCATATTGGTCCGGATTTTCCATTGACCACAATATTATTTATTTTAGATTTGATCCGGATAATCATCGACCCCTGTAAAATGCGGTGGGTGATACCGATTTAAATTAATTCGCAAGTTTCCAATTAAATCTTATTTAATTAGAGTCCAATTTTTAAACCAAATTAATTCAGCCCCTAAACATGCAATTATGTATCAAACCAAATAAGCTATAGCATGTGATAAAAAATTTACGAAAAATCCCCGAAGGGCAAAAACTTTTATTTCTAGAACTCTGATAAGTTTACAAGACCATTGACTTACATACCATCTTGCTTTCTCCCACAAGAGTAACGCACGGTGTCTTTATCAAACCTCTAAAGCAACGGCTAGAAATCAGTAGTGGTTCACATGCATCTATACCACAAGGACACGCAGTCTTCACAGTATAGGTTATCCTCCCCACAAGAGTAACTTCATAGAGACTCCCTCCATAATAGCACGCAGCTCTCCGGTTGTAGAGTTCTCCCCACAAAGGTAAAGTTTCAACGAACTCGAATCTAGGGTTCCAAAACAATTCATTAAAAGATTGGGATGTTTTGTGAATTGAAAACAAAAGGTTTAAAACCTAAAAGATTCTTGTACTATCTTGATATTCTTGCAAAAGGTTTAAAACAATTCATCTCTTCTTCTCCAATGACTTTAACCCTAGATATTCTTCGATTCTTGCACTATCTTGATTTATGAACTTATTTTCTTTCGACCACTCTTGCTGATTTTTCAAAACACCAATCTATTTAGGAATGAAATAATAAATTGTGTATCTAGGGTTTTGAAGCATTTTTTACTTGGGTCTTTGACTTTTGGTCTTCCTTATTAATATGTATTTTCGAACTGAAATGAACACTGGCTTTATTTTCTTCTTTGATTTGATATAAAAATATATTTTTAATTTTTGGTTTTAATCGTATTGGGTTAAAAACCATTTGTAGGCTTGGTTTTGAGAAAATAACGTGAACGGTTCTTCGTGGAAGTTCTTGGCCAAAACCCTAGTTTTTAAGTGTTTTGATCTTGGGGGATTCAACAATTTGAATCGCTCGCATTTGTCCTCCTAGTCCGCGACTAGCTCTTCCTTGGATAGATGGATATGGACTTATTCTTCTCAATGTGTCCTTTTTCAAATGGACGCTACCTCATACTTGACACCTTGTACAATTCTTTACCCTTTCGTAGTATATGCTTAACTTTTCTAGTAGGATCTTGTTTATGATATCGCAGTCTCTATAAAAGAGGTCGTTGTCTTTTTCTTTAATGTGCATCTTGTATTTTAATCATAATGGTTGTGGCCCTTTAACTATAGATCCCCTTCCACTTTTACAGGTCCTTGCCACGACCTTATGCATTGGAATATGTTGGAGTATAAGGAGTATTTCTCAAAAATATACTTTGACATTCCTCCTCCCGCGGTGTTGTACATCAAACCGTTAAAAATAAGTGGGACTTGTAGGCTACTGGAGTGTCCCACCTATGTTCACATTGATTCTAACTTTACAGAATCCTCTGATTATAAGGCTCCCATGGAGGCTACTGAATGTAGTCATAGAGCTGAGGAGGACACTTTCTCTATAAATAATCATATGACTATCAAAAGTCCTACCGTGGTCTCAGCTTGCGAGGCACATGCTACTGAAGTAAGAAACATTGAGGTTGAATGTTCCACCCGAGGCATATAGTGTCTAAGGGATCTCGCGACCCTTAACTATCCTTGCATCATGAATGAGGATTGCTTGTCATACATTCTTGAGGTTTATGAATTTCCATAAGGGATAATCAGCACCCTTCCCTATGCAGACCAAAAGTCATGTTTTGCAGTTCCAAAAGATGGGGTCTACTTCCCTTACATGCCTTTATTCTAGGGATATGGCTTTCAATTCTAGTGCCAGCCAGACACTTTTTTAAGGTGATAAATTTAGGCCCAACCCAAGTTGATCCTAATGGATGGAGGGCTATCCGGGACTTTTTTATTGTCTAGAAGATGAAGTTTTAGAGAGACATTACTACTGTTGAGTTATTTGATTTTTACCAGCCCAAAAAGAACTTCGTGGAGAATCCATGGTATTACTATATCGGCTTGTGGAGTGGAAACGGATAGTTGATGAGGGGGAGGAATTCTATTGCAAAAAACTAGAAAATAAAATACTTCTCTATTTCTTAGGCAAGTTGGCAAGTTCATCCTGATGAGTCTGAAAGGGGGAAGCCTCATAGTCTTCTGTGGTCTTGGGGTTGCCCCCAATAAAGGTAACTATTAACAATCCCACAACCTTTAATTTCTTGCCACAACCTTTAATATCTAGACTCAACCTTTAATTTCTACATGCTTTTAATTATTTACCACGGAGTCATTATTCTAACCTCCTTGTAGTTTATGGATGTTTAACCCCTTCTGAATGCCAGAGGAAGAGAATTGAGATTGCGATCTCGATTTCTGACAACAAAAATACTCCCCTATGGTGATGACTCTACGAGCTTTATTCGAACTTGGGTACTACACCACCCACACTATACCAATAAGGTAAGATGTGACAGGTAGTACATTGACTTAACTTTTACTTGACGCAAACTTTTATTTTATAACTAATACTTTGTTGCATAGCCATGATTGTGGAGGGTGAGACTACCGTGGATATTGATAATGACTTGCTCTTCTCACAACTGGATGAGTTGGAGGACAATGTCCAAGATCTAAAATAAGTGCCATAGAAGTATAAAGGAAAGAAAATAAAGAGGGAAAATGATAAAGATGTTGCTTCGAACACCGCTGTTGCTACTGGCACACAGATAGAGGTTACTACTGTGGACCCTCCAACCATTATGTTATCTGATGATACTACATCCAACATCTTTGCAGTTGGTCTAGATTCCCTAAATTGGGGGAGAGACCATGGACCAATTAGTTTTACTCATATATCAATCTCAATATCCCCTCTGAGGATGATTGTCATGATTAATGCCAAAGTTCCCACCCCGCAGAGCAAGGCAGAAAGGACTGGTGGTTCCCATTCGTAGGTTCGTTTGAGGAAGGAAGATCTCAAGTCTCCCTGGGATACTAGAACCACTATGGTGAACTTATTGAGGAAGGTCGTGGACCCTGAAGACCTTATATTCGTTATCGATGAAGATGCAAAGGATCTATAAGAATACACACTTTACTTCCTCGTCAGGGTAAGTTATTCACTTGATACTTTTTAAGTTCGCGATAATCTTTCATTTATTTGTCTTAAAAGTTCTATTTTTATTTTTCTCTAGGCTACTCAGATACCATGAGCCAAAGGTCAAATATAAGGGGCTATACAAGCTTGAAAAGGACGTAAAAACCTCCCACCAGTCTCAGCTAGAAAGTTCCAAGGCCTCCTGCTTGAGGCTGGAAAGAAGTCTGCAACTTCTAATTTTTAGGCCCAGAGCGTTGATGCTTAGGCTAAGGTTAAGGTTACTGACAAAGCCAATCAGGAGGCTGAACTCAATTTTTAGAGGCAGTGGAGGCACTATAGGTATTTAAGGTCAAATGCTTAGAAGGTGAAAGGAAGGTCGCAACCAGTGAAGATAAAGTTGACTAGGCTAAGTTGAAGACCCAAGGCCTTATCTAAGACCATTTTTATGAATTCAAGAAGATGACTGATGATCGTGCTGCAGCCTTGCAGAAGATGGTCAATGATCATGATGCGGCCTCGAAAAAGGCTACTGAGGATGTTGTGGTCTGTTTCAAAACTTCCCAAGACTTTTTTCTCTTTCAAAATAAGGCATACATCCACAGTTACAAAGAGATGAGGCATAGGTTTACCGAAAAATTCCCTGATGCCAAGGATAATATATATGCTTAGAGATTCACAGAGGCTCAGCACATACTTTGTGTGGAAGAACTTAAGGCTACAGATGATCTTGCCAAAAATAAAAGGGATGATGCCACAACTACTACTGCTAAAGAGGCTGAAGAGACTAAGACAACCGCAAAGGGAGATGATGATATTGAAGAAGAGAATGAAAAATCCTAAGCTTAAACCTTGTAACTCCTCATTTTGAACTGTATAACTGTAAACTTATTTTTTAATTGATTTTCTTCAGTAATGAACATTGTATTTTTACAGCCATTCGTAATCATGTTACATGTTTTCGCAGTCTCTTATAATTTTTTGCATGTCTTGAAACTTCTATGCTTGTTTGCGCAGACTTACTATTAGTTGAATATATTTATCTAGTTAACTTTAGTCCGCGGAGGTATTGATATAGTAGATTTTAAGATGCTTACTATAGACTTGATCTGTATGATTGTTTTTTTTAGTTGCATGAATTTAGGTTGAACCTTCACGGATAGATCTAAGAAACTACACGGAGATTCCGTAGACTCTATATCAACAACCCCAAAGGCTTTAGTTATTTTTCAAGGATATGGCCATCAAGCTAGTGTTAGACTTTTGAATTCTTTGATCTTCTGAAGTAATATTAGAAGCCACCTTTACTATATTGGAGAATTATAAACCACCCAAGGCTATATTAGGGAATTATAAATCACCCAAGAATTGTTTGAATTATAAGTCACTCAAGGTTGTCTTAGGGTATTATAATCCACCCAAGGCTTTCTTGAATTGTGATCCACTCAAGGTTATCTTAGGTTATTATAAGACACCTAAGGATTTTCTTTAATTATGAGCCACTCAAGGATGTCTTAGGGTATTATAATCCACCCAAGGCTTTAGGAAATAATAAGCCACTCAAGGCTGTCTTGGGGTATTATAAGCCACCCAAGGCTTTCTTGAATTATAAGACACCAAAGGCTATATAGGGGAATTATAATCCACCTAAGGCTATATCGGGGTATTATAAGCCACCCAAGTCTATATAGGGGTATTATTAGACACCCAAGGCTATATTGGGGTAATATAAGCCACCCAAGGCTATATTTGGGTATTAGAAGCCACACAAGGTTCTGCTGTGCTATTCAGAGTTAACCTTAAGTCTTTGATAAAAGACTCACTCCAATCCAGTAACTGTCATCGTAGACTATTCAAGCAGAATCACTAGCATGAGGTTCTTGCCTATTGGGATCTTAGTGCGAACTAAGTATGATCTCTCGACTTAGGTTTTTCTCTTTCCTAACAATTAGCTAAGCTATATTCCTTAGAAGTCTGCTAGACATTTTCTTCTAGCGGCTAAGCTATCTTCCTTAGAATTTTTCTTGGTCTTTCCTATCTCCCTTGTCATGATTTGTTTTATGGCCTAAAAGTACCACTGTCCTGGCCACTACCATGGGGGAGATAATTATCAGGTCTCTCATTGAACCTACAGGGAGAATTTGTAAATGCATTAAAGTATAATGTAAAATTTTCATTGATATATCTATTTAGGAAATACAAAATTAACAAACAACCTGCGGCTTCGCACTGATTTGTAAAAGTACAAACTGAGCACATATTTTTAGCTTAAGATTCCAAAAAATTTGCAGCTACAACCTTTATTCAGTTAGAGGTTGCGACCTATATGAACTGTTGTAGCATTCCTTGCTTAATGAGCCTGTCAAACTCATTTTTAGGCGCACACACTTAACATTGATGTGGTCTTGATGTAATACCCCGTAATTCTGCTTAATTAGGAAAATACGTTTTATTTAAATTACGTGAGTAGAGTAATTTAATGCGAGTTCTATTTAAATTACGTGAGTAGAGTAATTTAATGTGATTAAATACGTTTTATTTAAATTACGTGAGAAGAGTAATTTAATGAGATAAAATATTAATAAAGATGAATATGACGATTAAAAAATTTTACTCAATGTTAGTAAATTTTTAATGTTGATATGTACGGTCTAGTGACTATATGGACGTACCGGAGTTATCTCAACCGAGTGTCGCGCATAGGACAAAAATTAAGGATGAGAATAGAAAAATATTTAAGAGACTCAAACGATAATTTAGAGTCCACAGTTGATTCTGAAAGGGTCGAATTAGTCAAAATAGTGTACCCGGGGGTACTAGTTGAGTGCCGGGTCATTTTCGTGCTAAACCGGGACCATTCGGGGGCATTTTGGTCTCTTTACAATCATGGGTAAGTAGACCTACGAATTTTGAAACCCTAGATCAGATTATAAGAGTTGAGGCTAGGGTTAGAAAGAAAGAAAATGCACCATAGCCATTAGAGAAGAGAGAGAGACAATTTCCTAAGGCAAAAGAATGAAGGAAGGGAAATTCTAAGGAGATTTCACCATAAAGTTGTTGGGAAGGAGGATTGAAGGATCAAAATCATCAACCATCATCAACAACCACGAAATTAGACCCTACAAATCATAAGGCAAGTGGTTATTTGCAAAATAAATTGAGTTATAATACCCATATTTAAGCTTTATGAAGAACATAGTTTTTATGATATTTTTGGGACAAAAACAATTGATTATGATCATGATTGGTAGGGATTGCATGTAGGACATTTTTGGATCTCCAAATATTCTGATATCATAGAAAACTAGATGATTAAATCGAACTAAAAATCTGGAATTATGATGAAAGATGTAAAGAATGTATTTTTAGGGTTCTTGAATACTAGAAAGATTTTTAGTAAATTTGGCCAAGATTTATAATGATTTTGTTGTTTTAAATCGTTAGTAATCATCCCAGAACATGTAGGAATGATTAGAAATTGTCGGTTGCAAATATGGTGAATTATCATGAAAGATAGATAGATAAAAATTGTGAAACCCGCATGAAGAAGACGAACTGGGTCTGTCACTTCTTGATCGATCGATCGACCATTTAATGTCGATCGATCGATCGACCATATCCCCTCGATCGATCGACCCTGGCTAGACTTCAAAAAATTTTGTGAATAAATTTCTTTTAATTACCGTCGCTTAATGGGAACCTTAGTAATGATATTTTACCTATGAGGAGACCTTATAATCATCAATAGGTGTACCATTAGATTTCTTCATAAATGATTGAGTGGATATTTTGGAGAAATGGACCAACGGGAGAACGATCGATTAAGCTGTATGTTGAGATTGTGAGAATTTAATTATAGAAAGAGTGAGATTTAATTCCGGAAAAATACCAGTAGGTTAAAGTTAACTTAACTACTGAATTAAGGGAGGGGTAACTAGGGCCCTTAGAGTTGCGTGAATACTCGAATAAATACAATAGTGAAATAAATTGTAAATTAATAAGTACTGTGAATATAAGTAAAATATATTACGTACGGGCATGATTTGATAGGTTGGGTGTGTACCTACTAAATCATATAAATTTTGGGTTAATAGAATTTTACCTAAATTAATTATGTTAGGGTCGATGTGACATTCCGAACTAACATAAAGTTATTATATGTTTGGGGTCGATGAAAAATGCCGAACCAAACTTTAAACTGGTGTCGCGATGAAAGAGTCCCGAACCAGAATATGTGTATATATTTATATTTTTAAATAGTTGAGGTCGATGGATTATTCCGAACTAACTTTTACTTGGGGTCGATGAATCATTCCGAACCAAGAGTCCTTTATTTGTAATAAAAGGATATGTTAGTGATAACTGATATTAAATACATTATTGTGTGATAAAATGTATTCTATGTGTATAATCTACTGATTTAGAATAGTAGACAATGAAATGAATTGTAAATGTCTTAGTAATAATTTATAGCGTGATGTAATTATTACAAGAATAAGGACAACGAACAGTAAATAAGTTACCTACGGTTATGGGTAGTATAACTAGGTAGACTAAGTATCCTCAATAGTTACGTACTATAAAAGAGAGGTGAGGAAGTCCAAGGGAGTTTTGTGAAACTTTAATATGTGTAATCAATAACTCAATTGTGATAACTGCTTGCAAAATATTTTCAAATGTTTTGAGTACTAACTCTTGCTATGTAAAAATTTAAAAAACCTTTTAGCTGCCCAACCACAGGGACACCCAGAATGATTTCATTCCAGAGATTTGGGAGCTGCAGCACGTGTGGATGTTGCAGGGATTGTTTAGACATTTCCTCTTTTTCAGTTCTAGTGCAGGATCTCAGTTTTAGTATTCTTAGTTGGGACATGTTGTCTTATATTTACTTTTACAGTTTATTCTAGTTATGGATTTTTAGTTGTCTTTTATTGGCCGTGGTTTTCGGCAAGACTTTACCTGCATTTAGTTATTTATGCAAACTGTTTTAGTATTACTATAATTGTAATGTGTTGGTATGGATTATTTATTCTGCTTAAGAAAGATAAAATTCGGCACTCATTTAATTTCACTTAGGTGGTTAGTAAATTAAAAAGCTTTCGGCAGTGATGCTAAGAATGAACCATTTAAGAAACCTGTTTAAATTGAATTAAGGCTTGATCACCCAAGGTTTAATTAGACGGGGTGTCACAGATGGTATCAGAGCATCAGGTTCTAGTGTCCATAGGATCTGTACGGCTTACTACGATTCAACGTAACGTTTGGTTGTATTAGAGCCCTACTATTAGGATTGTTGATTCAAAATTTCCACTGCTGCGTTATCGTACTTCTGCTCTTAAATTTCATATAAACTGTGTACTTATACAATTTGAATCTTATTTCAGATGCCACCAAGGAGACAGAGAGCAGAGAGGGCTGAAGCCAGAGAGGAGGTGAGGGAGGCTCATCAGGAGCCACAGGTACCGATACCACCACCCCCACCAGAGTTAATCTCCACTACTCAGGTTGCAATGATAGTGGCTCAGGCAGTCGAGACAGCTATGAGGGCCATGGTAGCCCACTTTCCTCAGCCCCAAGTACCTCCCCCTGTGGCACCGGTAGTGCATGTTCCAGCAGGACCATCTACTTGGCAGCGAGTCAGGGAGACATTTCAGAAAGGACACCCACCCGAGTTTCAGGGCAGTACCGATGTAGTGGAAGCGTGCAACTGGAAGAAAAATATCCAGCACCACTTGCGCATGCTAGAGTGAACCGAGGTACAGGAACATATGCTAACCACTTTCCGTCTGTCAGGAGCGGCCCTACAGTGGTGGGAGTCAGTTACCACCACCGAGGAAAGGGACACTTTGACTATTTCTGAGTTTTGGGTGCGGTTTGACAGCAAGTATTTCCCTCCAGCAGTGGAGTCAGAGATGAGGAAGAAATTCAGTGAAGTGGTTCAGGGTGATCGCTCAGTTGCTGACTACGAGGAGGAGTTTACCCGCTTTGCCAATTTTGTGCCAAACGAGGTGAGCAATGAGGAGAGGAAGAAGTCCAAATTTATGGAGGGCCTCACCTGGAGAATCAGACAACATTTGATTGGTAATCCGGCGTTGGTAACCTACACAGATGTCGTCAATGCCGCTCTACTACACTGTCAGGATCACCGTTTCATACGAAGGGAAATAAGAGGGGTGAGCCTAGCCAACCGGGCAAGGTGGATGGGGGTAGTGGCAGCAGCGCATCACAGCAGCAAACAGCGGGCCAGATAGGACAGGATTCCCGACAGGGGAACTCTACCAAGAAGTTTAAGCACGGGAGGCATCGCTTTGACCGACAGGGCCAGCAGGGTCCCCAGCAACCAGTCCCTCAGGTCCGACAGGGCCAAGGTAATCAAAATGGGGGACAACAAGGCCAAGGTCGACAGGGCCAACGTCAGGGCCAACAGGGCCAAGGGCAGGGACAATTCCTGGGCTAGTGTTTCACTTGTGGCCAGCAGGGTCACAAGAGCAGAAATTGTCCACAGCCAGACAGGGCACAACAACAGGGTGCCCAACAGGGACAGCAGGCTCCATTAGCCCCAGCAGCAGTACAGGCCCCACAGCCAGGGCAGATGCAGTACGGACGTGTGTTCAACATCCGTGATATTCCATTTCAGCCGGCACCTCCAGCACTGCCGACAGTTGCGGGTATGTTTCCTATTCATGGGCTTGAGGGGAGTATTTTATTTGACACGTGGGCGACGCATTCGTTTATTTCCACTAGATTTGCACGGGAAGCCGGCCTATTAGCGACAGCAGACACTCATCTTATGTGTGTGGAGTCACCGATGGGTAGTGGGTCCCTTATACACTCGATTTGTAAGGGTGTGGACATTATGGTCAGGAGATTGAGTCTAGCGGCGGACCTCCTAGTGCCGGATATGGAGGGATATGACGTCATCCTAGGCATGGATTGGTTGGCACATAATAGGGCAATGGTAGATTGTTATGAGAGGACCATCGTGTTCTCCATCCCGGGATAAGAGATGTTCCTTGTGGCAATGCCACTTCCCAGGGGAGGATCGCGAACTCATTTATATTATATTGAGGAGGAGACCTCACCTGGGGTTGTCGTTTCTATGGACTCAATCCCAGTTGTGAGGGATTTTGAGGATGTCTTTCAGGAGATTCTAGGGTTACCATCTAGCAGAGAGATAGAGTTCGTTATTGACCTAGCACCGGGGATGAGACCGATTGCCAGAGCACCGTATCGCATGACTCCTTCGGAGATTCGGGAACTGAGAGAACAGATTTAGCAACTATTAGGACAGGGTTTCATTCGATGGAGTACATCGCCATGGGGTGCGCTGGTGTTGTTTGTAAAGAAAAGGGATGGTTCACTTCGTCTGTGTGTAGATTACAGAGAGTTGAACAAAGTGACGATACGTAATAAGTATCCATTGCCGAGGATTGACGACTTGTTTGATCAATTGAGAGGGGCTGCATACTTCTCAAAGATCGATTTGAGGTCGGGCTACCACCAATTACGCATTCGTGAAGAGGATGTACCTAAGACCGCTTTCCTGTCGCGGTACGGGTCATACGAGTTCAGAGTGATGCCTTTTGGGCTAACTAATGCGCCGGCAGTATTCATGGATCTCATGAACATGGTATTCAGGGAGTTTTTGGATCAGTTTGTGATTGTATTCATAGACGACATTCTAATTTACTCTCGCACGGAGGAGGAACACTCTGAACACTTACGATTGGTTCTACAAACATTGCGGGACCATCAGTTGTACGCCAAATTTGAGAAGTGTGGATTTTGGCTTCGGGAGGTTCAGTTCCTAGGCCACGTCGTATCTAGCAGAGGCATTGTTGTTGACCCGAGTAAGGTATCGGCGGTAAGGGAGTGGGGATAACCCACGACACCGAACGAAATTAGCAGTTTCTTGGGATTGGTCATTTATTATCGTCGCATCATCAAGGGATTCTCAAAAATTACTTGACCGTTGACGAATTTGACTCGGAAGGGAGTTCCCTTCGTATGGAGTGACAGTTTTCAGTTAGCATTTGATGAATTAAAGGACAAGTTGACATCAGCCCCCGTTCTTGCCTTGCCTAGGAGCGGAGTGGAATACCGAGTCTATACTGATGCGTCCTTACAAGGACTTGGGGGTGTGTTACAGAAGGAGGAGAAGGCCATAGCTTATGCGTCCTGAAAGCTTAAGCCACATGAGAAGAATTACCCCACCCATGACCTCGAGTTGGCAGCGGTCATTTTTGCATTGAGAATATGGAGGCACTATCTTCTGGGCGAGCAGTTCACTCTATTCACGGATCATAAGTCATTGCAGTATCTGTTCACTCAGAAGGACCTGAATATGAGGCAAAGGAGGTGGCTTGAATTCGTGAAGGACTACCAATTTGATATACAGTATCATCCTGGTAAGGCTAACGTGGTGGTAGATGCGTTAAGCAGAAGACCTACCGGGGAGTTAGCAGAAATTTGGAAGGCGAAGTGGAGTGAACTTCGACACGAGGATGAAATGGCGAGAGCATGCATTGCAGTTGTAGCTATCACTCCCGAGAGTGTTATGCGGGTAGTGAGGGAACAGGCAGAAGACCCATTTTGTCAGGGCAAAGTACGACAGTTACTGGCCAAGGGGGCAGAGTCCTACTCCATCAGTTCAGAGGGTGGACTACGGTTCAATGGTAGGCTGATAGTACCCGAAGATAATGATTTGAGGCATACCGTTATGACAGAGTCACACAGGTCAAAATTCTCGGTACATCCAGGTGGGGACAAAATGTACCAGGATATGCGACGAGTATATTGGTGGTCAGGTATGAAACGAGATATTGCAGAATTTGTCTCAAGGTGTGTTACATGCCAGCTCATAAAAGTTGACCATCAGAGACCTTCAGGGATGCTACAACCACTAGAGATTCCCGTGTGGAAGTGGGAGAGTATCTCAATGGATTTTATTACCGGGTTACCAACCTCACAGAAGGGTCACGATTCCATATGGGTGATAGTGGATCGTTTGACTAAGGTAGCCCATTTCTTACCGGTTCGTACGGATTATGATACTATGCGATACGCGCAGCTATTCATTTTAGAGATTGTTAAGCTGCACGGAGTTCCTATTAATATTGTGTCGGACCGAGATAAGATATTTGTGTCTCATTTCTGGCAGAGCTTTCAGGAGGCCATGGGCACCGACTTACGGTTGAGTACGACGTATCACCCACAGACAGACGATCAGACGGGGAGAGTAAACCAGATGTTAGAAGACATGCTAAGGATGTGTATTCTAGATTTTGGGGGAGGTTGGGAGCCATACCTTCCTTTGGTGGAGTTTGCATAAAATAACTCTTACCAATTCACTATTGGCATGGCTCCATTCGAGGCGCTCTACGGGAGGCCTTGTCGTTCACCCGCCTGTTGGTTAGAGGTGGGGGATAACAAGCTATTGGGGCCAGAGATGATACAGGAGACTTCCTCCAAAATAGAGTTGATTCGAGGACGTATTCGAATAGACCAGGATAGGCAGAAGAGTTATGCTGACGCCGGTAGGAGACACGTGGAACTAGATGTGGGCGACCAGGTGTTAATTCGGGTATCTCCTATGAAAGGGATTACGAGGTTCGAAAAAAAGGGGAAATTAGCACCGAGATATGTGGGACCGTTTCCTATCATTGAGAGGGTGGGACCGGTAGCTTACAGATTGGGACTTCCTGAGCATCTTCAGCGAATACACGATGTGTTCCATGTGGCATCGCTGAAGAAATACAAGAGGAGCGAGAGAGCCTTCTGTCACATTCCACTGGAGGAGATCGATTTGCAGCCAGATGTCTCGTATGAAGAAAGGCCCGTGGCTATTCTGGATTATAGTGGGTGCAAATTACGATCCAAGGTGGTACCCTTAGTGCGAGTACAGTGGGGACATCACAATATGGATGAGTCCACTTGGGAACGGGAGGAGGATATGCGGGAGCAATATCCAGAATTATTCACAGCAGGTATTTTCTAATTTCGAGGATGAAATTCCTTTTGTAAGAGGGGAAGTATGTAATACCCCATAACTCTGCTTAATTAGGAAAATAAGTTTTATTCAAATTACGTCAGTAGAGTAATTTAATGTGAGTTCTATTTAAATTACGTGAGTAGAGTAATTTAATGTGATTAAATACGTTTTATTTAAATTACGTGAGAAGAGTAATTTAATGAGATAAAATGTTAATAAAGATGAATATGATGATTAAAAAAATTTACTAAATGTGAGTAGTAAATTTTTAATGTTGATATGTACGGTCTACTGACTATATGGATGTACCGGAGTTATCTCAACCGAGTGTCGCGCGTAGGACAAAAATTAAGGATGAGAGTAGAAAAATATTTAAGAGACTCAAACGATAATTTAGAGTCCACAGTTGATTCCGAAAGGGTCGAATTAGTCAACATTAGTGTACCCGGGGGTACAAGTTGAGTGTCGGGTCATTTTCGGGCTAAACCGGGACCATTCGGGGGCATTTTGGTCTCTTTACAATTATGGGTAAGTAGACCTACGAATTTTGAAACCCTAGATTAGATTATAAGAGTTGAGGCTAGGGTTAGAAAGAAAGAAAATACACCATAGCCATTAGAGAAGAGAGAGAGACAATTTCCTAAGGCAAAAGAAGGAAGGAAGGGAAATTCTAAGGAGATTTCACCATAAAGTTATTGGGAAGGAGGATTGAAGTATCAAAATCATCAACCATCATCAACAACCACGAAATCAGACCCTACAAATCATAAGGCAAGTGGTTATTTGCAAAATAAATTGAGTTATAATACCCATATTTAAGCTTTATGAAGAACATAGTTTTTATGATATTTTTGGGAGAAAAACAATTGACTATGATCCATGATTGGTAGGGATTGCATGTAGGACATTTTTGGATCTCCAAATATTCTGATATCATAGAAAACTAGATGATTAAATCGAACTAAAAATCTAGAATTATGATGAAAGATGTAAAGAATGTATTTTTAGGGTTCTTGAATACTAGAAAGATTTTTAGTAAATTTGGCCAAGATTTATAATGATTTTGTTGTTTTAAATCGTTAGTAATCATTCGAGAACATGTAGGAATGATTAGAAATTGTTGGTTGCAAATATGGTGAATTATCATAAAAGATAGATAGATAAAAATGGTGAAACCCGCATGAAGAAGACGAACTGGGTCTGTCACTGCTTGATCGATCGATCGACCATTGAATGTCGATTGATCGACCATATCCCCTCGATCGATCGACCTTGGCTGGACTTTAAACAATTTTGTGAATAAATTTCTTTTAATTACCGTCGCTTAATGGGAACCTTAGTAATGATATTTTACCTATGAGGAGACCTTATAATCACCAGTAGGTGTACCATTAGATTTCTTCATAAATGATTGAGTGGGAATTTTGGAGAAATGGACCAACGGGAGAACGATCGATTAAGCTGTATGTTGAGATTGTGAGAATTTAATTATAGAAAGAGTGAGATTTAATTCCGGAAAAATACCAGTAGGTTAAAGTTAACTTAACTACTGAATTAAGGGAGGGGTAACTAGGGCCCTTAGAGTTGCGTGAATACTCGAATAAATACAATAGTGAAATAAATTGTAAATTAATAAGTATTGTGAATATAAGTAAAATATATTACGTACGGGCATGATTTGATAGGTTGGGTGTGTACCTACTAAATCATATAAAGTTTGGGTTAATAGAATTTTACCTAAATTAATTATGTTAGGGTCGATGTGACATTCCGAACTAACATAAAGTTATTATATGTTTGGGGTCGATGAAAAATGCCGAACCAAACTTTAAACTGGTGTCGCGATGAAAGAGTCCCGAACCATAATATGTGTATATATTTATATTTTTAAATAGTTGGGGTCGATGGATTATTCCGTAGCAACTTTTACTTGGGGTCGATGAATCATTCTGAACCACGAGTCCTTTATGTGTAATAAAAGGATATGTTAGTGATAACTGATATTAAATACATTATTGTGTGATAAAATGTATTCTATGTGTATAATCTACTGATTTAGAATAGTAGACAATGAAATGAATTGTAAATGTCTTAGTAATAATTTATAGCGTGATGTAATTATTACAAGAATAAGGACAACGAACAGTAAATAAGTTACCTATGGTTATGGGTAGTATAACTAGGTAGACTAAGTATCCTCAATAGTTACGTACTATAAAAGAGAGGTGAGGAAGTCCAATGGAGTTCTGTGAAACTTTAATATGTGTAATCAATAACTCAATTGTGATAACTGCTTGCAAAGTATTTTCAAATGTTTTGAGTACTAACTCTTGCTATGTAAAAATTAAAAAAACCTTTTAGCTGCCCAGCCACAGGGACACCCAGAATGATTTCATTCCAGAGATTTGGGAGCTGCAGCACGTGTGGATGTTGCAGGGATTGTTTAGACACTTCCTCTTTTTCAGTTCTAGTGCAGGATCTCAGTTTTAGTATTCTTAGTTGGGACATGTTGTCTTATATTTACTTTTACAGTTTATTCTAGTTATGGATTTTTAGTTGTCTTTTATTGGCCGTGATTTTCGACAAGACTTTACCTGCATTTAGTTATTTATGCAAACTGTTTTAGTATTACTAGAATTGTAATGTGTTGGTATGGATTATTTATTCTGATTAAGAAAGATAAAATTCGGCACTCGTTTAATTTCACTTAGGTGGTTAGTAAATTAAAAATCTTTCGGCAGTGATGCTAAGAATGGACCATTTAAGAAACCTGTTTAAATTGAATTAAGGCTTGATCACCCAAGGTTTAATTAGGCGGGGTGTCACACTTGATCCTGGAGGAACTTGTACCACCTGCTCCTATCTCTTTTATGAGATGGAGATTTTAACTTTCCTAGACACTTGAAGAGGTTTTACCCTTTGTTGTTGGTTAAGATATCCTCTTTATTACAGTTTAGAGGGGAGAATTCCTCATATGTCATTTTTGGGCAGTCATCATGCTTCTTCTTTTTTCCATTGAAACTGCTGCAACCTTCCCTCCAAGTGCCGTGGACACCATCTTAGACCTGGGTCTTCGATCCCCATCTTTCTGGTAAAAGCTACTAACTCAAGCATCAAAATTCTCTATCCCAGGAGGTTAATCTGGCCCTGGAGGGAGGCCTGGACCCCATATAGATGGTTGATGGATCTCATTAAGTGGGATACATCTTCAGTTTGCTGGGGATTTGATCCCCATCCACCTTCTGTTATTTCTCTCTAGGCCATTAGTTCTTTAGAAAATATTCTTCGATATGAAATTAACAAAGTGAGATATCCAAGAATCATAAAAAATTATAATCGAATATTGAGCAGATAATAACAACGGTGTGTAACTTTTGTCTTAGTGGCTGCGGCCACCATCGTCAGCTGACATTGAGGCCGTGTCATTTGTCCTTCATAAGAAGCTTTTCTACTATGATTGATACCATCGAACATGGTTTGCTCATAGGATGGTTCTATCGGGATGAAAATTGGCCAAGTACTTTCCCTCTAGCCAAAAAAGTAATTGAAAAATAAGTAAAAGATTCTTAATCTATCGTGAGAGATTTAGTGATCCTTAAGTCAATAGCCTAGTCGTAGTTTGCCCATAAAATCCTCAATTTTCAATCAACTGACCTAGCTCTATGCAATTTAACCTGACCCATAAGCCATAAAACATGTTGCAGGGGGTTTTAATCATTTTGTGGAATCTTTAGTTTAAGATAAAATAATTATTTAATCAGAAAAGCTAAATATGCTAAAAATAGAAAAATTGAGCTAAGATGCTAACTGGAGACCACGGCTTGCAGCACGACAACATGTCGGGCCACATCCACCAGAGTATAAAAGAAAATACAACCCCAAATTTTCCAAAATGTGACTTTACACCCTAAGAATTGGATAAAAAGTCCTCGGGGCGTTGATCCAAGGAATAAAAAGTCCTTATGAGAAAGATAACAAATGTTTAGTAGCAAATCCCTACTATATGGGTCACAACATGGTAGAAAATGTTTAGAGTGTAGAGAAAGCCGAATCTGTGTGCATTCCTAGTTATCAACCCTTATGAGGCCATGGTCAATCAAGCTTTTCAGTGAGATTTAAATGTGGAAACATCATTGGGGTAAGCGGGTGTGTCCAAAAACATAAAATAATCTTGGAAAAATAGACAGGGAAAGATGAATCTACCCTTAGAGAGTTTATACACAAATATGGGTCTCACTATCAAAGTTTCACCCATGGGATGTGGATCCGGAGATCCCCATGGATGAAATAAGTTCGTCGCTTCACCTAGTATACCCACTTGCAAGAAATTGGCTTTACTCATTCTCATAGATGATGCTGAATTGTTATTTCCAAAAAATGGATCTACCATAGAAGACCATGCCTTAAAATCCATATATAATAGAAAAAGTATAGAAATAGAGTAAAAGAGAGAGAAAGAGTGGTAAACACGAGATTTAAAGTGTTTAGGCCATGAAATAAGCCTACACCCACTTTGGTCCCTTATTTTCATTATATACATGTAGTAGTACAAGTTTGGGGGGATTTAGAGGAGTACACGAGGAAAAAGATAGGCTAGATACAAAACATACAAGTTTTGTGTTGAAGGGAATGCGTCCTTATAATGCAGGCAGGGGAGAGGTCACGGACTTGTGTGGCTCAAGTGACGGAGAATGGGACCTAAGTATGCTGTTACGTCTAGAGAAAGAGAGGAGAGAGTTTGATAGAGCTTTGCTGCCTAAAAATCTCATGCCAAATGAGGAGGTTAGGGCCTCAATTTATAGGAGTTGGTAGGAGTGTCATAGGCATGGTTTACGTGATTTATGGATAAGTATTATCGAGATGGAATATTTCTTGAAGGTGAATAGCTGGAAGGTAGTTTTTGAAGTGTCAATGTTTGTGGCAGGCGTTGTGCCCATATTGAGGTAGGATTCTGAAGCCTATTACAGGCATGGTCATGGTCTGTTTTGGCTGCTACTTCTGGTGTATAGGTTTGCAGCCTGTCTACATTCAAGGATATGGTCTTGAGAATAATGACCCTTACACTCCACGACCTTTCTCTTCATTCTACCTATGTAGGCTCTCTGCTATGTGTCATATGTTTATAGGTGGACATATTTTGGGCATAATGACACAATGCAGGTATTATCTTACGGAGTTTTTTCTTTATGGGGTTTGCATCAGGGAGAGTGGGTATCTCATGCATGACGATATTTGAGTCAATGTCGATCATGTAGGATTAAGACTAAGAGAATACATATATGAAGCTGGTGAGGAGATCTGTGAGTTTATTTTCTACATCCTCATCTAGGGAGGAACCTATTTGCAACTATTTAGAGTTTGGGGGAGTGCTTAAGTATATGGTTATTGTGTCACCCTCATTGAGAGACATACGTCTATTTTTACTTTGGTTAATTTTTTTTAACAGTTCTTAGTATTATAGATCCACACAGTTATCATTATTAGGTGTGAGTTTTAATCCATCACTAGATCCAAAATCATCACATGCAATAAGTATAGAAAAATACTGGAAATAACTATTTATTATGCCATCAAAGGGAGTATGCACAACATTGATAATAACATAAAATTATTCTTTAGATAGGGATACATTAGGAGAGGGGATAAGGGGGACTCTTCTATCAACATGATAAACTCAAAGGGCCTCCGAATGTCAGGTACTGAGATGAATTTGATAAAAGTCCAGTTATTAAGGCGATGAGGTGGGATAGATTATTTCAGGCAATCTTAGTAGTGGCTTTAGGGTTCTTTGGAACTTTAGTGTGGGATGCAGGATGGGATAGGTGGTGTTCATTGAGATGGACTATTTCCCCTTCAGATTTGGCAGTGGAATCCTTTGTTGGGCCCACTACGAGGCCATGGACGGGGAGTGCCTCAGAGAGGGATTGCAATAAGAGCTGGTGGCTTTATTCATTCCACTGATAGTCTCATGATAGCTAGTAGGTTGCATCATGAGGTTCAACCAAAGGCACTATTTGGAATGGTGGAGCTGTCAAATCTTGCACATGGAGGTAAAGATTGAGTTCAAGGATACTAACCAATTATCCCTTCTATGCAGTGTTATTGTGGGTCCCATAGGCGGTGTATAAATCATGAAAGCGCTTTGTAAGGCTTAGATTTGATGATCCCAATATGGCTACTAGGAAAACTTCATTAGTAAATAGAACGGACAATCCTCATTTGAATTCTGGATGAGGGACCTATCTATTTTCCTTAGTGACCAATGATACTTTGAGCTCATTTAGGATGACCTTTGGGATCTTCTTGTGATCTATGCATATTCCTTCCTTATAGAGGATCTCTATCCCTGGTTGTACATATTTCTTTTCTTCATCCCACCATAGTTTGAGGAGTCCGTGATAGGGAAGGCTTCCTCTCTGGGGATGAAAGTGACCATTTCACCCTTGATGAGGCCTTTGGGATCGGGGGTTCGAGCTTTTCCTCTTAGGGGTATAACCGAGACCATACTTTCTCTTATGTTCCATGAAAGTGACTGATTCGAGGGTTTCTTACTGATTCCTTCTCGGATTAAATCATGGCATATATACCATTTTATGGATAATTTAAGCGACTACACTTGGAATAACCGACTCTTCTTCTATCGTATGAGCAAGTGGGATGGCTCAAAATCCAATGAGGTAGACATTGCTACTGTCATGGTGGGTATCTAAGAGGGTAATGGTACTAGTTCTAAAAACTGTGTCCTAATCGTCATCTTCCTATATTTGATGATCTCTGTATCGAATGGGAAATTGACATTCCTATTAAGTGATAAGGGTAATTCCCCTATGGGATGCATCTAGGATCTTTTGAGTAGGAGGTTCAAGTTCCTTGGATGTCGAGTACTTGAAACTCCACATCACATTTGATGGGAGCTATTATGAGAGTTAAGATAATGTCCCCTAGGATTTATCGACGAGTGTTATTATATGCCCTAATGCTCGTAGAACTCCGAGGTAGTGTATCCTAGATCGATGGATGTACAGAGAGGGCATACATTAATTATGGACCCATTGTCTATCTTAAAAGGGTCACAATTTTCCCACGAGACTCAGTGGTGATGTGCAGTGTGAATTGTTGATTATATCCTTGCATGTAGAGGTCCTCATTAGAGAAGCTAATGTGCGATTACATGGCGATGAACCCGATGGTAGATGACATCTCACCTGGATTCAGTTCTGTAGCCACAAAATCTTAGGATTACAGATGGATGTGGGTGACTCGGTGATCTCGAGACGTAGATAACAACTCCCAGATGGTTATGTTTGTTGATGTTCAACAGAGTTGTTCCTGGATATTTTTATTTTTTTAAGGAGGTGGTGTGACAACTTTTTTTTTTTTGGGGGGGGGTCCTTTCTCATTACTAACTGGGTCTTAAGGAGTGGAGTGTTGACATGATGTGGTGAGGATGACGACCTATTTGTGTCAAGAGAGTACGGGTTAAGCCCTAGCTTCTTGTTTAATTTTCTTTAGATGAAGTAGAAGGTCAACCAAGGATGTAGGGGTTATTGTAGACGGGGTTGGATTTGGGGACATCACTTTGGTATAGTCCATAACAGGGTCTACTTTTGAGATTCTAGGAGCTTTATTCTTAGTCTTTGAAGGAGTTCATGACATGTAGTCATCTATCCACCATATGGCTACATCAGAGATCTGGGTGGGACTAGGGATTTCTGCCATTGGGTCAGGTGTATTAAGTGATGATTTCATTGACATGTATAATCTTACCATATGTAATTATCAAAGGTTATCTCCTAGTTACATTTCTTATGAGAGGAGGTTTCAGGTTCTTATAGGTTCATATTTTTCATGATGCTGACGGCCTCGCACAAGATGTTTCCATAGTAGTACCAGTATTTTGTATTTTCTTCCCCAAGGCCTGATCTCTTTAACATAACTAGCATGTCTTAGAGAAAACACTACATATTATAGGATATCAAACTTTTAATGTAAGTTTTCATGGGGAATAGGGTTGACCAATTCCATCTCGATAGTGTATGAGTACCTCCGGGAGGGGGGACGTTCTAGTGGAGGACGGACTCGGTGGGTCATCTCGCCTTGGAGTTTTATTATGATAACTACATGGGCGTAAGACAAGTAAGTTTTCCCATGGTTATATCCTACATCAGTGTAGTGGTGGATCCAGGGTGATACTCCAAGTATGAAGATGTTAAATGCAAGCTGCATAACGAGAAAGTCGAGCTCACTATAGGGATTAATAGGATCTTCTATAGGTAGACTAACTTCACGAGGAGTAAAATTGATCTCCATGGACCTGAATATGGTATTCTTTGTTTTTAAGGGTTGATCCTCCCATTCGATAGACCAGATACTCTGGTATACGTCGATGTTGGGATGGTTGATTTCCCTTTTTTCTTGAAGAATTAGAGAAGCGGCCCTTTATATGAGAGGCTTGGATATAAACTATCTCTAGTGCAACCTCAAATTTTTATATTGAAGGACCAACTCTCATGCTTCTCCAATGGGTTACATTCATATGCGGTGGCTATGTACCTAATACCAAACTTATAATCCCGGATGCTGGGAGCTTAAATGGATGGGCGTCCTTATTCGTGGAGTTCGAGTCCATTCCTTGTGGAATAATCCCATTACGTCATCATTTCCCATATCAACGGATTATGGACATACTCAACTCTGGACCTTGGGTATATGTTACCCTTGGTGATCAATATATGCACGAAGCAGTCCATAATGCCTTGCTCGAGCAGATGAGTGTAATAGACCTGGTCAGGCTCTGAGGATGATGATCTTAGAGTAAGATCTAGTTTCATATAGGCATTATTTATCATGGTGGGGTTTAGCCTACGTCTTGAACCTATCAATCGATAAGGATCAATACTACCAATGAAGTCCATTTTTATCATGTGGATAGTAGCATAAGGGAAAACTCGAGATTCACTCATCGGTGTCAGAGGATTAGGATATCTAGGCATATGAATTACGAGTCCCTCCGTATGGTGGACTGGAAGAAGTGATGCCCCCATGTTTCTTATAGAGTTAAACGAAAGAATGTTGGATGTAATGGGTACTATTCTTGATTAGTGAATTCGTGAGGTATAATAGATTTTACTCAAGGGTGGATACTCCCCATCGAGAGGATTATAATGGTACAATGAAGTAGATATGCTCAGTGGCTTGGATAGCTTCTTTTTACATCTTATCCCAATCGATCAAGTGATTTGTTTCTTTCGAGATCATGAATTCTATGACCAGGAGCAAGTCTGGGTTGCATTGGTTAGTTTGTAGGAAATGCATATCCATAATTAAGAAGGTCATGTGGTTAATGGAGGGTTTCATTTCGGTGATGATTTTTAGGGTGGGTGATGGTCCTCTAAGAGGGGTGGATGTTTGGAATTTAGAATGTGTCCTCATTTTCTATTTATGATGAAAGGGGACTATCAGGCTAGACGAATCGGTATTTAGAACATGAGTATCTGACAAGGCATCGGTTTTAGGGCTAGGATGATATGGTAGGGGTTACTGGTGGCATTTAGTTTTGGAGGGATGAGGCTCTTGGAATCAACGAGGTTTTGATAGAAAACCTCAGGGCCGAAAAATTGTAGATAATGTGACTAGGTCCTTGATAGAACTCACAATAGGAGTCAACCCATAAATTCTTATCAGGAAATGAGGGGATTGGTCTAGGTTTGAGAGGTCTCAGGAGATCATCCATTATCATGGAAATATACACTCAGATGAGGGGATCCCGAAGATCTATGAGTTGTCTTAGTCGGGATAACTCCTTAGGAGGAGGTATAACTTGATAGTTTGTGTTAGGGGTCCTGGTTGGAAAGGTGTAGTAGTAGATACCATAGATTGGGAAGTATTGGAAATCGAGCGTGATTCTGGTTGCGGACTGACCACAAGAGTGGTGGTGTAATATGTGTAAGCTCTATGAGATTTCTTATGGGAGGAGAAATGATTTTCTTGTCAACATGGTTCCTCAATAGATTTGGAGGCCTTGACAACTAAAGTTTCCCCGATCTTTCACCCTCTGTGGTTAAGAGATTTGAAATATAGGATTGTGGTAAGTTTGAGTCCATTATGTACTTCATTCTGGTAGTTCCTGATCGCGATCTATATATGATCATTTTCCAGGGGCGGTTGACCATCTAATCAAATCTTTCTCTCTAGCGAGTGATGAGACTGCCAATTATATCCCCCTCCTCTTGCTTTAACATTTGCATTTTTTATGAGTGACGCCAAGTTCCTCTTTATATGCGTACTGCTTTAGGAAATAAAGACATACATCATCCCATGTTTTTGGGGTCCCCTCGTGTTTAAGACCTATATACCTGGTAAAAAGTGTTGGAGAACATACCCTATATAACCTATAGGCCTATATTTTAGACTTACATAGGAAGGTGGTGTTTGGAGAAGTGGGCAGTTGGGGAGGCCAATCCTCTGTATGCTTTGAAGAATGGAATTTTAAATTTGTTTAGAAATCGGGCTTCTGGATAGACATCCATATTCTTATGTTTGTAATCTCATCTTTGGTATTCATCTTTCTGGTGGATTTTTAACGGAGACAGTTCATATTGAACCTGTGTTATCAACTCATTTGGAGGCGAGGGAACATGTTTGTTGACTCGTGGTGGAGCTATGGATTCTGCTCACGAGGGACCTTGGAAGGCAGTGTGTGTATACTAGGGGTATTGTTGATAGGGTTCAAAGTATCCATGTGGGGAAATGGTTCTTGGAAGTGAGGGGAATCGACACTAGAAGGGCAAGCCAATGTTGGTACTGGTGCAGGAAGATCATGGGGATTAGCTGGTACTGGCTCGATAATCGTTGCAGATAGTGTACCAGTTTTGGGTAGTAGGGGAGGAAGTACGTTATATCCCATTTCGATTGTAGCAGTGGCCTCTTGTAGGTAGACTCGTGATGGGCTTGTTGCTCTAATCTTGGACTGCATGGTATTATGTGAGTCTATAATATTTAATTTGCCTTAAAGCTTGGTTCATTATGGATGGAACTTGATATTCCTCAGTAGACATTGAGTGTGCTATAGAAAAGACTTAATAGTTGTGCATGGGGAGCTCGCTGGAAAAAATTGAATGAAAGCATGGAGCATGAACTCGGGTTTTTGGGTAAGAAATAGTGCGATCTCTCTGCTGATTATAGCAACTGCAAAAAAATCCGGGGCACTCTTTTTCAGGTTTTTGTGGACAGAAGAATTGACGAACGAAAGATACATAAGGGAGAAGGTACATTAGATTGTGTGTACGATATTTGTTCTTTTTTTTGGTAGTATTTTTTTAGGGGAAGAATTGAACATGGTCCCATTGGATTAAGGTAAATAGTGGTGAACTCTCAATTTTCGTGCGAGGAGAGAGGAAGTAATAAACCGCGGTATATTATTTTATACAAATAAAAAGTCTGTAGGGGAATCCAACGTAAGGAAAATCCATTTTGGCACTAACTTGTGGAGTCTTACTGTTTATCTTCCACTTAAAAATGGGAAAACATTCAACCTAGAATTTTAGGGGTTTTGGACTAGCCTTCGATCGTCTGACTATTTTTTGGAAATTTTTGTCAAGGCAAATGGCTCGTAAGTATTTATTCTTTTTTGTGCAATAAGGTGTGCTCCTAGAGTTTTTTTTCTTTATGAAAAAAAGGACAATGCGACTTAATGATTGGTGGATCACTTTTTATAGCCATGGATCACGATATAATGGTCTACTTAGACTGAACAACCTTTGAAGTGTGTGTGAAAGCACTTTACCAAAGTATTGAATAACTGTAAAATCCTATTCTATATACCCTAGGACTGAAAAAACTTCAAATGTTCCCTTTCATCGAGACTTTATGATCTGTAAAGGGGCATCATCAATAACAAAAACAAACACCTCAGGGGCGAGAGATCCACCATGAGTAGCCCTTTCTCCCTAGCTTAGTACAAGAAGCAGTTTGTGGCGACGGGGTCCACTTCGAGTGGCCCCTCTGCCAAGACCATTATAAAAGGAATCTTGAGGGAGATGGGGTCCACCACAGATGGCCCCACACCAATATATTCAAAGTCAATAAGTTTTCTAGCGAGGGAGTCCACCCCGAGTGGCCCCTCGGCCAAGATCAAGGTAAACAATGACAGTTGGTGGAAAGGGGGTGCACCAGAAGTGGCCCCTCATCCACAATCAATGTTAAAAGAGATTTATGGTAAGAAAGCCCAAGACAAGTGACCCCTCTATCATAGAAAAATATAAGAACGAGAGGGTCCACCTCCAGTGGATCCCTCTCACTGCATATACCATGAAATAAGATATAATGTATTAGGGCGAGGGGACTCACCTTGAGTGTCACCTCTGCCCAAAAGCAATGCTAGAAAAGGAAATGACTGAGGATGAGGTGGTCCACCATGAGTGGCAAAAAAAAGTACTAATGTTTATTCTCTTACACATGTAGCCTAGTTGAGCAAGCAGGTCTCAAACATTCCAGTTGGAATCTCCCGGGAGTTTTGGCTTGGTGGTTGAGAGATAAGGTTTATTGACAAAGCTCGACCACTTGGCACTTTAAGAAAAAGATAATACTAGTAGAGAGACCCCAGGAGTCACTCAAGAACTTGAACAACCTACACTTAGGTATAACTGAAGTGACTATCCAAGAGGTACAAAATAATTTTAGAGAGGATGGTCGTCAAGGTCACTCTCAAATTTTACAAAGTTTGTACAAAAAGTTACCGTTTGTAATGATATTTATCAAATCACTCATTTTGTCACTATTAGGAGATATTTGTTCTTTTCGACCTTGGTTTGCACCAGGTGTCACCTATCAGAGGGGACAGGCGGCTACATACATATAGGGACAAAAGGTACATTACAGACCTTGTCCCTCCGATTCCCTCTATTTTTTTGCTCCCCAAAAGGCCCAAATCATCCCTAGAATTCACCTCTAAATAGGACCCATTGGTAAGGTCAAGTCACAATAAAAACTCAAGTTAAGTCGTTACTCTTCTAAATTTACACCCGACCTATTATTCTATCATTTCTTTCTCTCTAAGTGTTAACTCCTTATCTCTTCACTCCCATCATTACAACCATCATTCTCAGAAGATCTTTGTCTTCAAGTTACCATTATTACTTGTGAAGTTTGGCTTCTTGCAAGAATAGATCATATTATTTACTCCATTTTTAACGGAAATATAAGGTTTACTCCTGTAGGTGCTCTTGAGACCTTGAAGATAGAGTCCATTGGAGTGAGTTATGCCAAAGCCATTGCAATTCTTCATAGACCCCAATTACACCACCCTTTTGCATTTGGCGGCTTCGCTGAGGAGGCATCCTCACTACCATGGACAAAGAAGGTTATAATGTTTATAAGCATATACATTTGGAGATACTCAGGCTAGTAATGGAGTTCATAATGACCATACAACACAAGAAGATGTGATGGTGATAGGAGTTAGATCACCCGTTCCTCAAGTAGGAAAGACTAGCACGGTGGCAGCAATGTCATTAGTAGGTATGAGATTGATGAGTATGTTTTTTGAGTTTCTAAAGCAAAAAAATAATGATCTAGAAAGCTTGAGTCAATCACGTAAGACACCGATGGTATCCCCTGTTGGAGGAGTAGCTGTTGCAATAGTAGCAATCGTAGCAATAACTCCACCACAGAAAGTGGTGCCAGAGAAAGTATCAACACCAGTGAGTTCACTAGTAGTGAAGAAAGTTATCTTAGAGGAGTATCCCTACAAATCCGTTACTATAGAGGAAGTGAAAAAGTTACTCGCCTCTCAAATGGAATCCTCTCACTTATATGAGGAGATACAAAATTCCTACCCTGAGGGTTATGTTTCACCGAAGCTCATAAAGTTCAATGGAAAAGGACAAAATCCTAGAGAACATGTAAAGAGGTTTGTTGAATTATTAGGTGTGCATGGAAATGATAAGGACTTGAAGCTGAGGGAGTTTTCTAAGAATCTTGTTAAAAAGTTGTATACGTGGTATTCCCACCTTGCACCCAATATCATTCCCACATGGGAGGAGATGCACAGGGAGTTACTCCAAAAGTTTTTCATGGAGAAAGATGAGTTGACATTGAGGCACCTCGCCTAAGAACTGCAAAAGCCCAGTGAAAAACTAATGCTTTACATCAAACGTTTTTGTGAGAGGGCATTTTATGTTCACGAAGACATGGAAGAGGCAAGGTTGCTGCAAATATGTGTTGAGGGGATCCTAGAGGAGTACAAACTTTATCTAGTGAATGAGACCAGAGATCGAACATTCATAGAATTCACCAGAGTAGCTAGTAATATTCCATTATCATAAAACCTAGACAATCAAATTGGAGGACACATGTGCCTCTGACCTCGGGGTGGTTCAAGATTTCTAGGAGATAAGTTGTTAACTATGTAGATGGGAACTCAAAGGACAAGAAGCGAGGTTCATGGTTCAAAGGAGGTAGACCTACAAACAAAAGTAAGTTTGGAGATGACATCCCACCACCTCTAACTAGTTGTGTGGCAGAAGCCATGAATTGTTATCGTATCTTGGTGCAAGAGGCGGTAGCAGGTCCACCCCACTCTAACGAGCAAATACCAATAGCAACAAATAAGGAAAATGACAAATCTTGTGAGTTGCATCAGAGAGTGAAGAATGCCATCAAAGATTGTTTATAACTATGGAGGATCATTGGGGAGAAAGTGGCCAATGGTACTCTGTAGATACCGCATGTGGATGTCAATGAAATCCCTCTCCCAGCACATCATTATGGGGCTACAAATATGGTGGTGGAATATGATAAAGAAGAGGAAGCTCTGGAACCTACAAAGGGGAGGAGAAATCAGAGGCGGCATGAAGAATGGTTTTTCATACTTGCTCAAGAAGAAGTTGAACGTGAGGGGGTTGATCAAGTGAATCCCCAGAAGGAAAAACAAATGTAGTCCTTTCTCTAGAGGAAGGAGTAATGTCTGAGGAAGTGTATGTCTATAATTTTCACACTTATGAAGTGGAGTTAGACACCGAGTGCGAAGCTATAACAAGGAGTCCCAAGTTCAAATGGTTTTCGACCAGATAGGGGTGAAGTATGACACCTAGGTGGTCATTATAGAAAGATTATGGAATCAGTGCAACAGTGAGGGGATCCCTCTCTGAAATTAGTAGGGTCCCATTGGGCATTTGATCAAAAGATACACTTCAATGGTGGTATTTTCTGAGGAAGATATACAAGTACCATATTTTCACAGCCTCCCATTCTATGTCATAACTTTGATTAATGGGATTTTTTTTCCCAGGGCATTGATACATGGAGGAGCGCCCATCAATATTATGCCCATTAGCACGCTATATAAGATAGGCATCTCCCAATACAAGATAGTTCCTGCACCATTGCTGATTTTAGGTTTTGATAGGGCAGGCATGAAGTCACTTAGTTATGTGAATGTGGGAATCAAGATAAGGAACTTCACTTTTGATATTAAATACCATGTCATCAATGCTAACACGAGCTACCAGCTTCTCATAGGGTGAGTGTGGATGCACACTCTTGGGAAAATGCCCTCCACATATCATCACTATGCCAAAGCCAATATTCAAGGTACCGAGATTATAATCAAACAACTTAAAAACTATTTTTTTTTATTGAGGAAGCCCATTTGGTGGATGCGGCTTTATATACCAAGATTGATGAAGAGAGGAAGAGCCCAGTAAGAAAATTAGAGGTGATGCAAGTGGTTGGAAGAGATACATAGCCAAGGACATCTGCTCATGATCGCTTGGGTCAAAGAGTGATTCCCCAAATGGAAAAAAGGAAAAATGAAGGTGAAGGAGGTAGCCAAGCCTCCTCAAATATGGAAGAAGGTCGTCCTTCCAGATGGAAAAGTTATATACCATTTATAATAGTCTATACGGGCGATGTTCATGGGATGCGAGCGTTGATCCAACACTAGAATGTTTCATGATTGATGAGTCACATATTATATAGCATGTAAAGGAACCTGAGGAAGCACCCGAATGCATTGAAGGCGGTCTAAGAGATCAGTTGTAGAATATAGAAGAGATAAACCTTGTTTTGAAAGGGGAGGAAGGTAGACCCATTCTAATTTCCAAGGGGTTGGACTCAAAGAAAAAAGAAGATACCAATAGCCTGGTCAAAGAATTCACAGATGTGTTTGTCGAGAAATACACAAATATGCGTTGGATAGATCTAGAGGAGAGTTCCCATAAATAAAATATTCTTCTTAATGCTCCACCAGTGAGGCAAACCACTCATATGTATAAATCATACCTATACCTAAAGATCAAGGCAAAAGTGGAAAAGTTGCTAGCAATAGGTTTCATCAAACCCATCCAACATTCGATATGGCTTTCCAGCGTTGTACCAGTGGTAAAGAAAAATTAGAGTCAAATATGGATTTGCGTGGACTTCTGTGATTTGAACCAGGCTTGTCCAAAGGATGAATTTCCATTGTCCAATATTAGCAGTTTGGTAGACGTTATCCCTGGTCAAGAAATGTATTATTTCATGGATGGGTAGATTTGCTACAGTTAAATCAGAATGGATCCAGCCGATGTGGAGAAGACTGCCTTCTCAATGGTGTGAAAAAGGCAATATTCCATTATTTATTTCTTGACATATTATAGCTGTACATGGATGACCTAGTGGTGAAATCAAAGAAGGAGAGCAAGCACATCTAGGACTTGAGGCGGGTGTTTGAAAGGTGCCAAAAGTATAAGATGAAAATGAACCCTTCAAAATGTTCTTTTTGAGTAACATCTGGAAAGTTTCATGGTTTGGTAGAGAATCGACTGGGGGTGAAAGTAGATGAGGAAAAGAAGAAGGCCATCTTACTGATTCTGTCACCAAAGACTTAGAGGCGACTTAAAAGTTTCTTAGGGAAGGTTTCTTGCCAAAGAAGATTTATTCTAGCACTAGAAGAGGTGACCCACCTATTTGCTCCGCTGATGAAGGAAAAAGCCAAATGGGTTTAGGGAGATACACAGAGGAAGGCCTTTGAGAATATTAAAGAGATATTAGCGTCACCATCAACTATAGTACCGCCAGAGGTGGATGCACCAATGACGTTCAACCTGACTTCAACGGAGAGGTCCATTGGGGCCTTGCTTACCCAAGAAAGAGAAGGTCTAAAGAGACCTTTTTACTATTCATAACGTGCAATTTTGATCACTGAATCCCGATACATTAGCGTGCATAGACATTATCTAGCTTTGGTATTTATTGCCCAGAAGTTGAGGCATTATCTACTGGCCTTCATAGTTAATATCATCACCAAATGCGATCATATCAAGTACCTTTTGGCATGAACAATCTTAGTAGGAAGAGAAGTGAGGTGGATCCTGATTCTATCTGAGTATGATTTGAAGTGCATGGCTCCAAAAGCTATCAAGAGTCAAGTGGTTGAAAGATCTGTTATCTTATTTCCCAATCCAGAGTTTCGTGTCTCCTAATGAAGAATTTCCAGGAGAGAACTTCCAAACCTTCTTAGTTGAGGAAATGGAAGAATGCAAGATGGAGTTTTATAGTTCCTGTGCCAAAAGGATGGGTGGAGAAGGTATTATTATCTCCAATAGGAAGGATAAGATCACCCTCTTCTTTAAGCTTGACTTTAAATGTTCAAACAACTAGACTGAGTATGGAGCTCTTATTCTAGGGTTCTTAGATTCACTGAAAAGAGGCATTAGAGTGCTATACATATGGGGGACTCCAAATTGGTATTGAAATAAGTTATTAGGGAGTTCACCTTCACAAATGACAACTTAGAAACATACAGGTCCATTATCCAAAAAATGTTGAGTCAATTCTTGAAGATCACCCGTAATAGACACGGCCGCACGATGAACAGACACCCATATGACCTAGCCACTATAGCCCAAAAGTTAGAAATAGACGATCCATAAGTGACCATAATGGTGTGATGAAGAGCAATGCATACCACCATTCAATATTTATTTCCCAGTGAAGAATCAGAGGATTGGAGGCGCCCGATAGTAAAACAGTTGAAAACCAGGGAAGGAACGATGAAAATGTCAAAGTTGACAAACTAGCATCTACTCCAAGGGACTGTTTATTTCAAGAGTCCCGGGGGATTTTTTTCCAGATGTGTGGGAGAAGAAAAGTCCAAGGAGAGGCTAGAAGCAATGCCTGTAAAACATTGTAAGGATACAAACACCCCCTTTATCATCGGTTGCAAGGGGGGAGGCTACTATTGGTCCACTATGAGTGTGGAGGTCGCTCGTATGTAATAAGGCTGCTTGAAGTGCCAAGCCCAGTTCGATCAACCAGCTGAGGAAATTTTTGTGTAAGTGTTTGAATATTATAGGACACCATACATATCATAGCTAGAGGATGGGGAGTGGAAAATAGAAAGAGGAGATGAGATCTACCATAAGAAGAGAGTGGCCCACTTCTATCTAGTGAAAGGGGATTTCTACAGGAAAGGATATAATGAGAAGGAACTAAAGTTTGTGTCAAAGGGAGACATAGAAAGAGTGATGAAGGAGGTCCATGATCCCTCTCATTAGGGATGTGCCAAGTTATATGATCAATTGATGATGTGGGGTACTATTGTCCCACGATGGAGGCTGACTCTATCTGCTACATAAAGAAGTGCAGGGCATGCCAAGTCCGTGGAAACATGGTGTATGCCCCCTCAGTAATTCTATAAATCCTATCAGCTCCCTATCCCTTCCATACTTAGGCATTTAATCTTAGAAAAAAGATCAGCCTCTTATGGAAAGGCTTTCATTATTGTTGCTACAGAGCTATACACCAAGTGGGCAGAAGCCATCCCTCTTAGGAGAGTAACTGCTTAAGTGGTGACCCAATTCATCAGAGAGTATATCATATATAGGTTTATTATCCCTAAGGTGTTCTCTACATATAATGGGAAGAAGATTGTATGCAAGGAGATGGGGCTCCTGATCGATAAATACAGGATTGTGCACAACAGTTCAACCATCTTATACCCGAAGGAGAATGGCCAGGCGGTGGCTACAAATAATACATTGATTAACCTTCTGAAAAATATGTTTGAGGACATGATAGGATCTTAGGAGGAAAAGATAACAATGGTGCTATGGGCCTACAAAACTTCAAAGAGGAAGTCGATGGGGTTTAATCCATTATCGCTTATCTATGGGATCGAAACTATCCTACTAGTGGAGATGGAAGTAACCTCAGCTAGGGTAGCTCTAAGAAATGGCCTTATACCAGTTCCTCGACATGTAAAGTTAGAGGCATTATATGATCATATATACAAGGCTAAAAAAAATTCAAAGTCTACACCTAACAACTTTCTAGGGCTTACGAGAACCTGGTCAAGCCTAGGGAGTTTCAAGTAAGGGACTTGATCTTATGTGCATCCAATTACCATCTTTGATGTATGTCAGCATCTAAGTTCAAGCCTAACTGGGAAGTCCCTTTTATGGTGAAAGGGGTAGGCAAGTCAAGTTACTACCATATATATGAACCTAAGTGTGAATGCCTCCAATCTATCAATTGTAAGTGGTTGAAAAAGTACTATGTCTAGTTCTCGCCAAGATTCGGTTGCTTTGAAAGTTTGAATAACCTGCTCTAATATAAAAAAGTTTTCAGTAAATATAGTCATGAGAAATTTTTTGTAAACAATATACAGTACAAAATAGATGAATACCAGGTATTTTGATCATTACTTGATAATTTGTGCATTATTTATTTACCTGCTTTATGAGGTGGGTACACCAAATTCATGTTTTCTCTTTATGAAAAAGAAGAATAGTAAGACTCTTAACTAAATTAGAAGAGGTTACATAACAAAAGGAACTCTCCTCATTATACTTATGGAGGGGGTACATCCAATCCAGGCAAAGTATAGTGAGCAAAGTCCCTATAGACACAATTGTTTAACTATTTCCACAGACCAGTATGAAATTGTCCTCTAAATAATTTTTTTTGGAGCTATAGATTTATAACCTAGAGAACAAGTTCTAACCTTTTCTCTTAAGAAAGTAATTTTTGCTTGCTAGTTTATATGAAAATGTGAAGAAAGGGGTCTTTCCCCTCTCTAAGTTGGTGAATTCCAAAAAAATCATAGTTAAAAGTTCTCAAGTTAAAACAAGGACCCTGCAGACCAGGGGCAATTTCAGCGTAAAGAAATAATTATTCTCTTTGCATAGTTCATTTTTTTTATGTATTTGGGAAGGATAAGGGAATCACCCTACTCCAGGTTATTCTCTAAAAATGTCTATATATGCAAGTGCCCCACAGTTAGAGGTACAACTCTAAAATGATAACTTGCTCAGATCATTGACAAAATGCTCACAGTAAATAGAGCAGGTAATAACAAAATGATGCCAAAAGCATAACAGCGGCAAGGAATGAAAAGGCGGAATGGAAACAAAGTAATAGTTTTCATTATTATCAAATAGCCTTTTACATGTATGGAAAGAAAGAAAAATTCAAGGCAAAGTGTACATATCAAAATAAATTATCAGTTTGATAAAAAAAAAACAAATCTTGCCATGAGTGCATGTCTACATATCATGGACCTGCCTCCTCAACAAACTTCTCCTCCAACCTGGCCACTTGGCCTCATCCTCAGTATCACCAGCCTTAAGCTTGCCAACTTGGCCTGGAGCCACTGAATTTGACCCCTGATCCAAGTAGCCTCAGCTTGACGCTACTAAACCCTGGATTGACTGGATGTATGAAGTCTCATCATCTTCCTAAATGGAACACTTAGAAAATGATGAACCGCAATGTCAAGCCAATCTAACTAAAGATGATAGACCCTCTGCAGATCGTGGAGAGACTGAAAAAATAAGGAATTCCTAGCGTTGGTCAAATCGACAGGAGAAGTGGAGAAGAAATCATGGATGTGGTTGGCAAGGGCCTTTAAATTGAAGACCATAAGACTGTCAATGTTGATCACACTCTAAGACGTGAAAGTATCAGGATGGTTCTCCAAGATCATCTCCAACACATCTCGTTTGTGGGTCCTGAACCTTGAAGGAAACTCCTTTCATCATAAATCACTCATAAAGACCCTTGGAGACTTTACCTCAATATCATCAGAGCCCATGTTGCTAGACTTAAGATTTGAAAGGGAAATATAGGAATCCTCTCCGGAACCAACATCACCATCTGAGTGAGTGGCCTCATAACTCTAATCTCCATCATTAGTTGCCTCAGTAGGCTCACTCACAGGATCTTGAAAATGAGAAGAATATAAACGAAAAGCCACAAAAATAGAAAGACAATAAGCTTAATAACTTTGATAAGCAAGACACAAAAAGTTTACCCCACGGCCGCCAAAGTGGGAAGGTCCTGCCTCACTCTATATGGAACCCTAATAGAAAAAAGGCTGAGATAACATCAATGCACTTTTTTTTACAGTTAAAAATGAAAATTTCTAAGAAATATCAAACAGTAAATTAGGTATGATAGTTTAATACATGAGGAGTACGCAATGTAACACTCTCAACATGTTTCACAAAACTAGGAACAATCGCCTCATTAACTTGAAAATAAGGAAATAGGGGTGTGATGGCGAGCACACTTCCACGGTAAAATCAAAAAGAAAAGGGGAAGTAGAAATGAGAAAATGGTATGACAGTATAATACCTCTCTCACAGATGCTTCCTCCAGATGTTCCACAGCTATCGAAACAGCCTCAATACTAACCTAAAAATGAGGAAACATGTAAGTGTTAGTGAACACTTGCATAAAAAAAGCAAGATTGAAAGGTATAATATACCAAGTGTTTACCTAGGTAGTCTCGCCTGAGACACTAGTCATAAGTCCCACAGTGACTGGGACAACGGCATCACTGACCTAAAAATAATATGACAGGCATGTGTTAGAAAACCCTTACATAAAAAATGCAAGTTAAAAGTATATTATGCCAAACATACCAGGGAAACCTCCTCTAGGATGCTAGCTAAAGGTCCCACAGCTACAGGGACCGGAGCAACGCTAACCTCAGAATCAATACATAAGTCTCGCAGATAGAAGGACCACAATTACAGATATGTCCAAAAGACTTAAATATTCTCGTGGATAAAAGAAAAGGAAATAAGTCTAAGAAAAATGAACTGATATATGAAAAGAATTACCTAGGGAGTCACTACCCCAGAACTCACAATAGGTCCCGCAGATAATGGGACCTCAACTATACGGGCCTAATGGCAAGACAAATTAGAGAAGTGTTAGAAAAAAAGTGGCACATAAAAAGACACTCTTAAACAAGAAATACATTGTACATATGGGGTTGCCTCTACAGGACCTATGGGTGAAGCCTCGGCAATGCTAGCCTAAGGACCAAAAATGAATAAAAGTTAGCATAGAAGATTACCAAATATAAAAAACGAAGAGGTACAAAATAATAATACAGTACGTGGATAGTCACCTCCGTAGCGCTCGTAGTATGATCCATAGATAAAGGGGTCCCTTCAACACTACTTTGAAAAAGAAGATAGACACAAGTCTAATAAATTTCACATATAATGAAGAAAAATGTATAGAAGTGCTTAAAGTTAAGTGAAGTAGATATAGGAAATGACACTATGATGGTGCTTTTATTGAAACTTACGGTAGAAGGAGCCTCAACGGTTGTAAGGGACATTGGGGAAGCAGCTGGAGAAGTTTCTAATGATGTGGTAGCATAGACCAGCTAAAATACGAATAGACAGTGGAAAGTCATGAGAACAAAATTTCAGCAATTAATAAAAATGAGTCAAGAATGGAAGAAGTCAAAAAATACCCGAACTCCCTCAAAGGAAGAAGGATGAAGGGTAACCACTGGAATGGGTGATGCAAACGTAGTGGCATGTTTGTCATGAGATTGTTAAAAATAGATAAAAACCAAGGAAAGAGTTGATCATAATATTGATGAGTAGTACCTAAGAAGAAGTGATAGCCTGTGAAACATGCTCACTAGAAGCGGTAGTGAAGATTGGATGAGATGGAAGCGGATGAATATGGGCTTGTTATCCATGGGAATGCAAACCATGGGATAGGTATCCTGCCAGAAGGTGACAAGCTTGGAATAGTAACACCGGTGAGAAATACTATCCCCCCCAGTAATGGAAGGGGTATATGAATAGGATCCCTGTAAGGAATAAAGACAAAAGCAACATACGAAACATAAGTTTAAATCATGCATAAAAAAACTTAGACGGTAACAAATGCTAGAAATTAAAAAAGTTCAGATACCTCTGGAAGCCCAGCCGAAGAACTACCCATTGCAGAAGAGGCAGGAAGTGGTGAAGTATGGCTAGGAGGAATGGTCCTCTGCAAGTACCTAGATAGAAATATATAAAGACAAATCTAAACGTCAATAAGGCAAAAGATCTTCAAAGTGTTAATTCTTACCTGAATAGAGAAATAATAAACAGAAGAGGTCCTCATAGTGGTAGGAGACATAGAAGAAAGCTGCAAATGAAAAAAACAAATAAGATAAGTCAGTAAGTTATCATAAGAGAAAATGAAGAGAAAAATAGTTGAATAGGGAGGAAATAATGGACATCTCCAACCAGATGTGACACCCCGCCCAATTAAATATGGGTGATCACTCATTTATTAAATTAAAATAGAATATCCAGTTGATTCATTCTTAGCATCACTGTCAAAAACTGTAAATTACTAATCACCTACATTACTTAATTAAACTGGTGCCAAATTTTAAATCTTTTAAATTAACATGTAATGATATGAATATAACTAAATAAATAAATATACCCCATTCAACATTCTAATTGACCAACCTCACAAATAGCAAAATAACTGAATAAAATATGACTGGAATAAACTCTCTATCCTGAAACTCCAATACAATAATCCATATCTAAAACTGAATCCACCAACTGAAAATAAATGAAGTATAATGACTCTAGAAATAACTAAGAGTAGAAGATGGGGACGACATGCCCTACTGAACTAGATATAATGATGAATATGATCGGAAAGGAATGGAGGCTTCTACTATCGAGGTCCTGCAAGCATCCACAACGACTGCAACATGCCAAATGAGAATGATCTCCTAAGTTGGGCGTCCCTGTGTCTAGTCACCTAAAATGGTTTTTACAAAATAGATTTGGAAAACGGGTCAGAGCCCAAGTAAAACAGTTTAAAAATATTTGCAAGTATTTAAAATGCATAATTATATACATGTTAGTTTCACGTCCTCTCACTTGAGGTCCTCACCCCTCAACTATTGTGCACACCTAACGTATTCTACTAACCCGTCCTAATTATGTTACCTCGCCTAACTATTTCAAATCCATTATCTTACCACACATACTTACTCGTGGTGCCCACCCGTATTACCCTTACAATACGTCATTGATTTGTTTTTTCATATCAATTTAATCAATTAAGAATTCAACAAATAGATATTATGTTTTCACATTCTTAGGTTATTTTAGATGTGACTATATTTCTCATCTACTAAGCACACACAGTAGGATAAACCACAAGTATATATACATTTATAACTCTCTCTCTCTCTCTCTCTCTCTCTCTCTCTCTCTCTCTATATATATATATATATATATATATATATATATATATACAACACCCCTAGACTGAGACTTGCGGTGCATGTATACTCTGCTATCAAGCTCCGGCACATCACATACTAAATAAAGGACTATCGGTTTGGAATCATTTTCAAACCAAAATATACAATTCACACAATTGGAGGTTAACATAGTTCTAGGCCTTTGGGCTACACATCCAAATAATCGGGTACACCCTCATTCACACAAGCACTGGTCATCCCTAAGTTCTATGTTCTGAGGTACAAGTTTGAAATCCCCCAAGATGGCTCATCAAGATAAGACTGCCGCCTTTGTAAACCACATGCGATAGAAAGAAGCATAGCTATGTCACACACATAATAGTTCACAATTAGGTATTGACATGACCTATGTATATAAGTTCAGTTTAGGTAAACGTGTACACTATAATATATCATGAACGTAGTCTATATAACTATCGAATAACCTACGTACCATTAATATACCTCCCTTAAGTCAATTCAGTAGCTATCTCACTCATATCCTTCCAGTCTAACTCATCGGTTCCCTAGGAATCCTCATTTCATGATAGGGTTCCTTGAATTTAAATAACACAATTATGTTCAATTAACTTTAGCCCCAAATTCTCCTCATGTGATTAAGTCTCCAAATAATCCTTTCTCTACTGGTATTTAAAATAACTCCTATCATATTTAAAAATTACCTCCAAAGTTAACCCAATCATTTCTCACATGTTCTAATCAAAATGGGAAAAACTTATCAAAATCTGGGTAGCCGAATCGATTCGGCCTTGGACCGAATTGATTCACCTGCTACAAGTCTTCATCTTCTTCCTTAAACGGTTATGGGTTTCACCAGTTCCACTTAACCAAACCTTCATTACATGAACCCAAACGCCTAACCAAACATTCTAAACATCATATTAACATATGTATATGGTTTCTAACATCGTATAATCATTAAATCATCAGAAAACATCATTAAATTCAATTAATTGAACAAAATTCCTAAAAACCCTAGATTATCATATTTGTTCAAAACTCCAACATAAATTCAAGATTTCTTCACCAAATTTTAACATTAATCGATTGATTTCATCCTACATACATAAAGGAATTTATTCGATTTCAATTTCAACCTAAGAACATGTTTTATGTCTTCCAAATTAACCCAAAATACGTGAAGTTCATAGATTAATCATCCTACTCCAACATGGATGGTCTATCTTTCATAATTTTAGTAAGATAAATACTTGCCTCTATTTGAAGGTCTGATTCTTCGTAGAAAAACAATATGGTTGCGATCCTTTTCTCTCGATCTATGCTATGGTGATGTTTGTGGTGCAAGAAAGGTGTGATATAGCCTTGGGGTCTCTTCTCTTCTTCCACCTATGGCCTCTCTATCAGTTTGCAACTTCTAACCCTAGTTCCTATGCCCTACCATAAGTTATACACTTGGAATTTCGTGGGTCTTCCTTCCTCAAAAATACAAAAGACCAAATTACCCTCTCAGGGTGTCGGTTTGGCCTAAAATTGCCCTAGGACCCAAACTAAACCCCCAAGTACACTTTTTCTGACTATTTTGACACTTCCAGACACAATGATGACCTCAAAATGACCGTATGGAATATCAAAAGTAAAATTATATTTTATTTCTCAAATTAAGTTTTGACACGCGCATCCTAACTAAATTTACCATAACTTCTGTATTTTTTACTCACGACAATTATAAAATTTTCTTATCATTATTATTACTCTTTCATATAGTAATATTCAATATAAATAAATATTAATCCTTATCTCGCTAATTAATATTTATTTTACTGGATTAATTTTCAAATATAATTTAATAAATCCCAATTAATTTCTAATATAAAAATTAATAAAATTACGGGGTGTTACATACTTCCCCCTAATAACAGAATTTTGTCCCGAAATTCGGAAAATGGAAATACCTGGTATGAATAACTCACGATATTTGTCACGCATCTCATCTTCACGCTCCTAAATAGACTCATCTGCATTATGGTGCCCCATATTACCACCTCAGATTCTTGCACACAATTAAATCCGAACGTATTCAAAATTTACTTGCAATATTCTTTTATTATCTCAACTATACATGCACCAATGGTAACTTTTCGATTGAAGGTCTACTCACTATAACCCACGATCATCGACAAGTTCATTCAAGTCCTTACATATCGACATGTTCCTTTATGCTTAAGGTCTCACTTATATAATGACATGCAAAACTATTGGGAATTCGATAACAATGTCTCAAAAGACGAGCCTATACTCCACTGTCTCTAACATCTTTATGTTAGAAAAGGCCTCACTTCTATAGTTACCAATTTCCATTATTTCCGCACCAATCCATCTCTCCTTGCAGGATACACCCGCAACAATCCCTGACTACTCATGTCAGGCCTTAAAACTTTGGATCACATCAACGTACACTCACCGCATTTTTAGACTATACGAAAAGGATGTGGATTGACTTAATCCTTATCGGTGGATCATGAATCACTCCGGGCATGAGGAACTTGTTATTTCCCCTTTTTCAACTATCTAAAGGATGGACGAAAAGTTTTCTTCCCATCAAGCCTCAGAAGTCACTTAGCAGTTAATATCATGCTATGGGTAATCACATGCAGCCCTACCAGATGTAGTTAATGTTTCTAATTTCACCAAAAGTCCAGGACATGAATTCTCGCACTCGGCCAAATTTTATGTCACCCATGAAAACTATCCATCACCCTACGGTTGACACACCTAGCTCAGGGCTCAACTCCGCCCCCATTTCCTCATGATATTCTCTATTCAAGGTGAGACTCAAGGGTCTCATCCTAATTTACAATAGTATTGGACGATACATTATGCTTATTCATTTCTTCTCTTTAATAACATGTTGGGCACACTGCTCGGTAATATAACACACTTTAAAATATTAACGATTATTTTTTCTGTGGACAATTCACATCACAACCCAAAGAAAATCCTGACTACTCCGTAATTTTGATAATCCAATAATGAACTTTATCAATCTGCGTACCCATTCAATCCCTAGAATTATCAATTTATCATAACATTGGGGTCGGTAGTATCGGACCAACCATTTCCTTTTATGAGTAGCGCACGCGGAGACAACTTCCCTATGTCTCACTCAACTCGAGATCCTCACTCTCAATATATCACATCACGTGGAACATCCTACTCCCCTTATTTGGAGATATACCAAAATTGTGGTCCGTGCGTTTCCTTCGAAATTGTGCACTTATTAGACTCTTTTCCATCTATTAGAATTTTAACAATCTATCTATGCGTGAACCATTCTTTGCATTCGACTAGGTGAGACTCAATTTGTTCCCAACGTATTTCGACTCACCTTTCAACTTACCTCGGTAGTGGGAGTTTTCTTGTGACATACACATCACCATAATATCTCCTTTCCTCGAACGAAATTTAGCCTCTCCTACATTTCCACTTGTTTTTTTGACTTTCCCATAGACACATTGACAACACCTTTCTACACCTTCTTATCACAAACTATATCAAAAGTCAAATAGACCAGGGCGTCCATACACCCTATATCCCATGTACAACTACATCATCATCCTTAACATTACACACATAACATACTTATCTCAAGTACGACCCCGTGTTCTCAGTGTGGTTACACTGTATGGATAACCTTAGTTACCTTACTAAAATAATTTAATTCCCCTCTGGAACTGCCCCACCCATCAACTAGTGGTACAATTTTTTTCCCCAGTGCTCCCCACATAGCACTACTCGACTTTACAGGTCTTATATTAGAGAATAACTCTCAGCTCACGCTTTCATCCACATACACATGTAATAACAAAAGTGATAAGCTCATGCCCTAGTCACCAACACATCTCTCAACTCTCGACATATGCTGGGATTCATGCATGGGATTTCTCACAAAGCGAAATCCAAATAAGGAACCCTCCCAATACACTACTACCTAGAATTTTCGGTCATCGAGATACGTAGCTCCTAAACACATAACCAGAATATCCAAAATCATATCACCAGATGTACAAGTCTAACTATCCACTCCTACATCAGTAAAGGAGTTATACGACATGACACGACACTCTCACTGCCACTAGTTTTCCCTGCAAAGTCGATAACGAGCAAAATTTCTTCGCTCGATAGCAAACTAACTATACCTCGATTCATATCAGTACAATCCCTAAACACTAGGATCAAATATAACGAGATGACTATAACCTATGCAGTTTCCTACACGATGTAACATAAATGCAAACTCAACTCTCTTCCAGGTAACACGTCACTAAAAAACACGATCGTGCCCTAAAATAGTGAAAACAATATCCTTATGGTAACATCCCACCATCTCTCAACCCATCTCTAACCAACCCATACCCAGGACAATATCATACTCAAATATCATCTCTCGAAACGAGTAACTCCACTGAAACATATACTCTCAATGACTATACCCACTTTTTTGCATATGGAATTTAAGAGCTCTGCTACTAAATGCTAAAATATAGGCAGATAATAATAATACTATCAATACACTAACTACGCCCGTCTCACATGCGAATCTAGTGTTAATGAATTATTGTGACTCGCTCGTGTCACACAAACATACCCCATTTTCCCTAGGATAAAATTCACACTTTGTATTGCCAATAGCACTGGTAGTCCAAATGCTTCCTGGACATAATACTCTCATCCACATCGATTCAAAAACTTTTATAACTACTACCCCTGATGGGTATCCCTCTCCTATTCCCTAACTCTCTCCGGACAAGGTCGGTACATGTGGACCTACTATTAGCATATAGGACACCTCTTGGTGTCATTCCCATATCTCTGGACCTATTGGCCATATCTAAATTTTTCCTTCTCTCAGACCTAGTATTCTTAGCCCTCGATTACTACTCTCGTTATTCCCTTTGACTTTGTTGGTCCTGTGGAACACCCTGTTGTCCCTAGCAGCCCTAATTGAATCCATCATCACTTTGTAGGAATTTCATTAATCTACATCATTTAAATGGGTCCCCTACTGGGTATTCCTCTATGGTGCATCCCTATTACCAATTACCTTTAGTCTTGTTCTTCTAGATATGTGCTCCAACTTTCTTGGCTCCTTTATCATAAAAGCATTGATATAAACATAGTAAAAGTATGACATTGACGCCATGTGCATAAGTTGTATAAGATTCATTTCCCTTAAATACTGGCAACGCCTACTCGTGAGTCCATCATCACATTTAAGAACCTTCCTCTCCACTACCTACCTCCTCGGGTATGAAGTTCACTTAAATAGATAAATTCTTCATCATAATTAGCCTTTATTCGTCCCTCCTATGAAAAGTCCAGAAACTTCCTTCGCATCTCCGTCAGAATAGCAGATGAAAGAACTTGTGGTTAAATCGCATCCAAAATTCATAGATTAATTTCTTATCTCCCACCATGATAGCACTCCTTCTACGAGCAAAATTTAAACCACAATTTAAATCATGAGTGTCAATGCACTCCACCATATGTAATTACCTTTGCATTATCTCCTTCTATTTTCCCATCACACTTCCTCTCTTACCCAAATTCCTATAGATGACTCTTCAAAAGAACTGCTCTGATTTCCCCCTTTATCGAGTACACTGGGTGAGTCTAAATTTATACCACCGCTTCTTTACAACGATGCTTGGGGAAACTACTCTACCCTAGTGATTATCCAATTTTCATCTGTATAAACTATAATCATGGTGACTCCTATCACGATCACCGTTCCTAAAATACTTTATGGCTTATTCCGAGCCTCTCCTCCTGCAGTTCCTCAAATGGCCCTCCCTGGTCGCCATGTATTATTAGGTGTACGAAACCCAACCAAACTCTCATATGATTCGTATCGAATATCCTTAATAGCAGGATAACGTAAATTTACGTACGAAGAGGAATACAACAATCCTATAATAGGTTTCTATATCAAGGAACGTTACCCTGAAACGTTGTAAATCCGCACAGATCCTAAGGACACTAGAAATTGATGCTCTAATACTATCTGTGACACCCTGCCCAATTAAATATCAAGTGATTATTCCTTTATTAAATTAAAACAAAATATCCAATAGGTTCATTCTTAGCATCACTGTCGAAAACTGTAAATTACTAATCACCTACTTTAGTTAATTAAGCTGGTGACAAATTTTAAATCTTTTAAATTGACATGCAATGATCTTAATATAACTAAATAAATAAACCACATTCAACATTCCAATTGACCAACATCACAAATAGAAAAATAACTGAATAAAATATGACTGGAATAAATACTCCAGCCTGAAAACTCCAATACAATAATCCATATCTAAAACTGAATCCACCAAATGAAAATAAATTAAGTACAATGACTCTGAAAATAACTACTAGTAGAAGATGGGGATGACATGCTCGACCGAACTAGATATACTAATGCATATGATCTAAAAATAATGTAGGCATATACTACCGAGGTCCTGTAAGCATCCACAGCGACTGTATCATGTCAAATAGGAATGAACTCCTAAGTTGGGCATCCCTATGGATGGGCACCTAAAATGGTTTTTACAAAATAGATTTGGAAAATAGGTTAGAGCTCGAGTAAAGCAGTTTAAAAATATTTGCAAGTATATAAAATGCATAATCAGCAGATAATATATACTTGTTAATTTCATGTTCTCTCGCTTGAAGTCCTCACCCCTCACCTATTATGCACACCTAACGTATTCTACAAATGCGTCCTAATTATGTTGCGCCGCCTAACTAGTTCAAATCCATTATCTTAACACACATACTTACGCATGGTGCCCACTGGAATTACCCATACAATATGTTACTGATTTGTTTTTCTCATCTCATTTAAATCAACTAAGAATTCATCAAATAGATGTTAGATTTCCAAATTCTTAGGTTATTTTAGTTATCACTATTTTTCTCATCTACTAAGAACACGCAGTAGGAAAAAGCACAAGTATATATATGCATTTATCACTCACTCTCTCTCTCTCTCTCTCTATATATATATATATATATATATATATATATATATATATACTGCCAAGCTCTACTGCAGACGCAACTTGCAGATTTAACTTGCGGATGGATTTTTGTGTGATTTTTTAAAAATAGAAAAAAATCAAATATCGACTTTATTTTTTTGTGGTATTAAAATATTTCAGGGGACCCTTGTAGAAAAAAGAAGCTTAAAATGAATTGTTTTACTATTTTTAAAAAATCGGTCAAACATATGTAAGTTTTTAAGAGCTTTACAAATTGACATATGTTTGACCGATTTTTTAAAAATGGAAAAACAATTCATTTTTGGGTGATTTGTTTTCTAGAGGTCTCCTGAAATGTTTAAATACCACAGAAAAAAATGAATTCAAAAAACATTTTTTTGCTATTTTTAAAAAATAATAAAAAATTCGTCCGCAAGTTAAATCCGCAAGTTGCGTCTGCATTAGAGTCGGCGTGTATACATACATACATACATACATAGCACCCCTAGGCTGAGACCTGTGGTTAATGCATACTCTGCTATCAAGTCCCGGTACATCACGTACTAAATAAATGACTATTGTTTTAGAATCACTCTCGAACCACAATATACAAGTCACACATAATTGGAGGCAAACATACTTCTTGGACTTTTTTCTACGCACATACCTAAGCACCCAAATGACCCGACACACCCTCATTCACACAAGTTGTGGCCATCCCTATGTTCTATATTCTGAGGTACGAGTCTAATATCCCCCAATATGGCTCATCAATATAATATTTCCCCCTTTGTAAAGGTATGTCATACACATAATAATTCACACATTAGGTATTCACATGACCTATGTATATAAGTTCAGTAAAGGTAAGCACGTACCCTATAATATATCGCACACGTAGTCTATATAATTATTGAATAGCCTACATACCATTAATATACCTCCCTTAAGTTACCTATCTCACTCATATCCTACTAGTCTAAGTCACCGGTTCCTTAGGAATCCTCGTGTCACAATTGTGACACCCCACCTAATTAAATACCGGGTGATCAGTCATTTATTAAATTAAATCAAAGTGTTTGGTTGGGTCATTCTTAGCATCACTGTCGAAAATAACTTTTCTTTTATTTATCACCTAAATAATAATTAAGCTAAGTGTCAAAACATGTGATTTTATAGATTAAGTTCCATTGTTATGAGATAATATACGAAACCATTTTTTTTAGGAATACAAATAATAATATTTAATACCCAACCATCCAAGTGAAATAAACAAGCTAGATTAATCATCCCAAATAAAATATCCCAAATCGAAGAATAATGTAATAATTAAAACAATCTCAACTAAGACTAAATGCTGAAATAAATATAGAGTACAAGTCACTCTGAACTAAATAAAACTGGAAGTGGGCAACACACGTCCTATCTAAAATGACTATGTGAAGGGCTGAGATGACAAGGATGGAGTCGTTCAAATGCAAGAACATGCAACTCCCACACTAGCTGCAGCACATCAACAGTTTAAAGATCTAAGTCTGACGCCCCTGTGGCTGGGCAACCGTAGTATATATATATATATATATATATATATATATATATATATATATATATATATATATATACACATACAAGGGAAAGAGGAGATGATAAGAAACTGACCAGAGACCGAGTGTAAAACAACTTTAAAATAGTTTAGCAAGTATATAAAATGCTGACGAGTTGATATTGCATACATGTTAGTGACTCGACACTCACTTGAGAATTCTCACCTCTCAAGTAGTGTGCACGCCTAACATACTACTAAATTAATCTAGATAAATCTAACGCAATTAACTAATCTAACCAATCTACCCTCATCAATCCTGATTCACATAATCCCATAATTATAATCTAAACATGATAACTTTTCCTTGTGAGTTTTCCAAGCCATTTATGTACATCTCAATACAACCTTATGTTCTCAAACACTTAATATATGTAATAACGATTATTCAATTTTATCTACTTACAAGCACAGTAGATGCATCACAGGTACATACATTTGTCACTTATAATATATATACTAATAGGTCACCTCACATCAAATTTATGGTGCTGGCATACTCTGCTATCAAGTCCCTATACATCTCATACAAATGAGGGAAATACGAGTTCAGATCCACTCTCGGACTATATTAACACAAAATACACATATTGGAGGCAAAGCATAGTTCCCAGTCACTAAGAGGTTAGCACATACCCTCACGTCTGTAATACCCCGTATTTTTATGCTATATTAATTTGGGGATTTATTAAATTTAATGTGAATGAATTATTTAATAAAAATCCGGAAATTAATTATGTAATAGTTATTAACGTGACGAGAGTTAGTAATTTAGGGAAATTGGTTGAATATTACTAATGAGCAAAGTAATATATGATATTGATTATATTGAATGTCACGAGTGAATAAAATGACAATTTTGAAAATTTGAATCGGGACGCGCCCGTGTCGCGTCGGGACTAAATTTTGTTAAATAAAAAGTGAATATTTTATAAGTTGTCCGTGTTGTCGTTTTGAGTGCGCCAACGCGTCCGTAAGGGTCGAGATAGTCAGAAAAGTGTACCCGGGGGTGTAGTTTGGGTCTCGGGGCGGTTCTAGGCCAATTTAGTGACCCGGGAGGGCATTTTGGTCATTTTACATTCTTGGGTAATTAAACCCACGAAATTCAGCAACCTATATCAGCCTTTTAGGTTAGTCATTTACGGTTAGAATATTCATAAACCCAAGTACGGCCATTGGAGAAGAGAGGGAAAGCTCTCAAGGCAATTCAAGGCCAAAAAGTCACCGGTTTGCACCGCCGCCACCACCAACGCGTAGATCGCGAGAAGAGGAACGCAACCATACCAAAATCATCCATAAATTTGAATACCAGAAATCCCAGGCAAGTGTTTAACTTGTTGTTTTTGTTGGTGCAATCTTCATATTAGTTTAGAAATGATTAGGGATGAATTATGCAGAAGAAAACCCAATTTGTGATAGGAAAATCCAAGTAGTATTGGTTGATATGATGATTCTGGAAACCCTTGCCATATAGAGGACATTAACCACGAAATTTTGATGATTTTAAGAAAGAAATTCTGGAGAAAGATTTGTTAGAAAACTGTTTAAGAAAATGTTAGGGTTCTTGATAATTAGATGAAATTTTGGGTGGAAATTTTATGTTTAAATGATGAATAAGTACATGCCTTACGTTAGAAACATATAGTATACTGTTATAATGTTAGTAGTAGAATTCTTGGACGTTTGGGGTTGGAAAACATGTATTTGGATGAAGAGAATTGGTAGAACCCGTAACTGCAATTCTGCAGAAAATCGAAATACCTGTTTGATCGATCGATCGAGCATAGAGCTTCGATCGATCGAAGGTTCGATCGATCGAGCCCCAAACCTCGATCGATCGACCCCTCCTGGCAGACTCCTTTTTCCCTTTGTAAATGATTTAAAAATCGAATTGTTGTGATATAATTCTTGGGCATTCTTAGTATAATGATTTGGGAGACATAGAGGACCAGTAGGGTGTATAAATAAATGTTGGGATCATTAATATTCGACGAGAATGGTATTTGTGGGATATTTACTTTAGAGTTAGTAAATTGTTATATTAAAGGGTGAGGGGCGTAAGAGAATCACGTTGAAACGTAAATATGACACCTACTGAATTTTCTACTTGGAAGGATAGAGTCCACGAGTGTCACGTAATAAGTGAGAAAACCCTTCGAGTTAAGGTTAGAGATGAAACCTTATACGTAATACTAATAATGTGAAATTAAGGATAAACCTTGTAATTATGGGTGACGAGAGGAACCAATGTTAATATGATAAAAGTGGTATATTTATATGATTGTGTGTGATATATTATATACATGTGAAAATCATGCCCACGCTACTTACTATCCCTGAGGTTACCGCGCTGGGACAGTCTTATCTCGATGGGACCTTTATGGGGGATATTGACTGGTACCCTAGAAGATAGATGTCCTTGGTACAGGCTATCGACGTGATAGTTCAGACGGTCCTAAGAGACGCAGGCATGTGCCATCCTCTTAGAGACTTGGAATCTATCCTTCGCCTCAATTTTGTTGTGTATTTTGTTAATACAATTCGAGAGTGATTTCGATTGTATTCCCCTTAATATGAGTGATATGGGGTTTTGGATAGTAGAGTATGCACGCACCATAGTTTTATTTGGGGTGCTGTTATTATATATATATTATACGAGTAGATAATATATGTATATGAGATTTGGAAACTTGAAACTGCCTCCTGTGATTTGATAAGTGGGACATGGTTGATGACTCAAACAGTAAATACTTGTTTTGTGAAAGTATAATATGACACTGGGAAACTTTATAAATTAATAAAGCTAAAACGAGAGTTGTGCTACTAATTGGAAGTATTCTTTTTAAACAATGATATTGTTCGGTTTTGAAATCTTATGAGTAAGTTAAGATAAGCTAAATTATCGGGAAGGTTAGTATGATAAATGATAAGATAAACCATTGGGAAGGTTAGTACGATAGGCGTGCACATTAGAAGAGAGGTGAGAATTTCTCAAGAGAGTGTCGCTATAATATGTTGTTGCATTGGCCTGTATCAATTTAAATACTTGCTTAACATATTTTGAATCAAACACACTTTCGGGCTCTGACCCGTTTCTCTCTCTCTCTCTCTCTCTTGTATATATATGTATGTATTACAGGTGCCCAGCCATAGGGGCGTCTTGCTTAGGATCTCTTGGAAGGAACGCGCTGCAGCTTAGGTGGGAGTTGCAGGTCTCTTGATTAGACGACTTCGTTCATTCGGATCCACTCTTAGTACTTTCATTTAGTTGAGCATGTGTAGCTCTTTCCATTATTCTATTGTTATTGGACATTTGTATTTCAGTTATTCCAGTATTGTTACTATGGGTTTTATTCCGTTTGATTGTGTCATTTTATATTTCGCATGTTGACATTCGATTGATGAATGTTTTAAATTAGTTGGACTATGTTGCAGATATTTAATGTGGTGTGATTCTTACTTATTGAATATTGTTAATAAAATAAATGTTTTTTTAAAATAAAATTTGGAAAGTTATGTATGAAAATGGTTTTGACACTTAGCTTAACTATTTAGGGTGTTAAATTGGAAAAATTATTTTTTATCAACAGTGATGCTGAGAATGAACCAACTGTATACCTTGTTTTAATTTAATAAAGGAGTGATCGCCCGGTATTTAATTAGGCGGGGTGTCACAGGTGGTATCAGAGCATCAGGTTCTAGTGTCCTTAGGATCTGTATGGCTTATTATGCTTTCAGCATTGCTTTGTTTGTTATAGAGCCCTATGTTTAGGATTGTCGATTCCTTTGACGAGATTTCGTTCTCCTTCTATAATGTGTATACACTAGTGAATTCTAATTTCGCTCGGATGTGTGCGTGTGCCGAGCGATGACGGATGTCAGAAGAGGACCGTTAAGCGTACATCAGGGGGGCAGGGCTCAGTTGAGATTATGAAATATATCAGAGGATGATGACCGTAGTCGAGTTCACCTCCATTATGGCACGATAAGCCACGACTAGAAAGGCGACTAAGGCAGCAATGATTTTCAAATGCTGTTATAGTCAAATGAGGTGCGAGGGTAAACTTACCCAACGTATTACAAAAACTTGTAAAGACTGTTAGTGGGAAATTTTACAAACGCGAAAATTGTATGTGCTTACCAAAGGAGGTAAAGTATCCAAAGGCTTAGATATAGGACGGAGTGTGGCAAACTGAAAGTGAAAATTTAGAGAAAATTTTCTTGGCTTTCGGGACGAAATTATAATGGTTGGAGTCAATCACCAATTTTAGAAGTGGAATGCTATGCCTACAGGAGAACCTTAGGTACAGTGCTAACCGTATGTTCCTTCCTTAACTGTTCAGGATTAGAAGCAAGTGTGGTTCTGAACTCATTGAGAGAGGGCATGTCAGGGGTCCATTCGTGAATATGAATCTTAACCGTTAGCGAATTGTGTATCGGAAGATGTAGATACAAGTGGGGGGAAACGACTCCAAGTGGAAGACCAACTCGTAATAATAGTTAATAAAACTCGAGGAGGAAATTCTGGTGGACGAACGATTCAGAGGTTGACATTGTCATATTTTGTCAGAATGGATGATAACGCTTCTTCGTGGGGAAAGTTAAAGGAATCGAAGAATTTAGTCGAGAATGAGACTGAATACAACGGTGGTGGTATAGCACCACAAAAGGATGTGGATACACATCAGGAAAACCATTTAAATGCTTCAAATAGTTAAATTCTTACCAAGTGATGGTAAATTCAGTAAGTACTATTATATATAGTAACATGATCTTTATGGCCTAAAAAGTTAAAGGAACAATCGGGATGGCTAACAGGAATCGAGTTTACTAAAGTCCGAGAGAAGGACAATCCTAACCTGATTAGTAGGACAGGTGATAAGTGGATTATGTGTTGAGGTATTTTGTGCGGAGTGAGATCGCTCGCAATAATATGTTCCAAAGTGAGAAAAAAGGACAAGAATACGGTGCCTAGTAAAAGACAACGATTAAAATAATTTTGTTATGATTTGGCAGGCGTGTTACGTCCAAAAACCATTTACGCAGTCAAGACGATTGACAAGGTAGAAGTGTAAGTTGCATCCTCAGAGGATGAGGCGTGTTTATGTGACACGAGAGAGTCACTATATTTTTGTTCATTGCTAGATTAGCATGTGAGACGAGTTTAATGCATATAATTATGAATGTTACCATTATGTGAATATTTTTCCCTAGTATAGCGGGATTTTTCTTTAGTGCTATCCGCGGAGGATGAATGAGTATATTAACAGTGTTTCATACTTTATTGAGGTTACTCGTTGTAGTGATGCGACACACGAGTATGCTATTATCTTTGTTAAAAGGTTATAGAAATGGTTAGTACGATAGTGGGCATTTATTGCTAGGCTATCATAATGGTTGCATTAGAGCAACATGTTTTATGTTTTGTTTTGGCGAGCTTTACCTGTAAGAAGGTTGGACTTGCACTTATATTATCTATCCAAGAGACTTCGGAGGAGATAATGGGCTCGAGATATTCGATGCCAATGTATGTATAGACTTTTTCAGTATAATTCCGTATGTATCGGAATTTACCATTGAGCGAAAAGATTTGACCCAGTATTATGTTTAGCACTCCGGACTTGGTGATAGGAAAAGTGCAGTGTTATATTTACCCTTTAGAGAGGTGGGAGATAAGAGTTATACCCTATTATTAGGGAAAGGAATTTCGAGAATTTCGAGTGTATGTATTCGAGGGTTATGAAATGCTATTACCACCAACCTATACTGAACAATTGTACAATTAGTGAAACGTTCTTTGTTAAGCATAATTACGGGAGAAATTGTAACTTTTCTGTTAAGGGATAGAATAAAGGGGTATATACTATGGACGGAGGACTTAACGGATTTCGATAACCGACAATGCTAGGTAGTAGTGTATCGGGGGGGTTCCTTGTTTGGATTTCGCTTTGCGAGACGTCCCACGCATGAAACTTAGTATAAGGTTGGAAATAGGGAGACGTCTGGTCACTATTCCATGAGTTCGGTACCCTAGTCGAAATGGGATCAAGTAATTATGCATGTAAGTTGGAAGTTGAATCTTGTTTTAAAGCCAATGGAGCCGGATTGTGTGGTAAGAAAGCATTGAAAGTTACCCCACGAGTTAAGGGGTGGAACGCTGATATAGAGAATTTAAGGATTCTGATTTTTAGGGTGATTAGAGTGTTGTAATCACGCTACAAGCACTAAGGAAAACAAAGAATTTGTTTATTAGTATGGAGTGTATGTGATGCTTACGCTAGTATGCCCGGTTTATAGGGTGTGTAGACATCCTAGTTAACTGATGATAAAACTCGTCCGAGATGAAGGGGCGTGGCAATGGGCGTGTAAATGTGTTTGTGGGGCTAACAGAATGAAGTGGAAGTGATATACTGGATTAAACGCCACATGAGGGGCGATAATCCATACATAAGTGTGCAATTAGAATAGCACGCCCTAACTTGATTGGAAGGCTGTGGGAAGCCATTTAAGAAGGGGTATTCCTTGAATGGAATATAATTAAATTATTATGAGGAACACTCGGAGCGGAGTTGTTAGTAGTCAAGTGTGAGAAAGACTTGCACATACAAAGGGTGATGATGTTAGTATGGTATAAGAGATCCAAAAGTGCGCTTCGTGGAGAGAAGAGCACGGGTCAAAACTCTCGGCATACTCTAAGGAGGGAAGAAGAGTATTACGTGTCACTTAATGTGAGACATTTCAAGGGAAGAATCGATGTTTAGGGAGACGTAGTGAGTAGTCTCTACATGCACCGCCCATAGGTAAGGTTTGGTTGAAAGAGGAGAATCAACCAAAGAATTTGTGTTTATCGAAAATTCCTGAACTTGGAAGAGGTTGGTAAAGACGGTAAAGTTCTTGGATGAGTTGCCATCCTCAAAACAAGACCAAGGGTTTATCCCGAACATGTGAATTAAGTCGCCGAGAAGGAAGTGATTGATATTCCTTTGGGCTGGCTTACAATATTAACTGGTATGCCCCAGACTTCCTTTGAAAGGAAGGATCGCGCCAGTGCATGGTCCGACGCAGTATAAATTTTTGAATCAGGATGAGATTGGTGAATCCCACCTTTGATATGGGATTTCAGGAACCATCGGAGAAAAGATTTTGTTTTGAGTAGGATATATCACCCTTAGCCAAAGAATGGGCGCACGGTGATTAAAGATTTGTGGAGCCACGTGAAGGAGATTTTGGAATCTTGATACGATGATTTCAAGAATGCTCTGTAGAAGCACTCGTACCTGTTGTCGCGTACAAGGTACTTATTAAAGTTTTGTTATGGAAAAACCTCGACTATTCTCCTTCCGTATGTTATAGGAGAGTAAGTAATCAGAATTTTTGGATCGGTTGAGAAGACATCCGATAAATGTGGTAGAATTCCACGACTGTTTTAGGCGGGCAAGAGTGGTCAAATGTTCGTAATATTTTCTCAGAATGGGAGTTTTGTATATGAATAAACCTGAGTATTTGTCATGTAGTGAGGTGCGGCCTCCTAATGTTAGTGAGATAATGAAATTTATAACTTATAGGCGTGACCTATGCGAATGTTGTCGGTTGGGAGCACAATGTGAAGTGTCTCTAATGAGAATGAAACACAATGTTGCTGGGAGGGAAAAAGCTATAGTGATTGAGCGCCGTGCTATGTGGATAGTTTGCGTACTGACGAGAAATATCCAGAATTGTGCTACCTGATAGGCCTTATTTTCCGAATTTCGGGACGAAATTCAGTTATTAGGGGGGAAGTATGTAATACCCTGTATTTTTATGCTATATTAATTTGGGGATTTATTAAATTTAATGTGAATGAATTATTTAATAAAAATCCGGAAATTAATTATGTAATAGTTATTAACGTGACGAGAGTTAGTAATTAAGTGAAATTTGTTGAATATTACTAATGAGCAAAGTAATATATGATATTGATTATATTGAATGTCACGAGTGAATAAAATGACAATTTTGGAAATTTGAATCGGGACGCGCCCGTGTTGCGTCGGAACTAAATTTTATTAAATAAAAAGTGAATATTTTATAAGTTGTCCGTATGGTCGTTTTGAGTGTGCCAACGCGTCCCGAAGGGTCGAGATAGTCAGAAAAGTGTACCCGGGGGTGTAGTTTGGGTCTCGGGGCGGTTCTAGGCCAAATTAGTGACCCGGGAGGGCATTTTGGTCATTTTACATTCTTAGGTAATTAAACCCACGAAATTCAGCAACCTATATCAGCCTTTTAGGTTAGTCATTTAGGGTTAGAATATTCAGAAACCCTAGTACGGCCATTAGAGAAGAGAGAGAAAGCTCTCAAGGCAATTCAAGGCCAAAAAGTCACCGGTTTGCACCGCCACCACCACCAACGCGTAGATCGCGAGAAGAGGAACGCAACCATACCAAAATCAGCCGTAAATCAGAATACCAGAAATCCCAGGCAAGTGTTTAACTTGCTATTTTCGTTGGTGCAATCTTCATATTAGTTTAGAAATGATTAGGGATGAATTATGTAGAAGAAAACCCAATTTGTGATAGGAAAATCCATGTAGTATTGGTTGATATGATGATTCTGGAAACCCTTGCCATGTAGAGGACTTTAACCACGAAATTTTGATGATTTTAAGAAAGAAATTCTGGAGAAAGATTTGTTAGAAAACTGTTTAAGAAAATGTTAGGGTTCTTGATAATTAGATGAAATTTTGGGTGGAAATTCCATGTTTAAATGATGAATAAGTACATGCCTTACGTTAGAAACATATAGTATACTGTTATAATGTTAGTAGTAGAATTCTTGGACGTTTGGGGTTGGAAAACATGTATTTGGATGAAGAAAATTGGTAGAACCCGTAACTGCAATTCTGCAGAAAATCGAAATACCTGTTTGATCGATCGATCGAGCATAGAGCTTCGATCGATCGAAGGTTCGATGGATCGAGCCCCAAACCTCGATCGATCGACCCCTCCTGGAAGATTCCTTTTTCCCTTTGTAAATGATTTAAAAATCTAATTGTCGTGATATAATTCTTGGGCATTCTTAGTATAATGATTTGGGAGACAAAGAGGAGCAGTAGGGTGTATAAATAAATGTTGGGATCATTAATATTCGACGAGAATGGTATTTGTGGGATATTTACTTTAGAGTTAGTAAATTGTTATATTAAAGGGTGAGGCGCGTAAGAGAATCACATTGAAACGTAAATATGACACCTACTGAATTTTCTACTTGGAAGGATAGAGTCCACGAGTGTCACGTAATAAGTGAGAAAACCCTTCGAGTTAAGGTTAGAGATGAAACCTTATACGTAATACTAATAATGTGAAATTAAGGATAAATGTTGTAATTATGGGTGACGAGAGGAACCTATGTTAATATGATAAAAGTGGTATATTTATATGATTGTGTGTGATATATTATATACATGTGAAAATCATGCCCACGCTACTTACTATCCCTGAGGTTACCGCGCTGTGACAGTCTTATCTCGATGGGACCTTTATGGGGGATATTGACTGGTACCCTAGAAGATAGATGTCCTTGGTACAGGCTATCGACGTGATAGTTCAGATGGTCCTAAGAGACGCAGGCATGTGCCATCCTCTTAGAGACTTGGAATCTATTCTTCGCCTCAATTTTGTTGTGTATTTTGTTAATACAATTCGAGAGTGATTCCGATTGTATTCCCCTTAATATGAGTGATATGGGGTTTTGGATAGTAGAGTATGCACACACCATAGTTTTATTTGGGGTGTTGTTATTATATATATATTATACGAGTAGATAATATATGTATATGAGATTTGGAAACTTGAAACTGCCTCCTGTGATTTGATAAGTGGGACATGGTTGATGACTCAAACAGTAAATACTTGTTTTGTGAAAGTATAATATGACACTGGAAAACTTTATAAATTAATAAAGCTAAAACGAGAGTTGTGCTACTAATTGGAAGTATTCTTTTTAAACAATGATATTGTTCGGTTTTGAAATCTTATGAGTAAGTTAAGATAAGCTAAATTATCGGTAAGGTTAGTATGATAAATGATAAGATAAATCGTTGGGAAGGTTAGTACGATAGGCGTGCACATTAGAAGAGAGGTGAGAATTTCTCAAGAGAGTGTCGCTCTAATATGTTGTTGCATTGGCCTGTATCAATTTAAATACTTGCTTAACGTATTTTGAATCAAACACACTTTCGGGCTCTGACCCGTTTTTCTCTCTCTCTCTCTCTCTTGTATATATATGTATGTATTACAGGTGCCCAGCCATAGGGGCGTCTTGCTTAGGATCTCTTGGAAGGAACGCGCTGCAGCTTATGTGGGAGTTGCAGGTCTCTTGATTAGACGACTTCGTTCATTCGGATCCACTCTTAGTACTTTCATTTAGTTGAGCATGTGTAGCTCTTTCCATTATTCCATTGTTATTGGACATTTGTATTTCAGTTATTTCCAGTATTGTTACTATGGGTTTTATTCAGTTTGATTGTGTCATTTTATATTTCGCATGCTGACATTCGATTGACGAATGTTTTAAATTAGTTGGACTATGTTGCAGATATTTAATGTGGTGTGATTCTTACTTATTGAATGTTGTTAATAAAATAAATGTTTTTCTTTAAATAAAATTTGGAAAGTTATGTATGAAAATGGTTTTGACACTTAGCTTAATTATTTAGGGTGTTAAATTGGAAAAATTATTTTTTATCGACAGTGATGCTGAGAATGAACCAACTGTATACCTTGATTTAATTTAATAAAGGAGTGATTGCCCGGTATTTAATTAGGCGGGGTGTCATAACGTCTTTTAGGACCATTTCACTATCATTCTTAGATAGCTTGTACCAAGGATCCTATGTTCTAGGGTAGGAGTCAATATTCCCCATAAAGGTCACATCAAAAGTAAAATTTCTCTGGGACCCAAACTAAACCCCTGAATACACTTTTCTGACTATTTTGACCGTTCCGGACCCAAACTTAATTTTATTTATCAAATTAAGTTCCGACAAAACTCACACACGTATGACTTATCCACAAGTCACGTGTCTGGGCACGTGACACCACCTTTAGGACTGCTATAAATAAAAGTCGTCACCTCACTATTAAAGGGGATTCACTCGGAGAATCCTTCCTAAACTCTTAGCTCACTCTCTCTCTCTCTCTCTCTCTATATATATATATATATATATATATATATATTACCATACATGGGGGATCATAGCCTATTGCAGCCTCTCCGGTAAGACCTCACAAGCCACATCTGAGCTACCTGCTTAGCTAATCTCATGTACTCTCTTACCCTCTCCACTTTGTATGCCTCCGATGGAGCTTTAACTTTGTATTGTACCACACATATAATGAGAGTTGTGAATCATAGTGTATGTAGGCTAATTCTTATAGCCAAATCACTCTATAGTTTGTGTTCTTTTCCTTATTGCTTGCTTTATTTCTTCTTTATACTTGATATGATAGTGGAGAAAGATTTATGTTAAATTTCTTGTATCATCATTTTGGCGCCGTCTGTGGGAGCCGAGATATTAAATATGGTTTCCTTTTTATATTCTAGGGTTCCATACACCTTATTTCATCTATGAGGTCCGTCTAGCCACTATCTAACGGGTGGAATTTGAGTTGTAGGACTTGGGGTTTTTAACATAGAGCCCCGTAAGAGGATTATTTATTTTTGGATCTGTTTACTCTTCTTCTTTTTTATAATCTCATACCTGTTTTCAATACCCCGGTGATGTTACCTTACCTAGGTAGTGTTGAAAAGAAGAAATGGTGATTTCCTCATTAAGGTGGGTAACTAGGGAAGAGGGTTATTTATTCATTTCTACTCATTCTCTGTTGTTTACACCCATAATCTAGGGTTCACTACAAGATTTGTGTCATTTTTTTCCAATTAAAGGATATTTTTCCCTTGGTAAACCCCTAGTAGGCATATATCTATACATTTTCTATAATCTAGTCTCAAGTTTTGGGCTCGATTTAGGGTCACACCCTTCACTACCTCAGGTAGGATGCGGCCTAGCAGTTAATTACCTGAATGCTATAACACTCCTAGGGAAGTTGATTTATACATCTTCTACAGTTCACCTGGAAAAATTGGAATTATACAAATGTTCTCAGACTCAGTTATAGGGAAATACCCTTGATAAGGCCATGGTAATACCTACATATGTACCTCAGGTCGCGGCCACAACAGTGTAATTTTGCAGACTATCGAAGACTGCATCCTTGTTACTATATTTGGTTAACTCTCTATATCTCTTGATTTCTCACCATTGTTTAGTTGATCTTAGAATATATATATATATATATATATATATATATATATATATATATATATATATATATATATATATATATATTAACATTCATAAGCAATGGAAGGAAGCTCTGAATCAGGTTCATAATAGAATGAGGAGATAAGTCAGCGGTTGAACTACATCAATCACTTATATGACAGCCAGGCCTCTCTCTAAGGCCAAGTCAACCTTCTAGCATAGAGGGTTCTGATGTTGGAGTCTGTAGCCTTTACCTCCATGGAGAGGGCCACAACATAATATGCAACAGAGCACAAGACCGCAACTAAATCTTCCCAGAATAGGAAGCAGGAAGAGCATATGCCAGAGAAAGCTTATAAAAGATACACCCCACTGACTGCAAGTGTAGAACAAATCCCTGAAAACATCAAAGAAGACAAGTTGCTGAAATGGTCGCAGAAGCTGAGGTCCCCTCCACGTAAGAATGATCAGGCCAAGTGGTGTAAATTTCATCAAGATCATGTCCACAACACCAGCAAGTGCTTCGCATTGAAAGATGAAGTGGAAAGGCTTATGAGACAAGGGATGCTATAGCGGTTCCTAAAGGAGGCTTCAGGGATGCAACCATAGACTGAAAAGGCTACATGATGAATTTTGTGTTAGTTTCTATTTTTTGTTAAATATAAAGTGTAGAGTTTACGCACATGCTTTGTATTTCCCTTATAAACTTCAATATATATATATATGCACACACACACACACACACACAAAAATTTAGGCTCCCTAACCTACCTCCTAACAACATACCTATGAACATACCCATTTTTAAAATAGTAAAAAAAAATTGAGGTGATATTTTTTATATGGATTCATGATATTTTGGTGTGCTCTTGTAAAAAAAATTAACTGAAAATAATTTTTTTTGTTATTTTTAAAAATAGGCTTAAAAACTGACAATTTTTACCTTATAAAACTGTCAATTTTTTTACCTATTTTTTAAAAATAACAAAAAAAATTATGAGCCCCATCTTAGGGAGGCTTAAAAATGCCCCAAGATAAAAGAAAAGGAGATGCAGTCAAATGAAGTGGGCAAAAGACTTAATTGTCCGTGGCAAAGGAAGTACTTCCTTAGAGCACCATTAAAACAATTTTGCAACAACACTTTAATATAGTGAGCCAAGACTTTATTGTCTGTGGCAGAGGAAAATACCTCTATTAACAATTGCCATTTTTCTGTGACAACATTCATTATTATGTGCTAACCTAAAAGTGTTCACATCAAGGGAGATCAGTTTCCATAAAGAGAAACATTTCTACAAACACGATATTGCTATAGCCAACATCTAAAATTATTATAAAATTAATACTGCTGAAGTCTATGAGGAGCTACAGCTAGAATCTAAAATTCAAGTAAAAAATTAAGGACTATAGCAAGGAACAAAAGGTTGCAGTAAATTGAAAAGGTGAGCCAAGGACTTACATGTTAGCATCAATAGAAGCTTGGACTCATGTGAAGCTCATGACCATAGCCCCTTGGGCTATAACCATTTTAAGTTCCACATAGCTATACCCAGTATCTAATATTCAAGTAAATATTTTAGACTACAGTATTAAAACACAAAGGAAGATGCAATTAAGCCAACATTACTGCAACAACATCTCTAATCCTAGTTAAAATTAAGCAATTTGAAGCTTATGACCGTAGCCTTTTTCAACAACGTACCACACACATGCATCCTTCCATTAGAGTGCAATCCCTATGTCTCAAGTTCTATTACAAAGATGCACATTCAAGTATTTAACAGTATAGAAAATAGTGCAAGGCTGCAATATGTTCAAGATAAATGCGAAAAGGAATGAAGATAGAAGAAATGGCATCCAACAAATATGTGGATGCAACCCAATATATGAATAACAGGTCAAGGATGGATTGACATTTTACATTAAAAGTGGAAGTAACCTTGTATAATTTGAATAGATCAAACACAAATTATAAGATATTGTCAATATGGTCATAACCTTACAAAATATGACGACCCAAAAAATATTATAAAAAAATAAAGACCAGTGGTCAACTAAGAAACTGCATCATCACCTTCGTCTCCTTCAACATGGTCCTCTACAATCTCTGTTTCTTCATTGTCTTTCACAATAACTTCTAACCACTTCCTGGCTTTATCCTTCGTGAAAGCCATCTGCTTTGCCACACACTCTAAGTGTTCAACATCACGGAGCTTCCAAGAAAAGATGACATCCTTTGCCTTAGGGAAGTTTTTGGCAAGTCTATGCCCGAGTTCCTGAAATTCCCGGAGATATGCCCTATTAGTGGCCGTGAAGAAGTTCTTGAAAGTCTTATAAGAGTCCAGAACTTCATCTTTGTCTTGTGCCAAGGCTGGGGCATGATCATTATTCATTTTGTTGATGACCTCAGCATGTTGAGTTGCAAGAGACTGTAAGGCTGAGGCATGGATAGTTTTCATTTCCTTGTTCAAAGCCTTGATAGAAGCAATTTTTTTTTAAGGGACGTGACTTGTTTGGCAGCCTCTACGACCTCCTTCCTTGTAGTATCCAAGTCTTTTGCTGCCTGATTGAAATTTTCTTCTGCCTTTTACCGGGCCTCGGTTGCAGCCTTGATCTGAGAATCAACATTCATCTTGTAATCTTTAAGGGCCGTAACAGAGGATTTCTTACCATCTTCAACGGAAGAAATCTTGGCATTCTATAAATCAGTCTTGTAGGTAGATTCCATAGCCCTATGCAGCTTGAGCAACGCCTCATATTTAGCCCTTTAAGAAATGACCACCTCTGAAGACTGAAAAGAAAAAAAAAGATAAATTAAACATCTAAAAATACAATGAAAAGAAGAAGAAAAGTTTTAATAAAGATTAGCCTCAACAAGATATGGAGGGCACATTCCTCCAAGTCCTCAGAATCCTCATACACTAGACGATCGAGGTCAGGAATCTCCACTGCTTTTCTCATTTTAGAGATAGCCTTGGAAGTTGTATCCCTAGAGGATTTGGGATCGGGATACTGTAATTGAGGCCATGGACAACCATCAGGTTCTCTATTGGCTCTGCTTTGGGGGGTTTCCAGGTTAGGATTAACTGCCACCACTATCTGGGGAGGAGAAGTAAAAGTAGAAACATCAATAGGGTTGTTCCCATGAAAATTTAAACCATTGGGCATTAGACCTGCTGCAATCAGTTGAACTCTAATATCATCGTCTAACAACTCATTTTTGGTTCTACAGTAGTGGCATTAACAGCCCCAACAGAAATAGTTGGCTCAATCATAGTATGGGTTGAGTCCTTTTCAATGAAAGGTTTTACCTTTTTAACCCCAATAGAAATAGTGGCTTTAACCCCAGGAACTGCACCCTTGGGTTCTCTCTTTCTCTTTTCCCATTCTTCTTGGGGGATTAATTAAGGACTACTGTATCCTCATCAATTTTTACAAACTAGACAATAAGGAGTTCGCGACCAATCTCCTCCCTATGGAAAAAAATCAAATAAGACAAGTTAAAATTAGAAGCTGCAGTAATATGTATGAGCTAAAGTATTATTGGAGAATTACCTTCCACGGTCATCTTCTTTGGCTGGACCTTAGATGGAAAATATCATTTCTTAAAAAGTGACACGGAGGTGACTAGCACGAAAAACATCTTCTCGGTATCACTAAAGCCTGTTGCATCAACAACACTCTTTTTTTGGGGTTTGCTGCGATTAAGGTTGTCAAGAGTTATACACAAGTGTTAAAACAGGTCGCAGCAAATAAAAATAAAATTGCTGATAAGCATAAAGGCTGCAGCAAGTGCTCACCTTCTTTGGATGGACGCCCCTATGTCCGCAATATCCTATAAGTTTTCTCTCTCTCAAATTCATCAGGATTCTCCCTAGAAACATAGAATTTTTTCCTTTCCAGTTGTTTAATACTAGTAGGCCTTTTTGTATAAACATATTCATCTCCATTTTGCAGAGTGAAGTAGTATTACCATGGAAAGTCCACGGATTTCTCTTTCAACCTATAAAAGTGGAAGAAATCCCTGGAGTAATATCCTTATCAAATTTCTTTTGCCAAAGCACCAAAGAGAAAAGAATTTCCTTCCACCCATTTGGGTCTAGTTGAGCTGGGGCCAAATTCATAGCACTAAAAATTTCCTAACTGGGACAGGAATTGGAACATGCATCCCCAGGAGAAATGCATGAAAAGGAAAACAAATCCCCTTACTGGGGACTGTGGAACACGACCTTTGTTCCGCAGTAGGAGGTGTACAACTGACTCCTTGTGGAAACTCATTTACCACAACAACGTCATTTATCCACTCTTTATCCATGATGCAATGGATGTTTAATGTCACAGGATCCTTCTCAGTTCTGTTAGAAGGGCCGGTTGGAATATTTCTTGCCTCAGATGGGACAGTCTGTAACATACCTTAATGTTTTTTAAAACATAAATAATGCGTCTTAAATTAAAAAGTCGAAAAGGGTATATTTTTTGGCGAAATTAATTTTTTTGATGATTAATAGGTGGACTATTTAAATTAAAAGATTGTTGGGTCGTAATTTGATTTAATATAAAATATAAAATATTTTATGGAGACTCGGAAATTTTGATAATTTAATAAACATGAATAAATTCTTAATTTTATAATTTTGGTAAATCCAAACCTTTGATTTTTTTTCTTTTTGCATGGTAAAAGGATAACCTCTTTGAAGATATCTTAGTATTATATTATTATTAATATTCCTCTTTCTTTAGATCTATGCTGGAAATGAAAGAGAGAAATGTGGAACCACTCCTGCATTCCTTTTTCTTTTCCTGCGCGCATGGCTCCCAATCATTAGGAGATGATTTTTTACTTTATTTAGCCTTTGTTGTTGTGCAATGCGTAATGACATCACGAGAGTTGGTTGCCTCCAATTTTCTTTGTGACGCGCACAATAGTTATTCGAGATTGTTGCCTCCAAATTTTTTTGGGACGCACATGGGTTGTATGGACTGTTAGTATATATATATATATTATCTTTTAAGAGTTGGAAATTGTTGGTACTCTTTTATCTCACCTTATAAAAAGGAACCTTGACCAACTTTTTCTAAAAAGACACATACTTTTTGTTTCCAAACCCTCTTTCTCCTACACAAAGCAGAATACTCAGACTTTTATATTTTAACTCCAAACCTTCATTAAACAAAATTTTAATCCTATTTTGGGAGGTCTAAACTACATATTTTCAAGAAGGCCAAAGAACAAAACTTGCTTATTTTCACGAGACGAACACAACCGAGTATTCAGAAATTTCATCTGACTTTTACACGCATGAATACTCTATTTTTTTTTCCTTTAGTATTATGCATTTTAAGTATTACCCAAACCATTAATTATGTGTTTTCTTAAAATAAACAAGTAACTTAATTAGAAAAAAGTGAAACTAATTATGGGATTATTTTAATGAAAACTTTTAGTATGGAATAATACTCATAACCCTTGGGTACGTAGTATATCGAGTGATTTTTGGGTTTAATTGGGTATAGGTTGCATGTAGAAAATTATAGTTCCTAATTAAATGATTTCGGGTGCGTTTAAACTCGTGAAAATTATTTATAAAATGATGAAGTTGGAAGTTTATGAGAAATCCATGAATTAATCTAGGAGTTCATTTAAAATGGTTAAATAGGAATTATTTCTCCAAAATGACACTATTGCTTTATTGCATATAATCATGTTGTGTGTTTAATTTGTGCTATTAATTGCCATCGCGGGATCGACGGGTTATTTGGGTAGTTGCTCTCACCTATATTTGAGGGTACATACTAGGTAAGGGACTAAAGGGTAGACCTTTGTGTGATTTAAGCTTGCTAGGTATGGGAGTAGTTAGTGTAGATTTTTACGAAATGACATTTCTGGGTGGGCTGATTTTTATGTTATACCATCGTTGCGCTAGTCTAGGAGGTAATTAATATTAGAAATTCATCTTATACATAGGGTAGGATGTATTTATGCTTTGGGGCACCCTCAGGTATTGGACTAAGGGGTATTATGAGGATTTCACTTCGTTAATAAGGGTGGGGTTAATTTACTATATAATTATGAGAAAGATAAAAAAATTGAGAATCAATACCTAAGAAAATAAAAAGGGTATATTAAATTTATTGGCGACATAATGAGCAGGGGCCGAAAGTTTAAACGGGTCAGCTGACGTTTTATGTCATGTCGTATGTGGAACATTGTCAATTTGCGGGATCGACAGTTTAAACGGGTCAGCAGACGTTTTGACAGGGGGAATGTGTATATCGGTGGAAGAATCATCCGAGGTGGGAGGACCGCTAGAATAATGTATTTTGGTGGGAAAACCACCCGAGGTGGGAGGACCGCTATACAAAAAAAAAAATAACAAAATGAGAAGGATGAAAAATTTGGTTAATTTAATTAAATAAACAGTTTGGGACTGAGGATTATATACAATGATATTTGTGTGAATGTTTTATAAGAATCTTTGGGGGTGGTTAGTGACTTATCATTATTGCGATTAATTATCTCATTTTCAATTAAAATACTCTATTGTTTATAATGCTACACTCTAGGTTCATGGGCCCTAATCGAGGAGAGTAGTGTGTATTTATGCTCGGGGCTCTGACCTTGTGCGTTGACTAACTTTTTAAGGATAAGTTTTGGAGAAACTGCAAAGGACTATTAGGAGATATTCGTTTGGAGGTGTAGCTAGAGTTGATTTACTTTACTGATTTATTTAGTTCAAACTTTTCTTTTCATCGTATTTCTTTATGAGATTTCATTTGGGTTTTATTGGGCCATTCGGTTCCAAAGTTGCTTGAGGATTTCAGTTGGAATATTTACAATATGTTTATTATACAGATTTTAATAAATTAATTATTGGAGATTGGATTTATTTGGAGTTTTAGCAAGTGATGGATTTGTCTTATCACATATTTTGGTCATTATCATTTGGGATTGATTATCATTTATCTTGTGGATTGATTTTTTGTAAGGACACAAATTTCTAATTGAGTCCATACATAGTTTTGGCTCAATTCCGGACAAAAACATTTATTCATAGGATATTATTTATTTGTAATATTCTCAAGCCTATGAAGTATATGTTGAAGACGTAGCGGCAAAGAATTTAAAGCTTCATCAAAATGCCGGTTTGCGTGCCTCGTTTCTACGTCATCAACTAAGGTTCCATGCTCCCAAGGTATGAATGTAATTATATGTATATAGGAGCTTGGAACAATTTTTATTGGGTGTTAGGTGAAATAAAACTGCATTTCATTTTCAGAAAGAATTAAATAGAACTTTAAAATAAGTATATAAAAGCTTATAAAAGTTTCTGGGCAAAAATTGAATTTTTCAATCTTTCTGGTCGTTCGTTAGAAATATCGTTCGAACGAGTTTTTTCGTTCGAACCAGGTTTCGTTCGAACGAGTTTTGTCGTTCGAACCAAGTTCGTTCGAACGAGTTTTGCCAACGACCCTAACTGGTCAGTCGTTCGATATGTCGTTCGATATGTCGTTCGAACGAATTCTCGTTCTAACGAGGTATCTAACGAACTTCTAACGAGCCCAGGCTGGTCACTCGTTAGAAGTCTCGTTCGAACGAGAATCAAGTTCGTTCGAACGAGAATCAAGTTCGTTCGAACGAGATTCCAGCGGGAACAGTTATTTGGCAGTTTTTTGCAGTTTTTCCCCACTCCTCCACTTGGTTTTCAACCAATTTTTTTCATACATTATTATGTGCGGGAAACACATTTTCCAAGATAACTTTTCCATCCTAATACATCTCCTAGAGAGAGTTTGAGAGATTATTTACAAAAGGAAAATGTTCATGTTTGAGTGTTCTTCAACTTAAAGAAAAATCTTTAAACACTTAGTTTACACCCAATTGTGTTTATCCAAGTTTCTATATTTATATCAATTGCTTGGAGTTTTTGGCACCGGTTTTCTCTACCGAATTCAAGAGACGTTTCGGGTTTGCTTCTACACCCCATCACAAAGAAGACTTTTGTTGAGATTCTACCCACATGGAGAAAGGCTCCATGCTTGGGTGACGGTGACCATATAAAGTCCCATCGGTGGATTCCGAGACCGCGGTGGTGTTCCGAGGTTGTCCGCTAGGAAGAGGTTTCTACAAGGAGGTGCATCGGGGCTTGAGAGGGTTCGAGTCGAGTGTTGTAAGTCTCTTGTCTTGTAATTGTAATTCCGTATCTAGTGGACTTGTGGCTAGGGCCGTCCGAGGTTGTTTCCCGTCTTGGGTTTTTCCTCGTACATCTCGGCGTAGTGTGACATTGTTTATTTTATCTTGCATCATAATTTAGAACGCATGCTTAGAATTAATTCAAGATAAAATTTGGTTTTATTATCACACTATATTTAATTTGGGACTTAAATTATATATTGGGTAAATTTGGTTTATTCAAGTCATGTACTAAAATTGGTTTCGCCTAACTTTGGATATAATTTGGTAATTATGACTTAGGCAATTTCTAGGACTTGAATTATGTTTTAATTTGTTTTGAGAAATTAAAACTTGTTATTATTTTTCAAAGTTAAAACCATCTCAACGCTTCCGCATTTATTTAAAAGGAAATTATATTTTAATTTGCGATTATTAAAAACTCGGGGTCTTTCAAATTGGTATCAGAGCCAAAGCGATAAATTATTTCGTTAAACAATCCTTTAAATAATCTTTGGCTAAAATGGATTTTTCCCCATTTTCAAAATTTCCTATTTTTGATGGTTCTAACTATGCGTATTGGAAAGCGCGAATGAAATCGGCACTTAAATCTATCGATGAACGTGTTTGGATGTCTGTTGTTACCGGGTACTCCCCACCAACTCATCTAATTGAAAATGAACGTGTTCCCAAACCCATCGATAGATGGACCGAAAATGAGTTTAAGCTTGCAAATTTTAATTCCCGTGGTTTAAATGCCTTATTTAGCGCTGTCACACCGGATGAATTCCGACGTATTATGACGTGTGAAACCGCTAAAGAAGCTTGGGATATTTTACAATTAACTCATGAAGGAACTAGTGTCGTTAAAGCTTCAAAACTCCAAAACCTCACCACTCAATTTGAAACTATCAAAATGGATGAAAATGAAACTTTTGATAAATTTTATGCTAGACTTTCTGACATTGTTAATTCATCCTTTAACTTGGGAGAGAAAATACCTGACGACCGTGTAGTAAAGAAAATTTTAAGGTCCCTACCCGATAGATTTATTCCAAAGGTGACCGTTTTAAATTCTTTACCCACTTTAGCCTCTACGAAATTAGAAGAGCTTGTAGGTGATTTACAAACCTATGAACTAGATATGTTTCCCTCTAAAAATGAAAAGAAAATTGAAAAGGGCGTTGCTTTAAAAGCCCGAAAAGAGGTCAAACAAGTAGTAGAGAGCGATAGTGATAGTGACTCGGAAGACATGGCTTTGTTTGCTCGTAAATTTAGAAAATTTCTTAAATTTAACAAAGATAAAGTTAAAAATGATTTTAAGAAATTTGAATCTTCTAAACATGATAAAAACGAGAAGATTTCTAAAGCCGATAAGATCCCTAAACCTAGTAATGAAAATATTGATAGGGACGAGTCTAATAAATGTTTTGGTTATGAAGGTTATGGCCATAGGGCTTATGAGTGCCCCACTAAACTAAGGAAAGATGGTAAGCGACCTATTTCATATAATGCAACCCTTAGTGATAGTGATAAGGAAGAAAAGCCCGATTCCCCAACTAAGAAAAATTTTGTGGCTTTTATGGCTAGTCATGTGAGTGATAATGAGAACTCATCGATTGATGACACGATAGCACACGCCACTTCCAAGGTCATTGTTCATGATTCCCTTGTTTTTAATGATAGTGAGAGTGAAGAAGAAAGTGAGAGTGAAAATGAAGAAGAGGTTGATGTGAGTGAACTTCAAAATGCTTTTCATGAATTATATAAAGAATCTATTAATTTGAAAAGAACTAATTTGAAGTTAGAAGCTTGTTTAAAAAAGAGTGTCAAGGTCGTTGATGATAGTGCCTTAATAGAAGACCTTAGGACACATGTGAGGACTCTTCAAGAGAAGCTTGATTATGTATAAGGCGAAAGAAATAGCCTTAGGAGTTTAATGGAATCCTTGAAAAATGAGCTTCTTGCTTTTGAAGAGCGTAATGGTTTACTAGAATCTAACATTGCTGAATTGGAAAATAAATTAAAAGATTCTAGTAATGTCAAATTTGATTTGGAGTGTCGTTCGGAAAAACTAGATAAAATGTTAGGAACGGTCCAAATTAAAAATGACACTTTTGGTTTAGGCTTCAATTCTTGTAATGATTTTAACCCTAAAGTCAAAACCAATGTTTTAGGAGAATCTTCTAGGAATGCATTTAATGATCACTCCTTAGATAAATCTTTTCGACATATTCTTACTTGTACACATTGTGGTCGAAAAGGTCATCTTAGGAAATTTTGTTTAGATCTTAAACGAATTCCTAGAAAATCCCATAGTAAAGTAACCACGATAACTAATGTTCCTACACCCCAAGATAGTAACTCTTCATTAATTTGGGTTAGAAAATCCGACTTGGTTGCCTTACAAAATAGGGATGTTGATTCTCATTTACGTTCACATGCTTCCTCCCTTGCTAATTCTAATGGATGAATGTGTTAGTGTTTGCATACTTTAGCGTTTGTACTTCATGCTATATTCATATGCTAAATGTATGCTTGTTTAGTCATTTTCTAGTCATTGCCTTATTTCATATCACATGCTAGAAATTATGACTTGTTTATCTTTTTGTATTATATTTTGTATTTGAATTGACTGCATAATATAAAAAGATTTTTGTTTATCATTTGTGTTTTATTTATTTCATTTAAGCTTAATGAAAAATACAAATGATTTTTGTTTGTCCTTTTGAGTAAATATTTATTTTTGATTAAAAATGTTAAAAACTCAAAAAGATTTTGTTTTGTGTGTATTTTTGTTTGACACACTTTATGTGGCATATATTTGTGTTTGAATCCTATCGTTTACGCTTCCATGTGGCTAGAACTTTTGGTTTAGATTTTCAATCCTTAAAATGTTCTTTACCATGTTTTATATGGAGTAGTTGGATTTTGTATTGTTTAAATGGATTCTATTTCTATATGCCTCTATTCACACATGCACGAGCTCTTTTGAAATCTTAATGTCACATGTTATATTTGAGCTTTTTGAGGTGTTCTCCTATCAATCTAGTCATCTACATATCTATGACCTAGGAGGACTAGTGCATGTCAAAATCCGTTGCATGTGAGATTTGTGTGAAAAACTGAAAACATGATAAATTAATATATGCACGGGGAAGGGCTCCGAAAGGATGAATTAAATCCTTTGCGATAGTAAGCCACCGTTGATTGGATCTAAAAGAAATACGTGATCCAAAGGCCTAAAAATAGAATATTTGGCATTAAACAAAAAGCAATTGCCAAGGCCTATGTTTGTATGATATATTCATTCAAAAACACAAGAATATATATGCTTAATGAGGGAGAATTGGATGGTATATCAACGGTTTGCACAATGTCCGTTTATCCTAGTTGTCTTTAATGTCATGACTCTATTTGGTTTGTAGAATCATCATCATGATAGGCTTGTATGCATTGTGTATGTTTGTTCATCGAGTTCAATCTTTATATTGTCACATGAGGTTATATTCAACTGTGATGAAGTTTGCAATCAAATGAGAACTCCGTGAACGTTTCTTAAGTGTTTGGGTCTAAATTTAATTGTTGCTAGTTCACACCCCTACACTTCCGTTTCCATATGACACATTTTTGCCCTACGAGTGTGAAATCTTATTGTATTTTGTGTCATGTGTGTGTTTATATCTATTTATATATGCATGTACTTATTGGTATATTTAAAGTATATATATATATGATATCTGTTTGTCTTTGCCTTACTTTAATTGCCCATATGCTTTCATGTCTTATCACTTTAAGCTTTCACATGCTGTTTATTAGTTCTTTATCCTTGCCTATTCCCGAACAAAAAGGGGGAGAATGATGATAGGGGGAGAAATGGTATCTAATCCTATTATTATCGTATCTTCGTTTGGGGAAGATTTATCTTAGGGGGAGACGTCTTTCTAAGTAGGTCATGTGTTTAAAGGGAGAATTAATTTAGGGGGAGTAATTAATTAATTGCATTTAATATTTTGATATTCCCTATGCATTTGATGAGTTTGCTTAAGTGTGCAGGAATTATTCTAAAGCGGCATCTTTCTATGGCAAAGCGTTTGATCCTTGGGTTGAGTCAAGATTGGGCGGGTTATGTTTTGAGTCTAGTAGAGCTTGACGGCCCTTTTAGGATTTTTGTTTGGTTTTTGTCACGGAATAGCCAAAGGGGGAGATTTGTAAGGACACAAATTTCCAATTGAGTCCATATATAGTTTTGGCTCAATTACGGACAAAAACATTTATTCATAGGATAGTATTTATTTGTAATATTCTCAAGCCTATGAAGTATATGTTGAAGACGTAGCGGCAAAGAATTTAAAGCTTCATCAAAATGCCGGTTTGCGTGCCTCGTTTCTACGTCATCAACTAAGGTTCCATGCTCCCAAGGTATGAATGTAATTATATGTATATAGGAGCTTGGAACAATTTTTATTGGGTGTTAGGTGAAATAAAACTGCATTTCATTTTCAGAAAGAATTAAATAGAACTTTAAAATAAGTATATAAAAGCTTATAAAAGTTTCTGGGCCAAAATCGAATTTTTCAATCTTTCTGGTCGTTCATTAGAAATGTCGTTCGAACGAGTTTTTTCGTTCGAACCAGGTTTCGTTCGAACGAGTTTTGTCGTTCGAACCAAGTTCGTTCGAACGAGTTTTGCCAACGACCCTAACTGGTCAGTCGTTCGATATGTCGTTCGAACGAATTCTCGTTCTAACGAGGTATCTAACGAACTTCTAACGAGCCCAGGCTGGTCACTCGTTAGAAGTCTCGTTCGAACGAGAATCAAGTTCGTTCGAACGAGATTCCAGCGGGAACAGTTATTTGGCAGTTTTTTGCAGTTTTTCCCCACTCCTCCACTTGGTTTTCAACCAATTTTTTTCATACATTATTATGTGCGGGAAACACATTTTCCAAGATAACTTTTCCATCCTAATACATCTCCTAGAGAGAGTTTGAGAGATTATTTACAAAAGAAAAATGTTCATGTTTGAGTGTTCTTCAACTTAAAGAAAAATCTTTAAACACTTAGTTTACACCCAATTGTGTTTATCCAAGTTTCTATATTTATATCAATTGCTTGGAGTTTTTGGCACCGGTTTTCTCTACCGAATTCAAGAGACGTTTCGGGTTTGCTTCTACACCCCATCACAAAGAAGACTTTTGTTGAGATTCTACCCACACGGAGAAAGGCTCCATGCTTGGGTGACGGTGACCATATAAAGTCCCATCGGTGGATTCCGAGACCGCGGTGGTGTTCCGAGGTTGTCTGCTAGGAAGAGGTTTCTACAAGGAGGTGCATCGGGGCTTGAGAGGGTTCGAGTCGAGTGTTGTAAGTCTCTTGTCTTATAATTGTAATTCCGTATCTAGTGGACTTGTGGCTAGGGCCGTCCGAGGTTGTTTCCCATCTTGGGTTTTTCCTCGTACATCTCGGCGTAGTGTGACATTGTTTATTTTATCTTGCATCATAATTTAGAACGCATGCTTAGAATTAATTCAAGATAAAATTTGGTTTTATTATCACACTATATTTAATTTGGGAATTAAATTATATATTGGGTAAATTTGGTTTATTCAAGTCATGTACTAAAATTGGTTTCGCCTAACTTTGGATATAATTTGGTAATTATGACTTAGGCAATTTCTAGGACTTGAATTATGTTTTAATTTGTTTTGAGAAATTAAAACTTGTTATTATTTTTCAAAGTTAAAACCATCTCAACGCTTCCGCATTTATTTAAAAGGAAATTATATTTTAATTTGCGATTATTAAAAACTCGGGGTCTTTCATTTTTATTGTCTCATATATGTCACATGCTGAGAAAGATATTTAATTTATTGATGCCCAACTTAGTTTTGGTGGCGGCTAGTAATGTGAATGTGAGGATACTTAGAACTTATTTGGGGGAGACGAGATTTATTTTGGAGATTATTAGTGCAAATGTTAGGTATCGTAAGTATCAATTTTGGTAATGAAAATTGATTTGAGGACGGTACTATTTTAATGAATTTTGGAGATAGGATTGAGTGGTGATTCGTAAGGGCGCGTAGTACAACGTTATTTCATAGTTATGCATATATGTAGTAGGGTGTATATTGTATGTGATCGTGGGGCGGACGCGTGTATGATTGGGTGTATGGACATCTGATTATAACATTTTATGGGTAGGTATATGTGAGCCTTATCTAATTTTTTTCGCGATTATGCTTCGTCAAATTTTGAGGACGAAATTCAAGTGCTAGTGGGGAAGTATGTAATACCCCGTTAATTTTTTTAAAACTTAAATAATGCTTCTTAAATTAAAAAGTCGAAAAGGGTATTTTTTTGGCGAAATTAAACCGATTGACAATTAATAGGTGGACTATTTAAATGAAAAGATTGTTGGGTCGTAATTTCATTTAATATAAAATATAAAATATTTTATAGTGATTGAAATTTTTTGATAATTTAATAAACATTAATAAATTCTTAGTTTTATAATTTTGGTAAATCTAAACATTTGATTTTTTTTCTTTTTACGTGGTAAAAGGATAACCTCTTTGTAGATATCTTAGTATTATATTATTTTAATACTCATCTTTCTTTAGATATATGGTGGAAGTGAGAGAGAGAAACGTGGAACCACTCCCCCATTCCTTTTTCTTTTCCTGCGTGCATGACTCCCAATCATTGGGAGTTGATTTTTTTCTTTATTTAGCCTTTGTTGTTGCACCATGCGTAATGACATCACGAGAGTTGGCTACCTCCAATTTTCTTTGGCATGCTCGTGGAAGTTATTTGAGATAGTTGTCTCCAAAAAATTTTGGGATGCACATGGGTTATATGGACTGTTATTATATATTGTTTTTATCTTTTAAGAGTCGAAAATAGTTGGGACTCTTATATCTCATCTTATAAAAAGGAACCTTGACCCACTTTTTCTAAAAATTCATGTACTTTTTGTTTCCAAACCCTCTTTTTCCTGCACAAAGAAGAATACTCAGACCCTATATTTTAACTCCAAACCTCCATTAAACAAAACTTCAATCCTATTTTGAGAGGTCTGAACTACATATTTTCAAGAAGGCCCAAGAACGAAACTTGCTTATTTTCGTGAGAAGAACATAACCGATATTCAGAATTTTCATCCGACTTTTCTAGGCATGAATACTCTATTCTTTTTCTTTAGTATTATGCATTTTAAGTGTTATCCAAACCATTAATCATGTGTTTTTTTAAAATAAATTAGTAACTTAATTAGAAAAACTGAAACTAATTATGGGACTTTTTCAATGAAAACTTTCATTGTTGAATTATACTCATAACACTTGGGTACATAGGATATCGAGTGATTTTTGGGTTTAATTGGGTATAGGTTACATGTAGAAAATTATAGTTCCTAATTAAATGATTTTGGGTGCGTTTAAACTCATGAAAATTATGTAGAAAATGATGAAATTGGAAGTTGCTGAGAAATCCAGGAATTAATGTTGGAGTTCATTTAAAATGGACAAATAGAATTTATTTCTCCAAAAATGACGACGTGGTGATTAAATGAGAAATTAAAAAGTAATTGTGACACTGTTGCTTTATTACCTATACTCATGTTGTGTGTTTAATTTTTGTTATTAATTGCCATCGCGGGGTCGACGGGTTATTTGGGTAGTTTCTCTCACCTATATTTTAGGATACTTACTAGGTTTGGGACTAGCGGGTAGACCTTTGTGTGATTTACGCTTGCTAGGTATGGGAGTAATTAGTGTAGATTTTTACGAAATGACATTTCTAGGTGGGATGATTTCTATGTTATACCGTCGTTGCACTAGTCTAGGAGGTAATTAATATTGGAAATTCACCCAATACATAAGGTAGGACATATTTATGCTTTGGGGTACCCTTAGGTATTGGACTAAGGGGTGTTTTGAGGATCTCACTTCGTTAATAAGGGTGGGGTTAATTTACTAGATAATTATGAGAAAGATGAAAAATTGAGAATAAATACCAACGAAAATAAAACGGGTATTTAAAATTTATTGGCGACATAATGAGCCGGGGCCAAAAGATTGAACAGGTCAACTAGCATTTTATGTCGTGTCATACGTGGAACCTTATCAAATTGCAGGATCGACAATTTAAATGGGTCAGCGGACGTTTTGACAAGGGGAGTATGTATATTGGTGGAATAATCACCTGAGGCGGGAGGACCGCTAGAATAATGTTTTTTGGTGGGAGAACCAACCGAGGCGGGAGGACCTATATACAAAAAAAATAACAAAATGTGAAAGATTATAAATCGGGTTAATTTAATTAAATTAACAGTTTGGGACTGAGGATTATTTACAATGATATTGGTGTGAATGTTTTATAAGAATTTTTTAGGGTGGTTAGTGACTTATCATTATTGCGATTAATTATCTCATTTTAAATTAAAATAATCTATTGTGTAGAATGCTACATTCTGGGTTCATGGACCCTAATCGAGGAGAGTATTGTGTATTTATGCTCGGGGCTCTGACCTCGTACGTTGACTAACTTTTTGAGGATAAGTTTTGGAGAAGCTGCAAAGAACTATTTGGAGATATTCGTTTGGAGGTGCAACTGGAGTTGATTTACTTTACTGCTTTATTTAGTTTAGACTTTTATTTTCGTCGTATTTCTTTATGAGACTTCATTTGGGTTTTTTGGGCCATTCGGTTCCAAAGTTGTTTGAGGATTTCAGTTGGTGTATTTATAGTTGGTTTATTATACCAATTTTAATAAATTCATTATTAGAAATTAGATTTATTTAGAGTTTTAGCAAGTGATGGATTTATCTTATCGCATATTTTGGTCATTATAATTTGTGATTTATTATCATTTATCTTGTGGATTGATTTTCATTGTCTCATATCTGTCACTTGTTGAGAATGGTATTTAATTTAGTGATGCCTGGCTTAGTTTTGGTCGTAGTTAGTAATCTGAATGTGCGGATACTTAGAACTGCTTTTGGGGAGACGAGATTTATTTTGGCGATTATTAGTGCATATGTTAGGTATCGTAAGTATCAATTGGGTGATCAAAATTGATTTGAGGGTTATAGTATTTTGATGACTTTTGGAGATAGGATTGAGTGGTAATTTGCAAGGGCGTGTGGTATGACATTATTTCATAGTTATGCATATATATAGTAGGGTATATATTGTATGTGATCGTGGGGTGGATGCATTTAGGATTGGGTGTATGGACGTCCGATTATAACATTTTATGGGTAGGTATATGTGAGCCTTATCTTATTTTTCGCGATTACGCTTCGTCAACTTTCGAGGACGAAATTCATGTGTTAGTGGGAAAGTATGTAACACCCCGTATTTTTTTTTAAAACTTAAATAATGCGTCTTAAATTAAAAAGTCAAAAAGGTTATACTTTTTGGCGAAATTAATTTTTTTGACAATTAATAGGTCGACTATTTAAATTAAAAGATTATTGGGTCGAAATTTCATTTAATATAAAATATAAAATATTTTATGGGGATTGAAATTTTTTATAATTTTGGTAAATCCAAACATTTGAATTTTTTTTTACGTGGTAAAAGGGTAACCTCTTTCTATTTATCTTAGTATTATATTATTATTAATATTCCTCTTTGTTTAGATCTATGTTGGAAGTGAGAGAGAGAAACGTGGAACCACTCCCCCATTCCTTTTTCTTTTCCTGCGCGCATGACTCCCAATCATTGGGAGTTGATTTTTTTTCTTTATTTAGACTTTGTTGTTGTGCCATGCGCAATGGCATCATGAGAGCTGGCTGCCTCCAATTTTCTTTCGGATGCGTGCGACAGTTATTTGAGATGGTTTCCTCCAAAAAATTTTGGGACGCACATTGGTTATATGGACTATTAGTATATATATTTTTTTATCTTTTAAGAGCGAAAAATTGTTGGGACTCTTATATCTCACCTTATAAAAAGGAATCTTGACCCACTTTTTCTAAAAAGTCACGTACTTTTTGTTTCCAAACCCTATTTTTCCTACACAAAGAAGAATACTTAGACCCTTATATTTTAACTCCAAACCTCCATTAAACAAAACTTCAATCGTATTTTGGGACGTCTAAACTACATATTTTCAAGAAGGTCCAAGAACGAAACTCGCTTATTTTCGCGAGATGAACGCAAACGAGTATTCAGATTTTTCATCCGATTTTTCTAGGCATGAATACTCTATTCTTTTCCTTTAGTATTATGCATTTTAAGTGTTACCTAAACCATTAATGATGTGTTTTCTTAAAATAAATTAGTAACTTAATTAGAAAAAGTGAAAATAATTATGGGACTTTTTCAATTAAAACTTTCAATATTGAATTATACTCATAACCCTTGGGTACATAGGATAACGAGTATTTTTGGGTTTAATTGGGTATAGGTTGCATGTGGAAAATTATTGTTCCTAATTAAATGATTTCGGGTGCGTTCAAACTCATGAACATTATGTAGAAAATGATGAAATTAGAAGTTACTGAGAAATCCAGGAATTAATGTTTGAGTTAATTTAAAATGGTTAAATATAATTTATTTTGCCAAAAATGACGACGTTGTGATTAAATGAGAAATTAAAGGAATTTTGACACTATTGCTTTATTTCCTATACTCATATTGTGTGTTTAATTTGTGCTATTAATTGCCATCGCTGGGTCGACGGGTTATTTGGGAAGTTTGTTTCACCTATATTTCAGGATACTTACTAGGTATGGGACTAGCGGGTAGACCTTTGTGTGATTTACGCTTTTTAGGTATGGGAGTAGTTAGTGTAGATTTTTACGAAATGACATTTCTGGGTGGGCTGATATTTAAGTTATACCATCATTGCGTTAGTCTAGGAGGTAATTAATATTGGAAATTCATCCTATAAATAGGGTAGGACGTATTTATGCTTTGGGGGACCCTTAGGTAATGGACTAAGGGGAGTTTTGAGGATCTCACTCCATTAATATGGGTAGGTGTAGGAGGGTAGTGAGACTGGGGTCTATGAATAACTGGAAAGGGTGAGGCGTGACCCACTCCAATGGACGCTGCCTGCAAGGTCTTCAAGGTCTCCTGGTGCAACTTCTGAAGAAAACTTCTCCTTCTGGTAACAATGGAACTCAAGCTTCAACTCACTCCCTGCAAGAAGATGAACTTTCACAGCAAAAATAGTAATTTTCTCAAGGGAAACACCTGAGAGTGATGGCTGTCAGTGGGAAGTGAAGGAACAAGGCACTCAACACTAAGAGAATGAGCAGGGAGAGAATACTCAGGTAGGTCTGGTGATATTTTAGCAGAGTAACAGTGAAATTTCTATTGTCTCCCTTTTTGACCTTGCCCAGAGGTCTATTTATACTAGGGCGTTAGGGGTCAATGGCAATTTTTGGGCGCCAAAATTGAGAGAGTTGGTGGGGAACAATGTCTGAAGTGTACCATTCGTCCCTACCTGTAGGCAGCCTGCATGTCCCCTCTGCAGGCGCCACCTGGCGCCGACCAAAACTCAAAAAGCACATATGTCCCCTAGTGGAGATAAAATATCAGATTTGGTAGTTATCTTTTGAAACGGTAACTTGTGGTGCAATTTTGCAAATCTTGAGAGAGGAGACCTTAAGGACTCATCTCCTCTAAAAGTGTTATTTTTCTTGAGAGGGACCTCGAGGACCCCCTCTTCTGGAAAAGTCATTTTCTTGTAAAGAGTTTATGTTTCTTGTGAGTAGCCAGCTCTTTGGCTGCTCACTTCACTTGTGACTAAGTGTGTAGTGTGTGTAGTCTCGAGTGACTTCTGGGTCTTCCTACTAGTATTCTATCAATCCTATAGTGCTAAGTGGTTGATCTTGCTCAACATACCTTGTCCCTCAGCCGCCAAGCCAAAACTCCAAGGAGGTCCCAACGCGCCTGTTCGAGCCCTGCTTGCTCGACTAGGCAACCTGTACAAGAAAGTAAAGTGTTAGTGCTGTTGTTCATTTAGAGACTGATGTTTCATTATGGGGGGTTGTTCGCGATAGTTACTCCCTCAATATGGGTTTCTGTCAAAAAACCCTGTAACAGCACTTCTCGAATAACATTTCTGCAGTGACCCTTGCAGTGGCGCTGAGTCTTGCAGTGACGCCGACTCTCTCAACTGTCATTACTGCAGTGGCCCTTGAACTGGCACTTGAAACGGCGCAGACCCTTGCGGCGGCACGGACCCTTGCATCGGCGCTGGTATTTGAAGTGGCGTCGACACGTGAAGCGGTGCCGACGCTTGAAACGACGCCAACCCTTCCGTCGGCGCGGACCCTTGCATCGGCGTCGGTACTTGAAGTGGCGTCGACACTTGCAGTGGCGTCGACACGTGACGCGGTGCCGACGCTTGCAACGGCGTCGATAGTTGAAGTGGCGTTGACGTTTGAAGCAGCGCTGATACTTGATGTAGCGCTGACGCTTGAAGTGGTCGCTGATACCTGGGGCGCCGCCGACCCTTGTCGCGGTGCCGACGCTCGAAGCGGCGCCGATGCTTGAAGTAGCGCTGATCCTTGGGGTAGCGCTGACGCTTGAAGTGGCGCTGACACTTGAAGCGATCGCTGATACCTGAGGCGGCGCCGACCCTTGTCGTGACGCCGACACTTGAAGCGGTGTTGACGCTTGAAGCGGCGCTGATGCTTAAAGCGATCGCTGATACCGGAGACGGCGCCGACCCTTATCGCGGCACCGACACTTAAAGCGGCGCTAACGCTTGAAGCGACGCTGACACTTGAAGCGGTTGCTGATACCTGAGGTGGCGCCTACCCTTATCGCGGCGCCGACACTTGAAGCGGCGCTGACGCTTGAAGCGGTCACTGATACCTGAGGCGGCGCCGACCCTTGTCGCGACGCCGACACATGAAGCGGCGCTGACACGTGAGGCAGCGCCGACCCTTGTCGCGGCGCCGACGCTCGAAGTGGCGCCGACGCTCGAAGTAGCACTGATGCTCGAAGTGGCGCTGACGCCTGAGGTAGCGCTGATGCTTGAAGCGGCGCTGATACTTCGCAATGGCTTTTGGGCTTCTTGGTGACCCTCGCGGGTACCTCTCGGGTGTCATTAATAAGAGAAAGTATTTTTTATTTTGTTTGCTTTTTCTGTTGATAACACCCTTCTACAGTGGGGTTAATTTACTAGATAACTATAAGAAAGATGAAAGATTAAGAATAAATACCTAAGAAAATAAAACGGGTATTTATAGTTTATTGGCAACATAATGAGCAGGGGCTGAAAATTTAAACCGGTCAGATGGCCTTTTATGTCGTGTCATATGTGGAACCTTGTCAAATTGCGGCATCAACAGTTTAAATGGGTCAGCGGATGTTTTGACAAGGGGAATATGAATATTGGTGGAAGAATCACCCGAGGCGGGAGGACCACTATAATAATGTATTTTGGTGGGAGAACCACCCGAGGCGGGAGCTCCGTTATACAAAAAAAATAACAAAATGATAAGGATGATAAATTGGGATAATTTAAGTAAATTAACAGTTTGGGACTCAGGATTATTTAAAATGATATTGGTGTGATTGTTTTATAAGAATCTTTAGGGGTGGTTAGTGACTTATCATTATTGTGACTAATTATTTGGTCTTAAATTAAAATACTCAATTGTGATATTTATTGTGTATAATGCTACAATAGAGGTTCATGGACCCTAATCGAGGAGAGTAGTGTGTATTTATGATCGGGGCTCTAACCGCGAGCGTTAATTGACTTTTTCAGGATAATTTTTGGATAAGCTGCAAAGGACTATTTGGAGATATTCATTTGGAGGTGCAGCTGGAGTTGATTTACTTTACTGCTTTATTTAGTTTAGACTTTCCTTTTCGTCGTATTTCATTATGAAATTTCATATGGGTTTTATTGGGCCATCCGATTGCAAAGTTGTTTGAGGATTTCAGTTGGAGTATTTACAATTGGTCTATTATACATATTTTAATAAATTCATTATTGGAGATTGGATTTATTTGGAGTTTTAGCAAGTGATGGATTTCTCTGATCGCATATTTTGGTCGTTATCATTTGGGAATGATTACCATTTATCTTGTGGATTAATTTTTATTGTCTCATATCTGTCACATGCTGAGAATGGTATTCAATTTAGTGATGCTTGACTTAGTTTTGATGGAGTCCAACGTCAGAATCAAGCGGGGTGTTACATAGTTGACGTCCCAGTAGTTGTCTCAGCCACCACTTCGGCAGGAGAATTGTTGTTGGAATTTTATCCTCCTTCATAATATCTACATCCTCCCTAGTGTCCCTATAATGAGAGGAGTTTGCAGAGTCAAAATCAAGTGTCACGCAGTTGGGGCAATCCTTGAGTAAACAAGGCCCAATTTTCATCAAAATCTTTATCAAGGGAATTTCAGGAGGAGGAATGCCGAAGTGCTTTCTTGAAAAGTTGTCCAGAAACTGTGAAGGGTCCTAACTTATAGAGCAGCAACAAAACTTGAAAAGAAGAAGAGCTTTGTCGTTAGGTGCCACAACCATTATGTTCAGGGAAGCCTCTAAGAGGACGTGACAGACACAATTAAGTAAATAAAGAAAGAGTTAAAGGCAGCAGTCCATTTCCTAACTTTAGATTTATGGATGCAGTAATATGTAGGCTACAACCATTATGGCTGCAGCATCAAGTATTTATGAGGCCGTAACCAAGAAACTTAAGAACTAAATACTACAGCCAAAAGATTTTGATCACTCATGGATTAAAAAGAGGCCGCAACGAAATAGCATAAGTTATACTACCAGTTACAGCCAAAGGCATAAACAGGTAAATGATTGGATTACAAATTCTCAAAGATTGAAAACCGAAAACCCTAGGGTTTTCGCGAAGAACACGAAGAACACAAAGAACATGTTCCTGGTGTTCTTGGCCAAAATAAAAATCCAAAATGGGTACAAGGGGTAATTAAACCCAAAAAAATTAAAAAATTCCAATCCTAACCTAGATCAATTTCCACTATTAGTCCTAATTTGTGGCTATGTGCCAAAAATCCCAGAAAATTCCAAAATCGAGTTCATAGCCCAATTACTCGCCCAATAGAAACCCTACTTTCTATAGAAAATTTGGGAAAATATAAACTACACTACACATGGATTTAGAATAAGATTGTAAGAAATTATGGAAGATTCCAAAAATTCAAACAGTCATGGAAATCAAATTTACAGAAAATGGATTTGAAAATTAGTGGAAGAAAATATAGTCAGATAAATATGATTACCTAGAAATCAGTGGAAAATGGAGAAACAACCACAAATTTCCCTAACTACGCCTTGAACCACCACAAGAAACTTTTCAGAAAACTTAAAGAAGGAACTGACAGAAATTAGCTCTCGATTTTCTCCCAGAGGTTTGGTTTAGGTAATTAAGGCCACAACCAAATCCAATTTATATAGAAGGGTGCTAGAAGGCGAAGCATCGCCTTGCAATTGACGTAACATCAAAACCATGGACGACACCTTAACATGGTTTTAGAATACAATTGTAGCCCCAACTCGCCAACTCTTGGCACTATGGATGGGGGATTATTGATATGCACAATATAGTTACCATGGCCACAGATAATTAGTAACAGGTCGCTGCTTGTGATCAAACAAACCACGGTCCCAAACATTTACCTAGCCTTAGACTACATCCACTGATCCAGATGCTACGCTTGGGCTCAAACAGGCCACGTCACCTCATCTGGCGTTGGCCGCTGCCAGGGTTCAAACAGGTCATGGTGCCTACTCTCACATCAAACTTGACAGCCATCTATCTTCTAAAATGATTTCATATTCGTACGACTTATCCACATGTCACGTGCTTTGGGCACGTAAAACCACCTTTAGCACTTATATAAATATAAGTCCTCACTTCACTATTGAGGGGGATTCACTTGGCGAAGCCCTGCTAAACTCTCATCTCACTCTCTCTAGAGATTACCATACTTGGGGGCTCACCACTGCCATAGCCTCTCCGGTCATCCCTCACAGGCCACATCCGGGCTACATGCTTAACTAATGTCGTGTACTCTGTTACCATCTACACTTTGTATTCCTCCAATGGCGCTTTAACTTTGAATTGTACCACACATACAATGAGAGTAGTGAATTACAGTGGGCGTAGGCTCATTCTTATAGTCGAATCACTCTATATTTTGTGTTATTTTCCTTATTACTTGATTTATTTCTTCTTTATACTTGATATGATGGTTGAGAAGGATTTATGTCCGATTTCTCATATCATCAATAAAAATAGAATTCTTCTCCCTTAGAAAGTGTTCCTAGACAAGAGTAGGAGGAGATGGATCACTCATCTCAACATAAGAAACTTGTGAAGTATCGCGAGACAGAGTTAATAAAAAAACTATGAAAGTTAACAAGAAAAAAATTCAAGCAAAGGAAGTTAGGAGAAAAGACTTACAATAATTGGGTGAGTGCTCTGCCCATATGGAATATGTCCGATGGTAGGACTAGAGGAAGAGGAAGAATATAACATAGTATCCTCACTGTAAGACTCCCTCAAAACTAGAAATAAAATAGAAGCGTCAGGATGATGTTCAGTGTGAAGGTCAATGTCACTCATGTCATTTGAAGAAGAACTATCTTTATCATATGAGGAGTGCTTCCATAATCAACTAGTTACTCTTTAAATGAGCAAGAAGGGTAATCAACATGTGAAACTTCACGAGAGCCAGTTTCACTAAGTAAAGAGGAGTTAGGTATAGTACCTTCAATAATAGGAATAGAAGTGATAGGATGATTTTGAGAAGACAAACCTAAGGCTTTATGGCCTTGATCGCGCACAATGTTGTAGGTCTCCTCCAATCCAAGATCATTAGTGTTAGACTCCTAATCTTGTTCTAGAGAAGGAGCAACAACTTTAGCACTAACTTTTTTCTTCTTTTTACTTACCCTGGTCCTCATTGGTGAAGGAGGAAGAGTAGGGGCAACAATAGAAGAAGGGATGAAATTGGACACATTAGTGTCAGATTGCTTCGTCTTGGAAGCATCTTAAGCCTTGGAATTTCCCTTCCTTTTTGCCTTAACTCACTGTGGCTCAGGGTTCTTGGAATAGGTGGATTCATCGAGTAGGGGCCTCACCGGGATTGGGTGACTTGACCAAAGGGGGTCCTCACGATGGTGATATTATCCACAACTATCTTTGGGTTCTTTTATCAAAATATTTTTCATTATTTGGAATTTTTGTAAGGATGGTTTCGTATGGGACATCCTTTCCACAGTTTTGAATAAGGCAAAAGAACCAGGAGTGAGTGAAAGAAGGAAGGTAGTCACGAGGAGGCACAAATATACCACTCAAATACTTAACCTTATTGAGCATCCCCTCGAAAATTATGTTTGCATAAGCTTTAAAGTATAACTCTGAGGGGGGAAGTGCTCACAGGATAGGAAGGATAATGAACACCCCGATCATACCCAAATTGCCTCCTAACTTTATCAGAATGATAAAATTTAACACCTTGACCTAGCTCAGTCAAGGAAGGCAGAGTACGTGGGAGTAACGTGGCCATCACAGTGATATATGGGAAGGAAGGAACAACTTCTACGTTTGAGGGACAGTAAGAAGTACCCCCGTCTCTTGAGAAGGATACCCAAGTAAAGGAGCCACCAACACGTTTGTAGTAAGTACAAAAGAAAAAATCATCAACATTATCAATCAAAGATCTCAAAGATTTCCTTGGGAACTTTTTATGCCATTTAGTAATTTGAACAACATCACTATGATAGGCCCTCATTTATGAGGAAAAGTTAGGGAAGTGCTCGAATAGGAAAGCCATCAGAATAATAGAATTAGTAATGTTAGTGGCGTCATGATGACCATAAGACCTCTTAACATCAGCATGAACACGGTCCAGCAAAGTGTAAATAGAACCAAGAGACGAAGCTGCAAGGGAATAGACCTGCCTCGAGCAAGACTCATTTTTAACTTGAATAATAACTTGCGAGGGTAGTCCTCTAGTCTCTTTGGGATCAAAACTATACTCAAGAACGTGACAAAAAAAACTGCTTAGTTTAAAGGGGAGTTGATCGTTGGTCCCTCCTGGCTCTTGGCCACTTTGCTCGAAGTCTTACCCTTGGGCAGCTACTTGAAATTCTTGAACCAGGTATCTTTGCCACTTGGAAAAGGAATGCTTGGTAGTATCAGTCTTAATGAAGATCTTCCACCATCTCCTCCTCACAAGCATCCTTACAGTCGTCATTAAAAATATGCTCTCCTAAGTATGGTAGAGCAAGCGCTAAGTGTTCTCTAATATTGCTTTTGGGTATTCTCCCCTACCCTCTCTAAGTGCTAAGTGTTCGTCTCTTCTCCCCCATCATTACAACCATCATGCTAAGGAGATCTTTCTCTCCAAGTTACCATTATTATTTATGAAGTTCATCTTCTTACAGGAATAGGTCATAACATTTACTCCATTTTTACCAGAAATAGAAGGTTTAGTCATACAGCTGCTGTAGAGGGGTGTCCATCTGCTATTCTAAAATAACCAAGGGCGAGTGAACCAACCTAGAGGGGCTCCCACTGCTCAAGTTAGAAAGAAAATATTAAGAGCAAGGGGGTCCACCTTGATTTTCCCTATGACGAGGTGTAATACTTGGATGAGGGGACTCACAACGAGCAACCTCTCTAAACAAGATAGAACGCCACAAAAAAAGGACAAGGATTAGCGGCTCACTGTGAGCAACCCCTCTAACCATGATATAAGGCCACAGAAAAAGGCCAAGAACGAGGGGCTCACAATGATAAACCCCTCTACCTAAGATAGAAGGCCAATAGAAAAAGGCCAATGATGAGGGGCTCACCGCGAGCAACCCCTCTAAAAAAGATACAAGGCCACGAAAAAATTTCAAGGACGAGGGGATCACTGTGTGCAACCCCTCTACCCAAGATAAAGGCCACGGAAAAAGGCCAAGGATGAGGGGCTCATTGTGAGTAACCCCCTACCCAATATAGGAGGCCAAAGAAAAAGGCCAAGGACGAGGGGCTCACCGTGAGTAACCCCTCTAAATAAGATAGAAGGCCATAGAAAAAGTCCAAGGACGAGGGGATCACTGTAAGCAACCCCTCTACCCAAGATAGATGGCCACAGACAAAGGCAAAGGACAAGGGGCTCACCACGAGCAAACCCTCTAAAAATGATAGAAGGCCAAAGAAAAAGGACAAGGACGAGGGACTCACCACGAGAAACCCCTCTAAACAAGATAGAAGACCACAAAATAAAGGCCAAGGATGAGGGGACTCACTGTGAGAAACCCCTTTACCTAAGATAGAAGGCCGCAGAAAAAGTCCTAGGATGGGGGCTCACAACGAGCAAATTTAAGCAAGATAGAAATCCGTAGAAAAATGCATAGAAAGACTTTTGGTCTCCCCAGCACAAAAGACTTTTCATGAGGGGCTAATACAGAAGGGTGTTTTAAGATCACTCATTATATTTTGGGGTGAGGGGACCTCAAGGCCCTCCCCCTCAACCTTCAGAAAATATTGGGCACGGAACTGTCAAGGTTCTCGAGCTTTCAGAAAATATTAAGCGAGGAACCCTCAAGGTTCCTCAGCTTCCAGAAAATATTGAGCGCGGAACCCTCAAGGTTCCTTAGATTCTAGAAAATATTGAACGCGGTACCCTCAAGGTTCCCTAGATTCCAGTTAATATTGAGCGTGGAACCCTTAAGGTTCCTAAGCTTCGAGAAACTATTGAGTGCGGAACCCTTTAGGTCACTCAGCTTTTAAAAACCTTGGGTAAGGAACCTTCAAGGTCCTCCCCCTTATCTTCTAGAAAATATTGAATGCATAACCCTCAAGGTTCCTCAACTTCTAGAAAATATTGAGCATGAAACCCTCAAGGTTCTTTAGCTTCCAGAAAATATTGAGTGCGGAACCCTCAAGGTTCCTTAGCTTCCAGAAAATATTGAGTACGAAACCCTCAAGGTCCTGAGCTTCCAGAAATCGTGGGTGAGTAACACTCAAGGTCCTCACCCTCAGATTCTAAAAAATATTGAATGTAGAACCCACAAGGATCCTCAGCCTTCGAAAAATATTGAACGCGGAACCCTCAAAGTTCCTTGGCTTCCAGAAAATATTGGGCGCGGAACCCTCACGGTTCCTCGGCTTCCAAAAAATATTGGACACGAAACCCTCAAGGTTCCTCATCTTCTAGAAAATATTGAGCGCGAAAACCACAGGGTTCCTGAGCTTCCAGAAAATATTAAGCGCGGAACCCTCAAGGCTCCTCAAATTTTAGAAAATATTGAGCATGGAACCCTCAACGTTCCTCAGCTACGAGAAAATATTGAGCGAGGAACCTTTAAATCTCCTAAGCTTCCAAAAAATATTGAGCGCGTACCCCTCAAGGTTCCTCTGCTTCCGAAAAATATTGAGCACCGAACCTTGAAGGTTCCTTAGCTTCCAAAAAATATTGACTGCGGATCCATTAAGGTTGCTCAGCTTCCAAAAAATATTGAGCGCAGAACCCTCAAGGTTCCTTAACTTCCAGAAAATATTGAGCGCGGTACCCTCAAGGTTCCTCAACTCCCAGAAAATATTGAGCGCTAAACCCTTAAGGTTCCTCAGCTTCCAAAAAATATTGAGCGCAGAACCCTCAAGGTACCTCAGCTTCCCGAAAATATTAAGTGCGGAACACTAAAGGGTCCTCAACTTCAAGAAAATATTGAGTGCAGAACCCTTAAGGTTCCTTAGCTTCTGGAAAATATTGAGCGTGGAACCCTAATGCTTCCTCCGCTTCCAGAAAATATTAAGTTTAAAAGGTTCCTCAGCTTCCAAAAATTATTGAGTGCGGAACCCTCAAGGTTCCTCAACTTCCAGAAAATATTGAGCGCGCAACCCTCAAGGTTCCTCAACTTTGAGAAAATATTAAGCACGTAACCTTCAAGGTTCCTCAGCTTCTAAAAAATTTATAGTGTGGAACCCTCAAGGTTCCTAAGCTTCCAGAAAATATTGAGCGCGGAAGCCTCAAGGTTCCTCAGCTTCCAGAAAATATTGAGCGTGGAGCCCTCAAGGTTACTCAGCTTCCAGAAAAATATTGAGTGCAGAACTCTCAAGTTTCCTTAGCTTCTATAAACTATTAAGCTCAACTTCCAAAAAATATTGAGCTCTGAACCCTCAAGGTTCCTCAACGTCCAGAAAATATTGAGTGTGAAACCCTCATGGTTCCTTATCTTCCAAAAAATATTGAACACCAAACCCTCAAGTTCCCTCAGCTTACAGAAATCTTGGGTGAGGAACCCTCAAGGTTCTCCCCCTCAGCTTTGAAAAAATATTGAACACAAAAACCTCAATGATATACCCGTTTATACCCTCAGCCTGGATGAGGATTACCTCCAATACGGACGACCCTTCACCAGGCCCCAGCTGGCCACCACCGGGCCCAGACGACCCTACGAGGGGACGACCCTTCACCAGGCCCCAGCTGGCCACCAGTGGGCCCAGACGACCCTACAAGGGGCCGACCCTTCCACCAGGCTCCGGACGACCCTACGAGGGTACAACCCTTCCCCAGACTCCGGACGACCCTACGAGGGGCCGACCCTTCCTCAGGCTCCAGACGACCCTACGAGGGTACGACAGTACGAGGCCAGAATCAAACCAGACTCCCTACCGGAAGGAACTTTGCCCTCGGCCTCGGCTCATAGGCCGAGGGTGACATCATGACAGCGCGTGGTCCGGGACGCGCGTGGAACAGTGCGCGTCAGGCTCATATGACACGTGGCAGACCGTTATAACGAAATCACCCCCTCACGTGAGGGAATATTATGTCATCATTTGGCATCTACAGGTGTCAACAGGGAATTGGCTACATCATTATTCACATGCACCATGCTTACTTGGAGGGGGGTACACTACACCCCCCAAGACCTATATATACTTGTCACCCCCAACCCTACAGGGGATCGATCAATTAACAGTAGCCCTAGCTAAAACTCTGCTTGTATACACAGTGAGAGAGAGAGAAAGGGTTATGTGCATTGTATCCAAGGCCATTAGTGCCCATACTTAGTGGATCACACACTCACAGTGGATGTAGGCCAAAATTGGCTGAACCACTATACATCATTGTCTTATTTCTTCTTATACTCATCCCCTTCTACACACTTACATACTTATATACTTGCATCTCTATGGCTGCCATAGCTACTACTGTTTGAGCTCACTATCACTTACCTGGTGGTGCTAAATCTCAGCATCATCAGTTTGGCGCCGTCTGTGGGAAAGAGAAGACATCTCTTCCTTTTGTACAGCTTGACCTCACTAGGCACTCTGGTGGTGAACCAACACTCCCCCTGAGAGGAGGTGTTTCACCATTGAAAGAGACCCACTAAGGTTCCCAAGCTCACCAGTATTTTCTTCAGTTCAACTTTTCATAGCTCAAGCACATGGCACCTGATATGCCACCGCCACCGCTTCCCCCGCAGGATGAGGGGGGAAGACCCAGTTCCAGTCAGCCGCCGCCTCAGTCTGAGATGGCTGATGTGGCAGCAGCCCTAAAGTCTCTGGCAGCAAGCCAGCGGATGATGCAGGAGCAGTTCACAGCTCTGAGCCACAACATACTGAGACCACCAGGGGTCTCACCTGAGATGATTACTCCGGCAGCAGCCCCAGGACAGCATGAGGCCAGGGGACCACCCCAGGCACCACGCAAAGACCTGCCACACCCTCAGCGGCGTAGGGATGTTGCTGCCCCCAGGCGTTTACGCCTGGGGAGGCAAGGAAACCCTTGCCCTTAAGACAGGTATGACGATCTGGAGGGGGAGGAGGCCCCAATAGAATGCTGGGAACCCTATGAGGTCTCCAACAATACTGTGCGACCCCTCCAGGACAGTAGAGGGAAGTGTGGGAGACCAAACCCTGATGATCGTCCAAGAGGCTCTGCTTTTGATCGCTTGAGCAGGGGGTCGGCCTTTGAGAGGCTAGGCCCAGTAAATGACCTGCGAGAACAGTTGTCCAGGCCAAGGAGTGCTGCAAGATCCAGGAGGGAGGCGGCCGATGGCCGACCCCGAGGGCGAGATGACGGCCAAAGGGAAGTGAACAGCCGACACAGGCCTGCTGTAGCAGAACCCTCCGTCCACCTCGGGGAGGCAGTAGGGGATAACATCGGCCAGGCCGACCCTGCGAGGCCCTGGAATGACTCAATCCAGCGGTTAGAGGATAAGATTGGTGATATATTGAAGAGCCGAGACCCTCTTCAGAGGGGATACACCATAGGCTCACCCTTTGTGGCAAAGATAGTCAACTTCCCCACGCCGTCAAAGTTCAAGCCACCTATGGTCACCCCAAGGTATGATGGGAGCACCAACCCCGTCCACCACGTGGAGATGTATCAGTCGGTGGCAGACATATACTCTATCTCAGATGAGATGAGGTGCCGTGCCTTCTCTGGTACCCTGACAGGGGCTGCGCATGTGTGGTACACATCTCTTCCAAAAAATTCCATTGGAAACTTTAAGCAGTTGGCAGACCTGTTCATCCATAATTTCTGCTTTGGGTTGAGGCCACAGAAGAAGACCACCCACCTGCTCTATGTTAAGCAGGGGAAGAGTGAAAGTCTGAGAGACTATATAGCCAGATTCAATAAAGAGAAGCTGGAGGTGGAAGACTATGAGGAGAGCATAGCTATGACAACCCTGATTGGAGGGCTCCAAAAGGGGAAGCTATTATGGAAGCTTGCCGAAGACCCTCCGAGGACGATGGCTGAGCTGTTGTCAACAGCAGGGAAGGTGATGAACGCCGAAGAGGCGATGGCCGCAAAACATGAAGACGAAAAAGGAGGTGCAAGCGGGGGCAAGTACCCTAAGAAGAACAAAGAGGGGAAGAAGAGAACCATGGATGATAAGTTCGCGGGGTACACCCCTCTGACGGTCAGCTGTGAACAGATCCTCAATGAGATAAAGAGTGACCGGACGCTGAAGTGGCCTGAGAAGCTAAGGGCAGCCCCCGGCAAGAGAAATAAGAACCTGTGGTGCGAATTTCACCAAGACCACGGTCACGTGACGGATAAATGCTTCGCTCTTAAAGACGAGATTGGGAAGATGCTGAAGGAAGGGAAGCTCAGAAAGTACGTCGACAAAGTCGACTTCAAGAGGGGCCGAGGGGACGACCCCAGAAAGAAGCGAGTCGATGCCTGCAGAGAAGGTCCTCAAAAAAGAGGGGACGACCCTTCTGATGATGAGGACGACCCTGACCTCCCGCCGAGAGACGACCACGGTCCTGTCAAGAGGCTCAATATGATCTCGCTCGGTGTAGGAATGATCTCCGGGGGTTTAGCAGGAGGAGGGTCTGAGGTCGCTGATAGGAAGGCCCATGTTGCGGAGGCTAAGGCAGTAACGAAGATGGTGCACTCAACCTTCCTGGAGGTCAAGTCAGAAAAAAGGAAGAAGGTTGACATGGACACTTTGATAGTGGGGTTTTCAAGGATGGACTTCAAAGGCCTCTTGGCCCCGCATGATGACCCTCTTGTCATCACTACCAGGGTGCACGGGTGCGAAGTGCCGAGGATCCTGGTAGATGGGGGCTCATCCGCAGATGTGATGTTTTGGCCATGCTTCAAGGCCTTGGGCCTCAGTCGTGCCAGACTTGTCCCATACCATCATCCATTGATGGGGTTCAGTGGGGAGAAGGTTCACCCCCTGGGAATATATGAGGCTGATGTCAGGATGGGGGACGAATGGCCGAGATGGCTCACCAAGAGGGTCAGTTTCTTTGTGCTGGATGAGCATGTGTTTTCGGCATACAACATCATACTGGGACGTGTGGCCGTCAAGGGGTTTGAAGCTGTGCCGTCCACAGTCCACCAGATGGTTAAGTTCCCTACCCCTTATGGGGTGGGGGAAGTCCATGGAGACCAGACGACAGCGAGAGAATGCTACTACAACTCCGCTGAAGAAAAGGAGGCACACAAGAGGGCTACAACCACTTACAACATTGATACCCTAGACCCCAGGGACGAGACGAAGCTCAAAAAAGGGGAGGCCGCTGAGGAGGTAGAACCCATCATCCTCGATGAGGATGACCCGGGAAAAACCGTCCAAGTTGGCAAGTCTCTGAAGCCCAGTATCAAGGAAGACCTCATCAAACTGTTGAGGAGAAGGCGAAGCGTCTTCGCGTGGAGTCATGTAGATATGCCAGGGATCGACCCTGAAATCATGTGCCACAAACTCAATGTGGTAGAGGGAGTGAAGCCGGTAAAGCAGAAGAGGAGGATTTACTCTAGAGAGAAGTATGAGGTCATCAGGGATGAGGTTAAAAAATTAGAAGACGCTGAATTTATCAGAAAGGTCATCTACCCTGAGTGGCTGTCCAATGCAGTCATTGTCCCAAAGGCTAACGGCAAGTGGAGAATGTGTGTGGACTTCACAGACCTCAACAAGCACTGCCCCAAAGACAGCTTCCCTCTCCCCCGCATTGACCAGATGGTAGACGCTACTGCAGGCCACGAGCTCATAAGTTTTATGGATGCCTACTCAGGGTATAACCAGATCTTCATGAACCCTGATGACTCGGAGAGGACTGCCTTCATCACTGACAAGGGGACATACTGTTACAGGGTCATGCCCTTTGGCCAAAAAAATGCGGGGGCAACGTACCAGCGCCTCGTAAATAAAATGTTCGAAGACCAAATTGGGAAGTCTATGGAGGTTTACGTAGATGACATGCTGACTAAAAGTCTGAAGGCAGAGGACCATGTGGCAGACCTGGAAAGGACCTTTAATACAATGGACAAATACAAAATGAAGCTCAATCCGGCCAAGTGTGTCTTCGGGGTCGGAGCGGGGAAGTTCTTGGGGTTCATTGTCAATCAAAGAGGCATCGAGGCCAATCCCGAAAAGATAAAGGCCCTTATTGAGATGAAGACCCCCAAGTCCATTAAAGACGTTCAGAGGCTCACAGGGAGAGTGGCTGCCTTGAACATATTTGTGTCAAGGGCTACAGACAGGTGTCTACCATTCTTCAAGATCCTCAGGAAGGACTTCGAATGGAGCGAAGAGTGTGATGAGGCTTTCAAGGAGCTAAAATCATACTTAGGGTCTCCCTTGCTGCTGTCACGACCCGTGCAGGGTGAACGACTTTACGTGTACCTTGCTGTCTCAGAGTCCGCTATCAGTGCAGCAATTGTAAGAGACGAAGATGGGATACAGAAGCCCGTATATTTCAACAGCAAGGCACTCCAGGGGGCAGAGCAGAGATACCCGAGGATGGAGAAGTTGGCCTATGCCTTGATCCATGCCTCAAGGAAGATGAAACCGTACTTCCAGTCCCATACTATGGTCATCCTTACTGACTCTCCTCTTAGGCAGGTCCTACACAAGCCTGAAAAATCAGGAAGGCTAATGACCTGGGCTATAGAGCTGGGGGAGTTTGACATTGTGTATCAGCCTAAGACAGCCATTAAGGGGCAGGCCTTGGCAGAATTCGTGGCTGAGTTCACCTGGGAAGATGATGAGGCCGAGGGTGAGACCCTCGGGAAGGCAGATACAGAAGACAAACCCGCAGACACACCCGCAGATATGGCTGAGACGAGCACCGCTAGAAGGAAAGTGACTAAAAACGAAGAGGGAAGATACATCTTTAGACAGGGGTCCCTCTCTGAGGGAAATTTTTCTGAAGGAAAGACTCCGTGGAACCTCTTCGTTGACGGGTCCTCCTGTGATAGCGGAAGTGGTGCTGGACTGATACTATCAGCACCCGATGGCACAGACGTCGAATACGCCCTGAGGTTCAACTTCAAAGCCTCCAACAACGAGTCTGAATATGAGGCCTTAGTAGCAGGCCTCTCCTTGGCCAAGTCTCTTAGTGTCGGCCAGATTCTGGTCCATAGTGATTCAAGGCTAGTGGTGAATCAGATACTAGGAGCCTACGAGGCTAAGGATGAGAGGATGGCTAGGTACCTCGAGAAGGTGAGATCATTACTGAAGGGCTTCAGAGAAGTGAAATTAAGGAGGGTACCTAGGCTTGATAATCGCCGCGTTGATGCCCTTGCTAGGCTGGCCTCAGCAACAAGAACAGACATCAGGAGGACGGTCCCAGTGGAAATTTTGTTTCAGCCATCTATTGAAGACGTCGAGGGAACACTTGGCATTTGCATGAATGTTTCTCAAGAACCGTCATGGATGGATCCTCTGATCAGATACATTAAAGGGGGAGAGATGCCAGAAGCAAGCCAAGAAAGGAAGAAGCTGAGATACAGGGCTGCTAAGTTCACTGTCATCAGAGACACGCTGTATAAAAAGGGGTTCGTACTCCCCTTACTTAGGTGTGTGCTTCCCTCAGAAGTCCCTTCCATTCTGCAAGATGTGCATGAAGGGTCGTGCTCAAGCCACATTGGGGGTAGATCCTTAGCGAAGAGGGTGATCACCCAAGGCTACTGGTGGCCGACCTTAGGGAAAGATGCCGCCGCATATGTTAAAAAGTGTGATAAATGCCAAAGATTTGCTACCATCCCTCACCAACCTCATCAGCCCCTCACCTCCATTACATCCCCATGGCCGTTTGCAGTATGGGGGATTGACCTGGTAGGACCCTTACCGAGGGCAGTCAATAACTATCGGTTCCTCATCGTAGCAATTGACTACTTTTCAAAGTGGGTAGAGGCCGAACCGATGGTCACGATTACAGAGCAGAAGACCTTCCAGTTCATCTGGAAGAATGTGATATGCAGATATGGTCTACCCAACACCCTCATCTCGGATAACGGGACCCAGTTCAAGAATGCCTCTCTGCAGAAGTACTGTGAGAGGGTAAGCATCAAATAATTTTTCTCCACCCAGGCCGACCTCAGGCCAATGGGCAAACCGAAGTTACGAATAGGACAATCCTAGATGGGATTAAGAAGAGGCTTGAGGAGGCAAAAGGAAGATGGGTCGAGGAGTTATATGCAGTGTTATGGGCGTACAGGACGACAGTAAGGACCTCTACTGGGGAGACCCCATTCATGTTAGCTTATGGATCAGAAGCAGTCATCCCCACCGAAGTCGAGTTTCCCACTCATAGGGTCCAAGTGTATGACCCCCAGGGAAATACAGAAGAGAGGAGACTTGACCTGGACTTGATTGAGGAAAGAAGGGAGGATGCTGAGATGAGGCAGGCTTCCTACCAACAGAGGACCGCAAGGTTCTACAATCAGAGGGTGAAACATAGGCCCATCGCAGTGGGGGACTTGGTCCTCAAGAAGACTTGGCAAAAGCCCAACAAGCTCCACCCTAATTGGCATGGTCCATATAGGGTCATCGATGAAGTCATCCGTGGGACCTACAGGCTAGAAAACCTGGAGGGGGAACCTTTCTCAAACCCCTGGAATGCAGATCATTTGAAAAAATACTACCAGTAGTGTTGTAAGGTCTTGATAAGCCATAGTTGTAATAAGTATTGTTTCGACAGAACACATGGAAAATTAATGAAAAGTATCAGTGTTTCCCTCATCCAATGGTTATCAGTTCTAGTATACATGCAAAGAAGTTGAACCCTCGGCTATAATGAGGATCCGTGGAGGGGACAACCCCACCACTGTCCTCAAGAAAGACGAGGGTAGACTTTGTTAAAATCCATTAATTTGGTTGGTTAAACCCTCGGCTATAATGAGGATCAGTGGAGGGGACGACCCCACCACTGTCCTCAAGAAAGACGAGGGTAGACTTTGTTAAAATCCATTAATTTGGTAAGTTGAACCCTCGGCTATAATGAGGATCAGTGGAGGGGACGACCCCACTACTGTCCTCAAGAAAGACGAGGGTAGACTTTGTTAAAATCCATTAATTTGGTTGGTTAAACCCTCGGCTATAATGAGGATCAGTGGAGGGGGACGACCCCACCACTGTCCTCAAGAAAGACGAGGGTAGACTTTGTTAAAAATCATTAATTTGATTATTTGAACCCTCGGCTATAATGAGGACCAGTGGAGGGGACGACCCCACCACTGTCCCCAAAAAAGACGAGGGTAGACTTTGTTAAAATCCATTAATTTAGTAAGTTGAACCCTCGGCTATAATGAGGACCAGTGGAGGGGACGACCCCACCACTGTTCTCAAGAAAGACGAGGGTAAACTCTGATTAAAATCCATTAATTTGGTAAGTTGAACCCTCGGCTATAATGAGGGCCAGTGGAGGGGACGACCCCACCACTGTTCTCACTAAAGACGAGGGTAGACTTTGATTAAAAATCATTAATTTGGTAAGTTGAACCCTCGGCTATAATGAGGGCCAGTGGAGGGGACGACCCCTCCACTGCACTCAAGAAAGACGAGGGTAGACTTTGTTAAAAATCATTAATTTGATTATTTGAACCCTCGGCTATAATAAGGCCTGATGAGGGGACGACCCCACATTGGTCCTCAAAAAAGACGAGGGAAGGGTTAGTAGCATCATCATCAACGAAGAAGCAAATTAGCAAGGAACAAACCATAATAGAATTAAGTATGGAAGACCACAATTGTGGAAGAGACTGGTATTAATAAAACATCAAGTATCAAGTGTTTTTACAAAGCCTTTGAACAAAAATACAAAAACAAGGGTATGGGCTACAGGCAGCCACCCTATGGGACGACATCAAAGGGCAGAGCCTCAACATCAATGGGAATGGTCTCCTCTATTACCAGCACCGGATGATCCTCAGATGTACCGACCCCTTCGAGCTGGACTTGGGACTCCACCTGGTTGAGGGCCTCGGCAATTAGGGGATCGTACAATTGAACACCCTCCAGTGATGGGCGAACAGAGGAAACCACATCGCCAAATTTGAGGACGACCCATCGGCAGGCCGTCCTAATCCCCCTTTCAAGATATTCAAGGCCGAAGCCTTGAAATTCATCTGAAGTCTTGTATGCCTCCACAGCATCAGCCTCAGCTTTCTTGATGGCTGCTTCCAGATCAGTCTTATGCTGGGCCTCCAGATTGATCAGAGCCTCGTCCTTGTCCTTGATCAACAAGTCCTTGTCCTTGATCAACAAGTCCTTAGCCTGCAGATCGGTGTCATGTTGCTTCGTCAGCTCATCAAGGACTCTAGCGTGCTCAGTCCTTGTGCTCTCCAGCTCGGCCCTAGTAGTGTCCAACTCTGTCCGTAGGTCAGCCTCTTGTTGAATGGACCTCTCAGCTTCATGGAATTTCTGTTGGTTCTCAGCCATCCACTTGGTGGCTGAGGTGAGGGCACAGACGGACTGCAAGAAAAAATGAACAAATGTCAAGAGGGGCCGAGGGAACAGTTAATGAAAGAATGAAATTAAAGGTCAAGACCAATAGCTGAGCAAGGGAGTGCAGACCGAAGTCGTACACTTTAGCTGGAGGCATCTTTGCCAAGAACTCGAAGTCAGAGGCCGATGGTGCAGAGAACATCGAGGCCTTGGCCGCCCTCAAGTTGGCAATAAGGGATGAGGGGTCGGCCCTCAGATGGGACAGATTCTGAGACCAGAAGGCCCCCATGCTCGACGAAGAGGTCGTACCCTCAGAGGCTTCGACCCTTGCCCTCGTCCTCGGATCAGGCCGATGCTCAACAGGAGTCTCAGGCTCCTTCCTCTTGTGGCTATCAGGGGTCGGCTCAACAATCGTCGGCCCTAAGGCCCTTGTCTTCTTTGGAGCTTGCTGAGGCTCCTTCCCCTTTTTCTTCGACAAACCAGCAAGTAGGCTTGGAGCAGTCATTTCCCAGAGGTAGTCTGGTGTACCTGCAGGACGATCTGATAAGACGACGACATGTCAGAAAAGTTCAGAGATAAAGAGAGAACACTTCAAAAATAAGTAAAGAAGGGAAAATGTTCAGTATAACTCACATAGTTCTGTCAGAGGGCCGACCCTCAGACCAGCTTCTTTAAGGAAGCGAGGAGTCATCAGATCTTCGAACTTTGGGATCTCACCCTCTCTCCCTCGTCCCCTCAGATACTCAACAATATCCCTTTCCTCTAGGCTAAGTCCGGGGTCTGACCTAGCTTTCATTGAGGGATTAGACCATTTGTTAGGGACCCTCGGACCATCGGCAGAAGGGGACGCCTCGGCGGAGCGCTCCCACGCCCCAGATATGAAGAAGAATCTCTTCTTCCAATCATGATTGGAAGTTTGAGACACGTGAAGAAGTTTCTTCTCAGACCTTCTCGCCCCAAGATGATAATATCCGGGCTGTTTAGATGAAGAGGTGATATTATAGCAAGCCAAGAATACGTCGGACGAGGGCTCATCAGTAAAAGATTTTTTCCACAAGGAAATGTAACCCAGAATCGTCCTCCAAGAGTTGGGTGGAAGTTGAGAGGGGGAGACGCCCAGAGCCGACAGAATATCGACAATGGCAGGGTGGAAGGGAAGTCTGACACCTACCTTGAACATTTGCTCGTAGACTGCAACCTCTCCCTCTTCACCCTCAAAAACCCTCTCAGTCTCAGAGGGAACCCTCATAGTTACCCCAGAGGGCACTCCGTAAGTATGCCTCCATATCAGAAGGTCCCTATCCCTAACGGAGGAGATAAAAGACGAGGCGTGGGAAGTGTCAACCTCATCATCTGTATCATCGTCCTCGTACTCATCCCCCTCCATCTCATCACCTGCAGGAGGACCCTGAGGGAAAGCCACTTGGAAGGCATTGGGGGACAGGGTTGTCACAGGGACAGCCTCAGAGGGGATCGTACCCTCGGCCTCTCGGGGAGGGCTAAGGTCAGGCGTGTCCCTTCTACCAGACGTTCCAGCACCAGTTGGGGAGGAGGTTCTCTCGTCCATTTCACTTAGTTTGGGAGTGTCGGCAGGACGAGACGACGACCCACAAGACTCAGAGGGTTCAGATGGTCTTATGGTGGCAAGAGGAATGGGAAAGATGGGTCGTACCCAATTAGGGTCGGCCCCTCGTCTCCTCTCTTCCTCCTCCTCTATTCGTCTGATCTCGGTAAAGAGTTTCTCTCTCAGAGATGGGAATTCAGACACTAAGTTGTAAAGCCTCCTAAGCATTAAGGGGAAGACCCTACACTTGGAGAAATTATACTAGACTTGGCTAATTCAACTGCAAACACTTGGGGGATTGACCAGGTTTGACTTTTGGATCAAACCAAAGAACTCAAACGTTTTTCGTCAAGAATGTTCAAGAACTACCAACCGGAGAAGACACCGGAAAAAGGCAATAGGGGAACTCTAAGAAACTGCCGACCTACGACCCTAAAAAATATACAGAAATGAAGACAAAAGAAGGCACGGGGAGAAAAAGGTTACCTGATGACGAGAGAACAAGAGCGCAGTGAGGCCTGAAAGATTGAAGGCTGCAAATGGCGACTGGTTCTAGAGAGAGAAAATGGTTAGGCGCGAAGAAGAAGAAGTTGGAAAAAGAGTTTAAAAATTGCTTATATACATTGGCAATAAATGGGCACATTTGCCAAGAAGGGAATAGTCAGGGCACAAAGCCCCAGGCAAGTGTGCAGCCGCCCTGCCTTGGGAACTTAAATAGTAATGAGTACCTGCCCATGTGTCACTCACCTAACTCGTCACACGTGTCTCGAATTCAGCAAATATCCCTCAGCCATCTCAATGACACCTATGACTAAGGGCTGGGGGGTGATTGATATACCCGTTTATACCCTCAGCCTGGATGAGGATTACCTCCAATACGGACGACCCTTCACCAGGCCCCAGCTGGCCACCACCGGGCCCAGACGACCCTACGAGGGGACGACCCTTCACCAGGCCCCAGCTGGCCACCAGTGGGCCCAGACGACCCTACGAGGGGCCGACCCTTCCACCAGGCTCCGGACGACCCTACGAGGGTACAACCCTTCCCCAGACTCCGGACGACCCTACGAGGGGCCGACCCTTCCTCAGGCTCCAGACGACCCTACGAGGGTACGACAGTACGAGGCCAGAATCAAACCAGACTCCCTACCGGAAGGAACTTTGCCCTCGGCCTCGGCTCATAGGCCGAGGGTGACATCATGACAGCGCGTGGTCCGGGACGCGCGTGGAACAGTGCGCGTCAGGCTCATATGACACGTGGCAGACCGTTATAACGAAATCACCCCCTCACGTGAGGGAATATTATGTCATCATTTGGCATCTACAGGTGTCAACAGGGAATTGGCTACATCATTATTCACATGCACCAGGCTTACTTGGGGGGGGTACACTACACCCCCCAAGACCTATATATACTTGTCACCCCCAACCCTACAGGGGATCGATCAATTAACAGTAGCCCTAGCTAAAACTCTGCTTGTATACACAGTGAGAGAGAGAGAAAGGGTTATGTGCATTGTATCCAAGGCCATTAGTGCCCATACTTAGTGGATCACACACTCACAGTGGATGTAGGCCAAAATTGGCTGAACCACTATACATCATTGTCTTATTTCTTCTTATACTCATCCCCTTCTACACACTTACATACTTATATACTTGCATCTCTATGGCTGCCATAGCTACTACTGTTTGAGCTCACTATCACTTACCTGGTGGTGCTAAATCTCAGCATCATCACTCAAGGTTCCTCAACTTCTAGAAAATATTGAGTGGGAAACCCTCAAGTTTCCTCAGATTCCAGAAAATATTGATCGCAAAACCCTCAAGGTTCCTCAGATTCCAGAAAATATTGAGCGCGGAATCCTCAAGGGTCCTTAGCTTCCAGAAAATATTGAGTGCGGAATACTCAATGTTCCCTAGCCTCCAAAAAATATTGAACGCGAAACGTTCAAGATTCTTCAGCTTCCAGAAAATATTGAGTGCGGATCCCTGAAGGTTCTTTAGCTTCCAGATAATATTGAGCACGGAACCCTCAGGTTATTTAGTTTCTAAAAAATATTAAGCGCGAAACCCTCAAAGTTCCTCAGATTCCAAAAAATATTGAGCGCAGGACCCCCATGGTTCCTTAGCTTCCAAAAAATATTAAGAGCAGAACCCTCAAGGTTCCTGAGAATCTAAAAAATATTGGGCACGAAACCATCAAGGTTTCTCAGCTTCCAGAAAATATTAAGCGCGGAACGCTCAAGGTTCCTCAGCGTTTAGAAAATATTTAGAATAGAACCCTCATAGATCCTCAGCTTCCAAAAAATATTGAGCGTGAAACCCTCAACTTTCCTTAGCTTCCAGAAAATATTGGGTGAGGGACCCTCATGGTCCTCCCCCTCAACTTCCAGAAACAGGCCAAGATGAGGGAGGGGCTACCATGAGTAACCACTCATCACGAAAATCTATTATTTTATAGAATAAAAGTACTACGACCTACTTTATTGTACAGGTAGCCCAATTGAGCAAGCCAGGCTCAAATGCGCCAGTTGGGATCTCTTGGGAGTTTTGGATTGGCGGCTGAGGAACAAGATTTGTTGAGAAATCTCAACCACTTAGAACTTTAGGATTGAGAGAATACTAGTACAAAAACCCTAGGAGTCACTCAAAACCTCACACAATACACACTTAGTCACAAGTGAAGTGAGCATCCAAAGGGTTGCTCATAAGAAATGAACTTTTACAAAACTTATTTTTAGAAGAGAGGGTCTTCAAGGCCCCTCTCAAGAAAAATAATTTTAGAGGAGAGGGGTCCTCAAGTCCCTCCCTCAAGATTAATGGTTTTTGTAAAATACATGATGTATGATACCGATTAAAACTAACTCGCAAGTTTCCAATCAAACCTTATTTAATTCATCCCCTAAACAAGCATATAAAGTGTGTGTGTCAACCCATAAATAAATATAAAGCATGTGACACATATTTCACGAAAAAAAAACCTTTCGGATAAAACCTTTATTTCACTATGAATTAATAAATCGCAACTTACAATTACATAGAGAAATTTACAATGGATCGACGTGCATCCAATCCAAAAACTCGCAGTCTTGAACTCAGCAAGAGAATACACGCAACACCCTCCAAGGACTCGCAGTCCAATCTTCAGCAAAGAATATTCACACAGCAAGATCCTCAATGACACGTAGCCATACTGTGTAGAGACGCACTCCATGAAAGATGAACAAAAACAAAGTGTTCTTGAAAACCAAAACAATTCACTAAAGCATATGGGAGTTTTGTGAATTGAAAACCAAAAAGGGATTAAACTCTAAAAGAAGAAGCCTAAAACAATTCTGCTTTCACAGTTTTTCTGTTCGTCAAAATGCTTGGACTTCTCAAGAAAAATGGAACCCTTATACAAAAACTGCACCGCCTCAAAATTCGAGCTCGTTCGAATGAGATTACATGTCGCGCGAACGAGATAGGATGTCGTTTGAATGACATCGCGCGACACTGCTTGTCGTTTGAACGACGTACAGATGTAGTTTGAACGATAGTTTGGAAAAAAATAATATTTTAATATCCGCTTCAACACTTAGAAAAAATACTCATTCTCAATTTTTGACAAAAAAGTCCGCTCCAACACTTAGAAAATATTTTATAAAAATATCCCAAAAGCTCTAAGTGAAAAGTTAAGGTATTAAAAACATAACCTTACCAAAGTAAACTTCGGGGAGTCTTGAATGATGAAGAACTTGAGTAATTCGGATCCGTCTTTGATTTAGATGTCTCTTGAATACTCTTCGATGGCATAGCGGTATATGACATAATAAATTGATAACGGACCTATGAAAATATGTCCTTACAAATATCCCCCTATGTCTATGCCGGTACATACATAAAAAATTCGAATTATCAAAAACCAAAATGCCAATACAAATCTACCCTCCCATGAATAAATTTGCAAGACCTCAAAACTGTTCCTCAAACATCTTCGTCAATTCTCAAAGCTTTTCTCATCAGGGTGTGCAACATCATGATCTTCAATCTTTGTACCTACACACATGAGACAAAGAAAAATACCTTCGTGACGCATCGAGTTTGAAATGATATAAGAATAAAACATTAACAATCAAATTTCCCTCGTAATGCAAAAACTCCCCCATAACATGATAATTCTTTCTCCCCCTTTTTATTATGTCCTCAAAAAGACAGATAAGAATAAAAGATCAAAACATGGGGTGTCACGATAAAAATGCGTAGCAAACATGGATCAAACTATGCTCATGCAAAGGTGTATCCCACAAACATCCACAAACTATTTTTAGATTTTTCAATTTTTTCATACAAAAATAAGATACAAAAAAATCACACCATGGATTTAAACTAAAACAACCAAGTCATGGAAATGGAATGAATGGGTGTGAACACATTCGATAGGTAAATAAACTCAATCAATTATATGTGCATGATGTATATGTGTACTCCTAACGAATGAACATCAAAGGTATCCTTAGCTGTAAAAAATTGTTGAATTTAGATGACATCGTCTTATGCAAATCAACAAATCAAAGTCAAAGTGATTTCCACACCAATTACGTCCAAAACTATTTAGCGCTTTTTCAAGATTTTCAAGGGTGTGCAAACCCATTATAAAATCTCCAACCAAACTCCCTCATATATATTTTCTTTTAGAGGTGTTAAACAAAATTCTCAAATATTGGAGAATTGGTGCAAAAACCTATTTGGCCCATAATTGGCATGAATTTCTTTTTATTGCCTATAAGATTTTTTTTCCGGCTCTTTTAATCCTCTTTGGACCCCGGATGATAAAATTCCTCAAATTTTTAGGTCCAATTTAAACGGAGGCTTAATCGCAAAGGATAAAAAAAACTTTCGTAGCCATTCACTGTTTTCCAAACAAAGCACACAAACTCACAAACAGCTTTTACATGCACACCTATCTTATCAAGTTTTATTGCGCTTGGTTCGTTTTAAGGACAAATTGAAGTGAAAACACCCAACCAACATGTGATAAGACAAGCATAATAATCAAACAAATTCGTGCATGTGTGCAATAAAGGAAATTATGAGTCAAACATGTTGGGAGTAACACTTAATTACATCTTAATGACTCCAAACATTATAAAGAACATGGATGAATTGACCTATTGTCTCAAAACACTATCAAATAGTCACATGAAAAATGGAATGATGTTGTGACTTGGTCATCCTAAGTGTCCATCCATAAACGGTGCAAACAAAATACAAAAATCTTTTTGAATTTTTCAAAATTTTATCAAAATAAAATCTTTTTGTATTTTTCAAAAAATTTCCAAATACAAAAATCTATACAAAAATGATACATACTAGCAATAGGCAAATAATAACATCATGAAAATCATCCTATGCTAGTAAAAAAGTCAAACCTCAATCATTAGGTGCAGAGGGGTTTTCCAAAGGTGGTGCCAACTTATGAAAAACCTCCATCAAATCTTGTGAAGATTTGATCAAAAACATAACTTGCTCACCTAAATGTGCAAACTCTCTCATGTAGTCTCTGAGAGCATGTAAAGTATCATGTGTGAGTGCATGTGTGGTAGAAACACGTGTAGTAGCAAAACGTGACACATGATACAACTTAAAGAAAAATTCCCTAAGGTGTCCTATCCTTTTGCAATGGGAACAACTATATATAGGATTAGGAACACCTTTCTCAAAAACTCTAGGATGTGCTCTCCTAAAAGGAATGGGACGCCTAGGTGGGTTAGGGTGAGACTCATGTGAATCTAACACTAAAGTGGGAACCGGCTCGGGTGCTAATTGGAAAGTAGAAGCACCGTCATGACTTATTCCTAACTTCTCACCTTTACCCTTAAGAACCACCTTTTCAACCTTCTTAGGTGCATTCTCAAAATCTTCCTCACACTCCTCATCGGAGTCATTCTCATTTTTTCTCTCACCGCTTTCTTTGGCCTTTTTTTTATTTTCATTTTTGTCAAAAAATCTCTTTTTATTGGAAGAATTATTTTTGTTCATGTTGAGAAATTGTTTAAAAATTTTCGCAAACAAGACCAAATCATTAAAATCAAAGTCTCCCTCAGAATCGAACTCACAAACTTTTTCTTTCTTTTTCTTACAATGAGTCCTTAAAGCAATGCCATTATCCTTAGCCTTAATGGTTTTGGTAAACATGTCAATCTCATAGGTTTGAAGATCTCCTACAAGTTCTTCCAACTTAAGTGAAATTTCCCAAAAAGTTCAAAACAGTGACTTTAGGAATAAAGCGTTTTGGGAGAAATCTCAAAATCTTTTTAACGACACGCGTGTTATCAATCACCTCACCCAAATTAAAACATGTGTTAACAATGTCCGATAAACGTGCATAAAAATCATCAAAGCATTCAGACTCAGACATGGTGATAGTCTCAAATTGGGTGGCCAAATTTTGTAATTTAGATTCTTTAACAGTGTTCGTACCCTCATGTGTCAATTTCAAAACATCCCATGACTCTTTAGACGTGGTGCACGTCATAATTCGACGAAAATCATCAGGAGTGATAGCTCTAGAAATAGCACTCAAAGCACGTGAATTAAATTTAGAGATTTTATGATCATCTTCAGTCCTGGCTGACACGTGTTTTAAAGAGGTGATATTATCAACAGTGACCGTGGGAGGAGTCCACCCATTTTCGCAAAGGTACCAAACACGCTCGTCAATGGCTTTTAAACTAGATTTCAAGCGACCTTTCCAATAGGCATAATTAGACCCGTCAAAAATAGGCATCTGATTATATAAGTGATCCATAGGAAAGATTGCGATTTTTCACAAAACTAATTTTCAAAAAAATCAATATCACGCAATTTTGCAGAAAATAGGAATACGCAATAACTTAGCGCAACTTGCTCTGATACCAATTGGTAAAATACATGACGTGTGATACCGATTAAAACTAACTCGCAAGTTTCCAATCAAACATTATTAATTCTGCCCCTAAACAAGCATCTAAAGTGCATGTGTCGACCCATAAATAAATATAAAGCATGTGGCACAATAAATATGCTGAGACACATATTTCAGGAAAAAACCCCTTTCGGGTAAAACCTTTATTTCACTATGAATTAATAAATCGCAACTTACAATTACATAGAGAAATCTGCAATGGATCGACGCGCAACCAACCCACAAAGACTCGCAGTCTTGAACTCAGTAAGAGAATACACGCAGCACCCTCCAAGGACTCGCAGTCCAATCTTCAGCAAAGAATATTCACACAGGAAGATCCTCAATGACACGCACCCATACGGTATAGAGACGCACTCCACGAAAGATGAACAAAAATAAAGTGTTCTTCAAAACCAAAACAATTCACTAAAGAATATGGGAGTTTTGTGAATTGAAAACCAAAAAGGGATTAAACCCTAAAAGAAGAAGCCTAAAACAATTCTGCTTTCGCAGTTTTTCTGTTCGTTAAAAGGCTGGGACTTCTTAAGAAAAACGAAACCCTTTAATGAGTATTTATACACAAACTGCACTGCCTCGAAATTCGACCTCGTTCGAATGAGATTACATGTCGCGCGAACGAGACAGGATGTCGTTTGAACGACATCGCGCTACACTGCTTGTTGTTTGAACGACGTACATATGTCGTTTGAACGATAGTTTCGAAAAAAATAATATTTTAATAACTGCTACAACACTTAGAAAAAACACTCATTCTCAATTTTTGACGAAAAAGTCCGCTCCAACACTTAGAAAATATTTTATAAAAATATCCCAAAAGCTCTAAGTGAAAAGTTAAGGTATTAAAAACATAACCTTACCAAAGTAAACTTCGCGGAGTCTTGAATGATGAAGAACTTGAGTTATTCGGATCCGTCTTTGATGTAGATGTCTCTTGAATGCTCTTCGACGGTGTAGTGGTATATGACATACTAAATTGATAACGGACCTATGAAAATAAATCCTTATAGTTTTAGAGGAGGTGGTACTCGAGGTCTCCTCTCTCAAGTTTACAAAGTTTGTACAAGTTACCATTTTAACAAATATTTATCAAATCAGATATTTTGTCTCCGTTGGGGGACACATTTTATCTTTGACTTTAATTTGCACCAAGTGTCATCTGTCAAAGGGGACAGGTGGCTGTAAACCCAGTAGGGACAAAAGGTGCATTGCAGACCTTATCTCTCTAAGTTTCCCTCTCATTTTTGGCGCCAAAAGTGTCAGCTCAGTCCTAGTTCCCAAGTATAAATAGGACCCCTGGGCAAGGTCATAGGATATGGAGAAAAACTCAATAGCACCGTTACATTATAAAATTATCACCAGACCACCTAGTATTCTCTCTCTACTCTCTCTCTCTCTCTCTAAGTGTTGAGTGCTTGTTTTTTCACTCCCACCTTCACAGCCATCATTCTCAGGAGATCCTTCTTCTCCAAGTTGATATTGTTATTTGTGAAGTGTCATATTTGTCGGAGGAGGTTCATAGACATTACTCCATTTTTACCAAAAGTGGAAGCTTTTCATACCCAACTTCTCTTGAAGACGTTGAAGGAAGAGTCCATTAGAGTGGGTCACGTCTCACCCTTTACAGTTATTCATAGACCCCAGTACAACTACCCTCCTATATTTGGTAATTCTGCTGGGGAGGTATCTTCACTTTCATGGACAAAAAAGGTTATAGTGTTTCTAAGCAGTTAGTATTTAAAGACACTCTAGCTAATAATGGAGTTCAGAGTGACTAGACCACCCAAGAGGAGGTGGTAGTGATCAGAGCTAGAGCACTTGCTCCTCAAGGAGAACAAACTAAATGCAACAGGAGCCCTCTCTAGAGGGGCAACAATTACAACACCCGCAACAGTAGAGGCATATTTGTCATGAAAGGTGGTGCTAGAGCAAATAGTTACACCGGTGATGATTCCCACGGGGGAGAGAAATGACGCCAAAGGTGGCGCCGACAAAAAAGTGATGGACTAGTAATCCTCTAGCAAAAAAAGTGGAGGTGAGGATTCACCCTCAAAGGCTCCTTAAAGGAGACTCTACTCACTCTCAGGATATGGATGTTGAAGAAGAAGAAACAAATAGAGTATTCAAGAATCATGTTCAGACATATCGTATTCTCGATCAGCCAAGTACTACTTTGCCTTATTACTTGTTGAATATGTTCATTTCACAAGTCATGATTTATGTTTTAAGAGCATTTCATATATATGACCAGCTAATTTAATTAATAAAAAAATCACATGCTATAATTTCATGAGATGCCCAGTGATAAAATACAAGAGCATGCATATTAGTTCTTTGTTGGTATACTCAACTCAACTCAACAAAGCCTTTTCCCAATTATTTGGGGTCGGCTACATGAATCCTATTTTTCCATTCCATTCTGTCCAGTGCAATATCGTCGGTTAAACCGCTTGATTGCTTTCTCGTGACTTCATTTCTAAGAAATGGAGATAATACGTTTCAATCAACAACCCAAATCAAATGGTTTTCTAAGATCGTATAATCAAAATCCCTTTAGCTACTATTACTCGTATGTACTTACAAACCCGTTTCGAACAGTAAAGTCTTTACCAAATAAAAATCAGGCGAACAATCCTAAAATCTTACGGAAGAAGAACACGGAACTTGAAAGGAAAAAAGAGGGAGAAGAAGAAGTGAAAAAAAAAATTCAAGTAATTTAACTATTAGGTGAGCAACCCCCCCACCCCCCCCCCCCCGCCCCCCCCCCCCCCCCCCCCAAAAAAAAAAATAAAAAAAAATTGGGTAACCCGGACACATATATACTAAGTTTTAGACTAGCAAGGTACTCCTTACTCAAAAATAGAGAGCGGGGGGGGTCTCTCCCCTCGCTCGAAAAAAAATGTGTCTTGCCTCTCATTAGCCAAAATGTCTCACAACGTGCTCGAACCAAATCTGCTTGCTCGAATCAAAGCAGTTTGCAAATTATAACCCGTGACATTTTTGTCGACCACCTGATATGCGATACATAAATTTTCAGATCAAGGTTATAATAAATCGAGAAACCATTGTGAATGAAAAAAATGTGAAGCCCTAGAATTTTTGAAACTTCATCGCGGGGGTTGGCCTCGGTTTGATCTTCCAAAATGGATGGCTATAGTGCCCGTAAAATCCGTTGTCTACCATAGATGGAGCGAGCAAGTCTCCATCTCACCGGCAACACAAAACTGAAATTAATTTCGTCTAAATCAATTCTCAACTACAGATCTCATATGCTAAATAAAGATGAGATGAGATGAGATGAGAAGATCATACTTTTGATGATACACCAAAGTCAAAGCTAAACCCAGTCGCGTCAATTTTGACCACCAAAGAGTGAGACGAGTATACCTCTCTCTCTCTCTCTATTGCTTTCGAATGAAGATATATGCACCGCACCATTTTATCGAATAGTTATCGGATCAAGTTGTCTTTTTCCAAATCAATGCATACATACATAAATATACAATTTTTTAAACAAATCTTTCATTAAAAAACTTGTACAATTATTTTAAAAAAATTAGATCTTTTTAAAAAAAATTAGATCGAGTTTTTTTATTTATATTAAACTAACTTTTATTTTCTGAAACAGTTTTGTCAATTAATAGTTGCTAGAATAGTGTTAGAAATAACAAAAAATTAAATGAGTTAACAATTAACTTTTATTAATAGTTGTTAGAATATTTTTTTTGTTATTTTTAATTAGTATTTTTTTGTTTTTTATATTATTTTTAACTCATTTAGTCTTTCAAACACCCATTTACTCAATATTATCTTATTTTTAAAGGTCCGCGCCAGCGGCACCCATTATTTTATAATTTTTTTTTTCATTTTACAACATTTAAAATAATTTTTGTATTTCTTAAAACTGTTTAAAGGTCTGTCCTCCTTTTTTTATTTTCTGATAATTTTTTATTAAAATTAAAATTAAAATTATTTGGTGAACATGGATCCGGGAACGTGGTCTGCGCCAGCGTCACTAACCAATCGCGATGTCAATTGCGCTGATGATGTGGGTCCGCGCCGGTGGCACTAACCAATAGCGACACGTCATTTCAGTGTGTCGCCCCTGACGAATATTCTCTTATTTTTAAAGGTCCGCGCCAGCGGCACTCCCCCCCTCCCCCTCCAATATTTTCTTATGCATCTCACTGACGTGTCGTGTCGTGTCGTGATTGGTTCGTTTTGAGGGGTCTTATATTGTAAGTCCCATCAGGACTTAAAAATGAATCCATACAGATGGGACACATCAGTGTCGCGCGCAGATTTAGTCGGATTTGTGTGTCGTTGATTTTAATTTTTCCATAAAATCATTTTATAAACAGTTTACAAAAATAGTTAAAAACTATTAAAAAAAATTGTTTTCTTTTTATTAATGAAAATCTATTTTTTATGTATAAAAAACTATTTTTAAAAACAAAAGAACAAAAAACTTAAAAAAAACAAAAAAAAAAAAGGAAAAAGAGGATCCGGTAAAATACCGGTAATATATGTCGGTAAGCATATCAGTACTCATTGCTTTCTCTCTCTCTCGTGTCTTAGGATTGACTTCTATTTAACTGTTGAATAAATAGAAAAAATGTTCAAACAAAGGAGTGAGAGGGTTTCTCGAATAATGAAAAGGAAAATAAGATGCGTGTAACCAAAGAAATAGTGACATGGGTTCTCTCCTGTTTCGAGAACTAATAGAGCATTTTCCAAAGTTTTTTTTAAGGACCCCCTCATCTGATAAATGTTTAATCATGTTTTTGTATTTTAATAAGGGAAACCAGATAAGATAAGTGTTTGGGCTTGCCACCTATTTAAGAGGGTATTTACCTATGAGTAACCATTTTGTCTTTTATCAAGGCAGTTGCATTGCTCGAAATGAAGACAAGATTGGCATGTTTCTTAGTTGTTGCTCGAAATACAAACGAGACAGCTCACACACATGGTGATGTACCTTGGATCGGACAAGATAGTTGATATAATAATATAATAATAATTATTAATATTTCAATAATTGAGATGCTTTGGAATCTTTCAAAATGTATCTCCAAAATAATCTATGTGTTTCACTTGACATATAATTATAGAGTTGACTGAAAAACGGACATACAGTAATATTTGTCCAAGTATAAACTAAGTATAAAATTTTGAAAAGAACACGAGTCTTCTTTTATAAAAAAATAAAAAAAGTGCCCTATATACGTGAATAGGATTGCTCGAATTTACAATCCAAGTTTGTACACTTGAGTGCATAAGAATATTATCGCCCAACTCCTTTTTTTTCTTTCTAGTATTTGTCCACCTAGCAGAATAATACAATAGGCGTGGAAACAAAAAAGTATTGATAATAGATATAAATAAAACGTATATAAAAAAGGTATGACAGGTCAGTACCTAAGGCTCGAAGGGTACTGGAGCGCTCATATTATCAACCTGAGAACAAAGAAATAGGTTGAGTAGTCAAGTAAGTGCCAAGTACGAATAAAATAGTAAAAAAGGTACAACAGTTTAGTACCTCGGGCTCCAAGGGCACATGAGCGCTCACAGTCTTGAGAAAGTGCTAAGTGTGTGTGTGTATATATATATATATATATATATATATAAGGTATGACAGTTTAGTACCTCAGGCTCCAAGGGCACAGGAGCGCTCACACTGTTGAGCAAGTGCCATGTATAAATAAAAGGTACGATAGTTTAGTACATCAGGCTCCAAGGACATAGTAGCGCTAAGAGTCTTGAGTAAGTGCCAAGTATATATAAGGTACGACAGTTTAGTACCTCGGGCTCTAAGGAAACAGGAGTGCTCATAGTATTGAGTAAGTGACAAGTATAAATAAAAGGTATGACAGTTTAGTACCTCAAGATCCAAGGGAATAGGAGCGCCCACAGTATTGAGCAAGTGCCAAGTATAAATAAAAGGTACGACGGTTTAGTACCTCAGGCTGTGGGGATCCACTTAGAGTGGCTCCACCTGTCCAAGATTGCAAGTTTGACAGAAAAGCCTACGGCGAGGGGATTCACTTAGAGTGATCCACCTACCCAAGATTGAAAGATTGACAAAAAATAGCCTAGGGCGAGGGGATATACCTTGAGTGATAACTTGTCCCAAACTTGATGCTATAGAAAATAACTCAGTACGAGGGGTCCACCAGAAGTGGTACCCCCTGCCAAGATCAATACAAAAAATAACTTATGGCGAGGGGGTCCACTTCGAGTGGCCCCTCTACCAACACCAACATAATTAACAGTTTGAGGATGAGGGAGACCACCATAAATGGCCCCTCAGTCAAGATTACAACAAGCAATAGTTTATGCCAAGGGAGTCCACCACGAGTGGCCCCTCGACCAAGAGTAATTTACAAAATAGATGGTGGTGAGGGGGTCTAACACGAGTTGCCCCTCAGCTACAATCAAAGGCATGAACAGTTTATGGCGAGAAAGTTCACTTAGAGTGACCTCTTTGCTAAAGGCAAATAGAGAGAGGAAAACCCAGGGAGAGGGATTCCAAGATAAGTGACCCATCTGCTAACGACAGACATAGAAATGAGAGCGTCTACCTCCAATGGATCCCCCCTCGGTGCATAAACTAGAAATAAGGTAAAATGAGTTAGAGCGAAGGGACTCACCTTGAGTAGTCCCTTTGCCCAAAAGCAATGCAGAAATGATAATGACTAAGGATGAGGAAGTACATGACTAGGGAGCCCTCGGTCACTCCAAATCGAATTACATAATGTTGTGATGGCAAGAAACTTTTCATATTCCAAGACGAAGTTATCATTTCGTATAAAACCACTTGGTCTAACCAACACAAATATTTTTGTACGAGGGGACAAATGTAGAGGGGTGTCCATCTGCTATTATAAAATATCCAAGGGCAAGCGAGGCCACCAAGAGGGGCTCCCACTACCCAAGTTAACAAGAAAATTTTTAGAGCAAGGGGGTCCACCTTGAGTGGCCCTATGACGAGGTGTAATACCTTGACCAGGCGACTCTCAACGAGCAACCCCTCCAGCAAGATAGAAGGCCACAGAAAAAGGCCAAGGATGATGGGCTCACTATGAGAAACTCCTCTACCCAAGATCGAACGACATAGAAAAAGGCAAAGGATGAGGGGCTCACTGTGAACAACCTCTCTACCCAAGATAGAAGGCCACAGAAAAGGCCAAGGCCAAGGGGCACACCATGAGTAACCTCTCTAAAATAGATAGAAGGCCACAAAAAAGGGCCAAGAATAAAGGGCTCACTATGAGCAACCCCTCTACCAGAGATAGAAGGCCACATAAACAACCAAGGATAAAGGGATCACTATGAGCAACCCCTCTACCCAAGATAGAAGGGCATGGAAAAATCCAAGGACGAATGGCTCACCACGAGCAACCCCTCTAAATAATATAAAAGGCCACATAAAAAAGCCAAGGACGAGGGGCACACTGTGAGCAAACCCTCTAACCAAGATAAAAGGCCACAGAAAAAGGCCAAGAACGAAGGGCTCACGGGGAGAAACCCCTCTAAACAAGATATAAAGCCATAAAAAAGGCTAAGGATAAGGGGCTCACCTCGAGCAACCCCTCTAAAGAAGATACAAGGCAATAAAACAAAGGCCACGGATGAGGGGGTTCACTGTGAGAAACCCCTCTACCTATGATAGAAGGTCATAAAGAAAGTCCAAGGACGAGGGGCTCACCCCGAGCAACCCCTATAAACAAGATAGAAAGTAACAGAAAAAGAGGTACAAAGCATTTTGGACTACCTAACACAAAAGACTTTGCACGAGGGGATAATGTACAAGAGTGTTTTAAGCTCACTCATTATATATTAAGGAAATGGTCCCTTAAGGACCTCCCCAACAACCTCCAAAAAATATTGAGCGGGGAACCCTCAAGGTTCCTCAGCATCCAGAAAATATTGAGTGCAGAACCCTCAAGGTTCCTCAGCTACCAGAAAATATTGAGCGCAGAACCCTCAAGGTTCCTTAGCTTCTGGAAAATATTGAGCGCGGAACCCTCATGTTTCCTCCGCTTCTAGAAAATATTAAGGTCGAAACCTTTAAGGTTCCTCAGCTTCCAAAAATTATTGAGCGAGGAACCCTCAAGGTTCCTCAACTTCCAAAAATAATTGAGCGCGGAACCCTCAAGGTTCCTCAGCTTTGAGAAAATATTGAACATGATACCCTCAAGGTTACCCAACATTCAGAACATTTATAGCTCGGAACCCTCAAGGATCCTCAACTTCCAGAAAATAATAAGTGCTAAACCCTCAAGGTTCCTCAGCTTTCAAAAAATGATGAGTGCGGAAACCTCAAGGTTCCTCAGCTCCCAGAATATATTGAGTGCGAAACCCTCAAGTTTCCTCAGCTTCTAGAGAATATTGAGCTCAAATTCTAAAAAATATTGGGCACTGAACCCTCAAGGTTCCTCAGATTCCAGAAAATATTGAGTGTGAAACCCTCAAGGTCCCTCGGCTTCCAAAAATCTTAGGTGAGGAACCCTCAAGGTCCTCCCCCTCATCTTCTAGAAAATATTGAATGCAAAACCCTAAAGTTTCCTCGGCTTTCAGAAAATATTGAGTGCGGAACCCTCAAGGTTCCTCAGCTTCCAGAAAATATTGAACGTGAAACCCTCAAGTTCTCCGAGCTTCCAAAAAATATTGAGCGAGGAACCCTTATGGTTCCTCAACTTCCAGAAATCTTAGGTGAGAAATGCTCATGGTCCTCCACCTCATCTTCTAGAAAATATAAAAAGTGGAACCCTCAAGGTTCCTTAGCTTCCAAAAAATATTCAATGCGGAACCCTCAAGGTTCCTCAGCTTCCAAAAAATATTAAGCGTGGAACCCTCAAGGTTCCTTAGCTTCCAAAAAATATTGAGTATAGAACCCTCAAGGTCCCTCGGCTTATAGAAATCTTATGTGAGAAACCCTCAAGGTCCTCCCCCTAAACTTCTAGCAAATATTGAACGCGAAACCCTAAAGGTTCCCCAACTTCCAGAAAATAATGAGCACAAAACCCTAAAGGTTCCTCAACTTCTAGAAAATATTAAGCATGGAACCCACAAGGTTCCTTAGCTTCCAGAAAATATTGAGCACGGAACTCTCAAGGTTCTTTAGCTTCCAGAAAATATTGACGACAGAACCCTCAATGTTCCTCAGATTCCAAAAAATATTTTTTTATGAAACCCTCAAGGTTCCTCAGCTTCGAGAAAATATTAAGTGTGGAACCCTCGAGGTTCCTCAGCTTCTAGAAAATATTAAGCACGGAACCCTTAAAGGTCCCGAGCTTCTTGAAAATATTAAGCATGAAACCCTCAAGGATCCTCATCTTCCAGAAAATATTGAGCGCGAAGCCCTCAAGGTTCCTCAGTTTCTAGAAATTATTGAGCGTGAAAACCTCAATGTTCCTTAGCTTCCAAAAAATATTGAGCGCGAAAACCTTAGGGTTCCTCAGATTCCAAAAAATATTGAATGTGGAACCCTCAAGGTTCCTCAACTTCGAAAAAAGTTAAGCGTGGAACCCTCAAGGTTAGTTAGCTTCCAAAAAATATTAAGCACGGAACCCTCAAAGTTCCTTAGCTTTCAGAAAATATTGAGAGCGAAACCCTTAAGGTCCCTTAGTTTATAGAAAATATTAAGCGCGGAACCCTCAAGGTTACTTAGATACCAAAAAATATTAAGCGCGGGGCCCTCGATGTTCCTTAGTTTCCTGAAAAAATTGAGCGCGAAACCCTCAAGGTCCCTCAGCTTCCAGAAAATATTGAGTGAGGGACCCTCAAGGCCCTCCACCTCATCTTTTAGAAAATAGACTAGGATGAGGGAGGGGATACCATGAACAACCCTGCATCATGAAAAACTATTCTTTTATAGAGTAAAAGTACTAACACTTCCTTTCTTGTACAAGTAGTTCAGTTGAGCAGGTAGGCCTCAAATGGGCCACTTGGGATCTCTTGCGAGTTTTGGCTTGGTGATTGAGGAACAAGATTTGTTGAGAAAGATCAACCACTTAGCACTTTAGGATTGAGAGAATACTATTACAAAGATCCTATGAGTCATTCAAGACCTCACACAATGCACACTTAGTCACAAGCGAAGTGAGCAGCCAAAGGGCTTTTCACAAGAAATGAACTTATAAAAGTGATTTTTAAAAGAAAGGGTCCTCAAGGCCCCTCTCAAGAATAATGATTTTATAGGAGAGGGATCCTCAAGGACCCCTCAAGATTAATGGTTTTAGAGGAGGTGGTCCTCGAGGCCTCCTCTCTGAAGTTTACAAAGTTTGTACAACAAGTTGCAGTTTTAAAAAATATTTTCTAAATCAGATATTTTATCTCCATTAGGGGACGCATTTTCTTTTTGACTTTGATTTGCACCAGGTGTCGTCTGTCAAAGGGGACAGATAACTGCAAAACCAGTTGGGACAAAAGGTTCATTGCAGACCTTGTCCCTCTAAATTTCCGTCTAATTTTTGGCACCAAACGTTTATGCTCAGTCCTAGTGCCCAAGTATAAATTTGACCCCTGGGCAAGGTCATATGATATGGAGAAAAACTCAACAACACCATTACTCGATAAAATTACCACCAGACCACCTAGTATTCTCTCCCTTCTCTCTCTCTAAGTGTTGAGTGGTTGTTTCTTCACACCCACCTTGGAAAACATCGTTATCAGGAGATCCCTATTCTCCAAGTTGATATTTTTATTTGTGAAGTTTCATATTTGCAGGAGGAGGTTCATAGACATTACTCTATTTTTACCAAAATAGAAGCTTTTTGTACCCAACTACTCTTGAAACCTTGAAGACCTTGAAGGCAGAGTCCATTGGAGTGGGTTATGCCTCATCCTTTCCAGTTATTCATAAACCTTGGTATAACTAATCTATTACAACTACTGTTGAGACCTAGAAGACCTTAAAAATAGAGTCCATTAGAGTGGATCAAGCCTCACCCATTCCAGTTCTTCGTAAACCCCATTTATAGCACTCTCCTACATCATCAAGAGAAATGTTGCTCGATATACCAGATGGGAGGGCAGATAGGATGAGAGTATCCATTGGAGACTACATTTTGGGGAAGTGACTTTCCAGAAGTACGAACTTCACTCAAGGAAGTGGTTTTTCTAAATTACGAACTTCCCTCAAGGAGAAGTGACTTTTTTGAAATATGAATTGATTTTCAAGTGAAGCAACGTTTCTAATGTACAAACTTTCTTTCATTTAACTACTTTTGGTCTCGAGTCTATAAGGTTTAAACAATATGAAAATTAAGACTATGCAGTGCATGATGCAAATGGGTAATCTTTATTTTTACATAATTTGATGTTTATTTTATCGCTAGATCCTTTGCACGTACCTATACGCTTGGGAAAAATGTACAATGTTGTACATGGGGATGTAAGCATGTATATTTATTTTAAAGGACTCTAAAATTAAGGCTGGTATATAGTTCTAAAAATTACGTAAAGTAGTAATGTAAGGGAGAAATATTAGGAATATTATGAAGGAAGCATAAAGATAGTTCATTTCTCTTAATTTATACCCAACGAAGTCAGCACATAGAAATATCTAGGAGATCCAACTATGACATATAATGTTGATTTACGATGGTGGAAAAATTATCCCCATTAAAGTCGCAACTATGGCATTGTGGGCCCCGTGCAGTGGTGCACCCAGGGGAGACTTTTATGTGTAATGGTGGATGCCTGGGAGTGCTTATCTCCCAGTCCACTATGTCTCCTTGGATTAGGGTTATCGATTCGATATGGGTCAAAGAACCTTACCCTTAGTAGTGGTTTGAGTCTATATCCAGTTTGGATCACCCACCTCTAGTTTTAGGCTTCGAGTTTAAGTGTGTTCCATGCGATAAGGGTTTTTTCGGTTGTTTAGAGTATCCAATTTGTTTTATATAAAAATAAACAAAAGGTCCGAGTTAGCATCTTTGGGCTAATCCTAAGGTAAGTTTAAGTCTGGGGTTAGTACCAAGATTCTTGTTATGCGGGTTCAGGAATCGGGTTACGAGTAAGGAAGGTGTTAGGCACCCCACGTATTTTTTGTAGTTCCTTAACTATATGCTTATGATCTATCTTAACATTAATTCATTACTTTTTGGTTATTTTTAGAATAGGTTAAGAGACCTTAGGTTAAGAGACCTTAGGTTAAGAATCCCTTAAAACATCAACAGGTGCTTAGGTATGAAATGGTATCAATGGTAAGTGTAGGAACTTCACTTAACCGATACAGGTACACAAGAGTGATTGTGTATAACTTTGTGCTTGAATAATGGGTGGTTGTTAGTGCATATGTAAGTGTGCGAGAAAGATCCGCCTGGGTAACGGTTTGTCGTTAATGTATGTAAGGGTGCAAGAAAACTCTACTTAAGATAGTTTGATATCTCATTCGAGGTTTGAGAAGAGATAGAAAGGTAAGGAGATATATGGATTCATCTCCATTGTGAAAAAATACAAGGAGATATATTGTGAAGTCTTATAATCATGATAAGGAGTCGATATTGCACTAACGTACTCAATAATACTTGGGATCAGATCCTCCATAGTTCGATTGTGTTTAATGAATATATTTTGGCATGTTTGTATGCCCTTTCATGAGAGATCACGAATTTGAGATAATTTGTTATCTTGTTTATAGTATGTGAGAGAGATGATATAAGGGATAGGATATGGTACCCTCTCCATGGGGATAACACATAAAAATACTTGTGTCGAGGCTTGTGCTAACGAGAAGGACTCGATATTGTGCCTAAGTACCCATGTAGCCACGAGATCAAAGCCTACGTATTTTGGTCCTTCACATGTTCCAATGTGATGTTTATGAAATTTTAGGGCCTAGCTTAAGTGGGGGACAAACTATCTATAAGACAAAGGTTAGCTTCGGTGGAGGATCCGAATGCGAGTCAACCCAAAGTTCTCAAAAAAGACATCCATCACCTATTAGGAGATCACTGACTTGAAAGTGCTAATGAACATTAAAATCAGTTTGGACGTGTATAGGGAGAGGTGAAAGTGTATTTAGTATTGGAGTGACCCAAAAGCCATCAACAAAGATCTAAGTATCCCTTATTTCATGGCTAAAATCCTAGAGGTGTTGTAGTCATCGAGCTGGTTACTTTGTTATTTGGACCAGGAGTGGATGCATCCCTAATAAATAAGACGACAAGAAACATATTATATGTCTTGATCTTCATAAGTTTAGTTTCATATAGGGCCTACATATCCAGGAGACTTAGAAGTAAAACCAACATAGTTCTAACAAATGGCACATATTTACAAGTGTAGGCAATGAGATACCTGGTGTACAATATACAATATTATGGTATTTATGGAGCCTATTTCTTAATATATCATTTTCATTGTATGGGAGTGGTATATTTATATGTTAAAAATGCGTTATATGAAGGCCTACATTTTAACCATTATTCTTATGAAAACACATATTCATGGTACTACCACGGGGACAAGATTTGATCGTTTGGAGAAGCGATGAGATTAGTTCGGTTTTAGACTTTAACTTATGCAAAGTTTTGACCTGACTCGGCTTACTGACACTTTCCTAAGAAATTTTTTGAAAAGTGTGTTTTCATATTTGTATTTTTTTCTGGAATTTGATTATTATTTTTTTACATTTGAATACGTCATTTTGATACACAAATAGATATGTTGGGTTAAAAATTAGGATTTAAAATATAAACACTATAAAGTGCACACTCAGTCCCCTAAATTGGGGTCGTACTCAAATACATTTTATCATAATATATATAGGGGTATTTGACCTGAGATTCGGGAAGAGTTTACTTAGCCTTGTAGTGTGAATCGAATTTTTCTTGGGGAAGTGTCCCCACTTAAGGTTCCCGAGGTGGGAAGAGCTTTGTTTAGCCGGGCAAAGCTTTGTTTAGAAGGTCCTACTTTCGCAAAATGTGTGCAGAAGTTTGTCTTGGCTTTTCTTTCGGAGGGGACTTTTTAAAAGTACGAACCTCATTTGGGACTAAAGTGACTTTTCTGAGTACGAACTTCTTTCAAGACTTTTTAGAATGAGCTCGAGTATCTAGGGCGCTTGGGATTAAGAAAGTTAAAAAAATCAACATTTGGTGTTGGGGTGATTTTCAAGGTTGATGGGGACCTCTATTTATATGTTATGATTTAGGACATTAAATTGTGCAGTCAACGGAGTACTTTAATCACGCGATTAAAGGTCATGACACATGTAGGGCCAGGAAGGCGCGGGGGGACATGTATGGGGGAGAAAAGATCTATCGAGATTTTATAATTATTATAGGGGAAACGAATAACTGCATGGTCAAAGGGATTTAGATACGATGTTAAATAGCTTGGGGCCTTTGCCCTTGCAATTAAAGAAACAGAGGATTTTCTTAGCTATTTGGGTTTTCTTCATATTTGCATTTTGGTCCCCAAGGTTTTGTCTTTGAGGTTTTTAGGGCTTTTGGTGGGTTGTGTTTTGATGGGTATTTTTACAAACATGGTGAGCAGGTTCCACACCTAGATTACGAATTGAGATGTCCAGAACCTCACTATGATTTTCTACGCATGTGGAGTTTGAGTGATTCATTTCCACCTAGTATTACAAAATGAGGGTGGTGGTTGAGAATCCCACATACCTTACTAACTTAAATGGTAATTTAGTACCTTTCTGCTTAGGTGGTAAAGGTTAGGAGACAATTGTTCAGTTGGGCGGGTCAACAAATGTCGACACGGTGATAGAGTTTTACTTTTTTTTCCTAGGATTAATGGTGAGTTTATAGTGTCTAAGGTTAGAGGTTTTGACATCATTATCTCACTTAATACTGTTGTCGAGATCCTAGACATTACTAGGGCTACCTTACCCCAGTATCCCGAGGATCTTGACCATCTCATACCCTACTATAGTGTCTATATGACTATTCATTTTATGAATCTTATCTTGTGCAACCTTAAGACACTATGGAGTATCCATCTTTACTATAGCTATTACCTCCTAAATAAGATACTAAGTTTCAATATCTGACCCATAAGGAATCATAGTACCTACAACCCCAATCAAATCCATCTAGAATGATGGAGATATGTAGATGCAAGTGTATCTAAGTTATGAGATTTTACTCACATACATCGTGATGAGATTAAACATTACTATGATTCCTAGAGAGTGCACTTTAGATATATTATCTAGGATTGATGTTGCCATTACTCACTGCTCGAAGTCTCAAATTCTTGGAGATTCATATGTTCACCTTTTGACTGCGTCATAGGATGATATTACACTTAATGCTGAGTCAAGACATGTTCAACTACCTCAAGCATCCATTCGGAGTACTACATATTTGACTCTGACACAACTAACCCTATATGAATCAACTTTTGCCAATTAATTCACCTCATTTCTGTGGGAGGTGAACTAGTCATTACGACTTCAGGCATAATAAACTATAGCGATACAAACAAAACTGATATCTTTACTGGAGAGAGAAGCTCAAATCCTTTTGTGAGGATTCCATATACCAGCGTTGGTTAAGGGATCAGTGTGACAATAAGAGGACTGGTGGAACATGCCTCTATGGTGCTCAAGATGATGACGATAATGACGATCATGGCTGAGATTTTTGTTTCTTTAGATATTCTACTAGTATTTTTTGGATGTACTATTCAAAGAGAGAGAGAGAGAGTTTTAATTTTGATATGATGTATTTTTATTATCTTATGCTATATAGACTCATAACAGTTTTTTTACGTGTGTTTATATTAGTATTTTATATTTATCACATGTATGAAAAAAATGTGGATTTAATATATTAATATTATACGTTGTTATATGTCTCAACTTCTAAAAAAAAATTTAGTTACATGCTCAGTATTGATAATTTCTAGTATAGATGTTATCAATGATGTCACTGGTCCCAATGACATATGAACATGATGTTCTATATTGATATATGTTTTACCATGTTCGTGTTTCCATGCCCTTATGTCACTTATCTCATTGAGAAAATGGTTTATTTTATAATTATTAATATCTTGATTGGATTGATTTATGATATAATTTTTTTTTTATTTCTTCTTTTTTAAATCCAAGACAAAAGGCGGATAAATTTGGGATTCAGGGGGAGTATACATTTTGAGGGATTAGCTTTTTGCATGCATTGCATTTTTAATTCTTATCGATTTATATACAATGATAAGAACCCAAAAGTGTTATATTTATGCCCCGAATAGACCGTTTTTAAATGCTAATTCTTGATAAAATGGGTATTATTTGCATTAATGTGTATTTTGTAGGTCAAATGCGCGTTTGCGAAAGTTCGACACTTATTTCAAGGCAAATGTGCAATTTATGGAGCTAATTCCCCAGTCCCATAACCTTACCCGAGCCTAAACCTACCCCAAACCCCATGTGTGTTTAGTTTGTGCTTTTTAGATTTTTTTAGATTTTTAGTTTGAGTCATTTTTATTTTTAGGATTTATTTTAGATTTATTTAGAAATTTCTAGAATTTATTTTTTATTTTTATTTTTTATTAGCTTTTAATTTCAGTCTTTATTTTTATTTTATTTTATTATTTTTAGGATTAGTCTTTAGTAGTTTATCTTTAGTTTTATTAAATTTTATATTTTTTAGGACTTTAATTTTTAGTTTAATGATTTTTACCTTTTTGTTAGTTTATTTTTATTTTATTTTGAGTCTTTTTATTTTTTAGGCTTTATATTGTTTAGTTTTATTTTATTAGTTTTGTACATATTCATTTTTTTATAGAATTTTATTTTTTTAGATTGTAATTTTTAGTTTTATTAGTTTGTCTTTTTATTTTTAGTTAGTTACAAACTAACACACACACAATTCACCCTTACACTTATACACCTTAAAAAAAACCACTCACCCTCACCTAAACCCATACACCCTCACCACACCTTATCTACCCCACTCCTTCTTCAACCTCCCAATTTCATACTCTCTCTCCTAAACCCACATCCCTTTCTTTCTCCTATCTACCTCCAGTATCAACACACCAAAACACCATAAACCATTCAACCAACACCGGACCTGCTCGGGTCCAAACTCGTCTATGCCATGAACCACCTGCCACCACTAGCAGGTGGTGGCCTCCCACCAATCAAACCAAATTTAAATCATAAAAAAATCCGAACCTGCAATCCAGCACTGGAACCAAACCTCTACGTCCCGACCCGTTACCCATGGCTAACCTCCATTTACCCAATTTCGACCCACCCACTTCACAACCCAAATGCTCCAGACCCGCGACTCACCATTTGTCCCCTGAACCGGAAGCTACCCAGCGTCGACAAGCCCGATCCAAGAAGAACCCGACCCAAGAAGTTCCTGCCATATTCGAATCCAACAAACGACCTCCAAACCGGACACACCCAAATTGTCCAAAACCTGCCAAACCCACAACCCGAAATTCGAAACCTCAAACTCCCGACCCATGCCAAACCCATTTCCCTTTTCAAAAGCCAAAAACCCAAGCCAACATGATTTTTATCACCTGCCAATTTCCAAAGACAAAAGACAAAACCAAACTAAAAGACCCACATGTTTAAACCCCCTTTTAACCCTTTTTCTAAAACTAACCCCAGCTAACATCTTCTACCCCAATGCCCAAAATGCCAATTAAACATATCTTATTTTTATTCCATCACCCCTCATTCACATGACCTCACACAATCCATGCACATTTGTGCATTTCACCATTTTAACCCAAACTTATCCTTACACCCCTCATGTCCATTTAATCCCTACCCAATTTACCCTTAGCTCTATGCCTACTATTTAAATAAGATGAAGATCATTTTGGAGGAGGATTTTTTTGTAGCTAGAGACTGTAGAGAGAAAGTTGTAGAGAAATTTTTAGAGAGAGAGAGAGTTATATACATCCAAAAATTCATTTCAATTTTTGGTGTGATTGTAATTGCTTGAGAGGAATATTGACATTAATTGAAGATCATATTGATATTCTCTTCATTTGGGATTGATTGTTGTTCCTCTAATTCTCACCTTATTCTTTTAATTTTCTTTAATTTTTTTGTTGATTGGATGATGATTATGGGAGGCTAAACTCCCATTCAAGGGATAAATTGAAGCCCCCATGAATCCAATTAGTTTAGTTTGTTAATTTTAATTTGTTGAAGTCCTTTGATTAGTGAAATTAATTCCCACTCTTACTTTTCATTGAGAAATGAAAAATAATCCTTGAGAGAGGATTGAAAATTGTGTTGATATTTTTATGATTTGATTCAAAATAGAGATATGCTTATCAAATTGATAAAAATGTTGATATAATTTTCACCTACTTTTGTTCATCTTGTCTAAATTGAAATTAGTTGGGTGAGTCTATCATAGCGGGTGATTCGTGTAATTAATTTAAAATTTATTTAAGTAGTATTTGTGGGAATTAAAATTACCTATCTAAAAGAATATTTAATTAGTTCGTTTGAGTAGTGACAATTATCTATTTAACTAGCTAAATATTTTGGAACTCAATTAAATTAAAATAGTTCAAACTAAAATTGGTTGTGTGAATTGGGGGTGGATATTCATCCCTTGAATTCTCTCATTAGTTACATTTCATTCATTTTTTTTACACACTTTCACTTAGTTATCTGCACATTCATTCACACACTTTTATTTTAGTTGGTTCTCATTATAGTTTATTATTCGACACTTCACCTCACAAAAATTGTTTTTATATTTAAAAAAGCTAAAAAAAAATGGAAAAAGTAGAAATCCAAAAAGGAAATAAAATTTAATTGCAATTGTTTTCCCCTCACTTCACTCCCTTAACATGGATTGATACCTCACTTACCACTACACTTTAGTTTATTATATTTTGTATGTATTTGAGATTTTTTATTAGAGTACTTTCAAGCAACGACGAAATATACGCAAAAGTTCATCTATCAAATGGCGTCGTTTCCGGAGCCGTTTTATGACGCTTGGGGCCATTTTCAAGATTATATCAGTAGTTGCCCACATCATGGTCTCGATAAAAGTCGTCTTGTCCATAGTTTTTACAATGGTTTCATTCCTTGATCTCATACCATGATTGAGTCCATGCACAATGGCAAATTCATGCACTTAACTCCCACTACCACCTATAATTTTTTCCTTTAATTAGGCGATGACTCCCAAGATTGGGAGGGAACCAATGAATTTTTGCAATCCGAGCCACCACGAGTAGGTAGCACTTATGAGGTAAAAAATTATCCCGATTTTAAAACCTTGCTTCATGGCTTAAACACTTTGACTAAGACAGTTGATGCTCTCAGTTGTTCTATGCAACAAAATATTTCTCTTTCTAAACAAGTGATGAACGTCAATGAGTCTAGTCCTTCTTTGCATGTCTGTTTAAGTCAAGATCATTTATCTCATTTGTTCCCCCTCATTCAAGATGATCTCGAGCCCACTATGGCCCAAGTGTGTGCCTTTGATACCACCCCGTCGTTTACTTACAATCCCAATAATAGGAACCATCACTATTTTTCTTATGAGTACGACAACCACCTTGCTCCATCACACCCAAAACAACATGTTGGTGGTCCACCAGGGTTTCACCAAAACCCACAAAGGCAACATCGCCCTCCTATCCAACACCACCACGCTACACACCACCACCAACACCATTCATTATCCTTTGTCCCCCAAGGAGGACCGTCAAACCCCACTCATCAAATTGTCCCTGTCCCACCTCCATCCTATGAGTATTCACAACCGCTTAGTTATAACCGATTGTTGGTCCCCTAGACCCCTTATGCCCCTCCACCCCAATCATCCACCTCCTCTATCGAGAATCTTCTCACTCAATTTATCACGACTCAACAACAAACTACGCAAGCACAGACTCAAGCCATCCAAAGACTTGAGAAACGTCTTAACCAGTTTGAGTTCGAGCGAGAGAACTGTTATTTTCCAAGTCAACCCATTCCGAACCCTAAGGGGAATGGCAAGGCATCGTCTTATGAGGTTGGATACCCTTCCACTCCATCCACATACTAAGAGGACATGAAAGCGGTGAGTACTCTACGATCCGGTAAACATGTTGACAATGGTGTTGTAGATCCCCGGGATATGCCAATCCCACCCACCCAGCATTGACCATTAGAACCTATTCCTCGGGTAAAACCTCCCAACAAACCCACTGAAAATAATGAGTCTAAGCCTAATGAATCCACCACTGTCTATGTGCCCAAACTACCATTCCCTCATAGGTTGGCTCCGACCAAGAAATCTCAACAATTTGATGAGATCAAGAAAGTTTTTCAGAATGTTCACATAAACATTCCATTCCTCACCACGATTAAACAAGTTCCCTCCTATGCAAAATTCTTGAAGGACGTGTGCACTTTCAAGCGACGGGCGAATGTGCCTCGTGATGCCTTTGTCACTGAGAAAGACACGTCCCTCGTCCATGAGAATGGTATTGTGAATTATAAAGACCCTAGTCGTCCCATTGTGTCTTGCATGTTAGGAGATAAGTTCACTACTCGGGCTTTGCTTGATCTTGGGGCTAGTGTTAATTTTCTACCTGACTCCCTCTACCTTGAGTTAGGTTTACAAAACATGAAACCTACATGGGCCACTCTTCAACTTGTAAACCGTTCTATGAAAGTTCCTAAAGGAATAGTTGAAGATGTTTTGGTGAAAGTTTCTGACTTTTACTACCCTGTGGATTTCATCATCATAGACACTCCTGCTCCTAACCCAACCAATATTCCTATCATTTTGGGTCCCCCCTTTTTGGCAACTGCCAATGCCATCATCAATTATCGAGATGGGTCCATGAATCTTTATTTTGGTAACATGATCGTAGTAGTCAATATTTTCGACCTCATGCCACAAACGACCGACGTTGATTCTATTAATGATGTATGTATGATTGACTCCTTAGTCCAAGAGATGTTGGATTACACCTACCTAAAAGATCATATCCACCAATGTTTGGCTCACTTTGGGTTCGACTTTGATATTGATTCATCCATATCCAAGGTAAATGCCTTGTTAGATTCTACACCTCTGATGGACACTTCCACTTGGGCTACTCCATTTGAGACTCTCCTTGTCAATACTCTTCTTTCTGTGGATGACCTAGTCAACCCATGCCCCGATATTTCCTCGGACTCTGTTTCTGCATCTAAGTCTAATGCCTCTCCCGAATCTCCACCTAGTTTGGAGCTTAAGCCATTACCTGCTGAGTTGAAATTTGCTTTCTTAGGCCCCAACCAACATCACCCGATCATTATTGCTTTTGACTTGACCCCAGATCAAGAAGAGAAATTGGTTCACACTCTCACTCAACATAGCACTGCTTTAGGGTGTACCATTTCAGACATTCAAGGTGTGAACCCCAATGTCTGTAGCCATCGCATTCACTTAGAGCCAAGACTTCTCAAGAGCCACAACCCAGACTCAATCCAGCGATGAAGAAGGTCGTGAGAACTGAAATTTTAAAATTTCTTGATGCCGGTATCATTTATGCCATCTCGGATAGCCAATGGGTCAGTCCCATTCATTTGGTGCCTAAAAAGTTCGGAGTCACCATTGTAAAAAATAGTGACGATGAGCTTGTTCCCACCCGTATACAAATTGGATGGCGTATTTGTATTGATTATAGGAATCCCAATGTTTTCATTCGCAAAGACCACTTCCCTCTCCTATACATTGATCAGATGCTTGAACGCTTAGCCGACCATGCTTACTATTGCTTCCTTAATAGCTATTCAGGGTACAAAGAAAAACCCTTTGCCCCTGAAGACCAAGAGAAAACTACCTTTACTTATCCCTTTGGAACCTTTGCATATTCTCGTATGCCTTTTGGCCTTTGCGATGCACCTTCGACGTTTCAGAGGTGTATGAGTAGTATTTTCAGTGACATGGTAGAACATTTTCTTGAAGTCTTTATGAACGATTTTTCGGTGTTTGGTTCATCCTTTGAGAAATTCCTATCTTACCTCACTATGGTCCTTCAACGTTGTCAAGAAAAGAAGTTGGTCCTTAATTGGGAAAAATGCCATTTCATGGTAAAAAAGGGCATTGTTTTAGGTCATGTTGTCTCAAGCTCTGGTATTGAGGTGGATAAAGAGAAAATTGACTTGATTTCCACACTTCCCATTCCTAAGTCTGTTAAGGACATTCGCTCCTTTTTAGGACTTACGGTCTTCTACCGGTGCTTCATTCAGGACTTTTCTAAAATCACTCGACCTTTAACAACCCTTTTATCCAAAGATGTTCCATTTGTCTTTGATGAAGCATGTGTCACAGCCTTTAAGCGCATTAAATCCGAGCTCACTTTCTCTCCTATCATGCAACCTCCCAATTGGTCTATACCATTTGAGCTCATGTGTGATGCATCTGATTTTTCCCTTGGTGCCATTCTTGTCCAGTGAGTTGATAAGTACCCACATGTTATCTATTATGCTAGCAAAACCTTTCATGATTCTCAACTTCATTACACAACCACCAAAAAGGAGTTGTTAGCGATCGTGTTTGCTCTTGTTAAATTTTGCTCATATTTCATAGGTTCCCCTATCATCGTGTATACTGACCATGCTGCCCTTAAGCACCTTCTTCATAAGAAGGATTCCAAACTACGATTGATATATTGGATTCTCTTACTCCAAAAGTTTAACCTTGAAATTCATGATAAGAAAGGTTGTGAAAATGTTGTTGTTGACCATCTTTGTCGCATTATTGTCACATCTGACTGGGATTATGTTCCCATTACTGAGTCATTTCTCGATGAACAACTTTTTTCCATCTCCACCTCGGCTTGGTATGCTGATATTGTCAACTTTCTTGGTACCGATTAACTTCCCAGTCATTGGTCGAAACAGGATCGCTCCAAATTCATGGCAAATGTGAAGTTTTACACTTGGGATGACCCATTTCTTTACAATTATTGCCCCGATCAAGTCATTCATCGATGTGTTCCTGAGTGTGAAAAACTCAGTATTCTATCCTTTTGCCACAATAGTGCTTGTTCCAAGAAAACTGTTGCAAAATTTTTACAGAGTGGTTTCTATTGGCCTACCCTTTTTTGCTATGCCCATCAATATTTCCAGGCTTATTCCAATTGCCAACACTCTGGGTGTCTCTCTCGTCGACATATGATGCCCCTCACACCCATCCTCATTGTTGAAATTTTTTATGTGTGCAATATCGATTTCATGGGACCATTTCCCTCCTCTCATAGTTTTTAGTATATTCTAGTTGTTGTTGACTATGTTTCCAAATGGATCGAAGAAATTGCTTTCCGCACTAATGACCATCGAGTTGTGGTTCAATTTCTCAAAGAGCATATATTCACACATTTTGGTACCCCCAAAGTTGTCATTAGTGATGGGGGTAAACATTTTTGTAATCGAGTCTTTGAACACCTTATCAAAAAGTATGGTGTTACCCATAAAGTTGGTCTCTCTTACCACCCCCAGACTAGTGGACAAGTTGAGGTCTCCAACCGCGAGATCAAGCAAATTCTTGAAAAAATCGTTAATCCTAATAGGAAAGATTATTCCTTATGCTTGAACGACGCATTGTGGGCATATCGTACTACTTACAAGACTCCGATTGGCATGTCTCCTTATCGATTGTTCTTCGGCAAGCCTTGCCACCTTCCTGTTGAGTTTGAACATCATGCATATTAGGCCGTCAAAGCCCTTAATTTCGATATTGATGAGACATGTGTCCATAGGAAGCTGCAACTTAATGAATTGGAGGAAATCAGAAATGATGCCTATGATTTGTCCAAGAAGTATAAGGACAAATTGAAGTGGATCCATGAACAAAGCATTATGCGTAAAGAATTCCACCCTGGTCAAAAGTTTTGTTCTATAATTCTCGGCATCATCTCTTTCCCGGGAAATTAAAAACTAGGTGGTTTGGACCTTTCATTGTTGAGTCAATTACTCCTTATGGTTCCATCACCATGAAAAATCCCAAGGATGGTAGACTGTTTCAGGTCAATGGTCAACGCTTGAAGACTTTCTTAGAACTAGGCTCCACTCACATAAAATAGATTGACCTTGTTGACCCCATTATGAAAACTGACTGTTCAGTCTTGTTTGGGGGTGATTCTCATCCACCGATTTTTCTACCACCTCGTTCTCTCCTAGATTATAATTTCTTTTTGGGTGATTTTCGATCGGTCTGGATGAAGACGTTAAAATTAGCGCTACCAGGAGGCAGCCCGTTGTTTCTTGTACTAGTCTCATCCTGTTTGGGGGTGGTGTTTCATATCACCCTATGCTTTCAATGGTTATAGACTTGTACACATTTTTATCTTATCATTTCTTCAGGTTTTATCTTGGCTTCATCTGTCCACTTCATTAGCGGTTGATTTTAGTAGTCCTTTTCTTCCCTTATGCTCTCAATTTTAAAAATCATTTTACTTAACATCGAGGACGATGTTCCTTTTTGTTTGGGGGTGGGGAATTTTATCAAAATCATACCTCTTTTGAAAAATCTTGATTTTTAAGCCCAATTTTTAAAAATTTCGTGCAGTTTCTTTCATCTCACTCATTGATGTGAATTTTCTATCATATATCCTTTATATCTAGGAATAAAGCTAGAGGATTTATCTTTTTATAAATAGCTTATGCAATACGTCCCAAGGCATGTTGCACCCTGAATTTTTAGACTTAAAAAAAATTGCGCACTTATCACGTCACCACGATTTAGAGTTGAAGAGTACTATAATTCCCAAGAGAACCTTAAGGATCACTAGTAGAGACTTTGGCTTATGAGATTCGTGCGTTTCACCTTTCATAGTGTTTTACGCAATCTCCGAGTCACAAGTTGATTCAACTTATTTTGAGTCAGCACTTAAATCGTTGTATGATCTTATTATTTTTTAAACCTTTTGGCTTGATCACTGAGAACGACATCACTTTCGAGTTGTAAGAGACACGCGTCTTAAAATTTTCCCTGATCACTACATTTTCATCCATACACCAACCAATTAACCATTCACTTCACCCATTACATGACCATATTCTTCCATATTTCCAAATATTCCCCTCTCCATCCATACTCATTCTCCACTCCATTTATATATCATCCATCATTTTTTAGGGAAAAAAAAGAGTGCTTTCCCAAATGTAAAATGTCTTCAGTGTTGGGAGTATAAAAAAAGAGAGAAAAAAATAGGAAAAAAAGAAGAAAAAGAAAATTCAAAAAAAAATAGAAAAGAAAAAAAAAGAGAAAAGAAAAGAAAAGGAGAGTTGGAGTTAATTTTTACGTAATAAAGACATTTTGTGCCTAAAATTCTATACACTCTTCTATCGCATCCATCATATCACCATCCTACCTCATATCATCATCTCCTTCCCATCTCATTTCCCCTCACCCACATTCATCCATATTTCCCCTAGGTGTTCGGGCAAATGAAAGTCAACATGGTGAATAACTCGACGTTCTCACTATAGTGATTATCATTCTTTCATGAGACCATTTTTCTATCTAAAATGTTCGTTATTACTTATGTGTATGTGAGACGTTTGAACTTGCTTATATTTACTCACCTCCTCACACACAAAAGTGATACACTTACCCTAAATCTCGAGAGTTCGTTTGAGAGAGCTATATCCAGTGAGATTTTGAAGTTTAAGCGTTGACTCCAAAAAGGCAATCTAGGAATTACTCTCGTGATACTCGACCTGTTTTGACTGATTCACACTACACACGTTGAGTTCTAGGAAGGATGTGTCTTGAGTATTTACTTAGCTACCTTTTTTACGCACTTCTAGATTGTATTTCTCAAAATATTTCTCATGCGATGGATTGTGCGATTATTCAATGTCTAATAAGAGATTGACTCCCATTTTTCAAATAGAGAATTTTGTGGGTACATTCCCTGCAAACCCTTACCAGACACAACTCATCCTGTAGGGCAACCTATAGGTTTAAAGGCTTGTTGCACATGCTAAGTGCAATCGCAAGTGCCCGCGAAAGTTGTACGCTTTTGGCTTCTTATCTACATTTCTCTCTATAATTTGCTCAAGGACTAGCAATGTACTGTTTGGGGGTGGTGTGATAAGCACCCAAAAGTGTTATATTTGTACCTCGAATAGACCGTTTTTTGGGGGATTACTTTTTGCATGCATTTCATTTTTAATTCTTGTCAATTTATATACAATGATAAGCACCTAAAAGTGTTATATTTATACCCAAATAAACGGTTTTTATTTGCTAATTCTCGCTAAAATGGGTCTTGTGCGCATTAATGTGTATTTTGTAGGTCAAATGCATGTTTGCAAACGTTTGGCGCTTATTTCAAGGCAAATGTACAAGTTATGGAGCTAATTCCCCGGTCCCGTAACCTTACCCGAGCCTAAACCTACCCCAAACCCCACGTGTATTTAGTTTGTGCTTTTTAGATTTTTTTAGATTTTTAGCTTGAGTCATTTTTATTTTTAGGATTTATTTTAGATTTATTTAGAAATTTCTAGAATTTATTTTCATTTTCTTTTTATTTTCATTTTTATTAGTTTTTAATTTTAGTCATTATTTTTATTTTATTATTTTTAGGATTAGTCTTTGGTAGTTTATATTTAGTTTTATTAAATTTTATATTATTTTTAGGACTTTAGTTTTTAGTTTAATGATTTTTACCTTTTTGTTAGTTTATTTTTCTTTTATTTTGAGTGTTTTTATTTTTTAGACTTTATATGGTTTAGTTTTATTTTATTAGTTTTGTACATATTTATTTTTTTATAGAATTTTATTTTTTTAGATTGTAATTTTTAGTTTTATTAATTTGTATTTTTATTTTTAGTTAGTTACAAACTAACACACACGCGACTCACCCCTACACTTATACACCTGAACAAAAACCCACTCACCCTCACCACACCTTATCCACACCATTCCTTCTTCAACCTCCCAATTTCATACTCTCTCTCCTGAACTTCCATAAACCCACATCCCTTTCTCTCTCCTATCTAGCTCCGTTATCAACACACCAAAACACCATTCAACCAACACTGGACCTGCTCAGGTCCAAAACCGTCTATGCCATGAACCACGTGCCACCACTAGCAGGTGGTGACCTCCCACCAATCGAGCCATATTCAAACCATAAAAAAAGCCAAACCTACAATCCAGCACCGAAACCAAACCTCTACGCCCCAACCGATTACCCATTGCTGACCTCCATTTACCCAATTCCGACACACCCACTTCACAACCCGGATGCTCTAGAACCGCGACTCACCATCTGTCCCCAACCCCTGACCCGACAGGTACCCAGTGTCGACAAGCCCTATCCAAGACGAAGCCCACCCAAGCAGTTCCTGCCATATCCGAATCCAACAAACGACCTCCAAACCGGACAGACCCGAACCTTCCAAAACCTGCCAAACCCGTAACTCGAGATTCGAAACCTCAAACCCCCGACCCATGCCAAACCCATTTCCCTTTTTAAAAGCCAAAAATCAAAGCCAACATGATTTCTATCACCTGCCAATTTCCAAAGCCAAAAGACAAAACCAAGCTAAAAGACCCACGTGTTTAAACCCCCTTTTAACCCTTTTTCCAAAACTAACACCAACTAACATCTTTTACCCCAATGCCCAAAATTCCCATTAACCAAATCTGATTTTTATTACATCACCCCTCATTCACATTACCTCACACAATCCATGCACATTTCAGCATTTCACCATTTTAACCCCAACTTATCCTCACTCCCCTTATATCCATTTAATCCCTACCCAATTTAGCCTTAGTTCCATGCCTACTATATAAAGAATATGAAGACCATTTTGGAGGAGGATTTTTTTAGCTAGAGATTGTAGAGAGAAATTTGTAAAGAGAGAGAGTTATATACATCCAAAAATTCATTTCAATTTCTTGTGTGATCGTAATTACTTGAGAGGAATATTGACATTAATTGAAGATCATATTGATATTCTCTTCATTTGGGTTTGATTGTCTTTCCTCTAATTCTCAGCTTATGCTTTTAATTTTCTTTAATTTTTTTTGTTGATTGGATGATGATTATGGAAGGCTAAACTCCCATTCAAGGGATAAATTGAAGCCCCCATGAATCCAATTAGTTTAGTTTCTTAATTTTAATTTGTTGAATTCCTTTGATTAGTGAAATTAATTCCCACTCTTATTTTTCATTAAGAAATGAAAAATAATCCTTGAGAGAGGATTGAAAATTATGTTGATATTTTTATCATTTGATTCAAAATAGAGATATGCTTATCAAATTGATAAAAATAAATTATATAATTTTCACCTACATTTATTCAACTTGTCTAAATAGAAATTAGTTGGGTGAGTCTATCATAGCGGGTGATTCATGTAATTAATTTAAATTTTATTTTAGTAGTATTTGTGGGAATTAAAATTACTTATCTAAAAGAATATTTAATTAGTTCATTTGAGTAGTGAGAATTACCTATTGAACTAGCTAAATATTTTGGAATTCAATTAAATTAAAATAGTTCAAACTAAAATTAGTTGGGTGAATTGGGGGTGGATATTCATCCCTTGATTTCTCTCATTAGTTACATTTCACTCATTTTTTACACACTTTCACTTAGCTCTGTACACTTTCATTCACACACTTTTATTTTAGTTGGTTCTCATTATAGTTTGTTATTAGATTAAATTTCACTTCACCTCACAAAAATTATTTTAATATTTGAAAAAGCTAAAAAAAAGAATAGAAAAAGTAAAAATCCAAAAAGAAAATAAAATTTAATTCCAATTATTTTCCCCTCACTTCACTCCCTTGACATGGATTGATACCTTACTTACCACTACACTTTAGTTTATTATATTTTGTAGGTATTTGAGATTTTTGATTAGAGGACTTTCAAGCAACGATGAAATATACACAAAAGTTCGTCTATCACACAACTTGTATCTTTAGTAATTCATGAGGTATTTGTTTAGGTGTGCAATACATACAAGGATCATGATGTTGATTTATCTTGGATTAAAAAATCTTTACGTCAGCATCTAGTCTCGCGGAACTTGGGATAGGGCAGTTTGGGCGTATAGGCAGTTTGTTCCGATTATATTTTTATTTATTTTCCATTTTTTTTGTCCCAGAATATCCAAAGGGGTAGATTTATAAGGACAAGTGTTGCACTCCCTTAGGTTTTAGTTAGTGATGGCTTAATTCCAAAAGAAATCTCTATATTGTATTATTTTTGTATCGAGTTTATTGAGTTTTAATGTTACATCAAATGAAGACAAAGACACAAAGCACATTTACAGACATTATTGAACTGAATTAGACATGTTCATTCCATATTAGAGATTTAGTAAAGTTAATGGTATCCAAATTTTTGTATTTAGATGTATTGTATTTTATGGATAGGAAGTGATATGATAGGACTCTGATGAAATTAAATAAGGAAAAGACTTCTAAAATGTTTTTCGTAAAATTTTATCAAGGATCGAAAATCATGTGAACTCGTTAGAATGAGGTGACCCTCGATCAAAAATGGTTTTGAATTAGGGACTAATTTTCAAGGTTATGGTCCTCGATCGAAACAAACTCTAAGTGATGTTCCTTTGATTTCAAATAAGGGCACACTGGGTTCAAAACCCTCAATCGAAATGTTTTTCAAATAAAAACCTCTCATTTGAAAGGTCTCGTTCGAATGATGTCTTTCTGGTTTTAATGTGTTCCTTTGTCTTGGAAATCATGTGTAATTAAATATTTTTCAACTCTAAAATATTTAAACACAATTAAATGTGTCTTATAAATTACGAATTCATATTTTTGTAAAACCCTAATTTCCTTTGTATTTGGGAGATATGTCACCTCCATGGAATCAAGGTAGACTCTAGGCTTAGAAATTCCTTAAGGTATTCTACTTCTAATAAGATATCATATTGAGTTATGTGTGTGACTATCATCAATCGAGATCCTTGTACAACGAGGCCTTAGAGGTTGTGCAGCTGATTCTTAGACTATAGCACCACTAGCTAGTATAGGCAGAGGCAAGGGAGAATAACACAAAGGGGCGACATCATCCTGATTATCATTGTCGTATATGTAAGTCATGTTTGAGACCTTCTAAGTCATGTAAAAACTTGATTTCAGTACTAGTGGACTTGTAACTGGGTTGGCGTGATAGTGGTTTTTTCTGCGAGGGTTTCCACTATAAAATCCTTGTTTGATTGTGTGTTTGGTTATTATTATTTTATATGTTAATCATTAATGCACATGTAATTTTTTCTAATTAATTTTATTCGATAAAATTAAAATTTGACCCAAGTTAAAACGGATTTCATTTACTTGATGTAGTAATTAATGAAGAAATTAATCAATTGGAATTTGTCACCTATGCACATACGTAATTCATAATATACAAGTGTGTTTGTAACTATGTATGTATAGTGTTATATAGATTAGGGTTCGGAGAGAAAGATGGGAAATTTGGGGGAATGGAAAATGATTTAGAGATTTAGATATCTGATTTGGATTATTCAAGATCTAATGTTTATAAATCTATTTAGATGGATGTATTTTTGGGTTCCAATTGATTTTAGAATAGATAGTTTAAAATAACTGGATTCATTAAAATTTATGGTTCATGGTAGGATTAATGTAGTGGAGAGGAACTGATTACTAGTTAGGGTTGATGCATCCAATCAGAGCATAAAGAGAAGTCATTATGGCATGGAATCGAGTCTTATGTAAGTTATATCTAATTTTTGTATGAGTAATGTAATGTTGATGTCAAAAAATGGACTTGATCGAAATTTATAATCATAGATAAAATATAGAATTGTAATGAGATAATTAAATGAAAGACACGAAGTTTTAAAGTGGTTAGGCTATGTAAGAAAGCCTATGTCCGCTGTTATGGTATTAGTTTTAGAGATTACAGAAATCTAGGTATTCTTATCAATAAGAATATCCTAGAATCCATTCTATCTTATTCTTGATGAAAGGAATACAATGTATTTATAGTGTCCCGGAGATCAAGGGTTGGAATGCCTTTATACATTTAATCATTTACACCCCTACATAATCAATGTGATGGTTGGTTGTATGAATCACGTGCGATAAGACCCTTGGTTGTATTTCCCATGTGGTGACTCTTCATTTATGTTGATGGTCTGCATTCTTCACGTTGGTCAGCATGCCTGTTGAGCAACTATCTACTGACTAGGATTTCTGCCTCATAGGGAGATAGTTGTCCACCTTTTATTGGTCCACGTAGGTGGATAATTTTTTGTATCAACAAAAGCCCCAAATACTGCATTCTTGATGCTTTTGTTGAAAGGATGGAGTATATTTTCTTTAGAGTCGATCGGCGCTTGCCAACGTGTGGAACTTGTGAAAGTTTTCCATGTTTTTAATTTTGTAATGGAATTTTTGTAAATAATTTGAAAATTAGCGAACCGCCAAAGGGTATTTTGGTATTTTTGCACCTTTCATACTATGAAGCCATCAAAATGTCGATCGCCGATACAAAGTAATCATTTCTTACACGATTTCCTAAGTATGCTACAAAAGACGAGATTTAGCTAGATTTTCATACCAAACCCTTTTTCAAGATTTTAAAATCTCCTTCTTATTCAAGTTTTCTATTTTTGAGCTTTCTCTTGCATTCTTCCTTTGCTTCAGTCATCATTTTCACTGTAAGCTTTCTTTTTCCCTTTCTTTTCGCTTTCTTTCTTTCTTTCTTTCTTAACTGTAGCCATGGTTTATATTGTACATGGTGATTCCTTATATGAGTTTAGGCAAGAATGGGAATGTTCCCAATTGGGTAGAGTTAGAGATGCCCATACCACCTATTGAGGTAATGTCCTTACCTGAGGGTCACTAGATTCCCTCTCTGTTCATTGCTGAGTGTGGATTCACATTTCCCCCCAATCGCTTTTATTTAGAGTTTTGTCACTGCTTTGATGTTGCCGTAGCTAGGGTAGCCCCCAACACTTGGAGACTGGTAAATGGGATTCATAGGATGAACCAAATTTATGGAACACACATGGCATTCCTAAGCTAATGTTCTTTTATAAGTGGGTTACCAGTGATAATACATATTACATGAAGACAGGGTATGTCAATAAGGTCTTAGTTGTCAATTTCCTAGACTTAAATAAGGATTATTTTTATTATGGAGTCATTAAAAAAATGTCAACACACTTATTTACAAATAGGTGAAGTGTATGATGGCCCTAGGTGGACCCAAGTGGGTCATGGCATAGGTTGTTAAATTATTCTGTTTGTTGCAAATTAACTATTTAATGATACGTTGACTTGATATTGTCTTGTCTTGTTTCTATTTTGGGTAGTTGAAAGAAAAAAAAAGTTCCCAAAAGAAGAGGACGTGAACATTCGAGAGTTAAAATTCCTTTAGAACATTCACTAGAGGACTGGTGAGAAACATCATAGAGATATCTTACATTTATTTTTGTATAGGAGTTCCATTACTTCTTTTATTGCTAGGCCCACTGCTTCTGCACCTATTAATCTTGAGGAAGAACAAATTTATATCTCTTTCGCTGAAGAATCTGCTCGTGCCGAGAAGGATCTTGGAACATCTTCCTCTTTTGAGTCGTTGTACATTTTAACTATTCCTTCTTCTCCACTTGTTGTCATGGGAAAGAGAAAAGGCCCTGACTTAGTTACTGGAGCCCTGTCTCCACCTACCAAACGAGCTGCAGGGGATGCTAAGAAACCAGAAAAAATGTCCAAAGCTTCTGAGAAGGAGAAGGTTCCTCAGGTCATCACTTCTAAGGAAGTAAATATAGTTATTCCTCAATTTTGGAGGTTAAATAATGATTTGCCCAAGAAATAAGCTGACAAAAGATCTACCGAATAGAAATTGGTCGAGAAGATTCAGATTGATTTGACTGTTGTTGGGTCATTCTCTATTTCCATTCATCCTAGTGTTTTCAGGAAACTAATCAGGACTATTACCCTCTCTTCTTACAAAGTAACTATTGACTCTCTATCGAGATTGAAGTTGGCTAAAAATGCTTGCCAAAGTTTAGCCATTGTATTTCTTCTTTCCTTATGACTTGCCTTTTGATATCTTTTTTATCTCTTAATGCTCCTTCTAATCTGACATTTTTCTTCATGCAGTTTTTAGCAAATTTTAATCAAATACTGGAGAAAGATGAGTAAATTCATTCTTCTAGTGGAGATGTTGAGAAGGCCCTTGAGGGTCTAAGGAAGTCTGTTGAGGCATCCAAACAGTTGCTGGAGTCGAAGAAGAAAAATTAGGAGGTTAAGCCGCAGAAGGCTAATGACAAAGCCACTCTAGCAGAGGGGAAATTGGTAACTGCTGAAAATAAGGCCAAGATGGCTGAAGATAAGTTGGTGGACAATTAAGCTCTCTTGAAGTCTGCTAAAGATAAGGATTTTGGTTTGATCTTTTAGCTAGTTGCAGAGAAGTCCAAAAATAAGAAAATAAGGAGGAATCCTTCAACAAAAGGATGGGGCAAATAATTTTTAGTAGATTCTACTTAGATTGAGTTTTTAAGGAAGAAGTATTTCAAGGATGGATGGTCGGAAGCCCTTAAGGAGGTTGGCTCCCCAGAAGAGTCTAAATTGTTTTTGAGGCATTATTTGGCTCTCCTCTTAACTTGGAGGAAGAGTTTGATGATAAATAAGGATCTGGGGAATCTTCTCTTCAACTTGTTGGGTCTGCTTTAGAGACCATTAAAGAAGTTGCCCCTTCTACGGAGTAGTCTTATGGAAGAAGTGTCTAGGATAAGGAGAAGGTTTTACTCCTTTATTCTTTTTCTTTTTCTATTCATCTATTTTCTAATACAGCCAACTGTTTGTAACAACTTTTTGGTTATTAATGAAAACATATCTTCCTTTCTGCTACATGTGTTGTACTTATCATAATTTTCTTCTTTTCTTACTTAGTTGGATGAATTTCTATATTAGTGTCATTTTTGCTTAGTGATCGAACTTGTTTACTTACACTTGCAATTTTCAGTTTGATGCTAGGAAGTAGGCAGTAGTTTATGTTAAATTTGACTTACTCAAGCGGAGTAGAAGTTTCTTGGGAGCTGGCCATGTTCCTTTGACTTAAAAGGACTTAGTCAGCTTGCTTGGACTAGAAGTATCCAGTCAAGTTAAAGAGTCATACATCCACCTCCACTATTTGCTGGACAAGGATGTAGCAAATAATGCAGCTTATTATGGGATGATTGAAGATCTATAAAAAGACCACAAGTTTACTTTGATTTTGCTCCATGCCGACTACGAAGCTAAGTACAAAGCTTGGAGTGAAGGCCGGGGCTTTGAGAAAAATCTTGAATAGTATGTCTCTATGTATAGAAGAAAATAGTTCCTTTTGAGCCGAGAAGTGGATAAGTCCAGGGAAATTTCCAAACTCCTCAACGAGGATAATAATAAACTTAGAAATGAGTTGTATATTTTAAAATAGTCTTCTTCTAGTGGTGCCCATGAAGTGGTATCATTTTTAGAGACTGAGAATGCCAGGCTGGTGGAGGAACTTGAAGCTTGAAATAAAATCAAGCTTGGGTAAACTTCGAGGCAGCAGAGGATGAGATGACTAACTGTTGATGAGGCCAGAAGAAATAAAATAATAACCGACCAAGCTTCCCAGTTAAAAGTAAAGATTCAGGCTATTACTGATTTTCCTAACAAGCTGGAAGCTAAAGATAAAGACATTACCGACCAATCCTTATAATTGAAGGTGAAGAGTGATGATCTGAATAAGCTTCAACATCAAGTTGAAAGGTTAACCTTTTAATCTCACAAATAACCCAAAGACGTGTGGATGGAAGTTTACAATGAAGCTCTTAGACATGTTGATGATCACCTTGCCCAGAGCCAAACTGAAGGATATAAATGGGGGTGGAATAACTTCTTGACTTTGCTGAAACATGATCGTAGCAGTGAGCTTTGGTATTGGAATGATCTTGGCATAAAAGATTGTGAGAAGCCTCCTTTTAAGTTGGATATATCATGGATTCTCGCTGATGCTATTCCCCAATGCTTGATCACTAAGTACTTAGGAGATTATTGTTTGAATGATGTTCATGAGATAGTTCATCCTCCTTATATGATCAATGCACCGAGCAGTAGCAACAGAATAATGTTAAGAGCTTTTAACTTTATTAGTTCTCCTTATACTATGGATAATCCTCCTACTGATATGGAGAGAGTGCAACCGACATCCAAATCTCAAGGAAAATGTCCAGTTGAATGACTTTCTTGTATTTTTGTTGTTTATTTCAATATAACATAGTTAATATTTGAATATGGATCCGTATTTTTATGTTTGTCAACTCTTGATTATTTAATCAATCAATCAACCAAATTATTGTCTAATAATGAATTATTAAACCATGATAGAAATGCCATAGATTCTACTAATACACTTAGATTAAACTATAAATATCTTTATTCATCCAAGTTTAGCATTAGTTATTAGTGGTAACCAAGTGTATGAGGAATATATGTGTGTATTCCAATGATTAAGAATGTTTACATTCCTTCCTACATTTAACTTAGTCGGGTAAAACTCGTTTGTAACTATTTTAGTTGTATACGAATTTTTACAAACTTCTTATTCTTGACTTGTCAAAGATGAATTCATACATGAAGTAAATTATTCTTGCTGACCAAGTGTGTTAGCATTGTATTCCTGTATAACTTGGCCGGGCAATACTTCTTGTTTGTGACTTGTTACTACAGAGTCATACACGAAGTAATGATCACTTATTGTTCTTGACTTGTACATACAAAGTCATACGTGAAGTTTAATCTTAATCTTGGGCGAGAAACGATTGTGCCTTAAGTTGTTGGTGCATCTGGAATTTGATAAATTCAACCTGATTAAGTATGTATGTGTTGTTGATCAGCAAGAGTTGAAGACCAATAGACTTTTTACTTGTTGTTTCTGGGGGGATGTATATCACTATACTCCAAAACAAAATCAATAATATTAAAGGGACTGAAATCAAGATTTTATTGAACTTGAACAATAGTTATACTGAACATAAAGCGAAAAGAAATACAATAATGGAAATCCCTTAAATCATTGGTAATACTTTCGGAGGTGCTCAGCGTTCCAGGGGTTTTTGAATTCTTCTCCCTTTAAGGCCTCAAGCTGATAGGTCTCTAGTCGGATGGCTACTAAAATGCGATACGGGCCATGCTAATTAGCCATAATCTTGTTGTTCTTCTGGATGACCTTCTTAAGGACATAGTCGCCCTTTTTTAAGTTGGTCGGCTTGACCCTTTTATTGTAAAAATGAGCTATCTTGTGTTGGTACGTAACATTTCTGAGAGCAGCGTCCTCTCGGACTTCCTCCAGCATATCTAAATCCAAATGTATCATCAAGTCACTGGTTGGAGAATCAAAGTTCAGAACCCTGTGTGAGTTGGTAGGCCTATCTCAATTGGAACTATGGCTTCGGTCCTGAATGCAAGCATATAAGTTGTCTCTCCAATTGTTTTTCTCGGTGTTGTTCTGTAAGACCATAAAACATAATGTAATTCATTCATCCAATTTCCCTTAGCAACGTCAAGCCTCTTTTTCAATCCGTTCAGCAAAGTTATATTTGTTACTTTTATTTGACCATTACTTTGAGGATGGCCTTGTACAGATTGGAGTTTCTGGATGTTGGATTGGACACAATATGCTTCAAACTCATCGTTATCAAATTGGGTTCCATGGTTTGTAATAAAGGCATAGGGCATCCAATATCTACATATGATCCTCTTCCAAATGAACTGATACACCTTCACATATGACATTTCAATCAATGGCTCTGCTTCCACCCATTTAGTGAAGTAATCAACAACAACTACCAAATATTTTAACTTGCCTTTGGTGGTTGGAAATGGTCCAACCAAGTCAATTCTCCAAATAGCGAAGGTGAAGTTATTGGTGCTAGAGCAGAATCGGATGCTTTATGAATGGCAGAGAAATTTTGGCATTTATCGCACTTTCTTGCGAAGGCCTTATAATCTTCCCTCATTGTCGGTCATTAGTACCCCAGAGTGTTGATTCTTTGGAGCAGCGACCGACCAACTAAATGATCTCTATAAGAACCTTCATGCATTTATTTAATTAAATCTTCCACCTCCAAAGGATGAACACATCGTAAGACGGAGATAGTTAATCCCCTTATGTATAAAACTCGCTTGTCCAACACTTATCTTGTTTCTTTATAGCGAAGCTTTTTGGCCTCTTTGGGATCAAGTGGTGAGATTTCATCTTCAATATAGTCCTTGATTGGGTCCATCCAATAACGTCCCGTATCTACAGCAATGAAACTAACAATTAAGTTCTGATCAATGCTCTGATTGGCCAAGATTTCTTTTGGAACTATCCTTCTAAGCTCAATTCTTATTGCCGAAGCTAGCTGAGTAAGTGCATCAGCTTGCGCGTTAACTATTCTTGGGATCCTATTCATTTGTACGGATGGAAACTTGGAAGTAACTTCCATAACTTTGGCAAGGTATTTGGTCATTAACTCTCCTTTGACTGCATATACATGAAGTACTTAGTTGACCTGTAGCTGTGAATAACTGTGCACCACTACTTGCTCACCGCCTAATGAATGGGCCAAATCTAGTCCAACTATCAACGTTTCATACTCTGCCTCATTATCTGATGCTTTAAATTGAAACCTAAGTCCATATTCAATGTCATTATTCTCCGTAGTATTGATATACCTGCTCCACTTCCACTTTCACATGAGGATTAATTTACGTATAGATTCCACATCGCGATGTCATTGCTAAAACTTTTTGTTGACAATATTCCATGGTGGAATTTCTTCTTACTCTCTTCTGCGTATTTCTGAGCCATTTCCTGAGTTCTGAATGATTCAGGTTGATCAACAGTAGTTTCATATTGCTTTTGAGTTGAGCTCTCTTCCTTATAAGTCTGCTCAGCAGGAAAGCTTTATTAGTCGGGTACCTTTGGATAAGTAAACTCGATAATGAAATCCTCTAAAACTTGGTCTTTCAATAAAGACCTTGTGTAAAACGAAGGAACGCGGTGTGTGATACCGATTTAAATTAAATTGCAAGTTTCTAATTTAGCATAATTATTTAATTAGAGTCAATGTTTAAACCAAATTAATTCAGCCCCTAAACATGCAACTATGTGTGTGTGTGTGTGTCAACCCATAAATAAATAAAGCATGCGACACAAATATTCAGGAAAAATCCTCGAAGGGCAAAACCTTTTATTTCATTATAATAAGTAAATCGCAACTTACACGGATTACAATGAAATATAGTGACACACGAATACCCGCAGACGTCGGTCGGTCTCATCAGCAATGAATCCACACACAGCGAACCCACATGGACCACAATCCAATCAGCAAAAGAAGAACAACAGCACTCCTCAATGGCACACAACCATAAAACTTCGTAGAGACTCCCTCAGTAATAACACGCAGCCCTCGGTTGCAGAGATCTCCCCACAAATATGAACAAAAGCAAAGTAGGCTTCTTGGGTTCCAAAAGGATTCACAAAAATATGGAAATGATGTGTGAATCAAAATATGAATTTTTGGAACTCAAAAATATGAAGACTTGAGCTAATAGAACTTTCAAAAATGTCTTTCCAAGTCTTAAAAAATAAATTCCCCGAAGTTGGCTTTTATTGGAATACCAAAAGAGTTTTGAGTCAGTGGGACTTTTGCTGTGCGTGTACCCCGAACCGGTTCTCTATGTACACCGAACCGATTCCCCCAGAACCGGTTCACTATGTGGTTTGCGGTACCTCGCTGGTTTGGGGTTAAAAAAATTAGCTTTCTTCTATGGAATTTTCTCCATCTTCAAAAGGTCATAACTCCTTCACCGTAGCTCGGATTGAGGTGTCGTTTCTTCTAGTATCTTCGCAGTGTCGAGATATTCAAATTTACAGTTGATCAAACCTCTAGACTATGGATATAAAATTACCAAAATGCCCTTGAAATTTCTTATCTTGTATTTCTTTCATTGTTTTGACTTCTCTATCTTACCACTTGCATTAAATCCATAAAATCGTGGAATGTGAAGTCGTTGAGGCAGATGTGGGACACTTGATGGAGATGTTGAATGCTTGATTCCTAGAATTCGAATAGAAGCCATCATATGATATCGTGAAGTGACATGCCAAATGTAGCGGCGTACGACATACACAAATGTAACATATCGGACTTGAGAAAAATGTCCTTACAAATCTCCCCATATGTCTATGCCGGTACAAAATAAAAAATCTGAATTATTATCATTGAATTGACCTATACAAATCTACCCTCCCATGAACCCAAAACTGGAAAGATACAAATGAGTAAGTCTTCATCGTTTGTTCTTTAAACCTTCAAAATCTCAAATCTTTTCTCATCAGGGTGTGCAACATATGATCATCAATGTAGTACCTACACACATGACATAAATCAAATACCGCATGACGTATCGAGTTTGAAATGAGATAAACATAGATAAATTAAACTCCCCCATAATAGGATAATTCATTCTCCCCCTTTTTATTATGTCCCCAAATAGACAGATAAGAAGAAATAATCAAAACATGGAATGTCATGAAGAAAGCATAGCAAACATGGATCAAACTACGCGCATGCAAAGGAGTATCTGAAAAACATTCTTAGACTATTTTTATTTTTCAAATTTTTTAAACAAAAATAAGATACTAAAATCACACCATGGATTTAAACTCAAACAACCAAGTCATGGAAATGGAATGAATGGGTGTGAACACATTCGATAGGTAAATAAACTCAATCAATCATATGAGCACGATGCATACATGTACTCCTAACGAATGAACATCAAAAGTATCCTTAGGTGTAAAAACTGTTGAATTTAGATGACATTGTCTTATGCAAATCAACAAATCAAAGTCAAAGTGATTTCCACACCAATAACGTCCAAAATTATATAGCACTTTTTCAATACTTTCAAGGACGTGCAAAGCCTTTTTAATTATCCATCCAAACACCCTCATATATATTTTCTTTTAGAGGTGTATAAACTAAATTCTCAAACCTTGGAGAATTGGTGCAAAAACCTAAATTGCCCAAAATTGGCATGAATTTCTTTTTATTGCCTTTAAATTTTTTCGGGCTCTTTTAAACCTCTTTGGACCTCGGATAATAAAATTCCTCAATTTTCTAGGTCCAATTTAAACGGAGATTTAATCCCAAAGGATAAATGAAAATCTTTCGTAACCCTTCACCGTTTTCAAACAAAACACATAAAATTTAAAAACGGCTCTTACATGCAAATCTCTTATCAAGTTTTATCGTGCTTAGTTTGTTTTAAGGACAGGATTGAAGTGAAAACACCCAACTAATATGTGATAAGACAAGCAGAATAATCAAACAAATCCGTGCATGTGTGCAATAAAGGAAAACATGAGTCAAACATGTAGGAAGTAACACTTAATTACATCTTAATGACTCTAAACATTATAAAGCACATGGATGAATTGACCTATTGTCTCAAAACACTATCAAATAGTCACATGAAAAATGGAATGATGTTGTGACTCGATCATCCTAAGTGTTCATCCATAAAAGGTGCAAACAAAATACAAAACTCTTTTTGGATTTTTTCAAAAAATTTATCAAAATAAAATCTTTTTTTTATTTTTCAAAAATTTTCAAAAGCAAAAATTTATACAAAAATGATACATACTAGCAATAGGCAAATAATGTTAATAGAAAAACATCCTATGCTAGTAAACAAGTCAAACCTCAATTGTTAGGTGCAGAGGGGTTTTCTAAAGGTGGTAACAACTTATGAAAAACCTCCATCAAATCTTGTGAAGTTTTGACTAAAAACTTAACTTGCTCACCTAAATGTGCAAACTCTCTCATGTAGTCTCCAGGAGCATGTAAAGTATCATGTGTGGGCAGAAATACGTGTAGTAGAAAAATGTGACACATAACCCAATTTAAAGAAAAATTCCCTAAGGTCTCCCCTCCTTTTGAAATGGGAACAAACATATATAGGCCTAGGAACACCTTTATCAAAAACTCTAGGATGCGCTCTCCTAATAGTAATAGGATGCCTAGGTGGGTTAAGGTGACACTCACGTGAATCTAACACTAAAGTGGGAATTAGCATGGGTTCTAATTGGTAAGTAGAAGCACCGTCATGACTTATTCTTAACTTCTCACCTTTACCCTTAAGAACCACGTTTTCAACCTTCTTAGGTGAGTTCTCAAAATTGACTTTGACCTCCCTGGCACATTCGAGATCACTCTCGAGTTAAGATACATGTGTCGTCAAACTAGACAACTTGTTGGCCAAATCACACTTCTCCTTTCTTAAAACCTCCTTCTCTCTCTCCAAATCTAAAACCCGACGACCTAAATCTCTATTATACTTCTTTGTTTTCAAGATCTCGGTGCACAAATATCTAAATTCTTTTTGGAGCTCACTTTCATCTCCACTTTCACTCTCGCTTTCTCCCTCAGTTGAAGCGCTCAAATCATCACTATCGCATTCGTGTGCACTATTGTGGGACAAAGTGGGTGTGCTCACACGACTCGAGAAAGCTATAAACTTGTCACCACTAGTCTCATCACCCTCACCTTCACTACTATCACTAAGTTTGGGGGTCATGGCTACTTTCTTTTCTTTCTTTCTAAGCCACGTAGGACACTCAAACGACTTATGCCCCTTACCCCCAAATTCAAAACAAGTCACGTTCTCAAACTCCTCCTCACACTCCTCATCTGAGTCATTCTCTTTTTCCCTCTCACCGCTTTCTTTGGCCTTTCCTTTCTTTTTATTTTTCTAAAAAAATCTCTTTTTATTGGAAGAATTTTCTTTAGAAATTTTGAGAAACTTTTTGAAATTTTTCGCAAGTAAGGCCAAATCATCAAAGTCTCCTACAGAATCGAACTCGCAAACTTTTTCTTTCATTTCTTAAGATGAGTCTTTAAAGAAACGCCTCTATCCTTAGCCTTAATAGTTTGGGGAAACATGTCAATCTCATAGGTTTGAAGATCTCCTACAAGTTCTTCCAACTTAAGTAATTTCAAATTTCCCAAAGAGTTCAAAACAGTGACTTTAGGAATAAATCGTTTTGGTAGAGATCTCAAAATCTTCTTAACGACACGCGTGTTATCAATCACCTCACCCAAATTAAAATATGTGTTAACAATGTCCAACAAACGTGCATAAAAATCATCAAAGCATTCAGACTCAGACATGGTGATAGTCTCAAATTGGGTGGCCTTTGTAATTTTTATTCTTTAACCGCGTTCGTACCCTCATGTGTCAATTTCAAAACATTCCATGCCTCTTTATACATTATCCACGTCAAAATTCAGCGAAACTCATCAGGAGTGACAGCTCTAGAAATAGCACTCAGATCACGGGAATTAAAATTAGACATTGTATAATCATCTTCAGTCCAGGCTGACACAGGTTTTAAAGAGGTGATATTATTAACGGTGATCATGGAAGGAGTCCACCCATTTTCACAAAGCAACCAAACACGCTCGTCAATGGATTTTAAATAAGATTTCATACGAGCTTTCCAGTAGGCATAATTAGACCCGTAAAAAATAGGCATCATAGTAAATGAATGTTCCATTGGAAAAATTACGAATTTTCAAAAAGCTGATTTAAAAAAAAAATCAACATCGCACAAATTTTGCAGAAAAGCATCCCACTCTGATACCAATTTGTAAAACGAAGGAACGCGGTGTGTGATACCGATTTAAATTAAATCGCAAGTTTCTAATTTGGCACACTTATTTAATTAGGGTCAATTTTTAAACCAAATTAATTCAACCCCTAAACATGCAACTATGTGTGTGTGTGTGTGTGTGTGTCAACCCATAAATAAATAAAGCACGCGACACAAATATTCAAGAAAAATCCCTAAACGGCAAATCCCTTTATTTTATTATAAAAAGTAAATTGCAACTTACACGGATTACAATGAAATACAGTGACACACGAATACCCGCAGGAGTCGGTCGGTGTCGTTAGTAATGAATCCACACGCAACGAACCCATATGGACCATAATCCAATCAGCAAAGGAAGAATCGCAACACTCCTCAATGGCAAGCAGCCACAAAACTTCGTAGAGACTCCCTCAGCAATAACACGCAGCCCTCGGCTTGCAGAGATCTCCACACAAAGATGAACAAAAGCAAAGTAGTGTTCTTGGGTTCCAAAAGGATTCACAAAAATATGGGAATGATGTGTGAATCAAAACATGAGTTTTTGGGACTAAAAAATATGAAGACTTGAGCTAATAGAACTCTAAAAAACGTCTCTCCAAGTCTTAAAAAATAACTCCCCCGAAGTTGGCTTTTATAGGAAAACCAAAAGAGTTTTGAGTTAGTGGGACTTTTTCTATGCGTGTACCCCTAACCGGTTCACTATGTACCCCGAACCGGTTCACTATGTGGTTTGCGGTACCTCGCTGGTTTGGGGTTAAAAAATTAGCATTCTTTTATGGAATTTTCTCCATCTTCAAAAGGTCATAACTCCTTCACCATAGCTCGGATCGAGGTGCCGTTTCTTCCAGTATCTTCGTAGCGTTGAGATCTTCAAATTTCCAGTTGACGAGACCTCCGGACTATGGCTGTAAAATTAATAAAATTCCCTTGAACTTTCCTATCTTATATTTCTTTCATTATTTTGACTTCTCTATCGTACTGCTTGCATAAAATCCATAAAATCGTGGAACATGAAGTCGTTAAGGAAGATGTGGGACACTTGATGGAGATGTTGAATGCTTGATTCCTAGACTTCGAATAGGAGTCGTCATGTGATATCGTGAAGTGATGTGCCAAATGTAGTGACATACGACATACACAAATGTAACATATCGAACTTGAGAAAAATGCCCTTACCCCTTGGTTCGTAGACGATGTCATATTCTCCTAGTTCCACTGCCTAATACATCAATGTTCCTAGTTTCTTAGGCTTGTGGAACGCTTGTCGAAGAGGTACATCAGTATACACAATTATGGTATGTGCTTACGGATTTATGGTCCTGGAGGCTTCAATGAGTGATACGCCCAACTTTTCCAAGCATGGATACCAGATCTCGGCTCACCTAAATTATTTATTAGTGTAGTAAACCAGTTTTTGGATCCCATTATCCAATCTAACTAAGGTCGATATAATTGTAAACTCATAAACAACTAAGTATAAATATAATGTTTCTCCCCAAACTGGTCGGGATAGCAAAGGAGGTGACCCCAGATACTTCTTTAACTCTTGTAATGTTTCTTGACATTATGCATTACACTCAAGAGTCTTCGTCACACCTTGAATAATGGCAAGCATCTATCCATTTCTTGGGAAACAAATCTGTTTAAAGCTACCACTACACCAGTAAGCCTTTGTACATCTTTCTTGCAAATCGACAATTGCATTTCTATCAAAGCTTTGATCTTTGCTGGATTATCTTCTATTACCCTTTGATTAGCTATGAATTCGAGAAACATTCCTTCCTACACATCGAATACACACTTGGTCAGATACAGCTTCATCTTATGCATTTCCAACTTGTCAAAAGTCTCACTGAGGTTGCTGATATGATATAAGGCCTTCTTATTTTTTTATTAACATATCATCCATATAAATAACCATATTCTTGCCTCTATGATCTTTAAATACCTTGTTCACCAACCTATGATAGGACGCTCTAGCATTTTTAAGCCCAAAGGGCACTACGTTATATCAATAGGTTCCTCGATTGTTGTTGAAGGTTATTGTTTCCTCGTATTTTGGTTTCATCTTTATATGGTTATACCCAGAATAATCATCCATGAAGCTCAAAATCTCTTGCCCTGACATAGCATCCACCAATTGATCAATTCTAGGCACGGGAAAGTGGTCTTTTGTGTAGGCTTTATTCAAATTAGTAAAATCCACGCACATTATCCACTTATCATTTTTATTTTTGATCATCACAATGTTGGCCAACCAGGATGGATACTTAACATCCTCAATAAATTAGGTCTTTTTGAAGTTTCTCCACTTCTTCATGAATATCTTGATTTTTCTCCTGACTGAAAACACTACGTCTCTTCTTGATCATCTTAGCATCCTTATTAATGTTGAGCTCATGATAGAGGAAGTTGGGGTTAATCCCAGGCATATCCTCGTGTCTCCAAGCAAATACATTCTTCTGCAATCTCAAGAATGTGATCAATTCCTATTTAAGGATTGGATCCAGTGTTGAGACGATCTGCACAATCCTCTCTGGCTTGTTGTCTAGGATAATGTTTTGAGTAGCTTCCACAATTTTTCCTTTGACTAGCTCTGTCTAATCCTAGGGATCTAGAGCTTCCACTTCAAATTCACTATTGGGCTCACTAGTATCTACTTGTTAAGTGGTGGTCTTCTTTTTTAAATCAATTAAGTCTTTTTGCTCGACTAATGAATGATAAGATTCTCTAGCCACCTTTTGGTCACCTTTCACAACACTTACCCCAAAATGAGTTGGGAGCTTCAAACATTTATGGACTATTGACGATACAAATTCAAAGTTCTTCAATCCTACCCTATCGAGGACTAGGCAGATTAAATGTTTTTATCCATCACAAAAAAGTGTATTTTCTCTGTACGGCTTGCTGGCCAGGTGTTGAACAACACTTCTAATTTGATTGTGCCTAGTGGGTAAACGTTTTCACTCGAAAAAACTATTAGTGTCCTGTGATAAGGTTCCAAGTAGCTGAGTTTCAAGTCTTGGCTTTGAAAACATGGGTAAAACATTATATCGACCTATCTCCCATTATCAACCAAAACCTTGGTAATCACAGCATGATGGATTCTAAACTTGATAACCAATGGATCATCATGGGGATAAAGTACCCCAGAGAGGCCGTCCTTGGAAAATTCGATACCAGTTTGTCTTTCTTAACCTTCCTAGGTTGATCATCTTTATTCAAATTGATTCTCTGGATGTAAGAACAGGCTTAATCCCCATTCAAGTAAGATTTTCTTTGGATAGTATGATCACCTCCTCCTACATCGCCACTTGTAATTATATGATAATCAAATGAACTAAAATTGGTCATATCTACTTCATGCTCTGGTTCCTTAGGCTTCTTCGACAGGTCGGGATCATCTTTACAACCATCTTCATGGCTTCTCTTCCTACCATCTCTAGGATTCTAGGGAGAATTAGACCTTCCCCTTGCTTTTCTACCTTCTCTCCGATTAATGAATTTGTTCAGTTTTCCTAGGTGAATAAGATATTCCACTTCATTCTTCAGAGCGATAAAATTATCTGTTGTATGGACACAATCCTTATGGAATTCAAAATATTTAGATTTGTCCCTCATGTTAGGAGGTGCCCTTAACCTTTTAGGCCATCGCAAATCCTTATTATGTTTGATTTCCTCTAGGATATAGTGAATGCTAACAGTCAATAGAGTATAGGTTCCATAATTTTTGAGTTTATCATCCTTCTTTGTCTTCTGCTCCTTCTTCTCCTTTTGATCCTTCTTATTAGGATTTTTGGTTGGACTCTGCTTTGCGGCCATTGATTCCTCAGCATTCATTATTTTTCCTACCTTAACCATGAGCTCAGCCATATTTTTAGGAGGATCTTTGTCTAGAGCATAATTCAGTTTCTCGAGAAGCAACCCACTCATGAGAGCAGTGATGGTTTTTTTCTCCTCGTAGTCAACCACTTCCAATATCTCATTACTAAAGCGAGTGATGTACTACCTAGTTTTTTCCCCTACTCACTGACTTACACTCAAGAGATAGGATACTCTCTTTTCTGGTTTAGACCCAAAAAAAAGTTATTGATGATTAGCTCGGCAAGCTAGTTGAAGTTGGCAATTTATCCTCAGGGCAATTTTTTGAACCATATTTGGGCAGAACCTATAATGGTACTCGATAATACTCTACATCACATCTCATTGGGGACTGAATAAATGTCACCGACAGATTGATATTGCTTAATGTGTAAAATTAGATCAATTTTGCCGTCATATTTGGGGTGACCATAGGAGTTTTAAACTTAGATGGAGTTAGAAAATCCACAATCTCCTGAATAAAGGGGGATCCTTTAACGAAATTCCTCTGTAAGGGATTGTTTTCTTTTGCCATTTCTCCCAGCTGATCTTCCAATTATTGGATTAATTCTTTCCATGATGGATTATTTACGTCAGTTTTGTGCGCAGCAGCTTGGCTCCCGACCATATGTTTGTGCCGAGCACTCTTCCTGAGAAGTCTGCTCAATATGTACAGATCATCGAACGCTTGATCTTAACCTGATTGAGGCTTCATGATGGTCGGCTGGATGTTCAGTAGTTCTAAATAACTCTTTATGAGGGTTCTTTTTACTCGGGGTCCCAAACAATCAAAAGGACAAGCTCTACTCAATCTTTCGATGATGCTTGGACTTTCAGGAGAGAAAAAATGTCCATCATAGAACTCTATAGCACTAATTTATGAACTGACTCCTAGGTGATAAGTCCTATCATGAGATGATCTGGAATAGCTATATCGGCTATGCCTAGGAGGTAGAGGAGGCATTTCTCTCCTTGGTGAAGGAACCTCTTGCTCCCTAGATAGGGTTAGAGATCTGTCTTGTATTGACTAGGCCAATTGTCTCATTATTTCCTATATATCATCTTGACCTATGATAATACTGGTAATAATCCCATTTAGGTCGCTACTATAGGCGGAGCAGATGGAATAGTTGGATTGCATTCATTCAAGGCAGTAGGCTCTAGATCATTCATTTTTCCTTAAGTAACGATGTACGAGACTGAGAATGTCAATTAGACACACATTTCCACATATGATGCCAATCTATTGATGTCAAAAAGTGGACTTGATCCAAATTTATAATCACAGATAAAATATAGAATTGTAATGAGATAATTAAATAAAAGATATGGAGTTTTAGATTGGTTCGTCTATGTAAGAAAACCTACGTCTACTGTTATGGTATTGATTTTAGAGATTATAGAAAGTTAGGTATTCTTATCAATAACAATATCCTAGAATTTATTTTATCTTATTCTTGATGAAAGGAATACAATGTTTTATAGTGACCCAGAGATAAAGGGTTGGAATGCCTTTATACATTTAAGTATTTACACTCATACATAATGAATGTGATGGTTGGTTGCATGAACCACATGGGATAAAACCCTTGGTTGTATTTCCCATGTGGTGACTCTTCAGTTATGTCGATCGTTTACATTCTTCACATTGCTCAGCATGCCTGGAAAACAACTATCTGCTGACTGGGATTTCTGCCACGTTGGGAGACAGTTTTCCACCTCTTGTTGGTCCACGTAGGTGGATAATTTTTGGTATCAACAATTATTATTACTAGTGTACTTGAGGACTGATGCGCGATATTGATTTTTCCTATGAGGATTTCCACTCTACATATGGTGTTACTTTTATATATGTGGATGATTTTAATTTTCATGTTGCTTTATTTTGAATCACCCACATGAAATTTGGATATAATTAATTTTATTCGATAAAATTAAGAATTAGTTTTAATAAAAATTGAATTTTTCCTGATTTAATAATCAGAGATATTTTAAATTCCAAGTTGTTTTGAAGATGGATTAATTAATTAAGGTCAATTAATTGATGAGACTTAGACTTGCTAGAACTTTTTCAAAATGATATCAAAGCTAATATTTTAATCTATTGAGTATGTATCTTGGGGGGTTTTCCATAGAAGGTAGTTCAGTTTCTCATCCACCATTATTTTATGGAAGTGAAGTAGATGAATTTATCGTGTTGGCCAAGAAACGTAAGAGATTTCCCAAGGTGAATAATAATGCTTCACATGTTATGAAAGTTGAGAAAAATTGTTCCAATAGGGTAGAAAATGATTCATAGACAGGGTTTTAATGTCAAGGTGTTATTTACAAGTCATTTAAGTATTTACTGAATTAAGGTGTGAGGGAAAGTTAAAAGGGCATTGAATTCCACCCTTAGAGATAATGACCCGGGCTCTAAGGACGAGTCTTCCATTGGATGAAATTTTACCACATTCACAACCATCTAGGATGTTTCTAGTCCTAAGTCTTCCTTATTTGTAGATATGGCTGATAATGATGCCATTGCGTGCCATTTCAAAAGCTCCCAAGAAGAAGAGGAGGATTTTCATAATAATGGAGAGTGGGAGGTTGATATTGAAAAGACTTTATCCAATATTTTTTCTATGTCCCTTAAGATAGAGAAAGCGAATATTAGGCTTGAAACTAAGCTTAAGAAGTTTGATAATGATATTTATTACATAAATGAGGGTCAGACACTTGTGAGATAAATGAAGGGTGATAAAGATACTATCATTGAGAATATAAAAGAATGGGATAAATAACGTGTTCTCTTGCATGAAAATGTTGATAGCCTGAAGAAAATACTTCTCAAGCCTTATTGGGATCTAAGATTACTGGAAGACAAGAATGCTAGTAAAAATAAGGATCTTGAGAAGTCAAAGAAAATGAATGTTGACCTTGATGAAAGATCTGAAAAGTTAGGGGTGATGCTCATAATACCATCCTAATCCTTGAAGGACACGACTAGATATGGCTATGAACATTTTAAATATGTGACCGTCTTTATCAAATGGTCAAACAAGACTCTACTCTTACCCCACTCATAAGCATCCCAAAGCTAAAGAAGGTGAATACCCTAAAACCACATATTTGAAACTATTTTCATCGGAAGGGTCACCTTTGTTTATTTTCGAATCGTGTTTAAGATGCCTATGACCAATCGTTTCACTAGACATAATGTCGAGTTAAATCCCATCATTAAAGCTCTAGTAACCTAACTATAAAAGTCAACACATTGAAAACATTTGAAATTTTGTAGGTCCAAATCCTATGACCAAGGTACCTTTAAAGGATAGAACCAACCTGGTTATCGAAACCCATGTTCCCATTGTTAGATCTATTGGGGTTAGGAAATCCAAATTAGTTTCTTAATTGGCTGTAGGGAAGAGAGTTCTCACCTTGTTCCACTAGATATTCATAATCTATCACTTCCATTATGTAGAGAGGTTTTTTGTGTTGCTCCATAAACTAGGTGTGCTTATATTTATTTCAATTCCTAGCCTCTAGTGACTTTTATTATTGTCTGGGATTATTATTGATTGTATGATGACTTGTGTCCTTCATTAAATGTGTATATTTTTGTTTTTATATTTTTTGAAATAATGAAAATACTATATTATTTTGCTTTCTTTGAGTGATTTTTAAGAAAAGGCCAAAATATTATAGTATTGAAAAAATAAAAATAAAATAAAAAGATTTTGTTTTATTAGTTTTCAAAAAATAAAAAAAGGATATTTTTTTTTCTTTTTTTTGGATAACTAATGTTGAGAATGATTGAAAATTTGTGGAACACATCTTGCTATATATTATCATGTCCCTGGATTTGAAACTTAAGAAGGTGGTGAAAATGTATGAATGATTTTCTTAATAACTCCTATGGAATTCTCCAAGAATGACTTATGTTGGCTATGAACTGATCTTTATCTTATAGCACACACATACATGAGTAGAACTAGGGTGTATCCTTGATTTAGATCCGAGAATGTTATGTTGTAATTTGTTTTCACTCAATCAAGTCATATGTTTCTTTGTTATTTATTTGAGGCGTGCTTTTAAAAACAATTTGTAGTAACAATTGAAAATATTATGAGTGAAGAAATGGTAAGATCAACCAAAAGTGGGTAGTAGTTACCAATGGCAAAAAGACATGATATGATAATGAGAAAAATATATATCTATGCAAGGGCATATTCCCATTCAAATAATTGAAATATCTAAACGAACACAATTTAAGGGAGATATAAGTCGAAGATTAAAGGGTTAGAACACTTCCATCTACTATCTAATTTTTTGGGGATTTATTGAACTATTAATGCAATCATGTTATCTATAGGTCTTTATGGGTATGAAACTTTGTGGTCTCAAAATTTCAATAGTATAGTTATTTTCTAATATGTTTAACTATGTATTAATTAAAGCGTTCATAAAAATTATATGAGTTGGGCCTATCTATTTTGTTTTTGAGATCATTCCCTTTTTGTGAGATACCCTATGTGGAATTTCATAAATGTTATGTTATTTTACATTAAAAACCCATCCGAGTTTGTTGTTTCATGTTTAAGATATGGATTTTTCTTCACATGTTTCTTATCTAGTTATATTCATATTTTTCTTTATTATATATTTGAGGCGTGCCTGTAAAAATATAACTTCACTCAACTAAGTCATATTTTTCTTTTCTATACTTTTGAGGCGTGCTTGTAAAAACCATTAGTAATAATGTTTGAAAATATTATGAGTGGAGAAATGGTAAGAGAAACCTAAAGTGAGAGGTAGTTACCATTCCAAGGGCATATTCTCATTCAAATAATTGAAATATCTAAAATTGAACAATTTAAGGGAGATATAACTCTAAGATTAAAGGATTAGAACACTTCCATCTAGTATGTAATTTTTTGGGCTTTATCGAACTATTAATGGAATTATATTAGCTATGTCTTTATTAGTGTGAAACTTCGTGATCTGAAAATTTGAATAGTACGGTTGATTTTTTAATATTTTTAACTATGTATTAAATTTTGTGGTTCATGAAAAATATATGAGTGGGGCCTATCTATTTTTTTCTGAGTTCATTACCTTTTCGTGAGATACGCTGTGTGGAATTTCATAAATCTTATGCTATTTTGCATTAAAAACTCATACGTGATTGTTTTTTTCATGTTTAAGATATAGATTTTTCTTCACATGTTTCTTATTTAGTTATATTTGTATTTCTATAGTTGTTATGCCATTTATATTATAAAAGCATATGTTTTATTATGTTATATCCTTATATTGCTTGTTTGATATGAATTGTGATATTATGACTTTCAGGTTCTTCCCCTTGTCTATTCAAGAAAAAAGGGGAGAGATTTTGGGGTAGGCGGCAATATTTGTGAGATGAGTTTAGGACATGCATATTTATATGTAGGACATGCATATTTATTTGTATATCATTACATATTTTTATATTCTCGTTTATCTTTTTCTCTAGAGTATGTTTAAATGTGGATGCTTAAAACGCTTGTGATATGCCGACAAATATTCATTCATTGAATCCACACAAGGTATCGTATGTCTCATGGGATTAGAGATATGTATATATTATGTATAGGTGTGGCCATCCCGAAGCCTCCCTTTTCGGATTCCCTCCGACACCCACGTAGGGTTTACGCCTTTCCTCGGGACGCTTGACCGTCGTCAACGTAGGGGATAAGGTGTAGAGATAGAGTCACCAGCCTATTTTTCACGAAATGGGAAAAATAAATGTCGTTGCCTCTAGACAAGGGCATCGAGGACAATATTGACTCTTGCAAAACCAAGTAGTTCAAAGGTCTAGTGACTAAGTTATGGAATTAGAAGGTGTTAAGAACCCATCTCACCCTTTTGGTCTCTGACAGGCATGTGTTAATCTTCTTCTATTAGACTCCGTGAAGTGTGTGCTCATGTGCGTAATATAGGTGAAGAATGGAATCATCAACTCGCATCACGGAAAATGATGGAGTGAACTCATCTTTAGGAGTGTTCCCAAAAATAATAATTCAAAATATAATATGAGTGTTTTGCCGAATCACAAGTCGCTATGTAAGAGAGAAAATGTATATTGGACGAAACAAAAGAATGTAAGGATATGAACTCATAAAGAATATATATATATATATATATATATATATATATATATATATATATATATATATATATATATATATATATATATATATATATATATATATATATATATATGAGGGAAATACATAAAGATGCATAAAGGAGGACTTGAATCTCGAGATTAACCCAAGACGTGTACGTAGCCCATGGGGCATCAATGCCCATGTAGTTAGAAGATATTATATCATGGGGTTCAATACATAAATCCAAACGAGGGATTTCTCATATGTGTGTGTGTGTAGAGATAAATTATCTTTTAAGAGCTAGAGTGTGAGATGAGAATCCCTCTTTTAGAATTAATAGATAAGCCCCCTTTTTGTGAGGATTTGGCCGATAATGAGGGCAGATTCCTCATAAATGGCTAGGTGTTTGATACCTTTCTTGAGGGTGATTTTAAGGCCTGCGGTGAATGCCTCATATTTGGTGGGATAATACGCAAATATTGCGTATTTCATCCGTCGAACCTATGCATTTTAGCCCCCTCGGGTGACTTAATCTCTATATTTAAGCCCATTAACCAGACAACCTCGGTTTATATTGTTATCATGCTATATGAGGTATAATTGGGCTTTTGTAGGTATTTAGGTACTAAGAATGGAGTTCAGACGCATTCCGCTCAAGTTTCGTATGTAATCGCACGTTCAAGGGTAATCCGGTCAATTTAAAGTTTGGGCACCTGGACCGACATCTCACGAAAGTTTTAGCCCTCCTCGAAAGCTTCGCGTGGTCATGAATGGTGCCCGATTTTGAGTCTGAATGAAGAAGTTACGGTGTTTCTAGCGAACGAGAATTTCATGCATGTCAAAACAGGACGCTGCCCTACTTGATCGATCGATCGATCAAAAGGATCGATCGATACTTCAGAATCTTTCCACGATTTTAGCCATCGATCAATCGACCAAAGGGGTCGATCGATCGATCCCCTATTTTCTGCAGATATTTTCCTTTTCTTTTCTTTCTTCTTTTCTTTTATTCCAACTTACTATATAGCCAAATTTTGTTGTAATATCAGACACACTTAGATATATTCATTTTTAATTAGTCTAGCCTAGGGTTTGTGGGTTTTGAGAGTTTGGCTTCATTTCTCTTTTGGTTGACAACCATATGGGTTGTGTATGTTGAACTTTCCATCTCATTCTCCATTTATATAATTTTTCTTGCTTAATTCTTGCTTTGTAGATTAATTTCAATGCTTTGTTAATTAGTTTAATTTCTTTATTTCTTTCTTTCCTAGTTTAATTAGTTGTAATTTAGTTTAATCATTATGTGCCCTTAGATAAATAGGGTCGGGATTTCGTTTCACCATTAATGGGCCCCGAGCTCCGAAAATTTGGTTTTGTTCAGAAGTGCGTTTAATTGAACTCGCGCGTATTAAAGGCAGATTATTATGAGTTTAACTTTCTTTGTCATGCAATGTTAGTGTTTATAGCAATAATCTGAGTTTAATCCGCGTGCGACCATTTTTCGTTAAATGTTTAATCTCGCAACTTTGGATTGAATTCCTTATTGTGTGATGTTTACTTTTAATTGATAATGCTCAATTAAATTTCTTTTGAGCCGGAATAATGATTAGTAGATATCCCAATTCTCGCTTTTACTCTATTTAGACTTAACTTCTCTCTTTTCTTTTTTTTACTAGCATACATCACCCTTTTTCACTTTTATTCCTGAATTAATAATCCGTTACGATTTATTAAACATTCTCTATGGATTCGATACCCGACTTATCGCTATACTCACCTATTGAGTGTAGTCGTAACTTAGGTTTGTTTGTTTCAAGGCGGTGAACAGAAAACAACGATTGTGCACTTACACACGCACACATTTCACGCGTATCAAAATGGCGCCATTGTCGAGGAGTGTTTTGATTTAGATTGTAATTGTCATATTAGTTCGTAGTATTTTTTCTTTTGTATTTTTATTCTTTGTTTTAACCTTTTTTGCAGGACTTTTACAGTTGAGCGCCTAGAAACGCTTGAATTTTCCCGTCGCACATCATCTTTGTGGAATTTGTCCTCTCGAGCTTTATTTTAGGGTAAGCATGTCTTATTCTAATTTTTCTGGTAATCTTAATGATAATTCTCAAAATTTCGGTAAACCTATGACCTTTGGTCAATACTTGCAATCCCAAAAAGTTGCAACATCTAAAATGATATTGGATGAGTATTACGAAAGTCAAAGTTTGGATTACATCAATTTTGGGCGTGATCATTTTGATTATGGGTCACAAGATCCTTAAGATATGAATTTTGAAAGAAATTGTAATCATTTTCAAAATTCTTATGTTAATGATTTTGATTGTAGTCCCGAGAACAATTTCCAAACCTCTCAATTCCAAGAATCCGCTCCTCTCCCTATGACTTTCGATGAGGGATTGCGCATGCTTGAGAATTAGAGGATTGAAAACCGTTATCGGGAAGAAAATTGTTGTTGGGAACATGAATTGGATTTATTATTTGAATCCGACGATGATTTTTTTTTTCGAGACTTTTGAAGTCGACGACTGTTTTGAACCAAATGAGGACTTCGATCCTACTTTGGAACAAATCATCCTTGACTTGACCCATGGTATAGTAGAGAATGAAAATGAGGATGAAACGGGCCTAGTATCCATTTGCAATGAACTCGTTTCTTCTTTGATTTTCAAAGTAGAAAGTTTCATTGTAAACGATCCTTTTTCTTCCGAAATTCAATTTTCAAGCGATGATAACTCATCGCCTGAGATTGAATTTCTTTCATCCCCGTCTTTATTCTATACTGTCACACCAATTCTAGTACCCGATGAATCGATTCAAAACTTTTTAGTTCCAAACCTTTTCACCGACGATGAGTACTCGCTCGAGCCACCTTCCACGATGGCTTCTTTTCCCTCATGTGCGCCGCCTCCCATTCCAACTTTAAAATACTTGGGAGATGATTCAATTTTTCTAGCCCGCATGTGTATTTTCTGCCCGTCCTATCCAAATCCCCCATCCTCCCTCCCAAAGTTTCAATTGGGGATGGTTCACTTTTACCGCCTTACACATGCCTTCCGTCGTTTGAACGAAATTCCTATTTTCCGGGAGGCATGTATGAGAGGGAAGGTCCACCGTTGGTCTTCCAAACTCAAAATGTTGTTTGGGTGGACCCTCAAAAATTCCTACTTTTAGTATATAGCTAATTACAATTCCTATATGTAGGTTATATATACTAACTTCTTCATTTTTTATTTTCTCTTAAGTTAGTCTAGTGTAATTAGTTAATCTCTTTTTATATTTTTTGTATGCTTGGTTCTAACTCTTTTTGTAGGTTCAAAGGACTTGAAATTGCAGAAATTGGGCGTCCCCGCATACTTTTGTTAAGAAAAAATGAAAAAAATCACAAAAACATTTTTCTTTAATTTTACACACACTCATTCTCACACATTTGCAGTTGTTTTTCTTTTTCTTTTTCTTTTTTTTTTATTTCTTTGTGAATATGCGTGTGTGTCGCTCGTTGTATATATTTTTCATATTTTTGGTTAACTTATGTGTATGTATGTCCATACTTAGTCTAATTCTTTGATATTTTATTTTATTTTTATTTTTATTTTTATCTTTTTTCTTTGTATTTTTATTTTCATATACTTATATATACTATATATATACTTATATATCAAATTCCCCCCCCCCCCCCATACTCCCTAAATTGCAATTTCCCCCCATTTAAAAACTGGAGGCAGTAGGCATTTTGCTGTTTGATCGATCGATCGATGCCTAAGGGTCGATCGATCGACGAGTAAAAGGCCGAGGCAGGGTCTGTTTTTTTCCTTTCTCCTAATTTCTTTCCCTCTCACCTCTTCTCCTTTTGAGCCCTAATTCCCCCACCACATTTCCTTCAATTTTTTAGCCCTAATCTACACTTCAAAGGTGTAATCCTTCCTCCAAACTTATGTATTTGTAGATTTTGGTTGAAATATGTCAATATTACACTGTTTTATCAAATTTTTGACATGTTTGAATGTGTGTGGTTTTATCCCTGATTTTGTTGTGCCAACTATTTTTCTTGCTGATTATTGATTTATATCCACTCATAAACAAGTATGTATTGTGGAGTTGTTGTTGTGTTCATGAGTGGGGCTCATTTGTTGGTTCAAAATGGTATTTTTTCACCCTCGCCTCACATTGCGTACGCCAAGTGTTCGCTAAAATGTCCCAAACAGTTTTCAATCCATTTTTGGCGCACACTTGGGTGATTTTCACCCGTTGTCGCATGTCGACAAATTTTATCGCAATGTTGATTTTTTTTTCCTCAGTTTTCCGCACATGCACCCACCATTTCAACTCGTACACTAACTAACCATTAATTGTGCTTACAATTTTCTTTGCATTGCTTAAAAACTGTTTTGTAGGTTGAAATGACAAATCTAAAAAATACAAGTTCACGCTTGGGGGGAGCCGGAGAACAAAAGGTAGAGGGCAGGGGCGGCTGACATGGCATGGGAGGAGGCTGAGATCAGAGGTATGGAGCAGGGTGAGGGTTATCACATGCCACACACAGATTTAGATGCCCGATTTGAGGCATTTCAGGCAGTGCAGGACCAACACTGGGTCATTTTATGCATTTCTGGGACGGATATTATGTTGTATTTTTATTTTATTTTATTTTTATTTTTATTTCTTTCTTTTTAATAGTTGTAATGTATTAAGTTGTTTTGTATGGAACTTATGAAATGAGCAATGAGAATGTAGTTTGAGGTTGTTTATTGGATTTTGATGTGTGTTACCTTCCATTTTATAAAATCAAAAAGTTCATCATCAATTTATCTAGTATTTGCACTTCATCCCCTCTATATTGTTGTGACTTGTGGCATAGCTTCTTTTAACTTAATACATCGGTATATATTCTTCCTATGCTTTGTACTAACTTTTTTTGCAGATTCATTTGGACTTGTACTTATGGAGATCGCTCCAAATTTGGGTAATATCATTCTTTTCCTATCTTTGTGTTGTGTTCTTTAATGGACGCATTGGGGACAATGCAACATTTAAGTTAGGGGGCGTGGGATATTCTATCCATTTCATTGTTTAGTCCTTGAATTTGACTACAATTTAGTTACAAATCATGTTTTTGTTAAAATTTTAAAATTTTCAAAAATATTTTCTTCTTTTTTTCTCCTTTATTGGGCATTTTGCCCCTGTTTTCGATGATAAATTTCAATAATTGCCCGGTCCAATAAACAACCCAATGATGCATGTCCTCGATTTTAGAAATTATTAGACTTTAGTCTCAATTATTGATATTATGAATAACTTCATGAATTAAACTTTAATCCCATGAGCACATGCACTTTTATTGTTCTATTGATTTGGTTTAAGATTTTTATAACTCGGTAATCTTTTGTTGCATTGTATATACTTACACCGAGTAAGCTTTGTACCTTTCGTCGTTTGTGAGTGTATACACTATTATTTCCTCTTTGAAAACATTACAGTCGTTGGTAATCTCTTTATTCTTTCATTGACCGTTCATTAATTGAGTTCATTCTTGAAATGTATTACTTCAGCATGATTTTCATATATTGTTTTGACTCGAGAATTGTGTAAACTTTTTGAAATGATCATAGGCCATCTTTGTATATCACCCATATGACCTTGACCTCACCTTTTATATGTTCCCTAGTCAACCCACTTGAGCCAAAATACTAGCCTTTCGTTTCATTACCCAAAATCCCATAACCAACTCCAAATTGGAGTTTTATACCATACATATTACCTTACATACCCTTGTTTGGATTTTTTACTTGGGATTGATTGATGTTGTTATTTTTTGGTTGCAATTTGAGCATGAAAAGAGTGAGAAAAGAAGAAAGTGTAGTGAAAAAGAGAAAGTGAAAACAAAAGAAAAACAAAAGAAAAAGTGAGAAAAAGAAGAAAAGAAAAAGAAAGAGAAAGTTTTATATATTGTTTGTTGTGATTCAATAATCCTTTTTACTCTCTCGATTGTTATATCTAATGCTCGTTTGGAAATCATTTGTCCAATTTTGAAATTGCCCACTTTTTCCCATTATCCCGAGTTTCATCCCCGAACACTTTGAATCCGTAGATACATTCTTTCATTTCGTAACCTAACCTAGCCTACATTACAATCCTATTAAAGTCCTATGTGATCTTAAGTAGATGTAATTCAAAGGTTTAAATGGTTTTGATAATCTGTGAAAATGCATTTCGCCTCTTTTATATGTGCGGTGTCCTTTCACTAAGATTACAATTTTTATTTCCTATATAGCGTTCTTCATTTGTGACATGTGCGCGGCCTAGTTTCCCTTTACATTTACTCTTTATGCCTGCATATCTCGTGTGTTACCTCCCTGTTTCAAGTGAATTAATTTGATGAGTGTAATGCCCGTGAGGATTGACTTATATGCATGCTTTGATATTTAGTATCCGAGTTATTTATGTTTTTGCCAAATCATATTTTGCATGTGCTCACTCCCCTCCCACATGTTAAAGTTTCAATTCATTGAGGTGCATTCTATAATGTTAATAACTATGGACTTTTCACGTGAATTCGTTTGCTATTCTAATAACATGTTGAAATCTTATTCGTATTGTTGGGTGTGTCGCATGTGATTGGGCATATGTTGAGGAAACTTTATGATGTTTGTGGGTTTCATCCTTGAAAACCCTCACGAGACGACACTCGTCCACTAGGGTAACCTAGGGGTTTAACGGCTTATTGCATATGCTAAATGCAATCGTTCGCCCGCGAAAGTGACCTTATATTTTTACTGCTTTCTTATCCTACTTTTCTACTATCTCCTGTTTTGGTTTACTTCTCGTTCTTTTTTCATCTTATTTCATTGCTAGGGACTAGCAATGTGTAAGTTAGGGGGTGTGATAATACGCATATATTGCGTATTTCATCCGTTGAACCTATGCATTTTAGCCCCCTCGGGTGCCTTAATCTCTATATTTAAGCTCGTTAACCAGACAACCTCGGTTTATATTGTTAACGTGCTATAAGAGGTATAATTGGCCTTTTGTAGGCATTTAGGTACTAAGAATGGAGTTCGGACGCATTATGCTCAAGTTCCGTATGTAATCGCACATTCAAGGGCAATTCGGTCAATTCACAGTTTGGGCACCTAGCCCGGTATCTCACTGAATTGTAGCCCTCCTCGCAAGCTTTGTGTGGCCTTGAACGGTGCGCGATTCCGAGTCCAAACGAAGAAGTTACGACGTTTCTAGCGGAAGAGATTTTCATGCATGCCAAAATAGGAGGAAAACAGGAGGCTACCCTGCTTGATCGATCGATTGATCAAAAGGATCGATCGATCGATCCTTCAAAATCATTCCACGATTTCATCCATCGATCGATCGACCAAAGGGGTCGATCGATCGATCCCCTATTTTTTGCAGATATTTTCCTTTTCTTTTCTTTCTTCTTTTCTTTTATTCCAAGTTACTATATAACCCAAATTTGTTGTAATATTAGACACACTTAGATATATTCAGTTTTAATTAGTCTAGCCTAGGGTTTGTGGGTTTTGAGAGCTTGGCTTCATTTCTCTTTTGGTTGACAACCATATGGATTGTGTATGTTGAACTTTCCATCTCATTCTCCATTTATATCATTGTTCTTGATTAATTCTTGCTTTGTAGATTAATTTTCATGCTTTGTTAATTAGTTTAATTGCTTTATTTCTTGCTTTCTTAGTTTAATTAGTTGTAATTTAGTTTAATCATTATGTGCCCTTAGATAAATAGGATCGGGATTTCGTTCTGCCATTAACGGGCCTCGAGCTCCGAAAATTAGGTTTTGTGCAGAAGTGTGTTTAATTGAATTAGGTTTTGTGCAGAAGTGTATTAAAGTCGAATTATTATGCGTTTAACTTTCTTTGTCATGCAACGTTAGTGTTTATAGCGATAATCCGAGTTTAATCCACATGCGACCATATTCCGTTAAATGTTTAATCTCGCAACTTTGGATTGAATTCCTTATTGTGTGATGTTTATGTTTAATTGATAATGCTCGATTAAATTGCTTTCGAGCTGGAATGCTGATTAGTAGTTGTTTCGAGCCATATGGTTGGATGATATCCCGATCCTCGCTTTTACTTTATTTAGACTTAACTTCTCTCTTTTCTTATATTTACTAGCATACATCACCCTTTTTCTCTTTTATTCCTGAATTAATAATCTGTTACAATCTATCAAACATTTTATGTGCATTCGATACCCGACTTACCGCTATACTCACCCGTTGAGTGTAGTCATAACATAGGTTTGTTTGTTTCGAGGCGGTGAACATAAAACAACAATTAGTGTTTTTACATGCACTGCTTTTCACCCTCGTATCAGTCATGTTAGTGCAAGGAAAGTCTATTTTGATGAAAATGGGGTGTAAGAGTCACCATGGGTGATCAAGAGTATCCCAATACTGTATCCTTTCATATTGGAAGCACCATCTGTTGATGTAAAAAACTAGACTAGGTCTAATTTCTTAATCACATACAAATATTTGTCAATAAAAGATAGAGACAAAAGGTTTTTAAAGTGGTTTGGCTATAAGGGAAAGCCTACGTCTACTCTATTTCTTATTTCCTTATATTCTTGAAGCACCTTATACTCTTGACTCACTTGAGTCTACATTGTATAAGTTCTCATCTAGTTTGGAAATATATGACAAAATTAGAGTCCCATTCCCTAGATACCAAAGAGCCTTAGAATCTTCTTCTTAAGCCACACTTGATTCAATTGAAGGTATAATGCTCATTCACACACACTAGGGTTGCATACACTATTCATAAATTGCATTACTTGATTGTGTGTGAGTTGTGTGTGTTTAATCCCATTTAAATTGATTTTAATAATTTTTGGGAATTTTTAATAAGTTTTAAATGATTTTTTTAAATTAAAACTTGGTTTATAAAACTTTTGGGGTCATTTTGTAATTACTAGTTTTATGTTTTCATACTTGGAAGTTGAGTTGGATAGGATCCGAATGCGCTTGAGACTTTAGGGCATGTGTGTAATTAATTTTAAAACACGCGTGTGAGAGCTCATCTCAGCCCTACACCTATCCATGTTATACCGGCTAGATTTGTGTTTGTTGCAAGACTCAAAACCCTTGTGTTATATCAGCCCTTGGATCTCTGTAATCAACTCTCTGCATGCGTTTGAACTCAATCCCTGTGAACCTCTCTAGACCTATCAGCATGCGTTTAAATCACCGCTAATGTTTAACCGTTGGATCAAAGTCAAAAGGCCAAGACCAAATCTCAGCCTTTAGATTTGCATCAACCTTCTCGATCCTTCCTAGCCTGCTATATAAGGAGGCTTAACCTCATCATTTGGGAACTTTTACCATTTCGTCCAAATAGAGAGAGGGAGAAGAGAGAGAGAAGAGAGAGAAGAGAGAAACTAGAGAGAGAAAGAAACCCTAAATCGTCCAAACCCTATTTTCTTTTTAAACCCTAAACTCATTTCTCCAAAACAGTTTTTACCAAACACTATACTTATGTGTTTGAGAGTGTCGTTGGTGGGGGTTTGAAGGTTGTTTAAAGGGTGTTATACTCTGTGTTCGAGAACTTGTGTCCAACTTAGACATTTCATGTTAGATCTCTAATTCTCTTTCATAGAAACAATATATCTGATTATTACATGTCATATTACACTTAGATCTGCACACTTTAGTTTCTCATCTTAAGAAATCGCATTTGTTGATTACTGCTATGTAAATGTTTTTCAAAACGTTAGAATCAATAAATATATTTTCTATATTTAGTTCTTATGAAACAAGACTGTTGACCTAGTTGGAATCGCAATTAGCGATTTTCAATTTCAAAAATATTTTCAAAACCCTCTGAAATTTATTAAGACCTTGAAACGTCTTTCGAGCAAGGTAGCTTTGGATTATGGGTTTATTTTAAAGGTCGAATAAAGTCTTTTTGTTTCTAAAGAAGAGAGAAACTGAAAACAACATCATTTAGATCTGATCTGTAATTTGCTAGGACTTGTTTGTATAAATAAGTGTGGTGTGTGCATGCATATGTTAGAACACTTTCACAAACACTTGTCACACTACAACACATAAGTGTTGGCTATAAGATCTGGAATTAACAAGAGTCGACGTAAAGATCAGAACAAAGTGGAGAAGTTAGCAAACTAGAAAAGCCACATCAACTTCAGAATTGCAGAAAAGTTAAAATAAAACCAGTGGGTACATTTCTAAACTTGTATAGGTCTGATTAGTTTGCACATGTGTTAAATAGTTTGTAACTTGTATATTTTATTTTAGTGAATTTTTGGTTTGTGACTTAGAAGTCATCGTGGATGTTTCCTCAGTTGGTTGAGGTTTTATCAATTTAAAAACGCCTTGTCATTAATCTTTCTACATCTCCTCATCTCATTCTTGCTGGTGTGCCGATTTAAACCTTTATGTTTTGTTTTTCAAAACTAGTTACACAATCTTGAATAAATCTCGTGCATGTTTTATTAAACACATCTTGTGATTAATTTATTTTGATTTAAAGAAAATTGTTTCCTCAAAAAACAGTTCGGAGTTACTTCAATAGTTTAATCTTGTATTAAATGACCTAAGTAACAGCTTTTTCAATTGGTATCAGATCTTTGGAAATTTTCTTTTAAGATCTTGTGTTTCTGAAATTATTTTCTTAAAATCAAACAATAGACGAGAAAAATGAATGATTTGGTAACTTGACCAAACCTCCTCTCTTTGATGGAAACAACTTTGCTTACTGGAAAGTAAGGAAGGTTGCTTTCATACAAGGAACCTTGGGAGATGATGTCTGGGATATTGTTGAAAATGGATATACTTATCCTACAAAACCAGCCACTGAAGGAAGTAATGAGAGGATTAAGAAAGTATTAAGTGAATTCACTCAAGAAGAGAAGCAAGTTTCTCAAAACAATAACAAAGGAAAGAATGCCATTTTTATGTCCATAAATGAACATGAGTTCAAAAGGATCTCATCTCGTGACACTTATAAGGAAGCTTGGGATACACTTATTACTGCACATGAAGGTGACACTAGAGTTAAGGCTGCTAAAACACAGGTGCTTGTCAAGCAGTATAACTCTTTAATTATGTCAGACTCTAAATCTTTTGATGACTTTTACATGAAATTGACTGACATTGTGACCAAATTTCATGCTAATGGGATAACTTATGATAGACATGAAATTGTCTCTAAAATTCTAAGATCATTACCACAGAAATTTGATAACAAAAGATATGCTATTGAGGAAATGTGTGATCAAAATCTCACTCCTGATTACTCAGTAGTGAACTGAGAACTGTGGAAATGAAATTAGAATTTAAGAAACAATTGACCTAGTCCCATAGGAAACAATCTAGTTCCAATTTGAGTTTTCTTCTAAGCTGAAGAAACCTGAGTTTACTATTCCCAATAATGACTCTCATAAGGAATGTGATATAGATAGTTTGGATAATCAAATTGCCTTGATGTCAAAACAGTTTAAGAAAATTTTCAAATTTAGAAATAAAATGGAAACAGACAAGGCAAACCAAATTATCCAACTCAGTCTAACTACAAACCTCATGAGAAAAGTCAAGACAAACATGACAAGGAAATTCATACGAGATCTAACAAAGACTTTAAGAATGTTGAATGCTTCAGATGTGGAAAATTGGGTCATATAGCAGAAGACTGTTGAGTTAAACTGAACACAACCAAAAAACATACTAGGGCCAACATTTGCAAGACATGGGATGATTCAAGTGACTCTGATAATGAGGAACCTGAGTCATGTGATGTTTTTGATCCATACATGGCTTTATTTGCCAAGATAATATATAATAATGATATGCATGTGCCTATGTATGAGAATGATGATAATAGCTCTACCTCTGTTGTTATGAATTATGCTGCTACTGGTTTAGATGCTTTAATTTCTGAGAACATTACTAGTTCTATAGCAGGGTGTGTGAGTCAAAGGGAAAGAGATAATGATGATGTCAAGGTGTGCGTGAGTTCAAGAATTGAATCCTTAGGGGTCACTTCACACACTACACTTAGTGAGTCGGACATTGAAGACCTCCCTGATGTTCACACACTTTATGCCAAGACTCTCAAGAAAAGCACTAGACTAGAGAAGACTGTGAAAGATCTCACTAAGAAACTAGAGGACATTAGTCTAATGGTCAAACTTAACGTTGAAGAGTATACTACCCAATGTCTAACTCATGAAAATGAAGTCAAAATTTTTAATCAAAAATTAAAAAATTTGATTGAAACAAATGAAACTCTGGAGAAAAAATATAAAGGAACTTTATTAGAATTGGAACAAGCTAAAGAAAAGACAACAACTATTTTCAAAAGATTTGCTAAGTTTGAAAACAATTCCAACTGTTTTGATGATTTTGTTGCTGACTCAAAAACCAATTATGATGATCGAACTGGAATAGGATTTTGCCCAAAGTTAGAGACACAAAATAAAAACTTTGAATCAATCAAGTTTGTGTCAGGTGGCAAAGGACCTATAGAAACTTGCCCAGATTTTCATTCCCTAAAAGATGAGTTTGATGAAAAACAACAAAAGTTTAATATTGGGGAATCTAGTTACTATAAGGGTGATAGTCAACCTAAGGCTAAATACATCTTCCCCCCGATTAGGAAGAGTGTTTCTACTTTTCAAACTACATCAAAATCCCATGGAACCTATGTTTAGAGACTTTCCTAAGGAGATACCCTCTTCAAGCAATCTATATTGCTCTTAATATGACATATACGGTCATTAGTTTTAAGGTTATTACTCCAGACGTTTAGTAAAACCTGTCTGTAATACTCCTCTATACCAGAACTTTAATTACTCTAGGAGAAGTTGTAATAATTATGTTTTGCCTAGACAACCAGACAAGAACTCTAACTATAGAAAGAGAAACACCAAACCTAAAAGATCATTTACAAGAAGAAGTCCTAGATACTTTCCTAAACCAAATGCTCATATTTTCCATAATATTCAAACTTATGTGCAAAACATTTTTCAAAAAATTCTAAAGCTCGCAAATTTTATCAAATGAGAGCAAATATGCGCAAAATAAAAACAAGAGCTATTTGGGTTAGAAAAGATGAGCTATTACCCCAGATGAAGTGTAACATTGTGACTACTTCTTTAAAAGCTGAACACACCTCTTTTGGTTGGTATTTAGACTCTGGGTGTTCGAAACATATGACTGGGGATGATACAAAACTATTAAAAAACCAGCTTTGCTGGAGGAAAAGTTATTTTTGATGATAGTGTATCATCTCAAATCATTGGTAGAGGAACACTCCAAGAAGAAGGATTACCTATACTTGAAAATGTTCTTCTAGTAAAAGGTCTTAAGGCTAATCTACTTAGTATCTCGTAATTTTGTGACTCAAATCATACTGTCACCTTTTCAAATAATAATTGCAAAATTTTAAATGAAAAAGGTGAGTGCATAATTACAGGATTCAGGACTCCTGATAATTGTTATACTCTCATGAATAATACTAAAATCTGTAACGTTTCCAGAATGGATGACAATGAAATATGGCATAATAGGATGGGTCACATAAATTACGATAACCTTAGTAGATTATATTCACAAGAAATAGTTAGAGGAATTCCAAAGATCAAACCTATTTCTAACATTGTCTGCGGATCATGTCAGGAAGGAAAAATTGTCAAGGCACCTCATAAGAAAGTTAAAGATATCCTTACCTCTAAACCCTTGGAGCTCATCCATATGGAGCTAATAGGCCCTTCTCGTACTGTGAGTCTGTGTGGACACAGTTATATTCTTATTATGGTTGATGACTTCACCAGGTTTACTTGGGTGGCCTTCTTAGAACAAAAATCTGACACTTTCCAAACCTTTTTGAAAATTCTACTTCGAATTGAAAATGAGAAGGACACTCAAGTAAATAAAATTCGTAGTGATAGAGGTGGAGAATTCTTAGATACTGGTATTATAGAGTATTGTGACTATAATGGTTAAAAACATGAATTTAGTGCTCCTAAGACTCCTCAACAAAATGGAATTGCTGAGAGAAAGAATTGTACTCTTCAAGAGATGGCATGTGTAATGATTCATGCCAAGTGTTTACCTAAGTACTTTTGGGTAAAATCTATTCGTACTGCTTGTCACATTATCAATAGAGTCTATCTTAGGAAGAATTCTAAACACACTCCTTACGAAATATGTTATGGGAAAATCCCAATCTTAAATACCTTAAAACCTTTGATAGTACGTGTTATGTCTGCAAAGACAAAGAACACTTATCCAAATTAGAGACTCGTGGAGATAAAGCCATATTTCTAGGATATTCTCCTGATAGTAGAGCATACCGTGTCTATAATATTCGCACAAAGACCTTAATGGAATCCATAAACGTTATTATAAGTGACACTACTGTTGAGAGTAAGACTGGAGAACCAACTATTGTGGAAGAGTCTGAAAATGTTTTAGAAAATGACTCTCTAGAAATAGATGATTCTTTACCAATTGAGACAACTGAAGTACCTCACTGGGTTTCTAAAGATCATCCCATAGATAATGTCGTTGGTAACCCAAGTGAGCCTGTACGTACAAGATCTCAATTAAGAAACTATGCTCATTATGCATGCTTTGTTTCCCTTATGGAACCAAAGAATGTAAATGAGGCATTGAATGACCCTCATTGGATTTTCGCCATGTAGGAAGAACTTCTTCAATTTGTCATTCATGATGTTTGGTATCTTGTACCTAGGCCTGATCATAAGAAAGTTATTGGTACACGTTGGATATTTAAAAATAAATTCGATAAAGTGGAATACTCATTAGAAACATAACTAGATTAGTGGCTCAAGGATACTCTCAAATTGAAGGAATAGATTTTAGCGAGACTTTCGCACCTGTTACTCTCTTAGAATCTGTTCGTCTTCTCTTTGCAATAGCTTGTTTCTTGCATTTTACACTTTACCAAATGGATGTCAAATCTGCCTTTCTTAATGGAATCTTGACTGAAGAGACCTATGTTGAACAACCTAAAGGGTTTATTGTTCCTCAGTATCCTAACCATGTTTATCGTCTTAAAAAGGCGTTGGATGGTTTAAAAAAAGTGCCTAGAGCCTGGTATGAGCGTCTTTCCAACTTTCTCTTAGACAAAGGTTTTAAGAGGAGTGGAAATGATCAAACCGTATTTAACAAAAATTTTGGCAAACATATTATTATAGCTCAAGTTTATGTTGACAATATCATTTTTGGATCAACATCCCCTTCAGAAGTGAAATCTTTTTCTAAAATTATGCATAAAGAGTTTCAAATGTCTCTTATGGGGAGTTACAATTTTTCTTGGGTCTTCAAGTCAAACAAAATTCGAAAGGTTTATTTGTTTTGCAATCTAAATGTGCTTTAGAGATTGTCAAAAAATTCAGCCTTGAAAGTGCCGAACAAGCTAAAACTCCCATGAGTACTACGGTCAAACTATATAAAGATGAGAGTGGTAAATCCATAGATCCTACTCTGTATCGTAGTATGATAGGAACCTTACTATACCTTACTGCCTCGCGTCCTGGTATTATGTATGCAGTTTGCGTGTGTGCCCGTTATCAAAACAATCCTAAAGAGAGCCCTTAGTTTGTGCAAAAAGAATCATTAAATACATAAAAGGCCCTCTTAATTTACGACTTTGGTACACCAATGATACTCCTAGTACTATAATAGGATACACTGATGTCGATTGGGCAGGGTGTACTGATGATAGTAAGAGCACATCAGGAGCGTGTTACTATATCAATAATAATTTGGTAGAATGGAGTAGTAAGAAACAAAATTGCACTTCGTTGTCCAAAGTTGAATCTGAATACATAGTTGCTAGTAGTTGTTATGCTCAATTACTTTGGCTAAAAAACTGCTAAATGATTATGGTATTCAAGAATATCAACTACATCTCTATTGTGATAATCAAAGCGCAATCAATATCTCTAAAAATCCTGTTCAACACTCGCGAACTAAACATATAAAAATCAGACATCATTTTATACGCGAATTAGTTGAGACTAAGGAATTAGAAATTAATTATCTTCCTACTGGTTTGTAACTCGCATATATGTTTACCAAACCTTTGGATTACAATAGATTTCTTGCTTTGCTAAAATCGATAGGAATGGTGTGTGCAGAATAAACTCCTTTGACCTAAGTATTACTCCCTTTGTCCATTTGAGACAAAGTGGGGGAGTAATTTGAGTCTTATGAGTTTATACTTTTGTACATATTTCTAATAAGCTTGATCGTAGTATTATTTGCAGGAATTTGTACAGTTGTATTCAACAGATGTTATTAGGGTATTAGTTTGTAATTAGTTGAGTTATGTAATTTTCTTTTTCTAGGAAATGGTAGATAGAATTTTTATATAGGAATAGGTTCTTCCTTTTCTCTTTGTAACCCTACGAGTCCTAGATGACTCAAAGGAGATTTTATCTCATATTTCCAAAGGGGGAGATTGAACCAACTTATACTCTTGACTCACTTGAGTCTACATTGTATAAGTGCTCATCTAGTTTGGAAATATGTGACAAAATTAGAGTCCCATTCCCTAGATACCAAAGAGCCTCAGAATCTTCTTCTTAAGCCACACTTGATTCAATTGAAGGTATAATTCTCATTCACACACACTAGGGTTGCATACATTGTTCATATATTGCATTATTTGATTGTGTGTGAGTTGTGTGTGTTTAATCCCATTTAAATTGATTTTAATAATTTTTGGGAATTTTTAATAAGTTTTAAATGATTTTTTAAAATTAAAACTTGGTTTATAAAACTTTTGGGGTCATTTTATAATTATAGGTTTTATGTTTTCATACCTGGAAGTTGAGTTGGGTAGGATCCGAATGCGCTTGAGACTTTAGGGTGTGTGTGTAATTAATTTTAAAACACGCGTGTGAGAGCTCATCTTAGCCCTATACTTGTCCATGTTATACCGGCTAGATTTGTGTTTGTTGCAAGACTTAAAACCCTTGTGTTATCTCAGCCCTTGGATCTCTGTAATCAATGCTCTGCATGCGTTTGAACTCAATCCTTGTGAACCTCTCTAAACCTATCAGCGTGCGTTTAAATCACCGCTGATGTTTAACCATTGGATCAAAGTCAAAAGGCCAAGACTAAATCTTAGCCTTTAGATTTGCATCAACCTTCTCGGTCCTTCGTAGCCTTCTATATAAGGAGGCTTACCCTCAGCATTTGTTAACTTTTGCCATTTCATCCAAATAGAGAGAGAGAGAGAGAGAGAGAGAGAGAGAGAGAGAGAAGAGAGAAATCAGAGAGAGAAAGAAACCCTAAATCGTCCAAACCCTATTTTGTTTTCAAACCCTAAACTCATTTCTCCAAAACAGTTTTTACCAAACACTATACCTGTTTGTTTGAGAGTGTTATTGGTGGGGGTTGAAGGTTGTTTAAATGGTGTTATCCTTTATGTTCGAGATCTCGTGTCCAACTTAGACATTTCATGTTAGATCCTTATTTCTCTTTCATAGACACAGTAGATCTGATTATTGCATGTCATATTACACTTAGATCTGCACATTTTAGTTTCTCATCTTAAGAAATCGCATTTTTTTATTACTTTTCTGTAAATTCTTTTCAAAACATTATAATCAACAAATATATTTTCTATTTCTAGCTCTTATGAAACAAGACTGTTGACCTAGTTGGAATCATAATTGGCGGTTTTCAATTTCAAAAATATTTTCAAAACCCTCTAAATTGATTAAGACCTTGAAACGTCTTTCGAGCAAGGTATCCTTGGATTTTGGGTTTATTTGAAAGGTAAAATAAAGTTTTTTGTTTCTAAAGAAGAGAGAAACTGAAAACATCATCATTTAGATATGATCTGTAATTTGCTAGGACTTGTTTGTATAAATAAGCGTGTGTGTGTGTGTGTGTGTGCATGCATGTGTTAGAACACTTTCACAAATACTTGTCACATTACAACACAGAAGTGTTGGCTATAAGATCTTGAATTAACAAGAGTCGACGTAAATACTGGAATAAAGTGGAAAAGTTAGCAAACTGGGAAAGCCACATCAAATTCAGAATTGCAGAAAAGTGAGAATAAAACCACTGGGTACATTTCTAAACTTGCATAGGTATGATTAGTTTGCATGTGTGTTAAATAGTTTGTAACTTGTATATTTTGTTTTAATGGATTTTTGGTTTGAGACTTAGAAGTCACCGTGGATGTTTCCTCAGTTGGGTGAGGTTTTACCACATTAAAAATGCCTTGTCCTTAATCTTTCTACATCTCATCATCTCATTTTTGCTGGTGTGCTGATTTAAACCTTTTAGTTTTATTTTTCAAAACTAGTTACATAATTTTGAATAAATCTCGTGCATGTTTTATTAAACACATCTTGTGCTTAATCTGTTTTAATTTAAAGCAAAGAGTTTCCTCAAAAAACAGTTCGGAGTTACTTCAATAGTTTAATCTTGTATTAAACGGCCTAAGTAACAGCTTTTTTAATTCTATCTTGCTTTCATGTCTTGAATGACTTGAACCTGCCCTTAATGGAGGGATTACAATGTATTTATAGTCAAGTAAGGAGATAGAGAGATGGAATATTAATTTATGGAATGCCTTTATAAATTAGGCATTTACATCTGTACATAGAGTCCACAATGCTCTTGGTTATTGTTGTTTTAATAATCAAGTTGGTTGTCCTTCCCGTTGTTGGTCGTCCATCCCGGAGTTGGTCGGCCTCCCAGGTCTTAGTCGGTGATGCTATAACTCACTGACTAGGATTCTTACCATGTAGGATGGCACGCGTCCATCTCTAGTTGTTCCACGTAAGTGGGTAATTTTGGGTATTAACAGAAGCCCTCCCAATGTTCCATTGCTTGATGCTTACTTGAAAGTATGGAGCATTTAGTCCTGGTCGTAGCTCGGGCTACATTCATGATACTTGGTCGGTTGCCGATTCCCACATTTTCAAATTTTACTGCTATTGTTGGTGGCGTATGTTGCCAATGGTATCTTTGTAAATATCCTGAATTATAGTGAATCGCAGCAGGGTAAATACATCTTTTTCATATCACCGCCATAATTTCAATCGTCGTTTTACTTCAATCATTATGTTCACTTATTTTTTAGGCAATCTATAAAAGGCGATAAATTTCTTGGTCGTCTCTTTACTCCAATCCTTATAAGTGTTGTTGCTACCCTTAAGCTTTCGTGAGATCATTCTTCCTTTATTTTAGTTCTTGGTGAATCCTTAATCTTCTGTAAGAATCCTTTCCTTTTCTTCTGTTCTTCATATTGAATCATAGTTTATGTTATTATCTCTCTAAATGAGTTTAGAAAGGAATGGAATATACTAGACTGGGTAGACTTAAAGTTCCCTAGTCCCCTTGTAGATGTTTTCTCTTTGTTTGAAGGTCATTGAATTCCTTCCTTATTCATAGCTGAATGTGGCTTCACTTTTCCCCCAAATCATTTTTGCCCAGTGTTTTCTCAATACTTTGATATTGTACCTGCTAAAGTATCCCCCAACACCTGGATAATAGTTAATGGTGTCCATAGGCTTAATCAAATCCATGGAACCCATATCGGTATCCCTGAGATTATGTTTTCTTACAAATGGTTCACTTGAAAACTAGGTCTGTTAATAGAGCTCTAGTTATCAATCTGCATGATTCTAATAGGGACTACGTCGATCATGGGGTTATTGCTAAAAATTGGCAATATGTACCTCAAAAAGGGGATGAAGGATACAATGGACCAAGATGCCCTCAAAAGGGTCATGGAATAGGTTGTAATATATTTTATATGTTCAGGATGATAAATAACCTGCTAATATGTTATCTAATATTTGTTGTTTGTTTGATTGCAGTTGAGACGAAGAGAAAGTATCCAAAGGAGGGTGACATTAAACTTAATAAGATCTAGTTTCTCTGGGGAATCCATCAAAGAATTGGTGAGGAGCGTACTAGGATGGCTTCCTACTTGCTGAAGTACAAGAGCTCTGTCACTTCCTTTATAGCCCGACCATCAGCTGTTGTACCATCTGTTGTGATTTACTTGGACAAAGACCGAGTTTCCACTTCCTCTACATCTAGTGGTGGTGAACCTACTGTTATCCCTTCCTCTTCCTTTGACTCAAACATTCCTCTCTCAGTGACCATGGGAAAAAAGAGATTTCCCAATCTTCTTGGGGATGCTGCTGTTGCTGGAACCCACAAGCCTGTGGATGGTGGGGCCACAAAGAAGGATGATGATGGGAAGAATCCCCCATCAAATAAGGGAGAGGAGTCTCCTTTAAACAATTTGAGAAGAGGTCTTGCTGCCAAGCAGGTTTAAAAAGTTATTGATGTCTACCAACAAAACTTGGTCGATATTATTCCATCTGGTGTTGGCAATTTATTGGCCATGGGTCCTTGCTTGTCCAAGAAATTAAATAGGTCTGGTACTCTTCCAGGACACAGGGGTGCTACTACTTCCATGACCTGACTAAAGATATGAGAGGGTTGTTCAAAGACTTGCTCTGGTGAGACCTCTTTCTTTATAATTTCTTTGTGCATTATCTTCTACTTACTGTGCTAACTTTAATTTTCTTCTTTGTAGTTCCTAGTTGATTTCAACCAGATGTTAGAGAAGGTTGATGCTCTTTGTTCTTCTTCGGATGATCTGGAAGAGGCCTTTGATGGTATCAAAAGATCTTTGCTGGAGTCGCAACAGGCCTTGGCAATGGAGAATATGTATTCGAAGAAGAAAATCAAGGATGCCTAGGAATCTCAGCTGAAGGATAAATCCACTATTGTTCAAGCTAAACGCAAGGTAAAGTCCATAGAAAAGTAGGTGGTTGAGGTGACCAAGGGCCTGAATGCTGAGAAGGCCAAGAGGAAAAAATTGAAGGAAGATTCCTTCAACAAAGGTTGGGATAAATCCATTGATGTTGCCTTTGCTCAAATTGAGTATGTGAAGATAATATATTCCAAGGATGGTTGGTCGACTACACTGAAGGAGGTCGGCACAATAGAAGACTCTCAACTCTTCTAAAGACATGAGCCTAGCTGTCTCCCAATATGGACGATGAAGTTGAAGATGATGTTGGTTCTGAGGAGTCTTCTCTGGTGCTTAAGTCTTCAGCTTACCAACTTAAGAACATTGTTGAGTAAACCATCCCCTTTGCCGATCAAGATAATCCAGCCGCCCCATTTACCGACCAAGGTGTAAGTGTTGGAACTAATAGAGAGAAGGTGTAGACTTGCTCTAAATTTGTCCTTTTTGTCTTTCTTTTATTTCTTCTCTATTGTACTTGTAACTTCCCTTCATATATCAATGAAAGAACTTTTTCTTTATACTATTTGTCATTTCTCGGTTGTTGTTATATTTTCTTCTTTTATTGATCGACTGTTACTTTATTTTTATAGTTTATTTCCAAGATGGAATAACTTTCTTCTAATGATTATAATCTACTCAACCGCTGCAATAGTTTATTTAAGACTGATCGTAAGACTTTAACCGAGGAAGAATTGTTAGACTTTCTCGGAGCAGATGCTACTGATCAAGGCAAGGACATATATGTATCTTAAGTTTCTTCTTGATCGGGTTGTGGCCAATAACGTGGATAACTTTGAAATGATTGAATAACTTCAAGAGGAGCATAATGAGGCCAATGCTTTGCTTCATGCTGACTATGAAGATAAGTACATGTCCTTAAGTGAAGCTTGGGGTTTTGAAGAGAAATTGGAGAAACGTTCTTCTGCTTTTCGAAAGAAGGAATTTCTATTGAAGTGTGAAGTTGATGAGGCAAGAGAGATTACTAAAATATTGGAAGAAAAAAAGATAAATTTATGATTGAAATTAGCTCCTTGAAGAATCCTCATGCTGCTGCTATTGACGAATGTGCATCTTTCCTGGAGAGTGAAAATGCCAAATTTAAGAGAAGAGTTGAAAACTCTAATGAAGTCTAAGCCTGACTCCTCTTTCAGATAAAAGTTCAGCCGACCAATGACTGATGAGGATAAAACACAGAAAACCCTAGTCGATTAAGCTGCCTAGCTAAAGGCCAAGAACCGAGCAATTGTTGAGTTGTCCCAAAAGCTCAAGACTTAAGATAACACACTTTCTAACTAATCCTCTCAATTACAGGGTAAAGATAGAGTGTTAAAGAAACTTCAGCATCAGGTCAAGAAATTAATTTTTGAGGTTCACAAGAAGCCTAGAGAGGTATAAATGGAAGGATACAGTGAGGCTCTTGGGTGTATTGATGACCACTTCAGTCAAGCTCAGCACGAAGGTTATAAGTGGGACTAAACCAATTGCTTAATTGTTATGAAGGGTTATTAGAATAGTAGGATGTGGTACTAGGTTGATCATGGGTTCTTAGACTGTAAAAAATGTCCTTTCAATCTTGACGTCAGTTGGATCCCTATAAAATCCTTTCCCCGGTGCCTAATATCCAAATACTTAGGGGATTATGGACTGCATGATGAGTTAGAGGTAGTTCGGCCTTCACATTTGTTGGACATGCATAGTAGCAGTGATAGGATAATGCTTCAAGATTTCAATTTCATCAATTCTCCTTATACCCTGGATGATCGTCCTGCATGCATGGAAAAAGCATCGACTTCTTCCAAGTCTGAAGGAAAACATTCAGTAGAGTATTTGTCCTATATTTCATTTGCATGTAATCATCATTTATATAAATGAAATGCTTTGTTTTCTTTATTAACTTATCTTGTTAATTTCTGAATGGCTGAATGAACTTGTTGTGTCAATAGTTCTATTGATACACTTAGACATTTACCTAAATTTAGTACCAGTTACCAATGATGTTATCATAGGTTCTACTGATGAGCTTAGATTTCTAAGTTTAAAACCAGTAACCATTGATGCTTCCATAGGTTCTACTAATCCACCTAGATTTAGATCCAAGTTTGGTACTAGTTACCAATGGTATTGCAATATGTTCTACTAATACACCTAAATTTTTAGGTTTAGCATTAGTTATTAGTGGTGACCAAGCATATGTGGAATATGTGTCAATATTCCTATTTAGGAATTTTCACAACATTCTCCCTCCATTTTGCTTAGTTTGGATAAAACTTGTTGATTTTTATACAAAGTTTTATCCCTGATTTTTCTTGACCATAGCGAGGACTAAAACCCTATTTTAACTTGGGTTTTATTATTTTTTGATCTAGTATTACCTTTGTCGACTAGGTATTTCCTTTGCCGACCATGTTTTGAATTCTTGTCGACCTTCTTGCCGACCAAGGAATGAAGATTAAAATCTTGTGTTGTGGGGATCCATATCACCATACTTAAAAAAATAAAAAAAATGGAAGAAACCAACTCTTTATTAATATTGAAACAAAGTATTACATAAGCCTTTGCTCATTAGATCGTTAATATTACTTTCTGAGATGCTCGACATTCAAAGGGTTTTTAAATTCTTCCCCTTCCAGAGTTTCAATCCTATATGTTCCTCGTCGGATGACTGTCGAGATACGATAAGTTACAGGCCAATTTTATTCAAGCTTGTCATTCTTCTGAATCACTTTTTTAAGGATATAATCCCCCTCTTTCAAGTTGGTCGGCTTCACCCTTTTATTGTAAAAATGTACAGTCCTTTGTTGATAGGCAACAATCCTCAGAGCAACGTCTTCACTTACCTCTTCCAATATATCAAGGTCTAGCCTTTGCATTAAATCACTAACATGGGAGTTAAAATTCAACACTCTATGAGTTGGTAGGTCGAGATAAACTGGTACCATTGCTTCTGTCCCAAATGCAAGAATGTATGGTGTTTCTCCTGTATCAGCTCTTGGAGTTGTTCGGTATGCCCATAGAACTAAGGGCAATTCATTGATCTAATTGTCGTTGGCATTATCACGTATTTTCTTCAACCCATTGAGAAAAGTTCTATTTGTCACCTCTGTCTTCCCATTGCTTTGAGGATGACCTGGAGTAAAATGCAGCTTCTGGATCTTGGAAATGGCACAATACGCTTCAAACACTTTATTATCAAACTGCGTGCCATGGTCAGTGATGAAAGCATATGGTAAACCATATATACAAATGATGTTCTTCTAGATAAATTGGTACACCTTATCATGGGAAATGTCCACCAATGGTTCTGCCTCAACCCATTTGGTAAAATAATCCATAGCGACAACCAAGTATTTGAACCTTCCTCTGGTGGTCAACAATGGCCCAACCAAGTCTATCCCCCATATAGAAAATGGCCAAGGTGAAATGATTGGAGTCAGAGTAGTATGTGGGGTTTTGTGAATGTTAGAGAACCTCTATCATTTATCACACTTCTTCACAAAAGTTGTATAATTTGTCCTCATTGTTGGTTAGTAATATCCCTGGGTGTTGATTCGTTGTAGTAACAAACTTACTACTCTATGATCTCCACATGAACTCTCATGAACTTCTTCAATCAGGTCTTGAACCTCTATTGGGTGAACACGGCATTGCAAAGTGGGTATTAACCCTCTTCTGTATAGAACTCCCTTATCTAATACTTACCTCGCTGCTTTATACTTGAGCTTTTTGGCCATTATTGGATCCTTTGTCAAAGTTCCTTCTTTAATATATGCTCTGATGGGATCCGTCCAGGATGGTCCCATATCTACTGCTATGAAATTGACTATTAAATCTTCATCATTGCTCCAATTATCTAGAATTTCTAATGGGATGGTCCTTCTGAGTTCAATCCTGGTGGCAGATGCGAGCCGAGCAAGTGAATCAGCTCGGGCATTCTCTATCCTTGGAATTCTAATCATTCGAACAGATAGATATTTATCTTTGACCTCCACTGCACTATCAAGGTAACTGGTTATCAATTCTCCTTTAGCTCCATATAAATTCAATACCTGGTTGACCAACAGTTGTTAATCACTGTGCGCCACTTGCTCGACACTTAAGGAATGAGATAAACTTAATCCCACTATCAGGTCTTCGTACTCTACTTTATTGTTAGAGGCCTAGAGTTGGAATATGAGAGCGTACTCAATATCAATCCCATCATGGGTATTAAATATAATGCCTGCTTTACTCCATGCCTGTAGTATATAAAGATCCATCCACATATAAATTTTATACTTAGATATTGTTGTCAAAGACTTTTGGTCTCTTAATGTCCCATAATGGAATACCTTCTTACTTGGCTCCTCATATCTTTGGTCCATCTCCTATATCCTTGATGATTTTGATTGGTCAGCAATGATTTTGGCTGAGCTCGCCCCTATTGGGGCCTGCTCGACTGGTTGGTTAGTAATGACTGAAGTTGATCTTTCCCTTGTCGGGGTCTGCTCTGCTTAAAAGCCTTGTTGCTCGGGAACCTCTAGATAAGTTAACTCTACAATAAAATCATCTACATCTTGGACGTGTAATAAAGACCTCGACTCATATACAATATCGTATTCTCCTAGCTCTACTGCCCAGTTCATTAGTCTTCTCGACTTCTTAAGTTTGTGGAGGGTTTGCCGAAGTGGCATGCCAATATACACCACTATGGTATGTGCTTGGAAATGAGGTTTCATACATCTGAATGCCTCAATAAGTGCCAAAGCTAATTTCTCTAAGTGTGGCTATCTGATTTCACCTCCTCAAAAGGCCTTATTAGTGTAGTAAATGGGCTTATAGACTCCATTGTCTTGTAGTAGTACAGCTGAGCTCACAATCGACTCGGAAACATCTAAGTATAAATATAATTTCTCCTCCAAAATTGGTCGGGAGAGAAACGGGGGTGATCCTGAATACTTCTTCCACTCCTGAAAAGCTTTTTCACGTTCTTCATTCCATTCAAAGGTCTTTCTCAGCACCTTGAAGAATAGAAGACATATGTCTATTGCTTGGGACACAATTCTGTTTAAAGTATCTACTCGTCCAGTGAGCCTTTGAACTTCCTTCTTGCTAGTTGGGGGTTGCATTCAATCAAAGACTTTGTTTTATCTGGATTAGACTCAACTCCGCTTTGATTGACTACATAGTCGAGGAACATCCCTTCTTGCACACTGAACACACATTTGGTTGGATTTAGCTTCATCTAATGTTTCTCCAACTAGTAAAAAATCTTACTGAGGTCGGTAATATGATCAGAGGATTTCTTTCTCTTTGTTAGGATATCATCCATGTAACCATTCATATTTGTTCCTATTTGATCATCAAAGACTTTGTTCACCAGTCTTTGATATGTTGCACCTGCATTTTTAAGACCAAAAGGCATCACATTATAATAATAAGTTCCTCGCGGGAGTAATGAAAGTTATATTTTCCTTGTCTTCAAGTTTCATTTTTATCTGGTTATAACCAGAGTAGGCATCCACACATCTTAACAATTCATGCCCCGATGTAGCATCCATCAGATGATCAATCTTGGGCAAAGGAAAGTGATCCTTTGGGAAGGCGTTATTTAGATCTGTGAAATCCATGCACATGCTCCACTTGTCATTTTTATTTTTGACCATAACAATATTGTCTAACCATTATGGGTACTTCACATCTTCAATGAAAGAATCTTTTTAGAGCTTCTCGACCTCCTCCTGTATGGATTGATTCTTTTCAGGACTGAACACTCTACGACTTTGCTTGATCAGCTTGGCATCCTTACTGATATTAATCTCGTGATAGAGAAAATTAGGATCAATACCATGCATATCATCATGACTCTATGCAAACACATTCTTCCTCTACCTCGGGAATATTACCAGTTCCTATTTAAGAATATGATCTAGTGTCGATCTGATCTGAGTAGTCCAATCTGGCTTGTTGTTATCCAGTATGATGCTCTCAGTAGCTTCCATAATCTAGCCTTTAACCAGCTATGTTTCCTCTCTTGAATCTAAGGTTTCAACTTTATATTCACTATTGGGCTCTATAAAATCCACTTAGTAAGTAGTGGTCTTCTTCTTCTTCAGTTATTCTAGATCTTATTTCTCGGCAGAGGAGTATTAACATTCCCTGTCTACCTTCTGATCATCCTTTACAACACCTACTCCAAAGTTGGTTGGGAACTCCAAGCATTTATGAACTGTGGAAGGAGACACTTCAAACTTCTTCAATCTTACCTTGCCCATGATCACATTGTAGGCGGATTGAATATTCTTGTCCATAAAAAAGAAATGTACTTTCTCGATCCGACTTACCATCCAAGTACTGAGCAATACTTATAACTTGATTGTGCCGAAGTGATATAATTTTTCACCAGAGAAGATGATCAGGGGTCTTTGATAAGGATCCAATTACCTAAACTTTAAGTCCAATTTTTGAAAACAGGATTAGAACATGATGTCTGTCAAGTTCTCGTTGTCAATCAATACGCTAGAGACCATTGCATCTTGGATTCTGAACTTGAATAGCAAGGGATTGTCATGGGGATAAAGGAATCTGGAGAGAACGTTCTTGGAAAAACCAATCACCAACTTATCTTTGTTGACCTTCTTTAGCCGATCTTCCTTAGATAGATTGATCCTTTGAATATAAGAACAAGCTTGAGCCTCATTGAGGTAAGTTTTTCTTTCAGCAGCATGATCTCCTCCTCCAGGATCTCCACTTCTAATCATCTGACAGTCGAAGGAACCAAAACTAAGCATAAATACCTTACGTTCTGGTTGCCTGGGTTTCTAGGTTAGATCGGGATCATCTTCATGAGTTTTATTTTTCTCATCTCTAAGCTTGGGTGGACATTTTGACCTTCGTCGAGATCCTTTATCGTCTTTCTGATCAATGAAGTTGTCCAATTTTCCTTGATGGATGAAGGTTTCTATCTCATTCTATAGAGCAATACAATGATCCGGTGTATGTCCATGGTCTTTATGAAACTCGCAGTACTTAGACCTGTCCTTCATCCCAACAAGCACTCTTAACTTCTCAGGCCATCGTATCTCCTTGCTACGCTTGATTTACTCCAAACCATGGTGAATGCCCATATTTAATGGAGTGTAATTTTTATACTTTCTAAGCTTGTCATCCTTCCTTTACTTCGATTCCTTCTGCTCCTTTTGCTTTTTTTGATCATTCTTCTCAATTTTAACCTCAGGCTTTATGACCGAGCTCTAATTCGCTTCCATTGCTTCCTCGGCATTTATTATCTTGGCTACTTTGGCCATTAATTTAGTCATAATCTAGGGAGAATATTTGGAAAAAGTGTAATAAAGCTTCTCGGGAAGTAATCCACTCATAAGAGCTGTGATGGTTGTATTATCCTCATAATCAATCACCTCAAACTTCTATTTATTGAAGCGAGTGATGTAGTCCCTGGTGATTTCTCCTACTCGTTGTATCACGCTTAGCAGGTGAGCTACTCTCTTTACTGGCTTAGCCCCGAAGCAGAAATTACCCATGAACAGCTCGATAAGTTGGTTAAATTCAGTAATTTACCCCCGAGGTAGGCTATTGTACCATATTTGGGCAGGACCCATTATGGTACCTAAGAATGCCCTACACCTCATATTGTCGGGGTCAGCATAAATGTTCGCTACTACTTAGTACTGTTCTATGTGAAGAATAGGGTCAGTTTTCCCATCATACTTAGGAGTAATACAGGATCTTTGAACTTCGAAGGATTGGGAAAATCCACAATAGATTGAACAAAAGGATACCCTTTCACAAAGATTCGTTGCAAAGGGTTCTTCGCCTTCACCATTTTTGCTAACCTATCTTCCAACCTCTAGATTCAGCCTTTCCGTGCGTGATTACCCAAATCAGATTTATGCGATGCAGCTCAACTGTTCCGACCAATTATCTTTGTTGAGATCTCCTCCTGAGAGGTCTGCTCGGCATGGACAAAATGTTGGGCTCATGATCGTGATTGGGCTGAGACCTTATGTTGGTTGGTTGTTCATCGAGTATGCCTCAATAATTCCCTTGGAACATTTTTATTCCCTCTGGGTCCCAGATGATCAAAGGGCGATGCTCGGCTTAGCCTTTCTAAGTCACTTAACCTTTTAGGACAAAAAGACTGCTCATCATATGGCTCCGAAGTCTTGAGGAAAGAACTTACTCCTGGATGATAGGATGAATCTCTGGAAGTCTTGGAGTGGCTAGGCTTGCTGTTTCATGGAGGTGGAGGTGGTATATTTCTATGAATAGACAAGGCATGAGATCTAGCCTACAGTTTTTGGGCCAATTACCTGATCGTATCTTTCATGGCCTCCTGTCCTCTAACGAGACTAGCCAAGATTCCAGTTAGTCAGATCATTATTTATTAGAGGATTACATGAAATAGGTGGATTTCCATCGTTTCTGGCACTATACTCAGGAATGTCAGTCATCTTTGAGTTATCTTAAGTGAATGAGAGTGAAAACATTTAGAAATACGTTCCCACAAACGGTGTCAATCTGTTGATGTAAAAAAGTAGACTAGATCTGATTTCTTAATCACATAGAAATATTTGTCAATAAAAGATAGAGAAAAAAGGTTTTTAAAGTGATTCGACTATAAGGGAAAGCCTACGTTCACTGTGTTTCTTATTACCTTATATTTTGTCTTGCCTTTCGTGTCTTGAATGACTTGAACCTGCCCTTAATGAAGGGATTACAATGTATTTATAGCCAAGTAAGGATATAGAGAGATGGAATATCAATGGATGGAATGCCTTTATAAATTAGGCATTTACGTCAGTACATAACATCCATAATGCTCTTGGCTATTAGTGTTTTACTGATTAAGTTGGTCGGCCTTCTCGCTGTTGGTTGGCCTTCCTGAAGTTAGTCGGCATTTTGTATGTTAGTCAACCTACCAGGTATTGGTCGGTGATTCTATGACTTGTTGACTAGGATTCTTTCCATGTAGGATGACATGTGTCCGTCTTTGGTTGGTCCACGAAAGTGGGTAATTTTTTTTATCAACACCATCAAAGAACATTTTCCATCTAAGGTCTTCCTGAGAGGTGCAAATGATGTCTTCATCTAGGAATTCATAGACCCAAGCATCGGCTCCTTCTATAGGATAATCGATAAGGTAGTTGGAGATGTCTCACCCTTTCATGGCTTTTTGCGTGACACATACAATATCAAATTCAGCTAATAGCATCAACCAACGGGCCATTTGGCTAGATAGAGTGGGTCTTTCTAGTGGTATTTGATGGGATCCATTCGATCTAATAATTTGATAGGAAAGGCAACCATATAGTGTCATAACTTTTGTGCGACCTAAACTATGGTGAAGTATGCTTTTTCTAAAGAAATGTAGTTGACCTCGTACCCGACTAGTTTTCGAATTGCATAATAGATGGATCTCTTATTTCTAGATTCTTTAATGTATTGGGCTAACAAAACCCCTGATGTGGTATCTGTGATAGTTAAGTACAAGAGGAAGGGGAGACCTGGCTACAGAGGCATGAGAACTGGAGGTCGGGTGAGTTACCAATTGATTCGATCAAAGGCTTCTTGACTGGCCACATTTTAGACTTTAGTTGAATGCTTTCGAAGAACTTTGAAAATGGGTTCACAGATAGAAGTCAGTTGCTTGATGAATCGACTGATGTACTATAGTTTACCCACGAATCCTCAGACTTACATCTATTCGTGGTGGTGGAATCTCAAGTGTGTCTTTCATCTTGGTAGGGTCTGCTTCGATTCACACTCACCATAAATCCCAAGAGTTTTCCTTTCGTGAAATCGTAAAAAACTTATGTGGATTTAGTCGCATGTGATATTATCGCAGCTGGTCAAAAAACTTTCGAAGGGAGAGTATATGACCTTCCCGAGTCTTAGACTTAATGATCATGTCATCCACATTGACTTCAACCTCCTTATGAATAAAGTCATGCAGGATGGTTGTGGCATCCCTTTGTTAGGTAGCATTGGTGTTCTTGAGTCTAAATGGCATAACAATTTAGCAAAAGATTCCCTTGGGGTGATGAAGGATATTTTCTCCTGATGGTTAGGGTGTATTTTGATTTGTCTATATCTGATGAATCCATCGACAAACGAATTGAGGGCGTGGCTGGCTATGTTGTCCACGATCATATATATGTTGGGAAATAAGTAATCATCCTTTGGGGATACTTTGTTCAAATCCTAGTAGTTGACGCACATGCAGACTTTTCCTCCCGACTTTGGCACATGTACGATGTTGGCAAGATGTGTTGGGTATTCTACGACACGAATGAAACCCACATTCAACTGTTTGACCACTTCCTCTTTGACTTCGAGTGACCATTCGATATGGAGTTTTGTTAACTTTTGTTTGACTGGATTGCATTCTGGGAACGTTGGGATCTCATGCTGAGCTATTTTTGAGTCAATGTAGAGCATGTAGTATTACTACCATTCAAAGATGTCTACGAATTCTATTAGTACTTTTTTAAATTGTGCACGCTCATGCTCGTTAAGGGTGGACCCTATCATAATCTCGCACTGGTGGATACTGGGACAAAGATTAATAACAACATTCTCATCATCATTATGTTGTTTGTTATTTTCCTTATTAAGTTAAGTTAAGATTTTTCATTTGCAAAATCATCACCATGAAAGTTTTGATTAGAATCAAGGCAATTAATGTAAGTCACAGCAAGATACTCAAAACCCTTATTTATTTAATATTTAAGAAAAAAAGCATTGAGAACCTTGTTAAAAGAGATCTCCATTACTTTAATATCAGGGAAAAACAAGAACAAGTGAAGATATATGAATATGGTAAATAGTAGGGTTGAGTTGAATCTGAGAAGGTTGGACTGGGATGGCATTCCAGTTTAGGGGAGGCATATCAGCGATCGTGATCTTAGCGGATGGGTTCGATGACGTGACATCTGAGCGAATTATCCATAGACTTAGACCTAATTTCTACAAGCCGAAGGATTCTTCAAAGTCACGTTCCTTAGAGTCTTTGGTAATTGACACGGTTTTCTCAATGAGAGGTTTCACTTCATGTTTGCAGTCTTCAGCCCAAGAGTTACTATCTTGAAAGAATATTTTCAGGCCCAGTTTCATCTTCTTGTTAACATGGTTGTACCTCGATTCAGGGAATCCACATAAGGGGAAATCTTCATCCTTCTTAACAAATATTCAGTTAAAAGATTCTCCTAAAATAGTCTTTTCATCTTCTAAGGTTCTTTTCAGTCTCGATCGAAGGAGTGCTTTGAGTTTAACCGGTGAAGTTGGTAACCCAGGACACATGGTGGAAAGTCCTCTTTCATACTATGGTGACCTAGTTCCATTACAAGCATAAAGTGAATGTCCTTGAATATCTGAATCACATTAACATTAAAATGAAGGTTATGTTCTTCATAAACACGATCTTTGAAGTTGTCCCTTACTAGAAGGGGGAGCAGATTAATTCTAAAATCGAAGATGAGCATGTCATTTATCCCATGCTAAATCTTCATAATTGGGTTGCTTGTGCTGTCACTATCTGTACTGTCATCATCCCCCAAAATGGTGATAATCTGAACTTTTGCAAAGAATTTTAGTTTTTGATGGATAGAAGAATATGCTCCTCGAATGCTGTGGAACTAAGGGTGACTAAGGAGTATGTTAAAGCAAGTAGTTATGCAGATAACCTAGAACTATGTCAAAGGGTTTATAGGGCCAGCTCCTAGTATGAGTTTTATGAAACCCATTATTTCTCGGTGAGTGATATCATAAGTGTGCATAGAGACAGAGGTAGGAGTGAGATCATCGACTCCCAACCAGCTAAAGGTTCTAAGCGGACACACATTGAGAGAAGATCCGCTATCTACAAGTGATAGTGGGATTGTCTTTCCAAAAATTTTGACAGAGACGTTGAGAGAATAATTGTGATCAAGGACAAACTTCAATATTTCTTCTTCAAAAAGGAAAAGATTCTAGAAGAGGTCGGGGATCCATCCATATTTATAGCTTCTTCTGAAGTAGTAGAGGGAGAAATTATGAGTTCGATGAGGATCTTTACCAAGGCATTTTGGTGTAGTTGAGAGGACATTTAAAGTCCCCATAGGGTGATATTGTCTTGGGTCTTCCTGATATTGTCTTGGGTCTTCAGGAGTAGTCACCCTATACTTTATTTGTTTTGGTTGCATGAGGAGTCGGATCTTTATAGTACCGCCCTGATCAGGCCATGTGATTCACTGAGGTAGGGAAGAATAATAATCCCGTGGCTTAATCTGTCTTGAGATTAATGGAAACTTTGTTGATTTCCCCTAATAAATCCTTAAAGGGGATCATTCCACACAAGTTAGAAACTGGACTAATCTCTTCATGATTCGACTCATCATCTATATTGTCAAAGTCATCCCTATTCAGTGGTGACTATGTCTTCTTGCCAAGACTGGTCAATGAACTTAGCAACCTCAATGGACAAATTATATAAGTCTGAACACTCAATGGGGAAGTGTAGGAGTGAAGGGAGTAACTGTCCCTGAAGTTTCAAAGCAGTGAGCAACTTTGATATGCGACAAATTTCTTTTATCTAGTGAAAAATATCATCTATGATCTATACCACATCATCTAGACTGAATTCTTCAACAGTAACAACCCATTCGTCTGATCACTGAATTTTGAATAATCGACGGACATCTGGGTGGGAAATTTTAGCCCAAAATCTTAGAGTTAGTAGAATAGATCAGGCATCTCCATGCCTCGCCCCTTAAACTAGGTAAGGATGACAAATCAGGACCATAAAATTAGTGATAAAACTTTATCAGAAATAAATATATGGTGAAGGAGGAAGGATGGGAAAATCCTGAGAGGTTTAGGTGAGACTATAGGGATTATGGGTACTATGTTGGGCATGATCTGAGTAGATGGGTCAAAATTTGGGTTAATTTCAAGAAATATGGCATTCGTATATGCTGGAAGTGAGTTGTGAGTGGGATTGGGTTTAGGATCAACTGGTGCCTTAGATCACATTTTTAAGGAGGAAGCACTATTAGGTGGTTTGACCTACGGATTGGTGAAAGTCACAGTGGGCATCAAGTTTGAAGCTTTTTGGGATTGGATTTGTAATGATCAAGGTTCTAATGGTTTGAGGAGGTTTAGGCTTAATAGGGACTGGTAAACTTTGGATAGGGGAGCATAGAGCTCGGTGTAATCTTTCCTAGAAAAATTGGGGTGCCATTCGAGTGCACAAGAGGTAGCAGGCCGGGAAATATTGTTGATGTTTGAGATTGCAATACTTGAAGGATTGTGATACATTCGATGGGTGAATTATTCGATCACCTTCTTCGGTTCAAATTCCACTTAGTGACATCTTCTTCGATTTCCACACCAGCCTCTCGAACAGCTAGGAAACGCGGGTAATACTTTCATCCCGTATATGCTCAAATATGAGGCGAGATGTTTTTCTTGACAAACTAACTTGTTCCTCCTCAAAGGGCTTGTTGCTCATAGTGGCAGCTTTTTCTCTCCACGTTCTAATAAATCTACTGACGGATTCCCCAGGGTTGTGCTTGAGAAACTCTAGGTATCAGCACATAACCTCTAACTTTTTATTGTACTTGTATTGAGACATGAATTCATAGTCCACAGCTTCCTAACTGCAAACTCTCGATTCTTCAAGAGACAAGAACCTTCAAAGGGAACTTTCTTTCAAGGTCCGCTGAAACATTTGGGTCATTATCTCTTTGGAGTCACAAAGAAGGGTCATGGCTCGATGATAGTTTTGAAGGTGCACAATTAGGGGACCACTCACCCCAAACTTTGCAATGTTTAGTATCTTCAACTTCTTTGGCATTCTAGCTTTGGGATAAAGAAACATATAGGTGTAATCCATGCAGTTCCCAAATATCTTGACTTGGTTGTACTTCTACGACAGCAGTTTGAGGTCTTCCTTGACCTTATTCAGTTTCTTCTCTTTGGGATCCATGGGTACTAAACAATTAGCCCTTGGTTGGGGAAGTTTTTGAATCGAGAGTTGAGCTGGTGGTGGCCCATTTATAGGCGGGGCGCGTAGAACATGCCGATACTCTTCTGGGACCTAGACAGGCTCGGGAGAGGGTGGACCTATAGGACAAGGAATGAGAACCTTAGGTTCATTGGGAATCTAGGCGTGGTGTCACAGCATTTCTTGGACCTAGGTTTGAAGGTTTTCAATCTTGGCACCGAGTTGGGCTAGGACGGCCATCAAATTGGGCTTCACATTCGGTGTTTGGTAAGTGTTCTCCATGTAAATCTCATGGAGTTAGATCCCAAATTCGGGGAGTGCTAATGGAAGACTGAAGCCAATAGGGATCTAGGCCAAATCGAGCATGCGATCGACCTGAGAGGGAAAATGGTTCGAATTTATTTTTAAAAGGAGGGATAATTTTTTTTTGGGAAGGAGGAAAAATGTTTTTGGAATCTCAGCATTATTATTAGTAGTAGTGGTAGTAGTAGTATTAGGTTCTCATTTTTATTAGGTTTGCCTAAATGCAAAAAAATACGGGATATGACCCGAGCCTGGGGAAATAGGGCTTAAAAATATAAGACACATTTTGACTTATTTTCAGATTCATAAACAGGGGATTGTTTTGAAAAAAGGCAAAACAGTGCAAAAATTCAGGCGGTACGCCGGCCTAGAATTTCGACAGATTTTTGCATGATAACCGACAAACTAAATATGAGTGACCTAGGTTTGACCCATATATGAGGTTTATGCACTTGTTGGGTTAGTGGAAGGGTTCCCTCCTTTGTCATGACTTCCACAATATACCTCTTGCCTATAAGGGCACTCATTCATTGATACATGACGACAAGCCATTTTATTTAACTAAGTGTACATGAACTGCCTCAGGATATACCTTGTGGGGATGATATGTGTGAGAGAGCATTTGATATAATCGATGTAGGTGAAAGAGTTCCCTGCTATATACCTCCCATCATGAGTTTGGTCAAGCAGTATGATGTGGGGGGAAACTATTCGATATACGTCGAATGTATACATCCAATGTAAGATGAGAGTCATGTCGCTTAGGTTAATTGCTCCCCACAGGACCGGCACCCATCACAAAGTGACCCCTAATACGGGATTTTTTTGTCAATATTGCCATGATCTTAGTGATGTGGTGTGCAAAAATGCATGAGTCTTAATTAGTATATTATGGAAAGAAGGAGAATTTTGTTTACATGATGTAATGAGAGTAATACACTAATGAGGGAGTATATAAAAGTATTATGGAAAGTAAATCTAGCATAAATCATGAAGGCTATACTATGCATGGTGATGGGGATATATACATGTGAGCGAGTGACATGTGAATATTTATAAGTGAGTGTGTATGGTAGTGAGCCTATACATAGATCAAATACAAGTGGTTTGTGAGATGTGTAAGTGAGCACGTAGATATATTCTAGTGAAGCCTAAACATGGATAATCTAAGTGGTGTGTGGAACATGTGAATAGAAGTGAAGCTAAGTGTAAGTGTTTGAAGTGAACAGGGAGATTATATACAAGTGTTCGAAGTGTACAAGTGAGTAAAAAGTGATATATACATGGGGAGGGAACATGAGGTATATATACACAAAAAGTAAATAGAGGAGTAAAGGGAACATACAAGTAGGAGCATATGCACACATGCAGAAAAGATTAACACCCATGCAAAAATATAGTCTAGTCCTCTTAAAATAAACATGTCTCCAATAGAGTCCCCACTATGGCCATCCCTGGGCCTCTCTTTCTGTACTCCCTTCGACGCGGGTGGGGCTTATGCCCTTCCTCGGGACGCTCGGTCATCATCAATGTGGCGGATAATATGTAGAGATAGAGTTGCCAGCCTATTTTGCACAAAATATGCAAAAGAAATGTCGTCACCTTGATATAACGACATCAAGGACAATACTGATGCTTGCAAAACCAAGTAGTTCAAAGGTCCAGAGACTAAGTTACGGAATGGGAAGGTGTTAGGCACCCATCCCGCCCTTTTAGTCTCCCTTGGGCATGTGTTAATCTTCTCGTGTTAGGCTCCATGAAGTGTGTGCTCATGCACATAATATAAGTGAATAATGGAATCATTCAACTCGCGTCATCTTTAGAAGTGTTCCTGAAAATAATAATTCAAAAAAAATATGAGTTTTTGTCAAATCACAATTCCCTATGGAAGAGAGAATATGTATATCGGATGAAACACAAGCATGTAAAAATATGAACTCATAAAGAATATATATATATATATATAATAATAATAATAAAGTAGCTTGGTTTTTGAAAATATACACATTTTTAACGGTGCAGATCAATGCCACCTCCTTACATACTTTGTCAAAATGGATGGTTGAGATCACATCTCTTCCTTTTTTTACAAACCTACCCCTCAACTATTTAGTTTCCCCCTTTTTTTCTAACTCTCAAACTGACCCCTTAATTCAAAAATTGGGCATTTTGGTAACACACTCTCACTTTACCCAAACAACCCTCTCTCTCTTTCTCGATATCTCCCTCGCTCACCCCGTTGCCCTCATTCTCTCCCTCACTCGCCTGTCCTCCACAACAGATCTCCATCTCTTGCATCTTTGTATAATCAAAGAAGGATCTCTTTTTTCACATGGATTTTTGGTATAATATATATCTTTCAACCTCGATTTTGCATCAGCAACAATATATTAATGCTTAATGGCTTATTTGTTGTTTAAAGTTATTACACGAAAGGTATGGTGTTTTTAGTTGCGTTGATTTTTATCAAAATTTGTAGGTTTTTGGATCTATTATAGTTTATGTTTCTGGGTTCAAAGATTTGATGTATGTTTTTCTATGAATCTTCCAATAAGCTACATACGTTTATGTTCCTAAATTGTTTGGTACTCATGTATAATTTTCTCTTTTTATATTTGTTGGAGTTTTTCTTTGCTGGGAATCCAAATCTGACCTAAAGGTTTGGTTATATTCGTTTATATTTGTTGGGAATCCAAATCTGACCTAAAGGTTTGGTTATATTCGTTTATATTTGTTGGGAATCCAAATTTGGTTATATTTGTTAGGAATCCAAATCTGACCTGAGATTTGATGTATGTTTCTCTATGAATCTCAGAAATATAAAATACGTCATTGTTTGCATTGTTCTCGAGTCATCGACTCGCCAATGGTGTTGCAATAAACTACATACGTGTGTGTAAAGGACCCAAAGGTTTAAAGACGGTTTGATGTTGGGTTCTCAATGTCTTAAGTTCCACAATTTGTATATATCTGGCCTTAAATTATTCTATTATTCCTGTCAGGTATGATTTCGGATGATGATTGAAATGAGGGTTTGGCTTTTGAACTTATTAGTTCGCATATGAAAGAACTTATTACTTCTTAAATCAGTCTCCGAATCCAAACATTCCCATTCATATTTTTGGTCATTAATCATATTTATATAAAAATCATATAATCATATTTATATGAAAAATCATTTTCACATTGATTTTTCTTTCGAAAACATGCTGGCCTTATGTTTTAGGGTCATTAGCCTATGTAAATGCTCCGATGATTTTTACTTCCTTCGATATTCATATCCCTATCACTAATATTTACACTCCTGTCACAGATATATTGTCAATTTGTCTATGACTAATTTATGTAAATTTCATACTCGAGCCATTTTAAACTTGGTTGCAGGTTACACAGGAAAAATGACAACTCATAGGATGCATTATATATATTAGTTACTGATGTAGAATACGCATACGTTGAATAAAAAAATTTGCATATTCAACAACGTATGCGTATTCATCATGATGTATAAAAAATACGCATACGTTGCATTTTCAACAACAACGTATACTAAAGTTTTTATATTTCTTATATTCAATTATGTTCCGTATTCAATTTTGTTCTACACATTCAATTTATTACTAGAATAGTATTTATTTTTTCCTTTTTCAATTTGTTGTTAGAACATACATTTTGTTCCATCTTCAATTTACTAGAACAAACTTCTTGATAGCTGCATCACAATTCCTTTTAAATGTAGTTTTTCTTTCCAAATATAATAAATACAAGGTAGTTTTAAGTTGTGGTATTCTTCTGTCATGAAGGCAACTTACTGTGAATTGAGTCCTACTCTTATATGCATCTCATGCATGTCTTATCTTTGCATGTGATCATGGGTGTGCATACATGTTGATGAGTGTTGGATCGGCTGCATCGGGCATCCCCAACTTGAACCGTATTGGAATTCAACATTGGGGCTTACCAGATTTCTTTGGTTGCATATTTCTTGCTGCATAAGTTGTTCCCAATGTTATTTGGATCCGTAAGTATTTTTTCATTCTAGCTTCCCCTAAACTATACAAAATGTTTTAGATTTCCTGTATGACGTATCAATATCAATATCTATATATAGTACGTAATAAATAGTCTGTGGATTGCATTGCACACTGTTAGAGTACGCACAAATAGATGTCGCAATGCTTATATGCGTCTGTTTAATTAATTTGTAACAATTTCCATTAACTTTTCAATTGATGATGATATTTTTAATAGATAATACTATTTTTAATCCCATTTTGTACACAAGCTATTTTGTTAATCTGATTATTGCATTGCGCACTATGCTATTTTTAATTGTGTGTTGATTTTATTACTACCACACAAGTATATTGAAAATATGGACAAACATGAAAATAGTTTTGAGAAGATACTTATTTTTGTGTTTCAATCAAGCCGATTTGGTATTGTTCTCTTTGACTTAACTATGACGTTTCTATGTGATTGTGTTTCCAACTTATGTTTTGAATCGTTGTAGTAATATTTGTTCAATATATACTTTCACTAAACCGTTTTTGTCATTTATATATATTTTGATTTAAAATTTTCTCATGTTTCAGGAGAAATGAATATATACTTATTGGTTCTACTTCAAACTAATTTTGATCCCAAATACAGGTTGAACTTGGATATTTATTTAATAAAGTCATCACTATCTCACACTTGGTAATATGTTATGCCACTAACAATTGTACTTCTACTTCAGAGAATGTCAGTGATTTTCTCCATTATGCCCCTTCTTAGTACTTTCCCTTCACATTTAGCTTATGTCCAGTTCCAATTATCATCCATTATACTCTTATTTGAACAGTCCAGTAGATGATATTTACTAATGGTTTGTCCTTAACAATGTCATCCAAAATGGATCAGGACATACCTATGGAGGTATCCAGTTCTTTATTCAAGCATGTATAATGGTAAAACGCAATCCGGACTAAAAAAAATCTTATGCATCTCTTTAATATTATCACATAAATATTCAATAAAAAACTGTTTAGATGAATTACAACCCAAGAATAGGTGAGTGGAAAGTAACAGTTTGTTTTCTTGCAAGAGTACTCAATTTTACCACTCTCCAAACTAGCTTCTATGTATAGTTTGATTCACATTACCCCCTATGTTGGATCTTTCCTAAGTTTAGTTCAAGTAGAAGTTGCAATCTGAATTTAGTTCAACTTGAGGATCATGTGCACTGATTTGAGGTTTCGTTGTTGCTAACAGTTTTTTTTAATAGCATAACTATCTTGATTATGTTGTATTCTCACATTTTTGTTGTACATTATAGATTGAAAATTATAGATTGGACCTTTTTTATTCATAATGTTGTGCATTATAGATTGCAAATTAATAACAGAGTAGTGAAGTAATTTACATTCACATACATACATATATACTGCAGCATATGCTCATAATTTGTGGTGGAAATTCTTTAATACAAATTCGCTTTGGTCCCAATTTATGCATGCTAAATACAAAAAACTGGAGGCTCACAATTTTAAGGGAACAATTTCACTGTCATCACAAGTGTGGAGGAGAATGAAAAATGTTGGTGAGGATTTCTTGGAAAATTATGATTTAATTTCCGGGAAATGGACATTAGAACAAAATGGGATTTTCACAGTCAAATCAGCTTGGCACTTGGTGAGAGACAAAGGTTGTATCCAAAAGTCTTATTCTATAATTTGTATTAAGAGAATCCCCCCAAAAATTTTGATTTTCATGTGGCGATTGATTCATAAGGACATTGCTATAGATATATTTATTAAGAAACTGCATATTCCTCTTGTGTCTAAATGTAGATGTTATAGTATGGCTTGTGAAGAGGATCGAGATCATCTATTTTGGGAAAGCTCAATTTCCCAATCTCTTTGGAAAAGATTCTATAATATTCTGGGGATAAGGCACAATTCATCAAATTTAAATGGAAATCTGATGAGCTGGTGGATTAATTCTAAAGGAGACAAGATTAGAGGCATTCTTTGTCGGATTATTCCAGCATTCACTTGTTGGTACTTATGGTGTGCTCGGAATAAAAGTATGTATGAGGGAGTGCCGATGAAGGAATCGTCCATTCTCATTCAGATTTGTGGGGAGATTAAAGTTGCTTTTAGTAACTTTCCTTTTCAGGGACCGAAAACTAGATATTGTATTGATACTATAGAGGCTTTTTCTTTGTTAGGTGCTCACATTGCATAGATCTGATGTAGCCACCGGTGGGGGGCTTTTCCCCACCTACTGATTTCTAATAAATCCCAGATTTCAATGATATATATATATATATATATATATATATATATATATATATATATATATATATATATATATATATATATATATATATATATATATATATATATATATATATATATATACTGCAGCGAACTTATGTTATGCCATTTAAGGTATGCAGCATATAGTATGCATTTACAGCAGCATGTATGGACAATCAAATCTTTTTAGTTGTGTGAATTTACAATAGCATCATGTATGCCGTTTAAGGTATGCATACAATATGCATATGCATATGCAGTATGCTTTTACAACAGCATTTACAGCAGTATGCCATTTAAGGTATACAACATACAGATCACAAGCCTCCCAAATTATTATAACTCGCTTGCAGTTTATCAACATAAGTAAATGAAGCAAAAACCACTGCTTATTGTTTTATAATGTGCCACTTTGTATGATGCAGCAGAAAAGTTCTTTTATTTACATTTTATTTATTTCTTCTTCAACGTTTTTATTTACATTTACATCTTTTTTTTTATCTCTGTTGTGAACTGCCATTGTAATAATCTCAGGGAATGGAACATGACACAGGGACATGGTGTAGTTTTAAGTAATCATTTGAAGCAAGTAAATGGAATTAAATGAGAAGATGACTTAACATTACGAAGAACCTATGTAGCTTGCAACTATATAGCAACCTACATAGCCACTATGTAGCAGCTACATGGCAGCTATATAACTATTATATAGCTGCTATGTAGTTACATAGCTGCTATATAGCAGTTATATAGCTTCTACATAGCTGCTATATAGATCCTATGTAGCTACATATCTACTAATATTGATGTATTGTATTTGTATATACTCCACATTAGCCTAAACGTAGGTTACACAAAATGGTTAAACTTTTTATCTACGTAATTATGTATTTGATAATGGTATCTTTACTTTTTTTCCTTCCTAATTTGGTGGCTTATACTTTTATACTGATTTTGATTTATGTGGATTTGACGATGATGAGTGATGGATCGGCGGCATCGGGCGTCCCCAACTTGATCATGGGTGTGCACTAAAATGGTGGATCACTTTAATGTGGTCTAGTATGTGATGTAGTAGAACAAAACCAAAGTACCTGGGTGTACAGAACAACCCTCTTGGCCTAGCATTATGTCCTGCCACTAACAATTGTACTTCTACTTCAGAGAATGTCTGTGACCTGCTCCATTATGCCCCCGGTAATTTCGCTTAACATATAGCTTACGTTCAGTTCCAATTGTCTCCCATTGTACTCTGACATACAATTTAAAGTTTTGTTGAACTCTCAACTTGAGAGCAGGTGGTCAAATATATATATACTTGGTATTATATATAAATTTGGACAAATATATTGAATATAAACATTAGACCACATTGTATTGTATAATGCTATATGAGACACATAATGGTAACTTTACACAGGTAGTCAGTAGCCGCATATGGCCTGCAATTTGAAACATTTAGACTCAATGTCCAAAGAATGATTGCCAAGATGGGTGGGATGAACTCTAGCCAATAAATTCATATAGTGTGGATCAATAATCAATTTTGTTGGAATTAGCTTGGTGTTAATTAAACGATCAATGAATTCGATAGAAATTGCATGATCTTTTAGGGACAAATGGTTTGTGTAAGTTCCATTCAACAATGTGATGGAGCCAATTTTTATATAATTAGAGGAATCTAGCTATGAAAAAAATTGAAGCGGACCATCCAGTTCACCTCCAACCAATAAGCCCCACAACGATGAAGCAAGTGAGCATAGTGTGGGACGCATATGTTTGTTTTCCTTTTCTACAATGGAGGGATATAAATTTATCACTATTATGTAGTTTTTAGACGCATATGTTTATTTTCCTTTTCAGCAACTGGAACTGTTAAAAGAACTACTTCTATTCTTATAAATTATGTTAATATTAGGATTTGTTTTCCACATTTAAGTATTATACATTTTTAGTAGTTTAAGGTCATTGATCTCCATGTTTGTTATGTAGTTTACTATTCACATTAATTTTATTCAATTTTCATTTTTATTGTAAAATTTTACACGATACTATTCATGTGGAGGGCCATTGTGTGCCAAGCCAAGCCAACATGAAAGAGGCGGATCCTAAGGAGCAGCATGCCATCAGCAAGTGAGCCTATAGCCTAGGAACGAGAGGCAGCACTAACAAATGGAAACAATGCAGAGATGTAAGGCAAGAAAAAGTGGTGTGTGTCATTTTGAGTTGGATAAAAAATTAAGTAAGGCATCACAATGATGGCATAGCCATTAACAGTCCTCTACCTTTACCCCCGCGCAATGAGCCAAAGATAACGTTACAAAAATAACGTTTGCTTTGGTTGTGAGGGAGATAACTGAAACAAACACTCAACTCAACAGCTGCGGACGTAACTGATAATGGGTTGCGCAGCAGCTCATCGCTGCGATCGCAGCTCGATCACAACAGGCATAAGATGGGTCACAACAGGCATCCAAATTCCTTCTCAACTTCAGCCTCTTAACTCCATTTTTAGGTAAATTCCTTTACCTTTTGAATTTATATTGTGCTATATTCATATATTTCAAAGTGTGTATATCACTTTTTCACCATTTTCAAACCAAAGATGACATTTTTCTTGGTTTGATATCACACACTTGGTTTGAGTTGGATTTAGCTTAATATTATGAATTTATCGAATTCCCTTTTTACATATGCCTATTTTGGTGTTGGGACTTTTGGCCTATTTGGGTGGATTTGGTACTTTGTGTTGATTTTGGATGATGTATGGGTTCATTTGGGGATTTTTATTTATGTGGGTTATTCGGGGCTGCGTTGGTTTGTGTTGGGATGTCATTGTCTTCAATTTTTTCGATTGGGTCCGACTAGCCATGCTGTCATTCCATGCCTTTCTTTCCATATTTTTATATTAGTTTTCTATATTTTTTTATTTTGACTCCGTGGGAGGATGTCAAGACTTACGGGATGTTTCTTTCATTTCCTTTTAAACTCTTTAGTAATAGATGTTATTCCACTCATTGAAATACATGCTGAAAAGCTTTGAGTTTAAACTATCTTTTATGTCACAATCGATGTTTTTTTTTAAATTTTGGTTATGATTTTACAAATTATTATTGATAAGTCCTGTTTCACACTTTTTAAACTTAACAGAGATGAACATTTTTTCAGACTCGGATGCTGCTGCATCAGTTACTATAAAGTTTGAAGCAAGTAAATCGGATTAAACGAGAAGATGACTTAACATTGCGAAGAATCTATGTAGCATATAACTATATAGCAACCTATATAGCCACTATGTAGCAGCTATATAACTGATATATAGAAGGTATATAGCATCTACATAGCAGCTATATAACTGCTATGTAGCTACGTAGCTGCTATATAGCAGTTATTTAGCTTCTACATAGCTGCTATATAACTGCTATACTCTCTGTTTTAATATCACATGGTTCACTTAAATTAAATACGATTCATGGTTCACTTAATTTTGATCAGTTTGGCAACTTTGTATGGGACCGATTGGGAGTATATTATTTACTCTTTGAACTCCTTTGATCAGGCTTGAGCATGGGGAGTAACTTGGGCCTAATATTGGACATGATGGAGACGTGGTATACTACTTCGGAGAGCACATGTAATACTTCTTCGGAGAGCAGGTCTGCGATGGTGAACAAAACTCTAATTGGTGCTCGGGTTTAAACTCCTATGCCATGATCAACAACCCACCAATTGGTATGTCCAATTAAATATAGGTCCCCCTTTTCTTTTCTTTTTTTTTTAATCTTTTTTTTATAAATAAATGATGTTTTGAGTTGATCATGATAAGTAATAATTCTTATGATATATCAATAAGTAAATCACTCTGTTCATACTTTCTTTCTTATACAAGTTAAGTTGCCTCTGCTTATTGAACCTCGACTGGAAATAAAACATTTATTTGAAGTTAATGATGTCCAATGCAAGTCTTTTCGGAGTTATAGGTATGCAGATTGATTATTGATCGACTAAAAAAATCACACTCAACCTAAGTAAAATGACATTGAGGGCATCTCAGGTGCAATCTAACGGTCTATTTCTTTGGCGCACCTTAGGTGTAATCTAACAGTATTTCTTTGCCTCACCTCAGGTGTTTGAAAAATTGGGCAAGTGGTTGTTCTCTAACAGTTCTATATTAGTTGCTATAGCTGCTATTTTAACACAATATAGAAAGTTAACCATCCTAAAAAGAAATGCTTTATAAGAATGATATAAACAGTCCTAGAACTACTTTGTATGCGTTTAAAGTACACTATAATAGTTAACCTCACCGACATAACTGTAATGTATTTTTATTTTGTAATACCCCGTATTTTTGTGATATTCATTTATGGGATTAATTGAATTAAATGCGTATTAATTGGAAATTAATCCGGATTAAAATAGTAGCAAGATGCGAGTTGGTATTTGAATATAATGTGCATATATGATTATATATGAATATTGAATTATGAAATTTGTCGTGAGATTGAAATACGGCAATTTGGAAATTTTGTTGAGACGCGTATGACAGTCGCGTCATGGTATATAATTATGATAATTAAAAAGTGAATTTTATTTCTATAAACCGTATGGTCGTTTTGAGTGCGCCAACGCGTCCGGAAGGGTCGAAATAGTCAGAAAACACTAGCTGGGGGTTAAGTTTGGGTCCCGAGGCATTATTGGGCCATACCGGTAACTTATAAGGGCATTTTGGTAATTTTGGAAATTGGGTAATTAAAACCCACGAAAATTAGAGTTAAAAATCTGACTTAGTATTAACCCACCAAGCCATTTCCAACCCCAATTTAGGTAGTGGGCTACGGGAGAAGTTAGAAACTTTATAACTTGGCAAAACCAACCCTACCTCCATTAACACATTGAGAAGAAAAGCTTGTTGAGAGAGAGAGAAGGAATTCTGCAGAGGGAGAGAGAGAACACTTCAGAAATTCGTCATCAAATTCAGAGATTCAAATAAGGCAAGTGATTTAATTTCGTTTTTATAGATAATGCTTCTTCCATGCGTAGGATATTCAATTAAATCTGATTGTTCTTGGGAGTTAATGAAAAACCCATTAAATTTGGAATTAGAAACTTGTATTTTGATGAGGATTTGCATGTAGAACTATGTGTAGGTGAATAATCTGAGGTTAATACATGTTGGATGAAACAAAAACGGATTTAATTAGACTTATTTATGACTGATAAATTTTAGGGTTCATGTTCATGTAAATTTGGGGATAAATGAAGAGATTTGATAATTGAATGAGGTTAGAATGAATTAACCCCGCAAATCATGTTAATATATGACCTATATATGTTTAGGGATGATTAGTGGCTTTGAATAATTGTTTTAGTTATGTTTGGATGAGATTTGAGGAGTAGAGAAATTAGAAAAACGAATTAAGGATTTCTGGGCTCGAAACTGACCACTCGTTAGAAGACCTGCCCAGGTCGTTCGAACGAGCTCGTTCGAACGAGCTTCTAACGAGTTGACCTTTGACTTCTAACGAGGGTGAAGTTCGTTCGATAATCTCGTTCGAACGAGATCTCGTTAGATAGCCCAGTTTGTTCGAACGAACTCTCGTTCGAACGAGACTTCGAACGAGTTGACAGTTTAGGCTTTTTAGCCTATTTTGATCCCGAGTGTCCCGTAACCTTGTGTATAGGTAGAGATAGCCTTCCCTTGTTGAGTAATTGATATATTTGGGATGTTTGGGATATAATTAGGAGTCAAACCTAGAAGTGTAGTTTGAACCTAAAGGAAAATATGAGTGGGACGTGAGTGTCTATTACGATGCGAGAACTATTGACGGCCTAATTTATTATATTAACCGGGAACATATAAATTGTGTAGTATTATATGTCGGTACGAGAATGAGAAGTGTACCACCAATATATTATGGTGATTACTAAGATGTGTGACTACTTAGTATATGTATTGATTTATGTGTATGACATACCTACCATACTTGCTATCACGGGAGGTTTGCGTTCGCTTAGGGCCCTCTAATCCTTGTGTTGCCCGGATTTAGACTGGTTACCTCGATGAACATAGGTCAGAGAAGGACTTATTGGGATGTTAATAAGTCTGCTGATCGTGGGAGCGCAGGTATGTGCGTGACCCATGTGATGTGACTGTGTTCGCCCCCATTATTTGTGATGTTGTTATCTGAGAACTATTCCTGAGAGATTCGGAATATGTGATCCTTATGTACGTGATGTACCGGGATGGATAGCAGAGTATGTGTGCACCGCAGCTAGTCCCGGGTGCTTGTATTGTATATTTATGACGTGAATAATATACACTTAATTAATGGGAACTTTCATAATTGGTATTGTGAATAATATTATGGTAATGTTTTGAGAAAACATAACGGGTTAACTGATAGTGAGTGGTATTACTAATTGAGAATCTAAGTTTAAGTAAAGCCCTCTATTTATTTGATAACGCTAAAATGTAATATGGGAATCGAGTAGTAAGGGGTAGAACTTATTACAGTTTGGTTAGATGTGTATGTCATGTATATGGGTACGGTACGTTAGGAGTGCACATGTAGTCGAGAGGTGGGAATTTCATGTGAGTGCACGTCCTAACATGTATTTTGCATTTACTGTTTTAATGCTATTAAAACACTTGCTGTTTTTAAAATGATTTCCACTTTCGGGCTCTGACCCATTTGCTTTCAAATCTATTTTTGTAAAAACCATTTTAGGTGCCCAGTCACAAGGACACCATGCTTAGGATTCTCATTCAGGTGACGAGCTGTAGCTGTTTGTGGAAGTTACGGGACTTTGATTGTAGACGCTTCATCTATCTTGACCCGATATTCTTCAGTTATCAGTTGTAGGGCATGTCGCCCATTTCTTTTAGAGACATTTCATTTATTTCAGTTATTCAGACTTTTGGCATGTAATTATTCAGGATTCAGACTTGTCGTTCTATTTTCATTTGTGGGATTGTTGTGAGGAGTTTTCCTCTGGACTTACTATTAGTTGTTGGTTATTCATTACTTCATTATGGTGAATGGTTGTTATTCTTTCATTATTCTTTTACTGCATGTTAATCAGACTTAACTTCAAATTTGGCACTTACATTTTAAATACTAGGTGGTTAGTAATTATAAAAATGTTTTCGCCAGTGATGCTATTAACTGAACCAACTTGGCATTTTGAATTAATTTAATAAAGGAGTAGCTACCCGGTATTTAATTATACGGGGTGTCACATATTTCAAGTCCATATAATTAGTATGCTACATAAGTGCAATTAGTGTAAATATAGATTGTTACTTTCATCTTTGGTTACTTTCATTCTTATGTGTGTCTTCATTCAAAGGTTCAACCCCAAGGCTCACGTCTGATTTTAGCCTCGATGAGCCTAATACTTTTAGTAACGCGATCCATAGGATGCTGAAGCTTGGCCTTAGGATTGATGAGGACTAAAGTGAGGCTGATGCGGACATGAGGAATCAAGTGAGGCTGATGCGTATGAGCCCAACACTTTTGAGTTGTGATGTTGGATGTACATTGAATTGTCTATTGTGATACATGCTATTTTCTGAGTTGAATAGTTGATATATACGAGGTTCAAGATGGACTATTATTATTATTATTATTATTATTATTATTATTATTATTATTATTATTATTATTATTATTATTATTATTATTATTATTATTATTATTATTATTATTGTTGTTGTTGTTGTTGTTGTTGTTATTGTGGTATTTTGTGTTGTCCAAATAGGGTGGATAGTCGTATAAACAAAGGAAACTCTGGCCAATTTTTATAAAATATTTGTATCATGAATTGAATTTTATCAAAGTGTTATTATACACTATGCGACACTTTAGAAAATTATGCGTGCCTTCGAAAAAGTTGACCATAATGGATACTCTAATTAAACATTTATGATTTAACCACAATTGATACTTTGGAAATTTTTGTTGTTTTGCGATTATTTAGTTTGGAAATTTTTCTTCGACATGAAATAGTATGTTTTTACCAATCACGAACACTATCCAAGCAAAAGAGGCAAAACATAATTTTTTTAACCAATCACAAACGTAACCATTTTGCACGATAGTCCTATAAATAAAGGAAATTATGGCCAATTTTTTTTTAAATTACCCTTTATTTTGTCAGGGAACGAATTTTTTTTCGTTTTGCAATTACGTACTTTGAATTTTTTTCCATTTTGCGATTACGTACTTTGAACATTTTCGCCGTGCCTTCGGGCACGGGCATATGCTAGTGTATATATATATATATATATATATATATATATATGATAGGAGGGAAACACATAAACATGCATAACGGAGGACTCGAATATCGGTATTAACCCAAGCTACCTACATAGTCCATGGTGCCTCAATGTCTATGTAGTTCAAAGATAGCATAGGGTGGAATTCAATCCATAAATCCAAACGAGGGATTTCTCTTATGTGTGTAGAGAGAGAAATGCTCTTTTGAGAGCGAGAGTTTGAGATGAGAATTCCACTTTTGGAATTTATAGATCAACCCTATTTTTTCTTATTATGAGGGTTTTTATGAAAATAGAGCATGTGCAAATACTACTAATAAAATTTTGAGATTAATATATGTGATGTAATGAAACAAAATTCTAAAGTAGAAACAAAAGAAAGTAATACTAAAATAAGAGAATTAGAGATAAGGATGGAGAATTGGACCTCTTTATGGACACTTGATGTCGATCTTGGATGTGGATATGCTGATCTTGTAATGATTTAAAAGTCGTATAGAGAGATGTGGGAATTTACCAAGTGAGGTATGAAAGTGACGGAAGGCAAAAATGGGAAAATGGTTTTTTTAGGAAAGGAACAACTTTGAATTTGAGAGAATGTTCTCTGAATTGTTGAGAAGGGTGTTTAGGGGTGTTTTACAAAGTGAGGTCATGACCTCTATTTATAGGGCCAAAGTGGGTGCCGATCATAGGGGTCTGGACCTACCTATCATCATAGCACCTCAGGCATGCTGCCGATAGGTAAGGTCCCTGGGGTGCCATTTGGCAGTCCAGAAGAGGTTTTTCAGAAAAAAGGTTGTAAAATGAAAAATTTAAGTCATAATCATGTACAGGGTTGACCGTTGGAAAGGGTATTCAGATTTTTTCAAGAATCCATTGATCCACTCCCGTGTCTGAGAGTTGATCAAGGTCAAACGGGGCTTGGAAGATCCTGTTGGTCACTGGACGTGATTTTTTTGGAGGAAAATGGATCGTTCGTCCAAACCATAAGACCGATTCGTGCACGGGATAGGCTATTGGAAAGGGTATGCAATGCCCTCTGAGATTTCAGTCAGCTTTGTTCATTTCAAAGAGTTGACCAAGGTCAAATGGGGCTCGAAAGTGTTAAGAGTAAATTTGGTCGTTTTTCCGTATTGTTAGTCTTATTTGCACATGGGGCGAACCATTGGAAAGTGGATTCAGAGACCTTCAAAGATTCATTGAGCTTCACTCAAGAAAGAGGATTGACTAGATTCAAACAGGGCTCGAGAGCACCCAGTGGCCTCCAGATCAGTTTTTGGGGTAAAACTGATCGTTCACCTAAACCATAAGGTCGGTTCATGCACGGGGCAGATCATTGTGAAGGGTATTCGAAGCCCTTCAAAGATTCATGATGTTCTCCTCAGGTAAAAAATTTTATTTTAGTCAAACGGGGCTCGGGAGTGCTCGGTGGCCTCAAGATAATTTTTTAATAGTGAAACAGACCATTCATCTAAATTGTTAGGCTAGTTTGTGCATAGGGTGAACCTTTGAAAAATAAATCAGAGTCGTTCGAAGATTTATTGAGCTTCAACTTAGGCAAGAAAGTTGACCAAAGCCAAGCGGGTCCCGAGAGCGACCAGTGGCCTCCAGATTGGTACTCAATGTATGACTAAGGGTTTGTGGTGAACGAGTGAGTGCTAGTGGCCTAAGGATGTGCTTTAGGGGTCCTAGGATGGGGAGTCTACAATAAGTATTTGATACATATTTTATAATATTTTATTATTTTGTATTTTGTCTTGGAATATCCACAGGGCGAGATTTATAAGAACGAGTTTTTATCCCTTTTGATTTTGGCTTTATTCCATAACCTAACAAAATAGGTATATGTGTTTTTTGAGCCTTGAGTTGTAATTAAAGATGTATGAGGAGCTTAATGATAAACCTTATCAATCAGTGGTTAACGACATATCAAGATAAATTGGAGTTTAATTAAGGACTAATGAAGCCTTATAGAAGAAACTAGATGATCCACTATATATTTTGTCTACTTTTTCTATAATTATGCTTTGTATTGTAGTATTTGTGATGGTACTTAGTACCAATGATGGACCCTGTCTGATAGGACCTGCGAGAGCTTACATGGTTTATCGAGGAAACTCATTTGGGGAACTTTTGAGGGAATTGTTTAGGAGTATAGAGAGAAAGGGACCATTAAGGAATTATACATAACCATTTTAAATACACTAGTTAAACCACCAACACATTCCAAAATAGAAATACTCGAGAAAACTTGGTCGAATACCTTCTCAGCCACATAGTATCCTTCCTAAAAGATTTGAGTGATTTCATATTATAGGTAACCATGTTAAATAAAATAGAGCTCAACAATGAGAGTTTGGTCGGCTAGTGGCCGAAAATGTGCTAACACCTTGCTGTGCCACTCAAAATAAATGATTGGTCACTTGAGATTTCAATTAATATTTAATGATATTGGCATGTTAGATATGGTAGTTTGACGTAACATTTAGTTCCCCTAAGGTCCCTTGCAACTAACCTCAACCTATAGATGCCCCACAATCCTTTAATAAACCATTAGATCTTCGAACCATAAGATCATTAAGATATCTAGAACATATTCTCCTACAATTAATACGCTTGTCCAATTATCATTAAGAACTCAAGAATTTATTATCGTCCAAACACTATTGCAAACATTTTACTAGTGCTTACCTTCCTACCATTGGTGTGGATAGAGTGCTTGTTTCTCTCTCCTTCTATGATAACATCCATCAAAGGATGATTTATTATCTAAGCATTATGTATTTATTAGCCATCATTGTGATATATATATATATATATATATATATATATATGTGTGTGTGTGTGTGTGTGTGTGTGTGTGTGTGTGTAAAAAATTATTCCTAATTATTTGGAGTGAATTTATTAATGTTTTTTTACCATTAAAACGGGTTACATCTTATTATTTATAAACAACCCATATCACACTACTCTATTACATTTGGAGACTCTAATGGGGAGGTATTTTGATTAAAATGGTGAACGACAACATCAACTTCACTCTTTTTTATAAAAACTAGCCTGAGTGGGATCATGATACCCACAACTGATCTTCCTCATCATAGCCAAGTCTAGGAGTGACGTGATGGGGCCAACTGAAATGACAACCATTATAGACAAGTTCATTGAGTTTTTACAACTCAACCCGGAGTGACGGGATTTGATCCCATGATAGACCTTAGCTCTTTCACTAATCCATTAACACAACCCACAATACCCCTAACAAGGATAAAAGTTCAATCTCTAAGGCCTGCTCATCCTTCGGTGGTAAATCTTCCAACTACCATACTAGTACCAACATTAGAAGCAACTATCATTGTTACTGCCTCTCCTAATATCACTACCAAAAGACAAATCAGGTGAGGCAATAGTGGTCCCAAGCTTGACTCTTGAAGAAATCAGGGAGATAATTATGACGATGGCACTAACCTCGCAATCTTTAAGTGAGGTTGTCTTTATTTATAATGATTTTCAAACATCTTATCCTGAGGAGTAAAATGATGAACCATACCCTAAGGGGTACATTACCCCAGTGTAAATTTTAATGGGAAGGGGACAACCCGGAGGATCATATTAAATGTAACGTTGATAATTTGGGAGCCCATAGAAATGCTAAGAGGCTTCGTCTTGGAGAGTTCTCAAAATCTCTGGCAGACAAAGCCTATACTTGGTATTCCCACATACCTCTAAGGAGTTTAGCTAATTGGGAATACATGCACATCTAATTTATGCATAAATGTTTTCTGGAAGAGGAAAAATTCTCATTGCCCTAGCTTGATCATGAAAGGAAAATGACTAGTGATGAGGTCATGACGTACATTCGATGATTCATAGAGAAATCTCCCGATGTTAAAGAGGATGTAACATAAGGGATGATCCTTCAAATTTGTGCCAAAGGGTTGCAACTAGAGTATATTTTTCACTTGATAAATGAGATTATAGAGGCGACGTTCAAATCTTTTACTATGGTCGCTCGAAATATTTCTATGGTTGTTTGTTCCAACCCCATTATGCCCAACATTGAGTGGAAACAATAGAAAAGCCAGACAAACTGAGGAGGCTATGGTAGAGGAATAATTAAATAAGTACCAATGTGAGTTACCTATGAAAAAAGGGCAAATAAACACAACCTGGTGCAAAGGGAAATAAAATGAGAAAAAGTATAACTATAAAGATTCACCATTGTTTTCTTATTCAGTTGGAGAGACAATGAAGTGTTACACTACTTTGATGGAAAATGGACTCATTTCCCTTCAAAGAAATCTCCTCCATCTGCCCATGGGAAAAATGTTCAAGCTAACCCCAAAAACTGTCATGTGCATTGGAGTATGGGTCATTTAATGGCTTCATACTTTATATTGAGGAGGGTGATCAACAAGAGAATGATGAAAGGAAATTTACAAATCCCTCAAGCCAATGTCAACTATAATCCCCTACCACATCATGGGGAAAATATGTTAGTGGATTATGGAAAAAAAGAAGAGTCCCAAAACAGGGAAGAAATGAGGGTGGAATAAGAGTTTTAAGTGATGTATGACATGTGTTTGGTAGGAATGACCAACATGGTCATTTTTTACAATGAACCAAGCGTCAGGGTCACCGAGTATGCTTATTAGATGGAGGATTATGAACAAAATATTAGTATGGAATATCAAGTTATGTTAAGATCATTGAAATTTTTGTGCTTCTTTGACTAAATTGGTATGCCCCAAGATATCCATTTGGAGTTACTCAAGAAGTTATGGAGATATCAATGGGGAATGCGGTTATTTCACTTAATTGGAAGGGACCCATGGCCAGATTAATTCATCTCTTTATATCTAAGATCATGACGCGGATAGATAGATCAGATTCCCCCATAATAGACCATTGTACGTAACAACAAGCATCAATGGAACCAACTTCTCTAGGGTTTTAATGGATGGAGGTGCTTCAGTGAAGATCATGCCAATGAAATCCTATTATGCAACTAAGATCTTAAAAACAAGGTTGATCACAGTGCCTTTATCAATCTCTTGATATGATAATTAGACTTCCCAATCAAATGGGTACGTTAATATTGGGATAGTAATGGGTAACCTCACTTCACATATTAAATTACATGTGATTCGCTTAGCTACCTCTTACCACCATTTGATTGGGCGATTCAGGATGCACAGTTATGGTTTGGTCCCTTAGACCCACTACTAGTGTGCTAAGGCTAATGTCAAAAGAACATAGTTTGTCATTCGAGCAACCAATAATCCCTTTTCCAAAGATGAAGTACATTTGTGGATTAAACGTTTTACACTTAACTGAATGCTGACAAATTCATCTTGACAAGGCGAATCAAAGGGCTTAGGGTACCAACCATCAAAGACAGGTTATGTCCAATGATGTTCAAAGAGGGAGAAAATGAGGAAGTTAAGTGGGTTAATAAGTATATTCCCCAATCCCATGTTATCTTCAAGAAACTAAGAGGTAGAATGAGGCCAAGAATTTACCTAATGGAAAGAGAAGTTAGATGCCATAATGCATTGAGTAGATTGACAAGACACAAGTTTGAGCAGGTTGAGAGATCCAATAAGAGAAATGAACTCCCACCTCCTAGTGAAAAATATACGAATTTTTTCTCAGTGTTGGAAGAGTGGTCTATTATCTTTGAAGGTGTGAGAGAACAACTAATTTTCCATAGGACAATGCCATAGGCAGAGTATGAATGTTTCCTTATGGATAATTAAGGACAATGCCTTGTCATTGATAATTATAATATCCGGTTGAAGAGATAGAAGAATAACTAGAATTCATGTAAGATCATCCAAAGCCTCAAGTGTAAGAACTAGAGCAAATTAATCCAAAAAACGATGAGGAAGAACTAAAGCCATTACTTATCTCGAGGGACCTAAAGGAGTCGAAGAAGATGGAGTTGATAAGCTCATAAAGGAATACAAATATGTCTTCGCACTGAAATACACTAAAATTCTTGTCCTAGACCAAGGTGCGAGCCGCCACGAGCTAAATGTCATACTTTAGGTAATTCCATTCAAGCATTCCACAAGGACCTATAATATATGTAACACCCCCATACATTTTGGCAAGCGAGGTGGCCAACCACTGCCACCAAACTACATCGGGCATCATTAAATAAGTTATCGTTCTCAACATGTGACAAATATATGAGACATTTAAAAAAACCCACAAGATAATAATCAAAGTTATCCAATAAATATAACCGTTTATGCAATAATAAAATCCATCAGCATGCTATCTCCAAAATAAATCCAACTCCAAATAAATATAACTCAAATGAAATCATCCAACGATGAATATCTAACTGAAACCATAAACAACCGTGGAACCGATTGGCCCACCAAGTCCATAAATAAAAGTCTCGTAATAAAAGCGATGGAGTGAAAAGTAAATCTAAACTACTAGAGCGAGTAAATCTCCAGCTGCACTCCTAAAATATCTCCAATTAGTCATGTACAGCTACTCCAGCACGATACCTGAAATGTAGTCAATGTAATGTGTCAGAACCCACCACCTGAATACTAGATACTCCTCCCAATTAGGGTCTGTAAACCCAGAAAATAGCATTATACATGATAAATATCACAATAGAGTATTTTAATTTAAACGAGATATATTAACATGTGAGTAAAAATAAACCACCATTATTTACCCACATAACTAAGCCACCTCAATGTTCAAGTCAGATTATGATACTTCAACATATCATTAGATCCCGCAATTTAATTTCATTAATTAAATCCAATTTATTTATGCGATACGAGTATATCCAGTTCACCCTATTTCGGGTCCTGCACATACTCCTAGCCTGGTTAAGTTCTACACTACACACATTCCTCTCACTATGGTCGGTTCGCACAATTTTGTTAGAATTGGACATACTCATGAGGTTCCACGCACGACATGTCACTATAGCCAGTTTACTTGTATTCTATCATCCCTGCACATACTCGCGATACCAAACACACCCACATCGTTATATCCAGTCGATTAGTATTCTGTCAGCCCCGCACATACTCTTAACACAAATTTATTTTAATATCCATTTATTATCTTAGGCATTAATTCTTAGTTTTCTTACCTTCTCATTGTTATCTATTAGACCCACCATTTTATCGATCATAAATTCCTCAATCTACCCCTAGTCCCATATCTAGAGGTCTCTAACATGCAAGCATATCCTAGCCCAACATTTAGGAAGAAAATCTACCACTGAATACCACCTAGGCTCGCATCTAGGCTCATGATCCAACAAAAAAGATGTACAAATAAGCCCCACCCTGGAATTATCCATCCTTAAAAATACCACTATCTAGTCTCATACCTAGAACGCGTTAACAACATATAAGGCCTACCTACTAGTCCCATACCTAGTAAGAAACCTAAAAATAAGGTCAAAGCACTAACTACCCCAACAATCCTGTCGTCCCCACGATGTCAATTATTAATAACATAACGAATCACATATGACCTATTTTCAACTTATCACAAAAAATGATTTAAATTAATCGTAAGATCACTATTTATCCAAATTATGTGCTTTTAATTATAATATTAATTAAACACTTTGTCTTCTCATCAACTTATCGGATTTCTATTCACATGCATATTTTGGGAGCATACAACACTAAATCTCTACTCTACAAGATGCACATAAATAACATGATTTTACATGTCAAAAACAATTCATAACATCCATACAATTTATTCTACATGCGAACGTCACAAATTCTAACGGAATTCCAACCTCTAATCTAAGCATGCAAGGGTTTTGAGTCTTAAATAGTATTAAATATTTGACTAACATCAGTCCCAAATTTAATTTCACTTTCCCTAATTAGTCTTTCTAATTGATTTTAAGAAAACAATAATTATTAGTGTTTAGGAAACATTCAAAACGCATAATACCAAAGGGGAACAATAGAAGTATTCATGCTAGTAAAAATAGTTTGAAGAATCTGATTGGATGGTGGAATTCCTCTCATGAAAAAAATAAAAACACATTCTTGAACGATATTGAGAAAACTCAGTTTAGGTCTCTGAATCTTGGGTAGAAAGTTAATGTAAATGGGGTTTATGTTTTGTAGAAGAGAGAATGACAATTATGGGACACTACAGATTTTTGAGAAGTCTAAAATGTGTTGCTCTAAACCTGTCGCTTTGTTTTTATATACCAAAAAGAATTTGAGTCCTACACAACTTTAAAATTAAAGATTTTTATTTTTGTAAAACAGTCCAAGCGAACCGGTTCGCCCCTCCCTCTGAACCAGTTCAAATGCCCTAATATCCGAAATTCCCCCCTTATTCTATAAAATGTAAAACTCTCCTAATTTAAACATGACTTCAATTTCGCTAAAAATTCCTTTTTATATAAATTAAGATCAACCTTTTTTATATGAAAATAGTAAATTTCCCAAAGTTATTTTTACACAAAATTTTAAATTCTCAGCATATTTTTATGTTTTAAAAAAATGAGGTGTTACATACTTCCCCACTAACACAATAATTTCTTCCTCGAAATTCGACGAAGTGTAAATGCGCAAAATAAAATAAGAATCACATATGTCTACCCATAGAATGCCACAATTGAGCGTCTATACACCCAATCCTACACGTGTCTACCCCAAGAATAAAAAACAATATATATACATCTTAGCCATGCATATCCAAGGAAAAATAATTATGTGCTATGCTACCTCACTGGCCACGGCTTGGCTCTGGTTGAGCCTGTCCTGCCTAAGGATCATGATTCTAAAGAAAATAACACCTAACCACTATGGGTTCTGCTGGCACTCCTTGTGCTCCTAGTGGTGCTGATGCTAGAGGCCCTTGGCCCTGTGTTCCCTAACCCTGTTGGTCCTGCTTCTTTGAACACTTGGCAGCTCGATGTCCTATTTCCCCATAATTGTAACACGTGCCCCGAAAAGGTAAAAATTTCCTAACTAATGCCCCTTCACTCTATTGTCCCTTCCCTTATCCCTGAGGGGCCTGTAGGATGCCATTGCCTTGTTGAAAGGCCTGTTGCTCTTGTCCTATATACTGTCTTTTCCATAGCTGATCATTGCGACCCTTGTTCTCCCCATTCATCTTATCCCCTTCCTATACACTAGGCTCTTGCCTTTTACCCAACTTGTTCTAGTAGTTCACTTTCACTTGCTACAACAATAGTGCGACTCCCACTACTGGGTGTATGTAGTGTATGCCAGATTCCCCAACACTATCTTCTTAATAGAACACTAAAGACCCTTGATGAAACATTACATCTTATTTGCTTCAGTATTCACCTCCTTATGTACAAACATCGACACATTGGTGAACTCCTTATCATACACTGCAACTGATGTAGAACCCTTCTCTATGTCCAAAAACTCTCTCTTCTTTGTGTTTCTAATCGAATACAGAAAATACTTGTCTTTAAGCGTCACCAGAACACTCTCCTACCACTGCAACACATCTCCAGTCATATTGAACGTATCTAACATATTCTTCTTCACATCAGTACAATCGGCCATCTTTAAGTGTGTATCCATATCTCTCCTTCATTGGTGAGCAACTATTGGGATAAATCTCCCATGCGAAGGTGAGAGGATTGCCCTTATAAAAATAGGCTCTCACCCTATTCCAAACTTAAGTGGGTGTGACTTGCTTCTGCGCCTCTCAAGTCACCCACACTACACCAAATCCTACGAATGGTCATGATATGGGGTCATGGCTGAGATCCGTGACCCTATCCAAAGTTGGTGTGACGAAGTCCATAACCCAGTGTGGTCATGGATCCTCTTGAAGGTGGTCACGGCCCAAGTTCGTCACCAGTATGGGTCACTGACCATATCCGTGACACGTGCGCGAATATTATGGCACCAAATTCGTGCCAAAGTTCCCTCCAAGTTTGGTCGGATATGGGGTCATTGTCCAAGTCTATGCCCAGTAACTAAAATACACACTGAGCTAGTCATGGCTTTGGGCCGTGACCATCATCTTATTTCCAGGATGATGTATTAAATTTTAAAGGGGTTACAGCATGTGGTCACGGCTGAGGGTCATGACCAGTGTCTTTATACTAAAACCCCAGACTAGTTTTCGTTTTTCACACAAAAATTTCCAAACCCTTAATATTTCCCTCTTTTTGGCGATTTTGTCGTTTTCCAATCTTAGGTTTTTATTTTCATTCTTAAGTTTTTCACTCAATCTCTCCCTCAATCTCATAGGTAACACTTAAACTCTAATATTTTTTATTCGGGTATTTTTGCATTTGTATATATGTGTGTATTTTTGTGTGTATGTGTGCATTTCTATGTATATGTGTGTGTGTTTAAATGTGTGTGTATCTATGTGTGTATACGAGTATGTGTGTGTATTGTGTTTGTATGTGTATATTGTATATGTGTATTGTGTATGTATGTGTGTGTATACTGTATACAGTTTTTTCAAAAAAAATACATCTATGTGCTTATATAAGTTTTTTGGTGTAAAAAAAATATTTTCAAACTAGGGTCAAATTTAATTTTATGGATATTATTGGTTTAAGTTTGAGGCTGAAATATAAAAATGTATTTTTTTTATCTCCCTCTCCTTTAAAATTGATGCTAAATTCACGATTAATTTTAGGACTAATGTTTGTAAGGGTTGATTTTAGGGTTAATTTTAGGGTTGATATTTGGATTGATTTTAGGGATTGTTGGCTTAAATGACAAATAATCTTTATTCAGTCAATTTTTATATTTTTTCCATTAGATCAAATAAGTAGTTTAGTAATTCTTTGATAAATACTCAAAAAATTCGGCTCGGGGCTCCCGCTCCCAAACCCCTAAAAAATCACCATTAAATTAGCTCCCACTCATGCCACATTGTATATATTGCGTGTGTGTGTGTGTGTGTGTGTGTGTATGTGTGTGTGTGTGTAAGCGACCATTCTTTTATAAAAAATATAAAAGTAGGTATTCAAAACCTAATAAATTAACGGTGAGATCCAACAGGCAAGGGATTCACGCCCTCGTACATAATAATTAATAAATTAAAATTGCACCGGGTGAAGAGAAGGGTAGTGATTATTCAAAGACTAAATCAAACTAACCTAACTAGTTAATGATTCATTAGAGCCATTATTTATAGGACTTATACACGCCCTCGTTCATTTTTCTAAGGAAAAATGAGTTACGATGATAATCAATGTCAACAAGAGTATGAAAGGTTGTAATTGGACCTCACTCGTACCTCTTTATTAATGAGACTCATTTAAAGGGTGATTCGATTTATTGGTATGGGAACAGGAAGATCGAACAATTTAACTACCTTGTAAACCGTGGAGTTCATCTCCACTAAGAGTACTTGTTCAATCGTATTTTGTTTTCCTTCCCAGAATGCTGGGATGCTGTTGTACAATATATATTTCACTTACTAATCCCGATAGAGTACTGACCTTGCTTACACTGTTACGAAAGGCAGAAAAACATTCACCCATTATGGATACAAATATGTACAAAGAGCATTGGCGAAGACTGTGATGTTTCTCCACATATACACGTTAAACTCAATCTTACCAATAGGCTGAAGAGGATGAGATTTCAAGTTCATGTCGTTGACATCTATGCATCTATTATAGATACACTTCCTCCTAATTGGCCATGTGGAAAAATCGATAGGTTTTTAAAAATAAATCCCGACTGGATTGAGATTAGACACATTGAACTTTTATTAAAGTCTTACCAAGAAAAGGTAGATTATAATATATGGTCAAAATATTTTTTTTATTAGTTATAATTTCATATTGAACTTTCAAATTATGCACTTATTATAGATACACATTGAACTTTCATTATTTCTTATAGATAATGTCGGGTGATAATGGACACACTGCTCTAACTGACGAGAGGACACCACCATAAGGAGAATTATTATCACCAATGGGTGAGCAATACTTAACTCCACCAATGGTTCATAGCACTACTCCGAGTTGCAATAGGCAAGGTACTCCAATTAATCCAACAGACACAACCAACGCTATTGAAATTATAGGGTCAGTTGAGAAGAAGCCTATTGGGTTCTCTTTATTGGGAAATAACCCCACATAGGATAAGAATCATGTTCAACAGTTTAAGGACCAGTGTTTATCCTGGGGAAAAACGAATGTGGGAGTGGGAGGCTCTGACAATTGGAACCTTGTTGATCAATCTATTAAAGATGACATCTATGAGAAACTCAACAAGCGGTTTGCTTTTTTCGCAAATTCAAAAAATAAAGTTCTTTCAAGGGTTGCTAAACAACTTCGAACATATCGAAGAAACCTTAGGCAGAAGCATTTTCCTAAGGGGACATCAAGCTCCGACATTTTGGCGCTCAAAGACAAACTCCCATCAAATATTAAGATTCCAGTTGGTCAATGGAATGATTTTCTATAAAATGAGGTGAAGGACTCAAAAATGTTGCAAAGGGAGAAAAATAAGAGAAATAGTGCAAAAAAATTGATGTCCACCGGATTTGCTCGAAATCTTATGAAGATTTTAAGAACGAGTAGTCGAGCAAGATAAAAGGCATCCCAGATGAAGGAAAGATACAAATCGAGTCAACATGTAAGTGCATGCAAGAAGATAAAGATAATAAATTCCCTCCTCACTTGGCTAAAACTCCATAATCAATAGATTCTATGAGTAGTCAAACAACTTCAAGCCCATTTGTCGACCTTGACAATAATTTTCCTCGCACAGACCTTGGGGAAGGACAAAAAGGGAGGACGAGAGGTTTGGGGTCGTATATGTCAAAAACAAAATTCAAACACACTGCATCTATCGTGGACGAGCTTTCTTATGTTAATAAGCGTTTCTCATCCAATGATGAACGTCATTATAGGACCAAAGGGGATGTAATGGGGTTTCAAAATGAATTGGGAGGCATGCATGAGAAACTTGACCAAATTGTGTCCCTTTTAACCAGTCGTACGCCCTTGCAGCCCCCAATGTATCACGACTTCCCTTTACCTCCTCAAAATTTTCCTCCTTCTCCATTACCCTTACAAATGTTGGTTTATCATTCAACATCCCCCTTCTCAGCGCCTCAGCATGTCACGGGTCTTGGATCGTTTTCAATAACCCACGGTGACTATGGTGAGAAATACTATATGAAGGACGTGAGAGGTAAAAAAGTCATTGGGATGTACACGCTCATCTCCACTCAAGTAGGAACTTTAGTTCATAGTCGGCCTTTGTAAGAGGGTGAGTGTCAGATCATAGCTGATATAATATATGACAACTCTAAAGATGTGCCTATGCACGTCGACAATGGAGAAGGGAATGGGATGAAGAATTATTTAAATTCTTTTATCATTTGGCCACTTTAACATTTGATGAACATGTAGTAATAATTTCTTTACGCTGTAATAATATAACTAGACAAATTTATTTAATTTGAGTTTAAGTGGTTGTGTAGTATCATTGATTGGTGTGTTCTTGTATTTAAGTTATTGCATAGTTTGATTGATTGGTGCATTGTTGACACTATAGTAGTGATTTACTTTGATTTACAGAGAATATTCCCTCCATTTGAAGATTATAATGTTAACACAGTTATGAAAAATGATATTTATGCAACATGATATTTATTTTATCATGTTAACACATGACTGCAATTTGAAGATTATTAAATTGATTTTCCACAATATAAAGAGCAGATGGGGGAGACTGACCGAATAACTAATAGTTATGTTAAGGGAGTTCAAGAATTTATTACCTACACTTTTAAGAACCTTAAAAGTGAGAAGATTCCGTGTTCACGCACCCATTGTATGAACAAAAAATATAAATCTTTGGAAGATGTTGAGTTACATTTAATAAATTAGGGAATTTGTTAAGATTATAATAAATGGACATACCATTGTGAAAAACATGTACCTTATGTCCCAACGAACTATCGGTGCGTGTAACAGAACACCAATGAGTGAAAGTGGTAAATGATTCGCTAACACATTGTCCAGTGACTGACCTAATTGACGATGTTTACGGAATCCACCACAACTTAAATACCTTCCTATGTATAAAAATAATGTGCACAATGAACAATTTGATATTGAACTACCAGGAGACCGGGAATATATACGATTGAAAGTCAATGCGACTACACCGTAGTATAAAGATTGCGATGAAGATCACACGGTATTATATGCAATGATTGGTTTGCACAATTTGAAGACTCAATATGGTTTATCTGGGAACAAAGTAACCGGAGTTCTTAAGTGGGTTAAAGAAATTTTCCCAAAAGAGAATACGTTACAAGACAATTCTCCTACCGTGAAGAATAACTTGAAGGGTTTAGGATTGAAATACAAATATACTCATGCATGCAAGTATGATTGCATATTGAACTACAACGAGCTCAAAGAGAAGGATGATTGTCCAATATGTGGTGAGCATAGATATGTCATTTGTGAGAATGGAAAGGACAAAAGTTTGTACCGTGGATTGCGGAGGTCGTGACATGGCATGCTCGACGCGAGGTGTGTAGGAATCTAAAGTGTCATCTAGTTAACGTTCGTCTTACAATCTCAATCGATGGGTTTAACCCTTTTGATAATTAAAGTACTAGTGAAAGTTATTGGCCAATTCTCATGGAGCCTTTAAGTCTCCCTCTGACACTATGGATGAGAAAGGATTACATTGTTATCTTTGTTGATACCCGATCGAAGGCTCTAAGCGATGATATTGATATATTCTTTGCCCTATTAATCAAAGAACTTAAAAAAAATTGGGATAAAGGCATGACGGCGTTCGACTCTCACTAGGGTGAAGAGTTCACACTTAAAACAATGGCTATGTGAGCGATCCACGACTTTCCTGCTTATGGGATCTTTTTCGGTTGTAATGTTCTGGTCATTATGGATGTCCCGTGTGTGGGGAGGAAATTGAAGACAATTATCTACAACATAGTAGTAAGATGAGTTACACAGGTCATTGTATATTTATACCGACTAATCATTCTTTCAGGAATGACAAGTCTAACTTTTATCCTATTGGTCTTGAGAGTCGAATGCCACCTACTCAACTTTATGGTTTGCATATCGAGGAGAAAGAGGAAGTTGCGACTGTGGGGAATAAGTACATAGGCGAAAACCTTAAGTTTATAAACCTGAAGCATAAAGCTAGGGGGATCCTAACGTCCCTAGTAAAGCAAAGCCATGTTCTAGGTGATCAATATTTTTTGATTTTTCGTATTGGAAAAATCATCGTGTAAGGCATGTGATTGATGTGATGCAGACAAATTAGAATATTGCATAACATCTGATAGGAACATGTCAGGGTGGATCTCATTCCAAAGATGGAGAACGGGCCCGCCAAGATCTACAAGATATGAAAATAAAGAAGAAAATCAGTTAAAAAATTATCCTACAACAGGAAGAATTTCAACCCATCCTGTTTCTTTCACTTTGACTACTAGTGAAAAGAATATCCTTTTAGATATGTTGTTCAACTTGAAGACTCTAATGGGTTATTCGGGTAATTTACGTAGGGTAGTAAGCTACCAAGCAAATGACTTCAAACAGTGCAAGTCTTATGACTGACATGTAATCATCAAATTAATCCCTCTATTATTTTGGCATTGCTTCTGTAAACACAAAGATCTGCTTCGGTAAATTATGTAAATCAACTTTTACTTTACCCTACTTTGAGCAAAAGTGGTAAACAGAAGGTACATTAAAGCTGGAAAATCAACTTTATCCAAGGTAATTTGTGTATTAGAAAAATATCTTCCTCCGTCATTCTTAGATATCAACATCCACATACTTGTGCATTTATGCGATGAAGCTTTATTATATGGTTCCCGTTAGGTATTGTTGGATGTATCCTTTTAATCGCTTAATGAAACCTTCAAAGATTATGTAAAGAATACATAGTATATCGGAGGGTCCATTATTGAAGAATACGTAACTATGAAATCATCGTTATATGCTAGGGAACATATGCCAGAATAAGAGGTGAGGAGGTTCAATTTTCATGGAGGAGGAATGATCGAGGAACCTGATGAGTTTGAGGATGAATTACCGTATGGGAACCCTAAAGAGGTAAAACTCACAAATATACAATACGAGCAAGAAACTCGTTATGTATTTGAATCTCAAGATAAAGTCGAAGATTGGAGAGAGTGAGTATCTACTATATTCTTCTTCTTTGATTATATGTATTTTATATTTTATGATCTAAACTCTACAATTTACCGGTAGGAAATACGAGAATGAAATTTCCCAAAATCAAAGGGGAAAATTTACGAAAACTGATTTCAGAGCATGGGTATCAAAAGAGGTAAATTTCACATCTTATATCTGCGGTTATTTATTCGTGTGTGATAACAACATGCCCTATTACAACTTCATTACTAAATGAAGCTTTTAAAAAGAGCTGATGTCTCTTCGAGGCTTGCACGCCTAGCAAAAAGGCCCTAGTTTTCGTGCGAAAGAGTTTAAGAAATTTTGAACCAATGGTTTTGATTTTATTTCATATCCATATGTGTAAAAGCTTTTTACACAAAATAATGGAATATCAATGTATGCCTTGACCACCTGTATTGCAAGCAAAAGCGATAAAAATCCATAGATTACAGTGCTAACTTATTATGGGACAATCCAACAAATCCTAGAACTTGATTACTTCGATTTCACAGAAACCACATTCTATTGTGATTGGGTAAAGGTGGAGGATACTACGAATGCTTGCAAATTTGATCCTGACTCCAAACTTATTATTGTAGATTTATCAAAGATGAAGAGTAAAGATCTCATAATCAACGAGCCTTTTATTTGTGCATTTCATAACGTAAAGAAGGTATTCTACTCGAAGTTCATAAACGATGGCAATTGGTCTATTATTGTGTATGCACCAAAGGGTATGAATACTCAAGTGGATGCATTAAAGGATCCAAAAGTGTTCCAGTCATCTCTTGATGACAATCCTAATTTGAAGGACCTTTTAGTTGATTTAGATGAAGATTGAGTATCAAAATATTGTTTTATCCTTATCAATCTTATTTGTATCCTATTATGATATTGACATTGTATTAGCGCTTTACTTTGATGTATAAATGTTTAGTTACTTTTACGAATGTTTAATATGATTTATGTAAGTTAACTTTCTATAATATGTTATGATCAGTCGAATGTTTAATTAATTTCACAAGACATTCGGTTTGAGAATAGAGTCATTTGAGTTTGTGATCGAATCAATTTGACCCAGCTCAATTTCCACGTGTTCCTGTACATATACTTTTTTTTATCAGTTTCATTGATGCAGTCTTCATAAAATGAAGTTAAATTATCTTCATCTTATGAATATTGTATTAAAGAAACTAATCAATAAATGTACATGTAAAAGAATACGATGCGGGCTCCAGGATCAATTTGGTTTAATCACACATTCAGAAGATTATGTTAAATGACCTTCTTGGATCGTAGGAACTTGGTACTCTTTATTTTAACTCAAGTAGTTATATAATTGATATGCATTATCTTTTGAATCTTTTAGATGATAGAAGGAGTATGGGATAATTATTGGTTTTGTTTGCTTTAGTTGTTGGATAATTATTGGTTGTTGGCTTATTATTGGATAGTATGTTACAAGGAGTACGTGATCATTATTAGTTGTTGGCTTGTTGTTGGTTTTTGGCTATTGGATAATCACGGGACCCTCGATTTGAGCACACGATGTTAATTTCGAAATATCTAGACTTAGGCTTAAAAACACGTCACTAGGGGAAAAATCCCAAAATACCCCCCAAACAGTACCATAACAAACACAAGAGCCTTGCACGGGACCAATATAACTCGTAGAAACTGATCGCATGGTCAGGGGACCGCCAGTTTGACAACTCGACAATAATAGACAAACTTTCAGACTTATGTTCAAAAAAATAATATGAAAGGGTGAAAATGTAAAATAATCATAAAACGACCGCATGAGAGGCACGAAAACCTCGCATGGGACTAGTGTAACCCATAGGAATAGATTGCATACTCATGGGACTCCCGGTTTGAGATAACGATGAAATTTTGAAAATTGTTAGACTTAGGCTTCAAAACATGTCGTCAAAGGGTGAAAACATAAAATAATCACAAAACTTCTCCGTGAGAGGCACAAACACCTCGCACGGGACCAATATAACCCGCAGAAATGGTCCGCATATTCACGGGACTCTCGATTTGAGAGCACGAATAAAATTTACAAACCATAAGACTTAGGCATAAAAACATGCTATCAAAGAGTGAAAGTGTAAAAACGCAACAAAATGGCCCCGTGAGAGGCACAAACACCTCGCACGGGACCAGTGTATCCCGAAGGAACCGATCGCGTACTCACGAGGCTCCTGATTTGAGAGAACAATAAAAAATTTCAAACTGTTAGACATAGGCTTACAAACATGGCGTCAATGGGTGAAAATGTAAAACAACCACAAATTGGTCCTATGAGAGACACGAAAACCTCAAACAGGACTAATGCAATGAAGAGGAACTGATCATGTACTCACGGGACTCCTAGTATGAGAGCACAACGAAAATTTGCAAACTGTTAGACTTAGGCTTAAAAACATGTCGTCAAAGGGTGAAAATGTTAAATAGCTATAAAACGGCCCCGTGGGAGGCAAGAACACCTAGCAAGGGACCAATGTAACCCGCAGAAACTGATCGCGTACTTATGGGGCTCCCGGTTTGAGAGCAGGACAAAAATTTCAAACTGCTAGAGTTAGACTTTAAAAACATGCCATCAAAGGGTAAAAACGTAAAACAACCACAAAACGACCCTGTGAGAGGCACGAACACCTCGCACAAGACCAATATGAACCGCAGGAACTAATCGCATACTCACTGGACTCCCGATTTAAAAGAATGATGAAAATTTGTAAACTGTTAGACTTAGCCTTAAAAACATGCCGTCAAAGGGTGAAAATATAAAACATCTATAAAACGGCCCTGTGAGAGGCACGAAAACCTCTCACGGGACCAATGTAACACATAAGAACCGATCGCGTACTCACTGGACTCGTGATTTGATAGCACAATGAAAATTGGCAAAGTGGTAGACTTAGGCTTAAAAACATGTCGTGAAAGGGTAAAAACGTAAAATAAAAACAAAATGGCCTAGTGAGAGTCACAAACATCTCACACAGGACCAATGTGACACGCAGGAACCGACCGCATACTCACGGGACTCCCGATTTGCGAGCATGATAACGATTTGCAAACTATTAGAGTTAGACTTAAAAAATAGGTCGTAAAAGGATGAAAAAGTAAAACAACCACAAACGTCCCTATGATAACCATGAACACCTCGCACGGGACAACTATAAGTCACAGAAATCAACCGCGTACTCACTAGACTCTTGGTTTGAGAGCACAAAGAAAATCTACAAACTGTTAGACTTACGCATAAAACATGATGTCAAAGGGTGAAAACGTAAAAAAGGCACAAAAAGGCCCCATGAGAGGCACGAAAACCTCGCACGGGACCAATGTAACCTGCAGGAACTGATCGCGTACTCATGGGGCTCCTTATTTGAGAGCACAACGAAAATTTGCAAACTGTTAGACTTAGGCTTAAAAACATGTCGTCAAAGGGTGAGAACGTTAAAAAACACAAAACGCATCGGTGAAAGGCACGAACATCTCGCACGGGGCAATGTAATAGCAGGAACCGATCTCATACTCACGGGACTCTCGATTTGAAAGCACGCTGAAAATTTGAAAATGATTAGACTTAGGATAAAAATCATGTCATCAAAAGGTGAAAACATAAAATAGTCACAAAACGGCCCCGTGAGAGGCACGAACACCTCGCACGGGACTAAAGTAACCCGTAGGAACTGATCGCGTACTCACGGAACTCCTGGTTTGAGAGCACAACAAAAATTTGCAAACTATTAGATATAGATTGAAAAATAAGTCGTCAAAGGGTGAAAACATAAAATAGCCACAAAATGGCCCCGTGAGAGACATAAACACCTCGCACGGGACCAATATAACTAGTAGAAACCGACCACATACTCACAGGACTCCCGATTAGAGAGCACGAAGAAAATTTGCAAACTGTTAGACTTATGCATAAAAACATGCTGTCAAAGGGTGAAAATGTAAATAAAGCCACAAAAGGGCCCCGTGTGATCAACGAACACCTAGCACTGGGCTAATGTAACCGGTAGGAACCGATCGCATACTTACAAGATTCTCAGTTTGAGAGCATGGAGAAAATTTGCAAACTGTTAGACTTAGGATTTAAAATATGTCGTCAAAGGGTGGAGACGTAAAACAATCACAAAACGGCCCTATGAGAGGCACGAACACCTCGCATGGGTCCAAAGTAACATGTAGGAACCGACGGCGTACTCACGGAACTCCCGGTCTGAGAGCACGATAAATATTTGTAAATAGTTAGACATAGGTTTTAAAAAGATGCCCTCAAAGAGTGAAAAGGTAAAACAGCCACAAAACGACCCCGTGGGCGGCACGAACACCTCGTACGGGACAAATGTAACCCACAGGAACTGACAACATACTCACTGGATTCCTAATCTGAGAGCGCGACGAAAATTTTCAAACTATTAGACTTAGGCTATAAAACATGTCGTTAAATGGTGAAAACGTAAAATAACAACAAAACGTCCCTGCGAGAGCTACGAACACCTCGCACAGGACCAATGTCACCTGCAGGAACCGACCGCTTACTCACAGGCCTCCCAATTTGAGAGCATGATGAAAATTTTCAAACTGTTAGATTAAGAAAAAAACATGCCGTCAAAGGGTAAAACATAAAACAACCACAAAACGTACATGTGAGAGGCACGAACACCTCGCTCGAGACCAATGTAAATCGTAGGAACCGACCATGTACTCCCTAGACTCCCGATTTGAGAGCACAATGAAAATTTGAAAACTCTTAGAATTAATCTTAAAACCATGTCGTCAAAGGGTCAAAATGTAAAACAGTCACAAAACGGACCTGTGAGAGGCACGAACACCTCGCACGGGACCAAAGTAACTCGTAGGAACCGACGACGTACTCACGGCACTCCCGATTTGAGAGCATAACAAAAATTTGCAAATTATTAGACTTAGGCTTAAAAATATGCCGTCAAAGGGTGAAAACGTAAAACAACCACAAAACAGCCCCGTGAGATACGCAAACACCTCGCATAGTACCAATGTAACCCATAAAAATAGACCGCATACTCACAGTACTCCCGACTTGATAGCACAAAGAAAATTTGCAAATTGTTAGACTTATGAATAAAAGCATGCTTCCAAATGCTGAAAACGTAAAACAGCAACAAAAACAGACCCGTGAGAGGTACGAACACCTCGCACGGGACCAATGTAAGCCCCAGGAACCGGCTGCGTACTCACAAGACTCCCGATTTCAGAGAAGGATCAAAATTTGCAATATGTTAGGATTATGCTTAAAAACATGCCGTCAATGGGTGAAAATATAAAATAATCACAAAACGGCCATGTGAGAGGCACGAACACCTCGCTCGAGACTAATCTAAATTGCAGAAACTGACCGCGTACTCACTGGACTCCCAATTTGCGAGCACGATAAAAATTTACAAACTGTCAGACTTAGGCTGAACAACATGTCGTTAAATGGTGAAAATATAAAACATACACAAAACGTCCCCATGGGAGGCACAAACACCTCTTACGGGACCCATGTAACCTGCAAGAACGGACCGCATACGCGTGGGACTTACTATTTGATAGCATGATGAAAATTGGCAAACTATAAACTTAAGCTTAAAAACATGCAGTCAAAGGGTGAAAATGTTAAACAATAACAAAACGACCCAGCGATAGGCACAAACACCTTGCACGGGACCAATGTAACTCCCCGGAACTGATCGCGTATTCACGGTACTCTCGATTTGAGAACACGACAAATATGTACAAAACTGTTAGACTTAGGCTTAAAATCGATGCCCTCAAAGGGTCAAAACGTAAAACAACCACAAAATGGCCTCGTGGGAGCCACAAACACCTCGCACGGGACCCATGTAACCCACAGGAACTGACCACGTACTCACTGGACTCCCAGTTTGAGAGCACAATGAAAATTTTCAAACTGTTAGAATTACGCTTAAAAACATGTCGTCAAATGGTGAAAACGTAAAATAACCACAAAACGGCTGTGTGAGAGCCACGAACACCTCGTACGGGACCAATGTAACCAGCTGGAACCGACTGCATACTCATGGGACTCCCGATTTGAGATCATGATGAAAATTAACAAACTGTTAGACTTAGGATTAAAAACAGGTCGTAAAAGGATGAAAACATAAAACAACCACAAAATGGCAACGTGAGAGGCACAAACACCTTGCAATTTAGCCCTCATAAATCGACTGCCTCCTCACCTAACTCTCATCTTGAGTGCATGAAGAAAATTTACAAACTATTAGACTTACACATAAAAACATGTTGTCAAATGGTGAAAACATAAAAAGGCACAAAAAAGTCCCGTGAGAGGCACCAACACCTCGTACGGGACCAATGTAACCTATAGGAACCGACCTCGGACTCTCGAGACTCCCTATTTGAGAGAAAAATCAAAAATTGCAAACTGTTAGACTTAGGATTAAAAACATGTTGTCAAATGGTGAAAACATATAACAACCACATAACGGTCTCGTGAGAGACACAAACACCTCGTACGGCACCAATGTAACCCGCAGAACCAACCGCATACTCATGGGACTCCCAATTTGAGAGCATAAAGAAATTTGCAAACTGTTAGACTTAGGCATAAAATATGTTGTGAAAGGGTGAAACAGTAAAAAATCCAAAAAACGGCCCCATGGATTAACAAACACTTTGCACGGGACCAACATAACCTACAGGAATCGATCGCTCACTCACGGGATTTCCAGTTTGAGATCACAATGAAAATTTGCAAAATGTTAGACTTAGGCTAAAAACATGTCATCAAAGCGTAAAAATGTAAAAAAAATCATAAAATGGCCCCGTGAGAGGCACGAACACCTCGCACGGGACCGAAGTAACCCGTCGAAACCGACCGCATACTCAAGGAACTCTCGGTTTGATAAAATAATAAAAATTTGTAAACTGTTAGACTTAGTCTTAAAAACATGTCGTCAAAGGGTGAAAACGTAAAACAGTCACAAAATGTCACTGTGAGAGACACAAATACTTCGCACGAGACCAATGTTGCTCGCAGAAACTGACCGCATACTCATGAGACTCCCGATTTGAGAGCATGAAGAAAATTTGAATACTGTTAAACTTAGGCATAAAAACATGTTGTCAGAGGGTGAAAATGTAAAAAAGCAACAAAACTGGCCCATGAGAGGCACGAACACCTCGCACGGGATCAATGCAACCCGCAAGAACTGATCTCATACTCATGTGTCTCCCGCTTTGAGAGCACAATAAAAATTCGCAAAATGTTAGACATAAGCTTAAAAACATGTCATCAATGGGTGAAAACGTAAAAAAACACGAAACAGACCCGTGAGAGGCATGAACACCTTGCGCGAGACCAATGTAAATCGCAAGAACCAACCGCATACTCACTAGAACCCTAGTTTGAGAGCGCGATACAAATTTTGAAACTATTAGACTAAGCCTTAAAAACATGTTGTCAAAGGTTAAAAATGCTAAACATCCACAAAACAGCCCTATGAGAGGCATGAACACCTCGTACGGGACCAATGTAACCTGCAAGAGCCGATCGTATACTCATGGGTCTCGTGGTTTGATAGCTCAATGAACATTGGCAAACTGTTAGACTTAAGCTTAAAAACATGCCACCAAAAGGTGAAAACATAAAATAATAACAAAATGGCCAAGTGAGAGGCACAAACACCTCACATGGGACCAATGTAACCTACTGGAACCGACTGCGTACTCATGGGACTCCCTATTCAAATATTTGCAAATTGTTAGACTTAGGCTTAAAAAAGATGTCCTCAAAGGTTCAAAACGTAAAACAGCCAATAAATAGCCCCATGGGAGGCACAAACACCTCGCACGGGACACATGTTACCCGCCGAAACCGACTGCGTACTCACTAAGCTCTTAGTTTTAGATCGCGATAAAAATTTTCAAACTATTAGACTTAGGCTTAAAAACATGATGTCAATGGAACGTAAAAAAGCCACGAAACGGCCCTGTGAGAGCTACAAACACGTCACACGGGGCCAATTTAATCTGCAGGAATCGATGGCATACACAGGGTACTCCCAGTTTGAGAGCACAATGAAAATTTGCAAACTGTTGGCGTTAGGCATAAAAACATATTGTCAAAGGGTGAAAACATAAAACTGTCACTAAACAGCCCCGTGAGAGCAACGGACACTCGCAGGGAATGAATGTAACCTGCAGGAACCGATTGTGTACTCACGGGACTCCCGATTTGAGAGCACAATGAAAATTTGCAAACTATTAGACTTAGGCTTAAAAATATGCCGTCAAAGGGTGAAAATGTAAAATGTTCACAAACAGCCCCGTGAGACACAGAAACACCTTGCACGAGACCAAAGTAACCTGTAGGACCTAATCGTGTACTCATGAAACTTTCGGTTTGAGAGGACAACAAAAATTTGCAAACTATTAGACTTAGGCTTAAAAATATACCGTTAAAGGTGAAAACGTAAAATAACCACAAACCAACCCTATGAGAGTCACGAACACCTCGCTTGGGCTAATGTAACCCATAGCAATCGACCGCAAACTCATGGGACTCCTAGTATGAGAGCACAAAGAATATTTGCAAATAGTTAGACTTAGGCTTAAAAACAGGTAGTCAAAGTGTGAAAACATGAAACAACCACAAAACGGCTCCCTGAGTGGCACAAATACCTCGAATGGGACCAATGTGACCCGCAAAAACCGATCCCGTACTCACTGGACTCTCGATTTGAGAGCACGAAGAAAATTTACAAATTGTTAGACATAGGCATAAAAACATGCTCTCAAAGGATGAAAATGTAAAAAAAGGCATAAAAAGGCCCCATTAGAGGCACGAACATCTCGTACGGGATCAATGTAACCCACAGGAACCGACTGCGCACTCACGAGACTCTCGATTTGAGAGCACGATGAAAATTTGCAAATTATTAGACTTAGGCTTAAAAACATGTTGTCAAATAGTGAAAACGTATAACAGCCACAACATGGCCCCGTGAGAGACACAAACAACTCGCAGGGGACCAATGTAACCCGCAGAAACCAACCGCATACTCAAGGGAGTGAAAATTTGAGAGCACGAAGAAAATTTGCAAATTGTTAGACTTAGAAATAAAAATATGGTGTTAAAGGGTGAAAATATAAAAAAGGCACAAAACGGCCTCGTGAGAGCAACAAACACCTCACACGGGAGCAACATAACCTATAGGAACCGATCGCTTACTCATGAGACTATGGGTTTGAGAGCACGATGAAAATTTGCAAACTGTTAGACTTAGGCTAAAAAAAATCCGTCAAAGGGTGAAAAACATAAAACAGTCATAAAACGGATCCGTGAGCGGCACGAACACCTCACATGGGACCAAAATAACCTATAGGAACCGACCATGTACCCACGGGACTCCCGATTTGAGAAAATAATAAAAATTTGCAAAATGTTAGACTTAGGCTTAAAAACATGCCGTTAAAGGGTGAAAATGTAAAACAACCACAAAACGACCCTATGAGAGACATGAATACCACGCACGGGACCAATGTTACCTGCAGAAACTGACCACATACTCATGGAACTCTTGGTTTGAGAGCACGAAGAAAATTTGCAAATTGTTAGACTTATGCATAAAAACATGTTGTCAAAGGGTGAAAAAACGTAAAAAAATAACAAAACAGACCCATGAGAGGCACGAACACCTCGCATGGGACCAATGTAACCCTCAAGAATCGATCGCATGCGCACGTGACTCCCAATTTGAGAGCATGATGAAAATTTACAAACTGATAGACTTAGGCTTAAAAACATGTCGTTAAAGGGTGAAAATGTAAAACGGCCACAAACGGGGCCCGTGAGAGGCACGAACACCTCGCACGGGACGAATGTAACCTGCAAGAACAACGCAAATTGGTAAATTATTAGACTTAGGCTTAAGAAGATGTCGTCAAAGGGTGAAAACATAAAATAATAACAAAACGGCCCAATGAGAGGTATAAACACCTCACACGGGACCAATGTAGGCCGGAGGAACCGATCGCGTACTCACAATACTCACGGTTTAAGAGAATGACAAATATTTGAAAGCTATTATACTTAGGCTTAAAAAATATGCCCTCAAAGGTTTAAAATGTAAAATAGCCCGAAAATGGCCCTATGGGAGGCACGAACACCTCGCACGGGACCCATGTAACCCACCGGAACCGACCGTGTACTCACTAGACTCCCTATTTGAGAGCATGACAAAAAATTTTAAATTGTTAGACTTAAGATTAAAAACATGATGTCAAAGGGTGAAAACATAAAAAAAACACAAAACAAACATGTGAGAGCAACGAACATCTCGCACGGTAAGAATGTAACCTTCATGAACCAACCCCTTACTAACGGGACTCCCAATTTGAGAGTATGATGAAAATTTGCAAAATGTTATACTTAGGCATAAACACATGCTGTCAAAGGGTGAAAATGAAAAAAAGCCACAAAACGTCCTTGTGAGAGCAACGAACACCTCGAAGGGGACCAATGTAATCTCCCGGAATCAACTGCGTACTCACGGGACTTCTAGTTTGAGAACATAATGAAAATTAGAAAATTGTTAGACTTAGGCTTAGAAACTTGTCATCGAAGGGTGAAAATGAAAAACAGTCACAAACGGTCCCGTGAGAGGCACGAACACCTCGCACGGGACCAAAGCAACCTATAGGAACCAATCACGTACTCAAGGGACTCCCAGTTTAAGAGGACAATAAAAATTTGCAAACTATTGGACTTAGGCTTAAAAATAAGCCGTCAAAGGGTGAAAATGTAAAACATCCAAAAAATAGCCCTATGAGAGTCACGATCACCTCGCACAGGATCAATGTAACCCACAGATATTGACTGCAAACTCACAGGACTCCCGATTTGAGAGCACGAAGAAAATATGCAAATTATTAGACTTATGCATTAAAAGATACTATCAAAGGGTGAAAACATAAAAAAGTCCTAAAATAGCCCCGAGATATGCACAAATACCTCGCATGGGACCAATGTAACCCGCAGGAACCGACCAAGAACTCACGGGACTCCCGATTTGAGAGCACGATAATAATTTGCAAACTGTTAGACTTAGTCTTAAAACATGTCGTTAAAGGGTGAAACCCAAAAACAGTCACAAAACGGCCCCGTAAGAGGCAAGAACACCTCGCACGGGGCCAAAGTAACGCATAGGAACTGGATGCATACTCACAAGACTCCCAGTTTGAGAGCACAACAAAAATTTGCAAACTATTAGACTTAGGCTTAAAAACACTCCGTCAAAGAATGAAAATGTAAAACAAAACAAAACGTCCCCGTGAGAGACACGAACACCTCGCACGGGACCAAGGTAGTCTGAAGAAATCGACGACATACTCATGGGACTCCCGATTTGAGAGCATGATGAAAATTTATAAACTTCTAGACTTAGGCATAAAAACATGTTGTCAAAGGGTGAAAACGTAAAAAAACTAAAAAAACAGACACTGAGATCAACGAACACATCGCACGAGACTAATGTAACCTGTAGGAATCGACCGCGTACTCAAGGGACTCTCGATTTGAGAGCATGATGAAACTTGAAAACTGTTAGACTTAGTCTTAAAGACATGCCTTCAAAGGGTGAAAACGTAAAACAATCACAAAACGACCTAATGAGAGGCACGAACACCACACACGGGACCAAAGTAACCCGTAGGAATTGATCGCATACTCACGGTACTCCCAATTTGAGAGCACAATAAAAGTTTGCAAATTGTTAAACTTTAGCTTAAAAACATGTCGTTAAATGGTGAAAATATAAAACAGCCACATAAAGGCCCCGTAAGAGACAGGAACACCTCGCACGGGACAATGTGACCCACTGAAACCGACCCCATACTCACGGGACTCCCGATTTGAAAGCATGAAGAAAATTTGTAAACTGTTAGACTTAGGACTAAAAACATGTTTTCAAAGGGTGAAATCATCAAAAACCCATAAAATGTCCCCATGAGAGGCACGAACACCTTGCACGGGACGAATGTAACCCTCACAAACCGATCGCGTACTCACGGGACTCCTGATTTGAGAGCATGATAAAAATTTGCAAATTGTTAAGCTTAGACTAAAAACATGCCCTTAAATGGTGAAAATGTAAAACAGCCACAAAGCGGCCCCGTGAGAGGCACGAACACATCGCTTGGTACCAATGTAAGGAATCGACTGCATACTCATAGGACTCCTGATTTGAGAGCATGGTGAAAATTTGCAAATAGTTAGACTAAGGCTTAAAAATATAATGTCAAAGGGTGGAAACATAAAACAGCCACAAAACGGCCCCGAGAGAGACACGAACACCTCGCACGAGACCAATGTAACCCACATGAACTGACCGCGTACTCACGAATCTCCCAGTTTTAAAGCACGGAGAAAATTTAAAAACTATTATACTTAGGCATAAAAACATATTGTGAAAGGGTTGAAACATAAAAATCCACAAAACAGCCTCGTGAGAGGTACAAACACCTCGCACAGGACCATGTAACCCGTAAGAACTTACCACATACTCACGGGACTCCCGATTTGAGAGCACGATGAAAATTTTCAAACTATTAGACTTAGGCATAATGACATGATACCAAAGGGTGAAAATGTAAAATAGTCACAAAATAGACCCGTGAGGGGCAAGAACACCTCGCATGGGACCAATGTTACCCGACAGGAACTGATCGCGTACTCACGGGACTTTCGGTTTAAGAGTGCGAAGAAAATTTACAAACTGTTAGACTTCGGCATAAAAAGATGTAGTCAAAGGTAGAAAACGTAAAAAAACTACACAAAATGGCATCGTAAGAGGCACAAACACCTTGAACGGGACTAATGTAACCCACAAGAATCGATCGCGTACTCACGGGACTCCCGATTTGATAGCACGATGAAAATTTGCAAACTATTAGACTTACGCTTAAAAACATGCCTCCAATGGGTGAAAATATAAAACATCCAGAAAATGGCCCCGTGAGAGGCACGAACACCTCGCACGGGACCAATGTAACCCACATGAACTAATCGCATACTCATGGGACTCCTGTTTTAAGAGCACGATGAAAATTTGCAAATGGTTAGACTTAGGCTTAAAAACATGTAGTTAAAGGGTGAAAATGTAAAACAAACACTGTGGCCACGGTGAGAGGCAAGGACACCTCTCACGGGACCAATGTAACCCACAAAAACTGATCGCGTACTCGTGGGGCTCCCGATGTGAAAGCACGATAAAAATTTACAAACTTTCAGACTTAGCCTTAAAAACATGCCGCCAAATGGTGAAAAAGTAAAAGATTCACAAAATGGCCCCGTGAGAGGCACAAACACCTCACACGAGAGCAATGTAAATGGCAGGAACCAATCGCGTACTCACTAGACTCCCGACATAAGAGCATGATGAAAATTTGCAAACTTTTAGACATAGGCTTAAAAACAAGCCTTCAAAGGATGACAATGTAAAATAGCCACAAAATGGCCCCGTGAGAGGCACAAACACTCGCATGGGACCAATGTAACCTGTAGGAACCAATCGCATACTCACAGGAGTCACGGTTTTATTGCACAATGAAAATTGGCAAATTATTAGACTTAGGCTTAAAAATATGCCATCAAAGGGTAAAAACGTAAAACAATAACAAAAAGGCCCCATGAGAGAGGCATAAATACCTCGCACGGGACCAATGTAACCAACAAGAACCGACTGTATACTCATAGGACTCCAGGTTTGGGAGTACGACAGATATTAGAAAACTGTTAGACTTAGGCTAAAAAAAGATACCCTCAAAGGGTCAAAACATAAAACAACCACAAAACGGCCCTGTGGGAGGCACGACCACCTCACACGAGACCAATATAACCATCAGGAATCCATCGCATACTCATAAGAATACCGGTTTGAGAGAACGAGGAAAATTTTAAAACTGTTAGACTTAGGCTTAAAAATATGTTATTAAATGGTGAAAACATACAGAAACCACAAAATGGCCCTGTGAGAGCTACGAACACCTCACACCGGACCAATGTAACCTGCAGGAACCGATCGCATACTCACAGGACTCACGGTTTGAGAGCACGATGAAAATTTGCAAAAAGTTGGGATTAGGCATAAAAATATGCTATCAAGGGGTGAACACGTAAAACAACTATAAAATGACCCTGTGAGAGGCACGGACACCTAGTACGGGACCAATGTAATCCGCAGGAACTGACCGCGTACTCACGAGACTCCCAATTTGAGAGCACGATGAAAATTTACACACTATTAGACTTAGGATAAAAAATATGCTGTCAAAGGATGAAAATGTAAAACAAACACAAAATGGTCCCGTGAGAGGCGAGAACACCTTGGACAGGATCAATATAACCTGCGGAAACTGATCGCGTACTCATCATTTGAGAGCATAATGAAAATTTACAAATTGTTAGACTTAAGCATAAAAACATGCTGCCAAAGGGTGAAAATGTAAAAAAGACACAAAAAAGGCCCCATGGGAGGCACGATCACCTCGCACGGGACCAATGTAACCCATGGGACTCCCAATTTGAGAGAATGATGAAAATTTGCAAACTATTAGACTTACGGTTACAAACATTTCGTGAATGGGAAAAAATACAAAACATCCATCAAATGGCCCCGTAAGAGGCACAAACACCTCGCATGGGACCAATCTAACCCACAGGAACCGACCACATACTCACGGGACTCTCGATTTGAGAGCACAACGAAAATTTGTAAACTAGTTTACTTAGGCTTAAAAACATGTCGTCAATGGGTGGAAATGTAAAATAGCCACAAAACGGCCCTGTGAGAGACAAGAAGGCCTCGCACGGGACCAATGTAAACCGCAGGAACTGACCGCGTACTCATGGGGCTCCCGGTTTGAGAGCATGATGAAAACTTGTAAACTATTAGACATAGGCTTAAAAACATGCCCTCAAAGGGTGAAAACATAAAATAGCCACAAAATGACCCTGTGAGAGGCACGAACACCTCACACGGGACCAATGTAACTCGCAGGAACAGACTGTGTACTCAAGGGACTCTCGATTTGAGAAAATGATAAAAATAAGCAAATTATTAGACTTAGGCATAAAACATACCATAAAATAGTGAAAATGTAAAACAATCACAAAACGACCCCGTGAGAGCCACGAACACTTCGCACGGACTCAATGTAACCTCAGGACTCATGACTTGACAGTACGAAGAATTTGCAAACTCTTAGACTTAGGCTTAAAAACATGTCGTCAAACGGGGGAAATGTAGAACAATCACAAAATGGCCAAGTGAGAGGCAGAAACACCTCGCACGGGACTAATGTAACCGACAAGAACCGACCCCGTACTCAACGGACTCCCGATTTGACGACACAACAAATATTTGCAAATTATTAGACTTAGGCTTAAAAAAGATGCCCTCAATGGGTCAAAACATAAAACAACCACAGAACAGCTCAATGGGAGGAGCGAACACCTCGCATGGGACCAATGTAACCCAAAAGAGCCGACTGGATACTCATAGGACTCTCGGTTTGAGAGCATGATAAAAATTTGCAAACTGTTAGACGTAGACATAAAAACATATCATCAAATGGTGAAAACATAAAACATCCACAGAACGGCCCCGTGAGAGCCATGAACACCTCACATGGGACAATATAACCCGCATGAACCGATCGCGTACTCACAGGACTGGCGGTTTGACAGCATGGTAAAAATTTGAAAACTCTTAAACTTAGGCTTAAAAATATGTTGTCGAAGGGGGAAAACATGAAACAGTCACAAAATGGCCCCGTGAGAGGCACAAAAACCTCGTACGGGATTAATGTAACTCGCAGGAAGCCACCGCGTACTCACAAGATTCTCGATTTTAAATCTCAATGAAAATTTATGAGACTATTAGACTTAGGCTTAAAATAAAGTCTTCAAAGGGTGAAAATGTTAAACAACTATGAAATGTCCCCGTTAGAGGCACAAGCACCTCTCACGGGACCAATGTAACCCGTAGGAACTAATCGCATTGTAAGGAAACAAGTCTCCAATTGAGTCTTAATGTAGTGTTTGCTCAATTCTGGACAAAAACATTTGAGTCATAGGATAATGTTCAAGTGTATCCATCCAAGCCTATGACGTGTTAGTTGAAGACGTAGCAACTAAGATTATAAAGCTCCAGCATTTGCCGGTTTACATGTGCCTTGTTTCTCGTCATCAACATCACATTCCATAGTTTCCAAAAGGTATGAATGCATTTTTATATATATAGGAAGACTTAGAATGCATTTTTATATATATAGGAAGACTTGGAATAATTTTATAAAGGGTATAATTTTATTTTAAACTAATGTTTATTTAAAAGTTTATGGGCTTAAAATCGAAATATAAAAAATTTATCACTTCGTTCGATATTGTCGTTTGAACGAGTTCGTCGTTCGAACGAGAATATCGTTTGAACAAGTTTGCCAACAAATTTTTCCCATTGGCCTCTAGAACTTCGTTAGAAGGGTCATTCGAAAAAAAATCACGTTCGAACAAGATTTATGGCGAAAATTTTTTTGGGGCAATTTTTTGGCAGTTTTCTCTACTACTCCACTCTTTTGTTCCCTCTAATTTTTCCAGAATTACTTATGTGCAGGAACCAACTCTTTGTAACCAACTTTTTCATATTCTAGGCTTGTATGCATTGTGTATGTTTGTTCATTGAGTTCAATATATACTGTCACATGAGGTTATATTCAAATGTGATCATGTTTGCAATCAATTGACAACTCCGTGAACATGTTTTAAGTGATTGGGTCTAAATTTAATTGTTACTAGTTCACACCCCAACACTTCCGTTTCCATATGACATATTTTTTCCATATGAGTGTGAAAAGCTTATTGTATTTTGTGTCATGTGTTGTGTCTATACCTATATATATGTGACTGTGTGTTAGTGATATTCATTATGTCTACATATATTTGGTATTTTTTTTTCTTTGCCTCGCTTTCTAGTATATTTATGCTTCAAATTCATAATTGGTATCTATCTTGTTGCATATGGTTGTTGATATCACATGCTTAGTATCTCATGTATCACATTGATATAATTTTTTTGCATCTTCGTTGGTATCTATTATTATTTGTATGGATCAATTTTTGATTTTTTTGCCCATATGCTCTCATATTCTTATCACTCTAAGCTTCATCGTGTTAAATTTGTTTTATCCTTTGTCTATTCCTAAACAAAAAGGGGGAGAAATGGTATCTAATCCTATTATAATCGTATCTTAGTTTATGAGCTTTAACTTAGGAGGAGTCGCGACCTTCTTAGGTTGATCATAGTTGATAAAGGGGGGAATTAATTTAGGGGGAGTATTTATTTTATACGCATTTAATATTCTTGACATTCCCTATGTGTTTGATAGTTTGCTTAAGTGTGCAGGAATTCTTCTAGATGGTAACTTTCATCGAAAAAGAAATTGATCCTTGGGTTTCTGAGTCAAGCTATGTAATTTTTATTTTGGGTGGGATATTTTTTTAAGTCTAGTAGGGCTTGATGGCCCTTTAGGATTTTTGTTTGGTTTTTGTCCCGGAATAGCCAAAGGGGGAGATTTGTAAGGACACAAGTCTCTGATTGAGTCTTAATGTAGTGTTGGCTCAATTTCGAACAAAAACATTTCAGTCATAGGATAATGTTTAAGTTTATCCATCCAAGCCTATGATGTGTTAGTTGAAGACGTAGCGACCAAGATTATAAAGCTTCAGCATTTGCCGGTTTACATGTGCCTTGTTTCTCGTCATCAACATCATATTCCATAGTCTCCAAAATGTATGAATGCATTTTTATATATATAGGAAAACTTGGAATAATTTTATAAAGGGTGTAATTTTATTTTAAACTAATGTTTATTTAAAGTTTTCTAGGCTTAAAATCAAAATATAAAGAATCTGTCACTTCGTTCGATATTGTCGTTCGAATGAGTTTGTCATTCGAACGAGAATGTCGTTCAAACGAGTTTGCCAACGAATTTTTCCTATTGGCCTCTGGAACTTCATTAGAAGGGTCGTTCGAACGAGATTTTCGGCGGGAAATTTTTTTGGGCAGTTTTCTCCACTACTCCTTTCTATTGTTTACCTCTAATTTTTCCAGAGTTACTTATGTGCAGGAACCAATTCTTTGTAACCAACTTTTTCATATTCTTCTATCTCCTAGAGAGAGTTTTGAGAGTTTAATTTTTCCATGAAAAGGATCGAGTTTTGAGTGTTTTGTTTTTCAAGAAAACATCCGTAAACACTTTTAGTTTACACCCATAATAGTTTATTCCAAGTTCCTTAGTATATATCCTTGCTTGGAGTGTTTGGCACCGGGTTTTTCTTTACACCTCAAAGAAAAGAAGATTGGGTTTGCTTATACATGCCACAAAGAAGAAGATTGTTTGCTATGACAGACCCACTTGGAGAAAGGCTCCATGTTCAGGTCGCGGTGATCGAAAAAGTCCAATCGGTGGATATCGGGACCACGGTGGACCTCCGTGGTTATTCTCTAGGCAGAGGTGTGTACAAGAAGGAGCGTCGAGACTTAGATGGAGTCAATTCGAGTATTGTAAGTCTTTTTGTCTTGTACTTGTAAACCCATACTTAGTGGATTTGAGGCTAGGGTCGTCCGAGGTTTTTTCCCATTGTGGGTTTTTCCTTGTACATCGCGGCGTAGTGGTTTGTGATTTATTATATCTTGATATATCACCTAGATGCATGCTTAGGGCTAAAAGATAAAAAATGGTTTGAATCACTACTCATGATTAAGTTGGTGCTAAAATTAATTTGGGTGATGTTTAATTAATTTAGTTCAAGTCATTAATTTTATTGGATAAAATTTGGTTTGGCCTAATTTGCAAAAATGAATTAATTAATTGTTAGGAAAATTTCTAGGACTTGGGTTGAGTTAATTTTTTTAAGTGAAAAATGTACTTCCTGTTTAATTTAATTTCACTTTGAGTTTAGTTTAATTTTAATTTGAAAGAAATTAAAATTTTGTTTATGTTGTTTATGTGTTTGAACCATCTTTATTCCGCATTTAAAGGAAATTGATTTTTAAAGTGTAAGACTTTAAAATTGGGGGTTCTCTCGTTTTCAAATTGGTATCAGAGCGGGATCGGTAAATTATTGCATTTGAGATCCTTTTAAATACTTTTTACTAAAATGAAATTTTCCCCATTTTCAAAATTTTCTATTTTCGATAGTTCTAATTACGCATATTGGAAAGCACGTATGCGTTCGGCACTTATATCTCTAGATGAGAGGGTTTGGTTGTCTGTTGTTAACGGGTGGTCCCCACTTACATATTTAGTTGAAAATGAATGTGTTCCCAAGCCTACCGATAGATGGAGTGAGAATGAATTTAAACTTGCTAATTTTAATTCCCGAGGTTTAAATGCCTCGTTTAGCGCGGTGACACTAGATGAATTCCGACGCATTATGACGTGTGAAACCACTAAATAAGCTTGGGATATTTTACAACTCACTCATGAAGGAACTAGTGTTGTAAAAGCTTCTAAACTCCAAAACCTCACCACTCAATTTGAAACCATTAAAATGAATGAAAAAGAAACTTTTGATGAATTTTATGCTAGACTTTCCATAGTCAATTCATCCTTTAATTTGGGAGAGAGAATACCCGACAACTGAGTAGTAAAGAAAATTTTAAGGTCCCTACCCGATAGATTTATTCCTAAGGTGACCGTGCTAAATTATTTACCCACTTTAGCCTCTACGAAACTACAAGAGCTCGTAGGTAATTTAAAAGCCTATGAACTAGACATCTTTCCCTCTAATATTGAAAAGAAAATTGATAAGGGCGTTGCTTTGAAATCTCGAAAGGAGGAAAAACAAGTAGCAGAGAGTGAAAGTGAGAGTGACTCGGAAGATATGGCTATGTTTGCTAGGATGTTTCGAAAATTTCTTAAATTTAACAAAGATAAATTTAAAAATGACTTTAAGAAATTTGAAAATTCTAAGCATGAAAAAGTCGAGAAGATCCCTAAAACTTTAACTGAAAATTTAAATAGGGACGAGTCAAATAGATGTTATGGTTGTGAAGGGTATGGCCATAGGTAAAAAGAGTTCCCCACTAAATTAAGGAGAGAGGGTAAGAAACCAATTTCCTTTAATGCAACCCCTAGTGATATTGATAAGGAAGAGGGACCCGCTTCCCCCATTAAGAGCAACTTTACCGTTTTCATGGCTTGTCATGTTAGTGAGTGTGAGATATTGTCCAATGATGACACCTTAAAACATGACACTTCCAAGGACTTTGTTTGTGAATCCCAAAGAGATGATGGTAGTGAGAGTGGAGAAGAAAGAGAGAGTGAAAGTGAAAATGAGGTTGATGTGAGTGAACTTCAAATTTCGTTTCAAGAATTATTTGAAGAATCTATTAAACTAAAAAGAACAAATTTGAAGTTAGAAGCTAGTATAAGAGAGCGTGTCAAGATCATTGATGAGAGTGCGTTAGTGGAAGACCTTAGGACACGTGAGAGAGTTCTTCGTGAGAATCTTGAATATGTAGAAGGCGAGAGATATATCCTTAAAGGTTTAATGGAATCCTTGAAAAATGAGCTTCTCGCGTTTGAAGAGCGCAGTGTTTTATTAGAGTCTCACATTTTAGATTTAGAAAATAAATTAAAAGACTCTAGTAAAGTTAAATTTGATTTGGAGTGTCATTCAGAGAAATTAGATAAAATGTTAGGAACGGTCCAAATTAAAAATGACACGTATGGTTTAGGCTTCGATACTTGTAATGAGTTAACTCATAAAGCCAAAACTAATGTTTTAGGAGAATCCTCTAGAAATAATGTTATAGATCATTCCATAGGTAAGTCTTTTCGCCAAGTCTTTAGGTGGTCACATTGTGGTCTAAAAAGGTCATTTTAGGAAATTTTGTTTTGATCTTAAACGAGGACCTAGAAAATCCCAACGTAAGGCAACCGAGGTAGCCAAGATTCCTACACCCCGTGATCATCATTTTTCATTAGTTTGGGTTAGGAGATCCGACTTGGTAGCTTTACAAGATAGAATTTTTATTCTCATTTACTTTCACATGATTCCTCCCTTGCTAAATCTAAAGGTTGAATGTGTTAGTTATTTGCATACTCTAGATTTTTGTGTCTCGTATTATATATCACTGCTAGGTGTATGCATCTTTTATCATTATTCTAGTCTATAGTTCATGCTTTATCACATGCTAGAATTATGATGTTTGTTTATCTTCTGTATTATAGTTATTTCATTTTAGTTTGCATTAAATGAAAAATACAAAAAAAAAATTGTTTATCATTTGTGTTTTACATTTTTAGTAATTTAGTCTTAATGAAAAATTCAAATGAATTTCGTTTATCTTTTGAGTACATTTTTGTAATTTTGGTTAAAAATTTTCAAAAAACCAAAAAGATTTTTGGTTTGTGTGTATTTTAGTTTGACATACTCTGTGTGACATATACTTGTGTGTGAATCCCTTCTTTTTCGCTTCCATGTGTCTAGAACTTTTGGTTTAGATTATCAATCCTTAAAATTTTCTTTACCATGCTTACATGGAGTAGTTGGATTTTGTGTTGATATAATGGATTCTATTTTTATATGCCTCAATTCAAACATGCACGAGCTCACTTGAAATTATAACTTCACATGTATATTTGAGCTTTGTGAGGTGTTCTCCTACCAATCTTGTCATCTACATGTTATGTGACATAGGAGGACTAGTGCATGTTAAAATCCGTTGCACGTGAGATTTGTGTGAGATATAAAAATGATGTATATACATGTGCATGGGGAAGGGATCCGAAAGGAAATATCATCCTTTGCGAGTAAGCCATCGTTTGCTTGGACCTAAAAGAAATACGTGGTCCAAAGGACTAAAAGAATAATGGCATTAAAAGAAAATATTTTCCATGGCCTATTTGTTTAAGTTTGATATTGTCATTCAAAATCATAATATGCTTAAATTGAGGGAGTTTGGATGGTATATCAACGGTTTGCACAGTGTTCGTTTACCCTAGTTGTACTTTCAATGTCATGACTCTACTAGTTTGTAGAATCATCAAAATTCTAGACTTGTATGCATTGTGTATGTTTGTTCGTTGAGTTCAATCTATACTATCACATGAGGTTATATTCAAATGTGATGATGTTTGCAATCAACTGAAAACTACATGAACATGTTTTAAGTGATTGGGTCTAAATTTAATTGTTACTAGTTCACACCCCAATATTTCCGTTTTCATATGACACATTTTTGCCATACGAGTGTGAAAAGCTTATTGTATTTTGTATCACGTGTGGTGTCTATACCTATTTATATATGAGTGTGCGTTAGTGATATTCATTATGTGTACATATATATGGTATTTTTTCCTTTGCCTCGCTTTCTAGTCTATCTATGCTTCAAATTCATAATTGGTATCTATCTTGTTGCATATGGTTGTTGATATCACATGCTTAGTATCTCATGTATCACATTGATATCGTTTTTTTTTGCATCTTCGTTGGTATCTGTTATTATTTGTATGGATCAATTTTTGATTTTGTTGCCCATATGCTCTCATGTTTTTATCACTCTAAGCTTCATCGTGTTAAATTTGTTTTATCCTTTGTTTATTCCTGAACAAAAAAGGGGAGAATGATAGGGGGAGAAATGGTATCTAATCCTATTATAATCGTATCTTAGTTTAGGAGAATTAACTAGGGGGGAGTTGCGACCTTCTTAGGTTGATCATAGTTGATAAAGGGGAGAATTAATTTAGGGGGAGTATTTATTTTATATGCATTTAATACTCTTGATATTCCCTATGCGTTTGATAGTTTGCTTAAGTGTGCATGAATTCTTCTGAATGGCAACTTTCATCGGCAAAGAAATTGATCCTTGGGTTTTTGAGTCAAGCTATCTAATTTTTATTTTGGGTGGGATATTTTTTTAAGTCTAGTAGAGCTTGATGGCCCTTTAGGATTTTTGTTTGGTTTTTGTCACGGAATATCCAAAGGGGGAGATTTGTAAGGACACAAGTCTCCGATTGAGTCTTAATGTAGTGTTGGCTCAATTTCGAACAAAAACATTTGAGTCAAAGGATAATGTTCAAGTGTATCCATCCAAGCCTATGACGTGTTAGTTTAAGACGTAGCGGGCAAGATTATAAAACTTCAGCATTTTTCCGGTTTACATGTGCCTTGTTTCTCGTCATCAACATCAAATTCCATAGTCTCCAAAAGGTATAAATGCATTTTTATATATATATGAAGACTTGGAATAATTTTATAAAGGGTGTAATTTTATTTTAAACTAATGTTTATTTAAAGGTTTCTGGGCTTAAAATTGAAATATAAAGAATCTGTCACTTCGTTCGATATTGTCGTTCTAACGAGTTTGTCGTTCGAACGAGAATGTCGTTCGAACGAGTTTGCCAACGAATTTTTCCCATTGGCCTCTGGAATTTCGTTAGAAGGGTCGTTCGAATGAGACTTCATTCGAATGACACTTCGATCGAACGAAAATCTCGTTCGATTGAGATTTCCGACGAGAAATTTTTTTGGGCAGTTTTCTCCACTACTCCATTCTTTTGTTCCCTCTAATTTTTCCAGAATTACTTACTTGCAGGAACCAACTCTTTGTAACCATCTTTTTCATATTCTTCTATCTCCTAGAAAAAGTTTTGAGAGTTTAATTTTTCCATGAAAAGGTTCGAGTTTTGAGTGTTTTGTTTTTCAACAAAATCATCCTTAAACAATTTTGGTTTACACCCATAATAGTTTATTCCAAGTTTTTTAATATATATCCTTTCTTGGAGTGTTTGGCGCCGGGTTTTTCTTTACACCTCAAAGAAGAGAAGTTTTGGTTTTCTTCTACTTCCCACAAAGAAGAAGATTGTTTGCTGTGACATACCCACTTGGAGAAAGGTTCCATGTTCGGGTGGCGGTGACCTAAAAAGTCCGATCGGTGGATTTCGAGACCGCTGTGGACCTCCGTGATTATTTGCTAAGCAGAGGTGTGTACAAGAAGGAGCGTCGGGGCTTAGATGGAGTCAAGTCGAGTGTTGTAAGTCTTTTTATCTTGTACTTGTAACCCGTACTTAGTGGATTTGAGGCTAGGGTCGTTCGAGATTTTTTTCCCGTTGTGAGTTTTTCCTCGTTCATCGCGGCGTAGTGGTTTGTTATTTATTTTATCTTGCTATATCACCTATATTCATGCTTAGGGCTTAAAGAAAAAAAATGGTTTAAATCACTACTCATGATTAAGTTGGTGCTAAAATTAATTTGGGTAATGTTTAATTAATTTAGTTCAAGTCATTAATTTTATTGAATAAAATTTGGTTTGGCCTAATTTGCAAAAATGAATTAATTAATTGTTAGGAAAATTTCTAGGACTTGGGTTGAGTGAATTTGTTTAAGTGAAAAATGGATTTCCTATTTAATTTAATTTCACTTTTAGTTTAGTTTTATTTTAATTTGAAAGAAATTAAAATTTAGTTTATGTCGTTTATGTGTTTGAACCATCTTTATTCCACATTTAAAGGAAATTTATTTTTAAAGTGTAAGATTTTAAAATTGGTGGTTCTCTCGTTTTCACGCATACTCATGGGGATCCCTGTTTGAGAGCATGAGGAAAATTTGTAAATTGTTAGACTTGGGCTTAAAAACAAGTCGTCAAATGGTGAAAACGTAAAACAACCACAAAAATAGCACCGTGAGAGACACGAACACCTCGCACGGGACCAATTTCACCTGCAGGAACCGATCGCGTATTCACGGAACTCTCGATTTGAGAGTACGATGAAAATTTTCAAATTGTTAGACTTAGGCTTAAAAACACGTCATCAAGGTTGAAAATTTAAAACAACCACAAAATGGTCCCATGAGAGGAGGACCACCTTGCACCGGACCAGTGTAAACCGCAGGAACCGACCATGTACTCACGGGACTCTCAATTGGAGGACACGATGAAAATTTGCAAAATGTTAGACTTAAGCTTAAAATCATGCCGTCAAATGGTGAAAATTCTCTAATAGCTCCGAATAAATTAAATACGTGCATTAAGATACGAAGGCTATTCCACCAAAACGAAAGAACTTTTTCACTCTTTCATATACTAGGGGATTTTGCTTGGAAAATAAAATGTTCCATACTAATAGATTATGGTAAAACATCCACAAACCAGCCCCGTGAGAGGCACAAATGCCTAACACGTGACCAATGTAACCCGTAGGAAGTGGTCGCGTACTCACGGAACTCTCGGTTTGAGAGCACGGTGAAAATTGTCAAACTTTTAAACTTAGGATTAAAACATGCCATCAAAGGGTGAAAATGTAAAACCACCACAAAACGGAACTGTAAGAAGAATAAAAACCTCGCACGGGACCGATGTAACCCGTAGGATTTGATCGCGTACTCACGGGACTCTCGGTTTGAGAGTAGGAAAAATATTTAGAAATAATTAAACTTAGGCTTAGGAAATATTCCCTCAAAGGGTCAAAGCATAAAACATCAACAAAATGGCCCAATAGGAGGCATGAACACCTCACAAGGGACCAATGTAACTTGCATGAATTGATCGAATACTCACGGGACTCCCGGTTTGAGAGCATAATGAAATTTTGTAAACTGTTAGACTTAAGCTCAAAAACATGCCGTCAAAGGGTGAAAATGTAAAATAGCAATAAAACGGATCCGTGAGAGACACAAATACCTCGCTAGAGACCAATGTAACCTGTAGGAATCGATCACGCACTCACGGGATTCCCAGTTTAACTGCACGATGAAAACTTACAAATTGTTAGACTTAGGCTTAAAAACATGTCGTCAAAGGGTGAAAAAGTAAAATAGCCACAAAATGGCGTTTATGAGGCACAAACACCTTGGACGGAACCAATGTAACTCACAGAAACTGATCACATACTCATGGGGCTCCCAGTTTGAGAGCATGACGAAAATTTACAAACTATTAAATTTGGGCTTAAAAACATGTCGTCAAAGGATGAAAATAAAAAAACTACAAAACGAACCCGTGAGAGGCACAAAGACCTCGCATGAGACCAATGTAACCCGCAGGAACCGACCGCGTACTCACGGGACTCCCAGTTTGAGAGCACGATGAAAATTGGCAAACTGTTAGACTTAGGCTTAAAAATATGCCGTCAGAGGGTGAAAACGTTAAACAGCCACAAAAACGCCCAATGAGAGGCACAAACACCTCGCACGAGACCAATGTAAATCGTAGGAACCGATCGCGTACTCACAGGAGTCCTAATTTTAAAGAACGATAAATATTTGCAAATTGTTTGACTTAGGCTTAAAAAAGATGCCCTCAATGGATCAAAACGTAAATCAGTCACAAAACGGGTTAATGGGAGGCATGAATACCTCGCACGGGATGAATGTAACCCACATGAACTGACTGCGTACTCACGGGACTCCAGATATGAGAGCACAAAGAAAATTTCCTACTATTAGACTGAGGCTTAAACACATGTCGTCAAATGGTGAAAATGTAAAATATCCACAAAACGGCTCCGTGAGAGCCATGAACACCTCGCACAGGACCAATGTACTTGACATGAACTGACCGTATACTCACGAGACTCTCGATTTGATAACACATTGAAAATTTGCAAACTCTAAGACTTTGACTTAAAAACATGTCGTCAAACGATGCCAATGTAACTCGTAGGAACCCACCGCCTACTCACGGGACTCTCGGTTTGAGAGCATGACAAAAATTTGCAAAATATTAGACTTAGGCTTAAAAACATATCGTCAAATGGTGAAAATGTAAAACAAGCATAAGACCACCCTGTGAGAGTCACAAACACCTTGCCCGGGACCAACGTAACCTGTAGGAACTGTTCGCATACTTATGGGGCTCCCGATTTGAGAGGATGACAAAAATTTTCAAACTATTAGACTTGGTCTTAAAAACATATCATCAATGGGTGAAAACATAGAAAAACTCCAAAATGGCCCCATGAGAGGCACAAACACCTCACACGGGACCAATTTAACCCACATGAACCGATCGCGTACTCACAAGACTCCCGATTTGAGAGTACAATGAAAATTGACAAACTATTTCACTTGGGCTTAAAAACATGCCATCAAAGATTGACAATATAAAACTTTCACAAAATGATCCCATGAGAGGCACGAAAACCTCGCACGAGACAATGTAACCCGTAAGAACCGACCTCATACTCACAGGACTCCCGATTGGAGGCAGGATGAAAATTTTCAAAATGTTCGACTTAGGCTTAAAAACATGCCATCAAAGGATGAAAATGTAAAATATCCATAAAACGGCCTCGTGAGAGGTGCAAATATCTTGTATGGGACCAATGTAACCCGTAGGAACCGATCTCGTACTCACCGGAATATCAGTATGAGAGCACGATAAAAAATGGCAAACTATTAGACTTGAGCTTAAAAACATGCTGTCAAAGACTAAAAACGTAAAACAACCACAAAATGGCCCTGTGAGAGGCACAAACACCTCGTACGGGACTAATGTAACATGCAGGAGGCGACCGCATACTCATAGGACTCCCGGTTTGAGAGCACGACAAATATTTGCAAATTGTTAGACTTAGGCTTAAAAAATATTCTCGCAAAGGGTCAAAACGTAAAATAGCCAAAAACGGCCCAATGGGAGGCATGAACACCTCGCACAGGACCAATGTAACCCAAAGGAATTGACTGCGTACTCACGGGTGTCCCTATTTCAGAGCACAATGAAAATTCGCAAACTGTTAGACCTAAGCTTAAAAACATGTCGTCGAAGGGTGACAATGTAAAATAGCCACAAAACGTCCCCATGAGAGGCACGGACACCTCGCACAGGACCAATCTAAGCCACATGAATTGACCACATAATCACGAGAATCCTGGTTTGACAGCACGATGAAAATTTTCATATTGTTAGACTTAGGCTTAAAAACATGTTGTAAAAGGGTCAAAACGTAAAACATCCATAAAGCGGCCCTGTATGAGGCACGAACACCTCGCACGGGAACAATGTAGCCCACAGGAACCAATCGCATACTCACGGGACTTTCGGTTTTAGAGCACAAAGAAAATTAGCAAATTGTTAGACTTGTGCTTAAAAACATGTTGTCAAAGGGTGAAAACATTAAATAGACACAAAATGACCCTGTGAGAGGCATGGACACCTCGCACGGGACCAATGTGACCCACAAGAACTGACCTCGTACTCACAAACTTCCCAATTTAAGAGCACGATTTAAATTTGCAAACTGTTAGACTTAGGCTTAAAAATATGCCATCGAAGGGAAAAAATGTAAAACACCCACAAAACAGCCCTGCGATAGGCATGAACATCTCGCTCGGACCAATGTAACCCACAAGAATCAATTGTGTACTCACGGGTCTCCCGATTTGAGAGAATGACAAAATTTACAAACTGTCGGGCTTAGGATTAAAAACTTGCCGCCAAAGGGTGAAAACATAAAACAACCACAAAATGGCCCCATGAGAGTCCCGAATACCTTGCACGGGACCAATGTAACCTTCAGGAAAAGATCGCATACTCATGGGACTCCCGGTCTAAGAGAACGACGATTTGAGAAAAAAATGCTAAATATTTTTTTCTTATTATTATTAAAAATAGTCACAGATTTGAACCATGACCATTTGATTTTTTACATAAACAATGATCATGGCCCAAATTCGTGATCATTGTTGTTGACATAAATGGTTAGGTCACGGACTTAGACTGTGACCGTGTTTTATTTTAAAAATAAATGGTCAGGGCCTAAGTCCGTGACCTTGTTTTGTGGGAACAAATGGTTGGGTCACGTACTTGGACCGTGACCATTTTTCTTTCAAAAATTAAGTGGTCATGGCCCAAGTCCGTGACCAAGTTTCTTGGTTACAAATGGTTGGGTCACGAACTTAGGTCATGACTATCATGGGCCATGACCAATGGTGTTGGTTAGGGACTTGGCCAATGACCACCAAAAATGGTCACGCCCAATATGGGCATAGACCAAATCCATGACCCACTTTCAATGGTCATAACCCAAGTCCGTTACCATGCATAGGATTTGGTATAGTGCCCACCCTTGTCTCCCTATCTCATTACTGGCTGTGGCCTCAAGAATGATAGTTGTTAACTCCTCAACTCCCAAAACAAACTGGGTCTGCCTCTCCTGCACCACGGGACCAAAAACTAAACCCTCTCTCCTAACTCCAAATCTCCTAGAGTTCGCCATCTAAAAAGACATGAACAAATAACAATCAAGCTCGGAATAACTAAGAGTAAAAATCATCAAAAGGAATCAAAGATAGGCAACGAGGAAGCTAAAATGGACTCATAACCTACGATACCTAAGACCATGCTCTGATACTATCCGTAACACCCCACGCATTTTATCAAGCGAGTTGGCCAGTCGCCGCCGCTAAACTACATCAAGCGTCATTAAATAAGTTATTATTCTCAGCATGTGACATATCTATGAGACATTTAAAAAATTTCCAAAAGATAATGATCAAAGTTATCTAACAAATATAACCATTTATGCAGTAAAATCCATCACCATGAAATTTCCAAAATAAATCCAATTCCACATAGATATAACAGAAATAAAATCACCAACCAATAAATACCTGACTGAAACCGTAAACAACTGTGAAACTGATTGGCCCACCAAGTCCATAAATAAAAGTCTCATAATAAAAGCGACGAAATGGAAAGTAACTCTAAACTACTAAAGCGAGTAAAATAAATTTCTAGCTACACTCACAAAAATATCTCCAACCACTCGTGTGCAGCTACTCCATCACGATACTTGAAATGTTAGTCAATGTAATGGGTTAGAACCCACTCCATGAATACTAGCTACTCCTCCCAATTAGGGTTCGTAAACCCAGAAAATAGCATTATACAAGATAAACATCACAATAGTGTATTTTAATTTAACCGAGGTGTATTAACATGCGAGTAAAAATAAAGCACCATTATCTACACACATAACTAAGCCACCCCAATTTTCATGTCAGACTATGATATTTCAAAATAGCATTATATCCCGCAATTTAATTTAATTAATTAAATCCAATTTATTTATTCGACACTAGTATAGTCAATTCACCCTATTTCGGGTCCTGAACATACTCCTAGCCCGCTTAAGTTCTACACCACACACATTTCCCTCACTATAGCCAGTTCGCTCAATTTTATTACTACCGCACATACTCGTGAGGTTCCATGCATGACACGTCACTATAACCAGTTCGCCCATATTCCGTCAGCCCTACACATACTCGTGACGCCACACACACCCACGCCACTATAGCCACTCGACATGTATTTCGTTAGCCCTTCACATACTCGTGATCTAAATTCATTTTAATACCCGCTTATCATCTTAGGCATTAATTCTCAATTTTCTCAAGTTCTCATTATTCTCTATTAGCCACACCATTTTATTGAACATAAATTCCTCAACCTACCCCTAGTCCCATACCGAGAGGTCTCCAACATGCAAACACATCCTAGCCTAACATTTAGGAAGAATACTTACCACTAGCCTCACACCTAGGCTCACGATGCAATGAAAATGATGTACAAATCGGCCCCATCCCATCCATCCGTAAAAACTCGTACTATCAAGTCACAAACCTAGAAAGTGTTACCAACAACTAAGGCATACCTACTAGTCCCATACCTAGCAAGCAACGTAAAAATAAGGTGAGAGCACTAACTACCCCAACAATCTCGTCGTCCCCGTGGTGTCAATTATTAGATTATGTGACTTTCGTCATTATACTTTGTGATTATACTAGAGGTGTTCTGTTGTGATTCTAGCTTTAAGAACCTTTGAAGTAACAAATACTTGAGAAAATGTATAATCATGTAACATAGGTTTCATTCGGGACTGGAATTAGAATGCATGCTATATTTATGTTGTTTGGTTTGGAATAACTTTAAAAAAAAATACGGGAGAAAGATGTATTATTATTGTTGTGCAAATTAGTTATATTCTTATTTAGTTTAGACTTGCTAGGTTTAACCTTGTTTGTGGAACTCTTTTTACTGATTTTAGGTAACATCAGTCCCCTTCCTCATGATCTTTCTTAGTTGTATATTTATCCAGCTTCAGCTTTTAACTCTTAGTATGTAGGTGTCGAGCTTGTTGCTCATATTTATTTAATAATTTCATTTGACTTATTTAGACTTCCTCTTATGTAGACGGTCTTAAGTTGGATTTTGTATTTGAGATTATTTATGTTGGAGACAATCTTATGTATTCGGAGATTTTATTATGGATTCATTTGAATTATTTATTCCAATGAGTTTTATATTTCATGACGACACCATATATAATTGTTCAAGAATTCCAAAGGTTTAAAACCTCTTACCTTCATCTATGTAAGGTTGTAGGTCCCAAGGTTTTACAGAGGCCCTCTACTAGACCATCGTTGATCCTCATAGACCATGGTCACCTTGTAAAATGGTACACAAAATATAAAATGCCCTAGAAACTTTCCTATTAGAACAAGTTACTTAATCTTTCAATTATACCTTAAGGTCCTAACTCATAGACCTCATAATCAATGGCTTCAAGTCTCAGATTAACTTCTCAAACCTTCGCACATCAAAAGCTAAACTATATGGGTGCCCACAACCCCTCTGTGGTGATGAATCCTTCATAATACATGACATGATCATGCTTGAAATCTTTTCTGAAGAACCTTCTCTAGTCCTAGACCCCTCAGACGTCTAGCCAAGCTTTTGCAACTTATTTGGTTTGTAGACAACATGTACAAGCAATGTTGTGCCTATCGTAAATCACTCCCAATAACATTAAAGACTCCCATCCACATTAAATGCTCCCATAAACTACCTTACACCACCTGAAATCCTTTCACCAATGTTCCACCATGTTACTATAGCCATCAAACCTCATGGTAACCTTTGCCATGCTACTGTAGTCCACTCACTCTCTCTAAGGGAATGCATATATATGGGAGGCTTATGAGTGGGTAAGGGCATCTGAAAATCATTGGGATAATTATTTAAGACATTTGTAATGGGTGTTCATTCGTATCTTCTACTAACCCATTATTAGTATAATCTAAAATAGGTTTTAGACAACTTCCAACCTCTCAGACGTTATATATTATCTTGAGTCATAAACTAAGATGAGGAAACCTTAGAGAAGTCTAGCAGTTACTTCCTACAAACCATTTGATTAGTAACAAATAGTGAAGACACTTCAGACCTTATTTTCCAAATCCTAAGAGGTTCGTAAATTGTAATACTCTCATTTATAATCTAATATATTGGGTAACACCCTTTCACAGTGGACGTAGGATCCTCAGCTGAGCTCAGGCTCACTTTATATCATGGTATATTACCTTGACACTCCTCCCCACTAACCAGTTTGAGGTCTTAAATAATTTTAGCACCCACCAGTTTTGCTCCATCCATGGGAATGACAGTTCCATGCAATCAACATAATACACAAACTTTTCTCTCGTTGGGATGACTACGACTGCCAAGTTCACTCTCACTTTCAAATAGAAGAAGTCTCTCCAAAATGAGGTTTAATACCAACTAAATAATTTCCTCATGAGACTTCTTTTATCGCATATGGTAGAGGAACCAATCAAATTTGAACATAACAGAACTAGGGACAATCACGAGTCTTGATTTGATGAAAAAAAATTAAGAAAATATGGCCATAGCTCCATAATGGTTAGTAACTCGTATACTCGTTAGGTATAGATTATCACTTATTGGAAATAAATCCTATGGAGGTTCCAAGGTAGAGGTTAAGAAAATACAAGACATCTTGGGGAAATTCCTCAACCGATACAAGATGCAAATGCCAAACACCATAGAGATAGCCCTCCAAGTCCAACACTGCGCTCTTCCCCCTAAATGGAAGATGCCTAGTATTGAGCCCTTCAATGAGGCTAAAGACCTCTTTGATCACCTGTAGACTTACAAATCCGGCGTGATTCTCCAAGATACCCTAAATGAGGTCATATGCAAGGCTTTTTATGCTACTCTAAGGGCCATAACCAATCATTAGTTTTCTACGATCAAACCATGGATCGTTGGGAGTTTCATAAATTTTGATTGATCTTTTATTGGACACTTCATAGGGTTTCAAAAGATAAAAAAAACCTTTACTTCTCTCCTCCGATTCAAGGATAAATCTAGTGAATCCCTTAGAGAATGTGCCAAGAGATTCAATGAAGAAGCTCTGCAAGTGAATGATCTCAATGACATCATTTTTGTGGATTTCTTCGTTTCGAGCCTTAAATTAGAGGACTTGTCGAAGTCCATTAGCAAAAGACCCCCTCGGTCCATGATGGAGATACGAGATAGAGCTTAGAAATATATGAATGTGGATGATGTTGTCTTTGCAAGGCACACTATAGCCTCCCCTCAATAGGGGAAGGGGAAAAACATGTTCTCTTGCCTTGAAGATTTTCTTGAGGTCACAGAGATAAACAACAAGAGGAACAGAGGATAGAAGAATGGGCCTCTATAATCCAAGCACGTCACTCCACTCACAGCCACTATAGAAGAGGTATTTTCAGTAGTAATAGCTTAGGAAATCATATATTTACCTAAGCCCGTGAGAGCTTCGAGTATTGGAGAGACAAATATAAGTACTTTTGATTCCACAAATCCCACATACACAATACTGGTGATTGTTTCCAAATGAAAAAAGTATTGAAGGACTAATCAATAGAGGATATCTCAAAGAGTTTATGTACAAAGATGATAGCAGGACTCCATGCAACAACACAAATATAGATGATGTCCCTTTGATTGACGTGAATACCATTTTAAGAGGATTCTCCCATGGTGAAACCTCCCTTACAAACCTAAAAGATCATCTGAGAAGCATGGAACAAGATTTAGTGGAAATCAACAGTGTGTAACACTAGACTTAGTTTCTAAAAGAAGTTACCATAATGATCTTTATAGTTATAGACATCAGGATAATCCCCCTCCAACACGATGACGACCCTTTAGTCATCATTGTGATCATAGGTAATGCATATATGAAGAGAGTATTCGTTGATATTGGAATCTCAATAGACATCTTGTTCCAGGATGCTTTTAAGTCCATGGGCCTCACTATAAAGCATATGCAGCCCATACCCACTCCATTGATCGGGTTCTATGAATAACAAATATATTTCATAGAGTACATCACTCTTAACCTTACAGCTGGCTCCAAGGATTATCGCTCCACCATCTGGAATAAGCTCCTAGTGGTGGACTTACCCTTAGCCTATAATCAGATCATGAACATACCTTCTCCCAATGAGTTAGATGTTGTTATATATACTCAGAGGATGGCACTACCAAAAAGTAATTTTGAGGACTGAACCTTTTGAGATGGCTAAACTTTTAGTCCCTAAAGCACACCTTTTAGGACGGGTATAATTAGTGATCTTAAAAACCAAGAGTATTAAAAACCCCTATTGTTACTCGTGGGGTGTAAACAGTAATGGCCTAAATTCTAGTGGCCCAAGTAGGACCCAACCTAGAAATATAAAATGTGCCACCCAAGTGAAGTTTAATATCACATGGGATAAATATGGAGAGCTCAATCTTGTTATAAATAATCTCGTAGAGGATCAACATGGAATAACAAATGAGCCAACCAATAACTGGGGGAGTTAAACATAACTCAACCATTTATGTCATTATAAATAGAACCTTTACCCAAGGGTAAAGGGCCATATAATTATTTGTATACGAATTATAAAAAATTAATATATATATATATATATATATAGAGAGAGAGAGAGAGAGAGAGAGTGTGAGAGAGATAAACCCCATGGATGTAGACAATTTCCAAACAATGTAAATCTTTTTGTTGTGAGATTATTCTACACCTTTTTTGGAAATGTAAGGGCAAGTTTTAAAGTTGCTCAATTTAGTTTAAATTTGGCTTATCCTGGTACATAACATTGCACCTACATGACTACTTCCACATATTCGAAGACAAGAAGTTGATGACATTTACAAGATTGAAGATTAATCATATAACCAACATTCAAAAGAGTTATGAGGTAGTTTCGTAAAGACTTTACTTTTCCAAGGGTCATTTTTAAAAAAAAATTCTTTCAAAATGCTTTTAAATTTTCTTTGAAATAATATTTTTAAATCTTACTAACTCGTTAGAATAATATTCTCAAGTCGTTTGAACGAGTTTACACAGTGTCATTAGAACGAGACCTCATCGGTCGAACGAAGTCTAGAACCATGTTTTGGTTAGTTCTAGAATGTCGTTCAAAGTTTTGTTGGTTGTCGTTTAAATGAGATTGGGTAAATGATTAGAACGATTTTTCACATTCGAATGAGATCTGAAGTGACTCCTATTAGGGAAGCACTTGAATGTCGTTCAAAGTTTTGTTGGAAACTGCTAGAACGAAAAAGGGTACACCATTCGAACAAGGTACCTTGTCATTCGAGCGAGCGTGTGAGTTTTTGTTTTTTTAGACAAATCCAAATATCTAATGAGTATCTCTTTGCAACAAACTTCCCTATAAATAGAGATATGGGAATAAACTATTTTCTAAGCCATTTTATAGATATTTTATGATCAAACTCTATATCAAATTTTCATCCAAACCCCTTGGAACTTTAAAGATCACTTTATCAATCTAATAACAACACATACTTGGTAAAAAAAACTTGTAGATTTCATCTCTATTACAGATTTGTGGACTTGAGGCTCTATTGCAAAAGAAAAATGTTGATCGATGGATATCAAGCGAAGAACACTTCCTACGGATGATGATGGACTGTGCAGTATATGTAGAAGATTTGAAGAAATGTACGTTACACTTAGTGATCTAAGTAGTTTTTAAGTCCTATAGTGTCTCTCAATTCTGATACAGTGCTGAAATAGAGGTATTTCCTGAAAGGGATTTTTTCTTACTTCTTTACTCATGAAGGGAGCAATGATGTGAAATCTTTAAAGCTTCAAAATCGCATTACACTGTTTGATATTGATACCATGCTAGAGTATGTGTCTTTCGATGAATTTTATGCACGATTGTCTTTGTTGAGAAAATTCTCGAGACACATGTAGTTAAAAAGATTTTGAGATCACTTTCCACCCATTTTATTCCTAAGGTTATTTCTAATGTGGGGATCTTCCTAATAGCTGGACTACTAATATATTACTAATTCCAAAAATTCAATCTCCCAAATCTTACACTGATTCCAGGCCTATAAGCTTGTGTAATTTTTGTTTTAACATTATAACAAAAATTGTATCTACAAGGCTTGCAAACATTATTCCTTCGATAATAGGGCCTTCTCAAGCAGGTTTTATTAACGCAGGCAGATATTTGAGAGCATCATTTTAGCTCAAGAGATGATGCCCCTCATTGGTAGGAAGGCTCGTGGCTCTAATGTGGTTGTCAATTTGGACATATCTAAAGCATATGATAGAGTATCATGGACTTTTCTCACTAAAATCCTTCGAAAACTTTGATTTTCTAAGGTGTGGATTGATAGAACTTAGAGGATTGTTTTAAATTATTGGTTTTTTCCTCTCATCAATGATCAGTTGGCAAGGGGTTTTAAATCTTACCAAGGTCTCAAACAAGGAGACCTTTTTTCTCCAAGGCTTTTTACTATTGTTGTTGAAGCTTTGAATTAGGGTATTCATAAACTCACTTTGTATGGGAATATCAGGACATTTTCTTATCTTAGAGGATGTCCTCTTATTTTTAATTTGAGTTTTGCTGATGATACCATTATATTCTATAATGGAAGTTCTCAAATCTTAAAAAACTTGACGACGTTCTTGAAGAGATTTGAAAAAGCATCACGCCAAGTCATAAACTACTTAAAAAGTAGTGTTACAAATCATAACTCTATAAATAGAAGCAGAATTAAAGCAATTGAATATATTACTGAATTCTCTCAGAAATCCATCCCTCTTGAGTATTTCGGATGTCCTATTTTTTATGGGAGAAATAAACACTCCTATGATGTTGATTTGATTCATAGAATTCAATGCAAATTGGAGGGATGGCAATCCAAATTCCTCTCTTTTAATGGAATAAAAGTCATCATTTTTATCCTTGGATTTATTTCATCCACTACTTAGGAGCCCTCCAACCTCCTTCTAGTATCATTCATCATATCCACTCTTTATTCAGTAATTTCTTATGGGGAGATTCAACAGAGTTTGGTAAGAGACGTCATTGGATTAAATGGTAGAAGCTTTGTTTTCCTATGCAAGAAGGAGGTCTTGGATTTAAATATATCGTAGATCTCACCAAATATTTTAGCATAAAGTTAGAGTGGAACTCATCTAATTCTAATAGTTTGTGTCATAAGTTTTTAAAATGCAAGTTTTTATCTTTATCTAGTGGCATATCCAAAACTCAACAAAGGATGAATCGTGTAAAGGAGGAGGCAGTTAAGAACACAAAATAGATCAATGGCAAGCTATATTGGACTCTCACCTCAAATGGACATATCTCCACAAAATTTGCTTGGCATTCAATCAGGTAGAGCAGATGCTCATCCATTCTTTGCAAATTCATATGCCACAAAGAGATTCCAGACAAAATCTCTATATTCCTATGGAAATGTTGTCATCATATATTTCCCATAGATGAATATCTTCAATTGAAAGGGATTCTCACATCTTCTATCTGTAGATGTTACAAAAATCATTCAGAAATTTTTAATCATCTCTTTATGGATGGCCCAATAGCTAGAGAAGTATGATAATTCTTTGATAACATTTTTTATCTCAAGTTATACTCGCGTTCACTAAATCAAAATCTTCTCTCATGGTGGATTAGATATTCCAAAGTTGACTTTATTCAATATCTTCTCTTTTGCTGCTAAGGATTATTCTTTAGGATATTTGGATTTCCAAAAATTAGAGTGTTTTTTATGGTATCATTATGGATAGAAGGAAGATTATTTTCAATGTCTTGAAATTCATTTATGTTTGTTCCTCAAATAAATTGTTTAAGTCTAAATCTAAAGCTTTTGAAGATGTTAAACCACTTTTCAGCATTAAATCTGAGATTAATCTATCTTCTTTCATCATGGTCAAATGGTTAAAGCCAATAGACTTCCAGTTCAACCTCAATACTTATGAGGCTTCTAAAAGGAATCCATGAGTTGCTGGTTCTGGAGGTATTATTAGAGATCAATTTGGTAGATTTATTAAAGTATTTTCTTTATTTGAAGGGCCCATGTCTAACATAAGGGCTGAATATGTGTGTTATTCTCAATGGCCTCAAAATTTGTAAGGATATCAATATTCTAAGCTTGTAGGTGGAATCAGACTCTCAAATCATAATCAATATTCTTAAGGGTATCATTCCAAAGTCCCCTTGGATCTCTTGGACATTTTTAAAGAATTAAAGGAATTAGATTTGCTCATTTCTTAGTCTCACTATTGGAGAGTGACCAAAAGACTTGCAGACTGCTTAGCCAATCATGGAATTGAGAATAAACAATTTAGTATCTTCTCTTAAGTTATGGATGTTCCTAAATCTGCCAAAGGATGGAATAGGATGGACTTACAAGTCATTCCATCGATTAGTCTTTTGAAGTAGTTCTGATCTTTATCTTTTTTTTATAGGCTTTGATCTTTAATTCTTTGTAATGCCTCCTTAGTAGGGTTGTTCTACCTAATTATCATAAAGTTGGGGGGGGGGGGGGGGGGGGGTTCCCCTCTTCAAAAAAAATATTCCTAAGGTTATTGTTCTTAATTTATTGGGGATACTAAATACGCTTAGGTTAGAAGAAATCATAAAATACCTTCAAGCGTATGAGATCGACATATTTTCCAAAACTATTAGACCTAAGGAAAAGGGAATTGCATTAAAAGTTCCATCCAAAAAGAAAGAGGAAGTGTCATCTAACTCCGAGTATGATTTTGATCTGGATGATTCAGCCCTATTTGCAAAAAATAATCAAGAAATTTCTCAAACTTAGAAAAGAAAATACTTCCAAAGAAAACAAGAGTTTTGAGAAAGACAAAAACTAAAAATCGGGCAAGAAAATTTTTGAAAAAGAAATAAAAGATTACCCCAAGAAATATAAAGAGAGAAGTTATGTGTGGCCATCCTGAGGTCGGGGTTGGGGGGTCTCCGGAGGAAGATCCATCTTCCTTTCCCCCTTTCATTTCCTTCCAGCATGAGCATGGTATCACATCCTATTTTGGGGTGATATTTAGAAATAGGATCCATCCCGAGGTCGGGGCACTCAATCGTCGTCGATGTGGGGTGATATGAAGAAATAGAGTTGTCATCCTATTTTTCACAAAACAGGCAAAAAAGAAATGTTTCTACCTCGAGAGAACGGCATCAAGGACAATACTGATGCTTACAAAACCAAATAGTTCAAGGGTCTGGGACTAAGTTACCAAATGTTAAGTTTTTAAGCACCCACCCACCCCCCTTACGGTTTCTCATGGGCATATGTTAATCTTCTCCTGTTAAACCCAAGATGTGTGAGACTATCTGCAAAATATAAATGAAGAATGGAATCGCTCAACTCGCATCATGGATAAAGACAGAGTGAGGTCATACTTAGGAGTGTTCCCAAAATAGTAAATAAAAGTATAATGTAAGTGTTTGTCGATTCAAAAGTCGTTATAGAAGAACGAATGCGTATATCATAGAAGACACAAGCAAGAAAGAATATAAAATATATTAAGAATATATAATAAGAACAAGGTAACAAATGGATATGGGAGGACTCGAGTCTAGGGATTTTCCCAAAGCGCATATGTAGCCTAGGAGGCATCCAATTCCACGTAGTTATAAGACAATACGAGGCGGGGTTTAACCCATAAATCCAATCGGTGACTTTGTATATATGTGTGTGCAGAAAAAGGTGTTTTAGTATGAGAAAATGTGATTAGAATTCCCCATTTGGAATTTATAAGTAAACCCTTTTTTGGGGGTTTTTTTGTTATAAAAATAAAGTATGTGCATATACTATTAATAAAGGTTTAAATTCAGATATGTGATGTAATGAAATAAAGCACTCAAGTGAAAGTAAAGTAACTAATGCAACAATAAGAGAATTTAAAGGCAATGGTGGAGAATTGGACCTCCTTATGAAGACTTGAAATAAATCTTGATTGTATATGCGCTAATCTCATGATGAGATGATGGTGGTATGAGGAAATGGGTGAGAATTTGCTAAAACAAGTACGAAAAGGATGGGGAAATGTGGGAAATGGGCTTTTTAAGAGGGGAATAGCTCTGAATTCGAGAGAATGTTGTCTGAATTTATGAGAGGGATGCTCAGGGATGATTTCAAAGTGAGGTCATGGACTCTATTTATAGGTACAAGGGGATATCATTGACCTGCCAATTTTCATAGAACCCTAGACACACTACCAATAGCTAGGGTCCCGGGGGTGCCATTTTGTAGGGTTTTTCAAAAAATACCTGTAAAATGTGAATCATAAGTTAGAATCATGCACGGGGTGGACCACTGAAAAGGGTATTTGGAGATCTTTAAGAATCCATTAAGACACTCTTGGGTTTAGGAGTTAACCTAAGTCAAGAAGGGTTGAAAGAGCCTATCGTTCATTGTACAGGAATTTATCAGAGCAAAATGAATCATTCGTTAAATCCGTGAGGTCGATTAGCACACGGGGTGGACTGTTGGGAAGGGTATTTAAATCTCTTAGAGATTTCATTCACCTTTGTTCGATTCGAATAGTTGACCTAGGTCAAATGGGGTTCAAAATTGATTGGTGACCCTTCGGAGTAAAATGGGTCGTTCTTCCGTACTATAAGGTTAATTAACACACGGGGTGGACCATTGGAAAAGGTATTCAGAGCCCTTTAAGGATTCATTCAGCATTATTTAAGCTAAACATTTTTCCTAGGTAAAATAGGTCCTGGGAGTGCCTGGTGGCCTCAAGATCAATTTTTGGGTAAAATAGATCATTCATCCATACCGTAAGGTCGATTCACATATGGGGCAGACCTTTGGAAAGGGAATTCAGAGTCCTTTGAAGATTCATGGATATTTCACTCAAGCAAGGTAATTTACTGGAGTTAAATGGGGGTCGAGAGCGCTCGATGGCCTCTAGATCGGGGCTCAAAGTACAACCGAGGGCTTACGATGAATGAGTGAGTTCTAGGGACCTAAGGAGGTGCGTAGGGGATCCTAAGATGGGGTGTCTATAAATAGCCTCTTGATGGGTAAGCTTGGAAAAAGTGAAGGACGTCGAATGATAAACACCACACGGACTTTGGGGAAGAGGATTTTAGATTAATTTTACGGACCTAGAGGATGAGGTTGACTAATTCAGAGGGTTGAGGTCAGTTTTGTGGACCTAAGGAGATGAAGGTGACCAATTCAGTGGGTCGAGGTCAATTTTGAGGACATAGGGATATGAGGATGACCATTTCTACAGGACAGAGATATGTTAAGATTGGTTCTAAAGGGGATGGGGAGACCAGTTCAGTGAGTCAAGGTCAATTCTTAGGACCTAAAGTGATGTTGGGGGTGACCAATTCAGCGGGTTGAGGTCGATTCTGAGGACCTAAAGTTTTAACGAACAATTTTGCCGGTCGAGGTCAATTTCAAAAACCTAAAGTTGGGATAACCAATTTTAAGGGTTGAGATCAATTTTGAGAACCGGAAGGTTTGGTGACCAATTCTGAGGGTTGTGGTCAATTTCGAGGACCTTAAGTTGTAACAAACATTTCCGAAAGCCAAGATTAATTCTGATGACCTAAAGTTATGACGACCAATTCAAAGGGACAAGGTTAATTTTGAGGACCTAGAGTTGTGATGACCAATTTTGAGGGTCGAGGTCAACTATGAGGATCTCAAGTTGTGACGACCAATTCTGAGGGTCGAGGTCAATTTCGAGGACCCTAAGATGTAGCGAACCAATTTTGAGGGCCGAGGTCGATTCTGAGGACCATGAGTTATGACGACTAATTATGAGGATTAAGGTTAATTATTAGGACATTAAGTTATAGTGACCAATTCTGAGGGCCGAGGTCAATTCTAAGAACCTTACGTTGTGACGACCAATTCTGAGGGTCGAGGTTAATTTTGAGGACCTTAAGCAGTAGAGAAAAATTCTAACGAATGAGTTCAATTATGAGGATCTAAGTTGTAGCGTGAGGAATTGCTCTCCTGGGGATTTTTAAGCTACCTTGGAGGTGTAAGTGTACTTGTTGTTCCATTGGGTATTATTTTGTCTTGAAACTCCACATAAGGGGATGCTTAGTTTTAGGATTTCGACTGAGGAATTGTAGTGGACTTGGATGCGGGCACATCATGGGTTATGTTGTTTAGTATGCTGAGGATAAGAGTGTAAGATTAATACTGCTGGGGATTTGAGAGTTTGTAAGAGGCTTAGTGCTTCCAAAAAATGATTTTCTTGAGGAAAATTATGTTCCATAATTTTTAGGGATTTTTAGATTTTTCTAGAATTTTCAGGCCTTTTTATACCAAATTTGAATGGGGCTGCTGATAGGAAGGCTTGCGAGGGTGCCAATTGGCAAGGTTACAGACTCCTGGGCTTCTTTGGGAAGAGGATAAGGCGACTGCCGATCGGTATGGGCTAAAGGGATGCCTAACTTTGCTTATGGGTGAATTATTGAATCTTTATTGGGGATGTATATGACCTTTTCACCTTGATGTTTTCCTTCGGGAGCCGCGGGGGATACGGGTATGCATGTGTGGATCTGGAGGTTGATGTCGCATGAGGCGAGAAAGAAAAGTTAACATCCATTTCTGGTTCTTTCCTTTTGATATTTTCTTATAGATTTGGCATTATGACTGGAGGAGCTTGGCGTTGACCATACTGCATGCTTAATTTAGCTACTTTCTACCTGAAAAGAGACTCAAAAAGGCAAAAAAAATATGCATCTTTTTTTTTATTATATTTATTTAGTGTCTTACTGACGCGACTAAGAATGTGTCTCAGAAGTGCGTACTCTCTAGGCTCAAGTGCAAGCCTATCGCTCAAGTAATAATCCGATAAGTCGCGTATCGATCCTCGGGGAAATAGGACAAACGGAGTTGTAACGACGTTGGACAGACGAAGGAAACCTAACTTTGACTCTAAAGAAAAGGAAAAGGTGATTTGATTTGCGAAATAACTACAATTATATGCACTTTTGAAAATGATTGACTAATGAAATTATGAAAAAGAAAGTGATGCAATTACTTTAATGCAGAATTAAGAATGATTTGACTAAAACTTTAAACTATGAATGGAGAAAGATAGGTCGGGTTACAATCCTCCACACCCTAGTAATTCATTTCTTAAGATACTAGATTCATAATTAAAGCTTTAAATATATTCGACTCTTTAATACTCCTAAGTATTACATATATGAGGGATCGTAGCCCGCACAGTATGTAAGCAAAGGTTGAATTAAAATTTGGTCTTTATTTCTCCTAAGTATTACATATATGAGGGATCATAGCCCGCACAGTATGTAAGCAAAGGATGAAATATAGTTGTATCATATGAATTACGATACAATTCATCTAATGTTTTGATTCCAACTCAATTTCCACTATCGTGAATTACATGAAGTGGGATTCAAGCACCCCAACCCTCAAAAACTTAGCAGACATATGAAAACTGGAAGAAAACGCGTTTGGAATGAAAGAAAACATTTTTACTACTGAATGAGGATGAAGATTGATGAAATTTCTATTAGAAAAGTAACTACGACAATAATTAAAACAGAATGAAATGGTATTACTTGAATTGCAAAACTATAAGTAGACTAGGGTTTATTGTTCTTCTTCTCTAAATTGATTACAAAGCTTCCCTAATGAATCAGAAGACTCCCTCTATGTCATGGAAGTGTTTACAATTTATAATCTACGAATTCTAAGAGTTTGAACCAAGAAGGATTCTAATTTTTACAAGTGGATAAGTTCGAATTTCCGAAAACAGAACCGATCCTATTAAGGGGTTTGGTTCGGTTCCATCTTGACAGACTTTACAGAAAGTTCTTCGAGCATAGGATCGGTTCGTTTTCCTCTCCTTCGATTCGGTTCCATCTTTGATAGCCTTTACTGAAAGTTTTCCATGTGTAGGATTGGTTCGTTTTCCTTCCACTTCGGTTCGGTTCCATCTTGACAGTGCTTTACAAGAGCTTTTCCCAGGATGGGATCGATTCTTTTTCCTTCCCTTAGGTTCAGTTCCATCTTTTTAGGAACCTTTCCTCCTTGTATTTCCTTAAATCTTTTGGTACGGAACTTGAATTAGGATGATGATCCTTCCTAAGCACTGAACACCTGCGAAATAGATGGAAAATACACGAAACTCGACGTACTCATTAGAAACTTGTCAATAGCAATGATACGATATAAATCCACTCGAATTAAACTTTGCGGAGCAATAAAAGCCTCTAAATTAAGGGGAAAAATGGGAAGAATTTATGCCTAATCAAACCCCCTAACTTTGAACTTTGATCATCCCGAGCAATGTAAAAGAATCAAAATATGGTCTAACTCGAAAATGGGATAGAATACCTCTTTTGCGGGCGAGCGATTGCATTTAGCGTATGCAATAAGCCTTTAAATCCCTAGGTTACCCTAGTAGGATGAGTTATGTCTCGTGAGGGTTTGCAGAGAATATATACCCACAAAATTCGACTAAAAAAACTCAAAATACGCAAAAATTGTATAATCCAAACTTTTCCAGGAAATATTCATCATCATTTCATGCTCAAGAGTCTCAAATCATAGTGCGTGTGTGCGAAGCCGGAATTTTGATCGCGAATTTTCACCGATTGACCATTACGTTACTTATCCGAAAATTCATTTTGATTTCAAAATCTCACGGAATGCTCTCATAAACGAATCACTCGTAATGTGGCTATTCTCTCGGTATGCGTGATTTATAAGAGTACATATATTGGAACCAAGTTCACGCATACAATTAGAAAGATAAAAATTTTATGGTAACCAGATCTCGTCATCGGATTACTGTTATAAGAAAGCAGGAACATCGGCTTTAATTCATATTTTTTTATCTCTTTTATTATTGTTTTGTGTATTTGCTCTCCACGCGATAATCAATTTCGCATAAAGGACTCGGTTAGGACTTTTTCGGGTTAAAGATGTATTGGGTAAAAAGAGAATGGTGCGGGAAATATGGAATTGGAGAATTTTCATATAATGTTTGTTAGCCCTTTTCCGGGCTTTTGATCATTTGTTCTTTTGATTTTTCTATTTTTTCTATTTTTCACGCTTCTCTTTTCTTACTGTTTTTGTTGAGCATAGCTATTTTTTTCTTGCCCCTTTTTCTGCACTTTCCGGACTTAATTTTTGGGATTACCCATTTTTCACAATTCCAGGCTAGTTGGGGTTTTTCATGTTGTCAAAGGAAAGGGAGAAACTTATTCGGCTCAATTTTGGATTACAAAAGGGATAATTTTTCGATACTTTTTCTGGCCAATACTTTTGGGTGACAAACGAGGGCCTACTTCATTGTCCAAAATACTAATTACGTTACCATATGCGTTTCGAGATGAATTAAGTTTAGAGATCTATTTTGGCACGTTTTTCAAGGAAATATCACACACATTTTCCATAATCGATCAAAGTAAAAGGATTGAGATCCTCGACGACTTATTAGACGCTGAAAAGAACTTTTGAGTTAATAATTAACTCGGATTGATTTATAAATTTCACAAAAATGAAAGGCTCGAATCTCATCGGGGTTATTAATCTCCACATCTATTCGTTAAGTCGCCTACGTTCGCTCAATTTCCATCTTTGGTCAATTTCGGATTTATGTATTATGTTTTTACAATTTGAGACTTTAAACCGACTTTTAATGATATTTTCGAAAAATTTGAATTCCAATTTTTATTTATTTTAAAAAAATTTATTTTTGAATTTTTCAAGATTTTATGATTTTTTTTTAAATTTCTGGGCATTTTTTAAATTTGTGAAGTTTTAGAAAGACGCACTTGTGACCCCCCTTAACTTAGACTTTTGCATTGTCCTCAAGCAAAAAGGACTAAAATCTAACTCAAAGCGAATTAAAAGTGCGAGAAAATAAAACAAACAAATGAGACAGAAATGCAGAATTTTTATAGAAACTGAACAACTGTGTTACAAAGGGTACAACCAACAATGTTTAAACAACCACCACAACACACAAATAGTAAAAAAGCAGACAAGGGCTTCATTGGGGAGGCAGATTTGTGGGATCAGGTGCGTTGGGATCATAGGGATCATAGAAGAAAGTTGGGGGAGGTCCACCGAAGTTGAGATCGTATAGATGGGCTTGGAGTTGATGCATCATGCTCGTGTCCCTTCGGTAGGAGTCTTGATCCCTTTGATAGGCCTCTTGGTCTCGATTGTATTGGGTGATGAACCCGTCAAAACGGGATTCCACCGCTGCAAGGCACCTATCAAAATACGCACCCAGGGGTTCAAAGTCCGAGTCATCGTCCTCGTCGTATTCTTCTTCTTCATCCCCGCCCATCTCGACGTCCTTAGTCACGGGCTCTTCAGCATGGATCTCCTCCTCGGCCTCTAAATTAACCACCTCCTGGGCTGCTCGAAGGGCAGCCCATTGCTGGGCACTCCGAGTGCGTGACACCTTCCCAATGGGTTCCAGGAGGCGTGGGAAAGCGTGAGGTGGCTGGATACTAGTGTCGGTAAGGAGGGAGGTTATGAGGATTGCATAAGGGATGGGCACCGCACCTTTTTGCTCCCAGGCTGCGTATAGAATATCGGCGTAAAGCATGCGGGCCAGATTGAGGGTGAAGTTTGGGTCAAAAAGGTGGTACACGAGGGTTGCTTGGCGAGGGCGCATCGCCGAGTCGTTTGTGGTTTGATGCAAGTTGGCGCACACTATATGGAAGGTGATGCGTGCCTTATCGTTTAGGCAACCCACGGAGAAGGTACAACTTTCCCAATTATCATTGGGTGCGAGGCGGTCGATGCATTGCTGTTTTGGAATGGTGGGGGCATTGGTTGGGTACTCATAGATTTTCGGGTGCGGGACGCCCTTGGTAGCGAGTTTGCGAGCGAGAATGGCCAAGGAAAACGGGATGGGGCGACCATCGACAAAGGCATGGCATTCAAACTCGCCCGTGCGAATGAGAGAGCCATAGAAAGATCGAACTTCGTCCTCCCACACTACATTGTGGGGTTCTTGGAGGTATTGCACCCACCCCCTCCTGCTGAAAAGGTTGGTTACTGAGTGGGGCAACTCGTCCCAATTGACGACGCGCTCAATGTGCAGTTGTCAGGACAGGCTGAAGAATTTTTAACAGCATACGCCCTCCATGTGGGAGTGCTATCCCCCATTTTTTTTGGGGAAAATATCGGTGGACATATATTTTGGGGGAAGAGAGAGATTTACCATGGAAAGATCGGGGAATATTGGGAATGAGATAGATAGGGTTGTAGAGAGGGAGGATAGGGTGGAGGTGTGAGGGAAATGGTAAGGTGTAGGTGGGTTTTATAGGTGGTGGGGAGGGATGGGGGGAAGGAATTTGGAGGGAAAAGGGGAATGGATGGTTGGAAGGAAAGAGGGGAATGAATGGAGGGAAAGGAGGGGATAGGGGGGAAGAATGGTCACCTCGGGAAGAACCAAAATCGTAAAACACGAACCGATCCGATTTAGGGGCGATTCGGTTCGGTTCTGGGGTTTTATATTTTGTGATATATCAAAACCGAACCAATCCAGTTAGGGGATTCGGTTTGGTTCCATCTCAGGCAAAACCATCTTATTTAGCAAGCTGACTAGAATCTCACACCCTTGAATTTCTGAACACTTTGTCACTTATTCACCCACTTGGATTTCTCGATGCCCTCACGAAGTTCGTGTTGGTGCGCATGATCATATACCTAACCTTACGTAACTAATTACGGACTCAATCTACTCTATCGATACTCAAATACTATACACAAGAATTCACCCCATACGCGTCGGGGGTGCGATGACCTCTCAACTCAAGCTCATTCGATCCCATAAACAGGGTTCGACAACCAGATGGTGTCGATCTCTTCTATGCACGCCTCAAAATATAGCTTTAGGCACTGTCCATTGACTTTGAATGTGTTCCCCCTTTTGGATCTTCCAACTCTACTTCTCCGTGGGGGAATATGCTTCTCACAACGAAATGACCAGTCCATCGGGACCGTAATTTACCCAGAAATAAATGGAGCTGGGAGTTATAGAGGAGTACCTTTTGTCCCGGTTGAAACTCTTTTTGTCGGATGATCTTATCATGTGCTAGTTTCATCCAGGCTTTTGAAATCTTGGTATTCTCATACGCATCATTGCGTATCTCCTCTAACTCATTCAATTGAAGCTTACCGGCCTCACCGACTTTGTCCATATCATAATTTAATCTCTTGATGGCCCAATATGCTTTGTGCTCCAACTCAACGGGAAGATGACAAGTTTTTCCATACACAAATTAGGATGGGGACATTCCGAGTGGGTTCTTGTATGCGGTACGGTAGGCCCATAGCGAATCGTTCAATCGAAGGGACCAATCTTTCTAATCTGGATTGACAGTATTCTCTAGTATGTGATTGATTTCATAATTTGTCAATTCGACCTGTCCATTTGTTTATGGGTGATATGTCCTTCCAACCTTGTGAATTATGCCATACTTTTTCATAAGTCTTTTAAACGGCTTGCTGCAAAAGTGTGTGTCATTATCACTGATTATTGCTTTAGGTGCACCGAAATGAGAAAGTATTTGTTCATATAGGAACTTTATCACCACTTTATTGTCATTAGTCTTTGTAGCTATAGCTTGCACCCATTTAGAATTGTAGTCTACCGCAGAAAGGATGTATAGGAAACCAAAAGATCGGGGGAAAGGGCCCATGAAGTCAATACCCTAGCAGTCGAAGATCTCAATAATGAGTATCGCGATTAATGGCATCATGTCTTTTCGGGTAATCTCTCCCATCCTTTGACACTTATCGCAAGATTTGCAACAATTGCTCACATCCCGGAATATTGTGGGCCAAATTCAAACCACATTGAAGAAGTTTAGCGACTGTCTTTTTTACGAAAAAGTGGCCTCCACATGCTTCCGAATGACAGAATTGGATGACTTTTGGGATTTTGTCATCTGGTACACATCATCGGATGATCTAATCGGCGCAATATTTAAATAGTAATTGATCATCATAAAAAAATATGCGCGACCAAGTGATGAACCTCTTCTTATCTTTCGGTGTCCAATCGGGAGGGACGGCTCCCGTGACAAGATAGTTCACTATATCCGCAAATCAGGGCAAAGAAGAGGTGGCAAAGAGTTGCTCATCCGAAAAATATTCGTCTATGGGTATAGGATCCACCTTATGAGGCGCGGCTTTGCATCCTTTTTTGTAAGTAGATATTTTAACTCCGCGTGGTCGGTGAAGCAAGTGATGGGAGAACCGATAAGATAGGACCGTAATTTATCGAGAGCGAATACTAATGCTAGCAACTCCTTCTCCGTAGTGGAGTAATTGAGTTTTGGTCCGATAAGGGCTCGGCTAGTGTAATAGATGAGATGCGCCTTATTGTCTTTTCTTTGGCCCAAAACATCCCCTATCGTATAATAGCTAGCATCACACACAAGCTCGAATGGCAAGGACCAATCCGGAGCTTGCATAATGGGAGCGGAAACAAGCATGTTTTTTAGTTGTTCAAAAGCGCTTTGTCATGCTTCCGTCCACTCAAATGGGGTGTCCTTCATGAGGAGATTGCTTAAGGGTCTAGCGATGGCGCTAAAGTCCTTAATAAATCATCTAGAAAACCCTGTGTGTCCCAAGAATGAGCGCACATCTTTCAGCAATTTAGGTGGGGGTAGGATAGCTATGACATAATTTTTTGCTCGATCGACTTCGATCCCTTTGGATGACACGATGTGGCCAAGAACTATACCCTCGGTTACCATGAAATGACATTTTTCCCAATTCAGCAATAAGTTTTTTTCCACACGTCGGGCTAGTAATTTCTCAAGATTGGCTAAACATAGGTCGAAGGAGGTGCCAAAAACACTAAAGTCATCCATAAACACCTTTATCCCTCTCTCAACCATGTCACTGAATAAGCTCAACATAAACCTTTGAAAGGTCGTCGGTGCATTACACAAGCCAAATGGCATACATTTGTAGGCAAGCATTCCAAAAGGGAAGTGAAGGTTGTTTTCTCTTGATCAATTATATCTACCTCAATTTGGTTATACTCGAAATAACCATATAGGAAGCTTTCAAGCATTTGATCAATAAATGGCAAGGGGAAGTGGTCTTTCCTAGTTTCCACATTGAGTTTTCGGTAATCAATGCAAACGCGCCATCCAGTGGTGGTACATTGGGGAACTAGCTCTCCCTTAGAATTTTCAATCACAGTCATGCCCGACTTCTTCGAGACGACTTGAATGGGGATTACCCACTTGCTATTCGAGATTGGGTAGATAATCCCGGCATCCAACAGCTTTATAATTTTAGTTCTCACCACATCTTTCATCGTGGAGTTTAGCCGTCTTTGCATTTCTCTTGATGGTTGAACATCCTCCTCGAGATGAATCTCATGGGTGCAAATTAGGGGGATTATCCCCTTTAGATCAGATATACACCAACCAAAAGAATCTTGGTGCGTCCTCAAAATCTTTAATAATTTACCCTCCTTCTCTTCATCTAAGCTAGAGAAGATAATAACAGGAAATGTCTCACTTTCACCTAGGAAAGCATATTTGATATTGGAGGGTAGTTTATTCAATTCGAGAGTCGAGAATGTGTCGCTAGAGGGCACCATGCGTGCTTCCCTTGCCGGTAACTCTTCGAATCAAGAAACCCAATTAACATCTCTCGCATCCTCGTCCGATGCTCTCTCATTGAGTAAGCCTCTCAACTCCTTTATCACCCTCTCAAACTCGGTATAGTCGCCCTATCTCTCATGATTAGAAGATATGCAAACTTCTAAGGCGTCTCCACAGTAATTTTCCTTGAAGTGTTCTTCTACGACCTCCTCAATTAAACTCATCGCATGAAGATCATCTTCTTCCCCTGCTTGTTGGGCTATGTTAAAGATGTTTGTTTCCAAAGTCATATTCCCAAAATTGATTTGCATCTGCCTATTTCTAATATTGATCATTTCTTTAGTTGTAGCTAAGAATGGGCATCCAAGGATGATGGGAACATGATTTTTCAAGGCGAAGGAGGTATTCGTGTCCCAAATGAAAAAATCTACCGAGAAGTAGAAAGTGTCCACTTGGACTATCAGGTCCTCAACTATACCCCTTGGTATCTTCACGGTTCGATCCTCTAACTGGAGAGTGATCCTTGTGGGCTTAATATCACCCAGATCAAGTTTCCTATAAATTGAATAAGGGAGAATGTTGACACTTGCTCCCAAATCGAGTAAAGCTTTTTCAAATTTATTTTCTCCAATGGTGCAAAAAATGGCAGGGGCACCGGGATCTTTGTATTTCGGGGGGAGATCGTTAAAAAGGACTAAACTCATATTTTGTGCTAGAAACACATTCCTCTTTACCTTCATCCTCCTCTTGAATGTCAACAAGTCTTTTATGACTGTTGCATAGGATGGAATTTACCTTATTGCATCGAGGAAAGGTAAATTCAACTTTACGTTCTTAAGTACTTCTAGAACTTCTTCATTTATGGTCCTGTTATGGGCAGGAACCAATCTTTGAGGAAATGGTGATGCGGAGGGTGGTTTCACTACTACCTCAGGCTCACTAGTGTCTTCTTTACCACTCTCGTTCAAGGGGACATCTTCGGCCTCTTTTGTGCCGGGAAAAATATCCTTGTCTTTGGTTGTGTCGTGTGGAGGAGGTGATAAATCAACGACTCTTCCACTACCAAGAGTGGTCACAGCTTGACATTGCTCATGATGTTTTATAAAGGTGGAGCTAACACTAGTTTGACCTTGGGGAGGTATTTGGCCCTGGGCAGGAAACTTGCCCTTCTCTTAGATACTCAACGATGATTTCAACTTTGAAATATTCGCATTTATGTCATTGATCATGCACTCGTGTCTAGAAGTGGTTGTATTCTGGGCAGTGATGAATTGGTTTATCGTATCCTTGAGATTTTTTCATGGTGGAGTGATATATGGACCCGGAGGTGGTGGTGCCTGCACATGTCCTTGCATGAGTGGTGCTTGTTGAAAGTGCAATGGTGGAGGAGGGGTAACATGTGAATTAGGATTCATCGCAGCATTTTATTGCCCATAGCTAAAACTGGGATGGTTTTTCCTTAAAGGGTTGTAAGAATTCCCGTGCGGTGCACCGAAATTACCCTTAAATCCTCCTATACCACTCACTTTCTCTTGAGGCATAACTTTGTAGGCGGGTACATCGGAAATTCCTCTATTGAATGTATTACCTCAAAAATAGCACACACTTTCTCAATGGGGTTCGGGATGGAGCCAACTGGTCCTCTTGCATATATCTCAAGTATTTCTCGCATTCCTTTCTCAAGTAGATTGAGCCGACTGTCTGTCACAAAATTCTTGTCTACATGAAATAGGTCGGACGCCAATGGAGTTGTGGTTATTTTGCGAGTTCGATTATGAGCACTAGGGTCAGATATATCCCATGCTTGGGTAGTCTCGACGACATACCTCAGGTGAAGCTCAACATCGTTGGCGTTTAGGTCGACAAAGGCACCATCACACATGGTTTCAACGAGTTGTTTAGAATTTATATTCAGCCTATTATGGAAGAAGGAAATGATTTGTAGTTTATCAAGTCCATAATGAGGGCAAGAAGTGATTAACTCGTTAAAATGCTCATCACATCGATCAAACGACTCATTTTCTAATTATCGAAAGGTTTGAATTTGAGCCTTGATGGAGTTCGTTCGATGTGTAGGAAAGAATTTCTTGAGAAATTTAGATTGCAAATCGTTCCATGATGCAATCGAGTTTGGAGGTAAAGACCATATCCAGGTCTTATCCTTATCCTTTAGCGAGAATGGGAAGAGTTTGAGGCAGATCACATCTTTTATGCAAGTTTGATCACCGAGGGTCTCACACGCCTCCTCAAATTCCCGGATGAGAAGATATGGATTTTCTGACTCCATTCCATAGTAGTTGGGAAGTATCTGGATCATCCCATTCCTAAAGAGAAATTGCCCTGCATTATACGGGATTAAAATGCATCCCGGAGTGACGATTCGCTCGGGTTATAAGATTTCTCTCAAGGGCGGTATGATACCTCGTCCTCACCTGCGGCTACACTATCGTGTTGTGACATGGCTCTCTCACTTGATGACTCTGTATCCTCACTTGGTATGCTCCGAGCGTGCTCTGTGGTGTGTCCTAATAGGGATGTCAGAGTGTAACTTGCAATTGAGTGTGGAGGTGTGGGAGGTGGAACCCAGAATTGTGGAGCGTTTGGAGTGTGAGGTCAGTCGGGGTCATAATCAACTATCGATTTTTCGTGAATGCTGGTATGAGTATTTTGGGGAGTAAAAGTGAGTTCAGGATTTTTCATTAACAGGCTTATGAGAGATGATGAAGAATTTTTTTTTCTTTTAATTTTTTTTTTATGTTTTGGATTTTTGGAAATTTTTGGTCAAAGTTTTAGATTGACTTGATCTAATCCTAAGCCTGCCTAAGTTCCCGGTAATGGTGCCAAAAACTTGATGCGACTAAGAATGTGTCTCAGAAGTGCGTACTCTCTAGGCTTAAGTGCAACCCTGTCGCTCAAGCAATAATCCGATAACTCGGGTATCGATTCTCAGGGAAATAGGACGAATGGAGTCGTAACGACGTTGGACAAACGAAGGAAATCTAACTTTGACTCTAAAGAAAAGGAAAAGGTGATTTGATTTGCAAAATAACTACAATTATATGCACTTTTGAAATGATTAACTAATGAAATTATGAAAAAGAATGCGATGCGATTACTCCAATGCAGAATTAAGAACGATTTGACTAAAATTTTAAACTATGAATGAAGAAAGATAGGTCGGGTTACAATACCCCACACCCTAGTAATTCACTTCGTAAGATACTAGATTCAGAATTAAAGATTTAAATGAATCCGTCTCTTTAATACTCCTAAGTATTACATATATGAGGGATTGTAGCCCACACAGTATGTAAGCAAATGTTGAATTAAAATTTGGTCTTTATTTCTCCTAAGTATTACACATATGAGGGATCATAGCCCGCACAGTATGTAAGCAAAGAATGAAATAAAGTTGTATCGTATGAATTACGATACAATTCATCTAATGTTTTGATTCCAAATTTATTTCCACTATCATGAATTACATCGGGTGGGGTTCATGCATCCCAAACCTCAAAAACTTAGCCAGACATATGAAAACTGGAAGAAAACACGTTTGGAATGAAAGAAAACATTTTTACTATTAAATGAGGATGAAGATTGATGAAATTTCTATTTGAAAAGTAACTACGACAATAATTAAAACAGGAATGAGAATGGTATTACTTGAATTGCAAAACTAGAAGCAAAATAGGGTTTATTGTTCTTCTTCTCTAAATTGATTACAAAGCTTCCCTAACGAATCATAAGCCTCCCTATATGTCTAGGAGGAGTTTACAATTTATAATCTACAAATTCTAAGAGTCTGAACCAAGCAGGATTCTAATTTTTACAAGTGGATAAGTTCGAATTTTCAAAAATAGAACCGATCCTATTAAGGGGTTCGGTTCAGTTTGGTTCCATCTTGACAACCTTTACAGAAAGTTCTTTGAGCATAGGATCGATTTGTTTTCCTCTCCTTCGATTCGGTTCCATCTTTGATAGCCTTTATAGAAAGTTTTCTAGGTGTAGGATCGATTCATTTTCCTTCCACTTCGGTTCGGTTCCATCTTAACAGTTCTTTACAAGAGCTTTTTCCAGGATGGGATCGGTTCTTTTTCATTCCCTTAGGTTCAGTTCCATCTTTTCAGGAACCTTTCCTCCTTGTATTTCCTTGAATCTTTTGGTACAGAACTCGAATTAGGGTGATGATCCTTCCTAAGAACTGAACACCTGCGAAATAGATGGAAAATACACGAAACTCGGCGTACTCATTAGAAACTTGTCATAAGCAATGATACGATATAAATCCACTCGAATTACACTTTGTGGAGCGATAAAAGCCTCTAAATTAAGGGGATAAATGGGATGAATTTATGCCTAATCACTTACTCTACATGAACTTTAATTAATATCTGAGGTATTGTTTTGAGAAAAAGTATGAAAAGTGTTTTTGGGGATTGATTTTTAGGCAAAAAGAGAAAATATTTTTTTTCTAAAAAGAGGGGTTGTCGATAAGCATACCCCTTGACATGCCTATCGGCATGGGGGTCAAGTTAAATCAGCCCTAGGATTTGATAGCACTTTCCTGCACATTAGAGTACTCCTGCAGGGCTGAAAATTAATCGGGTTTTCAAATTTCTTGTCATTTGCCAAAGGTTTTGAGTATAAAAGGAAGGGTGTGGGATGTCCTTTCTCCACTAATACCCACATTTATTTTATCGCTTCATATTTATTACTATCAAATGGCTCTTTCCATGTATGAGGGATTCTCTTCTTACCTTTATGGTCTGGATTCCATGTGCCTATACAATGTGGATTACGATGCTTTCAACCTATGTCGGGTTTCTTGGAATATGTTAGCAGTGGCGGTACAGTTATGGTACCCTGAGGACCATATCTTCCATTTTATCCTAGGTTAGGTTTGTCCCACCTATGAAGAATTCTCAGCCATGTTAGGTGTCAACCCCAGTGTGGTGGAAATTATGCTTGACTTTTCCTATTCTCCTCGGTCATTCTTGGCAGAGTTTCTTCACATTTCTCCCTTAGTGGCTCGACTATTGATTACTAGAGGGACTATTTATCTTCAAGCGATTATGTATTCAGTGTGCTTGAGGGGTTTTGAGGATGGTCGCTTTTCCAGAGCTATCGCCTTGGGCCTTACTACAAGGCTTTTACTTGTAACAGGAGACTTGACAGAGGATTCCCAAGTGGTTGTGATAACAACATGGATGTCCTACCGGCATAATCCTGCGATGGTGGTTTTGGCTAAGACCCTGAATGGTCTGAATGCTTGGAAGGAGGGATGATCAAACTTTCTGAGGGGGAGCCCGGTAATGTTGTTCATATGGCTTTTAGAGATGTTTCGTCTGGCGGACCCTCTTGAGTATGCCTTGGTAGGTGTGCCCAATTTATTTGTCCAGACTATCTTCAATTTTGGCCCATCTGTAAAGAGATGGGTTAACTAGTTTGTGCAATATGGAGCCCGATGTTTTCACTGATCAGTGCCATGGAGGGGGGACTTATGTCCTGTCTTGCATCTTGGAGAGTATCAATATGTGCGGTTGGTGGACCTTCGGTAGAATTCCATCTATTTCCCCTGGTGGATTCAACGCCAAGTTGGGTGGGAACAAATTGTGCCCCTTTGCATAAAGAACAAATTGTCCCATTGGAGGATTCGACTAAATCACTGATGATATTGTTGGGATATTTTTGGAAGTGCCATTGGCCATCAACCCGTCCATACAGGAGGGCTTTGGCATGTTTTAGAGGACTACTTTAAGTGGTTAAGGAAGCAGGTAGTAGAGAAAATCATGCTGAAAGAAACCGGTCAAAGCAGTTTTGTTACCTTCGACACCATGGAGGAAGGTATTATGGTTTTATCCAGACTTGTGAGGGCATACCACTCCATGGAGCGTATATGGAGTGTTAACTAGGAGTGTGAGACTTGGGGACCTCCTAGGCACGAAAATGATGATAAAGTTGGTCCATCAGGAAGTTGAAGGCAATGTCTTGCGAAGCTTGGGTATTTTTTATCAAGCTAGGGTAATTTTGATTTATTTTTTTATTTTTGGGTTTTGGAATAATTTTTATGTTACTTGGTTCAGGGTTAGGTTTCTTTAAGAATAGTTTGGTTAGTTGAAGGGGGTCATATATTTAACACCCCTCGCTTATACTTTATGTAATAGCATTGTATTCCTTATTCAGAAATAAAAATTAATTTTGATCATTTTTGTTATGCCTCTTGATGAGTTTTGCAATTGAATTATCTATACCAATCACTAAGGCATACATAATCCTTTTGTTCATTTAAATGATAAAATGGACCACCGTTCTCAGAGGTTATAAAAGAATAGAATTTTATGAAAAAGAAGGGGACTGGGCCCATGCATGGTGTATGGGTTGCCTACGTGCCTCTATGGATTTTGAAAATTTTCATAAGTCTCATTTCGAAAAATGGTTTTTAGAGGATCAGGTCCCACGTAGTTCTGGGTAGGGGAAATTAATATTTTTTTTCAAAATATAAGGGGGATGAGAAGAGTTGTAGCGTGCCGAGATTTCAAACTAAGGGTAAAATTTCTCAAGACAGTCCAGGTTGACTGGATAAGCCATCTCTTTTTCATCGAGGTCTGTGAACATAGAGGTGCATCCTGAGAGAATTTTCTTCCCGATATAGGGGCCTCTCCAATTCAGTTTTAATTTTCCTCTACAGTCCCAAACAGGTTCTATGATCTCTTTGAGGGCGAGGTCTCCTTCCTGGACACCGTTGTCCCTGACTTTTCATTTGAATCATTGTGTTATCCACCGATGGTTCCCTTATATATGATGTAGAGCCTTCATCCTATTTTCATCCAAGAGTAAGAGTTCGTTAAAGCAATTGTGTTGTCATTCTTCTTCACTAACCTTACTCTTAAGCATGACATGGAGGGAAGGTATTTTTAGCTCATCGGGTAGGACTGCTTCCATGTCGTATACTAGAGAATAAGGGGTAACCCAAGTAGGCATTCTTATTGAAGTGAGGTATTCCCATAGGGTGTAAGGGATCCGATCGTCCCAATCTCTGTAACTCTCAATCATCTTGTCGATTATGGTTTCGAGGCTTTTATTGGCAACTTCGACATCGCCATTAGTTTGGGGTCATAAGGGAGAAGATTTGTGACTCTGAATCCCGTGCTCATTGATTAGTTTTATGACTTCGGCTTCAAAATGGAGCCCATTATCTAATACAAACTCATGGGAAACTCTGTATCGATAGATGACGTTCTTCTTGATAAACTTGGCCACTTTCTTAGCATTCGGTACTACCTATGACTCAGCTTCAACCCATTTGATGAAGTAATCAATGGAAACCAGGATGAATTCATGACTGTTAGAATCTTTGGGAGTAACTTTTCTATGATATCAATGCCCTGGGTGGATAAGGGCCAAGGAGAGGTCGTGTTATATAGTTCTCGCGGAGATAAGTGTTGGAGATTGGCAAAATGATGGGATTTATGGCATCTTCGAACATAAGTACTGCAATCTTGAATAATAGTTGTCCAAAAGTACCTTTGACGAATGATCTTCTTGGTAAGAATATGACCATTCATGTGGGGCCCGTGTACCCCACTATGGATCTTTTGCATTATTTCTTCAACATAATCCCTTGCAATGCAGTGCAAATGGATTCCATCGAAGTTTCTCTTGAAATGCATTTTATCGTAGATGGTGTACTAGGCAGCCAGTTTGTGAAGAGTCGCACAGCCTTTCTTATTGGTTTCTTGGGGATACTTACCATGTTTGAGGAGGCACTAAATGTCATAATACCATAACGAGCCATATCATAATCTTCCTCGATTACAATTTCAATGTGATAGTAGTGGGTGGGCTTATCTTGTTTCTAAACCAGGAAAGGAGCTACTGCTATTCCCTCAGAAATCTTGACTGTGGAGGCTAGGGTAGCAAGGGTGTCAGTTATGTTGTTCTTTACATGAGGCAGCTAGTGGAAGGAGACATTTTTGAAGTGGGAGGTTTTCTCTTTTAGGTGGGCATGGAAGGCTAGGAGTTTCTCATTTTTGACTTTCCATTTTTGTGAGAATTTGGCCGACTATGAGGTCAGATTCCTCAGCAGATGTCTAGGTGTCGGTTCCTTTCTTAAGGGTGACCTTGAGGCCTATAGTGCATGCCTCATGCTCAGTCATGTTATTGGTGAAAGGTAAGTTTAGTTTGATGGAAATGAGTGTGTGAGAGTCATCAGAGGAAATCAGGAGTATCTTAATACCATATTCTTTCTTATTGGAATCTCCATTAAAGAACATCTTCCATCTAAGGTCCTCTTAAGAGGTGTAGAGAATATCTTCATCTAGGAATTCAGAGACCCAAACATCGGTCCCTTCCATGGGGGTAATTCGAAAGGTGGTCGGAGATCTCTCCTTCTCATGGTTTTTTGCGTGACGTACACAATATCGAACTCGGCTAAAAACATTAACCAAAGGGCCATTTGGCTGGACAGAGTAGGCTTTCTTAGAAAATAATTAATGGGATCCATACAGGATACTAGTCTGATGGGGAAGGCAATCATGTAGTGCCATAACTTCTATGTGACCCAGACCAGGGCGACACATGCTTTTTCCAAAGGAGTGTAGTTCATTTTGTACCCGATTAATTTTTTACTGGCATAATAGATCGATCTTTCCTTACGAGGTTCTTCAGTGTATTGGGCTAGAAAATCCCCTACTGCAGTATCTGTTATGATCAAGTATAAGAGAAGGGGGAGACCTGGCTATGGAGGCATAAGCACCGGAGGTCTGGTGAGGTATCACTTGATTCGGTCAAAGGCTTCTTGGCATGCTTATTTTAGAATTTATTTGAATCCTTCTGGAGAAGTTTAAAAATGGGTTCAGAGATAGAAGTCGATTGGCCGAAGAACCCACTGATGTACTATAGTTTGGCCAGGAATCCTCTAACTTCCTTCTCTATTCGTGATGGTGGAATCTCAAGTATGGATTTTATCTTAACAGGATCTACTTCAATTCCTTTCTCACTAACCATGAATCCTAAGAGTTTTCCTTTTATGATGCCGAAAACATATTTATGTGGATTTAGCCACATCTGGTGTTGCCGTAGTTACTCGAAGAACTTTCAAAGGGTGAGAATATGACATTCCCGAGTCTTAGACTTTATGATCATATTGTTCACATAGACTTCGACCTTTTTTGAATAAGATTGTGTAGGATGGTTGTGGCAGCCTTTTAGTAGGTAGCCCCAAAATTCTTGAGTCCGAATGGCGTGACATTATAAAAAAAGGTTCCCCGGGGGTGATGAAGGCGTATTTCTCCTGATGGTTAGGGTGAATATTGATATGGTTATATCCAGTGAAGCTATTGACAAATAACTTGAGTACATGACTAGCTATGTTGTCCAAGATTGATGTTGGGTAGTAGGTAATCGTCCTTTTTGGATGCTTTATTCAAATCACGGTAGTTAAAGTACATGCAGACTTTCTCCCCCGACTTCGGCATGGAGATGATATTAGCGAGCCATGTAGGATATTTGACTACGTGAATGAAACCCACGTTCAATTGCTTGACTACTTCCTCTTTGACCGGCTTACATTCTAGGAATATTGGGATTTCGTGCTGAGCCTTTTTTGGGTTAATATTGGGCATGTCATCATAGGACCATATGAAGACGTCCACGAATTCTCTCAGTATCTCTTCAAATTGTGCATGCCCATGCTTGTTATAGGTGGACCCTACCCTAATCTCTTATTAATGGCTACTAGAACCGAGATTAATAATAATATTCTCATTATCATTAATTTGAATGCGGCTTTGTTGTTTTCTATTCATCTTATTTAGATCAGTTAAGAATTGTTCATTTACAAAATCATCATCATTAAAAGTTTGTTTAGAATCAAGACAATTAATATATGGCACAACAAGATAATCAAAATCCTCGTTTATTTCATATTCGAGAAAAATAGCATTGAGAACCTCATAAAAATAGGTCTCAGCTACATTGATATTAGAAAAGGGAACAGTAACATTAGGTGAACAAACTTGGATATAGTAAATAGTAGGTTTAGGTTAAATCTGAGCAGGTTAGATACGCATAGAATTTCAATTGAGGAGAGTCATGTCAACAACTTTGATTTGAGTAGACGGGTCTAACAGCGCGACATATAAGCCGACCGTGCAGAGACTCAGTCCTAGTGTCTGCAGGTTAAATGAGTCTTTGAAATCACTTTCCTCAGAATCCTCGATAACTGTAACAACTTTCTCAGTGAGAGGTTGTACTTCATGTTGGCAGTCTTCGGCCCAAGAGTTACTATCTTGAAAGAATATTTTCAGCCTCGATTTCATCTTCTTGTCCACATGGTCATACAATTGTGTCGAGAAATCACTGAAAGGGAAGTATTCACCCTCCTTGACAAACCTTTCGTTCAAAGAGTATCTTAATACAGACATTTCTTCCTCTATGCTTCTTTTTGGTCTTGGTCAATGGAGTGCTTTGATTTCTTTTGGTGAAGTCTGGTAACCCAGACCACATGGGGAAAATGCCTCCCTCGTGACTATGGGCTCAAGGATCCCTTATTGGATCGACCTAGCCCCATTCCGAGCATGAAGTTTATGTTCTTGAACATTTGAATCACATTTGAATCTCCTACTAGAAGGGGAAGTGGATAAACTCTGAAGTCAGAAATGAGCATATCATTTATCCCATGCTGAATTTTCAATATTGGGTTCCTAGTGCTAGCATTGTTTGTACTGTCGTCACCTCCCTATATAGTGATAACCTGTCCTTTGGTGAAGAACTTCAATTTTTGATGAAGAGAAAAATGCACCCCTTGAATGATGTGGAGCCATGGATGGTCAAGAAGAAGATTGAAACATACAGTTATGTCAATGACTTGGAACTCGATGATAGGATTGAGAGGTCCATCCCCTATTATGAGTTTTATAGACCCCGGTACGTCTCGATGAGTATTGTCATAAGTATGCATAGCGATGCAAGTGGGAGTGAGATCACTGACTTTTAATACCAAGCAATTGAAGGTTCTAAGAGGACAAACATTAAGAGCAGATTTGTTATCAAAAACTGAAAGTGTGACTTCTTTCCTAAGACTTCAACAAAGATGTTGAGGGCATTATTATGATCATGGACGATCTTAGATATCTCTACTTTAGAAAGAAAGAGGAGTTTGGAAGAGGTTAAGGACCTAACCATGTTTACGGGTTCTTAAGGAGTGGTAGAAGGAGGTATTATTAGCCCAGTGAGGAGGTTTCTCATAGCATTTTGGTGTAACTGGGAGGACATGAAAATTCCCCATAGGGTGATATTGCCTTGTGTTTTCTTGATTTAATGAAGGACTTTACTCTCTTCCATAGTCATTTCTGCCATGGGAAGCTCTTCAACAATGCTCTTTCCCTTATTTGTCTTGATCTCATGGGTACTTTGATCTTCGTAATGTCTCCCTGACCTAGTTGTGTGATTTACTAGAGCGGGGAAGAAAAAAAACCATGTGTCTTAATTTACGTCTGGATGAATGTCCACCTTGTTGATTTCCCCCAACATATCTCCGAAGGATATCATTCCACATAAGCTGGCTACTAGGCTACCTCTTTTTCGACTGGGTTCGTCATCTGAGCTGTCAAAGTTATCCCCCCATCTGGTGGAAACTATGTCCTATTGTTAAGAGAAATCATTGCATTCAAGAACCTCGATGGCTTCATCGTACGAATTTTCCCACTCAATGGGGAGGTGCAAGAGTTAAGGGACCAACTATCCCTGAAGCTTCAAAACAGTAAGTAACTCATTAATACTATAAATTTCACTTATTTGTCAAAATGCATGGGCCATTATCTGTATTACATCATCTAGACTGACCTCTTCAATAGGTACCAAGCATTCATCTGATTCTCGAGCCCATTTTCAGGCTTCCATGAACAAGCCACTGAATTTGCAATAATCAATAGCCATCTCAATGGGCAGTTCATCCCAAACTCTAAGTGTTGGCTCAACACAGGTGGTAACTCCATGTCTTTCCCTTTAGACTAGGTGCATATGGTAACTCGTGCCCTTATAATGAATGACAAAGGTTTATTGGTGAAGCATGTAGGGTTTATGAGAAAATATAGGCAAACATTGAGTGGTTTGGGTGAGATTATAGGGACGATGGATGCTTTGCTGGGAACAATTTTTTTAGATGGGTCGAATTCTGGGTCACTTTCTAGAAAGATGGCATTTGTATGTGCTGGAAGTGGTCATGAGTTGTATTGAGTTTAGTATTAGATGGAAAGGCAATGATACCCCGACCAATTAGGCCTTAGATCACATTTCGAAGGTGGATACATTGGTCGGTAGTATGACCAAGAGATTGGTGGAAATCATAATGGCATCGGGCTTGAAGTCTTTAGGTAATGGATTTGGTAATAGATGGGGGTCCAAGGGTTTGATAAGATTTCGGCTTAGCAGGGCTTGGTAGACTTTGGACAGGGGAGCATGAAGCTCATTGTACTCTTTCTTGGTAGGATTAGGATAACTTTCTGGTTCCTATGAGGTAGCAGGTTGGGAAATGTAATTGATGGTTGAGACTGTAGCACTGGAGGGCTTCCCATACTTCTGGGGAGTGAATTGTCTGGTCACTTTCTTCATTTTGGATTCCATTTTGGTAATGCCATCCTCAATTTCTACCCCAGCCTATCAAAGGAGTCAAAAGTGTGGGTAATAATGTCCTCCCATGGATACTCGGATATGAGGTAAGAAGTTATTCTTCACGATACTAACTTGTTCTTCCTCAAAGGTTCTGTTGGTCATGGTAGTAGATTTCTCTATCCACCTTCCATGAAATTACAGATGTTTCCCCAGGGTTTTGCTTAAGAAGATCTAGATCTCAATGCGTAACTCTAGCTCGTCATTGTACTTGTACTGAGACATGAATTATCGTGTGATATCCTCCCAACTATGGATTTTGGATTCTTCCAGGGACAGAAACCAATGAAGAGCGCTTTGTTTCAAGGTTTGTTGGAACATATGGGCCATTATCTCTTAAGAGGCACCAAGGAGGCTCATGGCTCAATGATATCTTTGAAGGTGAATAATTGAGGGTCTTATTCTTTCGAACTTCTTGATGTCTGGAATCTTAAACTTATCTGGCAGTGTGGCTTAGGGATATGAGACGTATGGATATAGTACATGTAGTTCCCTGATATATTGACTTGGTCTAACTTCTTCGACAACAGCTTAAGGTCTTTCTTCCCTAGTTCAGTTCCTCCTCCTTATGATTCATGAGTACTGGTAGGTTAGCTCCTAGTTGGGTAAGGTTCGTAATAAGTAGTTGATCTGACGGTGGCCCATTGGCAGGTGGGCATGTGGAGCATGATGATACTCTTCTAGGACCCAAATAGGATCGGGAGTGGGTGGATTAATGGCATGAGGAAGGGAATATAGACTCGGTGACACTGCATATCATGGACCTCGATTTGAAGGTTGTCAATCTTAGCACTGAGATAGACTAAGACGGCCATCAAATTGGGTTGCACATTTGGTTCTTGGTCGTTGTTCTCCATGAAGATATCATGAAGGTAAATCAAAACATCGGATGATGTAGTGGAAGAATCGATGAAGCTTCGGGGTAGTTTAACGAAAGATCGAAGCTAATAAGGAGCCAAGCCAAAATTGGGTATGCGATCGACCTGAGAAGGAAAACGGTTTGAATTTATTTTTAAAAGAAAGAGGGATAAAAAAATTTGTATTTCAAGAGGAGAAAAAATATTTTTAGTATTTTTGAAAAAGGAAGGAAAAAGTAAAGGAATCTCAGCATGATTATTACTATTGTTATTATGAGGTTCTCACTTGTATTAGGTTTGCCTAAATGTAGAAAAAATATGGGACAGGACTCGAGCCTGGGAAATTAGGGTTTAAAAATATGTAAGACACGATTGGACTTGTTTCCAGTCTCACAAATTGGGTCATGTTTTGAAAAAAGGTGAAATATCGTGAAAATTCGGGTGGTATGCAGACCCAGAATTTCAACAAAGCTTGGCATGGTAACCGGTGAGCTAAATATGAGTGCCCTAGATTTGTCACAGATATGAGTTTTATGCAATTATTCGGTTAGTGGAAGGGTTCCCCCCTTGGCATGACTTCCATGATATACCCTTTGCCTATAAGGGCAATCATTCATCGGTATGTGTGAATAAGCCATTTGATATACCTGATTATACAAGAATTCCCTCACTATACGTTTGAGATAAAATTTGATATACTTGACGTACGTGAATGAGTTCCCTACTATATACCTCCCATCGTAAGTTCGATCAAGCAGTACGATGCGAGGGGAATCGTTTGGTGTATGTCGAAGATACGAGGCCAATGGAACATAAGAGTCATATTTCTTAAGCTAACTTTGACCTGCAGTACCAGCGCCCATCATAAATTGGCTCCCCATTATGGGACAAAATATTGGTCAATATTGCCATGCTCTTAATGATGTAGTGTGAAAAAATGCATTAGTCTTAACATATTATGGAGAGAGAGCATTTTTATATCATATTTTATTTTCATGATGCGTAAAAGGAGTACTATACTAATGGGGGAGCACATACATGTATTATAAGAGGAAATCTAGCATGGAAACTATACTACACATGGATACATGTGAGTGAGTAAGTGAAATGGGAATATATACAAATGAGTGTGTGTGGTAGTGAGCCTATACATGGATAAACTTCAAGTGATATGTGATATGTGTAAGTGATCATGGTGATATATACAAGTGTAGGAAGTGTGCTAGTGAAGCCTAACCATGGATATTCTTAATGATGTGCGAAGCATGTGAGTATAAAATGAAGCTAAGTGTAAGTGTGTGAAGTGTACATAGAGAGCATAAACAAGTGTGTGAAGTGAATAGGCAAGTAAAAAGTACAGGTACGTGCGTACGCAAGCATACAAAAAAGAATAACACCCATGCACAAATAGAGTCTAGTCCTCTTAAAATGTCCCCAACGGAGTTACCACTATGGTCATCCCGAGGTTAGCGTCGGCGGGTCTCCCGAGGAGGATCCTTATTCCTTCCCCCTTTCCTTCCATTCTGCCATGCGCACGGGATCAAGTCCTTCCTTGGGGCTCTCGATTGTCGTTGATGTGGGGTTATATGTGGAAATAGAGTCGCCAGCCTAGTTTTCACAAAACATGCATAAGAAATGTTCCCACCTCGAGAGAGAGGCATCAAGGACAATACCTATGCTTATGAAACCAAGTAGTTCAAGGGTTAGGGGACTAAGTTACGAAATGGGAAGGTGTTAGGCACCCATCCCTCCCTTTCAGTCTATCATGGGCATGTGTTAAACTTTTCTTGTTAAACTTCATGATGTGTGTGCTTATGTGCATAATATAAAATGGAGAATGGAATCACTTGACTCGCGTCATGGACAAAGGCGGAGTGAGGTCATTCTTAGGAGTGTTCTCAAAATAGTAATTCAAAGTATAATGTAAGTGTTTGATGATTCACAAATCGTTATAAAAGAACAAATGCGTATATCAGGCAAGACAAAATCAAGCATATAAAATATATTAAGAATATATAATAAGAACAAGGTAACAAATGGATATGGGACGGCTCGAGTCTAGGAATTAACCAAAGATGCCTACGTAGTCCAGGGGGCATAAAAGTTCATATAGTTAGAAGATAATACGAGGTGGGGTTTAACCCATAAATCCAATCGGAGACTTTGCTTATATGTGTGTGTAGAAAAAGGTGTTTTATTATCAGAAAATGTGATGAGAATTCCCCTTTTGGAATTTACAAGAAACCCCTCTTTTTCTTGTTTTAAGTTTTTTTTTATGAAAATAAAGTATGTGCAAATACTAATAATAAAGGTTTGGAATAAAGGTATGTGATGTAATTAAATAAACCACTAAAGTGAAAGCAAAGTAACTAATGCAAGAGAATTTAAAGACAAGTGTGGATAATTGGACCTCCTTATGAAGACTTGAAATGGATCTTGATTGTAGATACATTGATATCACGATGAGATGATGGTGGTATGAGGAGATGGGTAAGAGTTTGCTAAAATGAGTATGAAAAGGATGGAGGGAATGTGTAAAATGGGATTTTTAAGAGGGGAACCACTTTAAATGGAATTTGCTAAATTGCTGAGACGGATGTTCAGGGGTGATATTCAAAGTGAGGTCATAGCTTATATTTATAGGTCGAAGGGGGGTGCCGATCGTCATTTTCCTTGCCCTACCTATCAGTATAGAAATCCAGACACACTACCACTAGGCAGGGTCTTAAGGGTTCCATTCGACTGTTTGAGGTAGGTTTTTTGGAAGAACGACCGTAAACCGCGAATTGTAAGTCAGAATCACGCACAGGGGGACCGTTGGAAAGGGTATTTAGAGCTCTTTAAGAATCTATTAAGACACTCTCGAGTTAAAGAGTTCACGAAATTCAAATGGGGCCCAAAAGAACCTATTCATTCAAGGTAAAGGGATGACATGGGTCAAATGGGGCCCGGGAGCACCTAGTGACCTCCAGATCAGTTTTCAGGATAAAATGGATTGTTCGTCCGTACTATAAGGCCAATTCACGCATGGGAAGGACTTATGGATAGGGAAGTTTAAGTTTTTTGAAGATTCATTGAAATTTTTCTCAACCTAGGAAGTTGACTGGAGTTAAACGGGGTGGCCCGGGCCCTCTCGGTGGCCTCTATATAGGTACTCGGGATATGACCTAGGGTTTGCAATGAATGAGTGAGTAGTAGGGACCTAAGGAGGTTCTTAAGGGATAATATGATGGGTTTTACACATTATGAGTGCGAGGTTAAGGGTCACAAAGCTCACGAGTGTGCTATGATATTAAAAAGACAAGGCAAAGGAAAAGCTGCCTTCAATGCTACGCTTAGTGATATCAATGTCGACTCGGTGGATTTTGGGGATGAATCACTGCATGGATGTAACTTCATTATGTTCATGGCTAATCATGTTATCATATTTAGTGCACCACATCCCGATGAGGAAGATTCTAAACATGATGACCTCGATAGTGAGACTATTCATTCCGAAAAGAGTGAATGAGATGACGCTTTGAGTGAGGGAGAGAGTGGCCTTTAACGTGCTTACATCGACCTTTACGTTGAGTTCTTTAAAATGAAGAAAAAACAAAAATTGTAGTTCTTGGAGTTTTTTCTATAGAGAAGGAGTTTAAAGAGGTGAGATAGAGTGATTCCTCAGTGATACTTTCTTTGGTAGAAAGAGTCGATTTACTAGAGAGGGAAAATGGTGACTTGATCAACAAAGTGGCTAGTCTTAGGAGAGATATTCAAGCATCCATAGATACTCGTGATTAACTTGAAGCCCTTGTGTCCTAACTCTAGAAAGATATCGAACGTGCCCAGGAAGTCAAGGTTATAAGAGAGAATACATCGAATAAGGTTGGAAAGATGCTCCTCGATCCCGCTTTAGGTCTTGAGGAGAGGCAAGGAATAGGTTACGACAATGCATCCACTTCCCATACCACACAGAAACCGATTACTAAATTTATGGTAGATACTTATAGGCCTCGATCTAAATCACAAAAGAGAGTGTAACCTAAGAAAGATAACCAAGATATACCCAAACAAGTCTATGTTTACACCTATTACAAAATGAGATGCCACTTTAGAAAGTTTTACTACAGGTTAGAAAGAAATCAATGTACACATACTATCTCACACTGTTATAATGACTTTGCTAGTCTTAGAGAGCAAGTTGAGTTCTTAGTCGCGACTTTGCAAAGCTTGATGGAATAATTTCAATGTATGTCTAATCCATTTGAGAACGCTTCTAATTCTACGACTAGATCCAACAACGATAAGGGAAAACAAAAAGATACCTCCACTTGATGCCTAAGCAAGACGACAAAGCCTTGTTGTTCACATTGCTCTAAAGGTTCAAAATACTTCCCAATGGTATTTTGATAATGGGTTCTCTAGGCATATGACCGATGACATATCATTTTTTACTAACCTTGGGGATTATAAGGAAGTCAAAGTCACCTTTCGAGATGGGAGTAGGTCTACTATTTTAGGATGTGGATGTGTTGAGATAGCTAAATTCCCTAAACTAAATGATGTGTTATATGTAAAAGGGTTCAAAGCGAACTTAATTACAATAACTCAATTGTGCGACACACACTTTGTGATAAAGTTTGACTGGTCCAAATGTAACGTATATGATCAATTTGATGAACTTTTACTAGAAGGTGTGAGGATTCAAGATAATTGTTATGGGATCATTCCCAAATCCTCCTTTATGTGCAATAGTGCCTCGGTCTCCTCTATGGACCTTTGGGATGAGAGACTAGGCCATGTGAACTTTAGAGATATTGAGAGATTAGTGGAAAAAAATCTAGTTTGTGGCTTACCATCGCTTTGAAAACCAACTTCCTCAGTTTGTAGACCTTGCCAACGAGGAAAACAAATTTGAAGTTCTCATCGAAAGTTGAATACTAATACCACCACACGTGTTCTGGAGTTGATTCACATGGATTTTATGGGTCGTACTCGCTCAGAGAGTTTAGGTAGTAAGAGATACATTCTTGTGATGGTCGATGACTTTTCTAAATACTCTATCGTGGGATTCCTTAAAAAAATCCGATGCGATTGAGTTCCTGACAACCAAGTGTCATGTCCTATAAAACCAACTTGGTGTCACTATTAATCAAATGCGTAGTGACAATGTCACTGAATTTAAAGAAGCCGGAGTGGATAACTATTGTGATGGAGTGGGCATCAAACATGAGTTTTCTATCATTCGTACTCCTCAACAAAATGAGATAGTTGAGAGGAAGAACCAGACGATACAAGAGATGGTTAAATCAATTCTTCATGGGAGAAATGTTCCTAGACAGTTTTGGAAAAGGTGGTGAGTACCGCATGCCATATGGTGAATAGGGTATATCTGCGTCCACACACACTACACATGCCATATGAGTTGTGGACAGGGAAGAAGCCCAACCTATTGTATTTTTGTGTCTTCGGTAGTACTTGTTACATCTTGAGAGCTAGAAAGAACCTAGGAAAGTTCAACTCTGAGAGAGATGAGGGGATATTCTTAGGTTATTGATCATCGAGTAGAGCTTATAAGGTTGTAAGATCAATGTTTATGGAGTCAATAAACGTCACGATTAGAGACGAAGAGCCATCGGAGTCTATTAACCCTAACCCTAAGTGTGAGGATAATGTACCCATGTTGACGATCCCATCTTACTCATACTACCCCTGTATGCTCCACTGTTGATTTATAGGATCATCCTACTAGGTTCCAAAAGATTCATAACCCTTCTGCTATATTTGGTGATCCCACAATAGGTGTCGAGACTTGTGCTTAACTTGACAATGTGGTAATCTACTTTTGCTACACCTCTTTAGTCTAGCCTATGAATGTGAAAAAATCACTCAAGTATGATCATTGTATATCCTCTATGCAAGATGAGTTGCTTCAATTTCTCTAAAATGATGTCTCGAAATTAGTTCACCGACCTAAAGAGACTACTATGATAGGTATCAAGTGGATTTACAAGAACAAGATAGATGATAATGGTACCATAGTTTGCAATAAGTCTAGGTTGAGACATTCTCTCATATTGCTAGGCTTAAGTCTGTCCACTTACTACTCACCATAGCATGTCAGCTATGCTTCAAGTTACATCAAATAAATGTCAAGAATGCACTCCTTAACGGAATTATATGGGAGGAAGTTTAAGTGGAACAAATAAAGGGGTTTGAAGACCCAAAGCAGCTGATACACATCTTTTATCTTAAGAATGCCCTGAATGGTTTGAAGCAAGCATCATATGCTTGATACGAGAGGCTCACTTTCTATCTCTTAGCTCGTGGCTTCAAGAGAGGGGGGAAGTGAATAAGACATTATTTGTGAGAGAGATAGAGAGTGGTGCTATATTTCTTGGCCAATTCTATGTGAATGACATAGAATTTGGATTCACATGCTCTCGACATGCTCACACTTTTGAGGAGAAGATGAAGAGTGAGTTTGAGATGAGCATGGTTGGTGAGCTTACGTTCTTCTTAGGTCTCCAGGTACATCAGTTAGAGGATAGGATATTCATATCTCATTCCAAATATGATAGGGATCTAATGAAGAAGTTTGGTTAAGACTCCTCTAAAAACTAACGCACCCCTAGCAAAGACACTTTAGGCAAAGACATTGAGCAAACCCTTTACGGGAGCATATTAGGTAGTCTTGTCTACTTGACAGCTAGTCATCCCGACATTAACTTTAGCCTTGAAGTATGTGGACGATACCAAGCGTCCCTAAAAAATTCACACTTGCCTGCACTTAATCGTATTATCAAATACATGAGTGACACTCTTTCCTATGCTATTTTGTAATCTTTTGATGCCGATGATCAATTGTCTGCCTATTCGGATGTCGTTTGGGCAGGGGATGTTGATGGTTGTAGGAACACAACGAGTGGGTGTTTTTACTTTGGGAGTGCTCTTGTCTCTTTGCTGAACAAGAAATAAAACTCTACCACTTTGTCCATGATGGAGGCTGAGTATATTATCGTCAGGATTTGTTGCACGAAACTCTTATGGATGAAGCAAATGTTACAAGATTATGGGAATTCACAAGGCACAATGACTATTTCTTGTGATAATACGAGTGTGATCCATATATCCCGTAATTCGGTCCAACATTATCAGATAAAGTAAATTAGGATACGTGAGAATTTTATTCGTGATCTCATTGAGGAAAAGGTCGTGTCCTTGAGATTTGTGAGCACTGAACATCAATTAGTCTATATTTTTACGAAACCTTTAGATGCACTTAGATTCAAGGCTCTTAGGAAGACTTTGGATATTTACACCATCAACTGAGTTCAGGTACTTTATCTAGTGTAGGATATTTAACGTGATCACATCTCATATCCCTATTGATAGATTGTATTATCATTGTATTCATATGTTTTTCTTTTTGATATATCTTGAAAAACTCCAAAACGATTTATGGTTTTTAAGAAAAAGTTTGAAATTTTGAAAATTATTTTATTTTGATAAATTTTTAAAAAAGACAAAACAATTTTTGTATTTTCATTTTTCACCGTATATGGATGAACGTTTAAGATATTTGGATCACCCCTAGATTCCATCCATTCACATGACTTTTTTATATTTCTTTGAGACATGGCTTTATTTTGTTAGTGTGCTTAATAATGTCTGGATAAAATTTCATTGATCATTGATGATTACTTTCTAAATGTTAGACTCTTTGTCATCTTTATTTCACACTTGCACGAACGTTTTAAATATTGTACTTGTTTATCATGTGTCGAATATAATGTCTCGTCTCAGTCCCGCTTAATAATGAACCACGTGTAAAAAAAAGATAAATTGTGCTTGTAAGAACCATTGCCCAGATTTCGTTTTCTAGAAAATATGGATATATGTTAAGCAATGGAAAGGGGCTACGAAAGAGAAAAATTCTCTTTGCGTTAAATGCCACCATTTACAAAAAGAGCCTAAAGAGATTAATGGCACACAAAATAGAAGTGTCAAGGCCATTTATATCATATTCATTGATGCTTCGCTACATATGAGCATTATGATATATTCAAAATATTTGAGAGTGAATTATTATATATATGAGATTTTGAGGGTGTTATAAAGTATGTAGAGGGGGCCTGAAGGTAATCCTGGGATTAGGGATAATCCACCAATTAGCAACAGTGTTCTGAGGATAAGCTCAGCGAGGCAGCTCAGCGTGGAAGCTTGGCGTGGCAACTCGTACTTTAGCTTATTGTTACTTTGTCATATTATAGCTTTGTTTATATTGACTACGAGTTGTAACGACTGTAATGTTGTAACGAGAATAATGAATGGGTGTGAGGTCGAACGGTACTCGCGAGAGACCAGGCTTGGTAGGGCCTGGGAGAGCTTTCATTCTCTATCGAACAACCTCACCGTGGGAACTTTAGAGGGACTTGGTTTGGAGGATTGAGAAGTGGGGCAGCGTTGGGGCTTGTCCTGACCATCTTAGATACACCTGGTAAAACACCGAAAGATCTTCACCGTGGAACCTAGAGCAAAGTAGCTTCGAGTTCCATCGGGAGCTTTACTGTGAACCAAACAGCCCTCTACTTTACGTCCCATCTACTGTAGGTGATGTCACTAGCCAGCTAGACAACATCAAGTCTGCACTTGAGTAAACCACCGTGGTATTTGGGGCTGTCAGACGGTTGGTAAGCAACCTCTGTGGCAACAGTCCCCTGACACACAGTGGTTAGGCAAAAGGCATGTCTTGGCATTTAATGTTTATGACGTAAAGACAACTAGTGCATCAGGTATTTAATGCTGGTGACATAAGGTATGAGGGAGGTCTTTCACAGGCATTAATGACTTAGCTGCCTCGGGGGTGGTGTGGGGGCTATTTAACGCCCCAACCACCTCCAAGGAAAGGGATCGATCAAAAAGTTCTAAAAAGAGTTCTTTTGGAGATATTCTTCTAAGATTTTGAGAAATTATTACTAGAGAAAGAGTTATTGAAAAACCAGAGAGTTCTTCCACCCACCATTTGTCATTTATTAGGGAGCTTTAATAACTTGATAGAAATCCTTGAAGAAGACCTTTTCGGTGTGTGTGTTTTTTTACCTGCCTACTAAGGTGTATCTAGGATGCTTACTTCTCTCTCCCTTTAGCTAAGTTATTTCTGAGTTCTTTATTATATTGTGAGTTATACACGAAAGATTTGTGGGTTTAAGCTGGGTTTCATACGTTCCAAACTATTCTTTGTGTCTTGTGGCTAAATCACTGGTGTTTACTGATTAACCTTGTCATCACCATACTCAAAAGGGGTTACGCCTCCATCTTATCTAAACCACCCTCTTACATTTGGCGACTCTGCTGGGGAGGCATTCTTCTAAGGAAGGAGTATGGCACAAGATAACGTTAATCGAAGGCTCAACTTTGATGATATCCAACACAATGAAGAGCAAGCAGCGGTAGAATTGGAGGTTTTAAGGAGCGGAGCTCCTCGAATAGAAGTGCCTCCAGTTCAGACAACAACAGGCGCTCAAGGAGTGACGCAGACTTCCACGAGCGCTGGGCTGGGACCTGCCCAGATGACCCTCCTTATGAGCAAGTTCTATGAGTTTTTGCAAACTCCTGCAGCTTCAACGGTGCTGGGAGGACTCGAAGCCAATTCCTTCGTGACACCAGGGGCAGCTCCAACAGTTCCACCAGGCTCAGGTACAACGGGAGCAGCCTCGACAAGCATACCCTCCGTCGTGAATCCGGCAGTGGGAATCTCCGGAGTATCAACGGCGCCAACTGTAACGATGGCTCCAACTGTAACGGTCATTCAGCCAACACCCCCATTGGTCGTTGCCCCATCGCCCATGGAGGAAATGAGGAGAGAAATGTAAAAGGAGATGTTGAAGTTCATGCAGGCTTCCTCACAGTCTATAGGCGAGGTAGCTTCAGTCTATGATGACTTTAGGACACCTTATCCTCAGGAATACAACGACGAGCCTTACTCGAGGGATTATATTCCCCCCATATTTGAAAAATACACAGGGAAGGGTGGGAATCCGAAAAAGCACATTAAATGTTTTATTGAGCACTTGGGGGCGCATTGCAACAACAAGAAGCTCAGGTTGAGGGAATTTTCCAAATCCCTAACCGATAAAGCATACACGTGGTATTCTCATTTGGTCCCTAATAGTGTTTCCACGTGGGAAGAGATGCATGTGCTGTTTGTCCAAAAGTTCTTTCTAGCAGAGGATGAATTCACTCTGACCCAACTAGGGAGAGAGAAGCAACGACCAGGAGAAGACGTGGTGGCATACGTTCGGAGGTTCTGGGAAAGGTCTCTGGATGTGAGAGAGGAGGCCAAGGAGTCTAAACTATTACAAATCTGTACCGAAGGACTACTCCCGGAGTACATTTTCCATCTTACCAATGAAACGCGCGAGGGAACTTTTTTGGCATTCTTAAAATCTGCAAGGAACATCTCATTAGTCATACGACCAAACTCGGTGGCGGTGCCTATGATATTCAGCCAGCCGATACAACATGGGGGAGGAAGGCCTCAACCCCCACGTGTGGGATACACCGAAGGAACAGATGGGGGTAAGGCGGCGAAGAAGGACAACAAAAGGAAGTTTGGAAGGGATAAAGAAGACCCACCACCGTTACCGTGCACGATAGAAGAGCTGGTGACTGATGAGGTGTGCCCATAAGTGAAAGAGCTGGTGAGGAATCCTCCCGAGCAACCTGAGAAGAGATATAAAAAATAGTGAGATTATATAAAAATCTTAACAAGCGTTTTCGTTGTTAAGTCACCATTATAAGGTGGAGATTATATAAAAATCTTAACAAGCGTTTTCGTTGTTAAGTCACCGTTATAAGGTGGAGATTATATAAAAATCTTAACAAGCATTTTCGTTGTTAAGTCACCGTTATAAGGTGGAGATTATATAAAAATCTTAACAAGCGTTTTCGTTGTTAAGTCACCGTTATAAGGTGGAGATTATATAAAAATCTTAACAAGCGTTTTCGTTGTTAAGTCACCGTTATAAGGTGGAGATTATATAAAAATCTTAACAAACGTTTTCGTTGTTAAGTCACCGTTATAAGGTGGAGATTATATAAAAATCTTAACAAGCGTTTTCGTTGTTAAGTCACCGTTATAAGGTGGAGATTATATAAAAATCTTAACAAGCGTTTTCGTTGTTAAGTCACCGTTATAAGGTGGAGATTATATAAAAATCTTAACAAACGTTTTCGTTGTTAAGTCACCGTTATAAGGTGGAGATTATATAAAAATCTTAACAAACGTTTTCGTTGTTAAGTCACCGTTATAAGGTGGAGATTATATAAAAATCTTAACAAACGTTTTCGTTGTTAAGTCACCGTTATAAGGTGGAGATTATATAAAAATCTTAACAAACGTTTTCGTTGTTAAGTCACCGTTATAAGGTGGAGATTATATAAAAATCTTAACAAACGTTTTCGTTGTTAAGTCACCGTTATAAGGTGGAGATTATATAAAAATCTTAACAACCGTTTTCGTTGTTAAGTCACCGTTATAAGGTGGAGATTATATAAAAATCTTAACAAGCATTTTCGTTGTTAAGTCACCGTTATAAGGTGGAGATTATATAAAAATCTTAACAAGCGTTTTCGTTGTTAAGTCACCGTTATAAGGTGGAGATTATATAAAAATTTTAACAAACGTTTTCGTTGTTAAGTCACCGTTATAAGGTGGAGATTATATAAAAATCTTAACAAGCGTTTTCGTTGTTAAGTCACCGTTATAAGGTGGAGATTATATAAAAATCTTAACAAGCGTTTTCGTTGTTAAGTCACCGTTATAAGGTGGAGATTATATAAAAATCTTAACAAACGTTTTCGTTGTTAAGTCACCGTTATAAGGTGGAGATTATATAAAAAAAAAATAAACAAGCGTTTTCGTTGTTAAGTCACCGTTATAAGATAACATACGGTGGAGTTTATGCAGAGAATTAAGAAAGTACCTCAGTCATAACAAGGGCAGGAATGGGAGTCACCACGGAGGTTAAATGGGCAGGAACCGTTGGGAGGGGACTTGTTACCTCATCAGCCTCAACGGGGTCTCTGGCCGCAGAAACCTCAACTATCGGCAAAGTTCCCTCGCCCACATAAGGTACCAAAGCAAGCGTAGGGGGTTCATTGGGAATAGATGATGGACTCCCGAAAGAGGCCCCAGCACGAAGGGGCGCAGAAAAACCCCCCAACGAAGAAGATGTCCCAATGGTTCAAAAAAGCCACGATGTCCCCTCGTCAGAAGCTCAAACGTTGTTTAGTTATGACTCAGTTACATCGGGGAGAATTTTTTGCTTTTTCGAACATTACTGGGAGAATATTAGCAGGTCCTTCTGGAGAATTTCAGATATTCAAGCTAGAACGGTTGAGGCTCGGCATTAGGAAAAAGTAGCAGGCCAGACAGAGAAGGTTCATCAGATTGAGAAGTTTTCGTGGAGGCACTTCTTGTTCCCATAACAAATCCCTCCACGAAGGGGCAAATGTAGAGGGGGCCTGAAGGTAATCCTGGGATTAGGGATAATCCACCAATTAGCAACAGTGTTCTGAGGATAAGCTCAGCGAGGCAGCTCAGCGTGGAAGCTTGGCGTGGCAACTCATACTTTAGCTTATTGTTACTTTGTCATATTATAGCTTTGTTTATATTGACTACGAGTTATAACGACTGTAATGTTGTAACGAGAATAATGAATGGGTGTGAGGTCGAACGATACTCGCGAGAGGCCAGGCTTGGCAGGGCCTGGGAGAGCTTTCATGCTCTATCGAACAACCTCACCGTGGGAACTTTAGAGGGACTTGGTTTGAAGGATTGATAAGTGGGGCACCGTTGGGGCTTGTCCTGACCATCTTAGATACACCTGGTAAAACACCGAAAGATCTTCACCGTGGAACCTAGAGCAAAGTAGCTTTGAGTTCCATCAGGAGCTTTGCTGGGAACCAAACAGCCCTCTACTTTACGTCCCATCTACTGTAGGTGATGTCACTAGCCAGCTAGACAACGTCAAGTCTGCACTTGAGTAAACCACCGTGGTATTTGGGGCTGTCAGACGGTTGGTAAGCAACCTCTGTGGCAACAGCCCCCTGACACACAGTGGTTAGGCAAAAGGCATGTCTTGGCATTTAATATTTATGACGTAAAGACAACTAGTGCATTAGGTATTTAATGCTGGTGACATAAGGTATGAGGGAGGTCTTTCACAGGCATTAATGACTTAGCTGCCTCGGGGGTGGTGTGGGGGCTATTTAAGGCCCCAACCACCTCCAAGGAAAGGGATCGATCAAAAAGTTCTAAAAAGAGTTCTTTTGGAGATATTCTTCTAAGATTTTGAGAAATTATTACTAGAGAAAGAGTTATTGAAAAATCAGAGAGTTCTTCCACCCACCATTTGTCATTTATTAGGGAGCTTTAATAACTTGACAGAAATCCTTGAAGAAGACCTTTTCGGTGTGTGTGTTTTTATACCTCCCTACTAAGGTGTATCTAGGATGCTTACTTCTCTCTCCCTCTAGCTAAGTTATTTCTGAGTTCTTTATTATATTGTGAGTTATACACGAGAGATTTGTGGGTTTAAGCTGGGTTTCATACGTTCCAAACTGTTCTTTGTGTCTTGTGGCTAAATCACTGGTGTTTACTGATTAACCTTGTCATCACCATACTCAAAAGGGGTTACGCCTCCATCTTATCTAAACCACCCTCTTACAAAGTAAAATATCAATGGGTTTGCACAATGGACTCTGTTGAAAAGGATTAAATAGTTTGGCTTTATTGTTTTGAGAATCATTCAAATTCTCGGCATATTAAATAAGTCAAGTTAGTTTCATTCAAGTTCAACATTTTACACCTAAGGTAGAAATCGAGTTCTTTCTTTAGAAGTATCTTATGACTTCGTGCACCTATCTTATGAATGCTTAAATTGATTTGCCTATGGAAAATGTTCACACAATTACATTCCATTTTCACGATTTGAATATATTAGTGTTATTTCATGGTGACTATGTGTTTTCTATCAATATGTACTTTGTATACCTTACTCTTGAAAAATTGAAAAACTTCAAAAAAGTTGTTTGATAGGGGGAGAAAACATCATGCCTTTTGAATTATCATTACATGTGCTTTATTGATTATCATTTTGATTATATCTTTTATTCTTCAAGTTATTCATGCTTAGATTCTACTCCTTTGTCTATTACAGACAAAAAAGGGGAGAATAAATTATAGGGGTTATTTATATTTATATTCTAAAATCGTACACATCACGATATTTTTTGTCTGAAGTGTGTAGGTCATTCCACCGTGATGATGATTTTTTGGACTGCACAAGATGAAAACTTTTCAGTTGAAGACTTATGCATTTATGCATTTTCGTTGCTTGATTTGGGAAGGCATTAGTTGTATTAGTCTTAGGAGTCAATTTGGCTTCAGTTTGTGTTTTGTAACAGAATAGCCAAAGGTTAAGATTTGTATGAGCAAGTTTTATAATTGCTCAATTTAGTTTTCATTTGGCTTATTCCATTACACACCACTGCACCTACATGAGTACTTCCATGTATTAAAAGAGAAGAAGTGATGACATTTGCAAGATTGAAGATCATTCATCTCAAAAAAATTCAAAAGAGTTATGAGGTGGTTTGGTAAAGAACTTACTTTTCCAGTTGTCATTTTTAAAGAGTTTGCATTTCAAAGTAATTTTAAATGTTTTTCTAAAAAAAAATTAAAATCTCGCTAACTCGTTAGAACATGATTGTCAAGTCGTTCGAACGAGTTTACACAATGTCATTAGAACGAGATTCCATCGTTCGAACGAAATCTGGAACGTTGTCTTTTGGTCAGTTCTGGAATGTCGTTCGAAGCTTCATTGGGTATCATTCAAATGAGATTGGGTACATTGTTAGAATGAGTCCCCCACATTCGAACGAGATTGGAAGAGACTCCAATTTGGTAAGCACCGAAATATCATTCAAAGTTTCATTGTAAACTTATTCGAATAGAAAAAGGTACGCCAATTAGATGAGGTACCTAGTCGTTCGAATGAGCGCCCGAGATTTTTTTTTTAAATTGATCAAAATGTATATGCATGTCTCTTTTCAACAAACTTCCCTATAAATAAATATATGGGATTAGACTCTTTTCTAATAATTTTAAAGATCTTTTATGATCAAAATCTATCAAATTTTCGTCCAAACTCCTTTGAACTTTCAAGATCACTTTATCAAATTAAGAAGAACACATAATTATTTAAAAAACCTTGTAAAGTTCATCTCTACTGCTGATTTGTAGTGTTGAGGCTTTACTGCTGAAGAAGAAGGTTGGTCGGTGGATACCGAGGGAAGAAAACTTCATGTGGACGGTGCTAAATTGTGCCGTATTTGTACAAGACTTGAAGAACGGTGCGCTATACTTAGTGATCTAACTAGTCTTTAAGTCGTATAGTATCTGTCAATTCGCATGCTTGGATTGTTTATGTGATTTGGCTTATTTAATTTGGACTTGATTAGTACATGCACACTAAATTAAATCAAGATTAAATTTGTTAAAATTTTGAATATGTGTGTTTGGACTAAGATACGAATAAATTCATAGAATCTGCATTCTCTGGTTTTAAATTGCTTAGATTTATTCATTGTGATTATTTTCACTTGCATTACCCATCCCAAAAATTCATACTAATGAGACTGCATATTATTAGTCGTTCCCAATAATAAACCTTATGAGATGGCTAAAAATTTGGGTTCCCCCCTTAAAAATTGTAACTCATGCTTCTTGAATTTTCTATTGGCCTAAGAAAACAAAAAAGGAAAAGGGAAACCAAACTCCTCTGTCATTTCTTTAACCCGAACAAAAACCCCACCCCCGCTCTCACTCACCATAGTCGTATTCCATCACTGGCCCTAGCCTCACCCTCGTTCACCCTAGCCCTAGACCTCTTCGTTGCCATTGGTTAAATTGACAAGATAGGGTAAGTCATTATTTTTTGTTGTGATTGTGGGATCATGGTGGTGTAGGTGTCTATCTAGGTTGCATTTCAAAAATTGGTGTTAAGTGTGATTGAAAAATATCAAATTGGGGTTTTATTGTTGAAGACATTAAATTAGTTTTTGTTATCTATTGATTATATGTTTCCTTATTTGGTTGCTGTTAAAATGAAAGAAATGGTAATGAAAAAGTAATCTGATGTCTAGTTGTTATAATTGGTTACTTATTGGGATTTTTAGGATTTTTTTTATGATGGAAATTACTTATAATCAAATAATTATAATATTTTCTTCCTTATTTCCTTATTATGATTTTCAATGGAACCCACATGTTTTTCATTGATGGGTATTTGACAGGGTTCATTGACATTTAAATATTTGATCTAATCCTGATCATTCAAGTTATAGTATCGATGCTATAACTTGAATGATTCAAGTTTAGCAAAAGAATTATTCAATCCAGACAAATCTAGGACGATTCACTAGAATAAAAAACCTAAAGTCAATTTTGATGAATTACTCTAGATCGAGGTAAGATTTCTCTGATCAAAGTGTGCAAATTAACATTCAATACATCCACGTAATTCATAAGGCGGATTTATGAGAAAAACTCCCATCGAGGGGTAAAAAATCTCGGCGCACTCCAATTTATATTTCATCTTGAAAATAACTTTTACACAAATAAGAATGTACCTCTCACTCATGCCCGCACAAGTAGTTACCTATGAGCTTTGTAATTTCCCCCATTGAATATAGAAAACCACCTTGAGCTCCAAAAAGTGAATGAGAATGTCATTATTCTCCATGGAATCATGCTATGATCCATTTTTTCCAATAAACCAAAGCATCTCTAGTTTTAGATCTATGAGTGATAGATCTCCGATTCAAGTGATGAAGTAGTTTGAATTAAACAAGGATATTGTGGATCTGAACTAAAACACTCCCAATTTTCTCGCAAAAGAATTTATCAAGTATATATCTAAGTTTTATCAAATTTGGAAGGAAGAATAATTTAGAAATAAACAGGCATAGTAAAATCTCTCAGACTCGAAAATACTTTCAGAGTTGAGATTAAGTTGTGAGGTTTTAAGATATTTTTAAATGGGAGGGAAATCAAAATATTTATAGGAAAATGTTTAAAAACTGTTGCACGTGCACGCGTTTGACTTTTGTCATGCGCACGATTTAGCCAGTGCTGGAATGTAATGCAGTCGTGAGCACGGGTCAAATGATAACCGTACAAACGGTGTCGTGGGAACGGGTAAAAAATAGACCATATGAATGGTTTGAGGACAAAAACACAAATAAGCCTCAAATAAAGCACTTTCAAGTCTAGGGCATTTCCCACTTGGATAACATAACACATTTAAGATAAATTTCACTCGTTCATCATTTTATAAAAAATGTCCAAGTGTGTGTGGCCAAATGTTCAATCACAAAAACTACCAAATTATACGTCTTCAAAGTATATGGAAATGAAAGTCTTATGTTATAAAGAGGATTGCATGAACTTTAAGTCCAAATGACCATATGGTCAAAATAACCCACCTCGCTCTTCGATATTCAAGTGTATATAGCTTGAATGAATCAATAACTCAATGCTTTGATACAAAATTTAGCCAACTTTTATATAAATCAAATATAATACAAATGTTTACATATTCACTCTCCCCTTCTGGATATTTGATGGCAAACCCCCAAAATACTTTTGATTACTCTTACCAAACCCACTCCACATTAGTCATATAATGAGAGGAAGTAATTCACATATGAGTTTAAAAGATAAACGACACATCAAAGTCCAATCTAAAATGGTGGGTCGGAGTCGGATCAACATGACTGTACCTGAAATCACATGAAACAACAAAGAGAATCACGCAAGTAATAGCATGCACAAAGTGTAAATCTTCATGATTTGGGAATCCTCCCAAAAATCAATGATACAAAAGATGATATAAAGCATGTAAGTGTGTGAAATATGAATTGATCCTCTAATACTAATTAATACAATAACTATATGAGTTCCCCCTACATGAAAAATCATAGAAAAAATCATGTTTCTTTCCCACATATCCATAGAAGAATGTCTTTCCCCTATCAATGTTCTACCCGTAAGCAAGAAAACTTAGGATCTCATTTTCCCTTATCTTAAATGTTTCTCCTCCTTTTTGACATGTAAATTCAAAGACAAGTACAAACACACAGATAATTGGTATAGCATGGCAAAAAAGAAAAAAGAACAATGAACAGATAAGAACTAGAAAAGAAAAAGCTAGTGAAGCATGTAAAACATGTGAAACACTAAATCTATAAATGGAAATCTCCAAGATATCAACATGGATATAGCCAATATACAAGCGTATTATCAAATGAACCTCAAATTAGGATAGTATATGAGATATATTAAAAAACTAAGCATGTGAAGTAGGATATGTGATATAAAACAATCTAACCAGAGTGCGATCATGAGAAGATATAAATATATCAATGAAAATCATCAAAATATGGATAAAATAGAAATAATACATTAAAAAAATCCAAAGTGTACCATAACAAGCCAAAATCACTCCGGGACAGATAAAGGAGTAAAAAGGTACAACCAAATGCCAAAGTACCAAAGATAAGGTACGAATATCCAAGTACAAACACAAATAATCAAGTACTAAACACAAGGTACTACAAAGTCTGAACAAAAATAGGGATAAATAGAAAATCTATAATCGTCATCTCATTATTATCATCATCATAATCATCATCATCATCATCATCTTCCTCATCGTCGTAGTCCTCATCACCATTATCATTAACCATAGGAAGATACAGAGGATGAGTACCAATAGGCAGTGGTGCAAGGCCAGTATCAGGAACATCTGGAATAAGATCAGTCCTCTTCGCATCTATCTGGATGGTCTAAGTCCATATCTCTCTAGGTACGAATATGACGTGACATAAAACCCTCATGTAGTATGGACCCATATCTCGTAAATAGAATCCTATATACATTAAAAGTGAGATATGAAACAGGAATGAAAGTACTCGGGGCTTGTTTACGATAAGATGAATCAGGTGATAATGGAGTTGACTCTCTCCCATGTGAACTCTCATTGTGACCACTCGGGGGTCGAAGCACTACAACTCTCTTCCTAGTATAAGTCTTTGATATATAACTCTTAATTGGTCACGGTTTTGAACCGTGACTATATATTTTATGACTTTAAATGATAACACTAGGGGTCATGATTTGAGAACGTGAACAATAATAACGTTCCTTTAAATGGTCACTCCGGGGTCATGGTTTTGGATGGTAACCACATTGACGTCACCACTAGACCGTGACCCCCATCTCGGGTCACTATTTTGGACCATGACCCATAATTTGTTCACCCTCAATATGTTCACGATCCAAAATCGTGACCTATAGGCCTTGGTCTTGAGCCAAAAATGTGACCATCTACCTGTTTTGGTGTAATACCATAATGAAAAAATAAGATAGAAATACAATGCAAAGAATAAGAATTAAATCCTAAGAGAGTATGAGAGTATAATGAGGTATGAACCTAGAATTCCCTAAAAATCAAGCATAATCTCAAAAAAAAAATCCTAGAGGTATAAATCAAGCCGAGATAACCTTTAAGAAGTGTAAATCAACAAACAAGAACAAAAATTGAAGACTTACCATACATAATCTAGAGGAAACCAAAAAAAATTGAAAACTAGCGCTTGAATGTCCAAATCCATACCAAATCTCACTCAAAACGATAAGGCACTGAACTTTACCTAAAATAGCCCAAGGTTTGTGCTCCGGGGGTCTATGAACTGAAATACAAAAACTTTATTTCAAGAGTTGACAGTCATATGCATGGAGGCAGTGTACCATGCCTATGGTTTATTATGTGAACAACAGTGTTTTTGTCATATGAATGGTTTCTCCCAGTAAGCTTAGTCAAGGACATATGGTCTAGAAAAGACTATGTGTGAAATAAAAAAAACAAATTCTCAAAATAGGTATGAATGAATGCAAAGCCTATAGAATCACTCATTTTTACTTGAATTTGAGAGTAATGCACAAATATAAACAAGTCACGCACACATATATACAAATGAAAACTCTAAAAAGTGTGTGATAATGATTAGGAAAATCATGATAAATTTGATTTGACAAATACATTTCCTTTTAATAATGATTAAAACATAGATTAGGATCACATTCAATTCAACCAAAAAGGATCAAAACTCTTATAAAATCATTTCAAGAAACTTTGTATTTCAATCAAGGTATGATTCGTGACAAATATGGTTACAAGATCAAAAGAATATTCACAACCAAGTCATAAGTAAATTACAAATGATGAATAATTTTATCATTACACAAATATCCTTTCAAGATCTAAAGAAATGGAAGTTTCTAACCATTATTCTCCCGTAAGCATATCTTGTTTTGAAATTTTTTAAATTCCAAACTAAGATAGTAATTTCATATGAAAAGTTATGACATATCTGGTTTTTAATGTCAATTTAATCTCTTGGCTTGTGGCTCTTTCCAACATATTGACTTTTGCCATTGGTTAGCTTTTCATATACCTAGATGATGCCTAACCAATAATACTTCAATTCAAAATCATGTCTGTAATCACTCTAATGGTAGCCCTTATTAAAGCTTGAAAACTTGTTCATTTTCAACTACTTCAAGTATGAAACACATATAGCTCACACATGGACCATAAAAACTTTCAAAACCAACAAGATATGTTGGGACTTGATCATGATTAAGTCAATCCCTAAAAGAAAAAATTACATAACTATAGTCATATAAATCAAGTGATATGTAAGTGCTCAAGTAGTGTCAAATCATTATCAAAGTTTTCAAGAAACTTTACAATCATGATTTATCAAATGAATTTTAACCTAACAATTGAGTCAATCAACAAATTCAATCAAAATAGTTAAAAATCCATATTTCCATCATCATTCACGTTAAATTTATCCATCGAATTGCAAGAACCAAAGTACTTAACCACATAGTCATAAAAAGAAACAAAGTATTAAATCTTTTTTTTATTTTTGATAAAAGAAAAATGCATATATTTATAAACATGTTAAGCAAGGAGTCAAGTGCATATAAAAATTCATGGAAATGCATGAAATATTCACCACAAAATTAAAAATGATCAAAGTAAACTTTCAAGATAACACCCTTATGATTTTATCCCAAAGAATTAAAGAAAGAGACCTTCACACAAACAATATCATATACATATTTAAGAACTTAGTTAGTGATAGGTTTTCCATTTCTTGAATCAATGGGGGAACAAAGACAACATCTTTTTTCACAAACTTCTTTTCAGGTACAACAAGCTCAACTTTCTTCCACCGTGAATTCCTAGGTAAGACACTAAAAAACTTTGGTAACCACCTCTCATTCCTCATAGGATTCTTATGCCAATTCCTTGAAGTTTGAGCAAATGGTCTAGTTTTAGGTATCTCCCTCTAGCCTCACGTTTACCTTGCACTAGGAAATTAATCATTCTCATCAACCCACCAATTTAACCTCTAAGTTCATCTATAAGATCCTTACAAAAACATTGTCTCCTATTTTCAATGAACCTATGGTTTTATTTTCTCAAGCACCTATAAGCTTGATTTGCGTGACCTTGTACCTTGCAAAAAGTACAATTAATAACCTTCCTTGTCACAATTTTATTTCTAACTTCATGAGCTCTCGTCTCAAATTTCTTATCACGAAATGTGGAGGAACATATGGCAACGGTCTAGATTTACCATCCCAATGTCTGCAAACTTATACCTATTAAAGACATCACCGTGGGAAAAATCATTTTTTTTTCGATCGTATGGATCTAGAACATTTTTCACTTAACCTTTTTCAACTTTTAATAATGTCCTTCCTTGTGAAAAATGTGAAAAATAATGATTTTCGATGATCTTTTGAAACTTTTTGATCATTTTTCTCTTTCATTTCATTTTAACATTTTCATTCACATTTTGTTTCGTCTCATTTTTCTTTAAGATCAAATGATTAGTTTTCTTTGGATCATATGATGAACATTCACTTGATTTGTCAACTTGAGAAGAAGATGAATGGTTTTTAAAAATTTAGACATGTCAAATTAATATTTCAAAGACTCAAATATCTTATGTAGTTCACTTCTAGAAACTTCACAAACAAGATGTTATTTCTTCCCCTTTTCGAATTCAAGAGTCAAATCAGTTTTCTATTTTCAATAAATTTGAGTTTTTCACAATCAAAATATTTTGAACTATTCAATCTTCTTACATAATATTTTTTTAATCTCAAAGCATTGTTATCTTCTTTCAAAGCACAAGTCAAGTCTAATAAGTCACCCTTCTCATTTTCAATCATTTAAAACTTTTTTTTGGTAATTTGACTTGTATTTCAAACTCAATAAAAATTATTTTTCATATTTGAAGAATTTTGTTTCAGTAGCCAATTTAATATTCACCCTTTTCATTTTGAGAAGTTGAGACATTAACTTTCCTTGGTCTTGACTCAATGATTTGACACTTTCAAAATCATCATGTTCATCAAAATCATTGATTTTGATTTTGTCAAAGAATGAGAAGATTTATTTTCTTATTTTCACTTTTAGATTTCAAATGATCTATCCTTTCACTATGAGTAAAAAACATAGGACTATCATCACAAGTACTAGTATAATTAGAATAAGCAAAGTTTAATATCCTAGCGCCCATAGTCACACCAAAACAATGATCAACTATTCATACAAATAAAACACTAGCACAATCAAACTAGATTTAAGCGTAATAAACAAAACGGACACCCAACAAAATCAAGATCAACTCATAACACGTGAATGCAAAATGAGAGAAACCATTCTGATGCCAATTAAGGATGTGTGTCTATTCAAATGGTGTTTAGCTCAAGACAAACTTAAAGGGGGTGCATAGGTTTGATTGCAAGTTATGTAAAAATTTTCGACAATTATAAATACGTTTCCAATTTTAAATAAACTAGATGATTTATAACTTGGTGATGCGATGAGTAGCATGGATCAATAAAATAATTATTCAATTTAGGAAAATCTAGGACAATTCACTAGAATTAAAAACAAAAAGTCAATTTTGATGAATTACTCTATATCTAGGTGACATCTATGTATAGTGTGTGATCAATTTGTGTAAATTAATAATCAACACATTCAAGTAATACATAAGATGGATTTATGAGAAAAAAAACCCACCTAGGGGTAAAAAAACTTTGTCGTTCTCTAATTTCTACTTCAACTTAAAAAGAGCCTTTATACAAAACAAAAATATACCTCTCACGCATGCCCTCACGATTACTTACATATGAACTATGGACTTTCTCCCATTGGAAGTAGAAATCCACCTTGAGCTCCACAAAGTGAATGAGAATGTTCTTTCTTCTCTTTGGAATCACAACATGCTCCAATTTCTCTAGTAAACTAAAGCACCTCCAATTTTAGATCTAGGATTGATAGATCTCCAATTCAAGTGATGAAGTAATTTGAATTGAATAAGGCTATTATGGATCTAAACCAAAATACTCGCAATTCTCTCTCAAAAGCATAGATCAAGTATAGATTTACGTTTTATCAAATTTGGAGGGAGCAAGTGAATATGGAAATAGAGAGGCAATTTATAACCTCGCATCCTTGAAAATACTCTCATAAGTTAATTTAAGTTATGAGGTATTCTAATATTTTTGAACGGGAGGGAAATGGACGAATTTTCAACAAATTTTGAAAAAACTGCTCCACCGTGCGCGCGGTTGCCTTTGGTGATGCGCACAATTTTAGCTAGTGCTCAAATGAAACGCAACCGTGTACATACATCAAGTCATGCCCATGTGGACGGTGTCGTGCGCACAAGTATAAATAGACCATGTGAATGGTTTGAGATCAAAAACACAAATATGTCTTAAACAATGCAGTATAAAGTCCACGTCATTTCCAACTTGGATAAAACAACAAATTTCAGAGATATTTCACTTGTTCAACATTTTATAATACAATTTAGAAGAAAATGAGCCAGCGTGTGCAGCCAATTGTTCAGTCACTAAAACTACCAAATGATATGTCTTGAAAATATATGGCAATAAAAATTTGTGTTGTGGAGTGGCTTGCATGATATTTAAGTCTAAAAGTCCACGTAGTCTAAATGAACGCGCCTCACTGTACGATATTCAATCATATCTAGATTGAATGTCTCAAAGAGTCAATGCCTTGATATGAAATTTATCCAACTTTTATATAAAATACAAATTAAATTACTCATTTAGTCCCTGAACTATACATTGAGTTTAATAATGGTCCATGAACTTCATTTTGTGTCAATTTAGTCCTCAAACTAATAAATTTGATCCTTCCATTAAATTTACCAGAATCAAAGAAAAACTGTCAAAGCGTTCTCATATTTTGAATAAACCCACAAATTAACCCTAATATATTTAATTAACCCTATTAAATAGATTATCCACAAATATAAAGAAAAAAAAAGTAAAAGTAAAAATTATATATCACAAAACCTAACCAAACCATAACCTCCATTTCCCCCACTTTCGACTGTGTTCCTCCTGTGACACCACATGTATTAAAATAATGGGGGCTCAGCTCTCTACTAAAATAAAACATGAATCTCATTGGCTCATTCTTAACATCACTGTCAAAACAAACTAATTACTAACCACCTACTATTAAATTAAGTTGTGTGTCAATTTTAATCTTTATTAGTATGATACAATAATACTATAATCAAACCATAATTTATTGTGATAATAATAAAAAATCCACAATCATATATTAAGTCGGAAATAGGAATCCATTACATGAAAAACTTAACCGAATAAACCATCGGTATTACACTCATAAAATAAATCCCAATAATAAGATAAAATAAAATAGATCTGACTGACATGGGTAACATGCCCGAATATGAAGAGAATCATGTCTAGGATGTGAGAATAGAAGCGACTACATCAAATCCTGCAACGTCCAATTATTGTCACGACTTCGATGCCTGGAATGAATAATCACGCTTGACGTCCCTATAATTGGACACCTAAAAGGTTTTGAAAATAAATTTGATACAGATCAGAGCCCCGAAAATATTTTGTAAGTAAATAAAATGCATAAATAAATACGTATCCATTCACTCATATTTAAATTGGTACCGCACTCTCTCATGAGACACTACTCACCTCTCATCTAAAAAACACACCTAACGTAGGCATTTCAAGCATCTAGTTATGCTGCCCACCTAACTAGCTCCTACGTATCCTTAAATTCCATATCTTATCACATCTTGCATAATTTATTTATTTAGCTTTCACATTCGTTAATCATTATAATTCTCAATTATAATTTATTTCATCATTTCAAATGATTTTCACTAGCTCAAAATATTCACATTTTAATTCATCATGCCCGTATATATTTTTCTGCACACATATATATGTATTCATTATCACATCATGTATACATATATATCACTCACTACATAGGTATAACCACCATCCCTAATAATAATAATAATAATAATAATTTACTGGATGCGGGCCTCTACGATGCTGTCATAATTCAGGCAATACTCACATCATCCTGGCTACCCGGTCAGGATCTTACACCGGACTGCAATAAAAAATAACAATGTTGGAGGCGGTCATAGGTTCCTCGATAGTGACCCATAATCGTACCCTTAATTACCTCATTTTGAAATTCAACCTTACCACGCACATGCGTAGAGACTATGACCTGTGAATAATACTTACCCTCTATTCACTAGTCAGGGAAGATCACTGATAGAGGGGGAGAACCGTGGCGTGAGTGTATAAAGATATACGTCGATCATTGGTATCGGCTCTCTTCGCTATGCAAAAACATAAACTCTAACTACACTTGTTTTATAAGTATAGAGGGAAGTTCGGGTATCGAATCCACAGGGAGTGTTCGACAGATTTTAATTGGTTTATTAATTCAGGAATAAAATTGTAAAAGGTGATGGGTGGTTATAAATAAAAGGAAGAAATAAGAAGTTTAAACTAAATCATAATTAATAAAACCAGGGTCGGGATCGCGTCCCCTTCATGAGCTAAACACGCAGAATTAGAAATTTGGTTTGAAAACATTTAATCAAGCATATTTAATTAAACTGTAAGGACATAAATTTCCAATTGAGTCCTTGTATTTTTTTGACTTAATCTCGTGAACAAAACTGTGTTTGTAATATGTCATAGGGAGATTTTATTTTGTCACGATCCCACTTGGTCTATGGCGTATTGAAGAAATTGAAGACGTTGCGATAAAGCTTTAAAGAATTAATCATTCTGAAGTTTAATTGGTGCAAGTTTATTCATCTTCAAAGTTAATTTCATTCCGAGATCACACAGGTATGAATGTGTATAATTAATGGTGCTCCGAATTGTTTTTATAAAATTTAAGGATGTAACTTTTATAAAGAAAAATGTGTTAAAATGTTTTTAAAAGTGTTTTAAATGTTTTACACTACGTTTTATTCTGATAAGCTCGAAAAGGAGTTTGACTTATTTGGATCTCTTTTGGAAGAGACGTTTTAAACAAAAAGTCAAACGACAGGACTGTCGTTCGAACGACATTTGTCCTTCATTCAAGCGAGATGGCTATGTCGTGCGAACGACTTGCCTATCTCGTTCGAATGACAGTGCTTTCGAGGTGGCATTTAATTCTTATTTGAAGCGTGTTTCGTCAGAGTTTTTCGTAGTGTGCATTCTGGAAAAACAGTTTACGTTCCAGTATGAGTTTTGGAAAAGTTTTTCTAAGGTTTCAAAGCTAAAACACATCCTTAGAGTTTGCAAAGATCTGAGTTATCATTCTTATATGTTTATGTGATCTTGTTGCATCAAGAAGGTTTGTTCTACAATTCAACATCAGGGTTTTGCGGTGAAGAAAAGAGAAGGACTTCTTGTTCGATATCGTAGACGTATCAAAGCCATTCAGTGGACACCGAGACATTCGTGGAGTCGAGTATTGTGGACAGCTATCGTGGAAGACGGAATTTCTGCGTGGGCACTATTGAAGAATGTTAGAAGATCAGAAAGAGCGTCAAGAACCATGGGGATTGAGTCATTGAGTAAGGCTAATCTGGCTTTGTAAAACGTTTGTTCATAATGATTGTCTGTCTTGGACCGTCCGAGGTTGTTGTTCCCATTTTTGGGTTTTTTCCTCGTACATTCGGCGTTGTAAGTATTCTTTACTTTACTTAACTTGCTTTAATCACTAGATGCATGTTTAGGATAAATCAAGATAAAATTGGTTTAAAGTAAGAATTGGGTTTTCACAACTTGATTTGGTGCAAATTAAAACTTGGATAATTTTTTGGTAAAAATTGGTTTGATTTGAAACACATGCGTAGGACCACCCCGTTTATCATAAACATCACACGTGAAGGGATTTTAACCCAACAATGCGAGATTAAACATTCAATTCAAAATGGTCACACGCATCTTAAAATCGGATTATCTCTATAAATACTAACGTTGCGTGACAAAGAAAGTTAAACGAATTATAAAACCATTTTAATACGGGAGGTTTCGATTAAATGTAATTTTACACAAAACCTAATTTTCGGTGCTCGACGCCCATAAATGGCGGACACAAGACCCAAACCCTATTTAACTACTCACACAACATGAATAATTAAATTAAATTAAATAACTAACTAATAATTAAAGCAAGAAATAACTAAACTACACTAATTTATCTAGGCATGGAAATTAAATAAGCATGGAAAAGGAACAAAGAAAGAATAAGATGGAGAAGAAATAGGAATAGTGAAAAAGACTTACATTAAATGGGTACACCAAAGAAAATGGAGGAGTGGGGTTATCTCCAACAAATATCCCCAAATATACCAAACCCTAGGTCTAAAACAAGAAAAAATGAACTAAAACTTATCTTATACAAAAATACACTGAGCGTGCATTTTATAGTAAGTTACAATAAAGAATTAAAAGAAAATGAAAAAGGAAAAGAAAAAAGAAAGATAAGTTACAAAACAAAGAAAAGAAAAGGTAAAAAGAAAAAGAGGCTACAAGTATCTCGGACAAAGAAGAGGAATCAGTCGACCGCGATCAAACTAATCGATCGCGTGGAAGAAGGGACTAGCCACTGCTTTCGGATTAAGCCAAAATGGGATTTATCGGTTGACCAACGTGCCAGGCTGGTCGACCGGGGTTGATAGATCAAGCCACACAATTCATAGCAGCAAAAAATGATAGTTCCAAAGGATTATAACCAAACCCAAGCCAAGACCCATTTTTATGTACATATGGGCAAGGACTCGAATCCAACGTGTTTGTAGCAGCTCAAAACGCACTGCAATAAGGGTAAATTAAGACCCGAGCCAAGCCCCAAATCGCCGCAATGCCAAGACTCGAGGCCCATTTGGGCAAAGCCCCGAACACAAAGAAATGGTGCGACCTGCTGTTGCGATATTGCTCAAAAACTTGCCCAAATCGAAGCCCCATGTGGCTTAAGCCAAAACTCGAGCTAAAACCGTGCTTGGCCCAAATCTCCATTTCTGTTTTGCTGCAATTTTGAGAACCAGGACATAAATGTCATTTATTGAATTGTTAGTTATTAAATGAATTTCTTATATTTCTTCCCCAATCAAAGGTCTGTGTTTCCTTCCTTCGGACTCCGATTCATGCACCATTTGCATCCATGAGAAGCTTGACCCGAGGGCTAAAACTTTCGAGAAGACTTTGGTAAAAAATATCAAAGTGTGAAATTACGAAAATTCCCCTGAACGTGCAAATCGTGATGAAACTTTATCGAAACGCGCTCAAACTTCGTACTAAGCATTTTAATACCTATAACAGCTCAATAATACCTCAAATAACATGTTAGCATGTAAAACGGAGGTTGTCTGGTTATCGAGCATATTTATAGCAATTACGATAACCGAGGGGGCTAAAATGCGTAAGTTCGAGGGTATAAATGTGCAAGATTTGATACGAATCACATCCCCTAACTTACACATTGCTAATCCTTAGTAATGAAATTCAAAGAAAGAATAACTATAAAAAACCACAAAACAGGAGATATATAATAAAGCAATAAAAAGGATAAAAAATATAAGGCCACTTTCGCGAGCGAACGATTGCATTTAGCGTATGCAATAAGCCGTTAAACCCAACGGTTACCCTAGTGGACGAGTGTCGTCTCGTGAGGGTTTTACGGATGAAACCCACAAACATCATAAGGTTTCCTCAAAATATACCTAATCAACATGCGACAAACTCAACAATATGAACAAGATTTCAACATGTTATTAGAAAAGTGAATGAATTCACACATAAGTCTGTATTATTAACATTATAGAATGAACCTCATCGAATTAAAACCTTAAAATGTGGGAGGGGAGCGAGCACATGCGAAGTGTGATTTGGCAAAACTTAAATAAGCCGGATAAACATTAAAGCAAGCATATATTCAATCCTCACGGGCATTACACATCAAGTGAAATCATTACGAATGGGCAGGTAACATGCGGGCATAAGAGTAAATGTAAATGGAAAATAGGTCGCACACATGTCACAAATGAAGAATGCTATATAGGAAATTAAAAACTATAATCTCAATGAAAGATACCGCTCATTAAAAGAGGCGAAATGTATTTTCACGGATTATCAAAACTATTATGACTTTTAAATTAAATTCACCCTAAGATCACATAGGACTTAAATAGGGTTGTAATGTAGGTTAGGCTAGGGTACGAAATGAAGGATATATGTACGGATTCAAAGTGTTCGAAATGAAAACTCGGGATAATGAAAAATGCGGGCAATATCAAAATTGTACAAAAAACTTCCATAAAAGGCATCGGATATACAAATGGGGAGAGTAATCAAAGCTTATTGAACACTATACATAACATATACAACTTTCTCTTTCTTTTCTTTTCTTATTTTTCTCACTTTTTCTTTTATTTTCTTTTGTTTTCTTCTTTCTCTTTTTCTTATCTTTTTCAATTCTTTCTTTTCTTTTCTCACTCTCGCATGCCTAAATTGCAACCACAAAACGCAACATCATTCAATCCCAAGTATCATTACAAACAAAGGTACGGAAGGTAATATGTATGGCTTATAACTCCAATGTGGAGTTGGTTATGGGATTTTGGGTAATGGAATGAAAGGTTATATTAAGGCTCAAAGGGGTTGACTAGGAAAAATATATAAGGTGAGGTCAAGGCTAATAGGGTGATATAACAAAGATTGCCTATGATCATTTCCTAAAGTTTACGCAATTCTCGAGTCAAAATAATATGTGAAAATCATGATCAAGTAACACATTTCAAGATATAAACCCAATTAATGAACGATCAATGAAAGAATAGAGAGATTACGAATGACTGTAACGTTTTCAAAGAGTAAAGAATAGTGTATAACACTCACAAAAGACGAAAGGTATAAAGCTTACTCGGTGTAAGTATATTCAATGAAACAAAAGATTACCGAGTTATAAAATCTTAAACCAAATCAATAAAGAAGGAAAATTTCATGTGCTCATGGGATTCAAGTTTATTTCATGAAGTTATTCATAATATCAATGATTGAGGACTAAATTCTAATAACTTCTAAAATCGAGAACATGCATCATTTAGTTGTCTATTGGATCGGGAAATTATTAAAATTTATCGTCGGAAACAAAGGCAAAACACCCAAAAAAGGAGAACAAAAGAAAAAAATCTTTTTGAAATTTTTAATTTTTTACAAGAAAAGCATGCTTGGAAATAACATGTAATCAAAATAAAAGAAACTACCAATGAATGGATAGAATATCCCACACCCCCTAACTTAAAACCTGACATTGTCCTCAATGTGAATTAAGAACCAAGTTAAAGAGAGGAAAAGAGAGATATTACCCACAATGGAGCGAACTTCGGAAAGTACAAGTCCAATGATTCTACAAAACATGTTAGTACCAAATCATAACAAAAATAATAAATAAAACTTTAGCTAATCACACTAAACTATAAGTAAAAAGAAAAATAAATTAACTATGTACAACCTACCATTTAGACTCCTAACTAACTATACATTAGAAGTTAAAATTTTTAAGGGTCCACCCAAAATACAATTTGACTTTGGACGATCAACGGTGGACCCTCCCTTTCATGCATGCCTCCCGGAATATTGGAATTCCGTTTGAACAACGGAAGGCATGCGGGTGGTGAAAAAGGTGAACCATCGCCAATTATCAATTTTGGGCGGACGATGGGTGATTTGGATAATAAGGGGGGAGTTACACATGGGTTCCAAAAAAAACTGATTTTCCTCCCAAATATTTTTCAATTGGAATGGGAGGTGGCGCACATGGAGGCAAAGATGCCTTCATGGAAGGCGACCCGAGCGAGTACTCCTCATCGGTGAAAAGGTTTGGAACTATACAGTTTTGAACCGATTCATCGGGTACTAAAATTGGTGTGATAGTATAGAATAAAGATGGGGACGAAAGAAATTCAATCTCAAGAGATTAGTTATCATCACTTGAAGGTTGAATTTCGAAGGAAATAGGATCGTTTGCAATGAAACTTTCTTCTTTGAGAATCAAAGAACAAACGAGTTCATTGCAAATGGATACTACCCCCATTTCTTCCTCATTTTCATTCTCTACTATACCATGGGTCAACTCAAGAATGATTTGTTCCAAAGTAGCTACAAAGTCCTCATTTGGTTCAAAACATTCCTCGACTTCAAAAGTCTCAGAAGAAAAATCGTCGGCGGATTCAAATAATAAATTCAACTCATATTCCCAACAACGATTTTCTTCCCGATAACGGTTTTCAATTTTCTCATTTTCAAGCATGCCCAAGCCCTCATCGAAAGTCATAGGGCGAGAAGCCGATTCTTGCAAATGAGAACTTTAAAAATTATCATCGGAACAGTTATCAAAATCATTAACATAAGAATTTTGAAAGATATTGCAATCTGTTTCAAAATTCTTGTCATAAGAATCTTGCCACCCGAAATCAAAATGATCATTCCTAAAATTTATGTAATCCAAACTTTGACTTTCGTAATACTCACCCAATGTCATTTTATATGTTGCAATTTTTTGGGCTTGTAAGTATTGACCAAAAGTCATAGGTTTACGGGGATTTTGAGAATTATCATTAGAATGACCAGAGAAATTGGAATAAGACATGCTTACCCCAATAAAGGCTCGAGATGGCTATTTCCACAAAGATGATGTGCGACTGGAAAAATTCAAGCATTTCTTAGCACTCAAATGTGCAAATCCTGCAAAAAAGGTTAAAACAAAAATACAAATTTAAAAGAAAAATACTACGAAATAATAAGACAATTACAATCTATAACAAAACACTCCCCGGCAACGACGCCATTTGATAGACGGGGGAGAAGCGTGGAGCGAGTGTATAAAGATATACGCCGATCGTTGGTATCGGCTCCCTACGCTATGAAAAAAACAAAACTCTAACTACACTTGTTTTATAAGTATAGAGGTAAGTTCGGGTATTGAATCCACAAGGAGTGTTCAACAGATTTTAATTAGTTTATTAATTTAGGAATAAAATTGTAAAAGGTGATGGGTGGTTGTAAATACAAGGAAAAATAAGAAGTTTAAACTAAACAATAATTAATAAAATGAGGGTCGGGATTCAGTCCTCGTCATGATCTTAACACGGAATTAAAATTTCGGTTCGAAAATATTTAATCCATCATTTTTAGTTAAACATCACACATGAAGGGATTTTAACCCAACAATGCGAGATTAAACATTTAATTCAAAATCATCACACGCGTCTTAAAATCGAATTATCTCTATAAATACTAACGTTGCGTGACAAAGAAAGTTAAACGAATTATAAAATCATTTTAATACGGGAGGTTTCGATTAAATGTAATTTTACACAAAACCTAATTTTCGGTGCTCGACGCCCATCAATGGCGGACACAAGACCCAAACCCTATTTAACTACTCACATAACATGAATAATTTAATTAAATAACTAACTAATAATTAAAGCAAGAAATAACTAAACTACACTAATTTATCTAGGCATGGAAATTAAATAAGCATGGAAAAGGAACAAAGAAAGAATAAGATGGAGAAGAAATAGGAATAGTGAAAAAGACTTACATTAAATGGGTACACCAAAGAAAATGGAGGAGTGGGGTTATCTCCAACAAATATCTTCAAATATACCAAACCCTAGGTCTAAAATAAGAAAAAAATGAACTAAAACTAATCTTATACAAAAATACACTAAGGGTCCCTTTAATAGTAAGCTACAATAAAGAATTAAAAGGAAAAGGAAAAGGAAAAGAAAAAGAAGGATAAGTTACAAAACAAATAAAAGAAAAAGCGAAAAGAAAAGAAAAGAGAAAAAGAGGCTACAAGTATGTCGGCCAAAGAAGAGGAATTGGTCGACCGCGATCAAACCGATCGACCGCGTGGAAGAAGGGACCACCCACTGCTTTCGGATTAAGCCTAAATGGGATTTACCGATCGATCGAGGTGCTAGGGACGGTTGATCGGGGTTGACAGATCAAGCCACACAATTCATAGCAGCAAAAAATGATGGTTCCAACGGATTGTAACCGAGCCAAGACCCGCTGTAATGGGCAAGGACCCGAATCTAACGTGTGAGTAGCAGCTCAAAACGTACTGCAATAAGGGTAAATCAAGACCCGAGCCAAGCCCCAAATTGTTGTAATGCCAAAACTCGAGGCCCATTTGGGCAAAGCCCCGAACACAAAGAAATGGTGCGACCTGCTGTTGCGATATTGCTAAAAAACCTACCCAAATCGAAGCCCCATGTGGCCTAAGCCAAAACTCGAGCTAAAATCGTGCTTGACCCAAATCGCAATTTCTGTTTCGCTGCAATTTTGAGAACCAGGACATAAATGTCACTTATTGAATTGTTAGTTATTAAATGAATTTCTTATATTTCTTCCCCGGTCAAAGGTCCGTGTTTCCTTCGTTCAAACTCCATTATATACTCAATTAATTAATTGTTCATGGACACGTGAAGCTTGGCCCGAGGGCTAAAACTTCCATGAAAGCTTTGGTCAAAAATACCAAAGTGTGAAATTATGAAACTGCCCCTGAACGTGCGAATCGCGACGAAATTTTATCGGAACGCGCTCAAACTTCATACTAAGCACTTTAATACCTTTAACAGCTCAATAATACTCCAAATAACATGTTAGCTTGTAAAACGGAGGGTTTCTGGTTATCGAGCATATTTATAGCAATTACGGTACCCGAGGGGGCTAAAATGCCTAAGTTCGAGGGTATAAATGTGCAAAATTCGATACGAATCAATCACCCACTTGTGAAACCTCAGACGATAGCACTAGAGGGGTATGTTATTATATTCATATAAGTATATATTTCACACACACACACACACACACACACACACACACACACACACACACACACACACACATATATATATATATATATATATATATATATATATTCCTCAATAATTTATTTAATGATGACTATCACTAATGGCACAAACGCATTATTTTTCCATCCTCCATTATATACTCAATTAATTAATTGTTCACTTAATTAATTTATTTATTTCAAATACAATTTCTAGACGCATAGATATCAACACTCATTTCGTATCCCAATATCGGAATTTTCACAACAATTATTCACATTTAATTATATTCCTCAATTATTCTAAAAAACGTAACCCCGAATGAAAGTCTCCATTGAACCAAGGTTCTAATAATCACTTTATTCGATTTTTAGAAATATAAAAATATCAACTCCGGACTTTTCATATCCTTATCCGAACCAAGCCTGCCTAAAGCGAACCGGTTCTGTCTAAACCCAAAAATTCTCAGTCTAAAAGCGAATCGGTTCACTTCTATAGTCAGCGAACCTCAATCCTTCTTTTCTTCCCCAATTCAGTCCCAATCATCTTCAAAATAGTATTATACACTAGCCAATTCATATAGAGTATAATAGGACATTTCTAAGATGATTCTAACATCTAGTACTCACTTTAGTTCAAAAGATTAATCCTCAATTCATGGGATTCATAACTAAAGTCAATAATTGCATCATTCTAATAATCATATCACGTAATCATTTCCATATCCCATTTTCCTATCAATATCAATTCTAAAATTTTCATAGTTCTCAATTCATATTAACTCTTTAAAATCCATAATTTATATCATTTCTCAAACATAAATCAAATCCCAAAATCCCATAGTTTATATATGCAAAATCATCCTAAAAATATCATTTCCCAACTATTATATGACTAAAATTGAATACACAAATAAAGTAGAAAGTTAATTACTTACCTTAAGGTTTGTAGGGTCTGAATTTGATGAGATGTTGATAGTCTTCCTAGAATTTCCTTCCATTTCTTCAATCCTAGAGTGTTCTTGAAATGTTCTTCAATTCCTCACATGGACTCTTGAATTTTCTTCTCAATTCTCTTCACTCTCTTTCTAACTCTTTGTATAACTCTTCTAAACCTTTGGGTTTGTGAAATTACCTTTCTTTACACCCAAACCCCTCACTTTATAAGTGTAAATCCTATTTTTGACTTTACATATGCCCTTAAGAAGTACAAAAGTCATTTAAATTAGTCCCGATTAATCTAAATAGCCCCCGACACCTAAACACAACCCTCGGGTACTCAATTCTGACTATTTTGACACATTCTGAATCAATCGTGCAATCAAAATCATCACCCGAGTCACTTAACCATAATTTTCCATCTCAACATATTTTATTTTAATCATACATGTCCCGATTGAGATATTAAAAAATTATGTTGCGTTTACTCAGTTACGAAATAATATTATTTGACATCTAATTTTATTTACTGTAATACATTAGTATATACATAGTCACACAAATTTTAATTAATTTCACTCTAAATTAAAATTTATTTATTTTATCATTATTTCTCGATTAAATTAAATTATGTGTCACTCGGATAATTTAAATATCCAATCCAATTTAGCAATATAAAACTACGGGGTATTACATACTTCCTCCCTTGAAAAGGAATTTTCTCCTCAAAATTTGGATATGCCTGGTATTAAAACCTTTGAATACTTACACACATGGCATCCAATCATATCAACTCGTGATAACATTTTATTGTCTCCACAATTCACCCGCTAGTGGTATCATCAAGTCTAAAGGCTTATTCGCTACGATCCATGATTAGCGACAAGTCTATTCAAATTATTTCATGTTGTTATACTTTATCATTCATAAGGTCTCACCTATACAATGATATTCAAAATTATCATGAATCCACCAACAATTCTCTAATAAGACGAGCATATGCTCCACTAGCTCTATCATCTCAATGTTGGAAAAGGCCCCATTGCCCTAGGTGCTAACTTACTTTCTTACCCAAATCACATAACTCTCTTCCTAGGAGACACCCACAATAAATTTTTACCACACACGTCAGGCTTTAGCTCTTCGATTAGTGACGATGTAACTCTTACGACGTTCCTGAACTATACAAAAATAACTTCGATTATCTCAATCCTTGTCGATCGTCTCTAAATCACGTCCGACCTACGGATCCGATTATTTCCCACCCAACCATAGGGTGGATGACAAGGCCTCCCGCCTTAACCCCAAAAGGCATCTTTGTAATAATAGCTAGTAGGATTCATTACATGCAACTCTACCAATGGTAATTATGCCTCCAAAATACCTTAAAGTCTAGAATATGAACTTCTCCCATCCTTCAAAGTCTTAATCACTTTTCCCATTTACTCCTCGATTTACGAGTAATATGTCTCATTCAAATTTCACTTCGTCCCACCGCCTCCTAATACTCCCAATCGGAGGTGGGACTTAAGGGTCTCATCCTGAGTCACAATAATTATTAGGAGACTTCTTGCGTCGGTTCATTTCCTCTCTCAAATTAAATGTTGGATATGTTACCCTATAATGTAAGTCGCCCAAATTAGCAATAATTATTTCGCCTCAATCAACCAATCCCACAAACCCAAATGAAGTCTTAACCTATTCACGATGTTGGTAACCCAACAATGAACTTCATCAATCTGCCTATCCATTCCGTAACTGGAATCACCAATTATTAAAAAATTGTGATGGACTGCCTCAGACCAATCCATTCCCATCTACGAGTGGTGCACTTGGAGACAATTTCTTTATGTCTCACTTCCCACGGATCCACACTCTTAATATCCCCCGTCACTTAGTAAATCATACTCTCCTTCATGGGGTACTCCAAAAATCGTGACCCATGAGTTTCACATCCTGGGTCCTTTGCACATGGTAAAAATCACATCCTATTTATGCGCAAGCCACCCTCAACATTCGACTGAGTAAGACTCTAATCTACTCTCCAAACTGTTGAATCCTCCCTTATTTAGAGTGATCCCTCGCTTGTGTCTCCACAATCTTTCAACCCATCTCAGGGTGATAGTTCTCCTTTTTTTATACATATTCAGACTCCTTCCTTCATTAATCTGAAGTTTAGTCCATCTTTCTCTTCCAATTCTGCTTCCACTACCCCACAGTCATACGTTTCAATAAATTTATTCCTTGTCCTTATCTCAAATAATATCGAAAATCAAACTAATCAGGGCGCCCATACACTCTATATCTCGTGCATATCTGTACAAACATCAGAGATGTAACATATTTATCTGAAGTTTGGTCCCGCGTGATCGAGTGGCTATATCGTAAGGATATTCATGATAACCCCACTAATTATGATTTAGTTATCCTCAAGATTGTCCCACCCATCCAATGGTGGTGTAAAAATTTCCCAGGGTTTCTTACACAGTACTACCAGGCTCCACTAGCATTATATAGTATAATAGCTCTGAACTCAAATTTTTTTCTACATATGTGTAATGATCACCATTCAAACCCGATACTATAGTATCAAACAACGTCTCCAAACTTTCAAAATTTAATAAGGTTCATATATGGAACGTCTCGCAATTGAAATTCAGTCAACGAATTTTCCTAATGCCATATCACCCGGCATTATCGGTTATCGAGGCCCTTTGACCTAAAGCACAATAATTAGGACACTAAAAATCTTGTCCCTAGATTTATAAGTCTAATCCTCCACTCCCCCATCTCTAAATGAGTCATACAACACTGTGCTCGTACTATGACTAAGTCTCCATCACTAAATCAATAACGAGCTAAATATGTTCGCTCGGCCTTAAACCCGATATCCCCTAAATCACAACAGTATAGTCCTTATGCACTGGGATCAAATATAACGATGAAATTATATTCTCCGAAGTCTCCATTTTAATATAATATATACACGACTCAACCCTCGTTCAGGTGAACTATGTAAAAATAACACATCATGTCCTAGAACAGCTAACAAGATAGACTTACTATAACAGTCCACCATCACTCTCCATCGCTAACCAGGACATACCTATGATAACATCATACTTGCATAACATTTATCTAAAATGATCACATCTCCAAAAATATATCCTCCCAGTATTCACACCCACTTCCTTGCAGATGGAACTAAAGAGAATCCCGCTACCCAACGGAAAATATATACACTTACAAGTGATAGTAACGATATATGTACTTATCCTATCTCACACACAACCTAGTGTTAACCCAAATACTGTGACACACTGGTATCACGTTGAACCTATCTTCCCATGGATAAAATTTATACTTTCAACTTCCAATGTCTCTCGTTGTTTAAATGGTCCTTGTACGTAATACTCGTTGATCGTCCTTCGCTTATTCGGCTTTGGAAACTTAACCGAACTCGTATAAGATTCACTTCCATTATACATAATAGCAGAAGAACGTACATCGCAATATGAATCAACAGTCCTAAGCATGGGGCTCTACATCGAATAACACTACGGTAGAAAATAAAATAAGTCCATACAGATCCTAAGGACTCTAGAAACTGATGCTCTAATACCATATGTGACACCCCACTTATTAAAATGACGGTGGCCAGCCCTCTACTAAAATAAAATTGGAATCTAGGCTCATTCTTAGCATCATTGTAGAAACCAAATAATTACTAACCACTGCTTATTAAATTAAGCCATGTGTCAATTTTAATCTTTATTAACGTGACACAATAACACTACAATCAAGCCATAATTTATTTTGATAATAATAAAAATCCACAATCATATATTATGTCAGAAACATAAATCCATTACATGCCAAACTTAACCGAATAAGCCATCGGTATTACATTCGCAGAATAAATACCAATAGTAAGATAAAATAAAATGAATCTGACTGACATGGGCAACATGCCCGAATATGAAAAGAATCCTTCCTAGAATATGAGAATAAAAGCGACTACATCAAATTCGAAAACGTCCCGCAATTATCGCAGCTCCGATGCCTAGAATGAATAATCACGCTTGGCATCCCTATTGATGGACACCTAAAAGGTTTTGAAAATAAATTTATACGGGTCAGAGCCCAAATTCTTTTTAAAATATTTTGCAAGTAATTAAAATGCATAAATAAATATGTATCCATTCACTTATATCTAAATTGGTACCATACTCCCACATGAGACACTACTCACCCCTAATCTAAAGTGCACACCTAACGTATGCATTTTAATCACCTAGTTATGTTGCCCGCCTAACTAGTTCCCAAGTATCCTTAAATCGCACATATTATCCCATCCTGCGTAATTTATTTATTTAGCTTTCACATTCGCTAATCATTATAATTCTCTATTATAATTTATTTTATCATTTCAAATAACTTTCACTAATTAGTAATATTCACATTTTAATTCATCATGCGCATATATATTTTTCTACACACATATATACGTATTCATTATCACATCATGCATACATATATATCACTTACTATATATGTATAACCACCATCCCTGATAATAATAATTTATCGAATGCGAGTCCCTACGATGCTATCATAATTTAGGGAATACACACATCATTCGAGTCGGGATCTCATATCAAAGAGCCATAGAAAATAACAACGTTGGAGGCAGTCATAGGTTCCTCGATAGTGAACCATAATAATACCTGCAATTACCTCACTTCGAACTTCAACCTGAACAGGCACATGTGTGGCAACTATGACCTGTGAATAATACTTACCTTGCATTCACTATTTATATATATATATATATATATATATATATATATATATATATATATATATATATATATATATATATATATATAAAATTTCCACACATGTATATATTCCTCAATAATTTATTTAAGCATGCCTATCACTAATGGCACAAACACATTATTTTCCAATGTTCCATTATATACTCAATTAATTATTCACTTAATTAATTTATTTATTTTAAAATACAATTTCTAGACACGTAAATATCATCACTCATTTTGTGTGCCAATATTCAAATTTTTACCATAATTATTCACATTTAATTATATTCCTCAATTGCTCTAAATTCATAATCCCGAATGAAAGTCTTCTTTAACCTAAGGTTCTAATACCCACTTCATTCGATTTTCAGAAACATAAAAATATCAACTCTGAATTTCTCATATCCTTAATCATTTAATTTGTCTCTAAATAAATAAAAATAGTCCACTCTGAAAATTTTCAGAAATCCAAACCGAGTCTACCTAAAAGTGAATCAGTTCTATCTAAACCCATAAATTCTCTGTCTAAAAGAGAGCCGGTTCGCTTCTACAGTCAATGAACCTCAACCCCTGCTTTCTTCCCCAATTCAGTCCCAATCATCTTCAAAATAGTATTATACAGTAGTCAATCCATATAGAGTATACGGGGGTGTTTATAAGATGATTCTAACATCTAATACTCACTTTAATTCAAAAGATTAATCCTCAATTCATGGGATTCATAACTAAAGTCAACAATTGCATCATTCTAATAATCATATCACATAATCATTAACATATCCCATTCTTCCTCTCAATATTAATTCTACAAATTTTGGAGTTCTCAATCCATATTAATTTTTTAAAATCCATAATTTATATCATTTTCCAAACTTAAATCATTTCCCAAAATCCCATAGCTTATGTATGTGAAACCATCCCAAAAATATCATTTCCTAACTATGATATGACTAAAATTGAATGCACAAATTAAGTAGAAAGTTAGTTACTTGCCTTAAGGTTTGTAGGGTCTGGATTTGATGAAGATGTTGATAGTCTTCCTAGAATTTCCTTCCATTTTTCCAATCCTACAGTGTTCTTGAAATATTCTTCAATTCTTCAATTGGACTCTTGAATTTTCTTATCAATTATCTTCACTTTCTCTCTCTAACTCTTTGTATAACTCTTATAAACGTTTGGATTAGTGAAATTACATTTTCTTAAATCCAAACCCTTCATTTTATAAGTGTGAATATCGTGTTTGACTTTATATATGCCCTTAAGAAGTCCAAAAGTTATTTAAATTAGTTTCGATTAATCTAAAGACCCCCAAGATCCAAACACAACTCCCGGGTACTCAATTCTGACTATTTTGATCCATTTTGAATCAACCGTGCACTTGAAATCGTCACCCTAGTCACTTAACAATAATTTTTGATCTTAACCGATTTTATTTTAATCACACATGACCCGGTTGAGATATTAATAAATTATGTTTCGTTTACTCACTTACGACATAATATTATTTTACATCCAATTATATTTATTATAACACATTAGCAAATACATAATCACACAAATATTAATTCATTTCACTCTAAATTAACATCTATTTATTTTTTCATTAATTTCTCGATTAAATTAAATTATGTGTCACACATATAATTTAAATATCCAATCCAATTAGAAGAAACATAAAACTATGGGGTATTACACCTCCCTCTCAAACGATTTTCCTTTTTTGATGACCTCTACATTCCCTCCCTTAAAAAATCGACATTTATGGGACACCGTTCTCTCCTAAATTTTTAGCGAACACTATTTTCTTATCATTTTTTCCAGTTATAAAATTATGGTAGAAAGATTGAATCATTTTTTTCAGACTGAATTATGTATGTTGTCTTTATTATTGTTAATTTTTAACTTTTGTTAGTTTTTGTATGTTTTCTTTACTCGTTGTTCTATAAAATTTCATTAATTTGCTCACATTTATTGCTGAATTTATTAAGTTGACAGATTAATTTAAAGATGTTATTTGTTCAAAATTGATATATCGAAAAGGGAAAATGAAGATCATCGGATAAGTAATAGGGTAGGTTGATACAATTTCGTTTGTTAGGGGGTGGAGGTCTTTGGCATGAGCCATCGCAAACAAGAGAGGGGGAGGGGGAGGGGGAGGTCGTTCGAAAGGGGATCTTGGAAGTTGCCGAAGAGGGAACAGTGTAAATATCTCCTGGAAGGCTATGGAGGCTTTGGAATTGGTTTTTTTTTTTTTTTGTATTCAAGTAAATTATGTATTGGATTAACGTAAAAGTTAATTAAGATAATTTGTGGGTTTATTTAGAAGATGAGAATGCTTTGACAGTTTTGTCCTTGATTCCATTAAATTTAACGGGTTAATTTAATTGATGGATCAAATTGAGTGAAAGTGATTAGTTTAGAGACTAAATTGACACAAAATGAAGTTCATGGACCATTCACTCACATAAAGAGATAATTTTATTTACCCAAAAAATAAAAATAAATAAAAAATGGTGTATTAATTGTAGACATATTAAAAGCAAGAAGGACTATACATGTATATTAATTTTTATATTAATATATATTTAATACATATCAATACGAACATAACGTAAGACGAGATCACAAGACAATTATTTTTAGCTTACTTGCGCACCACGAAAATAAGAGAGACACAACACGTTACGAAATAATATCTTATTTTTTTATTTAACACCACACATCCTTATTAAGATACAACCGAAAATCTTATTTTTTTTACCTAACACGAATACCTCTGATAAAATCGAAACAATACGAATCTTATTTTTATACCAAATACGAACACGACTTAATTAAAAAGAGACACAACACATAACACGAACACTTATTCGTTTCACCTAAAAATTAAAGCATCACGACCCGAAATCTTTTTTGTTACCGAACACGAAAATGACCTAATAAAAATGAGGCAAGACATGAAATCATATATTCTTTTAGCTAACCAAAACACAACCCAAATAAAAGGGACATCATACGATATGATACAAATTATTTTTTTGTAAAACACGAACACAACCTAATTAAAACATTGCTTGCCGCAAAATCTTATTTTTTTTCCAACTAACACGAACGAGATAAAGTGTCATACGACATGACCCAATTAAATCGCGGCACTTCACACCAAGAAATCTTATGAAAAATACTCAAAACACCTACATAAAATAAATCAATTCAATTTAAAATAATAAAACTAATATGAAAAATATTCAATGGACAATTAATGTTTAGTCATTAGGAGTTAATTACATTTTATACTTAGTCCACATTATTTTTTTATGTTGCAAAAAATCCCTTTTCTATTTTTTTAATAGCTTTTTCTTATTGTAGAAATTATGTCACTATCGAACTGTTTGTTAATCTTTAAAATATGGTGAATCAAACATCAAATATTTTAATTTTTCTGTAATAAAAATCAAATAATATAACTTTTTTAAGAATTAAACATTGGTTATTAAAAAATCTTATTAAAACTGTTAATTATAACTAGAGAAGCGAAGCTAGGCCGAGAGAGGGAGGAATGATAAAGTCTAATGATGCAAGTTTTTTTTTCATTTTCAAAACTTGGGAAGAAAGAGGGGTGTCATAGTATTTGTTGGGAGGGAATATAGAGCAACCCTAAGACAAATATAATACAAATATTTACATTTTTAGTGTGTAGAATCACCCCCACTTCGGGGGCACTAAGACAATTCCATCAGTCTCCCATGGAAAGAAATCCCATTAACCTCGAAAAATGAAGGAACGCTTCTTCCAGTTACAGTAGCTACTCAGGGTAGCTTCACCAACTTGAGGTCGACCTTAGGAGATGAAAGATACCAATACCACAGGATGCGAACATTCTCTTTCAATTTCTCATATATGTTCTTCGTCCTTTTCTCTCTAAATAATCATGGATCCAATAATGACCCTATAGCCAATTGGGACGATCTGAGTTAATGAATTTTTTAAACCTAGATAATACCTCTAATTGTCAAATGAAATGCAAACGAAGTCCAACAACAATATATGTTTGAAAAATGTAAAGTTCTTCCTCTTTAGGAATATTATTGGCATGCCCATCGTTCTTGGGGACCCTAGAACGAATAATCATGTATTCCATAATATTCCTTATATATTTGGAGTCGAGCATTGATTATATTATAGTGGTAGTTCACGTCATCAATCAAAATGGATCAAAATATTACTTAGATAAGAATAAGGTTCCATCCTCAAACCTGAGCCATAGTTCAGCTGGTGGTATGATCCCAGAGGTTGCCATTTCGAGTAACCGCAAAAGCGATCGGAGAGTTTAATCGGTCGTTAATTCAGGACCACACGAGGTATAGTCGGACTAAACCAGAACCCACGATTATTTAAAAAAGGGTCCCATCCTCGGACAAGGTATGCCTAGGCACGACTATTACTGTAGATTCAATATACAAGGTAATCAAATATTCAACTATTGAAGAACCTATAATTTGAACTAGAGAACTGAACAAGGCTTTATCATCCCTATTCCTAGTATATGAGTCCCCCAATATGTTAGAATAGGAGGCAGACTAACGATCGATGAACTATAGGGCACTCGCGTAGTAATAAAAAGGAAAAAATATGTGTAAGAGGTGGAGGATCAGTTCTACGATTAAATTATTCAAATAGCATGTTACTTTACACATGCATGTATATCTATATAACTATATACAATGAAATTGTTGAAAAATTGGATTTGAATTGGGTTTTAGAAAGCTGTTCAGAATTTTTTGGACAGAGTTTTGAGCAACTTTGAACTCAAATTTAAGTGGGACCCACACTACGAAAATTGTGGGACCATATACGAACGCGTTCACCTCCGCAAGGAGATTAACGTAGTATATTCATACGTCCAATTTTAATAAGTTATGAATGACAAATATGTCCCCAAAGTGACTCACAAAGCAATGAAAGTTAATGAATTGGGTGTGTTTTAACTATTGTCCCACATTGGAAGAGTACTGGAAATTTGATGAGTTAATAACTCCCTAAGTATGCGCTAAGGCTTGGATGCCTAGGGGTATCCCAACTCTTTGAAGAGGAGATGACCTAAGCTATGCACGGCTTATAAAATTCTCCTACATTTTTTGGCCGAATTTATTTAACTTTATGGGCTCTAATTATTAATTAATTACGAAATTAATTAATTAATAAACTGTGGGCAGTTATTGCCAACAGTCAACAGTTAATTTTGTTTAAATGATTAACTGTTTTTGACAGTTAATTTCGGTTGACTGTTCCAACAGTCAACACAAAAGCTATAAATTCAACATTTCCCCTACAGAATTGACTACTGAAAAATTAAACCCTCCAATAATTTCGAATTTATGCTGCATCTTTTCCCAGAAAAATACAAATTTTTCTACTGCTACTGCATACATTCCTGCATATCATTCTTTGGTCTGGTTGAGTATAAACACAGAATTGTGTTCGAAGAAATTAATCATTGTTGTGCTGCTTGATTAATTTGGAAATCCGTTCTATCTTGGGAGACAATTATTCATTACCTTTGGCACCTTGTGGAGGGAATAAATTTGTCTTAAGGAGACTGTTCTAAACAGGGCTCGGATTACTTTTTCTATTCTAATATTATTTCTGCAAATACAAGTAAGTATTTCATTTCTGTAATTTTGTTTTATTTCTGTAATTATATTATAATTAAAAATTCTGTACTTTTGTATTTATTAAACAGTAGACATAACAATTTTAAGACAAATTTAAAAAAGTTCCACTGTTTTTTAGTGTACATGATTTTTTTTTTACAGAAATTTATTTGTTGGAAATAAATCTGTTTTGACATAATAGAGTGAATTAATTGAATGCTTTATTGTAGAAATTAGTAAAACAGTTTTGATATAGAAATTAGTTTCTATACTGTTTTTATATTCTGTTTTAGAAAATAAAATTTATTTGTCTATTCTTGTTAAAATTTGTTTATGTAAAATTTTTAATCCTTAAATTATAATTCTGTTTTGTACAGAATTCTTTTAATTATTAAAAATTAGTGTGACACAGATTTTATATTTAATTCTGTTTTGTACGGAATTCTGTTTATATTATAGTTTAATTCTGAATTTTATTTGGAATTCTTTTGGAATTCATTTATTGTGAATTATATTTGGAGGAAATTGGTGCACAGAATTTTATATTCTGTTTTGGTTAATTCATTATATATGAATTTTATCATTGATAAAAATTCTGTTTTTGTAACAGAAATGGAATCGCAAAGTACGAACACTACTCCTACGAAAATGATTGTCACCAATCCAAATGTGGGTGCACCCGTATCTATGCCACACGGGGAGAAATCGGAAAAGTTCACTGGGGCTGACTTCAAACGTTGGCAAGGACAAATATACTTCTATCTCACTACCTGCCAACTGGGCAGGTTTGTATATGAAGATTGTCCCTCTATTCAAGAGGGAGATGACTTGAAAAGGTTGTTGCTGTCGATGCTTAGAAGCATTCAAACTACCTATGACGGAATTATATTCTAGCTCACTTGGACAAGACATTGTACCACGTCTACTGCACGATCAAAACATCCAAGGAATTATGGAATTCTTCGGAAAAGAAGTATAAAACTGAAGATGCTGGGATGAATAAATTTATCGTTGGGCGTTTTCTAGACTTCAAAATGGTTGATTCTAAATCTGTGATCTCGCAAGTGCAAGAATTCCAAGTGATCCTCCATGACATTCATGCTGAAGGAATGTCAATTAGTGAAACTTTCCAAGTTGCTGCAATTGTTGAAAAGTTGTCACCATTTTGGACTTTGTTCAAAAACTATCTCAAGCACAAGCGAAAGGAGATGAATGTGGAGGAGTTGGTGGTCAGGCTGAGAATCGAAGAAGACAACCGTGAGTCTCAAAAGAAAAGTGAGAAGAATCCAATGGAAACGAAGGTCCATGTTGTTCAAGGTCCCAAGAAGAACAAACGAAAGTATGATGGGGAAGGCACTTCAAAACAAAACAAGAAAAAGTTCAAAGGCAAATGTTACAATTGTGGTAAACCTGGACACCGCTCAAGCGAGTGTCGTAAGTCTAAGAAGCAAAATAAAAATAACTCTCAAGTAAATGTAACTGAGGGTGAGAATATCGCCAATGATTTGGCGGATATGAATCTTTCTGCCGTGGTCTCTGAATGTAACTTGGTTGGAAATACCAAGGAATGGTGGGTGGATATTGGAGCCACATGACACATTTGTGCAAACAAATGGATGTTCACCACCTATAAGCCTTTGGAAAATGAAGAAAATCTCTTTATGGAAAATTCTTCCACTTCGAAGGTGGTGGGACAAGGAAAGATAACTCTGAAAATGACTTCTGGAAAGGAACTTACTCTCAACAATGTTCTTCACGTGCCTGATATCCGAAAGAATCTGATTTTTGGATCTCTCCTTACTAAAAATGGTTTCAAGCTTGTGTTTATGTCTGGTCGCTTTGTGTTGTCTAAAAATGACATGTATGTAGGAAAGGGCTACCTAAATGAGGGGCTCTTTAAACTCAATGTTCTCACTGTAACCCCAAAAATATCTGTTTCAATGAATGAAATTGCTAGTTCTTCTTACTTGATTGAGTCATCTAATATTTGGCATGCTAGATTAGGACATGTTAATTTTGATACATTGCGTAGATTAATTAACTTGGAATTTTTGCCAAAATTTAATATTGACAATAATCATAAATGTGAAATTTGTGTGGAATCTAAATTAGCTAGATTACCTTTCCATTCTATTGAAAGGATAACTGAACCTTTAGATTTAATTCACACCGATATTTGTGATTTAAAATTTGTTCAAACTAGAGGTGGGAAAAGTATTATATTACTTTTATTGACAATTGCACAAAATATTGGTATGTATATTTGTTACATAGTAAAGATGAGGCTATTAATGCATTTAAACAATATAAGAATGAAGTTGAGAATCAATTAAGCAAAACGATAAAGGCTATTAGGAGTGATAGAGGAGGTGAATATGGATATCCATTTGAGGAATCTTATTCTGAAAATGGGATTATTCATCAAACAACCACTCCTTATTCTCCTCAATCGAAAGGTGTTGCTGAACGCAAAAACTGTACTTTGAAAGAAATGATGAACTAAATGTTATTAAGATTAGGAGCTCCACAAAATTTGTGGGGGGAAGTCTTAGTTTCTGCTAATTATATTCTCAATAAAGTACCTCACAAGACACCTTATGAATTACAGAAAGGTCGAAGACCTTCTTATAAATATTTACGAGTGTGGGGGTGCGTAGCCAAAGTAATGGTTCCTAAACCTAAAAAGGTAAGAATAGGGCCAAAAATCGTGGATTGTGTATTCATCGGTTATGCTACTAATAGCAGTGCATATCGATTTCTAGTTTGTAAATCTGAGATTTCGGACATTCATGTAAATACGATTATTGAATCGAGGGATGCTTTATTTTTTGAAAATGAATTCCCGTATAACATGACCCGAGAATCTGATCCTTCTAAAAGGACAAATCAAGCTACTACAAGTTGTACTCATCAACCTATTGAATCAATAGAGGATGAACCAAGACGTAGTAAAAGAGCAAAAATCTCGACTTCTTTCGGTCCGGATTTTCTAACATATTTGTTACAAAATGAACCTCAATCGTATAAAGAAGTTATATCCTCACCCGATGCTTTCAATTGGAAAGAAGCAATTAATAGTGAAATTGAATCCATATTACAAAATCATACATAGGAACTAGTGGATCTTCCACCAGGTTCAAAATCGTTAGGTTATAAATGGATCTTCAAAAAGAAATTGAAGGCCAATGGATCAATTGATAAATATAAAGCTAGACTTGTAGCTAAAGGCTATAGGCAAAAGGAAGGTTTGGATTACTTCGACACATATTCACCGGTAACAAGAATAACGTCCATTCGGATGTTAATAGCAATAGCTTCTATTAATGGACTTGAAATACATCAAATGGATGTAAAAACTGCATTCTTAAACGGTGAACTAGACGAGAAAATTTATATGGAGCAACCTGAAGGGTTCAAAGCTCCCGGACAAGAAGGAAAAGTATGTAAGCTTGTTAAATCACTATATGGATTAAAACAAGCACCTAAGCAATGGCATGAAAAATTTGATAATGCAATGTTATCAAATGGTTTCAAAATTAATGAATGCGATAAATGTGTTTACTTTAAATACATTCATAATGGATATGTCATTATATGCCTCTATGTTGATGATATGCTTATCATGGGTAGTAACTTGGAAATTGTCAAAACTACAAAATAAATGTTGAGTAGTAGATTTGACATGAAAGATATGGGAATCGCCGATGTTATATTAGGAATTAAAATTTTTAGAACATCGGATGGACTTATATTATCTCAATCTCATTACATAGAGAAAGTACTTGAAAAATTCAAGAAGTATGATATTAGTCCTACCAAGACACCTGTAGATGTAAATTTACATCTTGCAAGAAATAATGGTGAAAGCATATCTCAACTAGAATATTATTGTATTATCGGCAGCTTAATGTATTTCATGAACTGTACGAGACCGGACATAGCATACTCAATAAGTAAGCTAAGTCAATTTATGAGTAATCCAGGAAGAGATGACTGGAAAGCTATATTGAGAGTTTTGGGTTATTTAAAATATACTCAAAACTATGGACTGCACTACTCAAAATATCCAGCTATTCTTGAAGGACATTGCGATGCAAATTGGATATGTGATACAAAAGACTCTAAGTCTACAAGTGGGTATGTGTTTACCCTCGGAGGTGCAGCCGTAGCTTGGAAATCCTCAAAACAAACGTGCATTGCTAGATCGACAATGGAATCTGAATTCATTGCACTAGACAAAGCTGGAGAAGACGCTGAATGGCTTCGAAATTTCTTAGAGGATATTCCAAATTGGTCTAAACCTGTGCCCGCAATATGTATACATTGTGATAGCCAATCAGCGATTGGAAGGGCACAAAATCACATGTATAACGGAAAGTCACGACATATTCGTCGTCGACACAATACCATTAGACAACCTCTCTCAAACGGAATTATCTTAATTGAATATGTAAAGTCAAAAGATAATATATCGGATCCACTAACGAAAGGTTTAAATCGAGAGAAAGTTGAAAGATCATCGAAAGGAATGGGTCTAAAGCCTATAAATAAATAAGAATCAATATAGTGGCAACCCAACCTAGGTGAATGGAGATCCCAAGATCTAGGTTCAATGGGAAAACCGAACTACGTTGTATTCAGTAAGCACTGGAGGATATTTAATCCTATCCATTCCAAAGATGAGACAGTGCATATTTGCCGCGAAATTAGGATAAGTTATGCTTTTAATGACATTTATATCTTAGTACGTCTAAGTGGGGTATTGCAGAATACTCTATATGGAAGTCACCTACGTGAGTAAGAAGGGGGCCACTTCTATGAGAATAATGAAAGGCATATTCATTAAAATACTTGCGGAACCAAGTGGTGTTCACGACCAAAATTAACACAAACGTGAGAACCAACTGTGTTGAAGAATTGTTGTGTGAATACTGTTGTCTAAGTTTACAAAAATGGTTGACGGTTCAAGGACGTGAAGTCTACTGATTAACCAAGTAAATCCGATAGTATATCACTAAGGAAAGATCAAGGCCACTAGGATACTTCACCCGATGCAATAAGTCTTCAGTTTTACTCAACTTGTGCCTGCATCTGCATTAGCATCTGTTTGGTTTTATTTATAGCGATATATCATTCATACGGGGGATTGTTGGAAAATTGGACTTGAATTGGATTCTAGAAAGCTGTCCAGAATTTTCTGGATAGAGTTTTGAGCAACTTTGAGATCAAATTTAGGTGGGACCCACACTACAAAAATCGTGGGACCATATACGAACGTGTTCACCTCCGCAAGGAGATTAATGTAGTATATTCATATGTCCAATTTTAATAAGTTATGAATGATAAATATGTCCCCAAAGTGACTCACAAAGCAATGAAAGTTAATAAATTGGGTGTGTTTTAACCCTTTTCCCACATTGGAAGAGTAGTGGAAATTTGATGAGTTAATAACACCCGAAGTATGGACTAAGGCTTGGATGCCTTCGGGTATCCCAACTCTTTGAAGGGGAGATGACCTAAAAGCTATGCACGGGTTGACTTTCGGTCAAAAGTCCACACGCGCGCGCGCTAGCGTCCGTCCGGCCCGCTTAGCTCTGCTCGGTTCGGGCTCGGGCTTATAAAAATCTCCTACATTTTTTGGCCGAATTTATTTAACTTTCTGGGGTTTAATTATTAATTAATTACGAAATTAATTAATTAATTAATTAAAAAACTGTTGGCAGTTATTGCCAACAGTCAACAATTAATTTCGTTTAACTGATTAACTGTTTTTTACAGTTAATTTCGGTTGAATGTTCCAACAGTCAACACAAAACCTATAAATTAAACATTTCCCCTACAGAATTGGCTACTGCATACATTCCTGCATATCATTCTTTGGTAGGGGTGTTCACGGTCCGGTCCGGTTCGGTTTTAAGGTTTTTTTTTACCGGACCGACTTGGTCGGTCCTCTAAAAAAATGGACCGAGACCGGACCGATAATGTCGGTTAACCGACCCTAGTCGGTTCGGTTTTTATAGGGTTGGTCCGATCTAACCCGTCGGTCCTCACATTAATGAATTACATCATTTATAATAGTACAAATATAGCCGAGTCTATTTTTTTCAAACATTAAAAACTAAAAAATATCAAAATTTGCGATTAAAACAAACCTACTATTGGATTAAACTATAATTTAAACTAATCAAATATTGAAATATATACTTTTACTATTTATTTATCTTATATATATACATATATATGTAAAAATATATTATTTTATATACAGTCGGTCCGGGTCGGTCCTAACAGGGTTTTTGAAACTGTAAACCGTGGACCGGACCGACTAGGTCGGTCCACTAAAAAAATAAACCGAGCCGAACCGATTAAGAAAAAAGACCGAAGAAAGGGTCGGTTCGGTTCGGTCCGTCGGTCCAGTCGGTTTTTTGAACACCCCTATTCTTTGGTCTGGTTGAGTATAAACAGAGAATTGTGTTCGTAGAAATTAATCATTGTTGTGCTGCTTGATTAATTTGGAAATCCGTTCTATCTTGGGAGACAATTATTCATTACTTTTGGCACCTTGTGGAGGGAATAAATTTGTCTTAAGGAGACTGTTATAAAAAGGGCTCGGATTACTTTTTCTATTCTAATATTATTTCTGCAAATACAAGTAAGTATTTCATTTCTGTAATTTCGTTTTATTTCTGTAATTATATTATAATTAATAATTCTGTACTTTTGTATTTATTAAACAATAGACATAACAATCTTAAGAAAAATTTAAAAAAGTTCTACTGTTTTTTAGTGTACATAATTTTTTTTTTTTACAGAAATTTATTTGTTAGAAATAAATCGGTTTTGACATAATAAAATGAATTAATTGAATGCTTTATTGTAGAAATTAGTAAAACAGTTTTGATATAGAAATTAATTTCTATACTGTTTTTATATTCTGTTTTAGAAAATAAAATTTTATTTGTGTATTCTTGTTAAAATCTGTTTATGTAAAATTTTTAATCTTTAAATTATAATTCTGTTTTGTACAGAATTCTTTTTATTATTAAAAATTAGTGTGGCACAGATTTTATATTTAATTCTGTTTTGTACGGAATTCTGTTTATATTATAGTTTAATTCTGAATTCTATTTGGAATTCATTTATTGTGAATTATATTTGGAGGAAATTGGTGCACAGGATTTTGTATTCTGTTTTGGTTAATTCATTATATATGAATTTTATCATTGATAAAAATTCTGTTTTTGTAACAGAAATGGAATTGCAAAGTACGAACACTACTCCTACGAAAATGATTGTCACCAACACAATTGTGACTGCACCCGTATCTATGCCACACGGGGAGAAACCGAAAAAGTTCATTGGGACTGACTTCAAACGTTGGCAAGGACAAATGTACTTCTATCTCACTACCTGCCAACTGGGCAGGTTTGAATATGAAGATTGCCCCTTTATTCAAGAGGGAGATGACGCTGAAAAGGTTATTGCTGTCGATGCTTGGAAGCATTCGGACTACCTATGCCGGAATTATATTCTGGCTTACTTGGACAAGACATTGTACCATGTCTACTGCACGATCAAAACATCCAAGGAATTATGGAATTCTTTGGAAAAGAAGTATAAAACTGAAGATGCTGGGATGAAGAAATTTATCGTTGGGCGTTTTCTGGACTTCAAAATGGTTGATTCTAAATGATCCTCTACGACATTCATGCTGAAGGAATGTCAATTAGTGAAACTTTCCAAGTTGCTGCAATTGTTGAAAAGTTGCCACCATCTTGGACTTTGTTCAAAAACTATCTCAAGCACAAGCAAAAGGAGATGAATGTGGAGGAGTTGGTGGTCAGGCTGAGAATCAAAGAAGACAACCGTGAGTCTCAAGAGAAAAGTGGGAAGAATCCAATGGAAACGAAGGTCCATGTTATTGAAGGTCCCAAGAAGAACAAACGAAAGTATGATGGGGAAAGGACTTCAAAACAAAACAAGAAAAAGTTCAAAGGCAAATGTTACAATTGTGGTAAACCTGGACACCGCTCAAGCGAGTGTCGTAAGCCTAAGAAGAAAAATAAAAATAACTCTCAAGAAAATGTAACTGAGGGTGAGAATATCGCCAATGATTTGGCGGATATGAATCTTTCTGCTGTGGTCTCTGAAAGTAACTTGGTTGGAAATACCAAGGAATGGTGGTAGATACAGGAGCCACACGACACATTTGTGCAAACAAATGGATGTTCACCACCTATAAGCATTTGAAAAATGAAGAAAATCTCTTTATGGGAAATTCTTCCACTTCGAAGGTGGTGGGACAAGGAAAGATAACTCTGAAAATGACTTCTGGAAAGGAACTTACTCTCAACAATGTTCTTCACGTGCCTGATATCCGAAAGAATCTGATTTCTGGATCTCTCCGTACTAAAAATGGTTTCAAGCTTGTGTTTGTGTCTGATCGCTTTGTGTTGTCTAAAAATGACATGTATGTAGGAAAGGGCTACCTAAATGAGGGGCTCTTTAAACTCAATGTTCTTACTGTAACCCCAAAAACATCTGTTTCAATGAATGAAATTTCTTGTTCTTCTTACTTGATTGAGTCATCTAATATTTGGCATGCTAGATTGGGACATGTTAATTTTGATACATTGCGTAGATTAATTAACTTGGAATTTTTGCCAAAATTTAATATTGATAAAAATCATAAATGTGAAATTTGTGTGGAATCTAAATTAGCTAGATTACCTTTCCATTCTATTGAAATGATAACACGACCTTTAGATTTAATTCACACCGATATTTGTGATTTAAAATTTGTTCAAACTAGAGGTGGGAAAAAGTATTTTATTACTTTTATTGACGATTGCACAAAATATTGCTATGTATATTTGTTACATAGTAAAGATGAGGCTATTAATGCATTTAAACAATATAGGAATGAAGTTGAGAATTAATTAAGCAAAACGATAAAGGCTATTAGAAGTTATAGAGGAGGTGAATATGAATATCCATTTGAGGAATTTTGTTCTGAAAATGGGATTATTCATCAAACAACCGCTCCTTATTCTCCTCAATCGAATGGTGTTGCTAAACGCAAAAACCGTACTTTGAAAGAAATGATGAACTCAATGTTATTAAGTTCATGAGCTCCACAAAATTTGTGGGAGGAAGCCTTACTTTCTGCAAATTACATTCTCAATAAAGTACCTCACAAAAAGACTCACAAGACACCTTATGAATTATGGAAAGGTCGAAGACCTTCCTATAAATATTTACGAGTGTGGGGGTGCTTAGCCAAAGTGATGGTTCCTAAACCTAAAAAGGTAAGAATTGGGCCAAAAACCGTGGATTGTGTATTCATCAGTTATGCTACTAATAGCAGTGCATATCGATTTCTAGTTTGTTAATCTGAGATTTCGGACATTCATGTAAATACGGTTATTGAATCGAGGGATGCTTCATTTTTGAAAATCAATTCCCGTATAACATGACCCGAGAATCTGGTCCTTCTGAAAGGACAAATCAAGCTACTACAAGTGGTACTCATCAACCTATTGAATCAATATAGGATGAACCAAGACGTAGTAAAAGAGCAAAAACCTTGACTTCTTTCGGTCCGAATTTTATAACATATTTGTTAGAAAATGAACCTAAATCGTATAAAGAAGCTATATCCTTACCCAATGCTTCCAATTGGAAAGAAGTAATTAATAGTGAAATTGAATCCATATTACAAAATTATACATGGGAACTATTGGATCTTCCACCAGGTTCAAAACCATTAGGTTATAAATGGATCTTCAAAAAGAAATTGAAGGCCGATGGATCAATTGATAAATATAAAGCTAGACTTGTAGCTAAAGGCTATAGGCAAAAGGAAGGGTTGGATTACTTCGACACATATTCACCGGTAACAAGAATAACGTCCATTCGGATGTTAATAGCAATATCTGCTATTAATGGACTTGAAATACATCAAATGGATGTAAAAACTGCATTCTTAAATGGTGAACTAGACGAGGAAATTTATATGGAGCAACCTGAAGGGTTCAAAGCTCCCGGACAAGAAGGAAAATTATGTAAGCTTGTTAAATCACTATATGGATTAAAACAAGCACCTAAGCAATGGCATGAAAAATTTGATAATGCAATGTTATCAAATGGTTTCAAAATTAATGAATGCGATAAATGTGTTTACTTTAAATACATTCATAATGGATATGTCATTGTATGCCTCTATGTTGATGATATGCTTATCATGGGTAGTAACCTGGAAATTATCAAAACTACAAAACAAATGTTGAGTAGTAGATTTGACATGAAAGATATGGGAATCGCCGATGTTATAATAGGAATTAAAATTTCTAGAACATCGGATGGACTTATATTATCTCAATCTCATTACATACAGAAAGTACTTGAAAAATTCAAGAAGTATGATATTAGTCCTACCAAGACACCTGTAGATGTAAATTTACATCTTGCAAGAAATAATGGTGAAATCATATCTCAACTAGAATATTCTCGAATTATCGTTAGCTTAATGTATATCATGAACTGTACGAGACCAGACATAGCATACTCAATAAGTAAGCTAAGTCGATTTACGAGTAATCCAGGAAGAGATGACTGGAAAGCTATATTGAGAGTTTCGGGTTATTTAAAATATACTCAAAACTATGGACTGCACTACTCAAAATATCCAGATATTCTTGAAGGACATTGCGATGCAAACTGGATATCTGATACAAAAGACTCTAAGTCTACGAGTGGGTATGTGTTTACCCTCGGAGGTGCAGCCGTATCTTGGAAATCCTCAAAACAAACGTGCATTGCTAGATCGACACTGGAATCTGAATTTATTGCACTAGACAAAGCTGGAGAAGAAGCTGAATGGATTTAAAATTTCTTAGAGGATGTTCCAAATTGGCCTAAACCTGTGCCCGCAATATGTATACATTGCGATAGCCAATCAGCGATTGGAAGGGCAAAAAATCACATGTATAACGGAAAGTCACGACATATTCGTCATTGACACAATACCGTTAGACAACTTCTCTCAAACGGAATTATCTCAATTGACTATGTAAAGTGAAAAGATAATATATCGGATCCACTAACGAAAGGTTTAAACAAAGAGCAAGTTAAAAGATCATCGAGAGGAATGGGACTAAAGCCTATAAATAAATAAGAATCAATATAGTGGCAACCCAATTTAGGTGACTGGAGATCCCAAGATCTAGGTTCAATGGGAAAATCGAACTACGTTGTATTCAGTAAGCACTGGAGGATATTTAATCATATCCATTCCAAAGATGAGACAGTGCATATCTGCCGCGAAATTAGGATAAGTTATGCTTTTAATGACATTTATATATTAGTACGTCTAAGTGGGGTATTGCAGAATACTCTTTATGGAAGTCACCTACGTGAGTAAGAAGGGGGAAACTTCTATGAGAATAATGAAAGGCATATTCTTTAAAATACTTGCGGAACCAAGTGGTGTTCACGACCAAAATGAACACAAATGTGAGAACCAACTGTGTTGAAGAATTGTTGTGTGAATACTGTTTTCTAGGTTTACAAAAATGGTTGACGGTTCAAGGACGTGAAGTCTACTGATTAACCAAGTAAATCCGATAGTATATCACTAAGGAAAGTTCAAGGCCACTAGGCTACTTCTCCCGATGCAATAAGTCTTCAGTTTTACTCAACTTGTGTCTGCATCTGCATTAGCATCTATTTGGTTTTATTTATAGCGATATATCATTCATGCGGGGGATGGTTGGAAAATTGGACTTGAATTGGGTTTTAGAAAGCTATCCAGAATTTTCTAGACAGAGTTTTGAGCAACTTTGAGCTCAAATTTAGGTGGGACCCACACTACGAAAATCGTGGGAACATATACGAACGCATTCACCTCCACAAGGAGATTAACGTAGTATATTCATACGTCCAATTTTGATAAGTTATGAATGATAAATATGTCCCCAAAGTGACTCACAAAGCAATGAAAGTTAATGAATTGGGTGTGTTTTAACTCTTGTCCCACATTGGAAGAGTAGTGGAAATTTGATGAGTTAATAACACCCCAAGTATGGACTAAGGCTTGGATGCCTTGGGGTATCCCAGCTCTTTGAAGGGGAGATGACCTAAGCTAGGCACGGGTTGACTTTTGGTCAAAAGTCCACACGCGCGCGCGCGCGCGCACGTCCGTCCGGCCGGCTCGGCTCGGCTCGGGCTTATAAAAATCTCCTACATTTTTTGGCCGAATTTATTTAACTTTCTGGGATTTAATTATTAATTAATTATGAAATTAATTAATTAATTAATTAATAAACTGTTGGCAGTTATTGCCAACAGTCAACAGTTAACTTCGTTTAACTGATTAACTATTTTTGACAGTTAATTTCGATTGACTGTTCCAACAGTCAACACAAAAGCTATAAATGAAATATTTCCCCTATAGAATTGGCTACTGCATACATTCCTGCATATCATTCTTTGGTCTGGTTGAGTATAAACACAAAATTGTGTTCGAAGAAATTTAATCATTGTTGTTCTGCTTGATTAATTCGGAAATCCGTTCTATCTTGTGAGACAATTATTCATTACCTTTGGCACCTTGTGGAGGGAATAAATTTGTCTTAAGGAGACTGTTCTAATCAGGGCTCGGATTACTTTTTCTATTCTAATATTATTTCTGCAAATACAAGTAAGTATTTCATTTCTGTAATTTCGTTTTATTTCAGTAATTTTATTATAATTAATAATTCTGTACTTTTGTATTTATTAAAGAGTAGACATAACAATCTTAAGAAAAATTTAGAAAAGTTCTACTGCGTTTTAGTGTACATAATTTTTTTTTACAGAAATTTATTTGTTGGAAATAAATCTGTTTTGACAGAATAAACTGAATTAATTGAATGCTTTATTAAAGAAATTAGTAAAACAGTTTTGATATAGAAATTAATTTCTATACTGTTTTTATATTCCGTTTTAGAAAATAAAATTTTATTTGTGTATTCTTGTTAAAATCTGTTTATGTAAAAATTTTAATCTTTAAATTATAATTCTGTTTTGTAGAGAATTCTTTTTATTATTAAAAATTAGTGTGACACAGATTTTATATTTAATTCTGTTTTGTACGGAATTCTGTTTATATTATAGTTTAATTGTGAATTTTATTTGGAATTCTTTTGCAATTCATTTATTGTGAATTATATTTGGAGGAAATTGGTGCACAAAATTTTATATTCTGTTTTGGTTAATTCATTATATATGAATTTTATCATTGATAAAAATTCTGTTTTTGTAACAGAAATGGAATCGCAAAGTACGAACACTACTCCTACGAAAATAATTATCACCAACACAAATGTGACTGCACCCGTATCTATGCCACATGGGGAGAAACCGAAAAAATTCATTGGGGCTGACTTCAAACGTTGGCAAGGACAAATGTACTTCTATCTCACTACCTGCCAACTGGGCAGGTTTGTATATGAAGATTACCCCTCTATTCAAGAGGGAGATGACGCTGAAAAGGTTTTTGTTGTCGATGCTTGGAAGCATTCGGACTACCTATACCGGAATTATATTATGGCTTACTTGGATAAGACATTGTACCATGTCTACTACACGATCAAAACATCCAAGGAATTATGGAATTCTTTGGAAAAGAAGTATAAAACTGAAGATGCTGGGATGAAGAAATTTATCGTTGGGCGTTTTCTGGACTTCAAAATGGTTGATTCTAAATCTGTGATCTCGCAAGTGCAAGAATTCCAAGTGATCCTCCACGACATTCATGCTGAAGGAATGTCAACTAGTGAAACTTTCCAAGTTGCTGCAATTGTTGAAAAGTTGCCACCATCTTGGACTTTGTTCAAAAACTATCTCAAGCACAAGCCAAAGGAGATGAATGTGGAGGAGTTGGTGGTCAGGCTGAGAATCGAAGAAGACAACCGTGAGTCTCAAAAGAAAAGTGGGAAGAATCCAATGGAAACGAAGGTCCATGTTGTTGAAGGTCCCAAGAAGAACAAACGAAAGTATGATGGGGAAGGCACTTCAAAACAAAATAAGAAAAAGTTCAAAGGCAAATGTTACAATTGTGGTAAACCTGGACACCGCTCAAGCGAGTGTCGTAAGCCTAAGAAGCAAAATAAAAATAACTCTCAAGAAAAGGTAACTGAGGGTGAGAATATCGCCAATGATTTGGCGGATATGAATCTTTCTGCTGTGGTCTCTGAATGTAACTTGGTTGGAAATACCAAGGAATGGTGGGTGGATACTGGAGCCACACGACACATTTGTGCAAACAAATGGATGTTCACCACCTATAAGCCTTTGAAAAATGAAGAAAATCTCTTTATGGGAAATTCTTCCACTTCGAAGGTGGTGGGACAAGGAAAGATAACTCTGAAAATGACTTCTGGAAAGGAACTTACTCTCAACAATGTTCTTCACGTGCCTGATATCCGAAAGAATCTGATTTCTGGATCTCTCCGTACTAAAAATGGTTTCAAGCTTGTGTTTGTGTCTGATCGCTTTATGTTGTCTAAAAATGACATATATGTAGGAAAGGTCTACCTAAATGAGGGGCTCTTTAAACTCAATGTTCTTACTGTAACCCCAAAAACATCCGTTTCAATGAACGAAATTGCTAGTTCTTCTTACTTGATTGAGTCATCTAATATTTGGCATGCTACATTGGGACATGTTAATTTTGATACATTGCGTAGATTAATTAACTTGGAATTTTTGCCAAAATTTAATATTGATAAAAATCATAAATGTGAAATTTGTGTGGAATCTAAATTAGCTAGATTACCTTTCCATTCTATTGAAATGATAACACAACCTTTAGATTTAATTCACACCGATATTTGTGATTTAAAATTTGTTCAAACTAGAGGTGGGAAAAAGTATTTTATTACTTTTATTGACGATTGCACAAAATATTGCTATGTATATTTGTTACATAGTAAAGATGAGGCTATTAATGCATTTAAACAATATAGGAATGAAGTTGAGAATCAATTAAGCAAAACGATAAAGGCTATTAGAAGTTATAGAGGAGGTGAATATGAATATCCATTTGAGGAATTTTGTTCTGAAAATGGGATTATTCATCAAAAAACCGCTCCTTATTCTCCTCAATCGAATGGTGTTGCTAAACGCAAAAACCGTACTTTGAAAGAAATGATGAACTCAATGTTATTAAGTTCATGAGCTCCACAAAATTTGTGGGGGGAAGTCTTACTTTCTGCAAATTACATTCTCAATAAAGTACCTCACAAAAAGACTCACAAGACACCTTATGAATTATGGATAGGTCGAAGACCTTCCTATTAATATTTGCGAGTGTGGGGGTGCTTAGCCAAAGTGATGGTTCCTAAACCTAGATAGGTAAGAATTGGGCCAAAAACCGTGGATTGTGTATTCATCAGTTATGCTACTAATAGCAGTGCATATCGATTTCTAGTTTGTAAATCTGAGATTTCGGACATTCATGTAAATACGGTTATTGAATCGAGGGATGCTTCATTTTTTGAAAATCAATTCCCGTATAACATGACCCGAGAATCTGGTCCTTCTAAAAGGACAAATCAAGCTACTACAAGTGGTACTCATCAACCTATTGAATCAATATAGGATTAACCAAGACGTAGTAAAAGAGCAAAAAACTTAACTTCTTTCGGTCCGAATTTTATAACATATTTGTTAGAAAATGAACCTCAATCGTATAAAGAAGCTATATCCTTAACCGATGCTTCCAATTGGAAAGAAGAAATTAATAGTGAAATTGAATTCATATTACAAAATCATACATGGGAACTAGTGGATCTTCCACCAGGTTCAAAACCGTTAGGTTATAAATGGATCTTCAAAAAGAAATTGAAGGCCGTTGGATCATTTGATAAATATAAAGCTAGTGTCTATAGGGCAAAAGGAAGGGTTGGATTACTTCGACACATATTCACCGGTAACAATAATAACGTCCATTCGGATGTTAATAGCAATAGCTGCTATTAATGGACTTGAAATACATCAAATGGATGTAAAAACTGCATTCTTAAATGGTGAACTAGACGAGGAAATTTATATGGAGCAACCTGAAGGGTCCAAATCTCCCGGACAAGAAGAAAAAGTATGTAAGCTTGTTAAATCACTATATGGATTCAAACAAGCACCTAAGCAATGGCATGAAAAATTTGATAATGCAATGTTATCAAATGGTTTCAAAATTAATAAATATGATAAATGGGTTTACTTTAAATACATTCATAATGGATATGTCCTCGTATGCCTCTATGTTGATGATATGCTTATCATGGGTAGTAACTTGGAAATTGTCAAAACTACAAAACAAATGTCGAGTAGTAGATTTGACATGAAAGATATGGGAATCGTCGATGTTATATTAGGAATTAAAATTTCTAGAACATCGGATGGACTTATATTATCTCAATCTCATTACATGGAGAAAGTACTTGAAAAGTTCAAGAAGTATGATATTAGTCGTACCAAGACACATATAGATGTAAATTTACATCTTGCAAGAATTAATGGTGAAAGCATATCTCAACTAGAATATTATCGTATTATCGACAGCTTAATGTATATCATGAACTGTACGAGACCAGACATAGCATACTCAATAAGTAAGCTAAGTCGATTTATGAGTAATCCAGGAAGAGATGACTGGAAAGCTATATTGAGAGTTTTGGGTTATTTAAAATATACTCAAAACTATGGACTGCACTACTCAAAATATCCAGCTGTTCTTGAAGGACATTACGATGCAAATTGGATATCTGATACAAAAGACTCTAAGTCTAGGAGTAGGTATGTGTTTACCCTCGCAGGTGCAGCCGTATCTTGGAAATCCTCAAAACAAACGTGCATTGCTAGATCGACAATGGAATCTGAATTCATTGCACTAGACAAAGCTGGAGAAGAAGCTGAATGGCTTTGAAATTTCTTAGAAGATGTTCCAAATTGGTCTAAACATGTGCCCGCAATATGTATACATTGCGAAAGCCAATCAGCGATTGGAAGGGCACAAAATCACATGTATAACGGAAAGTCGCGATATATTCATCGTCGACACAATACCGTTAGATAACTTCTCTCAAACGGAATTATCTCAATTGACTATGTAAAGTCAAAAGATAATATATCGGATCCACTAACGAAAGGTTTAAACTGAGAGCAAGTTGAAAGATCATCGAGAGGAATGGGTCTAAAGCCTATAAATAAATAAGAATCAATATAGTGGCATCCCAACCTAGGTAACTGTAGATCCCAAGCTCTAGGTTCAATGGGGAAACCGAACTACGTTGTATTCAGTAAGCACTGGAGGATATTTAATCCTATCCATTCCAAAGACGAGGCAGTGCATATCTGCCGCGAAATTAGGATAAGTTATGCTTTTAATGACATATATATCTTAGTACGTCTAAGTGGGGTATTACAGAATACTCTTTATGGAAGTCACCTACGTGAGTAAGAAGGGGGACACTTCTATGAGAATAATGAAAGGCATATTATTTAAAATACTTGCGAAACCAAGTGGTGTTCACGGCCAAAATGAACACAAATGTGAGAACCAACTGTGTTGAAGAATTATTGTGTGAATACTGTTGTCTAGGTTTAGAAAAACGGTTGACAGTTCAAGGACATGAAGTCTACTGATTAACCAAGTAAATCCGATAGTATATCACTAAGGAAAGTTCAAGGCCACTAGGCTACTTCTCCCGATGCAATAAGTCTTCAGTTTTACTCAGCTTGTGTCCGCATCTGCATTAGCATCTGTTTGGTTTTATTTATAGCGATATATCATTCATGGTGGGGATTGTTGGAAAATTGGACTTGAATTGGGTTTTAGAAAGCTATCCAGAATTTTCTAGACAGAGTTTTGAGCAACTTTGAGATCAAATTTAAGTGGGACCGACACTACGAAAATCGTGGGAACATATACGAACGCATTCACCTCCACAAGGAGATTAACGTAGTATATTCATACGTCCAATTTTAATAAGTTATGAATGATAAATATGTCCCCAAAGTGACTCAGAAAGTAATGAAAGTTAATGAATTGGGTGTGTTTTAACTCTTGTCCCACATTGGAAGAGTAGTGGAAATTTGATGAGCTAATAACACCCCAAGTATGGACTAAGGCTTGGATGCCTTGGGGTATCCCAACTCTTTGAAGGGGAGATGACCTAAGTTATGCACGGGTTGACTTTCGGTCAAAAGTCCATGCGCGCGCGCGCACTTCGGTTCGGGCTCGGGCTTATAAAAATCTCCTACATTTTTGGGCCAAATTTATTTAACTTTCTATGCTTTAATTATTAATTAATTACGAAATTAATTAATAAATTAATAAACTGTTGGCAGTTATTGCCAACTGTCAACAGTTAATTTCGTTTAACTGATTAACTATTTTTGACAGTTAATTTCGGTTGACTGTTCCAACAGTCAACACAAAAGCTATAAATTAAACATTTCCTCTACATAATTGACTACTGAAAAAATTGCCCTCCAATAATTCCGAATTTATGCTGCATCTTTTTTCAGAAAAATACAAACTTTTCTACTGCTACTGCATACATTCCTGCATATCATTCTTTGGTCTGGTTGAGTATAAACATAGAATTGTGTTCGAAAAAATTAATCATTGTTGTGCTGCTTGATTAATTTGAAAATCCGTTCTATCTTGGGAGACAATTATTCATTACCTTTGGGACCTTGTGGAGGGAATAAATTTGTCTTAAGGAGACTGTTCTAAACAGGGCTCAAATTACTTTTTCTATTCTTACATTATTTCTTCAAATACAAGTAAGTATTTCATTTCTGTAATTTCATTTTATTTCTGTAATTATATTATAATTAATAATTCTGTACTTTTGTATTTATTAAACAGTAGACATAACAGAAAAAGCTGCCTTCAAATTCCTAAGACCTAAATATAAGCCACCAAAAATCCTTTTAAAAGGAACAGAACCCCAACTACAATAGTATAAGTGATGAAAATAGTGCTTTATTCCTAAAAGTAGTTGTAGATCATAAGGGAACGTGAAACAAAATAGTTTACCCTAGAGATAAAAAAAAATGCTGAAATTAGAAGAGAGAATGAAAAAACACACTAAAATGGTGAATTTCTTACCTAGAAAGAAGTCTCGAACCAAGAATTTGGTACGACAAGAGGAAATGGAAAATACAACTTTCAAAATCTCCCAACATTTTTCTCCCTCTAGAATGAGCCTGAAAGAAACAAAAAAGAAAAGAGGAAATGAAAAGATGGGGTTTATATAAGGAATAAATGTAATGTATTTTGAAACTACACACACGCCCCTATAAGGAAAAGGTAATCATGACGTCTCTTGTCACACACCAAACCTTCCCCTGGAAATAATTGGTGCATGGCAGGAAATAGGTTATCAAAGAAGCTCACTCAGGTACTAAGGCTTAGGGCGGTAAACAGATATTTGAAAATTCGCATTCGTTCGATATTCAAATTCGAATTTGTGGATATTTATTCGAAAATATAGAAACGGAAACGAATATGGATGCTCTTTAAAAATATCCGAGAAAACGGAAACGGATAGTACTAGTATCCGACACGGATAATCCGCATCCAATGCGGAGTATCCATTTTATCGGATATCCGTTTTACCGGATATCCGTATCGGTCAAACATATTTTTAAAATATTACTAATAATATTAGTATTAGTATTACTAATAAAATAATATTAAAAAAATCTTAATCGTTTATTCCCAAAACAAAATAAACACATACTCCACTCAAAACAAAAACACCCTAAAGTTATTGTTTTATTGGGTATATTATAAAATGTCATGTATTATTATTTTATTGGGTATATTATCATGGAGTTACACTAAAGCTACAATACACCTTATCACACACAACATACACCGACTAAAGAACATATACTACACTAAAAAAAAAACTTCGTTTCATTTCTCCTTCGTACAAAACAAGCGAAAATAAACTATCATGTGGTTATTCGTTAGTTTCCTTAATTATAAATAAATGTAAGAGAGAAACAAAAAAGAATGTAAGAGAGAAACATAATAAAATGTAAGAGAGAAACATAAAAGTAAAGAGATGGTTTTGATTATAATGAGAACTCAAGTTAACAATATGTATATTATATACAAAATAAAAATGTATACTTATTAAAATAAAATATCAGTATGTTTTGAAGACAAAAGGTCCATGAGGTTATCATTCTCAATAAATTTGATTAATCTAAAAGGTGTATATTTATTTCTATTATCATGGAATGCGACTGTAATTTTTTTTTTGGATGGTTTTAAGCTTATATGGTTGTAAAGTATGGATGACTTTAAGCCATATTATCATTATGGAATGATACTATTATTATGGAATCCATAATTTTTTATGTTAGGAGGCAGTAATTTTGTTACATATTTATTTGGATTGGATATTTTAATTGTTATTTTTTGCGATGGCTAAATAATGTAAACGGATATGGATATTATCCGAATCCGAGGTATCCGAGCGGATACGGATATGGATAGTTATTTTAACTATCTGGGCGAATACGGATACGGATAGTACATTCAGATAGAGAATACGGATATGAAAAATATGGTATCCGATCCATATCCGTCCGTTTACCACCCCTACTAAGGCTTTGGGGTTATCACATGCTTATTTAACGTCTCATGAGTATTGATGGGACAAACCATGCAAATATGAAGTTGAGAACATGTGACTACATGAAGTAAAACCCCTTAACCCTGCGGCAGTATACCCCAGTCTGAAGTCAACCCTAATCTCTGTAGACCTGATATCAGAATCCACTTACATTGCCTATCAAGGGAAATTTTTAGACCTTGTAATGGATGAAGAAACATGTGAATTCAAGCCTCTTGGTCTAGTGGTATAAGGTTATCACTGGGATAGTATTGGAGGTGGATTGGGTTTGGTCCCCGGTTCGATTCCTGGCACTGTCAAAATAATGCTTGGCCACCGAAAGCCACGAACCGCGAATGGGGATTAGTCGAGGTACGCGTAAGTTGGCTCGGACACCTCATGGTATGCTACCAAAAAAAATTGTGATGAGTCTATAAATAACCAGAAAAGTTTCCTCCTCCTTCCATCCTCAAACAACTGGCTAAGTCGAGATAGACAAACGAGAAATTAAAACATCCTTGAGAAGACAATAAACTTTAACTAAAATGATTGGCCTTTATGACTAAGTAACGCGTTGTGGGCTTATCAAACATTGTATAAATCCCCCTTTACAATATTCCCCTCCAGTTTTATACATTGAAATACGTGTTGAAAATGGGTTTTGAGAAAATCAAGTGACCAATTTTAAGCTCATTTTACTATGCAATGTAAGAACATTTTTAAGAACACCCTAATATTAAGCACGACTATATTAATATGATTAAATTTTAGTATACAATTATTCTAAATAAAAAGATCTTGAATTTTCATCTTTTCACAAAATTAATTATTGTATATAACTATGAATGAAAAACAAACATTTGTCCATTGCAGTTGATTGGAATAAAGTGACTTGAATGCTCCTGTTAATTTCTTCTTTGAATCCCTTGAAGAACAACTCAGAATTGTCTTCTTGTATTCCCGGAATTTTTATGAGAAAATATGAATAAAGGAAATTTCAGATTTTCTCTCCTACCTTAGAAATAGTGTGTTATGAGATAACTCAAGATGGTATAGGGTTCCTCTATTTATAAGGGAAAGAGGCCTGAAATCCTAGTCAAGGTAGGACTCTATTTCAAGTCTCCCACTAATCCCACTAACCATCAAGTGACTAAGAGATAGGAACAAATCAATCCTTTCATATTTGTATTTATCACGTGTATAATTAATTATCCAATATTTATCAAGACCATATAAATGGAAAAATTATAATTTCGGAATTTAATATATATTAAATTAATAAATTAATTTTGGAATTTAATTATTTATTTTCAATAGTCTCCCACTTGGTCTTAATAATCCTTATAATTACATTGGGTATCATAAAGTGCATAATAACTGATAAATATAGTTTATTAAATCAAACGTTTCGCGGATGCGAGTCATGGCGGTTCCATACTATTCAAGAGCATGGTTCCTTCCATGTACCACAACATTAATATTTCATTCAATTAAGTCTTTAATATTGGGTATCATAATGGCCTCATAATGTCCTTTTGAATAAGGACTATTTATGTCAAACAATAATTCATAATCATATGCATGCATTCACAAAAGACAGAAATAATAGAAATCAGAAATACTTTTATTGAATTAAAGTAATAGTGTCAAATAACTAAGCCAAATAGCAATCATAATCTAACTAATCGAGACCCATCTCTTTGACATGTTCCATAAAGGTCTTTTCAGATATTCCTTTTGTAAGAGGGTCTGCTATGTTATCACTCATACGAATGTGATCAATTGACACTCTTTGCTTCTGAACCTCTTCTTTCACTGATAAGTATTTCATGTCAATATGCTTAGCTGCCTCGGTATACCTATTGTTCTTCTAAAAGAAGACTGTTGTGACATTTTCACAATAAATATTCAGCAGCTTAGATATCGATCCCATAATTCTAAGTCCTGAAACAAAGTTTCGCAACATAATCCATGGTTTTTAGCTTCAAAGCAAGCTACATATTCAGCCTCCATAGTAGACGATGCAATGACGCTCTACTTAGCACTTTTCAATGAAACGACTCCTCCAGCCATAAGGAAAACATAACCCGAAGTGCTCTTCCTACTGTCAAGGCACCCCCGAAAATCTGAGTCTGAATAACCAATCACCTCAAGGTGATCAGCCTTTCTATAAGTGAGCATATAATCCTTGGTCCCTTGCAAGTACCTCAGCACTTTCTTTGCGGCTTTTAATGGTAAATACCCGGATTGCTTTGAAATCTACCGAGCAACCCAACAGCAAAATTGATGTCCGACAAGCATAACTCATGCCTTTTATGTGCTCCCTTTCGAAATCACTTCCGGGGCATTGACTTAAATTGAACTTATCCGCTTTTTGAAGTGGAACATTAATGGGTTACAACTTTGCATGCTGAATCACGAAGGTTGCCTCACCTAAATCTTTCATTTTAAAGTTTTCAGAAAGGTATTTCTTAGTTTCACATAATAAACCAAGATCAATGCTAGCAATAAACAAGTCGTCAACATATAGTACTAAAAACACAAACTTGCTCCCACTGATCTCCAGGTATATACACTGATCAATGGTGTTTTCCTTAAACCCAAAGGATGTAATGGTATTGTGGAACTTAATGTACCATTGACGAGAAGCTTGCTTTAGACCATATATTGACTTTTTTAATATATAGACCATGTTTTCATTTTCTTCCTTTACGAAGCCTTGTGGTTGTGCTATATAGACTTCTTCTTCTAAACACCCATTTAGAAAAGTTATTTTCACATCCATTTGGTGAAACTCTAAATTATAATGATCCACCAAAGCTAATATGATTCTTAATGAGTCCTTCTTAGAAACTGGAGAAAAGGTATCATTATAGTCAATGCCTTCTCTTTGATTAAAATCTTTGGCAACAAGTCTATCTTTATGTCGTTCGATATTACCTTTCAAGTCAAGTTTGGTCTTAAAGGTCCACTTACACCCAACTCGTTTTTGCCCTTCTGGAAATTCGACCAACTCCAAAATATTGTTATCATTCATAGATTTTATTTCTTCATTCATGGAATTAATCCATTTATCGGAATCATCACTATTTATAAATTTTTCATAAGAAACTGGATCATCTATATTCCCTATGTTAAATTCAATCTCTTAAAGGTATACCACATAATCATCTGGAATCGACGATCTTCTTTCCCTTTGAGATCTTCTTAATGGCATTTCTTGTGGTGCTTCAACAAGTTCATTGGTTACAGTCTCATTATGTGGTTGTTTAGTTGGTGGATCATTCACTTGTTATTCATTGTTATTGATTGGATCATTGACCGGTTCAACAACTACATTAGGAACAACTGGTACGTTATGAACTTGGGGTGCAGGAATTTGTACCCTGACTTCTTGAAAGATTACCTCTCTTTCTTTCATAGTCCCACTTACTTCACCTTCTTCAATGAATTTAGCATTTTCAGTTTCTATTATTCTAGTTGTATGATTAGTACAGTAGAATTTATATCCCTTCGACATTGGATACTAAATGAAAGGAAAAGATAATATCCTATGATCCAATTTATTTTCATGAGGGTTATAAAATCTAGCTTTCGCTGGGCATCCCCATGTACGTAAATATCTTAAATTGGGTTTCCATCCTTTCCAAAATTCAAAAGGGATTTTTGAAACTGACTTACTAGGAACCCGATTTAAGATGTGTACACCGGTCAATAAATCATGTGTCCATAAAAATATAGGTAATTAAGTCCTACTTATCATACTTCTAACCATTTCTATAAGGGTACAATTACGCCTTTCAGCTACACCATTCTGCCAAGGTGATCCTGGCATTGTGTATTGGGCACTAATACCTAATTTTTGAAGGAGTTTAGCAAATGGTCCAGGGTGTTGCCCTGATTCATCGTATCTACCATAATATTCACCATATCTATCAGACCTACTGACTTTCACCCTTTTCCCTAGTTGCCTCTTAACCTTACTTATGTATATTTCAACAACATTCACAGACTGAGATTTATCATGCAACAGGTACAAGATGCAATGACGTGAAAAATCATTTATAAAAGTGATGAAATATTTTTCTCCACCAATGGATGGAATATCAAAAGGTCCACATATATATATGTATGTATTATTTCAATTAGCTGGGTGCTTCTTGTGGCTCCTTTCTTTGTGTGTTTGGCTTATTTTCCTTTAATACAGTCAACACATACATCATAATTATCCTAATTCAAGTTATGGAGTATTACATCCTTAATAAGTTTTTAAATTATTGGCCTGGATATGTGCCCCAATCTTTTATACCTCAAATAAGTAGATTTTTCATTATTAAGTGTACGTTTCGTACTAACATTAGGATGTAGGGTTACAAGTGTTTCAGAAAAATTCTTTTCAAGATTCAATTGATATAAACCATCTAATAAAAATCCAGAACCAACATTAATAGAATTTTTAATTATAAAAAACCATTATCCTTAGATTCAATCGCAATTCCATCTAAAGTAAGTTCGAAAACAGAAATTAAATTCCCAGAAACTGTGGAAACATAAAATGTCTCTTGCAAATCTAAAATAAATCCAGAACTTAAAATCAGGTGAAAGGCTCCAATAGCTTCTATTTTAGCCTTCGCTTTATTTCCCATATAGAGAAAATGATCATTTGGATTTGTTTTGCAGATCGAAGTGAAGCCCTGCATCCAATTAGAAACGTGACACATAGAACAGAAGTAATCCATCAAGTTTTAAAAGGAACATTAATAAGGTTTAATTCAAAACAAACATAAATAAAAGGTTTACGCTTTTTCTCGAACCAGGCCTTTCGTTTATGACAATCCTTCTGGAAATGGCCCTCCCTTCTTTTTACAGAAGTGACATTGTCGTTCTTTTCCTTCTTCACAATAGATGATGGTTCAGCTTGATGAGACGGTCTAGAACCTTTCTTAATGACCTTTCCAAACTTCTTCTTAAAATCAGCTGCTTTAACTGTGAGATTTGCCACCTGTCCTTTAGTAACATGGACATTTTGTTGCTTGAGTCTGCCTTCCTCGTGTACTAACATGATTTTCAAATCATTTTCATTCCACTTATCTTTAATAGTGGTGTAATTGATTTGGAAAGACCCATACTGAGGAGGTAGGTAGTTTCGAACGAATTGAACAAGAAAAGGCTCATCCACTGTCATGCCCAAACTCTAAGTCTAGCAGTCAGATTGGTCATCTTTATAATGTCCTCGTTCATGGTTCGAGTACCATCAAACCTCATAGTGATCAGGTCAACCAATAATTTCCCAGCAAAGGATTTATCAGCAGTTCGAAATCATTCTCAAATACTCTTTTGCTTTCGTAGTTTCAGGTAGGGAGGTCTTAATGTTAGCATCAATGAACATTCGCATAAACATAAGGGCCAGCCTATTGGATCGAGACCATGCTTCATAGATAACAATTTCATCCTCGATGCTGGTATCAGTAATAGCAGCGGGTTCATCACACATAATTGTATGTCGAGGTCAATAACCCCTAGGCTGAACTCAATTTTCCCATTCCATTCAGAAAAATTAGTTCCATCAAATTTTGAATACGACTGAGCATGCGAATACAGGTTAAGGGGAACTTTAAATTAATAACAATGTTCACAAATTAAATTTTACACACAACAATAATTACAAGGGTCAAATATTGAATTGTTGACTAAATAAAAATTTTGGCAGATTTCTTAAATAGTCCAAATATCAAAAAATTTGTATTAGTCATCAGATAATATTCAGATTATACTACCCTTTAATTTTTTTATCATGGTCCCATAATTATGGCATCTGTGTTTGTTGCCTAAACATTTATACCATGATAAACGGACTTATTGTCAACTATTTAATTCTTACAAAAACTGTTCAAACGTTGTTTAATCCAAAAATTAGCATGTGTTGCGCCTCAATCCAATTTTATAACGAATATTAGAATAAACCTTAATGAATGTAAGTGTAATATTTGTACATACAGTCTCAACCTGTGTTTGGCCTTCGACTTAACTTCAATGAATAATTCCCTACATGTATCTACTTAAATATAGTTAATCATGCGTTAATGTTAATTATTATACGTAATCTACAATTAATCAACAAAATACAAACAATAGCTTAAATGCCTCAAAACAGAGTTGCCCAGATATAGAGAAAATCGTATAATACACGAATTTTGACAAAAATGGCAAAAATGAATTTTCACCATAGAATCGAAGTAAAACACGCCAGAAAACTAAATCTTTTTGCAAAATTTAAAAATTAATTTTCTGGAGTGAGATATTGAAGTTAGCATTATTACCAAAAATGGTAAAAACGTAATTTTAATGGTCTAAACGATGTCAAAACACAAAAGTAAGTCGATGCCCATTGTATATGGGTTTTGTTTATTTTGACGTTTCCAGTCGATCATGTGAGGTTCGTAAAATTTCGAGCAAGTTTTGACCTTTCATTCCAACCAATGAGTATTGGCGACAGAAGGAAAACATCAGAGAAAGTCTCAGACATGCTTTAAGAGCAATTTTGATGGAATAATTAAAACATCGCAGAAAGTCTAACGCACATGAAAGCATTTTAATGTAGCTTTCATTATAGACAAACATTAATAAGGAAAATCATGAGATCTTAAACTTTAGCTCTGATACCACATGTAAGAGCATTCTTAAGAACACCCTAATATTAATCACGAATACATTAATATTTAAACTTTAGCATACAATTGTTCTTAATAAAAGGATCTTGGATCATCATGTTTTCACAAAATTTATTGGTGTATATAACTATGAACGAAAAAACAACATTTGTCCATTGCAATTGATCGAAATAAAGTGACTTGAATGCTCCTGTTAATTTCTTCTTTGGATCCCTTGAAGAACAGCCTAGAAATTGTCTTCTTGTGTTCTCAGAATTTTTATGAGAAAATATGAATAAAGGGAATTTTGAATTTTCTCTCCCACCTTAGAAATAGAGTGTTATGAGATAACTCTAGATGGTATAGGGATCCTCTATTTATAAGGGAAAGAGGGATGAAATCCTAGTCAAGGTAGGACGCTATTTCAAGTCTCCCATTAATTCCACTAACCATCAAGTGACTAACATATAGGAACAACCCGATCCTTTAAAATTTGTATTTATCACGTGCCTAATTAATTATCTAATATTTATCAAGACCACACAAATGGGAAATTCATAATTTTGGAAATTAATATATATGAAATTAATAAATGAATTTTGGACTTTAATTATTAATTTCCAACATGGGACCCATATTTCGATTTCGTCGGCACTACGCGCAAATACATTCTCCTCCGTGAGGAGTATAACATATTATATTTGTTTATCCAAAACCATTGAGTAATGAATGAAAATTTTTAGATCTATATGACTCATTAAGTAATGAAGTTTAATGAATTAGGATGTGTATTGCTCTTGTCCCAGATTGATAGAATAGTGGAAAGATGAAGAGTTACTAAAACTATAAATGTTCATTAAGGCTTCGATGCCTTTGAGGTATCCCAACTCTATGAAGGGGAGATGAATTACACGATGCATGTGTACGGCTTGGGCCAAAGGCCCACACACGTGCGCCTTCTGGCCAGCCGGCTCGTCTTGGCCTTTAGGCCAATCAACTTAAACTTTTGGTTCGAACTTTAACCCATAATTAAACCCAAATGGGTTGTTAGTTGGACCCAATAGTTACACCCGTTTGTAACTGTTGACTATCTGAGCAGTCAACCAGCAAACTATAAATTGAACAACCGTGTTCATAGTTTAAGAAAATAGCATATAATTGAGCTCGCCATAATCAATTCATTGCAGTACTTCCTGATTTCGTTCGAAAAATGCGTTCTATCTAGGAAGACAATAATTCAGACCTTAAAGCACTATGGAGGGAACTAAATTATGTATTCTTATTTATATTATTAAATCTCTTCATCACCAAGTAAGTATTTCATATTTTCTTTATTTGAAAATTTCGTTTTATTATTTATGTAATTATAACTCTTAGTAATTCTGTACTATTTAATTTATAAAATTAGTAGTCATAACAATCTTAAGACAATTTAATCTTTTACGCTGTCGTTTTATAAACAATTACATAAATTTTTTTGGTCATGTTACAAAAAATTAAACTTTTGCACAATTTTTTTATTAGTGTGATAAAAATATGTTTTATCATAGAAAATTTGAAAATTTTGTTTTATTATAGAAAATTTAATAAAATAATTTTCTATTACTAAATCAATTATATTATTCTAAGATATATTTCAAAATTTTCGTTTAGAATTATAAATTATGATTTGTACATATATTCAGATATATATAAATTTTTCTGTAAAAATTTTAATAATTAAATTATACATTGATAAAAAATTTATTTTTGTTGCAGAAAAGGATGATACAAGTGCAACTATTATTCCACCAACCATGAGTGTGACTCATAGAACGACTGTTGTCGCACCCGTGACTGTGCCTTATGGGGAGAAGTCGAAAAAATTCAAAGGAACGGAATTTAAGCATTAGCGACCACAGAATATCCAACTCCTTACATTTTATTTGACAAGGTCCCTACATGAGGAATGTACCTTACTTATAGAAGGGAATGAGAATGAGAAAGAGAAAGTCCAAGCAGTGGAAGTGCGAAAACATTCTGAATACCTATACCGAAACTATGTTCTCACTTATTTGTACAATTCACTCTATAACGTGTATTATACCATGAAGACTGCGAAGGAACTTTGGGAATCCTTAGATAAGAAGTACAATACTGAAGATGCTAGTATGAAGAAATTAAAAGTTGACAGATTTCTTGACTTTTTAAATGGTAGATTCTAAGTCAGTGATAGTGCAACTCCAACAACTTCAAGTTATTCTTCATGACATTCGTGATGAAGGAATGTCTGTTGGTGACTCCTTTCAAGTGGCATTCAAAATTGAAAAATTGCCTCCATCATGGAAAGACTTCAAGAACTATATCAAGCATAAATGCAAAGAGATGAACATGGAAGAATTAATTATGAGGTTGAGGATTGAAGAAGACAACTGTGGGTTAGAAAAGAAAAGTGAGAAGAATCCTATGAAAGCCATGGCTAATATGGTGGAACAAAGTTCAAAACCCAATAAAAAGAAATGTGAAGGCGAAGGCTCTTCAAAATAAAAAAATAAAAGTTCAAAGGCAAATGCTATAATTGTGGAAAACCTGGACATCGCTCAAGTGAATTTCAAAAGTCAAAGAATTTCAAGAAGTAAAACGCACAAGCTAATGTAACAGAATCTTAGAAGATTTCAAAAGGCATCATCGATATCAATCTTTCTATGGTGGTATCCGAATGTAATTTGGTGGGAAATACTAAAGAATGGTAGGTGGATAACGGTGTAATGCGCCACTTTTGTTTAAACAAATAAATGTTCTTTACATTTAAGCCAATGAAAACTGAGGAGAACCTATTTGTGGGTAATTCACCATGTTCCAAAGTTGAAGGGCATGGAAAGATTGTGCTGAAAATGACATCCGAAAAGAAAGTTACTCTTAATGATGTGTTTCACGTTCCAGATATTCATAAGAATTTAGTTTCTGATTCTTTACTTAGCAAGAATGGTTTCAATATGGTGTTTGAGTCGAATAAATTTTTTTAGTCTAACAACATTGTATATTTGGGAAAGGGCTACATGAATGAAGGGATTTTTAAGATGAATGCAAGGTTCTAAAAAATGTGGGGCGTGATCGAGGCATGGAGGCTAAGCCTTAAGACTTAGAAGCCTAGGCGGGCCTTAGGCGTGAAAAGGCGTTTAGGCCTTCTTAATTTATTTTAATTTATTTTAACCATAACAAGGCTATTAAAATACTAAAATTGTACATATCATAAAAATATGTCTGAATATATGCAAATTAAAATACTATTTGATTATTTTGGATGAGATAATGGTCAGGTTAGTAAAAAAATGCGATATCGTTTCACTAAAGCATTGTTATTTTAAGAAAAAAGAGCGCCTCAAGGTTTTTACCCAGAATAAGGCGTGCCTAGGCGGAGCCCAGGTGAGTTTTTTAGAACAGTGGATGAATGTAATGATTATTATGCCTAAGGCAATCAATAATAATAATAATAATAATAATATTAATTCCTCTTACTTTCTCGAGTCTTCAAATATGTGGCATGCTAAACTGGGATATGTTCATTTTGATATTTTACATGGATTAATTAACTTTGAATTTTTGGCCAAAGGTTGACATTGATAAAAATCATAAATGTAAATTTGATGGACTTATATTATCACAGTCTCATTATAGAGAAAATACTTGAAAATTCAAGAAATATAATATCAATCCTAGTAAGACGCCAATAAATGTAAATTTTCATCTATCAACAAATAATTGTGATAACATATCTTAATTAGAGCACTCTCATATTATCGACAGTTTAATGTACATCATGACCTGTACTCGACCGGACATAGCATAGTCGATAAGTAAGCTTAGTCGATATATAAGTAATTCAGGGAAACACCACTGGAAGGCAATTTTGAGAGTTTTAGGTTATCTAAAATACACTCAAAATTATGAACTTCATTATTCTAGATATCCATCCGTACTTGAAGGTCATTGCGATGCAAACTGGATATCTGATACAAAAGACTCTAAGTCAAAAAGTGGGTATGTATTTACCCTTAGAGGTGTATACGACTCCTGGAAATCCTCAAAACAAACATGTATTGCCACATCAACAATGGAATATAAATTCATTGCTCTAGATAAAGTTGAAAAAGAAGCTGAATGGATTTGAAACTTCTTACAGGATGTTCCAACTTGGTCAAAACTTGTTCCCTCAATATGTATACATTGTGATAGTCAATCAGTGATTAGACAAATACAGAATCACATGTATAACGGAAGGTCATAACATATTCTTTGTAAAGATAATATCGTTACACAACTTCTCGTAAATGGAATTAACTCAATTGACTATGTCAAGTCAAAAGATAATATAGTGAATGCACTTGTAGAAACCATATTTTAGGACCCCCTTAGGTCTCCCTTTAGGTCCCTAGCACCTACCCATCTCACGGTAAACCTTAGGTCGCACTCTGAGTACCGATCTAGAGTCCACCAGACGCCCCCAGGCTGCCCCGTTTGACCCTGGTCAACTCTATCGTCAGAGTAAAATATCTTCGAATCTTTGAAGGTCCCTAAATACCCTTTCCAATGCTCTGTTCCGTGCACGAATCGGCATAACGGTTCGGACGAACAGACCATTTTACTACTGAAGATCGATTCGGGGGCCACCAAGCACTCCCATGCCCTAATTTAACCCCAATCAACTTCACTGTCAGAGCGAAAGCTCTTTGAATCTTCAAAGGGAGCTCAAACCCCTTTCCAACGGTTTGTCCCGTGCACAAAATAGCATAACCGTTCAGATGAACAATTAGTTTTCTCCCAAAAATTGATCTGGAGGCCATCGGGCGCTCTCAAACTCCGTTTGACCAAAGTCAACTCTTCAGCTCGAACGATAGTGAATGAATATCCTAAGGGAACTAAATACCCTTTATAACATCCCCCCCCCCCCCCCCGTGCGAGATTCTGATTTATAGTACGGACGAACGATCCATTTTACTTCGAGAAGTCCCTGAGCACTTCTGAGCCCCGATTGACCAAGGTCAACTTTCCAACCTGAGCAAAACTCTTTTGGAATGTCGAATTAAATCTCCTAACCTTTTCAACTATCCATAGCGTGCATGATTTTGACTTATCATGCCGACAAACGATCCATTTGCGTCTGACCATCTCCCATCCAAAGGACCGACGTGTGCTTCCAAGCCACATTTGACCAAAAGTCAACTCCCCGACCCAGGAGAAATCCAAAGGGATCTTGAAGGTCTCTGAAATACCTTTCTAATGGTAAGCCCCATGCACTATTTGGATTAACGATTTGTGTTCTGTGATTCCAAAAAAATCTTCACGGGACTCCCAATTAGAAGGCCCTGATCCCTACCTATCGGCATTGTGTCTGGGGTCACATGTGTGACCCAGGTGTAGGCCAATCAGCACCACCACCACACTCTAAATAGGGTCCATGACCTCATTCTATAAAAACACAAGATATCCATTAGAATCAGTGATCTCAGCAACATTCCCTCAAAATCAGCGAAATCCCTCATGTGAAGTTCCATCCAAGATTACATTCCCATCCTTTTCATACCCAATTTGGAAAGTATCCTTCTCTCCCATCAACATTCATCCACACTCAAGGGAGTTCATCCAAGATCAAAGATTAAGCTTCAAAGAAGGTCCAATTCTTTCCATCTCTCTTTAAATTCCTTATTTTTGCATAATACACATTAGATTCATAATCTAGTTCTTACTTTAGTTCATACACATTAATATTTACACTTTTTATTAGTATATTGTACATACTTTATTTTCTATAAAAAATCTCAAAAATAAATAAAAGAGGGTTACACACGTAAATTCCGAATGGAATTATCCATCACACTTTTTCCAAAATCAAAACAACACATATACATATACATATAATAAAATTTCATTCGGGTCTATGGGATAAACCCCACCCCTATGCTACATTCGAACTACGTGGACTCTAATGCCTTTATAAGTTACGTAGGCGTCTTGGATTAAAATCCAAGACTCAAGTCCAATTTTCCAAATTTTCTCAATTTCCAAAATTCCCTAATTTTCTAAAATCTCCCATTTTCATATATATATATATATATATATATATATATATCATGCTTGTTTGCGTTTCATCCAACATATATTATCGTTTCCTAATAACGATCAATATTATGATGAACGCACAAATCATACTTTCTACGAATGTTATTTTGGGAATATTCATATGGATGACCTCACTCTACCTTGTCCATGGTTTGAGTTGAATGATTCCAATATCCATTATAGAAACATGCACACACACTTCACGGGGATATAAAGGAAGATAATAACACTATCCCATGAAAGACTGAAAGGGTGGAATGGGTGCCTAACACCTTGCCATTCCGTAACTTAGCCCCAGAACCTTCAAACTATTGGTTTCTCATGCATCAGATTGTCCTTGATGTCTCTCTCTCGAAGTGGCAACATTTTTTGCCTGTTTTGTGCAAAATAGGCATGCGATCTTTTCACATTTACCCCAACACCGACGACAGTCGAAGAAACCTTCCCAAGAGGGGTGCGAGACCGCGGCGCAGCCTTCCCAAGGGGATATGTATCTCTCTCACTCTCTCCTCCCCCCAGGCGCCGATCGGGGTGGCCACACCACTTACCAAAGGTTTAAATCGAGATCAAATTAAAAGATGATCGAGAGGAATGGGTATAACACTTAAAAATAAATAAGAGTCAATATAGTGAAAACCCAACCTAGTTGACTCGAGATCCTAAGATCTAGGTTTAATGGTAAAATCGAACTATAATGTATTCAGTACCCACTGAGAGATATTTAATCCTACCCATTCCAAAGATTATACAATGAACATTTATCGCGAAGTTAGGATAAGTTACGCTTTTAATGATATCCATATCTTAGTACATCTAAGTGGGGTATTACTGGACACTCCTTGTGGAAATCACCTTTGTGAGTAATAAGGGGTCCACTTCTATGAGAATAAAAAAAGGAAAAATTCTTTAAAATACTCATAGAACCAATTGGTTTTTATGACCAAAGCGAACACAAACATGAGTACCAACTGTGTCCAAGAATTATTGTGTGAATACTATTGCCTAGTTTTACAAAATAGTTAACGGTTCAAAAATGTATAGTCTACTAATTAACCAGGTAAATGCGACAGTATATCATTAAGGAAAGTTAAAGGCCACTAGGCTACTTCTCCTGGTGTAATAAATTTTCAGTTTTACTCAAACTAGTGTCTGCATTATCATTAACATATTTTATATAGACAAATTTCATTCATGTGGGGGATTGATGGAAATGGGTTTTGAAAAAGCCCAAATCATCAATTTTAAGATCATTTTATTATGGAAACCATATTCCGATTTTGTCAGGATCGCGTACAAATACGTTCTCCTCCGTGAGGAGTATAATGTAGTATATTTGTTTATCCAAAACCATTAATTAATGAATGAAAATTTTAAGCTTAAAGTGACCCACTAAGTAATGAAGTTTAATAAATTTGGGTGTGTGTTGCTTTTGTCCCACATTGGTAGAATGGTGGGAAGATAAGGAGTTAATAAAACCACAAATGTGCACTAAGGCTAGGATGACTTTGGGGTATGCCAACTCTTTGAAGGGTAGATGGCCTACCCTATGCATGTGATGGGCTTGGACAATGGCCAACACTCATGAGCACGTCACATGTCCATCCAGTCGTCTCGGATTGGATAATCTCATCTCATCTTATCTCAGTCCAGTTCGATCTCGAGCTCGAGCTTTGTGACAATTAAATTAAACTTTTAGGTTAGGTTTTGATCCATAATTAAAACCATTTGGGTTATTGGTTAGACCCAACGATTACAACTATTTATAGCTGTTGACTGTCTGAATAGTCAACCAAGAAACTATAAATTTAATAACTCTGTTCAATTCCACACACGAAATTTATCCTCATTCAATCCAAAAAAATTATTCCCTATTCCTCCTATATTCTCTACATATTTTTCATGTCTGTTCATACGTTCCTATTCATGGTTTGAGAAAATAACACAGAATTGAATTTGCGAAAATCCATTGATTACAGTGCTTCCTGTTTTGAGTCAAAAAAATTTGTTCTATCTTGGGAGAAAATAATTCAGACCTTAAAGAACTATGGAGGGAATTAAATTATCTTAAGAACACAATGGTATTCACAGGGCTCAAATTATGTATTCTTTTTTCTGTTATTAAATTTCTTCAGTGCTAAGTAAGCATTTCTTATTTTCAGTATTTGAAAATTTCATTTTATTATTTCTGTAATTATAATTCTTAATAATTATGTACTATATAATTTATAAAATTAGAAGTCATAAATGTGACATCTCCTTATGGATCTTGAACATAAATTATATTGGATAATTACAAAACTGAATTTTGATTTGTACACTCAATGAGTTGAAAGAAATCCTAAATTATGTTTACGAGAACTCTCGTATTTACAAAAAGAAGGTGAAAATAAAATATGACATAACATATCTCACTAGTAACTTCACTCATATCAAGAAGTTTTGTTTAACTATTAGTTCCAATTCCTTGTGGAAAAGTTGTGATCATAATGGATCAGGGCCTATGTTGTGAAAATGGTGTTCCCTCTTGGAGTTGTCAAAGTTGAGAATCCTAAGCATGGGAATGTGTTAGAATTGACTTTGTTGGAAAACCCATTTATAAGGCAGTGCAAGCTCAACCATAAGCTTTTGTTTTGTCCAATTGCAAGCCTTTTGACATTTCTCACTAAATATATATATATTAGTTTTAACATGTTTAGCCGGCCATGCTAGCACTTTTCATGTAATGCTCCATATGGGGTGACATCTCTCTATACTTGTGTCCGTCTTTCCATTGAGGAAAATACATTAATTAGAATAGGGGTGAGAGATAGGATCTCATTTCTTTGTGCCCTTCACTGTCATATTTAATTTTACTTCTAAGCATTCCTAGATTTAAAAATTCAAAAAAAAAAAATAAAAAGTATATTTTTTTATGATTAGGCTTCTTGCCCTTGTTTCTGCTAATTTATGTTATAATTTTTATATCCCCATTTGCAATAGCAATGATGCATGTTGATATATTTTAATTTTGTTATTACACCTTTAGTCATCTTACTCTCATCATTATAGAAATCTACATGTTATTATAACTTTGATCGCATTGCACAAATACTTATTAGTGATTCAATCTAACTCAATTATAACTCGGTGACCTTTTTTATAAATGAATGTGTCATAAAACTAACCGCTAAAAGACCAAAACCCATATACATGAAGTATACAAGAAAGCCTGTAAGAATCGTACTGCAAAAACTTCCCAATCCCCACCACACCTACAAACCCTTTTGAATTTCCTCTATAAAATCTAAAAAGACAGATACATAAGTGGCGTGCTTCTCATTTAACCATCTCAAAAGATACTCAAAAATAGATAGCGTAATCATGCTGGCGCAGTCTCAACACCTTCAAAGCATCTCACATTCCTCTTTTTCCATATAGTCCAAAAGATACAGTGCGGGACTAACCTCGATAATTTGTTGTCCCTATTCCACCCCTTCGGGGGTTCCATGCCTCTAATAATGTTCTCACTGATTTCAGGATCACCCAAGTAATCCAACAAAGGGACATAAACATCTCCTACCGACCTCTCGACATCCTATAATTTAGCAGAAGGTGATTTATTGTCTGTTCCTCCTGATTACGTAACAAACAACGGTCAGCCAATAAGTGTCTTCTCTATTGCAGACCCTCGGTCATTGATATGGCATGTATCATCATATTCCATACGAAGAATATAACTTTTGAAGGCGCCTTAGCCGTCCATTTTGTTTTAATAGGAAATAGGCTCTTTGGCTCACCCTACCCCTCAGAATGGAATATTACCCTCTCAGCAAAAAAAAATCCCATCTGACTTCTAACTAAAGTTATCCTCCCCATTCGACGAACATGATGTTGAGTCCAACTAGTCAGAAAAGACTCCGCCTCATCAAGTTCCCAATTCCATAATATCCTTCTAGACTAAGGGTTGCAACTCTCACGGTGGCCATTAACCAACATGTGATCAGCTCCCAGAATATCTTTATCCCCTCCAAAATTGTACATAACCAAAAATTGATCTTTAAGAGGGACATTCTTTCCCCATCTATCTTTCCAAAACCTCGCCCTATTGGCTCTCCCCAGTTGAAACTCTGTATAACTAAAAAATTCAAACCATGCTAAGTGACCTTTTGATATATTCTTAATTGTTGACTTATGCATACTCTTACTCATTCTCAATTGAAAATTGTTTCAAGTTGTAGGTATATCCATTATTATTTAATTGACCATTCATTATTTGAGATCATAGTAATATATAAACTATAGGATGCTTGTCAATGTCATGGAGTGACCCCTCGAAAATGATCACATGATCTCTTTATTATTAAAACCATATGAGCCACAATTCCCCTTAATACTTACTCCCTAGTCAATCCCTTTAATCCCTACATATAGGCTTAGATTTCATAACCTTAATCACCTAACCTACTCCACAATGGAATTTAACTCCATATATATTTTTCACACCTTTATTGGGAACATACTTGGGGCATATTTATTCTTGGTGTGTAGTTGCAATTAAGCACATGGGTCATCTCATATGTTCCTCTTGAAAAGAAAAAAGGAAAAGAAATGGAAAAATAAATTATAGGATCGGAGAAAAATGATAATCCCAAAGTTATATTCAAGCAAAAAGAAAAAAAAATGTTCTCCATTGTTGCATTCATTTCTTACACTTATATTGGGGAACTTATTTTCACATTTATTAATTATCCCACACTAATCCATCCTACCAAGTATTTTCCTTAAGAAGTTCAAATTATAATTACCTTCTTTTCATATCCCTAACCTATCCTAGATTACAACCATCGAAAAACCCTTTATGATCCCTAAGTGAATGTGATTCGAGAGTCAAGATGATTGAGACGAGAAACTATAGTATATTTTACCTCTTATAATGAACAAAATCCATTCATGAGGTTATAATTTTCACACACACACGCACAAATGTATATACAATATTTTTTTCATCATTGACATGTGAACAGCTATTGGTTCCAATTATAATTACTTTTTATGCCCTCGTGTAACGAGTTTTTGCACGCACCCTCTTAGAGTGATTTTATTTGTACAGTGTAATCACTGAGGAAGATTGAATCAAAGTGAAATTTAATTCTAATCTGGGTTATATGACCTTTGACCAAATCACAAAATTTACTTGTTCTTCACACAACACACACTCAAGATTTCAATTTGATGAAGTATTTCCAATAACATTATTAGTGTAAGGAATTTTGGTGAATTTTCATTAACTTCTACAATTTCTTATCAAAATAATTGATGAAGTTAAGTGCAAAGATTTACTATACCAGAGAAATTATTTTGAGGAAATTTAATATTTGTGAGTGTCTTTGTGTAAACCCTCACGAGAGGAAACTATTCAATTGGTACACCTAGGGGTTTAAAGGCTTATTGAATTGGCTAAATGCAATGTGTTCCCCGAAAAAGTGGTTTTTCATTCTTTGTATATATAAGCTTAGTTTTTCTTGGTTCCTTTTGATAATTTTCATTTCACTCCATTATTAGGGTCTATCAATGTGTAAGCTAGGGGTGTGATTAGTCGTAATTATTTCATTAATTTTCCTCTATACATACACATATAGAATTTTCATGCACATTTATTCCTATGACCATGCTTGAGTACATCAATTTTCTTTGTTGATATCTTGTTTGACATTTATTCAATATTTTATACGTGTTGAGTATGAAAGACATGGCGTTTAGATGCGTTAAAGGAAAGCTCCATTGGAGGACGTATCTTCAAGGGCATTTTTTAACATCAGACCTAGATCCACATGTTTGAGCCCTTAAAAGATGTTGTATCTCATTGAGTTAACTTTACATCTCCACTTATCATTCATAATCAAAATTTTAAATGGCAACGATATGCAAATTCTTACCTCAAAGCTTCATAAGAGAGCCCAAAGTATAACTCTCCATGTCCCCAAATCGATCTGCGTATAAACTGGAACGATATGATTCGGGGAAAGAGTCATAGCTCACAAATTCATTTGGAACCGGATCAATCTGAATTCTACCAGATCTATCTGGTCTAGTTTTGTCTCCCTCTATCTTCTCTCTCCTAGTTTTTATTATTTTATTTTCCTCTCTCTCTCTCTCTCTCTCTCTCTCTATATATATATATATATATATATATATATATATATATGTGTGTGTGTGTGTGTGTGTGTGTGTGTGTGTGTGTGTGTGTAACTTAGCTAAGGTGTTTGAGGTTGTTGGAAAGTTATTTACTCTTTTTTCTCGTTTTGTTGAATACGAAAAATAATTTATTAAAGATTTTGTTTTGAAATCATATATTTATGTTCGGTACATGGTTTCTCTATTTTTCTCCATTATTGTTTCGTTATACAACTTGAGTAACTAATTTTATAGGTTGCAGACCATAAATCCTCCATTGGATCATGCTTGTATTTCTAGGTTTAATGTTTGAATTAATTTATTTTGTATCTGTTTTGAGTTTGGAGTATCCTATACTTTAACTTCCCATTTTCTGTTAATGGTAGTATTTAAAGCTTTACAATAAACTCAACCCCATGCCTACATATCTCCTCGAAACTTTCATCATTTATTGTGGGGTTTGGACCCCACATTTTGATTTTTGGTCCCAAAGATTTGTTACCAGTTAAATGTATTTTGAACCATAAAACATAATTTCTAATGGTTATCTAATGTTGGGGAAAGATTTGTTATATATATTACTCATATTTATTAACCTTATTAAATAAATTTACTTGGTGCTACTTGTCATTTGTTATTTTTTTTCTTTTTATATAGTTTTCATTGATGTTAATAAATTAAAACATCTCAAATATAAAGAAACTTGTATTTGTGATCTATAACAACCAACTATATCTTGTTCTCTAATCATCCAATCTACATGGAATTAAATCTCCTACTTGTTTGGTGTATTAGTTATTGCAATTGATTTTCACTTAAAATATCACAGAACAAACTTACAAAATGCCATTTGTTTACAATAATTATGCCCTATAGTTCCATTCATATTCTCAGTATCAGCCTCAAGGTAGCACATATTCTTTAATGAATACTAGTTCATATAAGTTTGGGTCATCACAACTCGATAATATTTCATACTAGGAATACATCTAGGGACATATGGTCCCTGATGGGAGACTCCGGAGTAATGGTTACAGTAGGCATTTAGAGAGTTATTCAACAATGACTGGTGAGCAAACTGCAGTTGTACATATGCCACAGGAAGGTCCGTGGAGTCATCATAATGCTCGTATTTATGAGGTTGTTTGTCAAGACAATGTTGATCCTGACAGCATGACTTATGAGGAATTACTCGAATTAGGTGAGGTAGTTGGAAGTCAAAGTCATGGTCTTTCCCAGGAACTTATTTCCTTGTTTCCAATATCAAAGTTCAAGTGTGGTTTGTTCTCAAGAAATAAATCTAGAAATGAGAGTTGCGTCATTTGCCAGATGGAAATATAAAAGACGTGACGGGAAAATCACTCTTCCATGCAAACATGCCTATTATGCTGGTTGCTGAAGCAGATGGTTTAGCATGAACAAGGCTTACCCAATTTATTACAAGGAGGTGTTTAATGAATTGCCAAAGCTTAAGAAATATTTGCTAATGAGTATAGAGCTTTGGCCTTATTTGTTCTCTTAATCATAAGGTGTTTAACACTCTCCTTATTTTTTTTGCACTTCTTTTTAAAGATTTAATAAATAAGATCATGAAATTTGCACAGATATTTTCTGCAGTAATGTGAAGTTTGTATAACAACTGATTATTGGGTGTTTTTTCAAGCTTGGAAGACTATTTGACTTCTGCAAGTCATGGCTATGAAATTTTTTCTTTATTGCTTTAAACATGATTTTTTTAAGAAAATAATATTATTTGATTTTTTTTTTTAAAAAGATTTTCACTTGAAATATAAAATATAACAACTTTTTACGCGGGCTTGAGTCCTTTGGAAACCACCCAAAAGTAAAGGGGTTGGAACCACTATGAATAAAATTATAAGGGGCCAAGGTAAAAACCCAAAAACCTTTTAAAGAAACAAAAATCACAATGGGGGAGCCTTTGACCGATTAGTTAAAGTACCCATCAACCCTTCAATTGAATGGTTAAAGGACTTTAACTCAATAGTTAAAGCCTTTAACTGAATGGTTAAAAATATTAGTGCAATCATTGTCAAATCTCTGCAACTAGACCCCATACATAAATGTTCCCACCATTCCCTTATCCACCCTACACATGTCCTAGACTTTAACTAAATGATTAAAGGCCCCCTTTGATCGAACAATCAAAGGCCTCGAGTCAGGCCCTATAAAAAGAGGTTCCCACAAACATTCAAAGCAACCCAAAGCCCAACATTGATTTGGTTTTCTAAGTTTCATCAATTTCGAGCATCCAAGAAACCCAAGCTCAGACAGAAAAATCCCAAGTGAAGTTCTTACTTCTTAAAATTCACTTCTTCCAAAATACAGAGGCAAACCTCTGCATAGCGAACTGTCACTTTCTCTGAGAAAGATAGGCAAACCTCTGCACACACCTAGAAGAAGTCGAAACTTCCAAATGAACATTTTACCAACTGAATGTCACCACCTCATAGGGGACACTCCCTCGAAAAAAATTAACTTACGCTATAAGGGTAAAGAAACTCTGCAGAAAATCTCAGGTCAATACCTAATATATATATATATATATATATATATATATATATATATATATATATATATATATATATATATATATATATATATATATATACATACATATATTGTAATAAAATGTCCATACATGTTTATCTCATTTAGCTCGGCCCTCGTTAGAGCACTGTGTTTTCACTTTACAACATTTATATTTTAAAGCTTGTTTTTTTACCCAACACCTCTATTTATTGAGTTGAAATGACATACTCATATGATCGATAAATGTTAATTAAATGCTACTACGACTGAATACAACATGAAATCATAATTTTAAAAGTCGTTCTTAGGAAAGTTTTCGTGAGCCGAGTCATTCCAAAACTTTGCTAAAACTAAGGTCTAAAATCGGACTACTCTCGTCGCTTATCCGAGCGAACAAATCCCATCTCAACGAATGCACCCCCCAAAATGTGTTTTCCTGGAATAATTGCTAAACATCGACCTTTAATTAACGTATCTTTAACATATGAGCTTGACATTCCAACTCATAATGGAAATTCTATATTAAGGGCTAGGCTCCATAAATACCGTAATGTTTATATTGTATACCCAATATCCTGTTGCCTACGCCCGTAAATTTGTCTCATTTGTTAGAACTACCTTGGCTTTGATCCTAATCCTCTTACGTACGTAGGCACTGTACCGAACTAAACTCGTGAAACCCAAGACTCGTAATACTCTCCCGGCATATTATTTCTTTAAGATACCTCCTTCTCTAGTCCAAACCCCCTTTCTCAAATGAAGTGATCATCTCTATCACTTCGGATCATCCTGAGGCCTACGACATCTCCAAGATTTTATTCATATCGATAAGGGATACGTAGATCTCTGTCGGTGGCTTGTGGTTCACTCCAACCCTAAATACGCCATCCTCTTTCCATACTCGTAGGTATGAAAGTATTTATATACCATTATATCCTTAGCATTACACCTCCAAACTATCCCGGAGGACAATATCTTTCTGCTAGTGATCTTCTAATAATTATAATAAACTATTCCTTTATCGGTGCTTTCGGGTCCACTCCCATTATCAACATCCATCGAAGCTACCCTTTGTCCTACAGATAACTTCTCCCTATCTCAAGCCAAGTCCTCACACATGCACACACATCATATTTGAACACATATACAATCTAACTACGTAAGCACAATACTGAGTCCTTCTAGTAAGTACAAGCCTCGATAATATATCTCACGATATGCTGTCACTACAAAGATACACCTATCTACCATATTACCATTTAAACCTCATTTCACACCTTGAGAGAGATATCAAACTATATCAATTAGTGATTTCTCGAGCATACACATCCACGCACTTTTAACAGCATTCCATTATATAAGTCGAACTCTCTTGCATCGATATACATACATACTAACGACCATTTGTTATCCTCATACACATTCACACACAAGCACTCTTGTGTACCCACACTACTTTAGGTGACGTCTCTACATTTCTCACTAACACAATTTATATACCTAAGAATATTTATATTTTAATGTATTATCAAACTAAGGTCTCTCAACATGTTCTATAAAGAATTAAAAGATAATCACAAAGATAAATAATAGGCATATAATTAAGGAATCATAAAGAACAAGTGGGGTTCCTAATACCTTCCCCACTCGTAACCCTGTTTGTGAACTCCACAATAAGAATATTTGAATAGATCACATACCTAAAGCCTCATTAGGATTACTATGAAAGGGATAATCCGAACCTTTTGTTTATTTTTATATAAAATAAACTAGCGACTCTGGACAACCCAAAATCCCCCGCACGAAACACTTAGGCTTATGCCTAAATAGGAGCATGTAAAAAATCTAGATATTGTGTCAAACATCTTCGAGGGGAAAATCATTAATCATTGAAGTGATAGAACCGACCTCGGGGAGAAACGGTGGACAGATAGAAAAGAACTATCATGTCCTCGTAGGGTTCAAAATCAAACCAATGAAGGCGTTTCTCGATGCAGCAAATCCCACTTCTCCTTGAGTCTCTCCCAAGGCCCATAACACCACAATGGAGACTTTATTGAGGATACATAAAGCTAGTCAAACTATCCTTATGCTTCCTTTCTATTATGCTTAATATCTCTCCCCTACATGACTATTTTACGCACATTTTAGAAATGTTTTGAGGCCGTAGTTTTAGAGTTCCTCGAAGCATAAATACGTGCTTAGGTCCCCATGAACAACATTATAGACCCTTCCAAACATATAGGTACGCGCAAAGGATGTCGTGATAAAACAAAGATTAAAGTAGGTAAAAATAATGATGACCTGTTTGAATTACACTCTGCATAGTCTTAATTTTCATATTATTTCCACCTTATACCCTCGAGGCCAAAAGTGGTTAGGCTAAAGGATAATCCTCGATGAATATTCTCACTCTTTTTCCCCACCCGTCTAGTATATCGGTTAACTTCTCTATTGATTCCAAAGTCTCAGTGACACAGAACGTTTGAAGTTCGTCCAATATTGGGGTATATCAAATAAGCTTTCACAATTATTCTGTACTTGGTTAAAGTGGTTCGTATGTACAATAAGGGTTGATCAGTCCAAGAAGTCTAGTATATCGTGGTCCATGGCAATAAAAAGTGATCCACTGATCACTGAGTCGCATCTCCATTTTGTATATAAATAAAATATCTAGGAACACACCCTATAGAACAAAGAGAATAGATACTTACAAACCAATTTATTTGATAAAAAATTCAAAATTGTCAGACGGCCGGAGGTTGATTAAAACCTATCAAATTCGAGGTTGAATGCCATTCTATTTTTAATGTAAGACAAAACGGTATGAATCCATAATTCATCGCAAAAGCATAATTCCTTCGCGTTGGATTACCCTACCCATATTTTCTTTTTGGAGAAAATAATATACCATAGTCTATTGATTCCTCCCTCCTCGTATAAAAATGAGAGCTCATCCCCATTCATTCGAATCCAAAAAAATACCGGTCAATGTTTCCCCTTTGAAGATACTGCCAAACAAAAAAATATAAAAACAAATACCATCCACATACAGATAAGTATAGATAAAATAATTTCATCGAAAAAGGTCATGCATATTTGAGTCCTCCCCCCACCCCTAATGTATCGACCTTCTATCAATTTTTTCTGTTAACAAAATCCTGAATGAAAGTGCCCCTACTTTTTTATAGTTATCATCATCAACAGAAATTCACGCTAAGTTCTTACCCTGTAAAATTGAGTCTATGCTCCGTGCGATCAACTATTTTTCATTAGAAATCTCCTCACCCACGACTATCAAGTCTGCTCCGCAGTACATTCCATGTCTACTGAAGAAGACCAGGCTCCATCAGTAATGGATCGGGTTTTGAGATAACTTGAGAACACCACTGCCTCTCAGAACACCATGCAATCAGAGATCTGGGCACTGGGTCAAGCATAAGTCTACATACAAGATTCCCCTGATACACCTAGAACCAAAAAGATCATACTCCCTCTACTATTCCCAACATTAGTACACCACTTGCGACGATTGTCGAGATGGTCCCGAATAATCCTCAGGACCCACCTGCACCAATTCCAGCACCATTACTAATGTCAGTTCCCTAATTTCCACTTACCATTTTCCTCGCATGGTTACTTTGAACCTTACCATTAGTACCCTAAGTACCCACGCCCTGCCTTTCAATATCCACCCATGAGCAGAATATGTAGCCCCTCCATCGACGATGAGGTTGTCCCTCTACCTTTGAATCAAGAGATAACGCAGGTTCAATTTGAGTTGTGTATCCTCTAAGAAGTCATCTACAAGATGAAAATCACGGATGATCTTATAAACATAAAAAATATGGCTCTCAACCCCAAAGCTCAGTTACCAGACAAATTCAACATGCCTCTCTTCAAGAAGTACAAAGGATTGGGCTCCCTAAGTTATGATGACAATCTGCCAAAAATTTTGACGTCACTTCAAACACATGTAATTTTATTTGTGCTTTGAACTAAACTATGAGACATATATGTAAGGAAATATATTAATCTTAGCTTTCTAATGATATTTAAATGAGATCATTTGGACATTTGTGGAAAGAGTAATAGTCGCTTTAGTAAAAGGTGTTTAATCTGTTAGAATGTAGATTTGTGTGAATTCGTGTTTTCGAAGAATTCCAATGGGATAAGGATTCTTATTTTTTTTTAATTATTTAAAGAGGGGTCGGTGAAGGACTTTTTCAAACTCATATTAACCTATTTCCAAGATAATCTCTCCCAAAATACCTCCCCTCTTTCATAAAACCCTAACCTCCATTAAAGAATATTCTCAAGATTATTTTTGAATGAGAAGGACCTATTTTCTCAAGATCACCTAGGAGGCTTTGTTTGTCAAGTTTTTAAGATGAACACATCCATATCAACGAATTTTATATATGACAACTTTGATTAGGCGTGAATATCTCTATTACTCCTCTTAAGTATTGTATGTTTTAGATGTTACCAAAACCGTAATTAATCACGATTTCTTAAAATTAATTAGAAAGATTAATTAGGGAAAGTGAAAGTAAATTCGATGCTATTTTTATTCAATCTAAAAATACGATTTAAGACTTGAAACAATCGCATTTTTACTCCCATGTTCTTATATTATTTTAAATTAAAATTCTTTATTGTAATGTTTATCTCGTATGATGCTTATGTCTGGATTCACGGATCCTAGTTGGGGGGAGTAGTTGGTGTTCATGCCGTGGCCTCTAACCCATTATGTTCACTAACATTTATAGTATAGTTGTTGGAGTAGCTTAATAGGATGGATTGGGGATTCATGGAGAGCATCTGGAGTCATTTTATTGCTTTATTATTTTAGATTTTCCATTCCGTCGTCTTATTTATGAGATAGTTGTTTACGGAGTTGGTGGGCCGTTTGGTTCCACAGTTGTTTATGACTCTTAATTTGGAGTTACGGTTGAACTATTTCATTTAAGTATTATTCCATATTTTGGAGTTAAGTTTTATTTAGGAATTAGCATGGTGATGAATTTTTTATGTGGATGATTATATTCGTTGGATTAAATTTTGAATTATATCTTATGGAAAAGTTTTTAATTCTCAGATTTTTATCATATGCTAAGAATGGTATTTTAATTATCACGTCGGTGTAGGATGGCTGCGGGGACTGACCACCTCCAATGTCAAAATATGTGGGGTGTCAAATTGTCTAGCTACAGTTTGTCCAAAGGAGCTCTTACCAAGTACATGGGCCTAAAACGTGAGAAAAATTCTAAAATCAGGGACGATGTATGTCATACTTTTCTTGAGCAATGCGAATACAATGAAGAGCTTGGCGTCATATGTAAGAATTTAATAATCCTTAAGGATGATAATGGAGAGGCAGTTGGCACTTTTGTCACTCGCTGGAGAGAGAAATCCGATCGAATTCTCAATCACCATTGGAAAATGATCAGATCGGGATCAAAAACCTTCGAAAAGAATTACAGAGTGATCTTGGGCTCACTTAGATCCCGAACTTCAAATATCTCAACTATATAAGGTGTAAGATCGAGGTAATTTTGGTCACCAAACCTACCAAATCTATAGAGGAAACCTATTGATCTACAAATCAATTTTCCATCTGTAAGAACTCATTGGGAGCTTCCTCGTCTCACATCACAACTCTTATGGTCAACCCCCAACTAGAACCATGTCAAAATACTAACACCACCAGGCTATGGTAGCCATCAATAAGCCCTTCCATCCCGGACCCCCTTCGAAAAACTATTAAGTTGGGCCTCCAACAAAATAATTCCAAACTCGGCAAAGGCACCTCACACATCTTTAATCTTCGTTCAGTCGGGTTTTTATCTCTTTGAAGTTGGATGGTTGCATGAAACCTCTCATCACTAGGAATCCCCCTTAACCCTAGAGAGGAACTAGTAGGTCGATTCACATTGTGATTCCATCAGGGTCCTAGTCACATCATGAATTACTATTAAGAATGGAGATATGACATTTATGACCTCATTGACATCGGGAATCCCATCCCGCCAAAACCTAATGTTACCAACAATCCCCTTCCATATCATCCCAACCCTCGTATTAATTCCTTATCAAACTTGCCTACCCTAAACATTGGTCCATCCACCGTGATAGTCCCCATTCATCACAAATCGAGTATGATAAAACACTCAAACGTTTAAATTGTAACATCCCGCCCGCCCGGGGAGAGCGAACGGAGTGCTAATGCGATAAAATAAATCCAAATCCACAAGTGACAAGGTATGGAGCATCTAAGTCCCATAACAACAAAAGAGAAACTACAAATCTCAATCTCTTCAAATTAAATACCAAATCTCTCGAATTACATACAATAACTAACTCGAAAATAAAATACAAATCTCTAAAGCTCTATACATCAAAATAATACAATTCTTTCCCAAACAATCCTCGCTAAAATCAATCTCCATAGCGCCCCAAAATTCGCGCTAACCTGCTACTAAAAGAAAATATGGGGAAGTACACAATACGACAAGAAAGATGTTCAATAAATATATTAACGATGAACAAAGCGTAACAACACGAGTACGAATATTCAAATCAAAATAGAAATCTCAAAGCATTTATCAATATAATTTCTCAACAACACTTTAACCAGGTCACCAGGCCTCACCACATCCGTATATATTTTATCAAGCCATAGCCCGGGAAATATAACACAACACATTTTATTCTACAACACTGATAACCAATTAGATAACACCAAATAATTTGAATGCAATTGGAATAAACATTCCCAAATAGTATTAATCCATTACAGTAATCCAAACAATATCAAATGTATTAAAATGACACGAACACAATAGTATTTGACCTCGATAGAAAATATAACTGAATCCTTTGGGCGACATGCCCCAACTAAGAGAATACTGTGAATCAAATGAAGATAGACGTCTAAGAAAAACTCCATAGCTCCATAGCCTGTCAAAAATCCACTAAGGTTGGCATTCCTGTTGCTGGACACCTGATATAGAAGATACAATAGAAAAGAAAATATGCAAGGAAACGGGTCAGAGCCCGATTGTGACTATAAGGTCGATAGAAAATAAATTTCTTTTTTTAATTTAATAAATTAGTCCCGACACGTCCCATACCGCGTCTGACTAAAAATTCAAATTACCGAATTTATATCATGCCTTCATATCAATGACATCACATTCATATATTACCTAAATATCTTTAAGTAATATTCAGAATCATCCATTTTAATATCCACAATTCGGATAAAATCCAAATGAATTAATTTATAATAAGATCCAATTAATCCATTAATTTAAAATATAACCCATTAACAACTATATCATTTCATCTTCCAAGCATGAAAATCATCTCTTTTTATAACTATCCTAACATGGACAATATACGAACTTAAATTGCAAATATCAAACACTTGCCTTTAATGAAGATCTGACCCTTTGGAGTTGAATAATACAGGTGGTGATGGTGACCTTTGACCTTTGGTTCTCCTCCTTCCCAAGCAAACTTCTTTTTCTTTCCAAGCAACCTTCCACTCTCTCTAAGAAGATAACTTTTCAATTTTGTGTAGAAGAGATGAAATGAACCTACAATACACTAATCTCCAAATACTTATAATAAGACAAAATCTGAAATCACTATTCATCCCCCTTGTAAAAATAACCAAAATGCCCTTTTGGGTTGTCTTTTCATTTCCAAATGACCCGAAACTCAAAATTAACATCCAAATAGACTTTACTGACTATATCGAACCTTCCGGACGCAAAGACGCAGTCGAAATGACTATAAGGTCGATAGAAAATAAATTTCTTTTTTTAATTTAATAAATTAGTCCCGACACGTCCCATACCGTGTCTGACTAAAAATTCAAATTACCGAATTTATATCATACCGTCATATCAATGACATCACATTCATATATTACCTAAATATCTTTAAGTAATATTCAGAATCATCCATTTTAATATCCACAATTCGGATAAAATCCAAATGAATTAATTTATAATAAGATCCAATTAATCCATTAATTTAAAATATAACCCATTTTAAAAGTCATTAAAATTACGGGGTATTACATAATTCCCCCCTTGTAACAGAATTTCGTCCCAAAATTCAGAAAAATGAACCAAACTGATAAGGTCAACTCCGAGTATAAATCTCACATCGCAAGAAATCTAAGTAGTACCGCCCATACAGTACATTAACGAAAATCCCCATCGATGTTACACTAAGTCTCACCATATAGTTTCAACTGAATCGAATTTAAACTTTACCCAATCTTCCTTATACCATTCACGTAACCAAGTTCAGAAAAATGATCCTCAATCATCAAGTAAATACATCCTGAAGTCACAACTACTTACTGTTTCACAATTTTGAAAACTACTACAATCCAATCATCCAGGGAGCCCATACACCCTATCGTACAACTTTCATTATAATAGCAAAGGTTATAAACTCATATCCTAAAGGCCTATCTTATTTCGACTCCCAACGGTTATTAGTTTCATGCGTGGGTGTCTCGCAAGCGAAATCCAAACAAGGAACCGCCCCGATACACTACTACCTAAAGTAGTCGGTCATCGAAACTCCTCAGGTCTTTAGTCAATAGTTTATAACCTCTCTACAGGTTTTATTAATTCGAATAAAGTCTACTCATCTATTCTCTTATAAAAGACAAGATGCTAGCTATAGTAGTAGTACATACGCTCTCCTATACCACAAGTCAATGCATGCTGATAGTCATATCATGCTCAGACATGCCCAAAGTAAGTAATTCCGCGATAAAAATCAAACCCACGTGATGACATGAAAATATAGGTATCCTACACCCGTCGGTGAGTCTACGTAAATAACAGTGCTATTGTCAAAGTTTAGCAACTCATTTTCCCATATAATATTAATCGCTACAAAAATCAATATACGCCTTATAATTCCTTAGATAGAGAACATACTCTCATTCGTGGGTGGTGGTTGTTGAATCCCACTATTATAACTTTGCTCCGATAAGTCAAGAAAAATTTTACCCCCAAATTTTCAGTTCTAGTTCACCACACTCCACTAGATGCCCAAGCCTTTGAATATATTGCCTTCGTTAGGTAACACACACAATTCCCGCATTTCAAGAACTTCTACTGATGTCTCTCCTCAATTTTTCCATAATAGGGGTGACCTCGACTACGGTCATCATACTCGAACATACCTCATAACCTCCTAAGTACGATCTCCGCTATCCATTCAATGGCCCTCATATGCCATACTTCTCTTACGAACCCGTTCTAACGCAAATAATATTCACTAATATCTACTTTATATCAGGAGAACGAAATACAACCAAGGAAATCAACAATCCTAAACATAGGGCTCTACATCAAAGAACACAAAGCTAAAAACACAGTAAGCCGTACAGACCCTAAAGGACACTAGAACCTGATGCTCTGATACCACCTGTATCCTTTCATGACTTTTAAAATGGGTTATATTTTAAATTAATGGATTAATTGGATCTTATTATAAATTAATTCATTGGGATTTTATCCGAATTGTGGATATTAAAATGGATGATTCTGAATATTACTTAAAGATATTTAGGTAATATATGAATGTGATGTCTTTGATATGACGGTATGATATAAATTCGGTAATTTGAATTTTTAGTCAGACGCTGTATGGGACGTGTCGGGACTAATTTATTAAATCAAAAAAAGAAATTTATTTTCTATCGACCTTATAGTCACAATCGGGCTCTGACCCGTTTCCTTGCATATTTTCTTTTCTATTGTATCTTCTATATCGGGTGTCCAGCAACAGGGATGCCAACCTTAGTGGATTTTTGACAGGCTATGGAGCTATGGAGTTTTACTTAGACGCCTATTCCAAAAATATATAGGAATTAAACTCATATTGTAGGTAGTTAGTAATCCAATAAATATTCATCAATCTGTGGAAGAAATTCTAAAAATAATTTAGTGTTCTTGAAGATAATATGTTGATGATTTTCTGAAAAAAGAGACAAAAATGAGTGGAGTGAGAAGAGCCAATTTGAAATGTTTAGATCTCCTTTTTGAGTGCATTTGGATGAGATTTAAGAAAAACTCAAAACACATACCTGACTCAATTTTTCGTGTAGAATCCAAATCTGAAGTCGGATTGATGATTTGAATAATTTTTGGATCTGATTTTTCTGAGTATTTAAAATATGAGAATTCATGATGTTGTTTCTTTTTAATGTTGGTTCTTATCCCAAAACTTTTGTGGATCTTTGGTGATTATTAATTGGATATTATGGGACTTAGAAAATATCAGTAAACCCTTGATAAGATTTGAATTAATTTGATTTGGATTCAAGTGATTAAAATGATGAAAATTATGTTGAATGGAATTTCGGTTGCTAGATTCATTTGTTAAATTCCAAATGGGGATGTATGAGGATTAAAGATAGGACCAGTAGGGGTGATTGGTAGCCTTAGGATTACAATATGAACATCAAGGACTGAGTTTAAGCTCATTATTGATTGTGCAAGGACTAAGTGTAATACGAGCGCTTAGCAGTATGACTCCTAGATAGAGATGGGAGTTTAGAACACATTTGGTTGAAAGAGGGGATGAGGTTATTCCGATCGCATATTTGAAGTTGACGAACCTCCTCGAACGACAAAGTTAAGTAGTAATGTATTGGAGGGGTTCCTTGTTTTGATTTCGCTTTGCGAGACGCTCCGCGCATGAACCTTAACGACGTCGGGAGTGGAGAGATGTTATAGGATGCGAGGATAATTAAATTATGAAGTAAAGATATGATATTTTAATACGTGGAATTTAAAAGAGATATAATGCTACGTATGGGAATTATCTTAGGGTAGTGATATTACCTTATTGATATTATATTATAGGTATGATAATGCCTATTTGATTAATTGATGATTTATGTGTATGACATACCTAGCTTACTTGCTATCGGTGGGAGGTTTGCGCGTGAGGGCAGTCATATCCTGATGAATCCATGGGATCTTTGATTTGTCGCTCGAGAACAAAGGTCTATGAAAGACTTATCAGGGAGTTGATAAGTCCGCTGACTATGGGTACGTAGGTATGTGCATGACTAATAGATACGAGAACTATGTTCGCCTCCAATGTTTGTGTTATTATTTATGGTTCGAGGAATCCTTACCGAACCTTTTGTCCACTATTCGGCGACCAGCGATGATGGGACATGATAGCAGAGTAATGCATTGCACCGCAGCTGTGACTCGGGGTGCCGTATTATATATATATATATATATATAATGAATTAAATGATTGAATGGTTATATTGTGGTTAAGTCATCTACTGTGTGATAATTGTAGATAAAGGCGAATTAAGAAAAGAATGGAATTAAGTTAATGAATGTTTATTATTATAGAATTGAAAAGCTTAATTCATATTAATGAGAAATGATTCATGTTAATGAGCAACGATTCATATAAATGAAAAATGTATAAGAATGATTATATAACGTATGGTATGGGACATACGGGGTTATGATATGGGAATGGAATTATATTATGGAATTGTTAAAGAGGAATCATTAACTAGGAGGTTAATAGGAAACGTTAAGTGTGCACTCTAGTTGAGAGGTGAGAATGGAAAGTGAGAGTTGGGTCTAACATTTACATAATAAAAGATTTATTGCACTTGTTAAATACTTGTTGTTTTAAAAATCATTTTCATAATCGGCCTCTGACCCGTTTCCTTGCATATTTTCTTTTCTATTGTATCTTCTATATCAGGTGTCCAGCAACAGGGATGCCAACCTTAGTGGATTTTTGACAGGCTATGGAGCTATGGAGTTTTTCTTAGACGCCTATCTTCTTCATTTGATTCACAGTATTCTCTTAGTTGGGGCATGTCGCCCAAAGGATTCAGTTATATTTTCTATCGAGGTCAAATACTATTGTGTTCGTGTCATTTTAATACATTTGATATTGTTTGGATTACTGTAATGGATTAATACTATTTGGGAATGTTTATTCCAATTGCATTCAAATTATTTGGTGTTATCTAATTGGTTATCAGTGTTGTAGAATAAAATGTGTTGTGTTATTCTTAAACTGGAAATGGATTTTGTTAAATTAAAATTTGAAAAGTTTTTAACACTGGCTTAATTGAGTATTGGGTGAGTTGTAAATGTTTTCGACAGTGATGCTAAGAATGAGCCAACTGTATATTCTGTTTTAATTTGGTATGGGACTGGCCACCCGGTATTTAATTAGGCGGGGTGTTACAAATGGTATCAGAGCTTAGGTATACGACAACCCTCGGGGCTTGGATTTTGGGTTCATTGCGTGGATAACAATTTTTGGAGATAGAAAATTTTAAGTGATATTCGTGATAAGTTTCGAGATTAGAGATGAGGAATTTATTTTTGGGAGACGTGATTTATTTTTGGAGTTAGTAAAGTGTCCTGATTTTGAGAGTTAGGCATTCGGCGAATTTCGAGGGCCAAATTCCATTGTTAGTGGGAAAGTGTAACAACCCGCGTAATTTTGGGCTATTTTAATTAATTTATGGAAAATGGAGGAAAATAAAGTTTTTGATAAAATTATTTTTATTGCTCAAATATGTTGGCTATTATTTTTAAAGGCGAGAATTTCAAACGGTTTCAAAATCGGAGTTAAAACGGATTTTAAAATGTTTTTAACTCTTGGAGTTGTTTTGACTTTCAATTCTTCATTTCTTTGCCTTATTTAAAGGAGTCTTTTGGATTCCAACTCTTCATTTCTTTGCATTATAAAAGGAAGTCGTGGGCAAGCCTTTTAACCTACTTTTGGCACAAATTTTGGCAGCAAATATATTTTATATTCCTCTTCTTTTTATATACACATTGGCCCTTGAGATTTGTGAGTTCCAGCCTTAGATTAGAGGTGTTCTTGGGGCTATTTTTATTGGAGGTTCTTGTAGGATCTTTTGTAGATCTTTTGTGTTGATCTTGAGGATGTGATCGTTGGTTTCTCATCATGGTTTGAGGTATGGGGTTTTACACAATATGCTCCTTAAATCTCGCGAGTGTCATTCTCTTTGAATTCTTGTTAATTGAACTCATATTTGAATTGATAAATTCATTGAAATCTGGAAAATAATTATTGAAATTATTTTGATTCATGTGGTATCATTATATTGTTGATGAGCACGTTGTCATGAGATTTTAATATGGCACGGATGTTGGGCACCCGTCAAAATTCCTGTTTCCCGGGCTATGGCTTGATAAAGCATATACGGATGTGGTGAGGCCTGGTGACCCGGTTAAAGTGTTGTTGAGAAATTATATTGATAAATGCTTTGATATTTCTATTTTGATTTGAATATTCGTACTCGTGTTGTTACGCTTTGTTCATCGTTAATATATTTGTTGAACATCTTTCTTGTCGTATTGTGTACTTCCCCATATTTTCTTTTAGTGGCAGGTTAGCGCGGATTTTGGGGCGCTATGGAGATTGATTTTAGCAAGGATTGTTTGGGAAAGATTTGTATTATTTTGATGTATAGAGCTTTGGAGATTTGTATTTTATTTTCGAGTTAGTTGTTGTATGTAATTCGAGAGATTTGGTATTTAATTTGAAGAGATTGAGATTTATAGTTTATCTTTTGTTGTTGTGGGACTTAGATGCTCCATACCTTGTCACTTGTGGATTTGGATTTATTTAATCGCATTAGCACTCCGTTCGCTCTCCCCGGACGAGCGGGATGTTACATAAATGTCTATCCCTTTTGGTACACTATCACCCATAAAAAAATCATCATTGAAACTAAGCCCACCTTCGACCATATGAGATTCTTCATCATAGTCATACACTTCCTTTAAACCAACCACTATAACCCAGACTTTCTCCTAGTTAAGGAGTGCATTTTCACAAAAGAGCCAAGGATCCTTACTACGTCCTAAGAAGAAATAAATCACTCGATCGAGTGGAAATATATGTATAATGAGGCCCTACTAATAACCAATCATATCACCTTAATACTACCAATAAAATCCACCGGATGGGGATGAACGACATATGAGGTGCACCTATTTTCCACAAGTGATTTAGGAACCAATAGTAGTACCAATTCGCCCACTACTTCAAACACAGTCTCAATTAACTCTTTAAAAATAGTGAGAGTGCCACATCTTTAAGTCAAGAGATAGAAGATCCTATAATTCGCACACCCTGATATCGTAGCCCTCATGACAGATGACTGAAAGGGATCAAGACCTTAGGGTTGACAATCATATTACCTAGAAGTATTGAGTTCATCACCTACTACTGTAAGAAAAAAAAAAGAACGAGGACCCACGTTGTTGAAACAAAAGCCGAGTGGGAAGCTGAACTAAAATTTAACTCTAGTCCAATAGCTTATATCACACACCGGAGTCTTCCAAAAAAAAGATGGAACTTACTGCAAATAAATTAAAGGTTGATGGTCTCGCAGATAATATTCCAAATCGATTATGATCGTAAACAAGATATGAGCGCTCAACCCCCTCCATAGGAGCTCGAAACACGACTTTTCCCTCTTGCTACCCTCTATATGATACAAATGAACACCAGAGTCAGTGTCAATCCTTCCCGACTAATACGTCCAAAACTCGGGACAAACCTCACCACGGAAAATATCACATCTGGAAAACCAGAGCCTATCTCAGAACCTTCAGTCCCCAAACCTGAACATATCTAATATGCTCACCTATGAGAACAAGGCATTACACATATCTTGATTACTGAGGGGAGCACCTCAACCCCTGGGTTTGGAAAATGAGGACACAATGGGGCTACTTGTGACACCCCGCCTAATAAAATACCGTGTAATCAGTCCTATATCAAATTAAATAGGAAGCTCATCTGCTTCATTCTTAGCATCACGATAGAAAACTTTTTAAAGCTTACTAACCACCTACTATTAAAAAGACATGGTGCCAAATTCTATCTTTTTATTTAGCATCCCAACAATAACATGCGAAAGAATAGACAACTAACCATTCAAACAAATACTGAAATGAAAAATACTAGATAGGAATAAATATAAGCCTTGTCGAGACAACCATCGGCTACAAATCAAATAGCGAAAATAAACCACAAGAGGAATAACTGAATAGATCTTCTAAATAGATAAAGTGGAGCAACTGGGGTGGTATGCCCAAATGGAACACTGACTGCATCCTATTTTAGAAATGAAATGACGGAAGCAGTTAAGTCAAAGTCCTGCAACAACCACAGGTGTCGCAACTGCGTAAACTTGGAATAGAACAATTTTGGCATCCTTGTGGCTAGACACCTAAAAGGTTTTGAAAATATTTTATAGTAAGGGTTAGAACCCAAAATATTTTGCAAGTGAATTTAAATGCAGTAAACTAAAACGCAAGTATGATCTCCATATTTAAGTAAGTGTCGTACACTCTCTTGAGGACACCTCACCCCTCCAGTAATGTGCACGACTAACATTCTATACATGACCCACCTATCTAACCACCCCTTTACTAGTCTTGTCATATATATTCCATGATTTTCCATTACTTTAACCCTAGTGAGTTTAGTATGCTTTATAAGTTATTAATCTCATTAACTTATTTTTGTCATTTCTCACTTAATGCCATATGACATTCTCACGAGTTATACCACTTATACAATTCACATTACGTATGAGTTATAAGTTATTATTCACACTAACTTATTAAATCAATTCTCATTCAATACTATATAACCGTTTCACAAGTTATATTAATTATACAATTCTCATCATGTATCATCCCATATATAATTATACCATATATACATAGTAATCCTACAACATTCACATATACATGTCGTAGATATATATTATCCTCCGAGTAGGCACTCATCTGGTGTTCTCTAGATGCTATCATAAATGGGTACTCTCATCCACCCGAAACCCTGATACGGTTAGCTCCCCATTTTAAAAAATAAACAAACGTTGTGGAGGCTGTCATAGTTTCTCACGGTAGTGAGTTCGAATAAGACACCATTCGTCTCACTCCCGAACATAAACGCTATGACATGGGGATTATACTTGCCTTGCTCCTCAAGTCAGGCGATTCACCCACATCGTTCAACCTCCCTTGATAACACTAGAATATGTATTCTTTACTATAAATATTATTCACACAAATATTTAAAAATCATATATATATATATCATGGCTACCGGTGTACTATACTCATACACAAGCCTAAAACAGGTAAGTCTATGGTCCGAATTCATTTCAATTAATTATACACTAATCAATTTGTCATTATTTTGGTATCACCCTACAAATTATGCTCGGACTCTCTCTCTCTCTCTCTCTCTCTCTCTCTCTCTCTCTCTGCTCGAAATTCAATATTCCTCATTCAATGTTCAATTTCATCCAATAAAGTATCCCCTACTTAATTAACAAGGTTTCAATCACTCAATCATAAACCTTAATATCTTCAATCTAATTAATCATCTAATTAATACAAGGGTAATTAGTCACACCTATCAATCTAGGCAATCTCGAACGGAGTAACAACTAAAAAATATATCTTAAAATTTGTCCCACGAATGTATCCAGATTTTTAAAGTCGTGTTTTTGGGGCATTTTGGAGCCATTTTTTGAGAAAACGTGTCAAAGAACAAAAGTTAGAAAACGTGATTTTCTACAGGGTAGTGCGGATAGAATCGCCATTAGAACAACAAATACCTCAATTATGTACAGATTTCTTAATTAAAACTTCTCAAAACTCATCCTAAATCCATCCTTTTATCATATTCAATCTAACCCTAACAATTACATCAATTAGCTACAGATTTATAACTCCCAACAATGAAAATCCCCAATTTCTAATGAAACTTAAACCCTAACATATTAATTGATTTCACCTCTTTTAATATGAATAGGTAAATGCAAATTAACAATTGCAAATTAAACCACTTGCCTCAATTTGTAGATCAAAGCCTTTGGATGAGAATGTTGAATTGAATGCAAGAATCTCCTCTTGTTCTTAAAGTTATCTCCCAAAATTCTCAACTTGTCTTCTAATGGCTCTCCTTTTATTCTCATCCTAATTTTAGTCTTCTAATATGACTTTAAGTTGCCTCACCCTTACACACTTAGGGTTAAAAACTCAATCCCCGTTTTTGGGTCTATGGGCCTCCTAAAAAGGGCCCAAACTCTTTATTTGGAGCTTAATTATGTCTAATTAAGTTCCGAGACCCAATATATATATATGCCCACTCATTTCCAACTATTTTGACCCGTCCAGATTCAACTGTGCACTCCAAATTTCCATACGAATTAATTTATAACATCTTCCAACTTTAAGGCCTCAAAAAGGCGACATAAAGTAGTCCAACATATTTAATCCTCAATTCGCCAAATTAATAAATTCCTCAAATTTACAAATTCACTAATCATGGATTTAATTCCTCCACATAAAATAAATTCTTTTTCTCTAAATATTTTATTTAATTAAATGTCCTTGAATTTATGGGATGTTACATATTTCCCCCCTTACAACAGAATTTCGTTCTCGAAATTTGGATAAGCCTAGTACTTCCAATATTGACTAGTTCTCAAGTTGCCTACCCTTAAGATCCTACACCCATCTCTCCCACTTCTAATCGCGAATTATTTGTAACAATTAGATTAATTAACTAGGGCGTCCATACACTCTGTACCCTTGCTTAACCGTACAAAATAAAATTCGTATTTTACCAACACTTAAATCGTAATATAACTTCAATCCCCCAGTTATAACATTCCAAATACCCCTCTCTCGGCATAAAATTATACATATCCACCCTTATGTAAAACAACAATACATACTGTCGTGCCCTTACTATCACTAGTTTCCTTGCACGAAAGTAAAACCAGAGTTATATCTTCCCGCTCGATAATAAGTCCATCCACTCGGAATCACATCAGAAATGTCCCTACTCCCCGGTATTTTAGTTTGACAATATTAGAACATTAACATGCAATACATTTTAACATACATTACCATATATATACGTTAGGCCTTATCTCAGGTGAAACCTATTAACGATAATTCATACCCTGATACTGCTAACACCCAGTCTTACTATAGGTATTCACTATAGCCCCAACTATAGCTACACTGTTGAAACTTGGAAAAACACCCACACTACTCCCATTATCCTGAAAAGTATAAATCTCTCGTATAATGCAACTATCCTCTCAGTGTAACCCCCCCTCCCCCCCACTCTCACGTGGTTAACACTAAAGAACCCCATTATTCCACGGTACTTAAATATGTATATTATGGCTATTACGGATAAAACATCCACTAATATCTGTCTCACTTATGAATCCTAGTGATAGCAAGTCATGGGTTGTGATGCACTCATTGTTACTTCCAAACACACCCACACTTAATCATTCCATAATTTGGGGGACTACTTATTCCCATTCCTCCGAAATACACCCCAAATCATTTTATTTGTGTCTTCTCCCCGAATCTGCTAAGTATCTGCACAGTAGCGGTTATGGATCCTCCCAGGGTGCCCATACACCCTCTAACTCGAGCTTAATTGCACAAACCTTTGATCATCAATTACGTAATCATCTTTGTCTCAATTTTGGCCCCCACATTATCGCCGTGGCTATATCCTCCAAATATTTCCGATGACTTACTCATTACCATTAGATTCTCCCTGATATTACCCCACCTTTATTATCGATGTGAGATCCTCAAAATACTCCCTTAGTCCCATACATAAGGGTCCCTGTGATGGCAAAAGTGGATAAATTAAATCACACAAAATACATTACAATATGCACAACCTAGCAACTTGTGGTGCCAAAGCTCCGCAGTGTTTCTTTCGCAACACTTTTCGACTCCACTAGCCCTATCTCTTAGCGGATTTCTCCTCAATGTATCTTCTCCACACATTCACCAATTATCGTTAAATCCAATGACCTAGAATCCATAGACATCTTCACACTTTTGACATTTTTTAAGGCTTATGCGTATTACACTTCCTAGCAAAGTCCAAAAGGACTTTCCCTAGTGCATTATTCCTCAGTATCGTTGGTCCTTGATTTCCACATAACCCAAATCATACCCGCGAGACTCTCAAACCTTTCCCTATACTCATAAGTCCATTATGGACTCACACGTCTCTAAAGGAGTCGTATATTACTACGGTCGTACTATCACTAAGCCCTTAGTGTTAAATATTAATAACAAGCTAAATCTCTCCGCTCCACGGCAACCCAATCATACACTGAATATCATCAGTAAAAATCCTTACGCATCGGGATCCAGTATAACTAGACAACTATGAAGTCTACTTCATAAGATATTATCGCGGCTCAACCCTCTTCTAGGTGAGACATATCAAAAAGAATATACATCCGGCACGAAAATAACGAGCACGATAGCCTTGCTATGATCGTCCATAATTACGAACCCATTCATACCCAAGATAAAACCATACCTCGAATATCACCTCTCACAGGAGATAGTCTTCAAGAAATACATCATCTCAATGTACCCACACATTCCTTTCAGGTGGAACTAAAGAGTGACCGCTACTCCATGGAAAAATAGTCATGCTAGTGATATTAACGATACTTCCACTAAATCCATTTATCATGCGAATCTAGTACTAATTTATTAGTGTAACCCGCTTGCATCACACAAAACATACGTCAATCATCTCGGAATAAAGCTTGTAGTTTCAGTTGCCCATAACACTACCGGCTCAATAGTCATTAGACATAACACCCTCGTCCTAACCAAACCAAAAACTTATCCAATAGATTCCCTTAATGGGCATCTAGATCCTATCCCCTGACTCGCCGCGGATAAAATCCACCCATGTGTTTCCTTTCTTTTATGCATAAGACACCTCTCTGTGTCCTTCCCCTTTATCTGGACCCAATGGTCCTTTCGGTGTTATCCTTTTCACGAGTCGGGTAGCCTTGACCCTGATTGCTACTCCAAATGTCCCTTTGGATCCACTGATCTAATAGACTTGTTACTGGCCTTGATGACCTTAAGTAAACCCACCGTCACTGGGTAAAAATTCTATTAATCTCAATCATTAATCTGAGTCCCCTACTAGGTAATCCTTCCCTTGAAATCTTACTAGCACTAAAAATACAATCCTACTCTTCTAATAGATTTTCAACTCCTTAGCTCCCCTCTCGATAGAGAATTGATACTAATGTAGATGTACAATCATCTTAACCAGATCTCCTATCCATGATGGTGCTATCTACTCATGGGTCTATTATTAACTTGCAACCCTACTTGATTCACCGTATCCCTCTCATCGGTTATGAATTTGTGGATTTAGTCAACTTTCCTTCCCATCTGTCCACTGTCTGACCCTTTATGGAAAATTTCTAAAATTTTCCTTACGCTATTTAACCACTAGTGAGAGATTTTGTAATAATTTGCACCCCTAATTTCTTGTTATTCATGGTATCTCCCTATGAATGTGGTGACTGGTTCCCATCACCCCATACCGCTTCTAAGAGCAAACTTCCTTGCCCGAAATTTTGATTTGACTGACACTACACTCCCCCACATGTGATCCCAATTGGATGTTCTCTACCCGCTTGTAAATCACTCTTCCACACCTCCCTCGAATCCTAGCAGATTGTTCTTCTGAAATAAAATCTTCTTCGACCCTCACCCCTTGTCGTCTACACTTGGGGTTTTAACTTTCCACCATCGTCCTTTCCAATGGATCATGGGCAACTACTGCACCCCAGCGTCTTCTTCAACTTCAATTATTCGAACAATTTTCATGGTGACTCCTATCTCGTCACTATTTCTTGAATACCCTGTGGCTTATGTTGAGTCCTCCCTCCTGCAATCCTTTTAACATCCCACGTTGGTTGTTCTATAATGTTCGATCTACCATGCTCGACCAAAACCGTATATGAATCACATGAACTATACTCCATAGCAGGAGAACGTAAATCGCACACGTGAAAGAATACAACAATCCAATAATAAAGCTCTATATCAAAGAACACTACGCGAAAACGTGAAAAGCCTCACAGATCCTAAGGAGACAAGAACCTGATGCTCTGATACCATCTGTGACACCCCGTCTAATAAAATACCGGGTGATTAGTCCTATATCAAATTAAACAGGAATCTCATCTGGTTCATTCTTAGCATCACGGTCGAAAACTTTTTAAATCTTACTAACCACCTAGTATTCAAAAGACATGGTGACAAATTTTATCTTTTTATTTAACATCTCAGCAATAACATGTGAAAGAATATACAATTAACCATTCACACAAATACTGAAATAAACAATACTAGACAGGAATTAATGTAATCCTTGTCGAGACAACCATCGGCTACAAATCAAATAACAAAAATAAACCACACGAGGAATAACTGAATACATCATTTAACTAAAATAAAGTGGAGCAACTAGGGCAACATGCCCAAATGGAACACCGACTGCATCCTACTCTAGAAATGAAATGACAGAAGCGACTAAATCAAAGTCCTGCAATAACCACATGTGTCACAACTGCGTTAACCTGGAATAGAACAATTCTGGTGTCCCTGTGGCTGGACACCTAAAAGGTTTTGAAAATATTTTATAGTAAGGGATGGAACCCAAAACATTTTGAAAATATTTAGCAAGTGAATTTAAATGCAGTAAACTAAAATGCAAGTATGCTCTCCATATTTAATTAAGTGGCGTACACTCTCTTGAGGACACCTCACCCCTCCAGTAATGTGCACGCCTAACATTCTATACGTGACCCGCCTATCTAACCACAACTTTACTAGTCTTGTCACATATATTCCATGATTTCCCATTACTTTAACCCTAGTGAGTTTAGTATGCTTTATAAGTTATTAATCTCATTAACATATTTTTGTCATTTCTCACTTAATGTCATATCACATTCTCACAAGTTATACCACTTATACAATTCACATTACGTATGAGTTATAAGTTATTATTCACACTAACTTATTAAATCAATTCCCATTCAATACTATATAACCGTTTCACAAGTTATATTAATTATAAAATTCTCATCATGTATCATCCCATATATAATTATACCATATATACGTACTAATACTACAACATTCACATATACATGTCGTAGATATATATTATCCTCCGAGTAGGCACTCATCTGGTGTTCTTTAGATGCTATCATAAATGGATACTCTCATCCACCCGAAAGCCTGATACGGTTAGCTCCGCATTTTAAAAAAATAAACAAATGCTGTGGAGGTTGCCATAGTTTCTCACGGTAGTGAGTTCGAATAAGACACCATTCGTCTCACTCCCAAACCGGAATGCTATGACCTGGGGATTATACTTCCCCTGCTCCTCAAGTCAGGGGATTCACCCACATCACGCAACCTCCCTTGATAGCATTAGAATATGTATTATTTAATATAAATATTATTCACATAAATACATATAAATCGTATATATATATATATATATATAGGCTATCAGTGGACTATTCTCATATACAAGCTTAAAACAGGTAAGTCTATTGTCCGACTTCATTTCAATTAATTATACACTAATCAATTTATCATTATTTTGGTGTCACCCTACCAATTATTCCCAAACTCTTTCTCTCGTCTTGAAATTCAATATTCCCAATTCAATGTTCAATTTCATCCAATTAAATTTCCCCCACTCAATTAACAAGGTTTCAATCACTCAATCATAAACCTTAATCTCTCCAATTTAATTAATCCAAGGGTAATTAGTCACACCTATCAATCTAGGCAATCTCGAACGGAGTAACAACTAAAAAATGTTTCTTAAAATTTACCCCACGAATCTTCTCAGTTTTTAAAATGCCGTTTTGGGGCATTTTGGAGCCGTTTTTTTGGAGAAAACGTATCGGAGAACAAAAGTTAAAAAACGCGATTTTCTACAGGGCATTGCGGACAGAATCGTCATTAGAACAGTAAATACCTCAATTCTATACAAATTTCTTCATCAAAACTTTCTACGATTTATCCTAAATCCATCCTTTTATCATATTCAATCTAACCCTAACAATTACATCAATTGGAGCATCAAATCAACCAAATCTTGTCATCTCTTATAGATTTATAACTCCCAAAAATGAAAATCCCCAATTTCTAATGAAACATAAACCGTAACATATTAATTGATTTCACCTTCTTTAATATGACTATGTAATTGCAAATTAAACTACTTGCCTTAATTTATAGATCAAAGCCTTTGGATGAGAATGTTGGATTGAATGCAAAGATCTCCTCTTGTTCTTGAAGCTATCTCCCAAAATTCCCAACTTGTCTTATAATGGATATCCTCTTATTCTTATCCTAATTTTAGCCTTCTAAAATGACTTTAAGTTGACTCACCCTTACACACTTAGGGTTAAAAATTCAATTCCCGTTTTGGGGTATATGGGCCTCCTAAAAAGGGCTCAAACTCTTTATTTAGAGCTTAATTATGTGTAATTAAGTCCCGAGGCCCAATATATACATATGACAATCATTTCCAACTACTTGGACCCATCCGGAATCAACCGTACACTCTGAATTTCCATACGAATTAATTTATAACATTTTCCAACTTTAAGGCCTCAAAAAGGTGACATGAAATAGTCCAAAATATTTAATCCTCAATTCGCCAAATTAATAAATTCCTTCAAATAAAATAAATTATTTTTCTCCAAATATTTTAAATAATTAAAGATCCTTAAATTCACGGGGTGTTACACTACTCTCTGGTAAAAGTACTAGGACTTAACGAATAAGGACCTACATCCTTCGAAGCTCCCAACATTCGAGATTACAAATTTGGAATTGGGTACGGAGCTACCACCATGGAGATCGACTTCCAAAAATAATACGAACGCTGGACCAATCGTATGAAGATCATGGTTACACTACATATAGTTTACAACAAATCCTCTTATACAAAGGACCAACCCTCTAATTTTCAATAGTAAAGGAGAACTCAAGCACGCCAGCGTCAATGTGTACCAAAGTATTCGGTCCACTGGATGGGGCGATTTGTCGATGGAAATATAATACTCCATATGTGGGTTTATTAGAACGGATTTCGAGCAACTAAAAATCATTCCATAACTCGAAAGTCAATCAACGAGAAACCACATAAGCCCTTATAGTGAACTAGACTTACTCATCCTATGATTATCCTTCAACCTATATGTATTTGGGATATTCTCATGAAACCATAACTAAACCAGTGTGGGGAATAGCTACAGAAGCATATACCTAGATGTCGCTCACATCATTGGTGTTATCAAACCCCAAGATAAGATAACCCAGTGAGGACATCCTCCGCTCGAAGGTTCACTCACTTGGAGATATTCATAGAACTTGTGGAAGGAAATGGTTAGCCCTACTTTCCATGATCATACATAGGTAAACTTCCAAAATCTTCAATATGAGGTTATCTCTTTAGGCGTGTCTAGATTCATCAACAAAGTCTTACCCTGGAGACCAGAATATGCAGACTACTACTATAGTGGGGACATCTATTATGAAGCCATCAGCATCGTGAAAGACATAAACTCGAGGAAGTACAAAGCCTATTTAAATGACAAAGAATCCACCTGGCCTCCTCAGATAATGACATCTAGTCAGGGCCATCTATGTCTACGGAACTACCTCTCACACACTAAATCCAAAGGATGAGCAGGTCCTAAAAACAATAGAGAAAATCCTCGCTTATGCCCCCGATGTAATTATGGACGTACGTTGGATAGATAATACTGCTAATAAACCATCCTCTGAACTTAAAACAAGGCTCATAAAAGTTCAAAACCAAATCCATCCTCGATTGGACTAAAGTAATGGTTCCAAAACTAACATCGCCTACCGGCCCATGTCTTTAACTGACCTTCCACTTCGTTTAGAAAAGGTGGAATAGGAAGTCGGGTTAGAATCCACACTATCTCTGGACAAAGAAGTCAACTTCCTCATTAGATTTGTACACCATTCCAATCTTCCAAACCTGGATAATAAATAAAAAGATCACGCTGAACAAGTTATTATCCACCTTTCTCGAGAAAATAATAAAATCCAGGAAAAACTCTGTCGGGCGTCACCTAATATCGCTATCTAGGAGTTACTAGCTACATCTCGAGAACATTGATCCTCCCTCGCCCATCTGTTTTCTCAAGATTCCGTTCCACAAGAGCTAACTTCAGCCGAGATGTCATCCACCATCAGGTCTATTTCCATTCAGCAGTGCATAAGTTCATCTAATAAGGACCTCCCCATGTAAGGTCGTAATCATCGTTCACAGAATACATCACCACTGAGCCTTGTGAACAAATCATGCCTTAGTACTGATAGACAACAAATCAACCATCAATATGTGACCCCTCTGCACTATGACACCCCGCCTAATAAAATATCGGGTGATCAGTCCTATATCAAATTAAACAGGAATCTCATTTGGTTTATTCTCAGCATCACTGTCGAAAACTTTTTTTAAAACTTACTAACCACCAAGTATTAAAAAGGAAACAGTGCCAAATATTATCTTTTGAATTAACCAAAACATGAAGTGCAACAAGAGACTAAATAGAATCATCGCAATATAACAGAGTCTAAGCATTCCACAAATAACGTAATCGAATGCTAGCCGAATAAACATAGACAAAAAGAAACATCCAAAGCAAAATACTTTGACAGGTAGAAAATAAATCCCATACAATCTGAATTGAAATGAACTGAATAAATGTAGTGAGCAACATGCTCAAATATACAACTAAGAATAAAATTCCTAAACTAGGAATGAATGAAAGAGGCATCTAACCCAAACTCCTATAGAACCCTCATATGTTGCAGCTACGTCAACCAGGAATAGAATTAAGTCTGGCATCCTTGTAATCAGATACTTAAAAGGTTTTGGAAATATTTGATAGCAAGTATTAGAACCCAAAATATTTTGAAAATATTTGAGCAAGTGAATAAATTGCAGTAAATTAATATGCATAATGCTCTTTATATTTAAGCTAGTGTCTCACTCCCTTGAGGACCCGCATACCCCTCAACTATTGTGCACACCTAACGTTTTCTACATAACCCACCTAGTCCTCTACCCCGTGACTAGTTCTCGATAAAATCCTTCCTAGCACACTACTCTAGCCCGATTGTGTTTAACATATAATTTTTAAGTTATATTTCACATTAACTTAATTAATCATTTCTCATTTTGGACCATAACATTCTCACGTATTATATATATATATATATATATATATATATATATAAAATCAATACAATTCACATTATGTATTTTCCCCGTATATAAATATCCGCACCATATATATGTATTATCATATTACAACATTCACACACATGTCGTAGATATATAACCATCCTCCCGAGTAGACACTCACTGGACGTTCTCTACAATGTTATCATTCTAGGTTTACTCATCCACCCGGACACCCTGACACGGTTAGCTCCCCGAATAGTGAAACAAAATAAAGGTAATGGAAGCGGTCATAGTTCTGTCCGAAAATGAGACCGAATCATACCCAAGACATCTCACACCTAACTACGGACGCTATGACATGGGGAGTATACTCACCCTGCTCCTTAAGCCAAGGGATTCACCCACATTGTGAAACCTCCCATGATAGCACTAGAGGAGTATGTATTCCAATAAATATTATTCACACTAATATTTATAAAGAACACAAATATATATATATATATATATATATATATATATATAATCCAGGCTACTCCGTGCACAATTTACTGGAACACTAACCTAACATTCCCAAGTCTATATACCGACTTGTAATTTAAATAATTCCCACATTTATTTATTTATTTATCACTCGAGTTATGTCACCCAACTAAATTACCCAGAATCATTCCTTCGGTCCAAAATTTCATCTTGTAGAACTTATTCCTCAAATTCTAATTTTTCATTCGTACATAGTATGTTTCTCTCGAATACTCACCGTACTTGTTGATGTAAATAATTAGATCACTCTAATAATTTAATCACAGATAAATAAATGAGACAGAATATTTTAAAGTGGTTCAGCCTTGTATGAATGGCCTACGTCCACTGTTATGTTATTACTGAGTATTTGGGAATTCTTGATTACAAGTTCTATCAAGAAATTCCGGTCCTCTTGAATGAGGGTGATACAAGGTATTTATAGCCCTTAGGCTGTACATGAAAGGGTGTTACATTAAATGATACACATATGAAAGGGTAATTCATTTAATGCTCTTCAAAGGTGTGCGTCAAGATGATAAGCATTCAATGAATAGTTGAACTGTTGATTATATGGCAATTAATGCTGCGGTCGAGATGCAGCTCGAACCGCCTTAGTTGCTCGTCGTCCAAGAGTTCCTCGGAGCATTGGAGTTCCTCGGAGGACAAGAGTTCCTCGGAGGGTTGGTGTTCCTCGGAGTACACCTGTTGCTCGGAGTGAGTATGTTGGTCGGGGGAATGATCTTCCTCGTTGCTATTGTGCCATGTAGATTGACACGTGTCTTCTTATTATTTGTCCACATCAGCATACTAATTTTGGTATCAACAGAAGCCCCCAATGTTTCATATTTCGAACTTTGAGGAGTATGGAACATTCTTTCTCGGTATATGGCAATATTAAATGACCTTCCTGGGTTTTAGGAGCATTTTCTTTGTATTTGAATTTCCTTCCAAATTCGTAGAATTCGCCTTTTTGCATTTTTATAAGCGCTTCGATCTTCGTGCTCTTTTTGTCCTTTTAGCCGCCGATAGCGTAATAGTTTCTTTTTTGTAATCATTTCTTTCTCCGTTTCCCAAGGCAAAGTATTTAAGCTTCAGAGGCAATCCCATCGTCTTCTACCTTTTCAATTTCTGCTTTCGAGTTTTCTATAGCTTTTCTCTCTCCTGTGCGTTCATCCCTTTCTTCGTTTGTTTATCAACAGATCTCCTTTTTCCTGTAAGATTTTCTTCCTTCTCCTTCATTTCTTTTTATTCACCATGGTTTATATCATCGAATCTCTTGAGAAATTTTGTTCTGACTTTTCTATTCCTTCTTGGGTAACTTTGGAAAGTCTTTCTGAGCCTTCAAGTTATTTTGATTTGGCTGAGGGACATTGGTTCCCTAGCCTCTTTATTGCTGAATGTGGATTTTCTTTTCCACCAAACCCTTTGTGTTTAGAGTTCTGTCAGTATTTCGATGTTGTCCCTGCAAAAATAGCCCCCAACACATGGAGAATAGTTAATGGGGTGTATAGATTAAATCAAACTCATGGAACTCGTATAGGAATTCCTGAGATTATGTACTGTTATAGATGGGCTATTTTAGACAATGTTTATTATTTAAAAACTAGATTTTTGAATAGGGCTCTAGTAGTCAACCTCCCTGATGCTAACAGGGATTATTTTGAACATGGAGTAGTTATAAAAAATTGGCAACATGCCCCTTTGGTTGGAGACGAAGTATATGAGGGTCCCAAATGACCTCCATATGGCAATGGGATAGGTTATTTTCATTTTATTTTATTTCTGAAATTGTGATTTCATCATGTTTGATTAAATGCATGATTGACATTTCAATATGTTTTTGTTTGCAGTTGACAGCAAGAGAAAAACTCCTAAAGAATCAGAAGTTAATATAAAGCATTTGAAACATATCTGGAGTTTGCATCTGAAGGTTGAAGACGAGCACGTCAGGTCTGATTCATACTTGCTGCAGTACAGGAGCTATACTTCCTCCTTTACAGCTCGTCATGTGGTCAGCATTAGTGAACCATTGCCCGCTTCTGAGGAATCTTCACCAGAATCTCACATTCCTTTGAGTCAGAAGATGGGTAAGAGAAGAGTTCCTGCTATCTTCGAGGAGACCTCCTCTGCTGGTGATGGAAAGAGAAACAAGGTTGATGTCCCAAAGGGGACAATGAAAGTGGATGTTGTTCCTTCTGTTGCTGCTCAGAAGGCTGCCGAGAAGCCTCCAATGGCTCCGAGCAAGAGAAGTACTTCTGTGGAAGTGGTCACCATTTCCCCCACCAAAGGTTCTTTGGCTGAAACTGCTGAAGTACCACTGAGGAGATTGAAGAAATCCTCCTCGGTCAGTTTTTCTGAAGCCATTCCTCAGCTCCAAGCTAGTGGAGCTGGTGTTCCAACCATTATTCCCCCGAGTTTTGCAATGAGCTCGGTAAAGACTTGGACTATTCCTGAAGTCCAAGGAATTGAAGAAAACATGTCTAGGGATATGCTGACATCCCTAGCTACTCGTCACATTGCTTCAGTAAGTTTCTCTTATCCTGAGTTTTTTCTTTCTTTCAGTCAATATATGTATCTCGGCACTGACTTTTCATTACCTTCTTTTTCAGCTGGTGAGTTGCTTTAACACCATAGTGAAGAAAGATGAAGCGCTCAAGGCTTCAAGCTCCTCGTCCGGAGTAGAGGATGCTTTCCAGGGTTTAACCCAATCTCTGAAGGAATCCCGTCAAAAATACGACGAGGATAGGGGTGAATGGGAAAAGAAGTTGACTGCGTCTGAGGCAGAGAAGGTACAGTTGGGCAATAAAGTGAAGGATTTGGAGAGAGAGAATAAAAAATATGCCGAGAAGCTCACAAGCTTTGGGGAGCTTGAGAATAAGTTTAAATCGGCCGAGGAAGAGCTGACCCTTCTGCGAGAAGTAAATCGCCAGAAGGAGGAGGTGGAGGCCAAATTGAAAACCATCGAGGATCTTCTATCCGAGAAGCTCTCCTCGGAGAAAATGAAGAGAAAAGAGGCGGTGAAGAAATTTTTTCGAACTGGTTGGGACAAAGGATGGGATAGGGGGATAGCGGATATGATGACCCAGGTCAAGTACGAAAGTTTGAAATACTTCTGAGATGGTTGGGTTGCTGTCCTGCAGGAACTGAAGGTGAGCGAGGATTCTGAACTATTTTAACAACATCTCCCTGGTCCTCTTCCAGCTATTGAAGATGAAGAAGAGGATGAAGCTGCATCCGAGGAGTCTTCAGAGATAGTGGGTGATCAAGTCCTTGCTCCACAACCCAATCAGACAGCCATCGAGGAGATTTCTTCCTTGCCTGCTCCTCCTGAACAAGTCCCAACTTCTGCCAACCAAATCGTTGTTCCCACCGAGCAACCAAGCTCCTCGTCCCAGCCTCCCGAGAAAGTCTTGGGAGATAAGGAAAAGGTGTGAAGTTGTTCGGTATTCTCATTTATTTTCCTTTTACTTGTACTTTGTCTTCTGAACGATGTACTCTTTTTGATGATGTAATAAAATCACATCTTTTTGTTCTTCTACATTGTTGATGCTCTGTCTTCTTCTTTTATTAACTCTTACCTTCTCTTCTTTATTAGTTTATGACTAGAATGGAATTGCTGTCTGCCAATGATACAAAACTGATGTAGCAATGCCATGAATATTTTAAAGCTGGCCATACTGACCTGAGTGCATCAGAAATTACTAATATCCTTGGTCATGATGCTTCAGACCAACCAGTGGAGGCATATCAATACTTGAAATGTCTTCTTGATCGTGCTGTAGCCAACAACGTGGCTTATTATGACATGATCGAGGAGCTTCAATATACTTTAGAAGATCTTCAGACTCAGTATAAGGAATCAAATGCCTTATTACATGAGGGGTATGAAAAGAAGTATCAACAGTTTTCTGTCGAGAAGGGCTACGACAAACTCCTTACTAGGTATGATGTCAGGGAGAGGACCCTAAAGGGAGAAGTTGAAGCTTGTAGACAAATTGTTGAACTGCTGGAGCAAGAGAATAATAATTTGTAGAAAGAGCTAGCACAATATAAGTCTGCAGCCTCTTCTTCAACAGCGGTAATCCCAGTGACCGATGAGGGATTTTCCTTCTTAGAGGTTGAGAATGCCAAATTAAGGCAAGAGTTGGATATCCTGAGAAGGTCTGGTACTTCTACTTCTACTCGGGGACGAGGAAGAGGTTCTCGTGGGCGAGGAAGAGTTGCCCAGGATGTTGTCGATGAATGAAGTACTCCACCTGCTCGGGGTCGATCAAGAACTCCTCGTAGTATTGAAGAAGCTCGTACTCTGTCAACATTGGAAACTCAAGCGTACCAATTGAATGCAAAAGATCGGGCTTTGTCTGAAATGTCCAAGAAAATCCAAACTCTGGAGGATCAACTTGCATCGACAAAATCTGCTCTGGATAATAAGGATGCTCTTGCCAGAAACTTTCATGAGAAGGTTGAAAAGCCTAGGGAGTTCTCGATGGCTAGATACAATGAAGCGTTATTTCACTTAGATGATCGTATCCAGAATGCCAATAACGAGGGTTACAAGCAAGGTTGGCTGAATGCCTTGGGCGTGCTGAAGCTCGAACAGGGGCACTACCTGTGGGATTATTATGATCCCGGGGTTCTTGACTTGCCAGTGCCACCGTATAACTTGGATATGGAATGGATCCCAGCTCGTGCCATTCCTCGGAGCTTAATTACAAAATACCTTGGCGACTATAATATTCACTCTCAGATCGAAGTATCTCGTCCCGAGCATCTATTGGATACTCCTTCAGTAATGAATGTCAGAATGCTCTGAGATATTAACTTCATTAATTCTCCTCTTTGCCTGGAAGATCCTCCTGCTGGTGAGGAGCCTGTTTCAAAAGCTAAGGGAAAGAAACCAATAGAGTAGGGATCTCAATGTAATAGTTAGTACACATGTAATTTGTAATTCATTTTGAATTTTAATGAAAGACTTTCATTTTCTGTTTACAAATCTGTATTTCTATTGTCTTGTGCTTGTTAAACACTATTGTGTGGTTCATCGACCAATTTAGTAATAAAAATTACAAGTATTCGTAATGTTGCTCGATCACTTAATAATAAAGTAATAAGTATATAAAAAAATGTTTAAAATTTCTCCAACCAACCAAGGTTGTCAAATTGTGAGGTTGCCAAATTGTGCTCGTCGACCAATTATAGTTATTAAGAGTTTTTATCCCCGACCAGCTATGCTTGGTAAATTTTTGTCTTTTTCATAAAATGTGCCTGACCAACCAAGGTCGATGATTTTTCCTTGTCGACCAACTATAGTTAGTGGGTTTTTATCCCCGACCAACTATACTTGGTTCAGTTTGGAAGATCTGTTCTTCAAGGAACTTTTATTTAATAACCTTACTTCCCGACCAACATAAGTTGCCATTTGAGAGCATATCTTGTTTCCTAACCAACCGAGATTGGCCTTTCGTCGATCATCTTTTGTTCTCGCCCTTTTACCAACCGGAGTTGGTCGTGGGTCTGAACTATCATGTCCACTAGCTCTTTTACCAACCTGAGTTGGTCACACTAGTGTACGCCTCTTAACCAAAGGAGTATAGTTTGTTCTCGCCCTTTTACCAACCGGAGTTGGTCGTGGGTCTGAACTATCATGTCCACTAGCTCTTTTACCAACCTGAGTTGGTCACACTAGTGTACGCCTCCTAACCAAAGGAGTATAGTTTGTTCTCTCCCTTTTACCAACCGGAGTTGGTCGTGGGTCTGAACTATCATGTCCACTAGCTCTTTTACCAACCTGAGTTGGTCACACTAGTGTACGCCTCCTAACCAAAGGAGTATAGTTTGTTCACGCCCTTTTACCAACCGGAGTTGGTCGTGGGTTTGAACTATCGTGTCCACTAGCTCTTTTACCAACCAGAGTTAGTCACGCTAGTGTACGCCTCCTAACCAAAGGAGTATAATTTGTTCTCGCCCTTTTACCAACCGGAGTTGGTCGTGGGTTTGAACTATCGTCTTCTTTTTACTGTCGAGCAGCGTTGCGTACCGAGCAGCGTAGTGTTAAACACACTAGTATTCCCCGAAAAACTTTCAATAAAAGGAGAGAAGATTGTGAAATATCATCGTTTTATTCATATTGATGGAACTGCTTTACATTTTACATCACTGATAATACTTGCGTAGGTGTTCAGCATTCCATGCATTCTTAAATTCCTCTCCTTCTAGAGTTGCTATTCGGTAAGTTCCTGGTCGGAAAACTGCGGTAACTCGGTAAGGTCCATGCCAGTTTGCTTCCAACTTATTGTGCTTCTGAATGACCTTCTTTAGCACGTAATCTCCTTCTTTTAAGTCGCATTGTTTCACCCTCTTGTTGTAGAACATGGTTGTTCGCTGTTGATAAACAGCATTTCTAATGGCTGCCTCTTCTCTAACTTCCTCGAGCATGTCCAAATCTAATCTCCTCATCAGGTCGCTGACTGGGGAATTGAAATTCAGCACTCTGTGTGTTGGAAGTCCCAACTCGGCAGGTATTACAGCCTCACTTCCAAATGCCAGCATATATGGTGATTCTCCAGTCGCTGCTCGGGGAGTTGTTCGGTAAGCCCACAATACTGACTGTAGCTCATTAATCCAATTAGCTTTAGCCTCACTTAGCCTCTTCTTCAAACCATTTAATAATGTTTTGTTCATCACTTCAGTCTGCCCATTGCTTTGAGGATGGCCTGGTGCTGAATGAACCTTCAAAATGTTTGACTGATGACAATAGGTGGCAAACTCCTCGTTATCAAATTGTGTTCCATGGTCTGTGATGAAGGCATGAGGGAGACCATATCGGCAGATGATATTCTTCCAAACGAATTGGTACACCTTCTCGTATGTCATATCAATCAGAGGCTCAGCTTCTACCCACTTAGTAAAATAATCCACTGCGACGACGAGGTACTTGAATCTTCCTCGGGTCTTGGGCAGTGGTCCAACCAAATCAATTCCCCACAAGGCAAAAGGCCAAGGGGAAGTTATGGGTGTCAACAATGCTTGTGGAGTTCGTCGGACGGAGGAAAAACATTGGCATTTATCACATCTCTTAGCATAGGCTATACAATCAGCCCTCATCGTTGGCCAGTAGTATCCCTGCGTCATCACCCTTTGCAACAGTGTCCGACCTGCTACATGGACTCCACAAGACCCTTCATGGATCTCTTCAATCAATTCTTTCACCTCGGAGGGATGTACACATCTTTGTAAACCTGCCATAATTCCTCGTCTATACAAAATACCATTAGTTAGTACATACCGAGCAGCTTTAAACTTCAATTTCTTGGCAGCGATCTTATCCTCCGGTAATTCTCCTTCCTCGACATATGCCCTGATGGGATCCATCCAATATGGTCCTAAATCAAGGGAAATAACATTCATCGTCAGGCCTTCATCTATGCTTCGACTTTCTAACACCTCAATTGGTATCGTTCTTCGCAACTCGGTACAAGTAGCTGATGTTAGTCGGGCCAGTGCGTCTGCTTGTGCATTCTCCATTCTTGGTATTCTGATCAACTGAATGGCATCAAATTCTGCTAACAACTCCATCGCCTTTGCATGATACTTGACCATTAATTCTCCTTTAACTGCATACGTTCCCATCATCTGATTCACAATTAATTGAGAATCACTGAATACCATCACTTGTTGCGCTTCCATAATCTTTGCTAAATTAAGACCTGCTATCAAGGCTTCATACTCAGCCTTATTATTGGAAGCTTTGAATTGGAATCGTAAGGCATATTCCACGTCAATCTCGTCTGGGGTGTTCAAAACAATCCCTGCCCCACAACCTGTTGTGCAAGATGACCCATCTACATATAATCTCCATGTAGGTAACTCGTCTTCAAATTTCTTTTCTGACAGAGTTCCTCGATGAAATATCTGTTGTTTCCTTTCATCCTCCCCTGGTATTTTTTTTTCTTCGTCGACCATCTCTTCTCGCCCTTTTACCAACCGGAGTTGGTCTGGGTTTGAATTTGATGATCTTTTTACATCCACAAGCCCTTTTACCAACCGGAGTTGATCTGGACTCATGTCTGTTGATCCTGTAACATCCACAGGTTGGTTAGCGAGCAACTTTTGCCCCTCGGGGGTATCAGGATATGTAAATTCTGCTATAAAGTCTGCTACAGCCTGCCCTTTTAATGACGATCTGGGTTCATATACAATATCATATTCACCAAGCTCTATTGCCAAATACATCAGTCTTCCTAATTTTTCTGGCTTATGAAGGTCTTGTCTCAATGGCATGTCGGTGTATACGACGATGGTATGGGCCTGGAAATAAGGCCTCATTCTTCTACTTGCTTCAATTAATGCCAATGCCAATTTTTCCAACTTTAGGTACCTGATCGCTGCACCTCGGAAAGCCTTACTTGTGTAATAAATTGGTTTCTGGACTCCATTCTCCAATCTGATCAATGCCGAGCTGACTGCATTCTCTGATACTGCCAGGTATAAGTACAACTTTTCTCCCATCACTGGCCTGGACAGCAGTGGAGGTGTTCCAAGATATTTCTTCAAGTCTTGAAAGGCTTTTTCACATTCATCATTCCACTCGAAAGTTTTTCGGAGTGTTTTGAAGAATGGAAGGCACCTATCAGTTGCTCGAGATACAAATATATTGAGCGCTGCAACTCGTCCTGTAAGACTCTGCACTTCTTTCTTCGTCGTTGGAGATCGCAACCCTAAAAGAGCTTTGATCTTTGCTGGATTTGCCTCAATGCCTCGCTGGTTGACGATGTACCCGAGGAACATTCCTTCTCGTACTCCAAAGGTGCACTTCGTCGGGTTGAGCTTCATCTGGTATTTATCCACTTGATCAAAGGTCTGACCTAAGTCAACTAGATGCTCAGCAGCTTTCTTTCTCTTTGTCAGCATATCGTCGACATAGACTTCCATATTGCAACTGATTTGTTCGTCAAAAACCTTGTTCATCAGCCGCTGATATGTCGCTCCTGTATTTTTCAAACCAAAAGGCATAACATTATAACAATAAGTTCCCCTAGGGGTAATAAAAGAAGTGCTTTCCCTGTCTTCAGGTTTCATTTTGATCTGGTTCTAACCAGAGTAAGCATCCATGAAGCTGAGCAGCTCGTGCCCCGAGGTAGCATCCACTAGTTAGTCAATTCTGGGCAATGGGAAGTGATCCTTTGGGCAGGCCTTGTTGAGATCAGTGAAATCAACACACATTCTCCATTTATTGTTTTTCTTCTTTACCATCACCACATTTGCCAACCAGTCTGGATACTTCACATCTTCAATGAATTGGGCTTTCTGGAGCTTCTCGACCTCCTCTTGTATAGCTTGATTCTTCTCGGGACTAAATACTCTTCTTCTTTGCTTTACAGGCTTGATCTCCTTATTCACATTGAGCTCGTGACATTAGAAGTTTGGATCTATTCCTGGCATGTCCTCATGACTCCATGCAAAAGTTTTCTTCCTGTTTCTCAAGAAAGTTATCAACTCCTATTTTATTGAAACATCCAACGATGAACCTATCTGGGTTACTCGTTCAGGGTGTTCATCGTCCAGAATAACATTTTCTGTAGATTCCACTACCTGTCCTTTTACAAGTTGGGATTCATCTCTGGGATCAAGTGTTTCAATTTCTGTACCTTCCTCCACCTGGTAGGTAGTAGTCTTTTTCCTTGATTCTTCAAGCTCCTCTTGCTCGGCAGATGAATAATAGCATTCCCGAGCTACTTTCTGATCACCTTTTCACAACTCCTACTCCGAAATTTGTTGGGAATTTTAAACACTGATGTACTGTAGATGGAACTTCTTCGAACTTCTTCAAACCAACTCTTCCCATGATGATGTTGTAAGTTGACTGCACATTCTTATCCATCACAAAGAAGCGTATTCTTTCTATTCGACAAGTAGGCCAAGTTCCAATGAATATATCAAACTTGATCGTCCCAAGTGGAAAAACTTTATCGCCAGTAAAACCCAATAGAGGTCTGTGATAAGGTTCCAATTGAGATAATTTCAAATTTAAACTGTCAAAGCATGAATAGTACATGATGTCGGCCGAACTACCATTATCTACTAGCACCCTTGAAATCACTACTTCTTTCATCCTCATTTTGATCACCAAAGGGTCGTCGTGAGGGTAAAGAACACCTGCCAGGTCATTTTTTGAAAATCCAATGACCAGTTTCTCTTTGTTTACCTTCCTCGGGCGATCCTCTTTAGCCAAATTTATCCGCTGAATGTATGAGCAAGCCTGAGCCTCACCGAGATAAGCTTTTCTTTCTGCAGTAAGGTCTCCTCCTCCTGCATCTCCTCTTGTAATGACATTACAATCAAATGATCCAAAGCGCATTGAAAATACCTCTCGTTCTGGATGCCTTGGTTTCTTGGAAAGATCGGGGCCATCCTCTGTATCATCTTCATGATCCCTTTTCTTTTTCTCCTCTGCTCGGCGAGGAGATCTAGACCTTTCTCTAGTTCGGTCATTATTTCTTCTTTCGCCTCCCCGATCAACATACTTTGCTAGTTTCCCTCTTCGGATGAGTGTTTCGATCTCGTTCTGAAGAGCTATGCAATTTTTGGTCATATGGCCGTGATCCTTATGGAACTCGCAATATTTATCCCTGTTCCTTAGGTCAGGGTCTGACCTCAGTTTCTTTGGCCACTTTACATCCTCGTTATTCTTAATTTCTTCCAAGACATGATTAATACCCATTTTCAAAGGAGTATAATTATCGAATTTCTTCAGGACTTCCCATGACGACCTATTATTCTTGGAATGCTTGTCACCGCCATTGCCCTTATGCTCTTTCTTCTTGGATTTGTCTTCTTCCACCTTGGTTTCTTTATCCATATTCTTCTTCGCAGCCATAGCCTCCTCGGCATTCATGATTTTGGCCGCTTTTGCCATCAACTCTGATATAGTTGTAGGTGGATCTTTGGCCAAAGTGTAATACAACTTATTAGGTAACAACCCACTCATCAAGGCGGTGATTGATGTCTTTTCCTCATAATCTACGACTTCCAGTTTCTCGTTATTGAAACGAGTTATGTAATCTCTAGTGCTCTCACCTGATTTTTGACTTACACTTAACAAGTGTGCTACTCTTTTTACTGGCTTTGCTCTAAAATAGAAATTGCCGATGAACAGCTCGGCCAACTGAAAGAAAGTTGAAATCTTACCCCGAGGAAGATTGTTGTACCATATCTAGGCAGCTCCAGTAAGAATTCCTGAGAATGCTCTGCATCTCATCTCGTCGGGGATAGCATAGATATCGGCGGCAGCTTGATATTGTTCTATATAAAGAACAGGATCTGTCTTTCCTTTGGGGGTCACTACTGGTGCTTTAAATTTCGACGGGGTAGGAAAACCCACAATGGCCTGGACAAAAGGTGTCCCTTGAGTAAAAGTGCGTTGTAAGGGATTCTTCGCCTTGGCCATTTCTCCCAATCTATCCTCCAAGCGCTGAATGGAACCTTTCCACGCATCGTTTCCTTCCTCGGGCTTATTAGTTCGAGCAATTGATTGTTCTGATGTGGCCTCCTGAGATCTATCTTGACGAGCAACTGGTCGTGATTGTGCTGATCCTTCTCTTAGATCTGATGGTCGTCGAAAACTCCTCAACATGGTCTTAGGTGGACTCCTATTCCTCCTCGGGCCTAATCGACTAAAAAGAGACACCCTACTCATTCTTTCCAAGGCACTGGGTCTTTCTGGAGAGAGCGTGATACGTTGATCAGTATCTGTAGCCCTTATTGACAAAGTTCGCCCAGGTTGATAAGAGAAATCATCAGACTCCTCATTACAATATGGCTCAGTACGCCTGGATCGTGGAAAAAGTAAATAAGTTTGCCTCTGACCACTTCGCTGTCCTGAACGTGCAGGTGCACTGCCATGAAGGGTTTGTATGAGCTGCCTCATTGTTTATTGCATGGCGGTTTGTCCTTGAGCCAGATTCGTCATAATCCCAGCCAGATCTGGAGGTGCAGAGGGATTTGAAGGATTTCCAGCATTTCCAGCATTTCGATTGCTGGATTCTGGATTATCTGCCATTGATGATGAATGATTTTTGGTGAAAAACGATAATAACAATCGTTCCCACAGACGGCGCCAATCTGTTGATGTAAATAATTAGATCACTCTAATAATTTAATCACAGATAAATAAATGAGACAGAATATTTTAAAGTGGTTCAGCCTTGTATGAATGGCCTACGTCCACTGTTATGTTATTACTGAGTATTTGGGAATTCTTGATTACAAGTTCTATCAAGAAATTTCGGTCCTCTTGAATGAGGGTGATACAAGGTATTTATAGCCCTTAGGTTGTACATGAAAGGGTGTTACATTAAATGATACACATATGAAAGGTTAATTCATTTAATGCTCTTCAAACGTGTGAGTCAAGATGATAAGCATTCAATGAATAGTTGAACTGTTGATTATCTGGAAATTAATGATGCGGTCGAGATGCAACTCGAACCGCCTTAGTTGCTCGTCGTCCAAGAGTTCCTCAGAGCATTGGAGTTCCTCAGAGGACAAGAGTTCCTCGGAGGGTTGGTGTTCCTCGGAGTACACCTGTTGCTCGGAGTGAGTATGTTGGTCGGGGGAATGATCTTCCTCGTTGCTATTGTGCCATGTAGATTGACACGTGTCTTCTTATTATTTGTCAACATCAGCATACTAATTTTGGTATCAACAGTACTTATTACTTACGATTTTTACTCACTATTGTATTTATATGAATTTTCACGCAACTCTAAGGTTCCTAGTTAACCCTTCATTATGTTTCAGTAGTTATTCCCATCGTCACTACCGGTCATAAAAAAAGGTTCACTCATCACTACGTCACCCTTTTCGAATTTCATTCATTTATCAATTATAGATATTTAATCAATTATTCCAATACTTACTTGTCTCACTTTATGTAAACCTAATCTCCACTTTAGTCCTTATGTCCTTATTATAGAACAACAATCACAATCAATCATTCTAGGCAACCTCCAACAGAATAACAACTAAAACTAACATTTCTTAAAATTTGTCCCACGAATCTATCCATATTTTTAAAATGCATTTTGAGGCATTTCAAATTTCGTTTATGGAGAAAATGTATCAGAGAGCAAAATTCAAAAAATAGGATTTTCTACGAGGCAATGCGGATAAAATAGCCATTTTCGGAACCAAAACATCGTAAAACAGTTTCTAAAATGACGGTTTAATTTTCCCAATTTCATAGACTTCTTCAAATTCAAGAAGTTGTTCTGTAATTCACTCCTACCCATCAAAATCCAATTTAGATATCAAAATACAAAACCATATAATCTTATCACACTACCATGATATGAATTGAAATCTTCATTTAATTTAAGAGCAAGTTTAACTACTTAACTTTGGGTTTGTAGGGTGTGAATCCTTTGATGTAGATGATGATGATTTGATGAAGATCGAACACACTTGTTCTTGATTTTGGCTCCCAAGGTCTCTCCATTTGTTCCATCTTTTCTCCTCTACTTACTTATGGTTCTTAAATGAGTTATGGTTGCCACACCCTCTCACTTTTAGGGTTTATTAAGTCAATACCGTTTTTAGGCTTGTGGACTTTATTAAAAGGGCCCAAAAACTCTTATGTGAGCTTGGTTATGCATAAAAATGCCCCGAGACCCATTTACTACCCCTGGGTACTCTTTCTCGGTTATTTTGACCCATCCGGACTCAACCGTACACTCAGAATTGTCATTTGAATTATTTTACTAAAAGTTCTTACCGCGACCCCAAAATAGTCCATACCCGACTCCTGGTTGGGATGAATAAATGCCACGTCGCTATCACTTGTTATGACGTAATTAATTATTACTATTCACTTAGTAAATTTAAATTCCATAATTATTAATCATTTACACATCGGATTAATATTTAAATACATATTAATAATAATTAATTCAATTAAATTACGACAGAAGTAATTTAAAATTAGACGAATTAATTAATTAACAACTGCCCAAAAATACGAGGTGTTACAAGCACTGCCACTAATATAAGATATACAACCTCTAAGTTCACGCCATCCTATACGACTATTAAGGTCAATGATAATACTCTTAAAGAGGTCCTAGGAGCCATCACCCTTACTCTCATAGTGGGGCATATCAAATTGATGGAGAGTTTTAGGTACTCGATAGGGCCTATGTGGAGCCAAAATAATGTACATGCTAGGATTCGAACTTGGAAGGAATCAGTAAAGAACCCCTAAAGCCTTATCACCATGGAACACAAGAGAAAGACCAGCCTTAGGTATATCTCCTAAAACAAAACTCTAAACCCCAGTCCTAAAGGCCCTCGTCATGGGTGGAATGGTCACTTATATCTCCAAGGAGAAGGCTTACCTTGTCACAGAGTCCCAGAACCATAGTGAGATGAAACAAAAAAAAATCCTTACAACCCAGGATGGAGATCCTATACGAAGAGGGACTGTACGTGGATTACAAGAAAGTCCATAAGGTCAACCACAATGATCTCAATGTATCATGGGTTATCGATAAGGAATAAAAATCCCCTGAGCCAGAGCCAGAATGGGGAGTACCCACCCTGATGAAAGTTCCCTGGTAGACATGTTGGGATTCTCATACTTAAGCCCCACATAATTCTTCTGCTACTAGTACACTGCCTACGCCGCCCATGGTAACATGACCGAGAAAGGAAGATTAGTTAACGTCCCTGAACTCAATCTCTCCCTCCATATTCCAGATTTGATGTCCCCTCCATTTAAAACACCGCCTTTGATTGAACCCCAAAATGCAACATGTCAACTCCTATAAGACTATCAGTGGAACGAAGAAAGCCACCAGTTCTTTTTGCAAGCCCTCTGTAAGTCCCTCCCCTACACTGACCCTATGGGAACCAATTGGGAACCAGGTGGCAACCCCTAAGGATGAGATAACGCAGGTCAAATAACAGCACCTGCCCCAAATCGCAGTCCGTGCCAAAGTTCTAGAGCACCCAAAGACTACTCCTAAGGTCCCCCAACAGAATCCAAGATAACTCATCATGAAAACTACAATACTTAATACTTGGACCTTCATCACATGAATCTCGACTCCCATTATTCGTAGGCCTTTTGAGTCTGTCTTATTAATAAATGAGTTCTCCCACATCCCCTCTCTTAATATATCCCATTATAAAACATTTTTTTCTTATATTACAAATATTTTCCTTCCTCCCTTTGATGTCATTATAAATAGTAATTTTCAGTATTTACGTACAGGTGTTGTATGTGATGATTATGAATCCATTGATGGATTAGGACTCACACCTCATAATGATGAATATATGGATCTAAAATAATTAATCAATTACAAAAACTTGATTAAAGTCAAAATAGGCGTATGTTTCCCAACGAGGATGACACAATAACCATAAACTTGGGATGCCCCAAAACACCAAACAGTTACAAATAGGGTCCTCCTTAAATGAGAAAGATAAAAATGATCTCAGATATCTCCTCTCCATATGTATAGATATTTGCTTGGTCTTAAGTCGACATGCTCGAAATCTACCCCACCATCATTATGCACAAGATACCCACTATCCATGATGGAAAGACCGTAAAACAAAGAGTCTGTAAACTAATACCCAAATGGCCCTTAAAAGTTAAAGAGGGTGTTAAGAAACAACCCAACATCGCTTTCATCTGAGTATTGAAATATCCCACTTGGTTGGTCAACATCATACCAATACCTAAATCCAACGAAAAAGTCCAAAGGTGGGTAGATTACAGGGATCATACATGATTTTTCTCTACCACATATTGACCTATTGGTAGATATCATGGCCACCAACGAACTCAAGTCCCTTATAGACTGGTTCACAAGATACCACTAGATATAAATGCTCCCTGGACATCAGGAAAAAATGGATTCATCACACCATGGGGGATGTATTGTTATACAATTATGCCCTTAGGCCTCAAGAATGCGGGTGCATCTTACCAAAAAGTGTCCAAAACCATCCTACATAACCTCATACATAAGGAAGAGGAATTTTACATGGACATGATCATTAAATCCAAGGATAGGGAAGGAAACGTTCTGTCACTCCAGAAGTTATTTTAAAAATTAATCCTTTTTAAAATGAGGCTAAACCCTCAAAGATGTATCTTCAGAGTCACTAAGGGGAAAGTACTCGAGTTCATTCTCAATAAATACAGAATCAAAGTAGATCCCACCAAATTAAATACCATATGGTAAATTTCACCCCCCAAAATGAAAAAAGAATTAAGAGTATTTCTAGGCAAAATACAATTCTTAAGCCGGTTCATCAACCAGCCTACCACCATCTGCGAACCCATCTTCTAAATACTCAAGAAAGATTCTCCTAAAGAGTGTAACTCTCAATACTGGGAAGTTTTTGAGAAAGTACATGAGTACCATACTCACCCAGTTGTAATAGTGTCTCCGCAATTAGGACAACATCTTCTACTGTATATGACTATGACTGACATAGTTGTGGGAGCCATGTTGGACCACTACATAGAGAGTTCCTTGAAGGAATGTGTTATCTACTATTGCAGTAAAAAGCTTATGTCTTGTGATCTAAAATACACTATCTTAGAAAAGGCTTGTGTATTTATTGCATGGATCACTCGTAAACTCCGTCATTACATGATTTCCTTCAGCATACGACTCATCTCTAGAATGGATCCCCTGAAATACCTATTTGAAAATCATGATCTCTTTAGACGAATGTACAAATGGCTATTGATGTTATTCGAATTTGAAATCGCGTATATCACACAAAAGTCCACCAAAGGTAGAGACATCTCTGACCTTGTCATAGGTCAACCCCTGTTATATGAGGAAAAGGAAAGCGAGGCAGAATTCCCCGGTGATGACTTATTCGCCTTAGATGCTAGAGAAACTTGGAAACTCTATTTGATAGAGCCTCTAACAAAAGGGGATACTGCATTGGGATGATCTCAATATCTCCCGACTCATAGTGACTCCCACGTCTATAAAACTCACGTACGATGCACTAATAACATGGTCGAATACGAGTCCTTCATCACGATACTCGAAATCACCTTTGAAATGAGAATCATATACCTAAAATCCGACAAACACTCGTGCCTAGTCATCAGTTAGATATTGGATAAATGTAGACTCCATAATGATAAAATTCAACCCTACCATTATTACTTAGAATAGGTAGCCTCAGAATATAATCATCTCGAATTTGACTTTCTCCCAAGACCTAAAAATAGCTTTTCGAACACACTCACTAACCTGGCCACTAGAATAGATATGCTAGAAGGACCCACATAGATTACTTTTATCGTGACTAGTCGGACAACCCCTTCCAATTATTTTGAGATCAATTCCATTGAGGAAACACTAGTAGGACTCACGGCATGGTATTATGACATTTGGAACTTTCTCAATAAGAACCACTACCCACCAAACTTTCTCCAAACGATCGATTCACCCTCAGATGATTAGAAGCCTAATTCATTATGCTAATCTGGCACGATTGGACAAGCAGAATCTGGCACGGCTTAAATTCGTTCCAGATTTTGGCACGGTTTATTATTAATCTGGCACGGTTTAAAATCGCGCCAAAATCTGACACGGTTTAAAACCATGACAAAACAGTATCAAATTTGGAAAGATTAAAGAAAAAAACTAAAAACTAAAATCAATTAACTTTTCATTTGGAGCCATCTTGTTTCCTCCCCCACTCACCCTGTCAAGCTCGATTCTCTCTTTCCTAAATCCTCGACATCTCTCTTCTTTACTAGAGACAAGTGCCTCCCGGTTTGAAACATCACCCCCTGACCCAATGTTTTCTTTTTGACCAAAAAAGACCCCTAGGGTTTTAGTTATTTTAAGGGAACCAAACGCTGGTAGCAAACTTATTCTGGTCCAGAGAGGTATCCCAGATTTTCGGAGCCACAAGGAGTATACATCACTAGACGCTATCGTAGGGCACCACTTCTCTCTCTTTCTATGTCTTTCCCAATATTATTGGGACCTGAGTCTCTTCCCAACTGTCTTGCAATGTTTGCGGGTGGTTAGGGGCCTAGGGTTTAGGTCTTGAAAGGATGGAATTGATTTTGGTGAAGGTTTTGGCAAAGAAATTAAACCGCGGCAGCTGGAAATTTGGGTATTGGCTATGATGAGGTACCCGTGAAGAGCAGGAGGTGGTGAGAGGGTGGTCTAGCATCATGGATGGTGGTGGGAGCATGAATCAATTATTGTAGGTGATGATGCTGATGAGTGTTGTTGTATTTAATAGTTTTACAAAGGGATGTTGTTGCGGTTTGATTCATGGGTATTGGAATATGAAAATTTTAGGTATGTGATTCATTGTGAACTTAAGGTTTAATGATTTTTCATATTTGGAAACTTTATGATTCATTATCTGTGTATATTTTTTTGCAGATTGTAGGTATTCGATCTTGAAGCTTGAAATGAAGGTATAAAACACATTATGAGTTAAATTGTTATTTTGGTTATTATTTTCAAAGTTTGGTCTACATTTTTTTTAGTTTATAAGACTTCGTATGTTTGATTAATGCTTGTCTATATTTTTAAGCTCATATTTGGAATTTTGTTTCTGTCTTAGATGAAAAAATATCAAATAGTGAGTGACCTTCACATGTTTGATAAAATTTCAGTTAGTGAAGTGAAACAACCACCCTCACACTTAGATTAATCCATGGTCGTTGTTGCTCAGAGATCACTTTTATGGTTATTGAATGTGTTTGGTGTTTTACATTTTACACAACCTATAAGACGATCCCTTACCCATTATATCTTTGTTGACAATGTTGACTATATACAATTATTTACCACATTTTTTGGAGTACTCCACTCCACTCATTTTATCTGGTCTATTATAATTTTATACATGAAAACTCATGAACCAACAACATATCGTTTGAAATAGGCTCCTTAGCAGAATGTTAAGGTTCGTATGTGTAGTTTGGATTTTATTAGTGCCTTTTTCGTATTTTTTGTGTGAAATTATTTGCTTTTTATTTGTGGATGTGGATTTTCAACATTATTATTTTGATTTTCGAATGTTGTCTTGTGATTTTTTACTAAAAAATGTTACTAATTAGTTGTTTATAAACATGGTAATGAGGAGATTTAATAAATTTGTCAATCAATGGCATCATTGTCCTTGCCATTCTCCCAACAAAAGATGCTCATGATGTGTTTGTTAAATTGTTTCTTACATTTTCAAAATCGTCCTTCAGTACTTTAATATGCATTGCAGTCCATGTATTATGATTTTTGTTTATTTAAACTATTTTTTATGTGGGAGTATTGTCCAACTATTTTGATCTTTATTGAAATAATATTGATTTTAAATAAAACAAGAGTGTTAGTTGCCTATGTAATGTAATGATGTTGGTGGTGGAGTGGCCATGGAATAAATTCATTAAAGTATCAGGATTAGATTGTATTGAATGAGTTGATAAATTCAGTAATTCGTTAGAAGAGACACCAAGTTGGGTCCACTGGGTAGTAGAGGATTTGAGGTCCCAGAACTTGCGAGGGATTTTAAAATGCCTTGTTGCCATGGTCATGTTTTAGGCGCAGTGCCTTTTTATTCTATATAGTATTATTAGGGACATTTTCTATTTAATAAAGTTTTAATCTCATCTCAATATTCTCTCTTCTTTCCTCTGTTAATCACCTGGTCATGGTCATGGTCATGTGCTTTATTCTATGTACCGCTAGTGATTGAAAACAATTGGGGGGAAAATCTGCCTTTGTACACACATTGTCATGGAATTCAGCTGAAACTCTAAATTATTATCGATTATGATCATGATTGAAGTTTAAATGTTTTAGATGTGATAAGGCTGATACATATGCATTAATTAGTGAAGGATGTGAAGAAATGAGATAATTTTGGCACACAATTTCTTTTAATAAGTAATTTTATTTAGTCCTCCCACATTTATTTGAGAAGGAATTATCTTGTGATCCTTTTCATATATCTGTTTGGATGAATATTATTTTAATTTTACACGTCCTTTCGTGGTCACATCTATCTGTATAACTAATGTAATTCTTTTTCAATGAGGTCCGGTATAACTGATATACTAACTATATTTGAAACTTCCAACTTCTTGCAGTGCTCACCTCCTTCTATCTGTGAAGGGCCTTGGAGTTTAGCATGAATACAAGAAGTTTGCTTTACAAGCATCAAGTCAGCAACCCCATATTATTGTATGCTAGTATGTGAGTTTACCCGTATTGTGATGTCTTGTGATTAATGTTCCTTTTCTTTGGTTGTACCTTCCGTATTGTTTGGTTAAGTTTTTGGGTTTAAGTGTGTACTAAATAATTATTTATGCTTCTACTAAGGTAACTTGGTTTCTTTCATTTGCAAATGTGCAACAGGCATTCAAAATTTCAGATTGTGTGCAACAAGTATTCCATATATGAGTCTTTATCATGGACAAATGTGCAACAGGTATTCAAAATTTCAGACTTCACATTCTGAATCTCGTGCTGGAATTGTTACACTGTATATATATGCACTTTATACACTATACATATATGCACTTTATACACTGGAATTGTTACACTGTATATATATATGCACTTTATGCACTTTATACACTTTATACACTCTATATATATACATTCTGAATCCCGTGCTGGAATTTCAGTCTTTACATTTTGAATCTCGTAGCACATGTTTTCTTCTATATATGCACTTTATACACTGTATATATATGCATTATCGCACTTGTATGCATATATAAACAGATTATAACAGATATCTTATAAACAGGTTATAACAGATATCGCACCTGGTATCCACACATCATTGAATGCTCGATGCAGTGTATGGGCAGCTGCAAATCCCATATATAATATTGTAAGTTGCGCAACATATTCAGCCTATTTATGTGTGTGTGTGTGTGTGTGTGTGTGTGTGTGTCCATGCCGCTTAATTTGATCTATGTTGGAGCAGGGCATGTGCCCCACCCAAATTTTCAAGTATTTGTTTTACTATATAGTGTAATATATATATTTTTACATCGAGAACCTAGTGCCCACCTTTCATTGACTAGCCTCTACATATATAGATTCAAACATTTAAACTTTATGTACTATATTATTTCTTATGTAAGAAACATATAAACACAACTATTGTTAATCATTCTTCTAGTTGAGGTCATTCTCTCTCAGATTCTGTTCTATCTTTTAACTTGAATTTTGTTGATAATCATATCAATACTTCTCTATTTTGTTGATACAATTCGCACTTGCTATTGTTAATTTTTATCTTTTATATTTTCAGAATCTGGAAGGCATAAGTGACATTCGTGATGAAAGGGATCGAACTGGAATGCACGTGGTCATTGAGCTATACATACGCAGTGCTTTTGCATTACTTTTGTCAATTCACATCTTTACCTCAAATATTACCATCATTTCGCTTCTTTCAAGTAATTTATTCCAAATATTTAAAACAAGTCGTTTGAGGGTGAAAATCCAAACCAACCCCCAAACGGCCCCGTAAGACACACGAACACCTCGCACGGGACCAATGTCACATGTAGGAACTGACTGCGTAGTCGGGGGCCTCCCAGTTTGAGATAATGATGATGATTTCAAAATATGGAGATTAGGCTTGAAAACAAGCCGTTTGAGGGTGAAAACCCAAACCAACCCCCAAACGGCCCCGTAAGATACATGAACACCACGTACGGGACTAATGTAACTTGTACGAACAGACCACGTAGTCGTGGAACTCCTGATTTGAGAATATGATGATAATTTCAAAATATGTCGATTAAGCTTAAAAATAAACTGTTTGAGGGTGAAAACCCAAATCAGCCCCCAAACAGCCCCGTAAGAGGCACGAACACCTCGTACAGGACCAATGTAACTTGTACGAACTGACCACGTAGTCGCGGTTCTCCCGATTTGAGAATATGATGATAATTTCAAAATACATCGATTAATCTTGAAAACAAGTCGTTTGAGGGTGAAAACCCAAACCAGCCCCCAAACTACCCCGTAAGAGACATGAACACATCGTACGGGACCAATGTAACTTGTACGAACTGACCGCGTAGTCTTGGGTCTCTCGATTTGAGAATATGACGATAATTTCAAAATATATCGATTAAGCTTAAAAGTAAACTGTTTGAGGGTGAAAACCCAAATCAGCCCCTAAACGACCCCGTAAGAGGCACGAACACCTCGTACGGAACCAATGTAACTTGTACGAACTGACCGCGTACTCGCGAGTCTCCAAGTTTAATAATATGACGATAATTTCAAAATACAATGATTAAGCTTGAAAACAAGTCGTTTGAGGGTGAAAACCCAAACCAGTCCCCAAACTGCCCCGTAAGAGGCATGAACACCTTGCACGGGACCAATGTAACTTGTACGAACTGACCGCGTAGTCGCGGGTCTCCCGGTTTGAGAATATGATGATAATTTCAAAATAAATAGATTAGGCTTAAAAATAAGCCCTTAAAAGGTAAAACCCCAAACCACCCCCCAAACGGTCCCGTATGAGGCACGAACACCTCGCACGGGATCGATGTAACTTGTATGAACTGACCGCGTAGTCACGGGCTTCTCAATTTTGGAATATGATGATAATTTCAAAATATATCGATTAAGCTTAAAAACAAGCCCTTAAAGGGTGAAAACCCAAACCAGCACCCAAACGGTTCCGTAAGAGGCACGAACACCTCGCACGGCACCAATGTAACATGTACGAACTGACTGTGTAGTCGCAGGTCTCCCAATTTTAGAATATGACGATAATTTCAAAACATATCGATTAAGCTTAAAAATAAGCCGTTTGAGGGTGAGAACCCAAATCAGCCCCCAAACGGCCCTGTAAGAGGCACTAACGCCTCGTACAGGATCAATGTAACTTGTACGAATCGACCGCTTAGTTACGGGTCTCTCGATTTGAGAATATGACGATAATTTCAAAATACATCGATTAAGCTTGAAAACAAGTCATTTGAGGGTGAAAACCCAAACCAGTCCCCAAACTGCCCCGTAAGAGGCATGAACACCTCGCACAGGACCAATGTAACTTGTAAGAACTGACCGCGCAGTCGCGGGTCTCCCGGTTTGAGAATATGGTAATAATTTCAAAATACATAGATTAGGCTTAAAAATAAGCCCTTAAAGGGTGAAAACCCAAACCAGCCCGCAAATGGTCCTGTATGAGGCACGAACACCTCGCACAGGACCAATTTAACTTGTACGAACTAATCGCGTAGTCACGAGCTTCTCGGTTTAAAAATATGACGATAATTTCAAAATATATCGATTAAGCTTAAAAATAAGCACTTAAAGGGTGAAAACCCAAACCATCCCCCAAACGGTCCCATAAGAGGCACGAACACCTCACACAGGACCAATGTAATTTTTACAAACTGACCACGTAGTCGCGGGTCTCCCGGTTTGAGAATATAACGATAATTTCAAAATACGTAGATTAGGCTTGAAAACAAGCCGTTTGAGGGTGAAAACCCAAACAAGCCCCCAAACGACCCCGCAAGAGGCACGAACACCTCGTATGGGACCAATGTAACTTGTACGAACTGATTGCGTAGTCACGGGTCTCCCGGTTTGAGAATATGATGATAATTTCAAAATATATCGATTAAGCTTGAAAATAAGTTGTTTGAGGGTAAAAACCTAAACCATCCCCCAAACTACCTCGTAAGAGGCATGAACATCTCGCACGGGACCAATGTAACTTATACGAACTAACCGCATAGTCGCGGGTCTCTTGGTTTGAGAATATGATGATAATTTCAAAATACATTGATTAAGCTTGAAAACATGCCATTTGAGGGTGAAAACCCAAACCAGCCCCCAAATTGCCCCGTAAGAGGCACGAACACCTCGTACGGGCCAATGTAACTTGTACGAACTGACCGCGTAGTCGCGGGTCTCCCGGTTTGAGAATATGATGATAATTTCAAAATATATTGATTAAGCTTAAAAACATGTTGTTTGAGGGTGAGAACCCAAATCAGACCCCAAATGGCCCTGTAAAATGCACGAACACCTCGTACGGGACCAATGTAACTTATATGAACTGACCTCTTAGTCCCGGGTCTCCTGATTTGAGAATATGACGATAATTTCAAAATACGTCGATTAAGCTTGAAAACAAGTCGTTTGAGGGTGAAAACCCAAACCAGCACTCAAAATGCCCCGTAAGAGGCATAAACACCTCGCACGGGACCAATGTAACTTGTACAACTGATCACGTAGTCATGGATATCCCGATTTGAGACTATGACAATAATTTCAAAATACATAGATTAGGCTTAAAAATAAGTCCTTAAAGGGTGAAAACCCAAACCAGCCCCCAAACGGTCCCGTATGAGGCACGAACACCTCGCACGGGATCAATGTAACTTGTATGAACTGACCGCGTAGTCACGAGCTTCTCGATTTAAGAATATGACGATAATTTCAAAATATATCGATTAAGCTTAAAAATAAGCCCTTAAAGGGTAAAAACCTAAACTAGCCCTCAAACGGTTCCGTAAGAGGCACAACACCTCGTACGGGACCAATGTAACTTGTACGAACTGACCGCATAGTCGCGGGTCTCTCGATTTGAGAATATGATGATAATTTCAAAATATATAGATTAAGCTTAAAAGCATGCCGTTTGAGGGTGAGAACCCAAATCAGCCCCCAAATGGCCCCGTAAAAGGCACGAACACCTCGTACGGGACCAATGTAAGTTATACGAACTGACCGCTTAGTCACGGGTCTCCCGATTTGATAATATGACGATAATTTCAAAATACATTGATTAAGCTTGAAAATAAGCCGTTTGAGGGTGAAAACCCAAACCAGCCCCCAAACTGCCCCGTAAGAGGCATGAACACCTCGCATGGGACCAATGTAACTTTTATGAACTGACCATATAGTCGCGGGTCTCCCGATTTGAGAATATGATGATAATTTCAAAATACATAGATTAGGCTTAAAATAAGGCCTTAAAGGGTGAAATCCTAACCAGCCCCCAAATGGTCCCGTATAAGGCACGAACACCTCGCACGGGACTAATGTAACTTGTACGAACTGATCGCATAGTCACGGGCTTCTCGGTTTGAGAATATGATGATAATTTTAAAATATATCGATTAAGCTTAAAAACAAGCACTTAAAGGGTGAAAACCCAAACCATCCCCCAAAGGGTCCCGTAAGAGGCAAGAACACCTCGCACGGGACCAATGTAATTTGTACGAATTGACCGCGTAATCGCAGGTCTCTCGATTTGAGAATATTACAATAATTTCAAAATACGTAGGTTAAGCTTGAAAATAAGCCCTTAAAGGGTGAAAACCCAAACCATACCCCAAATGGTCCCGTATGAGGCACGAACACCTCGCATGGGACCAATGTAACTTGTACGAACTGACCGCCTAGTCACGGGCTTCTCGATTTGAGAATATGATGATAATTTCAAAATATATCGATTAAGCTTAAAAATAAGCACTTAAAGGGTGAAAACCCAAACCAGCCCCCAAACGGTCCCGTAAGAGGCACAAACACCTCGAACGGGACCAATGTAATTTGTACGAACTGACCGCGTAATCGTGGGTCTCCCGATTTGAGAATATGACGATAAATTCAAAATAAATAGATTAGGCTTGAAATCAAGCCGGTTGAGGGTGTAAACCCAAACCAACCCCCAAACGGCCCCGTAAGAGGCACGAACACCTCGTACGGGACTAATATAACTTGTACGAACTAATCGCGTAGTCGCAGGTCTCCCCATTTGAGAATATGATGATAATTTCAAAATATATTGATTAAGCTTGAAAACAAGTCGTTTGAGGGTGAAAACACAAACCAGCCCCCAAACTACCCCGTAAGAGGCATGAACACCTCGCACGGGACCAATGTAAGTTTTACGAACTGACCGCGTAGTCGCGGGTCTTCCGATTTGAGAATATGATGACAATTTCAAAATACATAGATTAGGCTTGAAAATAAACCGTTTGAGGGTAAAAACCCAAACCAGCCCCCAAACGGTCTCGTATGAGTCACGAACACCTCGCACGGGACCAATGTAACTTATACGAAATGACTGTGTAGTCGCAGGTACAAACTAACAGCGTAGTCACGGGCCTCTCAATTTAAGAATATGATAATATATGGATTAGGCTTAGAAACAAGCTGTTGAAGGGTGAAAACCCAAACCAGCCCACAAACGATCTCGTAAGAAGCACTAACGCCTCACATGAGACCAATGTAACTCTTAGGAACTAATCAGGTAGCCATAACTTGCGTAATATTTTCAATTTTAGGATATAATAATATTTGCAGCTCCTATATGTAATTTTTTAGCTTGAGTAAGTTTTTTTTATAAATTACTTGGTTACTAATATCTTTTTTTTGTATCCTAGTTTTTTGCAGGATAACATTTTATCGTTAGCATTTATTCATGTGGAACAGATGGAGAACTCAATGGTTTATAACAAGTGGTTTATTCATGATTTATTTTATTTGTGTTATGGCCGTGCGGGCTTTTATAGTTTTATTGTTAACTTTTATGGCCGTGCGGGCTTTTGTAAGTTTATTGTTATATGTTGTGACCATGCGGGCTTTATGTTAGGCAGGTTTTATATTAGCAGGTTTTAGAATGTCCAGAAAATAGAGAGAACTTTGCCCAATTTTTTTTGCCTGTGAACTACTAAAGACTTGTAATATTTTGAAGTTTGTATGTACATTAGTTTATCAACAACGTGCAAGATTTGCAATTTGTGAATTTTCTTGTTTTCAAATAATTAAAATTTTTTCTTTTATCCAAAAATTTGGCACAGTTCAAAACCATGCCAAAAGTGTATCAAATTTTGGCACGATTTTTAACTGTGCTAATTTTTTATGAAAGTGTGCTCAATCTGGCACAGTTCAAAACTGTGCCAAAAGTGTGCCAGAAATATCAAATTTTGGCACGGTTTAAAAGTGTGCCAGAAGTGTTTCTGTTTGGTCAAATCTGGCACACTTTTAAATCGTGCCAGAAAAAAATGGTCATTTTCGAACACCTAATTCTGGCACAGTTTAAAACCGTGCCAGATTTGATCTGGCACAGTTTTAAACCATGCCAGATTCCTATTTTTGGTGTAGTGGAAGGAGTACAATTAGGGTGTATCACAAAGGACGAGAATCTTAAGCTCATGGGAAAATCCATGGAGGAGAATGTGTCCCCACATGAGTGGACACATCCTCTCTAAAAAAATACTTCGATAGCCGTAATACTAGAATACTAAGTAAAAAGATTGCACGGAGTATGTCAAGATTAACCTCAAGTGCAGACTTAACACCCCACAATAACATCTACCTCCCCTAGAGCTCTACTACATGTCCTCACCTTGGCCTTTCTCCACCTGAGGGATAGACATCATAGGAAAGGTTACCCCAAAAGCCTCCATCGATCACGAGTTCATCTTAATCCCCATCGATTACTCCACTAAGTCGGTCGAAGTCGAATCTTACTCAGTTTTGAATGCCAAGAAAATGACCAAATTCATACGTCGAAAATCATTTTTTGCTTTGTCATACCCCACAAATTAGTTTCATACAACGACTCTCACTTTGAGAAATATGTCTCAAACCTACTATACGAATATAGGATTTTTAGACATAAGTCTTCCCCGTACAGACCTCAAACCAATGGCCCAATCAAAATTGCTAACAAAAACGTCAAAAACATCATCAGCGAGGTGATATAGACCTATATCAGTTGATCTTACAAGCTTCCATACGCCATCTGGGGCTACCGCACTACAGAGTTAAACTCAATAAGGGACACCCCCTACTCATTGGTCTATGGCATAAAGGTAGTCCTACCCATAGAACTAGAAATTCCTCCATTAAGGTTCAAAATCCAAGGGGCTAAAACTGACTGTGTAAAACCCGCTATGATGAACTAGCTCTCCTCAACAAGAGGATGCAAAAGTTCGCATATCACAAGCAGGGCTACCAGAAATGGATCATCTGAGCATTCAATAAAAGGGTAAAAATATAAACATACAAGAAGGAGACCCAGTCCTAAAAGAGAATCTCAAATCTGATCAAACTCTCGGAGGAAATTTTTTGCCTTATTAGGGAGGACCCTACCTCTTCACCAAAGAAAACTTCGGTGGGGTAGCTACCTTAGATAATATTTACAGAGTCACATTTTTCCAGCCTTTTAATCTCGACCAATTGAACAAGTTCTTTCCTTGAACCTACCTCTAGTGAAAAGAAGAAATCGATTTAATACAAAAATAGTCAATCGTAATGGTAAGGGAAACCATACAAGCCCAAGCACATCCATATCCCTACAGTAAAAATCCCACTTAAGCCACCAACCACTCATTTGAAGTCAGCTACAAACTTCAAGCCCCTAACTTTTTCATTTTCAAGAGAAGTATATAGACCTAATTATGTGCTTATTATTATCACAAGCATTTAAAAATAGACACTCTGTTGTCTTTGAATTGAAGATACGTAGGCAACCCGAGATTTCATTTTAGTCTCGATGTAAACAATAACCAAAAACACTTTTTACAGGAAACCCTATTTATGATCATCATGCCCTTACTCTAAAAGTGTCGGTGTTGTCTAAATAAGATAAGCGTCAAGTAAATAAAAAGCGACCTACGGCATTTTGGAACTCCGTAGAGTTATCCTAATTTAAAAAACATTGCATAAAGGATAATACCACGAAAGAAACAATCAAAAGAAGTCTAAATGGGAAATAATATTACCCGTATACCCCGATTCCAAAGAACTATACACCAAGCAATATCCTCCTCAAAACACCTAACATCCCGGGACAAATTAGTGATAGACAGACTCACCCTGAAAAAACCTAAGAAATTCATACAAGCCCAAACATGGGTTCTTACCCTGAAAAAAACTAAGAAAATCATTAAAAAATGACTGTTGGGGAGAGTACAACAATTGCAACCCAAAAGGACAACCAAAAATACTACATTGTCAACTCATCACATGCAAAGCCTCTTCCCTAAATAAACATCTACATAATCTCTATTTTAATCCCTCGGTCCTTGTATCCTGGCCATCGTTCTAGACAAATAGGCACCAATAGTATAAGAAACCCCCTAACACATTTGGTTAGGACTGTCTACATACCCATATAGTCAGTGGACGGGTCCGTAGAGACTTCAGTTTTATAATTGGGCCAGAGTAAAGTGCATAGAAGACCAGTGGGTAAGTATCTCTTGAAGTTGAGTTGTGTCGAATAACACTTACTTAAATTTGAAACATGTGAAATCAATCAGTTGAAATGTAAAACAAGATTACATTGGTCGAGTACAGAGCTTCGCTAAAAGGAGTTGGGAGAACTTTTCAGTAATAGAAAGTTTCCCATGTATGTAATGTTCAAGCGTCCCCTTCTAAGGAGAAATTAAACGCTTGGTATCCATTAACTGAGCGATTAAAGCATCTATTTGACCGAATGGTCAAATACCCCCTACTTTTTCAAAATTCCCATTTCCCTCCCCCAGGTTTTCTACCCCTTCACACCCTCACATATACCCAATCTTTAAATAGGAAAACCTATTTTTCCCAGCACAATTTCGACGAAAAGTGTCTGCACATGCACCCTCTTAGTCGACTACCTCTGTAGACCCCAACTATACACATGCATCCTACTGCCTTATCCACCCTACATCTGTCCTGGACTTCAACCAAATGGTTATAGGACACCTTTGACAGAACGGTCAAAGGCTCTGAGGCAGACCCGATAAAAAGAGGTCCCTACAAACATTCAAAATCAACTTAAAACCCAATGTTGATTTGGTTTTCTAACTTTCTTCAATCCCAGTATCCAAAAAACTCAATCCCAGCCAAAAAAATCTTGAGTGAAGTTCGTACTTCTAAAAAATTTCCTTTAAAATACAGAGGTAAACATTTGCATAGTGAAGTTCACACATCGAAAAAGTCTCTTCCTCTTAGCAATGAAGGAAAACCTATATGCGCACCCTATGATAGTCAAAATTTCGAAATTAAGATCTACCTAACTGAACGATGCCATCTCATAAGGGACACTCCTAGGGGAACAATTTGCCTTATGCTACGAGGGTAAAAAAAATATTGCAGAAAATCTCGAGTCAATACCCAAAATATATATATTGTAAATACATATTTATATGTTTTAGGCCGACCCCTATTAAGGAACCGAATATGTACTTTACAGCATTTACATTTGAAAGCATGGTGTTTCACCTAAACACCTCTGTTTGTTGACCTGAGATGACATACTCATACGTTAAATAAATGCTATAAAATGTTGCAACTAAATACAACATGGAAACATAGTTTTCAAAATCGTTTTCAGGAAAGTGTCCGTGAGAGGAATTATTCCGCAACGTTACTAGAACCAATGTCTAAAATCATACTACTCTCATCGCTTCTCCTAGTTGTCAAAGCCTATCTCAAATGTGGCACTGCCGAATTTGTGTTTTTTTGGGGTACTTGCCAAAGATCGACCTTTGATTAACGTATCTTTAACATATGAACATGACATTCAACCTCACAAAGAAAATGCTCTATTAAGGAATATCTCCATAAATATCATAATAATGTATATTGTATACCCAGTATCCCGTCACCTACACCTGTAAATATGTCTGGTTTGTCAAAACTATGTTGGCTTTGATCCCATGTTCTCTTTTGTACATAGGCGCAATACCGAACTAAACTTATGACTCCTAGTCCTCATAATACATCTCTTAGTGTATTAGTTATTAGGGATGCCTCCAACTCTAGTCTAAACCCATTTTCTCAATAGAAATAATCATCTCTATCACTTTGGATCATCCCGAGGCCTACAACACATATAGTATTTTAGTCATGTCGATAAGGGATACATAGATATTTGTCAGTGGCTTATGGTCCACTCTAATCCTAAATACTTCATCCTCTCTTCGTACCTGATATACCCAAGTGTAACCTCGGCCCAGTGACACCAACCTCGGCCGAGATGACGGTCGAGATATTGATCGACCCTAGATAGGCCATGGGCCCATGATATCATCCATCGGTGGTGACGAGGTCTGAGCTCAGACACCTTAGCAGAGGACTTCAGACCCCTAACATCATTAATTTTATGATATTTTTTATGGGGATAACCTCTTAGATGATGACCTCAGATCCTCATAACACCTTAGCAGATGACCTCGTGAAGTGGGTTATGAGAACAGCATATTATGTAATGACTTCAGAGCCTAATAGCAATTCAGTGGTAAGATCAGAATTATTGACTGAATATAAACAAGAACACTACAACAAAATTAGAGAAGAGATTGGCATTCAGAAAAAGGAAGAGATCATATAGCATTCAGAGGTGTTACAAATTACAAATTACAAGTTCAGTTACAAGTTACAAAATACAAATTTTTGTTACAAGTTAAAGGTCTGAAGGGGGAACATTAACAGTCTCGACTGGGTTGACTTGATCAGCGTTGGTCACCTCGGCCACATCATCAGCAGGGTCAGTCCCTCCGAGCTCAGTCCCTCCCAGAGTTGCAGTCTCGGCTGGAGCAGCAGCCTCGTCCTCCACCTCTTGAAGTGCCTGAGCAAATTGAGGGTCAGTAAAACCAGAGGCCTTTAGAGTGCCAACCTCCTTCTCTCGGACTTCAACCCATTTGGTAGTAGCCTTGACACCTCTTTCGAGGTATTTAAAACCAAAACCCATGAACTCGTCCGAGGTCTTGTAGTCAGAAATTATTTTGGGCGTGGCATCTGCAAGGGAAGCCTTCACAGCCGAGTTGACCTTCTGTTGCAGCACGTCATCTTTTGCCTTCAGGGCTTTGGCATGGTCCTTGACGAGCACAGACATGTCTTTTTCCAAGTCCTTGACCTTATTATCAGAGTTTTACAGCTCTGACTTCAGACGGTCAACCTCCTGCAGCTCTGACTTCAGACGGTCAACCTCAGCATTCAGGGCACTCTCAACCTTCTCGGCCTCTTTCCCCTTCTGAATAAGGGGCAATTTCCTCATAGCCCAGTTCGATAGCTTATACATGGCAGTCACTCCCTGCACATTTAATGAAGAGGTTAAGCAAGAGAAAAGTCAGACGTTGCACTTATAAAAATTTGACAAAGGAACAAACCATACCTGAATGGCTCTATGAAGGCCGAACTCAACCAGCAGGGAGGTGTACATGGCTCTGTAGAAACGCTTGTCGGCCTCAGTCATTACAGAGGCAAGTGCGTCCATGGCCTGCCTGCTGTGGCCGACCACACTATCCATTAACTTCAGCTGCTCCAAACGAGCCGTCAGGGTGTCGGCCAAAGAAATTGGAAGTGCAGCATCTGAGGCCTTCTTTTGCCTCACTATCGACCTCTGATCCTCAGAGGGATGGGCTTCAGGGGCCCTCTTCTTTGAGGCCTGAGATTTGGATGTTGTGGGAGCCGGGGGAGGAGCGTTCAGACCAGCCTTTTTTGCAAGCCTCGCCAAGCTAGGAGCAACCATCTCCCACAATTCGGCCGAGATGTCTTGTGGTCGCTCTGCAAAAGTTAAAAGATATGGGTTAGTAGTCAGATATGAATGAGTTCAGAGGTTAGACTTAAAATAAAAATTCTTACCAAAATCAACAAGGGGACTTCCACCAAGGCTCGTCCCCGAGAGATATTGGGGGGCAGCAAATGTTCGAACTTTACAAATAGACCATGTGCCCCTTGGTCTTGCAGGGCCTTCACCTTCTGCATATTTTGGAGACTTAAACCAGGATCGGCCCTGGCAGACATAGAGACCTTACCCCATTTGAGGGGTATCCTCTGCTCCAGTGTGGAAGAAGGGAAGCATGGGCCAAATTCCCATGGCCTTGAGGCGAAAAAGTAGCGGGGCTTCCAGTTATGATTAGAGGTCTGAGTCACCTGGAGAATTTCTTCTCAGGCCTCCGAGCCACAGAATATAGTAGCTCGGATGTTTTTTGGCCGAGGTTGGGACATAGAAACCAACAAAGACCTGAAGTGGGAGGTCAGATTGGTGGACTGCCCTTCCAGGATTATGGCCCCTATGATGACCCTCTTGGAATTGGGAGATAGCTGTGAGGGGGCCAAGTTGATGTAAGAGAGAATGGATTTGATGATGGGATGAATGGTTAGGCGAAACCCTAACTTAAACATCTTCTCGTACAAGCAGATCTCCCCATCTCGGTCGTGATAGGCCCTCTCTTCCCTCACAGGTCTCCTTAATTTGATAGAAGGACTGATGGAGTATAAGTATCTGAAGCACAGAAGATCAACCTCAGTGACTCTGCTCTCGACCTCGGCCGCCTCAGAGATGTAAACATCACTTTCAGCATCATCATCATCAAGCTCAACGTCGGCCGGAGCAGATGTAGATGGGTTACTAGGGAATCTCTGAGCGAACTCTTCCCCCGTGACGGCCGACATAGGGATTGCATCGAGAATGGGTGGCACTGCCACACTCGGCTCAAGGACTTCAACCTCTGAAGAAGAGGCTGAGGTGCTTGTGCCATTATGGGATGATGCTCGGCTGGAGACCTCGGCCTGATCAGGGGCCTGACCAGGCCGAGGTGTGAAATCCATAGCCTCCTGGAAAGAGTCCACTGACATGGGGTCAGAGGTAGAAGCTTCAGACTCAAACATAGGTTTTGGATCAGTAGGCACCCCTGTATAATAGAAGTTCTCCGGGGGGTCAGGATATATAACCCTCAGAGGTGGTGGAAACAAGGGTCTAATGGGAAACTCTTGTGACATACGATCTTCCTCTTGAGCTCTCTCTATTTGCCTAATCTTTTCTAGGGTCTTCTCTCTCAGAGAGGGGAAATCCTCAAGAAGCTGGTATAAAGGTCTGAGCATCAGAGGACGATCCTAAACTTAGGAATAACTCCTAAAACTACAAATAAGAATGGCTTATAAGGTAAAGAAATTTAAAGATCAAACTTGGAAGTTTAAGGCAAACCTAGTTCGCCTGGGACAATGGAGCTCACCGAAAAACTCAAAACACACCGGAAAATACAAACCAAATATGAGAAACAGAGGAAATGAAAGGGAGAAGATACCTGGAAATGGAACGATGAGGGAAAATGAGGAAAACTCGCAAGAAAACTCTGCAGGGGAGCGTGGATTGAAGGAGCTTGGGAGAGAGAGAAATCGCAAGAAAATTTGGTTCGCAGGAGTGAAATGGAGAAGAAGGAAGAAAAAGAAGGGTTTAAACCCTTAAGTACTTGGGCACGTTTCCCAAAGCCCATCATTGCCTTGGGAAACCCAAAGGACGACTGACAGCACACGCCAGCCAAGTACGCACGCTCTAGCTTGGGACAGGTGTCATGCAGGTATTAGCTTGGGACGGACAGGCCTCGGAGGTGTAGTAATCCCCTAGCCACTCGCTCTCGCATATGACTAAGGGCTGGGGGTGATTGATATGCCCAAGTGTAACCTCCGCCCAGTGACACCAACCTCGACCGAGATGATGGCCGAGATATTGATCGACCCTAGATAGGCCATGCGCCCATGATATCATCCATCGGCCAGACGAGGGTCGGCCGCGGCCGACACTACCATCTACATTTCCAATGGACACTACGCACATCACAGGCATCAACAGCGCTCTCATATACTTGGGTATGGCAACCTCGGCTGAGGGTAGGTCGAGGTAACAGGGAGCCTTGGTAACCTTCAACATGGAACCAGTCCAACCTCAGCTTGGGCCGAGGTCACAAGAAGCCTTAATAATCGTTAGCATGGCATTAGTCCAACCTCGGCTGGGGACGACCCCAGCATAATGTCTCGGCTGAGATCAGGCCGAGACTCCCTATGACACATCTCGGATTGAACGAACATCAAGTCTTTACATCTCGGCCTCTCCCAGGCCGAGGTCATCCACCAATATGGCTGCCGAGCATCTGTTGACATTTGGATAAGGACACCTGGGCACAAATTAGTTGTAACAAGATTATTCTCCACATGTGGGAGAATATTTCATCATCATTACTTACATGTGACAGTGACAGATGGCACTCCCACATTGGTGAGGCTACCAAACACATGCACATTACATGCATGGGGGGTACATTACACCCCCTAGGCACTATATATAGGGATCATCCCCTACCTTGCAAAGGGATCCCAGTTATTCAACCCTAGCAAGAACTCTGTCTAAATATACAGTAGAGAGAGAAAGCTTGAGAGATTGTATCCATGGCCATTAGTGCCTTCATTCAGTGATATTACTGACACACTCATAATGGACGTAGGCCGGATTAGCTGAACCACTTATATTCCGGTGTTGATTCCTCTTATCCTCATCTCTTTCTCTTATCTCTATATAACTGTGCTGCCATTGTTATTCTTATATTGAGCTTGAAACCACCTTATCTGGTGGTGCTAAACCTTAGCATCATCATTATGGCGCCGTCTGTGGGGAAACGAGAAGGTGTCTCTTCCTCTTTTTCTGTTTAACCTCACCGGAGAATCTGGTGGTGAACTAGGCACCACCCCTTGCGTGGAGTTGTTTCACCATTGAAAGAGGTCCTTTAAGGTATTAAGCTCACCTGCTTCTCAAGATCTTTATTGTTAACATGGCACCAGAATTACCACCGCCTCTTCCGCCGCCTAGAGGTGGAGGGGCTAGTTCCAGTCAGGCTCCTCCCCAGTCCGAAATGGCGGAGGTAGCAGCAGCCTTGAAATCCTTAGCTGCAACACAACAAGCCATGAAGTAGAAATTTGCCCAGCTCAGTCAAACCATGATGATAAGGCCACCTGGAGTCTCACCGGACATGATCACTCCGGCGGCAGCTCAGCCCCATCCTGACGCCAGGGGACCACCTCAGGTGCCGATGAAGGACCAGCCTGCACCCCAGCGGAGAAGGGACGTTGCTGACCCTAGGTGCTTGCGCCTGGGGAGGCAGGGAAACCCTTGCCCAGAGGACAGGTATGATGACCTAGAAGCTGAAGAAGCCCCAGAAGACTGCTGGGAGCCGTATGAGGTGTCAAATGACACTATACGGCCTCTTAGGCAGAGTCAAGGATGTGTCGGCCGAAGAAGAGATGAGGCCCAACAAAGAGGATCAGCCTTTGACAGGTTGAGCAGAGGGTTGGCCTTCGAGAGGCTGGGCCCGGTGAATGACCTAAGACACAGGCTATCAAGGTCAAGGAGCGCAGCAGGCTCCCAGAGAGGGGGTAGGCAAGGTCGGCCAGACCAAGGCCGACCCTGTGGAGGAAGAGCCAGGGAACAGGAAGAGGTCAACAGTCAACGTGTTGTGGCTGGGGAACCCTATGTCCATCGTAGGGAGGTGGCAGGGGATAACCTCGACCAAGTTGATGACATAAGACCCTGGAATGATTCTATCCAACGCCTTGAGGAGAAGATAGGAGACCTCATTAAAAGCAAGGACCCATTGCAGAGGGGTTACTCAGAGGGCTCCCCATTTGTGGCTATGATAGTGGGGTTCCCAACCCCATCCAAGTTCAAGCCTCCTACAGTGACTCCTAAGTATGATGGTAGCACTAACCCTTTGCACCATATCGAGATGTATCAGTCGGCAGCGGACATCTACTCGATACCCGATGAGATGAAGTGTAGGGCCTTCTCAGGGACATTGACAGGGAAAGCTCATAGTTGGTTCACCTCTCTTCCAAAGAACTCGATCGAGAACTTCAAAGGTTTGGCTGAGCAGTTCATCCACAACTTCTTCTTTGGGGTAAGACCCCAAAAGAAGACTACCCACCTGCTGTATGTCAAACAGGCCAAGGGTGAAAGCCTAAGAGACTACATAGCAAGATTCAACAAAGAGAAGTTGGAGGTGGAAGATTATGAAGAGATCATAGCCATGACCACCCTTATAGGAGGCCTCCATAAGGGGAAGCTACTGTGGAAATTGGCGAAAGACCCCCCCAGGTCTATGGCGGAGCTGCTGGCAACCGCAGGGAAGGTGATGAATGCGAAAGAGGCAATGGCAGCAAAATATGAGGAGGAGAATCGTGGTAGCACTGGGAGGTCCCAAGGCAAGAAAGAGGGGAAGAAGAGGTCAGGTGATGACAAGTTTGCTCATTATACTCCTCTAACTGTGAGCTGTGAACACATCCTTAATGAGATTAAGACTGACCGGACTCTGAGGTGGCCAGAGAAACTGAAGGCCCCGCCACATAAGAGGAATAAAAACCTATGGTGTGAGTTCCATCAGGATCACGGCCATATCACAGACAGATGCTTCGCTTTAAAGGATGAGATTGAGAAGATGCTGAAATCTGGAAAGCTGAGGAAGTATGTGGATGGCAAGGCTCCGAAGGGTGGAAGAGCAGACCCTAAGAAGAGAAGAAATGACAGATTCCGCGGCGATGTCCCGGCCATAAGGGACGATGATTCATGGGGAGATGATGAAGACGACCCGGATCTTCCGCCAAAGGATGATAACACCCCGGTGAAGAGGGTCGATATGATCTCCTTCGGTGTTAGCACCATATGTGGAGGATTTGCAGGAGGTGGCTCTGAGGTAGCCGATAGGAGGGCTCATGTAGCAGAGGCCAGGTCAGTGGCCAAGCCTGAGGTAGTGAATCTAACGTCTTTCGATGCCGTGCAGAAGAGGAAGAAGGTGGACATGGACACCCTCGTAGTGGGGTTCTCCAGACTCGACTTCAAGGGTATCTTAGCCCCCCATGATGACCCTTTGGTCATAACAACAAGGGTACATGGGTGCGAGGTTGGAAGGATCCTCATAGACGGGGGAAGCTCAGCAGACGTGATGTTCTGGCCTTGCTTCAAGAGCCTGGGTCTTAGCAGGGCAAGGCTGGTGCCCTACCATCACCCATTGATAGGCTTCAGTGGTGAAAAGGTGCAGCCCTTGGGCATATATGAAATGGATGTACGGATGGGGGATGAGTGGCCTAAGAGGCTGACCAAGAAAATAAACTTTTTAGTCATGGATGAAAACGTTTTCTCGGCCTACAACCTCATCGTAGGAAGGGTGGCCCTCAAAGAGTTTGAAGTCGTGCCATCGACGGTCCATCAGATGCTAAAATTCCCGACTCCTTATGGAGTAGGGGAAGTGCAAGGGGACCAGACCACGGCGCGGGAGTGTTACTTCAACTAGGCCGAAGAGAGAGAGGTCCATAAGAGAGCAACCACCACTTACAGCATTGACACTCTTGACCCAAGAGATGAAACGAAATTGAAGAAGGGAGAGGCCGCGGAAGAGGTAGAATCCATCGTCCTCAATGAGGACGAGCCAGAAAAAACCGTCCAGGTCGGTAAGGCCCTAGAGCCAAGGATCAAGGAAGAGCTGGTAAACTTCCTCAGAAGGAGGCAGAGTGTCTTCGCATGGAGTCACGCAGACATGCCTGGTATCGACGCTGAGGTCATGAGCCACAAGCTCAACGTAGACAGAGATGCCAGGACGATCAAGCAGAGATGAAGAGTGTACTCCTGGGAGAAGTATGACGTCATCCGGGAAGAGGTAAAAAAGTTGGAAGAGGCTGAGTTCATAAGAGAGGTTACCTACCCTGAGTGGCTCTCTAATGCAGCCATCGTGCCTAAGGCCAATGGGAAGTGGCGAATGTGTGTAGATTTCACCGACCTGAACAGGTCTTGCCCGAAAGACAGTTATCCCTTACCTAGGATCAAGGTTCTAAAAAACGCAAGGCGTGGTCGAGGCGTGGAGGCCAAGCCTTAAGCCTTAGAAGCCTAGGCCGGCCTTGGCGTAAAAAGGCGTGAAAAGGCGTTTAGGCCTTCTTAATATATTTTAATATTTTAAAACCATAACAAGGCTATCAAAATACTAAAATTGTACATATTATAAAAATATGTCCGAATATATGCAAATTAAAATACTATTGGATTATTTTGGATGAAATAATGGTCCTGTTAGTAAAAAAATTCTTTAAAAGGCGATATCGTTTCATCAAAGCATTGTTGTTTTTAGAAAAAGTGCGCCTTAAGAGTTTTACCAAGAATAAGGCGTAAAAAACTTAAGGCGAGGCATTTCTCCCAAGTCTTAAGCCTAGGCGTGTCTAGACGGAGCCTAGGCGGGTTTTTTAGAACAGTGCCTAGGATAGATCAGATGGTGGACACAACGGCAGGGCACGAGCTCATGAGCTTCATGGACGCTTATTCAGGCTACAACCAAATCTTCATGGATGCTGAAGACTCTGAGAAGACAGCTTTCATTACTAACAAAGGGACGTACTGCTACAAGGTGATGCCCTTCGGTCTGAAAAATGCGGGGGCAACGTATCAACGTCTTGTCAATAAGATGTTTGAGGAGCAAATAGGTAAGACCATGGAGGTGTATGTGGATGATATGCCAACAAAGAGCCTGAAAGCATGTACGCACGTAGCGGACCTTGAGAAGACCTTTGACGTCATGGACTCGTATAGAATGAAGCTCAACCCAGCGAAGTGTGTCTTCAGAGTAGGAGCCGGTAAGTTCCTGGGGTTCATCGTTAATCAGAGGGGGATTGAATCAAACCCCGAGAAGATCAAGGCCTTGCTCGACATGAAGACTCCTAGGAGTATCAAGGATGTCCAGAGACTCACCAGAAGAGTGGCTTCCCTCAACAGGTTTGTTTCTAGGGCAACGGACAAGTGTCTTCCATTCTTTAAAGTTCTAAGAAAGGCCTTCCAGTGGGACGAAAAGTGTGAAAAAGCCTTCAACCAACTCAAGTCCTACTTAGGGTCTCCCTTATTGCTGTCTCGGCCCATCACAAGGGAAAGGTTGTTTGTGTATCTGGCAGTCTCTGAATCAGCCATCATACGGGAAGAGGATGGAATCCAGAGGCCTGTGTACTTCAATAGTAAGGCTCTTCAAAGGTCTGAACAGAACTATCCCCGAATGGAGAAGTTGGCTTATGCCCTGATACATGCCTCAAGGAAGATGAAGCCTTACTTCCAAGCTCACTCCATGGTAGTCCTCACTGACTCCCCACTAAGGCAGGTTCTGCACAAACCTGAGAAGTCCGGAAGATTGATGACCTGGGCCATCGAGCTAGGAGAATATAATCTTACCTACCAGCCTAGGACAGCCATCAAGGGGCAGGCCCTCGCAGACTTTATCGCAGAGTTCACCTGGGAAGAGGCCGATAGAGGTTTGGAAGAGGCCGAGACAGAGAAAGGCTTAGATGACGGCGAAGATACGAACCGTAGTGCCTTTCGAGATTCAGAAAAGACTGTCCCAAACGTCTTCTGAGGCCGGGAAGAGGTCGCCCCAGGCAAGACTCGGAGCAAAGTGGAAGAGAACGAAGAGGATCGATACCTCTTCAAGAAGGGGGCTATGAGAGAAGGGGTCTTCTCATCAGATGCAGACGTATGGACCCTCTTCGTTAATGGTTCTTCCTGTGACAGTGGAAGCGACGCGGGGCTAATACTCTCAGCTCCAGATGGCGCCAACATTGAATACGCCTTGAGATTTAACTTCCAGGCTTCCAACAATGAGTCCGAGTATGAGGCCATGATAGCAGGTCTCTTATTGGCAACAACTCTTCGAGTAAAGCGACTCCTACTCCACAGCGACTCAAGGTTGGTTGTCAATCAAGTGTTGGGGGTATACGAGGTCAAAGACGAAAGAATGGCCAAGTACTTAAAGAAGGTAAGAGGGTTGTTAGAATTTTTTGAGGAAGCAAAGCTGAAGAGAATGCCTCGACTGAGCAACAATCACACTGATGCATTGGCAAGGCTGGCCTCGGCAATGAAGACAGATTTGGGAAGGACCATTCCAATCGAGGTCTTAGGAAAATCAAGCATCGAGGAGGACGAGGTATGTAGCCCTTGTCACAATGTGAACCTGGGAGACTCATGGATCGACCCGATCGTCAGATACCAAAGAGACGGAGAGCTACCTGAGTCCAAGATGGAAAGGAGAAAGTTGAGATACAGGGCTTCCAAGTTCTCAATAGTAGGAGACGTCTTGTACAAAAAGGGGTTTCTATTGCCTCTCCTCAAATGTGTACATCCCATGGAGGTATCCCAGGTCTTACAGGAGGTTCATGAGGGTTCCTGCTCTAGCCACATAGGGGGAAGGCCCTTAGCCAAGAGGATCATCACTCAGGGATACTGGTGGCCTAACTTGTCTAAGGACGCTGCAGACTATGTGAAGAGGTGCGACAAATGTCAAAGGTTCGCCAATATCTCTCATCAACCCCATCAGCCTATGGCGTCGATCTCTTCTCCATGGCCATTTGCGGTATGGGGAATTAACTTGGTAGGACCTTTGCCAAGAGCTGTCAACAACTATAGATTCTTGATAGTTGCCATTGACTACTTTTCAAAGTGGGTGGAGGCAGAACCGATGATAACAGTTACAGAGCAGAAGACGCTCCAGTTAATTTGGAAGAACATCATATGCAGATATGGCCTCCCAAACACTCTCATCTCAGATAATGGGACCCAGTTTAAGAACTCCTCCTTGGAAAAGTATTGCCTACGAGTGGGGATTAAGCAATTCTTCTCATCTCCTGGTCGACCTAAGGCAAACGGCCAGACCGAGGTCACAAACAGAACAATCTTGGATGGAATCAAAAAGAGGTTAGAAGATGCAAAGGGGAGATGGACGAAAGAGGTTCACGCAGTGTTATGGGCCTACATAACCACGGCAAGGACACCAACAGGAGAAACCCCATTCATGCTGGCATATGGATTAGAGGTCGTCATACCAACGGAAGTAGGACTACCAACTCATCGGATTCAGACCTACGACCCTGACAGCAATGGGGAAAAGAGGAGGCTAGACCTGGATCTTATCGAAGAAAGAAGGGAAGACGCAGAGGTCAGAAAAGCAGCCTACCAGCAGAGGGCAGTGAAATTCTACAACCAAAGGGTGAAGTCCAGACCAATTGCAGTGGGAGACCTAGTGCTAAAGAAGACCCTACAGAAGGCAAAAAAGCTACACCCAAACTGGAATGGCCCCTACAAAGTAACGGAAGAGGTTGTGCTTGGCACTTACAGGCTAGAAAACCTAGAAGAAGAACCTTTCACTAACCCATGGAATGCTGACCATCTCAAGAAATATTACATATGATGTTGCCTAGAATATTATGTAAATGTATCATCTTATTGAGAAGAGGTTATTAATAAAGATCAGTTTCCATGGCAGTTCTTGCTTCATTCTTAGATCAGAAATTTATTATGGGGATAACCTCTTAGGTAATGACCTCAGACCCTCATAACATCACTCGGTGGTGACGAGGTATGAGCTCAGACACCTTCGCAGAGGACCTCAGACCTTTGACATCATTAATTTGGTGATATTTATTATGGGGATAACCTCTTAGGTGATGACCTCAGACCCTCATAACATCACTCGGTGGTGACGAGGTCTGAGCTCAGACACCTTCGCAGAGGACCTCAGACCTTTGACATCATTAATTTGGTGATATTTATTATGGGGATAACCTCTTAGGTGATGACCTCAGACCCTCATAACATCACTCGGTGGTGACGAGGTCTCAGCTCAGACACCTTAGCAGAGGACCTCAGACCTTTGACATCATTAATTTGGTGATATTTTAGGTGATGACCTCAGACCCTCATAACATCACTCGGTGGTGACGAGGTCTGAGCTCAGACACCTTAGCAGAGGACCTCAGACCTTTGAAATCATTAATTTGGTGATATTTTAGGTGATGACCTCAGAACCTCATAATATCACTCGATGGTGACGAGGTCTGAGCTCAGACACCTTAGCAGAGGACCTCAGACCCTTAACATCATTAATTTTATGATATTTTTTATGGGGATAACCTCTTAGGTGATGACCTCAGATCCTCATAACACCTTCGCAGAGGACCTCAGACCTTTGACATCATTAATTTGGTGATATTTATTATGGGGATAACCTATTAGGTGATGACCTCAGACCCTCATAACATCACTCAGTGGTGACGAGGTATGAGCTCAGACACCTTCGTAGAGGACCTCAGACCTTTAACATCATTAATTTGGTGATATTTATTATGGGGATAACCTCTTAGGTGATGACCTCAGACCCTAATAACATCACTCGGTGGTGATGAGGTCTGAGCTCAGACACCTTCGCAGAGGACCTCAGACCTTTGACATCATTAATTTGGTGATATTTATTATGGGGATAACCTCTTAGGTGATGACCTCAGGCCCTCATAACATCACTTGGTGGTGAGGAGGTATGAGCTCAGACACCTTCGCAGAGGACCTCAGACCTTTGACATCATTAATTTGGTGATATTTATTATGGGGATAACCTCTTAGGTGATGACCTCAGACCCTCATAACATCACTCGGTGGTGACGAGGTCTGAGCTCAGACACCTTAGCAGAGGACCTCAGACCCTTAACATCATTAATTTGGTGATCTTTATTATGGGGATAACCTCTTAGGTGATGACCTCAGACCCTCATAACATCACTCGGTGGTGACGAGGTCTGAGCTCAGACACCTTAGCAGAGGACCTCAGACCTTTGACATCATTAATTTGGTGATATTTATTATGGGGATAACCTCTTAGGTGATGACCTCAGACCCTCATAACATCACTCGGTGGTGACGAGGTCTGAGCTCAGACACCTTCGCAAAGGACCTCAGACCTTTGACATCATTAATTTGGTGATATTTATTATGGGGATAACCTCTTAGGTGATGACCTCAGACCCTCATAACATCACTCGCTGGTGACGAGGTCTGATCTCATACACCTTAGCAGAGGACCTCAGACCTTTGACATCATTAATTTGGTGATATTTTAGGTGATGACCTCAGACCCTCATAACATCACTCAGTGGTGACGAGGTCTGAGCTCAGACACCTTAGCAGAGGACCTCAGACCTTTGACATCATTAATTTGGTGATATTTTAGGTGATGACCTCAGACCCTCATAACATCACTCGGTGGTGACGAGGTTTGAGCTCAGACACCTTAGCAGAGGACTTCAGACCCTTAACATCATTAATTTTATGATATTTTTTATGGGGATAACCTCTTAGGTGATGACCTTAGATCCTCATAACACCTTAGCAGATGACCTCGTGAAGTGGGTTATGAGAACAGCATATTATGTAATGACTTCAGAGCCTAATAGCAATTCAGTGGTAAGATCAGAATTATTGACTGAATATAAACAAGAACACTACAACAAAATTAGAGAAGAGATTGGCATTCAGAAAAAGGAAGAGATCATATAGCATTCAGAGGTGTTACAAATTACAAATTACAAGTTCAGTTACAAGTTACAAAATATAAATTTTTGTTACAAGTTAAAGGTCTGAAGGGGGAACATTAACAGTCTCGACTGGGTTGACTTGATCAGCGTTGGTCACCTCGGCCACATCATCAGCAGGGTCAGTCCCTCCGAGCTCAGTCCCTCCCAGAGTTGCAGTCTCGGCTGGAACAGCAGCCTCATCCTCCACCTCTTGAAGTGCCTGAGCAAATTGAGGGTCAGTAAAGCCAGAGGCCTTTAGAGTGCCAACCTCCTTCTCTCGGACTTCAACCCATTTGGTAGTAGCCTTGACACCTCTTTCGAGGTATTCAAAACCAAAACCCATGAACTCGTCCGAGGTCTTGTAGTCAGAAATTATTTTGGGCGTGGCATCTGCAAGGGCAGCCTTCACAGCCGAGTTGACCTTCTGTTGCAGCACGTCATCTTTTGCCTTCAGGGCTTTGGCATGGTCCTTGACGAGCACAGACATGTCTTTTTCCAAGTCCTTGACCTTATTTTCAGAGTTTTACAGCTCTGACTTCAGACGGTCAACCTCCTGCAGCTCTGACTTCAGACGGTCAACCTCAGCATTCAGGGCACTCTCAACCTTCTCGACCTCTTTCCCCTTCTGAATAAGGGGCAATTTACTCATAGCCCAGTTCGATAGCTGATACATGGCATTCACTCCCTGCACATTTAATGAAGAGGTTAAGCAAGAGAAAAGTCAAACGTTGCACTTATAAAAATTTGACAAAGGAACAAACCATACCTGAATGGCTCTATGAAGGCCGAACTCAACCAGCAGGGAGGTGTCCATGGCTCTATAGAAACGCTTGTCGGCCTCAGTCATTACAGAGGCGAGTGCGTCCATGGCCTGCCTGCTGTGGCCGACCACACTATCCATTAACTTCAGCTGCTCCAGACGAGCCGTCAGGGTGTCGGCCAAAGAAATTGGAAGTGCAGCATCTGAGGCCTTCTTTTGCCTCACTGTCGACCTCTGATCCTCAGAGGGATGGGCTTCAGGGGCCCTCTTCTTTGAGGCCTGAGATTTGGATGTTGTGGGAGCCGGGGGAGGAGCGTTCAGACCAGCCTTTTTTGCAAGCCTCGCCAAGCTAGGAGCAGCCATCTCCCACAATTCGGCCGAGATGTCTTGTGGTCGCTCTGCAAAAGTTAAAAGATATGGGTTAGTAGTCTGATATGAATGAGTTCAGAGGTTAGACTTAAAATAACAATTCTTACCAAAATCAATAAGGGGACTTCCACCAAGGCTAGTCCCCGAGAGATATTGGGGGGCAGCAAATGTTCGAACTTTACAAATAGACCATGTGCCCCTTGGTCTTGCAGGGCCTTCACCTTCTGCATATTTTGGAGACTTAAACCAGGATCGGCCCTGGCAGACATAGAGACCTTGCCCCATTTGAGGGGTATCCTCGGCTCCAGTGTGGAAGAAGGGACGCATGGGCCAAATTCCCATGGCCCTGAGGTGAAAAAGTAGCGGGGCTTCCAGTTATGATTAGAGGTCTGAGTCACCTGGAGAATTTCTTCTCAGGCCTCCGAGCCATAAAATGATAGTAGCTCGGATGGTTTTTGGCCGAGGTTGGGACATAGCAACCAACAAAGACCTGAACTGGGAGGTCAGATTGGTGGACTGCCCTTCCAGGATTATGGCCCCTATGATGACCCTCCGGGAATTGGGAGATAGCTGTGAGGGGGCCAAGTTGATGTAAGAGAGAATGGATTTGATGATGGGATGAATGGTTAGGCGAAACCCTAACTTAAACATCTTCTCGTACAAGCAGATCTCCCCATCTCGGTCGTGATAGGCCCTCTCTTCCCTCACAGGTCTCCTTAATTTGATAGAAGGACTGATGGAGTATAAGTATCTGAAGCACAGAAGATCAACCTCAGTGACTGTGCTCTTGACCTCGGCCGCCTCAGAGATGTCAACATCACTTTCAGCATCATCATCATCAAGCTCAACGTCGGCCGGAGCAGATGTAGATGGGTTACTAGGGAATCTCTGAGCGAACTCTTCCCCCGTGATGGCCGACATAGGGATTGCATCGAGAATGGGTGGCACTGCCACACTCGGCTCAAGCACTTCAACCTCTGAAGAAGAGGCTGAGGTGCTTGTGCCATAATGGGATGATGCTCGGCTGGAGACTTCGGCCTGATCAGGGGCCTGATCAGGCCGAGGTGTGAAATCCATAGCCTCCTGGAAAGAGTCCACTGACATGGGGTCAGAGGTAGAAGCTTCAGACTCAGACATAGGTTTTGGATCAGCAGGCACCCCTGTATAATAGAAGTTCTCCGGGGGTCAGGATATATAACCCTCAGAGGTGGTGGAAACAAGGGTCTAATGGGAAACTCTTATGACCTACGAGCTTCCTCTTGAGCTCTCTCTATTTGCCTAATCTTTTCTAGGGTCTTCTCTCTCAGAGAGGGGAAATCCTCAAGAAGCTGGTATAAAGGTCTGAGCATTAGAGGACGATCCTAAACTTAGGAATAACTCCTAAAACTACAAATAAGATTGGCTTATAAGGTAAAGAAATTTAAAGATCAAACTTGGAAGTTTAAGGCAAACCTAGTTCGCCTGGGACAATGGAGCTCACCGAAAAACTCAAAACACACCGGAAAATACAAACCAAATATGAGAAACAGAGGAAATGAAAGGGAGAAGATACCTGGAAATGGAACGATGAGGGAAAATGAGGAAAACTCGCAAGAAAACTCTGCAGGGGAGCGTGGATTGAAGGAGCTTGGGAGAGAGAGAAATCGCAAGAAAATTTGGTTCGCAGGAGTGAAATGGAGAAGAAGGAAGAAAAAGAAGGGTTTAAACCCTTAAGTACTTGGGCACGTTTCCCAAAGCCCATCATTGCCTTGGGAAACCCAAAGGACGACTGACAGCACACGCCAGCCAAGTATGCACGCTCTAGCTTGGGACAGGTGTCATGCAGGTATTAGCTTGGGACGGACAGGCCTCGGAGGTGTAGCAATCCCCTAGCCACTCACTCTCACATATGACTAAGGGCTGGGGGGTGATTGATATGCCCAAGTGTAACCTCCGCCCAGTGACACCAACCTCGACCGAGATGATGGCCGAGATATTGATCGACCCTAGATAGGCCATGCGCCCATGATATCATCCATCGGCCAGACCAGGGTCGGCCGCGGCCGACACTACCATCTACATTTCCAATGGACACTACGCACATCATAGGCATCAACAGCGCTCTCATATACCTGGGTATGGCAACCTCGACTGAGGGTAGGCCGAGGTAACAGGGAGCCTTGGTAACCTTCAACATGGAACCAGTCCAACCTCAGCTTGGGCCGAGGTCACAAGAAGCCTTAGTAATCGTTAGCATGGCATTAGTCCAACCTCGGCTAGGGCCGACCCCAGCATAATGTCTCGGCTGAGATCAGGCCGAGACTCCCTATGACACATCTCGGATTGAATGAACATCAAGTCTTTACATCTCGGCCTCTCCCAGGCCGAGGTCATCCACCAATATGGCTGCCGAGCATCTGTTGACATTTGGATAAGGACACCTGGGCACAAATTAGTTGTAACAAGATTATTCTCCACATGTGGGAGAATATTTCATCATCATTACTTACATGTGACAGTGACAGATGGCACTCCCACATTGGTGAGGCTACCAAACACATGCACATTACATGCATGGGGGGTACATTACACCCCCTAGGCACTATATATAGGGATCATCCCCTACCTTGCAAAGGGATCCTAGTTATTCAACCCTAGCAAGAACTCTGTCTAAATATACGGTAGAGAGCGAAAGCTTGAGAGATTGTATCCATGGCCATTAGTTCCTTCATTCAGTGATATTACTCACACACTCACAGTGGACGTAGGCCGGATTGGCTGAACCACTTATATTCCGGTGTTGATTCCTCTTATCCTCATCTCTTTCTCTTATCTCTATATAACTGTGCTGCCATTGTTATTCTTATATTGAGCTTGAAACCACCTTATCTGGTGGTGCTAAACCTTAGCATCATCAGTACCCATAGGTAGCAAAGTGTGTTATAAACATTACATCCTTAGAATTACACCTTTGAACAAGCTCGAGGGACAATATCTTTCTACTAGTGATCGCTCAAGAATCGTAATAAACTATGACTTTATCAATGTGTTCGGGTCCATCCCCCATTTTGAACATTTAGTGAAGATACCCTCTATCCTATAGACAACTTATCCCCCTCTCAAGGCAAGTCCTCGCACTTTCACACACATCATGTTTGAACACATGTAGAACCAAATTACGTAGGCTTTGATCTCGTGGATACATGGGTACGTAGGCGCAATACAGATTCCTTCTCATGAGAACAAGACTATATAATATATCTCTCGATATGTTATCACTGCATATATTCACTCATCTCTTATATTACATTTTAAGACTCCACTCACACCTTGAGAGAGATATCAAACTATCTCAAATCGCAATTCTCACGCATACACATGCATAAACTTTTAACGACTTCCTATTATACAAGGCGATCTCCATTGCACCCATCTACATAGATACTAATGACCACCCATTATCCAAATAAACATTAACACACAAGAACGCTTGTCTGTCCACACTAATTTAAGTTACGTTTCTACATCTCTCACTAACACCATTTATATACCTAACCATATATCTACATTTTAAGGGATTCTCAAACTAAGGTCTCTCATCATGTTCTAAAATAATCTAAAAAGTAATCATATAATGTAAAGAGTGATAATAAGCATATAATTATGGAAGCATAAAGAACATGTGGGGTGCCTAATACCTTCCCCACTTGTAACACGATTTTCGAACCCCACAATAAGAATATTTGGATCAATCGCAGACTTAAAATTATCTTAGGACTATCCCGAAAGGGCTAACCTGAACTTTTTAATTTTTCTTTTATAAAATACACTGGTGGTTATGAACAATCGACAATACCCCACACAGAACACTTAAGTTTAGGCTAAAAAGGGGGTGCAACAAAAACTGGATATAGTGACGAACAGCTTCCAGAGGAAAATCATCAATTACTAAGACGATAAACCCAACCTGGGGGATAAACGACAGACGAAGAGACAAGCACTCTCACATCATCTTTAGGATAACTACTAAATCAATGAAGACGTTGCCTAATGCAGCGAATCTCGATCCCCTCCCCCCAAGTCCCATTCGGGGCCCATTTCACCACACCAACTAATACAAAAGTACAAAATACATAAAGAACCTACAACAATCGAACAACTAAGGTTGTAACTGGATTTTAAGGAAATCAACACAACAATCTCAATAATTAAGTACTCAAAATGAACTGAAATTGCAATGGGGTTATCAATGAAATTTTGATCAGGATCACTGTAAGATAATATCTATGTGATCTTAAATAAAAATGAAATACATGTAAACATCACTATTGTCTACGTATTTACGTTTAACCACATATCATTATCATCATCCTTGACTTAATCCCATCATATGGGTTCGTCCACATGGATTATCCTTTTTCATTCTAATTTATTATATGCAATATTATCATTCAAGTTTAACTCCTTAAGATCTCTCCTAATAATTTCCTCCCACGATAGCTTAGGGCGGCCCTTTCTCTTTTACCCTATATTTATAAAAATCTTCCTCTTGTTATAGGTGCATGTACTGGTCTACGCAACACATGTTCATACCACCTAAGTCTAATTTCTCTTAATTTATCGCTAATGGGAGCTACACCTGACTTTTCTCTCACGTGCTGATTTTTAATTTTGTCCTTTATAGTAATTTCTATCATCCATCAGAGCATCCTTATTTCACTAACATGGAGACTTTGTTCATATTTTTTCTTTAAAGCCCGACACTCTGCTCCATATAGGTTCACCTAACAACTGTCTATAAAATTATCCTTTTGACTTATTAGCTATCTGCTTATGGCATAACACCTTACTTGCTTGTCTCCATTTCATCTAACTAGTTGATATTCTACTCATAACATCCTCATCAATATACCCATTACTTTGTAACACTGAACTTAAATAATGAAATTTATTAGTTTGTTTTATCACTTTTTCTTCAATCTTTAATATTATGTTGTCTGACGCCTTATTGTTAAATTTACATTCCATAATTCTGTTTTATTTGAATTGACTTTTAGTCCCTTAGACTCTAGAGCTTTTCTCCAAGTATCTACTATCATTGCTAAGTCCTCCTTTGAAGTGTCTATTAAAACTATATCATCCGTAAATAACATACACCATAGGACATCTTCTTGTATGTCCTTAGTAATCTCATCCAACACTACGGTAAATAAGTAAGGACTTAAGGCCGATCCTTGATGTAGACCCCTTGAATTATAAAATCATTAGTTTCTCCACATATAGTTCTTACTCTAGTTTTTGTGTTATAATGAATATCTTCAATAACTTTAACATAACTCGTAGGGATTCTTTTCCTCCTTAAATCCCACCAAATTATATCCCTAGGTACTCTATCATAAGCCTTTTCTAAGTCTATAAAGACCATATATAAATTTTTATTCTTACTATAAAGACCATATATAAATTTTTATTCTTACTTCTACATTTCCCCATTAACTGTCTTAACAAGTAAATAGCTTCCTTGGTGGATCGCCCTGGCATAAATCCAAATTGGTTGTTCAAAATAGTTGACTAATTTCTTAATCTTTATTCGATAACCTTTTTCCATAATTTCATAGTATGATTCATCAGTTTGATTCCTCTATAATTACCACAGTTTTGTACATCCCCTTTTATTTTTATACAAAGGTATTATGGTGATTTTCCTCTACTCATTACATAATGCATAACAACGTGATCTCATCCACTCAACTTCATATCATTAGACTAGGATAGATGGAATACCACATGCCCCACTAAACTCCACACACACGCATATATATATATATAACAATTGTTATTAAGGAAATAAGTCTTCTAAAATTAAAATGAATAATTTTTACTTAAGAGCAACTACGTCGCCAAAAATATTACGTGATTATGAACGTTATTCGTTGAAAAAAATATGTTAATAATATTGAATTCGAAAAATTAGTTCACACTTTTGCATTTTTTAAAGTAAGAATTTTTTTTTAAAACTCTATTCACAAAAGGTATTTTGTGTGTGTGATATATGTTTCAAAGTAAAAGGGCCCATTTGAAAAATCTTTTAAACTCCTTGGTTTCACGCATTCGTTGCATTTAATTTGAATTTAAAGGAGAGAAGAAGGATACGAAAATGGGTATGTGTTTCACACACACACACACACACACACACACACATATATATATATATATATATATATATATATATATATATAATAAGTATTATAAGAGGAATCAAATGAGTTTCACTGCAAAACCCACAACCCGACCATCTTTAAATTCTAAGTGTATAACCTTATAGGACGAGAGCTGTAAATTAGGTTGGGTAAGCCGGGCTTGGGGTTGCTCAGGCTCGATCCAAATAATCTTATCCATTCATATGCCTGAGCTTGGCCCGAATTAATATTTTCCACCTAGGATCAAACTCGGCTCATAAATATTATGAGATTCGAGCCCAATTTCGGGAGGCCTGATTTTAATTTTTTATTTTAAATAAATTTGAATGTGTTTTTTTCTTGTATTTCCAACATGGAGGAAATTTACACGCTAGAATCTAATCAATTTTTCATAAAATAAAATATATAATATTTAAAATGTGTTGTATTAAACAACAAAAATAAAAGTGGGTATATATTTCATACATCTAGCATTATTTGAGCACAGGTGACTTGAGCAATTAATAAAGCAAATGCCCACTACGAGATTAACAATCAACAAATCACAAAAGTAAAAACCTCTTGTAATTTGATGCATTATGATAAATGAACGTTTTAAAAATAAATGAAATAAAATAGTGAAACCTAATTAAACAATGTAAACAAAAATATGTTATATTATATAAACTAATTTTTTTTATATGTTTATTTATTCAAAGCTCGGGCCAGGCCCAATTTGATTTTGGTAAGGTTTGGCTCAATCTCAGCTAGAAATTCATTTGAGCTTGAAATTTTGTCTCAGTCTCGGCTCTACACAAACTCAAATAAATCTCGGATCAAAAATAGCGGGCCAAACAGGTAGGCTTTAAGCCTACCTAACTCAATTTACCGGCCTAGGACTAATGAGTAGTTACAAAATTTCTAGAACTTAGAAGATGATCTTGTTAAATATTAAGTTGCATACTTCGGGTGTAATCCGAGGATAATTTAGGTTGAGGAGTCTTTAGGACGAGGTTAAAATAATTCAAGGAGTTAGACTCATTATTTAATGTTACACTTAGAGAATTTTGGCTTTCGAGTCTAAGGGTTGAGTTTTGTAACGGTTACGATAATTGACGGGTTTGTTTGAGGTATTTATAGTTGTCAATTTTTGGTGGCATAGACTAATAGGTTAATACTTAATACTTTGAGAAAAGTTCTAAAGACTCAATGATATTTGGAAGTTAAGTGTATTATAAGTAATGTTGTCATTTTCGAAAAGCCTTTAGAATATCTAGTAATATATGTTGAATTAGGGTGCTTACTACTGTAGGGTTACTCATGAAACTTTGACATCATCTATATATATATATATATATATATATGTGCGCTAAAATTAAGGTGGGACCCACACTACGATTATTGTGGGACAATATACGAACGCGTTCTCCTCCGCAAGGAGATTAACGTAGTATATTCACTTGTCCAATTTCATTAAGTTATGAATGATAAATATATCCCCAAAGTGACTCACAAAGCAATAAAAGTTAATGTATTGGGTATGTTTAACTCTTGTCCCACATTAGAAGAGTAGTGGGAAAATGATGAGTTAATAAAACCCAAATGATGGACTAAGGCTTGGATGCCTTGGGGGTATCCCAACTCTTTGAAGCGGAGATGACCTAAGATATGCACGGGTTGACTTTCGGTCAAAGGTCCATAAGAGCGTGCGCGGGTCCGGCCGGACGGAACGGCTCGGTTCGGTTCGATTCGGTTCGGTTCGGGCTTGGGCTTGGGCTTATAAAAATCTCCTACATTTTTGGGCCGAATTAATTTAACTTTTTGGGCTTTAATTGTTAATTAATTACGAAATTAATTAATAATTAATTAACTGTTTGTCAGTTAATTCCAAGGGTCAACAGTTAACGAAATTAACTATTTTGACAGTTAAATTCGATTTTGACTGTTCCCAACAGTCAAAACGTTTGCTATAAATTAAATCTTTCCCCTACAGTTTTGACTACTGAAAAATTTCTCTCCCACAATTTTGAAATTATGCCAAATCTTTTCCCAAAAAATAATTCCTCTTTTACTGCTAGTGCATACATTTCCTACATATTATTTCTTTGGCCTGGTTGAGTATAAATACAGAATTGTGTTCGAATAAATTGATCATTGTTGTGCTACTTGATTAATGTAAGGACATTTTTCTCATGTCCAACATGTTACATTTGTGTATGTCGTACGCCGCTACATTTGGCACGTCACCTCAAGATCTCACTCGACGGCCTCAATCTGAATTCCGGGAATCAATATTTTATTATCTCCATCATGTGTCCCTCATCTGCCCCAACGACTTCACGTTCCATGATTTTAGGGACTTTATGCAAGTGGTACGCAAGAGAAGTCAAAATAGTGCAACAAGGCTTGATAGGGATGTTCAAGGGCAAATTGGTAATTTTACAGCCACCGTTCGGAGGACCGGTCAACTGGAAAGTTGAAGATCTTTCCGCAATAAAGATACGGGAAGAAACGGCACCTCAATCCGAGCTACGGTGAACAAGTTATGGCCCGTTGAAAATGGAGATATTTACATTGAAAATACTGGGAATTTTTCTAAGTGTTTAGCCCCTGTTCCCAGCGAGTTTCCCCGAATCCGGCCCGAACCGGTTCGGTGGGGAGAACCGGTTCGCAGGGTACCCGAACCGGTTCGGGGTCCCTATACGCTGAATAGAATTTCAGTGTTTTAAATTGGTGGAACTCTTCATTTGTTTTCCTATTTAAACCAACTTCGGGGGAGCTGTTTTGGAAGACTTTGAAAGACATTTTTTAGAGTTCTATCACCTCAAGTCTTCATATTTTTTAGTCCCAAGACTCATGTTTTGATTCACACATCCTTGCCAAATATTTGTGAATCCTTTTATAACCCAAGAACATAACTTTGAGTTTGTTCAACCCTTGTGGAGAAGTCGCCTTTCTTCTTCATTGCTGCCCTCCTAGAAAGGGAAAATTCTAGCCGACAAACTTGTGGAGAAGCCGTTTCTCTTCTTCATTGCTGACCACCTGGAGTTCCTGCCAGATATTTCAGCTGAGACATCGAAATCGATGCCTGAGGGTATTTCGTATGTCGCACTTATTTCATTGTAATCCGTGTAAGCCGTTTTCTTACAAATTATAGTGAAATAAAAGGTTTTGCCCCTTTGGGGGATTTTTCCTGAAATTGTTTGTTTTATCCTGCATGCTATATTTTATTTGATAAATCATCTAGATGCATATTTTAGGGTTCAACTAAAATTTGGGATTAATTAAAATTGGATTTTATTTGAGAAGTCGCAATATTTCCGATGTAGCGATTCTACAAATTGGTATCAGAGCCTGTTGCACTAAGTTAATGTGTTGTGATCCTGATTTTGCACAAAAATGGATTTTAATGGTTTTGATGATCTTCGATGTCAAATTTTTGACAAATTTAATTGGAAAATTCACACGAACTCTTGTTTTAAATCTTCTGTTGAAAACGAATCTGAGAGGTGTCCTTGTTGTGAGGGTGTTGGTCACACGTTACATGAGTGTACCACAAATTTAAAAAAAAATTGAATAAACTGATTTCTCATGTTTCTACCCTTAGTGATTGTGATTCGGAAGAAAAAGTTTTTTATGCTTCTAGGCGAGAGTTTCCCATCCATGTGATTAGTGATGATAGTGAAGGTGATGGGAGTGTTGATGAAAGTGAGGAGGAAAGTGTAGATGAGCGTGACTTGCAAACTGCTTTCAATGAACTTTATGCTGAAACTTTGAAAACAAAGAAAGAAAATTTGAAATTAAAAGCTCAATTGAAAGAGTGTGCCATAAAAAATAATGATTTTTTAGTTGAAGAACTTAGGGCACATGAGAAAATTTTGAAAGAGAAGCTTGAGTACGTCGAGGGTGAGAGAGATAGTCTTAGAGGGTTGACGGAGACTATGAAAAAGGAGCTTTTAGGGTTTGAGGATTCTAAACGAGTACTTGAATCTAGGATAGGTGAAATTGAAAGATTCAAGTAAAGTGAAATTTGATTTGGAGTCTAGGTCTGAAAAACTTGATAAGATTTTAGGCACAGTCGAGATTAAAACGGATAGGGGTGGGATTGGTCTTGAAAAATATGTTGCACCCATTCCCACACGTGTGAGAGAGCCTCCTAGGATTGTTAAGAAAGAGGCACCTAAGTTTGTTAAAAAAGCGCCCCATAGGAACATCGTGAGAGAACCTCCTCGGACCATTAGGAGAGACCCACCTAGGCAAATTCGAAGAGAGCAACCGATAAATTTGAGGAGAGGGCCACCTTTAGGTAACACAAATCGCCCGATTTACTCTTGCACACATTGCGGTAGGCAAGGTCATCTTAGGCACTTTTGTTATAAGCTTTTAAATGGACCTAGGAAGGTTAATGAAAGAATAAATTCGATTCCCAAAACCCCCACACTCCTTTACACATCAATTTGGGTTAGAAAATCGGAGTTAGAGGCTTATGGTTTATTTGTCCACGATTCCCATTTGTTTGCACATAATTCACCCCATGTGAAATATTTTGGTTGATTGTGATTGCATGTTTGTCATACACTAGTTGTGCTTTCATGATATATTTTGCTAGTGTGATGACTTGTACTTTTTGTCTAAATTTTTGTTTTTGATTTTTTTTGAAAAATACAAAAAGATTTTATTTTGAAAAATCCAAAAAGATTTTTGTTTTTTGTTTACACCATTTATCGATGAACACTTAGGATGACCGAGTAACAACATTATTCCATTATTTTCATGTGACTATTTGATAGTGTTTTGAGACAATAGGTCAATTCATCCATGTGCTTTATAATGTTTGGAGTCATTAAGATGTATTTAAGTGTTTCTTCCTACATGTTTGACTCATGTTTCCTTTATTGCACACATGCACGAATTTGTTTGATTATTGTTCTTGTCTTATCACATGTTGGTTGAGTGTTTTCTCTTCAATTCTGTCCTTAAAATGAACCAAGCGCGATAAATTTTTGATAAGGAAACTGTGCATATAAGAACCATTTTGTGAGTTTGTGTGCTTTATTTTAAAACGGGGAAGGGCTGTGAAAGGTTCTTTAGCCTTTGCGAATACTAAGCCACCGTTAAATTGGACCTTAAAATGGAGAAATTTTATTATCCGGGGTCCAAAGAGATTAAAAGAGCCCAAAAAAAAATTGAAAGGCAATAAAGAGATATTCATGTCAATTATGGGCCATTTAGGTTTTTGCACCAATTCTCCAAAGTTTGAGAATTTAGTTTATCACCTCTAAAAGAAAATATATATGAGGGTGTTTGGGTGGAGATTTTAAACGGGTTTGCACGTCCTCGAAAATCTTGAAAAAGCGCTAAATTGTTTTGGATGTTATTGGTGTGGAAATCATTTGACTTTGATTTGTTGATTTGCATAAGATGATGTCATCTAAATTCAACAAATTTTTACACCTAAGGATACCTTTGATGTTCATTCGTTAGGAGTACACATATGCATCGTGCACATATGATTGATTGAGTTGATTTACCTATCGAATGTATTCACACCCATTCATTTCGTTTCCATGACTCGGTTGTTTGAGTCTAAATCCATGGTGTGATTTTTGTATCACATTTTTTTTCAAATGGTATCTATTTTTTTTGTACGAAAAATTGAAAAAATCAAAAATAATTTGTGTACTTTTTGTATACGGTGACACCCCGATTTTGCTTGTTTGATTCATTCTTCTTATTTGTCTATTTGGGGACATCATAAAAAGGGGGAGAAAGAATTATCTTATTTTGGGGGAGTTTAAATTTTGGGAGTGTTTTGAGATTTGACTTATGCTTATCATTTATTGGTATCTATGTTTATCTCTTTTCAAACTCGATACGTCACTTGGTATTTTTTCTTTATCTCATGTGTGTAGGTACTTCATTGATGATTTTTGAATTGCACACCCTGATGAGAAAAGATTTGAGATTCCTGAAGATTTGAAGAACAAATGATGAAGACTATTCATATGTACCTTTTCCAGTTTTGGGTTCATGGGAGGGTAGATTTGTATAGGCAATTTCGTATTTGATAATTTGAATTTTTTATGTATGTACCGGCATAGACATAGGGGGAGATTTGTAAGGACATTTTTCTCATGTCCAACATGTTATATTTGTGTATGTCGTACGCCGCTACGTTTGGCACGTCACCTCAAGATCTCACTCGACGGCCTTAATCCGAATTCCGGGAATCAAGATTTTATTATCTCCATCATGTGTCCCTCATTTGCCCCAACGACTTCACGTTCCATGATTTTAGGGACTTTATGCAAGTGGTACGCAAGAGAAGTCAAAACAGTGCAACAAGGCTTGACAGGGACGTTCAAGGGCAAATTGGTAATTTTACAGCCACCGTTTGGAGGACCGGTCAACTGTAAAGTTGAAGAGCTTTTCATAATAAAGATACGGGAAGAAACGGCACCTCAATCCGAGCTACGGTGAACAAGTTATGGCCCGTTGAAAATGGAGATATTTACATTGAAAATACTGGGAATTTTTCTAAGTGTTTAGCCCCTGTTCCCAGCGAGTTTCCCCGAACCCAGCCCGAACCGGTTCGGGGTCCCTGTACGCAGGATAGAATTTCAGTGTTTTAAATTGGTGGAACTCTTCATTTGTTTTCCTATTTAAACCAACTTCGGGGGAGCTGTTTGGGAAGACTTTGAAAGACGTTTTTGAGAGTTCTATCACCTCAAGTCTTCATATTTTTTAGTCCCAAGACTCATGTTTTGATTCACACATCCTTGCCAAATATTTGTGAATCCTTTTGTAACCCAAGAACATAACTTTGAGTTTGTTCAACCCTTGTGGAGAATCCGCCTTTCTTCTTCATTGCTGCCCTCCTGGAAAGGGAAAATTCCAACCGACAAACTTGTGGATAAGCCATTTCTCTTCTTCATTGCTGACCACCTAGAGTTCCTGCTGGAGATATCAGCCGAGACATCAAAATCGATGCCTGAGGGTATTTCGTAAGTCGCACTTATTTCATTGTAATCCGTGTAAGCCGTTTTCTTACAAATTATAGTGAAATAAAAGGTTTTGCCCCTTTGGGGGATATTTCCTGAAATTGTTTGTTTTATCCTGCATGTTATATTTTATTTGATAAATCATCTAGATGCATGTTTTAGGGTTTAACTAAAATTTGGGATTAATTAAAATTGGATTTTATTTGAGAAGTCTCAATATTTCCGCTGTAGCGATTCTACAATTAATTTGGAAATTCGTTCTATCTTGGGAGACAATTATTCATTACCTTTAGCACATTGTGGAGGGAATAATTTTTTCTTAAGGAAACTATTATAAACAGGGCTAGGATTATTTCTTCTATTCTAATATTATTTCTGCAAATTCAAGTAAGTGTTTCATTTCTGTAATTATATTATTATTTATAAGTATGTACAATTATTTTTTAATAAATAGTATACATAACAATCTTAAGACAAATTTAGTAGTTCTACTGTTTTGTAGTGTACAGAATTTTATTTTATTAAAGAAATTTATTTGTTGAAAATAAATCTGTTTTGACAGAAAAATTGAATTAAATTATTGTTTTATTGCAGAAATTAATAAAACAGTTTTGGGACAGAAAATAATTTCTATACTATTTGAATATTCTGTTTTAGAAAATAAATTTTATTTGTAAATTTTTGTTAAAATCTATTTATGTAAAAAAAATTAATCTTTAAATTATAATTCTGTTTTGTACGGAATTCCTTTTATTATTAAAATTTAGTGTGACACATATTTTATTTTGTATAAACTTCTGTTTATATTATAGTTTAATTCTAAATATTATTTGGAATTCTTTTATTGTGAATTATATTTGGAGGAAATTGGTGCACAGAATTTTGTATTCTGTTTTGGTTAATTCATTTAGATAATAATTTTATCATTGATAAAAATTCTGTTTTTGTAACAGAAATGGAATCGAAAAGTACGAACACTACTCCTACTAAAGTGACTGTCACCAACACAAATGTGACTGCACCCGTATCTATGCCACACGGGGAGAACCGAAAAAGTTCATTAGGGATGACTTCAAACGCTGGCAAGGACAAATGTACTTCTATCTCACTACCTGCCAACTAGGTAGTTTTGTATATGAAGATTGCCCCTCTATTAAAGAGGGAGATGACTCTGAAAAGGTTGATGTTGTTGATGCTTGGAAGCATTTAGACTACCTATGCCGGAATTATATTCTGGCTTACTTGGACAAGACATTGTGCCATGTCTACTGCACGATCAAAACTTCCAAGAAATTATGGAATTCTTTGGAAAAGAAGTATAAAACTGAAGATGTTGTGATGAAGAAATTTATCGTCGGGCATTTTCTGGACTTCAAAATGGTTGATTCTAAATCTCTGATCTCGCCAGTGCAAGAACTCCAAGTGATACTCCACGACATTCATGCTGAAAGAATGTCACTTAGTGAAACTTTCCAAGTTGCTGCAATTGTTGAAAAGTTGCCACCATCTTGGACTTTATTCAAAAATTATCTCAAGCACAAGCGAAAAGAGAAGAATGTGGAGGAGTTGGTGGTCAAGATGAGAATCGAAGAAGATAACCGTGAGTCTCAAAAGAAAAATGGGAAAAATCCAATGGAAACGAAGGTCCATGTTGTTGAAGGTCCTAAGAAAAACAAACAAAAATATGATGGGGAAGGCACTTTCAAACAGAATAAGAAGAAGTTCAAGGCAAATGATACAATTGTGGTAAACCTGGACACCGCTCAAGCGAGTGTCGTAAGCCTAAGAAGTAAAATCGAAATAACCCTCAAGCAAATGTAACTGAGGGTGAGAATATCGCCAAGGATTTGGCAGATATGAATCTTTCTACCGTGGTCTCTGAATGTAACTTGGTTGGAAATACCAAGGAATGGTAGGTGGACACTGGAACCACATGGCACATTTGTGCAAACAAATGGATGTTCACCACCTATAAGCCTTTGGATAATGAGGAGAACCTCTTTATGGGAAATTCTTCCACTTCTAAGGTGGTGGGACAAGGAAAGATTGTTTTAAAAATGACTTCTAGAAAGGAAATTACTCTCAACAATGTTCTTCACGTGCCTGATATCCAAAATAATCTGATTTCTGGATCTCTCCTAACTAAAAATGGTTTCAATCTTGTGTTTGTGTCTAGTCGCTTTGTATTGTCTAAGAATGACATGTATGTAGGAAAGGGCATCCTAAATGACGGGCTCTTTAAAACCAATGTTCTTACTGTAACCCCAAAAATATGTTTCAATGAATGAAATTGCTAGTTCTTCTTACTTGATTGAGTCATCTAATATTTGGCATGCTAGATTAGGACATGTTAATTTTGATACATTGCGTAGATGAATTAACTTGAAATTTTTGCCAAAATTTAATATTGATAAAAATTATAAATGTGAAATTTGTGTGGAATCTAAATTAGCTAGATTACCTTTCCATTCTGTTGAAAGGATAACTGAACCTTTAGATTTAATTCACACTAATATTTGTGATTTAAAATTTATTCAAACTAGAGGTGGGAAAAAGTATTTTATTACTTTCATTGATGATTGCACAAAATATTGCTATGTATATTTGTTACATAGTAAATATGAGGCTATTAATGCATTTAAAAAATACAAAAATGAAGTTGAGAATCAATTAAGCAAAATGATAAAGGCTATTAGGAGTGATAGAGGAGGTGAATATGAATATCCATTTGAGGAATTTTGTTCTGAAAATGGGAATATTCATCAAACAACCGCTCCTTATTCTCCTCAATCGAATGGTGTTGCTGAACGCAAAAACCGTACTTTGAAAGAGATGATGAAGTCAATGTTATTAAGTTCACGAACTCCACAAAACTTATGGGGGAAGGCTTACTTTCTGCTAATTACATTCTCAGTAAAGTACCTCACGAGAAGACTCATAAGGCATTATATGAATTAATAAAAGGTCGAAGACCTTCCTATAAATATTTACGAGTGTGGGGGTGCTTAGCCAAAGTGATGGTTCCTAAACCTAAAAAGGTAAGAATAGGGCCAAAAAACGTGGATTGTGTATTCATCGATTATGCTACTAATAGCAGTGTATATCGATTTCTAGTTTATAAATCTGAGATTTTGGATATTCATGTAAATACGGTTATTGAATCAAGGGACGCTTCATTTTTTGAAAATGAATTCCCTTATAACATGACCCGAGAATCTGGTCCTTCTAAAAGGACAAATCAAGCTACTACAAGTGGTACTCATCAACCTATTGAACCAATAGAGGATGAACCAAGATGTAGTAAAAGAGCAAAAACCTCGACTTCTTTCGGTCTGAATTTTCTAACATATTTGCTAGAAAAAGAATCTCAATCGTATAAAGAAGCCATATCCTTACCCAATGCTTCCAATTGGAAAGAAGCAATCAATAGTGAAATTGAATCCATATTACAAAATCATACATGGGAACTAGTGGATCTTCCACCAGGTTCAAAGCCATTACGTTATAAATGGATCTTCAAAAAGTAGTTGAAGGCCGATGGATCAATTGATAAATCTAAAGCTATACTTGTAGCTATAGGCTATAGGCAAAAGGAAGGGTTGGATTACTTCAACACATATTCACTGGTAACAAGAATAACGTCCATTCAGATGTTAATAGCAATAACTGCTATTAATGGACTTGAAATACATCAAATGGATGTAAAAGCTGCATTCTTAAATGGTGAACTAGACGAGGAAATTTATATGGAGCAACCTGAAGGGTTCAAAGCTCCCGGAAAAGTATGTAAGATTGTTAAATCACTATATGGATTAAAACAAGCACTTAAACAATGGCTTGAAAAATTTGATAATGCAATGTTATCAAATGGTTTCAAAATTAATGAATATGATAAATGTGTTCACTTTAAATACATTCAAAATGGATATGTCATTGTATGCCTCTATGTTGATGATAAGCTTATCATGGGTAGTAACATGGAAATTGTCAAAACTACAAAACAAATGTTGAGTAGTAGATTTGACATGAAATATTTGGGAATCGTCGATGTTATATTAGGAATTAAAATTTTTAGAATATCGGATGGACTTACATTATCTCAATCTCATTACATAGAGAACGTACTTGAAAAATTCAAGAAGTATAATATTAGTCCTACCAAGACACCTGCAGATGTAAATTTACATCTAGCAAGGAATAATGGTGAAAGCATATCTCAACTAGAATATTCTCGTATTATCGACAGTTTAATTTATATCATGAACTGTACGCGACCGTACATAGCATACTCTATAAGTAAGCTAAGTCGATTTACGAGTAATCGAGGAAGAGATCAGTGGAAAGAAATATTGAGAGTTTTGGGTTATTTAAAATATACTCAAAACTATGGAGTGCACTACTCAAAATATCCAACTGTTATTGAAGGACATTGCGATGCAAATTGGATATCCGATACAAAAGACTCTTAGTCTACGAGTGGGTATGTGTTTACCCTTGGAGGTGCAGCTGTGTCTTGGAAATACTCAAAACAAACGTGCATTGCTAGATCGACAATGGAATTTGAATTCATTGCACTAGACAAAGCTGGAGAAGAAGCTGAATGGCTTCAAAATTTCTTAGAGGATGTTCCAAATCGGTCTAAACATGTGCCCGCAATATGTATACATTGCGATAGCCAATCATCAATTGGAAGGGCACAAAATCACATGTATAACGGAAAGTCACGACATATTCTTCGTCGACATAATACCATTAGACAACTTCTCTCAAACGGAATTATCCCAATTGACTATGTAAAGTCAAAAGATAATATATCGGATCCACTAACAAAAGGTTTAAACCGAGAGCAAGTTGAAAGATCATCGAGAGGAATGGGTCTAAACACTACACCAAAAACACCAATTTGGCACACCTTGATATTAAAAATCTGGCACAGTTTAAAACCGTGCCAAATTTTGGCACTATTTAATAATAATCTGGCACACTTTAAGTCGTGCCAAATTTTGGCACTATTTAAAAGTGTGATAAAATTGAGAACACTTTACTAAAATATAAATATCCTAAAAAAATTAATCCCTTTTGTTCTACCGCTCTCTCTCCTCTCTCCCGCTCGGCTCCCACTCTCTATGTCTCCCGTTCTCTCTCTATCACACACACACACGACCAGTACCAGGAGAAGAAGAGCCTAGGGTTTTTAGGGATTTGCGTGATTTGTGTGGTGGCTCGGTTGCGATTGAGGTTTTTAGGGATTTGTTGGGTTGTAAAGGGTTTGAGGATGCGGGTTGGTGGTTCGGAGGTTTGACAGCGGATGGTTCAGGCACCAGAGGGTAACTCTATCTCTCACTCCGGTGCCGCCGTCGGCCAGCTCTCTCTCTCTCTCACTCAGGTGCCGCCGTCGGCCAACTCTCCATCTTACTCCACTGAGATCGCTCTCTCCATTGCCGATTTAACATGTTAATTTTTCCTCCCATCATCTAAATGTCAATTTACAGATATGGAGTCTTGGTTCCCCTAATCCAAAGTCTACACGGAAAGCCCATTTGAAAGGGATAAATTGTGTTGATTTCCTCACGGCCGGTGAAAAATCGTATTTGGTCCTCACGATCGGTGAAAAATCGAAAGGTATGCAAGTTCTATTCTTTTCAATATTTAGTTTCCCATATTTTTTATGGATATCATAAATATATAATAGCTCTTGTATCAAACTGAAACTTGCATCCATACTCTAAGAGGCCATACAAATAACAAACTGGTACAGCTGGGCTAAATAATAACTTCAATTTCAATTGCCAACTTTTTTATGGTTTTTGGTCCAGCTGTCAATAATTAAAAAAAAAAGATTATAAAAACATTAGAACGGTTTCAGGTTTGGATATTATGATTGCACATGAAGAAGAAATGTATATTAGGTTAATCTTTAAAGTGTCAAAAAACAAATATAATTTTTGGCCTCTGATACTGTAATCTTAGCATTCAAAACCATAAGCATTAATGGCTCACTAATTAAACCCTTGTAATTTGGTCGTGCTATATATTCAATTGATTATATCGTGGTTTAATGTAGCTAATTTCAAACTTCTCATCATTCCCATTGACGCACAGAATTAAAAAATTAATTGATTATAAAGTGGGAACAACACAGCACCTGTCACTCCTAAAACTAATTGGAATTTGACTTTTTATTTATGACTTTTGGCGGGGATGCTAGGGATAAGTGTAACCACTCTCCGTTGTCGCCTTCAGGTAGTATCTTATTAGAATGGAAATGAAGTGGAAGAGGAAATGACGAGGAAAGAAATGGACATGGAAGAAGGTGAGATAAGGCTGGGCCAATTTTGTCAAGGAATGAGGTTAAGGTAATAATAAGCCCTTCCATTTCAATGCCCTTTTTTTTCTTTTCAAATTCGTGTATAAAATAAGCACTGATAAGCTAGAGTTTTATGAATTGTTGTGTTTTTTTTATTTAATATGTTGGATTATACGTGTGTGTGTGTGTGTATACTGTAACAGATATTGAAATGATCATATATGGTATGCTGCAATATTGAAAAATGTGAAACAAGCTTGGAGCTTGTGTGTGTATAATCATATATGGGTACTGTAATATTAAAGAGTTTGATCCAGTGCTGGGTGGGAATTGAATGCAGATATTGGGGAGGTTTGGAGATCAAAAGGCCAGCATAGGCTGCTAGTGATTTGTTTGGTTTTGTTTTACAAATGCTCAACTCACGCCAGTTCCATCCAATCTTAATCAAGTTACTACAGGTAACTATTATTTAGTACACATTTATTAACCTTTTAAAATGCAATGAATTATTTCTAACCAACAGTTATAGTTTTTATTTTCCATTCTATATCTGATCATTCCTTTTAAATTTTGAAAATCACTTCATAGCTTACTTTATGAGCTTATTTAGTTAAATTGGTGGAAGGGACTTGCTGGTGGTTTGGTTTTGGAATATGCTGTTGTGGTTGAGTTTATTTTAAATGTTAAAACATGTTGGATTTAACGAATAAACAAATGAAACTATGTCAAAATTTTCCAAAATCCTTAAAGATTCTAAATTGATTAAAAACATACCGTTAGAGAATATGACGATATAAGAGGCACGTACACCTCGCACGGGACCAATGTAAATTGTTGGAACTGATCGCGTAGTCCCGGGTCTCCCGATTTGAGAATATGATGATAATTTGCAAAAATCAAAATTGAAACTTAAAAACAAATCGTTAAAGGGTGAAAACCCAAACCACCCCCCAAACGACCCTGTAGGAGGCACGCACACCTTGCACTGGACCAATGTAACTTGTAGTAACTTCCGCGTAGTCCCGGGTCTCCCGGTTTGAGAATATGATGATAATTTGCAAAAATCAACACTTGAACTTAAAAATAAGTCGTTAAAGGGTGAAAACCCAAACCACCCCGTAGGAGGCACGTACACCTCCCACGGGACCAATGTAACTTGTAGGAACTGGCCGCATATTCCCGGGTCTCCTGGTTTGAGAATATGACGATAATTTGTAAAAAATCAGGACTTAAACTTAAAGCAAGTCGTTAAAGGGTGAAAAGCCAAACCACCCCCCAAACGATCCCGTAGGGGTCACGAACACCTCGCACGAGACCAATGTAACTTGTTGGAACTGACCGCGTAGTCTCGGGTCTCCCGATTTGATAATATGATGAAAATTTGTAAAAATCAACACTTAAACTTAAAAACAAGTCGTTAAAGAGTGAAAACCCAAACCACCCACCAAACAAGCCCGAAGGGGGCACGAACACCTCGCACGGGACCAATGTAACTTGTTGGAACTGACCGCGTAGTCCCGGGTCTCCCGATTTGAGAGTATGACGATAATTTACAAAAATCACACTTAGAGTTAAAAACATGTCGTTAAAGGGTTAAAACTCAAACCGGCCACCAATCGACCCCGTAGGAGGCACGTACACCTCGCACGGGATCAATGTAACTTGTAGTAACTGACCGCGTACTCTCGGGTCTCTCGGTTTGAGAATATGATGATAATTTGCAAAAATCAAGACTTAAACTTAAAACAAGCCGTTAAAGGGTGAAAACCCAAACCACCCCCCCCAAACGACCCCATAGGGGGCACGAACACCTCGCACGGTACCAATGTAACTTGTTGGAACTGACCGCGTAGTCCCGGATCTCCCTGTTTGAAAATATGATGAAAATTTGTAAAAATCAACACTTAAACTTAAAAACAAGTCGTTAAAGAGTGAAAACCCAAACCACCCACCAAACGAGCCCGTAGGGGGAACGAACACCTCGCACGGGACCAATGTAACTTGTTGGAACAGACCGCGTAGTCCCGGGTCTTCCGATTTCAGAGTATGACGATAATTTACAAAAATCACACTTAGAGTTAAAAACATGTCGTTAAAGGGTGAAAACCCAAACCGGCCACCAAACGACCCCGTAGGAGGCATGAACACCTCGCACGGGACCAATGTAACTTATAGGAACTGACCGCGTAGTCCCGGGTCTCCCGATTTGAGAGTATGACGATAATTTGCAAAACTCACACTTAGAGTTAAAAACATACCGATAAAGGGTGAAAACCCAAACCGGCCCCCAAATGACCCCGTAGGAGGCACAAACACCTCGCACGGGACCAATATAACTTGTAGGAACTGACAGCGTAGTCCCGGGTCTCCCGGTTTGTGAATAGGGTGATAATTTGTAAAAATCAACACTTAACCTTAAAAATATGTCGTTAAAGGGTGAAAACCCAAACCAGCCCCCAAATGACCCCATAGGAGGCACGAACACCTCGCACGGGACCAATATAACTTGTTGGAACTGACCACGTAGTCCCGGGTCTCCCGGTTTGAGAGTATGACGATAATTTTCAAAAATCACACTTAGACATAAAAACATATTGTTAAAGGGTGAAAACCCAAACCAACCCCCAAACGAACCCGTAGGAGGCACGAACACCTTGAACGGGACCAGTGTAACTTGTAGGAACTGATCGCGTAGTCCCGGATCTCTCGATTTGAGAGTATGACGATAATTTGCAAAAATCACACTTAGTCTTAAAAACATACCGTTAAAAGGTGAAAACCCAAACCAGCCTCCAAACGACCCCGAAGGAGGCACGAACGCCTCGAACGGGACCAATGCAACTTGTAGGAACTGACGCGTAGTCCCGAGTTTCCCGATTAGAGAGTATGATGATAATTTGCAAAAATCACACTTAGAGTTAAAAACATGTCGTTACAGGGTGAAAACCCAAACCGTCCCCCAAACGACCCCGTAGGAGGCACGAACACCTCGCACGGGACCAATGTAACTTATAGGAACTGACCGCGTAGTCCCGGGTCTCCCGGTTTGAGAGTATGATGATAATTTACAAAAATCACACTTAGAATTAAAAATAGGCCGTTAAAGGGTAAAAACCCAAACCGACCCCCCATCGACCCCGTAGGAGGCACGAACACCTCGCACGGGACCAATGTAACTTATAGGAACTGACCGCGTAGTCCTGGGTCTCCCGGTTTGAGAGTATGATGATAATTTGCAAAAATCACACTTAGAATTAAAAATAGGCCATTAAAAGGTGAAATCCAAAACCGGCCCCCAATCACCCCGTAGGAGGCACGAACACCTCGCACGGGACCAATGTAACTTGTAGGAACTGACCGTGTAGTCCCGGGTCTCTCGGTTTTAGAGTATGATGATAATTTGCAAAAATCAACACTTGAAACTTTAAAACATGCCGTCAAAGGGTGAAAACCCAAACCAACCCCCAAACGACCCCGTAGGAGGCACAAACACCTCGCACGGGACCAATGAAACTTGTAGGAACTGACCGTGTCCGGGTCTCCCGATTTGAGAGTATGACAATAATTTGCAAAAATCACACTTAGAATTAAAAACAGGTTGTTAAAGGGTGAAAACCCAAACCGGCCCCTCACGGACCTCGTAGGAGGCACGAACACCTCGCACGAGACCAATGTAACTTGCAGGGACTGACAGCGTAGTCTCGGGTCTCCTAGTTTATGAATAGGATGATAATTTGCAAAAATCACACTTAGTTAAAAACAAGCCGTCAAAGGGTGAAACCCCAAACAAACCCCCCAAACGACCCCATAGGAGGCACGAACACCTCGCACGGGACCAATGTAACTTGTAGGAACTGACCGCGTTGTCCCGGGTCTCCTGGTTTGAGACTATGACGATAATTTGAAAAAATCACACTTAGAATTAAAAACCGCCCTTTAAAGGGTGAAAACCCAAACCGGCCCCCAATCGACCCCGTAGAAGGCACGAACACCTTGCACTGGACTAATGTAACTTGTAGGAACTGACAGCGTAGTCCAGGGTCTCCCGGTTTGTGAATAGGATGATAATTTGCAAAAATTAACACTTAAACTTAAAAACATGCCGTTAAAGGGCTAAAACCCAAACTAGCCCCCAAACGACCCCGTAGGAGGCACGAACACCTCGCACGGCACCAATGTTACTTGTAGGAACTGACCGCGTAGTCCCGGGTCTCTCGATTTGAGAGTATGACGATAATTTGAAAAAATCACACTTAGTTAAAAACATGTCGTTAAAGGGTGAAAACCAAAACCGGCCCCCAAACGACCCCGTAGGAGGCACGAACACCTCGCACGAGACCAATGTAACTTGTAAGAACTGACCGCGTAATCCTGGGTCTCCCGGTTTGAGAGTATGATGATAATTTGCAAAAATCACACTTAGTTAAAAACAGACCGTTAAAGGGTAAAAACTCAAACCGGCCCCCAATCGGCCCCGTACGAGGCACGAACACCTAGCACGGGACCAATGTAACTTGTAGAAACTGACAGCGTAGTCCTGGGTCTACCGGTTTGTGAATAGGATGATAATTTGAAAAAATCAACCCTTAAACTTAAAAACATGTCGTTAAAGGGTGAAAACCCAAACCAGCCCCCAAACAACCCCGTAGGAGGCACGAACACCACGCACGGGACCAATGTAACTTGTAAGAACTGACCACATAGTCTCGGGTCTCCCAGTTTGAGAGTATGACGATAATTTGCAAAAATCTCACTTAGTTAAAAATAAGCCGTCAAAGGGTGAAAACCCAAACCAACCCCCAAACGGCACCGAAGGAGGCACAAACACCTCGCACGGGACCAATGTAACTTGTAGGAACTGACCACGTAGTCCCGGCTCTCCCGGTTTGACACTATGATGATAATTTGAAAAAATCTCACTTAGAATTAAAAACAGGCCGTTAAAGGGTGAAAACCCAGACCGGCCCCTAATCGACCCCGTAGGAGGCACGAACACCTCGCACGGGACCAATGTAACTTGTAGGAACTGACAGCGTAGTCTCGGGTCTCCCGATTTTGTGAATAGGATGATAATTTGCAAAAATCAACACTTAAACTTAAAAACATGCCGTTAAAGGGTGAAAACCCAAACCAGCCCCCAAACAACCCCGTAGGAGGCACGAACACCTCGCACGGGACCAATTTAACTTGTAGGAACTTACCGCGTAGTCCCAAGTCTCCCGGTTTAAAGGTGTGATGATAATTTGCAAAAATCACACTCAGTTAAAAACTTGCCGTTAAAGGGTGAAAACCAAAACCGGCCCCCAAACGATCCCGTAGGAGGCACGAACACCTCGCACAAGACCAATGTAACTTGTAGGATCTGACCGCGTAGTCCCAGGCTCTCGGTTTCAGAGTATGACGATAATTTGCAAAAATCACACTTATAAAAAACAGGCCGTTAAAGGGTGAAAACCTAAACCGGCCCCCAATCGACCCCGTACGAGGCACGAACACCTCGTACGGGACCAATGTAACTTGTAGGAACTGACAGCGTAGTCCAGGGTCTCCCAGTTTGTGAATAGAATGATAATTTTTAAAAATCAACACTTCAACTTAAAAACATGCCATTAAAGGGTGAAAACCCAAATTAGCCCCCAAACGACCCCGTAGGAGGCACGAACACCTCGCACGGGACCAATGTAACTTGTTGGAACTGACCGCGTAGTCCCGGGTCTCCCGGTTTGAGAGTATGACGATAATTTACAAAAATCACACTTATAGTTAAAAACATGTCGTTAAAGGGTGAAAACCCAAACCGGCCACCAAACAACCCCGTAGGAGGCACGTACACCTCGCACGAGACTAATGTAACTTGTAGTAACTGATCGCGTAGTCCTGGGTCTCTCGGTTTGAGAATATGACAATAATTTGCAAAAATCACACTTAGAATTAAAACAAACCGTTAAAGGGTGAAAACCCAAACCACCCCCCAAACGACCCTGTAGGGGGCACGAACACCTTGCACGGGACCAATGTAACTTGTCGGAACTGACCGCGTAGTCCCGGGTCTTTCGGTTTTAAAGTATGATGATAATTTGCAAAAATCACACTTAGAGTTAAAAACAGGCCGTTAAAGGGTGAAAACCCAAACCGGCCCCCAAATGACATCGTAGGAGGCACGAACACCTCGTACGGTACCAATGTAACTTGTAGGAACTGACAGCGTAGTCCAGGATCTCCCGATTTGTGAATAGGATGATAATTTGCAAAAATCAACACTTAAAGTTAAAAACATGCCGATAAACGGTGAAAACCCAAACTAGCCCCAAAATGACCCCGTAGGAGGCACGAACACCTCGCACGGGACCAATGTAACTTGTAGAAACTGACCGCGTAGTCCTGGGTCTCCCTGTTAGAGAGTATGACGATAATTTGCAAAAATAACACTTAGAGTTAAAAATATGTCGTTAAAGGATAAAATCCCAAACCGGCCCCCAAATGACCCCGTAGGAGGCACGAACACCTCGTACGAGACCAATGCGACTTATAGGAACTGACCACGCAGTCCCGGGTCTCTCGGCTTTAAAGAATAATGATAATTTGCAAAAATCACACTTAGAATTAAAAACAGGCCGTTAAAGGGTGAAAACCTAAACCGGCCCCCAATCGACCCCGAGGAGGCACGAACACCTCGCACGGGACTAATGTAACTTATAGGAACTGACCGCGTAGTCCCGGGTCTCCCTATTTGAGAGTATGATGATAATTTGCAAAAATCACTCTTAGAATTAAAAACATGCCGTTAAAGGGTGAAAACCCAAACCGGCCCCCAATCGACCCCGTAGGAGGCACGAACACCTCGCACGAGACCAATGTAACTTATAGGAATTGACCGCGTAGTCCCGGCCGGGTCTCCCGATTTGAGAGTATGATGATAATTTGTAAAAATCACACTTAAAATTAAAAACATGCCGTTAAAGGGTGAAAACCCAAACCGGCCCCCAATTGACCCCGTAGGAGGCACGAACACCTCGCACGGGACCAATGTAACTTGTAGAAACTGACCGCGTAGTCCTGGGTCTCCCGGTTAGAGAGTATGACGATAATTTGCAAAAATAACACTTAGAGTTAAAAATATGTCGTTAAAGGATAAAATCCCAAACCGGCCCCCAAATGACCCCGTAGGAGGCACGAACACCTCGTACGAGACCAATGCGACTTATAGGAACTGACCACACAGTCCCTGGTCTCTCGGCTTTAAAGAATAATGATAATTTGCAAAAATCACACCTAGAATTAAAAACACGCCGTTAAAGGGTGAAAACCCAAACCGGCCCCCAATCGACCCCGTAGAAGGCACGAACACCTCGCACGGGACTAATGTAACTTATAGGAACTGACCGCGTAGTCCCGGGTCTCCCAATTTGAGAGTATGACGATAATTTGCAAAAATCACACTTAGAATTAAAAACATGCCGTTAAAGGGTGAAAACCCAAACCGGCCCCCAATCGACCCCGTAGGAGGCACGAACACCTCGCACGAGACCAATGTAACTTATAGGAATTGACCGCGTAGTCCCGGACGGGTCTCCCGATTTGAGAGTATGATGATAATTTGTAAAAATCACACTTAGAATTAAAAACATGCCGTTAAAGGGTGAAAACCCAAACCGGCCCCCAATTGACCCCGTAGGAGGCACGAACACCTCGCACGGGACCAATGTAACTTGTAGAAACTGACCGCGTAGTCCTGGGTCTCCCGGTTAGAGAGTATGACGATAATTTGCAAAAATAACACTTAGAGTTAAAAATATGTCGTTAAAGGATAAAATCCCAAACCAGCCCCCAAATGACCCCGTAGGAGGCACGAACACCTCGTACGAGACCAATGCGACTTATAGGAACTGACCACGCAGTCCCGGGTCTCTCGGCTTTAAATAATAATGATAATTTGCAAAAATCACACTTAGAATTAAAAACAGACCGTTAAAGGGTGAAAACCAAAACCGGCCCCCAATCGACCTCGTAGGAGGCACGAACACCTCGCACGGGACTAATGTAACTTATAGGAACTGACCGCGTAGTCCCGGGTCTCCCGATTTAAGAGTATGATGATAATTTGCAAAAATCACACTTAGAATTAAAAACATGCCGTTAAAGGGTGAAAACCCAAACCGGCCCCCAATCGACCCCGTAGGAGGCACGAACACCTCGCACGAGACCAATGTAACTTATAGGAATTGACCGCGTAGTCCCGGCCGAGTCTCCCGATTTGAGAATATGATGATAATTTGTAAAAATCACACTTAGAATTAAAAACATACCGTTAAAGGGTGAAAACCCAAACCGGCCCCCAATTGACCCCGTAGGAGGCACGAACACCTCGCACGGGACCAATGTAACTTGTAAGAACTGACCACATAGTCTCGGGTCTCCCAGTTTGAGAGTATGACGATAATTTGCAAAAATCTCACTTAGTTAAAAATAAGCCGTCAAAGGGTGAAAACCCAAACCAACCCCCAAACGGCACCGAAGGAGGCACAAACACCTCGCACGGGACCAATGTAACTTGTTGGAACTGATCGCGTAGTCCCGGGTCTCTTGGTTTGAGAGTATGATAATAATTTGAAAAAATCACACTTAGAATTAAAAACAGGTCGTTAAAGGGAGAAAACCCAAACCGGCCCCCAAATGACCCCGTAGGAGGCACGAACACCTCGCACGGGACCAATGTAACTTGTAGGAACTGACAGCGTAGTCCCGGGTGTCCCGGTTTGTGAATAGGATGATAATTTGCCAAAATAACACTTAGTTAAAAATAAGCCGTCAAAGGGTGAAAACCCAAACCAACCCCCAAACGACCCCGTAGGAGGTACGAACACCTCGCACGGGACCAATGTAACTTGTAGGAACTGATCGCGTAGTCCCGGGTCTCCCGGTTTGAGAGTATGATGATAATTTGAAAAAATCACACTTAGAATTAAAAACAGTCCGTTAAAGGGTGAAAACCCAAACCGTCCCCCAATCGACCCCGTAGGAGGCACGAACACCTTGCACGAGACCAATATAACTTGTAAGAACTGACAGCGTAGTCCCGGGTCTCCCGGTTTGTGAATAGGATGATAATTTGCAAAAATCAACACTTAAACTTAAAAATATGCCGTTAAATGATGAAAACCCCAGCCCCCAAACACCCCCGTAGGAGGCACGAACACCTCGCACGGGACCAATGTAACTTATAGGAACTGACCGCGTAGTCCCGGGTCTCCCGATTTGAGAGTATGACGATAATTTGTAAAAATCACACTTAGAGTTAAAAACATTCCGATAAAGGGTGAAAACCCAAACCGTCCCCCAAATGACCCCGTAGGAAGCACGAACACCTCGCACGGGACCAATATAACTTGTAGGAACTGACAGCGTAGTCCCGCGTCTCCCAGTTTGTGAATAGGACGATAATTTGTAAAAATCAACACTTAACCTTAAAAACATGTCGTTAAAGGGTGAAAACCCAAACCAGCCCCCAAATGACCCCGTAGGAGGCACGAACACCTTGCACGAGACCAATATAACTTGTAAGAACTGACAACGTAGTCCCGGGTCTCCCGGTTTGTGAATAGGATGATAAGTTGCAAAAATCAACACTTAAACTTAAAAACATGTCGTTAAAGGGTGAAAACCCCAGCCCCCAAACGACCCCGTAGGAGGCACGAACACCTCGCATGGGACCAATGTAACTTGTAGGAACTGATCGCGTAGTCCCGGGTCTCCCGGTTTGAGAGTATGACGATAGTTTGCAAAAATCACACTTAGAATTAAAAATAGGCTGTTAAAGGGTGAAAACCCAAACCGGTCCCCAATCGACCCCGTAGGACGCACGAACACCGCCCACGGGACCAATGTAACTTGTAGGAACTGACAGCGTAGTCCCGAGTCTCCCGGTTTGTGAATAAGATGATAATTTGCAAAAATCAACCCTTAAACTTAAAAACATGTCGTTAAAGGGTGAAAACCCAAACCAGCCCCCAAACGACTCCGTAGGAGGCACGAACACCTCGCACGGGACCAATGTAACTTGTAGGAACTGACCGCGTAGTCCCGGGTCTCCCGATTTGAGAGTATGATGATAATTTACAAAAAATCACACTTAGTTAAACACATGCCGTTAAAGGGTGAAAACCAAAATAGGCCCCCAAACGACCCCGTAGGAGGCACGAACACCTCGCACGGGACTAATGTAACTTGTAGGACCCGACCGCGTAGTCCCGGGTCTCCCGGTTTGAGAGTATGACGATAATTTATAAAAATCACACTTAGAGTTAAAAACAAGCCGTTAAAGGGTGAAAACCCAAACCGGCCCCCAATCGACCCCGTACGAGGCACGAACACCTCGTACGGGACCAATGTAACTTATAGGAACTGACAGCGTAGTCCAGGGTCTCCCGGTTTGTGAATAGGACGATAATTTGCAAAAATTAACACTTAAACTTAAAAACATGCCATTAAAGGGCTAAAACCCAAACTAGCCCCCAAACGACCCCGTAGGAGGCACGAACACCTCGCACGGCACCAATGTTACTTGTAGGAACTGACCGCGTAGTCCCGGGTCTCCCGATTTGAGAGTATGAAGATAATTTGAAAAAATCACACTTAGTTAAAAACATGTCGTTAAAGGGTGAAAACCAAAACCGGCCCCCAAACGACCCCGTAGGAGGCACGAACACCTCGCACGAGACCAATATAACTTGTAAGAACTGACCGCGTAATCCTGGGTCTCCCGGTTTGAGAGTATGATAATAATTTACAAAAATCACACTTAGTTAAAAACAGACCGTTAAAGGGTGAAAACTCAAACCGGCCCCCAATCGGCCCCGTACGAGGCACGAACACCTAGCACGGGACCAATGTAACTTGTAGAAACTGACAGCGTAGTCCTGGGTCTACCGGTTTGTGAATAGGATGATAATTTGCAAAAATCAACCCTTAAACTTAAAAACATGCCGTTAAAGGGTGAAAACCCAAACCAGCCCCTAAAAGACCCTGTAGGAGGCACGAACACCTCGCACGGGATCAATGTAATTTGTAGGAACTGACCGCATAGTCTCGGGTCTCCCGGTTTGTGAGTATGACGATAATTTGCAAAGATAACACTTAGTTAAAAACATGCCATTAAAGGGTGAAACCAAAAATGGCCCCCAAACGAACCCGTAGGAGGCACGAACACCTCGCACTCGACCAATATAACTTGTAGGAACTGACCGCGTAGTCCCGGGTCTCCCGGTTTGAGAGTATGACGATAATTTTTAAAAATCACACTTAGAGTTAAAAACATACCGTTAAAGGGTGAAAACCCAAACCGGCCACCAAACGACCCCGTAGGAGGCACGAACACCTCGCACGGAACCAATGTAACTTGTAGGTACTGACTGCGTAGTCCCGGGTCTCCCGATTTGAGAGTATGACTATAATTTGCAAAAATCACACTTAGAGTTAAAAACATGCCGATAAAGGGTAAAACCCCAAATCATCCCCCAATCGACCCCTTAGGAGGCACGAACACCTCGCACGGGACCAATGTAACTTGTAGGAACTGACCGCGTAGTCCCGGGTCTCCCGATTTGTGAGTATGACGATAATTTCCATTCATATATGTAATTTTTTTGTTTTGAATATTTTTTTTTGGTAAATTATTGGGTTACTAATATCGTATCTTTTTTGTATTATATTTTTTTTTAGGATAACAGTTTATTGTTGGCTTTTATTCACGTGGAACGCACAAAGAAGTCAATGGTTTACAACAAGGGGTTTATTAATGATTCCCTTTTTTTGTGTCATGACCATACGGTCTTTTGTTGTTTTATTATTGACTTTTGTGGCCATGAGGGCTTTTGTAAGTTAATTGTTATATTTTGTGGCCGTGCGAGCTTTATGTTAGGCAGGTTTTGTATTAACGGGTTTTGAAATGTCTAGAAAATAGAGGAAACCCTGCCCAATTTTTTTTGGGCCTGTGAGCTGTTAAAGACTTGTAATATTTTGAAGTTTGTATGTACATTAGTTTATTAATAACGCGCAATATTATTAATTTGTGAATTTTGTGCTTTCAAATAATTTTTTTTTAAATAAAAAAATTGGCACAGTTCAAAACCGTGGCTAAAGTGTATCATATTTTGGCACGATTTTGAACTGTGCCAAATTTTTTTAAACTATGCTGAATCTGGCACAGTTAAAAACTGTGCCAAAAGTGTGCCAGAAATATCAAATTCTGGCACGGTTTAAAAGTGTGCTAGAAGTGTTCCTGTTTGGCTGAATCTGGCATACTTTTGAGCCGTGCCAGAAAAAAATTCTCATTTTGGAACACCAGATTCTGGCACAGTTCAAAATCGTGCCAGATTTGATCTGGCACTGTTTTTAACCGTGCCAGAATCCTGTTTTTTGTGTAGTGAAAGCCTATAAATAAATAAGAATGAATATAGTGGCAACCCAACCTAGCTGACTGGAGATCCCAAGATCTAGGTTCAATGGGCAAACCGAACAACATTGTATTCAGTAAGCACTGGAGGAGATTTAATCCTATCCATTCCAAAGATGAGACAATGCATATCTTCCACGAAATTAGGATAAGTTATGCTTTTAATGACATCCATATCTTAGTATGTCTAAGTGGGGTATTGCAGGATACTCTTTATGGAAGTCACCTACGTGAGTAAGAAAGGGGCCACTTCTATGAGAATAATGAAAGGCATATTCTCTAAAATTCTCACGGAACCAAGTGATGTTCATGGCCAAAATGAACACAAACGTGAGAACCAACTGTGTTGAAGAATTTTTGTGTGAATACTGTTGTCTAGGTTTACAGAAACGGTTGACGGTTCAAGGACGTGAAGTCTACTGATTAACCAAGTAAATTCGATGGTATATCATAAAGGAAAGTTCAAGGCCACTAGGCTACTTCTCCCGATGCAATAAGTCTTCAGTTTTACTCAACCCGTGTCTGCATCTACATTGCATCTGTTCTGTTTTATTTATAGTGATATATCATTCATGTGGGGGATTGTTGGAAAATTGGACTTAGAAAGCTGTCCAAAATTTTCTGGATAGAATTTTGAGCAACTTTGAGCCCAAATTAAGGTGGGACCCACACTACGATTATTATGGGACAACATTCGAACGCGTTATCCTCCGCGAGGAGATTAACGTAGTATATTCACTTATCCAATTTCATTAAGTTATTATTGATAAATATGTCCCCAAAGTGACTCACAAAGCAATGAAAGTTAATGTATTGGGTATGTTTAACTCTTGTCCCACATTGGAAGAGTAGTGGGAAAATGATGAGGCTTGGATGCCTTGGGGGTATCCCAACTCTTTGAAGGAGAGAGAACCTAAGCTATGCACGGGTTAACTTTCGGTCAAAGGTCCACACGCGCGCGCCCGCGCGTCCATCCGTCCGATCGGCCGGCATGGCTCGGCTCGACTGGGTTCGGTTCGGGCTTGGTCTTGGGCTTATAAAAATCTCCTACATTTTTGGGTCGAATTAATTTAACTTTCTGGGCTTTAAGTTTTAATTAATTACAAAATTAATTAATTATTTGTCAGTTAATTCCAAGGGTCAACAGTTAACGAAATTAACTGTTTTGACAGTTAAATTCGGTTTTGACTATTACCAACAATCAAAACGTTTGCTATAAATTAAACCTTTCCCCTACAGTTTTGACTATTGAAAAATTGCCCTCCCATAATTCCGAAATTATGCCAAATCTTTTTCCAGAAAATAATTCCTCTTTTACTGCTACTGCATACATTTCCTGCATATTATTTCTTTGGTCTGGTTGAGTATAAATACAGAATTGTGTTCGAAGAAATTAATCATTGTTGTGCTACTTGATTAATTTGGAAATCCGTTCTCTTGGGAGACAATTATTCATTACCTTTAGCACATTGTGGAGGGAATAAATTTGTCTTAAGGAGACTGTTCTAAACAGGGCTCGGATTATTTCTTCTATTCTAATATTATTTCTGCAAATTCAAGTAAGTGTTTCATTTCTGTAATTTCGTTCCATTTCTGTAATTATATTATTATTTATAATTCTATACAATTGTTTTTTAATAAATAGTAGACATATATATATATATATATATATATATATATATATATATATATATATATGAAAATTCTCACCTACATCATGCTCTATATATCATTCATACATCACACCTAGTTATTTTTTTCAAAATTTTTAGTTTTTTCTTAAAACTAACCTTCCAATAAAGCCATTTTTAAAAAATTAGGCCAAAATACATTATGTAGCTATTTTTAAAAAATCCACAAAAAATTGCTCAAAATACCTTCTTTATAAGGATCTGCACTATCAAATATTTGTGAATTTTTTAAAATTAGCTAAAGAATGTATTTTGACCTAATTTTTTGAATATGGGTTGATTGGAAGTTTAATTTCAACAGAAAATAAAAAAAATCAGAAAAAGGATTTCTTAGGGCCTAGAACTAGGTGTGATTTATGGTGTGATTTATGGTGTAGGAGAGCCTTCATATACATATACATACATATGTATATATACATACATATATATATATATATATATATGTATATATACATACATTATATATATATATATAAGGAGGTTAGATTTGTATAGGATGGTGGATGGAACTCTATGATGTCATCGATATTGATAAAGCGTATGGACATTTTTGGGTCGGTGATTAAAGGACTTGCATAGACCATCAAGTCGTTATCCTTTTATTCATATGTTCTCATTGTTAAAATACACATCATCATGCTAATAATTTATTGAAAATTAGAGAAATGACATATGTTTTATATTATTCATTAATGATAATTGATATAACCTACTTTTCACTATTTATTATTGTACATATCATATAAGTTATCTTCCTTAAGTATTACAGTAAATGTTTGAGGATTTTATTATAAAATTTGAGTTTTATAAAGTAATTATGTATAAACTATAATTGTTATAAGTCAATAAAAAAGATGGTTCCTCAGGTCGTCATGAAAATTACTCTCCAACACCAGAGTGCACTTAAAGGTAATTATGTCATGTTAAGTGTGAGTGCGTATGGTGGTAATGAGTAATTCTTGGGGTGTCCTTAATAACCCCCATTTTCACTACAGAGACTAGGGTATCGAAACCCTTCAAATTAAACTTGGAGTCTAAGGAAAACTTGACTCATCCCCTAGGTTATTTCTTAGCCTCTTGTACCCTCAGTAATGTTACCGAGGTAGGAGATGTCCTAAAAAAGCCTCGACATATACGAACTTTCTTCTAATCTCCTTCTTCATTTTTTATATTAAGAGATACAAATGACAAGTTAGTTAGATGAACCTTATATTATGTAATTGAGGGTGGAAACATTAGTTAACCTTGAGTTTGGTTATATGATAAAGATAGATCATGGGAAATAAGGGAGAGGGGTAGGTTGAGAAAGGCGACCCTTGTGATGTGAAGGAGATGGCGCATGAGGTTTGTACAAGGCATAACAATGAGAGTAAACTTAGAACACCGACTAGGAACTTAGGAATTCCCAAATCAATACTCCAATAAAAGCACCGCTTAATTGAGATAGTTTAGGGTCTTGTGGGATACCGTAGGGTTGAAAATCCTTGAGGATACATGGATGTCCTATTGTATAAACCTACACATTAAGCTGATGCATGCTCCTTGAGATGAGATTTAATTAGGTTATATCATATTCGTGCGTATTTAAGAATGATTTTATCATTGTCGTTTAGATCATATTTAGCCTTACTGATATCGTATTCAAATATTTTGCTATTCTTTAGATATACTTCTTGTCATCCTTAATAAGTTTATTATTGAGTTTTTATGGATATATGTTGGACTAATTGTTCTTGTAGCTATTGATTTTAGAATTAATATACTCCATTCTTGGTCATTTGAGTTCTCGCATTATTTTATTATTTGCCTTAAGACCATGAAAAGTGGTGTAGACATGTCATAAACATGGTATAAAAGTTCATAACCTTATTTACCTTTGTTGTGTTTTATGGAGATATCATGTTATAGTTAGTTTTATTATTGTTTGAGGCCACTGAATTATGTTATATTTTATTACATCATATTTTATCGGATTCATCTCGTGACGTTTCTTGGCACGTGACTAGATAATGGGGGAAGTTAGTGGTGGTTATATGGTGGTTATTATAAGGACTTTTTATGGAGTTAGTGGGTAGTTTAAAGAGGTTATTATTTGAATTCGAATTAGAGGTTATTTGGAGGTAAATATGGGTGGTTATTGTAGATAGTTAATTCAAATTCGAATTTGAAGTTACTTCAGGCCAAAAAAGAGATAGTTATTGTAGAAAACTATAAATTCATCCATTAATTAAGAAAAAGATCATATCCGACAGATAAATTAAAACCATGTCTTTACATTTATGTTTTAATTTTCAGCACGTCTATACATTTTATCTTTTAATTTCTATCAATGTAATCTTACTTTCCTTTAATTCAGTGTAAGTTTATTCAGTTTTCAGCCTTTACATTCTGACATTTACATTTTAGTCTTTATATTCCAGCAATTTACATTTCTCATTTTGTCGTAACAAAAGTCCTCACAATTAAGGCAAAAAGTCCATTTACACTTGGGTACATGCATGAACCCATAACTATTTTGTATGGATGATATTAAAATTCCCAACAAAAAATATTTGATGTTCATATCATGTTGTAAATGAGACATGTAATGAGGCCTCATGTACTGAATATTTGTCTATTACGTTGAGGCCACATACATTGCCGTAGAGTCTATAGACTTTTTGTGACAATTGTATTGGTCGTGGACCTATTATATCAGTATTAGTCACTACACTCTGATATTTTGGTTTATTGATATTGCAATTGATGATAAAAAACAAGTTGAGATTTTTAAAACAGTCAGGGTGATTGTGATGTAATTGTCGATGTCGTAGAAGGGTGGAGTTCAATGCCTTACCATAAACTGTCTTTATGCCTAAACATGTGTGTCGTTGCTAGAATCATGTCACAACCTAAATCGGGTTTGGCTTGGGGCATGATGTGCACATCTTTTTTATATCAAAAGTAATAAAAGATGTAACATGAGTAATATATTATAACCCTTATCATAACTAAAGGGGTTTAATTGAATCAATTTCTTGTTTAAGGGTCAAGCTAAAACACGAATAATGGTTTAAGGGTCAACAAGAAAAATATGTAAAAAAAAGGATAAAATGGCATCAATGCCCCTTAAATCAATTACACTATTGATTTGAATTTTATATTCTTAATCATAATTAAATTTAATTATATTCACACCGTTGTTAATAAATATTGACAAATTACTTAATGCAAATTTTGAGTTACCATTCAAATAACAATAAGTTTTCTTATATTATTATTGGTATTTACTTTTATGATTTAAAGATTAGTTTAATAAACCAATTAGATTAGTTTATACCTCACGACACACACAAATATATATATATATATATATATATATATATATATATATATATATGTGTGTGTGTGTGTGTGTGTGTGTATGTGTGTGTGTGTGTGTGTGTACCAACATGCCCAATGTAATTGAACTGTTAAATGCATTTGAAATTACAAGAAATAAGAAAACAAAATCTTCATTTTATTTAGGTTTAACGTTTAATAAAATGTTAACTAACGAATTTTCTTAATTATAATATCTTAGATATTTTAGACTCTTTTTGTGAAGTCCATTGATATTTACAGTCGGAGTACTAGTTGGGAATATTTATTGCAATTAGTTTTTTACTATCAATTGAGAGTGGGGGGATTCGAAATTACCAAAAACTTGGTGGTTGGTATTAATTTACAAATTTAAAAAAGCGATTTATTGAAATTACCGTACGAAGATTAAATAACCAAACGATCCTCCAAAATACCGATTTAATATGTCCAAATTACAAATTTTATATATAAATCATTAAATGACTCATTTATTACAAAAAATTAATATCAAAATGTGTGATTTTCTATTTTTGGAAAGTATAAAAAATTTTCAAGTTAAGAACACATGTTTATTCATTTTTTTTGTTTTCGGTTCAAAGTCTTTTTAGTTGTTATGTGAGTAATCTGGTTCTACACCTAAATTATTGAATATTTTATGTGTACGACGTAAAACATATATTTAGTTTGTGTTAGTTTATAAATATTTTATTTAAAATTCAAAATACCTTAAAACATTCAATAAAAAAATGAGCACAAAAGTGAAAAATTAATACTAAAAATACCAAAAAAATCAAAACTGTCGAAAGCAAAATTTATCAAAAATAAGGAAAAAGACAAAAAAACAAACGGTTTGGTATTTGCAAAGGTTTTTACAAAAATGAAAACCGGACGTAAAAAAATTGCTATGGTATTAATATTTGTCAAATACCGACCAAATCGACATATAACTAACCACACCTACCTTTATTCTTAAAGGGTATAATTTATATTTATGAGCTTCATAAATGGAGATTAATATGACCATGAACTATTATTAATTGAAGCATTGATAGCTCGCTTGAAAATAATATTGAGAGACATATAGTCCTCACTAAGTGAGGGTCGATTACCCCAAAAGGTGTTTGAAATTTTAGCTTGTACAAAATGGCATCAATCATTTGAACATGCTTATTTTTCAAGCAAAAAAATCTTATTCTAGGCCACTTGTCTTATCAGTAATAAAAGAAAGGAAAACCATGAAGTCGGCAAGAAAAGATAAGATGGATTGTGTATCTTATACATATATACCCAATGTGCAGGAGTCAGGCTTGTTCTTCTCTTCAGGGGTGCATATCATGTGGCATGTGCTATTAACGGACAAAAGATGATAATTTTTATGCACTATTAACAGATAAAGGCTTATTCTTGAAGGAATTTAGCGGTGTGGTGGAGTTTGGCGGTGTTTGGTAATTTGGTTGTAATATGTTTTCATCATTTTATTATTATATTTTGTATAACGAGTATTATGATGTTGTGATGTTCTATTGATTATTTCAATAGTGATTTGTGACTTGTCTGTCTTTTTTATCTAGGTTGCTTTGATAGATTTGTTGAGAGTTATTTTTAGAATATCATGAGGTGATCGGTCCATCTTACGCGCACCTCGACTAATCCGCATTCGCGGTTCATGACTTTCGCTGGCTAAGAATTATTTTGACAGTATCAGGAATCGAACTGGGGACCAAACCTAATCCATCCCAAAAATTTAGCGTTTTAAATGTGTTTTGTATATGTTTAGTGCACGTAGTGCATTAGTTGACTTCAACCATTTGTTTTGTTGGTTTTGAACGTAGTTGGTGCTTCGGATGCCATATTGTGAGCTTTATTGTATATCTTTTTATAATCCTTTTGTTTTTTATAATATATTTACATTATTCCAAAAAAAAATTATGCACAAAGTTTTATAAATACAAAATTTATCAATTATATATTAAGGTCAATACCTATGATATAATGTTGTTGATTTAGTTTTCAAAAAAAAAAAAATCATCCACCTATATTGCGGCCTCTTCGTGTTTTCAAATTTTAAGCAAAAATTATATGACTAGATATGACTATTAATAGAATATGTTAAATTTTGGATGGTTTACAGTTTCATTTTGGGAGATATGTTCGTAGATCTCACATGCGCATTAAGAGCTGCATTAAGTCCCACGTGCATTAAAACCGTGTCGCTTAGTTCTGTTCGTCCTAGAAACTAACCCCCTTCTTTTATTTGCCTAAAATTTCCCTCTGGAATACATAAAACCATGAAAACACGCAATCTGCACGCCGATTCTTTTCTCTGCAATTTGATTCCCAAATTCGTTCACGATTATCAAATGTCATCACTTTAATCACCGTATCCACATTGAAAAGCTCCAATAGTATGTTCATTTGGGAAAATTTTCACCAACCGTTCATCCACTTTTCAAATTACGTAGGTGCGTTGATCATTTTTATATGATTCAATAGCTGCATTACAGTTCGTAACAGAAAACATATTTAAATTAGGGTTTCATCTTGAATGGGTTTCTCACGGTTTCATATTCTTAGGGTTTAAATTAGTATTTATAACCGTTCATTACTCCATTTGGGACAAAATTGAGCAATTATTCATCTTTTGGATTTACATTTGGAACTTCATCATTTCTCAAGTGATTCAATATCTATTACACTTCCTATTACACACACAACACATAATAGTATGTAAGGTTTTAAATTAAACTAAGTTCTTACTTAGATTATGCTTTGTAGATGTTTAGTTTTTGTTAGTGTTTAAAGCTTTAGTTTTTATTAGTGTTTAGAACTTTCATATTCTCTTACACAAAATAGTTCGTTGGCATTTAAAAATACACTGATCAAGCAAATTTACCTACGTTCATAACTGTATATTTATCTATGTTCATAACTGAAAATTTTGAAGAGCTTTGAGAGTTGGTAAGATTTTTAGAAAATTTATCTGTGTTGAGTATTATATTAATTTTCTGCAATATAAAGTATATTTTTCAACAAAAAACATGGATAGTCAATCTAACAAAAAATCGATACCCAGTGAGAATTTGAATGACGCGAAAAAATAAATATTTCAGAGAACATGGAGTGAGAAAGATAACATTGCACTTTTAAAGGATATGATTGAGTATACCGCAATAAACGAGTTTGACCCGTTTGCCAATATGCTACATTTTCATAATTTTATCAAGAAGTCGATGCATGTTGATGTCAACAAGAACAAGGTGTTGTCTAAGCCAATAAGGCTTAAGAAGAAGTACGTGAACAAGGCAACATTTTGGGAAATAATTTATCGATTTTTATATTATGCATTTAAGTTATTACCATTATAAAGCTTTTGCACATAAAACTTGGTAAAGTTTTTAGTAAATTTATGTATGTTCTTCATTGAATGTGCAAAACCTTTATAATTTGTGTATCTATATACATAAGCTAATCAATTGAATGCATAAATATTTTGGTTAACGAACCAATATGTAGCTATATATGATATGTAGAAATATCGAGAATAAATAAAACAATGTTAAGTTTTATTGCTTATACCTTACAAAATCTATCTATCTTCATCATTAAATGTGCGTACAAATTATATTTTGAACATCATAAAAAGTTATGAAAGTTTTATTAAATTTTTTTATGTTTTTACAATCATTGTTGCATATACCAATGTCTCCCTTATTAGAAAAATTATATATATCTTCACTATATGCATTTAACTTATTAGAAAATGTATATATAAACTTAGATATATTTACACTTAATAAAATGGTTTCTTATTGTTTTGCAAGGTTTAAAAAAATGGTTAGTACAAGAAGTTCTATCAATAATGAGGATCAGCATAAAACAAGGAACAAGTTGGAAGTTCCAATAATTTCATCAACTTCAAGGTACAATTCTTCTCTTTATTAGTTAACATTAGAACTATTGCTATATTATTGAAATGGTTGGTATATATCTAAAAAATAGTGTACTCTTATTTATTTTTTATTCGAAAAAATTCCTTTGAACCCACTTAGTACTAATGTGAATTTTTTTTAAGGAGGTTAAAGAAGAAGTATCAGAACAATGAAATATTTCGGGAAATAATTTATCTACTTTCACCTTATGCATTTAAGTTATTACCATTTTAAAGGATTTGCACATAACACTTGATAGAAATTTTAGTAAATTTATCTATGTTCTTCCTTGAATGTTTTTAGCTTTTATTTTGAACATCAATAAAAGTTTTGAAAGTTTTTATTAAATTTATCTGTCTTTTGTCACAGTTCTTTCATATACTAATGTTTCCCATTATTGGTTGCAATTCATGCCAACGAGATAACACAGGCGTGGACCACAACAAAAAAAGTAGTTTAATAGATTTTGGAAAATAATTTATCTATATTTACGATATGCATTTAAGTTATTAGAATTATATAGTAGTCTCCATTATATAGTAGTCATGATCATTAAAAGTTGTGAAAGGCTTTGCACGCAACAATTGATAAATATTTTAGAAAATTATCTATGTTGTTCCTTAAATGTGAAAAAACTTCTAAAATGATTGAATGTATAAATATACATACCCTAATAAGTTGAATGTCAACTAAATAAATATGTAACTATCCATGATATGTACAAAAATTATGACGAAATAGAATAATATTGAAGTTTGTTGCTTATACATTAGGTAATCTATCTATCTTTATCATTTAATGTGCATAAAAAATTATTTTGAACATCATTAAAAGTTGTGAATTTTTTTATTAAATTTAATTTTCTTTGTTATTGGTTGCAATTCATGCCATAGAGATACCGCTGGAGCGGACCATAATAAATAAAAGAGTTGAATAGATTTTGGGAAATAGTTTATCTATTTTCAGCATATGCATTTAAGTTATTAGCATTGTAAAGACTCTCCACATTACACTTGATAAAGATTTTAGTAAATTTATCTATGTTCTTACTTCAATATACACAACGTTTGATAATGTTCGGATGTTTAAATATATTTAGCCTAACAAGTTGAATGCCAATGATGTTTTGCTTAACAAAGCAATATGTACCTATCCATAATATGAACAAATATTTTGATGAAATAAAATAAAGTTAAAGTTTGTTCCTTATACATTTGGTAATCTATTTATCTTCATCAATGAATGTGCATAAAAAATATGCTTTGAACATCATTAAAATTTGTGGAAGTTTTTATTAAATATAATTTTTATTATTATTGGTTGCAAATCGTGCCAATTAGGCGCCACTGGTGCAAACCACAACAAATAAAAGAGTTGAATAGATTTTGGGAAATAATTTATCTATTTTCAGCATATGCATTTAAGTTATTAGCATTGTAAAGACTTTCCACATAACACTTGATAAACATTTTAGTAAATTTATCTATATTCTTCCTTGAATGTGCAAAATATTTTATAATGTTTGGATGTATAAATATACTTAGGCTAATAAGTTGAATGTATATGATATTTTGGTTAACAAAGGAATATGTAGCTATCCATGATATATACGAAAAATGATGAATACATAGAATAATGTTGAAGTTTGTTGCTTAGACGTTATGTAATATATCTATCTTCATCACTCAATGGGCATACAAATTTAATTTAAACATCTTTAACACTTGTTAATGTTTTTACTAAATATTTCTTCGTTTTGTCACACTTTGTTGCATATATTAATATACCTTGTTATTGGTTGTGATTCATTCCAATGGTATAATCCTAGTGCAAATCATGACAAATAAAAACGTTAGTACATTGTGTGAAATAAATTATCTATATTTACCGTGTCCATTTTAGTTATTTGCATTGTAAAGGCTTCACACCTTTTAGTAAATTTATCAATGATACTAGTTAAACTTTTTACTACATTTTTCTAAGTTCTTAGTCAAATGTGCAACACAATTATAATGTGCCTATTTGTACATACATTAATATCATTAGTGCATATCATGGGGTTAAAAAATCCTCATGTAGCGGACTGTAATATGTAGGAATATAATGAAAACGCGTATTATTGTTGAAGTTTCTTACTTATGCTAATGAATTCTGGTATCGACTGTGAAGTTTGTTGCTTATCCTAATGAATTCTGGAATTGAAACTGATTCACGCATACAACAATAAATAAGAGACTTGAATACATTGTCTGAGCCATTATGTAGTCAATATCACATCCATTTTGAACTCCTTCAACACTTGTGACACTTTGTTGCATATATTAATCTACTCAGTTATTGGTTATAATTTGTCCCAACGGGATGCCGCTAGCATGGAGCACAATAAATAAAAGAGTTGAAATTGTTATGTGAAACAGTTTGTTTATCTTCATTGTATGCATTTAACTTATTACCGAAAGTATATATATGCATACAACCATTCTAAAGGTTTTTACAGTTGCAAAAAGTTGTTACTAAATTTATCTATGTTTTTCCTTGAATGTGTAGCTAACAGAATACAGTTTAATAGTTTGAAATACCAAAAATTTAAATACATTTTTAAACTTAAATATATATACACTCAATAAAATTGTTTGTTATTGTTTTGCAAACTTTAGAAAAATCGTAACCAAAAGAAGTTGTTGCAAGGACAACTGTCAAAAGAAGAAAGCAAATGCATTAGAAGTTTCATTATCTTCCTTAAGTTCAAGGTACAATTCTTCTCTTTATTGAATATTCTGTTATTTATTGCAATTAGAGATTGTGGGAGCATACTAGAATTAACCACAATAAATTGTATTGTTTAATATAATTTTATCTCTTTCTTATAAACAATTACTAACGTGTTCCGATCACAAATAAAATATAACTTTACTTTGATATTGCAATAAATTTATTCCTTTTTCTTAGACTCATACATTTTTCATCTAACATACTAAATATTTCTTAGAATTCAATTAGGCAATTATGTTTCAACATGGATAAATTTACTACATTTTCTACTTGTCTGTACTGTCTCAAAAAACACTGTACTATGATATTGATATTCTTGGTATATATCTAGAAATAGTATACTCTGTTACTTATTTTTTATTTGAAAAAATTTGTTGTAACTCATTTAGTAATAATGTGTTGTCTTGATATTACTATAAGTTTCTATACAAATTACCTTTATTTATATAATACTTGTAAGGCATCACATACGAGATAAACTTTGCTTGCATATTAGTAATGTTATTAGTTTTTCTTACACATTCGTGTACATATTTCATTTCACATACTAAAAATTATTTCAAACTTAGATTTATTTCTTACTTATATCATCTTTTTAATTGTTTTGCAATATTTACAAGATCAACGAGCATAAGAAGTAAAGATCATCAACTCCAAAAGATAAAAAAAAAAAAGGGAAAGAAAAAGTTAAAAATTCAGCTGATCAACCAAATTTTAAACTTTTGAGTGACACTGACTTCGACGATACTCAGTCTGAAAAAAACTAGCTAAGAAGCTAATAGAGAAGGAAAAGAAGAGAAATCAACTTGCAACAACCTCAAAGGCCTGCACGAAAAAATATCATCAATTTCGATCGAATTTGTTAGGAATTGCTCGCTTGTTGCAAGACCTTAAACTCAATCCTTGCCATAAGAAGGGACTGAAAAAAACTTCTTTGGGGGGAATTTTTAATGCTTTTTTTTACCAAAGTTGTTACAAAAGAAGACTGTAGAAAATATGACCATAGTGTCATATCATTGATAAAGTCTTATGATATATAAAATAAGGGATTTAGAATTGGAAAATAGTTGGTTCGAATGAAAATCAATGATGTGTCTCTCATATTTGGAATACCGATCGGAACAGAAGAAGTAAATATGGGAGCCTGACACAGCATTTGTAAGAAGAAGGTTTAGAGATGTTACTATCATCAATGCCACAGCTATCCAAAAAAAGTTGAACACTTCAGTTAAAGGAAACAAAGTAGAAGATTGTAGAGATGTAGCAATGTTGCTATGTCTATATTTGTTTGTAACTCTTTTCTTCATATCAACTGGGAATACTGTGAAGTGGTCAACAATGAAGTACACGAAAAATCTCAAGGAGATGAGAAACTTAAATTGGTCAAGTGTGATACTAGATACATTGATGTATTCTATCTACAAGAATTCTGACAAAGAGCCAGAGAAGGTTTCTGGTTGTGTACCCTTACTACTTCTAAGTGACAAAATACACTAATATATATATTTTCTATTTCATATCCTTGTGCATTATAAAATTCGTATATCATAAATGATTTAAATTGTTATATTTTCAACTTTTGTAGTACTGGTATTGCGAGTATACAACACTATTGAAATCTGAAAAGTCAATCCAATATCCTCGGTTTGTCAAGTGGAACCTCCCTGAATTAAACAAGGCAAATGAAAGAAAAACCTGTTGAAACACTTCTTCAATCAGAGGTACTAATATATTCTTTGAAGAAACTGTTATATCATATACATATGTGATAATTTAACTTATAAACAAAAGTATTTTTTTTTATCTAGGACATAAAAGCAGACTTGATTCGAACAGAAGAAGAGCTAAATTTGATAGGGAAAGCACCAATATCAGCAATGGCGATTCTACAGAAAAAGATGATGCATCACCAGTTGAAGCAAATGCTGAAAATGATGACGAACAGCTTCTTGATACAGATACGAGAGATGTTAGACATTTAGATGATCTAACTGAAGAGTTTGCAGCAGATTATTTTTCTGATCATCATCTAACTGTTGTTGAAATTCAATCTCTCATTAAATTTCTTGATGATGCTCAACAAAAGATGAAGGAATTGAAGAATATGAAAGAAAAAAACAAAAAAAAGAGGGTAGAGAAGAGATATATGAAGGAAAAATTAAAAGTTATGAAGAAAGATTTCAAAATTCGAGTGAAGAAAGAAAAATGAAGAGAAAAAAATCTTCACAAAAAGAAAACTGAAATTTAATTTTTAAAGAAACAACTTCAACAGCAAAATGAGGAGTATGCAACATTGGAGAAACATATAAATTTTATGTATGAGAAAAGAGAAGAAGAACAAAGAATCAAACCGTTATTAGTACACGAAACCCCAGCTGACAAAGCGAGTCCAATAGTATTTAATTCTGAAACTGCTGACCAAAGTTAAAAATCGAAGAATACAAAGAGAAAGCATGATGAGATTGACGATCTTGAAATGATGAAAGTGGATTCAGCAAAGAAAGCAAACTCAATGGTGGTGAAAATAAAAAATAAGAAAGACAGAAAAAAGAAGGAGGTGCAAGATTACGAATATTAACAAATTGGAAGAGTTACAAGGCATCCAAAGCAAACATATTCAAACAAGTCAAACATCCCCAATCAATATTGACTTTGTTAACTCACCATCACATGTGAAATCAACATTCAAGAACCTCACCTTTCAGTCTAATAATCCAGTTGTTGAATGGTTACCACCAACAGTTATTTTCACTCTTCAATTGTTGTATAAGAAGAGTGGACCAGGGTAAATTCATATTAATGAAATGTTATTTTTATTATTTTTCATGGAGTATTAAATGACCATGTACACTACTAATCCTAATAATATTTTAATTCAATATTCAGGGCAATCATTTATGAGGAGTCAAGGTTGGGTGGGGTTACTTTTTTTGACATACAACAACTCATAGACTTGGGGCCTTTATGGGACAATATAAGGAAAAGATAAATTTATCAATGTCTATTTACTACACTTGATATCTACTGTATTTGTAAATAATTGATCAATTAATTTGAAATGTAATTTCAGGTCATTGATTCATACATGATGGTTTTGGAACATGATCAAAGAATCATGGAAGCTACAACTCAATTGTCACCTTCACAAAAGCCATTCGGGGAACGCGACCATTTTTTCAATTCAATGGCTTAGGTATATGTTTATTTTCATTACTTAACAATTTATGTTGATCTATTAGACAAACTTCTTATAATTTTATCAAACTCATATTAACAGCCTTTGATACCAGATAAAATGCCTTCGATAAAATATGTGGTTGACGATATATTGAATGAAGAGACAAATTACAAGTATGTACCTTAATTTTCTACTTATATGTATATATCTCTAAATACTTTTATTTACTTGTTGCTAATGATATATGACATAATATCGTTTCAGGTACTTATTCTTTCCCATAAACTCGGGAAAGAATAAAAATGACAAAACTCCATTCCATTGGACGTTGCTTGTATTGGACACAGAGGAAGGTCAATGGATGAACTTCAATTCAATGCTTCCAAGAAATTAAAAGCAATACCATGTGATACCCTGCCCAATTAAATATAGGGTGATCAGTCCTCTACCAATTCAAGGTATCTATACCGAAATAATTAAAGTATTTATTCTTACATACTTTCTCAAAATTCCATCTTATTTAAATTTACTATTTGGCAGTTTCTCTCACTCCAATAAACCGGCAAACTCAAAACTAGACTTTGAGAAAAATCCCCAAAAATTCCCTCTGTCTCTCGAACCAGAAGGGTTGTCGTTTGAACGACTTCCACGTGTCGTTCGAGCGACTTCGCACGAGATGCCATCTCACTCGAACGACTTCGCGCAAGATCGCGCGAAATGTCACTGTCCGTCTTCTTCCCCAGAATTCTGCGTTTTTTCACCATTTATGAACCTATAAACCTCTAAGATTCAACACCCAATGCCTCATCATCAATACCCATTAACCCTAACAGGTTATCAATCATTTCTACCATCCTAGGATCCTTAATTTGTCATTTATCATCATAATTACATAAAACTCCCAAATTAATTCACATGAACCCTAGTTCCCAAAATTCCAATTAAAGAACCTAATCAACCCAGATTCGTTTATCAATATATAATTCAATTTTCGTGATTAATCCTCTACATACATGACAAAATATTAACAACTAATTACCCCAACCTCTAGTCATCATTTAACCTCCAATTTTCACCCAATTAACATGTAAATCAAGGATTTAATTCTCCTATACCAACATGATTATGATTATTGCTAAAGAAATCAAGTAATAAACACTTGCCTAGAATATGACGGTTTGATCCGTTGGTGATGTTGGTATATACGCGTTTCTCTCCTCTCGATCTACGCGATGGTGGTAACAGTTATGCAAGGTGAGGATAATTTGGCCCTTTTCTCTTAGAATTTGGTTCTCCCTCACACCCTCCATGGCCGTTCTTGATCTATGTAACTCTACCCTAATGGAAACTCCCGTAGATGATATAATTATTCTCTAATTTTCGCCCATTATTTTATCCCAAAAATATAATTTACCATAATGCCCTCTCGGGGTGCCGGTTAGGCCTAAAATCACCCCGGGACCCAAACTAAACACCCGGTATACTATTTTGACTATCTCGACCCTTCCGGACTCAACGGCGCACTTGAAATGACCATACGAGTTAATAAAAAAAATTCTCTTCTTATTCTATTCAATTAGTCCCGATATGACTCACACCCGTGTCAGACTTAAATTACTAAACTGTCGTATTTCTCACTTTCGACAATTTATCAAATGTTATAATTCCATATTACATATCACACAGTAATATTCAATAATTATCAACAATAAGTATTAACCCCTGGCACGCTAGTTAATAATTATTTTAATCCGTATTAATAACAAATTAATTTCTCCCATTTTAATTTAATTAATCCAACAACAATAATTAATCGCATACTTATTCCCATAATAATAATTAATCACATAATTATTTAAATCGTCAAAAATACGAGGTGTTACATACTTCCCCCCTTACAATGGAATTTCGTCCCGAAATTCGGAAAAAGTATACCAGGTACAGACAACGCTGTAAAAGTATTGCGCATCGCATCCCGACGCTCACGAGTAAGCTACTATGTACCACCCATATATATCGCTATCGAATACCCTTAATAATGAACACTTCACATGTGTTTGCTTTAAACTCCAGGTTACCCTGTCATATAGGCTCCTGCCCAAGCCTTTCTGCTTAAGTTTCACTACTTCAACTTTATTTTAGATATTCACTATCTAGCCTTATACTATTTGCACCTTAGTAGATTTATCCTCTTTTCATATACATACGACTTCGTCTCGTGTCGTTCATACAAGTAAATTGGTTGTGCAATATATATTTCACACACAATATATACGATAATATCGATCCTTCTCCGACATTTGAAATCATAACTGGTCCCCCACCTTTAACTCTCAAGTAGGACAATAACAAAGTTTACTATGCCTTACTTCAACTGGAACTCTGCCCGAAGGTGAACTTATAGGAGTTATTTGGACACAAACTCCACTAGTGGAAGGTACTGCCTCCCGTCTTCCCCTAATATCTCAGGGTCCACATAAAATTTTCTCTCCCGCATCCGATTAGACCGCTTGTCCTGCCCATCCCTCTGTGGGTATTAGGCCGTACTCAATCGCATCTTAGTGCCTATAATCTTACTATCTCAGCTACATGAGAAGATCCTTGGGTATACTCTTCCATTCTCTAGTGGAAGGATCCCCTACTGGTTTCGAATTGTCCGCCCTTTTTCTAACAGTCAGCTATCCCACTGCAAGACTAACTTTGAAGGTTACTCTACATTAAACCCATTACTATTGTTATTTGTATCCTGATACATTTCATACTCTCGTGAATGTACTTTTAATTATGATACGTGTGACTTTGTCGCATCGTGTGACACAAGTCTCTTTTCCCTCTCCAAAAATCTCAGCTCATTTTGAAACGTAAGTCTCTAACAAATCTTACGGAGTAATCTTTGGCTTACCCGACTACATGTTATCGAATTCACAAGATAATCATAATCCATCGTTTGATTCAATCACCCAGGGCGCCCATACACCCCATGCCTCGTGCACCATTATACAAATGACATAAAATTTTCTTACCTTAATTCTTGCACACTCGGTATGCTGATGTGGTAGGGGTACACTCAACCACCCCACTAGTCAAAACTTAATCAATCCTTCAATGGTATCATTTCTCTATTCAGAATGATACTAAGACTAGGCGACTCTATTAGCCTTAAGTCATAAAATAATTATCAACTCTCAATTATATTACTTTATAGGTATAATAACCCACATACAAAACTTGTGTACTATCGACCAAACTTCTCTCCAATTCTCGACATTCGCTAGTTTCATGCGTGGGATGTCTCACAAAGCGAAATCCAAACAAGGACCCCCCCCCCGATACATTACTATCTAACCTAGTCGGTTGTCGAGGTTCGTAAGGCCTTCAATACATACTATGTACTTTCCCACAATCTACGTATTGTGACATAAAAGTTTACTCATCCACTCTCATGTCCCTAAAAATGCAACATAAATCATGGCGCCCTCACTATCCCAAGTACTTGGAGTTATCAATATATAACGAGCTATAATTCGCTACTCGATAAGAACACAATGTATTATAAGTCTTAACAGACAAATAAATTCCTATGTTCGGGAATCACATATAATTAGACACTATACTCGCTGAGGTCTATAATACCATGAAAGTTTCATATATACTCATATCTGGGCCCAACCCTATTTCAGGTGGCGCCGCATAAAACTAAGATCACTCCTCTCGGAGTATTCTTACGATAGTCATATCATTATATTTTTACTATCATTTAACCATACGGTAATTAATCACTACACATCACCATAATAAACTCTACTAAAGCTTACTCAATGCAGTAGTAAATTATAACTGCAAAGCATATTCTTAGGGTCCACCCAGTTCACTCACGAGCAATTATCAAAAGGTCGTGCTAACAACGAGAAATACGTTTGTAATAAGACTGTTAAAACTAACGTTCCCACTAAACTCGACCTGTACGCAAATTTTAGGGTCTCCAATTTACATAAAAGTTATGGCACACCCATGTCACTAGAATCTATCATTTACTCACAAGGAAGAAGCAAAACCTCGCCGGTCTCGCCAAATTATAGGGTCTTGGTACGTGGCTGCCATCACGACCCATGAACATCTGAAATCGTCATGCATCCTAGGATTTTATCCTATAGTTTTCCTCTTTAATCATGGACAATTTATTCCATTATGTGAGTTTCGCGTCCATTATTGAAACGTTGGCCCAAACTCTCTAGGCCTCAATTATTACTTTATTGAACTCCCGTTTACATCCCGGGCCTCATAGACCCTGACATACTGTATGCTACTATTAACGAGGACTCTACTGGTCTATCCTGAACCCATCATTCTCGAGTTATAAATTTCCTGGGCCTAATTCTCTTGACCCCAAATTCCTTCGCTGGAAGTCTCACTCCTCCAGTTATTATGCCTAACTGGCATGCTTTACCATTTCTAATCTCTTCGGTCTCACTTCTCCATTGTGGACACCTTCAATACCTGTAGTTCTACTTCCTTCACATAAGGAAAACTCCACGAACCATTTCCTCATCCCTGGTCCCACTGACCATTTTGGGAATGTACTTCTCTCGGACCAGCAGTCTTAACTCACAATTATTCTTTTGTTATCCCTTTGGCTATGTTGGCCATTCAGAACTATGGTTGGCCTCTATAGCCCTGATTGACTTCATCGTCCTCTTGAATTTAATCACTAAAAATCATCTAATCGAGTTCCCTACTGGGTATACTCTCATGTGGGGTTTCACTAACACCGTTAAATTTAGTTTCTGCTCTTCAGCAGATTCATTAACCCTCTTTACTCCCTTCTCTTGGAAACGTTAACATTATCATACTAACGCATGATCTTGACAACCTCGGCACTAGTCATCCTAGCCATATTTCCCATTCATACTGGTATTGTACTCATGGGTCCTTTATCAACTATAAACCCTTTGGATAATTTATACCCCTCTGCCAGGTACGAAGTTCATTATGCAATTCAAACTTTCTCACACGATCGGTTTATATCTTATCCATTGTGCTAAACATCAAAATTTCACTTGCATTTTGTTACCACATCGAATGGAAGACCTCATGGTCAAATCGTACCCCAAATTTCTCTCTAAATTTCAACACACTTCTTCATGTATGGTGATTGTCTCTAATCACTACATGATGCTCCCAAGAGCTATAGCTTCTAACTCCAAATTTAATTATGAGTGTCGTCACACCCCACTCTACTCCATTGCCTTCGAATTTTTTACTTCCGCTGGTCTGTTACATTTTCTCATTTTCTTCTCCGCATTTTCACCGATTGGTTTTCAAAAGAGTCCCTCTGATTTTCCCTTTATCGACTATGCTAGGTGGTCCTGAAATCACTCCACCGTTATTTATGACTGTATCCTGGGAACCCACAGTTCCCGAGTGACGATTTTACTAACTCTGGCTTAAGTAATCCTCATGGTGATTTTTGTCCCGATCACTCTTTCCCGATTACTCAATGTCTTCTATTGAGCTTCTTCTCCCGCAGTTCTTCTTACGGTCATCGCTAGTCGTCCTAAAATGTTTGGTGTTCGAATCACACCAAATTTTATATAATGAGTCATATCCATTATAATTCGCAATAGGAGAAGGTAAGTCGCATACGTAAGGGAACACAACAACCCTATCATAAGGCTCAACATCAAATAACGGTGCGCTGAAACGTAATAAGCCACACAGATCCTAAGGACACTAGAACCTGATGCTCTAATACCACCTGTGACTCCCCGCCTAATTAAATATAGGGTGATCAATCCTCTACCAATTCAAAACAGGATATTCAGTTGGTTAATTCTTAGCATCACTGTCGAAAAACTTTTTAACATATTAATCACTTAATATAAAATTAAGCTAGGTGTCAAAACATTTCTAATTTTAGTAAAACCAAGTAAATCCATTTCCATTAAATTTCAAAATATAAACCATTCACCACACATATGAATGTAAATAAATATTGAACATGAATCAAGTGCTGAAATAAATAAGACTGAGTAAAACTCTCAGTTCGAAACTCCAAACCATGAATTAAACTGAATACAATAACTCTGATGAAGAACTAAAATTGGGCGACATATGCCCTAAACAAGAAGTCTAGATAAAACTGAATGGAAAAGATAGATGCGTCTACTACAAGGACCTACAGCTTCCACAATAGCTGCAGCACGTCAAGCAATCCAAATCTCTAAATTTGATACTCCTGTGGTGAGCACCAGATATAATACATATATATAGCAAAAGAGAGAAGAGATACAAGAAACGGGTTAGAGCCCGATGTGTAAAAATGATTTAGCAAGTATTTAAAATTGGTTCTTAAACAAGTCTTATACACATGTTAGTTATCGAACTCTCATATGAGTTTCTCACCTCTCGTCTATTGTGCACGCCTAACGTACATCTAATCTACCCGTAGTTATACCTCCCAGTCTAACTAGTCAGAAACCATATTAATACTAACTATGCTCACCAGTAGTATTCTCGTATCGCTCATACAATATGTTATTCAGATAGTTTATCTTACATACTAAGTTTCATTATTCACCATTTAAATGGTTAATCTTTTATCCACTAAGATTATTTTATTTCTCATTTCCATTTTATCTACTAGTTTCACAAAGTAGAAAGTTACCCAAGTACACTCATATATATATATAGTCTCATCATCCCTTTATATATACACTAATCCTGGACCCTAAGGTTAAGACCACTTGGTGCAATGTAAAGATTATTATTATTACCAAGTCTACTAATTTCACACAGTAGCAATATTCACAAGTTCATATATATATATATATATAGTCACATCATCCTTATACATATATATATACTCATCCTACACCCCCGGGTTAAGACCCATTAGTGCACCTATCCAGAACATCATGCACCCCCGGGTTAGCACCCATTAATGCACCAATCATTAACAATTCAGCACCCCCGGGTTATCACCCATTAGTGCGCCTAACAATAGAATCTTGCATCCCCGGGTTAGCACCCATTAATGCGCTTATCAATAATAATCCAGCACCCCCGGGTTATCACCTATTAGTGCGCCTAACAATAATCAACCTTGTACCCCCCAGGTTATCACCCATTAGTACACTTAACAATAGAGTTTCTGCACCCCCGAGTTATCACTCATTAGTGCACTTAATTATAAGGTTCTTGCACCCCCGGGTTATCACCCATTAGTGCTCTTACAATAATATCATATAATAGGCATACACATATCCTATTATAAATTATAGGTAATTCTCCAACCTACATATATACTCCTCATACGTATTTTAATCTCATCTCTACGTATATTATAAATATTTAGATTATTATCTCTCTCGTAATCTCCAAGGTATCTATACCGAAATAATTAAAGTATTTATTCTCACATACTTTCTCGAAATTCCATCTTATTTAAATTTACTATTTGGCAGTTTCTCTCACTCCAATAAACCGGAAAACTCAAAACTAGACTTTGAGAAAAATCCCCAAAAATTCCCTCTGTCGCTCGAACCAGAAGGGTTTTCGTTTGAACGACTTCCACATGTCGTTTGAGCGACTTCGCGCGAGATGCCATCTCGCTCGAACGACTTCGCGCGAGATGTCACTGTTCATCTTCTTCCCCAGAATTATGCGTTTTTTCACCATTTATGAACCTATAAAGCTCTAAGATTCAACACCCAATGCCTCATCACCAATACCCATCAACCCTAACAAGTTATCAATCATTTCTACCATCCTAGGATCCTTAATTTGTCATTTATCATCATAAGTACATAAAACTCCCAAATTAATTCACATGAACCCTAGTTCCCAAAATTCCAATTAAAGAACCTAATCAACCCAGATTCGTTTATCAATATATAATTCAATTTCCATGATTAATCCTCTACATACATGACAAAATATTAACAACTAATTACCCCAACCTCTAGTCATCATTAACCTCCAATTTTTACCCAATTAACATGTAAATCAAGGATTTAATTCTCCTATACTAACATGAGTATGATTATTGCTAAAGAAAGCAAGTAATAAACACTTGCCTCGAATATTACAGTATGATCCGTTGGTTATGTTGGTATATACGTGTTCCACTCCTCTCGATCTACGCGTTGGTGGTCACGGTTATGCAAGGTGGGGATAATTTGGCCCTTTTCTCTTGGAATTTGGTTCTCCCTCACACCCTCCATGGCCGTTCTTGATTTGTCTAACTCTACCCTAATGGAAACTCCCGTAGATGATATAATTATTCTCTAATTTTCTTCCATTACTTTAGCCCAAAAATATAATTTACCATAATGCCCTCTCGGGGTGCCGATTAGGCCTAAAATCATCCCGGGATCCAAACTAAACACCCGGGTATACTATTTTGACTATCTCGACCCTTCCGGAATAAACGGCGCATTTGAAATGACCATACGAGTTAATAAAAAAAAATCTCTTCTTATTCTATTCAATTAGTCCCGACACGACTCACACGCGTGTCAGACTTAAATTACTAAAGTGTCGTATTTCTCACTTTCAACAATTTATCAAATGTTATAATTCCATATTACATATCACACAGTAATATTCAATAATTCTCAACAATAAGTATTAACCCTTGGCACGCTAGTTAATAATAATTTTAATCCGGATTAATAACAAATTAATTTCTCCCATTTTAATTTAATTAATCCAACAACAATAATTAATCGCATACTTATTCCCATAATAATAATTAATCACATAATTATTTAAATCGTCAAAAATACGGGGTGTTACAGACCATTACATGGATGATGCATTTGCAGTGGTAAGTACATACAATTATATAATTTGTTTATAATTAACATTACAAATTTGTTTATAATTTGTTTATCATTAACATTACATGTTGACACTATTTTCATAATTTTTGCTTCCTTGAGGACTACGTCATCGAATGTTATAATAATTCTTCAGTCTCTTTAACTGTTAACACAAATTATAGTCTATTTTGAAAGAATTGATTCTTTTGTTCTTGACAATGAACTCAATAATATGGCATGAAGACAGATTTTCTATTGCAAGATTTAGATAGTTGTATCACAATATTAAATGTCAATTTCAGTTCGCAATTCAAATCATCCACTCCAACACTTAGAGATGAAATTTGGAAGTAAGATGAGTGCAGAAAATTGCAGTTTCGGTGGGCATTTGGTTCCGAGAAATCATCACTTTTATATTTTTAGTGATATGAACTTCGGCCCCAATTTGTTTTATCCTAGTTCATTAGCGTGCCTTTGAGTCCCCAAAACATCATAAATAATTGATTCATTTTTGTCTTTGAGCTATCCTTATTTTGTTGTTCTTCATTTCGACTACCAAAAATTTCATTGTATACTCCTTGATGTTTATTTCACTTTTTGGGTCACTTGTTAACATATTATCCAACTATTTTAGTACTTTCTAATTATACTACAATAATTAATAATTTTAATAATTTGTTTTTCGTTGTTTTAGAGAGAATATGTTGAGCAACATTGGAGAAAGACCCTGCTTAGCGATGAAGGCAAATTTAACAAGCTGAAGGAAAATGGTTTGACCAGAATAAGATTCAAATGCGACATGAACACAATTGCAAATTTCCCACAACAAGACCCCAATACGTAAACATCTATCCAATATATTTTATTTACGTATCATAAAATTGACGTTATATTACTAATTAATGAAATGTTTTCTTTTTATAGACTTGATTGTGGAGTAATTATATCCTACATCATGAAGAAGTTCTCTGAGAGAAAATTAATTTTAATGATCATAAAAAGGAGTCACATGTGCTTTGTACGATCATTGATGATAAAGCAACTTCTGGCACGGGGTCAAAAAATTGATGACTTATAAATGAATGAAGTCATTTTGAAAGTTTGATGAAAATAGATTTTTGGCTTTGTTACTTGTACTTAATGAATGTATTATGTATAGTATGAACACTACTACAACTGTTTTGGATTGAAGATGGAATGCTGCATTGTAAGTTTGTCAGTAGCAGCAAATTTTGTCATATTTCTACAAGCTATGTTAAATGAAGATTTTCATTTTGAATGTGTTTGATGATTAATATTGAATAGATATTCTGAATGTTAGTGCAACTTATTTGAGTAAAATAATATTTTATACTCCAAAGATACTACACAAACAAATGAAAATGAAATATTCTAATTATTTGATATTTATATTTTTCCAATTTCACAAAATTGCAACACGTTCATAATTGGGGTTCACTATAAAAATGAACACTGTTACAATTGAAAGATTATTTCATTTCCATGTGATGATCACTTATTCCTAAAGTAGTTGACATAAATTCACTCTATTAATCTCATACTAATAAATTTACTGTATTAATGTCACACTGATAAATTTCACTTATTCCTATTGTTTCTGTCTCCCATCTTTTTTACAAGTGCTCTACAAAAGTGCTTTAAACATATTTAGAATTCTATGATATAGCAATTCATAGAATTAATCTATGAATTGCTATAGCAGCCTGATTGGCCTCGACAGCAGAGTGAAATTTTTTGTAATTTTGATCTCCTTGTTTAAGCCATTTAATGTTGGACTTCTGTTGCCATTAAATTTACTCTTGAGCAAAGCCAGTGTTGACCTTATATCTACTTTCCTGTATGTCTTTTCTATGCTGAGGAGAAGGATCCATCTCAAAAATATTTTTCCCTATCAGCACTTCATCTTCAAAGTCTTTCACTTTTTGGAAATTATTTCTAAAGATGGACCTCTTTCAGTTCTTCAATTATTCTTGGAGTCTTCAAAGGTTCAAATAAAATGTCCAGTAGAACTGAAAATCTATTCAACCTATTTTGTGAATATAAAGACATCACCAAGTACTATTACTATTACAACCGAAAATCTTCTTTTCAAATTTTTAATTTTCAATGTCAAATTCATTTAAATAATTAAAATCAGCTAAATAAATTTGACATTGAAAATTAAAATTTTAAAAAGTAAAAATTTGAAAAGAAGACTTTGTGTAGTAATAGTAACAGTGCTTGGTGATGTCTAGCAAAAATAGTAATAGTATTTGATGATGTCTACCAAAAATATGCAAAAATAAACCTCAAATCAAATTTCAAAACCCCAAAAAAAACTCCAAAAAATTCAAATTTTAACACCAAATCAACCTAAATTCATTCATAATAAAATTAGCCAAGATAATTCAATTCAGCTACCATCATCCTCTCTCAATCACCATTATGATTTCAACATCTCATAATAACTAAAGGACCTCTGCTCCATGTCAAGCACCTTCACTGCCATGAACATCCACCACCTCCTACTGTCAACGGCCACAACCTAAACCACCACCTGAACAAACCCATCAGAAACCTTCAAAAGTAAAGAACTATATTGTAACCCTTTAACCTTGAATCCGAAGTGACTAACATGATTAGCATCAAGAAATGAACATGTCAAAGTTGCAAATCAAGGACAGATACGTGGGGAAGGTGGAACGTGAGGTACAAGCGACGACGAAGTTGTTCATATCTAGGAAGCCTAATAATTTACAGATTTTCTTTTGCAAACTATATTATTTTTTTGCATTTGAACACTTTTTTATTTGTTATAGTAAACAACTAGGCTTATATTGAAGAGAAAATTTGAATTTGATGCCAACAAACATAACACACTAACTAAAAGACGGAAAATAATTTACTTGCAAAAATATGTAAAATCATATTTTGTATAACAACAAAATGTGTTTATGTAATCTACATACTCAGCTAATAAATTTACAAATTAAATTATTAAAATTTAAAATACAGTTAAACAAACCAAGCAAGCATATAAAACCAATATCAGAAAATATTAACATACTATTATTCACATTTCAAAATATGAAAACATATATAATCCAATCAACTACACAAAATTTCGTAAAGGTAATATAAAACTCTCCCTATCTATAAATTTCTCGGACAACTTTTTCTGTTATGTCCTACTTTTCGACAAGTGCCACACCTAAATTCTCTCTTTTCTTCACCACGAGAAGCAATCATCTTCTTTCTTGGCCTCCCAGCCATCCGCTTCGCACTAACTAGACTAATGATTATTTTTGTATCAGATTCGTCATCCCTTTGAAATGTAGGAACAGGATAAATCACTTCTCTATAAGATTGAACAAAATACTCCTTGCTAAAAAACTTATCAATGAACCGATTCAAATCTATCCCTGACTTTTGAATAGCAACAGCAGCATGAGCACACAAAAATCCATTCACTTGGTATTCACAACAGGAACAAGTTCTTTTCAACAGATCAACCATAACACTGTCCTTCGAAGGAACCTCAAAGACAAATTCAGATGCTTTAGTAACTCTCCAACTCCTACCTTCTTTTAACAAATTAGAAATTCGATTGTCAATTTCAGGACATAAACATCCATTCCATCGATTAGCGATCTCCCTACGGTCATCCATCATTTTTATAATCTTTATAATTTGCCCTCTAACATCCATTCCATCGATTAGCGATCTCCCTGCGGTCAGGACATGTATATATATATATATATATATATATATATATATATATATATATATATATATATATATATATATATATATGTGTGTGTGTGTGTGTGTGTGTGTGTGTGTGTGTGTGTGTGTGTGTGTGTGTGTGTGTGTGGTATGTTTGTTTTGAGTCTTTGCATGCATTTAATCTATATTCTTTGTACGTTTCAAATTGCATTTGTTTCATTGCTTGGATTATTTGCACTTATGTATCCATATGTGTTTATCGTTGTCATTTCACTTCACATCGCATGATACATTATCTCACATTGGTATCACATTTGTTTCGTGTTATGCACCTTTGCTATTTTTTCTCGAACAAAAGGGGGAGAAGTCTCCCCTAACGGGGAGAGGTTTGGTCTAAGTAGGAGATGTTTAAACAAAAAAGGAAGGTTTTCCATATGCGGTTTATATATTTCATACTATCTTTGCATTTGAATGGTGTGTTAAGTGTCCAGGTTTAAGTGATGATGAGGAAACGTTTCATAATAGAAAAGCTACTCAAAAGATAATGTCAGTCAAGTGTCATTTTTCATCATTTCCTTTTGGGATTAGGGATTGGGTATCAGAGCTTAACGACCTAGTTATTTATTTTTAAATTTATCCTAGAATAGCCAAAAGGGGATATTTTTAATGAGAAATTTTATAATCTGTCAAGTTTGTAATATGTTTATTATAAATCAGTAATATTAGCTTTATTACGTTTGGACAAAACTCCTTGAGTCATAGGTTAGGATTGTGTTCTCCTTGTCCTTTATACCTACATTCAAATACACGAAATGACCTGAATTAAAGCGACAACCCGAGTTTTATCTTCAACCTTGGGATCTCAAGAAATGTATATTTGGTCTATTATGTTGTTACTTGGGTTTCTATTTTGGGTGTTTAAGATTTATTGAGACCATTTTTGAAAAAAAAAAATTAAGAAAAATAGTTTGGTTCAAAAGTCGTTCGAACATAGTTTCATGTCTTTCAAATGAGTTTTGTAATATCGTTCGAATGAGTTGTTTATCTCATTCAAACTAGTTTTGGGGTTTCCCTCAAATGAAATTTAAACAGGCATCAAATAAGACCATTCTGACAAAGATAGGAAGTTTGGCTCGAAGCTTGATCAATCCTCGTTCAAACGAGAGATGTGGTCTCATTCAAATGACCTTGATGTCCGTTCGAACGAGTAGCCAATTTCGGTTGAACGACCTTGAGTTTTTTTTTAACGAGATGTCTTGAAATTTGTATCGCTTCCTTCTCATATTTTCAATAAATATATGGTATGTCAAAGCATTTTTAAGTTTAAGGGTTTCGAAAATAGTTTTATAAGTGAAAAACAAAAGTCTCAAAGGAACCTGTTTACACCATAGTTTCAAGACCCAAGAATCTAAATAATATGTTTGTTTAAGATATCAAGTTTTTAAGCACCAAAATCGTTTACTCAGCAACGTTCGAGTGTTTGTTTGATATGACAAATTACATGTGACTGCATTAATGGTTTACTAGACACAGATCTATGGACACCGAGATGCGTGAGGCGCATGCGTTGAGAATATCGTGGGTGGATTCCTGCGGTATTGCTGTAAAGAATGCTCAAGTAGTGAATACTTCATCAAATCTTAAAGGCATCGAGTCATGTGAAATAAGATTGTTTTTCACTATCGTGTAAATTTTATATCATAGTGAATTTATGTAGCCTAGGTCGTTCAAGATTTTTTTCATTGTGCGTTTTCTATATACATCGTGGCACTGTAGTTGATCTTTTTTTATTTTGTTATTCACCTAGATTCAGGATTAAGGAAGATAAAATTAGTTAATAGTTTTCATAACGTATGTTTAATCGGTGTTTGATTTAAAATTAGATCAATTTCCCATTCGGTTAAGACAAATGAAATTAAAATTTGGTATTTGTTAATTCATCCCTATCAGCATGCAGTCATGCTCTCCATAGGAAAAAGATTGTACACACACATATATAACAATAGTACACGCATAAATAACAAAGTACATGCTCAGATAATAAAAGTAATCGCACATAATAAACAAAAATTCAATCAACAAAAATCACTCCACACATAAATAAAGATGATTTCACACATCAGTAAGAAGTTATCGTGAGTTCTTATACATGTGCAAAGAATAATAAGAAGACTAAAGGTCTATACAAACTTAATTGTAGGCAAATAAAATTTGTACACACAGCACAAACATAATACATGTTTATATAATTTACATACTAGTTATACCATGAATCCCAAATACATCCACTAAATTATCCATGGGATGATGCAGCACATCAATAAAATATTGTACTTTATAATCCTCACAAGACAAAGTGCAACACTTTACATTATTTTTCGCTACATACATGCGCACGAAAAATAGTACATGCATAAATATAACGTAGTTTAGTTTTATGGTACAACTAACAATATCTCAAAGAAAATAATATTTGAGAGAATTCTTTAATATATATTTTGTATATATATATATCAATAATAATATGTTGGCATTTAAACAAAAATACGACCCAGTTGGCCAATGTTCACACAGTTGATTCCTAGTGGGAAAAAGAAGAGGACGGACTTAAAAAACACGAAAATGAAACCAAAAGAACCAGAAAAATTGCAACGATCAATCACCCCATGGATAATTATTTGTTTGGGTAATCCTAGAAAATATCTTCTACATTAGCAACATGCAACATAAAGTTGATGATGTGGTCCACACGTTTTGCAATTCGACTCTAAAAAAATCCCAACAATTGATCCTTTCTCCTCTAAGATCCTTCTACCTTGAAATTGTAATGTTAATGTTCAAACAATGAAATTTGTTTCTATTTCCATTAAGAATATCCATCAAGTTTTCTTATGGGAAAAGGGCCAACCCTTGGCCACCATTCACTCTGTGTATCATTAAATCTATATGTTCAATGAAGAATTGATAAAACTGTGCCTTGTTTTAATAAAACTTTGACTAGTATGCTCATCAAAATCCAAGTACTAGAGGGGAAGATCATTAAATAACTATATATTTTTTTTAAAGAAAACTCTATGATTTAGGACAAATATTTTATGACCCAGATATTTTATGACCCAAATCCGATTACTCCCAAATGCTCTAAACTTAACCCCGAATATAACACAATCACCTCGAGGTATTTTATAATATTCTAAAGTCATTTTCAGAATTCTAAACTCTTTTACGGACATCCCAAACTAACCTAAAATTTCTCGATTATTAAAACTCATTAAGACAAGCAAACCGGGTAACACTGGGAAGTCGAACTGCTTCGGCATGGGGAGCAAATCGGATCGCTCGTGCTATTAAGCCCAAAATGACAAAATTTCATTTGTTAGGAAATCTGCCCATTATTTCTCACCTAATTCAGCCCCAATAATCCTTCTACACTACCCAATCAATGTAATTCATAAAGCAATGTCTATTATATATATTTATTACCCAAAAATCATCTTAACCTAAATGATTGAATCATTCATCAGCCAGTTAATCCATACTTTTAATTTTCAATGACTAGCACCTCAAGATAACGTATTTTCGATTCAAGAACATAACTAACTATGATCAATACTAAAAATCTTTATCAAGATCCTACTTTTATCATGTGGGATTCATTCAATAATCTCATATACAAATTCACACCGCTTTTTATGGAATCAATTTCTCAAAAACTCCTTTTACATGTGAATCCCCACCCAAAATTAATTTTCATAACACCTACTATGATATGAATTGAAACTACTACATATATAATTAAGAAAGATAACTATTTTCCTTAAAAAATTTCGCAGGGTCTGAATCCTCCTCATGTGTGATGAATCAAAGCTAGGAGTCCTCGAAATTTCTCCCAATTTGGCGTCCTTTACAGCTCTCTCTTGATTTCCCTTTCTTTTCCCCCTACGCCTTCTCTCTTAGGGATTTAGAATAATAACATATATGCCTCCTACCACTAACCCAAATATTTTATAATCCTAATCCCGAAATTTGGTTAATACGCTAATATAAAAGGACTTGTATACCCTTAAATGAGTCCCGACTAGACTAAAAAACTCGAGAACCCAATTACTACCCACGGGTACTTAATTTTAACTATTTTGATCTATTTCGGATCAACCATGCACTCTAAATTATCATCCGAGTCATCAAACATCAATATCCTATATTATTCCCAACACAACCCCACACGCGCGTCCCGAATAAGATCTTACCGACCCGTCGCTTTTACCCACTTATGACGTGTTATAAAATAATACAATTTCATTTACTTATCACACCAGTAAATATAATATTAAACAAATATTTATAACAACACATAATTATTACTCCATTTATCGCTAATTAATAAATATTTAAATTCACTTTATTTCTCATATTAATTAAATAACTGTGACACGTGTAATTTAGATATTCTCAAAAATATAGGATGTTACATACTTCTCCCCTTACAAAGGAATTTTGTCCCCTAAATTTAGATACGTCTGGCACCAAAAACTTTAGATACTTACTCATACGACATTCGAACATACTCAAAATCAACTCGTGATAACATTTTGAAGCCTCCGCTATACACTCGCTAGTGGTACTATCCTAACTTAAGGCATACTCATTACGGCCCAAGATTAGCAATGACTCTACTCAAACCATTTTGTACCAATATACTCCATTATTCTTAAGGTATCACTTATACTCCATTATTCTCCTTCATCAAACGCAACTCCGTCTCCACTACCTTCTGATAACCCAACCAGAGGTGGGACACAATGACCGTATTTTGATCCACAATAATATTGGGCGGCGCTTAATGTCGGCTCATTCTCTTCCTTCAATGAAATATTAGGAACTCTACCCGATATTGTAATTCACCCAAATTAATAATAATTTCTCCATCTCGGTCAACGAATTCCACCAACCCAAAGGAAATCTTGATTTTTCGCTATGTTGTTAACCCGACAATGAACTTTATCAGTATGCCTACCTATTTGTAATTTGAATCATCAAGTATTGCAAAATTTCTGGTTGATCGCCTCAGACAAACCTTTTCTCCTCTCACGAGTGGGGCATCTAGTGGCCAACTTCGCTAGGTCTCACTCCACACCAATCTACAAACTCAACATCCCACATCCAGTGGACATCTTTCTCCCTTTCTTGGGGTATACCAAAATCATAACCCATGCGTTTGCTCTAAAACTGTGCACTTCTTGGGTCCGTCTCATCGGTGAAATCAATATCCTATTTATGTGTAAGCCACCCTCAGAATTTAGCTGCGCACGACTCCGCTCTAATCCCCAAAACTGTTGGACCCTCCCTTTGCTAGAGAAATCCCTCGCTTGTATCTCTATAGTATTTTAATCCATCTCTTATGTGATAGCTCTCCTTACTGTATATATATCCGTACTATCTTTCTCCTCAATGAGATTCAGTCCATCTTACTTTTCCAATTCTGCTTCTAATTTACCCATACGCATACGTTCGACACATACATTTCTACGTCTTCTTATCGCAGATGATACTGAAAATTCAACTAACTAGGGAACCCATCCACCTTATATCCCGTACATATATGTATAATTATACTAGATATAACATATTTATATCTGACTAGGCCTTACATACCTGATGTGATTATACAGTAAGGGTATACTCAATTAGGATTAGTAACTTAATTATTCTCGATATTGCCCCACCGATCCACGAGTGGTCCAAATGTTCCACAATGCTTCCTACGCAACATTACTCTAGCCTTAAATAATAAAATAACTCTCAACTCACAATTTTATCCACATACACGTCTCCCAACTCTTGGCGCTCACTAAGGTTCATGTGTGGGATGTCTCGCAAGTGAAATCCAAACAAGGAACCTTCGATACCCTATTACCCAGCATTGTTACTCATCGAGACCCATAGGCCCAAAGGGTATAATTCGAGACATTCAAAACCATGTACCCCGAAGTGTAAATATAATCCTCAACCCACACATCTCTAAAGGAGTCATTGATACGGCGCTCTCCTCATTACTAAGTCCTCGGCACTAAATCAATAACGAGCTCTCAATCTCTCTGCTCAATGATAAATTCGATATCCCCTAAATCTCATCAGTAAAGTCCCTATGCACTGGGATCGAATATAACGACATAACTATACTCTCAAAAATTTCCCCAATAATATAATATATATGCAGGCTTGACCCTCTTTTAGGACGAGACATCGCAAAAATAACATATCCTGCCCTGGAACAGTGAACACGATAGCCTTACTGTAATCGCCCATTATCGCTCAACCGTCGCAAACCAACCAAACCCAGGATAACATCGTACTCAAATAACATATCTTTGTAAAATGAGCAAATAACTAAGTCATATCCTCTCAGTGTTCACACCCGCTCCCATGCATGTGGAACCAAAGAGAGCCCCACTATTCAATGATAAATATACATATACACACAGTAATGATAATAATGATAAACCCACTAACCCATATCAAGCGTGAATCTAGTGCTAATAAAAATACACTGATGCACTCATGTCACTTCAAACTTACCCCATTTATCCAAGAATAAAAATTGTACCTTCAACTACCAATGGCACTGGCTACTCAACAGGTTCTTAGACGTAATACTCACATCTAAACTGACACAAAATTTGTTGCACTTGTTGCCCCTTCTTGGCAACCTGCTCCTGCCCCCTAGCTCGTGATGGATAAGTTTACTCATGTGGCCGTTATCTCCACATATAAAACACCTTCTTGTGAAAAAACCCTGTCTCTAGCCCCACTAGTCATGTCAAGGTTGTCTTACTCTCTATACCTAGTAGCCTCAACCCTGATGGCTACCCCAGTTGTTTCCTTGGCTCCATTGGCCCTGTGGAACACAGTTATAGTCCTTATGGCTCTTTTGGAATCCACATTCACTCGTTCAGACTTCCCTTGATCTGATTCTCTTAAACGGGTCTCTTTACTGGTTATCCTCTATGTGGTGTCCCACTATAACTACTACGTCCAGTCTTGCTCTGTTTGCTAGACTCTTCAATTCTATTTACTTCATTTATATGTAAGCATTGATATTGACCTTGTAAAAGTACGGCATTGACGACATTAGTGTAAGTTGTCCAAGACGGATTTCCCCCTCAATGCTGGCATACTCTACCCATGAGTCCATCATCAACTTAAGGACCCTTTTTCTCCTTTATATCCACCTCGTCGGGTACAAAGTTTGCTAAGCAAGAACATTCTTCCTCATACTCGACCACTTTTTGGCTCTCTTATAATAAGTACAGAAATTTCCTTCGCATCTCTGTTCAAACAGCAGATGAAAGGGTTTGCGATCAAATTGCACCCCAAATTCCTTGATATTCATACTAGTTCTCCTCATATGTGGTGATAAACTCCCATCACTACAACACTGCTCCTATGAGTTTAAAAATTGCCCGAAGTTAAATCCTGAGTGTCATTGCGCTCCACCATTCACAATAGCCTGTGGATGTTCTCCTTTCATTGGCTAGCTAACACACGTTCTCACTTTCCCCAAACTCTTTTAGATGGCCCTCTTGAAAAGCCCCTCCGACTCTATCCCATGCCAACTTCCCTGAGTGAGTTTGAATTGGAATCACCGTCTATTATGGCGGTACTTATGGACACTATTGTGCCCTAGCAATCATCGTAGCATTAACTGCTTAAGCAACAATAGTGGTAATCCCTACTGCAATCACCGTCTCCTGAATACTCTGTGGTTCCGGCTGAGACACTCCTCCTGCAGTCCTCCCAATGGACCTCACTGATCATCCTATATCGCCCGGTATACGAATCTCATTCGAACTCATATATAATTCGCTATAACCATACGCAATAGCATAAGAAGGTAAATCGCAATATGAATCAATAGTCCTAAACATAGGGATTTACATCAAAGAAAAAGCAACGCTCAAAATGTAATAAGTTGTATAGATCCTAAGGACACTAGAATCTGATGCTCTGATACCATTTGTGACACCCCGTCTATTAATATAACGAGCATCTATCACCCTACTAAAATAAAACAACAGTCTCATATGGCTCATTCTTAGTATCACTATTGGATTTCAATTAATTACTAACCACCTATTAGTTTAACAAGTTGTGTCAAATTTTAATCTTGAAATTACCCTGCCAACTAAAACCATTCAACATAAACCCTTACAATAAACAATATAATCAATCGCCACAGTATAGAAATCGAAATGCGGAACTAAATAAAAAGAAGTTGAATAAACCATTAATTACTAAAAATCCAATACAATCACCTGAACTAAAATAATTAAAATCATAATAAATAAGTCTAATAAAAAAGGGCGACATGCCCAACAATATCTGAAGAGGGAACCTAATCTAAATAGCAATAAATTAGGTGGAGACTCCAAACTCTATAAGCCTCCACATCAGTTGCAGCTACGTATCCCTGGAAAGAATCATCATCGTTGACGTCCCTGTGGCTGGACATCTAAAAGTTTTTAAAAATAAGATGCAGCACAACCAATCATATTTAAGTCGACATCGCACTTACATGGAATACTCCTCACCACTCAACTATAATGAGCAACGTATTCATTTTAAATCTTACCTATCATACCTAGCTTTACTAGATTCCATATAACCATGGGTCCATATACCACCCTCTGTTACGTGTATTTTATACAATTAGCTTGCACATCCGCTTAACAATTATAATACTCATTCATAATTAAATCAGTTCATTTCAAATAACTTTCACTATTATTAATTCCATACTCACAAGTTAATTTCACATAATTCACTTTCAATAACTTTCACTAGTTATCAAATCATTATTCACACTTAATGTCTTAAGTCCGTATATAATTTGTTACACACACACACACACATACACACACATATATATATATATATATATATATATATATATATATATATATATATATATATATATATATATATATATATATATTTCATATCACAACAAGTACACATATATATATCACTCACTATATATGTATAGCCACAATCCCCTGAGCATTACCTCACCAATGCAAAAATCACTAGGATGCTATCAAACTCCAGGGAGTCCACCACAACCTAGGCAACCCGATCGGAATCTCACCACCGAACTCAAAAATAAAAACGAATACTGGAGGCGGTTATGGCCTTAAGTCTGTGGGATATACCCATACCACATTATTCCACGGGACTCCAAACCTACACAACGTGGCCATGCATAGACCTATGATCCTAGGGGACGGTACCATCTCTGCTGAGATTCGCCAGAGTGACCTCCCACGGTGCGCAACCTCTACCAATAGCATATCCTCTAGGATGGGTATGTTCCACACTATCATACACACAGATATATCACATACATATACTGTCTTAAACCCGTATATATATATTTAATCAATAACCTGACTAACTGTGTCTATCACACGTAGCACTATCCTAAACTCCCGAGTGTCATTCCCCACTCTCATTATTAAATAATCCCTTATTTAATAGTTTAAACACGTGACCATTCTCAACCATCTCGTATTCCATTTTCAACCAAATTTCCATCCCTAATTCATTATTACAATTTTTTGAGTACTATTCATCCCAAATACTCTAAACTTAACCCTGAATATAACCCAATTACTTTAAGTTTTATATATTCTAAAGTTATTTTCAGAAGTCCAAACTATTTTACGGACATTGCAAACCAACCCCAAATTTTTTAATTTTCAAAACACATTAAAACAAACAAATTTGGCAAAACTAGGAAGCAGAATTGATTCGGCGTTGGGAGCAAGCTCCTGCTGTCAAGCCCAAAACGACGTAATTTCGTTTGTTATGAAATTTGCCCATTATTTCTCACCTAATTTAGTCCCAATCACCCTTTCAATCATCCTTTTACACTACCCAATCAATATAATTCATAAAGGAAAATCTTTTATATATATTTATTACCCAACAATCATCTTAACCCAAAGTATTGAATCATTCATCCTCCAATTATTCCATACTTTTAATTTTCAATGACTAACACCTTAAGATAACGTATTTTCGGTTCAAGAACACAACTAATTATGATCAATACTAAAAATCTTCTTCAAGATCCTACTTTTATCATGTGAAATTGATTCAACAATCTCATATACAAATTCACACCACTTTTTATGGAATCAATTTCTCAAAAACCCCATTTACATGTGAATTCCCACCTAAAATCTATTTTCATAAAACCTTCTATGATATGAATTAGAACTACTACATATATAATTAAGCAAGATAATAACTTTCCTTAAAATTATTCATAGGGTATGAATATTCCTGGTGTGTAATGAATCAAAGCTAGAAGGTCCCGAAATTTCTCCTAATTTGGCATCCGCTAGAGCTCTCTCTTGATTTTCAGTTATTTTTCCTCTTTTCCTTCTCTCTTAGGGCTTTACAATAATAAAGTGGTTGCCTCCAACCACTAATCCTAATATTTTATAAGCCTAAACCTGAAATTAGATTAATATGCTAATATAAAATGACCTTTATACCCTTAAGTGAGTCCCAACTAGTCTAAAAAGCTTATGAAACCCAATTACAATCCCTGGGTACTTACACTACACCAAAAATAGGAAACAGGCACGGTTTAAAACAGTGTCAGACGCAACTAGCACGGTTCAAAACCGTGCCAGAATCAGGCGTGCCAGATTTTCTGGCGCGGTTTAAAACCGTGCCAGATTTCTCAAACTGGCACGCTTTTAAACAGTGCCAGTTTTTTAATCTGGCACGCTTTTAAACCGTGCTAGATGTTAAATCTGGCACGCTTTTGGCACACACCGAAACCGTGCCAAATTGTCTATTTTCTGGCACGCTTTTGGCACGGTTTAAAACTGTGCCAGATTTTTCAGTTGATTAAAAAAAATAATAATAGGAAACAAATCTGGAAAATCTGCAAATTCCAAATTCGGTAGGAAAAATATTTATTATTTGCAAAAAAAAATCAAGAAAATTCACAAATTATGAATATCGCAGGTTGTTGATAAACTAATGTGCATACAAACTTCAAAAAATTACAAAAGTTAATACCAATATAAAGCCGCACATGACCATAAAAGTCGACAATAACTTCAAAAAATTACAAACGTTAATAGTTCCCATATCAAAAAAAAATTGGGCAGAGTTTCCTCTATTTTTTTAGCATTCCAAAACCTTATAACATAAAATCTGTCCATATAAAGCCCGCACGGCCATAAAAGTCAACAATAAAACTACTACAACCAGCACGGCCATAAAAATATACCATAAAACTACTGAAGCCTGCTCGGCCATAACACAAAAAATAGAATCCTGAATATTAACGACACTAAATAAACAATCCCCCTGTTGTAAACCATTGACTTCTTCGTGCGTTCCAAGTGGATAAAAGCTAATGATTGAATTTCATCCTACAACAAAAAAATAAGACACAAAAAAGATACAATATTAGTAACCAAGTCATTTTTAAACAAATCATATTCAAGCAGAAAAATTGCATATACGACTACGCGGTTAGTTCGTACAAGTTACATTGGTCCCATGTGAGGTGTTCGTGCCTCCTACGGGGTCGTTTGGGGGTTGGTTTGGGTTTTCACCCTTTAACGGACTGTTTTCAAGTCTAAGTGTGATTTTTGCAAATTATCGTCATACTCTCAAACCAGGAGATCCGGGACTAGGCAGTCAGTTCCTATAAGTTACATTGGTCCCGTACGAGGTGTTCGTGCCTCCTACGGGGTCGTTTGGGGCTGGTTCGGGTTTTTACCCTTTAACTGCCTATTTCCAAGTTTAAGTGTGATTTTTCCAAATTATCGTCATACTCTCAAACCGGGAGACTCGGGACTACACGGTCAGTTCCTACAAGTTACATTGGTCCCGTGCGAGGTGTTCGTGCCTCCTACGTGGTCGTTTGGGGCTGGTTCGGGTTTTTACCCTTTAATTGTCTGTTTCCAAGTCTAAGTGTGATTTTTCCAAATTATCGTCATACTCTCAAACCGGGAGATCCGGGACTATGCGGTCAGTTCCTAAAAGTTACATTGGTCCCATGCAAGGTGTTCGTGCCTCCTACGGGGTCGTTTGGGGGTTGGTTTGAGTTTCACCCTTTAACGGCCTATTTTCAAGTCTAAGAGTGCTTTTTGTAAATTATCATCATACTCTCAAATCGGGAGACTCGGGACTACGCGGTCAGTTCCTACAAGTTACATTGGTCCCGTGCGAGGTGTCCGTGCCTCCTACGGGATCGTTTGGTGAATGGTTTGAGTTTTCACGCTTTAACAGTCTGTTTTCAAGTCTAAGTGTGATTTTGGCAAATTATCGTCATACTCACAAACCGGGAGACCCGGGACTACGCGCTCAGTTCCTACAAGTTACATTGGTCCCGTGCGAGGTGTCCGTACCTCCTACGGGGTCATTTCGAGGCTGGTTTGGGTTTTCACCCTTTCACGGCCTGTTTACAAGTCTAAGTGTGATTTTTGTAAATTATCTTCATACTCTCAAATCGGGAGACCCGGGACTACGCGGTCAGTTCCTATAAGTTACATTGGTCCCGTGCGAGGTGTTTGTGCCTCCTACGGGGTCGTTTGGGGGTTGGTTTGAGTTTTCACCCTTTAACGGCCTGTTTTCAAGTCTAAGTGTGATTTTTGCAAATTATCATCATACTCTCATACCAGGAGACCTGAGACTACGCGGTCAGTTCCCATAAGTTACATTGGTACCGTGCGAGGTGTTCGTACCTCCTACGGGATCGTTTCGAGACTGGTTTGGGTTTTCACCCTTTAACGGCCTGTTTTCAAGTCTAAGTGGTGATTTTTGCAAATTATCATCATACTCTCAAACCGGGAGACCCGAGACTACGCGGTCAGTTCCTACAAGTTACATTGGTCCCGTGCGAGGTGTTCGTTCCTTCTACGGGATCGTTTGGAAGTTGGTTTGGGTTTTCACCCTTTAACGGCCTGTTTTCAAGTCTAAGTGTGATTTTTGTAAATTATCATCATACTCTCAAACCGAGAGACCCGGGACTATGCGGTCAGTTCCTACAAGTTATATTGGTCTCGTGCGAGGTGTTCGTGCCTCCTACGGGGTCGTTTGGAGGCTGGTTTGGGTTTTCACCCTGTAACGGCCTGTTTTTAGGTCTAAGTGGTGATTTTTACAAATTATCGTCATACTCTCAAACCGGGAGACCCGAGACTACCCGGTCAGTTCCTACAAGTTACACTGGTCCCGTGCGAGGTGTTCGTGCCTTCTACGGGGTCGTTTGGGGGCTGGTTTGAGTTTTCACCCTTTAACGGCCTGTTTTCAAGTCTAAGTGTGATTTTTGTAAATTATCGTCATACTCTCAAAACGGTAGACCTGGGACTAGGCGGTCAGTTCCTATAAGTTACATTGGTCCCGTACGAGGTGTTCGTGCCTCCTACGAGGTCGTTTGGGGGTTGGTTTGAGTTTTCACCCTTTAACCGCCTGTTTTCAACTCTAAGAGTTATTTTGGCAAATTATCGTCATACTCTCAAACCGGAAGACCCGAGACTACGCGATCATTTCCTAAAAGTTATATTGGTCCCGTGCGAGGTGTTCGTGCCTTCTACAAGGTCGTTTGGGGGCTGGTTTGAGTTTTCACCCTTTAACGGCATGTTTTCAAGTCTAAGTGTGATTTTTGCAAATTATCATCATACTCTCAAACCGGCAGATCCGGGACTACGCGATCAGTTCCTACAAGTTACATTGGTCCCGTGTGAGGTGTTCGTGCCTCCTACGGGGTCGTTTGGGGACTGGTTTAAGTTTTCACCCTTTAACGGCATGTGTTTCAAGTCTAAGTGTGATTTTTGCAAATAATGATCATACTCTCGAACCGGGAGACCCGGGACTACGTGGTCAGTTCCTACAAGTTACATTGGTCTCGTGCGAGGTGTTCGTGCCTCCTATGAGGTTGTGTGGAAGCTGGTTTGGGTTTTCACCCTTTAACGGCCTGTTTTCAAGTCTAAGTGTGATTTTTGCAAATTATCATCATACTTTCAAACCAGGAGACCCGGGACTACGCGGTCAGTTCCTACAAGTTATATTGGTCCCGTGCGAGGTGTTCGTACCTCCTACGGGGTCGTTTGGAGGCTGGTTTGGGTTTTCACCCTTTAACGGCCTATTTTTAGGTCTAAGTGGTGATTTTTTCAAATTATCATCATACTCTCAAACCGGAAGACCCGGGACTACGCGATCAGTTCCTACAAGTTGCATTGGTCCCGTGCGAGGTGTTCATGCCTCCTACGGGGTCGTTTTGGGGGTTGGTTTGAGTTTTCACCCTTTAACGGCTTGTTTTCTAGTCAAAGTGTGATTTTTGCAAATTATCGTCATACTCTCAAATCGAGAGACCCGAGACTACGCGGTCAGTTCCTACAAGTTACATTGGTCTCGTGCGAGGTGTTTGTTCCTCCTACGGGATCGTTTGGAGGCTGATTTGGGTTTTCACCCTTTAACGGCTTATTTTCAAGTCTAAGAGTGATTTTTACAAATTATCGCCATACTCTCAAACCGGGAGACCCGGGACTACGCGATCAGTTCCTACAAGTTACATTGGTCCCGTGCGAGGTGTTCGTGCCTCCTACGGGGTCATTTGGGGGCTGGTTTGGGTTTTCACCCATTAACGTCCTGTTTTCAAGTCTAAGAGTTATTTTTGCAAATTATCGTCATACTCTCAAACCGGGAGACCCGGGACTATGCGATATGTTCCTACAAGTTACATTGGTCCCGTGCGAGGTGTTCGTGCCTCTTACGGGGTCGTTTGGGGGCTGGTTTGGGTTTTTATCACCTATAGCAGTCTAATAGCTATACACCTCATGACCACATGAGTAAAAAACTCATGTCCATAATAAGCTATTCTTCTATGTCAATATGTACTCACTGCGAGGGGTCATTAATTGTTTGTACTAAATCTCAATAGTGTAAGGCATAATCACTATCAAGAGGCATAATTTTAAAAAACTAACACATGTTATTCAAACTCCATTCATTAGAACTCCTATCATTAGAAGAGGTCTGATGATGTGGGAATGCTCACATAACTAAAAAAAATTGTTTTGTGACTTTAAGTAATAAGTAAATATTCTTATAGAGTTTCTCATAGTTGAGCCAATTACGTCTCGATTAATAGCATAAGATCACGTAACTTTAATTTTACTTCCATAACAAAACTTCAAATATGAAAACACGTAATTTTAAAAAAAAAGTGTTAAACCCCATAACCATATATACACTAAAGGACACGCATATATAAAGTACTGCACATATATAAAACTATATATCTTATTAGAAGTAAAATATAATACTAGAGTTTTACATGTCCAGTAGCGGGTTAGTGGTATTCTGCATGTGAAAGTTTCATTACTTGTAATTCCTTGCCCTTGGCCTTGCTCTGAAGCTACTTTTACATATAAACTGCTAACATCCTGAGCTACAATACGTTAATGTGATCAAAATTAGCCAGAGAATAAACTAGAAAGAAGTCAAGTCCAAAGGGTATGAACAATAAGCTTACCTTTGTATCCATTCTAACTAAATCCTTAGCACAAGTGAACAGTCCAAATGGATGCTAACTACATCATTATATATAATTCAATTATAGAAATTTATTGAATGGTTTCTTACTGGACAATAAAAAGAAAAAAAATAAAGAATGGAAAAAATAAAGAAAAATTCCATATAGTTAATACTTACTTACAGTTATTGATATGCCCCTAAGTCTCCGGTGATTGCTCACAACAACATTCCGGCTACGTTTTGCAACAAAGCTTGTCACTATTTCATCAACCAAACATATAGCTAATAAATTTAAAGTGTATAATTACATGTATATACATACATGTGTAAATATACATATTCATACCAATCAAAAGTTGATCTTTAGTGCACTTCTTCCCTTCCACCTTCAAGTACACACACTATGTGCATGCACACATATATACATAAACAAACAATTCATTGATGAGACGTTAAGGTGTTAAAATGACAATATACAAACATATATAAACACACACACATACGCGTTTTGGCAATTAATTCTATTTCTAATTCTAAATTTCTCTATCGACCTTTATTTCTCATTTTTTTTCCTAAAGTTTTAGTGAAATAATCCCATTTTTATTTCATTTCCACCCTTCCTGCTCCAAATCTACACACACAGACAATCAACTCATCAACGAGACACAGGGCTGTAAAAAGGAAAATATACAACTATACGAACACACACACACTGCGTGTGACAATTATTTTTAAATCTGGATTTCTCTATAAGCCTTAATATTTTGATTTTTCCTCAAGTTTCAATGAAATCGGTACCCGAAATTGCAACTGATACATTATACAACTGACTTGCAACTGACTTGTACCTGATATATATGTATATATGTATATATATATATATATATATATATCCATTTGCGAGAGAGAGAGAGGGAGAGAGAGAGAGAGAGAAATCGCAACTGACGTGAGAGAGAAATCGCAGATCGCATACCCATATGATATATATATATATATCAGCACCCCTAAATCGGGTACCTGATATATATATATATATATATATATATATATAGAGAGAGAGAGAGAGAGAGAGAGAGAGAGAGAGAGAGAGATGTAATACCTTACGATGATGAGCAGTAGCAGTGTGGGAGAAGTAGCAGCGACGAGGAGCAGTAGAAGCGAGGAGGAGAACGATGAGGAAGCCGACAACGAGGAGCAGTAGAAGCGACGAGGAGAACGATGAACGAGCCGGGAGGGAGAGTGAGCGGGAGAGAGAGAGAGAGAGGATTGGAATGTCTTGAAAATTTGGTCCCCGCTCCAAATTTTGGGGGGTTATTTTTTTAACAAATCGTACCCATATTTGGCACAGTTAAAAACCGTGCCAAATTTGGGCATTATTTCAAACCGTGCCAGATTATGATAAAACCGTGCCAAAATCTGGCACGATTTTAAACAGTGCCAGAATCTCCTTGCCTAAGCGTGCCAGATTAGCATTTTTGGTGCAGTGTTAATTTCGACTATTTCGACTACTTCAGCCCATTTTAGATCAACCGTGTACTCGAAATCACCAAACATCAATATCTTATATTATTCCCAACACGACCCCACACACGTAGGCCTCTCAACGGATTGGATTTTATCCGAATCCGAATCCGATCCGTTTACACGGATTTGAATCACGCTTGAAATTCGATTACCCGATTATCTGATTACCCATTTATTAAATGGAGCGGATTTGGATTCATATGATCCGATCCGTTAATAATTCGATCCGATTAATATATATCTATATATATAATATTTTTAATTCATTAATATATATATATATATATATATTGTATTTAAAAATTTATTAATATTTTAAATATATATTATAATAGTTATTCATAATAGTCCTATATTAATATATATTGTATTTATTTATAATGGTAATTTATATTATAATAGTTATTTAAATATATTTTTTGAAATATATATTATAATAGTTATTTATAATATATACTGTATTTTAAAATTTATAATAGTTATTTATAATATTATAATCAGATCGGATCGGATAAACGGATTCGGATTCGAAATCTTAACAAATAATCCGTTGGATAATCTGATCGGATCAGAATTCGTTTAACTTAAACCGATTCGGAGTTGGATTGGCCTAATTCGGTCTGAATCCGACCCGTTTACAGGCCTACACACACGCGTCCCGAATAAGATCCTGTCGACCCAACGCTTTTACCCACTTTCGACGTGCTATAAAATAATACAATTCCATTTACTTATCACACAAGCAAATATAATATTACACAAGTAATTTTAACAACACAGAATTATTACTCCATTTCTCGCTAATTAATAAATATTTAAATTCACTTTATTTCTCAGATTAATTAAATTACTGTGATACGTGTAATTTAGATATTCTCAGAAATACGGGGTGTTACAATCTCCGAATCCAATGTCAATGTCGTAATCAATTACAAACACGAGAAGAAAACCATGAAAATGGTAGGATTTAACGTGTTGGATAGAATGACTGGCCTTAAAAAATTTCATGGCAGATAATGATTGTGTCATGGTCGGCGAGAGTTCGAGAGAGGGTTAAGGTAGTTGATGACCTCTTTCATCTGGATTGTGTTCTCTCAAATGTAGCTGATATTTTTGGTGTTGCTGATGAAAATAAGAGGGTATGGGCGTCCTTTTAGAGAAAGAGAGAGAGAGAGAGATTAATGGAGAGGCTAATGAATCGTCACGAGATAAATGAGTTACAAACGAATGGGAAATCAAAAGCTAACATGCTGAAGTTGGAGAATTAAGTCGGGAGGAAACCTGATAGAAAGTGAAGCTCCCAAAACTATTAAGGGACTGAAAAAGTTGAATCTTAATATTGAAGATTTCATTTTGATATGCTAAGTTGCAAGTTGAGGTTTAAGCTATATATATATATATATATATATATATATATATATATATATATATATATATATATATATATATATATATATAATGCTCATGTGCGGACTAGTCCGCATTTTAAGAATGCGGACCGGACATGTGTCACCTAACGGTGCGCTTAGAAATTATCGCCTAAATTATAGGCACACTCTCTCTCTCTTTTCTGGGTCACCGCCAGGTGACACATGTCCGGTCCGCATTCTTAAAATGCGGACTAGTCCGCACAAGAGCAGGACCGTATATATATATATATATATATATATATTAACCCCATGCGATGTGGGGGCAAGTTAAATATTTATATGTAACCAGAGGTATAATTTGGTTTTACAAAACTATATATGTATGTAAATCACAATTCCAAGTAAATAGAGTACAACAACAGTGACTTTGTTAAAATGAAACTAAAAAAAAGAATTAACACCGTTTGAAAGAACTTATATTACAACTTAAAATAATAAAAATAAAGTTGTAATTAAATTTAAAAAATATTAGAAAAGCAAAACAACTTATTCTCCGTAAAACAAAAAAAATTGTTAACACCATAGGAAATAAATTATATTGAAATAATAAAAATAAAGCCACAATTAAATGAGAAAACATTAGAATGGCGAGTATATAAATTGTTTTTTTAGAAAGTCTAGTTTCATAGCCACTCTCAATGTAGATGGAGGTTGAGAAATGGTGTAGACTTTTATGATTCCTCTAATACATGCTTAAATTTAGTCAAAGCTAAATAGTTTAGATTATAATATATGTTCTCCCTTTACCATCCCTTTTTAGCTATAACATAATATGCGCTATGTGACAGAAAATAATATCTTCAAGGTAATCCAATTAGTTTAAGAATAAAAAACATATAAACCTACCAAATAAGGGGAAATTTCTTATTATTTTTCATTATAGTAGGCCAAATATAAAATCCTAATAATATTTTTTTACCATTTTCCTTTAATTTTTATCTCCTTACCCCTTTACATAAAAGAAAAAAGTATCTCATTGCCCCTTTATGTAAATATATACATGCTTGGCCCATCCATGCATTTCCCTTCATCATTCATCGGGAAAAGAAAAATCACAAGTAAAAATTTGTGGATAACAAACCAAAAAATGGATGTAAACACGTATTGAAAACTTGAATTTCAAGGTAATTATTTTCTTTTTTACCTTCAGAGTCTAGTTTCACTTCATTTATTATATCTATGAACTATTGTGGTCAAAGTTGGTTGGGAGCAATAACTCAATAGATATATAGACCTTTTTTAACAAATAAATATATAGACATAGATATATAGTTATCTAATCTCCGATAATCATCAATAAGGCTGCCTCAATAGTGTTGAATTTTGAATTATATATATATATATATATATATATATAATGCTCTTGTGCGGATTAGTCCGCATTTTAAGAATGCAGACCGGACATTTGTCACCTAAAGGTACCCCTAGAAATTAACGCCCAAATTATAGGCACACTCTTTCTCTCTCTTCTGGGCTCACCGCCAAGTGACACATGTTCGGTCCGCATTCTTAAAATGCGGACTAATCCGCACAAGAGCAGGTCTCTGTGTTTGTATATATATAGAGGCAGGCTCATGTGCACACTAAGTTTGCACATTACCTTTTAAAAGTGTGCAAACTTAGTGCTGGCGCACACCAATTTTTTTATATGATATTATAACATTTCAAGGAACCCATATAAAAAAAATCAGCTCAAAATCTATATATATATATATATATATATATATATATATATATAGAGAGAGAGAGAGAGAGAGAGAGAGAGAGAGAGAGAGAGAGAGAGAGAGAGAGAGAGAGAGAGAGAGAGAGAGAGAGAGCACTAAAAAATAGATCTTACTTAAAGTATTCTAGGCTTAAAAACCAAACACATGGATGGATTAGACCTCCAACGACCCCATGTGAAACCTCTATTTTTTGCGATTTACATGAAACCCTAAATACAAAATTATTACAGCATAAAATTCCACCATGATTATAGAGTTGTAATACGTATAGGGAAGGAGTGGGTTATGCGTGCTATTGATAAAAAAAATCTGGAGAAAAGTATCTTTGATTTGAAATTTGAAGAGCATGGAAGAATCATAAAAAGACGTGGGTTTTATTAACAACGGGTTGTTATAATTCATTGTTTAAAAAGAATTAGAGGTTGACAATTTACAATTCATTAGAAAAAAGGGAAGAGAGAGAGAGTTAGAAAGTACTAATAAAAGTTGAAGAGTTGAAAATAGATGTGAATGGAGAAGAAATGAACAAACGTAGACATTATTGCAAGTTTATTTTCAAGCCATGTGGTGAAGCTATGAGTGGAGGCACCCTTTTTATATAGATATATTAGATATTAAGATGTCATTGTATATATAAAAAAAACATTTAATGGCACATTCATCTTAATGACATTCCAATGTTCACTTTATTGGAATTTAATTAGGGAATATTTCTATTAAGTCTTGTTTGAAGGGAATATTTCCTAATAGGTCCTATCACAATATTTTTTCCTCAATAAGTCATATTTGTACATACAGTGAATATTCACTGTATGATTACAAATAGGACCTATTGGAACAAAAATCTTATTTCATGAAACCTGATGGAGCAAAAAAAAAAATGTTAGGACCTAATGAAATACATACTTAGTAAACGGGACTAATTGGTAAAAACTCCATTTAATTAAGAGGCATACTTAACTTACCAACGTATATATCTCTTAAGATAAACTTTTTTATTTTTCATAACTCCAAATCACATTAGTTACATTAAAATTATAAATTGATGTAGCATAATGAAACGAAGGAAAATGATAAATTCTTATTTCTTTTCTTCTTTTTTTTTTACAAAGAGATTAAGAGATTTACCATAATTCTCATAGAGATTATGACATTATAAGGAAAAAGGGTTAATTACACCCAGACCCCTTAAATTTTGACCCTATTTGCACTTTTCCCTCTATTCTTTCAATTTACACTCCTAACTTTGATACGACTACAGTTTACCCCTGTCGTCTTACTTTGTCAATTTTTGGCAAAAACTATTAGTCATGTGCGTGGCACATGCATTAAGCAAGGGCATTTTTTCCAAACTTAATTATTTTTTTAATGTTTAAACAATTAAAAAAATTAAAAATACCAAAAATATGAAAAAAACTTGGAATAAATTCTAAAAATATGAATATATATTTAAAAATTCCCAAAATGCCAAAAAATATTTTAAAAATATAAAAGAACCTTGGAATAAATTCTGAAAATATGAATATATATTTAAAAATTCTGAAAATACCAAAAAATATTAAAAAAAACTTGGAATAAACTCTGAAAATATGAATGTATATTTAAAAATACTGAAAATACCAAAAAATATTTAAAAAATATATTAAAAAAACTTGGAATAAATTCTAAAAATATGAATATATATATTTAAAAATTTCGAAAATACCAAAAATATTTAAAATCTGCAAAATTCTAAAAACTAATTGATGAAAAATTTATTTTCGACAAAAAAATATTATTCCCACTAATAAAAAAGTGATTTTCATCTATATAAATTATTTGCAGAGTTAATAAATCATTTCCAACAAATAAAATTTGTCTCCAACAATATAAAAGTATTTCCATCATTTAAAAATGATTCCAGCAAATAAAAAAGGGGGATATACCAAATAACCCCTCAAACTTTTTTTAATACACGTTTAGTCCAATTTTTTTTATTTTGCACCAAAAATTCATTCACCATGCCGTTAGCACGGACCTTTAAAGATAAGAGAATAAGGAACTTTTTGGTAAAAAATAAAATACTTGGACTAAATATGTATTAAAAAATATTTGAGGGACTTTTGGGTATTTGATCCAATAAAAAATAAGTTTCACCAATAATAAATAATTTTCCGCATACAAAGAAAATTAATCCTCCAATAAAAAGATAAAAACAGAATAAATAAAGAAAATACATATTTTCAGACCTCCAAACCTCCAATCAAAATATAAAATGCATAAAAATTAATCCATACAAATCTGAAAATACAAAAAGGAAATAATAACCCACACATTTACAAAAATAATTACCACTATTCTAAAAAACCCGAGCCTAGGCACGCCTAGGTTTGAGGCTTGGGAGAAACGCCCGTCTTAAGTTTTTAAGTCTTATTCTTGGTAACCCTTAAGGCGCACTTTTTTTCTAAAAACAACAATGCTTTAGTGAAACTATATCGCCTTTTAAAGAATTTTTTTACAAACCGGACCATTATCTCATCCAAAATAATCAAATAGTATTTTAATTGGCATATATTCAGACATATTTTTATGATATGTACAATTTTAGTATTTTAATAGCCTTGTTATGTTTAAAAAATATTAAAATATATTGAGAAGGCCTAAATGTCTTTTTACGCTTAAGACATGCCTAGGCTTCTAAGGCTTAAGACTGGGCTTCCACGCCTCGATCACCCCCCTTGTTTTTTAGAACCTTGATTATTACAGAAACAATACATAAAAAGTAAAAAAATATATCAAATCTCCAAAACATCAACAAGACCTAAATAGATGGAAAGAGAGAGAAGGAGCTAGGGGGAGGCAGGTAGAGTGGGGGCGGTGGGGCAGGAGGGAGGGAGGGAGGGAGGGGGCGGGGCAGGGGTGGGCTCGTGTTGGTGGGTGTTTGTGAGAGAGAGAGAGAGGGAGAAGGAGAGGGGAAGAAGAGAGAGAGGATGAAAGGGTCAGATCGTGAGAGAGAGATAAGATAAATGATTTTAGGGTGTTTTTAAAAAATGGATAAATTCCCAAAATACCCTTTGAAAAAAGTAAAAAAGGATTGTCACTGTCATTTAACGCCAAAAATTAATGGATATAGATGGTAGGGAGTAAATTGTGGTCGTTTTTAAAGTTAAGGGTGTAAATTGAAAAAATTGAAAGATTGGGATAGACAGTGCAAATAGGGTCAAAGTTTAGGAGATCCATATTTTTAGAATAATCTCATAAACTTTATATTCAGAATAACTCTCTATAATCTCATAAACTCAGAATAACTCTATTCAGAATAATCTCAAAAGTTTATGAGATTATTCTGAATATAGAGAGTTATTTAAGAATTTCAATCTATTTGACGATTACTTAGCAAGTGCTAAGATGGCATTCTCTTAGTAATCATTAAAAAAAATCAATTATAGTAAAGCTCTATGGTTTATACAACTAAACCAATGGAGAATGAGACTGGTATTAACCCTCCCTAGGTAACAAGCATAAATTTATTTTTATGAACAACATTGTATTTGCATGCTTTAGACCTTCAAATCTCGACTTTAACAATCCTTCTTTAATATGCACACAACACAACACTCACAGTCCCATTCTCTACTCTCTTTGTAGTTGTTCTGTTTGTGGGACCGAAAGATGCTCCTCTTTTTTGGCCGGGTTGTACTCTTAGTGCCCCAATCCGCCTACCCAAGGCAACGAACTCGCACCAAAATCGCGGATTGGCAAATCCGTGCGAATTTCAGCCCAAATCGCGAATTTGTAGAATCCAATTCGCGATCTGTTTCAAGTCTAGTTCGCGTAAGGAGCAAAGTTGTTCACATGGACAATATTTAAAGATAAATATGACTGTGTTGTTGTAGAGCCTATTTGAAGATAAAGGACCATTCATTTATTATCATATCTGACAACGCTTTAGTTCTAGAGGGATTCAAGGTTCCATTTTATAGACCCAAATAGGTTGACTATAATTTATATTTAACCCATGTGGGAGACATAAGCTTCATATCATTTTGAAAGCTCTGTGAATGATGTATTTATAGCAGTTCGAAATTTATTTGCATTAGATAGTTTGGGCTATTTTTATTATTCCATCTTCTTTTAAAAATGAAAACTTCTTTGTACATTAGGTATTTTTGTTTTTAAACTAAAAATAATTTATACTCTTATATATTTGTGTTTTCAAATAAATTTAAAATAAAGTATTTTGCTCTCATAAATGTATACTTAAATATGTATAATACGTAAGTGTTTGTTATATATAATGCTTATATACGAACATATACATAAGTGTGTACTAAAAATTATAATTATATATTAAAAATATATTTTTATATGTTAAATACACAGACGCACTGGTAACGCTCTCAAATTCCAGTATTTTAAAAATCGACGCATTGACGCACTCGCATTCGCACTCGCACTCGCTCCCGCACCCGCTTTAGGGCACTAAGGTTGTACTTTGGAGAACAGTCGGTGACCTTGATTTGTGGTTTTGCTGAGTTGGGTTTCCACCCAACTTTTGTATTTGTCTTTATGATAATTAATGAAATTCAGTGGATGTTTACAAAAAATAGTTAAAATGTTAACATATATTTGACTATGTTATTTTTAATTATTTTTAGAACAGGTGTACCATTAAAATACAAAAGAAAATTTAAAAACCTTTGGTTTAAAAAGAAAAAAAAACTACTAATTCTTGATATTTATGTTACTTTTTTTATTATATTAAACTTTTCCCAATTTATTTTTCATTATCCCATAAAACCCCACATGTCAGAATACTCTATTTTTGTGGCTAAAACATGGAGAAAGAAAGATTTGACCCATGAACACATCTTAGGGTCCGTTTGGTTGTCCTTATTTGTCATGGCAAATAAGCTGACAAATGGAGTATTTCTCTACAATTTTGTGTGTTTGGTACAAAAGTTTGCCTTCAAGTTATTTGCCAATGTACAACACATCATATGCATAAGGTGTTGGCAAATTTTGCTTACCTATTTGAATGAGAAATATTTGCCAACAAATTTGCTAACTTCTTAAACACTTTTAATATTTTAAAAATAATTTAAAAACTGTTTTAAATAATTAAAAAAAACGTTATGAATATTTAAAAACTATTTTGTAATGTTTTAAAAACTGTTTTTAATATTATAAAAAATCGTTAAGAAAATGTTTTACAATTTTTTTTTTTAAAACGTAATATAAAAATATTGTAAAAATTATTTTTAACATTTTTAGAAACTGTTTCGAATATATTATAAAAACAGTTTTAAAGTTTTAAAAAATAATTTTAAAAACAATTTTAAAGAGTTAAAAAAACTGTTGTGAATATTTAAAAATTGTCTTGTAATATTTTAAAAATTGTTTTTAATATTATAAAAAATTGTTTAGAAAATGTTTTACAATTTTTTTTAAAAATCGTAGTATAAAAATATTGTAAAAACTGTTTTTAACATTTTTTAATATAATATAAAAAATATTTTTAAATAAATTAATTGGAGTGACTTTAATTTCGCCTAATGGCTGGTTGATTGCCTCATGTGAAAAAACAAGGTAAAATTTGTCTATGCAAAATTTGACATGACAAATTTTGTCATGCCCACTAACCCTTATAGATATCAAATTGTTTAACCCATCAAACTTGCCAGGTCTCAGTTCGGTCCCCTCCCCCACCCACCCCACACACACGCGCATGTACACACACACACATCGTTGAGATCTAGGCTTCGCCCTTGCCTCCGCCATTCCCTATCAACTATGGGTCCACATATCCTTCAAAAGCACTGTTCTAAAAAATCCGCCTAGGCACGCCTAGGCTTGAGGTTTGGGAGAAACGCTCTGCCGTAAGCTTTTGACGCCTTACGCTTGGTAAAACCCTTAAGGCACGCTTTTTCTTTAAAAACAACAATACTTTAGTGAAACGATATCGCCTTTTAAAGATTTTTTTACAAATCGGACCATTATCAATAGTATTTTCATTTGTAAATATTCAGACATATTTTTATGATATGTACAATTTTAGTATTTTAATAGCCTTGTTATGGTTAAAAAATATTAAAATATATTATAAAGGCCTGAATGTCTTTTTACGCATTTTTACGCCTAAGGTCCGCTTAGACTTCTAAGGTTTAATGCTTGGCCTCCACGACTCGATCACGCCCGGCGTTTTTTAGAACCTTGTTCAAAAGATATCACCTCCTCTTTTTGTTTATAAAGTCATAATTAAGTTAAGCTAATTCTTAAGTATTTGGTTCTATTTTTAATAATTCATTTAAAGTCTATCTCATGTAATTATTTTTTTAATTATTGGTCTTATTGTAATAATTATGGGACAAGTGTCATTTTTATATATAAAAAGAAACGGGGCGGTTAGAGGAGGTTACAGAGCGGTTAGGGGCAGTTTTGAATGGTTATAGAACTTGCGATAATTTTAAAAACACATGGGATGAAAGTGTAACAAAACTTTGAAAATGGAACTAAAGCCAAAAAAGCTAATTCTTAAAAGGGGATTATTACTAATTGATTGTGTTTTCTAAATATGTATTCAATTTGCTTTGAGATCTCATTCAAACATGTTGTAAATATTTATTACTTGTGCAACGTAGTTACGGCTAAAAAGGTAGTAAATATTTACATGTGCAAAATGGATAAAAATAAGAGCTATGGAGATAAATATATGACCAATTAAGGAATTTCTTATGTAGACGAGACTTATTTGTCAAGCTTCCTTTTTAAAATAAGATGAAATGAAAATTAAATAAAACATTTGTGGGTACCCGAAAATAGAATGACAGGGCTGGACGAGAAGCCCAATTGTATCGGCCCAAAGTCCAAACCTCCCATATCTTAACCGACTATGATTTAGTTGTAACAACCCGAGGTCTTGGAGACAACAAGTTATTTATTTTGGGAGCAATAAATAATATTTTATTTGAGAAATAATTAAATTGGCAATTGAGGTCAAAATTTGAAGTTGTTAGAAAGAGTGTCGAATGTCAATTCTGAGGGTACCATTGTTTCCGGAAGGGTCGAGAAAGTCGAAATGACTGTACTTGGGGTCTACTTAGGTTCTGAAATGAATTAGGACCGTTTGACTCGAATTAAAGTTACCAAGTCATTTAAAGTGTGTATTATCATTTAAAGATGTGTATCTTGGGAGATTAGGCTTATTAAGCCTACGGGAGATATTTCTCCAAAGAGAGAAAGAGAAAAAGAAAGAAAGAAAGAGAGAAGAAGAGAAAGAAGGAGAAAAGAGAGAGAGAGCGGAGATTTTCGGCCAATACGCGATCTCAAGGCGGATTCTGATCCTACGAACCCGAGGCAAGTGATTAAACTTGCTAAATAATTGTTGTGTATCAATTATTGCATGATTTGTGGATTGAATTTTGGGTTTTAGGTTTAGTTTGATAAAAACCTAACTTTTTGGAAAAACCTTAGATTTGTTGTGTAGAAATTGAATTTAGGGTTAGAAATCAATTAAAATGTGTTCTTGGATGATCATTAATGATATATATGTGATTGGGTTGGATAAAAAGGGTTGGTAGATGATAAAAACGATTTTTGGATATTTTGGGTTTATATAGAAAATAACCCATTCGTAGCTTGCTGCACTTACCGAATCGATTCTCCCCTTCCGAATCGATTCGGTCTGTCGCAGAATCCCCAGGACTTTAGGGCCGAATCGATTCGCCCCCTTGCGAATCAATTCGGTATGTAGCAGACTCTCAGGTCCATTGGACCGAATCGATTCAGATGGGCCGAATCGATTCGCTTTTGTGGCCAAACCGATTCGGAGGGGCCGAATCGATTCGCAAACAGGGGATTTTTGGAGATGTTTTTCTAGGGAGAATTTCTTCCCGTTTTGTTCGAGGTTATCAATAGGGAACCTCTATAGGAGTTATTTGGAGTATGTTTTGGAGACTTTTAGAGAGTTTCCCTTATAAGAAATTTTGGAGTCATATTGACTATATTTGAGGAATATCGATTAGATATTATGGTATTTCCTAAGTGGGGAAGCCCACCTAGTTTTGAGAATTCTATTTGGAGATAATTATGATATTAATGGGAATAATTTAGAGATAATGGATCTTAGGATCCAATCCCAAATGGTATAACTTTAAAAAGATTCATAAACTAAATTGAACCCTATAATGAATGGAGAATCATAAATGCTATTTGATGTGCAAACGGATATAGGAATATCCTTATTAATGATCGATTTGGGAGATATCTCACACAATGAGAAATGCTAATTGAGGTGCATTAGGATAAAAGAATATCCTTAACTTAAATAGAATTGAGAGACAATTCACAATTAGAAGCGACATGTGAGCTTCAAGCGAGAAATAGTATAGCGTATACTAAGTGGGGAAGATGTGTGAGAATTGGCGATTAGTATATCTAGAGGGAAATATACTAAACAATGACATTAAATCCATTGCTCCTAAGAGCGTATAATGAATATGAAAATGATGTTGCAGGTATACCTTATATAATGGTATATCTTTATTATGTGGGGTGTATGTATACCTTATATGATGGTGTATATACATGTTAAGCATACCCTCTCCTTGTTATCATTGGGAAGTTTCGTGCGTAGAGGGTGAGCATCCTGGCTCAAAGAGCAGGGTGTAGATATTCCCCAGGTCATAGTCGTCCATGGTGGTCAGCAAATGACATATTTATATACATTTATTTGTTTTGGGGGTGAGAGGTCGTGGGTATGGGTCGCTCTCACTTTCCGGTTAGGAGCTATGACCGCTTCTCGGGACGTCGTGTGCGTGAGTTGATCACGAGGTGGGTGTCGTGGAACCCCACCAGGTGACCCCAGTTTGCTACGTATATGGGCTGCTGGAAGATGATAGCATGTGAGCCTGCGTCCTTCGAGTTATAGCTCGGTTGGATGGTTATTATTGCTTGTGTTTGTACTTGGGTATCAAGGTCATAATGGACCTCAACGACCTACATTGCCAGGATTAGTGTATCGGGGGGGTTCCTTGTTTGGATTTCGCTTCGGCGAGACGTCCCACGCACGAACCGCAGTGTAATGTTGGAACTTGGGGATAAGTTAAGTCCTTAATGATCATAATTATCTATATATATATCACCTATCCCGACGATCGATGGTGCCAGGAGTAGTGTAACGGGGGGTTCCTTGTTTGGATCATGTAACTTTATATGTTCAACAAATGAACATTATAAAGATAATTATAACTATTACATTAAAGTTAATGTATATAACTTATAAATTATGGAAACAAATTTATTGGGAGATAGGTTAGATGATTTCACTTAAATACTTCTTTTGGGTTTAAGTTAGGATCCTCTTACCTAAATAGAATCGGATATCCATTTGGAGATCACGTGCATACGTTTAGTGCGCGCTTTAGATGAGAGGTGAGTTGAATTATTATGGAGAGTTCGATTCCAACTAAATCATGTAATAATGCATTTATAATTATTATTCATTTTAATACACTTGCTATAAAATGTTTTTCAAACTCGGGCTCTGACCCGTTTATATTTTCTTCCTCCATGTATATATATTGTATTACTTCAGGTGTTCCTCCGCAAGGACGCCTTTGATGTTATCCATCCAGGGTATTTGTGGAGCTGTGGCAGTAGCGAACTGTTGCGGCACTTTGATTTAGTCGATTCCTATCTTTGTATATCTAGATTAGGATTCAGTTGTATTGAGTTAGTATTCAAGTGTTGTAGATTAACACTTTCATATTTCATTTATCAGATTATTGTACTGTCTGTTACCCGACAACATATTCGGGTACTTTATTGTTGAGATTTTATTTGTACATTGTTTTGTACTCCTTTATTTTATTGGAGTTTGCACTTATCACTCATCATAGTTAGATGTTGATTGTTGGTTGAGTTGCATTATTGGTTTTGTTGTTGTTGTTAAATAAAAAGTTTAAAATTTTTGACAATTCGCTTTTAATGATTATGGGTAGTTAGCCTTATATTATAGTGTTGCATGTTGATGTTGAGACTGTACCATCTGAGATACCTGATTTATGTAGTATAGGACTGGCCACCCGTTATTATTTAGAGCAGGTTATCACAAATGGTATCAGAGCATCAGGTTCTAGTGTCTTTAGGATCTTTGTTCGTTACTACGATCTTCCGTAAGCGTTCTTGATGTAGAGCCTTATTATTAGGACGATTACATTCATACGTCCATATCTTTCTGTGATTCAAAAATATTTGAAAGGCATTTTGATACAATTGTTCTTGTTTCATATGCCACCGAAGGGAGGTCGTTCAGTCAGGGCAAACAAAGGGCAACCCCAAATGCTTCAAAGGAACATGACTACGGATGATATTGCCAATATTGTGGCATAAGCGGTCACTACTGCCGTTTCTATGATGGCTCAGCAATCTGCCGCTCGAGCAGCCCCACCCCATTTAGGATTGTCTTTATGGGAGAGAGTGAAGGAAGATTTTAGTAAGGGGCATCCTCCCGAGTTTGTAGGGAGAGTTGATGCAATGGCTGCAAGTCAATGGAAGAATAGTATGCAGAGGCACCTTCGTATGGTTGAGTGTAATGAGGTGAAGAAACAATTTTTAGCCACCTTTAGGTTATCGGGTGCAGCTCTCCATTGGTGGGAGTCTGTTACCACATCTGAACAGAGAGATACTTTACCTATAAAAGAATTTTGGGAACTTTTTGATCGAAGGTATTTTCTTTCCTCTATTAGGAATATGTAAATTTTTCAGGGTAATTGAACAGTGGCAGAATATGAGGAAGATTTCTCTAGATGGTCAAAGCTAGTACCTGATGAGGTAAATACTGAAGAGAAGCGTATATCGAAGTTTATTTGAGGATTCGATTGGAAAATTCGACAACATTTGTTAGAGAGTCCTAAGTTAGTGACTTTCGTTGAGGTAGTGAATGCGGCACTACTAAAGTGTCATGAATATCGTCTTCGATCGCAAGAGAGTAAGAACTTTGGAGATTCGAGTTCATCGATTAAGTTTGGCAAAGAGAGTGCCAGTAATGCGAGTGGGCAGAAAGGATTTAAGTGTTTTTTTTGTAAAGAAATAGGTCATAAAAAGAGAGATTGTCCTAAAAGAGGTAAAGGACCACGGTTTGATGAAATTTTGGAAGTGAACCCCCTATAGCAGATTCGAGGTCGTTTTAGACCGGGGGACTTTGTTTGGGAGCCCATTGATGAGGAAAGGCAATCGGACGAGGGATGGATAATGTAAGTTAATTTTCCTTTATAAATAGGATAATTACTAAAATGGGTTTTGGGGATATCGTATGTGAGATATTTGTGTAAGGGTAGTACTATAGCCCTATTATGTATGTAATGACCCTAAGGGGAAGTTTGAGCAAGATAGGCTCTTATTCTACTATTTTGTGAAGGATAGATGATTTTGCAAGGTGCTCAAAAAGAGCTTTAAACCTTGTGGTAAATGTAAGAATGGTAATGGTGATAAGTAATAATGATAAATGCTACTTTTTTTTATAGTCATGATAGACTCATATAATTGTTGTATTCCAGATATGGATGTGCCATATAAATGGCAATATATTGAAATGATGTAAGATGTTGTTTATGTTTGAAAGTTGAGATTGTGGATTGTTGGGACGCAGGAAAAATTTATTTCATGAGTATGATAATATTTGTGAGCTACATGTTATGTATATGATGATTCAAAAGACCTTATGTTAGACATAAGGCATTTTATATTATATTATAATATATAAACAGTTTTCAAAATAAATTATTTTCAAAATAAAACTTTTTATCTGCCTTCGGGCCCTTTCAAAATGATTTTCATAAAATTAATTTTTTTTTCAAACTCTAGTCCGGATTTCACAAACTCTCAATCCCCGACGTCGTCACATAGTAGTGTATTGGGAGGGTTCCTTGTTTAGATTTCGCTTTTGCGAGACGTCCCTCGCACGAAAGTGGCGAATGTCAAGAATTGAGAGGAGTTATTTCTTTGGACCATTCAAAATTTTCACACTATTAAAATGTTAGCATTATTTATATTTATGGAAATGTGGAACTTTGGAGGCAAATAAAGCCTCATTATGATTGCTGTGAGCACAAAGCTCAAATATAAAGGGTGTATGGGCGCCCTTGTTGTGGAAATTGGTTCTATTTAACTCATAATTAACTTAATAATAAAAATAAATAAATAAATTCTTCGTGGGAAGTTAGAAGTTTGGAGATAGGATTAGTGAGTATGGGTATATTAGACTTAGTTGAGCTTTGGAGAATTAGGCTTAGCTAAAATTTCGAGGACGAAATTTTTGTAAGTGGGGAAGTTTGTAACAACCCGAGGTCTTGGAGAAAACGAGCTATTTATTTTGGGAGCAATAAATAATATTTATTGGAGAAATAATTAAATTAGCAATTGAGGTCAAAATTTGAAGTTGTTAGAAAGAGTGTCGAATGTCAATTCTGAGGGTACCATTGTTTCCGAAAGGGTCGAGAAAGTCGAAATGATTGTACTTGGGGTCTAATTAGGTTCCGAAATGAATTAGGACCGTTTGACTCGAATTAAAGTTACCGAGTCATTTAAAGTGTGTATTATCATTTAAAGATGTCTATCTTGGGAGATTAGGCTTATTAAGCCTACGGGAGATATTTCTCCAAAGAGAGAAAGAGAAAAAGAAAGAGAGAAGAAGAGCAAGAAGGAGAAAAGAGAAAGAGAGTGGAGATTTTCGGCCAATACGCGATCTCAAGGCGGATTCTGACCCTACGAACCCGAGGCAAGTGATTAAACTTGCTAAATAATTGTTGTGTATCAATTATTGCATGATTTGTGGATTGAATTTTGGGTTTTAGGTTTAGTTTGATAAAAACCTAACTTTTTGGGAAAACCTTAGATTTGTTGTGTAGAAAATGAATTTAGGGTTAGAAATCAATTAAAATGTGTTCTTGGATGATCATTAATGATGTATATGTGATTGGGTTGGATAAAAATGGTTGGTAGATGATAAAAATGATTTTTGGGTATTTTGGGTTTATATAGAAAACAACCCATTCGTAGCTTGTTGCACTTACCAAATCGATTCGCCCCTTCCGAATCGATTCGGTTTGTCACAGAATCCCCAGGTCTTTAGGGCCGAATCGATTCGCCCCCTTGCGAATCAATTCGGTATGTAGCATACTCTCAGGTCCATTGGACCGAATCGATTCGGATGGGCCGAATCGATTCGCTTTTATGGCCAAACCGATTCGGAGGGGCCGAATCGATTCGCAAACAGGGGATTTTTGGAGATGTTTTTCTAGGGAGAATTTCTTCCCGTTTTGTTCGAGGTTATCAATAGGGAACCTCTATAGGAGTTATTTGGAGTATATTTTGGAGACTTTTAGAGAGTTTCCCTTATAAGAAATTTTGGAGTCATATTGACTATATTTGAGGAATATCGATTAGATATTATGGTATTTCCTAAGTGGGGAAGCCCACCTTGTTTTGAGAATTCTATTTGGAGATAATTATGATATTAATGGGAATAATTTAGAGATAATGGATCTTAGGATCCAATCCCAAATGGTATAACTTTAAAAAGGTTCATAAACTAAATTAAACCCTATAATGAATGGAGAATCATAAATGCTATTTGATGTGAAAACGGATATAGGAATATCCTTATTAATGATCGATTTGGGAGATATCTCACACAATGAGAAATGCTAATTGAGGTGCATTAGGATAAAAGAATATCCATAACTTAAATAGAATTGAGAGATAATTCACAATTATAAGCAATATGTGAGCTTCAAGCGAGAAATAGTATAGCGTATACTAAGTGGGGAAGATGTGTGAGAATTGGCGATTAGTATATCTAGAGGGAAATATACTAAACAATGACATTAAATCCATTGCGCCTAAGAGCGTATAATGAATATGAAAATGATGTTGCAGGTATACCTTATATAATGGTATATCTTTATTATGTGGGGTGTATGTATACCTTATATGATGGTGTATATACATGTTAAGAATACCCCCTCCTTGCTATCATTGGATAGTTTCGTGCGTAGAGGGTGAGCATCTAGGCTCAAAGAGCAGGGTGTAGATATTCCCCAGGTCATAGTCGTCCATGGTGGTCAGCAAATGACATATTTATATACATTTATTTATTTTGGGGGTGAGAGGTCGTGGGTATGTGTCGCTCTCACTTTCCGGTTAGGAGCTATGACCGCTTCCCGGGACGTCGTGTGCGTGAGTTGATCACGAGGTGGGTGTCGTGGAACCCCACCAGGTGACCCCAGTTTGCTACGTATATGGGTTGCTGGAAGATGATAGCATGTGAGCCTGTGTCCTTCGAGTTATAGCTCGGTTGGATGGTTATTATTGCTTGTGTTTGTACTTGGGTATCAAGTGCATAATGGACCTAAACTACCTACATTGCCAGGATTAGTGTATCAAGGGGGTTCCTTGTTTGGATTTCGCTTCGGGGAGACATCCCACGCACGAACCGCAGTGTAATGTTGGAACTTGGGGATAAGTTTAGTCCTTAATGATCATAATTATCTATATATATATCACCTATCCCGACGATCGACAGTGTCAGGAGTAATGTAACGGGGGTTCCTTGTTTGGATTTCGCTTCTGCGAGACGTCCCACGCATGAAACGCCGTGTACTGTTGAGAATTGGGAATTTTACCAAATTAAAACTGGATAATAATTTGGGTTACATGCATCTTGCATTGAGGGCATAATGAGCCTCGAGGATCAATACGGTCAAGAGTAGTGTAACGGGGGGGTTCCTTGTTTGGATTTCGCCTCGGCGAGACGTCCCACGCACGAAACGCAGTGCCGTGTTTAGAATAGGGAGGAGTTTAGTACTTAACTCTTGATTCTAATAACTCATATATATATATATATATATATATATATATATATATATATATATATATATATATATATATATATATATATATACTGTTTACATGCCAAATAAGGGCATCACTAGAATATAAAATATTCTAGTAAATGAGATTGTTGACGTATTGTGATGATGTGGACATGATTGGATCATGTAACTTTATATGTTCAACAAATGAACATTATAAAGATAATTATAACTATTACATTAAAGTTAATGTATATAACTTATAAATTATGGAAACAAATGTATTGGGAGATAGGTTAGATGATTTCACTTAAATACTTCTTTTGGGTTTAAGTTAGGATCCTCTTACCTAAATAGAATCGGACATCCATTTGGAGATCACGTGCATACGTTTAGTGCGCGCTTTAGATGAGAGGTGAGTTGAATTATTATGGAGAGTTCGATTCCAACTAAATCATGTAATAATGCATTTATAATTATTATGCATTTTAATAAACTTGCTATAAAATGTTTTTCAAACTCGGGCTCTGACCCGTTTATATTTTCTTCCTCCATGTATATATATTGTATTACTTCAGGTGTTCCTCCGCAAGGACGCCTTTGATGTTATCCATCCAAGGTATTTGTGGAGTTGTGGCAGTAGCGAACTGTTGCGGCACTTTGATTTAGTCGAGTCCTATCTTTGTATATCTAGATTAGGATTCAGTTGTATTGAGTTAGTATTCAAGTGTTGTAGATTAACACTTTCATATTTCATTTATCAGATTATTGTACTGTCTGTTACCCGACAGCATATTCGGGTACTTTATTGTTGAGATTTTATTTTTACATTGTTTTGTACTCCTTTATTTTATTGGAGTTTGCACTTATCACTCGTCATAGTTAGATGTTGATTGTTGGTTGAGTTTTATTATTGGTTTTGTTATTGTTGTTAAATAAAAAGTTTAAAATTTTTGACATTTCGCTTTTAATGATTATGGGTAGTTAGCCTTATATTATAGTGTTGCATGTTGATGTTGAGACTGTACCATCTGAGATACCTGATTTATGTAGTATAGGGTTGGCCACCCATTATTATTTAGAGCGGGTTGTCACATTAGTCTCCTCCTATGATCCCATTAAGGGGGGTTCTAGGTAGGGTGGCAATTCGAGTCAACGGGTCGTGTTTCGACCCACACGACACGACACGACAAGGTTTTTTCAGACACGAACACGACACGACACGAATTCTTATTTTTTTAGCTGACACAAACAAGACCCGAATAAAAAATAACACGATACGACACGACAACCATAATTTCTTAAATTTTAGTCCTAAAAAATATGATAACACGACATGACACGACTCATAATTAAGACACGAACACGACACGACTTCGTGTCAAAAAAACATGACACGAACACGAAACATCGTGTCAATTTCGGGTCAATTTTGTGTCGTTCCGTGTCATTTTTTCGTGTCGTTTCTAAAATTGCCACCCCTAGTTTTAAGAGAAGATGGAAAACGTGGGGGAGTCCAATACCCCCACTCCCTGAAATGAACATGTATATAATAAACCCTAGGTCCGGGGCAAAGGACACACGGTATTCTCTATAATCACTCTCCGGAGTATATAGAAATAATATTGACTGCACCACCGTGGACGTAGGCACCTTTGTTGAACCACGTACATCTTTTGTTGTGTGATTGGCATTTTATATTCCTTATTCTGCTTAGTGATTGTGCTTTTCTTATCTCTTTGTGTTGAATAATAATTATCACTACAATTGGCGCCGTCTGTGGGAACCGCTTATCTTCCCTGAGAAAGCCCACACCCAGAAAGGAGTTCAAAATGTCTGGTCAAAGTTGTAATGCTCCCCAAGCAGGAGATATCCAAGAACCACCTGTTTCTCGCAGGATTAGATCCGAAGTTCGGCGTTCAGATCAGAGGGCTTGCTTAGAAAGGCAAGCCTCAGAAGAAAGCCAAGGACCAGCGAGGTCCACACAGATATCCAGGTTGATTGATGCATATGAGGCGAGGCTCCACGAGCAGAGGGAGTCTTCTCGCAAGCATGAAGCCGAGAATGCTCGCCTCAAAAGAAGATTAGAAAGAATGGAGAGAGAACTCCATTATGGAACCAAAAGACATCCATACCGCACTCCTAGCCCTCAGGCGAGCAAGCCTCGCAGCCGAGAAAGGAGCCCCAGGCGCAGATCCCAGAGTGCTGAGGAAAACGAGTCAGAGGACGGCCTGCTCGAGCAACTACGACTAGCTCGCAATCACAGGAGCCCAGATCTCAGCAACGAAAACATACGAAGTTTGTTTCGAAGAGAGATGGGCCAACACCCTGCACATCACGGCACCAGATCGACCCGAGAACTCGCTACGCGAGCTCTCAAAACTCAGATGAAATCACCTTTATCGAGGTAAATTGAAGAAGAAAAGCCCCCAAGAAGTTTTCTATTCCAAGGTTCAAAATTTATGACGGTAAGACCGATCCCATTGATCACGTCAGGTAGTACCGGCAGGCCATGACCCTCTCGAACCATCGAGACGCACTAATGTGTCGAATTTTCCCCTCGAGCCTCCATGACGTGGCGTAGAGATGGTTCGAAAGGCTCCCCCACCGTTCCATCAGGAGTTTCAAGTCTCTAGTCGAGCTCTTCACGGCCCGGTTCATTACTAGTAGCTCCCATCCCAAAAGGATGGATGCTTTGCTGACAATGAAAAAGACGCCTCAAGAGACCCTCCGAGACTACGCGAAGAGGTATTGGGAGTTATTCAATGAGGTCGAGGACTGCTCGGAGCAAGTGGCAGTGGCCTCTTTTAAAATTGGGCTCCCCAGCTCTTCCGTTATGTACCAGTCCTTGACGAAGAAGGAAGCTATGACCATCGACGACCTAATGGCCCGCATCGAGAAGTATGCCAAGGTGGAAGATGTCACCCACCTCAGCACAGAGGAAAACGGTCGAGCTAAGCTCGCTGCAGTGACAAAACTGAGAACCAGAAGAAAGGAGGAAAGAACGGGGGTAAAAATGGCTTCAAGAACGGAGTCAACAATGATGTGTCAAAAGCATTTCAGGCGGTCAACACCATCTTCAGAGAACCAATATACAAAATTCTCGCAAAAATCAAAGACGAGCCATTTATTAAGTGGCCCAAGAAGATGGGAGGAGATCCCTCGAAGAGGAACAATGAGCTGAGATGCGCTTTTCACAAAGAGGGAGGACATAAGACGGAGCATTGCAAAGCCCTTAAGTCCCACCTCGAAGAGCTGGCCCAGTCCGGGCACCTGAACGAATTCATGAAAAAAAAGCAGAGAAAGTTACTGCCCATAGATAAGCAAGGCCTGATAACGTACTCGACGATGATGTCGGCCATGAATTCACAGTAATTCATGGGGCATCTGACGCGAAACAGATTCAGGGCAATTCAGCTCGCATGGAGGTGAAAAAGCTTACAGCAGTGATGCAAGCTTTTTAAATCGATCCAGTGAAAACACAGTCAGGAAAGCGTCGGCGTGCAGACGACATCGACTATAGTAAGCATATCGTGTTTACAGATGAAGATCTGGTGGGAGTGAGAACCCCACATCACGATGCGTTGATCATTACTCTAAGAATAGCAAACTATGATGTCGACAAGTTGCTCGTCGACCAAGGAAGCTGGTCCGAGGTCGTGTATCTCGACATGTTCAGAAGATTGAAATTGGGCTTCGCCGACCTAAAGGAATCTACTGTACCTTTGGTTGGCTTCGCTGGAAATGTGACTATGCCCTTGGGGAAGATCGTGCTGCCAGTAAGGACAGGAAATGTATATAAAATGATCGAGTTTTTGGTGATCGACATTGACTCGTCATACCAGGCTATCCTCGGCCGAGGATGGATACATGCAATGAAGGCAGTTTCCTCAACCTACCACCAGAAGCTCAAGTATGTGATCGAGCGAGGAGTAATGGAGATCTGTGACGATCAAATGATGGCAAGAAGATGCTTTATAGAGGCAATCCGCCCAAAACCAAAAAAGAAGGCCGACAAGCCCAGCGAAAGAGTTGAAGAACAAGAAGGTCTGATACTTTCGAAATAGCAATTAAAGTACGGAAGACCCGGAGTAGAGGAGACCAGGCTCCTCCCTTCCGAACGGGTCGTCGAGAACCTGGAGGAAGTCGCAGCTGGAGATAGCGACGACAGCAGGATCTTATTGATTGGCGCTTCTCTCACAGATCAGGAGAAGAAGTAATTGACGACCCTGTTAAGGAACAATATAGACGTCTTTGCGTGGGAGCCATACGAACTGCCTGGAATTGATCCTAGTATGGTCTGTCATCAGCTACACGTCAATCCCACCTTCAAACCAATCGCGCAGAAGGCACGGCGAACTGCACCCGAGAAGGCAAAAGTCGTGGAAAAAGAAATGGAAAAACTGCTGGATGCAGGATCCATAAGGGACGTACACCCCAAATGGTTATCCAACCCAGTGGTAGTTCCAAAAATCAATGGGAGGTGGAGAGTTTGCATCGACTTCACTGACCTCAACAGAGCGTGTCCTAAAGACAGTTTCCCCCTCCCAAAAATTGATCAACTGGTAGACGCCACTACAGCTCATGAGAGGATGAGTTTTCTGGACGCATGCTCAGGGTATCATCAGATCCCTCTGTATACCCCAGATTAGGACAAAACAGCATTCATCACCACGGTTGGGTTATACTGCAACAAGGTCATGCCCTTCGGGCTCAAAAATGCAGGGGCAACCTACCAGTGGCTGGTCACCAAGATGTTCAAGAACCAAATGGGAAACACCATGGAGGTCTACATCGATGATATGCTCTTTAAAAGCAAGAAGAAAGAAGACCACCTCTCAGACCTGTCAAACACCTTCGAAATCCTCAAGAAGTACCGAATGAAACTTAACGCGAGCAAGTATTCCTTCGGTGTCCAGTCAGGAAAATTTCTTGGGTACTTGGTCAATAAGAGAGGCATCGAGGCTAACCCAGACCAGATCGATGCAATAAACAGGGTACAACCTCCTCGCACAATCCGGGACGTACAGAAGCTCATCGGTATGCTCGCTGCCTTAAACCGCTTTATCTCTAAGTCCTCCGAGAAGTGCAAGCCTTTCTTCCAGCTTCTAAAGGGAAACAAAATGGTAGAATGGAACCAAGATTGCTCGCGGGCATTGGACGAGCTCAAGGCTTACCTCAATTCCCCACCACTGCTCGTCATACCACAGGAAATAAATTCCTTGTACTTGTACCTCTCCGTTTCCAACCACACTGTCAGTTATGCATTAATGTGCGAAGTTTTAGGAATCCAGCACCCCATTTATTACGCGAGCAAAACCCTACTAGATGCCGAGCAGAGGTGCCTACCATTGGAGAATCTTGCCTTTGCACTAGTAGTAGCTTCGAGGAAGATGAAGCACTATTTCGAAGCCCACACTATAATCGTCCTTACATCGCACCCCCTTAAAGCAATCCTAAGGAAGGCGGACTTATCGGGCAGACTGTCTAAATGGTCAGTCGAGCTCGGACGATTTGACATCCAATTTTAACCAAGAAACGCAATCAAGGGGCAGGTCCTTGCTGACTTCATAGTTGAATTCACAGGCGAGCAACCTTTCAACCAACCTCAACCAATAAGACACAAGGGGAAGGACGCGACGGAGGAAACCTGAAAGTTGTTCGTTGATGGAGCCTCCAACTCAAAGGGGGCAGGAGTGGGCATTGTCCTCATTACTCCAGAGGATACAATCCTTGAACAAGGAATCAGGCATGGATTTGCAGCCTCCAACAACGAAGCAGAATAGGACGCCTTAATATTCGACCTCCAGAAGGCGCACACTTTGGCAGCAAAACATTTACAGGTGTTCGGCGATTCTCAATTAGTCTCCATTCAGATAAATGGAGACTACAATGCAAAAGATGAAAGAATGGCAGCTTACCTCACCTTAGTAAAAAGACTAATGGGTAGCTTCGAAGAGATCAATGTCCAGCAATTTCCCAGAGGACAAAATAGCCATGCAGACGCCTTAGCAGCCCTAAGTTCAGCAGTCGATTCTGACCTAAAAAGAACAATCCCCATAGATTTCCTTGCTCATCCAAGCATTAACCGTAGCAGCAAGCCGCCAGGCGTGGAGCAGATGCTCCAAGTGGAGTCAGCAGAACCCAACTGGATGGAACCTTTAAGAAACTATTTGAAGGATGGCACGCTCCCAGACGACAAAAAGATTGCCCATCAGATAAGAGTCAAAGTTGCTCGCTTTCACTTATCACCAGAGGGCAAGCTATATAAGAGATATTTTTTCGGTCGATACCTTCAATACGTTCACCCAAGGAATGTCGAACAGGTCCTACATGAGCTTCACGAAGGAATCTGTGGAAGCCATATTAGAGGAAGGTCCCTGGATTTCCGAGCAATGAAGGAAGGATATTGGTGGCCATATATGCAAAAGGACTCTGCGATTTATGTTCGCAAGTGCCTGAAATCCCAACTTCACGCTCCTATATTCCACCAACCTGCTAGCGACCTAAAATCACTGTCTAGCCCATGGCCATTCGCCCAATGGGGAATGGACATCGTAGGACCACTTCCTACCGCCACCGGCAATTGCAAATATCTGTTGGTCGCAACCGACTACTTCACCAAATGGATCGAGGCGGAACCCCTAGCGAACATTCGAGATACAGATATGATGAGGTTCATATGGAGAAATATAATCACCCGTTTTGGCATCCCCAGAACCATCATCACTGACAATGGAATGCAGTTCGAGAGCGGCTCCTTTCAGAGTTTCTGCGACGAGCATGGAATCAGACACCATTTTAGCTCGATGGCCTATTCTCGGAGCAATGGCCAAGCCGAGGCTTCCAACAAGACAGTGATCGACGTATTAAAGAAATGATTAGAGCGAGCCAAAGGCGTATGGATAAATGAATTACCACACATTCTATGGGCCTACCGAACCACTCCACGACGAGCAACGGGGGAAACCCCATTTTCGCTGACATATGGAATGGAAGCAGTCATCCCATTAGAAGCAGGCTTGCCAACAATGAGGTCCAGCCTTATCAACCAGGGCCATAATGATGCAGCATTGCTCGCTGAGCTCGACCTAACCGATGAGCGTCGAGAGCTAGCCCTAGTAAAACTAGCGAGCTATCAGCAACAGCTCGCAAGGCATTATAACAAGAAGGTCAACCCAAGGGCATTCCAAGTTGGGGACTATGTCCTGAGGAAAGTCCTAGGCAGCACAGTAAAACCATCAGATGGCAAGCTAGGGCCAAACTGGGAAGGACCATTCAAGATAACTAGAGATGATCTGCAGGGAGCCTATCGATTGAAAACGATGGAAGGCAGAGAGATACCCCGAGCGTGGAATGCAGCCAACCTTAAGAAATTCTATTTCTAGATTTTCCCTTTGATCTTTAAATTATAAAACCTGAAGTTCATTTCCTTATCATTAATGAAAAGTTGTTTGGCAATTGCATTCTACGAAGTATCAGTTAATTAATTTGCATTTTACGAGGTGTCAATGTACAAACTTTATAACCCACACACCCTTTTCCAAGTAACAGGCACACTGATCATTACACTATAGCAGGGAAATTACCCTCCTCAGGTTTTCATTATGAAGTATGAAAGACCTCATAAGCATTGCCCTTGGCAATACATGAAGCCCTACAGGAAGTCCTTAGGCAATATGACCAAGTTAGGATTGGTCACCAAACAATGTTTAGTTGAATAAAATCCTGATCGGATAGAACATCCAACACCAGGTGTGTCCTCGCCAATTGCCACAATTAGGCCTAAGGGAGTGTGACGACACAACCTAAAAGGTAAAGTAAGGCAGAATGGTATCTCGTTGGCATGCTGGACTGGGAGGACACTTACTTGATAATGCAAACATACAAATCTAGTCAGCCAAGATAGGCTCAAGATTAATGAAAAGAAATGTGGAAAATATAAGACACTTATTTAGTCGGCAAATTTGCCCAAAGCATAAATTTTATATTAATTCATCACATTTACAACAAATACAATACATGTTTAGTCGGCGAGCTCGCCCAAAACATCGAGATTACATCACTTCAATACAAAATATACAGAGTTACTACTGGCAAAATCTTAGTGAGGGTTAGGCCTCCGAGCAAGATAATCAGCCACCTGAGCTCTTCGACCATCATCGAGAGGGGGAACTAACTCTTCCTCGACTTTGTTAACATCTGACTCCAATAGCTGCCGAGGGATAGCATCAATGGGTATCCACTGATTATCTCTTCGGAAGGGGTTAGGCATCCGAGTGGAAGGAGATATTTTATGGCGATGCCAGAGCATTGAGTTCCTTGGAACTTGCATCTCCCTCAAGGCACTCAACCACCCCCTTACGAAGGCGAGCTCCTCAAACTCTGTCAGCCTCGTTGGAGCATCTAACCAACCCTGGTCGTAACCGTCGGCCCATACTCGTCGAGGTCCTTTTTTAAACAGGTGCCACAATCGAGTAACGTCCCTTTGAAGCCCGACAGCAATCACGTATGCTCGTCGAACATCATCACGTAGCTCTTTCATTTCCCTAGCTGGGCCCCTAGCACTTGTACCAGCTTGTGGAACAGTTGACAGGGTAAAACCTTGCAGCAGCGGAGGAACATCGCTTGACCTTGCTCCAGCTCGTGAAGAGGAAGAACCTCGTAATACCCCAGGAACAGTGCTCGGTGCATGTTCCCTGAGTCGTGAGACTTACCTCCTCAAAGCATCATTCTCCCGCTGAAGAGTCTCCCCGACCTGATTGATCTCAGTGGCATCCAGGAGCCTTGCTCTCAATGTATCCACCTCCTTTTGGACTGAAGCACCAACTTCTTCCATCTCTTGAAGCATGTCCTTCAACTTGGCCACAAGCTCAGACTGATCCTTATACTTCTGATTCCTTGATCTAAGAGATTTGCAAAGCCTAACAAAGGCTTGGCGAACCTGAGGACTTGCATTGGGACCAAGGGTCCTACCCAATTGAGGTGTGGCAGGAATATACTCTTCTACATCAATCGACTACAAGACATAAAAGATCAAGGAAAGACAGAATCATTCATCACACAAGGGGAATGAAAAACCTTTTCATTTCATTAATAAGGGTCAAAGTACAACGAGCAGCAAAAAGGAAAATTACAAGCAAAAATACAAAAGTAGTCATAGAAGTAAATTAATTGGCAACCTCAGGCTGCTCAGAGGTAGTTGGCTGCTTCCCCTTATCAGCAGCAGTAGAGGCATCCCCCCCTATAGGGATAACCTCAGTCACCTGGGCAGGGCGAGCATCGGCAGGAATTGTCTGAGAGGCAGAATCAACGCCTTCGATGGCTGGGGCAGGGGCTTCTTCATCTACAGTTAGCTTCGGGCCCGTGTCGTGCTCATCGAAAAGAAGAGAGTCAGCATCGACACCAGCAGCTAAGAGGGCCTTGTTCCAGCCCTTCTTGAAGTTCAGACGGTTGATGTAGCCTATCTGAACCTCGTCGTTCTCATATGCAGCAGCCCACCCGGAGTTATATGAATCCTCCTTGATGGTGGCTGCCTGGGACTCCTTCTCCTTCAGCAGCTCGGACAGTACCTTATTCTCCTCTACGACGGCCAACTTACTAGAGCAGACTAGATCATAGGCCCGCCTCAGCTCGATTAGCTCTTTAACCGCCGCATCCCTCTCCCGGTTGGAATTGACGAGGGCCGGGTCAAAAGAAGCTCGGGCAGCATCAGCAGTCTTTAGATCAGCCTCCAGTTGAGTGCCCCTCACTTTCAAAGCAGCACTCTGCTGCTCCAGCTCGCTGTTCCTGCTCATCAGCTCGTCCCGAGAGCGATAGAGCACGGCGAAGTCAGTCACAAACTGCAAAAACAAAGAAGACATCAAGAAAATGAAATAGCTAACGCTTAATAAAGCATTGGAGAAAAGAAAAGGTCTTACCAAAGCTAGCCTCTGGCTAGCCTGTAGGGCCAATTGATCAGACCCCCGCGCCCTTTGGCGATCAGCAGGAAGAACTGCCCTCTCGAGCAGCGCGGGAGCCAATTGAGGAGAAATGGCAACTGAAGCCCCCTCGGGCAATGCGAATACCGGGACTAAGGCATGTCCAGCCTTCGTCCTCGACTCCATCTTTCTCCTCTCCTCCTCTCTCTCTTTCTCCATCCTCCTGATCTCCTCCATCCTTTTCTTCTCCTCCACCTTCTTTCTTTCCTCTTCATTTTTTCTCTCTCTCTCTCTCTCTCATTTGTTCTTCTTCTTTCCTCTTCTTCTCCTGCTCCTGAGCAGAAGACCGAGAGCCAGTAGCTACAGCCCCATAGCTGGACTTCTGCTTCTTCGACCTCTGAGCGAGGAGCACATGATCATCATCATCATTGTCCCGAATTAAACTTTTCCTTGGAGGAACCATCTCCTTGCTTGAACTGCTGGACGTGCTCGAAGATCCTCGGGCTTCAGAAGCCTCTTATGAGTCAAAAGAACTATCACCACTGGAGCTCTCCTCACCAAAATTGCCTTCAGCACCGCCTATAAAGTCACTCTCAGAACTGCTCTCCTCCTCGTCCAACTGGATAGGATCAGCAGCAGTCTCTTCAGAGGTGTCAAATTCAGGGATACTGTCTACCGGCCTCGCTATAAAGCTGGAACCGACATTTTTGTACTCAAACAAGAAAGCAGCAGACCGGGGATGCTCTCCGTCGGCTAAAGGCTCCCTGATATTCCAGGCCTTGATCAACTCAAAAAGACGAACCTCGCTGAGAGCAGGTTCCAAGTTCTTTGACCTCGCTGAAGAAAAAACAGAAAAAGTCAGAAAGATCACCAATCAGTAAGAAAATTGAAGGAATAGAGCAAAGTTTACCTATGTATTCTTCCCCATAAAAGGGAACATAGAACCTATCAGACCTCGACCCCTCAGACTGGGGAGAAAACTGTCAATTTCTAGCAAGAAAGCCCTCCTGCTAATAGTCCTTATGGGAATCAGGTAGGTTTACATCCAATACCCTGTCAGGACTCCTGGCTTTGAGATAGAGAACACCAAAACTAGTTCGAAAAAAAGAATAGCAAAAACAGACCTCGGCGAGCCCTAACTTGGTACCATATAACTGATTTATTCTATGGACACCATTGATTATCTTCCACACATTGGGCGAACACTCTGCAGGAACAATGTTGAAATAACCAAAGAAGTGAAAGAATAGGTTGTTGGGAGGAAAGGTAAGTCCCCCCTGGAAAAGCATCAAGACATGGATCCAATGGGCACCCTCTATCTCTCTAACATTTCTAGGGGGAGGGACACACTCAATCTACCCATTCTGGGATATTATAAAACTTTCTAAACTCAGACACCGACCTATTATCAATCTTTGCCATTAGGAAACCCTAAAAAAACTACAAATTCAAAGAGAAAATACAGAGAGAAGGCACAGGAAACTTACAAGATGAAAGTTCGACTCGAACAACGAAGAATCACGGACCCAAATGACAAAGAAGATCAAAGGCAATGAGAATGGAGACCGGGAGAAGAAAACGTGAATCGCTAGAGCTCACAGAAAATGGGAAGTACTGAGAAGGTTGAAACGACGGTCGAGAAATGGCTGCTCAGGATAGCTTTTGAGTGCTATTAATCATAATGCACAGACCACGAAGCAAGTACCGCCTAAACATCCTCGAACCTTGGGAAGAGTGGCACGGTGTACAAATAAGCCATTATGACAAATCATTTAAATTTATTGAGCCCAAAGTATGGCCCAACAAACTTAGGGGCAATTGTGGATACCCGAAAAATAGAATGACAGGGCTGGACGAGTAGCCTAATTGTAGCGGCCCAAAGTCCAAACCCCTCATATCTTAACCGACTATGATTTAGTCTCCTCCCATGATCCCATTAAGGGGGGTTCTAGGAGAAGATGGAAAACGTGGCGGAGTCCAACACCCCCAATCCCTGAAATGAACATGTATATAATAAACCCTAGGTCCGGGGCAAAGGACACACGGTATTCTGTGTAATCACTCTCCGGAGTATATAGAAATAATATTGAATGCACCACCGTGGACGTAGGCACCTTTGCTGAACCACGTACATCTTTTGTTGTGTGATTGGCACTTTATATTCCTTATTATGCTTGGTGATTGTGCTTTTCTTATCTCTTTGTGTTGAATAATAATTGTCACCACAACATTTATGGCAGATTAAACATTATTTAATCCTATTTTGTCAAAAAGTCTTCCAAAGTTACATAATTTGTAGCAAAACCCTCTAAAAATGTTACTAGAGTGGAGATTTTGCGTAAAACGTGAAATTTGAGGGAGTTTTTTTAGGGTGTTCTTATTTCCACCCATCAATTCTTTATATATATCCCATTATTAATACACCCATATTAACGGACTGAAATTCCTTCAATATACCCCACCTATTAGGGTGTATTTAAAAATTTAATTCTAACAAGTTTTAATTTCAAAAATGAAAAAACAAAACATTTTTCATACCAAACTCCATACTTCAAATACAACTAGAAAGAAGAAGACGATCTTGAGGCTGTGAGCCCAGTTGGTTGCCTGTTTTGTTGGGCAATCCTCACCAAACTAAATTACAATTCCCTCTCAAAACAAATAAAATTGGAAATTTTGAGTTCAAGCAATTTTGACGTCTCATGTTTTCTTTTATTAGTTTTTTTTTATGTTTTGGATGAAAAATATTCAACTAGAATTGTCAAAGCTCTTTTTTTTGTATTCACCAACCGTGGAAGACTTTGCAAATGTGTTCTTGGTATAAAAAAATTCAATTATTTTTGTTTAAAGTTGACAACTAAGTGGTGCAAGTATATGTGGTATTTCATCGGTTTTGTTGATGCTGTCAAAGACAATCGTTCTGTATCACTGAATTCGATTAATGAAGAAAACTTTGAAAAGAGGCCTTCAATGGTGGAGGGGGGTTAGTTTTATAAATGCAATTTAACTTTTGTTTCTGCCCACCCCATTAGTAATTTTTAAAAATTAGTGTAGAAAGAAAAGTTGGGTTAAAATAAAAATACCCGTTTTTATGTTATACAAAAGTTATATAGTGCAGTAGCTTCCGCACTCTAATTAAAAAAAGCAAAGAAAAATTAGTTTCGTTTTTATCCGCCTCCAAATAATGGTGTGGGGGTTGTGATGAAGGGTTACTGTTTGTATGCCCGTAGTGTAGATTACTTAATTTCTCAATTTTCTCGGGAAATTTCTGTTTTGAATGTAAATGACCATCATTTCTCAAGAGGCGGAATAGATTAATTTCCATTTTCGTTCCCAGAGAATCATTTCATCCATTGAACTAAGGGGAAAAAAAAGATCAATTCATCAATTATATTTCTTATCAAATTTTGAATAGAATCCAACAGAATTCTGCATGTGCAACTCCAAGAACGAGAACATGTCCCTATTTTTTGCCGTCTTTAAACAAGTTGAAGCCTCTGCAACATATTCATTTTCATGCCCGTAGAGATGAGATGCAGAGGCCGCTTTGTAAGTTACGAGATCAAAGTCACCTGTTGTCATTGGACAAGCAAAAATTAAAATAATAATGATGATGAGAATGATAAAAACAATAAATAGCATCACCGCTATCAAGAAGCATGGATTAAAAAAGTGACGTTTGTGTGCTTGCTTCGAACTGTTGACATAAATCATGAGACATTATATAAACCTAAAATCACAATGATTGTAATTTTTAAATTTTTAAATGAAGTTAAGATCACGTATTAGATGAATCTTTGTGAATTTAAGTGATTGAATTTACAAAAAGTCAAAAAAGAAATGCCTAATTCATAGTTTATATTCTACCACAAAATCACGGAGAGTACAATCCCTACATTTTCAAGGACAATTAAACGGGCTATAGACGCAAATTTACGAATCCCGATTTCTTTTAAAAAAAATTAACCAAATAAAGCACTTAATATCAAACTAAACATAGCTTTAAAACTAATACTTTACAATATAAAACAAATTATTAAAAAAAAACGATAGACAAAATGGTAAAAGATGAAAAGATACCTGCTGCAATTTCTGAGGCAAGAATGCTGCGGCTGAAGTGACGTGTCAACCACCATCGGCAACGAAATCTCCAACTCTTTTCCAATACACCGTCAATAAATATACCAGGGATACTATTAGAATGGCTAGAGTACCTTTGCGTTGGCCCACCAGCATTGTCGTCCAGACAGTTTGACATTCGGTCTTCTCCACATTGAGAAAGGTTGAGGAAGCAAGAAGCAAACTCTTTCCATATGTTCACCTCTGCATATGTACCATCTAAATGCAAAGCTATCATTTCCAGCAGTTTTTCCGTGCCATAGGCCCCTGCATTTTTGTTATAGGGAGGGAGGCAGAGGAGTATATTAAGATAATACGAATGCCAAGTAGTAAATAGATGTAAGAAAAGATTTAAGGCGTAACATGAAAGTGAAAGGAACAATATTATCAAACTCATAACCGCAATTGAATATGGGACGCAGATTAAACATTTAGGTAAGTATAAAATATATCCTCAAGTTATAAAATATATCCTCAAGTCGAACACCGTGGCTAAGCCAGTGTTACTAGATACTCCCTCCTGAGTACCACGTTCTAGCGTACCCTTTTAGAATACTTAGTCATGTTTCCAAAACTTGCGACATGATTTTGTAATGGGAAAGAGGAATAAAATAACAAAGACAAATGAGGAAGGATCTGAAACAGATCTACAAAAACATAGGTACTCTAGTAGGAAGTGCTTAATACAAAAGGCTAATTCAAGTATATACGTGTCCAGGAAGTGTCAGGTGCGGACCTGAAACGGTGCGAACCCCGCACGGACCTTTTTTTTAAATAGTAAAGGATTGTTTTTTTATTATTTTTTTGGAGATCATCTCCATAGTGAAGAGATCATCTACAAAAGGAAAATTTTAATCCAAAAGTAGGTGAGATGAACATTCAAAAGTTTCAACAGCCAAAAATGCACATATTCTTCATTTTTGCATACCATTTTTTTAAAATAGCAAAACATTGAATACAAAAATAATCATCGAAAAATTCAATCTTTTACTACTTTAAAAAAAAGATATGAGGTCCTCTCCTTGTGTGTATTGGGGTATGTATATATGTATTGGGTGTAATATTGGGGTATGTATATATGAGATCCTCTCCTTGTGTGTGTATTTGGGTGTAATATTGATGAAAATTATAATTTTCATTATCTCAATCCATCTCAGTATTTGAAGCAATAGCCAATGAAAAATGAGAGCATACAAGGATATTTATAGAGGTCCACTACGTGCTCCAACTTAACCTAATAGCTATAAAGTCCTAATTACCCATAAGCGAATATCCACTACAATATTCCTTAAACTAATACTAACAAAACAACGCGATTGGAATAAAAATTACATGGATTTTATCTTCAGACCCCTCCATGTGCCAATCCATCGTTGCATACATCAAACATATAAATAGTGTCAGACTGCAAGATCAAGTTTTAAAACAACAATGTACCATTTTGATGCATGCTGACTAGCCTTTCCAATGAGTGGCTACATGTTGGATCCTTCTTTAAAACACCCTCAAAGCAGGTTGCAAGTTTAACATGGTTATTGCTATAAAAATGCTCCAACAGACGAGATTTTATTCTGCAATCAAACAAAATCAAATCAATAAATAGAAACTGGGTGTACATTATTATTTTCATTGGTGAGAAAAACCTTTTGATCCATTTATTATAAGAGATGGAAAAAATCAATTGTGGACAAAAGAAAATCAAATGAAGGACGAAGGGGGAGAAAAGGAAGCTGTTCTTCCCCTTTTTATTATATTATTTTTTTGGTCATTTAAACATTAATGCATTACCAATTTTCGATTTTAGACTTTTGACATATTTTAATATAAAATTTAGACATTGCCCACTTTCCGTCAATGGAGTGTTGATACTAACGAACACGTGTCATTTCAAAAAATAAAATAGCTGAATTGAATTAGAAATGCAAAAAATCTGTAAAAAGTAAAAAAAGAAAATCAAAAAACTAAAAAAATACGAACCCAGAACAAAAAACCCCAACAGCCTCCCCACCATCACCACCCCTGGCAACCCCACCGTCCTCTCTCTCTCTCTCACTCGCATCGCATGCACAAACACACCCTCTCGCTGAATCTGAAACCGTTTGAACCAGAAATCCAAAACCAAATCAAATTTGAAATCAAACTTTTTGCAGGTGGGTTGAGGTGGAAGGCGAGGGCGAGGGGGAGGGAGGTGGGTTGGTCGATTCAGATTTGCAGGTGTGCGCGCGCGCATGATGCGATGGTGGTATTCAGAGGTGGTAGGCAGAAGCAGGGGTGGTAAGCTGAGGAGGGGCAAAGGTGGTGGTGTTTAATTTTTAGATTTTTTATTTTTTGAGTTTGTTGGGGGGCATTTGAAATATTTTTAATTTAAAATGCATTTTCCGTTTAGTTTTTCTTTGTTTTTTTTATTTTTGGGGGGTTTAATTTATTTAATTTAAAATGTCACGTGCTTGTTAAACGTGACAATTTTTCAAACGATTTTGGCCGAAGTGTAATTTTTAAATTAAAATATATTACAGTCTGAAATTAATATTAGTAATGTATCAACACCTAAATGACCTTTTTCGTGAGGTAAAATATATAGAGATTTATACATTAAACATTATAATAAAATTAAAATTAAAATAAATAATAAAATTTTAAAAAAAAAGGGAGAGGTGGTAAAATCCTTTGCAAATTAGCAACATAAAGAAGAAAAGAAAAAGATCAAGCCAAAGACAGTTGGGCAAGAAACTCCAAAAAGCCACCTCTAAGGACAGAAAGGATCCTTCCAAGCAAAATAAATAAAATAAAATAAATAAATAAATAATTATTAATAATGGAACTCAAAAAATTACACTCAATAACCACATAGGATCATTCTGAATTTCAAAAATCTATTCCAAATGATCCATTCCGCATTGTCATGCATGCTAGAATCAATTTCCACAATCTGTCACTCCAACTGGAAGAAAAGACCAACAATGCAAAAAAAAAACATCAAGTTGGGTATCACCCGACTTGAGTGACCAAAAAATCAATTCCAAGAGTCTTACTGTGACATGTCAAAGAAAATGTGTTCTTTGAAGGTAAAAACAGAAATCCATTGCTCTCTCTTTCACACACACAACAAGTCATATTTCTATCAAGATCTGGCTAGTCTGAGTTAAAGACTCCGTCTTTTGTCATCTGACCTTGCCAACTCCTATTTGAAAAGCTTTATTTTAACCCAACTCACCCACAAAGTCTTTTTTTATACTCCCTCCGTCCCAAATTTAGTCTCCCTACTTTTTTTGTATTGAATTGATAAAGGATACACTCAATCAATGGCCAAGATCAACACTTGTCCTTTATACTGGAATTTGGTTTGGCTCGTTGATTATGTCCAGAAAAGGAATGCAAACTATTAATTTGGGCAGCCCAAAGAATAGTGGACTCTTGATTCGGGACGGAAGGAATACCATGTATAGAATAAGACGAGGGCATTTAGAAAGTGATCAAAGACGAGTAGCCCAGTTGTAATTGACCAAAGGGAACCGAGGAGAGTTATGATTACAAACAATATGAGCATAAAGGACTTACAGGTAAAAATACTCGAAGAATTTGGGGTTCAAAGTTGTGGAGAACAAACAACAATTAAGAAGGCTAATTACACCATCAAATTTTCTCTCTCTATCATCCAGAGCAAATGAAGGTTCCAAGATATAGACTATCGTTCATGAACAGTCCCATATATTCTCCCGAAAGACAATGTTTGAGCTTTCAACTGCCCTATAAGCTATATCTTACAATGAAATAAAACTAAATAATAATTTTTTATTATTTCCTCAAAACTAGATAATAATTTTGTTAATAGTATTCACCAATATATACATGTTCTAAATTACATAGCATAAATTCAGAATTATTTAAGTAAATAAATATTATATTTAAAAATCTACAAATATGTAAATGTGTGTGTGTGTGTGTGTGTGTGTGTGTGTGTGTGTGTATATATATATATATAATAATGCTCTTGTGAATTCAGAATTATTTAAGTAAATAAATATTATATTTAAAAATCTACAAATATGTAAATGTGTGTGTGTGTGTGTGTGTGTGTGTGTATATATATATATCTAATAATGCTCTTGTGCGGACTAGTCCGCATTTTAAGAATGCGTACCAGACATGTGCCACCTAACGGTGCGCCTAGAAATTATCGCCTAAATTATGGGCACACTCTCTCTCTTTTCTGGGCTCACCACCAGGTGACACATGTCCGGTCCGCACTCTTAAAATGCGAACTAGTCCGCACAAGAGCAGGATTGTATGTATATATATATATATATATATATATATATATATATATATATATATATATATATATATATATATATATATATATATATATATTCGCTTACAGCTTCTTGGGTAAGAAAAAAATAAAAAATAAACATTAAAGGAAACCATACCTGATTTTGTTTGATTTTTAAACAATTATAAGAAAAAGGTTAAACTAGTATAGAAGATGCAACTAGTCAAGAATGTATCGTACGAAAATGTTACGTTCAAATTTATTTTTTAGCATTTTTGTTATAAGATGGTAAGTGACCATACTTGAGCACAGCTAATAAGAAAAATCTAGGATAGCTCTTGTATCCCCCCCCTCCCCCCTCTTTTATTTTCCTTTCACTATTCTCTACTGCCAAGTGCTTGCCTACAAAAAATTGCGGGTTCGAGTTTTGGTGCGATGGCAAGCGCTTGCCCGCCCAAAGCGTTATGCCGGGGGTTCGAGTCTTGGAAGCAGTCTCTTCAAAAATGGGGGTAAGGCCTGCCTACATCTATCTCTCCCAGACCCTGTTAAAGCGGGAGCCTTGTGCACTGGGTACGACCTTTCTTATTCTCTACTGCCAAACAGTCTACTAGCACCAGGACAGAGCAATGCAGAGGAATGATAGAAACCATTTTTATCCTATATTTTCTTACACCATACCATTTATCCCATCTATTTCTCCTACATTGCTGCAACAGCAAAATAAAATTTTAATTAAAAAAAAATTCAATGAAGCAATATCTCATGAATCTGTTTAGTTTTCAATTTCTCATTAGTCACTACATTAACAATTTCTAAAGTTAGTTAATGGTGGATGTATCAGATATAATAAATATTTATAAAGGTATCACTAAAATGTGTAAAATGGCGTAAATACATAAACCAGAAAACTATTGCATAAACACTGGTTTGGAAAATCAATCATATGCTTTTCTAGAGTATCATATATATATATAATAGGTTTACCCAAATAAAAACAATCACACGGGCAAAGTTTGCTAAAAAAACAATTCAATTGCACCTTTGGTGGACCATAATCTCTGTTTGACATGAAAATCGCGGGAAACGAAAAATTTAAAGAAAAGTTTTTCTTTCGTCATTAAGGTGTTGAGAAAGAATACGACAAATGGAATATACATGAATAAACCAATAAAAATAACAAAAGATCTCGCCCGGGGGGGGGGGGTCTCCAAGTAAAGTCTCTGATCTTCGCAGAAGGATGAGGAAAGAGAGAACAAAATAATCAAATGAACTCCTAGTCCGTAATGAGTTATAACTCCCAACACCCCACAATTCCCACCAGTGCACTTATAACTCAGCGAACAAAAAATATTGTTCCTCTATTCTTTCTTATGCCCCTCAAATCATTATGGTTGGTCATATAAATGTTATCTTTCTTTATCCGAAGATTTCAGAAAAAATTCCTAATTACTTTCTCGGAAACTAGACACTACAAAAGTATGTGCAAAGGAATCATCACCTTAAAGGAAGTGCTGTGTCTGAATTATGAATGAACATTTCGAGCTCATGTAGGGCCTCCTTAACTTGATCTCCAAGCAGCAGCATCTGGCCCAAAAAAAAAACTACAAAAAATCAATCTCAAAGATGAAAAGTGTTACAGTTTCTCTTTAATCCACCAAAATGAAAAACTCTTATTATAGGAAACAAGTACTTTCTCTTTAATTTGGTGATGTTCATTTATTTCCACATCTTTGGCGGATTCATTATCCACTTGTCTTTGCATTATGTCTTCTCTTCATTATTTTAATAATAGGATTTGAGGAGAAAGGGCTAGTCTAGAAGATTTTTTAAACAAAAGGAAGGGCGCGCGCACGTGCACGCACACAAATAATAATAATAATAATAATAATAATAATAATAATAAATAAAACTCGGATATAAAAAAAAAGGCTCTTAATCATTATTTTTTGCAACTCTCTCTCTCTCTCTCGATGGTTCTCTTCGGCGACTCTATCCATATCTTCGGACAAGAAATGCCGAACTCCTTGATAAATGAGTACAACAGAACAGATCTCATTTCTCTCACTAGATCTGGATGGAGAAGTACGAAGTGGAGGTGATGATCTAGATCGGGATGGAGGATATGATCTATATGGCGGCCAAAATCATCCCTGAATCGAATCACTAAGCCTCTCGATATCAATACGAACAAATTCTCTTCCAAATGTCTATTACACCTTGGATACTCTCTATGACCTCGCGACATTCTCGATCGATGGTCGCATGAGAGACATTCAAGAAATCGATAATCTTCTCTCATAGATCCGGTGGTGTAGAGACAAAACTCTTCAATCCCTCCATCAGCGTTTCCCACTTGCAAAACGAGAAGGCTAGAGCCAGAGGTTTTAGGGTTACTTTGGGAATTTTAGGAAATTATGGGCTGAAACTTAACTTTTCTAAAGGTGTGGGGAGGTAGAAGTGTAGCTTATGCAAGAAGGTTGGTGGGAAAATGATTCAGGGGTAGAATAATTTTCAGAGGTTGTAGGTTGGATTGGGTGTTGAGGCTGACCAAATTGAAAATGAGACCCAGCAGATTTGGGCTCATGAGATAGGTTCAAAAATAACCCTAAGCCTTTAGCATTCTTCTCCAAGCCATCCAAAAATGCCCTAGCACCTCTGACTAGCTAAGCTATGGGTAGTGAAAAGGAGCATTTGATGGCTTGCTGACCCTCATCCGACGCCAGCGAGCTTCACCAGAGGTCAGCGAGGAGCTAGGTAGGGTCGGTGAGGCCTCATATGCTTGAGATCCAGTGTTTTCGACATTAATCCGTGACTGTCGTTCCAGGAAAAGACGGGAAAGATGAATAGGGGCTTCTCTAGTGTTCGTCTGGGAATAGGGCTTGGATCGCCTCAGGTCGGCGAGCTCCTCCACTACTCGACGATGATGGTAGGACCCGGTATTAGCGGATCAAACCTGTTGGAGCCCAGAAATAGGGTTTTTAGACAGGATTTGGCTATTTGTGACGTGAGAATAAGATTTGTGGGGCCGTTGGTCGAGATAGCAAGATCGGTGACAAGGAAGGGTGGGCTCGATGGGACTCGTCGGACGTCCACAAAGGTCGCCTTACCCCAGCGAGAGGTTGGGGTAGCAAATCAAGCCGTTTATGATGGTTTGGGGGTTTTGATAGGGGTTAGAGCTTCGTTTGTGGCTGAAGGGTTAAGGTTATGTTAGCATAGGGTTGACTTAACATTACCGGCCATAAAGGGGGTCGTCGGAGGGTAGTAGTGCTCGGGCAAGGGTCATCAAGAGAAAACGATGCCGGAGGAGGCCGAAACTACAAAGCAAGAAGAAATGACAGAAGTGTCGCTTGACTGCGGGGATGTCATTTAGAAGCATGGTCCGACGGTGGTTCGTTTGAGCCTCAACAATGACTTTATGTATACAAAGCGAATTTACACGCGCGCACACATACAAATGTAAGAATAGTCAACGATAAATCCTATTTCTTTTCATATATTCATATCTATAAAAATGTAGCAGTGTCCTCCCAAGTAGGGGAGCACTCTATATATAGGGTATAAGAGAATAACGGAGAAGCTTCTAGAATGTGATGATACCATAGGTGACGTCACATGTAGCAGGCAACAACCATGACATCCCTAAAGCCTATCTAGCATATTCTAGATCATTCTACAGGAATATATTCATTTATTCTATCACTAATAAAGCACTAAAAATAAAATATAGGTTTTTTAAATCTGGCATTGCTTTGTTTCATTTGAATTTTTTTAGTAATATCTGCTAATTTTTAGACAGCCAATCTCAGTTTGTATTAAAGTATGTAATATGTCAAATGTTGTAGAACTAATTTTTTTTAGACAGGACCCGGGCAATCGGTCTTTGTTCAGGAAAATTTGATAATATTTTCAGTGCAAACTGAAATGTGAATTATTTTAGATATTGGAGAGCACGTGCTACATGAAATGTTATTCAACTGGTTTTTGCCACGAAAAATTTGCTAAAATCAAAGTGCGGACTCAAATTTGAAGTGGTAGGGAAGCTGATGGAAATCCATTGTTATTTTCCTTTTATTTCTATTTTTAGTTCTTTTTGGGTATTTTCTCTCCTTAATTAGCCTCCAAGCATGTTTGGGACTAATTAGGCTTCAATTATTAGCATTTGCCATTTTTTGTCATTTTAGGCTATTACTTGATTAGCAAGTAATAACACACCTATAAATAGTTTTGTAAGCTTCATTTGAAGATAGCTTCCATTTTTGAAATATAAGAAATTCTTTGTTTCTCTCTAGCATTCATATTGTCTTGATTTTTAAGTCATTTACGTGTAGTTCACGTCAAAATTGGTATCAGAGCGGGTGTCGCTCCAAACATTGGTGTTAGTGTGTATCGGTGTGTTGAATATCAACAAAATCGTGCATTACATTCTCAATGGCCCCAAAAAAAGCAATGCGAATTCAAGATGAGATTAACCAAGAATTACAAGAAAACAATTCAAGAAGGGAAAAAAAATTTGATAGAATAGAATAGAAGAACAAATGAAAACCATAATTCAACTTCTTGCCAAATCTCAAAACCCTAACCCCTCCCATAAAACCCTAGCACCTAATCACTATCCGAACACTACCCAAAGGCCTGGAACACAATCTGAAAACAGCCCTACAGCCGAAAACCCCCCGTCTGAAAAGAACAGCCCTGGACGAAGCCAACTGGCTGACAGCCAGCCGCAGTCAAACTTCAAGAACCCTGCTGCCGACATCAGCAAGTCCAATTCCTGCTCAAGAAACATCCAAAACCCTGCTGTTCGGGCTAAAATCACTGTCCAGAAACCTCATCGGGTTCATTCCGACCCCGGAAAAGCCTCAGACGGAATTTCTGGAAACCCCAAGTCCTTCAGCAGTCCTGTCGCAAAATTATTCGCCACCCAGCTGCAGTCTGGCAATCTAATCCTAGGGGATCAAAGCACGATCGACCCCCGAACAACTCAAGATTCACCGAAACTTCAGGAAATTGCTACCAACGTTCAAGAACTAGGTTTGACAACCCAAATTTGATTTTTGACCCGGGTGGGCACTATTTTTGTTGGTTAACATGAGAGGCAAGAGGAAGATGATGAATCTTGAAATCAAGAATTGAAGAATGACCCTTCCTCAAATTTTCAAGAAAATATTTTTGGCCTCACAAGTCTTTGCGTCTCCTTTCAAGCACATTTTTGGAACTTCTCATGCGATTCTCCAATTTTGCAAGTTCACGGACGAACTTTTTGAAGATGGGGAGAGTGAAGGGAATTCATTGTTATTTTTCCTTTTATTTCTATTTTTAGTTCTTTTAGGTATTTTCTCTCCTTAATTAGTCTCCACACATGTTTGGGACTAATTGGGCATTCTTTTATTAATATTTGTCCTTTTTGGTCATTTTAGGCTATTACTTAAATAGCAAGTAATAGCCCACCTATAAATAGCTTTGTAGTCTTAATTTGAAGATAGCTTTCATTTTTTAAATATAAAAAATTCTTTGTTTCTCTATCTAGAATTCATATTGTCTTGATTTTTAGGTCATTGACGTGTAGTTCACGTCAAAGCAAATATGAGTTTGCATTCCGGCAGCAATAATGTCCAAAACTCATCTCTCTTCATAATGGCAACAGCAACAGATCTGGGTATGTAACTAGTTACTTCAATGGATTGTATCAGTGAGTTTGATCAACATAAAAGTCCCCATTTGATCGGTTTGGTCTGCATCTATTTAGGTACACCTGTATCAATCCATCTATCAAGTCACCATTGCTCCATTCGAGCTTCTTCATTGCAATCCCCACCCCCACCCTCGGGAGAAGCAATAGATTTAAGATGTGTTTGATTGGCAATATTTTTCATGGAAAATATGAAAGATTTCATATATTTACCAGCTTTTTGGTGTTTTTTAATTATCCACATTTTGCCTTGGAAAAATGTTTGCCAGATTTGCCTAGAGTACAACCTAGTAATGCATATTTTGGACATTTGCCATGGGAAAAAAAATCTTTTCAAAGGCCTACGAGGATGGGCCAGAAGCAGCACAGCAACGACCAGGGAGCGGATTCCCTTGAAGTCGAGGCACCAAAAACTTTCTTTAAGGCCTCGGCATCAGACCCACAAGGCCTAAGCATTCAACTTTGAGAAAATCATTTTCTTTATTCAATGTGAAAACGCGAAGGCCCCTAATTTTTAAAACTTACTACAAAAAATAATTTCCTTTTTAGATGCGGAAGCGAGATGGTTCAAACATATAAACAACTTACAATAAATTTTAATTTCTTTCAAATTAAAATTAAACGAAACACGAAGTGAATAAATTAAACGACAAATGGATTTTTCACTTAAACCAAATATTTCAATTCAAGTCCTTGAAATTTGCCTAACAAGAATAATCCATTTTGCAAAGTAGGCCAAACCAAATTTTACCAAAATAAATTATCTTTGAATTGAATTAATTTCAATTTCACCCAAATATATTTTAACACCAAAGAACATAAGTGTGATAATTAAACCAAATTTTATCTTGAATTATCTAAGCATGCATCTACGTGATTTAAGCAAGATAAAATTAAACAATATCACACGACGCGCTGATTTACGAGGAAAACCCAAATGGGAAAAACCTCGGACAGCCCTAGCCACGAATCCACTAAGTATGGTAGTTTTTACAAAGACTCGACCCAAGAGGACTTACACAAACTGACTTGAGTCCGTCCAAGCCTTGACGCGCTCCTTCGGTCTGCAACCTCCACCTAGTGAATAACCGTGGACTCCTCCACAGTCTCGAACTCCACCGATGGGGCAATGGTCACCGCCAACCCGCACGCGAAGCCTTTCTTCGAGTGAGAACACCGCAACAAGCTTTTCTCCTTTTGGGGTAGAGAAGAACCCAAACTCTCTTCTTGTTGGTGTAGAGAAAACCGGGTGCCAAAATTCTCCAAGCAATGATATATCAATAGGTACTTGGAATAAACTAAACAAATGGGTGTGTATGTGTTTTTTGGTGAATTTAATCCATAAAAATCAAACACAAAACATGGAACTTTTTCTTAAAAGTTTTGCTCTCAAAAGACTCTTAGAATGTGAAAAAGTTATCTTAGAAGATGTCTTTCCCGCACTATGTAAAGGTGGTAAAAGTTAGTGGGCAAAGTGGGAAGTTATAAAAAGATTGTCAAAAAAAACTGCTCGAAACTGAAATTTCGTTAGAAGTTCGTTCGAACGAGTTTGAGTTCGTTCGAACCAAACTTCTAACGAGAAAACAGAAACAATTTCTGAATCTCGTTAGAAGTTCGTTCGAACGAGGTCGTTCGAACGACTTTTCTAACAAGATTGCAGGCCATGATTCTAGATAATTTCGATACGAACGCGTGGCCGCCAGTTTCGTATTTTTCTGATTTTTTTTGGATTTGATATGATTTTTCTACGGAAAGGTGTCCGAGAACAAAATCTTTAGAACTATGAATTCAAAAAAATTAACAAAAAAATACTAAGACCCAAAATAAATTTCCAAGCTCCTATATATATATATATATATATGCATTCATACCATTAGGAGACATTGGAATCCACATGTTGATGACGTGAAACTTGGCACGAAAATCGGCAATAATGTTCTCTTGAAAAGTAATGCCGCAACGTCTTCAACTTTAACTTGTCATAGGTTTGAAGGATACACTTGAACAATATCCTATGACTTGAATGTTTTTGTCCGGAATTGAGCCAACACTACATTAAGACTCAATCGGGGACTTGTGTCCTTACAAATCTCCCCCTTTGGCTATTCCGGGACAAAAACCAAACAAAAATCCTAAAGGGCCGTCGAGCTCTACTAGACTTAAAAAAATATCCCTTCCAAAATAAAAGTACATAGCTTGACTGAAACAACCCAAGGATCAATATCTTTGCCGATGATGAAAGTTGCCATAGTTAAAAGAATTCCTGCACACTTAAGCAAACTATCAAACGCATAGGGAATATCAAGAATATTAAATGCAATTAAGATAAATACTCCTCCTAAATTAACTCTCCGATTTATCAACTATGATCAACCTAAGAAGATAGCGCTCTCCCCCTAAGTTAAATCTCCTAAACTAACTTAGATAAGATTACAATAGGATTAGATACCATTTCTCCCCCTATCATTCTCCCCCTTTTTGTTCAGGAATAGACAAAGGATAAAGAATAAAAAAAAATTAACTTATCTCCCCCAATTAAAGCATATACACCCCTTAAACTAAACAAAGGATAAATAGAATGGGATAACAAGCTAAACATGCAAATGTGCATAAAGTGATGAGAACATTAAAGCACGTGGGCAACAAAATCATAACTAATCCAACAAATAATAACGGATACCAACTAGGATGTAAGAAAATGATACCAATATGATACATAAAGTATTAAGCATGGGATATCAACAAAGAATGGAACAAGATAGATACCAATTATGAATTAAAGCATAGATGGACTAGAAATCAAGGCAAAGAAAAAAAATATCATATATATACATAGACTAAATATACCAATAATTCTCATGCAAGTATATATAGATATAAACACACAAATGACACAAAATAAAATAAGCTTTTCACACTCGTATGGCAAAAATGTGTCATATGGAAACGGAAGTGTAGGGGTGTGAACTAGTAACAATTAAATTTAGACCCAAACACTTAAAACATGTTCACGGAGTTCTCAATTGATTGCAAACTTCATCACATTTGAATATAACCTCATGTGACAATATAAATTGAACTCAATGAACAAACATACACAATGCATACATGCCTAGCATGTTGATGATTCCACAAACCAATAGAGTCATGACATTGAAAACGCAACTAGGATAAATGGACATTGTGCAAACTGTTGATATACCATCCAATCTCCCTCAATAAGCATATATTATTCATTTGAATGATAATATCAATTAAAAACAAGCCTTGGCAATTATTTTCCTTTTTAATGTCATATTTTCTTTTAGACCTTTGGACCACATATTTCTTTTAGGTCCATTTCAAACGGTGGCTTACTATTCGCAAAGGATTATTATTCCTTTCGGAGACCTTCCCCGTGAACAATTATATATAATATTTTTATTTCTCACAAATCTCACGTGCAACGGATTTTGACATGCACTAGTCCTCATAGGTCACAATTATGTAGATGACTAGATTCGTAGGAGAACACCTCACAAAGCTCAAATATACATATGAAGTTAAATTTCAAAAGAGCTCGAGCATGTGTGAATTGAGGCATATAAAAATTGAATCCATTTAAACAACACAAAATCCAACTACTCCATGTAGGCATGGTAAAGAACATAATAAGGATTGACAATCTAAACCAAAAGTTCTAGCAACATGAGAGCGTAAAATATGGGATTCAAACACAAGTATATGCCACATAAAGTGTGTCAAACTAAAATACACAAAAAAAAATCTTTTTGAGTTTTTGAAAAAAAAATTTAACCAAAAATAATAATATGTACTCAAAAGGCAAACACAAAATCATTTGTATTTTTCATTAATCTTGAATTACTAAAAAGGTAAAACACAAATGATAAATAAAAATCTTTTTGTATTTTTCATTTAATGCAAACTAAAATGAAAGAAGTATAATACAAAAGATAAACAAAAATCATAATTCTAGTATGTGATTAAGCATGGAGAAAAGACTAGAAAATGATTAAACAAGCATACATTTAGCATAATAATATAGCATGAAGTACAAAAGCTAAAGTATGCAAACAAAATTAACACATTCAACCTTTAGATTTTGCAAGGAAGGAAGCATGTGAAAGTAAATGAGAATAAAAAACCCTATCTTGTAAAGCTACCAAGTCGGATCTCCTAACCCAAACTAATGGCGAATGACAATCTCGGGGTGTAGGGATCTTGGCTACCTTAGTTGCCTTACGTTGGGATTTTCTAGGACCTCGCTTAAGATCAAAACAAAATTTCATAAGATGACCTTTTCGACCACAATGTGCACAAGTAAAAACACGTCGAAGGTTGGTACCTAAGGATTGATCATTAAAGGTTTTCCTAGATGATTCTCCTAAAATATGAGTTTTGGCTTTATGAGTTAATTCATTACAAGTATCGAAGCCTAAACCACAAGTGTCATTTTTAATTTGGACCGTTCCTAATATTTTATCTAATTTTTCCGAACGACACTCCAAATCAAATTTGACTTTATTAGAGTCTTTTAATTTATTTTCTAATTCTAGGATATTAGACTCTAATAAAACATTTCTCTCTTCAAGCTCGAGAAGCTCATTTTTCAAGGATTCCATTAAACCTCTAAGGCTATCTCTCTCGCCTTCTATATATTCAAGCTTCTCTCGAAGAGTCCTCTCACGTGTCCTAAGGTCTTCCACTAACGCACTCTCATTAACGACCTTGACACGCTCTTTTAAACAAGCTTCTAACTTCAAATTTGTTCTTTTCAATTTAATAGATTCTTCTTAAAGTTCTTGAAAAGCATTTTGAAGTTCACTCACATTAACCTCTTCTTCATTTTCACTCTCTCTCTCTTCTTCACTCTCACAACCATCAAAAACAAGGGAATCATAAACTTTGACCTTGGAAGTGTCATGTGTTTGTACATCTTCATGAGAAGATTCATTATCGGTGCTCACATGACTAGCCATAAAAGCCACAAAGTTGGGCTTAGTGTGGAAATCGGGTCCCTCTTCCTTATCACTATCACTAAGGGTCGTATTATATGAAATAGGTTGCTTACCCTCTCTCCTTAGTTTAGTGGGGCACTCAAAAGCCCTATGGCCATACCCTTCACAACCAAAACACCTATTTGACTCGTCCCTATTTAAATTTTCTTTAAGAGTTTTAGGAATCTTTTCGGCTTTGTCATGCTTAGAAATTTCAAATTTCTTAAAATCATTTTTAAATTTATCTTTGTTAAATTTAAGAAATTTTCTAAATTTCCTAGCAAACAAGGCCATATCTTCCGAGTCACTATCACTTTCACACTCTACTACTTGTTTTTCCTCTTTTCAAGCTTTTAAAGCAACGCCCTTTTCTATTTTCTTTTCAATTTTAGAGGGAAACATGTCCAGTTCATAGGTTTGTAAATCACCTACGAGCTCTTCTAATTTTGTAGAGGCTAAAGTTGGTAAAGAATTTAAAACGGTCACTTTTGGAATAAATCTATTGGGTAGGGACCTTAAAATTTTCTTTACTACTCGGTTGTCGGGTATTTTCTCTCCCAAATTAAAAGATGAATTAACAATATCGGAAAGTCTAGCATAAAATTCATCAAAAGTTTCTTTTTCATTTATTTTGATGGTTTCAAATTGAGTGGTGAGGTTTTGGAGTTTGAAGCTTTCACGACACTAGTTCCTTCATGAGTGAGTTGTAAAATATCCCAAGCTTCTTTAGCGGTTTCACACGTCATAATGCGTCGGAATTCATCCGGTGTGACCGCGCTAAGCAAGGCACTTAAACCTCGGCAATTAAAATTAGAAAGTTTAAATTCACTCTCACTCCATCTATCGGCGGATTTGGGAACACGCTCATTATCTACTAAATGAATAGGTGGGGATCACCCGTTAACAACAGACATCCAACCTCCCTCGTCGATAGATTTTAGTGCCGATTTCATTCGCGCTTTCCAAGACACGTAGTTAGAACCATCGAAAATAGGAAATTTAGAAAATGGGAAAAATTCCATTTTAACCAAAAATATTTAAAAGATCTTAACGAAGTAATTTATCGTTTTTGGCTCAGATACCAATTTTAAAACGCGAAGGCCCCCAATTTTTAAAATCTTACTACAAAAAGTAATTTCCTTTTTAGATGCGGAAGCGAGATGGTTCAAACATATAAACAACTTACAATAAATTTTAATTTCTTTCAAATTAAAATTAAACGAAACACGAAGTGAATAAATTAAACGACAAATGGATTCTTCACTTAAACCAAATATTTCAATTCAAGTCCTAGAAATTTGCCTAACAAGAATAATCCATTTTGCAAATTAGGCCAAACCAAATTTTACCAAAATAAATTATCTTTGAACTGAATTAATTTCAATTTCACCCAAATATATTTTAACACCAAAGAACATATAAGTGTGATAATTAAACCAAATTTTATCTTGAATTATCTAAACATGCATCTACGTGATTTAAGCAAGATAAAATTAAACAATATCACACGACGCACCGATGTACGAGGAAAACCCAAATGGGAAAAACCTCGGACAGCCCTAGGCACGAATTCACTAAGTATGGTAGTTTTTACAAAGACTCGACACAAGAGGACTTACACAAACTGACTTGAGTCCATCCAAGCCTTGACGCGCTCCTTCGGTCTTCAACCTCCGCCTAGTGAATAACCGTGGACTCCTCCACAGTCTCGAACTCCACCGATGGGGCAATGGTCACCGTCAACCCGCACGCGAAGCCTTTCTTCGAGTGAGAACACCGCAACAAACTTTTCTCCTTTTAGGGTAGAGAAGAACCCAAACTCTCTTCTTGTTAGTGTAGAGAAAACCAGGTGCCAAAACTCTCCAAGCAATGATATATCAATAGGTACTTGGAATAAACTAAACAAATGGGTGTGTATGTGTTTTTTGGTGAATTTAATCCATAAAAATCAAACACAAAACATGGAACTTTTTCTTAAAAGTTTTGCTCTCAAAAGACTCTTAGAATGTGAAAAAGTTATCTTAGAAAATGTCTTTCCCGAACTATGTAAAGGTGGTAAAAGTTAGTGGGCAAAGTGGGAAATTATAAAAAAACTGTCAAAAAAAACTGCTCGAAACTGAAATTTCGTTAGAAGTTCGTTCGAAAAAGTTTGAGTTCGTTCGAACCAAACTTCTAACGAGAAAACAGAAACAATTTCTGAATCTCGTTAGAAGTTCGTTCGAACGAGGTCGTTCGAACGACTTTTCTAACGAGATTGCAGGCCATGATTCTAGATAATTTCGATACGAACGCGTAGCCGCCAGTTTCGTATTTTTCTTATTTTTTTTGGATTTGATATGATTTTTCTACGGAAAGGTGTCCGAGAACAAAATCTTTAGAACTATAAATTCAAAAAAATTAACAAAAAAATACAAAGACCCAAAATAAATTTCCAAGCTCCTATATATATATATATATATATATATTAATGCATCATACCTTTAGGAGACATTGGAATCCACATGTTGATGACGTGAAACTTGGCACGAAAATCGGCAATAATGTTCTCTTGAAAAGTAATGCCGCAACGTCTTCAACTTTAACTTGTCATAGGCTTGAAGGATACACTTGAACAATATCCTATGACTTAAATGTTTTTGTCCGGAATTGAGCCAACACTACATTAAGACTCAATCGGAGACTTGTGTCCTTACAAAATGTAATGCATTTATGATTGGTGATCTACTCGTACTGGAAAGGAATTCTTGATTATGTCAATCTGTAATCATTGTCATTATTCACGGGTGTGTTTCCTTATTGGGTCCTAGAGTTGGATTTTCGAAATTGAAGGGTGATGGTTTTATGTGTATACTTCCCTGAATATAAAATATTTTGCCAAAAAAATTATTGAAAAGACCCAACTCGCAACTGTAGAATCGAAGACCAAGAAAGAGAGAATCTGAGGCACTCTCAGTGGCAAGAGCACGATCCAATTTCGGACAAGCCTTTACAATGGTGAACGATGTAGCCATCAGATTCTTAATAGCAATATGAATATTGGGTCTATGAAAATCCTATTGTGTGTATATATGCATATGAATATTTATATGTGCGTATATATGTGTTTGTGCATACACTGTATATTTATTTATTTATTTGATGAGCATATACAGAAGGAATAGGAAGAAATGGCTTTTGAATGGAACAAAATAGGTGTGGATAGGAATTTACAGATTCTCATTAAAAAATTATAGAGCGAATTTGCGGTCAAAAGGATTGTCTGGACAAAACAGTTAATTTTGGGGGGCAAGGGCATATTATTTTAAACTTTGGCACCTAATCCTAATATGTCCAAACAAGTAGAGGCCAACAGCCAAATCAGTCACACTTTTGATAAGTTAATTATGCGGAAAAAAAAAAATTAGCGATAGAGAGCGCAAACTCTACACAAGGAAAAAATAATCCCAGGACGATCCAAAGCCCCTTTTTTCTATTATTACTTATTAATATTTATCTTTTGCTTACTATTAAGTGATATGAATTGAACCCCTAAACCCCCCACCCACCCCCACCCCACCCTTTTCCTTTTGGAAAACCTGCCAGCACATTACCACTATGCTACAAAAGCTTTGCACCTCCTATTGTAACTTAATGATAAAAGACCGAAGGGAAGCTCGTAAGCCTAGTATTGAGATCCCTCAAGGATTCATTGCTCGATGAAGAAGGGTGGAAATTATTCAAACAGCACTTTACTTGTTAAAAACAAATATTACATGCACACATATATACACTTCCAAGACTTCCGTCAAGGAATGACACGTCCAAAATACTCATTGTATGAACCACTCATCGTCACCCACGTGTGAATATGCAATAACACACAAAGCTTGATGCTTTGACCAATAAAAATGTTACAGTTTAGAAATATCTAGTTAGGAAATTATATTTTATTTCTTCATCACTAACTCTTTTAGAGAACAAATTTGTAAAAGAATGAACATGATAAAGGGGATTTTAATTTTTTTTCATTTTTTGTGTATGTGGAGGGGCAATCAGCGCCAGATTTATCCATTCGAAATTATGTATGATGTGGCATGGGTGTGGGTGCTATGGTGTGGATCTTACCCTAAGTACGCATGAATTTTACAATTTAGCAAATCACCATGTCAAAAATATTTTCACTTTGATGCAAAACTTCAAAAAAAAATTGACGAACTGTTAGTATTTGAGGACATAAGCATTTGCATCACCTGTATCAAAGGCAATAAAGCCTCAAATGCTGGAGGTGTCGAGTAAAGAGCAAGCCGTAAATATTTCACTGCACCCTTATAATAGTCATTATGTATTTTCCTTTGCATATTGATGAAATCCTCCAAATTTTCAGTTATATGGGGTAATCGTAAAGGCAGCAACCATGGCTCCAACCCTGTATCAGTAAGAAAATAGAATTTTGGTACATACTATGTCCTCAGGAACGAAGTATAAAATGTCCAATACAGATAATATCACAACTCATATATGCCTAAAAGAAAATTAAATACAAAGGTAATGGCTATTTGTTTATATAAATATCACTCCGTGACAAGTTGAAGTTCTCAACAGTCTTGTTGATCATATGTTGACTGAGCATAATATTTTTTTAAAAAGAACATACCCTCACTGCATAAAGTTGATAAATAGAACTTCAATAATTCATATAGAAATGTCTAATTATCACATTACCATATTCATTACGGTTTGTTAACAGAAGGGAGGCTTGTGAAAACTGACGTAAACTACACGTCAAAAGCCTCCTAAAAATATCTAAACATACTTTAGAGAGAAAAATACTCTTTTCTATTTCAAATTTCAAGTCTACCTGAAATGAGGTTTATATGGGGGTATTTAAAGGAGAGGAGTAGCTTAGGCTCTAACTACAAAAATGTCATTACTACTCCTTACCTCTAAATACAAAAGCAAAATAAATAAAAAAATACAATAACAAATGAAAAGAAAATAACAAAAGAAAATAAAATGACTAAAAATCCCTAAAATAGGGAACCATTTCCATCACTCTCCCCCTCTTTAAGACCAAGCTCGTCCTCGAGCGTTCAAAAAAATTGGGGATTCGTTAGGAAATTCCAAAAATAAAGGTGCCAAAAAAATTGTGGGGGGCAAAAATTAATCGTTGAAACATGAGGAGCGCACATCCCACAAATCTTGGTCTTCATTTCTTCTTCTCTTGCAAAGCAATCCTAAAAACTTCCACCCGGGTCAAAAATCATGGTTTGGAAGCGGGTAGAAGGGTTTGGGGGCTGGGTAGGGCAGATATGAGGTGTATAGCCCCAAAAATGGGGGTGGATTTGGACTGGTATGGAGGGGGTGGATTTTCGGGTTCGGGTAGGGCTTGAGGTGGGTTAGTTGGTGAAAAAATTTGGGCAGAGGGGTTTGGCGGGGTGGAATAAAGGCATGGGGCAGGTTGAGTGGGTTAGGGTTTGTGTTGTCGAGGGTGGGAGAAGGGTTTTCCGATGCGATGTAGGGCATGTCGGCAGGTCCTCGGGAAGGGAAAACAGTAGCTTGAGGGTGGGTTGTGGGGGTTAGGGTTTAGAGGGGTGACGGGTTTAGGTGGTGGAGGGGTTGCGGAGGGAGGGGGGGATAGGGTTTGGACAGTGGTGGGGGTGGTGGGAGGTCTAGGGTTAGAGTTTTGGATTTTGGAGGAGATGATTTGGATGTGGAGATCAAATTTTTTCGTTATTTGTTGTTGTGTTTGCACCAACTCCTTCATTCTTTGGGAGAGTTCTTGACTCTCTTTTTGTTGTTTTCTCTTTTTGTTGTTTTGATTTTCTTGGAGCCATTGACTTTAGCGTACAATTTGATTAAAAAAAACATCCATATACCAAACACCAATGTTGGAGCGACAACTGCTCTGATACCAATTTGACGTACGTCAAAAGGCTCCTAAAAATACCTAAACACACACTTTAGGGAGAAAAATACTTTTTTCTAGTTCACAATTCAAGTCTACCTCAAATGAGGCTTACATGGGGGTATTTAAAGGAGAGGAGTAGCTTAGGCTCTAAGCCAAGGCCCTAATTACAAAAATGTCATTACTACTACTTACCTCTAAATACAAAAGGAAAATACAATAAAAAAATAAAAGAAAATAAAATGGATAAAAATCCCTTAAATAGGACCCATTTCCATCAAAAACGTTTCAAAATTTCAAGGGAGGTCTATGATATTTCGCACATATTGGGTGGGTGAGACCTTTTGCCAAAATACTGAAATTGTAAAAGGAATTTACCCACAATAGTATTTTACTACAGTAAGGAACACCTACCACTCTACTCTGCTAATGAATTCAAAATTCAATTTTGAAATCCAAAATTAGCAGGGAGTAAATAGAGCAGATCCATTAATTAGATCCTACATTGACTAGGTATGATTACATTCAAGAACTCCACAATTCAATTTTATTTAACTATCCCAAAAACAAAAACCCTAAAGTCAATTTCTGAAGCTTGCATTATCAAGTATCGCATGGTGTACTTTTCACGGTGAGTATGTATTTTCGTGTGTATCATAAAAAATCTCACATTATATGATAATCCAATAGAAATCAAATATATATCATGAAAAATGTATCTAATACTGGGTAATACAACATAAAAACTACTGGTATTTGCTTCAAGTGACGTCAAATATTCAAATCTCCATTTCTTAATGATTTGTTGACAGTGCTTGTATTCATTCATAGCAGCAATGATGTGTTAATGCACCACATGACTTCCTAGTTTAAACTAACTTCGTCAGAAATATAGATACTTTACCTTCAATGGAAAATCATTCTTGCCATTATAGATTATAAAAGATATATCGAAACTGAAGCAAAAAGGAGTCAAAATTCTAAAAAACAGGATCTAAACGCATGGTTCTATATTAAAATCAAAATTATACACGTCTTCATATAAACTGCCAAAATAGCCAAAATGCGCAAACATTATTTATTCACTCTTATATAGCATATACATCAAGGGATCTACATTGTTAATTAAGTTCATCTAGTTACTAATAGAATGATGGATTATGAACTATGCCACTGTCAAATGCTTGGCATAATATGGCAGCACAAGTACCTGAGTAATCCAGAATCCCTTTCCCAACAATCAACATAGTTAAATAAAGAATATATACATAACTATGATGTAAAGAAACATTGAAACTCACCATGAGCATAGAAAATTGAAAAACGTGGAATAGTGCCAGCATGATTAGAAAACGAAGAGTCTGCACGTCCATTACTATCAGCAGAGTGCACATAGAAACCTTGCGGGTGGATATTTTGGAGTTGACTTCGACTCCGCAAGTCATCATCTACCTCCATGGGGACTTGTTTATGTTGGTCAACAACACCTTCCAAACCAATTTCTTTGTCATTCCTAATAGAGGTGTTTGAATCACATTGGACGGGGGAATCAGCATCATGAACTTGAGCAGCATCATGCCCCACGGAGTTCTCAATTGACTTGTTGTATCCAGATTCCAACATCTTTGATTGTGTGGGGGAACAAGGTTCATCCAAATCCATCAACTGCAAATTTTTCCGGATATCGGTATACCACAGCTCACAGAAAGTCAAGCCCACAACAAAATTTGAAATTGAGTCTCTTCCGAATTCACGTTCTTGCATGAGGCTATTGAACACAACTTTAATTAATTAAAACGAAGCCTTCATATACAATTATTTTGCATGTGTGGTCTACAAACATGCAGCCTTCACAAGGTGAAAAGTAATCTAACAACAGATGACCCAGACAGAAGAATTGGTGACTCACTCACACTGAAAGTAACATGCTATACATAAAATTATACCCGGGGTACACTTAAGGTGGAAAGTCGTGAAGAAAATACAGCCTCTCATACTCACAAAAGTAAAAATGAAAAACTAGAGAGAGGAACCATTGCCAAAAAGTAAGAGTCAGCCAATTGATATTGCTTCGCCCTTGAATCTTTAAAACAAAATAGCGATTTTTTTACTTAATTTTTTAGCTAACTTGGGTATATATGGCTGTATTTAGAGAGAGAGGTTTCCTATTCACAAAGCAGTTGATTATCAACTTTATATTTCCTGTAAACTAGAAGAAGATCAAGTTGGCGGCAACAACTATAACCCTAAAGATGTCAATTACAACTCTAACTAGGATCATCTCGATACTATCGAAACTAGGTTAGGACTGGGAGGCTGTCAATTAGTTGCTTAAGCATTAACCCAGGTTGCCTGAGTGGCATTTCAACAAGCATGTAATCTAAAACATACAAAAATATGAAGAATACATTGGTAAAAATGAGAAGTGATATACATTCGCAAGAAATTTGATTATAAAAAGAGAATATGAAGAAAATTTATAAAGAAACATGATAATTGTAAGTTCCCCAAACAAATAGAAGCCTGGTCTCGTTCATCAAGAAATAGGGATAACATAAACTTCTAATGAAAATCAATAATTTCAAATAGCATAAACAGGTTGAGTTGAGCTAAGAATGGTTCTCTCGAGCACGGATCAGAATTTTGTTGAGATCAAATAAAGCTCAGTTTGGCTCATATATCTCACGGGCTGATCAAGGCACTAACTAAGCTAGCTCAAGATTTTGGGCTTTCATACAATCTCAGTAACTTATAGGCCTAAGCTCAAAAGATAAATGAGCTTTATAATATGATCAAGGTGGGCATGTTCTAGAGCTAAGTTTGGCTTAAGTTACAGCCCTAATGGCAATGGTACATGACAAATACAATATATTTCAAACACATGCTTTCGATTGACTATAAGGATTTCTGTCACTTAAGTCTATTTTTTAGTTAAACTAGAAATAAAAGTTGTTGACAATATAACTATTCGCGATGACAAACCAATGAAAATTTTTGAAATTAACAGACAAGAGATTCTTGTATCCTACTGTATGACAGTAGTTAATCTGGGAAGGGGATCAAGAAAGTGCACCTCAAGAGCCAAGATGTAACTCATCCTGAAGAACAACGTACATTGAGATGATGTGAAAAGCACGAGACTAATGAGATAAGATGGCGAGATAATAGGCACTTCCTTCATAGAGAAAGAAAAGGAGACAGCCTTAACAGAGGATTTTGGTTAATAAGCAAGGTCACATATCATGGTGGTGATAAAATGTTACTCGTTAAAAGTGATGAAATTTCAGAGTATGTCCAGTAATTAATGGTGGTTTGGAGTAAATTCTTGGTAAATTAAAATTTCTGCCCTGGTAAATGAGAGTGGAGGTTCTATTTATAGTGGTTTAGAAAATGATCTTGGCCGCTGATCTCAAAAGTAAATACTGAATACAGCGCCGTGCCTTTAATGGGGTGTCTGTGTATTAGAAGCGACATGATAAGCTATCGAGCACTCAGGTTGTTCTTCGTGTATGATAATGATTATCGAGATAAAGGCCGTGCTCCTCTCGTGAAGTAGTGGTTGGCTAATTAGAGCTCGACGAACCCTTATTATCTATCCTCCAAACCACATACCCTCGAATATCCCGAGACAAACATTATAACTGGGCTCTCGGCCCCTTGAGTTCTGTTCTGCCTAACTCAAGCCAATTGAGAAACTGGATCAAAGATATCTTAAATTAAGTGTAGAAGTACTTACCTGGAAGTTAGGCAGGAATTGTCCTACGATAATGTCCGCCTCGAGATCCACCCCCCCGGCAATGATCGATGCCTTCTTGGTGTCCTAGTGATAGCGGTTCGATTAATGGTTGAATGGTGGAGACTTGGGAGTTTTAATGGGGTGGTTTTCTTTTGAATATAAGGGTAATCAAGAGGGCATCGGAACAGAGAGGAGAAGGTGTTCGACGGTGATGAAAAATCGGGAGTATAGGGGGGATCAAGATGTGTGCGAAGCACCCCTCTCTACACCTACATGTTAGAATATTACTTCTAGAATGCAAGGTAGTATACCATTGGGATAAACGCTATGTTGGGTCAAGACTTCATCGAGCCACGTATTTTTTCTTTTGTTCATGAGTTTCTTATTTCCTGCCTCAAGCCCTGTGTATGGAGCCATGTCTAGTGAATTTGCTACACATATATCATCAAAACAATTATTTACCTGAAAACTTTCCTCTATCTAGTGATAATTCAGCAACCCACGAGTAGCTTTACAATTTAGCTAAGTGAATCATAAGATATAAAGAGATTCTTTAAATTAGTTCGGAACTATGTTATGAATATAGCACCCGTACCATATAACAGCCTGATGTGCATCCTCCACATTCCCATGTACAAGGCAGAACATGATGAACTCCAACTGAACCACAGATTTATCCTGCACGAGATTCAAAAGTTTTTATTGCTAATCTACACCACCATAAAAAAGAAGGCTTTTTTTTACTTTAATACATTACTAATTTACGAAAAATGTACTAAACTCTAATTAACTGATTAAAATGTATTAAAGTCAAATATCAAAAATTCATAATGTATTAAGGTAAAAAAAAAAACTACAAAGAACGTGTAACATAAACCAAACCTGCAACAAATATTTACCTAAAAAGTTATATGCAAGTCAAATCAATTCAAAAATAAAAGGATACCTCACAAAGGGAACGTAAGCATTGGAAATAGTACATCCGATCATTTAAATGGAATAATGGATTTTAAACTTGTACCTTCAATGGCCAGTGTATCATTGGTCCAATCTTTTTCATCCATATTTCATAGATATTCTGGATCTTTCTAGAGTTGATGGAGTCGCCGTTTATATGCTTCAGAAGCTCCATTGCAGCCTACGTAAGAAAAAGTTAATGCGGTCTATCAACTTAGATATTTGATATTACAGAAGAGTTCCACAGCTGCATATAGAGCAATGAAACTTAATATGAATTATAATAAATGATTGGTGAACTTCATAATAATAATAATAATAAATTAAAAAATAAAAAATCATGGAATTATGAATATCCTCCTCCCTTGGTTAGGTTTGCCTGTAATTGAACCAAATACCATGCCACATTTTCGCATAAGGTAACATGGTAAATCAGGAAGCAATTCCAATAAATAAATACGTGTAAACAACCCCTATGGCCCCTAAACTATATAAGTTTAGTCAATTTAATCCCTAAACTAATAATTTGGTCAATTTAGTCCCTGAACAATTTGGCCAATTTAGTCCTTAAAATTTGACCAATTTAGTCCCTAAAAATAATTTGACAAAATTAGTCGCTAAATTTTTTAAACAGTTTTTTTAAATGGAATAAAAAACTGTTTTTTAAAGTTTAAAACTGTTTTTATTTTTTCAATTGAAAAATTACTCTATTTTTTAACAAGAATAAAACCTCTTAAATGTACCTCAAATAATTAAAAAAAAATGTGAGTTTTTTTTTAAATATGATAAAAACTATTTTTTAAAATAGGACAAAAACAGTTTTTCAAATAGAATAAAAACAGTTTTTTAAATAGGATAAAAAACAGTTTTTTTCCTATTTAAAAAAAAACACAGTTTTTAAATTTGAAAAAAAAATGTTTTTTTAAATAGGATAAAAAACTATTTTTTTTATTAAATTTAATACAAAACAGTTTTTTTCCCTATTTTTAAAAAAAAAGTTTTAAATTTGAAAAAAAAAACATTTTTTTATCCTATTTAAAATGAACTCACATTTGTTTAGAGCTTGGGGTACATTTTAGAGGTTTTAACTCTTGTTAAAAAATAGAGTAATTCTTCAACTTTGAAAAAATAAAAACAGTTTTTTATAACTTTTTTTGAAGATAAAATTTAAAAAACAATTAAAAACAGTTTTTTATTCCATTTTTTATATATAAACTTTAAAAAACAGTTTTTTTATTAAAAAAAACAGTTAACAACAGTCATTTTTTACAGATAAACTTTATAAACAGTTTTTTTATCCCATTTTTTTAAAACACGTTTTTTTTTAAACTCAATCTTTTTAATTATTTGAGGTACATTTTAAAAGTTGACTCTTAAAAATCTCAGAATTTTAAGGTTTTTAAAAACTCAGAATTTTTTACTTTGAAAAAAAACAGTTTAAAACTGTTTTTAAATATATTTAAACAGTTTAAAATTGTTTGAAAAAAAAAACTGTTACAATTTTTTTTTTAAAAAAAAGAGCTTTTATCCTCTTTTTTAAACACTGATTTTTGAAATTGTTTGGGGTACATTTTTAGAGGTTTTAATTCTTATTATAAACAGAGTAATTTTTTAACTTTGAAAAGAAAAAAACAGTTTTAAGCTATTTTAGGGACTAAATTGGCTAAACTATTAGTTTATCGACTAAATTGGCCAAATTATTAGTTTAGGGACTAAATTGGTCAAATTTAAAGGACTAAATTGGCCAAATTATTAGTTCAGGGACTAGTTTAGAGACTAAATTGGCCAAACTTGTACAGTTTAGGGACCACAGGGGTTGTTTACTCAATAATGTAGGAGTAAGAAGTTAAGGAAAATTACTAGTGTGCCCCGCTCCAATTTTGCCCATTACACCCTTCTATTTCACTCGTTCACATGTTATCTTTTTCAAGTTCACATTCTCTGTTGTACAACTCTCCTTTATTGTTTTAACTTACATCATCGGTGCGCACATACATGTGAATGTGTGTGCACACGGACGTTTCTCTGGTTCCCTCTCCCAAAGAGGAAAAAATTTTATAAAAAAAATCCAACCCAACAGAAGATCTCAATGAGCGTCATCACTGCTCGCAATCTATTCCAAAACTAAAAGGAAAAATTATTATAGTCGGTGCGAACTGTCCATTTAATCAATAAAAAAATGGATTTTAGTTTCACCCAAGGCCGCTCACTTTTTAGATTTAATAACATGCTCTTTAACAGCTTTGTCATCTTCATGATTATGAGCTTAAAGGAATTCAAGATTATTAAATTCATGTAAAGTCTCATAATTCATGTCGGGTTTGAATCACAAGATGTCAATTCCTTTCTTAACACTCAAACTTTATATGTAATTTACTAACTAGAAATTCTAAACTAAAAAGAGAATGAGAATGAAATATTTCCTTTGGGACCGGGTTTGAGGAAGAAAAAAAATACAACCTAGTTAATTGAACAAGTGTTTCAAACGACAAAAATATATGGGGTGTGGACATTGGTAATTTGTTAATACAGAATGGAACTCTAGTGGGTAAATGGTTGCTGGGCTTCTTTAATAAAAGTACTTAGGGCATTGGTACTCCACCATCAAGAGCATATATTGGTAACTGAAACCTGTGGAACACCAACATGACTAGGAGGAGTATTTTTAAAATCCCGTGGACTTTCATTTGTAGTCCACTCCTTCAAAGTGAGAGATAGCCTTCATTTAGAATTTTTGGGCGGATTGTTGGAGGGGAAAAGTGCCTTAAAATATCCAGTTTCTATCTCTATATTGAATTTCCTCCAATAAGAATGTCAATATTTCGCCCTTACTTTCTCTCGACAACAAATCGTTCGAAGTTGCATTCGAGTAACTAGCTTCCTTCTCAGAATTGTAGATGGTGTTAATCTTTCTTTGAAATTGAGGTATGCTAGAGAATGCAAAATTAAATGTGTGGGTGTGTGGGGCGGGTGGCGGGCCTGGCAGGTCATACGTCAACCTCCTACCCAAAAAAAAATTTCCTTTACAAGAAACAAGTTTATTAATAACTAAAAAAATTACAAAGATACGAGGACGAGAAGTCCACGTGGTGTGGGAACACACACACACACACACACACACAGAGATGATGATAATGATAGAACACCAACACAAAAATACCATCCTGCCACAATTCAACTACAACCCACAGCTGAAGCAGAAACCAGTCCACCCCCCAACATACACACATAAAACAAAATACCTAAAAATTGGAACAGTATACCGTTAGGTAACTAATTTCCTCCATTTGTAAGCAATTTCAGAGACTCCAGTTCCCACAAATTCCTTCGAAACACAAATTACTTCGAAATAGATGTCGACAGTGAGGCAACAAAACTGGTTTTCTCCCATAACTCATCTTTGTCCACTTCCTTGTCCTCAAGAACCCTATAGTTTCTTTCTAACCATACGTGCCACGCCACTGATATATTCTCAAGGCATTTGAAACTCGTTTTGTTATTTCCCAAGGCCACGAAATCACCACACCATTACTCCAGCTCCTAAGTAACACTCCATACCGAGACTTCCAGACTTTGTTCCAAATAAATCGTGGGTACGAACAGTTTAACAAGATGTGATCAACATTTTCCCCCTCTTTTTTACATAAGATGCACCAATGTGGAGCCAACTTGATATGAAGCTCTCTTTTGTTGGAATAAATCACAAGTGTTGAGCCCCCCTTCACGGCCAACCAAGCAAAACCTGCACTTTCAAGGGTACCCCTGTCTTTCATATAACTTTGTGAGGTTCAAAAATAGAGATTGGTGATGAGTCAACTATTATTTCAAATTAGGACTTGCAAAAAAACAACCCAGAGGAATCCCCAACCATCCTTCTTTCATCCAGTGCACGCACCGTGAACGATACAAGTCCTTCGCAAAAGGTTAAGCGCTTCAAGATACTCATCAATTCCCGATCATTGAGATTCCTTAAAACAATATTCCTAAAAGAAATATCCCAAGAGAATTGAACAGAGGAGCCCCACAAAATAATTGACTCTATGGAAGAGTTAGAATGAGTCACAATACCAAAAAGTCTAGAAAAAAGACAAAATAGGGTAGAATCTCCTACCCAAACAGCTTCCCCAAACCAAATTCTAATACCCACCTCACAACAAACTAGAGAATAGATATAATAAAACTATAAAAGCCAACCCTTGAGAAATAAACTACCATGGACAACGAAAAGAACCCTAGAAAGCACATTAGTATTCCACCCATTGACTTGGAGACCATATTTGCTCCAAATGATAGAATACCAAGTGAATCTTGTTCTACAGGAAATCTCGAGAACCATTTTCCCAAGATCGCAACGTTTCTTATCATTAAATTCCCCACCCCTAAGCCACCTTTTTCCATGATATTGTGACTACTTCCCAAATAACTAGATGTTCATTGTTACTCTCCCCTCATCCCCCCCACCCCCCACCCCCACCCCAAATTAACAAATTCCTCATGGGTTTCTCAATTTTATTAAGGTAGTTTTTTAGACAAAATAAATTGGAAAGCTTCCAAGGACCAACCTCGCTATGGTAAGCTTCCCACCTCTTGATAAACAACTCTTGTGCGACCTCTCTAATTTCCTAGAAAAATTTCCGCAACAGACTTCCCAAAATATGTGTTATGAGGGTTTCCTCCAAGAGGCATGCCCAAATATGTTAACGGATACGAGAGCAAACCACACATCCCGCATTTTCTGCCATTCTGCCTAACTTGTCTTCTTCCATATAAATTCCCACAATCACAATTTTTAGGAAGTTAATTTTCAATCCCGACACTATGTAAAAAGTGTAAAATTGGACATTCCATTGAATGCCATCGGCAAATTGCAGAGGAGATAAACGTGCTTTGTCTACTCTTATCTCAAATCCTTCAACAGTGAAATACTCACAAGCTCTATTTATCAACCTCCCCAAAACATCCACCGCCAAAATGAACAAAACAGGGGAAAGAGGATCCCCTTGTCTAAAGTCCCTTAGATGCACCAAAATGTTCCCTAGGCCTTCATTCACCATAACCGGAAAACTTGTGCAATTCAAGCAACTAATTGTCCATTTTCACCACCTCTCTCAAAATCCTTTATACGCCAACACAAGCTCCAGAAACTCCAAACTCACATGGTCATATGCCCAATGTTTGAAAAAGCTAAAAGGGAACTCGAGGCATTTTCCCCGAATGAGGTGAGGTTATAGCCTCGACTTGAAAGATAAAAATCTAAAAATAATTTTAAAAGTAAAAATAAGATCATAAAAATAATCTATCATCACAGACGTCATAAAATAATACGCAATCACAGCCAACAAGATATAAATAGGTTGTCTTCATCTCAATCCAAAATATAACTAACAAAGGATCATCATAAGGCATAACAAAAGAATTTGCGTCAATAACCATCATAAACTTCTTTTACTTAATATACATTGCAACACTTGACTATACATATGTATATATTATAATCAATGTACATATCACATTAAATATAAGTAAATAAACGTCAATATATAAATAAATCGAAAGCTTGTTCAGTGAAATCAAAGAATTTACTATTAAGTTTTGTTAAGTGCACAAATTGAAGGATTCACACATTGATACTCAATAAAATCGAAGGAAATAAGTTCCACAAAGGCCACATGATTGAGGGAGAGGAAGAGAGGGGGATATATTTGTTATTTTCACACTAAAAAATTAGGTTTGCGGTAAATATTTGAGGCTTAAGCCTTAAATGGCATAAGACACATTGCCTTGAGGCTGTCGTTATATTAATTTGAGGCTATAGTTTTAAAAATACCCTCTGAAGCTATAGCCTTGCCTTGGCAATGGGTAGCCTCGCCATGAGGCTATAGCCATAAACGCAATTTCGAACATTGCATAGTCCTTCTCAAAATCGATTTAAAACTATCCCTTCTTTCTTCTATTGTCTTAACTCCTCCACAGTTTCATTTGCACAAATAACTAAGTCCAAAAATTGCCATCCCTTCAAAAACGCTCCTTGTGTATGTGTTACTAAACCAATAGGTCGATAAGCTTTCAATTTCAAGGATGACGTCTTTTTTGGGTGCCGACGAGCCTTGTCGGGCTTCATCTGGCATCGGTTGGAGTCACCGAACTTTGGTGATGATGTCGAGATGTCGAAACGGGGCAACGGCCATCAGATATGATAGTTTGGGGCTGGGTTTCAATAGCGGGTTAAGGGTTTGAGATTTAATGGGGGTTGGGTGGGTATCTCTAGTCAAAATGGGGGTCGACGGAAGATGACCCTAGAGGAAGCTGAAAGCACGAAGCAAGAGACAGAGACAATGGGGTCGTTTGGCCGCGGGTGCAGGGTGTCATTTGGCGGTGTGGTCATACGATGGTTCCTCCAAGCCTTACACGTAGCTCTACAACGCGTGCATCAACCACATCATGAACGAATGTCGTGATACCAATTTGACGTAAACGCAGCAAAATTTACACACATTTGAGAAAATAAAAGATAACTCTCAATGATGATATTAAGATCATATAATGGATTCACCCTGATGTACGGATGTACGTCTTGCACAGATGTAATAAGACAATAATTGACAAGCAATTTAACAGAAGAGATGAGAGAAAACAGAGATGAACATAAGTACCTAAGTGGTTCGGCCTTGGCCTACGTTCACTGTAAAGTATGGGAGTGTTTTCACTATAATAAGGCTCTAATGACCGTGTAAGATACACACTCAAACTTTCTCTCTCTAAACTCAATTCTGCATAGTAACAATAATGTTTAACAAAAGATCGATCCAACTGAAGAAGACATAGTGTGCCTTATATAGGTTGGGGGTGCGCGGTATCACCCCCTGTATGTGTTGTGTTCCACGCCCAAATGAGGTCGTGGCCTATAAGAGAGTGCCACATGTGTGTATATAAAACAAGGCCATCATGAAAAATATTTCCCACGTGAGTTGTTGTTGATCTTCAATAACGGTCTTGGGTAGATATGATTGAAATGCCCTTATCATGCTTTCCATGCCCTTACACCATGCTAGAGGCCGAGACGAGTCAAAGTGGTCATCTATGACCAACGCACCCATCTTAGGCTTGAGGTTGTTGTCCTGTAATATAAATGTGGTCTGAGGCCGACACCCATGTTGATGTGAGTTGGGTTGGTCTCCTCTGTGAGACGAGACTAAGGTGCCTTGGTGTCATTCGGACAAGACCACTGTGAAACGAGATGACCGGTAGGACGGATGAGAACATTTGTCTCCTCTGTGGAACGAGTCTATAGTGTAATCATTCACCTGGTGCCATCTGGGTGAGATCATACTTAGGTATATCACTCAATTCCTTATATATTAATACCTCTCAAAATGTAGTATTGTCCTCTCAAATGAGAGGAGCACTCTAAATAAGGTAATGGGGAATATTGGAAAGCCTTTTGGAACATCATGATGTCATGAGTGATGTCTCGTGTAGTGGGCATCAACCATAAGATCTAAAATATTCCCAAAGCAATACTCATTTAATCTAACAACAAATCAATAATATATAAAAATAAAAATAAAAAGAACAATTAATATCGTGGTCCCGCATACACATCAATAACCTTCCAAGTTCCAAATGGTGTTGGAAAAAATGAACTCCATACGAGTCAAACAAAATTTTGGCACTGCATTCATACCCAATACTTAGTCCGATTCTTCCAAATAGACTTTTCCTTGCCAGTCCCTTTCAAAAGCACGCTAAGTACACCGCTTGCTTCATCCCAATTGTGTCGCCGCACGAGTTGTTGCAGAAGATAGCGTAATCTGTTCCGATTATCCCACCGTAAATTTTCATATCCATATCGTGATTTGCCAATTCCTCGCTTTAGGGTATATGATGGCTTGGTAACAGATAATATGATTCCCTTGAGCCTGTTCTTTGAAACAAGGTCGACACCATCATGAATTTTTTCACGGGACTTTGTCTTTACCTTGGGAATCTTTACATCTCCCGTTTCTAATTTGCTGAAATCGTCCTCTTCAACATCCATTGAGGAATTTCTCGACATCTTAGAGTTTGCTTGTAGAGAGAGACAAGATTGCCCACTATCAAATATAAGGAAGATGACAAGCACAAAAGATGATTACTCTTGGGTCGTTTATTGTAGGTTACAAAGGCTGCAAAAGAATTATAAAAAAATGTCAATAATTGGCATTAATAAATCATCAATCCAATCTAACACAACAAGTTCTATTTGCGTAAAGACCCTAACAAATTATGTTGAACCGCTCAACTACTATTGCACCTTGAATAAAGAATCACATAAGATACAACACAGCTTAATACAAAATTAGAAGGACTTTTCTCAGTCATTTATTTAAATTATGAAGCAAAGAGTATATTTTCATCACAGATGCTTCAAGCAATATAATATGTATGTCCAACTGTGATTAAAAGATTAAATAAGAACAGAATTAGAAACAATATACACACATACATACATACTTAGAGGGAGAGAGAGCGGGAGCTTAAAGCGTGATTAAAAGAGAAAAAAGAAAAGGAATCCTAATTTGTGTAAATTAGGAAAATTTCAGGTGAAGTTCATAAATCCTGAACTCTAAATCATGGGCATAGGATAGCTATGGTATTGAACAAATAATGCATTAGCTTTAACTTGGCAGAGAAACAGAAAATAAGAACAAGAAACACGGCCTCCCAACGGGGTGCAAAATTAGAAACCCTAATTTTTGTTTGATCTAGCAAAGCAAAATGAATGCAACAATATAGTGCATAATGAAAGAATTCCATTTGCACTAGCTTTATTTTTAAACTCACCTCAGGTTTCACTGCAACGACGGCGATTCAGCAATTGAGATTATGTGTGTGTGTGTGTGTGTGTGTGTGAGAGAGAGAGAGAGAGAGAGAGAGAGAGAGAGAGAGAGATTAGGAGGCGGCTTCGTTTTAACGGTCTTAGAGAGAATAGGGGCAGTGCTGCCCGGGAAGGCAGGAGATATTGAGAAACGGAGGCTCTTCTCCCACTGTCACAGTGCCACCGTGCTGCTGGGAGATAAAACTAGTATACCGCGCAATGTTGGGAACCGACCGTAATTAAAAATGAACAACTTTTGTATGATCATATTTTTAATTATATTGTTACGCACATATTCCATTAATTGTTCATTGTTTTTGTATGATCATATTCTTGTTGTTCATTGTTTTTGTATGATCATATTCTTGTATTCTAGTTGTTCATTGTTTTTGTATGATCATATTCTTGTTGTCAAAAGTACTAAAATAGAAAATGATTAAAAATATGTGCGTAACAATATAACTAAATATACTAGAATGCAACCCGTGCGATGCACCGACATTATATATACACTTAGATATATGAACATTACAACAATTACTTAATCACTCACTACAATTCAAAAAACATATATTCAATGATTTTAGCACCTGAAAATACTTTGGGCTGAAGTTTAACATGTTTTTTAAAATTTGGAAGTAAAAAACTTATCCTACAAATTTCAACATACACAAATTGCATCATATTTCGTAAAGCCAACAAATAAAGATGATCATATAAAAAAAGACATTAGAGATTGTAAGGTCCTGTTTGTTTGTACCTCTGAAGTCTAAACTTAAGCCATTGAGATTTCAGAGGGAGCAAAAATATGTTTGTTTTTCATAGGATTCAGATAGCAACGGTAATATTTTTGAGTTAATGGTTCAGAGGTTCTAAACCCTCTGAATCTGAAAACTTAAATCTGAACGAAAGTTTGTTTCTAATAATACCCTTGAAATGACAGTAATATCCTTGAAATGACAGTAGTGTAGATAATCCATAGATAATAAAAAAAACTGTTTTTTCTACTAAATAAAATAAAGTTGTTTTTTCTACTAAATAAAAAAAAGTTGTTTTCATAAAAAAAAAACGGTTTTTTCTACTGAATAAAAAAAAGTTGCTTTCATTAAAAAAAAAAAAAAAACATTTTTCCTACTAAATAAAAAAGGCAGTTTTCATTAAAAAAAAGTTGTTTTTTCTACTAAATAAAAAAAAAGTTGTTTTCATAAATAAAAATATATATTTTTTCTACTAAATAAAAAATTATTGTTTTCGCAAAGAAAAAAGCTGTTTTTTCTACTAAATAAAAAAAAAAGCTGTTTTCATTATAAAAAAAAAAAAGCTGTTTTGGTCGGTAGTAGAGAATTTTCTTGTTGGTGGCCGTAGCGGCTCTGGTCAAGAGAAGAGTAAGAAGAATAAAAATTGGCATTTTCCATGTATGGCTCTGATACCATAATAACAAAGTACATTGCTATTCTTATATATTTCCAGACTTGTTGATGACAAAATATATACAAAATATAAATGTTGACAGTTATAGAAGTACAGAGAGGAGTTGAAATGTGTAGCAGCGCATGATCACATGATCAGTGGCAGTGGCTATAGACGTGGATATAGAGTTCCCCATAATCAGGGGTTGTGCCTATTACTGTGGAGGTGTAGTTGGCTTGGTTAATAGACCATAGTAGAACACTTGTTCGTATCTCCTATATGGCAATTTACCAAACAGCAGTTGTGCTTAAACAACGCTTGTGCATAGTATCCATATTGTAGTGTGTATGGCAATTTACCAAACAGCAGTGGTGCATCATTAGCACTTCATCAAATCTTCCTCTCTCAACATAAGTACATATGCTTTGCACCAAATGTGGTTCACCAAATCCTATATACACACACACACACACACACACACACACACACACACATATATAATAACTTATTAAAAATCCATGCACAAATTAGGTGGACTATAATATTCCTAGCCATACACAGATTAGGTGTTAGTGATCAAACATCTATAATTATTAACACACCTGAGTCAAATGGGAAGAAAGAAGAATACGTTAAAATTGGGTTTATCAGTAGATACCTGATTATGGACACAGATGAAAGAATCTGAAGAAATCAGAACAAAGAAACAATCGGGAATTAATTGGAGCATCTCCCAAATCGAAATTATGGGAATATGAATAATGGAACTCACCTTAAATACAATTTAGGTATTTCAGTTGGATTATGAGACTTCTAACTCAATTTTAGATAGATGGTTGTTTGATTGACAGAGGGAAACCCTCTATGAGGAAAAATCAGTCAAAAAAGAAGGAAAGGTGAAGATAAGGGAACTCGGTTGGGGTTTTGCGGGTAAGGGGCTCAGAGAGAAAGTCGGGGGGATGAAATGTCAACTGGATGATTTGAACATTGGGGTTGTAGGGAAGATGACGGGCTTTGGGGTTATAACATTTGTTTGTGATTTGGGCGAGGGTTTATAGCAGTACGGGGACTTTGTGGGGTTTGGGGTTGAGAGAGAGAAATGGGGGAAGTGACCTACTGAGTTAGATACGCGTGTGTTTGAGGGAGAAATGGTCAACTGAATTGAGGTAGGAAGACGTGGGTTCTCATGCAGGTACTCTCATTTGGGGCACGTTTTTAGGATTTGAGAATGAGATTTCTCTCTCTTCACCAAAATCATTCAAGGCATATTAAGACTTGTCAAATCTGACGTGTCAACTTTGAAGAGATACTAATGAGCTTTTATCTCTAATACTTAAAAAGAGGGAAGTTCTTCTTCAAATCTCAAAGTACTAAACTACCCTCATTAAATTAACATTTCCTATCATACCCTTAATATTAGTCTCACACATTCATTAAATTAAAATCATTCAATGAATCTTAACTTGATACGTTTTCTCTCCTAATACATTCATCTAACAAAACTTTCAAATACATTCATCTTGAAACCCTATAAATCAAAAGTCAGCTGCCTAAGTTCATTCATCTTCCCATCAGATTCATATTGTATAGTTTATTCGTTGTTGTTGTTTCTTGTCCAAAAAAACAAGGTCAATACTCATAATTTCCTCTCTAATTTTTTACACCTTTTTCGTTTGCCATCAAAAGTATGCATTTGTTAATTTGAAAGAAAATACATAATTTTTGTAATTATATCTATCTCATTCATGGATGTTGTCTCTCTTTTGTGCTCAGATTTTTTATTTCCAATTTTATTGTTGTTCTATTCATGTTTTATAATAATTTTAAATTCAATGTTAATTTCAGAAACATTATATGTATATTTTAAGTTAAGGAATTACCAAGTTCACACCTTATTAGATTATTATTTTTTATGCCTTCATATGTATTTCCCAGTAGGACATTTTTATTTCTTAAAGATTCTAAAAATTCTTAAAACACTCTATTTACTTTTTAAAAGACAAACTTACCCTCTGCTCTAAAGATCAAACAAATACATTTTTATTTGTTAATTTTTTTCAATAAAAAACAATATTTTAAAATATTTTTATAATTCTTAAAATTAAAAAATAATCGTTTTTTATAAAAACTGTTAAAAAAACTGTTATGATAGTTTTAAAAATCCTTTATTATTTAAAAAACTATTATGATACTTTTATAGAAGTTTTTTTTAAGATAGATTTAAAAACTGTTTTTTTTTCAAAAAAAAATTATTTTTTACATAAAATTGGGAAAAAATTAACAAATAAAAAACTGTTTTTTAAATTAAAAATTGTTTTTATAACCGAACACGACTAAAATAAAAGCAGCTCGACACAACACGACACGATAATTTTTTTTAACCAAACATGAACACGATCCTAATAAAAGTGACACGACACAACATGAAATATTATTTTTTACAAAACATGAACACGACCCAAGTAAAAATGTCACGTCACAATATATGTTTTTTTTAACCAAACAAGAACCCAACCAATATAAGAATGACACGACACGCCTCAAAATCTCATTTTCACCAATAAAAGTAATATGACACAACACGAAATATCATTTTTTTTACCAAATACTAACACAACCCAATTAAAATGCAACACGTCAAGTGGATCGTGTTCGCATTTCGTAAATAAATGGATTTTGTGTCGTGTCATGTCACTTTCATATGTGTCATATTTATTTTACGTAAAATTAAGATTTTGAGGTGTGTCGTGCCATGTCATGTTAATTTTATTTTGGTCGCGTATTATAAAACATTTAAAATAAAATGTAAAAAAAATAGTTTTAAATAAACAGTTTAAAACAATTTTTTAAGTGCCTAAAGATTTTATTTAAAAAAAAATAAGATTCTAATAGTTACTGTTTTGGAACTACTGATTTTTTATTTTTATAAAATAATTTTTGTAACTATTAGAATTTTTGTAACAATTTTTGTAACTATTAGAACTTTTGTAACAATTTTCTTAAAACACTCCCATGCTTGGATTTTACTAGAAACAATTTTTTTAAAATAAAATCTTTAGGCACTTAAAAAATTATTTAAAACAGTTTTTTTTCTACATTTTATTTAAAATGTTTTATAATACTGCCTATACATACCACTAATACGCACCAACATAAAAAAAAATGGTCCTCACCAGCAGTATGTATAGGTGGTTGACCGCCTATGCCTACCGCTGACGCGGACCATTTTTTTAAATAGTAAAATATTATTTTTGAAATAATAAATAATGGTCCTCGCCACCGCTATAAAAAAAATACGACTCCGTGTCACGTCGCGTTTTATTTGGATCGTGATCGTGTTAATTAAAAAATATAAAAAATAGTTTTCGATATAAAAAACAGTTTTCAATATAAAGAATAGTTTTTTATTTGTTATTTTTTTCCCAATTTTATGTAAAAAAAAAATTGAAAAAAAAAAGAGTTTTTAAATCTATCTTAAAAAATACTTTTTTAAAACTATCATAACAGCTTTTTAAATAAAAAAAAGGTTTTTAAAACTATCATAACAATTTTGATTAAAAACATTGCTATTTTTTAATTTTTAAAAAATAAAAAAAATATTAAAAAAAACAGTTTAAAATACTATTCTTTATTGAAAAAAAATTAACAAATAAAAAAGTATTTGTTTGATCTTTAGAGCAAAGGTCAACTTTGTCTTTCAAAAAGTATTTGGAGTGTTTTTAAGATTTCTTGGAGCGTGGTTAGCTTTTCCTCCCATTAATACCACATTGGAAATATTTTCTATAATTTATATTCGAAATGTTCATATATTTCCTTTGAAACTTTTTATGATATTGTCAATATTTGTGGTCAATGCTTGGATTGTCCATCTCACAATGATTAATGTATCATTGCTATTTTACTTATCATTTAGAAACTGATCTATATAAGATTCTCTTATGTTGACAAAAATGAAAAAGTAAGGTCCGTGATAACCATGATGATAATCATTCATACGTTTGCTTAACAATTTTCTAATCTCAAATACCATTTTGTAAAATAAATAAATGATTATATACATGGTTGGAGTACATGATTTGATCTAATTATGTATTATTGTTTTATGGATGTTGGACAATTAAATTTGTTAGCATGAATGAAATCCATTGCATATCATGTGTTTTATAATATTCATCCATGTTTTTTTTAACATTTCTATCTCCGTTTTCTGTTTTGGGTATCCGATTTGCGAATTATAAAATACAAATGTATACATACATGGTACCTAATACTGAAAGAAATGAAGGTGATATAGTCTTGTGAAAGGGGTGTATTTACAAACTACGCGTGTATAACAAATTATAGAGTAGAGCCAAGTAGACACCCAAATTTTTATAAAATAAGGAAGAACATAATTGTTTGGATAAACAAAATTACGTCATTATATATACATATTAAAACTTTTTGTATCATGATAAATGAAACAACCTATGAACCAAAATAATCAAAGATTCTGATGATTCATTATTTAGTGGAATTTTTTGGAGAGATTAGCTACTCAGTGAGTGGAATTTTGGGTCCACTAAGTCTAAAATGGCATTCACGCACAAACTTAGGTATTGATACATAATTTATTTTTATATTAGCTGACTATATGTTTTTTTAACCTACATTTTTCAAACTATTTTCATTGTATCATAATTGTTGGATTCATATATATGGGAGACTAGAAGGATACGTATATAGAGAGAATGGGGATGGGTTTGACATTGGTTTTATAGGTTGCGACCTAAATTGTTGAGTATAATGAAGATTTGACACATATTGTCCCATTTATTTAGTCCTGAAAATTTAGCACTTGGCAAAACACTATCATCTTTCGCCTACATCAGAGAGAAGATTTTTTTCCCACGTGATTAGTGTAGGGTACATCTGATTGGTAAGTTATAAAAATGGTGAATAACATTTTAATTTTTTATGGTAGTAAGAAAAAGAGATAAGTGGTTAGGTACCCAATTAATAAAGTCAATGAGAATCCTATTCCTTTGGTACGGTAGAAAAGTAGACCAATATCAAGTCGAAAGCGTTAGAAATCAATCCACCGGCTTAACGAAAAATAATGCGACCGGTGCTTTCGACTATAACATCTGCCTAGACTTGGTTCAAGACTCTGTAACCACCTCTATTGTTGCCCCTGTATTTACAAATGGATTCATTACCCAAGTGTATCTGCTGAAATCCAAGATAACCAACACCCTCAATGCCCTGTGTGCAATGCTGAAATTACAGAATAAACCTTAGAACCACTCTACGGACACGGTCAAACAGAAAAAGCATCTAAAGACAAAGTCCCACATGCAGATTTATTCATACCACGAAGGCCTTAGAGTCCTAAATATGATTTAGTCATCAGTCGATATTGCCCACATGCATGAAAGGCTGGCAACAACAACAGCTGTTGCTGTTGCTTACAGATACATGTCAGCTGGCTGGCACAGAGGAGTAAGCACGGATGAATGACTAAGCAAGAATAATAGCTGCTGCTATAACTAGAATTTTAGCGAGAAAAGATAGGATTCTTTCAGCAAAATCAACCTTAGTGGATGCATAATGTAATAATGTGTTTTCTTCTAAGTTGGTTTACTATTGAGCTTAACATATTTCACTTAAATATAATTCATGGTGGAATTATATACATTTTCCTAAAATTTGTGACAACTTGGTTTTTGTGAATATTTGGAGTAATAATTTAACTGGTGAGATAGTAAATTCCCTTCAAGTATGCTCCAATATTCAGTATGTTGATCTGAGCGCTAACAAATTGAGTGTGGATTTAGGGTTTGAATTTTAAAAGATGAAAGATTTTTAGGAATCAGAGAACAGATTAGGTAGCATATTGTCACTCATGGAAAATTACACTTTACAAACTCTAGACGCGTCAGAAAATGATTTCAGAGGATAATAACCTAGGGAAATTTCAAACTGCCGAAATTTACATGTATTGACTTTGTGGGGTTACAGGGCCAATTCAACAATAGATTGGTTTATTTTCGAATCTCCAGGGGCTTTTGTTTGCTAACAAATCCTTAATTCCAGAGTCATTATTAGGCCTGAGAAAATTACTTTTCCCAGATCTAAGTACAAACCAATTTTATACTCCATATTAACATCCCTTAATTTTTAACCCATTTGATGAGCCACATAAATCGTTTCAACCATTCGGAAGAGGTATTTTTACCAGAGTTTTTGGATTATCTCTGTTGCAATTATAGGGATTCTGATTATATATACATACATGTTTGTGTGTATTTCTTCCTGCTTTTGAGTAGGGAGTTCTGAGTTCGTTTGTGACAGATTTAGAGTATTCACAGGAATATCTTGTATAGTTTACAGTTGAATGGAGGTTTGATTTTTGGGGTAATGATTGATGCTTCGTACTAGGTACTTTATGTTATATTCTAACAAAAAAAATTCTACATAATATGTTGCAAGTATTTTTATTAGTTTGTCCTTCACAGATTTGCAGTGGAAATATCTGGAAATGGCCACACGTGCAACGCACGTGGGCACAACTAGTATAGAGTATAAAGATATAAATATAGAAAATGATATGTAGCAAATATATCAACATAACATGTGAAAAATACAATTTATAAAAATGTACTATTTATACAAATAGTTAAAAGAACTATTATATTATAAATATTATAAAATAAGAAATATTTACATAATCACTTAATAAATATATGTTTGGAATCATCAAAATCAATATATTAAATAAACTAAAATGTACATTAATTATAATTAAGATAATTAACTATTAATGAAAGGGTTAATTACATTTTTGTTTAACACTCTCTCTCTCTCCAATCTTTTTTTTATTATTTCTTTCCCAATTTTTATTCTTTTCCCATAATATTCCCATCATCCATCATATGAGCTTATACAATAATTCATTTTCCTATCACCGCCTTTTTTTATTTAATTAAATCACCCATTATTATGTAATTCTATTTTTAACCCTAAACTATTTTTTCCAACATTGAGCCATTTGGAAACACATTTAGACATCCATTTTTAGTGTTAGACATCCAACTTTAGATTAGGAAATTATCTCTTAGTTTTAGTAATTTTTTTAATCTTTATTAGGTTAGTATTTTTTTCGAGAGATTTACGAGGTTGAAATATGAAGATTGAGTGACATATTCAATTATTCAATCTAAATTCTTCTCATTTTTGTTCAAGCAAGTGTTATTATTTTTACTGTTTTTCTCTCACACGTTGTTTTATTTAATTATTTAAACATGCTTTCTAATTAATTAAATTAGGTTGAGATTAATAAATTGACCTTTGGCATGTAGTTGCTTCGCTATAGTATGATGGAATATACTCTATTTCGTGGGCTAATTATTCTTGATTTTACATTTATGAACCTTAATGGAGTATACTACGAATTTACCATATTTGCTACCTTACTTGTGTAATTTTGAGAATATTGTTGATACCAAACTCGTTGTTAATGCAAAAAACTAGACTAGGCTAATTAATTGATCACAGATAAATAGAAATAAGAGACAAGATATTTTAAAGTGGTTCGGCTTAAGAGAAGAGCCTCCGTCCATTGTTGTATATTGCCTTGGGATTGTTCAATTGCCTCACTTTTCATGTGTCCCTTGGATGTAAGGTTTACAATGTATTTATAGCCCCCAGGGGGTGTACAAGAGCTGGAATATCAAAGGATGGAATGTCTTTATATCATAGATATTTACATTTGTACAATCATTAATGTATACAACTGTTGGTATTTGCCTTTCATCGTTGGTCGGCATCCATGATGTTGGTCGGTATTCCTGGCGTTGGTCGGTATTCCGAGTGTTGGTCGATATTTCATCCTTAATAACTAGGATTAATCTCCCACTGTACAACACGTGTCAGTGTCTGAATGGTCCACGTAGATGGACAATTTATGGTATCAACAGAAGCCCCCAATGTTTCATGCTTGAAGTTTTTACGAGAGTATGGAGTATTTGGCTCTTTAAGTTGCTCGGACAACAATTTTAGGCCTGGTCGGTTGCCGACTTCCCCTACTTGTAAATAATTATGGTTTAATTATCAAAATATAATGCGTGGGGCATTTTTGAAATTATCCACAACTTTAACGAATCGTTTTTGGGCAAATCCGTCTATTCTATCTTTAGGCGCCACCAGTTCAATCGATGTTGTCTTTTAATCATTACTTTTCCAGTTTTTGAGGCAACCTATAAAGAGCGGGAAAAACCACGAGCTTTTATTACCTCAAATTTTCTGAATGTTTTTTGCTATAGTGTCTTCAAGCTTTCTTTCTATCTTCTTGTGCGATCGTTTTCTGTTCTTCAGTTCTTGTTGAATCCTTAATTCTTGTAAGAACTCTTTCTCTTCTTTTATATTCTTCATCATGGTTTACTCTATTGATTCTCTTGATGAATTCAAAAATGAATTTAAGATTCCCTCCTGGGTTGTTTTGGAACATGCTATTTTACTTGTTGATTTTTTCTCACTTGCTGAGGGTCACTGGTTTCCATATACTTTTATAGCTAAGTGTGGGTTTACCTTTCCTCCCAACCCATTGTGCCTTGATTTTTTTTAATACTTTGACGTTGTCCTAGCTAGGGTGGACCCCAATATTTAGAGGGTTGTAAATGGAGTGTATAGGTTGAATCAAATTTATGGAACCCATCTGGGGATTCCATAAATAATGTTTTGTTATAAGTGACACCACTTTTTATTTAAAGACTGGGGATGTAAATAAAGCGTTAGTTGTTAATTTTTCATACTCCAATAGGGATTATTTTGAGCATGGAGTTGTTGTAAAAATTGGCAATATGCCCCTTTGACCAGAAATGCTGAGTACCAGGGGCCTGGATACCCTCCTTTTGGCAATGGGATAGGTTATTCTTCATTTAACTATTTTGCCCTGTACATATCTATTTAAATGTAACACTAATTGTTGCTCTGTAAATTTTTATTGTAGTTTATCAGAAGAGAAGATGTCCAAAGGAAAGTGAAGTGAATCTTAGGGAGTTGAAATTCATTTGGGGACTTCATCAAAGGATTGGCAAGGAGCACATCACGTCTGCATCTTATTTGCTGCAGTACAAGAACATAATTTCTTCCTTTGTTTCTCGTCCTACTCCTTCCCCTATAATTGACCTTGAGCAAGAACCTCCTTCTACTTCCTCAATTACTGCATCTGGCAGTGGTTATCTTGCTTCCCTTTTCCCCTCTTCTTTAAATTCAAATTTGCCCCTTACCGTATTCATGGGGAAGAGGAAGATTCCTAAAATTTTGGGAGACATAGCTGCTAATCACCCTTCCAAACAAGCTGATGCTGGGGTGAAAAATAAAGATGAGACTGGCAAGAAGCCCCTAACTAAGTAAATTAAAGAGAGCCCCTTTAAAAGAATAAAGAAAAGGCTGCCTTCTAAGTTAGAAGAAGGTTCTTCTGCTCTTCCTGACCAGCGTGAATTGGTCGATATATCTTCTTCTGCCTCTCTAGTGGTCATTATCCTTGGATTGGCAAGACAACTAATAAAGTATGGGACTTTGCCAGACCACCGGGATTCTGTAGCTGCATTACCTCATTCCAAAAGTTCTGATAGGGTTGATCAAAGCCTTTCTCTGGTATATTCTTTTGCCTTTTTGAATTTTTTGTCTCTTGGTTTGTTCTTTATAATAATTCCTTTCCTGGTTATTCTTGTGCAATTCCTCGTTGACTTCAATAATATATTGGAGAAAGATGAGGCTTTGAGAGCTTCTTCCTTTGGTGAAGTTGAAGAAGCTTTTAATGAGCTGAAAAAGTCATTGCTTGATTCCCAACAAGCATTGGCTAATGAATAAAAGAAATGGGAGGAGAAGATTAAAGTTTTTGAAGAAGCTGATGAGACTGCTCGGGGTCTGGCGGACAAGTTGGGAAGGACTTAGATGCTGAGAAAGTCAAGTCTGCCTAACTACAAAAGGACTTAGGTGCTGAGAAGGTGAAAAGGTCTAAGGCTAAAGATGATGGGTTCAACTGAGGCTAGGAAAAGGCCTTTGGATCAACTTCCTCACAAATTGAGTTTGCGATGAAGAAATGCTTTAAAGATGGTTGGTCTGCTGCTCTGGTGGAGGTCGGCACTCTAGAAGATTTCGAGTTATTCTTGTGACATGATCCTAGGGATCCTCCAAATATGGACGAGGAAGTTGATGATGGGGGTTCTAGTGAATCTTTGATAGTGGTGGAGTCTGTGAATAATACCAGGATGTTGATTATACGGCGCCCTCCAAAGTTAATCCTCATCTTTTCTGCTCTCGCTTCTTCTTCATCTAATCCTAAGGCAAATAAGAAGAAGGTGTAAAACAGAGCAGCTTTTTTTCCTTCTTCAATAGTTATAGTTTTTTATTTTTTGAAGATGTATCTATACTTTCCCTTTTTTAATAATGAAAAGATAAATATTTATGTTCCTTTGTTGGTGTTTTTTAATACTCTACACCTCGTTGATTGATGACTTTATTCTTCTTCATAGTTTATGGATAAATTGAAATATTTCTCATCTACTGACTCCGAGCTACTCTAAAGGTGTAATGAGATTTTCAAAGCTGGTCACTTATCTCTGACTGATGCCGATCTACTGAAGTTACTCGGGTAAGGGGTATTTGAGCAAGCTAAAGAGGCCTATGTTCATTTGAAGTGTCTTCTTGATCGGGCAGTAGCTAATAACGTTACCTACTATGAAATGATTGAAGAGATACAAGAGGACTATAATGAAGTTAAGGCACATTTGCATGAGGATTGTGAGAAGAAATTCCAGGCCCTTAGTGAAGGTTGGGGCTTTAAGCAAAAGTTGGATAAATTTACTTCTCATTTTTTTAAGACAAGAATTCCTACTGAAACGTGAAGTGGATGAAGCAAGGGACATTGTCAAGCTACTAGATGAAGAGAATAGCAACTTCAGAAATGAACTTAATTCCCTGAAGTCACTCACTGCTGTTGTTGCTACTACAGATGAGGGTCATTCCTTCTTGGAGGCTGAAAATACAAGGTTGAGTGAGGAGTTGGAGGCTCTGAAGAAATTAAAACCTGCTTCTTCCTATTTTTGAGCTAGAGTCAAACTTGTATGAGGTACTACAGAGGAAGCTAGGACCCAATAGGCCCTTGCCAATCAATCTACACAATTAAAAGCCAAAGATCAAGCCATTGTTGAGGTGTCCCGAAATCTACCGGCCTTATCTGAATAACTATCCACTCAATCTTCTCAGTTACAAGCTAAGGATGGAGTGTTGAAGAAACTGCATTCCCGAGTTGACAGATTAACCTTTCAATTCCACAAACAACCAAGGAAAGTCTGGATGGACGGGTTTATTAAAGATCTAGGGCATCTTGATGATAAACTTCAACAAGCTAAGAATGAGAGCTATAAATAGGGTTGGATAAATGCTTTGACGGTGATAAAAGTGGATCAAAACAGCTCATTGTGGGGCTGGTATGATCCAGGGTTGCTTGAGCTTGATAATCCTCCTTTTAAATTAGATGTCAATTGGATCCCAGTCCATCGTATTCCTCAATGCTTGATTTCAAAATACTTGGGAGATTACGAGCTTCATGATGAATTAGAAATCGTCCGACCTCCTCACCTACTTGATCATCCTAGTAGCATCAATACCAGAATGCTTCAGGATTTTAACTTTATTAATTCTTCTTATACTTTAGATGATCCTCCTACTGGAATGGATTCTATTTCCAAAGCTGAGGGGAAACGTCCTGCAGAATGAAGCTTTGTGTTTTATTTTATTAACACCATCATATAATTAATGAAATGGAAATTTGATCAACTTATTTTATGTTGAATGTTAACCCTTTCTTTATCATTAGTTCTATTAATACACTTTGATTAATTAAAGTATCAATGACCAATGAATGCAGATATTATACTAGCATAATTAGATTAAAATCTAAATTTAGAGTTAGTTAGATGAATACATAGGTTCTACTAGCATACTTAGATTAAAATGTAAATTTAGAGCTAGTTACCCATGTGTCTTCAAAGGTTTTACTAATGCACCCAAGTATTGGATTTTTGCATTAAATTCCAGTGGTGTGACCAGTCATTTGTGGAATATGTGCTTATATTCCTCTTGAGGAATCTTTGTAACGTTCTTCCTGTACTTTGCCCAGTAGGATAAAAATCTTATTTTATCCTTATGTTTGTGGACCAAGTTTCTTGAGGATTTAACATCCTGTTGACTTGGACTTCGTGTATCATCGATCAAGATTGTAGTTGCTTCAAGCAACTTATTGCTTCTGTTGAGCAACGTTCAGGGTATTAATTGCTGAGTCGAGCAACAATTTTCTGAACTGAGCAAAATCTAAAAAAAAAATTAGAGTAGTGCATAACACTAGTACACCCAAAAAAATTAACAACAAAAATCGAAAGAACTGAAGATTTTATTAATTCTGCAAGTTAATTTTAAACTAATTACAACATAATTGATAATATTTTCTGAGATGCTATGCAAGCCATGGATTTTTGAATTCTTCGCCTTCTAAGGTTTCAATTCGATAGGTTCCAAGTCGGACCACTGCTGAAATACGGTATAGCCCATGCCAGTTGGCCTCAAGCTTGTTATTTTTTTTGCAGCACTTTTTTCAGCACATAATCTCATTCCTTCAAGTTAGTCGATTTCATCATTTTATAGTAAAAACGAGTTGTTCTCTGTTAGTAGGCTGCATTTCTTAGGGCGATGTCTTCTTTCACTTCTTCCAGCATATCTAGATCTAACCTTCTCATTAAGTCATTTAAAGGATAGTTAAAATTTAAAACTCTATGGGATGGAAAGCTTAGCTCGGCAGGAATGACAACTTCAGTCCCAAATGCTAACATATATGGGGATTCTCCAGTTGCTATTCTCAGTGTTGTTCGGTATGCCCAAAGGATAGAGTGTAGATCATTTATCTAATTTCCCTTGGCATCATCAAGCATTTTCTCTAACCTGTTAAGCAAGGTTATGTTCATAACTTCAGTTTATCCATTAATCTGCGGATGTCCTGGAGTTTAATGTAACTTTTGAACATTTTATTGAGCACAGTAATTTGCGAATTCATCATTGTCAAATTGTGTTCCATGGTCGGTAATGAAGGCATAGGGAAACCCATACCTACAAATGATTATTTTCCATATGAATTGATAGACCTTTTCATAAGGCATGTCTATCAGAGGCCCTGCCTCAATCCATTTTATAAAATAATCCACAGCGACAACCAAGTATTTAAATCTTCCTCGGGTGGTTGGCAGTGGTCCGACCAAGTCTATACCCCATATGGAAAATGGCCATGGTGAAGTGATTAGATTGATATCAGCCCGTGGAGTTTTGCGAATTATGGAGAATCTCTGACATTTATCACACTTCTTGGCAAAAGTTGCACAGTATGCTCGCATTGTTGGCCAGTAATACCCTTGAGTACTGATTCTTTGCAGAAGTGTTCTCCCTGCTGTGTGAGCTCCACATGATCCTTCATGCACCTCCTGAATTAGATCTTGGACCTCTGATGGATGCACACAACGCTGCAAGTTGACTGCTAGTCCTGTCATGTACAAAACACCTTTATCTAATACATAGCGAGATGCTTTGTATTTCAAGTTCTCGGCTTCCACCATATCTGTTGGTAGAGTTCCTTTTTTTAATGTATGCTCTGATGGGGTCTATCCATGATGACCCCACATCTATGGCAATAAAATTGATCATCAAATCTTCATGTATGCTCCTATTGGCCAAAATCTCAATAGGGATAGTTCGCTGGAGTTCAATCCTGGTAGAAGAGGCTAGCTGAGCAAGGGCATTAGTCGGGCATTTTCCAACCTTATAATTCTATTCATCTGAACAACTAGCAATTTTATAATGACTTCCATCACCTTGGATAAAAATCTGGTTGTCAATTATCCTTTAGCTCCATATAAATCCAAAGTTTGGTTTACTACTAGCTGAGAGTCACTGTGTGCCACAACTTGCTCGACATTTAATGATTGGGCTAAACTTAGGCCCACAATAAGAGCTTCGTATTCTGCTTCACTATTTGAAGTCTGGAATTGAAAATGTAATGCATACTTAATATCAATACCATCAGGAGTGTTGAGTATTATACCTTCCCCACTGCCGATTGAACAAGATGATCCATCAATATATAAGTTCCATATTGGGACGTTATTGTCGAATGCTTGATCTGTCAAACTTCCATATTGGAATATTTTTCCCTTTGCTTCTTCATACTTCCTAGTCATCTCCTATGTTTAGGAAGATGCATCTGGTAGGTTTGCAATCCATTCTTTTGAGGAAATTTCTTCGAGAGCATTCTTATTGGCATTACTTTCTCTTGATTCTTGTTATGCCTGCTTACTTTGTTGCTCGGGGACTTCAAAGTAAGTGAGCACCGCTATGAAATCTGCCAATGCTTGGCCTTTCAAAGAAGACCTTGGCTCATATATGATATCATACTTCCTTAATTCCACAGCCCAATACATTAATCTACCAGATTTCTCCGGTTTATGCAAAGCCTACCTTAGAGGCATATTAATGTAAACTACGATTGTATGGGCTTGGAAATAAGGTTTCTTATGTCTGGATGCTTCAATTAGTTACAAGGCCAATTTCTCCAAACGAGGGTACCTAATTTCTACTTTGGAAAGCCTTACTGGTATAGTAAACAGGTTTTTGAACTCCATTCTCTTCTCGGATCAATGCGGAATTTACTGCCGATTCAGAAACAGCTAAGTATAGGTACAACTTTTCACATGTGATTGGTCAGGAGAGTAATGGAGGTGAACCCAAATACTTTTTTAACTCCACAAAATCTTTTTCGCAGTCTTCTTCCATTCAAAGATTTTTCTAAGCATCTTGAAGAATGACAGGCATCTATTTGTAGCTCAGGACACGGATCTATTCAAGGCTGCTACTCGTCAAGTCAATATTTGCACATCATTCTTGCAAGTTAGAGATTGCATTTCAATTAATGCCTTGATCTTGTCTGTATTTTCTTCAATTCCCCTTTTATTTACTATGCACCTGAGGAACATTCCTTCTTATACTCCAAAAACACATTTGGTCGGATTCAACATCATATGGTGCTTCTTAAGTTGAACAAAAGTCTGGCTGAGGTCTATAATGTGATCGGATGCCTTTTCACTTTTTGTAGAATTCTATATTCTTGCCTATCTGCTCCTCGAACACCTTATTGACCAACCTTTGATATGTAGAACCTACATTTTTCAAACTAAAAGGCATAACATTGTAACAATACGTTCCTCCGGGAGTGACGAAAGAAGTGCTTTCCCTGTCCTCAAGTTTTATTTTTATCTGGTTATAACCACAATAAGCATCTATAAAGCTAAGTAGCTCATGTCCTGATGTTGTATCCACGATTTGATCCATTCGGGGCAAAGGAAAATGATCCTTAGGGCATTCTTTATTTAAATTCGTGAAGTCTACACACATTCTCCACTTGTTGTTTTTCTTTTTGACCATAACTACATTAGCTAACCGGTCTGGGAATTTCACTTAATTAATAAAAGTTACTTTCTGAAGCTTTTCAACTTCTTCTTGAATGGCTTAATTCTTCTCGAGGTTGAACACTCTTCATTTTTGTTTTATTGGTTTAACTTCTTTGTTTACATTGATCTCATGATAAAGGAAATTAGGATTTATCCCAGGCATATCTTCATGACTCCAGGCAAACACATGCTTTCTCTATTTAAGGAATCTCACCAGTTCCTGTTTAAGAACATGATCCAATGTTGTCCCTATTTGAGTAATGCGCTCCAGTTTGTCATCATCTAACATAATGCTTTTAGTTGTTTCCATAATTTGTCCCTTTACCAACTCTGTTTCCTCCCTTGGGTCTAAGGTTTCAACCTCAGAGTCTTCATCAAGCTTAGGAGTATCCACTTGGTCGGTAGTGGTTTTCTTATTTATTTCTTCCAAGTCTTCTTACTCGACGAAAGAGTAGTAACATTCCTGAGCTACTTTTTGATCACTCTTCACAATTCCCACGTCAAAATTAGTTGGGAATTTTAAGCAGTAATGAACGGTGGATAGTATTGCCTCGAACTTCTTTAGCCCTATTATTCCCATGATTATATTATAAGCTGAATGGACGCTTTTATCTATTACAATTTTCTCACCTGTAAAGCCTATTAGTGGTCGATGATAAGGCTCTAATTGACTAAGTTTAAAATCCAAGTTGTTGAAACAAAGATATAACATGATATCCGCCGAGCTACCATTATCTACTGATACTCTAGAGACAATGATTTCTTCCTTTCTAACTTTGATTACTAATGGGTCATCATGAGGATACAATACTCCTGAAAGGTCATTTTTAGAGAAACCAATTACTAGTTTGTATTTGTTAACCTTCCTTCGTCGATCTTCCTCTGCAAGATTGATCCTTGTATGTACGAGCAAGCACGTGCCTCATTAAGGTAAGATTTTTGCTTTATTGTATGATTTCCTCCTCCTGTATCTCCACATGTAATCATTTGGTAATCAAAGGAACCAAAATTGATACATAATACCTCATGTTCTGGTTGTCAAGTTTTTTTGGGGAGATCAGGATCATTGTCCTAGTCATCTTCATGAGCTATTTTCTACTTCTCTCTGGGCTTGCAAGGAGATTTTGATCTACGTCAAATTCCTTCATTGTTCTGTCGATCAACATACTGATTCAACTTTCCTCTTTGGATGATAATTTATATCTTATTTTGAAGAGCTATGCAACGTTCCATTGTGGAACCGTGATCCCTGTGAAATTCGTAGTACTTAGTTTTATCTCTTTTGGTCGGGGAACTTCTCAACTTATCAGGCCAACGCACATCTTTATTATGCTTGATTTCGTCCAAAATATGGTGAATTCCCATGGTTAGCGGAGTATAGTGGTTGTACATCTTGAGTCACTCCAGAACTCCTTTCTGTCTTGATTCACTGTGTTCTCTGGGGTCTTTATAATATTTCTTATCATTTTTTCCATTAACTTTTTTGCCCGAGTTATGCTTAGTTGTCATTGCTTCTTTAGCATTCATGATCTTTGCTGCTTTAGTCATTAATTCTGCCACTGTCTTTGGAGGATCCTTGGCAAGAGTGTAATATAGTTTTTCGAGAAGCAATCCACTCATGAGGGTAGTTATTGCAATCTTCTCCTCATAATCTACGACTTCTAGTTTCTCGTTATTAAAATAAGTGATGTAATTTTTTCTACTCCCTCATTCTTTCTATCTCACACTAAGTAATAGCTCGGCCAGTTGGTTGAAGCTTGAAACTTATCCCCGAGGAAGACCATTGTACCAGATTTAGGCAGATCCAGTAACAGTTTCAGAAAATGCTCTACACCTTATTTCGCCGGGGACGACAAAAATATCAGTAGCTGCCTGGTATTATTCTATATAAAGGACTGAATCGATTTTTCCATCATATTTGGGTGTTAGAACTGGAGCCTTGAATTTTACTGGAGTAGGGAAATCCACGATTGCTTGCATAAATGGAGACCCTTTTACAAAACTTCTTTGTAGTGGGTTTCTTGTATTCACTATTTCTCTTAATCTGTCTTTTAATCTTTGTATGGAGCCTTTCCATGCATCATTATCAGCACCAGATTTATGCGTTGCAACTATATTAGTTGCTGAGCTTTCTTCCTGAAGTCGTTGCTCGGTCCGAGTAACAGTTCGTTGGGCATTTGATACATATTGAGTTGTGTTTTCCCTTTGATCAGATGGTCGTATGGTATTACCAGATCTTCCCCTAGGAACATTTCTATTCCCCTTGGGTCCCAAACGATCGAAGGGATAAGCACGACTTAATCTCTCTAAGGCACTTGGCCTTTCTGGAGAATAAGACTGCGCATGAAAAGATTCCAATGCCCTGAGCAATGAAGTTGACCTTGGATGGTAGGAAATATATCATATCGATATCGAGTGGCTGCGTCGACCACCTCATGGTGGGGGGTGGGGGCATATTTCTTTGAGCAAATAGAGCAGGTGCCCCGACTTGAATAGTTTGTGCAAGTTTCCTAATAGTATTTTGCATAGCCTCTTTAAAGACTGGCCAGAATCCCGATTAAATCATTTACAGATGGAGGAGCATGTGACACCCCGACTAATTAAACACCGGGTAGCTACTCCTTTATAAAATTAATTCAAAATGCCAAGTTGGCTCAGTTAATAGCATCACTGTCGAAAACGTTTTATTATTACTAACCACCTAGTATTTAAAAAGTAAGTGCCAAATTTTATTAAATCTGATTAACATGCAACAAGAGTAATGAATAACTAAATAACACCATTCACCATACTGAGTTAAAACGAATAACCATCACAAAATGTAAATAAACTCTGGAGGAAAAACTCCTCAATACAAATCCCACAACTGATAAGTAAACTGAAATAAATAACTAAAACTGAATACTGAGCAATACATGCTAGAGTCTGAAAACTGAAATGTAAAAATGTCTAATAGAATTGGGCAACATGCCCTACAACTGATACATGCTGAGACTGGAATCCAAATGAGAGAAGCGTCTACATGCAAATCCCTGTAGCTTCCACAAACAGCTACAGCTCGTCACCTGAATGAGAATCCTATGCTTGGTGTCCTTGTGGCTGGGCACCTAAAATGGTTTTACAAGAAAATATATTTGAAAGCAAATGGGTCAGAGCCCGAAAGTGGAAATCATTTTAAAAACCTGCAAGTGCTTTAAAAACATTTAAAACATTAAATGCAAAGTACATGCTAGGACGTGCACTCACATTAAATTCTCACCTCTCGACTAACTGTGCACTCCTAACGTAAGTACCCATCTATAACTACCCTTTCCACTAGCTAAGTGATAACGTAACTAGCTAGACTACCAAAGGTTCTACCCATTTTACTCGGTTAATTTAACATAACAACGCTCGTAATTTAATAGAGGTTTAACGTAAACTCAGTTACTAACTATGCCATTGATATAACTAACAGCTAACTCATTATATATCTCGAAACAATACCGTAATATTTTTACAACATTAACATGAGGATTTCCATTAATTTAATGTATATTATTCACATCATAAATATACGATACAAGCACCCCGCAATCTAAGCTATGGTGCACACATACTCTGCTATCCATCCCGGTACATCACGTACATAAGGATCACATATTCCGAATCTCTCAGGAATAGTCCAGATAACACAAATCACAAATAGTGGAGGCGAACACAGTCACCATCACATGGGTCACGCACATACCTACGCTCCCATGATCATGCAGACTTATTAATATCACAATAAGTCCTTCTATGACCTATGTTCATCAAGGTACCAGTCTATATCCCCCCCGTAGGCACACAAGGAATAGAGGGTCCTAAGCGAACGCAAACCTCCCGTGATAGCAAGTATGGTAGGTATGTCATACACACAAATACTATATCAATACTAAGTATACACGCATCTTAGTAATCACCGTAGTATAATTGTAATACTCTACATCATTATACCATTATTCCAAATCCATATATTTCAAGTATCCCGATAATATATAATTTAAATGGTCGACACGTCTCACGTCGTAATTTCCTTAAACTTAAAACCTATCTCAAATAGACTATTAGGTTCCGATTATTCCCAAATATAACATCTTCATTCCTAAGGTCTTTACTTCTGCTCTAAACCTTATTTCGTCAATTTACACAATTTTACACTCTTAACCCAAACGTTACCTCACTAACGAATTTCAATAATCTAGAATAATTCCTCGAATTGTGTTCTAATTAAAGTCCACTATAATAATCACACCTACTGGTCTCCTTAAGGGTGAGGGTATTCATAAGTTCTCCAAACATATTCTCCGAGGGTTTCCGCCATTAAAATCAAATTAAGGAAAATTTTACTCATTCTGGGGAGGTCGATCGATCGACCTATGAATATCGATCGATCGATTGAGTCGATCGATCGACTGATGAATGTCGATCGATCGATCGAACAGGTATGGCTACGGACTGCTTCGTTCTGCAGATTTGAAAACGTCCCAAAACTTATTTCTAACGTATGATTCTCAGATATAACGTTATAGTAATGTCATATAACCATCCTACAATATTACTAACGTCCATAAATCAATATTTCAACAACTAAAGGCTACATATGGATCAATCTTTATCAAAAACCTAGTTTTCTGATTTATCTCAAGAACATTCATAAACCTCATCTTAAATCCGTTTTTGGTATAACAAAAGTCGATAATTCTCTTAATATAATCTTCCAGTAACATTCTACATGCAACCTATATCCCAAAATTTAAACTAATAACTCCAATCTTATGGGTTTTTCATTATCTTCAAAGAACATACAAAATTTATGAATAATCTAACATGGAATAAGCATTCTCTGAAATTTAAATGGAATAAATCACTTGCCTTGATTGTTTCTGAATCTGGTGTTGGATTTGTAATCTCTTTCTGCAGATTTTCTGCAGAATTCCTCCTCTTTCCCTTCCTCTCTAAGCTTTCTTCTTCCAAAGATGGCTATGGTGGCTAGGGTTTTCTTTGGGAGAGTTGGAAGACTAAATGGTAACCTACGTAGCTTATGGGGTTAATAAAAGGGTTGGTTGGGTCAATTCCTTATCAGATTACAACTCTCAATTTTCGTCACTTTTAATTACCCAAAAATACCAAATTACTAAAATACCCTTTAAGTTACCGGTATGGCCTAAAAATACCCCGGGACCCAAACTATACCCCCGGCTAGTGTTTTCTGACTATCTCGACCCTTCCGGACGCATTGGCGCACTCAAAACGACCATATGGATTATAGATTTTAAATTCACTTTTATTAACAAAATAATATACCGTGACGCGGCGGTCCCACGCGTCTCAACAAAATTTCTAAAATGCCGTATATAAATCCCACGACAAATTTTATAGTACCAAATACATATAAAATCATATATGTACATAATCAAATACCAATTCGCATCTCATTAGTATTTATAACCCGGATTAATTTCCAATTAATACGCTATTTAATTAATTAATCCCAAAAATAATTATAGTCAAAAGTACGGGGTATTACAGAGCAGAAGGAGTCGGCGGAATACCTTCGTTCCTAAGACTTGATTCAGGAATTTCAGCCATTTAGATGTTTGATTGAGTGATATCGATTAAAGATATCGTTCCCGCAGACGACGCCAATCTGTTGATGCAAAAAACTAGACTAGGCTAATTAATTGATCACAAATAAATAGAAATAAGAGACAAGATATTTTAAAGTGGTTCGACTTAAGGGAAGAGCCTACGTCCACTGTTGTATATTGCCTTGGGATTGTTCAATTGCCTCACTCTTTTTCTGTCCCTTGGATGTAGGGTTTACAATGTATTTATAGCCCCCAGAGGGTGTATTAGAGCTGGAATATCAAAGGATGGAATGTCTTTATATCATACACATTTACATATGTACAATCATTAATGTATAAAACTGTCACGACCCCAACCCAATAGTAGTAGGGAATGAGTGTCTTGACCTGCCACCAAGGCATTCAATGTTATGGCCTTAAAATACTTCTTAAAATAAATGCAACGAAAATACATTCACATGGTCATGAATTGTAAACTATGGAAAAAAATGGAATTACGTCATCAGAGCTTTCTAAAAGGTAACTTTGTATATATTTAAGTATGAACGGATTACAACTTATGCCAAAATTAAAAAAACTTATTACTAAAGAACCAAACATGCTCTATCTCCTAAAAACAAATGTTATATTTAAAAGTATAACAAAAGAGATCCTCAAGCTAGATCTTCAACATAGCCCTTCTACACTCCGTCCTCCAGTCTAATTATTTCCTGAAAAATCGTTATTTATACAATGTCAGCTAAGAGCTGAATAAGATCTAATCTCCCGACATTCCAAGGTTTTCAGAAAATAGATACCTACTCAAGTCAAAAGAGAAGGCATATACATATATAGATAGGAACTTTCAGTAAATAAATATATATATATATATATATATATATATATATATATATATATATATATATATATATTGAAATGATAGTATATATATCACAATTGAATAGCTCAGAATAAGAATAATGCAACAAATCAAATGTGATATCTTTTTCTTTCAATCATATCATTTTAATGGCCAAGTACATTCTAATACCGTGTTCTTCTACCGTATTATACTCCGGTAGTTGAGGGTCAATCGAAGTAGTTCGTCACAACGCCTTATTTAGGGCACACCAGCGATAACCTAGCTGGGAAGGTCAGTCAGTAAATAGGTCCCTTAGGCCAAATCTTATTTCTAATATTCAATATCATTTTCAATACTCATGTTAATAGGTATGTCTATATGGACAAATATAAACATATCACAATGAATCAATCATCGATATCAGATACATTTTGAGAATAAAAGCAGTTCACAAAATACATAGTTTGCATAATATCATATAATTAAAATGTGCAAGAAATGACATAGAGTACACACCTAAAATAGAGGCTCCCAAAATACAGATATTGAGTCTTGGATCACACGTTAATCTAATAAAGACAATAAATGTTTAATTACGTATTCTAAATAAAGCCGAATTCTAAATATTGTGTTTTAATCCTAAAACAACTTGCTGAAAAAGGTTACTAAAACCATTTTCTCAATTTTTAATATTCATTCATCGTATTTAAAGAATTCAATTCATAGTTCTTCCTAATCAGTTGGTTCCCAGTAGAGATGGAGGGTCACAGGGGCACCACTTAAATACCATCTCATCTAGACAAAACATTTTCGAATTTATTCCCAGTAGAGATGGAGGGTCACAGGGGCACCACTTAAATACCATCTCAACGAGACAGAATTTCACCGGGATTGACTTTGGAATTACTTAAATGAGATTCCATAATAATGAGCAATTGTTTACAAAAATCATTTTAAAAAGCGTATATATATCGTTCAAACAAGTTGACATATTTTGAAACTAAAATCAATTTAGATTGTTTCCAAATTTTAAGTTTTGATTATTGAAGTCTTTAGTGTATTTTACCAGCATAACTACTAAGTAAAGCTATAAAATACGAAATTAAAACTACAAAAATGCATTATAACAATTAAATAAAGTCATACCTACGAAATGAATTCTTTATTCGAAATTATAGAACTCCTTCTTAAGATATTTCCCAAGCTTTCTATCACTGTTTCTTACTATAATTCTCAAGGAATTGGTGTGAGTTTCAAATGAACCGTAAGGCCCTATTTATAGGTTTCCAAAAGTATTACGGTGTTGGCATGTGTCTAGGTGATCAAGCATTTACAGTGGCAAGTCATCATTTGGGTGTCGCGTTCCAAGGTGGTCTTGCAGTCTTAACATCACCAAATGATGACAAGTGTTTTAGCTTTCTCTCTGAAGACGACATGTGTAAGGTGGAGGTGACCAGCACGTGGTGGAACGATGATAAGGGTATAAGGGTCATTTCACACATGAAGGGTATTTTGGTAATTTCACACTATATATTTTCAATATTTCTTAGAGGTACTTGAAAATATTTTATTTATAAAATGGCCCTTTTTAGATTTTTATTTTAGTCCCTAAAGTTTCATAAAATTATATTTTCTACCCCAAAACTTATTATATACCTTAAGATATGTCATAAGACTTTGATTTGATCCAATTTACGATTGATTCTTCATATTTAAAAATGGGGTTTGTTATATTGATAGCCAATAACACCACATATCTAATAATACAACATTTATAAGATGGTAAGTAACACATGAGTGTAAAAACAAACTATATATATATGAGCACATAAAAGTGGGGTCATTACATCCTACCCTCCTTATAAAAAGTTTGGTCCCCAAACTTGACTCATATTAATTTACAAACAAGTATGGGTATCTCTCCTTTATTTCATCTTCTCGCTCCCACGTTGCTTCTTCAACTGAATGATTTCACCATAATACTTTGACTAGTGGAATTATCTTGGTCCGTAATATTTGATCTTTATGGTCCAAAATTTATACCGGATGCTCAATGTATGACAAATCTTCTATAACTTGAAGAGTTTTGTGACTTAAGATGTGTGTTGGATCTGGGACATATTTCCTTATCATTGATACGTGAAATATATTATGTACACTAGAGAGTTCAGGTGGTAAGGCTATTTTATACGCAACAGCTCCTATCTTTTCAAGGATTTCAAAAGGTCCTATGTATCTTGGGCTCAACTTCCCTTTCTTACCGAATCGTATTACTCCCTTTGAAGGCGATACTCATAAGAACACATAATCTCCTTTTTGGAATTCTAACTGTCTGTGTCGATTATCAAAATAACTCTTTTGACGGCTTTGAGCGATTCGAAGTCGGTCTTGTATTAATTTCACTTTCTCTGTTATGATCTGAATCAATTCTGGTCCCAATAATTTTCTTTCTCCAACTTCTACCCAACACGTGGGAGAACGACACCTTCTACCATATAGTGCTTCATATGGAACCATTTGAATACTTGCTCGATGACTATTATTATAGGCAAACTCCACTAATGGTAAATGATTATCCCAATTCTCCTTAAAATCAAGTACACTGACCCTAAGCATATCCTCTAAGGTTTGAATGGTTCTCTCAGATTGTCCATCTGTTTGAGGATAAAAAGCAGAGCTGAAATTCAATTTTGTTCTCATGGCTGCTTGTAGGCTTTTCCAAAAGCGAGAAATGAATCTAGGGTCACGATAAAAAATAATTGAAATTGGGGTTCCATAAAGCCTAATAATTTCCCGCACATACAACTTGGCTAACATTTCTAATGAATGGGTAATTTTAATGGCAAGAAAATGAGCAGATTTAGTTAACCTATCAATAATTACCCAAATAGAATCATTACCATTTGAACTCCTTAGTAAAGCTGTCACAAAATCCATGGTAATATGTTCCCATTTCTATTCAGGGATAGGTAGAGGTTGTAATAATCATGATGGTTTCTGATGTTCAGCTTTTACTTGTTGACAAACCAAACAGTGATATACAAATTTTGCTATCTCCCTTTTCATACTATTCCATCAAAATACTTCTCGAAGATCTCTATACATATTGGTATTTCCAGGATGAAACGTAAATCTCGAGCAATGAGTTTCCTCCAAAATTTGCCTCTTTAGTTGGGCATCACGTGGAACACACACTCTATTTCCAAACCTTAATATATCATCCCGTATTGCAAATTCAATTCGCTTCCCTTCAATAACCTCTTCTCTGATCTTCTTCAGTTGTGGGTCATTTACTGGTGCAATTTTGATCCTTTCCATCAACGTGGGTTGTACTTGTAAGGTTGCGATTATTCCTCCTTTGCTATAAATATATACATCTATTTCCATACTTCTCAAATCCGCTAACAAAGGTTCTTGATTTGTAATGAGACATGCTAAATTTATTGTAGCTTCCTAGTTAAAGCATCAGCTACTGCATTTGCTTTCCCTGGGTGATAATGAATATTTAAATCATAATCCTTCATCAATTCTAACCACCTCCTTTGTCTCATGTTCAATTCTTTCCGAGTAAATATATATTTCAAACTCTTATGATCGGTATAAATCTCACAAGTCTCACCATATAAATAGTGTTTCCAAATCTTAAGAGCAAAAATTACAGCAGCTAATTCTAAGTCATGGGTTGGATAATTCTATTCATGTGGTTTTAATTGTCTCGAGGCATAAGCTACTACTTTCCCATTTTGCATTAGCACACATCATAAACCTTTTTTTGAAGCATCACTATAAATCACCAATCCTCCTGTCCCTAAAGGAATAGTCAAAATTGGGGCAGTTACTAATCGGTTCTTAAGTTCTTGAAAACTATTCTCAACTTCCTCAGACCATTCATATTTTACCTTCTTTTGTGTTAACCTGGATAGAGGTTTGGTAATGCTAGAAAATCCTTCAACAAATCTTCGATAATAACCTGTTAATCCAAGGAAACAATGAATCTCTGTTACATTAGTTGGTCTAGGCCAATCTAGTATAGCCTTGATCTTTTGAGGGTCAGCCGACACTCCCTCCTTGGAAATGACATTTCCTAGAAAAGAAACATTAGGTAACCAAAACTCACACTTCTTTAATTTTGCATATAATGTCTCCTTTCTAAGGATTTGTAATACTATCTCTAAATGCTTCTCGTGTTCTTCAATACTCTTGGAATAAATAAGGATGTCATCAATGAAAACAACCACACATTGATCCAAATATTTCCTAAACACTCTATTCATCATATCCATAAAAATGGTTGGTGCATTAGTAAGTCCAAGTGGCATCACAAGAAATTCATAGTGACCATATATAGTACGAAAAGCTGATTTTGAAATATCATCTTCCTTAATCTTCAATTGGTGATATCCTGACCTAAGGTCAATCTTAGAAAATATTTGCGCACCTTGTAGTTGGTCAAACAAATCATCTATACTAGGTAGGGGGTATTTATTCTTAATGGTTACCCTGTTCAGTTCACGATAATCTATACATAACCTCATCGTCCCATCCTTATTTTTAACAAATAACATTGGAGCACCCTAAGGGGATATACTTTGTCTAATAAAATCCTTGTCTAACAGATATTGTAATTGAACTTTTAATTCCCTTAATTCTAAAGGTGCCATGCGATAAAGTGATTTTAAGATTGGTATAGCTCCAGGAAGAAGGTCAATCGTAAACTCTATTTCTCTACTAAGAGGTAGACTGGGTAAATCATCCGGAAAAACATCTGGAAAATGTTTAGCTATAGGGATCTCTTCTAAACTAGGATCCTTCATTTGCAAATCAATAACACTTGCAAGAAATCCTTGACATCCTTTCTTAAGAAAACTATAGGCTTGCATTGCAGAGAAAATACACATGGGAGATAGGGCGTCAGTTCCATCAAAATTGAATTTTGGTTGGTTAGGAATTTGGAAAGTAACTCTCTTCTCAAAATAATCTACATTAGCATGATATGATGCTAATCAATCCATCCCCAAAATGACTTCAAAATCTCTCATGTCTAAAACTATCAAATCGATAAATAGTTTATGGCTACTGACATCTATAGGGAAAGATTTATATACTAATGCACCCGTCAGTAAATCACCAGAAGGAATATAAACGTGTATGTTATGATTCAAGGGTTCGAGAATATTAGGAAAGCGATTAACAAAATGTAAAGACACAAATGAATGGGTAGAACCAGGATCTATTAAAACGTAAAAAGGCTGTGCATATATAGAAAGTATACCTGACACTACTGCATTAGAAGCCTTTGCATTAGAAAGATTAAAAATTCTACCTTGTCTGCCATGATCTTTATCGTCATTAAAAGTCTTTGTTGGCGCCTTCCCTTTGTTAGGGCAATCTCTCATTTTATGTACCTTTTGGCCACACCCAAAGCAATTTCCTGTTTCCAGGTAACATGGTTGACCTCTATGAATATTACCACATCATTGGCATCTATCAACGTATGTTCATAAAAGGTCGCCCTGTATTGGGTATAGTCCTAAAGGGTTTATTATTGGGGTTCCTTCCTCTTTGTTCCCCAAACTTCCACTTCCCTTCTCTAATCTGATTATATCCTTCACTGTCCTTCTCAGCTATCGTTGCTCTAGTCACCACGTCAGTATATGATGTCAACTTCAGGATGGAAATTCGACTACGAATATTCAACCTTAACCCACGTTCAAACTTCTTGGCCTTTAAAGTATCGGTTATCACAACATGAGGTACAAAACGGGATAACTCGGTAAACTTCGCCTCGTATTGACTAACCGTCATATTTCCTTGAACTAAACTCATGAAGTCGGCTGCTTTTTGGTCTTGTACCATTTCAGGAAAGTATTTCTCATAGAATATCACTAGGAAATCATTCCAACCTATAGGATTATTCCTTTCCACATATTCTCTTAGTCATTCTCCACCAATGTTCGGCTTTACCTTCTAACATAAATGTTCTAAATGATACTCTTTGTTCATCAGTATACTTAAGAACATAGAATATCTTTTCTATTTGCATCACCCAACTTTCTTCTTCAATGGGGTTAAGAGTACCTTTAAAAGATGGAGGAATCAACTTCTTGAACTGTTCAATAGTACATTTACTTAGTTCAGGATTCCTTGGTACTCCATTATTCACCTGATGCTCCACAATCTTTGCTAGACTTTCGATCAACTTGTATGCACCTTCCAGTCCTTCAATACTCGAATCACTAGTTCCCATAGATGATCTTCTCTTGGTCATTTTCTACAGTCATGGAAAAACGTAAGATCTACTATACTATATCAAGATTGAAAACTAAAATACCAGTTATAAATAATATAACACATAGGGAGGGTTATCACATAAATCAGATATTTAATACTATCTCCTAAGGATGGAAATACGAAATCTATAATGTTCGAAACCGATGTTCAGTAGTCTACAGGTTTATAACATATGCCCTGATACCACCTCTGTCACGACCCCAACCCAATAGTAGTTGGGAATGAGTGTCTTAACATTCCACCAAGGCATTCAATGTTACGGACTTAAAATATTTCTTAAAATAAATGCAACGGAAATTCATTCACATGGTCATGAATTGTAAACTATTGAAAAAAATGGAATTACGTCATCAGAGCTTTCTAAAAGGGAACTTTGTATATATGAAAGTTTGAACGGATTACAACTTATGCCAAAATTAAAAAATTATTACTAAAGAACCAAACATGCTCTATCTCCTAAAAACAAATGTTAGATTTAAAAGTATAACAAAATAGCTCTTCAAGCTAGATCTTTAACATAGTTCCTCTACACTCCGTCCTCCAGTCTAATTATTTCCTGAAAAATCGTTATTTATACAACGTCAGCTAAAAGCTGAGTAAGATTTAATCTCCCGACATTCCAAGGTTTCTAGAAAATAGATACCTATTCAAGTCAAAAGAGAAAGCATATTCATATATGGATAGGAACTTTCAGTAAATAATTATATATATATATATATATATATATATATATATTTTTTTTTTGAAATGATAGTATATATATCACAATTGGATAGCTTAGAATAAGAAGAATGCAACAAATCAAATGTGATCTCTTTTTCTTTCAATCATATCATTTTAATGGCCAAGTACACTCTAATACCGTGTTCTTCTACCGTATTATACCCCGGTAGTTAAGGGTCAATCGAACTAGTTCGTCACAACGCCTTATTTAGGGCACACCAGTGATAACCCAGTTGGGAAGGTCAGTCAGTAAAGAGGTCCCTTAGGCCAAATCTTATTTCCAATATTCAATATCATTTTCAATACTCATGTTAATCGGTATGTCTATATGGACAAATATAAACATATCACAATTAATCAATCATCGGTATCAGATGCATTATGAGAATAAAATCAGTTCACAAAATACATAGTTTGCATAATATCATATAATTTAAATGTGCAAGAAATGACATAGAGTACACACCTAAAATAGAGGCTCGAAAAATACAGATATTGAGTCTTGGATCACACGTTAATCTAATAAAGACAATAAAGGTTTAATTACGTATTCTAAATAAAGCCGAATTCTAAATATTGTGTTTTAATCCTAAAACAACTTGATGAAAAAGGTTACTAAAACCATTTTCTCAATTTTTAGTATTCATTCATCATATTTAAAGAATTCAATTTATAGTTCTTCCTAATCAGTCGGTTCCCAGTAGAGGTGGAGGGTCACAGGGGCACCACTTAAATACCATCTCATCTAGATAGAACATTTCTGGATTTATTCCCAGTAGAGATGGAGGGTCACAGGGACATCACTTAAATACCATCTTAACTAGACAGAATTTCACCGGGACTAACTTTGGAATTACTTAAACGAGATTCCATAATAATGAGCTATTGTTTACAAAAATCATTTTAAAAAGCGTATATATATATTTTCAAACAAGTTGATATATTTTGAAACTAAAATAAATTTAGATTGTTTCCAAATTTTAAGTTTTGATTAGTGAAGTCTTTAGTGTATTTTACGAGCATAACTACTAAGTAAAGCTATTACATACAAAATTAAAACTACAAAAATGCATTATAACATTTAAATAAAATCATACCTACGAAATGAATTCTTTCTTCGGAATTATAGAAATCCTTCTTAAGATATTTCCCAAGATTTCTATCACTATTTCTTAATACAATTCTCAAGGAATTGGTGTGAGTTTCAAATGAACCCTAAGGCCCTATTTATAGGTTTCCAAAAGTATTACGGTGTTGACATATGTCTAGGTGATCAAGCATTTACGGTGGCAAGTCATCATTTGGGTGTCGTGTTCCGGGATGGTCTTGCAGTCTTAACATCACCAAATGATGACAAGTGTTTTAGCTTTCTCTCTGAAGACGACATGTGTAAGGTGGAGGTGACCAACACTTGGTGGAAAGGTGATAAGGGTATAAGGGTCATTTCACACATGAAGGGTATTTTGGTAATTTCACACTATATATTTTCAATATTTCTTAGAGGTCCTTAAAAATATTTTATTTACAAAATGGCCCTTTTTAGATTTTATTTTAGTCCCTAAAGTTTCATAAAATTATAATTTCTACCCCAAAACTTATTATATACCTTAAGATATGTCATAAGACTTCGATTTGATCCAATTTACGATTGATTCTTCATATTTAAAAATGGGGTTTGTTATATTGATAGCCAATAACACCACATATCTAATAATACAACATTTATAAGATAGTAAGTAACACGTGAGTGTAAAAATAAACTATATACATATGAGCACATAAAAGTGGGGTCATTACAACAACTGTTGGTATTTGCCTATCATCGTTGGTCGACATCCATGATGTTGGTCGGTATCCCTAGCATTGGTTGGTATTTCATCCTTAATGACTAGGATTAATCTCTCACTGTACAACACGTGTCAGTATCTGAATGGTCCACGTAGATAGTTAATTTTTGTTATCAACACTCATATTTAGACTTTTATGAAAATTTGGAAAATGACACTTTGGATTTAAATAATTGTCTGAACGAGTATTAATCGCATTTTAAGTCTATCTAACCATGTAACCATTTATGTTATGTATTTCGAGGTGAGGGAATTAATTTTCAACCCGTAGTTTTCGTATAAGTCAATTAATTTAGATTCAATACTCGCCAAGATTATTTGTAGCGTAAAATATTTAAAAACCAAAAAACTCATCTTTTATATTTTTTAAAGTAACATATAAATTAAATTTTAAACAACATTCTCCGTGGATTCGATACCCGAACTCGCCTCTATGTGTATAAAATATGTGTAGTTAAAGTTTAGATTTTTTGTATTGAGGTGCAAACCCGATGACTAAAACAACGTATTTATATGACGCTCGATTTTTGCCTTGTCATCCACCACCCTATACACATTTATATGCCATTAAGACATGCCCAACACCCATATTATATCCCTTGGTCCTCACCCCACCGTTTCTCTCTTCCAAATACACTCAAAACTCACATATATGCCCAGTACCATATAAGTGGGTGGGTGTGCTATCTGCGCGCGCGTGTATATATATGCACTGCTTGTGTGTATACATATACATTCATATAGGTGTGCGTGAGTTGTGCATATATATATATATATATATATATATATATATATATATATATATATATATATATATATATATATATATATATATATATATATATAATAAGTTACAATGGTGTTTTCACTATTCATAAGATGGGGGAGACACTTCACGGTTCAGATCGAAGCCAACAAGGCAACGATCCAATGGTTGAGATTAAAATATCCCTCTTACCATTTTTACCCCTTAAATATTTGAGCTCCCCCTCTTTTTTAACCCATCATTTCCTTTCCTCCTCTTACCCAAAATTCAAATACACAGATAAAATAGGAAATTACACCTTTGGAACCTTTTTACACTACCGAGTACACTACTATGTCTCTATCAATCGAACAACTCTCCTCCATTTGTTCTTTATCCAGAAAAACTCTCTCTCTCTCTCTCTCTCTCTCTCTAGCGTCGGTTCCTCACCAAACCCACCACTCAAAAGGTCTCACTCTCGATCTTCTTCACCCACAAATTCGTTGTGCGACTCATTTACGATTTCATGTTTTTTCAGTGTTTGTTCAAGTATTTTTCCAGATCTAATCAGTTTTTATTGTAGATCCAAGTAGGTTTTTATTGCAGATCCAAGTACTTTTCCAAGCGTAATCAATTTTTAGTGTTTATTTCATTTCGATTAGGTCTTTTGATTCTTTGATTCATTTAGGTTTCAAATGCTATTTGGGTATTTTCTACTTCTAATTTTGATTGTGCTATAATGATGTTGGATTATAGGTTCAAAAGAGATTTGTACCATATGGTTTCTCTTCATAGATTACTGGAACTATGTGTCTTTTGCAAGGTCTATTTTTCAGTTCTTCTGTTTATTTATTTGAAAATGATGAGTGACATTCATTGTGTTGGGATCTTGAATTGATTAAATATGGAAATTCTTAATTATTTATTTATTTAAATATGAATCTAACTCAATATGCATTTTTGAAGAACATGAGAGCAAAATGGATGGGCTAAAAGAAAGGTGTGTGAGCCTCTCTCTTCATTTTTGTTTTCTACTATTTGGAAAAACTATTTGTAAATCATTTTTCATAATCTTTTTTTGTTGAAGATGACTCCTTATATCCATACATGTCTTTGTGTACCTAAATGTAGGTTATTAGCTCTGTTTTGAAGTAATTTTTTTATGTTTCGAAACCCATAAAGTGTCGTGAACATACTTTGGTGTGTAGGCATTAATGGTGGGTATACTATTTTGTTATGTTTTTTTAATTTATCACGTGGAATTTTTCATGTTAGAAATTGGCTTCAGCTAAGTATCTTTTGTTCATGAGTTGTTCGAGTCCTGAGATGAATTTTGATATCTTGAAAATGGAACAACATAATACACTTCTAGGTTATTTTGCGAATCTCTTCTTAGTGGGATTTCTTGAGGTACCGAGAGAAAGTGTTAGACTGCATATATTAAGAGGAGCAAATGAAGAGAGTTTAATACAAAAAAACATTATAAGGTGGGAAACATTACATATTAGGCATATAGATATAGCAAGTAAATGATTAAAGTTATTAATTTTGGTTTATTACTCATTTTCCCCTTTTTAATTCCAACTTCATTCGTTTAATAGTTGTTGGATACATTATCATGTGATAGTAACTGAATATGACACTTATAGGCTACTAAGTTGTGTTAATTGTTTACATTTCATGTAGTCATTGATTTACATTTCATGTGTAAATTCTTTTATCTATTATCTTTATTTCGGATAGTTCCAAAATTTTTTGGTTCCCATGAGTAGTCAAATGTTTAGAGTCGTTTGAATGTAATCTTGCACCTTACATTGGTAAATGGGACTAGAATTAGTTCCTCAACCTTAACATTGGTAGTTGTGCTAGCAGTGGTTACACATTGTGAGTGTGGTTGGTGTTTAAAATTTTTAAAGTGAATCATCTTAACTTAGATTTTGTTAAAGGAAACAATATTACAACTCTGCACATATTCATGGATAGGCTCATTAGAGAGACGCTCGAGAGTACCGTTGGACACCGGACCGTCAACAATATCCAGCATAATCGTCAAGGTATACATCTTTTTCCATGTTTTGTAAATTATAACAGTAATACAGATCGGGTAAACAAGTCAAGGACCCCACCCATTGGTTCATATTTAGAGAACTTGAGAACGATTCTTACTGTAATATAGATCAGGTAAATAAGTCATTTTATGTTTTTGATACCTTTTTGGGTGTCTAAATGTAATTGTGTTGTGATTCACAATAGTATATACATGACAGAAACATTGTCAACTGTCCTCCTAAGTGATTGACAATTATTTGATTTAAAGTCCATGTAGTGACTTAAGTATTGTGATTATTTACAACTGTACTTGAAATAGATGGATGATGATATTTTCTACCGCTTACTTATATTAATTTTTGTACTTTTAGTTATAAGTTATTGAAGAGCTTAGTATCCATGCCATGGCTTACTATAGGTATTAACTGTAATATCTATTATGCATTTTGAAGTTTTTCTTAAATTTGTGGTTTTCTTTGTAGATACATGGTTTTTAGACATATAGTTTTAATTCTTGAAGTTTTGTTTACATTTTATGCTTTTAATTATGAGCATATGTTAGATTGAGTCTAATATATAGATTATTTCTTTAACTAGACACGTGTTAGATTATTTCTTGGAAGAGCTATGTGATACTCATTTAATCACTTACGAGAGCATTGGTAATCTTTTTCGAAATTCAAACATTCACTGTCAAGATATGATAATGATAGCCTTTATTTTATTTTGATTTGGTTTATTATGAATATTGTTTCATATGCACTTAATTTTATCCATTAGTTTGGTGATTGTTTATTTTTGGGTAAGGATACTGATGTCAAGCGTATATGAAACAGCTGAATGGTGTCGCATTGAAACAGTTATGTAGAGGATGCAAAAGAAAAGTGTGAAAATTTCTTCAAGATCACTTGCAGTTGAAGTCTTTACTCATGGAATTAACTCCAATTTGCACCAATTCGTATTATACATACTACAAAAAGCCTCGACACACTAATGAAACCTGCTAAAAACTTCATGGAAAACCTCACAGAGCCAAGACTATATGTCAAATGCCGAAGGAAAGTTATTCGAAAAAACAAGCAATAAGTCATAAACTGGAGGATTCAGTCAGGAAGAAATAATAGGTCTGTAAATAACAAATACTAATTCTCTTATGTTAATTTTAATTAATTTTCTTACGTTAATTTTAGTTTTAAATTCTTCACACTCTCCTATGTAAAGCGGGTTCAAGTATAGCAACTACTGATTCTCTTTTCCAATTACCTTCATCCTCGTGAAGTCTGGAGGTTACAAGGGTCACACTAGAGAAATAATGATTTATCTAATCATGCTTATTGACTTTTTGTAACTAAACTTTGATTTACCGACTCTGTTTTTTGCAGTTTCAATTGTTTACTTTGTTTAAATGAAAACAAACACAAATTTCTGACATCTAACCTTATGGTAATAACTAAATGTAATATTTTCTTTCACTTACCTTCCATTGAACATGACCACATGTGTTAGTGTAGACACAATAATAGAAAAATCTGTTCCATTGGTAAGAGCAAAGAAGATGATCAAGTATGAATGGTCTTCTCCCCTGTTTTATGCATCTTCTCTATTACCGTTATTGCTCATTCAAGTTGTATGACTCAAAATGATAAATTTTATTATATTTAAATCCGCGTAATGTTTTGAATTATTTTCCTAGGTGATCAAAGAATTAGGAATTTTAATTGTTTCATTTGGTGGTCTATAATGTTGAACGCTTACTTCACTTAGTTAAGGTTTGTATTCTGACATTAGTTAGTGCCTAATTTAATATTATATCAAATACATATATATGCTTTTCTATTTATTTGTCATCTTAACTTTTTTTTTTGGGCTAAGTGGATTATGTGATAGAGTTTTAATATTAAAATTACCACATGCTTTTACAGGCCGATCGTTTTTAGAAGCCCGTCCCGAAATTTGATTGAAAACCTTGCTGAAATATAAACACACCAACTATGCAAATGGTGGGATTTTATGAAATGTACATGCCTCTTTCGTGTGTGTTTATATTTGTGTTTGGACTTTGTTGTTTTTATTTGGTGTTATATAGAGAATGACTTGGGTCTACAAATTTTGTTCTTTGTTTTATACCTTCTAAGTTCTGAGCTTGCCTGATCCTATAATGAGATCCTTATATATATGTCCATCAAAGATATTTAGGCAGAAAGGATTTGAAGCTATGCTCCAAGGATGTTGTGCTTATAAATATCCTTTATTTGGACGTGGTATCAAGTCATTGTAACCTCTCTAAAAGTTGGTATCACCTTAACCAAATAATTGTCTGATTTTAGTAGAGATGGCTCCTTGAACTTCCCAAGTAGCTTCAGGACTGATTTCCATCAGATTTACTCCTAAATCATGGGATATAACTTTGATATACGAAAGAATCTTATTAAAGGATCGTCAGATTTACATCAGATTTACTCCCAAATCATAAGATATAACTTTGTTTTCTGTGTTAGTAGCTTATGAGATTTTGTGTGTGCATGAACTGTTTGATTTATTCTATTTATATTCTAACAGCCCTATAGCTTATTTTTCTGTAGTATGGAGCATCAGTTTTATAGCTGTAGTATGCAGCATCAGATTTCACAACTAATATTGGATTCAAAACTTTTTTTTTCTTTTTTTTTTTCCATTTCTAACCTCTTATTTTTTTATCTCACAACTAATGTTTGATGTTTAAAAATATCAAACATATTACATCATCTGAAATTGCTTTAACATTATTGTTTTCGATTCATTTCTTTTTTAACAGAGGAGGATGCTATCCAAGCCAGATCATACTCAAAGTCACGTTCCAAGGCAAAAAAGGTTGATTGTTGGAATGGTGATGACTGATTTGTCCGAGAAACAATTGATACAGTAAAAAACTAACCAACTACAACATTCTTAGTATAATTGCATTTTACAAGGTGGACGACTCCGGGAAGGTCTTGAAGGTCAAGGACGTAGTTTCCTATTAGGTACTCCGTTTATGGACTACTCCAACCCCTATAATTTGCACTATAGTTATCATTAATATTTTTAGGACTTGGTCTTTGAGTTTTCTTAGCCTACAGCTGCTCTCAATTGACTTCTCAAATGTTGAATTTTAACACTTCTCAAGTCTTTTTTACATTTTGTTTGAATTGAGTTACTTTTCTGAATTGACATTCTTTGAGGACATAACAACCTAGCAATTTTGATATGGACTTCAATTTGTTTAGTTATGATCTTTAGTGTTTCCAGTGCCCCTGCTCTTCCCATCATGTATATTCTATTACTGCTAGAAATTTGTACTTAATTATACTCTATATCTGAAAATGACAGGGGTCAGATTTGTGTTTTGAATGTATATCCTCTTATCTTTATATATTACTTTGTGGGGTTTTAAAATATAATCTTTATTTCGTACACATGATACTATATCTGCTGTACATATGGTTAAAGTTGTTTCTGTTATGTTTGGGATTTAGAATTTGTAGTAATTTTGGTATTAAATTTAAATTTTTATGGATTGGTAAGGCTATAGTGTAACATGAAGCTTTTAATATCGTATTCCTCAAAGGGAATAACATGAAGTTTTTAATGCTGTAGTGTAATTTAGGAGTTGTTTGTGTTATGTTCTCATGTCCCTAACTGTTATGTTTGGTCAAAATTTCAATTAATCACTTTAAAATGAGATATTACCAAACTATGTTCTCATGTCCCTAACTGTTATGTTTGTGTTGGTTGAAAAATGTGTTGTCTTAAGCAGTTTTTGACAAAGATAATGTAGTAGCCCAGGAGGAGGAAGAAGGCAGCGATTAAGGCGAGAACGATGATGATCACGTAAGGCGCCACGTGGCTAGCACTAGCTGAGTTTGGTGGTGGGGATGGGATGAAATAGTATTATGAGGAAGGGTAGTAGGAGTAAATGTCGAGACAATCTAACGTGATTCAAATCATTGCCTTAGCTCCCAACAACATGAAGATCAAGGTTGTGGCACCACCCGAGAGGAAGTACAGTATTTGGATCGGAGGGTCCATCTTGGAATCTATCAGCACATTCCAGCAAATTTGGATTGCCAAAGTAGATTATGACGAGTCGATCCCATTAATCATGCGCATAAAATGCTTCTAATTGTTGTGCAAGGACACGAATGATGACCAGGAAAAAAGTACTTCCTAATACTACTACTGGAATAGAAAGGCAGCCCTCTATTCTAATTTTGTTTTTCTCTATTTTTGTAGTCTAATGTTGGGTTGGTGAACATGACAAAAAAAGAATTAGTTGATTCCTATCAGAGTTGATTCTTTCTCATATATCAAAGTTTATTGTTGGGGCTCTAATGGGAGAAATAGTTCAAACAATTTAGTTTAAATGCTATCATGGGTATCGATGTAGATATGCGGTTATTAGAATCTTTTGCCAACAATCAGGCTCATATTTTATCCGAGGCAGATGCAAATCAGTTTGCTTTGATCTGTTTGCTTTTGATCAATCATCAGGAGAATTTTCTGAATCCGATAATCAGAGAAAGAAGTTATTTAAGTTCTTGATTTGGTTTTTCCATGTATTATTTTAGTTCTTGGTTTGTTATTTAGGTCTTTTAGGTGTTTTGGATATGAACTGTGTATAGTTTTGGACTGTTTGGAGATATTAAGGCCCGAAGTCTTTAAATGAAGTAATATAATATAGGGTGAAATCCATTACATTTGATTAGAATGTATTTGAAGTATTCTTTAGGTGAAAACGATAGCTTCTGTTAATAAATTTACATTAGGATAAAGATGGATGTCAATATCAATATGTGCTCCTCTTATTTGTTTCAGGGTTCATTCAATATGTTAATGTTCTGTAATTGTATATTGCAACTGTCCCACGCAAGACCTTAGTGTCACCGTATATGTTTCTATTCAAGTTGTTCCTATAGGCACAAAATGGTTGTTGGATTATTATTTTTCTTAAACAGGGTTGGATTCAAATAAAAAAAGTTCGTCTTCTAAGTTATTAAGAAAAAAATTATTATTGAATTAAAATAAAACATATAATTTTTTTTCCAATAATAATGTTCTTCCCGAAAACAATTATCAAGTTCTTCATTTTTTTTTGATTTTGCAAATACGCACCAAGAGAATTTGACGGTGAAGAAACTTCACTAAAAAGAAAAATTTAATAAGTATTATCGTAACTATTTTAAAAACTATTAGAATAACAATTGTAAGAATTGTTGTTATAATATTTTGGAGAATTATTATCACAACAGTTGTTAATTTCATTATATAATAATTTTGAGGAATTTCGTCATTATAATATGTTTTGTATGTCCCTAAACCATTTTCTTGCTTGTGTAAATACTCGCCTATGATCTCTTTGTAATTTTTTTTTATTTTCCAAGTATTCGCAAAAAATTATAGGTTTGGAGGGAGTATGAAAATTATCATCATGACAAAATTGCTTAACCATAATACTACTAGAATCATCAATACCATTAGGAGTAGACATAATTACTTGAAGTGATTCGTAATTGAAATTTTCAAAGAGTTGTATACGGTCGAGAGACTGATAGTCCATGAAACTCAATTGTGCATGACTGGGGCAAAGTTATATATATATGCACAAAGTAATAAATAAATCCAATTGAAAACAAAACACTCTCCGACAACAGTGCCATTTTGACAAGCGATTTTCGTTGTTTTGTAAATATGCAACGATCACTTTCTAACCAAGGTTATGGCGAGAAATAATATCATCGAGTCATTTTTCGAAAGCACTTTATCAATTTCCACAACTTAGTGATTAACGAGTATACTGGTAAGTTGGGTATCATATCCACATAAATTGAATTTGAGGGGGCATAATTAATACTAAAGGAGTTTGCAAGTAAATTTATAAAAGAAACAAGAAAAGATGATTTGTTATGGTTTGATTAATTTTAGAAAAACAGACAAAAGTTTGATTTTTAGAAGTTTTGTGAAAAGATTAACAAAGTTGAAAAAATGAGTTTTATATTTTTGAGAAAAAACAAAGAAGATTACGACTTAATCGGCCGTTTTGAAATATTATTATTATTTTATTTAGTTTTAAGATTTAATCATAAAGTCAGAATCTATTAAAGTAAACAATCTAACATGCAAAAATAAATCTAACATAAAATATGATAACTTTACAAGATTCCTTGGAAATAAGTATAAAAATTGCGTTGAAAATTAATGCTTGACATTAAATATGAAGTCACCCTGTATTTATTTTGACTAAAACTTTTCAAGATATCCTAGATTTATTTCCATAAGTACGTTGAAATTTACATATGGATTTTCAACAATAATTAATGTTTGACATTAAATATGAAGTCAACATGTATTTATTTCAACTTCCTCTTGAAATACTGTTACTAAAGCCGTTTAACATAAGATTAAACTATTTAAGTAACTCCGAACTATTTTTTGAAGAAACTCATTTCTTAAAATCAAATCAAATTAATCACAAGATGTGTTTAACAAAATATGTACGAGATCTGTTCAAGATTGGTTAACAGGTTTAGCAAATCAGTTTAAAAACTTAAACTCAGCACAACCATAAGAATTAGATGAGGAGATGTAGAAAGATTAATGACAAGCTATTTTTAACGTGGTAAAACCTCAACCAACTGAGGAAACATCCACGACTCCCTCTACAGAGTAAATCAAAAAAATCCACTAAAACAAATTATAACAGTTACAAACTATATAACATACATGCACACAAATCAGACCTATACAAGTTTAGGAATGTACCCACTGGCGTCCTTTTAACTTTTTCGCAGTTCTGTTTGTTGTTGTTGTTCTCCAGTTTGTTAACATCCAATTTGTTCCAGTTCTTTACGTCGAATCTTGTTCTTGAGATCTTATCACAAACACTTTTAGTGTGGTAGGGTGATAGTGTTTGTGAAGGTGCTTTCTAACACATGCATGCACACACTCACGCAGATTTATACAAACAGTCCTATCAAATTACATATAAGATCTATATGCTGTGATTTTCTATTTCTCTCTTCTTATAACACTTAAACCTTATTTGACCTTTATTATAATCCAAGAATCCACGGCTTTCTTGCTCGGAAGACGTTTCAAGATCTTAATCAATCTCAGGTTTTGAAAATATTTTTGAGATTGAAAATCACCAAGTGCGATTCCAACTAGGTCAAAGGTCTTATTTCAAAAGAACTAGAAATAGAAAATGTTTTTGTTGATTTTGAAGTTAAAAGCATTTACAGAAACAAATCAATTTTTTTTTCTCAAGACGAGAAACTATAGATGCAGATCTATGTGTAATATAACATGCAACAACTAGATCTAAGATTTCTATAAAGGTAGAAACACAGATCTAATCAAATATTTAAGTTGAAAACAAGATCTGAGAACGAAGAGGTTACATCATCAAACAATTATCAAACCAACACTCAAAATTCTCAAACACTCAAGGTTGTGTTTGGAATATACTTGGTTTTGAAATAGGTTAGGGTTTGAGAAATGTTTTGGACGATTTAGGTTTAGGGTTTGAGATGTTTTGGACGATTTAGGGTTAGGGTTTATTAACTCTGGTTTCTCTCTTCTCTCTCTTATATCTTCATTCTTTTCTCACTCAAATTGACGAAGAGGCAAAAAGTTCCATTTGGCTGAGGGAAGGTCTCCTTATATAGGGGTTGAGAAGGATCGAGAATGCTGACTCAAATCAATGGCTACGATTTGGTCTCAGCAAGTTGACTTAGATCTAAGGGCTGTAGATACACGGTGATTAAAACGCTTGTGATTGGATTGAGAGAGTTTCACATGGATTGTATAAGGACGCATGCAGATCGTCGATTAAAGGCAATCCAAGGGCTTTGAACAGAGCACGGCTAATGTCTCACAAAGAAAACACAAAATGGTTCAATGACAGCCTGACAGGTGTAGGGATATGACTGGATATCACACGCGCATCCAAAAGAAATTACAAACGCACCCTGATGTCTCTAGAGCATTTAGATTCTACCCAAGTGAACTTTTAGCCAATAAAACCAACAATTCATAATCACAAAATGACCCCAATACTTTATAAAACCAATTTTAATTAAGATAAAAATTGTTTTAATATCATTTAAAATTCCCCAAAAAATATTAATAAATTAATTTGAGGGAAATTAACACACTCAATTATATGCAAAATGCAATGTATGAATGCAAGGTAAGTTTACCTTGGATCAAACAAACAAGAAAAATGAAATGTAGACAATCTCTGAGGCTTTTTGGATTCTAGGAAATGACATAATTTTGTCACTATTTCCAAACTAGATGAGCACTTATACAATATAGACTCAAGTGAGTCAACAGTATAAGGTGCTTCAATCTCCCCCTTTGGAAATATGAGACAAAATCTCCTTTGAGTCATCTAGGACTCGTAGGGCAACAAAAATAAGAAAAACTTATTCGTATAAAAATTCTATTTACCCATTTCCTAGAAAAGAAAAGTACATAACTCAACTAATTACAATTAAATACCCTATTACAACTGTTGAGAATAATTGTACAGAATCCTGCAAATAATCACTGAAATCAAGCTCTTTAGGAATATGTAAGAAAAAATGTACTTATAAAGACTCAAATTTCTCCCCCATTTTGTCTCAAATAGACAAAGGGAAAAATATGTAGGCCAAAGAGTTAAATTAGCACAAACCATTCCTATTGATTTACGCAAAGAAATAAATCTATTGTAATCCAAAGGTTTGGTAAACATATCTGTGAGTTGCAAATAAGTAGGAAGATAATTAATTTCTAATTCCTTAGTTTCAACCAATTCGCGTATAAAGTGATGTCTTATTTTTATGTGTTTTGTTTGCGAGTGTTGAACAAGATTTTTAGAGATACTGATCGCACTTTGATTATCACAATAGAGATGCAATTATTTTTCTTGAATACCATAATCACTTAGCATTTGTTTAAGCCAAAGTAATTGGGCACAACAACTTCCAGCGGCTATGTATTCAGATTCAGCTATAGATAGTGAAGTGAAGTTTTGTTTCTTACTACTCCATCCTACCAAATTATTACCTATATAGTAACATGCTCCTGATGTGCTTTTACTATCATCAGTACACCCAGCCCAATCAGCATCAGTGTATCCAATTATAGTGCTAGGTGTATCACTAGTGTACCAAAGTCCTAGACTCAGAGTTCCTTTTGCGTGTTTAATAATTCTTTGAACAGAAGTTAAATGGCTCTCTTTAGGGTTATTTTGATAATGAGCACATACACAAACATCATACATTATATCAGGACGCGAGGCAGTAAGGTCCTATCATACTACGATAGAGAGTTGTATCTATAGATTTCCCAGTTTTATATTTAGATAGTTTTACCGTAGTACTCATGGAAGTTTTAACATCTTTAGCACTCTCGAGGCCGAATTTTTTGATAATCTCTAATGCCTATTAAATTACGAAACAAATAATCCTTCTGAATTTTGTTTGACTTGAAGACCCAGGAAAAATTGTAACTCCCCCATGAGAGACATTTGAAATTCTTTATGCATTATTTCAGAAAAAGATTTAACTTCTGAGGGGGAAGTTGATCCAAAAATGATATCGTCAACATAAACTTGAGCTATAATGATGTGTTTGTCAAAATGTTTAACAAATAAAGTTTGATCATTTCCAACCTTTATCTAAGAGAAAATTGTAAAGGCGCTCGTACCAGGCTCTAGGCGCTTCTTTTAAGCCTTACAAAGCCTTTTTAAGACAAAACACATGATTTGGATATTGAGGGTCAATGAACCCTTTTGGTTGTTCTACATAGGTCTCCTCAATCAATATTTCATTAAGGAATGCAGATTTAACATCCATTTGGTAAAGTGTAAAGTGCAAGTAGCAAGCTATGGCAAAGAGTAGACGAACAGATTCTAAACGAGTAACAGGAGCAAAAGTCTCGTTAAAATCTACTCCTTCAATTTGGGAATATCCTTGAGTAACTAATATAGCTTTGTTTCTAATGATTATCCCACTTTCATCGGATTTATTTTTAAATATCCAACATGTGCCAATAACCTTTTTGTGATTAGGCCTAGGTACAAGATACTAAACATCATGAATGACAAGTTGAAGAAGTTCTTCCTGCATGGAAGAAATCCAATGAGAGTCATTTAATGCCTCATTTACATTCTTTGGTTCCACAAGGGAGACAAAACATGCATAATGAACATAATTTTTTAATTGAGATCTTGTACGCACAGGTTCACTAGGATTACCAACAACGTTGTCTATGGGATGGTCTTTAGAAACCCAGTTAGGTACATCAGGAGTCTCAATTGGTAAGAAATCATCTACTTTTGGAGAGTCATTTTCTAAAACATTTGTAGGCTCTTCCACAATAGTTTATTCCCCGGTCTTACTCTCTACAGTAGTGTCACTTACAATTACATTTATGGATTCCATTATGGACTTAGTGCGAAGATTATAAACATGGTAGACTCTACTGTTAGGCGAGTATCCTAAAAAAATAACTTTATCTCCACGACTCTCAAATTTGGATAAGTGTTCTCTGTCTTTGCAGACATAGCAGGTATTACCAAAAGTTCTAAGGTACGTAAGATTAGGTTTTTTCCTATACCAAAGTTCGTAAGGAGTTTGTTTCGAATTCTTTTTAAGATAGACCCTATTGATAATGTGACACGCAGTACGAATAGATTCTATCCAAAAATATTTAGGTAAACATTTGTCATGTAACATAACACGTGCCATCTCTTGAAGAGTACAATTCTTTCTATCAGCGATACCATTTTGTTGAGGGGTCTTAGGGGAACTAAACTCATGTTTGTAACCATTATAGTCATAATACTCTATTATTTTGGTGTCTTTGAATTCTCCACCTCTATCACTTCGAATTTTATTTACTTGAGTGTCCTTCTCATTTTCAATCCGACAAAGTATTTTTAAAAAGGTTTGGAAAGTGTCAGACTTTTGTTTTAAAAAAGCTACCCTAGTAAATCTAGTGAAGTCATCAACCATAACAAGAATGTAACTGTGTCCACAGAGACTAACAGTTTGAGAGGGACCCATTAGGTCCATATAGATGAGCTCTAAGGGTTTAGAGGTGAGGATATCTTTGACTTTCTTATGAGGTGCCTTAACAATTTTTCCTTCTTGACAAGATCCACAGACAATATTAGAAATAGGTTTTATTTTTGGAATGCCTCTAACTATTTCTTGAAAAGATAATCTACTAAGATTATCATAATTTATGTGACCCATCCTGTTATGCCATATCTCATTGTCATCCATTCTGGTAACATTACAGATTTCAGAACTATTCATGACAGTATAGCAATTGTCAGGAGTCCTGAATCCTTTAATTATGCATTCACCCTTTTCATTTAAAATTTTGCAATTGTTCTTTGAAAAGGTAACATTATGATCTGAGTCACGAAATTACGAGATACTAAGTATATTAGCCTTAATACCTTTGACTAGAATAACATTTTCAAGAACATGTAGTCTTTCTTCTTGGAGAGTTACTTTACCTATGATTTGGGATGATACACCATCACCAAAAATAACTTTTCCTCCAGCAAAGCTGATTTTATTTAAAAGTTTTGTATCATCACCAGTCATGTGTTTTGAATATCCAGAATCTAAATACCAATCAGAAGATGTGTGTTTGACTTTTAAAGCAGTAATAACAATGTTACACTTCATCAGGGGTACTAGATCTTCTTTTCTAACCCAAATTGCTCTTGTTTTCATTTTGCTCTTATTTGTTAAAATTTGCGAGCATTCGATTTTTGTTGAAAAATATTTTGCGCATGATTTTGAATTTTATGAAACACATGAGCATTTGGTTTAGGAAAGTGTTTAAGAATCCTTCTAGGAAATGTTCTTTTAGGTTTGGTCTTTCTTTTCTTATAGTTAGAGTTTTTGTCTGGTGGTCTAGGCATAACATAGTTATTATGACTTCTCCTAGAATAGTTAAAGTTTTGATAAACAGGAGGGTTACAAACATGTTTAACTAGTCTTATAGCATAACAACCATCAAAATAATGACCGTACATATAGCAGTAGGAGCAATAAAGATTACTTGAAGGGGGTATATCCTTAGGAAAGTTTATAAACATAGGCTTTAAGGCATTTTGGGGTTGAACCTTATTCCTAGGTAGAACAGTTTTGAAGGTAGAGTCACTCTTCCTAATTGAGGGGCAGACATATTTAGCCCTAGGTGAACTTTCATGCTTATAGTAACTTGGTTGCCCAATATCAAAATTTTGATGTTTTGTATCAAACTCAGTTTTTAGAGAATGAAAGTCTAGGCAAGTTTCTATAGGTCTTTTGCCTCCTGACATAAACTTAATAGATTCAAAAGGTTTTGTTTGTGTCTTTAAATTGCGGCAAAACCCTATTCCAGTTCGATCATCAGAATTGATTTTTGAATCAGCAACAAAACCATCAAAATAGTTTGAGTTATTTTTAAATTTTGTAAATTTTTTAAAAAATGTTGCTGTCTTCTCTTTTGTTTGTTCCAATTATAACAATGTCCCTTTGTATTTTTTCTCCAAAGTTTCATTTGTTTCAGTCAAATCTTTCGATTTTTTATTAAACATTTTGATTTCATTTTCATGAGTAAGACAATAGGTAGTATACTCTTCGGCATTAAATTTGACCATCGTGCTTAGATCTTCTAGTTTCTTAGTGAGATATTTCACTATCTTATCTAGTCTAGTGCTTTTCCTGAGAGTTTTCGCATAAAGTGTGTGAATATCAGGGAGGTCTTCAGTGTCCGAGTCACTAAGTGTGGTGTGTGAATTGACCCCTAAGGATTCATTTTTTGAACTCACGCACCCATGGACATCGTCATTATCGCATTCCCTTTGACTTACACACCCCGTGGTTGAACTATCAATATTCTCATAAAGTAAAGCATCTAAACCAGCAACATGATTCACAACAACAGGAGTAGAGATACTATCATCATTCTCATACATAGGCATATCATCATTGTATATTATCTTAGCAAAAAGAAAGACATGCAAGGATAAAAAAACATCAGATGACTCAGATTCCTCATTTTCAGAGTCGCTTGAATCATCCCATGTCTTACAAATGTTGGCCCTAGTATGCTTATAGTGAGTGTTCAATTTCACTCTAAAGTCTTGTGCTATGTGTCCTGGTTTTACACATCTAAATCATTCAATCTTCTTAAGGTCTTTGTTAGGTCTAGTATTATTGTCCTTGTGATGTTTATCTTGACCTTTCTCAAGAGGTTTGTGATTAGAGTGAGTTGGATAATTGGACTTGCCTTATTTGTTTGCTATTTATTTCTAAACTTTACAATTTTCTTGAACTGTTTTGACATCAAGGCAATCTGATTGTCCAAACTCTCTATGTCACAGTCCTCATCAGAGTCATAATTGGAAATGTTAAGCTCAGGCTTTATCAGCTTAGAAGAAAAACTCAGATTGGAACTAGTCTGAATCCTAAGGGACTGGGTCAATTGTTTCTTAAATTCTAATTTCATTTCCACAGTTCTTAGTTTACTACTGAGTAATTCAGGAGTGAGATTTTGGTCACACATTTTCTCAATAGCATATCTTTTGTTGTCAAATTTCTGTGGTAATTGATATGCCCCAAGTGTAACCTCGGCCTAGAGACACCAACCTCGGCCTAGAGGCACCAACCTCGACCGAGATCATGGCCGACGTTGGACGAGTCTTGGGCACACGATATCAGACCTCGGCCATAGCAAGGTCGGCCAGGGCCGACACTACCATGAGCCTCTCCAAGGGACGTCACAATGATCAGCAGCATTCTCGTATACCTTGGAATGGCAACCTCGGCCAGATGTAGGACGAGCTCGCAGGAGGCCACCAGCTACCTCATCAAGCCACCAGTTCAACCTCGTCTCAGGGTGACCTGGGCCATTGTCTCGGCCAGGGTTAGGCCGAGACCTCATGAAATACTCGGACTGAACAGGTATCAAGATTCACCAACCTCGGCCTCACCAAGGCCGAGGTCATACCCCAGACGCGATGGCCGAGCACCTGCTGACATTTAGATAAGGACACGTGGACACAAGTCAGTTATAACAAGATTATTCCCCACACGTGGGGAGAATATTGCATCATCATTCTCTACATGTGACAGTGACAGATGGCACTCCCATATTGGTGAGGTAACCACACACATGCTCATTGCATGCATGGAGGGTACATTACACCCCCGAGGTACTATATATAGAGGTCATCCTCTACCTTGCAAAAGGATCCCATATATTCAACCCTAGCTGAAACTCTGTCTAGATACACAGTAGAGAGAGAAAGCTTGAGAGATCGTATCCATGGCCATTAGAGCCTTATTGCAGTGAAACTATTCACACACACGCAGTGAACGTAGGCCAATCTAGGCTGAACCACTTATATCTTGGTGTACTCTCCCCTTCTCCTCATCTCATTCTCTTGCCATTTACATAACTATGCTGCCATTATTGTTCTTAGATTGAGCTTAAAAACACCTTACCTGGTGGTGCTAATTCCAGCATCATCATTTTGGCACCGTCTGTGGGAAGGAGAAGCTATCTCTTCCTCTTTTTATGCTTAACCTCATCGGAGACTCCGGTGGTGAACCAGGCCTCCTCCTAGCGCGGAGCTGTTTCACCATTGAAAGAGGTCTTGTGAGGTACTAAGTTCATCTGCTACTTAAGCTCTATAGTGTTAACATATGGCACCAGACTTACCACCGCCTCTTCCGTCGCTCGGGGGTGGAGGGCCTAGTTCCAGTCAGGCCCCCCCAGTCCGAAATGGCGGAGGTAGCTGCAGCCTTGAGGTCTTTAGCTGCAACGCAACAAGCTATGCAGGAGCAATTTGCACAGCTTAGTCAAACTATGATGAGGCCACTTGGAGTCTCACCAGATATGATCACTCCGTCGGCTGTTCAGCCTCATCCTGACGCCAGGGGACCACCCCAGGCACCAATGAAGGACCAGCCTGCACCCCAGTGGAGAAGGGACGTTGCTGACCCTAGGCGCTTGCGCCTGGGGAGGCAAGGAAACCCTTGCCCAGAGGACAGGTATGACAATATAGAGGCGGAAGAAGCCCCGAAAGACTGTTGGGAGCCCTATAAGGTGTCAGATAACACTGTACGACCTCTTAGGCAGAGTCAAGGTTGTGTCGGTCGAAGAGGTGAAGAGGCCCGATAAAGAGCGTCAGCCTTTGATAGGTTGAGCAGAGGGTCGACCTTCGAGAGACTGGGCCCGATAAATGACCTAAGACAGAGACTGTCGAGATTAAGGAGCGCAGTAGGCTCTCAGAGAGGGAACAGGCAGGGTCGGCCATACCAAGGCCGACCCTGTGAAAGAAGAGGCAGGGAACAGGAAGAGGTCAACAACCAACGTGTCGTGGCAGGGGAACCCTCGGTCCATCCTAGGGAGATGGCAGGGGATAACCTCGGCCAAGTCGATGTCCGAAGACCGTGGAATGATTCTATCCAACGCCTTGAGGAGAAGATAGGATACCTCATTAAAAGCAGGGACCTATTGCAAAGGGGTTACTCAGAGAGCTCCCCATTTGTGGCTAGGATAGTGGGGTTCCCAACCCCAGCTAAGTTCAAGCCTCTTACGGTGTCTCCCAAGTATGATGGCAGCACTAACCCTGTGCATCATATCGAGATGTATCAATCGGCAGCAGACATCTACTCGATACCCGATGAGATGAAGTGTAGAGCCTTATCTGGGACCTTAACAGGGGCTTCACACAGTTGGTTCACCTCCCTTCCGAAGAACTCAATTGAGAACTTCAAAGGCTTGGCTGAGCGATTCATCCACAACTTCTGCTTTGGGGTGAGGCCTCAAAAGAAGACTACCCACCTGCTGTATGTCAAGCAGGCTAAGGGTGAGAGCCTAAGAGACTACATAGCAAGATTCAACAAAGAAAAGTTGGAGGTCGAAGACTATGAAGAGAACATAGCCATGACCGCCCTTATAGGAGGTCTCCGGAAGGGGAAGCTATTGTGGAAACTGGCAGAAGAGCCCCCTAGGTCTATGGCGGAGCTGCTGGCAACCGCAGGGAAAGTAATGAATGTGGAAGAGGCAATGGCCGCCAAGTATGAGGATCAGAACCGCGGTGGCAGTGGAAAGCCCCAAGGCAAGAAAGATGGGAAGAAGAGATCGGGTGATGACAAGTTCGCTCACTATACTCCTCTTACTGTGAGCTGTGAGCACATCCTCAACGAGATCAAGAATGACAGGGCTTTTAGATGGCCAGAGAAGCTGAAATCTCCACCACATAAGAGGAACAAAGACCTATGGTGTGAGTTCCACCAAGATCATGGTCACGTCACAGATAGATGCTTCGCTTTGAAGGATGAGATTGAGAAGATGTTAAAATCTGGGAAATTGAGAAAATATGTAGACGGTAAGGCTCCTAAGAGTGGAAGAGATGACCATAAGAAAAGGAGGAATGACAGATGCCGTGACAACGTCCCGCCCCGAAGAGATGATGAAGGTGATGATGAAGATGATCCGGATCTCCCACCAAAGGATGACAACACCCCGATGAAGAGGGTTGGTATGATCTCTTTCGGTGTTGGCACAATATGCGGAGGATTTGTAGGTGGTGGATCTGAAGTAGCTGATAGGAAGGCTCATGTAGCCGAGGCCAAATCAGTGGCCAAGCTTAAAGTTGTGAATCTAACGTCTTTCGATACAGTACAGAAGAGGAAGAAAGTAGACATGAACACCCTCGTAGTTGGGTTCTCCAGACTCGACTTCAGAGGTATCTTAGCCCCCCATGATGACCCTTTGGTCATAACGACAATGGTGCATGCGTATGAGGTGCAGAGGATCCTCGTGGATGGGGGGAGCTCGGTAGATGTGATGTTTTGGCCTTGCTTTAAGAGCTTAGGCCTTAGTAGAGCAAGACTGGTCCCCTATCACCACCCACTGATAGGCTTCAGTGGTGAAAAGGTTCACCCCTTGGGCATGTATGAGATGGACGTACGGATGGGTGACGAATGGCCCAAGAGGTTGATCAGGAGGATTAATTTCTTCATGATGGATGAGAGTGTCTTCTCGGCCTATAACCTCATCATAGGAAGGGTGGCCCTTAGGGAGTTCGAGGCTGTGCCGTCAAGGGTCAATCGGAGGCTAAAATTTCCGACTCCTTATGGGGTAGGGGAAGTGCAAGGTGACCAGACCACAGCGCGAGAATGTTAATTCAACTCGGCTGAAGAGAGAGAAGCCCATAAGAGGGAAACCACCACTTATAGCATTGACACTCTTGACCCAAGAGATGAAACAAAGTCGAAGAAGGGAGAGGCCGCGAAAGAGGTAGAATCCATCATCCTCAATGAAGACGAGCCGAAAAAAACCATCCAGGTCGGTAAGGCCCTAGAGCCAGGAACCAAGGAAGAGCTGATAAACTTCCTCAGGAGGAGACAGATTCTTTTCGCATGGAGTCACGCAGACATGCCTGGCATCGACCCTGAGGTGATGAGCCACAAGCTTAACGTGACTAGAGATGCCAAGCCGATCAAGCAGAGACGAAGAGTCTACTCCAGGTAAAAATACGACGTCATCCGAGAAGAGGTCAAAAAGTTGGAAGAGGCCGAGTTCATAAGAGAGGTTACCTACCCGGAGTGGCTCTTAAATGCAGTCATCGTGCCTAAGGTCAATGGGAAGTGGCGAATGTGTGTGGATTTCACTGACCTGAACAGATCTTGCCCAAAAGACAGCTACCCCTTACCTCGGATAGATCAGATGGTGGATGCTACAGCAGGACATGAGCTCATGAGCTTCATGGATGCGTATTCAGGCTATAACTAAATCTTCATGGATGCCGAAGACTCAGAGAAGACAACTTTCATTATAGACAAAGGGACGTACTGCTACAAAGTGATGCCCTTCGGTGTGAAAAATGCAGGGGCAATGTACCAACGTCTTGTCAATAAGATGTTCGAAGAGCAAATAGGTAAGACCATGGAGGTGTATGTAGACGATATTCTAACAAAAAGCTTGAAAGCTTGTACTCACGTAGCGGACCTTGAGAAGAACTTCGATGTTATGGACTCATACATAATGAAACTCAACCCAGCAAAGTGTGTCTTCGGAGTAGGAGCTGGGAAGTTCCTGGGATTCATCGTTAACCAGAGAGGAATTGAAGCGAACCTTGAGAAAATTAAGGCATTACTCGACATGAAGACTCCTAGGAGTATCAAGGATGTTCAAAGACTCACGGGAAGAGTGGCTGCCCTTAACAGGTTTGTTTCTAGGGCAACGGACAAGTGTCTTCCATTCTTTAAAGTTCTAAGAAAGGCCTTCCAATGGGACGAAGAGTGTGAAAAAGCCTTCAACTAACTCAAGTCCTACTTAGGGTCTCCCTTATTGCTGTCTCGACCCATCGCAGGAGAAATGTTGTTTGTATATCTGGCAGTCTCTGAATCAGCCATCAGCGCGGCCATCATACGGGAAGAGGATGGGATCCAAAGGCCTGTATACTTCAACAGTAAGGCCCTTCAAGGGTCTGAACAAAATTATCCCCGCATCAAAAAGTTGGATTATGCCCTAATACATGCCTCAAGAAAAATGAAGCCTTACTTCCAAGCTCACTCCATGGTAGTCCTCACTGACTCCCCATTAAGGCAGGTCCTGCATAAACCTGAGAAGTCCGGAAGATTGATGACCTGGGCCATCGAATTAGGATAATATGATCTTACCTACCAGCCTAGGACAGCCATCAAAGGGCAGGTCCTCACAGACTTTGTTGCAGAATTCACCTAGGAAGAGGCCGAGACAGAGAAAGGCCTAGAGGATGCCGAAGAGACAAATCATAGTGTCTTTCGAAATTCGGAAGAGATGGCACCAAACGTCTTCCGAGATCGGGAAGAGATCATCTCAGGCAAAACCCAGAGCAGAGTAGAAGAGAACGAAGAGGATTGATACCTCTTCAAGCAAGGAGTTCTGACAGAAGGGTCTTCTCATCAGATACAGATGTTTGGAGCCTCTTCATTGATGGCTCTTCCTGCGATAGTGGAAGCGGTGCGGGGCTAATACTCTCGGCTCTAAATGGTGCCAACATCAAATACGCCTTGAGATTCAACTTCCAGGCCTCAAACAACGAGTCCGAGTATGAGGCCATGATAGCAAGCCTCTTATTGACAAAGACTCTTCGCGTAAGACGTCTCCTGCTCCACAGCGACTCAAGGTTAGTTGTCAATCAAGTACTGGGAGCCTATGAGGCCAAGAATGAGAGGATGGTGAAGTACCTGGAGAGAGTTAGAAAGATGTTGGAATATTTTGAAGAGGCAAAACTGAAGAGAGTGCCTCGACAAAGTAACAGCCACGCTGATGCATTGGCAAGGTTGGCTTCGGTAAGGAAGACAGAGGTTAGAAGGACCGTTCCGATCGAAGTCTTAGGAAAGGCAACCATTGAGGAAGAAGAGGTATGTAACCCTTGTCACAATTTGAACCTAGGAGACTCATGGATTGACCCGCTCGTCAGATACCTAAGAGAGGGAGAGCTGCCTGAGTCCAAACTAGAAAGGAGAAAGTTGAGATATAGGGCTGCCAAGTTCTCAATGGTAGGAGACATCTTGTACAAAAAGGGGTTTTTATTGCCTCTCCTCATATGTGTGCATCCTATGTAAGTTACTCAGGTCTTACAGGAGGTTCATGAGGGTTCTTGCTCTAGCCACATAGGGGGAAGGCCCCTGGCCAAGAGGATCATCACTCAGGGATACTGGTGGCCTACATTGTCCAAGGACGCTGCAGACTACGTGAAGAGGTACGACAAATGCCAAAGGTTCGCCACTATCCCTCATCAACCCCATCAGCCTATGACGTCAATCTCTTCTCCATGGCCATTTGCAGTATGGGGAATCGACTTAGTAGGACCCTTGCCAAGAGCTGTCAACAACTATAGATTCTCGATAGTTGTCATTGACTACTTCTCAAAGTGGGTGGAGGCAGAGCCGATGATAACAATCACAGAGCAGAAGACCTTCCAGTTCATTTGGAGGAATATCATATGCAGATATAGCCTCCCAAACACTCTCATCTCGAATAATGGGACCCAGTTCAAGAACTCCTCCTTATAAAAGTACTGCCTAAGAGTTAGGATAAAGCAGTTTTTCTCATCTCCTGGACGACCTCAGGCAAACGGTCAGACCGAGGTCACGAACAGAACAATTCTCGATGGAATCAAGAAGAGGTTAGAAGATGCGAAGGGAAGATGGACTGAAGAGGTATACGCTGTGTTATGGGCCTACAGAAGCACGGTAAGGACACCAACAGGAGAAACCCCTTTCATGCTGGCACATGGCTCAGAGGCCGTCATACCAACGGAAGTAGGACTCCCCACTCATCGAATTCAGACCTACGACCCTGACAATAATGGAGAAGAGAGGAGGCTAGACCTAGATCTTATCGAAGAGAGAAGAGAGGACGCAGAGGTCAGACAAGCAGCCTACCAGCAGAGAGCAGCGAAATTCTACAACCAGAGGGTGAAGTCAAGACCCATTGCAGTAGGAGACCTAGTGCTGAAGAAGACCCTACAGAAAGCAAATAAGCTTCACCCAAACTGGCATGGCCCCTACAAAGTGACAGAAGAGGTTGTGCCTGGCACTTATAGGCTAGAAAACCTAGAAGGAGAACCTTTCACTAACCCGTGGAATGCTGATCACCTAAAGAGATATTACATATGATGTTGCATAGAGTTTTATGTAAATGTACCATCGTATTATGAAGAGGTTATTAATGAAGATCAGTTCCTATGACAGTTCTTGCTACATTCTTAGATCAGAGATTAATTATGAGGATAACATCTTAGGTGATGACCTCAGACCCTCATAACACCATTTTAGTGGTGACGAGGTCTGAGCTCAGACACCATAATGAGATGACCTCAGACCCTTAACATCATTAATTTGGTGAAGACCCTTAACATCATTAATTTGGTAAAGACTTATTATGGGGGTAACATCTTAGGTGATGACCTCGGACCCTTATAACATCACTCAGTGGTGACAACGTCTGAGGTCAGACACCATAATGAGATGACCTCAGACCCTTAACGTCATTAATTTGGTGAGATTAATTGTGAGGATAACATCTTAGGTGATGACCTCAGACCCTCATAACATCACTCGGTGGTGACAAGGGCTGAGCTCAGACACCATAATGAGATGACCTCAGACCCTTAACATCATTAATTTGGTAAAAATTTATTATGAGGATAACATCTTAGGTGATGACCTCAGACCCTCATAACACCATTCAGTGGTGACGAGGTTTGAGCTCAGACACCATAATGAGATGACCTCAGACCCTTAACATCATTAATTTGGTGAGATTTATTATGAGGATAACACCTTAGGTGATGACCTCAGACCCTCATAACACCATTCAGTGGTGACGAGGTCTGAGCTCAGACACCATAATGGGATGACCTCAGACCCTAAACATCATTAATTTGGTGAAATTCATTATGAGGATAACCTCTTAGGTAATGAACTCAGACATTCATAACACCATTCATTGGTGAGAAGGTCTGAGCTAAGGACCATTGGTTGAGTTTAAACAAGACCATTGCAAATTTGTTTTTAGCAGACACCATAACAATGGAACTAAGAATGAAAGACATCACATGACATTCAATAAAAAGGAAGTGAAGATGGTCCTCATCAGAGATTGGTATACATTCAGAAATAGTAAGATGTTCAATAATTACAGACAAGTTCCACAATACAGTCAAGTTACAAGCAGTGATCAAAATATCCTAAGAGTCTGAGGGGGGAACGTTGACACCCTCGGCTTGATTAATCACCTCGGCCGCATCACCACAAGGTCTTCCCCTCCAACCTCGGTGGCCTCTAATGTAGCAATCTCGACAGGAGCGACAACCTCTTCCTCAACCTCTTGAAGAGCTTGGGAAAATTGAGCATCAGCAAAGCCGAGACCAACGAAATCAGAGGCCTTCAAAGTGCCGGCCTCTCTCTCCCTGACGTCTGCCCATTTAATAGTGGTTTTGATACCTCTTTCAAGGTATTCAAAGCCGAAGCCCATGAACTCGTCAGAAGCCTTGTAGTCAAAAATTATCTTTTCAGAGGCGTCCTCAAGGGCGGCCCTGACAGCTGAGTTGACTTTTTACTACAGAACGTCGTCCTTAGCCTTTAGTGCAACAACATAATCCTTGCCGAGCTGGGAGATGTCCTTCTCCAACCCCTTCACCTTCTCCTCAAAGCCCTTCAGCTCAGACTTGAGGCGCTCGATCTCTGCGTTCAGAGTACTCTGGACTTTCTCAGCCTCTTGCCCCTTTTGGATGAGAGGCAACTTCCTCAGAGTCTAGTTCGATAAATGGTGCATAGCGGTCAAGCCCTGTATATTTAGTGATCATGAGTAAGCTGAAGAAGAATCAGATGTTACACTTGGAAGAATTTGTAATGAAGTATCAAATCATACCTAAACGGCTCTGTGAAGGCTGAACTCAACCAGCAATGGGGTGTCAAGGGACCTGTAGCAGCGTTTGTCAGCCTCGGTCATTACGGAGCCGATGACATCCAGGGCCTGCAGGCTGTGGCTGACTACACTGTCAGTTAACTTCAGCTGATTCAGACGAGCCGACGGGCGTCAGCTGAAGAGATAGGGATGGCAGGTTCAGCAGCCTTCTTCTTCGGCCTCTGATCCTCAGGGGCATGATCTTTGGGGGCCCTCTTCTTTTTTGCTGGGGGCTTAGAGGCAGAGGGAGCTGGGGGAGGAGCGTTAAGACCTGCTTTCTTGGCAAGTCTTGTCAAGCTTGGTGCAGCCATCTCCCAAAGCTCGTCTGGAATGTCCTTTGGTCGCTCTGCAAAAAAATTAGTAGACCTGAGTTAGATAATCAAATATGAATAAACTCAGAGGTTAAACTTGCAAAACAAAAATGCTTACCAAGCTCGGCAAGGGGACTTCCACCCAGACCTGTCCCAGAGAGGAAGTGGGGAGTCATTAAGTGTTCGAACCTGACAAATAGACCATGTACCCCCTGATCTTGAAGGACTTTCACTTTCTGGAGGTTCTGTAGACTTAGGCCAGGGTTGGCCCTGGCAGACATGGTGACCTTACCCCATCTCAGGGGCATCCTCTGCTCCATATTGGACGAGAGAACACATGAGCCAAACTCCAATGGCCCTGAAGCAAAGAAGTACCGAGGCTTCCAGTTATGGTTGGAAGTCTGGGTCACCTGAAGCAATTTCTTCTCAGGCCTCCGAGCTACAAAATGGTAGTAGTTCGGATGATTTTTGGCCGAGGAAGGAACGTAACAACCTACGAAGACCTGAACTGGAAGGTTTGAATGGTGGACAGCCTTCCATAACACTATGGCCTCTATTAGGATTCTCCAGGCATTAGGAGAGAGTTGGGAGGGGGCCAAATTAATATAAGAAATGATGGACTTGATAATGGGGTGAATGGGCAGACGGAACCCCAACTTGAACATCTGCTCGTACAAGCATACCTCACCGTCTCGGCCGTGATAAGCCCTCTCTTCCCTCAGAGGTCTCCTAAGTTTTATTGAGGGTCTGATAGAATACAGATATCTGAAGCAGAGAAGGTCTACCTCAGTAATTGTACTCTCGATCTCGGCCGCCTCAGAGACGTCGACATCGCTCTCAACCTCATCATCATCCAACTCAATGTCGGTCGGAGAAGATGTTGATGGGTAACTCGAAAACCTCTGAGCAAACTCTACCCCGGTGACGGCCGACATAGGGATGGCATCAATTGGTGGTGGAATGGCCACACTCGGCTCAAGAATCTCAACCTCTGAGGAAGACCCTGAGGTGCTTGAGTGGTTATGGAACGAGGCTCGGCTGGAGACCTCGGCCTGATCAGGCCTAGGTGTGAAGTCCATGGCCTCTTGAAAGGAATCCACAGACATGGGGTCTGAGGTAGATGATTCAGACTCAGACATAGGTATGGGATCAGTAGGAACCTCTGTCTGATAGAAGTTCACCGGGGGGTTAGGATATATCACCTTCAGAGGTGGCGGAAATATGGGTCTAATGGGAAAATCTTGTGATCTACGAGCCTCCTCCTGTGCTCTTTCTATTTGCCTAATCTTTTCTAAAGTCTTCTCTCTAAGAGAGGGGAACTCCTCAAGAAGCTGATATAAGGGTCTGAGCATCAGAGGACGACACTACACTTAGGGGTTTTCCTAAACTCCAAAAATTACAAACAAGACTGGCTGATAAAGTAAAGGAATCTAAAGATCAAACTACTTAAATTTGGCAAGAAAAGCTCGCCTAAAATTATGGTGGTCTAGCCGAAAAACTAGGAAACTCGCCGAAAAATGCGAAAATAAGGGTGCTTGCAGGAAAAATGAAGGAAAAAGTATGGTAGACCTTACCTGAGGATGAAATGGTAAGGAAGAGAGGAGAAGATGCAATAAATCACCACCCAAAAGCCTTGAACCAAGATCTTTCTAGAGAGAGAAAGCTGTAGAAACAGGAGCGGCTGAAATGGAAGAAATGAAGAAGAAAGAAGGAAAGAAGGGTTGAAAACCCTTAAATACTCGGGCACAACTTCCAAGGCCCATGATTGCCTTGGGAGCCCCAAAGGGCGGCTGACAGCACACGTCTACCAAGCAAGCATGTTCCAGCATTGGACAAGTGTCAAGCAGGTATTGGCTTGTAACAGACAGGCCTCAGAGGTGTAGTAATCCCCTAGTCACTTGTTCTCACATATGACTAAGGGCTGGGGGGTGATTGATATGCCCCAAGTGTAACCTCGGCTGAGATCATGGCCGACGTTGGACGAGTCTTGGTCACACGATATCAGACCTCGGCCATAGCAAGGTCGGCCAGGGCCGACACTACCATGAGCCTCTCCAAGGGACGTCACAATGATCAACAGCATTCTCGTATACCTTGGAATGGCAACCTCGGCCAAATGTAGGCCGAGCTCGCAGGAGGCCACCAGCTACCTCATCAAGCCACCAGTTCAACCTCGTCTCAGGGTGACCTGGGCCATTGTCTCGGTCAGGGTTAGGCCGAGACCTCATGAAATACTCGAATTGAACAGGTATCAAGATTCACCAACCTCGACCTCACCAAGGCCGAGGTCATACCCCAGACGTGATGGCCGAGCACCTGCTGACATTTAGATAAGGACACGTGGACACAAGTCAGTTATAACAAGATTATTCCCCACACGTGGGGAGAATATTGCATCATCATTCTCTACATGTGACAGTGACAGATGGCACTCCCATATTGGTGAGGTAACCACACACATGCTCATTGCATGCATGGAGGGTACATTACACCCCCTAGGTACTATATATAGAGGTCATCCTCTACCTTGCAAAAGGATCCCATATATTCAACCCTAGCTCAAACTCTGTCTAGATACACAGTAGAGAGAGAAAGCTTGAGAGATCGTATCCATGGCCATTAGAGCCTTATTGCAGTGAAACTATTCACACACACACAGTGGACGTAGGCCAATCTAGGCTGAACCACTTATATCCTGGTGTACTCTCCCCTTCTCCTCATCTCATTCTCTTGCCATTTACATAACTATGCTGCCATTGCTGTTCTTAGATTGAGCTTAAAAACACCTTACCTGGTGGTGCTAATTCCAGCATCATCAGTAATGATCTTAAAATTTTAGATATAATTTCATGTCTGTCATATGTTATCCCATTAGCATGAAGTTTGGTCACAATATCAGTCAAGTTCATATAAAAGTCATCAAATGACTCAGAGTCAGACATAATTTAAGAGTTATACTGTTGAATGAGCATTTGTGTTTTAGCAGCCTTAACTCTAGTGTTGCCTCATGAGCAGTAATCAAAGTGTCTCAAGCTTCCTTAGAAGTGGCACAAGATGAGATCCTTTTGAACTCATATTCATTTATGGACATAAATATAGCATTATTTCCTTTGTTATTGTTGCGAGAAACTTGCTTCTCTTCTTGCGTGAACTCACTTAACACTTTCTTAATCCTCTCATTACTTCCTTCGGTTGTTGGTTTAGTAGGATAAGAGTATCCATTTTCAACAATGTCCCAGACATCATCTCCCAAGGTTCCTCGAATGAAAGCAATCATCCTTACTTTCCAGTAAGCAAAATTGGTTTTATCAAAGAGAGGAGGTCTGGTCAAGTTACCAAATCTTTCATTTTTCTCGTCCATGTTTGATTTTCAGAAAATAATTTCAGAAACACAAGATCTTTTCAAAAGAAGTTTACAAAGCTCTGATACCAATTGAAATACTGTTACTAAAGCCGTTTAACACACGATTAAACTGTTTAAGTAACTCCGAACTATTTTTTGAAGAAACTCATTTCTTAAAATCAAATCAAATTAATCACAAGATGTGTTTAACAAAATATGTACGAGATCTGTTCAAGATTGGTTAACAGGTTTAGCAAATCAGTTTAAAAACTTAAACTCAGCACAACCATAAGAATTAGATGAGGAGATGTAGAAAGATTAATGACAAGCTATTTTTAACGTGGTAAAACCTCAACCAACTGAGGAAACATCCACGACTCCCTCTACGGAGTAAACCAAAAAAATCCACTAAAACAAATTATAATAGTTACAAACTATATAACACACATGCACACAAATCAGACCTATACAAGTTTAGGAATGTACCCACTGGCGTCCTTCTAACTTTTCTGCAGTTGTGTTTGTTGTTGTTGTTCTCCAGTTTGTTAACATCCAATTTGTTCCAGTTCTTTACGTCGAATCTTGTTCTTGAGATCTTATTACAAACACTTTTAGTGTGGTAGGGTGATAGTGTTTGTGAAGGTGCTTTCTAACACATGCATGCACACACTCACGCAGATTTATACAAACAGTCCTATCAAATTACATATAAGATCTATATGCTGTGATTTTCTATTTCTCTCTTCTTATAACACTTAAACCTTATTTGACCTTTATTATAATCCAAGAATCCACGGCTATCTTGCTCGGAAGACGTTTCAAGATCTTAATCAATCTCAGGTTTTGAAAATATTTTTGAGATTGAAAATCACCAAGTGCGATTCCAACTAGGTCGAAGGTCTTATTTCAAAAGAACTAGAAATAGAAAATGTTTTTGTTGATTTTGAAGTTAAAAGCATTTATAGAAACAAATCAATTTTTTTTTTCTCAAGACGAGAAACTATAGATGCAGATATATGTGTAATATAACATGCAACAACTAGATCTAAGATTTCTATAAAGGTAGAAACACAAATCTAATCAAATGTTTAAGTTGAAAATAAGATCTGAGAACGAAGAGGTTACAACATCAAACAATTATCAAACCAACATTCAAGGTTGTGTTTGGAATATACTTGGTTTTGAAATAGGTTAGGGTTTGAGAAATGTTTTGGACTATTTAGGGTTAGGGTTTGAGAAATGTTTTAGACGATTTAGGGTTAGGGTTTCCTAACTAAGGTTTTTCTCTTCTCTCTTCTCTCTCTTCACTCTTTTCTCACTCAAATAGACGAAGTGGCAAAAAGTTCCATTTGGTTGAGGGAAGGTCTCCTTATATAGGGGCTGAGAAGGATCGAGAAGGCTGACTCAAATCAATGGCTACGATTTGGTCTCAGCAAGTTGACTTAGATCTAAGGGCTATAGATACGTGGTGATTAAAACGCTTGTGATTAGCTTGAGAGAGTTTCACATGGATTATATAAGGACGCATGCAGATCGTTGATTAAAGACAATCCAAGGGCTTTGAACAAAGCACAGGTAATGTCTCACAAAGAAAACATAAAATGGTTTAATGACAGCCTGACAGGTGTAGGGATATGACTGGATATCACACGCGCGTCCAAGAGAAATTACAAATGCACCTTGATGTTTCTAGTGCATTTAGATTCTACCCAAGTGAACTTGCAGCCAATAAAACCAACAATCCATAATCACAAAATGACCCCAATACTTTATAAAACCAATTTTAATTAAGATAAAAATTGTTTTAAAATCATTTAAAATTCCCAAAAAATATTAATAAATTAATTTGAGTTAAATTAACACACTCAACATACACACACTCAATTATATGCAAAATGCAATGTATGAATGCAATACTAATGTGTGTGAGTGTTGGTAAGTTTACCTTGGATCAAACAAACAAGAAGAATGAAATGTAGACAATCTCCGAGGCTTTTTGGATTCTTGAAAATGACATAATTTTGTCACTATTTCCAAACTAGATGAGCACTTATATAATATAGACTCAAGTGAGTCAAGAGTATAAGGTGCTTCACCTCTTTTAAAGTCTAGCCTTAAAGCATAATTAACTTTACACTAATAGTTATAGCTACAATGTGTGTTCATAATCCGCAACCTTTAAGAACTTAGCTACTCATATCTTGCATTTAGCTTATACAACAAGTCGTTAAACCCATAAGTTACCCTAGTGGACAAGGGGGAGAGGGACGTCCTAAGTTCAATTATCCCAGGCCCCATTTAATTTTAAGAAGAAGCAAGATCTCCCCGTGTTATGATCCCGCGGTGCCACATGTCGTGATAATGTGGTTCCACATGTCATGATCTTGCGGTGTCACATGTCATGATCATGTTGGGCCATGTGACGCGATCTGATGGTGGTATGTGTCACAATTTGCTCAACCCAGTTTCCATAATTATATTTTTCAACTGAAAGCTTGGAACTTCTTCATTTGACCTTGAATTCGTGAGTCATTTAAACTAATATATTCCTTGTTTCGAAGTCAAAAATATTCACCAGAGTCCAAGTTATAAGGTTTGACTTTTTTATTGATCCAAAACTTTTACTTTTGACTTCTTTCAGTTTCAAATTTTGACCCTTTATAATTTCTTTATTTGAGATCAAAGTGACACATCGTTTGGACCCATACATTCTTTGTTTTGAGGCCAACAATCTTCGTGAAGAGTTCGAATCTGTTACTATCCTTGTGAAATTTCCATTTTGCCCTTGAAAGTGCGTTTATGAATATTTCTTGCTTAGAATGCTTTCAGACTTCACCGTTAACTTCCAAAACCCTGTAAAAACTCAAATAAATTAATTAAATTTCAAACGACATTCTATGTGGATACAATGCCTGAACTCGTTGCTTTAGATATAAACATATGTAATTAATTTTTAGATTTTTGTATTGAGGCACAAAACTGACGACAATGACAAGCGTATTGACACGACGCTCGATTTTCTCTATGTCAAAATGGCGTAGTTAATGGGAAATATTTTTTAAAAAACTTAATCGATTTATTGCTTTATTCCAGACAACACACAAAATAAAAATAGTACAAATTGAAATGTGGGTTTAATAATCTTGGAACTGAATGATTGCACAGAAAAAAAAGTAATAAAATTCAATATTTGACACTAATCAGTAAGGTATGGGGTTTAGTGAGAGATTGGGTTGCATGCATGTGACGGAAGGGCAATAGAAGTTGGTGGGTTTAGAAGATACGGTTGTAAGAGATATGTGATTTATGCATTAGTTGGTAGCGATAAGGTTGATGAAGTTGGTGTTTTGGTGTATAGAGAATATTTTAGGTAATGTGATTTTTCTTTGGGTGATAAGGACGTACATGGGGTTTGACATGGGAATGGTTATGGAGCATATGGTTGATATATATATATATATATAAAACTGCTCTTGTGCTGACCAGTCCGCATTTTAAGAGTGCGGACCAGACATGTGTCACCTGGCGGTGTGCCCAGAAAAGAGAGAGAGTGTTCCTATAATTTAGCCGATAATTTCTAGACTCACCGCCAGGTGACACATGTTCGGTCCACACTCTTAAAACTCTTAAAATGCGGACTGGTCCGCACAAGAGCAGTACAATATATATATATATATATATATATATATATATATATAGAGAGAGAGAGAGAGAGAGAGAGAGAGAGAGAGAGACGTCAAAATGTTCACTAAAAAATGAGCTCGGTCAACTTTCCGTTAGTTCTCCAAACAGGAGACTAACAAGAGGTTAAATTACATGACTTAGTGTAACTTAGGGTTAAGTTTGTAACTTTTAAAATTATGGGTGTGTTATAAAATCACCCCAAACCTTGGGGTTAAATTGACATTTTTCCTAATAAAAAAGATTTTATAAGAGTCGTTTACTCACTGCTCTTATAAAAAAAAACTGCAACCAAGTGTAAAATATCTTTAAGGTGTGTTTATGAGTAAAAGTGTTCATTGGAACTGTCCAATCCAAAGAACAAACTCAAACCATTCTAAGTGGGTTGGGTTGGTTCGGTCTTTCGACGTGTGGGTTAATTTCAATTTTAAAACATTTAAAACAGAAAGGTTCGGTTCGGGTTTCGGCTAAAGCTTGAAGCAAACCAAATTGAAACAGTATTTGAAACCACGAATCCAAACCACATAATCGAACCATAAAAGTTAACTAAGGACCCAATTATATTATATTTTATATATACATATATGTATATATATAAAGAAAAAATCTCTCATAGATACCACATATAAGGTCCACCAATGCAGACTTTTTTTTAGAAATAATAAAAAAAATATTGATTTGATATCTTTTGTGTAGTATTTATACATTTCAAGGGACTCAACAAAAAAATCATCTCAAAATAATTTTTTTGTTATTTTAAGAAAACTGGACAATCTGTATGAGTTTTTAAGTTATTTTTAAGTTGTTAAAAACTAACATAGTTGGACCGATTTTTTAAAACAGTAACAAAAACTATTTTGAGACTATTTTTTTTGTGATGTCTCTTGAAATGTTTAAATACCACACAAAAAAATCAACCCCTAATTTTTTTTTACTATTTTAAAAAAAATGGTCTGCACAGGTGGTGTGTATAGGTGGTATGGTATGTATGAGAGCGTGCTCTCTCTCTCTCTCTCTCTATATATATATATATATATATATATGCATGAGAGCGTGCTCTCTCTCTCTCTATATAGTACACAGCATGCTATTACACCTTGCCAATCCTATTAAGCTTAATAGCGGACAATCCTACACTATATGAATACTCCCTATGTGACTGAACTTTAATAACGTTTCAGTCAAAGCCCTAATCTAAAATCACATTTGTCCTCTCTCCCCCCCCCCCCCTCCCAAAAAAAAGTCTAAACTCCATTCCAAGACCCTAATAAAAAAATCTTTTGAAAATTAATTTTGAACATGAATAACGCTCCTTGTCACTGAAGTTTTCTTCATTAAAGGCATTCCAAAATTTGTAATTGTATTAGTTGTTAAGTGTTAGGTTTTTTTTGTATTGATTCTATTTAAATCTTGTGAATGATTAGTATTATGATATATATAAAGACCGGGTTGATGTTGTTTTAGGGTTGGATATTACATAAAAAAACTTTCAATCTAATGATACATACTTCTCTTTCCCCATTATCTTCAACTAATTTTTTAATGTTTGTAAGGATTTGAGTTTTATCCATGTAATTAATCCTAGTTCAAAGTCAATATATACAAATTATGCATACTAACATTGATAGCCCAATCATGACCACTTTACATGTTTTGTGTTACCTGTATATATTTGAATGTTGAATTATTTGAAAATATTAAAAAATTTCAAAAATAGTTTTTGAGCATGTATATACATTTTTCCATATTTTGAGAGAGTTTGGAATTCGGGGATTCGTACCAAGTCTTTTTTTTGAAGATTTTCCCTGACTTTTGTATTATGGAGAAAAGCTTGCGCACACATACAATCTTACCATTCACACATATAAGTTTTTTTAGGCGAGTGCCCAATTCCACTCGCATGGCTTCTAATTCTTGAGTTTGGATGAGCACCGTTTGCATGGTGCTCTTTTATATATGTGCGCATGGACCTTGCCAGTGACTCTTTATGTGCCCAGTTTGCATATCAGGGCTTCAAAACTCATTTTAGACCTTATATTCTTTCATTAGATGTTTTTATATATGTGTTTGTAGGAGGGAAGTATTACTGGATGTATAAAAATCTGTAAATGTACGAGGCATGACCCACTTTAATGGAAACTTCCTTTAAGATGATTGTTGACGCCACTAAAATGGCAGTGGCGCCATTTTAGTGGCGTCAACAATGATAATATTTCAAGAGCAAAAGTAAAGGCCAAAAATCAACTTTTTAATGTAATAATGATGTTTCTGATTACAAGAGTGGATAACTAATGACTGAATATAAATTATGATAATAAAATAAAGGAACGAACTCTTGAGAGCAGTGATTATCTAAGAGCGAAGAGGTAGGCACCTCAATATCTGGGAGAGAGCGGGGAGATAATATTCTATTAAAAGAATTTTTATTGCAAAGTAACAATGCTAAAAAGTTGATATTCTTATCTTTTTGATAATTTTGCCCTAAGTGATTTAATTATAGTAAAATATTAGGGCTAGCATGGCACATGTGCACCAAATGGATATTCTCAGGTGATAAACATCTAAAAATAATTTTTATCCTTATTACTACTTGTCACTGTCTATCAAGATATGTCTATTGTGGAGTGATACCTGGTGTAATAGTGGGAAAAAAGGTGATCTTATCGGCCATAATGGCAAAAAAATACTACTTTGTCTCATATTAAAATTGCTTACTGAATAAGTTTTGAAAACTTACGTGTGACCTTGGGGGTCACTCGCCAGTTTAAGTGTTTAAAATTTTTGCGAGCAGGCAATTGACTGTTCGCTGTTTGTTAATGTGTATTGTGTAATGTGTGAGTGAGTGCGAGTGACTTATTAGGTCCTTTGCCTCAATATTATCTCTTTATATGAAGTGGTTGAGCCTTAGATTGCTCAACAAGACTTACATCTCAACCTCCGAACCAAAACTCTTTACAAGTCCCAACTAACCATATGCTTGAGCCTTGCTTGGTCAACCAAGGTTTCTTGCTAAGTATACCCATGTAAAACAAGTAAAACCAAGTCTTAGTGAAGGAAGTGCCAATTCGTGTTTCTATGTTACATGAGTGACTGCTTGCAACTTTACTTCACTAGTCAAACAAGTCATGCTCGTGTACTTGCTCTTATTCCTAGGGTTGACTAGGGGTTGCTCGTGCAGCCCCTTGCTAGTAATGCTCGACTGAATTTTGAAGCTTACTTGGGATTTCTCGCACAACCCCTTACTGATACTGCCCACCTGATTTTTGGAGATGACTTGGGGTTGCTCACGTAGCCCCCCATGTTGATACTTCTAACATGACTTTTATACCTAACATGGGGTTGCTCGCGCACTTATCTTATATATATATATATATATATATTTTCTTTGTGGCTCGGGGGGTTATTCGCGCATCCTTTTCGATTGGGCACTGATCACAAACCCCTTAAATAGTTAAAGGGTTGCTCATCTACCCTTCTATAGTGGTTTTTCTTAAATCACATGATTTCTTGCTTATTTCAGGATTCAACATCATTTGGAGGGCTAATTTCAATATCTAGAGTTTCAAAACCTAGTTTTTTAAACTTTCGGGATTTTGGGACTTCGTTTCACGTAATCATTCAAACTCTTTCCTTAGAGTTTCTATAAATTTGTTTTAGGTGTTTTGATGATTATCTATCATTATGCCTACTAGTCTAACACTTTTTGATCCATTCTTAAAGTTTGTGTGGTACTCAAGTGCATATTTCTTCACTTTAGAAAATATTTACATCATTTTGCACTGTTTCAGTATCTTTGTTGGTTGTTTGATATTGTTGGATTATTATTTACCGTTTGGAAGATTTTTTTATGTTTATTTAGTTTCCATGACAAGGCTTAATAAATTAGCAATCAACAAACCCCCGAGTGGTCCCGGTAACACATTTAGATTTCATGATGAGATTAGTGACCCTGTCGACACTTGTAATAAACATACATGCCATCGTACCTATTGTATCGCTGATTCGGTCATCGATCCAGTCATTAATCCATCATCCGTACGGTTTACCCGTGATGATACGCCTCTTAGGATGGGTTTTGTGTCCTGTCTTATTCATAGTAAGAGAGATCTTAATCTTAAGCTTAAAAGGACACCCTTGAGCATATACTATAAGTAGCACATTCGACGATCGCCAACATCTTGTATCCTCTCACCTCATCCCCCGATGAATGCCTCTATGGTCTACGATTTCTATGATAATGTTTTGGTTTCATTTGAGGCACCGTTGACTCTCACCACTTTTGTTCATGGTGTAGAGGTTGTTCCTACCAGGATGTGTAATACCCTGTATTTTTTAGAATTAGATAAATGATTATTTAATTATTAATTAATATTTACTTAGGTAATTTAATGAGTAATTTATTTAAATTAACGTGTTGGATTATTAACTGGAATTTTAAAAAAGCGAGAATTTAAATTACGTGTGAACAATTCGGATATTTAATAACACGGTTGCAATTAAGTTTTATGTTATGAGTTTTTAACGTAGGGAACGGATTTTGGGAGAATACAAATGGCGAGGATGGTCATTTTAATGTGAAAAAATTGTCCATAAGGGTAGGTACATCCTTGGGCCAAGTTTTAAGAGAATCCTATTAATGGTTTAGCCTTCAGATCGGTACTCGAAATATGATATAGGGTTTGGGATTATTTGGGGGTCCAAATGTGGGCATATAGACAACCCATCCTAGAACCTCCCCCTAAGCACCTCCTTAGGTCCCTAGCACTCACTCATTCATGACAAAAACTAGGTCATATTCCGAGTACCGATCTGAAGGCTAACGAACGCTCCCGGGCCTCATTTAACTTTGGTAAAATTTATATTCTGAGTGAAAGCTTAATGAATCTTTGAAGTCTTTGAATATCCTTTCAATCGGACCATCCCGTGCGCGAATTGGACTTATGATTCAGACGAATAGTCCATTTTACTATCAATAACTGATCTAGATCCCATCGAGTGCTCCCGGGCCCCGTTTGACTCCGATCAACTTCCTTGCATGAGCGAAACCTCAATGAATCTCTGAGGGGCTCTGAATACCCTTTCTAATGGTCCATCCCATGCGACAATTGACCTTACGATTCGAACAAGTGATCCATTTTACTCCGAAATTTGATCTGGAGTCCACCGAGCTCTTCCGGGGCCTGTTTGACCCCAGTCAACACTTCAACTCAAATGAATCTGACAAGGGCTCTGTATACCTTTCCAAAGGTCATCCCTGTTCGTGAATCAACCTTATTGTACGAACGTACGATCGATCTATTTTACTCCGAATGTTCATCAGGTGCTTTAGAGCCCCATTTTACCTAGGTCAACTTTCGAACCAAACGAGACTGAATGAATCTTGAAGGGAACTAAATACCCTTTCCAACGGTCCATTTCGTAAGTGAATCAAACTTATGGTTCGGATAAACGATCCCTTTTCCTCTGAAAATTTCATTTCGAGTGACCAACGGGCACTTCTGACCTCGTTTGATTTCGGTCAACTTCTGAACCCAAGAGTGGCACAATGAATTCTTAAAGGTCTCTGAATACCCTTTTCGACGGTCCACTCCGTGCACGATTATGGCTTACGCTTCAAATTTTATGACCATTTTTCCAAATAATCTGCCTCAGACTGCTGAATGGCACCCTTAAGACCCTGCCTATCGACAATGTGTCTGGGTTCTATGTTGATAAGCTGGTCTAGGACCATACCGATTGGCACCCCCTTGGCCCTATAAATAGTGGCCATGATCTCACTTTGAAAAGCTCCCCTAAACATCCCTCTCAACAATTTAGAGAGCATTCTCTCGAATTCAGAGTTGTTCCCCCCTTAATAGCCCATTTTCCACATTCCTTCCATCCCTTTCATACTCTTTTGAGTAAATTCTCACCCATCTCATATCATCGTGAGATTAGTGCATCTACAATCAAATCCACTTCAAGTCTTCATAATTAGGTCAAATCCCCCCCCCCCCCCCATTGTCTTTAAATTCTTTTATTTTTGCATTAGTTACTTTATTTTGACTTTGTACTTTACTTCATCACATCACATATCTTAATTTAAAACTTTTTATTATTAGTTTTCGCACATACTTTATTTTCATAAGAAAAGCCAAAAACAAGAAAAATAGGCTTTACTTATAAATTCCCAAAAGGGGAATTCCCGTCGCCTTTTCTCACACTAAAATACCTTCTCTACACACACACACATGTATAAATAAAGTCCCCGATTGGATTTATGGATTAAACCCCACCTCGTATTATCTTTGAACTACGTGGACTTTAATGTCCCCTCAAGATATGTAGGCGTCTTGGGTAAATCCCTACACTCGAGTTCTCCCTCATACATTTGTTACTTTGTTCTTATTATATATTCTTAATATATGTATTTCATTTACTTTCGTGCTTGTGTCTTTTTTGATATACACATTCTTTCTTCTATAACGACTTGTGAATCAACAAACACTTACATTTTACTTTTAACTATAATTTTACGAACACTCTTTTGGATGACCTCACTCCGCCTTTATCCATGACACGAGTCAAGTGATTCCGTCCTTCATTTGTATTATGCACACAAACACACACATCACAAAGTTCAACATAAGAAGATTAACACATGCCCATAATCGACCGAAAGGGCGGGATGGGTACCTAACACCTTCCCATTCCATAACTTAGTCCCCAGACCCTTGAACTACTTGGTTTCGCAAGCATCTGTATTGTCCTTGATGTAGTTCTCTTGAGGCCGCAACATTTCTTTTGCCTGACTTTATCTCTACATATCACCCCACATTGATGATGGTCGAGAGCCCTAATAAAGGACGCAATCCCACACGCACGTCGAAAAGGGGAAGGAATAAGGGATCCACCTCGAGAGATATCCCCCGGACCCTGAAAAATCTCGGGATGACCATAGTGGTGACTCCGTTGGGGACTTCTCTAACAGGACTAGACTCTATTCATGCATGTGTGCGTAGGCACCTACTTATATGTTCCATTTTCTCCTTTGTTACCTTTTTGTATATTTTTTTCTCGTGTATATATCACTTTCCAGCCACTTATACACTTCACACACTTATATATACTCTCCATGTACACTTAACACAATTACACTTAGCTTCACTTTTTACTCACATGCTTCACACACCACTTAGAATATCCACGCATAGGCATCACTAGCACATAACTACACTTACTACACTTGTGTATATAATCATTCTCACTTACACATATCACATACCACTTGCAGCTGGTCCATGTATAGGCTCACTACATCGTTTCGCTCTTCCTACACTTGAAACTACACTCCCGCTGCATCGTTCCGCTTAACAGAACTTACGACGGGATGTATATAGAAGGGAACCCATTCACGTACGTTAAGTATATAGAATTATCTCTCACGTGTATTGTCCTCATGAGGTATATAGTGAGTAAATTCACATACACTCAGGTATATCATTTAGCTTATCCACACGTATCGATGAATGATTGCCCTTATAGGCAAGAGGTATATCGTGGAAGTCATGCCAATGGGGGAACCCTTCCACTAACCCAATAATTACATAAACCTCATATAAGTCTCAATCCTAGGACACTTATAATTAGTTTGTCAGTTACCATGTGAAACTCTACCGAAATTTAGAATCAGCGTACCGCCTAAATTTTTATGCTATTTCGCCTTTTTTCAAAACAGGAACCCATCCATGAGCTTAGAAACAAGTCCAACCGTGTCTTACATATTTTTAAACCCTATTTTCCCAGGCTCGAGTCTTGTCCGACAATTTTTCCCGCATTTAAGCAAACCTAATAAAAGTGAAAACCTAATAAAAACATTAATAACAATCATGCTGAGATTCCTCTCTTTTTTCGAAAACCCAAAACACCAAAATTATTTTTTTCTCCTCCTTCTGAAATGCCAAAAAAGTTCTCCCTCTTTCTTTTAAAAATAAATTCAAGCCATTTTCCCTCTCAGGTCGATCACATACTCGATATGGCCTAGCTCCATATTGGCTTCGGTATTTCGCCAACCGCCCTAAAGCTCTATCGGTTCTTCTACCAGCTCATTCGAGTTTGGGGATTTACCTTCATGATATCTTCATGGAAAACACTGACCAAGTACTGAATGTGTAGCCCAATCTGATGACCATCTTAGCCTAGCTCAGTGCCAAGAGTGAAAAACTTCAAACCGAAGTCTATGAGATGTAGTGTCACTGGACCCAGATGTAATACCCCGTATTTTTACGCATATTTATTTTATTAGGAAATTATGGAAATTTGGAATAATTAATTTAAAGGGAGAAAATTTCATTTATAATTAATCTGATTCTAAAGTTAATAATTACTAGCGTGATGAGAGTTGATAGTTATCAAAAATAATTATGTCAAATTATAATTGTGTTGAACATTATGTAGTAAGTAACGTAATATTGTTTCAAAAATAAGAATATGACCGAGGACGAGATATACGGCAGTTAAAATATAATTATTTAGAATGCGCGTATGAGTCGTGTCACTATTATATATTGGGGGTTAAAAAGGTAAATTATTTTTATATAACTCCAATGACTATTTTGAGTGCGCCAGCGTGTCCGGAAGGGTCAAAATAGTCAGAAAACACTACTCGGGTATTATATTTGGAGTCCGGAGCATTTTAGCCCAAAATGACACCCTAGAGGGGTATTTTAGTCTTTTAGGATTTTTTAGTAATTAAATGGACAAAAATAGGATTAAAATAGGAACATAGAGGGTTAGTGGTCTGTCTGTTGCAACCTACGTGAGAAATAGAGAGAAAGAGAGGCAGAACCGAGGAGGAAGGAGACCCATTGAAGAACAAAGCCAAAAGTTGGAGATTTCTCACAAATAGTTACACCACAGTGTAGGTCGCGACGAGAGAATCAACCACATACAAAATTCAATCATAGAATAAAAAATCCATCCCAAGGCAAGTGTTTATCTTGCTACCTATTTAGCATATATTGTTCCTGTTAATCTCTAGTTGATGAAATAGTCATATTACAATGAAAACTTGGGTTTTATTAGGTTTAATTGTAAAGAAACTTTAAAATTTGGAGTGGGTATGCATGTAGAGGATTTACCCTTTTGAAACTGTTAAATCTGGAGATTCTATGCTTTAATCACGAATTAAATTGAGGGTTTTGATTGATAAAAAATGGTGGGTTCATTATAAAGAGTATTTTTAGAAATTGAGGAAATTGTTTAGATCCCCCTTGAGTATGTGAGGATTTGACATTTAAATTGTATTAGAAAGTGCCCTATTGTGATTAGGAATTGTTTAGAAACCTTAAATTCGAAGTTGGCTGAGTTTTGAGTTGAAATTGAAAGTTGGAAAGTTGGAAAAAATGATTTTGGGGAAGAATAGGGACAGTTCGGAATTCTCGTTCGAAGACCACCCAGGTCGTTCAAACGAGAATTCCAACGAGTCATCTAACGATATTTTGAGTTTGTTCGAAGTGAGGAGTTTGTTAGAACGAGAATCCCTGGACTTTTAACGAAATTCCAGAATGTATATTTAAGGTATGGTCAAGTTAAAAATCATCCTAGATTTATCCAAGTGAGAGAAATAACCCACGTGAGTAACGGGTACCGTAAATTCCCAATTATTAGTGATTTGGGAGTGTGATTGTTCTTGGGATATAGAGAGTTTATAGACCCTGGGAGAGTATGTATGTTCGAGAGAGGAATTATATGACTGAATCGCGGTGAGTGGTATAAATAATAATAATACTTGCGTACTATGGAAATAAGGTTGCGCGAACACCTGTTAAGTTATATAAGTTGTGTGCATGCTTATTACTTGGAATATTATGTGTATGACATACCTAGCTACTGGCTATCGAACGGATGTTAATGCGTTATGGACGACCATATCTTGTGTGCCTTCGGGGGATTTCGAGTCGTACCACTAGAGCATGGAACCTAGCTACGGGCTATCTGTGAGAACGATGGTGTTGACGATCGTATGGGAGCGTAGGTATGTGCGTAACACATCGGCTTGGAACTATGTTCGCCTCCAATATGTGTATATGTTTGATTGGTTCCTGGGAGATTGAACATTTAGTCCTTCATGCGTGAGCATTGTAATGGGACTAGATAGCCGAGTATGCCTAGCACCAAGAGTTTCTTAACAATGGGTGTAGTATTGATATATATTTATACGTATACATACTGAGATTGTATATAGGTATACTGAGTTCCAATTATGTGTTTCATATTGGCCACTTTATTAAAGTATATGCTTATTGGGTCACCATTTGTGAACTAAGAATGTCATGAGAATGAGTTAAAGCACCTTTAAACCTATTCCTAAATAATAGAAATATATTGCCTTAAAGTTAATTAGATATTTTATCCGGCATAATAGTTATACTAAGTTTAGTCAGACAGGATATCATAACTAGCATGGGTAGTTAGGCTCGCTAGGCATGAACATTAGATGAGAGGGGAGTATCTCAAGTGAGTACGCTAAGTTAACATGAATAATATATGTGATAATTAAATTAATTTAAGCATTTGCTACTTTTAAACTATTTTCAACTCGGGCTCTGACCCGTTTTTCTGCAAAACTATTTTCTTGTTCCTTTATTTTAGGTGCTCATCCATAAGGACACCAAGCTTAGGAGATCTCATTCAGTTGCCGAGCTGTAGCTAATGTGGATGCTACATGACATTTCTAGTAGATGCCTCAGAGTATATTCTTTCTATCTATCAGTTACTTATTTCTGTTGGACATGTCGTCCCCTCTTTAGTCTTCATTCAGAGATTTACATTTGTGTTATCCTACTTTTAGACTTTTATTTCATGGCATTGGACTTTTGTATGAGTTTGTGACTGGGAGTGTTTTCTCCAGCAGCTTCATTTATTTGTTTCAGTTAGTTCTTTCCTTATGCTATTGTGATGTATGGTGATGATTAATTATTTCCTTTAATGATAATGGTTAATGACAAGATAAAATTTTAACACCAACCTTTTTAAATATTAGGTGGTTAGTTTTTATTAAATTAAAATTTGAGTCCTTCGACAGTGATGCATTATCTGAACCAACTTGATATTCTGAAATTAATTAATTAAGGACTGATCACCTGATAATTAATTAGGCGAGGTGTCACACCAAATTCCTTAAGAACCCGGGGTTATTTTTACTCGTTCCATGGGTCCACCCGCTCCCAAGCCTTGTTGGGTCCCAAAAGAGTATCAACTATGCTAATGGGTCGTCTCCAACTCAACTACCTATTCCGAACCTCGTCCAACTAGGGGCTAACCTACCAGTACTCGTGAACCCTAAAGAGGAGGAATTGAATAAGGTCAAGAAAGAACTCAAGCTATTATCAATGAATTTTGACCAAGTCAAGATATCTGAGAATTACATGGACTACACCCATATGTCTCCCTATCCCAAAGCCAATTTCTCGAGAAGTTCAAGATGTTAGACATCGAGAAGTTCGGGGGAAGCGAACCCCCAATTGTTCACCTTCGAAGTTATGATCGAGCCATGACCCTCCTTGGTGCCTCCTAAGAGATAATGACCTAGATGTTCCAGCAAAGCTCAAAAGAAAGCGACCTCCATTGGTTTCTGTCCCTCAAAGAATCCAAAATTCGTAGTTGGGAGGATATCGCCCGAGAATTCATGTCTCAGTACAAGTACAATGAGGATCTAGAGGTTACGCTTCGATATCTAGAGCTTCTTAAGCAGAAACATGGGAAAGCATTCAGTAGCTTCATAGGAAGGTGGAGAGAGAAAGCCAATAGCATGACTAACATACCCTTCGATGAGGAACAAGTTAGTACCGTGAAGAAGAATTTATTTCCTCATATCCAAGCGTCAATAGGAGGACAGTATTACCTATATTTCTTAACCCTCCGATAAGTTGGTGTAGAAATTGAGGAATGCATTACCAAAGTCGAATCTGAGCCAAAAAAAGTGACCCGATAATTCACTCTGCAAAAGTATGATAAGCCTGTTAGTGCTACAGTCTCAACCATTAATAACATTTCCCAACATTCTTCCTCATGGGCACCATAAAGTCACCCCAATCCTACCAAGAAAGAGTACACTAAGATCCTTGCTCCCCTGTCCAAAGTCTACTCGAATCCGTTGAGATGAACCTAAATAAACCCCTGGACCCCCATCAGCTACCATATTCACTCCCTAAAAATTTTAAAGCCGATGCTCGTTGTGAGATCCACCAGTTCGCTAGCCATATTACTGACCATTGTTTCCACCTTCTAAATTTGATACAAGGCCTAATTAATCGGGGTATCATCGCCCCACCATCCAATCATAAACCCAATACCACTCATAACCCACTTCCAACCCATACAAATGCCATATTTCTAGAGAGTGATCCAGAATTTGATCTATTTGCTCAAACTGTACCCAACAAAGCACCCATTATACTTGTAATCTCACCAAAATCACTCAAAGTTTGCCCATATTTTATGCTACACCCTACTTGCTTCACTAATCAATCTTTGTCACGCTTTATGAGGGCCCGCATAATCGTTTGTACCCAATCTAAAGGGAAAGACATGGAATTACCAGCTATGTTAAACCAACTCTTGGAGTTTGGTTTGAAATTGCCTGCTGAGATGACTGTTGATTATCGTAAATTCAGTAGCTTATTTATAAAAGCCCAAAAATGGGTTCGAGAATCAGATGAATGGGTGGTACCCATCGAAGAAGTCAATCTAGATGATTTGGTACAGATAATGGCGGATGAATTTGTATAAACAAGTGAAATTTATGGCATTAATAAGTTACTCACTACTTTGAAGCTTCGGGGATGGTTAGTCCCTTCAATCCCTCACCTCCTCGTTGAGTGAGAAGATTTATACGATGAAGTTATCCAGGGTATTGAATGTATTAATTTCCCTTGGCAAGAGGACATAGTCGTCACCAGATGGGGGGATGACTTTGACAGCTCAGATGACGAATCCAGTCGGGAAAAAACTAGTCTAGTAGCCAGTCTGTGCGGAATGATATCCTTTGAAGATCTGTTAGGCGAAATCAATAAGATCGCTATTCATCCAGAGGTAGATGATGGCATAGGGTTCTTTTTTTCCCTGCCTCAGTAAATCACATAACCAGGTCAGGGAAACACTACAAAGATCCGATTAGTTATGTGAATGAGACAGATAAAGAAAGGAGAGTTGTCGAAGAACTTCTCATTCCAGAAATGATAATCAAAGAAAGTAAAGTCCTTGACCAGCACAAGAAAATCCAAACCAATATCACCCTATGGGGGATTTTTATGTCCTCCCAGTTGCACCAGAATGTTCTAATAAAACTCCTCACCAAGCCTATAGTCCCTCATTTAACTATTCCCAAAGAAGCCATAAGCATGGTTGGGTTCTTGATCTATTCCAGACTCCTATCCTTTTTCAAAGTAGAGATACTGAAAATCGGTCCTAACCATAATTATGCTCTCAACATCTCCATTGAAGTTTTGGGAAAGACAGACCCACTTTCTCTCATCGATTATGGATATACCCTTAATGTCTGTCCTCTCATAACTTTCAATTATTTGGGATTGAAAGTCAGCGATCTCATTCCCACTTACTCCGCCATACGTGCTTAAGAAAATACCCATCGAGAGGTAATGGGGTCCTTAAAACTCACAATAAGGGCTAGCCCTAACAATCCTATCATTGAGTTATAAGCCATTGACATACTTCCATATTTTAATCTACTATTTGTTTGTCCATGGCTCCACAAAATTCGAGGGGTATCTTCTTCTGGTCATCAAAAACTAAAATTCTTCGCCGAAGGCCAGGTTATCACCATCTTGGGGGATGACGATTGTAGAAACAATGCCAGCACTAACAATCCAGTATTATAAAATCAACATGGGACGAATGATATGCTACTCTCTCGATTCAGAGTTGATCAACTTCCCCTTTCAGAGGGAGAAAATTTCGAAGATCGAGTCTGTCTGGAACATAATTAACATGGCAACATCAATGTGATTCAGATGTTCAGGAACATGCATTTCATTCCCGGAATAGGGATAGGGAGACGATAATAAGGGATCCTTGAGCCCATAGTCCTGAAGGAGGCCTTTCTCCCATGTGGCCTGGGTTACCAACCCTCACCAGAAGAACTTAAAGCACTCCGGCTACCATGACCAAAAAGAAGCTTAGAATGAGAAATGACTATTTCGAGAGACTCTTTGAATGGAAGGTTTATTAAGGAAGGTGAAAACTTCCCATTCTGTGGCTTCCCTGAACCACGGTATGGCCATGTCGATAAGAAGATGAAATCGAGGCTGGAAATATTCTTTCAAGACAGTAACTCTTGGGCCAAATACTGCCAATATAAAGTACAACCTCTCCTAAAAAAAGTCATGACAGTTACTGGGGATTTTGAGGAAATTGATTTCGAGGACTCATTCAACCTGCATACACTGGGACTGAGTCTCTGTACGATCCTCTCAGATGCTGCACCTTCGGACCCATCCACTCAAATCAAAGTTGTTGACATGCCTGTCCTCAACTAAAATGTCGTGCATATCCAACCTGCTCATATTTAACCTAACCCTGCTATTCACCCTATCCTAGTCTCTTCACCCGATGTTGTTGTTACTTTTTCTGATATCAATGTAACTGAGATCTCTTTTGACGAGTTTCTCAATACTTTTTTTTTATCAAAAATGAAATAAACAAAGATTTTGAGTATCTTTCTGTGCCTTATATTAATTGTGTTGATCCTAATCAAACCTATTATGATGATGATTTTGCAACTGAATAATTTTTAACTAATCATAATAAGGAGAGTAATAAATAACATAACCGTGTTCAAATGAATGATGATGAGACTATTATTGTTAATACCGATTCTAGTAGCCATTAACGCAAGATTAGGATTCGGTCCACCCTTAACGAGCATAAACGTGCGTAATTCAAAGAACTACTGATAGAATTTGTGGACGTCTTCTTATGGTTCTATGATCACATGCTCTACATTGACCCAGAAATAACTCAGTATGAGATCCCAATATTCCCAGAATGTAAGCCAGTCACATAAGCTAAGGAAGCTTCGCATCAAATGGTCGCTTAAAGTCAAATAGGAAATGGTCAAGTAATTGAACGTAGGTTTCATTCGTGTGGTTGAATATCCTACATGGCTCGCCAATATCGTCCCTTTGCCTAAGTCGGGAGGAAAAGTCCGCATGTTCATCGACTATCGAGATTTGAATAAAACATACCCAAAAGACGATTACACATTGCCCAAAATTAACATGATCATGGATAAAATAGCCAACCGCGCCCTCAAGTAATTTATTGATGGATTTGTCGGATGCAACCAGATCAATATGCACCCTAACCATCAAGAGAAAACCACCTTCATCACCCTATGGTGAACTTTTTACTGCACCGTCACACCATTCGAACTAAAAATATTAGGGCTACCTACCAAAATGCTACCACAACCACCCTACATGACCATATTCATAAAGAGGTCCAGGTTTACGTGTACAAAATGATCATCAAGTCTAAGATATGGGAAGGTCATATTCCCGACCTCTAAAAATTCTTTGAGCGAGTATGATAATACCTGATACGGTTAAATCCACATAAATGTGCTTGTAACGTCATGAAAGGAGAACTATTGGGTCTCATGGTTAGTGACAAGGGAATCAAAACAGACCCTGCCAAGCAGAAAACCATACTTGAGATGCCACCACTACGAATGGAGAGTGAAGTTTGAGGATTCCTATGTAAATTACAGTATATCAGTCGATCCATTAACCAATTGAATTTTTTCAGCAAACTCGTTTTCAAGCTCCTCCAGAAGGATTCAACAAAATTTTGAAATGATGCTTGTCAAGAAGCCTTTGACCAAATCAAGCGTACCTTACCCGATCTCCGATGCTTATACCTTTGCAATAAGGTATCCCCCTCCTACTATACTTAACCGTGATGTATACTGTAGCAGGGTTTTTGCTAACCCAATACATTAAAGAATTCCATAAGGAAAGGGCCATTTATTACGCCAATCGGAAATTATCCGGGTACGAAGCCAACTACACTGCTTTAGAGAAAGCACGTGTCACCATGGTATGGGTCACACAGAGGTTACAACACTACATGATTTCTTTCCCCATTAGGGTAGTATCCCGTATGGATCCCATCAAGTACTTGCTAGAGAAACTCACTTTGTCCAGTCGAATGGCCTGCTGGTTGATGTTGCTAGTCGAATTCGATATTGTGCACGTCACGCATAAAGTTATAAAATGGGGAGCCATATCCGACTACCTTATTGATTACCCCATGGAAGAAGCCAGTGTTTGGATCTCTGAATATCCAGACGAAGATATTCTCTTCACCTCTCAGGAGGACCTCAGATGGTAAATTTTCTTTGATGGAGCTGCCAACAAGAAAGGATACGATATTTGGATACTCCTTATCGCCCCTGATGACTCTCACACCCCCATTACCATAAAACAAGACTTCCATTGCACCCAAAAAAATAAATTAGTATTAGGCATGCACTGTAGGTATCAATATCTCCCTCAAGAAAGGAATCCAACACCTAAACGTCTATGGAGACTCTGCCCTTATCGTCGGCCAAATCCTTAGAAAATGGAAATCAAAGACAAGAATCTCCTACCCTTCTATGAACACCTAGAAGAACTCGCCTCCCAGTTTAGAGATGTCACTTTCCACTACTTGCCCCGTGCAAAAAACAACCCTGTTGACACCCTTGTTACCCCCGGCTTCCACGGTCGACATGTCTAAGGGAACAACAATTACCCCTTTTCTGGTTCAGAAACAAGCTAAGCGTACCCATTACTACCACATTGAACTCGTTATCATGGAAGATTCTGATATGGTCGGGTTAATGTACTATCACATTTGGTGCTTCCTATAACTTGGTCGATATCCGTAAGATGCAAATAAGAAAGACCGTGCGACCCTTAGCAAACTGGCTGCCCAGTATATCATTTGTGATAAAGCACTGTTCAAGAGAAACTTCGATAAAACCTATTTACACTGCATTACAGGGCTAATGTTGAAGAAATGATGCAGAATATCCACAGTGAGGAATGCGGGCCACACATGAACGATCACATGCTTGCCAAAACGATTATCCGTTAATGATACTATTACACCACCATGGTTCAAGATTGCATGACCTATGTGTGAAGATGCCTCAAAAGCCAACCATTTTCCAATATCCAACACTTGCCTCCTCAAGAACTATATAACATGACCTCTCCTTGGACCTTCTCCACCTAGGGAATTGACATATAGGGAAGGTTACTCCCAAAGCTTCAAACGGTCACGAATTTATCCTCGTTGCCATTGATTACTTCATCAAATGGGTCGAAGCTGAGTCATACGCGGTGCTGAATGCCAAGAAAGTGGCCAGGTTTATCGAGAAAAACATCATCTATCGATACGGAGTCCTCCACAAGTTAGTGTCAGATAATGGGATCCATTTCGACGTTGAGGTTACAGAACTAGTCAACGATAATGGGATTCAGAGATACAAATCTTCTCTCTACCGGCCCCAAACCAATGTTGTTATCGAAGCCGCCAATAAAAGATCAAAACTATAATTTTCAAGATAACTAGGAGTTATAGATATTGGGACGATTAGATCCCTTACACCCTCCGGGACTACTGCACTTCAATAAGAATGCCTATTGGGGCTACCCCTTATTCCCTTGTATAAGGCATGGATGCAGTCCTACACATTAAGCTGGAAATACCTTCCCTCTGTGTTCTACTCAAAAGAAAAATTAACGAAGAAGAGTGGCATCAAATCCGCTTTGATGATTTATCACTCTTGGATGAAAAGATACTGAAGTCTCTTTATCGTATACTGGGATACCATCGTCAGATAGCGCTGTCATTCAACCAAAAAGTCATGGATCATGGTGTCCAGAAAGGAGACCTTGCCCTAAATAAGATCATAGAAACCGTCTAGAACACTAGAGGGAAATTCAAACCGAATTTGAGTGACCCCTATATCGTGAAAAAAATTCTCCCAGGAGTCGTCGCTATGCTCACAGACCTCGGTGGAGAAGAGATGGCATGTCCAGTTAACCTGGACCGTCTCAAGAAATTTTACCCGTAAACTGAAATCTCAGCGCGCTTCGACTCTTCTCATCCCCCCTTCTATTCTAAAAAAACTCTTCATTCCCCTACCCAAAACTACGTGGGACCTGATCCTCTTAAAAATATTTTATTTTCAAATTAAAACTCACGATAATTTTCAAAACCCCCCTGAGATACGTTGGCAGCCCATACGCCATATATGGGCCTGATCCTTTTTTCTTCATAAAATGCTATTATTTTCTAACATCCGAAACGGCGGTCCTTTTTATTATTTACATGAATAAAAGGATTATGTATGTCTTAGCGATTGGTATAGATAATTCAAATGCGAAACTTATCAAGAGACACAACAAAATATGATCAAAATTAACTTTTATTTCTGAATAAGGAATACAACGCTGTTACATGAAGTATCAGGGAAGGGAGTCAAACAAACCACCCCCTTCCGCTGACCATACCATTATTAAACAAACCTACCCATAAACCAAGTTATAACAAAAATTATTTCAAAAATTCCCCCCCCAAACACAAAATACCAAAATTACTGTAGCTTCACAAAAATAACCCATGCTTTATAAAAAACATTGTCTTCAAATGCCTGAAGGCCCCGCTTCATCATCGCTACCAGCCCTTGGAGGTCCCCAAGTTTCCCACTCCTAGTTAACATTCTGTATGCGCTCCATGGAGCGGTTTGCCTTGACAACCTTAAAAAGAACCACAACACCGTCTCTATGGTGTCGAATGTAACGAACCACCTTTGACCGGTCTCTTTCACCATAATTTTCTCTACTACCCGCTTCCATAACCACTTCAGGTAGTCCCCAAACATATGCTATGCCCCTCCCATAGGCCCTGACGAACGTATAGATGACCGACGGTGCTTCCACAAGATCCCGACATCATCTTCAGTGATTCAGTCAAATCCTCCACCGGGAAGAAGTTTATTATGCAGGGGCGTAATTTGTTCCCACTCGACATGGCACAGTAGTCGCCAGGGGAAATAAAAAGAAGTCTATTAAAGGCCCACCGATCGCATATACCAATACTCTCCAAGCTGCAAGGCAGGTAGTAAGTTCCCCCACCATGGCACTGACCAGTGAAGATACCGAGCTCCATGCTCTACAAACCAGTTAACCCAGCTCTCTACAGATGGGCCGAAGTTAAAGAAAGGTCGAACAAAGAAATTGGGCATAACCACCAAGGGATATTCAGGAAGGTCCGCCAGACAAAACCTCTTTGAAAGTCATATGAACAACATTATCGGTATCCCTCTCAAAAAGTTAGAATGACCCTCCTTCCAAGCATTCAGACAGTTCAGTTCTCAGCCAGCACCACTGCTACAGGATTATGCTGATAAGACATCCACTCTATTTTTTCAGCTACCTGGGTATTTATGTCAAGTCCCCCGTCACCAGCAACAACCTTGCAGTAAGGCCCAAGGCGATAAGCTCCACTTTACATCAATCGTTTTATCTCCTAATTCATATACCAACTAAGCTTCCAAATCCCTCCTCTATCCAAAAATTTCCATAAACATTTTTTTCAAAAAATAAGTCCCTTCAAAAGAAAGCTTTTCGTAACTAAGCCTCCAAGGCTTTCCTCTAATCAAAAAATTCCAAAAAACACAATTTTCCTACTTTTTCTCAAAATAAAACCTCAGCAGAATATTAAAGTGCATATAGATTAAGACACTAAATAAAGATAATGAAATAAAAAGATGCATCATTTTTTCCTTTGTGAGTCTTTCTTTTCAGGTACAAAACAGTAAAATCAAGCATACAACATGGTCAACACCAAGCTCCTTTGGTCATTATAACTTAAGGTCCTCATAATTAACCTCAACCCTCAGAATTGGTCATCAAAACTTATGGTCCTCAAAATTAACCTCGACCGTCAGAATTGGTCATCACATCTTTAGGTCCCCAGAATTGACATCGACCCTCAGAATTGACGTCGGCCCTTAGTGTCCCCAGAATTTACCCCTACCCTCAGAATTGATCATCAAAATTTAATGTCCCCAAAATTAACCTTAGCCCTTAGAATTGGTCGTCATAGCTCAAGGTCCTCAGAATTAACCTTGACCCTCAAAATTGGTCATCACAACTTTAGGTCTTTAGAATTGACCTTGGCCCAAATAATTAGTCGTCATAACTTTAGGTCCTCGAAATTGACCCCGGCCCTTAGAATTAGTCATCACAACTTAAGGTCCTCAGAATTAACCTCGACCCTCAGAATCGGTCGTCATAACTTAAGGTCCTCGAAATTAACCTCGGCCTTCAAAATTGGTCGTCACAATTTTAGGTCCCCAGAATCGACCTCAGCCCTCAGAATTGGTCATCACAACTTAAGGTCCTCAAAATTGACCTCAACCCTCAAAATTGGTCGTCACAACTTAAGGTCCTTATAATTAACCTCAGCCCTCAGAATTAGTCATCTCAACTTAAGGTCCTCAAAATTGACCTCGGCCCTCAGAATTGGCCGTCATAACTTTATGTCCCCAAAATTAACCTCGACTATGAGAATTGGTTGTCTCAAATTAAGGTCCTTAGAATTGACCTCGACCCTTAGAATTTGTCATCTCAACTTAAGGTCCTCAGAACTGGCCTCGACCCTCAGAATTAGTTGTCTCAACTTAAGGTTCTCAGAATTGATCGCGACCCACCGAATTGGTCATCCAAACTTAAGGTCCCTAGAATTGACCTCAACCCTTATATTTGATCGTTATAATTCTAGGTCTTCATTATTTACCTCGTCCCTCAGAATGGTCATCAAACTAACTTTGACCCTCATAACTGGTCATCATAACTTTAGGTACTCATAATTGACCTCGAACATCAGAATTGGTCACGACAGCTTAAGGTCCTTAGAATTAAACTCGACCCTCAAAATTTGTCATCACTAGCACAACTTGAGAGTTAACCTTGGCCCACTGAATTGGTCTCCCTAGCCCCTTAAAACTAATCATAACACATCATCGACCCATTGAATCGATCATCCTCGTATCCCTAGGTCCTTAGAACTAACATTGATTTGTTGAATCGATCATCTCTATCTCCTTATGTCCTTGGAATTAACCTTGACCCTCCGAATCGATCAATCCCACCCTCTAGGTCCACATAATCGACCTAAAATACTCTCTCCTAACATCGATGTGGTGTCCATCATTCGACGACCTTCACTTATTCTAAGCTCACCCATTGAGGGGATATTTGTATACACCCCATCCTAGGACCCTCCTAAGCACCTCCTTAGGTCCCTAATACTCACTCATTCATCATAAAATCTAGATCATACTCCGAGTACCAATCTAGAGGCCACCGGGCGCTCTAGGGCCCGTTTGACAACGATTAATTTTATTGGTTGGGCAAAATCTCAATAAATCTTTGAAGGGATCTAAATCCCCTTTCCAACAGTCTGCGTGAGAATTGGCCTTACGATTCGAATGAATGGTTCGTCTTACTATAAAAACTGATCTAGAGGCCACTGGGTGCTCTCGCGCCCCGTTTGACTCTGGTCAACTTCCTCACCTGAGTAAAAGCTCAATGAATCTATAAAGAGCTTTGAATACCCGTTTCAATAATTTATCTCCCTTGTGAATCAGCCTTGCGGTTCAGACGAATGATTCGTTTTGCTTTAAAAATCGATCTGGAGGCCACCGGGCACTCTCGGGCCCTGTTTGACCACGATAAATTTTTTAGCTCTAACAAAGCTAAATTAATCTTCAAAGGTCTTTGATACCCTTTACAACAATCCTCCTTGTGCACAATCAGCCTTACGGTACAAAATAATGACCCTTTTTACTCTGAAAGGTCATCGGGCTCTTCTAGGACCCATTTAACGTAGGTCAACTTTCCAATCGAATGAAGCTAAATGAAATCTTGAAGGGCACTGAATATTATTTCCAACGGTCCATTCCGTGCATAAATCGGCCTTACGGTTCAAACACACGATCCGTTTTCCTCTAAAAAATTCCAGTCTAGGGACTAATGGGCGCTTTCGGGCCATGTTTCACTTTGATCAACTCTCGAACTCAGGAGTGGCTCAATGGATTCTTAAAATTATTTGAATAGTCTTTTCAACAGTCTATCCCATGCATGATTCTGACTTACGATTTGCGTTTTACGATCATTTTTTCAAAAAACCTACCTTAGATTGCCGAATGGCACCCCCAAGAGCCTGCCTGTCGACAGTGTGTCTTGGTATCTATGACGATAGGCATGTCTAGGACCAAGCCAATACTCACCCCCTGGGCCCTATATATAGAGTCCATTACCTCACTTTGAAAATCACCCCTAAACATCATTCTCAGCAATTTAGCGAACATTCTCTCAAATTTAGAGTAGTTCCCCCCCTTCAAAGCCCATTTCCCACATTCCTTCCATCCTTTTTATACTTTTGCTTCACTAAATTCTCACCCACTCCTCATACCACCATCATCCCATCGTGAGATCAACACATTTACAATCAAGATCTACTTCAAGTCTTCGTAAGGAGGTCGAATTATCCCCCCACTGTCTTAAAATTCTTTTATTTTTGCTTTATTTTCACTTTAGTACTTTACTTCATCACATCATATATCATCACTTTAATGCTTTATTTTCACTTTTATTTTTACTTATGAATTCCAAATGGGGAATTCTCATCACATTTTCTCACACTAAAACACATTGTTTACACAAACACATATAAATAAAGTCCGTGGTTGGATTTATGGGTTAAACCCCTCCTCGTATTGTCTTCAAACTATGTGGACTTTGATGCCCCCTCGGGCTACGTAGGCCTCTTGGGTAGATCCATAGACTCGAGTCACCCCTCATATATTTGTTACTTTGTTCTTATTGTGTGTGTATATATATATATATATATATATATATATATATTTATATATATATATATATATATATATATATATATATATATATATATATATATATGTATATGTATGTATATATATATATATATATTTCATATACTTGCTTGCTTGTGTCTTCGTTGATATACGCATTAATTATTCTACAATGACTTGTGAATCGATAAATACTTACATTATACTTTTAACTGCTATTTTGGGAACACTACTAAGGATGACCTCAATCCGCATTTATCCATGAGGCGAGTCGAGCATTTATGTAATCCATTTATATTATACACATAAGCACACACATCACGAAATTCATCATGAGAAGATTAACACATGTCCGGGAGAGACCGAAAGGGCGGGATGGGTGCCTAAAACCTTCCCATTCCATAACTCAGTCCATGGACCGTTGAACTACATGGTTTTGCAAGCATCAGTATTATCATTGATGTTGTTCTCTCGAGGGGGAAGCATTTCTTTTGCCTGTTTTGTGCAAAATAAGTTGGCGACTTTATCTCTACATATCACCCCACATCAAGATGGCCCAGCGCCCCAATAAAGGACGTAATCCCGCATGTACGCTGAAAATGGGGAAGGAAGGAGGGATCCACCTCGGGAGATATTCGTGGGACCCCAAAAAACCTCGGGATGGCCATAGTGGTGACTCCGCTGAGGACTTCTCTAATAGGACTAGACTCTATTCCTACATGGGTATTATTCTTTTCCGCGTGTGTGCATATTCACCTACCTATATGTTCTATTTTCTCCTTTATTACCTTTTTATATCCCTCTCTCTCATGTATATATCACTTTCCAGTCATTTATACACTTCACACACTTACACTTAGCTTCACTTTATACTCACATGCTTCACACACCACTTAGGATATTAATGCTTAGGCATCACTAGCACATAACTACATTTCCTACACTTTTATATATCTTCATTCTCACTTACACATATCACACACCACTTGTAGTTAATCCATGCATAGGCTCATTACCACACACATTCACTTGTATACATTCCCATGTCACTTACTCACTCACATGTATCCATGAATAATATAATCTCTATGCTAGATTTACCTATATATGCTCCCTATTAGTGTAATATTCCCTTTACTCATCATGTCAATAAAAAATGATAAAAAATGCTCTCCTTCCATAATTTGTTAATTAAGACTCCAACATTTTTTTACAATACATCACCAAGAGCATTGCTATATTAACAAAAATTATGTCCCGTACTTGGGGGTCACTTTGTGATGGGTACTGGTCCTGCGGGTCGCAGTTAGACTAAGCGATATGTCTCTCACCTTCTGTTGGCCTCGTACGTTCTACGTATATCGAATGGTTCCCCCTGCATCGTTCCACTTGACCAAACTCACGATGGGATGTATATAGCAGGTAACTCGTTCACGTACATCGAGTATATCAAATTCGTCCACAGGGACCATTGTGGGTATACGAGATTATGGTTATTAATAGATTATTAAACCTAATCAATCTTCATAACACATCATATTTCATAACCTAGTAGCATAGGCACACTTTGGGAAGAAATCAATCAGAAGGGTTCAAATGAGGTCTGTTATTCTCTTCGGGCAAGAAATGCTATCTTTTTTATTGTATCAATGTAATGTATTTATGATTTTCATTATTGTACATGAACTAGTTGGTTAAGAACGAGTTATTTTTGTTTACATATGATTTTTTATTTGTATAATATGACTATTAAACATGTTATAGGTAGTAAAATACTACTGGTTATAATTAACACAATTGAGCACAATGTAAAATGTGCACAATCACACGCAAGAACAACATTTACGTGGTTCAACAATGTGCCTACGTCCACGAGGTGTTTATCACTCTTTATTGATCTCGTTTTGCTAACAATGGTTACATGCGCCTTTTCCCTGGGATGAGGATTTTATTTATAGAAAAAAAAGAAGGTCGAGTCATGCAGGACTCCATGACACTAGATAGTTATCCAAATAATCGGTTGTATCTAATTCTGATATTTATATAATTTAGCATCAACAATCTTTATCTTTTTGTGTGATATCTTTAATAGGATCAATGTACATGTTGCTCGCTCCTTCAGTTGAATCTATGTCGTGATTACTGGCAATGCTACTTATCTATGGATTACAAGGTTGGAGAACACTATTGCTTATTTGTGAATGTGCTGACTTTATTTTTTAGGTTAAGTTCAGAGGGAACATTAGTGACATGCCCTAGATTTTCCAAGGGAGCATTACTAATTAGGCGCCCTAATCCGAAAGGGCAGTTGCAAGTGGTATTAATCATGTGGGTGCACGCTAATTAATCATGAGATTTACCTTATAAGTTGTTTTGGCCCACTAATATTCCCATTGATGTTAGTTTGTCTCGTTACCCAACATTTTCAATCGTCTTCAAGAGAATCAAAGCTCATTTGTGCCTCCTTAATTTGTAAGTCTTCTCTTGCCTCTTCCTCTCTGTACTTTTTGTAGTTTTTTAATTAAAAAACCTTTTTTCTTCCCATTTTTTCATATCTCACTTCAAAAATGGTTTACGTCATTAATAAAAATATAATAGAGGCCTTAAGATGCCACTGTATTTCTTCACAGGTAACGGTTGAGCTATGGCCATATCCCTGAGATTATAATAATATCGATGGGGGATATTGGCTCTTCACCCAATTTATGGCTGAAGATGGAATCACTTTCCTTCCTAATCACTTATTTCTTGAGTTCTATCAAATTTTTTACATTGTTCCTACCCAGTGTTCTCCCAATACTTGGAGAATCGTTAATCGTGTAGATATGATCAACAAACTCTATAGGACTCACTTAAGGATGCAAGAGATTCGCTTCAATTATATGTGGGTAAAGACTAATGGAAGTGTTTATTACCTAAAGGAAAAAGGGTTGGGAGTCCCTGGTGGTCAATATATATTACTTTATTAAGGAGTATTGGTCCCAATGGTTTATAGTCAAGGACTGGGAACACTTGACCATCCCAAAAGGCGTTGATCCCTATAGAGGCCTAAGTGTCCGTTATAAAATAGGTTTGCTTTTGAAATACCTTTCCTCGATTGAGTTAATTTTATGATTTTTTCCCCTTATAACGGTCCTAATATTCTGATTTTTTATTATGTAGATCGTAACAAGAAGAAAGGGCCTAAGCCTAGAGACATCAATTTCATTGATTTGGACGATTAAACAACCTTTGTCATCCCCCAATCATCCCAGGCCGGATTCATTTCTTCTTACTTACACTTCTTCCACAACTTTCTTTGGTGATTTCCATGTGGATCGAGAGCCAGAGATCCTAGAAGGATTTATCAAGAATGATAATTCAATGACTAGCACATCGGAATCCTTCGAGTTTATTAACATCTCCACCATCCCAATTAGGGTTGTACAAAAAATCGAACCAATAAGTTTAAAACTACCCAATTCGACTGACATTTTAGCATTATAAGAACTAAAGACCAAGGTTCGAATGGCGGTATAAGCAAGAAAAAATAGAATATAAACCAAACCAAGTCGAATTTTAATTACCCTATTAAAAATGAATCTTCCATTTTATATTACTCTCTCACAAAACACGACCTCTCTTTCTCTGATTTCTTCTCTCATACGTGACCTCTCTCAGTGGTTTAAAATGAAGAATTCATCACTGAAGTTTGTACTTTAAATTAAAGAGAAATTAGTGCTTCAAATCAAATATAAATCGTAGTCTTGGGCTTATGTTTGGGTGTACCTTTTGTTTTTACTATCTACAAAGAAATTGAAAACACATACCTATTTTGAATAAATATTAAAATCCTAACCCAGTTAAGTGTATTTTTATATGTATAATTTGTTTTGTGTTATTTCTTTATGTGAGATTATCTTGATAATACGCAAATTCATTCCATGCCTTTGGTGTCTCGCTTTAGATTTGGCTGAGTTTTGTGATTTTCATTTTCATCAAATGATGAATCGAAAATTGATTAAATCTAATATCAACTGAAATCGATCGGTTTGACCCTCTATTTATATTTTTCCAAAATTCACATGGGTGGTTCGGTTGGAAATTAGGATCTAAAACCGAACTGATCAAACCATGCACAATCCTAATCCTAGTACATGCCCCTACTTCCTCAGAGGATAGGATATCGCTAAATTTAAAGATCCCTGATCTAATGGGGCATGCACTATACCCTAGTTCTTCCACTGCTTAGCCAAAAAGGGCTAATGGTAGCCTTCTGAGCCCATTGTCATGGGGGATTCCCCTTAAAACATGTAAATGCATCCTACGAAGTAGAGCAAAGATAAGAAAAACCTTTTAATTTGGATACCGACTTCATAATCGTTGTATGCCCCCAACAAGAAGAGGAAAAAAACAAATGAAATGTCGATGGCCAAGTAGCCAGAATTAGATCTTGGTTTCCTGAGGGGAGCTTACCTCCCTACTAACCAATCATTAGTTACTGCCTATCTTTGGATAGGTTGGCCTTGAATGTCGTTGAGTCAATTTCTCTAGTAAGTGGCGACCTTTTTACTTTAACTTTATCAGTTTAAGTTTCCTTGTCCTAACTTTGTATTCATTTTACTTTTTTTGTAATTTATGGTGGACTTCGTCAACTTGCTTGGTAGGAGGTCTGACTTCAAGAGAGAGACAGTCGATTTGTGGAAGGTCGTGGATGGATCCTAGAAAGCCTTCGTTGCCTACCAAAAAAAGGCTTTGGATCATGCAGCTGTCATGAAGGTGGAGGAGTTAGAGATGGACAATAAGGAGTATACCTAGACCCTTGTAGAAGCATTAGAATCAAACAATGTTACCTTTAACAAATGTTGCAACAAGCCTTTGCCAATGCCGAAAAGAAACTAATCTTCGTCCAAAAGGCCTTTGATTCGTCACTTTTATTGTATTTTATACCCCGTTAATTTGTACATTCTAGCATTCCCGTGCATGTAGTTCCCGGTTCTTATACTCATTTATTAGCTAACCCCTGAGTTCATCATATATACTTTGTATGTGTCTTTATTGAGCTTTTATAGGTCTCGGGAATGCATATTGGGAAGTTTTGTTTTGATTCGGATAAGTTCCGTAGACACTTGCACAGTCGGGGGAATTTTAGTAATTTCAGCACTCGGGTTTTGATCCCGATTTCTTCACGGAAGTTGTAGACCTTCTTCTTATCTTCGCGTGGCCTCCGACGGTGCTTGAATACGATCTCGAATGAAGAAGTTATGGATGTTTCGGTGAAAAATGGGAAAAACAAATCCAAAATAGCCTAGCCATATTTTGTTTGCAGGACCGAATCGATTCGGTGGTCACCAGTGCAGCATTCTCCCTCTAGCGAATCGATTCGGCCCTGCCGAATCGATTCGGATTTGTTGAGATTTTTTGAGTTTTTCTCCTTATTACTAGTTTGCCATTTTGGTTGGATTTTTTGGGATATATCCCTTGTTTGTCCTCATTTGTGGGGAGATTGCTTTTGTTAGATATTTTGGGCTAGATAGAAAAACACTCTCTTTTCTCTCCTAGGTCAAGTTCATTTATAGTTTTTACCCACTTGTAAAGCTTTGATTACTAGTTGAATTGTGGTTATTAATGCAAGAAAGGTTCATTTACTTCTTCTCTACTTGTTCTACTAGCTTTAATTTGAATTTAATTCCATCTCTTGTATTGGTTTTTGTTTAAACTAGATAACTAACTTAATTATGTTGTTAACTAGCATGTGTAGTTTAGTTTAAATTATGAGTAGCTAGACTTATGATTGGGGATCATAATCCCACCTTGGATGCTTGAACTTCATATTTAGGGTTTGGTTTATAATTGTTCTAATGGAACTTCATGTGTTGGTATTGGAGTATCATAGTTTCTGAACTTCTCTTGTCATGCAAGGGTTAGTGTTTGAAGCTTTACTACAAACCCAACCCATCTAGCAATAACTAACTAACCCCTAGTCCTCCATTGATGAGTTTAGTCTCTACATGGTTGATGTTCGGACTTAATTAGTTATGCTCGATTATAATTAATTTCAACCAAGCCCTATAATCCCCTTCGTTGTGAATCCGAGGTGGGAGAATGATCCTCGATCCCTTTAATATCTTGAACTCAAGCTTATCTTAGTTCTTTTTATAGTTTCGTAATTATTAATTACTTAACTGTTCATCGAATAGCATGTTAATTTAGAGTTTACCCTCAATCACTTTTCCAAACAATTAAATTATCTTTTACACTTTAACTCTTGTGACGTTTAGAGAATCCCTTTAGCCTAATCCTGTTCTCTTAGGAGTGTTTCAATCCCTGTGGATCACGATTCCGTACTTACCGGATATTACTTGTTGCGATAGATTTGCACTTGAATCATAAGCTTTATTTAGATCGCGTCAGCCTTCTTAAAAAATGGTCAGGATAAAGTTTTATTGAATACTCGTGCTCCATCCGACTCAGAGCAATTCACCCAAAATACTCTTGGCTCACCTCCTAACTTGGGAAAATAAGAATAAGAATAGAAGAAGTAGCTCATTAACTAGATCAAGGTTGTGGTTAAAAAAGACACTCTGCTAAGTAGTTTAGCTAAGGATATTTTTGAACTTTTATGTATGCTTTGTCTCTCATTGTCTTTTATACTTTTTTAAAGGTTTAGTCCACTCTTTGATTTAAATGAGAATACCTTTTACTTCGATCATATTATGTTTAATTAGTTTTTTGAACCTTACTTGTGTACACCTTGTGTTTTTTCCTTAGATTTTGGATTTATTTCCTTCATCCTTCCAGTCTGGTAATTTTAGCACTAGTTCCGGTGGTCTTAGAGAATGAATATCTGGACTTCATTATTAGGAATGGTGCCTTTGATTGAACTCAGACAACCTTTACGACTATTTTCCAAGCATTGTAGAATGTCACATTTCTCTTTGGAAACTAGAAAAAGAGGATCGTAGGTCTTAAGGACGAGTTGGTGTTAATTATAATTATGGAATGTCTCTTGAAGACTGAGAACGTCTCTTTAAAAAAGGAGCTCGACAAGGCAGAATATGACTTTAAACAAAATGATATGATCAAATATGGGATGTATAAGAAGATCATGAGGTTGATAGACCAATTTAGGAGAGGGCCTCGTGCAATATGGGTTGATGCTTATGGTGAGGATTGGATGGATGCCCCACTACATTTAGAGGAGGCTAGGCAAGAGTAAGATTGGTTAACTGTCCTAACAATTCCCTGCGACATACCTCCCGTCATAACTTCGGTCAAGCGGTACGATGCGGGGCAACCGTTCGATATACGTCGAAGGTACTTGGCCAATGGAAGGTGAGAGTCATATCGCTTAGGCTAACTTCTCCCTGTCGAACCAGCGCCCATCACGAAGTGACCCTCCAGTTACTGGGTAAAATTTGGTTAATAATAATGCTCTTTGGTGATGTCGTGTGAATCATGCATAATTATCTTATTAGTATCTTATGATGAGAATGCTTTCTTTATTATGCCAAACAGAGAGAAAAGTACAAGTACCAAAGTTACACCAAATATGGATGGGTGATGCGTGCAACATGTGGATATATGTGATCCTAGGTGCACGTGGTGTGAAGTGTACATGGAGAATTTTCTACAAGTGTGTTAACAAAAGCATAAGCATGGGATACACATGGAAAAGGGGAACATGCAGATATAGGGGAAATATAAGCAAATATAACATCTATGTAAATAGAGTCAAGCCCTCAAAACATACAAGTCCCCAGCAGAGTCGCCACTGTCGACATCCCCGATCCTCGCCGCGGCAGGCGCGCGAAGGAGGATCCTCGGGTCCCGCGCGTCCCTTTCAGAAGCTCTTCGGCCGACGTCGTTTGAGACGAGGTGTAAAAATGTAGAGAGATTTAGAGTCTCCAGTCGATTTTACTCAAAACAAACAAAAGAAAAAGGGGAAGACATCCCGAAGGACGACATCCAAAGACATACTAGTGTATACGAAACCAAAATGATTCGAGAAGGTGTTAGGCACCCATTCCACCCTTTCGGTCTCTCATGGATGTTTGCTATTTTCCTTTTTTATTTTCCCCGTGATATATGTGCATGTGTATATATATAGTGGAGATAGGAATCCTCGACTTGTATCATGGAAGAGATAAAGCGAGTCATCCGTAGGAAGGTATAAAAATAATATTAGAAAATAAGATTTACGCGATTACCCTTGCGTTGATCGTTATAACGGAACGATAACGCATATGGAGTAATACGTCACTAAGAACAAGTATATAATATATAAAAAAATTGGATTTAGAGAAGATAAAAAATGAGAGAGAAAGTGAGAATAGGACTCGAGTCTCGGGTTTTATCCCGAGACGCCTACGTAGCCTATAAAGGCATCAAAGTTCACGTAGTTCACATACAAAATGAGGGGTGAGGTTTATTCCATAAATCCAAATGGGGGATCTCTTATTTGTGAGTGTGTGTTTGTAGAAAAAGTGTTTTAGTTATGAAAAAAATGTGAGAAAAATATGAGAACCCCTATTTGGAATTTATGAGCAAACCCTCTTTTTCTTATTTTTTGGGTTTTATTTATATGAAAATAAGATATGTGCAATAATACTAAATAAAAAGTATATTAGGATGTGTGACATGAGATAATAAAAGTGCTAGGTAATAAAACAAGTTATTGCGAATTTAAGAGAATTTGGAGAGAAAGTTGAGAAAGTTGGACCTTCTTGAAGATCTTGAGTTTGATCTTGAATGTTGGAGAGCAGCCCTTGCACTTGGATGATGATGGAGAGTGGATAATTCACCAATTTTGATGAAAAGGATGATGAAAAGTGGAAGTTAGAAAGGGATTTGGATGTTGAAATCGCGTTGTCTTCGAGAGAGGTTTTTGGGATTCGCTGAGAGCGATTTTTATCAGATCTGGGATTCCCTTGCAAATGAGGTGAAGGACTCATTTTATAGGCACAGATCACTGCCGATCGGCATAGACCTGGTCCTCCCTATCGCCAACTGCCGATAGGAAGGGTCTGGAACTTGCCATTTGGCAGTGTGTTTCAGGCCTTTTTGGAAAATTGGCTGCCGAGGACAGACCGTTGGTCAGAATTTTGCATGGGGCAAACCATTGGAAAGATAATTCAGAGACCTTTGAAAGTCCTTTGGACCACTCTCGGGTTCGGGAGTTGAATTTGGGACAAAGATGGCTCGAAAGCGTTTGTCGGTCCATTGGACGGGGAATCGTTCGGATGCAAACGGATCGCTCGTCTGCATAGTAAGTCCGAATCGTGCACGGGGCAGACCGTTCGAAAGGTTAAGAGATGTACTTCAACATTCCAAAGTGTTTGACCCGATTTGGGGAGTTAACTTTGGTCAATCGGGCCCTGGAAGCATTCGGTGACCTCTTGGAGTCAAGCGAATCGTTCGTCCGCATGGTAAGTCGGAATCGCGCACAGAGTGGACCTTTGGCAAGGGGTTTCAGTGACCTTCAAATATTCATTCATCCTCAGTTGAGCTGAAGAGTTGTCTTAGGTTAAACAGAGACCGAGAGCGCTCGGTGACCTCTAGATCAAGTTTCGGACGCAAACGGATCGTTCGTCCGCATAGTAAGTCAGAATCGCGCATGGGACGGACCGTTGGAAAGGGATTTCAGTACCCTTCGAAGTTTCATTCAGCCTTGATCGAGCTGAAGAGTTTGACTTTTTGGTCAAACGGAGCCTGGGACTGCCGATGGATTCTAGGTCAGTACTGGGGGTATGACCTGGGTTTGTAGTGATAAAGGGAGGTACTAGGGACCTAAGGAGAGTTGGGGGTAACAGAATGGGGTGTCTACAGAGCCCCTTGATGGGTGAGTTTGGAACAAATGATAACCATCGAATAGACACCACACGATGCTTTTGAGGGAGCATGACCGATTCAGAGGGTTGAGGCCGATTCTGAGGACCTGAGGGGTGTGCTGGGGATGGTTTGAATGATGATAAAAGGTTTAGGTTTATTATGAGGACCTGAATTGATGCTGGAGGATGACCAATTTTGTGGGTCAAAGCCAAATCTATGGGCTTAAGTGATGAGGGTGATCGATTCTGCGGGTCAAAGCCAATTCTGCGGGTTAGGGTGAAGATCTAATAATCGAGGTCAATTCTAACCTAAGAATGGTGACGACCGAGGACCGAGGTCAATTCTGACCTGACTCAGGTGACGATCCAGGACCGAGGTCAATTATGATCTAAGAGTGGTGACGACCGAGGACCGAGGCCATTTCTGACCTAACTCAGGTGACAATCCAAGATCGAGGTCAATTCTGACCTAAGAGTGGTGATGACCAAGGACCGAGGTCAATTCTGACCTAAATCAGGTGACGATCCAAGACCGAGGTTAATTCTGACCTAAGAGTGGTAACGACCGAGGCCATTTCTGACCTAACTCAGGTGATGATCCAAGACCGAGGTCAATTCTGACCTAAGAGTGGTGACGACTGAGGACCGAGGTCAATTCTGACCTAACTCGGATGACGATCCAAGACCGAGGTCAATTCTGACCTAAGAGTGGTGACGATCGAGGACCGAGGTCAATTCTGACCTAACTCAGCTGACGATCCACGACCGAGGTCAATTTTTACCTAAGGGTGGTGACGACCGAGGACCGAGGTTAATTTTGACCTAACTCGGGTGATGATCCAAGACCGAGGCCAATTATGACCTAAGAGTGGTGACGATCGAGGACCGAGGTCAATTCTGACCTAACTCAAGTGACGATCCAAGACCGAGGTCAATTCTGACCTAAGAGTGGTGACGATCGAGGACCGAGGTCAATTATGACTTAACTCTGGTGACGATCCAAGATCGAGGTCAATTCTGACCTAAGAGTGGTGACAACCGAGGATCGAGGTCATTTCTGACCTAACTCAGGTGACGATCTAAGACCGAGGTCCATTCTGACCTAAGAGTGGTGACGATCGAGGACCGAGGTCATTTCTGACCTAACTCAGGTGACGATCCAAGATCGAGGTCAATTCTGACCGAAAAGTGGTGACGACCGAGGACCAAGGTCAATTTTTAACTAACTCAGGTGAAGATCCAAGACCGAGGTCAATTCTGACCTAAGAGTGGATGAAGATTGGATTTTGATTCTGCTGGAGAAAGTGCTTTGTGATTTTGATCTGAGCTGGGGAGCTGATAGCTGGGGAAGCTTTTGCTTCCCAAGGAGGCCTCGCAGGGGGAACAACCAATTTTGGTACTATAAAAACTCCGCTGGGGAAGTGATCAGGCGATCCTTAGGGATCCTCCGGAGCTTTGTCGGGAGGAGATTCACTTGGTTTTTGAGGATTCCGCTGGGAAAGAGGGATTCCTCTTGAGGGAATGCGAAATTTTCCTGGTGAAAATGTTCTGAATCCTTCCTGGGGTTTTTAGGAATTTTTGGAGGATTTTTCGGGGCTTTCTGGTATTTTCTGGGAATTTCTGTACGAAATTTAAGGGGGTGCCGGTCGGCATGGTATGAGGGGTGCCATTCGGCAGTGGCACAGACTTTTGGACTGCCTCAAGAAGGTAAGGAGTCAGTGCCGATCGGTATAGTTGGGGTCAGTGCCGATCGGTATGGCATTTGGCATCCTATATAAAGGGGGAAAATCCCTACATTTTTTCACAGATTCTTTGCTTTCTCTCTTTCTGTGATTTCTTTACAAATCGTTATAGTATTTCGATCTTCAAGAAATGGCCGCTTTTATGAGCACTGCAATCCATAAGGAGTGGTAGACCGTTGATGACTGGGAAAATGTGGAGTGGAGGGCCAGGGCGCCTCTTGCTTTGGGGAGTGAGAACTCCTTTGATGCGTTTAAGCCTGTTGCGGATGAGTGGACTTTGCTACGGGAGCCGTCGCATCATCGCTATTCGAGAGTGAATCCTGACAGTTATGTAAGTAACCTGACCTTTGGCATTCCTATCTTTTTGGTGATTTTTCTTTCTTTCTTGACTTCTGATGAGATTTTTTTCTTTTTGCCAGTCTGATATTTCATTGAATAACATGCGCGCTCGCGGGACGATGAGGATCAGGGATGTCTGGGAGCATCTCCCACCTGTGGTGCGTTGGGTGATATCATCATCGGGTTTTGGGAGGTTGGCATCTGCGCTGGATGAGACGCCTCGTTCGATAGCGGTCATGTACGTTTTGGGGGAGAGGTGGTGGGATACTACCCACACCTTCCATTTCAGCTTCGGGGATATGAGTGTGACTCCCATGGATGTGCAGCAGCTGTTGGGGCTGGATTATGATGGAGAGCAGATAGAGGTGGATCGCTCTTTGCAGGTGAGACCGGAGGTAGTGTGTGCGACACTTGGTGATGTAGGGAGGATAGTTTCTGGGGATTCTATCTGGCTGTCCCTGCTGAAGGATGTTCTATTGGGCAGGGTTATTGATGTGGAGGACGGGCTGCAAGTGAGGCAGATGGACCGGTTATTTATTTTGCTGGTGTTGGGAGGTTTCATGGTGGCGTCGAGCGACGACGTCGTCCATTTGTGGTTTTTCCCATACCTGAGGATGTTTTCGAACATCCCTTTCTATGATTGGGGGAGTCTGACTTTGGAGGCCCTTTACTCTTCTCTGGATGCATTCAGTCGGTGCTGCCGACAGACCTTTACTGGAGCCACGTACCTTCTTGAGGTATTCTTCAGTTTGTGCATTTCTTTTCATGCATTCGCATTTTCCTTTCATGTATTCATATTTTCCTTATGCGTCTCTTTTTGTTTGTGAATTCTTATCTTTGACATACGTGGTTTTATGAGGTGATTAGGTGTAATACCCCGCTGATCGCTCTAAAGGATGACACTGTTGGGGAGTCCTATCGATTGTTTCGATGGTGCAAGGCTAATCGGCAGTCGAAGGGATCTCTCTCTCTCGAGGCGGTGCGTCAGGTTTTGAATAACCTGACCAGTGGTAGGGTAAGACTCTTTCGATTTTCAGTCTTGGTTTTTGTGCCTTCTGATCTTGTATTGATTTGTTCCTGCTTGGAGATTTTCAGTTGATGTTTTATCCCTGGGGGACAGCCATTCAGGATGCGGGGACGATCGAGGTGAACGCGCAGATGAGGCGTTTACTGGCACATGAGTTCATCAATTCCTGGTATCTCGGGGAGTGGGTGGTTCGCCAGATTGCTGAGTAGGAGGTGGTGGTGCCACCTGCGCAGCCTCCTACGTCTATGAGGCGGGAGCGACTACTATTGGAGGATGCGAGGATCGTGGCGATGATCAGCGAGTCCTACTTATTGTACACTAATATGGTTATGCCGTATGACTATATGGACTTTTTGACGAGTTGGTTGATGGTTCCCAGCATATATGATGCCTTTCCTTTCCCTCCTGCGAGTTCGAGTCGGGCGGTGGGATCTTCCCACAGTGGCTGCGGTCCGATGGCATCTGCGGCGGTGGCGACCTCGGAGGTTCCTTTTGTGCAGTTGCATACTCCTGCGTACAACATTCGGCGGGCTGATAGAGGGATGGTGCCTATGTTGCACCGTCCTCATGCGATGGATTCGGAGGAGTTAGGTTTGACAGAGGAGGTCCTCCAACCTACTGTATACCTTTATATTCTTCTCCTTCTTTCTTTTCTGTTTTGGTCATCTCTGCTTTGATACTGATTTTGCCTTTTTCTTACAGCAAGTCCAAGTGTCGACCACCTGGCTAAGAGACATCATAGACTGGATATCTTCGGCGACTGCCCGTATTCGGGATACGGTTCCTGTTCCTTCTTGTTTGGTGCCATCTGCTTCATCCGAAGAGGACTCTGGCTCGGGTAGTGGTGGTGCATCGTCTCGTCGTAGGGAAAAAGAGCACGTCGCAGGGGTGGAAGCTCTTAGAGATAAAGGTAAGAGAGAGAGAGAAAGAGAGAGAGAGAGAGAATGTGGGTTCGGGATAAGTCCCGTTGTTTTTTACTTTTTCTTTTTTATTTCTTCCAAAATTGATGTAACACAGAAAAAAATAGATGCAATGAAATGGAGTTTTTTATTATATTTTATTAATGATGAATGAATGCATGCACATGCGCTTTTTACTTTGCTGCTGAGACTGTAAAAAGGAGTATTTTTGAAAGTTTTTTTTAAAGGGGAAATTATATAAGGAGAAAAAGGGATTTTTAAATTCTGTTGAGAATATCAATTTATTTTTATTGAGTTTTCTGATTTGTCAAAAGAGGAAAAAAAGGGAAATTTCTAAAAATGGGGGGTTGCCGATCGGCAAGCACCCTGTCCTGCCTATCGGCAGTTCAGCCAGTCCCGTCAATTCAAAGATTTGATTGGTACCCTCTTCAACCTTTTGTATTTTATGGGGTAGGATTCCCTTCGGTTTCTGCAGGGATTATGTCTCTTGTGAGGGTTTTCAAGTATAAAAAGGGGTAAGGGTGGAGTGTTTTCATCACACCTTCGCATTCTTACTTACTTGCCCACTATCTCTTAGCCTTGCAAGATGGCTCTCCCTGGTAGCATTGAGTTTGTTAACTACCTCGAAGCCTTAGAAGCAATGTGCTCTTATAATGTCGACTATGATGCCTTCAACATGCGTCGAGTCTCCTTGTGGCACAATCGACCTTTTGAGTGGAACATGCTGATGGCGGCGGTACAATTATGGTACCCCGAAGATCATGTATTCCGCTTTGGGTTGGATGAAGTTTGTCCTACCTACGAGGAATTTTCTGCCATGCTGGGTATAAATCCCAGTGTTGTTGCGGCTTTTCCCGAATTTTCCCGTTCTCCAAGGGATTTATTGGTCGGGCTTCTTCATATTTCGCCTTCGGCGGCCAGATCACTGGTTGCTGGAGGAATGATCTCCCTCCCGGCGGTGCTGCAGTCTGCGCATTTGTGGGAAGTAAGTGATACTGGCTATGCTGGAGCCGTTGCTCTGGGCCTGGTTTCAAAATTGCTGCTGGTGACTGGGGAACTGCTGGTGGACCCGTAACTTGCAGCCATTACTTCGTGGATGTCATACCGTTGTAATCCTGCGACGGTGATACTGACGGAGACGCTGAATGGTCTGAATGTCTGGCGAGAAGGTCGTTCTGACTTCCTGAGGGGTAGCCCCGTGATGCTGTTCATATGGTTGTCTGAAAGACTCCGCCTGGTGACTCCTCTAGAATATCCTTTATCGGTTGTACCCAATTTCTTTTCGCGTCACTTCTTCTATGTTGGCCTGGCTATTGCAAGCTGAGAGAATTGGTTTGTGGAGCATGGGGCCCGGAATTTATGTTGATCAGTGCCTTGGTGGGGGCAGTTGCTGCCTGTCCTAGAGCTAGGAGAGTACTCATATGTGCGGCTGGTTGGTCTCAGACAGACCTCGTTCTATTTTCCTTGGCGGCTTCTGCGCCAATTTGGTTGGGCACAGTTCATGCCACCTCGGACACTAAATTTCTTTCCGGTAGACGTTTTGACCGAGCGCCTGCGTCTGTTGCTTGGATCTCTGTGGGAGAATCGACATCCGTCGACCCGTCCTTCTCAGTTTGTTGGGAGAGTTTGGCATGTCCCTGGGGATTATATGAAGTGGTTGTGGAGGAGAGTAGTGAGAAAGATGTTGGCAGTGGAGACTGGACAAAGGTGGTTTGTTTTATTTAACACCATGGAAGGGGTTATTGTGGTTTTTTCGAAGCAAGTTCAGGCTTATCGGTCCATGGAGTGTTTACGGCACTTTGTTCAAGCAGGGGAAATTTAGGGACCCCAGGATGTAGATGATGAGGGTGCAGGCTCCTCTGGTAGCTGTGGGTAGGACTCTTGGAGAGTTTATTTGTGTAATAGGGAATAGATGTGGGGATTTAATTTGGATTTTTATGGCAGTAGGGGGAAGGGAGTTATCCATTCATTTTCTTATGTAATCTGTGATGTAATTTGTTATTAATGAAATAAGCAAGTTTCTGATCATCCATCTGTGCCTTTCGATGATTTTTTTAATTTTGAATTATCTATACCAATCGCTAAGGCATAAATAATCCTTTTGTTCAAGTATTTGTTAGAATGAACTGCCGTTCTCGGAGATAAGAAAAGAATAGTATTTTGTGAAAAAGAAAGGGCTGTGCTCCTATAAGATGTATAAGCTGCCTACGTAGCTTTGAGGATTTTGATTTTTTTTATTTTTCTTGAAAAATGGTTTTTTTACAGAGGATCAGGCCCACGTAGTTCTGGGTAGAGGGAAATGAAGAGATTTTTTTTTAGAATAGAAGGGAGATGAGAAGAGTCGTACCGCGCCGAGATTCCGGACTAGGGATAAAATTTATTGAGACAGTCCAGGTTGACTGGACGATCCATCTCCTCCCCATCTAGGTCAGTGAGCATGGCGGCACCGCCGGATAAGATTTTCTTCAGAATGTAGGGGCCACTCCAATTGGTCTTGAATTTCCCTCTGGGGTCCCAGATGGGTTCTATTATCTCCTTGAGGGCTAAATACCCTTCCCGAACACCGCGGTCTTTGACTCTCTTGTTGAATGATCGCGCTCTTTGGCAATGGTATCCCTGTATGTGGTAAAGAGATTTCAATCTTCTTTCATGGTCAGTTCGTCGAGACGGCTTTGGCACCAGTCTTCTTCGCTAACTTTGCTTTCGAGCATGACGCGTAGCGAGGGTATTTCCAGCTCCACAGGTAGGACAACTTCCATGCCGTAGACCAGAGAGTAAGGGGTAGCCCCAGTAGAGGTTCGGATTGAGGTTCGATAGCCCCAGAGGGCGTACGGGATTCGATCGACCCAATCCCTACAGCTTCTGAACATCTTGATGCTGATGGCTTTGAGGTTCTTATTGGCGTCTTCAACTGCACCATTGGTCTGAGGTCGGTAGGGAGAAGATTTGTGTCTCTGAATCTCGTACTCGTTGACTACTTCTGTGACTTCTGCTTCTAAGTGCAACTCATTATCTGACACTAACTCGTGCGGGACCCCATATCGGCAGATGATATTTTTCTCGAGGAATTTGGCCACTTTCTTGGCGTTTAATACGGCGTGTTGATGTAAAAAACTTGATTTGATCTAATTATTTAATCACAGATAAAAATTAATATATAAATATAAGACAAAAGATTTTTAAAGCGGTTCAGCCTTATAAGAATGGCCTACATCCACTCTATTTTCTATTGTTGACTGTTTGCAGAATTCTCGATAAAGGATTTACCAAGAAATTCCGAGTCCCCTGCTAATGAGGAGGTTACAATGTATTTATATCCCTGAGACTGTACAAATGAAAGGACAATGCGCTGTTATCCAATAGACATGTACATCTGTACTATATTAATGAGCATTTAATGCGCAATTATATCCTGGATTCTCTTGATTTGGATACGCTGTACACTTAAGTAGCTCGGACCGCTTAAGCTGCTCAGACCGACTAGGCTGCTTGACACGCTTGAGTTGCTCGGAGAGCTTGAGTTTTTTGTCATACTTGAGTTGCTCGGAATTCATTAGTTGCTCGGAGAGCTTGAGTTGCTCGGTGGTCTTGATTTGTTCGTCTGGAGCATTCGTATTTACCATGTAAATTAACACGTGTCTTCATGTGATTTGTCCATGTCAGCAGACTAAATTTGATATCAACAGAAGTCCCCAATGTTTCGTAGTTTGATGTTGAAGAAAAGTATGGAACATTCTGTTGCTTAGATTTTCGATTTTTATGGTTTTTAGGAAAGCATTCGTTGTATGTAGCTCCTTTTTAAATGCACAGTATCAGACCTCCTAAATATTTTGAATTTCCATAATCGCTTCGTTTTTTGTGCCCCTTTTCTTCTTTTTAGCCGCCGGATACGTAAACGTCCGTCTTGGTAATCATTGATTTTTCTGTTCCCGAGGTAAAGTATTTAAACACGGCAAAAAATCCTATCGTCTTTTACTTTTCAAACCTGTGTCTTCAAACTTTTCATTTCTTCTCCATCTTGTGCGTTCGTTTCTTTCATTGTCCGTTGTCAACTGGTTCACTCTTCCCCTGTAAGATCTTCTTCCTTCTCTTTTATTTTGCTTTGATCATCATGGTTTATGTTTTTGAATCGCTTGACAAATTTCGTTCTGAATTTTCAATTCCTTCATGGGTCCTCAAAGCTGCTGAAGAGGAGATTGGTAGACTCCGTGATGTTGATCGCCAGAAGAAGGAGGTGGAGGATAAGCTGAAAACTGCCGAGAAACTTCTTACTAAGAGGACTTCCTCGGAGAAGGTTAAAAGGAAGACAGCTGTTAAAAAATTATTCAGCGTAGGTTGGGATAAGGGTTGGAATCAGTGTTTGGCTGCCATGTCCTCACAAATGGAATATGTCAGCCTTAAATACTTTAGGGATTAGCCCTACAAGAGCTGAAAGTCGTTGAAGATTCTGACCTATTTCAGCAACATACTCGTGGCCCTCCTCCCTCTTCTGGAGAAGAAGAAGAGGACGAAGCTGCCTTAGAAGAATCCTCTATGGTAATTGGAGATCAGGCCCTTACTGTTCCAGCTGTTCAATCGCGCTCCGAGCAACCCCAACCAACTATTACTCCTACCGAACAGCTACTCGTATCCACCGAGCAACCAACCTCTTCCTCGAAACCTCCTGAGGAAGTTATAGGAAATAAGGAGCAGGTGTAGAGTAGTTTGGGTGTTTATTTTGTCACTTTATTGGATGTAGCCTCAACTTTTGTATTTTCTTTTATGATGAAATAAAAATTCAAGCTTTTGGTTGTCTATCTTGACTTCTTCCTCTTTTTGCTCTGTCTGCATTCTTATTAATTATTTCTATCTCTTTTCTTTACTAGTTTATGGCTAGAATGGAGCTCTTGTCAGCTCACGATACTGAATTGATGAAAAAATGCAATGACTACTTTAAGGCTGGCCATGCTGACCTTAATGAAGCTCAAATTATTGACATACTTGGTCCAGATACTTCTGAACGAGCAGTTGAAGCCTACCAATATTTGAAGTGCTTGCTCGACCGTGCAGTTGCCAACAATGTAGCATATTATGAGATGATTGAAGATCTCCAAGGTACCATCGAGGAACTCCAACAATAATACAAGGAATCTTCTGCCCTTTTGCACCAGGGGTATGAGAAAAAATATCAGCAACTAAATGCTGACAAAAGATATGATAAGTTCATCGCTGCTTACGAGAAGAAAGAGAAAATTCTAAGGGTTGAGGTCGAGGAGCATAGGCAAATCGCGAAACTGTTGGAGTAGGAAAACAATGTTTTGTGAGGAGAGATATCCCAACTGAAATCTGCAGCATCTACCTCGGGAGCCTTGGTTCCTGTCAATGCCAATTTGAGAGATGAATTGGAAACCTTAAAGATGACTGGACCCTCTACTTCTGCTCGCGGACGAGCAAGCGATTCTCGGGTACGAGCAAGGGATGCTCGGGTTACTATTAAAGAAGCTAGAATGCAGGCAGCCTTGGAGAATCAAGCATTCCAGTTGGTGGCGAAGAATCAGGCTTTGTCAGAGATATCCAAGAAGATTCTGAACCTCAACGAGCAACTTTCCACACAAAGCTCTGCCTTGGAGAATAAAGAACTTTTAGTGAAGAACCTCCACGAGCAACTGGAGAGGTTAACTTACCAGTTTCAAAAACAACCCAGGGAGTTTTGGATGGCTGGATACAATGAAGCTCTTTATCATCTCGATGATTGGATCCAGCTGTCAAATAACGAGGGTTATAAGCAAGGATGGCTGAATGCAGTGGGGGTGTTACAGTTGGAGCAGGGCCACTATCTATGGGATTATTATGACCCTGGATTTCTCGAGTTGCCCGTGCCACCTTTTAAACTTGATATGAGCTGAATTCCTGCTCGGGTAATTCCCCAATGCTTAATTTCCAAGTATCTTGGCGACTACGGTCTTCATTCTAATTTCGAGATATCTCGCCCGGAGCACTTGCTTGATCGGCCATCTGTGATGAATGTCAGGATGCTTCGAGATTTGAACTTCATAAATTCCCCTTATGCCTTAGATGATCCTCCTGCTGGAGTAGAACCTGTTTCAAAGGTAGAGGGAAAGAAACAAGTAGAATAGGGTTTTTATGTAATGGTTTTTTCCTTTTTCAGCATATGTAATCCTTCTCGATTTGAATGAAATTTTTTGGTCTTTTTTCATTTCATTTTCTTCTAAGTAATTTGCAGAATGTCTTTGCATACTTATCTCATTGTAGTGATTTTTTAATACCAAGCAATAGAACAACTTACATTCCATGGTATTGCTTAAATTAAACAACCGGAGTTGATTGAAATTATCTTACCGACCAACCAGAGTTGGTGGATTTTTGTTCCCGACCAACCGGAGTTGGTGGATTTTAATTCCCAATCAACCGGAGTTGGTGTATTTTAATTCCCGACCAACCGGAGTTGGTGGATCTTTATTCCCGACCAACCGAAGTTGGTGGATATTTATTCCCGACCAACCGGAGTTGGTGGATCTTTATTCCCGACCAACTGGAGTTGGTGGATTTTAATTCCCGACCAACCGGAGTTGGTGGATTTTTATTCCCAACCAACCGGAGTTGGTGGATTTCTATTCCCGACCAACCGGAGTTGGTGGATTTTTATTTCGAAGTTAGTGGATTTTTATTCCCGACCAATCGAAGTTGGTGGATTTTTATTCCCAACCAACATGGGTTGGTGGATTTTTATTCCCGACCAATCGGAGTTGGTGGATCTTTATTCCCGACCAACCGAAGTTGGTGGATTTTAATTCCCGACCAACCGGAGTTGGTGGATTTTTATTCCCGATCAACCGGAGTTGGTGGATTTTTATTCCCGATCAACCGGAGTTGGTGGATTTTTATTCCCGACCAACCGGAGTTGGTGGATTTTTTATCTGGACTTGATGCGTGATTATTTTATTCTGAACTTGATGCGTAGTGTGTAGCACTAGTATTCCAAAAAATTTTAACAAAAAGGAGAGAATTGGGTAAAACATCCAAAACTTTATTCATATTTGAAGAAAACCGCATTACATAGGGATTTTAACTACTGATAATATTTGCGCAGATGCTATGCGTTCCATGCATTCTTAAACTCTTCTCCTTCTAAGGTTTCAATCCTATATGTCCCCGGTCGAACAACTTCTGTTACTCTGTAGGGTCCATGCCAGTTAACTTCCAGTTTGTTGTGCTTTTGAATTAGTTTCTTTAGCACATAATCCCCTTCTTTCAAATCACACTTCTTTACTCTCTTGTTGTAGAACAGAGTTGTTCGTTGTTGGTATGCAGCATTCCTGATTGCTGCTTCTTCTCTAACTTCCTCGAGCATATCCAAGTCTAATCTTCTCATCAAGTCACTGATAGGAGAATTGAAATTCAGTATTCTGTGTGTGGGCAAACCCAATTCAGTTGGTATAACGACTTCACTTCCAAATGCTAGCATGTATGAAGATTCTCCTGTTGCTGCTCGTGGTGTTGTACGATAAGCCCACATCACAGAATGTAGCTCGTTAATCCAATTTTCCTTTGCATTGTCCAGTTATTTTTTTAAACCATTCAGCAGCGTTCTGTTTGTCACCTCAGTTTGTCCATTGCTCTGGGGATGGCCTGGTGCAGAGTGGGTTTTCAATATGTTTGACTGATGACAATACGCAGCAAACTCCTCATTGTCAAATTGGGTTCCATGATCAGTAATGAATGCATGGGGAAGACCATATCTACAAATGATATTCTTCCAAATAAATTGATACACCTTGTCATATGTCATATCAATAAGAGGCTCAGCTTCCACCCACTTAGTAAAGTAATCCACCGCGACCACGAGATATTTAAATCTTCCCCTAGTCGTTAGAAGTGGCCCGACCAAGTCTATTCCCCACATGGCAAATGGCCAAGGGGAAGTAATGGGTGTTTATAATGCTTGGGGAGTTCTTCGGATAGAAGATAAGCATTGTCATTTGTCACATTTTTTGGCATAGGCTATACAATCAGCCCTCATCGTTGTCCAATAATATCCCTGCGTCCTTATTCTTTGTAAAAGCGTCCGACCTGCTACATGGGCTCCACAGGACCCTTCATGGACTTCTTCAATCAAATTTTTCACCTCGGAGGGATGCACACATCTTTGTAAACCTGCTATAATTCCTCATCTATATAAAATACCATTAGTCAATACATAACGAGCATCTTTAAACTTCAGTTTCTTGGCTGTGAGTTTATCAGTTGGCAAAGCCCCTTCTTTAATATATGCCTTGATGGGATCCATCCAAGATGGTCCCAAATCAAGGGTAATAAAATTCATCATCAGATATTTGTCTATGCTCCGACTAGCCAAGACTTCTATTGGGATTGTTCTTCTTAGCTCAGTACGTGTTGTTGAAGCTAATCGAGCTAAGGCATCTGCACTTGCATTCTCCAATCTTGGTATTCTAATTAACTGTACTGCGATCAGGCTCGATACAATCTCCATTGCTTTTGCATGATACTTTATCATTAATTCTCCTTTGGCTGCATATACCCCCAACATTTGATTTACGATCAATTGTGAGTCACTGAATACGATAACCTGCTCAGCCTTCATGGTTTTTGCCAAACTAAGACCAACAATCATTGCTTCATATTCAGCTTCATTATTAGAAGCTTTAAATTGAAAGCGCAAAGAATATTCCACATCGATCTCATCTGGGCTGTTTAAAACAATCCCTGCTCCACTGCCTGTAATGCACGAAGAACCATCTATATACAAATTCCACACAGGTATCTCATTATCAAACTCTTGGTCAGACAGAGTTCCTTTGTGGAATATTTGATGCTTCCTTATATCCTCCTCCAGCACTTCTTACTATTCGTCGACCATCTTCTCTTGCTCGTTTATCGACTGAAGTTGGTCGGAGTTTAAGTTTGATGATCCCATAACATCCACAGGCTTGTCGGTATTCAACTTTTGCTCTTCGGAGGTATCTGGATAGGTGAACTCTGCGATAAAATCTGCCACTGCTTGCCCTTTAAGTGACGACCTAGGCTCATAAATTATATCGTATTCACCCAATTCTACAGCCCAATACATCAATCTTCCTGATTTCTATGGTTTGTGCAGAGCTTGCCTTAATGGCATGTCTGTATACACAACTATAATATGAGCTTAGAAGTATGGCCTCATTCTTCTACTTGCTTCGATCAATGCCAGTGCTAACTTTTCCAGCCTTGGATATCTGATCTCTGCTCCTCGGAAGGCCTTGCTAGTGTAATAGATTGGTTTTTGCACTCCATCCTCCACTCTTATCAGCGCCGAGCTTACTGCATTTTTTGAGACTGCCAGATACAAGTATAGTCTTTCTCCCATCACTGAGCTGGATAACAATGGAGGTGCTCCCAGGTATTTCTTTAATTCTTGAAAAGACTTCTCACATTCGTTGTTCCACTCAAAAGTCTTTCGGAGTGTTTTGAAGAATGGGAGGCATCGATCAGTTGCTCGTGATACAAATCTGTTAAGTGCTGCAACTCGCCCTGTGAGGCTTTGTACCTCCTTCTTCGTCGTTGGGGATCGTAGCTCCAATAGAGCCTTGATCTTTTCAGGGTTCACCTCAATTCCTCGTTAATTTATGATATATCTGAGAAACATGCCTTCTCGTACTCCGAATATGCACTTGGTGGGATTCAGCTTCATTTGGTATTCCTCTAGTTGATCAAAGGTCTGGCCTAAGTCAACTAGATGATCAGCAGCTTTCTTTCTCTAAGTTATCATATCGTCAACATAAACCTCCATGTTATGACCGATTTTCTCTGTAAACACCTTGTTCATCAATCACTGATAGGTAGCACCTGCATTTTTAAGTCCAAAAGGCATAACATTATAACAATAAGTTCCCCTTGGGGTAACAAATGAGGTACTCTCCCTATCTTCAGGCTTCATTTTAAGGTCGGTAAAGTCTACACACATCCTCCACTTGTTATTTTTCTTCTTTACCATTACCATATTTGCTAGCCAGTCAGGATATTTAACATCCTCAATGAAAGAAGACTTTTGCCGCTTCTCTACTTCCTCCTGTATAGCTTGATTTTTCTCAGGGCTGAACACTCTTCTTCGCTGCTTTAATGGCTTGATTTCCTTGTTCACATTGAGCTCGTGACACAATAAATTCGGATCCATTCCTGGCATGTCTTCATGACTCCACGCAAAAGTCTGCTTTCTTCGCCTTAAAATGCTATAAATTCTTGTTTTATTGATGCATCCAAGGTTGCACCAATTTGAGTTGTTCGTTCTGGATACTCGTCGTCCAGAATGACATTCTCCGTAGCCTCTATAACCTGCCCTTTCATGAGTTGGGACTCGTCTCTAGGGTCTAATATTTCAATCTCCGCATCTTCTATTTGTTAGGTAGTAGTCTTCTTTCTAAATTCTTCACGCTCTTCCTGCTCGGCAGATGAATAGTAGCATTCTCGAGCTACTTTCTGGTCGCCTTTTACAACTCCCACCCCAAAATTAGTTGGGAATTTTAGACATTGATGCACAGTAGATGGTACTGCTTCAAATTTCTTCAGACCTACTATTCCCATGATGATGTTGTAAGCTGATTGGACGTTTTTATCCATTACAAAAAAGCGTACTCTTTCTGTTCGACAAGCAGGCCATGTACCGATAAGCATATCCAACTTGATCGTCCCAAGTAGAAAAACCTTCTCGCCAGTAAAACCAAGGAAGGGTCTATGATATGGCTCCAACTAGGCTAGCTTTATATTTAAACTATCAAAGCACGGATAGAACATGATATCTGCCGGGCTACCATTATCCACCAGTACTCGTGAAATCACCACTTCCCTCATTCTCATCTTGATCACCAATGGATCATCATGAGGATATAGTACACCTGCCAAGTCGTTCTTAGAGAAACCAATGACCAGCTTATCCTTCTTCACCTTTTTCGGGCGATCATCTTCAGCCAGATTTATCCGCTGAATATACGAGCAAGCTTGAGCCTCATTGAGGTAGGCTTTTCTCTCAGCAGTCATATCTCCACCTCCTGCATCTCCACCTGTAATGACATTACATTCAAATGATCCAAAATGGATAGAAAATACCTCACGTTCTGGCTGTTTAGGTCTTTTAGGGAGATCGGGGTTGTCTTGGTCATCATCCGGATCCTCTTCGTGACTTCTCTTCTTATCTTCTTTTGCTCGACGAGGAGATCTAGACCTCTGTCTTGCTCGGTCGTTTCTCTTTCCATCATTTCGACGATCAACATATTTGGCTAGCTTTCCTCGTCTGATGAGTGCTGTAATTTCATTCTGAAGAGCTATGCAATTTTTTATCGTGTGACCATGGTCTTTATAGAACTCGCAATATTTGGTCTTATTCCTCTTGTTAGGATCTGTCTTCATTTTCTCTGGCCAGTTTAGCTCCTCGCTGTTCTTGATTTCTTACAGAACGTGGTATATGTCTACTTTCAAAGGAGTATAATTTCTAAAAAATTTCAACAGTTCCCATGCTGGCTTTGCCTTTGACTGCTTATTACCACCATTGTTCTTATGCTCTTTCTTTTCAGCCTTATCAACATCCACCTTTGTCTCTTTGGTATCCATATTCTTCTTCGCAGCCATAGCCTCCTCGGCGTTTATAATCTTCGCTGCCTTTGCCATTAGTTCTTCCATGTTTCTAGGCGGATCTTTGGCTAGAGTGTAGTATAATTTATCTGGCAATAATCCGCTCATCAAAGCAGTAATTGCTATCTTTTCCTCCTAATCAATAACTTAGAGCTTCTCGTTATTGAAACGAGTTATATAATCCCTGGTGCTCTCACCTGCTTTTTGTCTAACACTTAACAAGTGTGCTACTCGTTTAATTGGTTTTGCTCCAAAATAGAATTTTCCAATAAAGAGCTCGGCCAGTTGAAAGAAAGTTGAAATCTTCCCCCGAGGAAGATTATTATACCATATTTGAGCAGATCCGGTAAGAGTTCCCAAAAATGCCCTACATCTCATCTCATCTGGCACGGCATAGATATCGGCAGCAACTTGGTATTGTTCTATATGAATGACAGGGTCAGTTTTTTCATCATATTTAGGTGTCACAACAGGTGATTTGAATTTTGATGGTGTGGGAAAATCCACAATCGCCTGGATAAAAGGTGTCCCTTGGACAAAAGTTCTTTGTTGAGGATTCTTGGCCTTATCCATTTCCCCTAGTCTATCCTCCAACCTTTGAATATAGCCTTTCCATGCATCATTACCTTCCTCGGGCCTGTTGGTTCGAGCAACTGATCGTATTGAATTTGCTTCCTGGGATCTTTCATTATGAGCAGTTGGTCGTGATTGGGCAGAACCCTCCCTTAGATCGGATGGTCGTTGAAAATTCCTTGACATAATTCTAGGAGGACTTCTATTCCTCTTAGGTCCCAAACGATCAAAAGGAGAGACCCTGCTTAACCTCTCCAATGCACTAGTCCTTTCTGGAGAGAGAGTGATGTTTTATTGAGTATCTGTAGCTTGTAATGATGAAGTTCGACCAGGTTGATAAGAAGAATCATTAGATCTCTCAGTGTGATATGAATCGGTATGTCTGGATCAAGATTCCTCTGGGAATAACATTCGCCTAGTACGCGAAGAAGGTATACGGGTGTTTCTTTGAACGCTTCGTTGTCCTGAATGAGTAGATACTCCACCCTGGACAGTTTGTATGAGTTGTCGCATAGTTTCATGCATGACTGTCTGGCCTTGGGCTAGATTAGCCATTATACCAGCCAGATCTTGAACATTTGGGGGAGCAGATGGATTTGGGGGGTTTCCAGCGTTTCGATTACTGGATTCAGGATTATCAGCCATTGGTGATGAATTATTTTGGTGAAAACGATAATTACAGTCGTTTCCCACAGACGACGTCAATCTGTTGATGTAAAAAACTAGATTTGATCTAATTATTTAATCACAGATAAAAATGAATATATAAATATAAGACAAAAGATTTTTAAAGTGGTTCAGCCTTGTGAGAATAGCCTACATCCACTGTATTTGTTATTGCTGACTATTTGCAGAATTCTCGATAAAGGATTTACCAAGAAATTCCGAGTCCCCTGCTAATGAGGAGGTTACAATGTATTTATAGCCCTGAGGCTGTACAAATGAAAGGACAATGCGCTGCTACCCAGTAGACATGTACATCTGTACTGTATTAATGAGCATTTAATGGAGAACGGTTGGCATTTGAGGCATCTTCGGACATAGGCGGTGCAATCTTGGGCTATGGTGGTCCAGTAGTAGCCCTGTCGGATGATCTTCTTGGCAAGCATGTGGTCTTTCATGTGGGGCCCGCATTCCCCGCTGTGGATCTTCTGCATTATCTTCTCAATCTCAGCCCATTGAAGTTCCTCTTGAGTAGAGCTTTATGACAGATGATGTACTTGGCAACCAGTCTTCGGAGGGTTGTATGATCTTTCTTTTTGGAACCCTTGGGATACCTACCATGTTTGAGGAGGCACCAGATATCATAGTACCAGCAATCGGCTAGTTCAGGATCTTCGGTGGAGACAAGCTCAATATGGTAGCAGTGGGTTGGTTTGTCTTGCTTTTGAACTAAGAAGGGGGTCCTTATTATTCCTTCGGGCATGTCGACCATGGAGGCCAAGGCAGTAAGAGAATCGGCTAGGTTATTCCTTGCTGAAGGTAGGTAATGGAAGGTGATATTTCGAAATCGGGAGGCTAACTCTTCTAAGTGGGCATGGAAGGGTTGGAGCTTTTCGTCCTTAACTTTCCACTTTCTGAGCACTTGACCGATGATGAGGGCAGAATCCCCTTAGACATCAAGGTATTAAATACCTTTCTTGAAAGCAACTTTAAGGCCTACTGTGCATGCCTCGTATTTCGTCATGTTGTTGGTGCAAGGGAAATCCAATTTGATGGCGATGGGAGTGTGGGAGTCATCAGGGGCGATCATAAGTATCCCAATGCCATATCCCTTTTATTTGGAAGCACCGTCAAAGAACATTTGCCATCGAAGGTTGTCTTGAGCGGTGCAGAGGATATTTTCACCTGGGAATTCATAGATCCAGACATCTGCTTCTTCTACGGGGTAATCAGTGAGGTAGTCAGAGATGGATCTTCCTTTAATGGTTTTTTGCGTGATGTACACGATAAGGCGGGTTTCTCAAGCAGGTATTTGATGGGATCCACCCGGGATAAAAGTTTAATGGGGAAAGCGAGCATGTAGTGTCGTAACTTTTGGGTGACCCAGACAAGTGCGGCACATGCCTTTTCTAAAGCAGTGTAGTTGACCTCGTACCTAGGCAATTTGTGACTGGCGTAATAGATGGCTCTTTCTTTGCGGGAGTCTTCAAGGTATTGGTCTAGTAGAGCCCCAGCTGCAGTGTCGATTATGGTTAGGTATATGAGCAAAGGGAAACCAGGCTGTGGTGGCATGAGCACCAGAGGTTGGGTCAGATATTATTTGATTCGGTCAAAATCTTCTTGGCATACCTCGTTCCAAACCTTGGTTAAATCCTTTCGAAGGAGCTTGAAGATTGGTCCACAGATGGAGGTTAGCTGGATGATTAACCGGTTGATATATTGCAATTTCCCAAGAAAACCTCGGACCTCTTTCTCTGTTCGGGGCGGTGGCATCTCAAGTATAGCCTTCAGCTTTGCGGGATCTGCCTCTATCCCCTTCTCACTGACCATGAATCCCAAGAGTTTTCCCTTTGTAATGCCGAAGACACATTTATGTGGATTGAGTCTCATCTGATACCGTCGTAGTCGTTCGAAGAACTTCCGGAGAGCGGGAACATGACCTTCTCTAGTTTTGTACTTGATAATCATATCATCCACATAAACCTCGACTTCTTTGTGAATCAGATCGTGCAGGATAGTTGTGGCAGCCCTTTGGTAGGTAGCCCCAGCATTCTTAAAACCAAATGGCATGACGGTGTAGCAAAAGGTTCCCCATGGGGTGATGAATGCGATTTTTTCTTGGTGGTCTGGGTGCATCTTGATTTGGTTATATCCGGCAAACCCGTCGACGAATGACTTGAGAGCATGACTAGCTGTGTTGTCTACGATCATGCCCATATTGGGTAGCGGATAATCATCCTTTGGAGAAGCTTTGTTTAAATCTCGGTAGTCCACACACATTCGAACCTTCCCTGCTGATTTCGGCACAGGTACTATGTTAGCTAGCCATGTGGGATATTCGATCACACGAATGAAACCCATGCTCAACTGTTTGACCACCTCTTCTTTGACCTTGAGTGACCATTCGGTGCGGAGCTCTCTCAATTTTTATTTAACCGACTTATAACATGGGAGAGTGGGAATCTCGTACTGAGCTATTTCAGGATCAATTACCGGGCATATCATCATAGGACCATGCGAAGACATCCACGAATTCCTTTAGCAATTCTTCGAGTTGTGCGCGCTCATGCTCGTCAAGGGTGACCCCTATCCTAATATCGCGCAGTTGGCTACTAGAACCGAGATTAATAACAATAGTCTCTTCTTCATTAACTTGAACGCGGTTATGTTGTTTATTATTAACCTTATTTAGATCAGTTAAGAATTATTCATTTGCAAAATCATCATCATCATAAGTTTGATTAAAATCCAAACAATTAATGTAAGTCACAGCAAGATACTCAAAATCTTCGTTTATTTCATTTATAGGAAAAACAACGTTGAGAACCTTATCAAAAGAGGTCTCGATTACATTTGAACAAGGATAGACAACAGAAGAAGAAATAGGGTAAATCTTGGGGTTAGGGGAGATTTCAAGAGATAGAACTGGCGCAGCATGCCAGTTGAGGAGGGGTATATCAGCAGCTTTAATCAGATGGGATCGATACATTGATGTAGTGCCTGAATGAACCATGCAGAGTGCCAACTCCAGTGTCTGTAAGTTGAAGGAATCTTTAGAATCACTTTCCTCATTCTCTTCGATATCTTTGATGAGTGGTTGTACTCGGTGTTGGAAACCTTCGACCCATGGGTAGCCATATTGGAAAAAGATCTCCATTCTATGCTTCATCTTCTTGTCTGTGTGGTCATACCATGGTTCTGGAAAACCGCAAAAAGGGAAGTATTCGCCTTCTTTGATGAATCGTCAATTCAAGGAGTCTCCTGGGATACTTTGGATGCAGTCTAATCTTCTTTTTGGTCGAGACTGGTGGGTCATTCTGAGCTCTTGTTCTGATGGTTGATACCCCAAGCTACAAGGAGGGAAAGCTTTCTTCAGTTCGATGGGCTCAAGTATCCCTTGCTGCCTTTGCCTTAGCCCCAGTCCGGGTATGAAGTGCATATTTCTGAACATCTAAATCACATTGACACTGTCATGAGGGTCATATTCTGGACAAACCCTTTCTTTGAAACCGTCCCCTGTCGAGAGTAGGAGTGGCTCAACTCGGAATCCTGATAGGAGCATATCATTTGACCCATGCTGTATCTCAAGGATTGGACTGCTAGTGCTTGCACCCTCGACTTTTTCATCGTCGCCCAAAATAGTGATGGCTCGCCCGTCGACGAAGAGCTTCAATTTCTGATGGAGTGAGGAAGACACACCCTTGATACTGTGGAGCCGGGGTCGTCTGAGCAACAGGTTAAAATAAGCTAGGATGTCTATGATTTGGAATTAAATGATAGGGTTTATAGGGCCAACCCCTATTACAAGTTTTATGGATCCCATCACCTCCCGGTGGGTATTATCGTAGGCACGTACAACGGCAGAGGTTGGAGAGAGGTCGCTTTTTTTCAGGCCAAAACACTTGAAGGTTCTTGGTGGGCAGACATTCAAGGCAGATCCGTTATCGACAAGAGAGAGTGGCATGATTGTGACTGTTGGAAATTTTAGGAGATGTACTTCGACATTCCAAAGAGTTTGATCCGGTTTTGGGAGTTGACTTTGGTCAATCGGGCCCTGGAAGCATTCGGTGACCGCTTAGAGTCAAACGGATCGTTCGTCCACATGGTAAGTCAGAATCGCGCACGGAGTGGACCATTGGAAAGGGGTTTCAGTGCCCTTCGAAGATTCATTCAGCCTCGGTTGATCTGAAGAGTTGACTTAGGTCAAATAGAGCCCGGGAGCACCCGATGGTCTCTAGATCAAGTTTCGAATGCAAACGGATCGTTCGTCCACATGGTAAGTCGGAATCGCGCATGGGACAGACCGTTGGAAAGGGATTTCAGTGCCCTTTGAAGATTCATTGAGCCTTGGTCGAGCTGGAGAGTTTGACTTTTTAGTCAAACGGAGCCTGGGAGTGCCCGATGGCTACTAGGTCAGTACTCGGGGTATGACCTGGGTTTGTAGTGATAAAGGGAGGTACTAGGGACCTAAGTATAGTTAGGGGGTAACAGAATGGGGTGTCTATGGTAGGATACTTGGAGGTTGTCACTAGTGACCCTGAATGGTCCTTCCCAATTAGGCCTCTATAAACGCGGTGTGTGATACTGATCAAATTAATTCGCAAATTTCCAAACACTCTTATTTAATTAGGATGTCTAAATTTGAAGAAGCAAAATCCAATTTTAGACCAGCCCCTAAACATGCATCTAAATGTCAATATAAATCTCAAATTAAATCATGCGGTGAACAAAGCTGACAAAAGCAGGTTTTAGGGAAAAAAATCCCCGCAGGGCAAAAAACCTTTTATTTTCACTATAATTTCTAAAGTAACGGTTACAATCGGATTACAGCGAAAAATACACTTTTGACTTACGAAATACCCGCATGTGTCGGTTCGTAGTCGTCTGTCCAGGAACACCGCAACACTCTCTATGACACACGTCCTGAAACTTTACAGAGTCTCCTTCCACAATAACACGCAGCTCTCGGTTGTAGAGATCACCCTCCAAAGGCTGAATCAGCAAAACTCCCTGCAAACCTTATGCTCTGGGTTCCATAAACAACTCACACAAAAAGTCTGGGATTTTGTGAATTGTAAAAACAAATTTTGAACCTTAAAAAATATGGAGAATAAACCAAAAACACTCAAAACGTATTCTGTTAAACTCAGTGTTTCTCCACACAAAATAACGAAGTCTGACACCCTATTTATAAAAAATTTAAGGCGGTGACATGTCAACAAAAAAGTCTTCTTGTTCGAACGAACTGTAATGTCGTTCGAACGACTTCTGGTCTCGTTCGAACGAGATAGGATCTCGTTTGAACGACCAGGCACAAATCTTGAGATTCGTTTGATAGAGTTTTAAAACATTTGGAGACTTAGAAACTAACACTCTTACGAATCTAAGAATAATTATCCAAAAATATTTTATGATAAAAATGTTTTTGAAAACATAAAAACCATTTAAAATAATTCAAAATTCATTTTTCATAAAAGAAAAAATATTTTAATTTTTATAAAAAAAAATCCCACCACTTTTATGTAAAATTGTAAACGGAACTTAAACACATTTACCAAATCCGTCCTTGTTGGGCATGATTGTTGAAGTTGTCTTGAAATTTGGATCGTCGATTGTAGATGTAGGTTTCCCAATTCTTCGATAAACTTGTAGCGGCATACGACATACTAAATGTGATGGACTATGTCCTTACAGCCTCGGTTTTCCAATTGACGACTTCCTCACACTGTTGGCGACCTTCCTTAGCATATAGTCCCTGATATAAAACTTCCTCGGATTGATGCCCTTGTTGTACTGCTTCTCCAACTTTTATTCGTAGGACGCCAGTGTGATCAAGGTTTGTTCCTTTCTCTCGTCGGCCAGGTCGAGCGCAATTATGATACTTTTATCATTCATATTTTCATTGGTGATGGTTAGTCTTATGGTCGGCATATCAGTCTCTAACTGTATTATGGCCTTCATTCCATAAGCCAATATGAAGGGAGTTTCCCCTGTCAACCTTATAGGTGTTGTTCGGTATGACTATAGGACGTGGGGGAGATCATCCACCCATACACATTTCATTATTTCCCACTTTTCTTTATTTTAGCGAGGACAATCTTATTGGAAGCTCCAATCTGCGTATTGCTCTCATGGTAAGACACTAAACTATGGTAATACCTGATATCATAGCCGTTGAAAATGTCTTAGAATGGGTCTCTCTCAAATTGTGTTTCATTATTGGTGATAAACGTTCTCGGCACACTGAAATAGGTTACAACATTTTTCTGGATGAACCTCATCATGTCGATATCTCTTATATTCGCCAAAGGTTCTGCCTTGATCCATTTGGTGAAATAATATGTGTTCATCAAGAGGTACTCTTGATTTATAAGCGTCGTGGTAACGGGATTGTAATAGCTAGCCCTCATTGTGCAAAAGGACATGGTTGGTCAATGTCTTGAGATCGTTGTCTGTCTTGTAGAGCATTGGCGAGAATAATTTACACTTTTTGCATTTTTTTTATATAAGTGCTAACGTCCTGTTGCATATAAGGCCACCAATATCATTATTTTATAGATCTTAATTACAAAGATCTTCCACCATCATGAATTCAAAAATCCCCTCATATAATTCATAAAGAACTCGGCTGACGTCGTTGGGATGCACACATTACAAATAAGTCTTGATAAAAAATATCCTATAGAGCTTCCACTCAGTGGATAATTAAAATCGACCAACCTTCACTCTTATCCAATGAGCTTCTTTCTTGTCCATAGGCAGTGGGTCTTCCCATAAGTATGCGACTATTGCAACCATTCATCTAGGAAATTTGTGTACAATTAGTACTTGGTCGGCATTCTGTTGCTTTTGGATTCTCGATTAAGCTAGATACTCCACTTTGATCACTCTCTTTAGATCGGGGTCGACAGTCGAAGCCAAAATGGCTAATGCATCTGTGTGGTTATAATTCTGTAATATGCCATTTTTTTATGCGTTAAATAAATAATATTATATATTTGTTTTAGTGACATGTGATGTCACTAAATAAAATAAATACGAATTGTATAAATAAATTAGATTAAAATTTAATGATTTCATAATTAACCCAAATTAGTTAGTAATTATGTTGAATCTCCCCTTAATTTAATGGAATTCATTATGAATCTGACTTGAATTTATGACTAATAGTTTATTAGCATTGGAAAAACTATAAAATCCCTTTGATTACATGTATAAATCAAAAGAAATCGTGGACTAATTTAAGAGATTTGAAAAACTAGGGTTTTTGAATGATGAATTGGGTTTTATATGAATCTTAAGATATAATTGGGGGATTTGATGTTAAATTTATGATCAAATCATTGATTTCATGTATATGTATTATTGAGATGTATTATGGGATTTGGGTGAAGGTTTTAGAATCATTAATATAGGTTTGGGTTGAGAATTTAGGTATCCGGGAAGATGATTCCCTGTAAGGGTAAACTTCAAAATAACAATAGGGGTCGATCCATCGATGGCCATCGATCCATCGATGCTCCCTAATTTTTGACATTTTTTCCTATTGACTTATTAAATGGAATTTTTGACTTTGGGTTAATTTAGGGATAATCCTTGGTTTAAATTGTTAATTATAAACATGTTGATATTATGAATTGTAGAGTTCTAATTTTAGATAATGGGTTGTATTCCTAAAATTGATTAAATTTGTGAACTTGAATAAGTCATTTTAAGACTAATTTTATATTGATGACTAGGATTTCTTCTCTTTTGTTATTTGTGAAACACATACCATGCGTGAGTGCTCTAGGCAAACGTACTATGAGGGATTCCATGATAAGGCAAGTACGATGCAGACTGCACTGGTACCCCGGTGTGTAGATGGGCTCTACCTTGGTCATATTTACCACATGGTCCTACTTATTGATATCTTTGTATCGAGAAGGTTCACATAGATATTTCATCGCGTAGTCTTGGGCATGGTAGATTATACCAGTGATGTGTAGACATATGATTCATCCCTTGATCGTGATGAGGTTTTAGGTTTGGGACAACCTAAGACTATACTTAGTATGCGCAGATAATCCCCGAGGGCATATGATTAGGCTTTTGTTATTTGCGGGCTCTAGTAAGTGACCATTTACATGATGCGTGTAGGGGACAATACTTATTTGGATATTAAAACTTGAGATTGTTCAGAATAAGGATAATGTGAAATTATTAGTTATATTTAAATTGTGTGGAATAAGACTTAATCACGGGTTCGCATGGGATTGGTCTATTAGGTGCATCCGATATTTAAGATTGTTTGGGATTGGGGTATAGACTTAAAAGATACTAAAATAAGAGAGGCATATGCATAATAATGGACAATGGGGATGAGAGATGATGAGAATGAGACAAATTTTACGTGGTTCGGTCCAAGATGGAAACCTACATCCACGGGTGTTACTAGCTCTCCTTTCACTACTATCCGGTGAATAATTAGGGTTGCTTATGATAGCAGAATGAATGAGAGTGAGATAGAGAGTCCTCTTTTCAGGAAGAAGAACATGGAAGCTGGACAGAATTAGGTCGAGGCCAAACAGATAAGGTTGGCCAAGGAGAAGGGGGCAGCCGATCGAACAGGCTGCTCGTCGAAAGGAGGATAAGGAAGTCAGGGCCAAGTCAAATGGGAAAGCCCCTATAGGCCTATAAATGGATCAGATTCGGACCGGATCAGGCAAATCCAAATCCAAATCCATTTATGTTAAACGGATTCAGATCTGATCCGTTTATTAATCGGATCGGATCAGGCCAATCCAAATCCATATCCGTTTATGTTAAACGGATTCGGATCCGATCCGTTTATCCGATTATCCATTTATGTTAAACTTGATTAGCAATATTTTTATTTTCAACTCTTCATAAATTTATTTTTCAAATGTTCCACAAAAAATAGATAATGAAATAAAGAACTATTATAATAAATATTTAAATATATATTTGAAATATTATTAAATATAATATATATTAATTAAAAATATATTATATATGATTTATATATATATATTAAAAATATTAATCGGATTGGATTATTAACAGATCGGAGTATATGAATCCAAATCCGCTCCATTTAATAAACGGGTAATCGGGTAATTGGATAATCCGATTTTAGGCATGATACATATCTGCTTAAATGGATCGGATTCGGATTCGGATTCAGATTCGGATAAAATTCGATCCATTGACAGGCCTAATCCTCTATGCATCTTTCAGGGCCTACCGCGGGATGAAGAAGGCCTCTGGATCCCCCAGGTGCTCAGAATGCGAGAACGATGCCACGGGTAGAAGAATAAGATAGACCGACCCTTCGTAAGCTGGTGAGGGGTGTAGGTCATACCTCTTGCTATGGGGAAGTGACAGAGTTCAAGTTTGATCCTGCTCATAAAATTAATCCTCAAGAGCTGAAGGTCGATTCGGACTCAATCTTCTATTATGCGAACAATGCCAGTGATCTTCTTGGTTATCACTATTAGAGTAAGGATTTTGAGTTTGTTAGGAGCTATAATCCTTATTCTTTGTGGAAGCTGGCCTAACACAGGCTTTCAGTGGTAGGTTCTTCTTTTATTTAAATATTTTTTACTTCTTTTATTACATGTTTGTTCTAATAACTTATCTTTCTATTGTCACCAGGAGGATATGACATGCAAAACCCTTAAGGAGAAGGTAATAGTGAATCGTTATGCCTTTGTGGAGTTGTCCGATGAGAATAAAAAGTTGAAAGTATATTTTTAGGAGATGTTTGGGAAGTTGAAGGTGAGGGATGAATAGCTGGTGATAAAGACCACTGAGTTGAGCCAGTCGAAAATTGATATCACTGCCCTTAAGGAGAAATCTCAAACTGATGATGCCACTGTCAAGGCCCTCACTGCCGCCCAGGAGGCTTTGAAAAAGGCAAAGTAAGAGACAAGAATGTTATGACTGTGGAGTTGCAGAGTGCTTGCGATGCCTTTACCTTTGTCGAGGTAATGGGTGTATAAAAATATAAGTCTTTTGTCGCCTATAATGTAGACTGTGTTGGATTCTTTCTGGATGGATACGAAAAGTTAAAGAGGAGGGTTATGACGCATTATGTCAACACTGCTGAAGATGTAAGAAAATGGCAAGGGGATGAAGAGGAGGCTACTGTATTAGCTGGGGAAGATGGTGATGATGCCCTAGTAGATGACCCTTTATCGGCCCAGTCTGTCCCAGGATCTACCAACCCATCTACTCCTGCTACTTGATTTTTCTATGAAGCTCTCTTATATTGTCTTTGTTTTTTATTTTGATATTTTTGACAGTGATACCTATTATCTTTTGTGAGGGACCATGAGTGAATATTTATACAGTACTTATGTAACCGTGTATTTTCATGTATCAACATGTTTTGGTTATATGAAACCAATCTTTCTGTTTGCCTTCATTTTATTATAAAAGAACTGTTAGAAATGATAGGACTTTATATATTTGGACATAAGAGTGATTGATCATTTTTGTTCACGACCCATTAGGTCATACAGAAAATGTCCACCCTTGTTCACGACCTGTTGGGTCCTACAGAGTTTAATCCGAGCTCTTTGTTATCAAACTTGTGATGACAAGCTTATACATGGAGCAAGTTTTTTGTTCAAAGTTTATTTTATTTATTGGGAGCGTACAACTCTTGTCCATGACTTGTTTGTTCAATGAAGTCATACAATGTGTGCTCTATTCGTGACTTGTTTGTTCAATAAAGCTATATAGTGTGTGCTCGCAGTTTCATGGGGTAACTAGATATGAGTATACATATATTATTCTTCAAGGAAAAACAGACAAAATATGGAGGATAAAACATCATTTTATTGATATGAAAGTGTCGAATACATAGCTGTAGGGTTCTTAAACTGCTCTTCCTCTAATATTTCAATGTTGTAAGTTCCAAGCCTCACCACACTTATCACCCGGTATGGTTCGTGCCAAATGGGCTCAAGTTTATTATTCTTATGGATAACCTTCTTAAGGACATAGTCTCCCTCTTTTAAGCTGCTCAAATTTACACACCGATTATAAAAATGGGCAGTTCTCTACTGGTAGGTAACCACACGCAGCGCTGTATTCTCCCTGACCTCATCTATCAGGTCTGAAATAGCGTTGCCAAAGCCGTTTATGAAAATAAACTATTTAAGCAACTCCGAAAGTTTGTTGAAGAAACTCTTTACTTAAATCAAACAGATTTTGAACACAAGATGTGTTAACAAAAGTATGTACGAGATATGGACAAGATTTGATAACAAGTTTTAGTAAACAGTTTAAAATGTTTTAAACTCAGCACACTATTAGAAAGGGATGAGAAGATGTAGAAATATTGATACTCAGATTTTTAACGTGGTAAAACCTCAACCTTGAGGAAACATCCACGACTCCCTCTACGGAGTAAAACAAAAACAATCACTAAAACAAATATATGAGTTACAACCTATTTAACTAACATGCACACAAAAACAAATCTATACAAGTTCAGGATTGTACCCTCTGGCGTCCTTAACTTTTCTGCAGATCTTGTTTGTTGATGTAGTTGCCTCAGTTTGTCAACTCTTCTTTGTTCCAGCACTTTACGTCGACTTATTATTCACCAAATCTTATAGCCAACACTTTCAGTGTTCGTAGTGTGAAGATGTTTGTGAATCGTGTTCTAAAACACATGCATGCACACACACACACTTATTAGTTACAGACGATCCTAACAAATCACATATAAAGTCTATATGCAGTGTATTTGTTATTTTTCTTTCTTACAAAACCAAGAACCTTTTCGACCTTTCAAATTAACCCAGATTCCACGGAGATCTTGCTTAAGAAATCGGTCAAGACCTTTCTCAATCACTTTTGAAAATATTATGTGGATTGAGAACCCTCCAAGTGCGAATCCCACTAGGTCAGGTTAGGTTTTGTAAAAACAGAAACAGAAAAACATCTATTGTTGATCTTTGAAAAAGAAAAATGTTTTAACAGAAAACAATCAACAACGAAATTCTCAAGATGAGAAATAAATGCAACTAAGTGTTCTGTGACATGAAAAACTTCAGATCTATGATTTCTATTGAAAAAGAAACAAGATCTGAGTCTATGTCTAAGTTGGAAATAAGATTTATGAACACAAGGATTTCAGCAACCCAGAAATCATTCAACTCGAACTCTCATAACTCAAGAAACACTAAGGATGGTGTTTGTCTGGTTATGGTGTTTATGGAGAGGTAAGTAGTTTGGGCTTGAGAAGTGTTTGGACGAAGTTAGGGTTTCTAACTAGGGTTTGATTTCTCTCTCTAACTTCTCTCTTCTCTCTTCTCTCTCTTCTCTCTATTTTCTGAGACTTTTCAAAATGGCAAAAGCTTTCGAAGGCTGAGATGAAGGGTCTTTAAATAGGAAGAGAGGAAGATTCCAGAGCATCGTTAAAAAACAATGGCTGAGATTGAGTCAAGCTCCTTTGACTGCAATCCAAGGGCTCACAACAGGCGGTGGATTAAACAGGCTATGATTGGCTTAAGGGATTACACGGGGATCCACTCAAAAGACATGCAGGCCATCGATAAGGATAGATCCAAGGGCTGTAAGCGTGCGATGGTTTGTCTCAGTAAAGAAACACAGTTTGGTCCAATCAGAAGACAGCAGGTGTTGGCTTGTGAACGAAGGTAAACGCGCGTCCCAAAATAATTACAAAGCCAACCCTAAAGTCTCTAGCGCTTTCGGTTTCTACCCAGAGTAACTTTAGGCCAATAAACACAACAATCCATATTTATATAATAACCCCAAGACTTTTTAAATCAACTTTTAATTAAATAAAACCTTGTTTAAAATATGTTTTAAATTCCCAAAAAATTATTAAAAATCAAATTGAGGGATTTAAACACACTCACAACATTAAAACACATAGGGGTGCAATATGATATGCAAGAATCAAATTCTAAGTGTGTGAGTGATGGCTATAGTCTTAGGATCATTACATGATAGATAGAAGAAGAAGCAACCCAATCTCTGAAGCTCTTTGGTTTCTAGGATAGACACTATTTTGTCACAATTTCCAAACTAGATGAGCTCTTATACAGTCTAGACTCAAATGAGTCAAAAGTATAAGGGCTTCAATCTCCCCCTTTGGAAATATGAGACAAAATCTCCTTTGAGTCATCTCAACTCGTAGGGCGACAATAAAAAAAGAAAAGCTTATTCCTATAAAGGTTCTATCTACCCAAATCCTAGAAAGCAAAAATTACATAACTCAACTATATACAGTTTAACATCCTATTATTACAATGAAGAATGACTGTATATGCAAGAATACCTGCAAAAAAATTACTAAGATCAAGCTTTTTAGTATATGCAATAGACTCAAATTTCTCCCCCATTTTGTCTCAAATGGACAAAGGGAAGGAACTTGGCAAATATAACAGGTATTTACTCAACACAAATCATACCAATAGATTTACGTAAAGAAATGAATCTATTATAATCAAGAGGTTTGGTAAATAAATCTGCAAGTTGTAGATCAGTAGAAAGATAATTGATTTCTAATTCCTTGGTTTCAACTAATTCACGAATAAAATGATGTCTTATTTTAATGTGCTTAGTTCGCGAGTGTTGAACTGGGTTCTTAAAAATGTTAATCGCACTTTGATTATCACAATAGAGATGAAGTGTGGGTTCTAGAATACCATAATCACTTAGCATTTGTTTAAGCCATAACAATTGGGCACAACAGCTACTGGCGGCTATGTATTCAGATTCAGCAGTCGAGAGAGATGTGCAGTTCTGTTTTTTACTACTCCATCCTACCAAGTTATTACCAATATAACAACATGCGCCTGAAGTGCTTTTACTATCATCAGTACACCCAGTCCAATCAGCATCAGTGTACCCAATAATAGTGCTCGGTGTGTCATTCGTGTACCAAATTCCTAAATTTAGAGTGCCTTTAACATATTTAATTATGCGTTTAACAGCGTTTAAATGGCTCTCCTTGGGATTGTTTTGATAACGCGCACAAACATAAACAGCATACATGATATCAGGACGCGAGGCAGTAAGATAGAGTAATGTGCCAATCATACTACGATATAAGGTAGAGTCTACAGATTTTCCATTTTCATCTTTAGATAATTTTTCTGTAGTACTCATAGGCGTTTTAGCACTTTTAGCACTCTCGAGGCCAAATTTTTTAACTATCTCTAATGCGTACTTAGTCTGCGAAAGAAACAAGCCATCTGGTTGTTGTTTGACTTGGAGACCTAGGAAGAACTGTAACTCCCCCATAAGGGACATCTGAAATTCCTTACTCATAATTTCAGCAAAAGATTTTACTTCTGAGGTAGAAGTGGATCCAAATATGATATCGTCTACATAGACTTGAGCGATAGTAATGTGTTTGCCAAACTGTTTGACAAATAAGGTTTGGTCATTTCCACCTCTTTTGAAACCTTTGTCCAGCAGAAAACTGGACAGCCGCTCATACCAAGCTCTAGGAGCTTGCTTAAGACCATATAAAGCCTTTTTCAACCGAAATACATGATTAGGATAATTAGGGTCAATGAACCCTTTAGGTTGTTCTACATAGGTTTCCTCGGCAAGTATTCCATTAAGGAACGCAGATTTAACATCCATTTGATATAATGTAAAATGCATGTGACAAGCTATAGCAAGAAGCAGACGAACTGATTCTAAACGAGTAACAGGAGCAAACGTCTCATTAAAATCAAGTCCTTCTATTTGGGAGTAACCTTGAGCAACTAGTCTAGCTTTATTTCTAATTATCATCCCATTTTCATCAGTTTTATTTTTGAAAATCCAACGAGTACCAATAACCTTTTTGTGATCAGGACGTGGAACAAGAAACCATACATCATGAATGACAAATTGTAAAAGTTCATCCTGCATAGCAGAAATCCAGTGAGAGTCATTCAATGCCTCATTTACATTCTTTGGTTCCAAGAGAGAAACAAAGCAAGCATAGAGAGCATAATTTCTAAGTTGGGATCTTGTACGTACTGGTTCACCAGGGTTACCAACTATGTTGTTTATGGGATGATCTTTAGAAACCCAGTTAGGTACTTCAGGTGACTCAATAGGTAATGAATTATCTATTTCAGAAGAGTCATTTTCTAAAATATTTGACAATTCTTCTTCTATAGTTAATTCACTAGTCTTGCTTTCTACAGTAGTGTCACTAACAATTACATTTATAGATTCCATTAAGGTCTTAGTGCGAAGATTATACACTCGATAAGCTCTACTGTTAGGTGAATAACCTAAGAATATGGCTTTATCTCCTCTACTCACAAATTTAGATAAGTGTTCCCTATCTTTGCAAACATAGCAGGTACTACCAAAGGTTCTAAGGTACTTAAGATTAGGCTTTTTATTGTACCAAAGTTCATATGAGGTTTGTTTCGAATTCTTTCTAAGATAGACCCTATTAATAAGATGGCAGGCTGTACGAATAGATTCTACCCAAAAATACTTAGGTAAGTTCTTAGCATGGAGCATGACACGTGCCATCTCTTGAAGAGTTCGATTCTTTCTCTCAGCTATTCCATTTTGTTGAGGGGTCTTAGGAGCACTGAACTCATGTTTGTAACCATTATAGTCACAATATTCTACAATACCAGTGTCTTTGAATTCACCACCTCTATCACTTCGGATTCTATTCACTTGAGTGTCTTTTTCATTCTCAATCCGTAAGAGAATCTTTAAAAAAGTTTGAAAGGTATCGGATTTTTGTTTTAAGAAAGCTACCCAAGTGAATCTGGTGAAGTCATCAACCATAACTAGAATATAACTGTGTCCACAAAGACTAACAGTTTGAGAAGGACCCATTAGGTCCATATGGATGAGTTCTAAGGGATTAGAGGTAAGGATATCTTTAACCCTTTTATGAGGTGCTTTAACAATCTTTCCTTCTTGACAGGGACCACAGACAATGTTATGAATAGGTTTAATCTTTGGTATTCCTCTAACTATCTGTTGAGAAGACAATTTACTCAAATTTTCGTAATTAATGTGACCCATTCTGTTATGCCATATCTCGTTGTCATCCATTCTGGCAACACTACAGATTTCAGAACTAGACATGACAGTATAACAATTGTTAGGGGTCCTGAATCCTGTAATTAAGCATTCTCCCTTTTCATTTAAAATCTTGCAATTGTTCTTTGAAAAGGTAACAGTGTAATTTGAGTCACAGAATTGTGAAATGCTAAGTAAATTAGCCTTAAGACCTTTAACTAAGAGAACATTTTCAAGAAGAGGAAGTCCTTTTTCTTTAAGGGTTCCTTTGCCTATGATCTGGGATGATATACCATCACCAAAAACAACTTTTCCACCATCAAAATGGGTTTTATTTAAAAGTTTAGTATCATCACCTGTCATATGCTTGGAACATCCAGAATCCAAGTACCATCCAGAAGATGTAAGTTCAGCTTTTAGAGCAGAAACAACAATGTTACACTTCATCTGGGGTGCTAGATCATCTTTTCTAACCCAAATTGCCCTGGTTTTTAGTTTGCGCTTGTTTGCTCTTATTTGATAAAATTTGCGAGCATTAGATTTTTGTTGAAAAACATTCTGCGCATGATTTTGAGTAAATTTGAATTCCTGAGCATTTGATTTAGAAAAGGTTCTGGTAATCCTTCTAGTAAATGTCCTTTTAGGTTTAGTCCTTCTATTCCTATAGTTAGAGTTTTTGTCTGGTGGCCTGGGAAGGACATAATTGTTACGACTCCTCCTAGAATAGTTAAAGTTATGATACATAGGAGTGTTGTAGATAGGTTTAATCAGTCTCCTAGCATAGCAATTATCGAAAGAGTGACCATATATATCACAATAGGAGCAATAAAGATTGCTCAGAATAGGGTTTTCCTTAGGAAAGTCTCTAAACAAAGGTTTTGAGAAATTTTGAGGCTGAATTTTATTCCTAGGTAGCACAGATTTGAAAGCAGGTTCACTTTTCCTAATAGGGGGGCAGACATATTTTCCCTTTGGTAAACTTTCAAGCTTAGAGCAACTTGCATCTTCAGTGTTGGTGTTTTGATGGTCAAACTTAGTTTTTAGAGAATGAAAGTCTGGACATGTTTCAATAGGTCTTTTGCCTCCTGACACAAACTTGATAGGTTCAACATGTTTAGTTTGTGTCTTCAAATTGGGGCAAAACCCTATTCCAGTTCTATCATCAGAATTGGTTTTAGATTCAGCAACGAATTCCTCAAAACATTTAGAATTGTTTTCAAATTTGGTAAATTTTTTGAAAACAGTTGCTGTCTTTTCTTTTGTTTGTTCCAATTCTAATAATGTCCCTTTGTATTTTTTCTCCAGAATTTCATTAGCTTCAGTCAAAGTTTTTAGTTTTTCATCAAACACTTTAACTTCACTGTCATGAGACATGCATTGTGTAGTATACTCTTCAGCATTCAGTTTTACCATTAGGCTTAGATCCTCTAGCTTTTTGGTAAGATCTTTAACAATCTTTTCTAGTCTAGTGCTTTTCTTAAGAGTTTTAGTATATAGAGTGTGGATGTCTGGGAGATCATCATTGTCAGAGTCACTAAGTGAAGTGTGTGAAGTGACCCCTAAGGTTTCATTTCTTAAACTCACGCACCCATTGACATCAGCAGTATCGATTTTCCTTTGACTCACACACCCCGAGGAAGAGGTATTAATGTTCTCAGTAAGTAAAGCATCTAAACCAGTTAAAGTATGATTCAGAACAACAGAACTAGAATTACTAAACTCATCCTCACTATCAAGCATAGGCATATCATCATTGTATATGATTTTGGCAAAGAAGGCTAAACAGGGATCAAAACCATCAGATGTCTCAAGTTCCTCATTTTCAGAATCACTTGAGTCATCCCAGGTTTTGCAGATATTGGCTCTAGAGTGTTTGTTTTGGGCATTTAAATTAACTCTACAGTCTTGAGCAATGTGTCCTAGTTTACCACATCTATAGCATTCAGTCTTCTTGAGGTCTCTGTGAGGTCTTGTGTTGTCCTTGTTCTGTTTGTCATGAGGTTTCTCATGAGGTTTGTGATTTGAAGGAGTGGTATAATTAGACTTGCCCTGTCTATTTGCAACACTGTTTCTAAATTTGACAATTTTCTTAAATTGTTTTGTCATTAGGGCAATCTGATTATCTAGACTTTCTAAGTCACAGTCCTCATCAGAATCATTACTAGAGGTGTTTAACTCAGGCTTAATCATCTTAGAGGTAAAGCTAAGATTGGAATTGGTATGTTTCCTATTAGTGTGGGTCAATTGTTTCTTAAACTCCAATTCCATTTCCACAGTTCTTAATTTACTACTGAGTAATTCAGGAGTGAGATTTACATCACACATCTCCTCAATAGCATATCTTTTATTGTCAAATTTCTGTGGCAATGATCTCAGAATTTTAGAGACAATTTCTTGTCTATCATAAGTTATACCATTGGCATGAAGTTTAGTGACAATATCAGTAAGGTTCATATAGAAATCATCGAAAGACTCAGATTCAGACATGATTAAGGTATTATACTGTTGGATTAACATCTGAGTCTTAGCAGCTTTTACCCTAGAGTCTCCTTCATGTGCAGTAATCAAGGTATCCCATGCTTCCTTGGAAGTGGTACAGGATGAGATTCTCTTGAACTCATGTTCGTTAATAGACATAAATATAGCGTTCTTGCCTTTGTTATTATTTCGAGAAACCTGTTTCTCTTCTTGAGTAAACTCACTCAATATTTTCTTAATCCTTTCATTGCTTCCATCAGTGGCTGGTTTAGTTGGATAAAAGTATCCGTTTTCAATGATATCCCATACATCATCTCCCAGAGTGCCTTGAATGAAAGCAATCATTCTTACTTTCCAGTAAGAGAAATTGGTTCCATCAAAGACTGGAGGTCTGGTCAAGTTACCATATCTTTCGTTTTTCTCGTCCATAATGATTTTGAGAAAACAGTTTCAGAAACTCAGGATCTTTTTGAAAAAGGTTCACCAAAAGCTCTGATACCAATTGAAATAGCGTTGCCAAAGCCGTTTATGAAAATAAACTATTTAAGCAACTCCGAAAGTTTGTTGAAGAAACTCTTTACTTAAATCAAACAGATTTTGAACACAAGATGTGTTAACAAAAGTATGTACGAGATATGGACAAGATTTGATAACAAGTTTTAGTAAACAGTTTAAAATGTTTTAAACTCAGCACACTATTAGAAAGGGATGAGAAGATGTAGAAATATTGATACTCAGATTTTTAACGTGGTAAAACCTCAACCTTGAGGAAACATCCACGACTCCCTCTACGGAGTAAAACAAAAACAATCACTAAAACAAATATATGAGTTACAACCTATTTAACTAACATGCACACAAAAACAAATCTATACAAGTTCAGGATTGTACCCTCTGGCGTCCTTAACTTTTCTGCAGATCTTGTTTGTTGATGTAGTTGCCTCAGTTTGTCAACTCTTCTTTGTTCCAGCACTTTACGTCGACTTATTATTCACCAAATCTTATAGCCAACACTTTCAGTGTTCGTAGTGTGAAGATGTTTGTGAATCGTGTTCTAAAACACATGCATGCACACACACACACTTATTAGTTACAGACGATCCTAACAAATCACATATAAAGTCTATATGCAATGTATTTGTTATTTTTCTTTCTTACAAAACCAAGAACCTTTTCGACCTTTCAAATTAACCCAGATTCCACGGAGATCTTGCTTAAGAAATCGGTCAAGACCTTTCTCAATCACTTTTGAAAATATTATGTGGATTGAGAACCCTCCAAGTGCGAATCCCACTAGGTCAGGTTAGGTTTTGTAAAAACAGAAACAGAAAAACATCTATTGTTGATCTTTGAAAAAGAAAAATGTTTTAACAGAAAACAATCAACAACGAAATTCTCAAGATGAGAAATAAATGCAACTAAGTGTTCTGTGACATGAAAAACTTCAGATCTATGATTTCTATTGAAAAAGAAACAAGATCTGAGTCTATGTCTAAGTTGGAAATAAGATTTATGAACACAAGGATTTCAGCAACCCAGAAATCATTCAACTCGAACTCTCATAACTCAAGAAACACTAAGGATGGTGTTTGTCTGGTTATGGTGTTTATGGAGAGGTAAGTAGTTTGGGCTTGAGAAGTGTTTGGACGAAGTTAGGGTTTCTAACTAGGGTTTGATTTCTCTCTCTAACTTCTCTCTTCTCTCTTCTCTCTCTTCTCTCTATTTTCTGAGACTTTTCAAAATGGCAAAAGCTTTCGAAGGCTGAGATGAAGGGTCTTTAAATAGGAAGAGAGGAAGATTCCAGAGCATCGTTAAAAAACAATGGCTGAGATTGAGTCAAGCTCCTTTGACTGCAATCCAAGGGCTCACAACAGGCGGTGGATTAAACAGGCTATGATTGGCTTAAGGGATTACACGGGGATCCACTCAAAAGACATGCAGGCCATCGATAAGGATAGATCCAAGGGCTGTAAGCGTGCGATGGTTTGTCTCAGTAAAGAAACACAGTTTGGTCCAATCAGAAGACAGCAGGTGTTGGCTTGTGAACGAAGGTAAACGCGCGTCCCAAAATAATTACAAAGCCAACCCTAAAGTCTCTAGCGCTTTCGGTTTCTACCCAGAGTAACTTTAGGCCAATAAACACAACAATCCATATTTATATAATAACCCCAAGACTTTTTAAATCAACTTTTAATTAAATAAAACCTTGTTTAAAATATGTTTTAAATTCCCAAAAAATTATTAAAAATCAAATTGAGGGATTTAAACACACTCACAACATTAAAACACATAGGGGTGCAATATGATATGCAAGAATCAAATTCTAAGTGTGTGAGTGATGGCTATAGTCTTAGGATCATTACATGATAGATAGAAGAAGAAGCAACCCAATCTCTGAAGCTCTTTGGTTTCTAGGATAGACACTATTTTGTCACAATTTCCAAACTAGATGAGCTCTTATACAGTCTAGACTCAAATGAGTCAAAAGTATAAGGGCTTCAAGGTCGAGGTCTAACCTTCTCATCTCATCACTTTTTGTAGAATCAAAGTTGTGGACTATGTGACTAAAAAGTCCTATCTAAGTGGGGATCACAGTTTTCGTGCCAAAGGAGAGCATGTACGACATTTCTCCTGTCACCGTTCACAGGGTGGTTTTGTAAGCCCAAAGTACACTACGCATCTTGTTGATCCAGTTACCCTTCGTGTCATCAATTCTTTTTTAATTCCGTCAAGCAACGTCTTATTGGTGATTTCAGTTTGGTCGTTGCACTGTGGATGCCCCGGGGTAGAGTGCAACTTTTAGATATTAGATCGTGTGCAGTAGTCTTCAATGTCCTGATTATTGAACTGCGTGCCATGATCTTTGATGAACGCATAAGGAATGCTATAGCGATAAATGATATTTTTTAGATGAAATGGAATACTCTTTCATAGGGTATCTCTACCAATGGCTCGGCTTCTACCCATTTTATGAAGTAGTCCATTGTCCCCACTAAGTATTTGAATCTCCCCTTTGTGCTCGACAATGGTCCACAAGATCAATCCCCCACATCACGAATGGACAGGGTGACATGATAGGCGTTAGCGGCACTCCTGGTGTGCGGTGGGTTTGGGCATATTTTTGGCATTTTTTTTCCTTTTCTTTCATAGTCTGCACAATGCCTTTATGGTAGGCCAATCATAGCCTTGGGTTGCAATTCACTTCACTGGAAGAGTGTGCTCTGCAACATCCCTCGTGTACTTCCCTAATTAGCTTATTAGCTTATTAACTTCCGTGGGATGAACGCATATTAGAAATGAGATTATATATCCCCTTCTATACAACACCCTGGCTTCCATTACGTAAAGGGTTTCCTTATAGCGGAGCTTCATTGCTTTTTTTGGATTTAAGGGGAGTTCATCGACTTGAATATATACTCATTTGGGATCCATCCATGATGATACTATACTTACTTCTATCATTTTTAGGCTTCCTTCTTTCGTTCTTCTGTGAGTCAATATTTTAACTGGCACTATTCTCCTCAAAGCAGTTCTGATGTCCGAGGCCAATCTGGTCAGGGCATCTGCTCGGGACATTTTCTGATCTGAGAATCCTCACAACTTTCACTTCTATAAACTTCTCCAACCATTTCGCACTATGGCCATGTACTTTTCCATAGACTCCTCTTTTGCTTCGTAGACTCCAAGTATCTAATTAACTACTAGTTGGGAGTCATTGTTTTCCATAATGTGGTTGGCCCCTAGGGACGAGGCTAGGCCCAACCTGGCAATTAAAGCTTCATATTATGCTTCATTATTTAAGGTTTTAAATTAAAAACTTAAGGCGTATTCCACATCTATCTCATTTGGAGTGGAGATGATAATGTCTGTGTCACTACCCGCTGAATAAGATAATCCATAAACAAATAGTTTTCAGATGACACTGTCCTGACTGAAGCCTGTTTCTTCAATTTTATCAAATATGAATAACTTTTTCTAAGACTCGTCATACTATTGTTTGTGTTCTTTTGTTGAGAATCTCTCTTCGATGGGAGTCTTCTCCACTTCAATAGGAATCAATCTCTCTTTCGGGGAAGTTTGCTTATCTTTAAGAATCGAGCTCTCTCCCCGGGGAGTTTGCTCTAATTGATTTTCCTCATAGGTGAACTCAACAATGAAATCTGTCAGTGCTTGCCCTTTAATGGTTGTCCTAGTCTCATACTGTATATCGTAGTTACCAAGCTCAATAACCTACGCCGTAAGCTAGACAAATTTCTCAATTTGTATCAGACCTGCCTCAATGGTAGATCGATTTAGTCCCAAATGATGTGGTATTGAAGATACGAATTCATTATTCTCGAAGCTTCCCTCAGCGCTAAGGCTAACTTCTTCATTCAGGGATATCGAATTTCATCTCCTCGATGCGCTTTGCTAATGTAGTAACCTAGTCTATAAACTCCTTCCTCCTGCCTTTCTAGTGCCGTATTGATAATTAACTCAAACACAGGAAGATACATATAGAGATTTTCTCCAACAACAGGCCTTGACTAGAGAGGGGGCGGGCCCAGGTAATACTTCAGTTTCAAGAAAGTGTTATCGCACTCTTTGTTTCGCTCAAAAGACTTTTTTATTACTTTAAAGAAGGGATAGCGTTACCACTCACCCTGTTAGATTTTGCAGATCTTTCTTTGTCGCGGGAGATTGCATATTAATCAGAGCTTGGATCTAATCGAGGTTAGCTTCGATACCCCGCTGATTAATGATAAAAACCAAGAATATGCTTTCCTTCACCCCGAAAACACATTTAATTGGATTCAACTTCATCTGGTTCTTCTCCAGTCAATCAAAAGACCGCTTCAGGTCCTTGATATGGTCTACGGTCATTCTGTTCTTCATGATTATATCATCTACATGTACTTCCATGTTTACCCCAATCTAGTCTTCAATGAATTTATTCATTAATCGCTGGTAAGTAGCTCCTGTATTTTTAAACCAAAATTTATAACATTATAATAGTAAGTACCTTTGCTTGTCATGAAGGACATCTTCTCTTTGTCAGAGGGCTTCATCTTGATCTAGTTGTATCCAGAGTAGGCATATATGAAGTTGAGAAACTCATAGCCTGAGGTCGCATCCACCTGTTGGTAAATTCGGGATAATGGATAATGTTCCTTGGGGCACACCTTATTCAGGTCGGTGAAATCAATGCACATCCTCTATTTTCCATTCTTCTTGCGCACCATGACTACGTTTTCCAACCATTCTAGATACTTGACATCGTCGATGAAATTAACTTTTTAGAGTTTAAGAACCTCCTCCTAGACGATAAGGTTCTTCTCGACATAAAAAAAACTCCGCCTCTGCTTGACTGGCGTGGCTCCTTCCATCACGCTCAACTCATGGTAAATTAAATCCGGGTCAATATCGGGCATGTCATCATGTCTCCATATAATCACGTCCTTGCGTTGCTGTTAGAAGTTTATGTGCTCCTGCCTTAGCCATGGATCTAGTAATGACCCGATCTGGACTATTTGCTCTGGGTAAACAACGTCAAGTGGAACGTCTCAATTTCCTCAATGGACTGCCTTTTGACTAGTTTCACTTCATCTCACGAGTCAATGGTTTCAATTTGGTAGGCGATCGTTAGCTTTTTCTACTCTTCCAAGTTTGTTAGGGTGTAATAGAACTCACATGCCTCTACTTGGTTGCCTTTTACGACCCCCACATCTTAGTGAGTTAGAAACTTCAAGCACTGGTGCACTGTAAATGGGACAACCTCAAATTTTTTCAGTCCAACCGTGCCTAGTATCATGTTGTAAGTGGATAAAATATTTTTGTCTAGGATGAAGAAATGAAAAATCTCGGTGCAATAGGTTGTCCATGTGTCCACTATAACCTCTAGCTCCACTATTCCTAATGGATACACCTTTTCCACTGAGAAGCCGATCATCGGTGGTATGGCGTCAACTTACTATCATCGAAATTTTATCTTCTAAAACAGCTATAGAACATAACGTCTGTGGAATTTCCATTGTCCACTAATAGATTATCAGAAGATCATCGTGAGGGTTCAACACTCCAAACAATTCGTCTTTAAAAAAACTGATGATCATTTTATCCTTATTCATCTTGCGAAGACGTGTGTCCACCTTAGCTACTACGTTAATCTGTTTCACATGAGCACAACCTTTGGCATCGTTTAGATAGGCCTTCCTTTTGGTTGGGTCTGCTCCCCCACTTGCATCTCCTTCGATAATAAAGTGACACCCAAAATATATCATGACGACATCACGTACGAGGTCTTTTTATTTCTTAAGGAGGTCAAGATCATCCTCTGAGTCATCATACCTTTCAGTTTCCTGCGACGCGGTGACTCTGATCATCTCCTATCCTTACGCTCATCAGTATCTGGTCTACTATCCTTATCCACGTACTAGATAACCCGACTCTCCTAATTAGGCCCTCGATTTCATTCTTCAAGGCGATTCAACTGTCGGTATTGTGATCGTGGTCTTTATGGAACTCATAATACTTGTTTCTATCCCACCTATTCGTTGGTGCTTTCAACTTTCCTAGCCACTTGAGGTCCTTACTTCCCCGAATTTCCTTTAGAATGTGATGGATGATGACTGTGAGTGGAGTATATTTTTCATACTTCTTTGGCTTTTCTGCCTTTCGATCTTTCTAATTTTTTTTGTTACTAGCTTTGTTGGCCAATGGTTTGAGGTGGTAGGACTCCTTGGCTGCCATTGCTTCTTCGGTGTTCATGATTTTTTCCACTTTGGTTAATAACTTCGTCATCATCCAGGGTGGTTATTTTTCCAATGCCCAAAATAGCTTCCCCGACTGTAGGCCTCTCATTAGAGCGATTATTGTAGTCTGCTCATTATAATCCACCGCCTCCAGTTTCTCAAGGTTAAAGCGAGTGATATAATCACGGTGCTTTTATTGGACTTCTTCCTAACACTAAGCAGGTGAGCCACTCTCTTTCCTAGTTTCGCACCGAAGCATAAGTTATAAACAAACAAGTCAGCCAACTGCTGAAAATTGGCTATTTGTCCTCTTGGCAGACTATTATACCAGATCTGAGTGGAACCTGTGATCGTGCTAGAGAAGGCTCTGCATCGCATCTCATTGGGTATGAAATAAATATTTGATGCAGATTGATATTGCTCAACATACAAAATATGATATGTTTTTTCATCGTACTTTGGTGTGATAATTCGTGGCTTAAATTTGGTTGGAGTAGGGTACATTATAACAGAAAAGACGAATGGTGACCCTTTCGTAAAGTCTCTTTGCAAGGGTTTCTTGGACATATCATCGAGCCGATCCTCCAAACGTTGGATGGATACCTTGTACGATTTATTATCGTCTTTGGTCTTTTCTCCAGTTGACTTTGCAGTTCATCCTCATCGTTTGGCTGAGCTCTCTTCCTGGGAAGTTTGATCGGGCTCGTCTGATGCTCTAGAAGATCGATGGGAACCTTTGGTGATAGATATGCCCGGATCACTTCTCACCTGGTCATGAATGTGAGATATTATTATTATCGGCCAGTGATTGATACGTGGGCCCAACAGATCGAACGGTGAACCTTTACTTAATCTTTTTAGTGCACTGGGAAGTTCTCCAGAGTAGGATTGATCGTCAAAATGGCTCGATAACTGGATGGATGACGTGGATCCTAGGGGATAGGACCGATCTCGTTATGATCCGTTTCGTCGAGAGGAGCTGGCTTTTCGTGGGATCCCAGGCTCAGTCTCTTGGGATTCTCTATAGATTTCTTGTGAGATTCCTGCTTCCTATCTCTGTAGGGTGCTGGGGGAAATCTTCCTCCCCTACTTCGTGATACCCCTGGTCAAGGGGTAAATTGAGCTGCACCGGCCCAACCTAAAGGGTGTGTGCCAACTATTTAACACTATCTTGCATTGTTTCCTGCCCTTTGGCCAGGATTATTAATAGACTGTGTAAATCTACTGCTCCCATAAGGGTGAGTGGAGTTTGGACTTCTTCCATATGGCTACTCTCAGGGTTATCCGTTATTCTCAGATGTTTCAGGGAAGGTGATGAACGAATGAATTCAGGTAGTGATCACAATGGCTTATCGTGTTCTCACAAACGACGCCAATTTACTATCGTCCAAAAATGGAGATCGCAAATAATCAGTAAAGAGATGAATAATAATGGAGAATGGGGATGAGAGATAATGAGAGTAAGATAGATTTTACGTGATTCATCCCAAGATTAAAACCTACATCCACGGGTGTTACTAGATCTCTTTTCACTATTATCCGATGTACAGTTGGGGTTGCTTATGATAGCAAAATGAATGAGTGTGAGAGAGAGAGTCCCCTTTTCAAGTGGATTTGCTCCTTATTTATAGGTGGTTGGTAGAGAATATTTAGAGGACAGGTGGACTCCCTTTGCAGTTACACCTATACACACGTGCTAACAGAAAATAACAAATAGATGTGCCTTGGACCCCGTGTTGGCATCCCTTGTTCCCTTTGATGTTGATTAGTTTTTAGGGATATGGTAGTACATTACGTTTTCTATGTTTGGGAGTATTTACATATATAGATTGGTTTGGTTGTATGGATTTCATTTGCATGTGTGACGGTATCAAAGTAGTTGGGTATTTTTAGTTATTATGTTCAGTATTTCATTTAGTCTATTTTCTTTTTGTGCATGTTTTGAAAGTTGTTTAATTTTTTAGACTCATGTATTATTTGTTATTGACCTGATCAATATATTACAGATTTTGCGGGATGTCACGGTTGGTATCAAAGACTTAAAGGTTCTAGTGTCCTAGGGGTCTTGAGTGGATTTATCATTTTTTTTCGCATTGCGTTATTTAATTACTTTGTAGCTTTATCATTTAGGATTTTTACTCTCTATAACGAAGACCACTTAGGATGTTTAATGACATGGTTATAGACTTATGGTTCGAACCGACCAAGTGTATTGGGAGTGTTCCTTGTGTGGATTTCTCTTGCGAGACACCCTACGCATAAGGTCAACTTTTGTCGAGAGTGAGGCACTTTTGAGCATGAGACCTTTAAAATTTTATTTTCATTTAGTTTGAGGGGAGATGCATACACTCACCATCCATAACTGCATGAGAGGTAAGGTTTGAAGACCTCGTACGTGCGATTGTATATTAGCTAGTATAAGGCGGAGTTAAATTATCTTTCTCTTATTACACCAGGAGAGATTAATATGGAAGTGAAGAAGGACATTCACATCAACAACTATGATACAGAATGACTTTATAGTTTAACATAAACCTTACATGAAGGGTTTAACAGGTGTTGCTAGGTAAATGTTTTTCACCACTTGTGTTCGGGTTTTTGAAGTTACCTTCCTGCATTAGTAGGAGTGTTATAACTATTTGAAGGGCCATATTCCCAAGTTTTTTAAGATTGAGAACTAAGTAAGCCCAACGACTAGAGAGGGTTTAACATTAACCGAGTAGGGGGACATCACCCGTAGGAGAAATTACACAGGGGGAGTAAACCCTAAAAGGTTTCCAAGTGTAGATAATACGATTTTTTATGGTCAGCAGGGTCAAGGCAATGATGACTAGTGGGGTCATGACCAACAAGAGAGGGTTAGACGAGGAAAGCCTTAGTAGAATAAATCAAAGAAGAAAGGTCATCAGGGACTCTAGTGGATCCACCATTTCAATAGTTCCATTAGAGGAATGTATTAAAATTATGGCAAGTTATTCCTCCAAGTTAATAGACGCCTTAGTGCAAACCAGTTTCCTTTTTTGGGGGTACCTCCCGTTGGATGGATACAATACGTCTATAGCTCACGCGCATGAGTCTGTCTTAGACATAGAGGATTTATCATTCTTTATTAGTAGGGTGTTCACTACAATTATGAAGTATATATTTTTCTCTGAGATTTATGTATTTATGATTACCCTAGCAGGTAATGGGAGATGCTTAACGCAGTGATTATAGAGACGTCATAGTTTATTTGATCAGCTTAGGCTTTAGCCGCTTTGATGACCTTTTGGAAGAGATATCATGGTACTGTTTGTGAGCTTGTGTTTATATATATATATTTTATGTGTATATATACTACCAGGGGTAGGCTTTTTATATGTAGTTTTGGGTCAAGATTGCGTTGCGTAGTTATACTTAGGCCCGAGAAAAAGGCTAGCGTACTTATTTTTGTAGGAAGAGAGTGCATCAAAGGGTATTACTGTTGCGTATAAGTGTCACCGATAGTCTGGAGTTATCCTAGTTTTAATTATGACGAGTGTTGAGTTATCACCTGCATAATAGTTTAGTTTTTTTCCTTAAAATTGGAACTAGCTTGGGTTTCGGCGCAAGAGAATTTTATGGGATAGATTCATCAATGATAAAAGAGGTGCCGTGGGACCAGACACTATAGTGATTGAGACCGATAGAGTATTCAAGGACGATGTTACCATGACGAAGCAACATTACATGGACTAGTCACTCCGACTGTGTAGATTATGTGGAGTTGAATAAGGTCGCGATAAGGCAAAAGTAACCATTGCCTTGCATCGATTATTTATTTCATCAGTTGAGGGTGTGTCATTCATTTCAAAGATTAACTTTCGCTTAGGGTATCATCAAATCCCTATTCGGGAAGAGGATATCATGAATATATTATTTCTCTAATGTTACAAATCGTATGAGTTTTGAATCATGTCATTCGGGCTGGCTAACACACCGTAGTTTTCATAGACATCATGAATCGAGTATTTCGTTCATACTTGGATCAATTTGTTATTATGTTTATTGATGATATCCTACTGTATTCACGATCAGAGGAGGATCATGTGAATTATTTGAGGTTGGTTTTATAGACTCTTTAGGATAATAAGTCATATGATAAGTTCTCTAAGTGCGGTTTTGACTTCGCGAGGTGAAATTTTTGGGACACATTACGTTAGAGGTTGGGATTTCAGTGGACCTTAATAAGGTGTCAATAATTATGAAGTCGGGGACTGCCCATGACACCTGCGGAGATCATGAGCTTTTTGGGATTAATATGATACTATAGGAGGTATATTCAGGGGTTCTCGAAGATTTGTAGGGCCACTGACTTACCTCACCTGTAAGGGGCACCCTTTGTTTGGAGTGATGATTTTCAGCGAGCATTTGAGGACATTAAGGATAAGATCATGATCGCATTATTTCTTGTGGCCATCCCCGATCCTCTCCGTGAGAGGGCGTGTGAAGGAAGGATCCTCGGGTCCCGCGCATCCCTCTCGAGACTGCTTCGATCGGCGTCGTTTGAGATGAGGTGTAAAAATATCGAGAGATTAAGACTCTCCAGCCTATTTTACTCAAAACAGAAAAAAGAAAAAAGGGGGAAGCCATCCCTAAGGATGGCATCCGAAGATATACTGGTGCATACGAAACCAAAATGATTCGAGAAGGGTTCGGAGGCTAAGTTACGAAATGGGAAGGTGTTAGGCACCCATTTCGCCCTTTCGGTCTCTTATGGATGTTTGCTATTTTCCCTTTTTATTTTCCCCGTGATATGTGTGCATGTGTATATATATAGTGGAGATAGGAATCCTCGACTTGTATCATGGAAGAGAGAAAGCGAGTCATCCATAGGAAGGTATAAAAATAATATTAGAAAATAAGATTTATGCGATTACCCTTGCGTTGATCTTTCTAACAGAATGATAGCGCATATGGAGTAATACTTCACTAAGAACAAGTGTATAGAATATAAGAAAATTGGATTTAGAGAAGATAGAGAATGAGAGAGAAAGTGAGAATAGGACTCGAGTCTCGGGTTTTACCCCGAGACGCCTACGTAGTCTATAAAGGCATCAAAGTCCACGTTGTTCGCATACAAAACGAGGGGTGGGGTTTATCACATAAATCCAAATGGGGGATCTCTTAATTGTGAGTGTGTGTGTGTGTAAAAAAAGTGTTTTAGTTGTGAGAAAAGTATGAGAATCCCTATTTAGAATTTATGAGCAAACCCTTTTTTTCTTATTTTTTTGGGTTTTATTTATATGAAAATAAGAGATGTGCAATAATACTAAATAAAATGTATATTAGGATGTATGAGATGAGATAATAAAAGTGCTAAGTAACAAAATAAGTTATTGCAAATTTAAGGGAATTTGAAGAGAAAGTTGAGAAAGTTGGACCTTCTTGAAGATCTTGAATGTTGGAGAGCAGCCCTTGCACTTGGATGATGATGGAGAGTGGGTAATTCATCAAGTTTGATGAAAATGATGATAAAAAGTGGAAGTTAGAAAGGGATTTGGATGTTGAAATCGCGCTGTCTTCGAGAGAGGTTTTTGGGATTCGCTGAGAGCGAATTTTATCAGATCTGGCCCCCTTTACAAATGAGGTGAAGGCCTCCTTTTATCGGCCCAGGTCACTGCCGATTGGCATAGACCTGGTCCTGCCTATCGGCACATGCCGATAAGCAGGGTCTGGAACCTACCATTTGGCAATGTGTTTCAGGCCTTTTCGGAAAATTGGCTGTCGAGGGCAAAACCATTAGTCAGAATCGCGCACGGGGCAGACCGTTGGAAAGGTAATTCAGAGACCTTTGAAAGTCCTTGGACCGCTCTCGAGTTCGAGAGTTGACTTTGGGTCAAATATGGCTTGGAAGCGTTTGTCGGTCCATTGGACGGGGAATCGTTCGGACGTAAACGGATCGTTCGTCCGTATGGTAAGTCCGAATCGTGCACGGGGCGGATCGTTGGAAAGGTTAGCAGATGTACTTCGATATTCTAAAGAGTTTGACCTAGTTTGGGGAGTTGACTTTGGTCAACTGGGCCCTAGAAGCATTCGGTGACCTCTTGGAGTCAAACGAATCGTTCGTTCGCATAGTAAGTCGGAATTGCTCATGGAGTGGACCATTGGAAAGGAGTTTCAGTACCTTTCGAAGATTCATTCAGTCTCAGTCGAGCTGAAGAGATACTTAAGTCAAATAGAGCCGAGGAGCGCCCGGTGGCCTCAAGATCAAGTTTCGGATGCAAACGGATCGTTCGTTCGCATGGTAAGTTAGAATCGTGTATGGGACGAACCGTTGAAAAAGGATTTAAGTGCCCTTCGAAGATTCATTCAGTCGTGGTCAAGCTTAAGAGTTTGACTTTTTCGTCAAACGGAGCGTGGGAGTGCCCGATGGCTTCTAGGTCAGTACTCAGGGTATGACTTGGGTTCGTGGTGATGAAGGGAGGTACTAGGGACCTAAGGAGAGTTAGGGGGTAACAGAATGGGGTGTCTACAGAGCCCCTCAACGGGTGAGTTTGGAATAAATAATAACCGTCGAATAGACACCACTTGATGCTTTTGATGGAGTATGATCGATTCATAGGGTCGAGGCCGATTATGAGGACCTGAGGGGTGTGCTGGGGATGACCAATTTTGTGGGTCAAAGCCAAATCTGTGGGCTTAAGTGATGAGGGTGATCGATTCTGCGGGTCAAAGTCAATTCTGCGGGCTTAAGTGATGAGGGTGACCGATTCTGCGAGTCAAAGCCAATTCTACGGGCTTAGGGTAAAGATCTAATAACCGAGGTTAATTCTGACCTAAGAGTGGTAACGACCGAGGATCAAGGTTAATTCTGACCTAACTCAGGTAACGATCCAAGATCGAGGTCAATTCTGACCTAAGAGTGGTGACGATCGAGGACCGATGTCAATTCTGTCCTAACTCAGGTGACGATCCAAGACCGAGGTCAATTCTGACCTAAGAGTGGTGACGACCGAGGACTGAGGTCAATTCTGACCTAACTCAGGTGACGATCTAAGACCAAGGTTAATTATGACCTAAGAGAGGTAACGACCGAGGACCGAGGTCAATTCTGACCTAACTCAGATGACGATCCAAGACCGAGGTCAATTCTGACCTAAGAGTGGTGACGACCGAGGACCGAGGTCAATTCTAACCTAACTCAGGTGACGATCCAAGACCGAGGTCAATTCTGACCTAAGAGTGGTGACGACCGAGGATCGAGGTCAATTCTGACCTAACTTAAGTGACGATCCAAGATCGAGGTCAATTCTGACCTAAGAGTGGTGACGACCGAGGACCGAGGTCAATTCTGACCTAACTCAGGTGACGATCCAAGACCAAGGTCAATTCTGACCTAAGAGTGGTGACGACAGAGGATCGAGGTCAATTCTGACCTAACTCAGGTGAGTATCCAAGATAGAGGTCAATTCTGACCTAGGAGTGGTGATGACCGAGGACTGAGGTTAATTCTGACCTAAATCAAGTGGTGGTCCAAGACCGAGGTTAATTCTGACCTAAGAGTGGTGACGACCGAGGACCAAGGTCAATTCTGACCTAACTCAGGTGACGATCTAAGACCGAGGTCAATTTTGACCTAAGAGTGGTGATGACTGAGGACCGAGGTCAATTCCGACCTAACTCAGGCGATGATCCAAGATCGAGGTCAATTATGACCTAAGAGTGGTGATGATCGAGAACCGAGGTCAATTCTGACCTAACTCAGGTGACGATCCAAGACCGAGGTCAATTCTGACCTAAGAGTGGATAAATATTCGATTCTCCTGGAGAAAGTGCCTTGTGATTTTGATCGGAGCTAGGGAGATAATAACTAGGGAAGCTTTTGTTTCTTTAGGAGGCCTCACAGGGGGGAACAACTAATTTTGGTGCTGTAAAAACTCCATTGGGGAAGTGATCAGGCGATCCTTAGAGATCCTCCGGAGCTTTGTCGGGAGGAGATTCACTTGGTTTTTGAGGATATCGCTGGGAAAGAGGGGTTCCACTTGAGGGAATGCGAAATTTTCCTAGTGAAAATGTTCTAAATCCTTCCTGGGATTTTTAAGAATTTTTCGAGGATTTTTCGGGGCTTTCTTGTCTTTTCTGGGAATTTCTGTACGAAATTTAAGGGGGTGCCGATCGACATGGTATGAGGGGTGCCATTTGGCAGTGGCACAAACTTTTGGACTGCCTCGAGAAGGTAAGGAGTCAGTATCAATCGGTATGGTTGGGGTCAATGCCGATCGGCATGGCGTTTGGCATCCTATATAAAGGGGGCGAATCCCTTCATTTTTTCACAGCTTCTTTTCTTTCTCTCTTTCTGCGATTTCTCTGCAAATCATTCTAGCATTTCGATCTTCAAGAAATGGCCACTTTTGTGAGCACCGCAGTCTATAGGGAGTGGTTGACCGTTGATGACTGGACGAATGTGGAGTGGAGGGCCAGGACGCCTCTTGATTTGGGGAGTGAGAACTCCTTTTATGCGTTTAAGCCTATTGTGGATGAGCGGACTTTGCTGCAAGAGTCGTCGCGTCATCGCTATTCATGAGTGAATCCTGGCGATTATGTAAGTAACCCGACCTTTGGAATTCCTTTCTTTCTTAACTTCTGATGAGATTTTTTCTTTTTTGCCCATCTGATATTTCTTTGAAGAACATGCGCGCCCGCGGGACGACGGGGCTCAGGGATGTCTGGGAGCATCTCCCACCTGTGGTGCATTGGGTGGTATCATCAGCGGGTCTTGGGAGGTTAGCATCTACGCTGGATAAGACGCCTCGTTCGACAGCGCTCATGTACGCTTTGGGGGAGAGGTGGTGGGATACTACCCACACCTTCCATTTTAGCTTCGGGGAGATGACTATGACTCCTATAGACATGCAGCAGCTGTTGGGGCTGGATTGTGATGGAGAGAAGATAAAGGTGGATCGCTCTTTGCGGGTGAGACCGGAGGCAGTGCGTGCGGCACTTGGTGATGTAGGGAGGATAGTTTATGGGGATTCTATCCGACTGTCACTGCTGAAGGATATTCCGTTAGGTAGGGTGATTGATGTGGAGGACAGGCTGCAAGTGATCCAGATGGCCCGATTATTTATTTTGCTGGTGCTGGGAAGTTTCATGGTGGCGTCGAGCGGCGACGTCATCCATTTGTGGTTCTTGTCCTACCTGAGGATATTTTCGAACATCCCTTTCTATGATTGGGGGGTCTGACTTTAGTGACCCTTTACTCTTCTCTGGATGCATTCAGCCGGTGCTTCCAGTAGACCTTTACTGGAGCCACGTACCTTCTTGAGGTATTCTTCAGTTTGCGCATTTCTTTTCATGCATTCGCATTTTCCTTTCATGCATTCGCATTTTCCTTATACGTTTATTTTTGTTTGTGAATTCTTATCTTTTGACAGACGTGGTTTTATGAGGTGATTGGGTGCAATACCCCACTGATCGTTCTGAAGGAGGACACTGTTAGGGACTCCTGCCGATTGTATCGATGGCGCAAGGCCAATCGATAGTCGAAGGGATCTCTGTCTCTCGAGGCGGTGCATCAGGTCTTGAATTTGACCAGTGGTAGGGTAAGACTCTTTCCATTTCCAGTCTTTGTTTTTGCACCTTATGATCTTGTATTGATTTTTGCCTGCTTGGAGATTTTTAGGTGACCTTTTATCCCTAGGGGACAGCCATTCAGGATGTGGGGATGACAAGGGTGAACGCGCAGATGAGGCATTTGCTGGCACATAAGTTCGGCCATTCCTGATATCTCAGGGAGAGGGTGGTTCGCCAGATTGTTGAGGAGGAGGTGGTGGTGCCACCTGCGCAGCCTCCTATGTTTATGAGGCGGGAGCGACTACTGTCGAAGGATGCGATGATCGTGGCGATGATCGGCGAGTCCTACTTATTGTACACCAATAAGGCTGCACCATATGACTATATGGACTTTATGACGAGCTGGTTGATGGCGCCCAGCATATATGAAGCCCTGTCTTTCCCTTCTGCGGGTTCGAGTCGGGCGGTGGGATCTTCCCATAGTGGCGACGGTCCGACGGCATCAGCGGCGGCGGTAGCCTCGGAGGTTCCTTTTGTGCGATTGCACACTCCTTCATATAACATCGGGCGGGCCGATGGAGGGATAGTGCCTATGCTGCATCGTCCTCATGCGATGGATCCGGAGGAGTTGGGTTTGACAGAGGAGGTCCTTCGACCTGCGGTATACCTTTTTGTCCTTCTCTTTCTTTCCTTTTTGTTTTGGTCATCTCTACTTTGACACTGATTTTGCCTTTTCTTGCAGCAAGTCCGAGTGTCGACCACTTGGCTATGGGACATCAGAGACTAGATATCTTCGACGACTCCCCATATTCGAGATGCGGTTCCTATCCCTTCTTTCTTGGTGCCATCTTCTTCGTCCGGAGAGGACTCTGGCTCGGGTAGTGGCGGTGCATCGTCTCGTCGTAGGGGAAAGAGAACAGGTCACATGGGTGAAACCTCATAAAAAGAAAGGTAGGTGAGAGAAAGAGAGAGAGAATGTGGGTTCGAGCTTAGTCCCGTTGTTTTTTGCTTTTTCTTTTTATTTCCTGCAAAATTGATGTAACACAGAAAACAAATAGATGCAATGCAATGGAGTTTTTTATTATCTCATATTAATGATGAATAAATGCATGCGCATGCGCTTTTTACTTTGCTGCTGAGACCGTAAAAAGGAGTATTTTTGGAATTTTTTGAGGAAAGTTTTTAAATAAAAGGGGAAATTAAATAAGGAGGAAAAGGGATTTCGAAATTCTGTTGAGAATGTCAATTTATTTTTATTGAGTTTTTGATTTGACAAAAAAGGAAAAAAAGGAAATTTCTAAAAATGGGGGGTTGCCGATCGGCAAGCACTGTCCTGCCTATCGGCAGTTCATTCCAGTCCCATCAATTCAAATATTTGATTGGTACTCTCTTCAGCCTTTTGTATTTTGTGGGATAGGATTCCCTCCGATTTCTGCAGAGATTATGTCTCTTGTGAGGGTTCTCAAGTATAAAAAGGGGTAAGGGTGGAGTGTTTTCATCACACCTTCGCATTCTTACTTACTTTCCCACTATCTCTTAGCCTTGCAAGATGTCTCTCCCTAGTAGCATTGAGTTTTCTAACTACCTCGAAGCCTTAAAAGCAATGTGCTTTTATAATGTCGACTATGATGCTTTCAACATGCGTCGAGTCTCCTTGTGGCGCAATCGGTCTGTTGAATGGAACACGCTGATGGCGGTGGTACAATTCTGGTACCCCGAAGACCATGTATTCCACTTTGGGTTGGATGAAGTTTGTCATAGCTACGAGGAATTTTCTTCCACACTAGGTATAAATCCCAGTGTTGCTGCGACTTTGCCCGAATTTTCCCGTTCTGCCAGGGATTTGTTGGCCGGGCTTCTTCATATTTCGCCTTCGATGGTCAGATCACTGGTTACTGGAGGAATGATCTCCCTCCTGGTGATGTTGCAGTCCGTGCATTTACGGGAAGTAGGTGATGCTGGCTATGTTGGAGCCGTTGCTCTAGTCCTGGTTTCAAAATTGCTACTGGTGACTAGGGAACTGCTAGTGGACCCGCAACTTGCAGCCATTACTTTGTGGATGTCATACAGTCGCAATCCTGCAGTGGTGATACTGGCGGAGACCCTGAATGGTCTGGATGCCTGGCGAGAAGGTTGTTCTGACTTTTTGAGGGGTAGCCCCGTGATGCTGTTCATGTGGTTGTCTGAAAGACTCCGCTTGGTGGCCCCTCCAGAGTATCCTTTATCGATTGTACCCAAATTCTTTTCACGTTACTTCTTCAGCGTTGGTTTGGATTTTGAGAGCTGGGAAAAGTGGTCTGTGGAGAATGGGGCCCGAAATTTGTATTGGTCAGTGCCTTGGTGGGGGTAGTTGCATCCTGTTCTGGAGCTTGGAGAGTACTCATATGTGCAGTTGGTTGGTCTCAGATATACCTCTTTTTATTTCCCTCGGCAGCTTCTGCGCCAATTTGGTTGGGCACAGGTCGTGCCACCTCGGACACTAAATTTCTTTCCGGTAGACGTTTTAACCGAGAGCCTGCGTCTGTTGCTTGGATCTCTGTGGGAGAATCGGCGTCCGTCGACCCGTCCCTCTCAGCCTGTTGGGAGAGTTTGGCATGTCCCTGGGGATTATATGAAGTGGTTGTGGAGGAGAGTAGTGAGCAAGATGTTGGCAGTGGAGACTGGACAAAGGTGGCTTTTTTTATTTAACACCATGGAAGGGGGTGTTGTGGTTTTTTCGAAGCTGGTTCAGGCTTATCGGTCCATGGAGTGTTTACGACACTCTATTCAGGCGGGGGAAATTTGGGCACCCCAGGATGTAGATGATGAGGGTGCAGGCTCCTCTGGTAGCTGTGGGTAAGACTCTGGAAGAGTTTATTTGTGTAATAGGGAATAGATGTTGGGATTTTATTTGGCTTTTTATGGCATTAGGGGGAAGGGAGTTATCTGTTCCTTTTCTTATGTAATATGTGCTGTAATTTCTTATTAATGAAATAAGCAAGTTTCTGATAATCTAGTTGTGCCTTTAGATGAATTTTGTAATTTTGAATTATCTATACCGATCGCTAAGGCATATATAATCCTTTTGTTCAAGTATTTGTTAGAATGAACTGCCGTTCGCGGAGATAAGAAAAGAATAGTATTTTGTGAAAAAGAAAGGGCCGTGCTCCTGTAAGATGTATGAGCTGCCTACGTACCTTTGGAGATTTTGAATTTTTTTTGTTTTTCTTGAAAAATGGTTTTTTACAGAGGATCAGGCCCACGTAGTTCTGGGTAGAGGGAAATGATGAGAGTTTTTTTTTTTAGAATAGAAGGGAGATGAGAAGAGTCGTAGTGCGTCGGGATTTCAGACTAGGGGTAGAATTTCTTGAGACGGTCCAGGTTGACTGGATGAGCCATATCCTCCCCATCTAGGTCAGTAAGCATGGCGGCACCGTCGGATAATATTTTCTTCATAATGTAGGGGCCGCTCCAATTGGGCTTGAATTTCCCTCTGGGTTCCAGATGGGTTCTATTATCTCCTTGAGGGCTAAATTCCCTTCTCGGACACCGTGGTCCTTGACTCTCTTGTTGAATGATCGCGCTATTCGGAGATGGTACCCTTGTATGTAGTAAAGATCTTTCAATCTCCTTTCATTTAGGAGGGTCAGCTCGTCGAGATGGCTTTGGCACCAGTCTTCTTCGCTAACTTTGCTTTCGAGCATGATACGTAGCAAGGGTATTTCCAACTCCACAGGTAGGAATGCTTCCATGCCGTAGACCAGAGAGCAAGGGGTAGTCCCAGTAGAGGTTCGAATTGAGGTTCGATAGCCCCAGAAGGCGTACGGGATCCGATCGGCCCAATCCCTACAGCTTTCGATCATCTTGCTAATGATGGCTTTGAGGTTCTTATTGGTGGCTTCAACTGCACCATTGGTCTGAGGTCGGTAGGGAGAATATTTGTGATCTGAATCCCGTACTCGTTGACTACTTCTATGACTTTTGCTTCGAAGTTCAACCCGTTATCTGACATTAACTCGTGCGGGACTCCATATCGACAGATGATATTTTTCTTGAGGAATTTGGCCACTTTCTAAGCGTTCAATACCGCGTATGACTCGGCTTCGACCCATTTAGTGAAGTAATCAATAGCAACTAGGATGAATTTATGTTCATTTGAAGCCTTTAGTGTAACCTTCCCTATGATGTCGACATCCCAGGTGGAGAACGGCTAGGGAAAGGTCATGTTGTATAATTCTCGTGGAGGCAGGTGTTGAAGATTAGAGAACTGTTGGCATTTGAGGCATCTTTGAACATAAGCGATGCAATATTGGGCCATGGTGGTCCAATAGTAGCCCTGTCGGATGATCTTCTTGGCAAGCATGTTTCCGTTCATATGGGGCCCGCATTCCCCTTTATGGATCTTCTGAATTATCTTCTCAATCTCAGCCCCTATGATACAGTATAGATGAGTTCCATCGAAGTTCCTCTTGAGTAGATCTTTATGACAGATGATGTACTGGGCGGCCAGTCTTCAGAGGGTTATTTGGTCTTTCTTATTAGAACCCTCGAGATACCTACCATGTTTGAGGAGGCACCAGATTCATAGTACCAGTAATCGGCTAGTTCGAGATCTTCGGTGGAGACAAGCTCAATATGGTAGCAGTGGGTTAGTTTGTCTTGCTTTTGATCTAGGAAGGGGATTATTGTTATTCCTTCGGGTATGTCGACCATGGAGGCCAAGGTAGCGAGAGCATCGACTTGGTTATTCTTTGCTCGAGGTAGGTAATGGAAGGTGATATCTCGGAATCGGGAGGCTAACTCTTCTAAGTGAGCATTGAAGGGTTGGAGATTTTTGTCCTTGACTTTCCACTTTCTGAGCACTTGACCGATGATGAGGGAAGAATCCCCGTAGACATCAGGGTATTGAATACCTTTCGTGAGAGCAACTTTGAGGCCTACTGTGCATGCCTTGTATTCCATTATGTTATTGGTGCAAGGGAAATCCAATTTGATGGCGATGGGAGTGTGGGAGTCATCAGGGGAAATCAGAACTATCCCAACGCTATATCCCTTTTTGTTGGCTGCGCCATCAAAGAACATTTGCCATCGAAGGTTGTCTTGAGCGGTGTAGAGGATATTTTCATCTGGGAATTCGGAGATCCAGACATCTTCTTCTTCCACGGGGTAATCAGCGAGGTTGTCAGAGATGGCTCTTCCTTTAATGGCTTTCTGCGTGACGTACACGATATCGAACTCTGTTAAGAGCATCAACCATTGGGCCATTCGATTGGATAAGGCGGGTTTCTCAAGCAGGAATTTGAGGGGATCCATTTGGGATACAAGTTTGATGGGGAAGGCGAGCATGTAGTGTCGCAACTTTTGGGTGGCCCAGATAAGTGCGGCACACACCTTTTTCCAAAGCAGTGTAGTTGACCTCCTACCCGACCAATTTATGACTGGCGTAATAGATGGCTCTTTCTTTGCGAGAGTCTTCAAGGTATTGGGCTAGCAAAGCCCCAACTACAGTGTCGGTTATGGTTAGGTATAGGAGCAAAGGGAGACCAGGCTATAGTGGCCTGAGCACTAGAGGTTGGGTAAGATATTGTTTGATTCGGTCAAAAGCTTCTTGGTAGGCCTCGTTCCAAACCTTGGTTGAATGCTTTCGGAGGATCTTGAAGATTGGTTCACATATGGAGGTTAGCTGGCTGATGAACCGGTTGATATATTACAATTTCCCAAGAAAAACTCGAATTTCTTTCTCTGTTCAGGGCGGTGGCATATCAAGTATAGCCTTCAGCTTTGCGGGATCTGCCTTTATCCCCTTCTCACTGACCATGAATCCCAAGAGTTTTCCCTTTGTAATGCCGAAGACACATTTCTGTGGATTGAGTCTCATCTGATACCGTCGCAGTCATTTGAAGAACTTCCGGAGAGATGGGACATGACCTTCTCTAGTTTTGGACTTGATAATCATATCATCCACATAAACCTCGACTTCTTTGTGAATCAGATCGTGCAGGATGGTTGTGGTAGCCCTTTAGTAGGTATCCCCAGCATTCTTGAGACCAAATGGTATGACAGTGTAGCAAAAGGTTCCCTATGGGGTGATGAATTTGGTTTTTTCTTGGTGGTCTGAGTGCATCTTGATTTGGTTGTATCCGGTAAACTCGTCGACGATTAACTTAAGAGCGTGACTGGTTGTGTTGTCCACGATCATGTCGATATTGGGTAGCGAATAATGATCCTTTGGAGAAGCTTTGTTCAAATCTCGGTAGTCGACACACATTCAAAATTTCCCTCCTGATTTCGGCACAGGTACTATGTTGGCTAGCCATATGGGATATTCGATCACACGAATAAAGCCCACGTTCAAGTGTTTGACCACCTCTTCTTTGACCTTGAGCGACCATTCGATGCGGAGCTTTCTCAATTTTTGTTTAATCGGCTTGTAATCTGGGAGAGTGGGGATCTCGTGCTGAGTTATTTCAGGATCAATGCCGGGCATATCATCATAGGACCATGCGAATACATCCATGAATTCCTTTAGTAATTCTCCGAGCTGTGCGCACTCATGCTCGTCAAGGGTGGCCCCTATCCTAATCTCGCGCAGTTGGCTACTAGAATCGAGATTAATAATAACAATCTCTTCTTCATTAACTTGAATGTGGTTATGTTGTTTATTATTAACCTAATTTAGATCAGTTATGAATTGTTCATTTGCAAATTCATCATCATCAAAAGTTCGATTAGAATCCAAATAATTAATGTAAGGCACCGCAAGATACTCAAAATCTTCATTTATTTCATTGATAGGAAAAACAACATTGAGAACCTTATCAAAAGAGGTCTTGATTACATTTGAACAATGATAGAAAACAGAAGAGGGAATAGGGTAAACATTGGGGTTAGGGGAGATTTCAAGAGGTAGAACTGGCGCAGCATGCCATTTGAGGAGGGTGTATCAACAAATTCAATCAGATGGGATGGATTCACTGATGTAGTTCCTGAATGAACCATTCAGAGTGCCAGCCCCGGCGTCTGTAAGTTGAAAGAATCTTCAGAATCACTTTCCTCAGTCTCTTCGATATCTTTGATGAGCGATTGTACTCGATGTTGGAAACTTTCGGCCCATGGGTAGCTATCTTGGAAAAAGATCTCCATTCCAGGTTTTATCTTCTTGTCCGTGTGGTCATACCATGGTTCTGGAAAATCGCAAAAGGGGAAGTCTTCGCCTTCTTTGATGAATCGTCCATTCAAGGAGTCTCCTGGGATAGTTTGGATGCAGTCTAATCCTCTCTTTGGTCGAGACTTGTGGATCATTCTGAGCTCTTGTTCTGATGGTTGATACCCCAAACCATAAGGAGGGAAAGATTTTTTTAGTTCATTGGGCTCAAGTATCCCTTGATGCCTTTGCCCTAGCCTCAGTCCGGGCATGAAGTGCATATTTCTGAACATCTGAATCACATTGACATTGCCATAAGGGTAATATTCTGGATAAACCCATTCTTTGAAATCGTCCCTTGCCTGGTGTAGGAGTGGCTCAACTCGGAATCCTGATAGGAGCATATCATTTGACCCGTGCTGTATCTCAAGGATTATACTGCTGGTGCTTACACCCTCGATATTTTCGTCGTCGCCTAAAATAGTGATGACTTGCTCGTCGGCGAAGAACTTCAATTTTTGATGGAGTGAGGAAGACACACCCTTGATACTGTGGAGCCAGGGTCGTCCGAGCAACAGGTTAAAACAAGCTGGGGTGTCTATGACTTGGAATTCAATTATCGGGTTTATAGGACCAACCACTATTACAAGTTTTATGGATCCCATCACCTCCCGGTGAGTATTATCGTAGCCACGTACAACGGTGGAGGTTGGAGCGAGGTCGCTTTCATTCAGTCCTAAACACTTGAAGGTTCTCAATGGGAAGAAATTCAAGGCGGATCCGTTATCGACAAGAGAGAGTGGCACGACCTTCCCCATAACTACGACGAATATGTTGAGTGCATGATTGTGATTTAGCCCAATTCTGGGGATTTTTTTTTCAGAAAATGATAGCATTAGGGTAGAGGTCAAGGATCCGACCAGATTTACTGCTTCTTCTAGTGTGGTAGAAGGAGGAACTGTGGGTCCAGTGAGCAGATTGATTAAAGCATTTCTGTGCAGTTGGGAAGACATGAAAATCCCCCATAGAGTAATGTTAGCTTGAGTTTTCTTCAGTTGATCGAGGATCTTGCTCTCCTTAATGGTCATATCTGGCATAGGAAGGTTTTCAACACCCTTCCCTTTGTCATTTGCTAGTAGTGAGCTTGGAACCTAGTAATGTCTCCCTGATCTGGTCATGTGATTTACAGAAGAAGGGACGAACATGAATCCCGTTTTCTCGCCAATCTCAGGTTGTTCTGTCACCCTGTTTATTTCTCTGAGGAGTTCTTCAAATGATATCATCCCACATATGTCGGCTACTGGGCCAGTTCTTCCTGAAGCTTGTTCTTCACTCGAATCTTCGAATTTATCCCCCCATCCGGTGGCAATAATTATATATTTCCATGTAAAGTCAATGCATTCCACAACTTCAACGACTTCTTCATACAGGTGTTCCCATTCTGTGGGGATATGTATGGTTAAAGGGACCAAGCGCCCTTGTATCTTCAAAGTATCAAGTAACCCGGTGATACTACAAATGTTGTTGGTTTGCCCAAATAATTCGGCCATAATCTGAACAACATCATCTAGGCTGACTTCATCGATTGGTACCACCCACTTGTCTGAATCTCGGGCCCATTTGCGTGCTTCCAAGAATAGTGTACTGAACCTTTGGTAATCGATTACCATCTGTGAGGGAAATTTCAGCCTGAACTCTAGGAGTTGGTTTAACACCTCTGACAATTCCATATTTCCATTTTTGGAATGGGTACGGACGACGATGCATGCTCTGTTAAGGAGTGTGAGTAGTGTTTGGCTTAGGATTGGCTGGTGGGGATATGGTACCCCGATCAATGAGATCTTGGATTATGTTTCGAAGGTGAAAGCATTGGTCGGTGGTATGGCCAGCAGTTTGGTGAAAGGCGCAATGAGCGTCGGCCTTGAAGTTTCTTGGGAGTGGATTTGGCAATGGACGTGGATCCAAGGGTTTGATGAGGTTTCGGCTTAACAAGGCTCGGTAAACTTTAGAGAGGGGAGCATGGAGCTCAGTATATTCCCTTCGGATGGGGGCAGGGCGGCTTTCTGGTACCCATGATGCGGTTGGTTGAGAGATGTTATTGATGGTTGAGACTGTAGCACTGGAAGGCATGTCATACTTTCTAGGGGTGAACTGTTCGGACACCTTCTTCGGTTCAACCTCTGTTTTAACAAGGCTTTCCTCAATTTCTACTCCTGCTTCTCTGAGAGCTCGGAAGTGGGGATAGTATTGTCCTCCCATCATCGATCGAACATGGGGCAAGAAGTTCTTCTTCACTATGTTGACATGTTCTTCCTCAGATGGCCGATTGGTCATGGTAGCTGCTCGCTCCCTCCACCGGGTTATGAAGTTATTGACTGATTCCCTAGGGTTCTGTTTGAGCATCTCTAAATCACGACGGGTGACCTCAAGTTCTTCATTGTATTTGTACTGCGATATGAATTCTCGGGATACATCCTCCCAGCAACGAATTCTGGATTCCTCGAGCGACAAAAACCATCGGAGGGAACTATCCTTCAAAATTTGCTGAAACAATTGGGCCATCACTTCTTCAGAATCCCCTAGTAGAGTCATGGAATGATGATAACTGGGAAGATGAACAATTGAGGGTCCACTCCCTCCGAACTTCTCGATATTTGACATCTTAAACATCTCGGGTAGCCTCGCTTTAGGATAAGGAGACATGTGGGCGTAGTCTATGTAATTCCCAGAGATTCTGACTTGGTCGAACTTCTTGGTGAGCATCTTGAGATCCTATTTGACTTTATTCAACTCCTCCTCTTTGGGATTAGCGACCATAGGCAAGTTAGCCATAGGCTGGGCAATATTTGGCATCGAAAGTTGGGCAGGCAACGGCCCATTGACATGATGGGCACCTGGAGCGTGCTGATATTCTTTGGGAACCCAGATAGGCTCGGGAGGACCCATAGAACGAGGTAATAGGGCCTCAGGCTCTTGAGTAATAGGAACCTGGTTTCGTTGCATCTTTTGGACCTCAGTTTGGAGGTCGTCAATCTTAGACACGAGCTGAGCTAGGACTACCATCAGATCCGGCTGTATGACTGGTACTTGATTTGTATTCTTCATGGAAAGTGGATGGATTCCGGACTCGAAAGAAGTAGTAGATGAATAGATGAAACTCTGGGGGGATTTGACTAAAGACCGAAGCTAATAGGGAGCCAGACCAAGTTCTTGCGACTGACCTGAGAAGGCGTAGAATGGGATTTATTTTTGAGAAAAAGAGAAGAAACTATTTTTGGATTTTTGATAAAGACGGGAGAAATGCTTTTGGAGACAAAACTCAGCATGATTATTACAAATATTATGTTCTCACTTGTATTTAGTTCTCCTAAATGCAATATCGGACAGGACCCGAGCCTGAAAAAGTGGGGTTTTTAATATATGCGAAGCTACAGCTGGACTTATAACCAGGCTCACGGGTAGGGTCCCATTTTAAAAATGTGCGAAAATTTGGGCGGCAGGCCGACCCGAAATTTCGACAGAGTTTCGGGTTGAAACCGACAATCTAAAGTGCGTGTCCTAGGTTTGACACCTATATGCGGGTATGCAGTTAGTTGGGTGAATCGGCATGGGTTCCACCCTTTGGAGTGACTTCCACGATATACGTCTTGGTCTTGCGGGCAATCGGTATGAATGGACAAGCCATTTGATATACCTGAGTGTACATAAATTGCTTCACTATATACCTCGTGGGGACGGTACGTGTGAGAGCGAATTCGATATACTCGGCGTACGTGAACGAATTCCCTGCGATATACCTCCCGTCATGACTTCGATCAAGCGGTACTATGCGGGGGGAACCGTTCGATATACTTCGAAGGTACTTGGCCAATGGAAGGTGAGAGTCATATCGCTTAGGCTAACTGTGCCCTGCCGGACCAGCGTCCATCACGAAGTGACCCTCCAGTTACTGGGTAAAATTTGGTCAATAACAATGCTCTTTGGTGATGTCGTATGAATCGTGCATGATTCTTTTATTAGTATCTTAGGATGAGAATGCTTTTCTTGATTATGCCAAACAAGGAGCAAAGTACAAGTACCAAAGGTACACCAAGTATGGATGGGTGATACGTGCAATATGTGGATATATGTGATCCTATGTGCACGTGGTGTGAAGTGTATATGGAGAATTTTCTACAAGTGTGTGAACAAAAGCATAAGCATGGGATACACATGGAAAAAAGGGAACATGCAGATATAGGGGAAATATAAACAAATATAACATCCATGTAAATAGAGTCAAGCCCTCAAAACATACATATCCCCAGCAAAGTTGCCACGGCGGCCATCCCCGATCCTCGCCACGGGCGGGCACGTGAAGAAAGGATCCTCGAGTCCCGTACATCCCTCTCGGGAGTGCTTCGGCCGGCGTCGTTTGAGATGAGGTGTAAAAATGTAGAGATATTTAGAGTCGCTAGTCTATTTTACTCAAAACAGAAAAAAGAAAAAAGGGGGAAGCCGTCCCGAAAGATGTAATCCGAAGACATACTGGTGCATACGAAACCAAAATGATTCGAGAAGGGTTCGGAGGCTAAGTTACGAAATGGGAAGGTGTTAGGCACCCATTCCACCCTTTCGGTCTCTCATGGATGTTTCCTATTTTCCCTTTTTATTTTCCCCGTGATATGTGTGCATGTGTATATATATAGTGGAGATAGGAATCCTCGACTTGTTTCATAGAAGAGATAAAGCGAGTCATCCGTAAGAAGGTATAAAAATAATATTAGAAAATAAGATTTACGCGATTAGCCTTGCGTTGATCCTTATAACGGAACGATAATGCATATGGAGTAATACGTCACTAAGAACAAGTGCATAGAATATAAGAAAATTGGATTTAAAGAAGATAGAGAATGAGAGAGAAAGTGAGAATAGGAATCGAGTCTCGGGTTTTACCCCGAGATGCCTACGTAGCCTATAAAGGCATCAAAGTCCACGTAGTTCGCATACAAAACGAGGGGTGGGGTTTATCCTATAAATCCAAATGGGGGATCTCTTATTTGTGAGAGTGTGTGTGTGTAAAAAAAGTGTTTTAGTTGTGAGAAAAGTATGAGAATCCCTATTTGGAATTTATGAGCAAACCCTCTTTTTCTTATTTTTTGGGTTTTATTTATATGAAAATAAGAGATGTGCAATAATACTAAATAAAAAGTATATTAGGATGTGTGAGATAAGATGATAAAAGTGTTAAGTAATAAGACAAGTTATTGCGAATTTAAGGGAATTTGAATAGAAAGTTGAGAAAATTGGACCTTCTTGAAAATCTTGAGCTTGATCTTGAATGTTGGAGAGCAGCCCTTACACTTGGATGATGATGGAGAGTGGATAATTCATCAAGTTTGATGAAGCGGATGATGAAAAGTGTAAGTTAGAAAGGGATTTGGATGTTGAAATCGCGCTGTCTTCGAGAGAGGCTATTGGGATTCGCTGAGAGCGATTTTTATCAGATCTGTCTCCCTTTGCAAATGAGGTTAAGGCCTCCTTTTATAAGCCCAGGTCACTGTCGATCGACATAGACCTGGTCCTGCCTATCGGCACCTGCCCATAAGCAGGGTCTGGAACCTGCCCTTGGGCAGTGTGTTTCAGACCTTTTTGGAAAATTGGCTGCCGAGGGCAAAGCGTTGGTAAGAATCGTGCACGGGGTAGACCGTTAGAAAGGTAATTCAAAGACCTTTGAAAGTCCTTTGGACCACTCCCAGGTTTGGGAGTTGACTTTGGGTCAAATATGGCTTGGAAGCGTTTGTCGGTCCATTGGACGGGGAATCGTTCGGACGCAAATGGATCGTTCGTCCGCATGGTAAGTCTGAATCGTGCATGGGGCAGACCGTTGGAAAGTTTAGGAGATGTAATTCGACATTCCAAAGAGTTTGACCCAGTTTGGGGAGTTGACTTTGGTCAACCGGGCCCTGGAAGCATTCAGTGACCTCTTGGAGTCAAACGGATCTTTCGTCCGCATAGTAAGTCAGAATTGCACACGAAGCGGACAATTGGAAAGGGGTTTTAGTACCCTTCAGAGATTCATTCAGCCTCAATTGAGCTGAAGAGTTGACTTAGGTCAAACAGATCTTGGGAGCGCCCAGTGGCCTATGGATCAAGTTTCATACGCAAACGGATCGTTCGTCCGCATGGTAATTCAGAATCATGCACGGGATGGATCGTTAGAAAGGGATTTCAGTGCCCTTCAAAGATTCATTTAGCCTTGGTCAAGCTGAAGATAAGCACATGAGTCAAATCCTTTTTATCATGGGTAGTACAAGCACATGGGTCAAATCCTTTTTATTGTCGTTGGAGTCCGTTTCATCTCGATTGGATCAATTGTAATAATGCCCAGGGATATAGAGGCGTAAAAGGCAATTTTGGTTGAGGAACATGAATTACGATATATGCTACATCCTAGAGAGTATAATATGTACCAAGATATGCAATTATCGTATTAGTGGTCAATAATGAAGAGAGACGGGACAAATTATGTGTCTCGATCCGCCTTTTGTCAGCTAGTAAAGGTGGAGAACCAGAAACAGATAGGAGAGTGCAACAATTGGATATCCCTCGTTGGAAATGGGAAAATATATCCATGGAATTTATTGTGAGTTGCTAAGATCGCAGAAGGGTCACGATATTATTTGGGTCATCATCGAGAGACTGACAAAGGTGGCCCATTTTCTATAGCTCGTGAGGTATTACACTGCGAAGTAGTACGTTAAACTATTCATGGAAGATATAACGAAACTTCACGGGGTTCCATTGGAAATTATATCCCATAAAGGTGACACATTTATTTATCTATTTTATAAATCAATTTAGAATTCGATAGGAGTACAATTGAGTTTGATAACTACTTTTCACACTCAATTAGATGGTCAGACAGAGTGGGTAAATCTGATTTTTGAAAACGTGTGTGGAACTTACGTGTTAGATCTCAATGGGAATTGGGATACGCACTTAACACTTACTAACATTACATATAACAATTATCACCAATTTATAATTAAGATGGCACTGTATGAGGCCCTGTAGGGAAAACCGTGACGATCTCCTAAGTTATTAGTCAAGATCGGGGGAGTGTATGATGTTTGGGTTGATATCATTCAGGACACCGCAGAGAATGTGGTGCTCATTAGGGCACCCATTATGGCATCCCGAGATCGTCAGAAGAGTTACGCCGATAAAAGGAAGCATAAATTAGAGTCTCAAGTGGGTGACCAGGTGTTTTTTAGGGTCCCCCAATGAAAGGATGGTTAGATTTGGAGCAAAGGGGAAGTTGAGTCCCCGATACGTAGGTTCCTTTATGATTCTAAATAGGGTGGGCCCGGTAGTGTACTATTTGGCCTTGCCCAATCATCTTCAGCGAGTGCACATTGTGTTTCAGGTATCCATGTTGAGGAAGTTTCTCATGAATGAGGACTCCAATTAGCATATAGACTTCGATGGGCTTTAGTTAAAATGGGACACGAGTTACGAGGAGAGTCCCCAACGGATCCTTAACCAAAAAGAGAAGACTATTCGATCGAAGGTCATTTTTTTAGTAAGAGTTTAGTGGGTTCAACATAGTGAGATCGAGTCCACCTAGAAGCGAGAGGAGGACATGCGAGCGACTACCCAAATTATTCCAAACAAGTAAATTTCAAATTTTGAGGACAAAATTTCTTGAATAAGGGGGAGGACTGTAATATCCCGTATTTTTTGCATTAAATAAATAATATTATATATGTGTCTGAGTGACATGTGATGTCACTAAAAATATATGAATTATATAAATAAACTTGGAATTAATGCACTATAATATATTAATTAATTAGTTAAACATGAATGCGTATTATGGGTAACTATGGAAGGATCAGTGATTTGGTATTGAGAGTTTACTTGTTTGGATTATCCCCTCGGTGTCGGTTTCCAATGATCGTGATGTTGTTTCTTATAATGCTAAGTCGCGCCAATTTAATAAATAATTAACTTTTGGAATTTTTTCTAATTGAATGATAGCAATGTTGAATGAAAGTTATAATTAATGATGTTATATGCTAATGAGGTTTGGAACATTTAAAACATTAGTTTTAACTTAAAATGGTGAAATGTTGGCCTATTGGCTTAGTATAGGGCCTAGGTAGAGTTTTAAATCTTTTAAGTGCCATTTTGTTATATGTTCAAAAAACTCGATTTAAACACTATTTTTAAATACAGTTTTAAAATTAAGTTTTTTATGTTTATAAATATTGGTGTGCATTTGGTAAAGTTGTTTTTAAATATAGTTTTCTTAAAATTTGAAGAAATTAGCAAACATGTATATATATATATATATATATATATATATATATATAAACACATACATAAAACTTTCATACATACATGATACATGAATGCATACATACATCATAAATACATAAATATATCATGTGTTTTTATGTATATTTAATGAGGTATATTGAGAAGTTTGACTATATATGTGTGTGTGTGTGCGCACGTGCGCGTGCACATGTGTCTATATTATGATATTGCATGTATAATTCACAATAAAATTATATACATACGGTAATTGATAATATTTTTTTAATGCATATATACTATATGTATATTTTATATTATTCCTTACATTAGTAATACGTGTATAAAACTATATATAAGTATCATGTATATATTGATAATATTATTTAACATATGGATCTTAGTATATTATAAAATTTAATAAAATATTTACATATATATATATATATAGATAGAGAGAGAGAGAGAGAGAGGCTCATGTGCACACTAAGTTTGCACATTATTTTTCTAAAATAGTAAAAAAAAAATGAGTTGATTTTTTTTGTGATATTTACACATTTCAACGGACCCATGTAAAAAAAATCAACTCAAAAAAATATTTTTTGCTATTTTTAAAAAATCGGTCAAACTTTCGCTACTTTTAAGCACTTTTAAAAAATCTAGCAAGCCTTTCCATATCAGGTCTCTTCCTGCCATTCCCCCTGTCTCAAGAGCTTGAGTTTGCTCAGGTAACCCTCTTCACCTCAACTTTCTTCATTTCTAGCAACTTCAATCATTGTTTAAATTTTTCCATTGGCGTTTTGGTTTTCCGGTGGCCGTCCTGCCATTGTTGGGAGGTCTTTTAGGCTAAGAGGGGGTTTCGTTGATGGTTTGAAGTGTGATTGAGTGACTGCGAGGATTTTTTAGGGTTAGGCTGGTAGTATTTAGGTTTTCAGGCATCTTCTGGTCACCATCTCCGGTGGGTAAGGTTAGGCATGTTCTTGGTGTTCTTGGGGAAAACCTTTCTAAATTCGAAGATTTGATCCTTAAGTCAAACTGTAGTCAAACCTTAAGTTATTTGCCCTTTCTTGTTTCACCCAAGTGTAGCCTCGTCCTCCTGATGCTACACCCTTTGTACATATTAGAAGACAACTTCCCTAATCTGAGAGATAAGTTCTCTGATAAGATTGGTCAAATAGAGAAAGCCCAAGTCGAGAGTCGAAAGGCATAGGCTTTTCCTGTCCAACCTATCTTTCCACCACCCTTGGTTGTAGTATACCCCCAAGTCACTGAGACTTGTGAAGAAATGTCAGAGTCGTCCTCGACCGACCCCATGTCCACCTCTCAATAAGCCGAGAGTGTGGATTCACACAAAGAGGCTTTGGATTGCTCCCCTGCGCAACGTGCAGGGTTTCACGTTAAAGATATTTCCTCTCGTAACTCGTCTTCTAGAGGAGCTGAGTCATCACATGACTCTGATTCTATAAAAATATTAGAGCCAAACGTCGTATTCCCCCTCCAATAAATGCCATTCCACTATTGGCTACGACTGGGGCCAAGTTTGCTGAGAGGTTCCCTAGTGGTAACCCAGGCAATCCTCAGGTCGAGGTCCCAGTTGGTAGTGATGAGGAGAGCGAGGTTGATACCTCCATCGCTACTGAATATGAGAGAACTGTCTTTGAGGCTGATCTCTTGGTCTTCAGACACCTCTACGGTATAGATCCTGCTATTTCTATGAGGGTACCTCTTGAAAATGAGAGAGCCTTTGACTGCGTCTATGATCAGCTATTCAGGTTAGGTTTTCGCCTACCTATTCATCCCATACTTCGATCCATCCTTGCCTATATAAACCTTGCCCCTTCTCAGCTGTCTTCGAATGCGTAGAGAGTGATGATTGGGTCAATCATCCTTTGGAGGGATGTACACCAAACCGACTTTCCAGTCCATATATTTTTGGGTTATTACACGCTATCATCTTCTAAGACTCATCTGGGCTACTATCATTTTGTAGCCAAGAAGTAAGAAATGAAAATACTGATGGTAACTCGGACCTCTAGTCATAATTGGAAACCTTGATACTTCTTAGTCTCGAGTGCTTGGGAATTCGGCCTCAACCAAGCCTGTGGGACGTTTGAGCCCAGAACTCCTCTCAGATGGGCTAAGGTTCCCATATCGGCCAAAGTTGACCCGGGATTGGGCTTTGATGCCTATGAGATGATTAACAAACTTCGTGACCAGGGTGACAAAGGTCGTCTTGTGAAGTTTGAGAATCTAATGACCCCGTATTGCCTTGCTCAGACATGTTTGGGAGTGGCCCCCTGATTGAACTTTGTAAGTCATTTTGTTATTGTTGCTAAGTGATGCCTCGTACTTTTGTATAGTTGATACACTGATTCTGAGACTTTTCTTTTACAGAGCATCCAGAAGGAATTTTGAATGAGCTTTGGAAGATATCGGCCCCTAATCTGAGCAAGCTTATTGACAGACGTGGTAACAAGGTCGCCCCTCCAACTGCCCTTCAAAAGAAGAATGTCAGCTCCAGCAGAACCGATGTTATTGGGAAGAAGAGGAAGGTTCCACCGACTAACCCAACCTCCTCCCGGCCTTTCAAAACTCAATGTTCCAATCGCGTCATCCCCATTTCGACAGACGATGCTCTTGCTGCTCATCTATTACAACTGAAAATAAGTGATGATAGCGTCATAGGCCATAGTCTGAAGGTTGCTGACACCCTCGGCTCCATGATCTCAGAGGACGATAAGTATTTCCTCCAGTCCATGGACATCCCTCTGTTAGCTGAATTTGCCCTTCACCAAAATATCCAAGTAACTTTAAGATTTTTTTACAAGTGTTTTCCCTTTATTTCCTATGACTCGTACTTAAGTGTCTGCCTCTTGTATTGCAGGGTGTGGTTTATCTTCACCGTTTTGCCAATTAGACCCTGATGAGGCTGCCCTTGATCCAAAAAGGCCAAGATGCCGAGAAATCAAAGAAGGCCTGGAAGGCTGATCTTGACAAGGTCAAGGGGGGTTGAAAAAGGACAGGGACCTGGTCACCGGTCTGAAGGTCGATCATGAAAAGGCTCTTAAGGCTAAGGACGAGAGCAAAAAGGCTAACATTTATGCCGTCGTTAAGGCTGCCCTGGCCGAGGCTAAAGACCAAGTCATTATAAACTATAAAGTGTTTGATGAATTTGTAACTTTGGCTTTGATTATCTGGAAAGGGCCATTAGGTCTACTAGACGGTGGGTTGCCCTTAAAGATGTTAATACTGGAAGCCTATAACCGGACGACTTCGTAGGCCTTAGTTTTGGTGACCCTCTTCTTGGAGCTGCTCTGGCCGAGGTTTAAAATGCTGATGTTGCCCCTGTCGAGACCATCCCTCTAGAGGTGATAGTAAATAATGAGGAGTTAGCTGACCATGACGATGGTGCTGATCTCACTAATGTTGGAGTTAACAAGATTACTCATGCGGGTAATGAGTCGGCCCCGGCTGAGGGTGAAGTTCAGCCTTGAAGGCTCCTAGATTATTTTTCTTATTAAGGCAGTTCGCCCTGAGGGCTTTTGTATTTTGTGTTTTCTGAATTCTGGCATCTGTAACCTCAAACATTATCAATGGATGAATGTTTTCTTTCTATATGCTTTCCATTATTTTTTTATCTTGTGCTTTTTTGCTATCTTTTGAAGTACGATACCACCAACTATGATGTTTGGGATCACATTAAAATCATCCACATATCAGTTGTCTAGGGTTTGAGATCACCAAACTAATGATGTTTTATCTCATATTCACCAAAATAATGATGTTTTAGGTCTGAGATCACCAAACTAATGATGTTTCATCTCATATTCACCAAATTACTGATGTTTTTAGGTATGAGATCACCAAACTAATGATGTTTTCATCTCATATTCACCAAATTAATGATGTTTAAGGTCTGAGATCCCCCAACTAGTGATGTTCCATCTCATATTCACCAAATTAATGATGTTTAAGGTCTGAGATCACCAAACTAGTGATGTTCCATCTCATATTCACCAAATTAATGATGTTTAAGGTATGAGATCACCAAACTAATGATGCTCCATCTCATATTCACTAAATTAATGATGTTTTAGGTCTGAGATCATCAAACTAATGATGTTTCATGTCATATTCACCAAATTAATGATGTTTAAGGTCTGAGATCACCAAACTAATGATGTTCCATCTCATATTTACCAAACTAATGAGTGATTTTTAATTTGGACTCACCAAATTATGGTGTTATGCCATAACCCTCTCGTTATTTTGAGAGTGCACGGTTGAGCATCGTCTTGTACATGTGTTGTCGTCTCGATTGAGAGAGATTTTTTCACTAAGTTAATGATGTTTTAATAATTAAGCTGACCCTTCCTAGTGTTATTTAAAGTCCATGGATGGGGCCGGGACCCCTTCTAGGTTATCATTTCACCAAGGTTGGGTTGTTGATATCTCACCACGAATGATGTTTTATAGCTTTTAAGGGTACTTGAAACAAATCATTCAAGACAAAGTATATAATATATGACGGAACAATCCATTTTCATTTTTCTCATTCATAATAAGCCTTTTTTACAATGATTCATAATGAAAGGCTCTTATACAATCATTTATTGGTAGTACCTTTTTAAGTGGTCGACGTTCTAAGGGTTGGAAAATGGTTCCCCCTCTAGGTTCTCTAGCTGATAGGTGCCTGGGACTACCTCATCAGTAACCCTGTAAGGACCATGCCAGTTGCTATGATGTTCATTTGGTTTCTGCCAAGTCTTCTTCAAAATAAGGTCTCCCACTACTATCGGCCTCAGTTTTATCCTCTTATTGTAAAACTTGGTCGTCCTCTACTGATAGGCTGCCACTCTGATCTCTGAATCCTCTCTTTTTTCTTTAATCAGATAAAGGTCAAGTCTCCGCTCATCACTATTCAGGTCAGGGTCATAGGTCTGAACCTTATGCGCAGGCAGACCTATCTCCGTTGTTACAACTACCTCTAAGCCACATGCAAGCATAAATGGGGTCTCCCCAGTAGGAGTCCTCTATGTTGTTCTGTAGGCCCACAGTACAGCATATATTTCTTCGATCCATTTCCCTTTGCATCTTCTAACTTCTTTTTAATTCCATCAAGAATCGTCCGGTTTGTCACTTCTATTTGCCCATTAGCCTGGGGTCGGCCAGGGGTAGAAAATAATTACTTGATGCTGACCCTTTCACAGTACTTTTCCATGGAGATGTTCTTGAATTGAGTCCTATTGTCAGAAATCAGGGTATTTGGCAGGCCATATCTGCAGATGATATTTTTCGAGATGAACTGGAAGGTCTTCTTCTCTGTAATTGAAATCATTAGCTTAGCCTCTACCCACTTCAAAAAGTAATCTATTGCCACAATCAAGTAACGATGATTATTAACTCCTCTAGGCAAGAGTCCTACTAGATCAATTCCCCATACCACGAATAAAAAGGGAGACGTGATGGAGGTCAAAGGTTGATGAGGCTGGTGAAGAATGGGAGTAAACCTTTGGCACTTGTCACACTTCTTGACATATGCTAAAGCATCTTTGGCCAAGGTCAGCCACTAATACCCCTAGGTAATAATCCTCTTGGCCAGAGATCTACCCCCGATATGGATGGAGCAAGAAACTTCATGCACGTACTTAAGGATATACGCTACCTCAGATGGATGGGAACACCTAATAAGAGGAAACATAAACCCTTTCTTGTATAAAGTGTCTCCTATAATGGAGAACTTAGCAGCTTTATATCTCAACTTCCTTCTCTCGGCCTTTGACTCTGGCAACTACCCTCCATGATGTATCTGATGAGGGGATCCATCCATGAAGCTCCCATGTCCAAATTTAGACAAGACTCAGAAGTGTTGTCCTCCCCCTCAATGGTCGATCGATGCAAGATTTATACCGACACCGTCCTTTTTATATCCATTCTTGTGGTTGAGGCTAGTCTTGCAAGTGTGTCTGCTCGGCCGTTGTCCAGTCGAGGTATCCTTTTTAGCTTCACCTCTTTGAAACTCTTCAATATTGACCGTACTCTTTTTGAATATTTGCTCATCCTGTCGTCCTTTGCCTCATACGCCCCTAGGATTTTATTCACCACCAAACTTGAATCCCTATGAACTAGGAGATGACCCACCGACACTATCAGTCTTGCACCACTTTCATTCTCGCAAGAGGACCCATCCATGAAGAGGTCCCACACCATACCATCCTTAGAGAAATTACCCTCTGTTAGGACTCCATGTTTGAAGAGATGTCACTCCTCTTCATTTTCATGTACTTTCCCCCTAGTTGCGCTTGTCTCAGCCTCGTCTGGGGAAGGGCAAACACTTCTCCCCTGCAGATAATCTGCAGTCTCAAAACTTTCACCGTCGTCCTCGTCCCAAGTGAATTCGGCCACGAAGCCTGTTAACGTTTGCCCCTTGATGTCCACCCTGGGCTGATAGATGATAACAAATTCCCCTAGCTCTATTGCCCAAGCCATTAGTCTCTCGGACTTCTCAAGCTTATGGATGACCTACCGGAGCAGAGAATCAACGAGGATGACCATTGTGTGGGCTTATCTTTCTCGTAGCGTGAATCAATGCATAAGCTAATTTTTCCATCTTTGGGTACCTCTTCTCGGCCCCTTGGAGTGCTTTGCTATTGAAATACACCAGCTTTTGTACTCTATCCTCTTCTCTCACGATGGCAGCACTAATAGCAGACTCTGAGACTGCTAGGTACACATAACGTTTTTCCCCTTGGACTGGCTGTGCCAATAGTAAAAAAGAGTTAAAGAAGGACTTTCGCTCTTTGAAAGCCTTGTTACACTCCTCATTCCATTCGAAAACTTTTCTAAGAACTTTAAAAAATGGAAGACACTTTTCGGTGGCTCTAGATACGAACTGTTAAGTGATGTCACTCTCCCGGTCAACCTCTAAACATCTTTGATTGTGGTTGGCATCTTCATCTCTAATACAGCTTTGATCTTAGATGGATTGGCCTCTATCCCCTTATGATTTACGATGAAACCCAAGAACTTTCCAGACCCTACACCGAACACACACTTTGTCAGGTTAAACTTCATCCTATATCTATCCATCGTATTAAAAGTTCGTTTGAGGTCAGCCACATCGATGTCAGCCTTGAGACTCTTAGTACGTATATCATCAACATAGACTTCCATCGTCTTCCCAATTTGATCCTCAAACATCTTGTTAACAAGTCTCTAATAAGTAGCTCCAGCAATCTTCAAATCGAAGGGCATAACCTTGTAGCAGTAGGTACCCTTATTAGTTATGAATGCAGTCTTTTCTTCATCGGCCAGGTTCATAGATATCTGGTTGTAGCCCAATTAGTCATCCATGAAGCTCATCAGCTCATGGTCTGCTGTGGCATCAACCATCTGGTCAATTCTTTGTAAAAGAAATCTATCCTTGGGGCAGGCCTTGTTTAGATCGATAAAGTCCACACACATTCTCGACTTCCCATTAGCTTTGGGAAATATAACAACGTTGGCCAGCCACCTAGGATATATCACCTCTCTTATGAAGCCGGCCTTTTCCAATTTCTTTACCTCTTCTCAGATGACCTCATATTTTTCTCGAGAATAGATCCTTATCTTTTGTAGTATCGTCCTAGCATCCTCGGCCACATTCATCTTATGGAAAAAGAGTTCAGGGTCTATTCCCGATATATCATCATGACTCCATGCGAAGATGCTCTATTTTTCCCTTAAAATTTTAATCAGCTCTTCCTTTATGTCTCCTCTTAGGCCTTTGTCGGACTAGATGGTTTTTTTCGACTCGTCCACATTGAGGACGATGGATTCTACCTCTTCCGTGGCCTCCCCTTTTTTATCTTGGTCTCATCACTGGGATCCAGGGTATCAATATCGTAAGTTATAGTTGCTTTCTCTTGAGCTTCCCTCTCCTTGACTGAGTTGAAGTAACATTCATGTGCCAACACTTGATCACCTTGGACTTTCCTTACCCCATAAGGAGTCGATAATTTTACCATTTGGCGTACATTGGATAGCAGGGCCTCAAATTCTTTGAGGGCTACTCTACCCATGATAATGTTATAAGTCGAGTACACATTTGCATCCATCACAAAGAAGTTGACCTTCTTTATCAGCTTCTTAGGCCAAACATCTCCCTTTCTAACCTCCATTTCATATATTCCTAATGGATGCACCTTCTCGTCGTCGAATCTTATCAAAGGATGATGATAAGGGACAAGCCTCTTCATTGCTGAGTCTGAAACCTTTGAAACATGGACAGAACATAACATCGGTCAAGATTACTTTGCCGACCAATATCCTCGGCACATCATACCCATGCACTCTAGTTATGATTACCAAAGGGTCATCTTGAGGAGCCAGGATTCCCTTAAAGTTAAGTCTCAAAAAACCCACGATTAAGGTATCCATATCTACCTTGTTTCTCTTCTCTGGCTTTGTATCTGTTGCGGCTAAGTTGACTGCTTCAGCCTTGGAAAGAGCTTTAACCTCTGAAATGTGTGTCTTTCTGTCGGCCACCTTTGCACCTCCCCCTGTGAGGCCTCCAAAGATCATCTTAACATCAACGAGATGTTGAAGAGACAGCTGTTGGGGTCATCGTCCCTTGGTGGAAAATCAAGGTCATTATCATCATCGTCTGAGGCGTCATCCTTTTTCCTTAGGCCGTCTTCTTTGCACCTGTTGGCTCTCCTCTTTCTAGGGTCGTCTCGACCACCATTTGAATCACCTTTATCTATATACTTCCTCAGCTTTCCATCTTTCAACATCTTTTCTATCTCATCCTTCAAAGCAAAGCATTTATAGGCCAGGTGCCCGTGGTACTGATGAAATTCACACCACAAGTTTTTATTCCTCTTATGAGGAGGAGCCTTCAGCTTCTCAGGCCACCTCAGGGATCGATCGTTCTTGATTTCGTTAAAAATATTCTCACAGCTTACTGTGAGGGGGGTGTAGTCGACAAACTTGTCGTCTGCTGCCATTTTTTTCGTCCTTATTCTTTTTTTGGAACTTACTCCCAATGTTACCCCCTTTTTCATCCTCATATTTTGCTGCCATTGCTTCTTCGATATTCATGACTTTTCCATCCATCACCAGTAGTTTAACCATATATTTCGGAGGGTCCTCGGTAAGCTTCCAAAGTAATTTCCTCTTCTGAAGGCCTCCTATGAGCGTTGTCATAACTATACTCTCTTCATAATCTTCCACTTCTAGCTTCTCCTTATTAAACCTTGCAATGTAGTCTCTGAGAATCTCATTATTCCCCTGCTTGACTTACATTAGGTGAGTAGTCTTCTATTGCGGTCTTACCATAAAACAGAAATTATGGATGAGTCTCTCAGCAAGTTGCTTGAAACTTTCAAAGGAGTTCTTTGGGAGCGAAGTGTACCAAACATGGGCAGCCCCCGTCAGAGTGCTTGAAAAATCACGACATCTCATCTCGTATGAGATAGAGTACATATATCTTGCCGACTGGTACATCTCTATATGATGAACTGGGTTGGTACTCCCATCATACTTTGGAGTAATATAAGTGGCTTGAATTTAGCAGGGGTCGAAAAGTTAATTATCTTCGCCTTAAATGGAGAGCCCTCTGAATACCCCATTTGCAAGGGATCTCAACTCTTGAGGATATCTCCAATCTTATTTTCCAGCCTTTGGATCGAGTCATTCTAAGGCCTCTCGGTCGTATTCATAGCGTCGGCCTGGTCGACGTTATCAGTTGCTACCTCCACTGGCCGGGTTCTTTGGCCAATGACATATATCGGTTATTTACTTCCCGCTGGTTCTCGTCTCGGCCAAGTGGGGGTCGATAGCCTACCCCCTCTCTTCTTGAACCAGCGTTGCTTCTTGATCTTGGCAGTATCTCCCTCAAATCACTAACTGGGCCGAGCCTCTCAAAGGCCGACCCTCTTCTCAATTGGCCAAACATCGAACCCCTTGGATGGGCATCAGGAATCTTCCTCCTACGCTGATCCCAACTTACTTAGATGGGGTGTATAGTATTTCCATATATTTCATACGACTCCCAGTAGTCAGCCTAAGCATCTTTGGCCTCAAAGTCACGATCCTCCGAGCAGGGTTGGCCTTGCCTCCCCAGGCGTAGACGCATAGGGTCAGCAGCATCTCTCCATCATTGAGGAGGATTTATATCCTTGCAAGGTGCTTGGGGTGGTCCCCTAGCCTCTCTATGGTGTTCCCCTACCACTTCAAGAGTAATCATCTTCGGTTGGGCTCCCACTGATCGGACTACCATATCCTAGCTGAAGGCAACTAGCTGCTCTTGGATTGCCTGTTAGCTCATCGCCAAGGATTTTAATACCACTGCCACCTCATCCATTTCTGATTGGGGAGGAGCTTGACTAGAGCTATGACCATCATCTGGCGGTGGTGGTGGAAATTTAGGTGCCATGTTTGAACCTTAATGTGTTTAAAGAGTAAACAACTTTGAAGCTCAACAGGAACTCTTTCAATGGTGAAACAGCTCCATAGAAGGGGAAGAATGGTTCACCACCAGAGATTTAGACAAGGAAAAGCTAAATAAGGGAAAATATAATGCTACTCGTTCCCACAGACGGTGTCAGGTTGATGATATCGGAGTTGGTACCACCAATTCAGTATGATAAGTAAGCTCGAACCAACACAATAATGAAGTATAAACAGGTATAAAAGTTAGAAAGAGATGAGTTAAAGAAGAAAATAACATCAAATATAAGTGGTTCAGCCTTTGAAGGGCCTAAATCCACTATGTGAGTGTGTGAGAAATCCACTAAATAAGGGCACTAATGGCCATTGATACAACTCTCTCTCTCTCTCTCTCTCTCTCTCTCTCTCTCTTCTGTACACAATTGGGCAGAATTTTTGCTAGGTTTTTATTTAGGATCTCTCCTCATGGAGAAGATAAAGTGTATATGATACGATGCAAATATTGCGTATTTCACCTGTTAACCTACGCGTTATTAGCCCCCCTCGGGTATCTTAATCCTTATATTTATGCTCGTTAATTAGGCAAACTCGGATTTCTATATATACATGTTTTTCAGGGGTTAATTGAGATTTTGTAGGTATTTGGATGCTTAGTATGAAGTTTGGATGCATTCAGGCGAAGTTTCGTACACAATCGCACGTGTAAGGGCATTTTAGTCATTTCACAATTTAGGAAACTAGCCCAATGTCTTCACGGAAGATGAAGCCCTCTGAACAAGCTTCGCGTTTTCGTAAACGGTGCGTTATTCTGAGTTCGAACGAAGAAGTTATGGTCTTTTTAGCGGAAGGGAATTACAACATACCAAAAACAGGGGAAGTGTTCAAGACCTGTGGGTCCGAATCGATTCAGCCCAAATCCAAAAACAATGTGCCAAATATTCCATTCCGAATCGATTGGGATTTCAGTCAAATCTATTCGGCCTACTAGCAACCTCGAGATATTTCCATCCGAATGAATTTGGATTTCACCCGAATCGATTCGGACCTGCAAATTTTGTTATTCTTTTATTTACAACTTTGCCATACTTGGTTTGTATATAAATAACTTTCTCTCATTTTTTAGAGGGATCTTTTAATTTTAGTTTAGGTTAGGGTTAGGGTTTTGAGATCTCTTCTTCTTCTCTCTTTGGTTGTGACCCCTGTGGGTGTTGTAAGTTGAACTATTCATTACCCCTACCATTAATATAGTTGTATTTCTTTTTTTATTCCTTATTTCCATTGTTGTTATTTACATTTCCTTTCCTAGATTAACTTGTATTTCATTTATGTATTGCTTTCCTAGTGTTAAAGTAGTTTAATTTATGTATTGCTCTTAGATAAATAGGGTTCGGATCGTGTGTCCGCCATTAATGGGTTTGAGCTTCGAAAACTAGGTTTTGTGTAAAATTACGTTTAATTGAAAGTGCGCGTATCAAAGTTGGATTGTTATGTGTTTATCTTTCTTTGTCATGCAACGTTAGAGTTTATAGCGACAATCCGAATTTAATCTGCGTGTGACCATTTTCAGTTAAATGTTTAATCTCACAACTTTGGGTTAAATTCCTTATTGTGTGATGTTTATGATTAATTGAAAATGCTCGATTAAATCGCTTTCGAGCCTTAGCTCTAATTAGTAGTTGTTTAGATCCGTGTGGTGGAATGTGATCCCAATCCTCATTTTACATTTGTGTAGCATAACTTATTCTTTTCTTTTGTCACCATAACCACCCATTACCTTTTCTTTATTTATTTTACACTTTTATTCCTGAAGTAATTAAAGAAATTAAAATCTAAAATCCAATCACTCCCTGTGGATTTCTGACGATACCCAACTTACCGTTTTGCTTTCCTCACAAGTGTAGTAATAGCTTAGTTTTTTTTCATTAAGTCGTCGAACTGATAACAACGATTTGCGTATTACACGATGCACGGTTCGTGCTTGATCAATATATGTATGACTTGGGTGGTGTAATGTACCCCCAAAGCATGTAATCAGCATGTGCATGAGAAAACTCCCAATAAGATGTAGACACCTGTCTTTGGCACATGGGCACAATAATGATGTAATATTCCCTCACGTGAGGGACTAATCTTATTATAACAAAATTTTCCACGTGTGCATACCTCTTTCGTACTTGCATATGCCCACGCTGCTGGGTATCGTCCGTTGCAACCTCGTCCTGAGAGGGTACGAGGTTGCTAATTCCAATAGGACCACTGAATAGATCTGGATGAGGTTGGATTAACTGGGTCATTCCTATTATCAGACGTGGCAGAGTACGAAGATGGTGCTAGTCGAATTGATGATGCTCTTGCAGTCTCGACTTTCCATATAGCCTATACTAGTTGAGGCGAGCCGACCCTTATCGAGACTACCTCGCCAATGATATATGGGGATCTTATGACAACTCGTCCATGAGATGTGATGCCACTCGTCCTAATAGACGAGGGTAAACTTTGTCCCTATCAATCATCCCAGTAGAGAAGAAGGATAAGAATCAGATAAGGATATGTTTGGACTTCAGAGATTTGAACAGATCTTTCCCGAAGTATGAGTTCCCTCTACCCTCAATTGATAGCTTGATCGATGCAACTGTTGGTCATGAGATGCAAAATTTTATGAATGGGTATGTGGGATATAACTAGATCAAGATGGATCCAATAAATGCGGAGAAAATGGAGTTCAGGACCCCGTTGGGCAACTTCATGTACACAGTGATGCCTTTTGGGATAAAGAATGATGGGGAAATATATCAAAGGACAATGATGGACATCTTCCATAACTTCTTTCATAAGTTTTTGGAATTTTATGTGGATGATTTTATCATCAAGTTGAAGAAGGAGGAGTCCTATCTGGCGATCTAAGAAAGGTATTCATTAGGTGTAGAAAATACAAGATGAAGATGAACCCGCTGAAGTCCACTTTTGAAGTCACAAGTGGAAAGTTCCTGGATTTTGTAGATTGGCAACGAATGCAGATGGACCAGTACAAGCAACGAGCGATTTTGGAGATGTCATGTCCAATAACGATGAAAGAGCCCAAGAGTTTCCTCGATAAAGTCTCCTACCTTAGGAGATTTGTACCAGGACTAGCCAAAATAACTCACCCACTGATGAAGCTGCTAGAAAAGGGCACGAAGTTTCAAATAGGAGGAAGCTCACTAGGTATTCTTGACCAAGTTGAAGAAGCTGCTCACTTCTCCTCAAAGGATGATACCTCATATAGAAGGGAGACCGTTGTAACTCTACCTCACATTTACAACGAGGTCCGTTGGATCTCTTCTGGCACAGGAAATCGATGGTCAAGAGAGACCAATCTACTGCTTGAGTAGGATCTTACATGGACCAGAGGGAAGGTACAGTAGTATAGAAAGACATTGTTTAGCCTTCGTGTTTGTAGCAAAAAAACTTAAACATTACATGTTATCTTTCACAATCCATATTGTGACAAGATGTGACCCAATTAAGTTTTAGGAACTATTTTGATTAGAAGGGCAGTTAGGTGGTTCCTCATCCTTTCAGAATATGATTTAAAATGTGTGGTCCTTCGCGCGATCAAGAGCCAGGCTTATGCAGATCTATTGGCAATTTTCGCATCTGGAATATTTGAGCCACCCTGAGAGAGCATTCCAGGGAAAGACTTACAGGCAAATTTTCTGGATGCCAACCTTAAAAAATGGATGATGCAGTTCAATGGATCTTCGATGAAAAAGAAGGGAGGCGCAAGGGTCATTCCTTCTAAAGGCAAGGAATAATTTTGCTTTTTCGACAAGTTGGATTTCCCTTTCTCCAACAAAGAAGCAGGGTATGAAGCGTTCATACTGGGGTTGCTAGAGGCCCTCTGAAGGGGCATCCGTTCACTGTGCATCAAATCTGATTCGAACTTGGTGGTTCAGCAAGTGAATGGGGAATATGCATTGAATCACCTCAACTTAGCGATTTATAGAATGATCATCCAAAGGTTGATCAACAGTTCCACCAGGTCAAGATAAGAAGGAATCCTATAATGATGAATAAGCGTATTGATGCCTATGCTACCATTACTCAAAAGTTGTCTATGAAAACTGATACAACTATTATGGTGATACAACGGAGAACATCCCCATCGATTGTGCAATTGATCTTACCAATGGAAGATAATTTAGATTGGAGGGGAGAGATTAGGAAGCATTGAAGTATGGGGAAGGCAAGATGGAACTGAAAGAGCTAGCATAGTATTTTTCCAATCAGGGAAACCTCTACTTCAGGAACGTGAGAGGATGGTTATCGAGATGTGTCGGGCCAAACAAAGCATAACAAAAATTAAAGAAGACAAGTGATGAACACTGTGAAACAACTAAGATCCATCTATACAGAAGAATTCAGAGAGAGGAGACCGGGGTACTTCTGTCCAACGATGAAGCAGGACGCAATAGAGTTGCAACGAAGGTGCGATAAATGTTAACTCTTCTTTCAGGCAGCTGAATACCACTTCGTTGAAACTCAAGTAAACTAAAGGCATCCTTACAGCGGTTTTATCAAAGATGGAGTTATCTCCTTGGAGAAAACAGATGTGATGGGACTCAAGCTAAGGGCCCCATAATTCTATGTCCATGATGATCAGCTCTATCAGAGGTGGAACTTCAACAGACCATCGAGATGTATCTCGAAGGAAGAGGCAATAAAAGTTCTGAAACAAGGTCACGATCTAGCTCACATTAGAGGAGTAAAGATATATGACCAGCTAATAACTTTGGGTTATTATTGGCCAACTATGGAGAAAGATTCCGCTGAGTTTGTAGGAAAATTCAAGGCATGTCAGTTGCATAGAAACCTGATCCATGCTCCTTCGATGGACTTACAATCTTTGGCCACTCCTTACACATTCCACACTTGGGCGATTGACCTGGTAGGGGAAATACACCCATCTTCGAGGGGAAAGATATAGATACTCGTGGGAATAGAATGTTTTACAAAGTGGGCTGAGGCGATACCACTCAAAAGAGCAACTGCAAGTGTGGTGGCTAACTTCATCAAGGAGGACAATATTTACAGGTTTGGGATCCCAAAGGTTATCCTCTCTAATAACGGGATCCCATTTGTCAATAATGAAGTAACGATGCTTATAAACAAATAGTCCATCGTCCATGATACCTCAACGGTGGCATATCCTAAGGGGAATGGTTAAGCCGAAGCAACAAATAAGACCTTGGTCAACATTTTGGCCAAGACGATGAAAGACTTCCCAGAATCATGAGATGGAAAAATTCTAGCAATCATGTAGGCCTATCGAATGACAAAGAGGAAACCTACAATGTACACGCCGTTCTCTCTTGTGTTTGGGGCCGAAGTAATTTTACCAGTAGAACTGGAGGTTCCTTCTGCCCGATATGCCTTGCGAAGTAGCATGCTCCCTCAAAGCAGACATGTACAATTGGAAGCACTAGATGAGTACAGAGACAACGCGATGCAACACTTTCAAATGTACATAAAGCAACTTTCCAGAGCACATGATAACTTAGTGAGGCCAAAAAAATTTATGGAAGGGGATTTGGTTTTGAAGGCAGCTGTAAAGCATATACGGGGGCTCCCATTACCTAAATTTGCTACGAATTGGAATGGACCTTTCATTGTAAAAGAGGCTCATCATTCAGGTTATTGTTTAATCTCTAAGATGGAAGAAGATAAACCCTTAAAGATTAATAACAAATGGTTGAAGGTTTACCATGTTTAAACGAGTAACCTCAGTTAGAGATTTATTTTTGTTAAAACTATGTTGCAATTCGTTGTGGGAGTTATTTTTTTTGTAGTGAGATTAAGAAGAGGGAGTTTTCTTGTAAATTGTAGGAATTTGAACTTTGCAATAAACGGAAGCATTGTAAAGAAACAACATATGATAATAAAATACTATATCCTTTTCATTGATACGACTTATAAAGATTACAAAAATTAGGAGCTATCGCCTAAGAATTACATCGGGTAAAGAAAAGACTGTAATTACAAAAGAAGGGACTTCTAAACCAGAAGAAACCATGATCAAGTTGGGAGAAAAAGTCCCTGGGAAAAATAGAAGAAGCTTCCAAGCACGACCTCTGAGCAGCAACACAGCCTTCAAGCCTGGTCTGCACTTGATCTGTTTCGATTAACAGGGTTTCTCATTCCAGCTTGGCCTTTGTTAAGGCTTCTTCGGTAGGCCTCACTTTGTCATAGGTTGCCATTAACAGAGGGGTTAACTCTTCTAGCCTTTTCTCTTCAGACCATTGGTGCTCTACGTGTTTCAGATATAATTCCCTCTGGCATTCCAACTAATGGCTCTTCAGAAGTTTCAAATGGCTAATCAGTCAATTCAGTTGGAAGCCATCCTTGTCCATCTCCTTCAAACTTCCAAGATAATGATTAATGAGTGACCTCGTAAGGTTAGGCGTTTGAGTGTTGACGACCTCGGCAATAACGATCGTCAGAACTTATAGCCTATGGCTCATCATGAACACGTTATAGGGTATACAGTCAAGAGTAAACGTTTACGGATGGTACATGGAAATCCACTCGATGATAGACCGGTCACACGTAAAAATTTGAGGATATTAACGAAGGACCATGAGACAGAACTCATGAGGAACCATATCTGGAAGGGGAACCTCACATCCTAACTCGTTGTCCGCTGGAAAATTCATAGTCAAACCACGATCGTTAGGGATTGAGTCCTCGGAGGGGACTGGTTCTTGATGCGTGGGTTCAATAGCCGAGGGATCATACTGCGTTTATGTTTAAATAATGACAATCCCCCTCACAACCTGCAAAATAATGAAGAAAGATAAGTTGATGAAAAATCTTAACAAGTGATCTTCATTTTTAAGTCACCATTATAGGTGGAGTTTAACGAAAAATCTTAACAAGTGATTTTCATTGTTAAGTCACCATTATAGGTGGAGTTTGACGTAAAATCTTAACAAGTGGTTTTGATTGTTGAGTAACCGTTATAGGTGGCGTTTGATTAAAAATCTTAACAAGTGGTTTTCATTGCTAAGTCATCGTTATAGGTGGAGTTTGACGAAAAAAACTTAATAAGTGGATTTCATTGTTAATTCACCATTATAAGTGGAGTTTGACGATAAAACTTAACAAGTGGTTTTCATTATTGAGTCACCGTTATAGGTGGAGTTTGTCGAAAAATCTTAACAAGTGATTTTCATTGTTAAGTCATCATTTTAAGTGGAATTTGAGACTTTTTAAAAGTGTCTTCCATTGTTAAAGTTATCTTTAAGGAATAACGGAAGTACTTATGCAAATAAGAGAGAGAAATCAAAAAATACCTCGGGAACATGTTCAATTTCATAAAAACCCAATTTCATGCCATAACCCACCCAAAAACGGATTTCGGTTTACACCCACCATAATATGAATTTATTATCATCAATTTAAGAATCAAAACAGTTAATCACTTGCCGTTAATTGTTCGTAGAGTCAGATCCGTTGGTGTAGAGAAAGGGTTGATAAAGAACACCCAATTTGCCCCTCGATTTGTCTCCAAAAGATCTGTAATTTGCTCTTGATTTGTTTCCTCTATTTCTCTCTCAAACCCTAGGTTTAGAATTTTGTTAACTGTCGTTCAACACTCCCTCAATTAGGTTTATAATCCATAATCACGTTTTTAGCCACATGGGCCTAATTAAAATGGCCCAAGTCCCCCGTGTGGGCTCGGTTATTCCCAAAAATGCTCTGAGACGCGATTACTACCCCGAGTATTCTTTTCTGACTATCTCGATCCATCCGGAGTCAACCGTGCACTCAGAATTGTCATCCGAAATACTTTATAACATTTTCAAATTTTGACCTCGAAAATGCAACACAATAATTTGAACAATTAAACTTCGAGTCGCTAAAAATTAGAATAATTCTTCCCACTCCAATAAATTCTCCAAATCATAATTTTCTCCAATTTAAATAATTTTATTTCTCCCAAAAATAATTAAATGCCAAGTCCTCAAAATTACGGGGTGTTACATTAATAAGGTATTCCTAACCTTAAATATGAATTACCATAGACATAACATCAATTTAACAACTTCTACTCTAAATCATGGTAATCATCCCAATTTCATAACAAAGTCAAATTCCTTAATCCTAACAATGGTTATATAAATTGTCTAATCCAAGATTATTTTAATATTAAACTAAGAATCCAATGCATAATAATATTATAATATAAATACAATTGTAATATTATATTAAATAAATTTGCCTAACTTTTTAATTTGGTTGAATCTTAGATGAAAAGCCCCAAATCTTCTTTTTCTTTTCCTTGGCCTTCCTCCGTAGCTCTAGGGTTGCCTCTAAATGTATAAAATGATTTAATTTAAACCTAGTCTATATTTTATACTAACTACTCATAAAATTAGGCTTAGCCTCTACACGGACCATAACCAAAACCCAATCCAAGTAGTTTAAAATCTAGTCTAAGGCCTATACTAACCTATGGGCCTTAAAACCCAACTTTTTAAGGTGTAATTGGACCTTCTATTATCCCCAAAGTTGGCTACAAATAATAAAAAAATTATTTACTTCTGTTAAATAATTACCAATGTCTTAACATATTTTCAATTTATTCCAATATCAAATAATACACACAAATTAGTGACATCACTTGTCACAGTAGACAAATAAATCAATATCAATTATCGAAAAATTTATTTCAGTTAAGATTTAATTCACTTAAAATTACGATGTATTACAACTGAGTACATTTTCATACAATAATTTGTTAAATCCTAGCTCTTCATCCACTTAGTCCATCTAACTCAAATCATCTCAATTCTTACATAATTAGAACTCTTGCACCCTAACGAAACTCAATAGTTTTACTCTCCCACTTTTACATTGGGAATATTGAATATTGCAACTCTTTCAATGTCTCCGAATTTCTACCTTTTCAACTTGTTGGAGACCTATCTCGACACAAACTATATCCATTGCTTTTTCACCGCTTTAACCGTAAAAATATATTAAATTATAGTACACCTCTTGCTTACAGAATGTAAAGTAACCCACGAAACATTCGACTTGTCCAAAATTACCTTATGTAGCTTAGGAACTTCTGGTACAATCGATTTCTCTTGGAAATGTAACCTTTTACATTCGTTAATGTAGAAAGGGACTCTTCTGAGTTAAAACTTCCATTTCTTCCCTCGATAAAGTTCCCCACTTGATCCTGAACCTGCCTTAACCCCAAAATTTAGTCTAACAGTCACCAGTGTTATAAATTCTCCCACTTAATCAAGAGGTCATCGTTAAAACCAATGGCGAACTCATCACAACAAGACACTTCTTTTCAAATAATCGAACAACTATTGACATGCGGTAACGAACACTTATTCCGCATCACGGCTCCCTTTGAGGCTAAAGACTCATGCCCAAAGCCTATATTGTAGAAGGTCAAAGATTACCATTGCCAACTCCAGATTATGAATGAGATAATCATCCTTGTGAGGCTTACTGGTTTTGAAATTATAAGTTTAGGCCTTTCCTGCCAGCCAACACACCTCCTAGTCTCTTGAGTGATGCATCTGTATATACCAAGTACTCTATGGTGCCTCCTGGTAACACAAGGGCGAGTGCGGTGGTAAGTTTCTCCTTGATCTCATCGAATGTTTTATGACAATCTACACTCCAAAAAATGGTACTCGTTTTCAAATGAGGTAAGTCAGTGTCTCGACCATCTTAAAGAATCCCGAATGAACCTCTTGTGGTAATCCGCCAAACCTAAAAAACTCCTAAATTCTGTAGGTGTCGTGGGTCATCCCTAATCTGTAACTATAAAACCTTGACTGGGATCTACTAAAATTTTAGCTACTGATATAATATGGCACAAGAATTGTACTTCTCGAAGCCTAAAAGCTCCACTTAGAAAACTTAGCGTGCATCTAACGTCCCCATATTTTTTACAAAATAATCATAAACGTTACACATATTCCTCCTTCGATCAAGAAATAACTGTAATGTTGTTGATCAATAATAATATGATCTAATTTAGGAATGGTAAAAAATCCCAATTCATTACGCTCACTTACACTAATGGTGCATTGGTTAACACAAACGACATGAATCGGAACACATATGAACGATACTGCGCCAGAAAATCCATCTTTCGGATGTCCTCCTTTCGATTAGATAACTGGTGATGCCCTCAGTGCATGTCAATCTTGGAAAAGAATAATGTGCCCCTCAACTGGTTGAATAAATCATCGATACACTACAATGGATACCTTCCAAATCGTGACTTTATTCAATTACTAATAATCTATACATAATCAATCGAACCATATTTATTCTTCAAAAATAAGATCGAGGCTCTCCACAGGGATGTGATCCTTTGTACCCTAGATCAATAACTATTGAATACCTTCTCGTAAATATTTCATCTATAACAGATCCATACGACATAGTGCCCTCCTAATAGACTTGTTGCTCGATACTAAATCTATACTAAAGTCTACCTCTTTAGTGAGTGGTAACCATGGCACCTCATCTCCTACGTCCGTAAACTGTTGGATAATTGGTATCGATCCTCACAATATGATGACCTCCTCTGATGAAGTCTCATTTAATGTAATACAAGTGCATGATAAGTCTTCCCTCGATCCTAGACATAACTATAAGAACACCCCCTGACCAAAACCATAATCATATATACCTACCCTCAATAGTCGATATAAGTGTAATACATAAAGTTACGACTTAAATCTAAAAAATATGAAGCATAAGACTATATATATAAATCAATAGAGCGACTGGATATTATGCCCACCAACACACCGCCATGTCTCCACAATCACTACGTAAAGTAGACCATACTCACTGGGGTATCCACATAAAAATATATTAAGTGATAAACACTTTATATCATAAAATTGTAGTACACACATTACTAATAAGGAAAAATAACACCTCGATGTCTAAGTAAGAATCATGCATGTGAGTCGTAAAAATACCCATGACCATCCCCCGGTGGTACCCTCAATAATACAAGTTGCCCTATAACATCGAGTAACTAAGTGGACACAAATGTAACACCTTCTTCCAACTGAACTATCGAAACAGTAGCCCTATTGGTGGCCCTGTTGTCTTTGCCTCTACGATCATTTATGCTAAAACTTGTCTCGATGTGCCTACTCTCATTGTTCGTGACCTCACTGGTAATATTTTCTTAGTTTTACTGGCCAGACCATATTATATTGTATACTTTTCTAAAGCTCTTGGGGTTTACTCCCCTTTATGTGATTCTTTTTTCCTGGTGAAGACTACTCTAACCGGGTCAACACTACATTATCTCTACTTATTTGGGCCTACTTTAGTCTTTATTTTCCCAATCTTGGGAATGTTTATCCTTCAAATAGTTGTTACGGTCCTGTTGATGTTAGAAGGTAACTTCCACCACCTAAGGGTAAGTGATGAATACTAGGTTACCCAATAATATTTTCCACACTCATCCCATAAAATGCCATTTCAAAAAGTCTTCTCAAATTACAATTGAAATTTCAATTAGTATTCTTCGCTTTCGTATCCATACCTCTCGACGTAGAAAGAAAAAGGTAGTTTAACTCCTCATATTCTTTACCATGCGATCGTCAAGACGAGGTCTTCAAAAACTTGCTTAAAATGGTATTTCGGGTTGTGAGTGGAAATATTCCCCATCGAACCGAATGCTAAGCACATACTAATTGTCTCAAGTCCAGTGATATCTAAATCCCGATCGAAAGTGACTCCATGTGTGGGATGTTTCGTAAGCAAAATCCAAACAAGGAACTCTCCCGATACACTTCGTTCACTCTGACTTGATTATTTGGAACAATTACGTGAAATCTCCTAAATGGTCATCATCATAGATAACACAAATCCTAAATGGTAAAGATATTAAGTAATCAAAAAATGCAATACGAAAAAATGATGGACGCACACAATATCCTAAGGGCACTGGAACCTTTAGTACACTAACACAAACTATGACACCCCGTAAAATTTAATAATTTTTTTATCAAGTCTAATATAAACCCATGAGAATGAAATAATTGAATATCGTTATAACCATGACTGTAATAAAACTAAATGCATAAAACAAATAACTTAAACATACCATAGGTGAACCACATAACTATTATACCAGACCAACCAACAATACTGGTACCATCATGTAACTACAACTTTATCAACATAAAATAAACTTCTGAATGATCTCTGGACTGATGGGACACAGTGGCCTATGCCCTAAAAAGTAAAGTCAACACTAACACTAAGAGTAAACCTCTTTAATATAACTATATAACCGAGTTAAACTATAATATAATTATGCATTGTGACACCCCGCTTATTAAAATAAGAGGTGGCCAGCCCAATACTCCAATAAATACAGGAATCATAGATGGTCCATTCTTCGCATCGTTGTCATGAAAATAATAATACGATATAACCACCAATTATTTTAGAAAACGGATCTCAAATTAATTTGCAAGTTTAATGAAAACCATTTCGACAATCCAATTTTAAAAGATGGTGGATAAACATATAACAGATTAACAACCATTCCTCAAAATAATAACCGAATAAGTTGTCGGTTAACAGACTAATACAAACAGGTTACAACAAGTATTATAAATAAATACCACAATATATGCAAATACAAAGCTTGAGCAACACGCACGAATGTACAAACTGATCATAACTAGATTATACAAAAGATGGATGCGTCTATAGAAAAAATTCTATAACATCCACAAAAATGTTGAAGCTCCCTGACACTGAGAACGAGAAATTAACACGGGCGTCCTTGCGGCAGAGCACCTGAGCATAAATAGGATCCATACAAAACAGAGAAATATAAACGGGTCAGGGCCCGATTTGATATGATATACATGTGAATAAAATGCATGACAGTTATGAATTGCTAACATCATAAACAAGTTTAAATCGCTCTTCACAATAAGAATCGTCCTCACATCTCATCTAAGTGCACATCCTAGCGCAATACCATATAAAGAGTTACACTATTCATCAATGTAAGAGAAATAACTAAATTCCATATTAATAGGCTTAAATTGCAGTTTTGTAAAATATGACTTCATAAGTCCATTCCTCATTAGTAAACTTAATTCGTACAGTTGATTTATAAATGCATTAGCCATTTATGAAATGCCACATTCGTGAGAATAGTTACAATTAAAATATAACGATTCTAAGACCATCCTTTCGGGAGTCACCCCACTGGATGCGCCCCTAAATAGCTATCATCTTCCAGGGCCTATAACCAAGACCATCTGGGCACCCTATATCGCGTCGTGTGGGAAGTGGCCATATACCTTCGATAGTGAGTCATAACCATACCCGAAATTACCTCACTTCGAATAAAACAACAACACAATATAACCACCGTTCCTATGGTCGAGGACTATATTCACCCTGCATTCACTAGCCAATCTCTAAAAGTCCAAAACCATATAACCCTACTTTCCCCTAGTCCTAGACTAGCTTACTAAATGAAAAAGGACACTTATTTCCATCTATTAATTAATTAATTAATTAATTAATCCTGAACACTCCTTTTCTAACCTAGGTTATTGATCCCCCTAATACAAGACCCTAATACTATATTTTACTTCATATAAGAAGGTTCTTAATCCCTTCCCTTAAGTCCCGGTCCCTGGACCGCGGTCGACCGCAATATAAAATTTTGCCTTTCGAGAGAAGCAGTAGGCTTTTCTCTTTACGCCTGGTCGACCGGTCATACCAAATCCAGTGGCCAACTCCCATTTATCTTACAAAACCTAGATCTCTAAACCTATTTTCTTCTACTTCTCTCAATATCATCATATAATGACTACACTCAATCATTCCTACACAACAACAAACTAATATAATCAACTCAAATCATATATAAATCAAAATCTATGGGTTTAAACACCAAAAGGCATCAAAACCCACAATTGGTTCAAATATCCAAAAGCACAACTATTAATAAAAATTATCCACACTAAATCATACATAATTGCAAGTTATAAACTAGCCTTAAGTTTGTAGTCTCAGATTCTTGCTCGTTGAAATGATTCGAAGCCAAGAGTAGCAAATCTCCTCTCTCTCTTCCTTTTCTCCCAATCTCTCTCTCTCTCTCTCTCTCTCTCTAGGTTTAGAAAAATATGAGAGATAAAGTAATCTTTCAAAACTAAATACCCAAAAATGTCCCAAATACATTAAGTCCAACATTAAATGCTACTACACAATTGAATGACTCGTAACAACATAATTAAGCCATAACCGGTCAAAAATACCCGGAACCCAAAAATACAACTTGGTACTTATTTTGACTATCTCAACCATTTTCGGACTAACCGCGCCCTCTAAATTGGCATCCGGGATATCATAAATTATTTCATGTTCAAACACTGTATTAATTCATTAATAATAATCCCCTTGGAATATAAATCATAATCGTCGCTTAAAGCACAACGATGCAATAAAACGTAATATGATGCTATTTACTTTCACTTAACAGTAAATATGCAAAACTTAGTAAGTATTATCTCTTAAATAACTAAAAGTAATATTTACTTCAACTTCCTTTATTTTATGTAATTAACCCACTAGGCAAATTAGTATAAAAATAATTACTCATAAATAAAGGGTATTACATACTCCCCCCCTTACAAGGGAATTTTGCCATCAAAATTCAGGCATACCTTGTAAAAATAGATGTGGATATTTCTCTCAAATATCGTCCTCACGTTACCAAGTTGATTTCTCGACATTGTGGTGTCCCCATTGGACCCGAACCAATGGTACCACTTTCAACCTTAGCCTACGCTCTCCGTGATCTAAAATAGCAATTGGTTGTTCCTTATATGAAATATCGGGTTGTAACTCGATATCATCCAAAGGAATGTGCCAATGAGCTCCCTCACATCTTCTATACTTCTTTAAGGAAGAAACACGAAACACGTCGTGAATCTATTGTAGGCGTTCCAGCAAAGCAAGTTGATATGCTACGAGGCATACCTTTGCAATAACGGGAAAAAAGCCTACATAGCGCGACGCAAGCTTACCTTTCTTCCCGAATCGCATTATACCCTTCATCAGGGATACCTGCACTAAAACTTGGTCCCCTACCTCCAATTCTACATGCCTTCTATTCGCGTCGGTATAGCTCTTCTGACGGTCTTGTGCAATTCGGATGCAGTTTCGAATAAACTCAATCTTCAAAGAGGTCTCTTGGATCATTTCAGGTCTAAGGAGCTTATTATCTCCTACTTCCAAAGTAGGTGATCTACACGGTTGGCCATACAATGCTTCATACGGTGTCATACCAATTGTGAATTGGTACAAATTATTATATGTAAATTCGACCAAGGGAAGGTATTGCTCCCATCCTCCTTTAAAGTCAAGTACGCATATTCGAAGCATGTCCTCCAATATTTGGTTGACTCTCTCCATTTGACCATCTACTTGCGGGTGGTAGGAGGTACTCAACTACAATTCAGTCCCCATTGCCTCTTTAAAACTTCGCTAAAAATGGGATAAAAAATATTATCTCGGTCTGAGACTATATTAATAGTCATACCATGGAGTTTCACAATCTCCGCAATAAAGAGTCGGGCATAACATGCCGTATTGTAATCCATTCATACCGGTAAAAAGTGTGTCGATTTGGTCAGACGATCGACAATAACCCAAATAGAATCATGACCGCTTTGTGACGCCGATAATCCTGTGATGAAATCCATTGAGATACTTTCCCATTTCCATACCGGTATTTCTAACGGTTGTAATAATCTCGTTGGTCACTGGTGGCCTACCTTCACCAATTGACAAGTAGTGCATTGGGAAACAAATTTAGAGATATCCCTTTTCATACCCTCCCACCAATACTGATGGCGCATGTCTTGGTACATTTTGTCTCCATCAGGGTGTACTGTAAATTTTGTACCATGGGATTCAGTCATGACAGCACATCTCAAGTATCCCTCATCCGGGACTATAAGTCTTCCGTGGAAACATAACCCACCCTCAGAACTAATAGAGTAGAACTCCGCTCCCTCGATTAACAACTGGCATACCCGGTCTTGGCAGTCTTTGTCCCTTCCTGGTGCTTCCACGACTCGCATCAAAATAGCAGGCGTAACTGTCAATACTAACATAAATGCTCTTGCTATAGCGTCCTCTTGGCTAAGCTCTTTTCGTTTAGCCTTCCATACATTCTCTAGTTCCCCCGCGGGTTTTCAACTCAGCTCATCCGCTACTACATTTGCCTTGCATGGGTGGTAGTGAATATCGAATTGATAGTCCTTCATGAACTCCAACCACCGACGTTGTCACATATTTAGATCTTTCTGTGAGAATAAATATTGCAATAATTTGTGGTCCGTGAAAAGGCTAAACTTCTCCCCCGGGAGGTAATGTCTCCATATCTTCAAAGCGAAAACTACCGCTGTAAGCTCCAAATCATGCACGAGATAATTATTCTCATGAGGCTTTAGCTTGCGAGACGCATAAGCAATGGCCCTATACTCCTGTTGTAATACACCTCCCAATCCTTATAGAGACGCGTCAGTAAAGACTAAATAGTCCACTCCCAGTCTTGTCAACGCGAGTACAGGAGCAAAAGCTAACTTGTCCTTTAACTCGTCGAAAACTAGATAACATGAATCATCCCAAATAAATTTCACTCCCTTCCGGGTCAAGTTCGTCAAAGGGCCAGCAATCTTGGAAAAATCCTTAATGAAACGGAGATAATAACCCACCAAACCCAGAAAACTACGAATCTCAGTGGGCTGACCCCATTCCCTCATAGCGACAACTTTACTCGGGTGTACAGAAATACCCTCAGCCATCACAATGTGCCCTAAAAATGGCACTTCTTGTAACCAGAAATCACACTTCTCGAACTTAGCATACAGTTGATGATCCAGTAGCGTTTACAGTACCAATCGTAGATGTTCAGCATGATCGGCTTCAGTTCGAGAATAAACTAGAATATCGTCATTAAAAACACTATGACAAACTGGTCTAGGAAGTTCTGAAATACTCTATTCATAAGGTCCATAAATACGGTAGGAGCATTGGTTAGCCCAAAAGGCATGACCAAAAACTCATAGGACCCTATCTAGTCAAGAATGCAGTCTTTGACACGTTCTGCTCTCGAATTCGCAGTTGATGATACCTAGTCCTCAAATATATCTTAGAGAAGTATGACGCTCCCCTTAATTGATCAAATAAATCATCGATCTGAGGTAACAGGTATTTGTTCCTGATGGCGACCTTATTCAATTCTCGATAATCAACGCACAATCGGAGGTAACCATCTCTTTTCTTCACAAATAACACAGGAGCACGCCATGGCGACGTGCTACACTGAATAAACCCTTACTCCAACAATTGCTGAGTTTGATCCCTTAACTCCCTCATTTCCACAGGAGCCATATGGTATGGAGCTCTCACAATTAACCGAGTTCCCGGTGCTAAATTAATTAAAAACTCAATCTCACGACTTGGAGGTAAGATCGGAATCTCTCGAAAAACATCCTCAAATTCTCTAACAATGGGAATCGAGTATAAGGAAACGACTATTTCGTGTGAAGTCTCCTCCTCAATATAATATAAGTACGTGCTCAAACCTCCCTCCGAAAGAGGAATAGCCACTAAAAACATTTCTTGCTCCGGAATGGCAAAGACTATACTTCTCCTGTAATAATTTACCTTGGCTCGGTATTTCACTAACCAGTCCATACCCAAAATAACATCATACTCGACCATATCCAGGAGTAGTAAATCGGCCTCAAAATGCAAATTACCAAGGTCAATTCCTACCCTTTTACAAACAAAGAATATAAGCGAACCATCACCCATAGAAGATTCCACACTAGTAAAAGTACTCTCCGCAGACTTAATCGACCCCGTCGAACGAGCAAAATGCCTAGTAATAAATGAGTGCATTGTGCTCGTATCAAATAACACTCCACCCACATACTCGTGAATGGGAAACTTACCCTCAATAGCTGGCAGTGAGGGCGAGGATGGAGGAAGTAAAGCATCCTGAATATGATACACGTCCGTACTGAAGTTGCCCCTGTTGTAGAGGGACGATTGGAATAGGCGTGGGAGGCTGTAGATGCACCTGCTGATGCTGAGGACCCTTAGTCAACTGTTCCCCGATCAACTGTGGACAAGCTCTCTTAAAGTGACCCTGTTCACCACACTGAAAACACCAGCCCGCAAAAATTTTCGGATGACGGCCCCGATTATTATTCTGAAACTACCCCGTGCCTTGTCCCTGATGGCCTCGGCCTCCATTATTTCCTCTGCCTCCTTGTCCCTGTTGGCCTAACTGATGTTGGTGTTGCCCACCCTGATCGTGCCTAAAACCACCTCTGCCAAAATTGAAACCCCCAAAATTTTGTTTCTTAGACAAGTCTCCTTACTGGGTGTCCCTCTCTTTTTGTTTACCTCTCGACTGTTGTGGTGGGGGTAGTGATCCACGGCACCATTACCTCCTTGATTACTAGCTTGACCTGAATTTGAAATCTTCTTACTCCCTTTCACGTGAAGATGGTGATATTGGCAATGGAGTAAGGCTGCATTCATCACGTCACCAAATGTTTGCAAAGCTGGATTTCCCAATAATTGTTGCCTTATTCTCCAATTCAAACCCCTGATAAATTTCAAAATTCTCCTTTCCTCCGGAATTACTTCATCCGGCACAAAATTTGCTAGATGCGTAAATTCTTCTTCATAATCCGTAACTGACTGTTCCCCTTGAACAACATCCTGGAGCTTCCTCCTCATCTACTTCTGGACTGCTGAAGGAAAATACTTTCGATCAAACAAAACCCAAAAGTTCGAGATAGACATGGTATCCCTTTGCTCCGGAGTTGTCACCGACTCCCACCAATGTAAAACTGCTCCTACTAGTTTAAAAGTGGCAAGAATTTATTTTTGCTCCCCGCTACACTCCGCTATTCGGAAATGGCGTTGCATATCTTTCTTCCACTGGTTTTCCATAATCACATCAGCGCCACCCTGAAATTCTAGAGGGTGACCTTTTAGGAAAGATTCTCTAATTCTCTCCCACGCGGAGGGTCCCACATGGGCTTGAACCTCCGGTGCTATTAATTATTGGGCTAGGGGAAACTGTTGGGCCATAGCAGTCATGGCAGCGTTGACTGTCTGGGTAACAATATTAGCCACCTCCGCCACATTTATCGTTCCTTATGGTGGTGGAGGCTCTACGTTCTCTTCAACTCGATGTACTTTCGTCGGGCGACCTCTTCTAGGCGGCATCTGAGATGAAACAAAACTGAATCAGAATATAATTTAAAACAATCTATCCTTGCAGAAGATCCCAAGCATGCATAAACCAAAACATTCCTAACAATGGAGCTCTATATAAAATAACGCTACGGTAGAACGTGATAAGTCTGCATAGATCCTAAGGACTCTAGAACCCGATGCTCTGATACCATCAGTGACACCCCGCTTGTTAAAATAAGAGGTGGCCAGCCCGATACTCCAATAAATACGGGAATCATAGATGGTCTATTCTTAGCATCGTTGTCGTGAAAATAATAATACGAGATAATCACCAATTATTTTAGAAAACGGATGTCAAATTAATTTGCAAGTTTAATAAAACCAGTTCGACAATCCAATATTAAAAGATGGTGGATAAACATATAAAGACGTATAGCAGATTAGCAACCATTCCTCAAAATAATAACCGAATAAGCTGTCGATTAACAGACTAATACAAACAGGTTACACCAAGTATTACAAGTAAATACCACAATATATGCCAAGACAAAGCTTGGGCAACATGCCCGAATGTACAGACTGATCATAACTAGATTATACAAAAGATGGATGCGTCTATAGCAAAAATCCTACAACATTCGCAAAACTGTTGTAGCTCCCCGACACTGAGAAGGAGAAATTAACACGGGCTTCCTTACAGAGGAGAACCTGAGAATAAATAGGATCCATACAAAACAGAGAAATATAAATGGGTCACGGCCCGATTTGATATGATATACATGTGAATAAAATGCATGACAGTTATGAATTGCTAACATCATAAACCAGTTTAAATCGCTCTTCATAATAAGAATCATCATCACCTCTCATCTAAGTGCACATCCTAGCGCAATACCATATAAAGAGTTACATTATTCATCAATGTAAGAGAAATAACTAAATTCCATATTAATATGCTTAAATTACAGTTTTGTAGAATATTACGTCAAAGGTCCATTCCTTATTAGTAAACTTAATTCGTACAGTTGATTTATAAATGCATTAGCCATTTGTGAAATGCCACATTCGTGAGAATAGTTACAATTAAAACATAACGATTCTAAGACCATCCTCCCGGGAGTCACCCCACTGGATGCGCCCTTAAATAGCTATCATCTTCCAGGGCCTATAACCAAGACCACCTGGGCACCCTAAATCGTGTCGCGTGGGAAGTGTCCATATACCTTCGACAGTGAGTCATAACCATACCCGGAATTATCTCACTTCGAATAAAACAACAACACAATATAACCACCGATCCTATGGCCGAGGACTATATTCACCCTGCATTCACTAGCCAGGGAACTTCACCTCATTCGCGTAACTGCCCTTATGATAGCATTTATAGAGGTATGTATATGCAAGTCATAATTCACAATATAGGCCAATTTAAAATGTGCATTACATTATGTCCCGAACCATATGTTTTTTAGCGACATAAACCACAACGTTTAATTATCCCCATACTAGTCTCCGAGAGTTAACGACAACCCTATAAGCCACCAAGTGTAATTTACCTCATACTAATCTCTGAAAGTCCAAAACCATATAACCCTACTTTCCCCTAGTTCTAGACTAGGTTACTAAATGAAAAGGACACTTACTTCTATCTATTAATTAATTAATTAATCCCCGACATAATCCCGAACACTCCTTTTCTAACCTTGGTTATTGATTCCCCTAAAACAAGACTCTAATACTCTATTTTACTTCATACAAGAAGGTTCCTAAGCCTTAAACATTAAAATAAAGGAATTGAAGGAAAATTAAATTTCGGGGTTAAAAACAGGGTACCGGTCGACCGGCCCCTGACCCTCGGTCAACGGCTCTCTTTGTAATTGACCTTGTAAGAAAAGCAGTAAGCCCTTCCCTTAAGGCCAGGTCGATCGGTCCCTGGACCGCGGTCGATCGCGATATAAAATTTTGCCTTTCGAGAGAAGCAGTAGGCTCTTCTCTTTAGGCCCGGTCGACCGAGCTCTGGACCGTAGTCGACCGGTCATACCAGATCCCACGGCCAACCCCCATTTCTCTTATAAAACCTAGATCTTTAAACCTAGTTTCTTCTGCTTCTCTCAATCTCATCATCTAATGACTACACTCAATCATTCCTACACAGCAACAAACTAATATTATCAACTCAAATAATATATAAATCAAAATCTAGGGGTTTAAACACCAAAAGTCATCAAAACCCACAATTGGTTCAGATCTCCGAAAACACAACTATCAATACAAATTATCCACACTAAATCATACATAATTGCAAGTTAGAAATTTGACTTAAGTTTGTAGTCTCGTATTCTTTCTCGTTGAAATGATTCCAAGCTAAGAGTAGCAAATCTCCTCTTTCTCTTCCTTTTCTCCAATCTCTCTAACTCCCTCTAGGTTTAGAACAATATGAGATATAAAGTAATCTTTCAAGACTAGATACCCATAAATGCCCCAAATATATTAAGCCCAACATTAAATGCTACTACACAATTAAATGACTCGTAACAACATAATTAAGCCATAACCGGTCAAAAGTACCCGGAACCCAAAAATACAACTTGGTACTTATTTTGACTATCTAAACCATTTTCGGACTAATCGCGCTCTCTAAATTGGCATCCGAGATAATATAAATTATTTCATGTTCAAACACCGTATTAATTCATCAATAATAATCCCCTTGGAATATAAATCATAATCGTCGCTTAAAGCACAACGACGTAATAAAACGTAATATGATGCTATTTACATTCACTTAACAGTAAATATACAAAACTCAGTAAATATTATCTCTTAAATCACTTAAAGTAATATTTACTTCAACTTTCTTTATTTTATATAATTAACCCACTAGGCAAATTAGTATAAAAATAATTATTCATAAATAAGGGGTATTACATGCATTTTCCTCTAATGTTTAGTGCCTTTTAATTTATCCCAACCCGACAATCTTAGGTATTACATATGCCTAATCCCATGCCCAAGAGTACCCCATGATAACGTATTATTCCGCTCACTTGAATAAACATAAATAATATTCTACTCATCCCAAGTATATAGCATAGCTTATCATCGTATCATTCATTTAGTACGTATTTATCGGGAACGCACAACTAATAGCTTACTCATAATATAATTTAATATGCAATTATCGAGTATGCACACCCAATCTAACCTAGTACGTATTTATCGGGTACGCACACCCAATTTAGCCTAATACGTATTTACCAGGTACGCATACCCAATGTTTTGCACGTGATATAATCTAGTATGTATTTACCGAATGCAAACACCTATTATAGCCTAATACATATTTGTCGGGTAATCACACCCAATCTAGCAGGCCCTACACCCAATCTTTTGCTCATCATATACTATTTCACGTGTATACAATTTCGTGTTTAACTTTTACAAGTATTAATTTAATTATTGTCTATTAAATAAGATATTTACTAGAATAAACTCTATAACCTTTTTGTTATGGTTTCTGAATAGAACTTCATCCAAAACTAGACTTTTTAACCCAATCAAAAGAACCCCGGATCAAACCTAAGAAAATGGGGGTAGTCGATCGATCAACACTGCCCATTCTAGTCATCTTCTTCCTTACGGAATTTGAACCCTTAACCCTCCATTAACGGATATCAAAGCTTCCAAATCTTCCCAAATATATAACACACCCCAGTATACACATAGTCACACCATTTTTAATACGTCAATTGAGATATTATCATTTCCAATCTAGTTTTAAAGGAAGATTTCAGAATTTAATTAAAAATCCTAGTTTTCAATATTTAATCAATTTAACTCAAATTGTTTGTCAATTATACTCATAATCAGAGCTTTTTGTTAATTTCATAGAACATAATTACAGCATCACCAATTGAGTTAACTTTTAATCCAATTCCATGAAATAATATTACAATTTCATCTAATTTCTCTGACATAGCTATTAGTGGTTAATTTGTTTCAAAGTTTAGATTTATCAAATTTAGTTTAGAAATGAATACGTAATTATATTATAACTCAAATAAAATTATATCATTATATTAACAAGACTTGCCTTTAGATTTAATTGTGTTGAACTTCCACTTGTAATGCTCCAAAACTCCTCATCTCCCACTAGCTTCCTCTCTCTAGCTTTAGGGTTCCCCGCCAATAGCTTATAAATGATTTAGGTTAACTCATATCTTCATTTTATACTTTAAATTCAGAAATTATGGTGATCTCTTATATGGACCTTGACCCATTAACCCAAATAATCTCCAACTAGTTTAAAACTTACACCAAGTCTAAAACTAATCATAGGACCTCAAATCCACTCTTTTAAGGTGTAAACGGAACTTTTACACCTCCCAAAAGTCACCCGAATTATTCCATCAATATAATTATTTGTATTTATCAAGTAATTATTATTGTATTTCCGTATTTTTAATTTACTTCAATTCCAATCAACTAACAAGTAATAACATAATTTTAGTGACGTCACTAGTCACTGGGAATAATTACACATATTTATAATTTATTTAATTTACTTTTTTTTTTATAATCCTGAACCTCCACACGAATGAGCCCTTTGGACTCCACTGTGCAAGCTAAACAAGGGGTGCTAGTGTCAGGTCCACCCTAACACACCCTAATTAAAGTCTGGTATCCTTTGGGGGAATCAAACTCGAGACCGTGCACCTAACCCACACAATCTGAACTCGTCCCTTACCGCTGGAGAAACCAGGGTGGATAATTTATTTAATTTACTTTGAATCATATGGCATTACATTCTTCGTCCCTAAAATAAGAAATTTCATCCTGGAAATTCGAATTCATTATACCTATACTAAAAAATCTAGGAGTATTTTGCTTGTAGTGTCCTCGTAATCTATACACTGCATTTACTCATTCCTCGACTTAATACCCACTGAGGCCTCTCATCGTAAATCATGTTCGGCTGAAATTCAATCAACTAGTCCAACCGTTGAAATATCAGTTTGTCACAACTGTGTCTCCACTGACGATGATAAGGTGAGAACAAATGATATCGTCCACACCGTATCCATTAACATGGAAAAAGGATCCATAGCTCGGACTACCAATTTCCATTTAGAATCCGACTTCGCAATATCCATCAATGAGGAGGTGTTTAAAAGTATATAACCTACCTCTTGGGATACCAAACCCTGTTCTCATTCGTCACAAAAGTTATTTTGTCTACTTCGACAATCTTCATATAACGTATTATGACGGCCACTTATTTCGAGGTGTCTTGAATACATTTTCATACAATAACTTGTTGAATCCTATCTCTTCATACACTTGGTCCCACTAACTTAAATGATCTCAATTGTGTCCTCACTAGAACTCCTGCACCCTGACTAAATTCAAGGGCTTTACTCTTCCACTCCTACATTGGAAATATCGAATACCGCAATTCTTTGAATGTCTTCAGTGCTCTACCTTTTCTACTTGCAGGGGCCCCTTCTCGACATAAACTAAACCCATAGGAACTACATCGCATTAACCGTACGAACTTCTCAAATTATTGTACACCCCTTTCTTAGGGAATGTAAAATAAGCCAAGAAATATATGACTTGTCCAAAATTACCTTTCGTAGCTTGGGACCTTTTAGCACAACTAATTTCTCTTAGACATGTAACCTTCTATATTTGTTAACATAAAATGGGACTCCTCTGAGTTACAACCTCATTTCCTTCCCTCGGTAAAGTCTCCTACTTAAGCCTGAAATTACCTTAACCCCGAATCCAGGTATAATTATCACCATTGCTACAAATTCATTCGCTTCATCAAGAGGTCATCGTTGAAACCAACGATGAACTTGTCAAACCAGATACATCTCTACAAATGATCGAACGTGTCATTAATATGCTGTAGTAAGCACTTGTTTCGCATCACGACCTTATTAACTCCCTTTGGGGTTAAATACACATTGTAGAAGAACAAAGATTACCGCTGCCAACTCCCGATTATGTGTGGAATAATTATCCTTATTAGGCTTAGGCGTTTGGAAAACATAATTATATGTCTCACCTCCAGCATCAATAGGCCTCCTAGTCCCTAGAGTGATGCAGTTATATATACCACTTACTCCACGTCGCCTCATGGTAATGCAAGGACGAATGCGGTGGTAAGCTTCTACTTGAGCTCTACGAATGTTCTATGACAATCTACACTATAAACAATGGTACCCCCTTTAGGGTGAGGTGAGTGAGTGTCCCGACCATCTTTGAGAATCTCAAATGAACCTCTTATAGTACCCCACTAAACACAAAAAACTACAAACTTTTATAGGCATCCTGGGTTGTCCCTAATCTACAACTAAAAAAGCATGGCTATGATCTACCAAAATCCTAGATACTGGTAGAACGTGGCATAAAACTGTACTTCTAGAAGCCTAAAACCTCCACTTAGAGAACTTAGTATACAACTTATGTTCCCGTATTATTTGCAAGACTAATCGTAAATGTTCCACATGTTTCTCCTTGCTCTTGAGAACATGCTAAAATGATGTTGATCAATTCTATGATGAAGTAATGTAGGAATGGTCAAAAAACTCAATTCATTATGCCCATTAACACTTTTGGTTCATTGGTCAACCCAAACGGCATGACCCAAAACTCGTATGATCCATATTGCATCAAAAACACCATCTTCTAAATGTCCTCCTCCTGATTATGCAATCGGTGATGCCCAGAGCACAAGCTAATCTTGGAAAAGAATGACGATCCCCTTAATTGGTCAAATAAATCATCGATACATAACAACAGATACTTGTTCCGTATAATGACTTTGTTCAACTCCCAATAACTAAGACATAATCAGAGCGAACTTGTATTTCTTCTTCACAAATAAGATTGAGATTCTTCACATGGATATGTTTCTATGTATGAACCCCTGGCTCAATAAAGGCTGAATATGTTCTCATAACTCTTTCATCTCTGACGAAGCCATACGATATGGCGCCCTCGCAATGGGTCTGGTGCCCAGTGCTAAATTTATACAAAAGTCTACATCTCTAGTTGGTAATAGACCTGACATCTCATCTCTTACGTCCGTAAACTACTAAATAATTGGTATCAATCCTCACGATACGATGACTTCCTCTGACGAATTCGCATATATTGTAATACAATTGTGTGCTAGGTCCTCCCTCGAGCCTAGGCATAACTATAAGAATATCCCCTGCTTGAAAACGGTAATTTTAAAAACCTACCCCTCGATAGTCTGTATAAGCATTATAAATATAGCTACTTCTCAAAGCTAAATAATGCGAAGCATAAGATTATATGTCTAAATCAACAAATCATCTGAATATCATGCCAACCAATAAGCTTTCACGCTCTACAATCACGACATAAAGCAGCCCCTAATGGGGTGTCTACAAAAAAAGTAAACTCGATGATAACCACTATATATCATGCAATCATAGTACATACACTACTAATAAGGTAAAATAACTCCTCGATGTCTAAGTAAGAATAGCCATTGTCCGACATTACACCAAAAAATTTATTTTGTAATGGAATTTTTTCTGTTTGTAACGAATTTTATCCATTACAAATTTATAACGGATAAAATCAGTTATAAATTACATATAACTATAACAATATATTGATAAGTGTTACAAAAGTCATTAAAAGGAAAAAAATAAAAGGAGGGAAATAAGGGAAAGGCGGGGGGGATTATTTTCCCCAATTCCCAAATCTACTTTAACCTAACCCACTCCCTCTCTACCTCAAATGCGCGGAAGACAAAGACTTTAGTGTTTCCCTTTAACCTAATTCGTTTAACCTTAACCTTCTTCAGATCGCTATTTCTCTATAGGTTTCTCTCTCCCTAAATTTAATTTATAGTTCTTTCATATATAGTTTAGAGGCTTAGTACTGTATACTTTAATTGAAGTATAAATATGATTTGTTCGTGTAAATTTTTTCTAGTTTTCTACAGGCTTAAGACACAACCAGTTTGTATTCACATATTACATGACTAGTTTCATTTGTTGCACCAATTACATACTACCTTGGAGTGTTGATTAATTTGATATCAGTACCATGAGTTAGAGCTTAATTTTGGTGATCTCTATACATAAATACAAAGTGTGTTTGATTTTTAGTAGGTGTGTCGTTTTGGATTTTTCCAATATCTATTACCAATGTTGAATAAAACTGATGGATTTTAAAAAATTTGTTCAATAGTTTAAGAATTATACTTTTAAGTTTGGATTTTTATTTTTATAATTTCTTACTATTTCAAATCGCTTTCTGTTGTGCGTACATGTCCAGTTTGGAAGTTTAGTATTATATACTTAAAACTGAGATATAATAATGAATCATACTTGTAAATTTCTTCTAGTTTATTATAAGGTATAAGAGGAAAAGCTTGTTTTTTCAGATTACATTACTACATCCATTTGTTGCACTATTTACGTACTAATTTTATTAAGTTGTACTACCTTGGAGTGTTGATTACACTGGTATTAATACCATGGTTTTGAGCTCTATCTTGGTGAGCTATATAGACATATGAATACAGAGTTTTTGTGATTTTTAGTAGGGGTGTCATTTGGGATTTTTTCCAATACCTATTATTAGGATGAATAGAGTATATGAAATTTGAAGAAACTATTCATTAGTTTCTTAATTATACTTTCAATTTTTTTAATTATTTCCGAGATCTCTTTTAATAGTGCTTTCATGTATAGTTTGGGGGCTTAGTAATACATACTTAAACTAAGGTATACATATAAATCATACTTGTAAATTTCTTCTAGTTTGTTACAAGTTTAAGAGACAGACAGTTTCTATTTTCATTTTTAAGCGAATTACTGAGAAGTACAAACTCAGAGTGCTGATTAATTTGATATCAGTACCATGAGTTTGAGATTGATTTTGGTGATTAATATACTCACATGTATACAGAGTTTGTGTAATTTTTACTGGATGTGGTATTTGGAATTTTTGCAATCCCCTTTACTAGGGCTGAATAGAGTTTATAAAATCTAATGAATTGTTCATTAATTTTATAATTATACATTAAGGTTGGCTTTTCTTTTTCTTCAAATCATTTTTTGTAGACAGTGCTTTCATGTCCAGTTTGTTTCTAATTATAGGGCTACCTTTATATGTTGCACTATTTGTGCACTAACATTTTTGAGTAGTAGCACTTGGGAATGCTGACTAATTGCATACCACCATCAGTTTATTGTGTTTTGACCATTCTGTATAGTCGATCAGTTTATAGTTTTTCATAATATCTTACTATGTTTTAACTGAATGAGTTCATTTTTAAATAACTTTAGTATTTTGGGTTATGAGGCATGATCATTCTTGTGAGTTTCTTCTAATATTTTAGAGGGTTAAGAGACAAACAGTGTGTTACTCTAATAGTAGGATTGGTTTCATATTTTGCACCATTTATGCATCACTCTTATTGAGTAGTGGTACGTTGATTCATTTGATATCACCACAGGGGGGTATTTTGACCATTTTGTATCGTCGGTCAGTCTATAATTTTCATAGTATCTTAGTATGTTTTAATTGAATATATTTCTTTCAGAGTAACTTTTCGTACATTTGAAGGTTTGGGCAATTGCAAATACCAAACGACAAGGACATTTAGGGTTTAAAGAGTTCATCACTACAATGCAGGTAATGTTCAATCTTTCTGTTGAATTTTATATTAGGAACAAGTTTGCGAGATGTGACACCCCACCTATCAAAATAATGGGCGGTCAGCCCGCTACCAAAATAAAACGGTAGTCTCATATGGCTCATTCTTAGCATCACTGTCGAAAAATTAATTAAATTACTAACCATCTATTAGTTTAACAAGCAGTGTCAATTTTGAATCTTATAATTACATGCAAACATGAAACATCCCAATATGCTCCATAAGAAAAGACTAAATAATAAGTCACATTTAAACATAAGTCTAAATGAATAATAATAACTGGGTGCCAAATAAACCATTGCTCACCATAAATCCAGTACAAATATCGGAAGTGAAATAAATAAATTGAACATTACTAATGTCTAAAAAAGGGCAACACGCCAAACTGATACATGAAATGGAACCTAGTCTAGGAAACAATAAATGAAACGGCTACACTGAAACTCTGCAAGCCTCCACATCCACTGGAACGTATGATCATCCATGTTGTCCCTATGAAAGGACACCTAAAAGTTTTTGGAAAATATTTTTGACACGGGTTAGAGCCCAAAACATTTTGAAAATATATGCAAGTGATTAAAATGCAATAAATAAATATGCAGTAAAATTTTCATATTTAAGTCGATGTCACACCCTCTTGAGATACCCTTCACCTCTCATCTATTGTGCACACTTAGCGCGTACGTCTTAACTCGTCTAGTTACACTAGCCTAGCTAACTAGCCCTGCAGCAAATTCTTTATAACACACTACTCTAACCCGAGTACGTTTTATGATTCATTACCAAGCTAGTTTGCTCGTTAGCTTATTTAATTATCTCGTCATTTATCATTGATATAATTTCACTTCAGTTATTTCTAAACACTCACACTTAATGTATCAAATCTTGTATATAATTCATCACTCGATTATATACCTGTAGGCACATTGTAAGAATTTACACATATAATCACTCTTTATGTGTTAAACCCGTATATAAATTACTACACCATTATATATGTAAAGGATATACCACAACAAGCACACATATGTCATGTATTATAATAATCCCTCGAGTAATAACTCATCAGAGGTTCCCACAAGTAAAACTCATCAAAGGTCCCCCAAGTAAAACTCATCAGAGGTCCCCCGAGTAAAAACTCGTCAGAGGTCTCCCGAGTAAAACTCATTAGAGGTCTTTGTCTACAATGCTATCATCACCGAGACATACTCGCATCATTCCGACTATTGATGGTCGAAATCTCACACCGACTCGGTAAAATCGCAAACGTATTGGAGGCAGCCATAATCCTTCGATAGTGAGTCATAAACATACCCGTAATTAACTCACATCGAACTTTAACCCTCACGAGGGCACATGCATGACGCTATGACCTAGGGACTATACTCACCCTGCATTCACTGGCCAGGGGGACTACCCACATCGTGCAACCTCGACTGATAGCATTAGAGGGGTATGCTTCACAAAAATAGCATACACACAGATATTATCATCATTGTTATATATTAATACCATTCTGGCTAAACAGTGTATATCACTCAAAGCACTAGCCTAATTACTACGAGTCTACATCCCCGACTCTTGAACATAGTTCATCAATATTTAAAATAGTAGCATCACTCCATTAAATCCTCGGACTTACCCAGACAGCCCATATATCAAACAAACCACGAATTAACCTACCTAAGTCGATATTAAAATTAATCACTAGTTTATTCTCACATTTTTATGATTTCCCATTTTAATTACCCACTCAAACCTCGATAATATAATTCTGCCCAAATTATCCAGTAAGTTTTCTCATCCTTACATTAAAATTTCTATTGGAAATCCTTCGAATTGACCCAAAAATTAAATAACAAAAACTAAAGTGTCAGGTGGTCTGAATTGGTTCGGCTAGACACCCGAACCAGTTCGCTTAACCAACCCGAACCAATTCTACCCCAAATCTGAACCAGTTTGTTGTACCTGACTGCAAACCCTTTTCTCAAAATTCGATCCAAACTTCTTCAATATGTTACCCAACCTGCATTAAAACACATACAACATAATGGGACACAAATATGATGATTCTAACAATTGTAAATCATCCTGACATCAGAGATTGGATAAATATTAATGATTTAATCAATCAAATGGGTTTATTTTCAAATATCTCAATGAAAACTTTAAGTTAAATCCATAAATCTACATTTATATTTAATTACTCCCTAAATCTCATCAAAGTTAATTTTCCCGCGGTTATAAGTCATCTAAATTCATCAATTCACCATTCAAATCCATTGAATATCACATGAGATAGATTTAACCCCAAAATTCCCTTTTTGTACGAGAAATCCCTCCCCAAAATATTTTTCTACACCTATTATGATATGAACACGAATTAAATACATAAAATTCACAACAAGATAACCATTTGCCTTATACGATTCAAAGGGTCTCAAATTTCGTTGGAGAAGATGAATTGCTCCTATAATTGTCACTCCAAACTCCCTTTCTCTTCTTCCTTCCTCACTTTTCCCTCTTCCTTCACTTGGTTAGGGTTTAGAATCGTCTCAAAATCTTGACCCTATATTAAGTAGTCTTAATCCCAGAATTACTCTAATGGGTCAAGCTCAAATGATCTAAACACCCCCATGTGGGCTCGGTCTAGTTTAAAACGCCCATGGAACCCAATTACTACCCCAGAGTACTCAATTTTGCCTATTTCGACCCATTCCAGACCAGTCATGAACTCGAAATTAGCATCTAGGTCACTGTACATAAATTTTCTATCTCAACCTTAAAATAATCTACTCACGAGTTCCGGTTGAGATACCGTCACAAATTATGTCGTTCTCACTCACTACGACGTACTAACGATTAATCGTACTTTATTTACTGTAAACACACTTCGTATATTTACCACATAAATATTAATCTTATTCCCACAAATTAATATCTATTAAATATGAAATATTTCAATTTAATTAAATTACTTCACATGTGTAATTTGAAGTAGTAGGAATACTTAAATTGATGATTATTATAAATTACGAGGTGTTACATACATTCCCACTTGCAAAGGAATTTTGTCCTCAAAATTTGGATATGCCCGGTACTAAAACTTTGAATCCTTAATGCATCTGAACGTATTTAAAGTAAACTCGTAATAAATCGGTGTTTCCACTATACACACGTAAAAGGTACCATTTTGAATGAATATCTACTCACTACAGCCCAATATTAACGACGAGTCCATTCAAGCTCTTACATACCGATATATTCCCTCATTCTTAAGGTCTCTCTTCCACAATGACATGCAAAGTTATCGTGAATGCTCTAACAAGACTCAAAAAGATAAGTTTATACTCCACTAGCTCTATTATCTTAATGCTGGATAAGGCCCCATTTCAATAGGAGCCAATATCCTTTGCTGCCAAAACATGCAACTCCCTTCATAGGAGACACATGCAACCATCCTTGACCACTCATGTCAAACTTCAAACCTCGATTCACAGCAACGTAACTCTCACTATGTTCCTAAACTATATGAAAATGATGTAGACTAACTCAATCCTTAACGATGGACCATGAATCACTTCGGGTCCGAGAAGATTGTTATTCCTCACCTCTAACCAACTTAAAAAGTGTATGATAAGATCTCCGTGTGAAGCCTCAAAAGGTATCACGCATATAATAAACTGTTACGAGGTATCACCCGTAACTCTACCAGTATTAATTGATACTCCCAATTACCCAAAAAAAATCTAGAATATGCATTTCTCGCATTCTCCAACGTCCTAGTCACTTCTCGTCTACCCATCGACCTACAGGTGACACGTCTAGCTCAAAACCATGGCCCGTGCATCTGCTCCAAAACTGCACACTTCCTGGTCTATTTTTCATCCTGTAGAAATCAACATCTTATCTATGCGTATGCCACTCTAGGCATTTGACTAAGTAAGACTCCGCTCTACTTTCCAAAATTGTGGGGTCCTCTTTTATCAATGGATATCTTTTACATGCGTCTCTACCGTCTTTCAACTCACCTCGATTGTGACTGTTCTCCTTGATATACACATAGTCGGACTATCTCCTCTTCTCAAACGAAATTCAGTCCATCATACCATTTTACTTATATTTCTAGTTGACCTACAGGCACACATTCAACACATTTATTTCCACACCCCCTTATCGTGGACGAGTCTGAAAATAAAACTAACCAGGGCGCCCATGCACCCTATATCCTGTGCACACCTACACAATCTTCACTAACATCTCATACGTAACATACTTATCTCAAGCTCGGACCCGCACTCTCGGTGTGGCTATACGGTAAGGTTGTACTCAGTTTCCTTACTAATCATGACTTGTTTCTCCTCGAGACTGCCCCACTCATGCACCAATAGTGCAAAAGTTCCCAGTGCTTTTTACACAACACTACCGGCTCCACATGTTATATATAGTGTAAGAGCTCACACCTCAAAGTGTTTTCTATACCCGTTCAATGATTAACATTCAAAACTTATGCCCTAGCATCTAACAACATCTCTCTACTCTTTACGATTATAATGGTTCATGTATAGGACTTCTAACAAACGAAACTTAAACAAGCAACTCCCCCAATACTCTATCACCTAGAATGATCAGTCATCGAGTTTTGTAGGTCCAAAGCATATATAACTGGTACACTCAAAATCTTGTCTCCCTCTCGTCGTATAAGTCTAATCATAAACTCCATGGTTTCCAAATGAGTTATATAATATTGCGCTCGCACTATCACTAAGTCCCCAACGTCAAATCAATAACAAGTTAAATTTCTATCCTCGATAGAAAACCTGATGTACCCTCAATCACATCAGTAAAGTCCCTACACACTGGAATTAAATATAATGAGACAACGAAGTCTCCACCATAATATAATATAGACGCGAGCTCGACCCTCTTCCGGGTGAGGCATCATAAAATCACACATACCACCTGGGAACAACGAACACGATAGACTTGTTGTGATAAAATCACACATACCACCATCGCTAACTAATCCATACCCAATTTAACATCATACTCGCCTATCATTTCTAAAATAAGTAAATCCACCAAAATATATCCTCTTAATGACTGTATATGCTCCCCTGCAGATGGAACCAGAGAAAGTCCTTCTACCTAACGGTAAATATATACTCACAATAGTAACACTAACGATACGCCCACCAAACCTGTCTCACGCGCGAATCTAGTTCTAACAAAATATCGTGGCTCACCGTGTCACATAAATACTATCCCATTTGACCATGGATAAAACTCATTCCTTCAATTGCCAATAGCACTGGCGATTCAAATGGTTCCTGAACATAATATTCTCGTTTGAACCGAACCAAAAATTTTTATAATTTTTACCCCTATTGGGCATCCCTCTCATGTCCCCTACTCGTTGTGGACAAGGTCAACACATATGGCCCTACTCTCCACACATAAGACACCTTTATGTGTCATTTCCTATTCTATGTCCCCATTGGCCATGTCAGGGTGTCCTCCTCCAGAACCTAGTAGCCTTAGCCCTAATTGCTATCCTCAGTGTCACTCTGACTCTGTCGGCCCTGTGGAACACAGAGCTGGCCCTAACTGAATCCACCATCACTTTGGCAAGAATTACGTTGACCTAAATCATTTAAATTGGTACCCTATTTGGTATCCCCATGTGGTGCCTCATTAGTGCCATTAAACAAAGTCTTGCAATTTGATTCCTCCAACTCTCTTGGCCCCCTTCACATGAAAGCGTTATAAAAGTACGGCATCAAATCCATATGCATAAGTCATCCAAGTTGGATTTCCTATAAGTGCCGACGATTTCTAATCATGAGTTAATTATCACACTTAAGAACTCTTTTTTCCTCCCTCCCTACCTCACTGGAACGAAGTTCACTTAAACAAGTAATTTCTTCATCACAATCGGCCTCTGCTCTCCCCCAAAGTCTAGAAGCTTCCTTTTCATCTCTATTTGAACAGCAGATGAAAGGACTTACGGTCAAACCGCACCCAAAATTTATTAATTAATACCTTATCTATTTCCTTATATGTGGTTTCTAACTTCCACCACTGCAACGTTGCTCTTTTGAGCTAGAAATTTAGCTCGAAATTTAAATCCTGAGTGTCACTGCACTCCTCCATACGCAATTGCCTTTTATTGATCTCCTTTCATTTGCCAATCACACTTCCTCTCTTTCTCAAAATCTTACCAATTGCCCTTCGAAAGACCCATCTTACCGACTGATGATACGAGAAATAGTCCACTTGTCGTTCTCATACCAGCAAGTCAAGAGAAAAGTGTGTAATAAGTAAATAAAGCGAGTAGATAGAGACAAGACAAGGTATAGAGTGGTTCAGACTCTAAAATAGGCCTACGTCCACTGTGTTGCTCCATTATCATTATATGTGTTGTATTGTACAATATAATCGTGCCTAAAGAGGCGTTCAAGTATGATAATAAATGAGAGTACATGGCAGTATTGAGGATTCTGGTGTGCCGAAGAGGCGGTTGTGATATGGATGTGTCGCCTCCAAGTCATATGTTAAGGTTGTACAGAGAGAATTTGTCTTGTAGAATCTCGCCCGGGGGTCTGGAATCGGTCCCTTATTTCGAGGTGTGGTCCTCTATTTATAGGAGATATGCTCATGTGTTCTGAGCACGTGACGTACATTAAATCTGAAGTTGTTGTAATGGAGAGGGATGCAGCCAGTAAGGCAAGCAATGTGAGTGTTGCGTCCTGTATGAGCCTATAGCAAAAAGGGTCGCACCTTATATTGGGTAGGGCCGCGGCCCATATATAAGGCCAAAAATTCCATGCCGCACCCTGTAGTTGATAGGGCTACACCCTATGCTGAGAAGGGCCGCACCCTTTGTTGAGAAGGGCCGCGACATATAAGCTTGTGCGATATCTTTCGCGGTAGGGTGTTGTATTTGTACTATCAATAAGCCCCCAAGTCGTAGTGCCAAGAGATTTCGATTGGGGATGCGGCTTAGTTCAGTCTTCTTAGGTGACACGGTACATCCAAGGCGATGATTCATCTTCCGCGCTCTCTTATATAAATTATTCAGGCCGTGGACTTCATTACATTTTCCAAATCTTTGAGAGCATTTCGCGAGCTGAACTCTGTTCATACGTCCTTTTGCTCTTTTCGACGACTTTCTAAGGCTTAGTGTGGTGGTTCCAAGGCGGTTTGAGGCTGACCATTGCCACCTTCTCTATTTCCAGGTAAGTTTTGAACCGTTCTCCTCTTTAATAGCTTTTATAGTTCATAATTCTTCCTCAAATAGGCGAACATACGAATTTCTACATTTCTGAACTTCGTGTTGATTTTTTTGGATTATATATGTCTTCAAAAAAAGAACCAGATCGCTTGATAGGAATATAGGGTTTTGTTTGAATAATCTTCTAATTTCCAGGAATCGAACACGTAGGCATGATAAATAGTTGTAGTAATTATTGCCACATTGCTTCTTTGAATTAATCTTCATATGCTGAAATGAACCCCTAATCTTCGATTGCTTGGATAACATGGCGTGTATTCGAGTTGAATCCCATTGAAATCAAATAATTGTTCTTGATGTTCTTAGATAAAATCTTCATATTCTGGGTCTTCGATCTATAAACGAATAAATATTAGATACTAAATTATTTGAGTGAATGGTCGCGGCATGATAAAGTACCCATTTAGTAATCTAGGGCTGCCCTTAATCCTTCAAATTTCATTTATATTTCGGACATTTCAAATATCATGTACATATAAAACTTGTTTAAACTTAATTTAACATCAAATATACCCATCCCGGGTGCCAAATACAAAATGAACATCGAATAAAAATAAACTAAAAAATGGAAGTGTTGGGAGCCAAAACTGCATCCTTATGAACCGTAGGAGCTTTGTCAAAAACGTCCATGAGCGTCCAGTGCTTAATATATGCCTGCAGAAAAGACAGAGCTCGAATAGTAAATTTATAGATTAAACTTACTCAACTAAACATTTCCAAGCCTAAAATAACAGGAAGTTTCATATTGTTACCAAAAATTAAAAGAGGCGTACTTGTAGTGTACCTGCTCTGGATAAAACACAAGTTAATATTCCCATGTCGTTGTGCCACCTACATATCAACCAAAACTAACATCAAACAAGTTGATTACATCCCTTAACATCATACAAGTTTATTACATCCCTTAGAATCAAACAATTGGGCATGGATGAAAATATACAATTTAAAATTCATTCTAAACCTAGGAAGTCCACTATGGTCAATAATATCATTTAAATGAACTGGAGAATTTAGGCCAGACGAGGAATCTCCAATAGTCCCAATTTGGGTCTCTTTTCTAAACCTCCCAATCCACTTCTTTGAAAAATCTTCTTTATTCTCGATTGTCCAATTAGTAGGTCAACCCCTCAAACTAGTTCTTCAACAGTTTCAATAGCATGCATTCCTCCAAAGTTATTCTTACTAGCATGTACCCCGCGCGATGCGCGGGTGTATTATAATATTTTATAACAATATAGTGAAAAAATAAATAAAATGAAGGACTAATCATAAAATAAAAAATCTCAAGGATGAATAAATTTTTAATTTAACTATTTAAATTTGTAAGATTCCAAATGAAAGTCATCCTATTCTTGGTCATGTAATAAGTTCAGAATTTCAATATTCATCTTAGTTAGTAAGGTTAAGAAATCTCCACTGGCCTCCTCTTAAGCTGCAACACTTATTTGTAAATATGGGAACAAAAAACATTTATGAGGAGAATGAATATAAAGGAACAAAAATAATTTGTAAATGTGGGAGCAGCAGAATAGAGATACCATTGAATAATAATAAAAAAATAAGAAGAAGAAGAATTAAAATCTCACTCATAATTATGACCCTTTTTCACATAAGAGAGTGCTAATTCTAGTTGTAACCTTACTTAACCACTTTTTTCCCCGTCACCATATCCACACACGTCACTCACAACATCTCTTGGATTTGCATCAACATAACTGAAATAAGGAGATGAAGAAAATGTCAATTTATATAAGGAAAATTGCAAAAGAAGAACCTAAACTTTCAAAATTAATGTTCAATTATGTTTAAAAATAACTCCCCTCTCAACTATGTATTATGTTGCAAAGATCCCTTCCACAAACTTTATAAAGATATTTTTTTTCAAGCAGGATCTTTGCAACAATATCCAGCATATTAAGAACTTTTGAAAAGATATTAACGTAAAACAAATGTAGAGAAAGAATGAAAAACAAAGATTAATTTTGCTTAAACATCTATTACTTCCACCAATATAATCACGTAAGGATTTTTTTTTATTATCACAGAAGTTTAACATTCCAAAGAATGAAAGAAATCATAAGTTTAACATTCCAAAGAATGAAAGAAATCAAACCTGGATTATAGGCTTTTTGATCATTATAATCGTCACCCACTCAACGTAAGACAGGAATCTGTAAAACAGATATTAAAAGGGGAAGAGAACGGCTGGTCATTGAGTATTAATAGACCACAGTGAAGATGCATGACTCAAATTTGTGTAACTCTACATGCACCAGCTTGGTGCCTAAATTTTATGCATCGGGTTGCATAAAATGCTTGTACCGTTGACTAAAAAGTCAACGGTACAAATATTTTATGCACCCGGTGCACAAAATCGGTTCGACAATCATTTTTCCTCAAAATTACACCATTGTTTTTCTTTTGCAATCTTGATCAATTAAAATTAAAAAAAAAAGTGTAGAAATTGCATAAATATATATTGTGACTTTCACGGTTTATCCGTTCTTGTGATTTAAATAAACACAACCACCATTTGTCATATATAGATATATTCAAAAAATAGCTACTTAAGGTCAATTTACCAAAAACTCTCCCCATGATATGATGTCGTTGTAGCCATAGCTGACCTTGAGCACACAGGAGCCTATTGTCCCCAAAATTGTTGTTCACTTTTGTGGGGCTATCAAATTCTACAGCACCTGGACGCTCATGAACCTTAATCACTCTATCGACGATTGGAATCTCTCGTCCATCAATGATAAACACAACAATTTCTCCTTCCCGAATAGGACCCTTGCTCATATGCAAAACGTATAGTAGAGTTTGCCTTTGATAGACTCAAATTGATCTCCCTGATTGGAACCTCATCTATGCAAAATCTGCATAAAATAAATATGTAAAAATATTAAAAGGTCTTTTTCATTATAAAAGATATAATACTTTTTGTTTGTAATACACTTCAATATGTTTCAAAATAGTCAAAATTTATTATTTAATTACAAAATTTTATGTCCAAAGGCGCTTTTCAAGCTCTATGTGGAGTTATCAAAGTTTTTGCAAGCTCTCAAAGTTGATGGCAGGCCTAGAAAGCAATTCAATTAGTCCAGTTAATATTTTTTATAATCCACTAACGCACCCTAAGCTTTTATAATTTCTAAGAAAAAAGAAATTCAAAATCATACAAACAGAAAATAAAAGACAAAATTACTATAAACATAAACAATTCTATAGCACTAAGAAAATTAAGAGATGGTGCAGAAGTGACAGAAGATTGTAGTGATGATACCCTACCCAGCTGAATACAAGGGTGGTTCATAACACCAAAGAGAACACATGGCAGTTAAGTACTATCTTTTGCATTGGTAGGTGAGGAAGTTACCATTTTCACTGCATCTCAAATACAAGCCACTTTGTAATTGTCCATTTCCAAATGACACTACAATAACTTACAAAGATAAACTTGGCTATCAAACACCTTAGTTAATACAAATGGTCTTTCCAGGAGGAATCTAGGTGCAACATCATTTTCATATTCCCTAGAGGATGTTTTATCAAAGACTTAAATTTTGCAAATTTTCTTGTTGTGATCCTTACAATTGAGACAAGCTTTTAAAAAGGAGTGACGTAACTTAAGGATTGAGTCAGATTCAGCCTCAGCCATTAGTTGCTCCTTCAATCCTAAATTTTTGTTGGGACATGTGGAATAAAGGGATTAGTTTTAGTGTTCATTTGTTGACTTATGATAGTTTATTGTTATTAAAAGGTGCATCTACCACATGCTACGACTGGAAAACATAATGATCGATATTTGAGGAAATGATTGGAGTCTAAGTCGAATGGGAATCTGTCTCCATCCCATTTCCTCCGGAAGAATAAGAGTGAAGTCAAACAAAAACGTCATCAGGCCAAAAATATTATGTCATAAGTTAGTAGTGGTACCAATTCGAGCAATCGCGGAGGAGTCAGCAAAAATGGGCAGCTCAGTCCGAGTAGCCGTTGCTCAGATTACTTCTATTAACGACATCGCCCGCAATTTCGCAACCTGCTCTCACCTCGTCAAGGAAGTAGTGTCTGTGGGAGCAAAACTGCTTTGTTTTCCAAAAAACTTCTCCTTTGTGTGTGCCAAAGATGGTAAGAGTCTTAAGATTGCTAAAAGTTTAGATGGGCTAATTATGAAAGGGCACTGTTCGCTGGCACGGGAGTCAAAAATTTGGTTATCACTTGGAGGATTCCAAGAAAAAGGATTCTATGATGCGCATTTATGCAACACTCATGTTTTGATTGATGATGCCGGGAATATCAGAAGCACATATCGAAAGGTGGTACATTATATAAGGAGGGCAGCTTTACAGAAGCAGGTCAGGAAATTGTTGCAGTAGACACTCCCTTCGGACGATTGGGCCTGACAGTTTGCTATGATTTGAGATTCCTTGAGATTTATCAGCAGTTAAGATTTCATCAGGAAGCACAGGTTTTGTTGGTACCATCATCATTCACAAAAATAACTGGTCGGGCACACTGGGAAATTCTTCTTCGTGCTCGTGCAATTGAAACTCAATGTTATGTCATTGCTGATGTGCAAGATGGAAATCATAATGAAAAAAGAGAGAGTTATTGTGAAACCTTAATAATAGATCCATGGGGAACCATTGTTGGTCAGCTACCTGATCGGCTATCGATGGGCATTGTTGTTGTAGATATTGATTTCTCGTTAATTGATTCAGTTAGAGCAAAGATGCCAATTTCTAAGCATCGGAAGCCCCTGGAGTTCTGAAAACAAGCTTGTGATTCTCTGTAAATATGTAAGAGATTGTTCTCCAATTGCGCCAACTTAGTTCTGGAAACAAGTTTCTAATTTTGTACTGGGACCAGCCACTGACCACCAACAGATTTTCAGGAGGGTTAAAACATTTATGTGGAAATGTAGGCCTATTTCTTACAACGCTACATTCACACTGCTGGAGCTAGTCTGTAAGCTTGTTTATATGAGCCTATATGTTTATTTTATGTATCATCAAAAGCAATATATTGTTATTTTGAACAAAATAAGTTTATGCTCTTGTGAACCAAAGTGCATTTTGTTGCTTTCTTTGTACTTATGTGTGTACTTGATAAATGTAAAACCATTCACAAAATCATTAATTGCTTGAAATTTAAGCAAATAAAAAATTAAAAAAAAATCTACCACATGATATGTTGTTGTAAGCCCACAAATAAAAGGGTTGAGTGGAATATAATTTGAAGAATCTAATGAGACTCACTGCTCGACCCTAGCAAATGACGAGTTTGAGGTGCACAAGATTTGGAATCAGACCTATGCATTGATCCACAGGTGATTATGTCAAACAGGAAATTAATTGAGGAGCCGCCCTCTTCTTGTGTAAAGCTAGATTATATAAGTTCATATACTTAATATTCATGTATATATGTAACAATATATATATAGAATATGTACCCTTTATGTAGAATGCAATTATTTAAATATTATAGTTTTTAATTTTCTTTAATTATGCAGAATGTGTTCCTCCAAAGTTAGAAGATCACAAATCCTTCTCCCAAAAATTTGATGAGAAATGGGGCATTTATGAGTTGAAAAAAGTTGTTGCGAATAAGAAGCATATAGTTATGCAGGAGTCAATTGCTCAATCAGTTCCCAACAAAGCCAAAGTAAGAAAATAGTCAATTAATCCTCCATATAGGAGAATTACAAGGGCAACTGGAAAGGTTAACTAAAAAACTCAACCCATTCCTCTCAATGTTAAATTTTGTATGCTGGAATGCTAGAGGGGATTTCAATCTTAAAATAGCCTATGAAGTAGTGAGGGCCTCTAGACCTGCTTTAATTAGTTGGAGATATGTCTAGAGTAGTTCTCCTAATCTCACACAATGATTTTAAGTTTGAGATATCAAATAGGTCCTTGTGTGTCTTGTACATTTTTTATATTGTGTTTTAACTTAGCGATCAGTAGTCTCATATGTTTGCTATAGGACTTCAACGATTTGACTAGGACTTTTAGTTAACAAAATGAAATAAGCTTGTTAAAAAGGATTAGTGTTTTTGACCATTTTTTCCAAATGATTCAAAATAAAAGGTAAAATGTGGAAGACTAAAAGGGGGAAAACCTAAGAGATCACCAGGTTAAAATTGCACTGCAAATGTTAGACCATGCAGCTGGACAATACTTAATTGATACAACAGATACAATTCATGTCTGCCCGATTTTAATATAATGAATACTAAACTCAAAAAATTCCAGCAGATATGCTGGATAAAGAGGTCACTTGCCATCACTCTGAGGATCTAAAAAGGACGTCTTAAAAACTTTGGTCCCAAATTGTATGTGCACGCACCGACACCCACACTCACTCTCTTCTTTCACTTAAGCAAATATATAACGCCCCTCTATAACTGTATGTGCACACACCCACACGCCCGTGATAACCCATGACTACAGTACTACCAATCAAATTAAGATCAACAGACAAACATCAAAACACATTGGCATAACTAATACTACATGACCATATTCATGCACATGTTACCCAAGTGTATTCAACTCACGTTTTACTCCAAATTTCTCATAATATACCTCAAATTCACATTTGCTAAATATATGTTGATATTTCAACAAATACAAAGTAATAAGAAAATTAATTTGGATATTGAAGAAGCTGTGAAGATGATAAAGATTGAACTACAGTGTTTACATGATCAATTCCATCACAGAGCTTTATGCTTGTCCAAGCGAAGGTGGACAAACACCTCAATGGATCAAACACCTTGGTGGAGCAACTGTTGCAAGGATAAACACTTAACTAATTTGAGGTTGACCACAACTTCGGCAGAAGATCATACGTCTCAACCCTCATTTTTTTTTAGTATTATACGTCCATATATGTGTGATCTTATTTGGATAAATGGTGAACTTTTTAGAGAACGGGACCCTAATGAAAAATCACCGAGACAGGGTCACAAGTTATCCTAGAAAGTAGGCCTCTCAGGGGCAAGACTGGTAGTGTGAAGAATAAATTTGTAGGATGAGGTTAGAACTCAAACTAATGGGTAAGCACATCACAAACTAGACCTAAGTTGAAAAAGGATGAACTTGCGCAAAGGTTAGCTCATACGACCAAACAAAGCCATTAAAGAAGATATAATTCACCACGTTAGTGTAGGCTCTCACGGTTCAAGCTCAATATGCCGAAACTCAATGCTAATATTGCATAGTTAAAGGGTGAGGCTGACGAAATTCAGGTGACTTAATTTAAGGCACCATAGTTTGAGGATAAGATGGCAGTGCTCAAGGAGTCTGAGGTAATAACATCCAAAGTGATCAGCTCAAGCAGAAATCATCAACATACCAAACTTGCTAAAAATTAACTTGGCGAACGTATTCATAGTGCATATCCCCTTGGTAAAGAACATTTCAGGTGTTGATGGGCACAACCCATTGGAGTAATAATTACTAGTTAATTGCTTTTACTGATAATGAGGGTACTAATTGAGTTTAGAGCATCCAAGTACTGGCGAGTTAATGGTCTCAAGAAAACATGGCCTAATAGGAGAAGCTGATTAATTATATTGATTTTGTTTGACCAGGTGGAAATTTCCAGATGAGTATCACAACATTCACAAGGTTCAACAGGCACAACAATGTGAGGCTTTTTATGCTTTTTTGTATATAGATAATATACAGAAAATTGGTGGTGACCCTAGTGTGGATTTAGGTTGCATTAGATAATGGCCTTAGTGATTGATACTTTCTTGCATGTGTGCATAATAATTGCTTTCAATAGGTGAGTCGTTAAATGTAAAGTTTTTTTTTTGTCTTTTAAATCCTTTTAAATTTATATTAAGTCTTACAACTTTTAACAATTACTCTCAAACCCACTTTGATGAATAATTAGAAAACAAACCAATTGTATCCTATATGCACACGTGCATCCTTTGCGTAACCATTTGTATCATGTCATATTTAAAAAATCAAATTTATCAGTTAACAAAATGGATACGTATATGGAATATTTGAAACATACTAGGCTATGTCTAATTTCTCCTCTCACATGTTCTTTATAAAATTTGGACTTACTCCTTAATCAATATCACATTAAATTCATCACAATTCACTATAATAAAATCCAATCTTTCTTGATTTTATAATCTTGATTTTTTTCCTAGAGCGTAACATTGATAAACAAATTCACACAAACAAGTAAACAAATATCAATAATTCTACCTAAAATTCACACAAACTAGTAAACAAATATTTTGGTAGCTTAATCTAAAAGCTAGGTTACAACAACCAATTGACAATCCGGGTTTTCAATTGGCTCACCTTCAACCACCTATCACCACTACAAATAATATATACAAAAACTAATGAAATATTTAGAATCACTAAATGTTAAAATTTAAGAAAAGAGTACATACATACCATTGGCAACAGTACGCTCATCTCTAGTGGCACTAACTTGATTAGTATGGCATTCTATACCTGATTCAACCAAAACACATTAATTCCCCCACAACCAAAACACAAAATCAAAGTGAAAAATAATAATAATTATTACAGGCACTCGTTAATGTAAAATACACACATTTGAAATGTAGCCATTATTATGCCACTCTAGATATATTAATGTAAAATACTTTAATAACAAAAACTTATTTACAAAAACATACCTTTAGCCGGGGCCATCCATATTATCTGCTAAAAATTCAACTTGATTGAATAAAACAAGTCACAAACACAAAATGAACATTGTTAGTCCTCAAAATTATAAGTCTAAAAATGCAAGAATGAAAAAACGTATCAAATGAGAATGAACTAATGATCTGACAAAACATATATGAATGTATTAAGATCGGCTATGATAATACACAAAAACTTCAAAAAAATCTAGGGCAAAATTTTTGTTAAGAGATTAAACTTAGAAATTTACCCAACGAAACCTAGGGCAAAATTTACCCAACGAACCCTAGGGTAAATTTTTTGTAAAGAGAGAGAGAGAGAGAGAGAGAACACCTGAAAAGGGAAAGGAGGGGGGCGCGAAGAGAGAGGAGGGAAAGAGGGGGAGCGGGAGCTTTAAGAGGAGAGAGGAAAGAGGAGGGAAATTAAACGTTGTCAAAAAAAATTGTGACCCTTAATAGCGGTCACAAATGAAATCTTTGGCTAAAACTTATGACTGCTATGAGCAGTTACAAATTTATGACTGCTAATAAGAGTCACAAATTAGGTCTTAGGGCAAAATTTGTGACTCTTCATAGCAGTTATAATTTTGTGACTGCTCATAAGAGTCATAACTTAAGCCTACTAATAAATTTGTGACTGCTTGTGACAGTTATAAATTTGTGACTCCTTATAGCAGTCGTAAATTAATTATACAGTAATATTTGTGAGTATCATTAGCAGTGACCAAACAATTGACTCAATTTTTTATTACCCAAATAGTTTATCACTCCTAATGGCAGTTACAAATAATTTTGTGACTGCTCCCGGGAGTGATAAATTTGTCACCCCCATTAGCAGTCACAATAAGGCAGTCACAAAATTAGTATTTTGGTGTAGTGTCGGTAGACTCTAACAGTCCCGCCGCACGTGCAAAATGAATAACTATGAATGAATGCAATGCTCTCGTATCAAATAACACCCGACCTATATGCCCATGGATAAGAACGTACCATCAACAACTGGTGGAGATTGTTGCACCTATGGTAACATCACATTTTGGACATTATAAACTCGCCCAAACTACATCTATTAATGTTGCGCTGGGATGACTCGAACGGGTGCTAGAGGTGGTAAATGTGCTAAACGCGCCTGTTGTATATGTTGGACTCCTGGTATTTGTACCCTGTTCTACTGTGTGCACTCTAACTTCCTATGACCCGCCTCCCCACACCAAAAACAACGACCCATAAAATTCTCCAGCCTTTGGCCCTGTTGGTCGACTCGAAACTGCCCTTATCGTTGGTCCTTGAAACCTCTACCCTATTGGCCTCCCCCATTATGACCTCGGCCTAAATGGGGTTGAGGAACATTCTTCTACTGCTGGGAGCCCTTATGGATCCGCTTGAAACCACTGCCATCAAATATAAAACCTCTGGGATGCTGTCTCTTAGCTAAATCCCACGGATGGAGTTCCCGTTCTTTTTTACGGTTACCATACTACTGAGACTGTTGTTCCCCATCGGCACCATCTCCTCCCAACCTACTCAACTGGACAGAATCCCCATGTTTCTTATTCCCCTTTAGGTGAAGACAGTGATCCTGTCAATGCAATAATGCGGCATTCATCACATCTGTAAATGTCAGCAACGATGGGTTCCTTAACAAATGTTGTTGAATCCTCCAATTTAAACCACCCATAAACTTCGATATTATCTTCTCCTCAGTATTTACCTCGTCGGGCATAAAATTTGCCAATCGGGTAAATTCTTCTTCATATTCCACGACCGATCCCCTTGAATCACATTTAACAGTCTCTTTCTCGTTTCCATCTGAATTGCAGGAGGAAAATATTTACGATCAAATCGAACCCAAAACTCTAATACGAGCATCGTGTCCCTCTGCTCCGAAGTAATAATCGACTCCCATCACTATAGAGCCGCACCTACGAACTTGAAGGTGGCAAGTATTTGCTTTTGAGCATCACTAAATTCGACCATACAGAGGTGACGTTGGATATCCTTTTTCCACTAACTCGCCACTGTCACATCAGCTCCACCCTGAAATTCCATAGGATGCCCTTTTTGGAAGGCTTCTCGAACTTTCTCCCACGCAGATGGCCATATGTGGGTTTGAACTATCGGTGCTGTCGACTGCTGCTAAGCCTGAGGAAGCTGTTGAGCTATAACGGTTATAGCGTCATTGAGTGCCTGAGCCACTATATTGGCAACCTCTGCTATAGTTATAGTTCCCTGCGGCAATTGGGTCCCCACATCCTCTGCCCCTTTATTTGACCTAGCCAGACGACCCCTTTTTGGCGGCATCTGAAACAATAACAGACTGTATCAAACTACCGTTAATGCAATTTCTTGTAGCAGGAGATCGTAAATGCGCAAACAGTCCTAATAATAGGGCTCTATATAAAAAATGCTACGGTATAACGTAGAAAGTACGCACAGATCCTAAAGACACTAGAACCTGATGCTCTGATACTATCTGTGACACTCCACTTATTAAAATAACGGGTGACCATCCCTCTATTGAAATAAAACAGAAATCTCAAATGGCTCATTCTTAGTATCACTGTCGCACCGACCAAAAATACAACTAACCACCCATAAATAATAATAAAGCGGATGCCAAAAGTTCCAATAATATAACACATTTAAATTTATTAACGAGAACTAAAAAATAGGAATATATATACATGTAACAAACTGCACAACAAAAATATCCATATAAGTTGTCAGTAAATTGTAATACCCCGTAATTTTATTGATTTTATTTAAGGGATTAATTGAATTAAATGAGAATTAATTGGGAATTAATACGGGTATAAATACTAGCGAGATGTGAGTTGGTATTTGATTATGATGTTAAAATTGAAAATTTCATGAGTATTGAAAATGTTAAAATTGTCGCGAGGCAGAAATACGATAATTTGGAAATTTAGTTGGGACGCGCGTGTCAGTCGCGTCAGGAATGAACTTATTTGAATTAAAAAAGTGAATTATATTTTTATAAACCGAATGGTCATTTTGAGTGCGCCAACATGTCCGGAAGGGTCAAAATAGTCAGAAAACACTAGCCGGGAGTTTAGTTTGGGTCCCGGGGCATTTTTAGGCCATACCGGCAACCCAAAAGGGTAGTTTAGTAATTTTTAAAATATGGGAATTAAAACCCACGAATTTTAGGAGTTAATTTTATATTAGTAATTAACCCATTAAGTCCATTATCAGCATTTATCAAGTAGTGGGCTACGGGAGTTAAAGGGAGAGTCCTAAGAGGTTCCAAAACAAACACCTAGCCACCATCACCATCTTTGGGAGAAATCTGTAGAGAGAAAGATGAGAATCAACCTTCATCCTTCAACATCAAATCAGAACATCTAAGGCAAGTGGTTTAATTACATAATTTCAAGCGAATGTTTCCTCCATGCTTAGAATTGAATATATGTCTTATATTGAAAGTTCATGAAAACCCATGAAATTGGAGATAGAATTCATAATCTTGGATAAGGATTGCATGTATATTGTTTATGGATTAATTTCAGATCCAAAATATATATTTTGATGATTTAAAAATGGATTTATAAGGAGTACTTGTAGACATTAAAATTCTGAGTTTATATTTATAGGGTTTGGGACAAGGTTTGGAAATTATGACGATTACATGTTAATTTAGGAAGCATTGATCCCAAATATATGTTAAAGAGCGACCTAGGAGGACTTAGAGTAGTTTAAAAAAGTTAAAACTTAATTGGGATGATCTTAGTAGGGATTTAGAGAAGAGAATTTTGAAGAAAAACGAATTTGCAGGTTTCTGGGCGTGTTCTGCCATCTCGTTAGAAGACCTCCCCAGGTCGTTCGAACGACCTCATTCGAGTGAGACTTCTAACGAGATGACAGTATCCCTTCTAACGAGTTGGTAGTTCATTCAAAGCCATTTGTTTGAACGAACTCGTTCGAACGAGACTTCTAACGAGTTGACGGAATGGCCTTTTAGGCCTAATTTCATTTCAAATGTTCCCGTAGACTTATTTAATGGAATGATAATCCTCCCCTTACTGACCAGTGAGTATAATTGAGAGATTAAAGTACTTGAGGAGTAAAACTAGAATCTTGAAGTAAACCGAATGACATTTGTGGATTAGGAAATGAGTACCTAATTACGGCGTGAGAAGAGTTGACAACGTTAATATACATGAATCGGGGACTTGTAAGCGTATAACATTAAATGACGGTATAGGAACGAGAAGCATACCTATATTAATAATTCGAGATATCTAAGATGTGCGAATGCTTAGTATATTTAGTTTTATCTGTAAAACATACCTACCATACTTGCTATCATGGGAGGTTTGCGTTCGATTAGGGCCATCTAATCTTTGTGTGCCTACGGGGGGATTTAGATTGGTACCTCGAGGACATAGGTCAAAGAAGGACTTATTGAGAAGTTAATAAGTCTGCTGATCATGGGAGCGTAGGTATGTGCGTGACCCATGTGATGTGAACTATGTTCGCCTCCATTTTGTGTGATTTTTGTTATTTGAGAACGATTCCTGAGAGATTCAGAATGCGTGGTCCTTATGTACGTGATGTACCGGGATTGGATAACAGAGTATTTGTGCACCGCAGCTTAGTCTCGGGGTGCTAGTGTTGTATATTTATGATGAGAATATTATACTGTTAATTGAAATGAAATTTCATGTATAAATGTGAGTATCTATAATATCAACATTTTGTAAAAGATAAAATGGAAGATCTCTAGTGATTAGTAGTACTAAAATGGGAAACTGTGTAAAAGAGTAAAACACTCTGTTTAAAATAAGATGTCGGGAATTAAATCGTGAATTGTATAGTAACGTTAGATTTTATATTGGACCAGTTAGATACGGGCATAACTAGATTCGATTACGGATACGTTAGGAGTGCACAGATAGTCGAGAGGTGAGTATTTCATGTGAGAGCACGTCCTAACATGTATTTCGCATTCATTGCTTTATGTCATTAAAACACTTGCTATATTTTAAACTGCTTTCACCATCGGGCTCTGACCTGTTTGCTTCCGAATATATTTTCTTGTAAAAACCTTTTAGGTGCCCAACCACAAGGACACCAAGCATAGGAGTTCCATTCAGGTGACATACTGTAGCTGTTGTGGAAGTTACAGGACCTTGACAGTAGACGCCTCCACTTTCGATATTGATTCTATGTTATCAGATTTTTTTCTCATCTATTGGGCATGTCGCCCAATTTCTTTTAGACACTTTATTTATCCAGTCATATCAGACTTTGGGTTGTAATTAATATAGTGATGCAGACTTAGTATTGGTTTATTCCTGTATTTGGATTGTTGTGAGGAGTCTTCCTCCAGACTCATTACTATTTATGGTTATTCTATTGTCATTATGTTGTGGAGGTTATGTTAGTAGTTCATAATCTTCTTATTGCATGTTAATCAGATTTCATTAAAAATTGACAGCTCACTTTTTAAATATTAGGTGGCTAGTAATTGTTAAAACGTTTTTCGACAGTGATGCTATGAACTAAACCAACTTGGAATTTTGTATTAATTTAATAAAGGAGTAGCTACCCGGTATTTAATTAGTCGGGGTGTCACAGGTGGTATCAGAGCATCAGGTTCTAGTGTCCTTAGGATCTGTACGGCTTATTATGTTTCCGGTGAGCTTTCTTTGATGTAGAGCCCTATATTTTAGGACTGTTGTATTCTTTTATGTACGTTTCACTCTTCAGCTATTTTGAGATAATAACTGCGAACTTATAAGACTTTACTCTCATTTCAGATGCCTCCACGACATGCACAGCGAGTTCCTAGGGATGCTCAGCTCGAGCCACAGTCAGCACCAGTTCAGGGCACCATGAATGCCTTAGAGGTTGTTGCTATAGTGGCCCAAGCGGTAAATGCCGCCCTCGCAGTTGTACAGCAGGCACCACCTCAGGCACCGGTAGCCACGCCAGTTCAGGCTCATGTATTCCCGTCTGCTTGGGAACGCGTTCGTGATGCTTTTTTGAAAGAACACCCTCCGGAGTTCGCAGGTAGCTCCGACGTTATTGTGTTCAGTCAGTGGAGGAAGGACATTCAAAGGCACTTAAGGATGTACGAGTGCACGGATGTTCAGAAGCAGATACTGGCTACTTTTAAGCTAGTAGGATTAGCATTGCAGTGGTGGGAGTCCATTACCACCCCGGAGGAGAGAGATGCCCTTTCCATACAGGAGTTCTGGGTGCGGTTCTACCGCAAATATTTTCCATCAGTTGTTCACACTGAAATGAGGAGGAAGTTAATGAACCTCAAACAGGAGGGGAAGACCGTGGTCGAGTATGAGGCCGAATTCACTAATCTATTGAACATTGTTCCCGATGAGATTCCGACTGAGGAGAAGAAGATTCAGAAGTTCATAGACAGATTGACTTGGAGGATCCGACAGCACTTGTTGGGAAATCTTTCGTTGGCCACTTACTCTGACGTGGTTAACGCAACACTGCTTTACTGTCAGGATCACCGCTTTCACATGTCTGAGAGTAAGAGATCAGGAGAGTCCAGGGAAATGGTGCCAGCGGGGCACAATCTGCACAGGGTCAGCATAGGCAGGGTGATCAGGGCTCCCAATAGGGGGATCTTAAGAGATTCAGATCTGGGGGTTTCAGGAATGGTCAGGGAGGTTTCGGACATGGCCCTCAGGGTTAGAACGGCCAGCAGGGCCAGATTGGTCAGCAGCAACAGTTTAAGCAGGGCCAGCATGGTCAAGGTAGGAATGGTAACGGCCATCAGGGCCGAGGACAGCAGGGACCGCGAGGGGGAAACTTCACGGGGAAGTGCTTCGTTTGTGGTAAGATTGGTCACAAACGCCAGGATTGTCCTGATAGGGGCAGGTCCCCACAGCAGCAGCAGCAGGGTGCTCGATACGAGCCACAGAGGCGTATGTTTCCCGCCGCCCTCCCAGCACCACCACAGATGGCAGCATTACCACCCATCCCCGCGGTCCCAGTCCAGCAGGGACAGCTTCAGTATGGGAGAGTGTATCAGCTCCAGCATGCCGCAGTACCACAGGATCCACCTGCTATCGAGGGTATATTCTCTATTCAGGGGACTATGGGGCGTATTTTATTTGATACGGGGGCCACACATTATTTCATTGCCATGAGATTTGCCCACACTTTGGGGTTGTTAGACACTACAGAGAGCACGATTACTTGTGTAGATTCACCGTTGAGGAGGGGTTCTGTGATTTCCCTTATCTGTAGAGGTGTGGGTATAGAGATCGGGAGATTTACTTTACCTGCTGATATGTTAGTATTAGAGATGACTGAGTACGATGCGATTATTGGTATGGATTGTCTAGTTACGTATCGAGCCATGATTGATTGTTTCAGTAGGAGTATCATATTTTCCATTCCCGGGCAGGAGATGTTTTTAGTGGCGATGCCTCGCCCTGAGGGAGGATCGTCCACTCATTTGTACTATATAGAGGAGGAGACCTCTAAGGAAGTGGTGATACCACTTGATTCAATTCCAGTCATTAGAGAGTTCGCCGATGTATTCCAGGATATACCTGGATTACCTCCTAGTAGAGAGATAGATTTTGTTATTGATTTGACGTCGGGCACACGGCCCATTGCCTGCGTACCGTACCGTATGGCTCCAGCGGAGATGAGAGAGCTAAGGGATCAGATAGAACAGTAGTTGGGTCAGGGGTTTATTCAGAGGAGTACTTCTCCGTGGGGTGCCCCTGTGTTGTTCGTAAAGAAGAGGGATGGATCGTTGAGGTTGTGTGTAGATTACCGGGAGTTGAATAAGGTCACGATACGGAATAAGTATCCGTTGCCCCGAATCGATGACTTATTCGACCAGCTGGGAGGAGCTTCCTTCTTCTCAAAGATTGACTTGCGATCGGGATACCATCAGTTGCGTATCAGGGAACAGGACGTCTCGAAGACTGCTTTCTTGACGAGATATGGTTCCTATGAGTTCCGAGTTATGCCTTTTGGCTTGACCAACACTCCAGCCGTGTTTATGGACTTGATGAATAGGGTGTTCAAAGAGTTCCTAGACCAGTTCTTCATCGTCTTTATTGATGACATTCTGGTTTACTTCCAGACAGAAGAGGAGCACGCCGAGCATCTGAGACAGGTTTTGCAGACGTTGCGTCAGAACGAGCTTTATGCAAAGTATGAGAAGTGTGGGTTTTAGCTGAAGGAGGTTTAGTTTGTGGGGCATATCATTTCAGACCGGGGGATATCTGTTGATCCGGGGAAGGTATCCGCAGTGAGGGATTAGGGACAGCCCACGACACCGACTGAGATTCGTAGTTTCTTGGGATTGGAAGGATACTACAGGAGGTTTATTCGGGGTTTCTCAAATATAACGGGTCCTTTGACACATCTGACTCGCAAAGGTGTGCCCTTCATCTGGAGCGATGCCTGTCAGTTGGCATTCGATGAGTTGAAGGACAAGTTTATCTCAGCGCCTGTGTTAGCATTATCCAGACCAAGAGTTGAGTATTTAGTTTACACCGATGCGTCCTTACAACGACTTAGAGGTGTGCTGCAACAGGAGAGTCGGGACATAGCTTATGCTTCCCGTAAGCTTAAGCCTCACGAGAGGAATTACCCCACCCACGACTTGGAGTTAGCGGCAGTCGTATTCGCTCTTCGGATTTAGAGACACTATCTCTTGGGGGAGAAATTTTGGTTGTTCACAGACCACAAGTCTCTACAATACCTCTTCACGTAGAAGGAGCTGAATATGCGTCAACGTCGGTGGCCTGAGTTTGTGAAGGATTATCAGTTCGATATCCAGTATCACCCAGGGAAAGATAACGTGGTTGCAGACGCGTTGAGCCGTAGGCCAGTAGATAAGGTGGACGAGGTGTGGAAAGATAAGTGGAAGGAGTTGGGACACCAGGATGCAGTGGCCCGATCGTTCATGTCTGTGATGACTGTTACACCGCAGATTGTTACGAGAGTGATAAAGGCCCAGGCAAAATGACTCGTTCTGTCAGGATCAGATAGTTCGATTACTAGCAGAGGGAGCCGAGTCCTATATCGTTAGCTCAGATGGGGGATTACGCTTCAATGGGAGACTGGTCGTTCCGAAAGGGGAAGACTTGCGACACGAGGTAATGGCAGAGTCGCACGGCTCACGGTTCACGGTACACCCTGGTGGGGCTAAAATGTACCAAGACATGAGATGACAGTACTGGTGGAGCGGGATGAAGAGAGATATTGCCGTATTTGTTTCTAAATGTTCCACTTGTCAGCTAGTAAAGGTGGACCATCAGAAACCAGCAGGACTTCTACAGTCATTAGAGGTTCCGATGTGGATATAGGAGAGCATATCCATGGATTTTATCACAGGGTTACCTACATCACAGAGGGGTCACGACTCCATATGGGTAATTGTGGACCAATTGACCAAAGTTGCTCATTTCCTACCCGTAAGGACAGACTACACTACGGGACAGTATGCCCATATTTTCATTGCGGAGATAGTGAGACTTCACGGGGTGCCTCTAAATATCGTGTTTGACCGAGACAAGATATTTATTTCACGATTTTGGGAGAGTTTCCAGGAGGCCATGGGTACAAAGTTTCGGCTAAGTACGGCATATCACCCGCAGACTGATGGGAAAACAGAGCGGACAAATCAGATGTTGGAGGACATGTTGCGTATGTGCATCCTAGACTTTGGAGGTGGTTGGGAGCAGTACCTTTCACTGGTGGAGTTTGCTTATAATAACTCCTATCAATTCACCATTGGCATGGCTCCATTTGAAGCGTTATACGGTAGAACTTGTCGTTCCCCAGCATGTTGGTTAGAGGTGGGGGATAACAAACTCCTTGGACCGGAAGTGATTCAGGATACTTCGGTAAGGATAGAGATGATACGGAGTCGTATTCGGGTAGCTCAGGACCGGCAGAAGAGCTATGCTGATGCCAAGAGGTTCTTCAGAGAATTTAAGGTGGGAGACCAGGTGTTACTCAGAGTATCTCTGATGAAGGGGATCATGCATTTTGGGAAGAAGGGGAAACTGGCACCAAGATACGTGGGGCCATTTCCTATCATCGAGAGGATTGGGCCAGTCGCATACAGACTTGGGTTATCGGAGCACTTACATAGGATCCATGATGTGTTCCATATTTCCTCGCTAAGGAAATATCTTAGGGATGATTTGGCCCATACTCACATTGCTTTGGAGGACAATGACCTTCAACCCGATAGTTCCTACGAGGAGGGGCCGATTGCTATTTTGGACCGAAGCGAGCGGAAACTGAGGTCGAAGATAGTACCGTTAGTACGTGTTCAGTGGTGGCATCATAATGCCGATGAATCCACATGGGAGCGCGAGGATAAGATGCGCGAGCGTTATCCAGAGCTATTTTTACCAGGTACTCTTTAGTTCCGAATTTCAGGACGAAATTCTGTTATTAGGGGGGAAGTATGTAATACCCCGTAATTTTATTGATTTTATTTAAGGGATTAATTAAATTAAATGAGAATTAATTAGGAATTAATCCGGGTATAAATACTAGCGAGATGTGAGTTGGTATTTGATTATGATGTTAAAATTGAAAATTTCATGAGTATTGAAAATGTTAAAATTGTCGCGAGGTAGAAATACGACAATTTGGAAATTTAGTTGGGACGCGCGTGTCAGTCGCTTCAAGAATGAAATTATTTCAATTAAAAAAGTGAATTATATTTTTATCAACCGAATGGTCATTTTAAGTGCGCCAACATATCCGGAAGGGTCGAAATAGTCAGAAAATACTAGCCGGGGGTTTAGTTTGAGTCCCGGGGCATTTTTAGGCCATTTTAGCAACCCAAAAGGGTAGTTTAGTAATTTTTAAAATATGGGAATTAAAACCCACAAATTTTAGGAGTTAATTTTATATTTGTAATGAACCCATTAAGTCCATTATCAGCATTTATCAAGTAGTGGGCTACGAGAGTTAAAGGGTGAGTCCTAAGAGGTTCCAAAAGAAATCCCTAGCCACCATCACCATCTTTGGGAGAAATCTGTAGAGAGAAAGAGGAGATCAACCTTCATCCTTCAACATCAAATCAGAACATCTAAGGCAAGTGGTTTAATTACATAATTTCAAGCGAATGTTTCCTCCATGCTTAGAATTGAATATATGTCTTATATTGAAAGTTGATGAAACCCCATGAAATTGGAGATAGAATTCATAATCTTGGATAGGGATTGCATGTAGAATGTATATGGATGAATTTCAGATCCAAAATATATCTTTTAATGATTTAAAAACGGATTTATAAGGAGTACTTGTAGACATTAAAATTTTGAGTTTATATTTATAGGGTTTAGGACAAGGTTTGGAAATTATGATGATTACATGTTCATTTAGGAAGCATTGATCCCAAATATATGTTAAAGAGCGACCTGGGAGGACTTAGAGTAGTTTAAAAATGTTAAAACTTAATTGGGATGATATTAGTAGGGATTTAGAGAAGAGAAATTTAAAGAAAAACGAATTTGCAGGTTTCTGGGCGTGTTCTGCCATCTCTTTAGAAGACCTGCCCAGGTCGTTCGAATGACCTCGTTCGAACGAGACTTCTAACGAGATGACAGTATCCCTTATAACGAGTTGGTAGTTCATTCAAAGCCATTCGTTCGAACGAACTCGTTCGAATGAGACTTCTAACGAGTTGACAGAATGGCCTTTTGGCCTAATTTCATTTCAAATGTTCCCGTAGACTTATTTAATGGAATGATAATCCTCCCCTTACTGACCAGTGAGTATAATTGAGAGATTGAAGTACATGAGGAGTAAAACTAGAATCTTGAAGTAAACTGAATGACATTTGTGGATTAGGAAACGAGTACCTAATTACGACGTGAGAAGAGTTGACAACGTTAATATACATGAATTGGGGACTTGTAAATGTATAACATTAAATGACGGTATAGGAATGAGAAGCATACCTATATTAATAATTCGAGATATCTAAGATGTGCGAATGCTTAGTATCTGTGGTTTTATGTGTAAAACATACCTACCATACTTGCTATCATGGGAGGTCTGCGTTCGATTAGGGCCATCTAATCTTTGTGTGCCTACGGGGGGATTTAGATTGGTACCTCGAGGACATAGGTCAGAGAAGGACTTATTGAGAAGTTAATAAGTCTGCTGATCATGGGAGCGTAGGTATGTGCGTGACCCATGTGATGTGAACTATGTTCGCCTCCATTTTGTGTGATTGTTGTTATTTGAGAACGATTCCTGAGAGATTCGGAATGCGTGGTCCTTATGTACGTGATGTACCGGGATTGGATAGCAGAGTATGTGTGCATCGCAGATTAGTCTCGGGGTGCTAGTATTGTATATTTATGATGAGAATATTATACTGTTAATTGAAATGAACTGTCATGTATAAATGTGAGTATCTATAATATCAACGTTTTGTAAAAGATAAAATGGAAGATCTCTAGTGATTAGTAGTACTAAAATGGGAAACTGTGTAGAAGAGTAAAACGCTTTGTTTAAAATAAGATGTCGGGAATTAAATCGTGAATTGTATAGTAACGTTAGATTTTATATTGGACCAGTTAGATACGGTCATAACTAGATTCGATTGCGAATACGTTAGGAGTGCACAGATAGTCGAGAGGTGAGTATTTCATGTGAGAGCACGTCCTAACATGTATTTTGCATTCATTATTTTATGTCATTAAAACACTTGCTATATTTTAAACTGCTTTCACCATCGGGCTCTGACCCGTTTGCTTCCAAATATATTTTCTTATAAAAACCTTTTAGGTGCCCAGCCACAAGGACACCAAGCATAGGAGTTCCATTCAGTTGACGTACTGTAGCTGCTGTGGAAGTTACAGGACCTTGACAGTAGACGCCTCCACTTTCGATATTGATTCTATGTTATCAGATTTTTTTTCTCATCTGTTGGGCATGTCGCCCCATTTCTTTTAGACACTTTATTTATCCAGTCATATCAGACTTTGGGTTGTAATTAATATAGTGATGCAGACTTAGTATTGGTTTATTCCTGTATTTGGATTGCTGTGAGGAGTATTACTCCAGACTCATTACCATTTTATGGTTATTCTATTGTCATTATGTTGTGGTGGTTATGTTAGTAGTTCATAATCTTCTTATTGCATGTTAATCAGATTTAATTAAAAATTGACAGCTCACTTTTTAAATATTAGGTGGCTAGTAATTGTTAAAACGTTTTTCGACAGTGATGCTATGAGCTGAACCAACTTGGCATTTTGTATTAATTTAATAAAGGAGTAGCTACCCGGTATTTAATTAGTCGTGGTGTCACATAAACAGACCCATACAATATCACAAATGTCTGAAATATAAAGTATATACATCATACCGCGCTGAGGCAACACACGCACGAATTACACTGTCGGTCCTTAATTAGATTAACAAAAAAAAAAGATGCGACTATATCAAAAATCCTGCAAAATTCAACATTTACTGCAGCTCCATAGACTCTGGAATGGAAGCTCATCCTTGGCATCCTTGTGGTGGGACACCTAAAAGATATAACAAAGGAAAAGAAAAGAAAAGATATATACGGGTCAGCGCCCGATTTTGAAAATATTTTAGAAAGTGAATTAAAATGCTTAATAATTATGAATGCGAAATTCCATAATTAAGTTAATGCTTACCTCTCTTAAGATTCATACTCATCCCTCAACTATAGTGCGCACCTAAATGTATGCATTTTAAATCTTAGTTAAGCTACCCCACTCAACTATGGATAACCCAACCTCGTACTTAGGTGTTAACCCACACACTCGCGTATCTAATTCATACCAACATAGTCGCTTTTAATATCATTCCCAATGATCATATATCAATTCATTACTAATAACTTTCACTAGTTATAAGCATTTTGATTCACACATTAATCATTAAGGCCTATATAATATTACTCTCGTTGTTATACATGATTTATCATTTCACATAAAGTACACATACATATCACTCATTATATGTATACTAACCATCCCTCAGAGCATTAGCTCACTGGATGTAGTCTCTAAGTGCTACCATCTTCCAGGGGATACACACACCATCCTGGGTACTAACCGTCGGACTCTCACACCGACTTGGTATAACAAAGCACAAATGTATGGGAAACGGCCATAGTTCCTCACCTGAAAGCGAGATGAATCATGCCCAGGATGTCTCACCCGTGATAAAGCCACACTGCATACATACTGAACACTAAGACCTGGGAACTATACTCTTCCTGCATTTACTAGCCAGTGGATTCACCCACATCGCGTAACTTCCCATGATAGCACTAGATGGGTATGTTCCACATAATATATCAAACCCACAATATATATATATACACACACACACATCATACTTATACATACCATCTCGTATCCGAATGTATATATGTCAATAAACCCGGTTACCTGTGTATAACACTCATTACACTAGCCGATACTTCCCCACATATGTTCCAAATCCACTTATTACTCAATCACTCACTAAAGCTTTAATAATCAGCCGCACATTTGATTAATCATCAAGTTTGATATAACTCAGGATGCACGACTTCCCTCAACTAGCCCGTATCCAATATCTTAAATAATGAACCGGAGTCTAAATCTCCCTAATATACTTCCATAATCGTCCCGATGTCTCCCTACAATCGTATAGTATCATTATCTCACTTTTACATCATAAACATTAATATCACTTCATATTAGAGGGTTCTAAATCACTAAGCTCAATTGGAAAGGAGTTACAGAAGAGTTAAAAATTTGTAATGTGCGAATCGAACCGAACCGACGGTTTCAAAAACGATCCGATCCGCTGCATAGAAGAGAGCGAATCGAACTGATGGCTTCAAAAATGAACCGGTCCGCTACTTCATAAACGAACTGATCCGAGAACCACAAATCGAGCCAGTCCGGCCGATTCAGTTTTTGTTCCTTACGAGATTTACCCAAATCTCCAAAACCCATTTCTAGCCTAACTCCACCAATATTTCCACCATCCAAATCATATATCTAACATCAAATTCAATAATTTATCAACAAAAATCAAGATTTAACCATATCTAACATCAATTTCAAGGGTTTATCAACAAAATCAAGATTTAACCCTTAATACCCAAAACACAACAACCCACCTATTAACTATACAATAATTAACACAAAAGAATTATTTAGCAAGTTTAATCACTTGACTTAAAGTTGTAGACCCGAATCCTCTTTGTAGTTGCGAATATGGCCGAAAAATCCCAAGGTTCCTATTCTCTCTCTCTCTCTCTCTCTCTCTCTCTCTCTCTCTCTCTCTCTCTCTCTTCCTTAAGTTTATCTCAAGTGGGTTTTCTCTCACAAATGAGATTGGACAACCTCTCATAAGCCTAATAACCCATATATCTATTAATTCCAACTTTAAATGATAATACACACGTAAAATGACTCGTATACCCCTATCCGAGTCCAACTAGCCAAAAAGATCCTAGAACCCAAACACAACCCCCAGACACTCATTTTGACTATCTCGGCCCATTCCGGATCAACCGTGCATTCCAAATTGACATTCGAGATTTCGATAATAAAAAGTCCTATCCCAGTCTGATATAACTCACACAAATATGCCCCGATTGAGAAATAATCAATTCCTGTCGCTTTTACTCCCATACGACGAAATATCATACCGTATGATTATGTTTACTTTATCACAATGTTAAATATATAATTCACATAAATATTAACTCTTCTACACAAATTAATATTTATCTTAAATTCCTATTTTAAATTTCAATTGTATTAAATTACAACCCACAAGGTAATTTTGATACTGAAAATAAAGGCACAAAAGTATGGGGTATTACAATATATTAGCATTTGATAAATATATTCTATTTAATATGGACTAGAAGTTTTTTCTCAATAGCAGTTAAAAATAATCTTAGTCAGTCACTTTAGTGGACTAAGCTTCACAGTATGAGTCTATAAGTACAACTTATTTTATAATCTAAAATGTTATATTGTAAAGGATCTTAATATTTAAAGTCTAGTTAAAAAAATATTTCAACGAATGCCCAAGTCAGAGTAAGAACATATGCAGCCCCTGTGAGTGAATAACATGTATCTAGCCTTGATACTTTTGGGATATGATATGGGACAAAATGTTGCAACAAATAGCTTTTCTTCTTAAATCAGATAGTAAATATAGATCTTGTAAACTTGTGTTTAGGTTCTCACCTGTAAACTACTTTTAAGGAAAGTAACGTAATGTTACTACACTAATTTAAAAAATTGTATGGCGTGTCACATCATGTACCATCACATTACTATTGTCGGCTTCCTGAATTTGGTCATATTAAACTAGTCACTAAACCCCATGGAGATAGCCTAGTGGAATGTACACTTACCGCACAACTCGAAGGTCAATAATTAATATCCTCTTGGGGCCACCATGTTGTGTCCTGGTGTGTGAGGATTGGAGAATCTAAACATACCCTTGGGATTACTCAGGTGCTCATGAAGTCCTGAATACCCCAAGTACTTAGGGATCTTCACAACCTTAAGGTTAACTGTTTTTAACTTTTAGATGATCCATTTTACTGTAAAATGGCACCTTTAAACATTGTTATTAGTTGACGCAATTTTTTTGTGTTATAGTGGACACGGAACCTTTAAACCCTCCATTGATGGATGGTTTGGATTCCTTACTTGTTGTAAGTAGTTCTTTGATTCTTATTGTATATACTTAATGTTATAATGGAATATTGTATTGGTCTTTCGTACTTTTTTTCCTAGAAGAGTAAGGTTGTTGTAACAATCAATGGAGAATATGCAGTGAATGGTTTGGCAATTCTCATATTTGATTTAAAAGTAAAATTATTTAAATTCATCATTTTTTAAAGAAACAAATAATAGATGGGACATAGAAATTATAAAGAGTTGCATTAAAAACAATAACATTTGGATTAGAAGTGCACAAATATATATCCTTCGCCACCAGTCAAAAACAATGAAACCAAATAGTTTAAGTCGGAATAAGAAGTTTTACAAAAAATAAGAAAAGAGGACAAAAAAGATGGACTTATTTAACAATGAGGCTACAATCAGGGTAAACTTGTAAAGAGAACGATAATTGATATGACTCAGGGTAAATGAAGTACCTTTCTAATAATATAATCCCATTCAATGGTTTTAAAAGTAATCAAAACTCAAGGGCTACTGGCAGATGGGTGCTTGGAAAATAACATGTTTAAATTAATCATATGATTTAGCATACATCATGGCATGAGATGGACATTGTATGTAGACTAAGGGATCCCTAGATGTTTAATTCACTCCCCCAGCATGAAAAGGGCTCATGATAGGGCCTCTATATCTAAGAGAAACTTGAGTCCTCGGTATCTGAGCAAAAATAGGATCATACTTCACAACTGATGATACCAAAAATTGTATCACCAAATCAATGTGATAAGTAAGCTCAAACCAGTGTATCAATGGTGTATGACAGATATACATGTATATATAGAAAAAGATGAGGCAAAGAGGAAGATGATACCAAATGTAAGTGGTTCAACCAATTATGGCCTACTCCACTATATGAGTGTGTGGGCCCTAACGACATTGGGATACAAAACACTCAAGATTTATCTCTCTGAGCAATCAATTTAGTAGAGTTTCAGTAGGGTTGTGAATTAGTCATCCTTTACAAACATGTAAAAGACAAATATTTATATGGCTAGGGTGGTGTCATACTCACCCCAGTCATACAGGAGGCATATACAATATCAAGTGTCCAATGTTCATATCATTTGTGCATGAAAATAATTATTGAGAGATATTCTTCACATGTGGGGAAGATGTTATTATAACAGTTTTGTCCACGTGGGGATCGCAACCCATGTGCACTCTCCCACTCGTGTTCCATTCCACGCGCCTTGTCAGATGTCAAAAGTTCCCTGAGGTGTTGGCCTGGCCGAGTATGAGACCATTGACTTATTATTGGATCACATGCTGGTAACTGCCAAGTGTAGTCTCGACTGACTTACATCAAGCCGATACGAAAGTATGAATAAGCTGATAAGGTCTCGACTTCATCAGATGGATGAGACGAGATGAGGCATTAGGCCCGTTAAGGTGGCATGTGGTCTCGTCTCCGTACTGGATGAGATTGAGACAGTTATTATAGGATGGCTCAAGAGAGCATGTTTTCTGAAGTCAGCATGAGCCGAGACGAGGTCTCATATTGGCATATCAATCACCCCTATCCCTTAGTCTTCTGTGTAGATAGGAGACTAAGGGGTAAAACTATCAAGTTATACCTGATGAATGGACGTTTTTGTCCTGTCAGATGCTGATGTACTAATGTGTATGAGAGAGTGACATTTGTCATCAGATCCTTAGCTTTGCATATTCCCAAAATAGTGGCAAAAATATGAGTGCACTTTGGGAGTTGTGCCTTAATGATGGACACATCGAAAGTTAAACCCCGTCATTATTAGGGTTTAAATTATTTTCTCAAAAACTTCATCTTCCCTCCCCTCATTCTCGTTTATTTTCTTTCTCTCTCTAGATCTAGTACGTTTCAGAGTTCCTCTCTCTCTCCATTGCTCAAGCATTTTTCGGTGACTTTCTTAAGTCTCCACTAGTTGTCAGCCCCTTCAATCCTTTGAGGTACTTCATTTATCCCTTCCTTGTTAACTTTCTATTATTTTACACCATTTCAATTTTTATTTCATTTTCCTGGCCATTTCTTTGAGTTTTTGGTGCTTGTTTTGGCCGGTTGTGAGGTTATTTTAGGGTTTTTAGGTGTCCATATAATTTTCTCGTCTATTTTTACCCTCATTTGGATATTTTGGTGGATTACCGATCACCATCTCCGGTGAACCCTTTTAATAGTTCTTGATTGTTCTTTAGCAAAATGATTTAGTTCCTTCGTTTGATCTTATGGTTGACCTAGTCAACACTTTAATCCGTTTATCCCTTTTCACTATTTTTCCCACCTAAGTGGTAGGTCGTCCTTTGGTTGTTAAGACCTTTGTATAAGTTAGCTGAGCAGTTCCCTACTCTCGGAGAGAGGTGCTTTAGGGAGATCCGAAAGTATGAGGTCGAGGACGTTGTCAGTCATAAGGCCGAGGCTTTTCCTCTTCATCCTATTTACTCGATCCCCCTTGATACCATTCATCCTCATATTATTGAGATTAGTGATTCCATGTCTGAGTCGGCTACTTCTGCAGACGATAATCCAGCTGTCTCTTATATTGCTGAGAGTGTAGATTCTTTCAAAGTGTCTATGGGGTTCTCTACTGATGGGTCTGAGGATACTGAAGGTTATTTAAGAACCTTATCCTCAAATCAGGTTGAGCCATCAGACCAGGCCGAGTCATCAAATCAAGCTGAGTCTTCTCCGGGGTTAGATTATTTCATTTAAATTCTTTTGCTCACGATGAGCCAAGAGTGTTTGTTGCAATTCCACCCCCTATAGATGATATTGCTCTATTCGTTGTGCTGGGGCAACACTTTGCAGAAACTTCTCATGCTTAATGTGTCATCCCCGAGTGTCGTCCTAGTTGCAGACCAAGACGATAATGAAGATGAAGTCGAGGGGACACTTGATACTTCTTATGATAAATCCTATGTTAGTACAATTATTGAAGTTGACTTCCTATTGCAAAGACATATTTATGGTATTGGACCCTCCATTATTATGAGAGTACCCTCGGCGGATGAGAGAGCATTCCAAGGTCGAGAGGGTGAGGTTTGTCTTTATAAAAAAATATTTAAGGTCAGCTTTAGGCTACCTGTATATACGGTTGTACGAGCCATTCTAGACAGTCTTGGTCTCAGCCCTGCCTAGTTGTCACCGAATGCCTCAAGGGTGATTCTCGAATTTGTTGCCCTTTAGAAGGTAGTTCATCATACAGACCTCCCAATTAGTGTCTTTAGACGATGCTACACAGTCTCTTCCCTAAAACTTAGCCTTGTTATTATCATCTCGTAGCCCGAAAATCTGATAAGAAAGCTCTGATGGTCACCCAAACTTCTAAACATAATTGTAAACGACATTACCTTTTCATTTAAGGAGCTTAGGAATTCGACCCTGATGTCTCTTGTAGTGCCTCTAAGCCTCGAATTTCCCAACAATGGGAAAAATCCCCTTATCGGTTAAACTGGATCGGGGCTTAAGCATTGAAGCAACTAAAGACCTTGCAAAGGTTTAGAAACAAGGTAAGGAAGGTGTTTTTGTCCAACTTGAGCAGTTGATGACCCCATATTTCTTAGAGCGGACAAGTATAAGGGTGGACCCCCTATCTGAGTTATGTAAGTGTTCAAATTATTTTTTCTAATTATTGTGTCATATTTCATATATCTAACTTTGTGGTTTAGTCCTCTTCATTGCAAACCAACCACCCAACACTCCAAAAGTTATGTGAAAGATGGAAGCCCCAAGCTTGGCGAATTTACTGAACCATGTAGATAAGAAGACCACCCCTGCGCCTGAGATAAATAAATTAACAAATACCAACCCCAGTCAGGCTGAGGAGTCAAATAAGCGAAAGGAGAGTCAGTAAAATCTCCTCTCATCCCATAAAAACAAGAAGAGCAAGGACGTCCCGTCCAAGACCGGAACAAGTCAGGCCATACCCATCTCCTCCGACGATGCACTTATTGCTCGTTTGGAGAATTTGAAAATTAGCCTCGAATTTATCCGGGGGAGTAAGTCCAAGGCCTTGGACTCCCTTGCCTCAATCACATCAGAGGCTAATATGAGTTTTCTGGAAGCCACAAAAATCTCCCTGATGAATGACTTCGTCCTTCACAGAGCTGTCCAAATAAGTCTTTGTGTTATTTTTACACTTTTATCATATTTGCATGGTCGTCTCATACTGATATATTTTGTCTTATACAGACTGCCATTTGCCTTTAAAAACTCCATCAATGGATCGATAAAAAGGTCCCTAAGCTCCGTCAATAACGTCAGGCCATTAGAAATGACGACACTCAGAGAATTCACTTCTCATAGTTGGAGACTAAGATTGATAACTTGAAGAAATCACACAGTGAAGATATTGGTAACTTGAACACCTCCCATTATAAAGCCATCAAGTCCTTGAACAACCAGCATGAAATCGAGATTGCTGGAAAGGTGAAGTTGTTGATAGTAAGATATCGAAGGCTAAGAAATAAGTTGCGGAGGACTTCAAGCCCTTAGAGGAGTTCCTGAGATACAGTGTGCAATACCTTGAAAGAGGATCTCATACTAACTGCCTCTGGGTGACAATGAAGTTCACTGAGATCTCCCACTTGTCGGAGCAGCTAAAGACCTTCAGCTTGGATGACTGTTTGGCAATGATCTCTGAGTCAGATTGAGGGGTCGACAGAATAGGAGCCTACAACTCAGACTGTTAATCAGACGGACGGGACAGAGCCTATCGGTGATGTTGAGCCCGATAGGACTATTGTAGGGGATGGGTCAGCGACTGAAGAGATCGAGAATCTGAATACCGAAGAGACGAATCCCAGCGCATAACTCTTTTTTAATCTTTCCACTTTTTAGGCGTCTTATTGTGGCCCAATGAACCTCATGACTATAAATCCTTTAAAACACTTGTGATTTGTCTTTGTATTGTGTGGTAACTTTACAACTCTTCTCTCTGAACACTTTGTCATAGTCTTTTGAATGGGAATGCCCATGTTGTTTGTTGTTATATTTTGAATAGATGAATGGTATTTATTCTCATACTTATGAGTTGTCCTTATTAATGCACACATCGTCTTGTCCCTAGACGAGATAAGAATAAATGACAGATTTTATAATATGAACATCGTCTCGTTCTAAGACAAGATACATATAAATGGCTAATTTGAATTCACCCAAGTCCTCTCTCGTCATTTTGAGAGTACAAGGACGAGAGTTACCTCGCCCATGCACTATCGTCTTGGACGAGAGAGTTTTTCACTAAGTTAATGATGTCTAACATTAACCACAATTAAGTGATTTTCAATTTTAAATTCACCAAATTATGGTGTTATATCACAAGTCCCCTCTCATCGTTTTGAGAATGTTTGGTTGAGAGTCGTCTCGTCCATGCACTGTCGTCTCGGTCGAGAGAGTTTTTCCACCAGATTAATGATGTTTAAAATGAATCACAATAAATCGATTTTGAATTTGAATACACCAAATTATGGCGTTATATCACAAGTCCCCTATCATCGTTTTGAGAGTGTATGGACGAGAGCCATCTCGTCCATGCACTGTCGTCTCGATCGATAGAGTTTTTTCATTAGATTAATGATGTTTAAAATGAACCACAATAAAGCGATTTTGAATTTGAATCCACCAAATTATGGCGTTCTATCACAAGTCCACACTCATCATTTTGAGAGTGTATGGACGAGAATCATCTCGTCCATGCACTGTCATCTCGGTCAAGATAGTTTTTCCACCAGATTAATGATGTTTAAGATATTTTCCCCCCTATCGGTGTTATTGAGAGTACATGGATAAGGTTAACCCCGTTCAGACTGTCTTATCACCGAGAGTAAGTTAAAGCTACTTCACCACGAATGATGTTCTATAGCTTAAGATGAAATGATACATGCAATCTGAACTACTCATACATCAAAATAGGAGAGAACACTTGGGAAAATTTTCATTCATAACCTTCTTCTCATACACCGTTACATAGATAAAAGAAGTTAATACAAAATTCCTATTGATAATACTTTTTTAGAATATCGACATTCCAAGGGTTGGAGAATAACTCTCCTTCCAAGTTCTCCGGTCGATATGTTCATGGAACCACCTCTTCAATTACTCAGTAGGGACCATGCCAGTTAGGATGAAGTTTGTTGGGCTTCTACCATGTTTTATTTAGAATTAGGTCTCCTACTGATAATGGTCGGGCCTTTACTCTCTTATTGTAGAATTTTGTTGTTCTCTGCTGATAGGCAGCTTGCCTAACCTCGGCATCTTCCCTTCTTTATTCTATTAGGTCTTAATCCAGTCTACGCTCTATAGTATTCTCCTATAGGTCATATTTTTGGACTATGTGAGTTGGGAGACCAATCTCTATCGGCACCACGGCCTCTGAACCATAGGCCAGTATGAACGGGGTCTCCCCTGTTGGTGTTCGTCTGTCGTCCTATAGGCCCATGGGATGGCGTGCACCTCTTCAGTCCATCTTCATTAGACATCATCCAGTTTTTTTTATTCCATCAAGGATTGTTCTATTCGTCACCTCTATTTTCCCATTAGCATGGGGTCAGCCGGGAGTTAAAAAGAATTGTTTGATGCCAACCCTCTCACAGTACTTCTCCGTGGATATGTTCTTAAACTGCTTCCTACTATCTGAGATCAAAGTGTTTGGTAGGCCATATCTGCAAATAATGCTCTTCCAAATAAATTGGAAAGCCTTTTTCTCTGTTATCGTGATCATCGCCTCAGCCTCCACCCACATCGAAAAATAATCGATAGCTATAATCGGATATCGATAATTATCCACAACCCTTGGCAACAATCCTACCAAGTCAATCCCCCAGACTGCAATTAACTAGGGGGAATTGATAGAAGTCAGAGGCTGGTGAGGTTGGTGGGTAATGGTGGCAAACCTTTGGTACTTGCTACATTTCTTCACGTATCCAACTGCATCCTTGGCGAGTGTCGGCCACCAATATCCCTGGGTGACAATTCTTTTGCCAATGATCTTCGTCCTATGTGACTGGAGAAATATCCCTCGTGCACTTCCTTCAAAATATACCCCTCCTCAATTGGATTGACACATCTGAGAAGGGGGAGGAATCCTTTCTTGTATAGGACATCTCTTATAATAGAGAACTTCAACGCTTTGTACCTCAACATTTTCTTTTCAGCTTCTGAATCGGTTAACCCCCCGTACCTGATGTATCGGATGATGGGATCAATCCATGAGGCTTGCAGGTTCAAGTTTAAATAAAATTCCACGGCGCTATCCTCTTCTTCAATGGTCGACTGATGTAGGATCTCCACCAGCACTGACCTTCTGATCTCTATCTTAGTGGCGAAGGATAAAATCTAACCAAGGCACCAAATCGGCTATTTTCAAGCCCAGAAATCCTTTTTATCTTCACCTCCCTAAAATATTTCAGGGCTGCTTTTACCCTTCTAAGGTACTTGACCATTCTATCATCCTTGGCCTCATATACTCCCAATATTTGATTCACCAATAATCTAGAGTCACTATGAACCAAGAGTTAGCTGACATTCAATGCTCTGGCGAGAGAGAGTACTGCCGGAAGGGCCTCATACTCCGACTCATTGTTAGAGGCCTTTAAACTTAACCTCAGAGCATATTCGATGCCAGCCCCATTTGGGGTCGACACAATTAAGCCTGATCCACTTTGGGCCTCGCATGAAGAGCCGTCAATAAATAAGTTCCATATAGTACCTTCTTTGGAAAAATTACTTTCTTCTAGGGTCCCATTCTTGAAAAGATATCTCTCTTCCTCATTCTCAGTCACGTTATCTCTTTTCATACTCGTCTTGGTTTTAACCGGGGGGAGACATATTCTTTTTTTTTGTTCACAAGCTAGAGTCTCAATATCTTCTACGTCGGCCTCGTCCCATGTGAACTCTACTACAAAATTAGCTAAGGCCTGCCCCTTGATGGTCATTCTCAGTTGGTAAATGGTATCAAATTCCCCCAACTCTATTGTCCAGACCATCAATTTACCTAATTTCTTAGGTTTATGGATGACCTGTCTAAGAGGTGATCCGGTGAGGACAACCATGGTGTGTGCCTAAAAGTATGACTTTATCTTCCTTGAGGCATGAATTGAAACATAGGCCAGCTTATCCATCTTAGGATATCTTTGCTCGGCCCACTAGATGGCCTTACTGTTGAACTACACTGGATTCTGCACACCATCCTAGTCTCTGATAATTATAGCACGGATGGCCAACTCCGACACGACTAGATATAGATATAACTTCTCTCCCTGACCTAGTCTTGATAGCACGAGTGGAGAGCCAAGGTAGGTCTTCAACTCTTGAAAGGCCATATCACACTCTTCATTCCGCTCAAAATCTTTCCTAAGTACCTTAAAAAAGGGAAGGCACTTATCAGTAGCTCTAGATACGAAATTGTTTAATGCTGCTACCCATCCAGTTAACCTCTGAACATTTTTAATTTTAGTTAGAGTCTTCATCTCCATCAGAACTTTTCTCTTCTTGGGGTTAGCCTCAATCACACACTAATTCATAATCAAACCCAAAAACTTACCTGCCCCTACACCAAAAACACACTTGAAGGGATTGAGTTTCATTCGGTACTCGTCTATAGTACAAAAGTTTGCTCAAGGTTGGCCACATGAGTGTCGAACCTGGGACTTTTTATTAGCATGTCTTCAAAATATGCCTCCATGGTTGTCCCCATTAGGTCTTTAAACATCTTGTTTACGAATCTATGATATGTCACCCCAATGGTTTTTTAGGCTAAAAGGCATAACCTTTTAACAATTGGTACCTTTATCAGTAATGAGCGATATCTTCTCAGCATCGGTCGGGTCCATGAATATTTGATTGTAGCCTGAATAGGAATCTATGAAACTCATTAATTCATGGTCGACTGTGGCATCAACCATCTGGTCTATCCTTGACAAGGGAAAGCTGTCTTTGGGATATGATTTGTTTAGGTTTGTGAAATCAATGCACATTCTCCACTTATCGTTGGCCTTGGGGACGATGCCAACATTTGCCAACCATTCAAGGTGGATGACTTCCCTAATAAGGTCGATCTTCTCTAACTTCTTCATCTCTTCTCTGGTGACATCTTACTTCTCTCTATAATACATTATCCTTCTCTGTCTGACTGGTTTCGCATCCTCGGACACATTGAGCTTATGGCAGACAAAATTAGGATCGATGTCATGTATATCCTCATATCTCTAAAAAAATGCATTGCCTTTTCCTCAATAATTTGATCAACTCCTCTTTAATCTCTTTATTCAAGGCTTTCGCTATTTGGACGGGTTTTTTCGACTCATCCCCATTAAGGACGATAGATTCCACCTCCTTGGTGGCTTTGCCCTTTTTCAGATGGGTCTCATCTCTAGGGTCACGAGTGTTAATGTTATAAGTTGTAGTGTCCTTCTTATACGCCTCTCTCTCTTTAGCCGAGTTAAAGTAGCATTCATATGCCACAACTTGGTCACCCTGAACTTTCATAACTCCATATAGAGTCAAGAATTTGATCATCTGGTAAATTTTTTAGGGCACGGCCTCAAACTCCTTAAGGGATTCCCGTCCCAGGATTATATTGTAGGCTGAGTAGACGTTCTCATCCATAACAAATAAATTAATCTTCTTTATGAGGCATTTTGACAAACTGTTCCCCATTCTAACTTCCATCTCATGGATCCCCAAAGGTTGCACCTTCTCTCCACTGAAACCAATTAGAGGTTGGTGATACGGTACCAGCCTCTTCTTTCTTAACCCCAGACCCTTGTAGCAGTTCTAAAAAATCACATCGGCCGAGCTGCCACCATCAACCAATATCCTGGGAACTTCATACCCATGCACCAAGGTTATGATCACAAAGGGGTCATCATGAGGGGCTAAGATCCCCTTAAAATACAACCTTAAGAAACCAACAATCAGGGTATTTATATCAACTTTTGTTCTCTTTACCTTCTTCGGCTCAACAGCTATCGAGTGCACTTCTTTTGACTTTATAGGGAGAGCTTTGGCTTCAGCCACATGAGCTTTCGTATCTGTAATTTCCTTACCATTACCTACAAGTCCTCCACAAATCATCTTAACTCTTAAAAACATTGTGTGAAGTCGGCCCTTAGGATCGGTGATTGGAGGTGATAGGTATGAATCTGCTTCATCATCATCATCTGAGTCATCATCATCTCGGCTAGCTGGAGCATCAGGCTTGCATTTATTATTCCTCTTCTTTCGGGTGTCATTTCGACCACCCTTTAAGCTACTCTTATCCACATACTTTCTTAACTTTCTAACTTTCAATATTTTCCCAATCTCGTCTTTGAGAGAGAAACATTTGTCAGTTGTATGACCATGATCTTAGTGAAATGCACACCACAGGTTCTTATTCCTCTTGTGAGGAGGAGATCTCAACTTTTTAATCCATCTCAGAGATCGATCATTCTTTATCTCATTCAAAATATGCTCGCAACTGACTTTTAGAGGCGTATAGTCAGCAAACTTAGCGTCCGCCGACCTCTTCTTACCATTTTCATTCTTTTTCTGGAATTTACCTCCACTACTTGCTCCCTTCTCGTCGTTGCCCTTAGCTGCTGTTGCCTCTTTTGCATTCATAACATTCCCGGTCGTAGCCAGGAGTTCATCCATGGATTTAGGAGGATCCTCAGCTAACTTCTAGAGGAGCTTTCCCTTCTGCAATCCTCCTATCAAGGTGGTCATAGCAATGCTCTCTTTATAATCTTCGGCTTCTAATTTCTATTTATTGAATCTAGCTATGTATTACCTCAGACTTTCATTATTTCCCTGCTTCACGTACAATAGCTATGTCATCTTTTGTAGGGGACTCACTCCAAAGCAAAAAATTATGTATAAACCTCTTCCCTAACTGCTTGAAATTTTTTATTGAGTTTTTAAGGAGAGAAGTGAACCACACATGAGCAGCTTCGGTAAGTGTGCTATAGAAGGCCCGACACCTCATCTCGTCCGAGATCGAGTAAATATTAGTAGTGTATTGATACATCTTCACATGATATACGGGATTAATACTCCAGTTATACTTGGGTGTGACTATCGGCGACTTGAACTTATCCGGGGCTAGATAACTCACGATCTTAGCACAAAGGGGGAGCCTTCACTGTAACCCCTCTATAAGGGGTCTCGGCTCTTCAGTATATCCCTTATCTTGTCTTCCAGTCGCTATATAGAATCATTCTAAGGCCTCTCGATAGCAGATGCAACCTCGGCCTGAGCAACATTGTCTCCATCCCTTCTCTATTTGCTAGATGAACTGAAGGCTCTCTAGCAGTTTTCCTCTGTTGGATATTCACCCCTGTTATTACTCGTCTTAGCCTCGTAGAGGCCTATGTTCGCCACATCTATCATTCCTTCTGCAACCTGCGATACTTCGATATTTAGAGAGGCGATTCCTCAGGTCATTTATTGTTGGGCCGAGTCTATCAAAGGACGACCCCCTGCTTAATCTATCTTAAGCTAAAGCCCTAGGCCTACACTCTGGGCTCGGCATACCGTTACATCCTCGGCTAGGCTGAATTAGTTGCACATTGTCTTCAAAGATTTGATAAGGCTCCCAATATTCTCTGTCGTCCTCATCATCATATTAATCATCCTCATCATCAGGGCATTCCTGACCTGACCTCCCCAGGCGTAGACGCCTGGGGTCAGCCACATCTCTACACCTTTGTTATAAAGGCACATCTTTGTGTGGGTCCTGGGTGGTTCCCTAGCCGTGGGATATGGATGGCCTTCCCTGGCGGTCGGAGTTATCATCTTTCATTTGGCGTCGGCAGGTCTAGCCATCAAGTTCTGGCTAAATACGGCAAACTGCTCCTGAATTAACTGTTAGTTAGCCGCCAATGAATATATCGTCGCCATCACCTCAGCCAATTCTGACTGAGGAGGGGCTTGGCTGGAACTGGGAACTAAGCCCTGAGGTAAATCGGAGGCCATACTCCAGTGAACTAAAAGAGATGAAAATCTGGAAAAAAAAAAGCTTGAGAGGCTCAATAGGAGCTCTTTTAACGGTGATACAGGCCCACCTGAGCGGAGATGGATCACCACCAGATAATTCAATGAATATAAGCTAAGCAAAGATGAGGAAGAATATATACTTCGTTCCCACGGACGACGCCAGGTTGATGATACCAAAAATGGTATCACCAAATCAATGTGATAAGTAAGCTCAAATCAGTGTATCAATGGTGTATAACAGATATAAGTATATATGCAGAAAGAGATGAGGCAAAGAAGAAGATGATACCAAATGTAAGTAGTTCAACCAATTATGGCTTACTCCACTATGTGAGTGTGTGAGAAATCCACTAAATAGGGGCTCGAATGGCATTAGGATACAAAACACTCAAGCTTTCTCTCTCTAAGTAATTAATTTAGCAGAGTTTCAGCATGGTTATGAATTATTCATCCTTTACAAAGATATAGAATACGAGTAATTATATGATTGGGGTGGTGTCATACGCACCCCAGGCATGCAGGAGGCATGTACAATATCAAGTGTCCATTGTTATGTTGCCATGTGAATAATGATTGAGAGATATTCTTCACATGTGGGGAAGATCTTATTGTAACGATTTTATCCACGTGAGGCTCGTAGCCCATGCGCACTCTCCCACATGTGCTCCATTTCACGCGCCCTGTTAGATGTCAAAAATGCCCTGAGGTGTTGGTATGGCTGAGTATGAGACCACTGATTTACTATTGGATCACATGTTGGTAAATGTCAAATATAGTCTCAGCTGACTTGCATCAGGCCGATACAAAAGTATGAATAAGCTGATAAGGTCTCGACTTCATCAGACGGATGAGACGAGATGAGGCATTAGGCCCGTTAAGGTGGCACGTGGTCTCGTCTCGGTATTGGATGAGATTGCGACAGTTATTGTAGGATGGCTCAAGAGAGCATGTTTTGTGAAGTCAGCATGAGCCGAGACGAGGTCTCATATTGGCATATCAATCACCCCTAGCCCTTAGTCTTCTGTGTAGATAGGAGACTAAGGGGTAAAAATATCAAGTTACACCTGATGAATGGACGTTTTTGGCCTGTCAGATGCTGATGTACTATTGTGTATGAGAGAATGACATTTTCCATCTGATCCTTAACTTTGCGTATTCTCCAAGTGGTGGCGACAACATGTGTGCACTTAGGGAGTTGTGACTTAATGATGCACACATCATTATTGGGGTTTTAAAATTGTTTTTTCAAAAACTTCATCTTCCCTCTCCTCATTCGCGCGCATTTTCTTCCTCTCTCTAGAGCTAGTACGTTTCAAAGTTCCTCTCTCTCCCCATTGCTCAAGCATTTTTTAGTGACTTTCTTAAGTCTCCACTGGTTGTCAGACACTTCAATCCTTTTAAGTAATCCATTTTTCCCTTCCTTGTTAACGTTCTATTGTTTTACACCATTTCAGTTTTCATTTCATTTTTTCAGCCATTTCATTGATTTTTTGGCGACTGTTTTGGCCAGTTGTGAGGTTGTTTTAGGGTTGAGAGAGGTTGTTTTGGGGTTTGTAAGTGTCCCTAGGATTTTTTCGTATGTTTTTACCCCCATTTGGATATTCCGGTGGATCACCGGCCACCATCTACAGTGAACCCTTTAAACTATTCTTGACTATTCTTCCGCAAAACGATTTAGTTCCTTCTTTTGATCTTATGGTTGACCTGGTTAACACTTTAATCTATTTGTCCCTTTTCACTGTGTTTTCCCACCTAAATGGCAGGTCGCCCTTTGGATGTTAAGACCTCTATCTAAGTTAGCTGGGGAGTTCCCTACTCTCATAGATGGGTGCTTTAGAGAGATCAGGAAGGATGAGGTCAAGGACGCTACCAAGCTTAAGGCCGGGGCTTTTCCTCTTCGTCCTATTTACCCCATCCCCCTTGCCACCATTCGTCCTCCTATTATTGAGATTAGTGATTCCATACTTTAGTCAGCAGCTTCTAAAAATGATAATCCATCCATCCCCATACTGTCGAGAGTGTGGATTCTTTCAAAGTGGCTATGGGGTTCCCTACTGATGGGTCTGAGGAGACTGGAGGTTCTTCAAGAGCCTCATCCTCAAATCAGGTCGAGTTATCAGACCAGGCCGATTAATCAAATCAAGTTAAGTCTTCTCTAGGGTTAGATTTTTCCATTCAAATTATTCCGTCTCACAATGAGCCAATAGTAGGTGTTTCAATTCCACCCCTATAGATGTTATTCCTCTCTTCGTTGTTCCCGGGCAGCACTTTGTAGAAACTTCTCGTGCTCAAGGTGTCGTCCCCCTTGGTGTCGTCCCAGTTGCAGACCAAGGCGATAATGAACATGAAGCCTAGGGCACACTTGATACTTATTGTGTTGAATCCTGTGTTAGTACAATTATTGAACTTGACTTCCTATTGAGAAGACATCCTTATGGCATTGGACCCTCCAAACTATAAGAGTACCCTCAATAGACGAGAGAGCATCCCAAGTCTGAGAAGGTGAGGTTTGTGTTTATGAACAAATGTTTAAGGTCGGATTTAGGCTACCTATACATCCGACTATATGAACCATTCTAGATAGTCTTGGTCTCAGACCTACCTAATCGTCACCGAATGCCTGGAAGGTGATTCTCGTATTTGTAGCCCTTTAGAAGGTAGTTCACTATACAAACCTCGCAGTTAGTGTATTCAGAGGATGCTACACCGTCTCTTCCCCCAAAACTCAACCTGGATATTATCATCTCGTATTAGAGAAGTCTAATAAGAAAGCTCTGATGGTCACCCAAACTTCTAAACATAATTGGAAACCACGTTACTTTTTTATTTCAGGAGCCTTAATATTCGGCCCTGATGTCTCTTGCAGTGCCTCTGAGCCCCGAGTTCCCCAACGATGGGCAAAACGGTGTTGGCTAAATTGGATTCGAGCTTAAGCATTGAATCCACCAAATACCTTGCAAAGGTTGGGAAACAAGGTAAGGAAGGGGGTCTTGTCCAATTTGAGCAGTTGATGACCCTATATTTCTTAGAGCAGGCGAGTATGGGGGTGGACCCCCTATCAGAGTTATGTAAGTGTTCAAATTATTTTTTCTAATTGTTGTGTCGAATTTCATATATCTAACTTTGTAGTCTCATCCACCTCATTGCAGACCAACCACCCAACACTCCAGATGTTCTGTGGAAGATGGCAGACCCAGGCTTGGCAAATTTATTATAATTTGATTAACTTTTCAATTCTAGGTTGGGCAGTATTTAAAAACAGATGCAATCTCTCTCTATATATTTTTTTTTAAGTCTCGGACTCACAAATGACTATTTACATGATAATAATCCCTAACAATTTAGGCTACACCCTATATGGTAAATTAATACATAACTTTCATTAGCACACCCCATTATAATAAAGTAACCAAAACCACATCTTGTTAAGAAGCTCCAAAAAATAAATTAGGTCATACTCATCTTACCCATAATCTAGACTTGAACAATTCCATGCACCATAATTATATACTCAAATGCTCATGCTTTATGTTTTCTTGTTACAGGTAGTTCTGGGTAATTTCGACAGTTGTGGGAGTTGATGGAATAAATTAAATCAAAACAAATTACTTAGTTTCTCTCTCCGAGCAAGATCTTGTTGATTGTGACACTAACGAATACCAAGGTTGTAATGGAGGGATGATGGACCTAGCACTCGACTTCATTAATAATAAAGTAGGCATAACAACAGAGAGCAACTACCCTTACAAAGCCGAAGATGGAACATGTGATGTTTCAATGGTACGCAATTCAGCATCTACTTACAACTCAAATGCTGTTATAGTTGTATTCGGTATATTTCTGTATTTTTCATGCTAATATTATTTGGATCAAATATAATGGTTTGGCAGGTGAATTCTCCAGTGGTGTCAATTGATGGAGATGAGAATGTGCCTCCTAATGACAAGGATCCCCCTTGTAACTCGAATTGTCCCTATCTAGAGGGAGCCGTGAAATTGTATCTTCAGGCTCTGGATTACTAGGACTACAAAATATGTAAACCCGAGCCTTGTCATACTCCTCCTTATTCCTTTCCACCGATCAAACAGAACTGCGTTTCATCCCCAGTTCACTGTTTTTATTTGCTTAAGCATTACTAGGCCTTGGCATTATGACAATTTTAACCTACTCATGCCTGTCATTTTTTTATTGTTTAGCTAATATATCTGATAAACATACAGAGGGGTATCTACCGTCTCCTGCTTTTCTTACAACAATTCTAGTTCCTTGACCATAAATGAAGTTATCAAGTACCATAGTCTGTAGACTGTAGTGTTGAGCAACACGGTATGCTGCAAGACGAATGTAAGAAGTCGGGAAATATTGAAACTCAAACTATTATTGATCAGAATTCTGAATGAAGTTCTGAATATCGAGCTTTATTCGCAGAATGGTGAGACGATAACGAGGCTTTTGGAGAGCCTCAACCGAGAAAGGGTCATGGGCATCGTGTCACACCCCGCCTAATTAAATACCGGGTGATCAGACCTTTATTAAATTAAATCAGAATATCCAGTTGGTTCATTCTTAGCATCACAGTCAAAAAATAATTTCTTATTAATTCACCTAATAATTAATTAAGCTAAGTGTCAAAAATATTCCAAATTTAATTTATTTAAATCCATTCCAGCATACGGAATAAAATAAGTAACATCCCATCACAACTAAATTAAAAGTCAACAAAAATAAATGTAATTGGAATAAACTCTCCAGTTGAAATATCTCAATATCACCAACCAAAATAAAATAATAATAACAGTATCGTCATGAAACCAATACAATATCCGAAATAGAAATGGAACTACAATAATCCTGGGCGACATGCCCTAAATGAGAAGGGTACTAAAGAAATAGGAGTCAATGACATGAAGGCGTCTAATCCAATGCCACATCTCCAGAAACACGTAACACTATCCATCCTCAAAGTCGGGCGTCCCTGATGCTAGGCCCCTGGTATAATAGATATAGTAGATAAGAGAATATGTAAATAAACGGGTCAGAGCCCGATTGTAACAGATTTTAAGAATAGCAAGTGCTTAACAAGTGTAATTAAGCAGGTATTATGTACATGTTAGTTCTCGGCTCTCACTTGAGAATCTCACCTCTCATATAGTATGCACACTTAACGTACCTTATTACCTCCTTAAATAAGGTTCTCAATTATAATTCTTATCCCTTCTCATTTTCCCGGATTTTTCACGCAATACTTATACTAATTTAAACATGTTCATTTCTCTTTAAAATGAACTAGGCCTTTAAGTTTTAAGTATTCACTTACTTAATTCAATTCACATTTTATAATTCAATTTTATATACTAATTTACACAGTAGATCACATCTTAGTATATATGTTCATCACATCATTATATAAACTAATACGGCACCTCCCAGACACAGTTGCGGTGCATGCATACTTTGCTACCATGTCCAGTTACATCTATCGCTGTAGAAAGGACTATTGGCTCGGCATCTCTCCCAAACCATAAATAACATAACACATATATTTGGAGGCGAGCATATTCCCCAATCGAATGGGTCACGCACATACCTCCGCTCTCATTCAACCATCGAAACTATCATTTACACCGAGAATCAAATGATTTCCAAATCGAATGATTTCCCAAACTTCTTATAGTTTATTCCAAATAATATAGCAATACATATAAATGATCTTCAATAATTAAACAACCTAAAAACATAATGAGGTTTGGATTAAAACATACTATTTCTCCTGAATTCCAGAAATCTCATATTTTATCACTTCTCCAAGAAAAACTCTTAAACTCGAATTTTCTTCATCAATGATTCCAAAATTTGTGGAATAATATCTATAATCAAAATGAGATTAATACTACATATTTCTCATTTCCATAAATCAATTAAAATCAACATAGATTATCTTCAAATCATGCAATTTTTCAGAAAATCTACAACTATCCTAACATGGACAATATACATGCTAAGTTTGCAAAAGTTAAATCACTTGCCTTTAGATTGTAGGTCCGAACCGTTGGGGATGATAGTCTACTGGCGGTCCTCCCCTTTTTTCGGCCAACTTCCGGGGGCGATGGTGGTGTAGGATGTCCTTTGGCCTCTTGGCTTCCTAGAGGTGTCTTTTCCTTTCCTAGAAAAGCCTTTCCTCTCCTCACAGACTCGTCTCTTGATTTTTTTTATGAATTAATCTTACTTTGATAAACTCTACACTTAAATAAGATGACTCCAAAATTCGTAGGTACTATTAACACACCTTGGTAATTTACCAAAATACCCCTCTTGGGTGTCTATTGGTTCCAAAGTGCCTCGAGACCCAAATCAAACACCCAAATAGACTTTTTTGACAATTTAAACTCTTACAGACACTCTGTCGTAGTTGAAACGACCATTTGGATAACATAAAAATCATTTACTTTTATTTCATTTAAATTTAGTCCTGACACGATTCACACACGTGTCCCGACTTAATTCCCGTAATTATCGAATTAATCACTAGCGATAATTTTATTAAATCATAATCATATGTAAAGTCATAATCATATATTTCTTTTAATCACTAAATAATATTCACATGAATCACATATTACTTTATTCACGAGTAATATTTAAATCCGGATTAATTTTAAAGTATTTCACAATTAATTCTAATTAATCCCATTTTAAAATTATTAAAATTACGGGGTATTATATACTTCTCCTCTTATAACGGAATTTCGCCCAAAAATTTGAAAGAGGCATACCTGGTAAAAACAACTCCGGGTATCGATCGCGCATATCATCCTCGCGCTCCCAAGCAGACTCCTCCACATTATGGTGTGCCCACTGTACACGCACAAGCGGTACTATTTTCGATCTCAAATGTTTCTCATTACAGTCTAAGATTGCCACTGGTCGCTCCTTGTAAGAACTATCTAGCTGCAAATCAACTTCCTCCAATGTAATATGAGTGTGAGTCAACTCATCTCATAGATATCGCCTCATTGAAGAAACATGGAACACAGCATGTATACGATGCAAGTGCTCCGGCCGCCCAAGTCTGTATGATACTGGTTCAACCCTCTTAATAATAGGAAATGGTCCCACATATCTCGGTGCCAATTTTTATTTCTTCCTGAATCGCATTATCCCCTTCATAGGAGATACTCGCAATAACACCTGGTTCCCCACATTAAACTCCCTAAAGAACCGTTTGGCATCGGCGTAGCTTTTTTGTCTATCCGGGGCTACCCGAATGCGACTCCTGATCATTTTAATTCTGGCAGACGTGTCCTGAATCACTTCCGGTTCAAGTAGCTTATTGTCCCCCACCTCTAACCAACATGCTGGAGAACGACAAGATCTACCATATAATGCCTCAAATGGGGCCATACCAATGGTGAACTGATAGAAATTATTATATGCAAATTCCACCAGTGGAAGGTACTGCTCCCAACTCCCTCTAAAACCTAGAATAGACATGCGTAACATATCCTCTAGCATCTGGTTAGTACGCTCGGTCTGCCTATCTGTCTGCGGGTGATAGGCCGTACTCAATCGCACATCGGTACCCATGGCCTCGTGAAAACTCTCCCAAAATCGAGAGACAAAAATCTTATCCTGATCGAACATAATATTAAATGGTACTCCATGTAACCTCACTATCTCAGCTATAAAGAGATGCGCATACTGCCCCATCGTATAATCAGTTCGAACCGGCAATAAATGAGCTACCTTAGTCAATCGATCCACAATAACCCATATGGAATCGTGACCCCTCTCAGTAGTAGGTAACCCAGTGATAAAATCCATGGAAATGCTCTCCCATTTCCATATCGGTATCTCTAGAGGCTGAATAAACCCGGCTGGCTTCTGGTGATCCACCTCCACCAACTGACAGGTAGCACACTTAGAGACGAATTCAGCGATGTCTCTCTTCATCCCACTCCACCAATATTGTCACCGCATATCCTGGTACATTTTATCCCCAGCGGGATGTACCGCAAATCAGGATCCATGCGACTATGAAATCACCGTGTGCCGTAATTCCTCCTCATCTAGAACAATCAATCTACCGTTAAAGTGCAAGCCTCCCTCTGAACTCACCGAGTAGAACTCTGCTCCCTCGACCAAAAGTTATCGAATTTTCTCCTGATATTATGGATCTACTGCGTGAGCCTGTACTACCCTCGGCACAATCTGGGGATTAATGGTCATAACTGACATGAATGACCTTGCCACTGCATCCTGATGGCCCAGTTCCTTCCATTTTGCCTTCCACACTGCGGCTATACCCCCCTCAGGCCTATGACTCAACTAATCTGCTACTATGTTAGCCTTCCCCGGGTGATAATTTATCTCAAACTGATAAAGCTTCATGAATTCAAGCCACCTGCGTTGTCGCATATTCAACTCTCTCTGAGTGAACAAATACTACAATGACTTGTGATCCATGAATAAGCAAAATTTCTCACCCAACAAATAATATCTCCATATCTGAAGGGCACATACGACTGTTGTCAGCTCCAAGTCGTGGGTAGGGTAGTTCTTCTCATGAGGCTTAAGCTTCCTAGAGGCATAAGCTCTTACTCTTCCTGTTACAACACCCCACCAATTCCCTGTAATGATGCGTCAATGTACACTAGGTACTCCACTCCTGGCCTGGGCAGTACTAGTACGGATGCAGAAGTTAACTTATCCTTCAGTTCATCAAACGCCAACTGACACACATCATCCAAAATAAACGATACACCCATACGGGTTAGATTGTTCATCGGACCCGCAATCTTCGAAAAGCCTCAGATAAATCATCTATAATAACTAGCTAGTCCCAAGAAATTGCGAACCTCTGTCGGTGTTGTGGTTATCTCCACTCCCTCACCGCTGAAACTTTGTTAAGATCCACTAATATACCCCTTTCTGACATTATATGCCACATAAACTTAACCTCCAGGAGCCAAAACCCACACTTTTCATATTTTGTATACAACTGATGCTCACGTAGTGTTTGTAGGACCCTTCGCAAATGCTCGACATGCTCCTATTCGGTACGAGAATAAACCGGGATGTCATCTATGAAAATAATGACAAAGTGATCCAGAAACTCTTTGAACACCGTATTTATTAAGTCCATAAATACAGTCGGTGCATTGGTTAACCCAAATGTCATAACTAGAAACTCATAGGATCCATATATTGTCAAAAAAGTAGTCTTCGACACATCCTGCTCCCTAATTCGCAACTGGTGATACTCGGACCTCAAGTCAATCTTTTAGAAGTACGCTGCTCCTCTCAACAGATCAAACAAGTCATCGATGCGGGGTAATGGATACTTATTTTGGATCGTGACTTTATTAAGTTACTGATAATCCATGCATAATCGTAGGGATCCATCCCTCTTCTTCATAAACAAAACTGGGGCACCCTAGGGTGAGGTACTCCGACAGATGAAACCCTATCCCAACAACTGTTTAATTTGATCTCTCAGCTCCCTCATCTCTGCAGGAGCCATATGGTGCACGGGCTATCGATCGATTGCCTGGTGCTAAATCAATCACAAACTCGATTTTCCTACTCGGTGGTAATCCAAGTATGTCCTGAAACACATATGCGAATTCCATAATAACCGGAATTGAGTAAAAGGGAATCATAACTCCCATAGAGGTCTCCTCCTCTATGTAGTACAAATGAGTGGACGATGAAGGAGTTTGCGCTTGCGTTCAAATAGGAAATTATATAATTAAACACAGTTAACCCAATTAAACCCTAAACATGCAACTAGGTGTGATTGAATAATATATAGGACAGGCAAGTACAATCAAACACACATGATTGAGGAAAAATCCCCTAAAGGGGCAAAACCATTTATTTTCATTATAATATTGTAACATACAATTTCGGATTATAATGAAAAATACAGGTGACTAAGAATTACCCTCAGGTGTCGGATTCTGTAGTCAGCGGCTGGAGATATCCCTTTCCAGTAGGGAAGCAATGAAGAAGAAGAGCGACCTTCTTCACAAGGGTTAACAGCAAAGGATTGTGTTATAGGGCTACAAACAGATTCACAAATGTATGAGAGGTTGTGTGAATTAAAACATGAGTTTGGTAACTCAAAAAGATGAAGACTTTTAGTTTATGGACTCTGAAAATCGTGTATAGAAGTCTTGTAAAACCACTTTCCGTAGTGGGTTTATACAGGAGTAACTTGGCCTAAATAATCTCTGCACGATCTGTTGAACTTTATCCCAGGCGGACCGGTCCGAGTCTGAGGCGGATCGGTCCGAGGTGGCAGACCGGCTCTTTTAAATTTTGGCATTATCGGTTCTCTTGTAGTCCGGGGTGTACTGGCATTTCATCAAGCGAATCGGTCCGGTACAGGGGCGGACCGGTCCGTAGGCAGATCGGTTCTTTTTCTCTGGGCGGACAGGTCCGGCCTGCCAGACTTTTGGTTCCTCCTCTTCTTTGATATTCAGATCCGTTGATGACGATATGAATCTTGAATTTCTTCAACGGTGTAACGGCGTACGACATAACAATTGATAATGGACAAAAATGTCCTTACAAATCTCCCCCTATGCCTATGTCGGTACATTCATAAAAACAAACATCCGAATTATCACATTACAAAGTGCCTATACAAATTTACCCTTTCATGAACCCAAAACTGAAAAGGTACAAGTGAATAAGACTTCATCGTTTATTCTTCAAATCTGCAGGAATCTCAATGCTTCTCCCATCAGGGTGTGTAACTTATGATCATCAATCGGTACCTATATAAATGAGATAAAGCAAAATACCAAGTGACGTATCAAGTTTGAAATGAGATAAACATAGATACCAATTAGATAAAAGCATAAGCTAGATGTCAAATACTCCTCCAAAATTCAAACTCCCCCATAAAATGATAATTCTTTCTCCCCCTTTTTATGATGTCACCAAAAAGACAAATGAGAGAAATAAATCAACCAAGCAAGTGTGGGGTGTCACAAGGACTAAATCATACCATGAATGAACACAAAACAACCAAGTCGATGATAGCATTAATGAATGGGCGTGATCAATATTTGATAGGAAGATCAATGCATACAAACATGACATATGTGCACGATGAATATTGGATATTCCTAGCGAATGAACTCAAATGCTTCCTTTGGTGTAAAAGAATGATAATATAAGACATTGACTTAATTCAAATCAACAAATCAAAGCTCAAAGCGATTTCCACACCAATAACGTCCAAAATGTTTTCATACTTTTTCAGGACTTTCAAGGAAGTGCAAACCCGTTTAAAGACTCTCCAACCAAACTCCCTCAGATATATATATTTTGAATAGAGGTATTCTAAATTCTCAAACTTTGGAGAATTGATGGTGAAACCTAAATGGCCCATATTTGGCATGAATTTCTTTTTATTGCCTTTAAATTTTATGGGCTCTTTTAACCTCTTTGGACCTCGGATATTAAAAGTCCTCCATTTTTTAAGTCCTTTTAAACGGTGGCTTTTGCGCAAAGGATAGATAATTACCTTTCGCAGCCCCTCCCCATTTTACAAATAAATACACAATCTCACTAAACGGTTTTCACATGCATTCCAATCTTGTCAAGTTTATCGCATATTGTACATTGTATAGACAGAATTGAGATGGAAGCACTCAAGCCAATATGTGATAGACAAGTGAAATAATCAAATAAAGTCGTGCATGTGTGCAATAAAGGATATAGGAGTCAAACTTGTAGGAAGATATCACTAATCACATCTCAAAAACTCCAAAAAAAGTAAATCATATGGATGAAATGATGTACCTTCTCAAATCTTTATCAAACAGTCACATGGATATATGGAATGAAGTTGTGACTTGGCTATCTTAAATGCTCATCCATAAAAAGGTGCAAAAATAAAAAGCAAAAATCTTTTTGGATTTTTTGAAATTTTATCAAAATAAAATCTTTTTGTGCTTTTCTATAAAAATTTCAAAAAAAAAATAATAAAAAGCAAAAATAATGATACAATTTAGCAATAGAAAACAGATGATATGAAAATGACAAAGCAACCTATGCTAGACACGGACCAACCCCTCAGTCAACTGTGCAAATCCCCAAAGACTTCCTAAGACACTCAAATCTAAGGGCATCTAAAGGTTTCGTGAGAATATCGGCTAACTGACGGTCGGTGGGAACAAAACTCAGGGATACGACTTTCTCCTCAACTAACTGACGTATGGAGTGCTCGCGTAACCTGATGTGCTTTGTGCGCAAATGTTGGACAGGATTGCGGGATATGTGTATTATGCTCGTGTTATCATATGAAATGATCATGGTGTCCTGTGAAATCCCATAATCCTCCAACATTTGCTTCATCTACAAGAGTTGCGTGCAACAACTCCCGGCGACAATGTACTCAGCCTCCGCAATGGACAAAGAGATGGAGTTTTGCTTCTTGCTCAACTAAGAGACAAGAGCAGAACCAAAATAGAAACACCCACCAGAAGTGCTCCTATAACCATCTGCATCCCCGGCCCAATCGGCATCCGAAAAGGCGAACAAACAGTCATCGATATCAAAGGAATACCAAATACCGTATGAGAGAGTCCCACTCACGTATTTGATAATACGTTTTAGAGCGAGCAAGTGTGAATCTTTCGGAGACGCCTGATATCATGCACATACTCCAATAATAAAGGTTATGTCGGGACGACTAGCAGTCAAATAGAGAAGACTGCCTATCATACTCCGATACAAGGCTTGCTCTACGTCCTTGCCTGAAGTGTCCTTACTAAGCTTGGTAGAAGTACTCATGGGTGTACGTGCATGCTTAGCGGAGTCTAAACTAAATTTCTTCACTAGGTCTCTAGCATACTTGGATTGGGAGATGAACATCCCATCCTCTAGCTAACGAACCTGGAGACCAAGGAAGAAAGTAAGCTCACCAACCATGCTCATCTCAAACTCACTTTTCATTTTCTTTTCAAAGAGATGAGCATGTTGAGAGCACGTGGATCCAAATATTATGTCGTCCACATAGACCTGGGCGACCAAAATTGCACTGTCATCTCTCCTGACGAACGTCATATCAACTCCCCCTCTCTTGAAGCCACGGGCTAAGAGATAGGAAGTAAGCCTCTCGTACCAAGAACGCGGTGCTTGTTTCAAACCATACAAGGCTTTCCTCAGATGTAGACGTGCTCCGAGTGCTGAGGGTCCTCAAACCCTTTTGGTTATTCCACGTAAACCTCCTCATGTAGAATGCCATTCAGAAAGGCACTATTGACATCCATCTGATATAACTTGAAGTGCAGATGACATGCGATGGCGAGTAGTAGACGGATAGACTCAAGCCTCGCAACAGGAGAAAATGTCTCCCCAAAGTCTACAACTTCTATCTGTGTGTAGCCTTGAGCGACCAACCTAGCCTTGTTTCGGATTATGGTACCATTTTCATCCATTTTATTCTTAAAAATCCACCGGGTACCAATCACATTAGTCTCACTAGGTCGGGGGACAAGTTCCCAAACATTATTCTTTTTAAGCTGAAGCAACTCATCCTGCATAGCAGATATCCAGTGTTCATCCTTGAGTGCTTCTTTATGATTCTTGGGATCGACTTTGGACGTGTAGCAAAGATGGCTAATAATGTTCTCTAGCCGAGCACGAGTCTTGACCCCTAGAGTGGGATCGCCAACAATGGCAGATGGATCATGACTCTTACGAACCCAAGCGGGTGTGTCCCATAACACAGGAGTGGGGACCACAGAGTGTGGGTGGGGGACAAGTGGATTACTGTCAGACGAGTCCTCATCCTCACACTGAAGGTTAGGATCAATAACCGTCGGAGGTTCGTCATCTTGCACGGTGACGTTTATCGATTCCATAACCTTAGAGCTGTTCAGGTTAAAGACCCGGTACGCTTTGCTATTCGATAAATATCCTAGCAATATTCCCTCGTCGCTCCGGGAGTCAAACTTTCCTAATTGCTTTCTATCCCGTAGGATGTAGCATTTACTCCCAAAAATAGGGAAATATGCCAGGTAGGATTTCTTGCCTGTCCACAATTCATAAGGCGTTTTAAGTTTGTGTGGACGCAGGTAAACCCTATTCACCGTGTGGCATGCAGTAGACATTGCCTCTGCCCAACATCTCCTAGAAACATTACGACCTAGAAGCATAGATCTAGCCATTTCCCGAATCGTTCTATTCTTTCTCTCAACATTCCCATTTTGCTGAGGAGTCTTCACAGCAGAAAACTCATGTTTGATCCCAAGGCTATCACAATAAAAATCTACCTTTGCTTCCTTAAATTCAGTGCCGTTGTCACTACGTATCCTGTTAATAGTGACTCCGTGTTGATTTTGCAGGACACGGCACTTGGTCGTTAAAAACTCTACAGCATCGAATTTCTCTCTCAGAAAACCTACAATGGAGTACCTGGAGAAATCATCCACCATCACGAGGATATACCTCTTACCACCCAGACTCTCAGTGCGAGTGGGACCCATAAGATCCATGTGTATAAGCTCAAGAACACGAGAGGTGGTAATGGAATGCAACTTCCTATGGGGACTACGAATTTGTTTTCCCAACTGACAGGGTCCACAAACCGTCGAAGTTGGCCTTCCAAGAGATGGTAAGCCACGTACTAGGTCCTTTTTAGCTAAGCGAGTGAGATCTCTAATGTTTACGTGACCTAGAAGTTGGTGCCACAAATCCATAGGAGTGATCGTGGCACTGTTACAGACAAGTGAGGAAGTAGGCACAGTACCATAACAATTATCCTCGATCATCACCCCTTCCATTAAGAGTTTACCGGCTTGATTGTAAACATTACATGCATCCCGATCAAACTTTACTGCAAAGTCAGTGTCGCACAGTTGGCTAATGATGCGAAGGTTTACTTTTAAACCTTTGACGTACAACACATTCTCTAGCTTAGGAAATCCTGGTAACACTACAGTACCTCGTCCTAAAATGCTAGACTTGCTCCCATCTCCAAAGGTGACTCTGCCATCCTGATAATCCTAAAGAGATGTAAAAAATGAGGCATCACCTGTCATATGTCTGGAGCATCCACTGTCAAAATACCACTGTGAGGTATTATGTGCCTTGAGAGCGACATGAACAATGAAGGCCTTTTTATCTTTCTTAGGTACCCAAGAAGTGGTGACCTTTTGTTTGCCTTTGTTTTTGTTGGTTTTAGCTGGAATGTGAGAAGCATTCCCTGACGGCAAAGACATCCGTCGCAATTCCTCCATCAAACTCTGAGACGTGGCAGCTAAAAACTCAATTCGCTCTCTCAGACTAGTAAAAGCATCAGTATGATGATGTGGAGCAGTAGTACGTCGTGTCCGACCCATACTATATCAAAACTCCCTGAGGTGGCCTTTTCTTTTGCAATAAGTACAAAAGAACACAGTCAAAGGCGGACCTTGGTTTGCTTTTCTTGGTCGAACTCTCCTTCGAGGTTTTTGACGATGGCCATAAGGAGTCGTAGTAAACTTAGGGACTGGTCCAGGTGCAATTTGGGTCGTGGAGGCACCATCATAACCAATTCCCTACCGATCACCAAAACCTAAAGCGGGGCCGAGGAGCATCTTTCCCATTTTCCCAGATCTGTCATCGATTTGTACCTTGATTTCCCGTGCTTTCTCAAGATCATGAGTCAGCTGGGAAACAAGGGCATCAAGTTTCTTCCGAGTCTCCACGGAGGAATGGAGCTGACTCAGAAGACTATCCACTTGTTTAGTCAAGTCCCCTCTCTATTTCTCAAAAGTGCTCTCTCTCTCTCTGAATAAACTTTCTTTCTCAATACAGGCAAATTCTCTCTCTCAGGGCGGTGCAGGTGGAGGACTCTCTCTCTCTCTCTCTTTTCTTAATTCTTCCTCTAAGCCGGTGATCTTAAGAACTAACGCTTTGTTACGCTTTTTAGTTTTAAATGACTCAGAATATAATTCAGCATAGGCGCGTTGAATATCACTCTCGATCTCACTTGTGTCATCCTCCCCCTCACACACATCGCTCTCAATGTCGAGGTGTCCCTGTGAAGTATCATCCTCATCGTCGTGAGGAGAACTAGAAGTGCTTATATGACTAGCCATGAATGCGGTGAAGTTACACTCATGCGGTGACTCGACTCCAGAATCCACCGACTCGACCTCACTGTCGTCGCTAAGGGTAGCATTAAGGACAACTTTCCCTTTCTCTCTGTTCAGACGTGTGGCACACTCAAAGGCTCCATGACCCCTACCGTCGCACTCAAAGCATCTCTCACATTCTTTCTTAGGAGGATCTTTAAAAACTTTTTTATTTTTCTTTTCAAACTTATTTTTCTCAAATTTCTTTTTATCTTTAAAATTGTCATTTTTCTTGAATTTGAGAATCCTCTTGAAATTTTTTGCAAAAAGAACCAAATCATTTAAGTCAAAATCACAATCAGAATCTGACGTGTCAGTCTCTCTCTTTCTAGATGACTCTACCCTTTTTCTAGCCGACCCCTCACTCTTTATCTCTTGGACATTAAGTGCAATTCCCTTATCTTTAGACCTAGCAGTTTTAGGGAACATATCAATTTCATATGTTTGCAAATCTCCTACAAGTTCTTCCAATTTTAGCGTATTTAAATTACCCATAGAATTTAGCATAATGACTTTAGGGATAAAACGCTTAGGCAAAGAACGAAGAATCTTTTTAGCAAATCTATCATTAGGAATATGTTCACCAAGATTAAAGCTAGTATTAACAATGTCACAAAGTCTAGCATAAAAATCATCAAAACATTCGGTCTCATGCATGGTGATGGTTTCAAATTGAGTTGTCAAAATTTTCAATTTAGACTCTTTCATAGCATTAGTTCCTTCATGGGTGAGTTGTAAAACATCCCATGCCTCTTTTGACGTGGTACGCATTATTATGCGTTTGAACTCATCAGGTGTGACAGACCTAGAAATAGCACTTAGACCCTTAGAATTGAATGATGACCATTTAAATTTGTTTTCAGTCCAAGAAGTGACAGGTTTTAAATTGATCACATTATCAACCGTGACAGAGGGAGGTGTCCACCCTCTTTCAACCAAAATCCAGACACGTTCATCAATGGCTTTTAAAGCAGATCTCATACGGCCTTTCCAATATGCATAGTTTGTCCCGTCAAAAACTGGCATTTTATTATATAACTTCTCCATAATGAACACACTCGTTTTCAAAAATCAATTTTTCAGAAAATTGATATCTTAGAAAAAAAATTCGAAAAATTACACGGTAAAATTGTGTAACTTGCTCTTATACCAATTTGAAGGAGTTTACGCTTGCGTTCAAATAAGAAATTATATAATTAAACACAGTTTAACCCAATTAAACCCTAAACATGCAACTAGGTGTGATTGAATAATATATAGGACAGGCAAGTACAATCAAACACACATAATTGAGGAAAAATCCCCCAAAGGGGCAAAACCATTTATTTACCAGACTTTTGGTTCCTCCTCTTCTTTGATATTCGGATCCGTTGATAACGATATGAATCTTGAATTTCTTCAACGGTGTAACGGCGTACGACATAACAATTGATAATGGACAAAAATGTCCTTACAGACGATCCCCCCTCGGGGTGAGGCATCGCCACTAAAACATCTCCCGTCCCTGGATAACGAATATAATGCTCCTACTAAAGCAATCAATCGTGTCTCTATAGGCAACTAGCCAATTCATCCTAATAATAGCATCGTATTCAGACATGTCTAACACAAGCATATAAGCTGGTAAAATCAGACTCCCAACCTCTATACTCACACTCTGATATATAAAGAAAATAGTCGTCCCACTACCCATCGGTGAGTGTACATAAGTAACAGTACTGTTGGTTGTGTCTAATAATCCTGAGGCCCGTGCAAATCTAGTGGCTATGAAAGAATGTAGGCCCCTATATCAAACAAAATACGTCCTATAGCCCCAGAAATTAAAAAAACATACCCTCAACTGCGGGTGGTGGCTGCTGAGCTGATGCCTACTGGACATTGTACACACGCCCATACTCTAATTGCCCCTACTATGGTGGGACTGTGGGAGTAATGGCAGGTAAGGTTGGCATCTGTGCCGGTACTGGAAGGGTAGCTGGAAACATAGGCCTCTACGGCTCCTGACACGCACCCTGCTGATGGGGTATCTTGCCCTTATCTGGGCAATCCTGCTTCATGTGGCCAATTTACCACAAGTGAAGCATATTCTTGCAAATTGTCCCCCATTTTGACCCTACTGGCCACATCCCTGATGCCCATTACCTCATTTTCCTTGGCCGTGATGGCCCTGTTGATTGTGCTACTGGCCCTGGTATCCCTGTCTATTACCACCTTGCCCAAAGCGAAATCCTCCCGATCTCAGTCGCTTAACATAATCCCCCTGCTGCGAGTTCTGATCACTTTGTCTCTGTTGTCCCTGAACTGTTGATTATCCACTGCCACTGTTTCCCCCAGTTTGGCCTTGCTGACTGGACTCAGACCCCCGCTTGCTTCCTTTATGAAGGCGGTGGTCCTAGCAATGAAGTAATGCCGCATTTAAGATATCTGTATAAGTCTGTAGAGAAGGATTGCCCAAAAGATGCTGGCGAATCCTCCATGTAAGGCCATCTTTGAACATCTTTATGTTCTTCTCTTCGATGGGTACATCAGCTAGTACCAGATTAGTCAGCATAGTAAACTCTTCTTCATACTCAGAAACTGACTCCCCCTCATGGGTGAGGTCCAAAAGTTTTCTCCTCATTTCGATCTAAACAACTGAAGGAAAGTATTAGCAGTAAAACCTCACCCAAAAGTCCTGAATAACCATTGTATCCCTCTCCTCTGCTATAATAGTGGACTCCCACCACTGAAGAGCTGCTCCAACCAGCTTAGAAGTCGCTAAGATCTGATTCTGAACATCCGTGCACTCATACATACGCAGATGCCGCTTTATGTCTTTCTTCCATTGGCTAGCAATCACGACATCGGAACCCCCTTGGAATTATGGTGGATGGGCATTTGGAAGGCATCCGTGACACGCTCCTAAGTAGTGGGAAATACCCGCACTGGTGCTGGTGGCACTACTTGTGCCGGTGGTGGTGCTTACTGGACAACCGCTAAGGTTTCATTAACAGCTTGAGCAATAATGGCAGCAACTTGTGTTGCACTCATAATGCCCTGAGCTGGAGTGGGATGTGGGGATGGCTATGCAGCACTGGGGGCTCGTCATGCACGTCGAGGAGGTATCTGAAATGAGGGAGATATATTTTATCATCATTTATTGTATCACAAAAAATAGCTGAAGTCGTAAATGCACAAATATGAATACAACAATCCTAATCATAGGGGTCTATATTAAAGGACGCAAAGCATAAAGCATAATAAGCGGTACAGATCTTAAGGACACTAAAACCTGGCTCTGATACCACATGTGATACCCCGCCTAATTAAATACCGGGTGATCAGTCCATTATTAAATTAAATCAGAATATCCAGTTGGTTCATTCTTAGCATCACTGTCGAAAAATAATATCTTAGTAATTCACCTAATAATTAGTTAAGTTAAGTGTCAAAACTATTCCAAATTTAATTTATTTAAATCCGTTCTACCATACGGAATAAAATAAGTAACATCTCATCACAATTGAATTAAAAGTCAGCAATAATAAATGTAATTGGAATAAACTCTCCAATTGAAATATCTCAATATCACCAACCAAAATATAATAATTGTTGATACCAAATTTAATCTGCTGACTTGGACCAACCATATGAAGACACGTGGCTATCTACATGGCAACAACAAGCACTTCCGAGATGATCATACGCTCCGAGGAACTCTTATGCTCCGAGGAACAAGACCTCTCCGAGGAACTCTTATGCTCCGAGGAACAGGACCTCTCCTAGGAACTCATTAGCACCGAGAAGCTCAGGCGGTCTGAGCTACTCAGGCGGTCCGAGCTGCATCTCGAACAAAGCATTAATAGCTGGATAACCAACAGTTCAACTGGTTCATTAAATGCTTATCATTCAGACGCACACGCAAAGGGGGCATTAAATGTATTACCCTTTCATACGTATATCATTAAATGTATTACCCTTTCACATTACAGCCTCAGGGCTATAAATATATTGTACAATCCTCATTGTGGGGGACCGAATCCTTAATCCAAACTTTGTGATCCAGAACGGAATTTCTTATAATTGAGAATTCCCAAACACTCAGCAATAAAACAACAGTGGACGTAGGACATTCTTATAAGGCTGAACCACTTTAAAATCTTTTGTCTTATTTATTTATCTGTGATTGAATTATTAGAGTGATCTAATTTTTTACATCAACAGATTGGCGCCGTCTGTGGGACACGACTGGTAATATCGTTTTCTCACCAATAACAATCCAATACCAATGGCTGATGTGCCGGAATCCAGCAATTGAAACGCCGGAACCCCTCCAAATCCATCTGCACCACCAGTCATTCCAGATCTGACTGGAATAATGGCAAATTTGGCTCACCAGTCATTCCAGATCTGACTGGAATAATGGCAAATTTGGCTCAGGGCCAGACCGCCATGCAAGAAACAATGCGACAACTCATCCAAACCCTCCATGGTGGTGCACCAGCCCATTCCGGATCACGAAACATCCAAAAAAATACCCGTGTGCCTTCTGCGCGTACTGGGCGTGTTAATTCATATCGCAATGAGGAATCTGAAGATTTTTCTTATCAACCAGGACAAACTTCGTCAATGCGAGCCACAGATACTGAACAACGTGTCACCCTCTCCCCAGAAAGGGCCAGCGCATTGGAAAGATTAAGCAGGGCCTCTCCTTTTGATCGATTAGGCCCTAGGAGGAACAAAAGTCCTCTTAATGCAGCGTCGAGGAGCTTTCGACGACCATCAGATTTAAGGGAAGGATCTGCCCAGTCACGACTAGTTACTCGTCGAGATGTATCTGCTGACCGATCAGCTGCTTGCCATGATAAATCCCAGGAAGCCACTTCAACGCGATCAGTTGCTCGAACCAATAGGCCCGAGGAAGGAAATGATGCTTGGAAAGGATCTATTCAGAGGCTGGAGGATAGATTGGGGGAAATGGATAAAGCCAATAACCCTCTACAACGAACCTTTGTTCGAGGAACGCCTTTTGTCCAGGATATTGTTGATTTTCCAACACCATCAAAGTTCAAAGCACCTGTTGTGACTCCCAAGTATGATGGGAAGACTGATCCTGTCCTTCATATAGAACAATATCAAGCTGCTGCCGACATCTATGCTGTCCCAGACGAGATGAGATGCAGGGCATTCTCGGGAACTCTTACCGGATCTGCTCAGATATGGTATAATAATCTTCCTCGGGGTAAGATTTCAACTTTTCTTCAACTGGCCGAGTTATTTATTGGGAATTTCTGCTTTGGAGCAAAGCCAGTTAAACGAGTAGCACATTTGTTAAGTGTTACACAAAAAGCTGGTGAGAGTATTAGAGACTATATAACTCGTTTTAATAACGAGAAGCTCGAAGTTATTGATTATGAGGAGAAGACAGCGATTACTGCTTTGATGAGTGGGCTGCTGCCAAACAAGTTGTACTACACTTTGGCCAAACACCCACCTCGAACCATGTCGGACCTGATGGGAAAAGCGTCCAAGATTATGAATACCGAGGAGGCTATGTCTCCGAAGAAGAATATGGACTCCAAAGAAACCAAGGGGGAAGGTGATAAAGCTAAGAAGAAAGAGCATAAGAACAATAGTGGTGACAAACATTCCAAAAGTAGGTCGTCATGGGAGGTTTTGAAGAAATTTGATAACTACACGCCTTTGAAGGCAAATATCAACCACGTCCTGGAAGAAAAAAAGAACAACGAGGAGTTAAACTGGCCCAAGAAAATGATGTCAGACCCTAACACAAGGAATAGGGAGAAATATTGCGAGTTCCATAAGGATCATGGCCATATGACTAAAAATTGCATAGCCCTTTAGAACGAGATTGAAACACTCATCCGAAGAGGAAAGCTAGCAAAGTATGTTGATCGGGGAGGCGAAAGAAGAAATAATGACCGAAATAGAGAGAGGTCTAGATCTCCTCGTCGGGCAGAGGAGAAAAAGAAGAGAAACCATGAAGATGATCTAGATGATGACCCCGATCTTCTCAAGAAACCAAGGCAACCAGAACGAGAGGTATTTTTAATACGCTTTGGGTCATTTGATTGTAATATTATTACAGGAGGAGATGCAGGAGGATGAGACCTTACTGCAGAAAGAAAAGCTTACCTCGGAGAGGCTCAAGCTTGCTCGTACATTCAGCGAATAAATTTAGCTGAGGAAGATTGCCCGAGAAAGGTGAATAAAGAAAAATTGGTCATTGGGTTTTCAAAGAATGATCTTACAGGAGTTCTATATCTTCATGACGACCCACTAGTGATCAAAATGAGAATGAAGGAGTTAATGATCTCAAGAGTGTTAGTCGACAACGGTAGCTCGGCAGACATCATGTTCTACTCGTGTTTCGATAGTTTAAATTTGAAGCTATCTCAACTGGAGACTTACCACAGGCCCCTCATCGGTTTTGCTGGCGAAAAAGTATTTCCACTTGGGACGATCAAGTTGGATATATTCATTGGTATGTGGCCTGCTTGTCGGACAGAAAAAATACGCTTTTTCGTGATGGATAAGAATGTCCAGTCATCGTACAATATCATCATGGGAAGAGTAGGGTTGAAGAAGTTCGAGGCTGTACCATCTACAATGCATCAATGCCTAAAATTTCCAACAAACTTTGGAGTAAGAGTTATGAAAGGTGATCAGAAAGTAGCTCGGGAGTGCTATTATTCATCCGCCGAGCAAGATGAATTGGAAGAATCAAAGAAAAAGACAACTACTTATCAAGTGGATGAAGGTGCAGAAATTGAAACCTTGGATCCTCGGGATGAGTCAAAACTCGTGAAGGGTCAAGTGGTGGAAACAACTGAAAATATCATTCTGGACGACGAACACCCCGAACGAACTACTCAAATAGGTTCGGCATTGGAAGCCTCACTAAAACAGGAATTGACAACTTTCCTTGGAAGCAGAAAACAAACTTTTACTTGGAGTCATGAAGATATGCCTGGGATTGACCCAAACTTCTTATGTCACGAGCTCAATGCGAATAAGGAGATCAAGCCTGTGAAGCAGAGAAGAAGAGTATTCAGTCCCGAGAAGAATCAAGCTATATAGGAGGAAGTCGAGAAGCTCCAGAAAGCTTGTTTCATTGAAGATGTAAAATATCCAGATTGGTTAGCCAATGTGGTGATGGTAAAGAAGAAAAACAACAAGTGGAGAATGTGTGTAGACTTCACCTACCTCAACAAAGCATGCCCAAAAGATCATTTTCCACTGCCCCGAATTGATCAACTGGTGGATGCTACCTCGGGACACGAGTTGCTGAGCTTCATGGATGCTTATTCTGGTTATAATCAGATCAAAATGAAACCTGAAGACAGGGAGAGTACTTCTTTCATTACCCCTAGGGGAACTTATTGTTATAATGTTATGCCTTTTGGTTTAAAAAATGCAGGTGCGACATATCAGAGGCTGATGAACAAGGTCTTTGCTGAACAAATCAGTGACAATATGGAAGTCTATGTTGACGACATGCTGACAAAAAGCAAGAAAGCTACAGATCATCTAGTTGACTTAAGTCAAACTTTTGATCAACTAGATAAATATCAAATGAAGCTGAACCCAATGAAGTGCATATTCGGAGTACGAGAAGGCATGTTCCTCGGGTACATTGTCAATCAAAGAGGCATTGAAGCAAATCCTGAAAAGATCAAAGCTCTATTAGGGCTGCGATCTCCAATAACGAAGAAGGAAGTACAGAGTCTCACAGGACGAATAGCAGCACTCAACAGATTTGTGTCACGAGCAACTGATAGATGTCTCCCATTCTTCAAGACACTCCGAAAAACTTTTGAGTGGAATGATGAATGTGAGAAGGCTTTTCAAAACTTAAAGAAATACTTGGGAGCACCCCCACTATTGTCCAGACCGGTGATGGGAGAGAAATTGTATTTGTACCTTGCGGTGTCCGAGAATGCAGTTAGCTCGGCGTTGATCAGAGTGGAGAATGGAGTACAAAAGCCAATTTACTACACAAGTAAGGCCTTCCGAGGAGCAGAGATCAGATATCCGAGATTGGAGAAATTGGCACTGGCATTAATTGAGGCGAGTAGGAGAATGAGGTCGTACTTCCAGGCTCATACTATAGTAGTATACACCGATGTGCCATTAAGACAAGCCCTTCATAAGCCAGAGAAATCAGGGAGATTGATGTACTGGGCAATAGAGCTCGGAGAATATGATATAATTTATGAACCCAGATCATCATTAAAAGGGCAGGCTGTAGCAGATTTCATAGCGGAGTTCACCTATCCTGATACCCCCGAGGAGAAAAAGTTGATCGCTAATCAACCTGTGGATGTTACAGGATTAACAAACACAAGCCCAGACCAATTCCGAATGGTAAAAGGACGTGTGGATGTTACAGGATGTGATGCAGAGATAGTTGGGAGGACTCTGAACGAGGAACAAGAGTTGCTCGCTGATCAACCTGTGGATGTTACAGGATCAACAAACACTGGCTCAGACCAACCCCGGTTGGTAAAAGGGCAAGTGGATGTTACAGGATCATTAAATTCGAGCTCAAACCAACCTCGGTTGGTAAAAGGGCAAGAAAAGATGATCGACGAGGAGAGAGAAAAATCCGGGAAGGATGAAAAGAAGCAGCAAATATTTCACCGAGGAACTCTAACTGATCAGAAATTTGAAGACGAGTTACCTATATGGAGACTATATGTAGATGACTCATCTTGCACTGCAGGATGTGGCGCGGGGATAGTTCTAAGCACACCAGACGAGGTCGACATGGAATACGCTTTGCGTTTCCAATTCAAAGCTTCCAACAATGAGGTTGAATATGAGGCCATGATTGCAGGGCTTAATTTAGCAAAAATTATGGAGGCACAGAAGGTTGTGATCTTCAGTGACTCTCAATTGATTGTAAACCAAATGATGGGAGTATATGCAGTTAGAGGAGAATTAATGATCAGATATCATGCAAAGGCAAAGGAACTTTTATCAGAATTTGCCGCTATTCAGCTGGTTAGAATACCAAGAATGGAGAATGCGAGAGCAGACGCCCTAGCTCGACTAGCATCAGCTACTCGCACCGAGCTACGACGAACAATCCCAATTGAAGTATTAGCTGGTCGGAGTATAGATGAAGATCTGAAGATGAATTTTATCACCTTTGATTTAGGACCATCTTGGATGGATCCCATCAGGGTATATATCGAGGAAGGAGAGTTGCCAACTGACAAGCTTGCAGCCAAGAAATTGAAGTTTAAAGCTGCTCGGTATGTACTTACTAATGGTGTTTTATATAGACGAGGAATTATGGCAGGTTTGCAAAGATGTGTACATCCCACCGAGGTAAAAGATTTGATTGAAGAGATCCATGAAGGGTCTTGTGGAGCACATGTAGCAGGTCGGACACTTTTACAAAGGGTGATGATGCAGGGATACTATTGGCCGACGATGAGGGCAGATTGTATAGCCTATGCCAAGAAATGTGACAAGTGCCAACGCTTTTCCTCCATCCGAAGAACTCCACAAGCATTGTTGACACCCATAACTTCCCCTTGGCCATTTGCCATGTGGGGAATTGATTTGGTTGGACCACTGCCAACAACCCGAGGAAGGTTCAAGTACCTCGTCGTCGCAGTGGATTATTTTATTAAGTGGGTAGAAGCTGAGCCACTCATTAATATGACATATGAGAAGGTGTACCAATTTGTTTGGAAGAACATCATTTACCGATATGGTCTCCCTCATGCCTTCATCACAGACCATGGGACACAATTTGATAATGAGGAGTTTGCCGCCTATTGTCATTAGTCAAATATTTTGAAGGTCCACTCAACACCAGGCCATCCTCAAAGCAATGGTCAAACTGAAGTGACAAACAGGACGCTGCTGAACGGTTTGAAGAAAACATTGGATGATGCGAAAGTAAACTGGATCAACGAGCTACAATCAGTACTTTGGGCTTACCGAACTACTCCCCGAGTAGCAACTGGAGAATCACCATACATGTTGGCATTCGAAAGTGAAGCTGTCATACCTGCCGAGTTGGGCCTCCCAACACACAGGGTACTGAATTTCAATTCCCCTGTCAGCGACTTAATGAGAAGACTGGATTTAAACATGCTCGAGGAAGTTAGAGAAGAAGCAGCCATTAGAAATACTGCTTACCAGCAGCGAACAGCTTTGTTCTACAACAAGAGGGTGAAGAAGTGCGACCTGAAAGAAGGAGACTATGTGCTGAAGAAATTAATTCAAAAGTATAATAAACTGGAGGCAAACTGGCATGGACCATACCGAGTTACAGAAGTTGTTCGACCAGGAACTTACCGAATAGCAACTCTAGAAGGCGAGGAGTTTAAGAATGCATGGAATGCAGAGCACCTGCGCAAGTATTATCAGTGATGTATATGTAACGCAGTTTCCATCAGTATGAATGAAACGAAAAATATTCTACAAATCTCTCTGTTTATTGAAAAAAAATTGGGGAATACTAGTGTTATGCACTACTCGGTAAAGCTCGGCAGACTACTCAACAAAATATACGAAAAATTCCAAACTGTACCAACTTAGTTGGTCGACGAGGAGAAAAAATTCCAAACTGTACCAACTTAGTTGGTCGACGAGGAGAAAAAAATTCCAAACTGTACCAACTTAGTTGGTCGATGAGGAGAAACATTCCAATCTGTACCAACTTAATTGGTCGACGAGGAGAAATGTTCCTAAAAATGCCAACCTGTTTGGCTAGGAAACGAAATATTCCAAATTGTACCAACATAGTTGGTCGACGAGGAGAAAATATTCCAAACTGTACCAACATAGTTGGTCGACAAGGAGAAATATTCCTAAAAATGCCAACCTGTTTGGCTAGGAAACGAAATATTCCAAACTGTACCAAATATGGTTGGTCGGGGATAAAAATCCACTAACTGTAGTTGGTCGACGAGGAGAATTTATCCACTTTTATGAAAAAGACAAAAATTTACCAAGTATGGTTAGTCGGGGATCAACTCTCACTACGAGCACAATTTAATAACCTTGGTTGGTTGGAAAAATTTTAAACATTTTTATACTCATTACTTTATGATCGAGCAACATTACTAATACTTTTAACTTTTATTACTAAGTTGGTCGATGAACAACACTATTATTATCTTTTTAACAGATATGCATAAATGTAAAGTGTTTGGTATTTACAATAGCAATTAAGATTTGCAAGCAATAATGAAAGTCTTTCATTAAATTCGAAATAAATTACAAGTTACATTGATGATAAAATGAAAATTACATTGATATGTATACTAACTGTTACATTAAAAATTCCTACTCTATTGGTCTTTTCCCATCAGCTTTCGATACAGGTTCCTCGCCAGCAGGCGGATCATTGAAAGACTGAGGAGAATTGATGAAGTTTAAATCCTTCAGCATCCTAACGTTCATCACAGAAGGTCGATCTAATAGATGCTCGGGACGAGATACCTCGATCTGAGAATGAAGATTGTAGTCACCAAGGTATTTTGCAATTAAGCTTCGAGGAATGGCACGAGCTGGGATCCATTCCATGTCCAAATTGTACGGTGGCACAGGCAAGTCGAGCAACCCAGGATCATGGTAGTCCCACAGATAGTGTCCTTGTTCGAGCTTCAGCACACCTAAGGCATTCAGCCAACCTTGTTTGTAGCCCTCATTGTTGGCATTCTGGATACGATCATCCAAGTGAAATAGTGCTTCGTTGTATCCAGCCATCCAGAACTCCCTGGGCTGTTTATGGAATTGATATGTTAGCCTTTCAAGATTCTCGTGCAGACTCTTGATGAAAAGCTCCTTACTCCCCAAGACCGATTTCTGGGCAGAGAGTTGTTTCTCCAAGTCCCTTATCTTCTTTGACATATCAGACAAAGCTTGGTTCTTCGCCATTAGTTGGAAGGCCAGGTTCTCTAAAGCAGATGCTGTCCTCTGTTCCTCGACCGGCACCCGAGCTGCTCTTCCTCGTCCCCGAGGATCTCTTGCTCGTCCCCGAGGAGATGTGGAAGTGCCCGACCTCCTCAAGGTATCCAACTCTTGCCTTAATTTGGCGTTTTCAACCTCTAAAATGAAAATCCCCCGTCAGTCACTGGGATTAGGGCTGTTAAAGAAGAAGCTGCAGACTTCAACTGCGCTAGCTCCTTTTGCAAATTGTTATTCTCTTGCTCCAGCAGCTCGGCAATCTGTCTGCACTGTTCAACCTCACCCTTCAAAGTTCTCTCCCTCAGATCATACCCAGCAAAAAGCTTCTCGTAGCCCTTGTCAGCAACGATCAGCTTGTACTTTTTCTCATAGCTCTCATGCAACAAGGCAGTGGATTCTTTATATTGAAGCTGAAGGTCTTCAAGGATGCCTTGGAGATCCTCGATCATTTCGTAGTAAGCCACATTATTGGCCACCGCTCGATCAAGTAGACACTTCAGGTACTGATATGCTTCCACTGCCTGTTCTGGAGCATCCTGGCCAAGGATGTCGGTAACTTCTGATGCACTCAGGTCTGTGTGACAAGCCTTATAATATTCATGACATTGCTGCATCAGCTTTGTATAATTAGCAGATAGTAGATCCATCCTGGCCAGAAACTATCAGAGAAAGAAAAGATAATCATCAAAAAGAAGATCAAGACAGAGTACAAATAGAAAAGATACAATCGTATAGAGGGGAAAATTCAAATTTTATTAGATCATAGTGCAGAGTTACAAAGATCTTGGTTACACTTGACAAAAAAGAAAAATAGAAAGAGAAAACCAAACAACACTACACCTTTTCCTTATCTCCCAAAACCTTCTCGGGAGGATGGGAAGAGGAGGCAGGTTGCTCGGAGGGAATTGTGACTTGCTCGGAGAGCACCAACTGTTGCTCGGAAGAAGAAACTCCTTGCTCGACAGCATGTTGACTGGTTAGGGCATTCTCTCCCATTACCATTGAAGATTCTTCAGAGGTAGCTTCGTCCTCTTCTAATTCTTCTGGAGTAGGAGGAGGACCAGGGATGTGTCTCTGGAAGAGCTCGGATGGCTCGTCGACCTTCAATTCCTGAAGGGCATCAACCCATCCGTCCCTGAAATACTTTACACTGCCATAATCCACTTGAGAGACCATGGCAGCACATCCCTTATCCCAACCTTTGTCCCAGCCAGAGCTGAAGGACTTCTTCACGGCAGCTTTCCTTTTGGCCTTCTCCAAGGCAAGCTTCTCGGACAACAAAACATCAGCAGCCTTCAGTTTTTGTTCAGCTTCCTCCTTCTACCGATTAACTTCCTGGAGTTGGACCAACTTCTCCTCAGCATCCTTAAGTTTATTTTCAAACTCCTCAGCAGCCTTGAGCTTCACATCAAGCTCTTTATTAGCCTTCTCCAAGGCATTCACTTTCTTCTCCAAATCCCTGGAGGCCTCAACAACCCGAGTTTTCTCCTGCTCGGAGGAAGTAGGTTTATTCTCCCAGACTGCCTTATCAGTACTGTACTTCTGGCGAGATTCCTCCAAGGACTTGGTAGCTTCTTCCAGAGCTCCCTCCACACTGGACGAGGAGCAAGAAGCCTTGATTGCTTCATCCTTCTTGAGGATTATGTTGAAGCAGCTCGTCAACTGTAAACAGAAAAAGAAAGCAAAGTCAGAAACATATATGAGAAATAACAAAGGAAAATATGAAAAGTTCAAAGTAAAGGTACTTACTGAAGCAAGATGACAAGCAGCCAAAGAAGTAACCATATCCCGAGTAAGGTTATCTTCATTACCTTGCACCTCGGGAATGGTCAAGGACTTTACCGAGCTCATGTCAGATCTCGGGGGAACAGATGTGGGAACCTTAGTCCCAGCAGCAGGGAGTTGAATGGTGGCGTCAGCCAAATTAACCGAGGAGTTCTTCTTCAGTCTCCTCGGGGGAACAGGTACAACCAAGGAAGAATACTTGGTCGGTGATATCACAACCACCTTTCCAGGAGCAGCAGAGCTGCTCGGAGCCACTGCGGGCTTGTCAGCAACCTTCTCGGAGACTTTAGCAGGAGCAGTTGAAGGAACTACACCAGTCTTCTTTGTCCCCTCCTTTGGGACATCAATCCTGACCCTTTTTACCTCCCCAGAACCGGAGGCAGTTTTCTCAAACAGAGCAGGAGTCCTTCTCTTCTTCATATTTTCGCTCAACGGAACGTGAGATTCTGGTGAAGAACTTGCAGAGGGTGGTACTGGCTCTCCTTCACTGATCACTGGACGAGCAGTAAAAGAAGTTGTATAGCTCTTGTATTGGAGCAGATAGGAGGCTGAGCGAATGTGGTCGTCAGCAACCCTTTGATGTAGACCCCAGATAAGTCCCAAATGCCTTAGATTGACATTTGTTTCTCTTGGGCACTTTCTCTTGTTATCAACTGCAAATAAACATACATTGTTATCAGTAACACATTTTATCAAACATAAAGCAAACATGATTTCAAGATGAATAAAATAAATAAAAACAACCTATCCCATTGCCATAAGGAGGGCATCTGGGACCCTGGTAAACCTCATCTCCGGTTAAAGGAGGATGTTGCCAATTTTTTACAACAACTCCATGTTCAAAATAATCCCTGTTGGCATCAGGGAGATTGACTACTAAAGCTCTATTTATAAACCTAGTTTTTAAATAATAAATATTATCATTAACTGCCCATCTATAGCAGTACATGATTTCTAGAATTCCTATACGAGTTCCATGCACTTGATTTAATTTATACACCCCATTAACTATTCTCCATGTGTTGGGGGCTATTCGTGCAAGAACAACATCAAAGTGCTGACAAAATTCCAGACACAGAGGATTTGGTGGAAAAGAAAATCCACACTCAGCAAAAAAGAGACTGGGGAACCAATGTCCCTCAGCCAAATTGAAATAATTAGAAGGCTCAGAAAGCTCTTCCAATACAACCCAAGAAGGAATGGAAAAATCAGATCGAAATTTGTCAAGAGACTCAACTGGGTAAACCATGATGATGAATTAAAAGAAATGAAGAAGAAGAAAGAGGATCTTACAGAAAAAAGACTGAAGCTGTTGACAATGAACGACGGAAGAGATGAACGCACAAGAGAGCAGAAGACAATGAAAAACTCAAAGATGAAAATCTGAAAAGATAGAAGACGATGGGAGTCTCTGTGAAGTTTAAATACTTTGCCTTGGGAACTGGCGAAGTAATGATTACAAAAAGGACGATTACATTACCGGCGGCTAAAAAGGCATTAAATATTGGCGCGGGAACCAAAGCGAACAACAGCGGCTAAAAAGGCGAAAAGTGACGCGGGAAACAAAGCAAGCAGAAAAGTCCAAAAAAGCATGATTCTACGAATTGGGAAGGAGAAATAAATACAAGGGAGATGATCCTAAAAATCAGGAAGAACTATTTAAAGCTACCGTATTCCGAGAAAGAATGTTCCATACTCCTCAAATTTCGAACTATGAAACATTGGGGGCTTCTGTTGATATCAAATTTAATCTGCTGACTTTGACCAACCATATGAAGACACGTGGCTATCTACATGGCAACAACAAGCACTTCCGAGATGATCATACGCTCCGAGGAACTCTTATGCTCCGAGGAACAGGACCTCTCCTAGGAACTCATTAGCACCGAGAAGCTCAGGCGGTCCGAGCTGCATCTCGAACAAAGCATTAATAGCTGGATAACCAACAGTTCAACTGGTTCATTAAATGCTTATCATTCAGACGCACACGCAAAGAGGGCATTAAATGTATTACCCTTTCATACGTATATCATTAAATGTATTACCCTTTCACATTACAGCCTCAGGGCTATAAATACATTGTACAATCCTCATTGTGGGGGACCGAATCCTGAATCCAAACTTTGGGATCCAGAACGGAATTTCTTGTAATTGAGAATTCCCAAACACTCAGCAATAAAACAACAGTGGACGTAGGCCATTCTTATAAGGCTGAACCACTTTAAAATATTTTGTCTCATTTATTTATCTGTGATTGAATTATTATAGTGATCTAATTTTTTACATTAACAACAACAACAACAATAATAATAATAATAATAATAATAATAATAATAATAATAATAATAATAATAATAATAATAATAATAATAATAATAATAATAATAATAATAATAATAATAATAATAATAATAATAATAATAATAATAATAGTAGTAGTAGTAGTACCGTCATGAAACCAATACAGTATTCGAAATAGAAATGGAACTACACTAATCCTGGGCGACATGGCTTAAATGATACAGGTACTACAAAAATAGGAATCAATGAAATGAAAGCGTCGAATCCAATGCCACACCTGCATAAACACGTCAAGTATCCATCCTCTAAGTCAGGCATCCCTGATGCTGGGCACCTGGTATAATAGATATAGTAGAGAAGAGAATATTTAAGTAACGAGTCAAAGCCCGATTGTAAAAGATTTTAAAAATAGCAAGTTCTTAACAAGTGCAATTAAGTAGGTATTGCGTACATGTTAGTTATCGGCTCTCACTTGAGAATCTTACCTCTCATCTAGTGTGCACTCTTAACGTACCTTCTTACCTCCCTAAATAAGGTTCTGAGTTATAATTCTTATTCCTTCTCATTTTACCAAATTTTTCACGCAATACTTATATTGATTTAATCATGTTCATTTCTCTTTAAAATGAACTAGGCCTTTAAGTATTAAGTATTCACCTACTTAATTCAATTCACATTTTATAATTCACTTTTATCTACTAATTCACATAGTAGATCACACCATAGTATATATATTCATTACACTATTATATATACTAATACGGCACCTCCCAGACACAGCTGCGGTGTATACATATTCTGCTATCATGTCTAGTTACATCTTTCGCTGCAAAAAAAGACTATTGGCTCAGCATCTCTCTCGAACCATAAATAACATAACATACATATTTGGAGGCGAGCATACTCCCCAGTCGAATGGGTCATGCACATACCTATGCTCCCATTCAACCGTCGAAACTATCATTCACACCGATAGAACATGTCCAAGGTCCTATGCTTAAGGTACGGATTTAAAATCCTCCCATATGGTCTCATCAGGATAAGAGCAACCATAACGCGAAACCTCCACCTCGGTAGCAAGCAGCGTAGGCATGTCATACACAATACAAATTATAATATAGGTATTCACCCCACCTATATAATATCATTAAGGTATTCACACAAGCATATTATAATTCCTTATGTAGTATATTTTTTCTCTCTAATATCCAACGTATTTATAGATTATGACTTTACTATTTAGCATATATTCTCGAGATTTCTCAACACTCGAAAGATATCGATTATTTCCTAAATAAGTTTAGTATGTAATTATCTACACCCTATTGGTCTATGTCATCCCTATTCCCGAATTTTCATGAATTAATATTATCTTCAATTGAATTTATTCTTCGATAATCTTTAATTTGATTTTTACCCATTATTTCACTTTTAAAGATTTATCCCACACATAAATATTTTTCGGGCTTTAATCACCACTCCACTGACCTTCTCTCTAAGTCCCAATTATGCTCAATTTAATTAACATTAAGCATTATTAGATTTATCAAATATTAAAAAGGGAAACAACTCACATTTTCTCAGATCATCGATTGATCGATGATTTGGTTCATCGATCGACCAGTCGATCGATCGATGATTGGGGTCAATCGATCGATCAAGCAGATATCAACCTATGTTTTCTGCATATTTTGCCTACGGGTTTAACCATTTCTCATCATCGAATCTTCTATGTTATGATCCCAAACTTCTTATAGTTTATTCCAAATAATATAGCAATACATATAAATGATCTCCAATAATTAAACAACCTAAAAACATCAAGAGGTTTGGATTAAAACATATTATTTCTCCTGAATTCCAGAAATCTCATATTTTATCATTTTTCCAAGAAAAACTCTTAAACTCGGATTTTCTTCATCAAATGATTCCAAAATTCGTGGAATAACATCTATAATCAAAAGGAGATTAATCCTACATATTTCTCATTTCCAGAAATTAATTAAAATCAACATAGATTATCTTCAAATCATGCAATTTTTTAGAAAATCTACAACTATCCTAACATGGACAATATACATGCTAAGTTTGAAAAGGTTAAATCACTTGCCTTTAGATTATAAGCCTGAACCGTTGGGGATGATAGTCTACTGGCGGTCCTCCCCTTTTTTCGGCCAACTTTCGATGGCGGTGGTGGTGTAGTCTTTTGGCCTCTTGGATCCTAAAGGTGTCTCTTCCTTTCCTAAAAAAGCCACTCCTCTCCTCATAGACTTGTCTCTTGATTTTCTTGGGGTGAATGAACCTTACTTTGATAAACTCTATATTAAAATAAGATGACTCCAAAATTCGTAGGTACTATTCATATACCTTGACAATTCAATAAAATACCCCTCTGGGGTGTCTATTCGGTTTCAAAGTGCCCCGAGACACAAATCAAAGACCCAAATAGACTTTTTGACTATTTAAACCCTTCCACACACTCTCGAGTAGTAGAAACAACCACTTGGATGACATGAAAATAAGTTACTTTTATTTCATTTAAATTTACTCCCGACACGACTCATAAGCGCGTCCCGACTCAATTCTCGTAATTGTCGTATTAATCACCAGCGACAATTTTATTAAATCATAATCATATATTACTTTTAATTTCTAAGTAATATTCATATAAATCACATAATACTTTATTTCCGAGTAATATTTAAATCCGGATTAATTTTAAATTATTTCACAATTAATTCGAATTAATCCCATTTTAAAAATCATTAAAATTACGGGGTATTACACATCGATGGTGGTTGGTGGTGGAGTCGATTCCATAACGAGTTGATTTATTATCTTCTTCTATCTCTCGTCTTGTCCTGTCCCGTCCCCGGGTGAAGGTAAGGGAAGGTAAGGGAAGGTTCAAGAAGAATAAACTTTCCTCGATCCCACGCCCCCTTCTTCTTCATTTAAATTCATAATTGATTAAATGCTTTTGTTAGAAATAATTTAGGAATTACTCAACTACAATCGTCTCAACCTGATAAGATGTTTACTTCAAAATCATCAAAGAAGGTGATGTTTTATCATAATGCTATTAAACTCATTTTCATGAGTGGTTTGCTCCATATATGCATCGTGGAAAGTCGTTGGTTGAACGTATGTGAAGTTGACGGTTTAAGCCATGTTTTGCCCTGTACAATATATTAATTTTCTTTTTGTTTGGCCATCGTCATGAATTTATATATTTTTTTAAATAACGATTTTATACGGTTTTAAGACCTAGGATATGTAACATATGAGGTTTATCTTTTATTTGTGCCTAATATGTCCAGTCCCCCATCTTCATTTATTGCCCAGGCATCGCTCAGTGCTGTTACTTCAATAACTAATGGATTGAAGAGATTGTACATTGAAAAGCTAAAGCCTTTGGAAGTTGCTTACCGTTTTAATGATTTTGAATATTGGTGAGTAAACTAAAAACACATTTTATAGATATATTTATCACGAGAGTTATATTTTCTTTAGCTCTCTTATGTATGTACATTGTTTTTGCATTATAATAATTAATGGAAATGCTCCTCACTTACAATTTATTTTATACTTTATTCTATAGGAGCTCGTGTTGGACCAGAGCCAACAACTGACAAATTTGTTGTTGTTATGGTAAATCCCCATTTATTATTTCTTTTGAGTTATAATAACATTTCGATAGTTTTATACTACCTAATAAGTGGACAATAAATAGTATGCAAATATCACCGTATGGAGACACACACGGCAGTATGACAATTTAAAAAAAAAAGAGTAAAAAATAGGCACATCTAGAATATGGACACACACAACCTAAAATCTAGTGTAATTAGAAAAATATATAATTATTGGGTATTTTTTAAATTTTATGGATATTGTAAATCAATGCGTCACAATGCTTTTATGACATACCAAAAGCTAACATCTTTCTTCGGTATACTTACCATCCGTATCCCGACGTATTGTTTAATAAGTAATTAAAAAAATTATGGATACTTTTTGGGCGTTTACTATATCGAGATGTATTGGGCAAGTATCGATAACCTATACTTGTCCGATACTAGAATTGGGGACCCCCATAGTATGTATCGGTGTTTATTAAATGTTCACTTGTAAATGTGCTCTTGTAGGTATTGTAGATCTACTGGACTTAAATCTCAGTAAGATTGAATATGATTATCTCCATTCTTTTTGTCAGGTATAATCTGATGGCTAACAGAGTTCTATTGTTTTTGGATATGTCATAAATAAATGATCTAGATTGATCTTCAAAAATTTTGAGTGAAGCTACAAGCCAGTTTTAGTGATTGGTTGGATCATATTATAAACTGGAAATATACATTTCCCACTGCTTAAATTCCGTTTCTAAGTCATGATTAGTAGCAGCCTTTCAAGCAACTAAATTCCAAATTTAAAAATTTGATGTTAATGTTTATGTATTTTCAGGACATTTCTTAAAGAATTTGAAAAGTCAACTTTGACAGACAAGAATTCTTGCAATTTTCCCTCTAAACACACTATTGAAAGACTCACCTTATAAATTTCCAACTGAAGAAAAACCTATTTTTGTCGGGGATTCACCAGGAAATACCAAGCTCTCTCTTTGAAGGAGCTCTGAGTCATATATTCCAGGAAGAGGGATTTTTAAGTGAGACATTGAATGGTCTTTCTCATGTTCATATTATCTCCGACACAAAAAGCGCAGCTCGGGGAAGTCATGGAAGTTCTTCCGTTCAGAGCTTGGCAGACAAGCAATAATGAAGAATACTTTTGTGAAGAATAGTATTTGTGGAACTTCAATGATGTCAGACTTCGTTTCAAATTTATGGTTAAAAGCTAGATGATTTATCTTGTACTACATTTTATTTTGGGAATTTTAATAGTTATGAATTAAATATAGTTTTAGTTCGGTTTAATCACCGAAATGTAATGTCGTTTATTTTGTCACGTGTGTTTTGGAATAAAGTTTTGAATGAAATTTGTGGGCATTAGTTATGCATTGTCATTGATTGAGCATGAGTTATTACTAGTTATGTATTTGTTTAATGAGAAATTAATATCTTTTAAAATATAATAATATTGTTAACGGGCTTTAACCGTAACAAATAAAAACATCTGTTACAAGTATATGACACTCTCAATTCGTTACAATGTATTTTATAACGAATTTTATCCGTTACAAATTCTATATTTTTAAAGGGTCAAAATCGTTATGGTTTGGTATATTTGTTACTAATATATGAGATGTGTACCAATGCCAAATCTATTACAAATACATTGTAACGGTTTTAGTCTGTTACAAATTATGTTTGTAAAATAAATAATGTCAGTTTTTTAACGGATTTAATCCATTACAAATATTTTTTTTAACGTTTTTTGCCTACAATTGACATGTTTTGGTGTAGTGCGGTGTTACCATCAATAATAAAGGTTGTCTTATGACATTTACTAACCAAGTTGCCACAAATGTAATACATTCATCTAATGGAACTATTGAAACAACATCCCTACCGATGGCCTTGATGACTTGTCTCTACGACCATTTCTGCTAAAACTTGTCCCGTAGTGCCCACTCTCGTTGGTCGTGTCCTCACTGGTCATAATTTATTTATTTGGCTCTGCTAGCTATATCATATCATATTGCCTACTCTTCGAAACCTCTTGGGGTCTACCAAACCTATCTGATTCTTTCTTTCTGGTGAGGCCTACCCTACCCGGGTCAACGCTATACTATCTCTAATTATTTGGACCTACTCTGCCCTTTGTCTTCCCTTTCTTAGGAATCTCTATAATTCAGATAGTTGTGACGGTACTACTGATGTCAGAAAGCAACTTCCACTACCTAAGGGTAAGTAATCAATAACAGGTTACCCAAGAACATCTCCTAAACTCGGCTCATAAAATGTAGGGTCATTTAAGGTTTGGCCCCCATTATATCCTTATAATGAGCCAACAAATTGACTTTCCTAAGGTTTGACTCTCATTTTTAACTTTCCGTCCATTCAGCAGTTAGCTCCTGTGTTTATTACCGGTTATACCCTTACTTTAATATGGGGCTTCAACCTTAATTTAAAAAAATATAATAATTTATTAAAAAGTAAAAAAAAAAATATTAATTAAGAAAATAAATAATAGAAAATTAAAAAAGCGCTAAAAAAATAATGAAAAAAATACAGAAGATGAATAAAAAACAGAAAATAAATATTAACCCCATGATTAATTTAAAAAAAACACTCGAAAATTTATTAAAAAGTCAAAAATTTACTAATTAAGAAAATAAATTACAGAAAATTAGAAAAATGCTCAGAAAATTAAAAAAACGCTAAAAGTGTCACATTTTACAAAATCTTTTAAGGATTAATTTTATAAAATAAACATGTAGGGGATTCTTTTGACATTAACTCTATTTTTAATTTGATATAATATGGCCATTAACCCTATGTGCATTAAGTGGGATTTTAAAAAAAAAAATCAAAGCACAAACATGTCCTACTTTTTACCAATTTAAACTTTAACCACTCTATTTTAATTCAAATCAAGTCAAAATATACCCTTTTGTTAAAACTAGATAAATAAATTAAGTTTATTTTAAACTCATTTAAGTTTAAATGATGAAATTAACTATTTATTTTAAAAAATAAATTTTATTCATGAAGTTGGTTAACGTTGCATTACATTAGAAAGCGATTTCGATCAAATATGAGGTATAAAGTGCAATTAAACTTTAATATTAAATAAATTATTTTAACATTCTTTATGTGTGTCATTTGAACACGTTAAACATTATGAGGACCCTACTAATAATAATAAAAGTAGAGCTAGAGTGACCCTCATTTTGTATCCTCAATTTTTACCCTCGAATAAGATAAGTAATAACGGATCCACCATTTTTTTTCTAAACCAAATGAAAATAAATTCTAAAAATTGTTAAATCCCAAAACATTTTATTCCGCATCTCCAAATGCCCCTAATTATTTACCCTACCATACATTCCCTCTAAAAACACATAAACGATGAAGAAATTAAAAAAAAAAACATACAATGAATAAAAAAAGAACAACTTACTATGAGAAAAATAAAGTTTCCAATTAAAAAAATCGCTTACGCCAATTTAAAAAAAAAATTGCAATTATAAAAATACTTCTAATAATAAATTGTTTTAAATATAAACAAATATTTTTTAATTATTGAAGAACTTGCTAATAATTAAAAAAAAAAATTAATATAATAAAGCGTTATATTATTTGTAAAACATTTTTTTACTTTTATAAAGCAATTCTAATTTTTTTAAAGAGTTTTTTCTAAAAAAGTAAAACAATTTTTTTTAGTTTTTTGAATTTTTAATTTTCTGAGCTTTTTTTTTATTTTATGTTATTTATTTTCTTAATTAATAAATTTTTGACCTTTTAATAAAAATCTTGTGGATTTTTAGAAAAAATTCCCCCTTAATGTGCATATGGTTAATGGACCATATTATATCAAATTAAAATTGAGTTAATGTCAAAACAATCCCCTGCATGTTTATTTTATAAAATTGATCCTTAAAAGACTTTGTAAAATGTGACATTTTGAGCGTATTTTAATTTTCTGAGCATTTTTCTAATTTATGTTATTTATTTTCTTAATTAATATTTTTTGACTTTTTAATAAATTTTCAAGTTTTTTTAAAGTAATTATGGGGTTAATATTTATTTTCAGTTTTTTTTCATTTTCTGTATTTTTTCATTATTTTTGGTTTTAATTTATTTATATTTTTATTTATTTTCTAAGCGTTTTTTTTTTTATTTTTTATTATTTATTTTCTTAATTAATAAATTTGTTACTTTTTAAAAAAAAATTGGTTGTTTTTTTAATTTAAGGTTTGGCCCCCATATTAAAGTAAGGGTATAATCGGTAATAAACATATAAGTTAACGGCTGAATGGACGGAAAGTTAAAAATGGGGGTCAAATCTTAAGAAAATCAATTTTCGGGGGTTTGACTCATTATAAGGAATTAAATGGGGGGCAAACCTTAAATGACCCTAAAATGTATGCCATTTCAATAAGTCTTCTCAAACTATAATAAATTTTCGAATAGTATTCTTCGCTTTCATATTTATCCCTCCTAGTGTAGAGAGAGAAAGATAGTTTAACTCCTTCTCGTGCTGGTGACCACGCAGTCGTCTAGATAAGGCCTTCAAAAACTTACTTATAATGTTATTTCAGGTGGGAATGGAAGTATCCCCCCCCCCCCCCCCCGACCCACATATTAAGAACATACTAATTATCTCAAGTTCAATGATTCCTAACTCCCGATCGAAAGACTTTATGTGTGGGACATCTCGCTAGCGCATTCCAAATGAGGAACCCTCCCGATACAATTCAATCACTCTGAGTTGGTCGTCTAGAATAATAACGCGAAATCCCCAGAGCGGTCACCGTTGTAGATGATACAAATCCTAAATGGTAAAGATCTAAAATAATCAAAGAATGTAATGCGAAAAAAAATGATAAAACCTTAAATGCTCTGATACCAATTGTGACGACTAGTAAAATTTAATAGTAGGTTTATTAAGTCTAATACAAACCCAGGGGAATAAAACAATTGCTTATCAATCTAAGCATGACTGTAATAAAACTAAATGCATAAAATAAATAACTGAAACATACCATAAGTGAACCACGTAACTCTGATACCAAACCAACCAATAATACTAGTACCACGTGTAACTACGAGTGTGTAAACATAAAAACTGTTGAATGATCTCCGAACGAATGCGACACAACTTCCTATGTCCTGAAAAGTAAAGTCAACACTGGCATTACCAACAAACCTCTTTAATATAACCATATAATAGAGTTGGACTATAATACAATTATGCATTTTCCTCTCATCTTTTAGTGCCTTTTAATTTATCCCAACCCAATAATCCTATATATCACATACGTCTAATCCTAGACCCAAGTGTACATTATGATTACATGTTACTCACCTCATTTGAATAATGATGAATAATTATTCTACTAAGTTAAATTATATAATATAACTTATCATCGTATCATTCATTTAGTACGTATTTGTCGGGTACGCACATCCAATAGTTTACTCGTAATATAATCTAGTACGTATTTACCGGGTATTATCAAGTACGCCACCTAATCTAGTAAAGTACGTATTTACCAGGCACATGCACCCAATGTTTTGCACGTTATATAATCCAATACGTATTTAGCGGGTATGCATACCCAATCTATTATAATACGTATATATTTATGTATTTACCAGGCACATACACCGAATTTTTTGCTCACCGTATAATATTTCAAGCGTATACGATTTCGTGTTTAACTTTACAAATATTAATTCAATTAACATCTATTGATTAATATATTTACTATAGTCAATAATCTACACTTTTTGTTAAACTGTCTAAAGAAAACTTCATCCAAAACTAGGCTCGCTAACCCAATCAAACAAACCCAGGATCAAACCTAAGAAAACAGGGGTAATCGATCGATCGAATCTAGTGGATCGATCAACAGTGTTAGTTCTAGTAATCTTCTTCCTAAAATTTCAACCCTCAACTCTCCCCACTAACGAATCTCCAAGCTTTCAAATCTCTCAAAATATACAAGATAACCCATATATACACATAGCCACATCATTCCTAATACATAATTAAAGATTTCATCATTTTCTATCTCGATTTAAAGGAAGATTTCATAGTTGAATTAAAAACACTAGTTTTCAATCTTTAATCAATTTAACTCCAATTATCTGTCAATTCTACTCACAAACAAGGTTTTTGTTAATTTCACAAAATATAATCAGATCATCAACAATTGAGTTAATTTTTAATCCAATTCCATAAATTATTATTATAATTTCATATAATTTCTACAACATGACTATTGGTGGTTAATTTGTTTAAATTTAGATTTAACAAATTTAATTTAGAATCGAATATATAATTATATTATAACTCAAATCAAATTATATAGTTATATTAACTAGACTTGGCTTTAGATTGAATTAGGTTGAACTCCCACTTTTAATGCTCCAAATCTCCTTTTCTCCCACTAACTTCTTCTCTATAGCCCTAGGGTTCCACACTAATAATTTGTAAATGATTTGGGTTAACTCTAATCTTCATTTTATAGTTTAAATTTTGAAATTAAGGTGAGCTTTTATATGTACCTTGACCCATTAACCCCAAAAATATCTCCGACCAGTCTATAACTTATCCAAAGTTCAATACTAACCTATAAGATCTCAAAACCAATATTTTAAAGTGTAAACATTCTTTCTAGACCTCTCGAGAGTCACCCGAATTATTCCATTAACCTAATTATATGCTATTTTTAATTTACTTAAATTACAATCAACAAACATGGATTAACATAATTTTAGTAACATCACTAGTCACTGCAAATAATTACACACAATTATACATAATTATAATTTATTTCATTTATTTTGAATTGTGAGGTATTACATAATACTTTTGTGTAATACCCCATCCTAGAAATAAGTATTTAACGATAGTCGAAATATTATATTCAAATAAAATTTTGAGGAATAAATATATAAGGGGATTACGCCAAATGGCACGAAAAGTGGCGCATTACGAAAAGTACTTAAAGAGAAAAATTCTCACGTTGCATGGTTTGCTTGGATGCGTATTTAAGTTTTAATAATCCAAGTAAGTATGTTGGTTAAGTTTGACGCGAAAATACGAATGAATGATTGTGACATCGTCATGGTTCATAATGCTGAAATTTGGCCGGTACGCGACGTGCAGGATAGGTAACTTTGCATGATTTTTGTAGCATGTATCGCGTTCCCAAATATCGAAATGGCAACTTTTATAGGGTCCAAAAAATACATATAAAAATACCATGGGGTCAAAAGTCAAAAAATAAATAAAAACTATTTTTTGCCAAAAAAAATAAAAGTGCTCAGAAAATTGTGAAAATCTCCATATTGACTTAAAATTTATTTTGACCCATTTTCTCTTATTCGACATCTTCGGGAAAAACCATTTAGACCAATGTCAGACGAATTTTTGTCAGCACGCATCGCGCAAGACGCGAACTTGCACGAATTGTTTATGACAATTGGTAAGTAAAAAAAATTCCGACCATATATTTAGACTCGTAAAAATATATGAAATATTTCCATGCGAAGAAAAATCGAAAAAAAATATGTTTTGCGCGGATGTCCCGATTCTTGCGCTCCTTGTATAAGACAATCCAGGAGGCCAAACGACTATTATAAATATGATTTTTCAGCCCGAAAAACGCAAGGAATATGATTCGTAAGTTAAAAGTTTTAAAAAATGATATGATAAGAGAGATAAAGCGATGCAAATCATACCTCATGGGTCATTTTATGGGGTTTAAAAGGGTAATTGGGTGTAGTCCCAATCCACCTCTGAAAATCCAGTCCTTGGGAACCCATATCAAATTTTAGGACATATAATTACTGACTTTGTGGGTAATAAGGTGCAGTCTTCCCAAAAATATTTTATAAGGGTGAGAAATGGAAAGCCATGGAGAAGAAACTTGGAAAACTTTAAGCACATTTTCTTTCTATCTCCCAAGATCTAGAAAGTATACACCACCATTTCAAATTTGTGGACACCTCTTCCTACTCCATTTCCACCATCCAAACACCACTCACAACACCTCAAAATGCCATTAACACACCTCTTAAAGTTGGGACAACTCGTAGGAGGTTTTGGAAGGAGTTTTTGGAGATCAAAGGAAACCTTGTTGGGAGATTTTAAAAGGGGTTTCTCGTGGAATAAGAAATAGTAGTTCATAGAGCTTGAAGAGTGGGCTATTGCGACTCCATTTAGGGCCACCTTTGGACGTGAGACAATCACCCGTCTTCCAAAAAACTCACTTTTCTCCATTGAAGACCTTGAGGTGGGAAACTCATAACTTTAAATTAGTTTAAAGTTGGCAATATTTTTAGCATGATTTATTGCATATTTAAGGTCTTAAATGTGTAGAAAATTTTATTCATGCTTTGTTGATGATCACTCCATGTTTTATTATAAAAATTAAGGTTAGAGTTGAGTTTTTATGAGATTAAAGTTAGTGATAAATTTCAGAATATTATTTCATAAATATTGGGTGTAAAAAAGTAGAAAAATGGCTATGGTTCACTAATGGGTTATTAGTGACACTCTTACGGTTTGGGATAAATGGGGCACTTAAAATGAAGGATTGAATGGATTTTTAAAATGGATAATTTTCAACCCACTATTCACAAACATTTTATGAAATAAAATGTTTTAAACTCATGTTTTTAAGGTGGATAAATGGTTTTCTTGATGTGAAAAATACTTGGTATATATATACCCTTTTATGAGATTAATGTAGTGATTTTAATATTGATGAATCATTATGAAACGAGAAAATGGATTTTCATTTACAAAGTGTACTATTTAGTTTGTTATACTAAGTTTTGGGGTTAAAAGTGTAAATATGTGAAAGTGTAGTCTTCTTGCAAACTTTTGGTGAAAATTTAAATAATGAAAGTGTAGAAGACTAAGTGTGAATAAAATGACTAAGTATGGGTCTTTACAGAAAAAGTCATAATTAAAGTGCGTAACATTAAGTTTGAAATGTAAAGTGTCAAATATGTAAATGTTGACTAAAATGGATTTTTAATATTAAAATTCATAAATAAATGTGCAGACTTTAATATGTAATAAAGCTTGATTTTATGTATTAAACGGAGTAATGTGCAAAAATATGATTTTCGACAAAGTGATAAGTTGAAAAAATGTCATACAGACTAAAATGCCTACACGTTAAGTTAGAAGCTTAAAAATGGTGTTTTTGTAAATAACACTTGAAAACAAAAGTGAAGTTACATATTTTGATGTAAATTGGCAATTTACTTAAAGTGTAACATTTTCAGGAAATAAAAATGTTAAAGAGTGTTTTGACACGTATGTAGAAATAATTAAATGAGTCCTGAAACGAAAATGATTTTCGGTGAAAAAATCAACGCTTGTGTGAAAAAGGACTTTAATGGAATATAATGATCTTTTTCCTAAATGAATAATGTAAAAATGGACGGTTAAGTCCAAGGCTTTGGCTTCGGGCCGAAAAAGAGAAATTAACGTGGACAATATGAAAATTGTCGAACATATTGGCAAAATAATGATATTGAATGATGTCGGGTTAAATAATTAAGCAGAGTCATGATGTCCCTAGCGGTAAAAGACACCAAACCAACTGTAGTTTATTTGGCGCTCGGTGTCGATTGGTGAAATTTCGTGAAACCGTGGGTGTGCGCGTGTTGTAACGGATGTCCGTGTCGGCGGAATCCCTAAAGAAAATGCTAAGTAATGAATTGAACATCACACACCAAAATGGAAAAATTAGCACCCTTTCAGTGGCTAGCCTTGTCACGGTTATTGACCGTGATAAAAAAAATAATAATAAACGTGTTTTTTGTCACAGTCAATGACCGTGACAATCCTGTCAGCAAAAAAACATTTTCCCTCCTTTTTTCCTCACCGCGTTGTTTCCCTCCAATTTCTCTCTCTCTACGCGCTGGTCTCACACTCTCTCTCTCTCTTCCATTTATATATGTGCATGTGTATGTGTGTGTATATGTGTGTGTGTGTGCGTGTGTGTGTGTGTTGGGGGTGGGGGTGGGGGTGGGGAGGGGGTGGGGTTGTGGTTAGGGAAGGGGGTGGGGAAGTGTGTGTGTGCGTGTGTGTGTGGTGGGGGTGGGGGTGTTTGTGTGTGTGTGGTGGGGGAAGGGGGTGGGGCAGGGTGGGGAGGAGGGGCAGGGGTGGGGATGTGTGTGTGCGCGTGTAGTGTGCGTGTTTGTGCGTATGTGCGAGAGAGGGAAATGATGCGGGGTGTGACGGGAGGTGGGACTGCGTGCGTGTGTGTGTGTGTGTGTGCGCGTGTGTGGGGAGGGGGTGGGGTGGGGCAAGGGGAAATGGGGCGAGGTGGGGCTTGTTAATTATTTTTATTAAATTTTTATGGGTTTATTAGATATTTTCCCTCATATGCAAGTAGTGTCCCTTGTAAACGAATTGATTGATTATTAATTTTTTTAGTAAATTAATATATGACAGTAGGATTGCCCCTCATTATAAATTAATAATTGTATACTTTAATTGTTAGTTTAATTGATGAAAATAATTAATTGAGTAGATGAATTAGAAGGAGTACGGGATACACATTTGTTGTTGACATTGCGGTTGGATTATAGTGGATCGATGTTGGCTTGGTTAATTTTAAGAGTGGCATGACCACTGGATTATTGTCCATATGGGGGTGTGATTTTTCAACTTTTTTTGAAAATTACTTTGTATAACGAACAATATATATATAATATGATAATTAAATGAAACATACTTGAAATTACATATAGTGCGCATAAATACTAGCCTTCTAGTTCTTATGCGTACGCATTCAATAGCCCTTAGACCCGTTCGAGAGTCATTACCCTTGTAATGAGATCTCTCGAATTGTCCCGTTTGGACAGTTTTGGACTGCATAATTTCTGCATAATAATATTCTTAGTGGCTTAAAGTTTTTACTTTTGGAGGAAGTTCTGCAGTCGTATCCTAATGTTCTCTGGATACATACTAGATTGACAAGTGTGACTATTATTTCAATTGATCAATTGAAATAACACTCACACTTGCCAATCTACGTTGTGTACTTGGAGAACTACGGGGATATGCTGCCGAATTTTTCTCAAATCGTAACAATGTGCATGAGCTATTAAGTATATTATAGAAAAATGCGATCTTGAATGGGATAGGACCACTCACCCTTTAGAGGAGATGGAGGAAATAGAATTTTCTATTATAAATTGAATTTGAATTTGAATTTGAAATTTAAAAATCGAATATAAATAAGACATAATTCAATGAAACATACTATAATTCTAAGTTTTGTTTATACTAATCCATGAATATACGCTTCTTACCTTTAATAGGTGATTAGTTGTGGTAGCTATGATGGGATATCCGAAATACAAAGAGTGGATGAGTGAGACAAATAGAATGGGGGATGTATTTCACAGAGGTGCTAATGAATTTGTGAAATACGCAAAGAGATGTCATAATAATGAAGAGTTTCCGTGTCCGTGTGCTAGGTGTAAGAATGGTAAGGTGTTTGAATGGAAAACAGTTGAACTACATTTGTTAAGATCGGGTATGCAAGATAGTTATCGATTTGGGAGTTTTCACGGTGAATTGAAAGTTCTTTTTGTCCCCGACCAACCTTCACAACGACCTTCAACAAGTAGGATAGATGTAGAAGGGGACGACGTAGATCATAATATGTTAGAGGATTTAGTTGATGATGCGTACAGAGTTTATGAAGCCGAGGAGAATGAGGTTACTGATGATGTACAAGGTTCAAGTGCTTGTGAAGATATCACGATAAACCTTGACGATAAATTTAAGGCGACCCAACCGTTATACTCTGGCTGTGAGAAAGATCAAACAACTTTACATGCCATAGTTGGTTTGCACACTTTGAAGACGCATTACGATTTATCTAGCAATAGCGTGACAGGAATTCTGAAATGGGCGAAGGCTACCCAAGGAGAATACGCTTCCAAATAGCTATCCTGTTATGAAGAACAGTTTGAAAGATTCGGGAATGAAGTATAAATCGATTCATGCTTGTGTGTGTGACTGCATACTATACCGAAAGGAGTATGAAAATCTCGATCATTGTCCGGTATGCGATGAACCTAAATATGCCCAATCTACTAGCAAGGAAGGCACAAGCTCAAAAGTGCATAAAAAAGTGTTGAAATATTTTCCCGTTGGGCCTATATTAAAGTGATTTTTCACAGTACCATGGATAGCGGAGGCAATGACTTGGCATGCTAGGGCAGAAGTAGGGGGTAATATCATGCGTCATCCTATTGATTCTACACCCTGGAGGAGGATGAATTATGAGTATCCCGATTTTGCTCGAGAACAGCGCAAACTTCGTTTGGCTATATCAACAGATGGTTTCAATACATTTGGAAATCTAAGCACCAATCAGAGTGTATGGCCGGTGATCCTAGCCCCACTCAACCTCCCTCTTTCACAGTGTATGAGACATGAATTTTCGGTGATGGCTTTGTTGATACCTGGGCCAAAGGCACCCAGTGATGACATCGACGTTTACCTGACTCCTTTGGTAGAAGAATTAAATGAGTTATGGGAAGAGGGTGTGCAATCATTTGACTGTTTTAGAAAAAAAGAGTTTACGCTGAATGCTATGTTGATGTGGGAAATTCATGATTTTCCAGCTTATGGGACATTATCCGGTTGTGTAGTGCATGGTTATTTGGGGTGTCCTATTTGTGGAGAGGAGACTGATTCTCTTCGTCTATCCTTTAGCTAAAAAAATGTATACCATTGCCATAGGAGGTTTTTACACCCGGCTCATAGTTTCAGAGTTGAGAAAGGTTCCAATTTTTTATTGGGCGGAGTTGAACATAGGCTACCGCCAAGATAACTTTCAGGTTCAAAAATTAAAAGTAAATCTTTTAAATGTGGCCCTAATATGTCAGGTAAGAATCCCAAATTTAATAATGTCAAGCATTAGAAGACCCTAACTGGGAATGAAACTGAGACAAGAAAGGCACGGTCTAGGAGGTCAATTTTATTTGACTTGCCTTATTGGAAGAATAACTCGGTGCGCCATGTATTGGATGTGATGCATGCAGAGAAGAACTTCGCTGAACATATTGTGGGCACTTGCCTTGGGGGGAGTCATTCGAAGGAGGGAGAAAATGCACGACAATAATTTCGCTGGTGCATTTACTTTGACGAGTGGGGAAATAAAGGTGCTTTTAGACACAATCTATAATTTGAAGGGCCCATCTAATTTTTTGTCCAACTTGCAAAGAATTGTGAATTATGCTAATCATGATTTACATAAGTGTAAGTCCCACGATTGGCATGTGATCATGCAATTGGTTCCTCTATTGTTTAAGCACTGTTTCTCCGAGCACAAGGATTTGCGGAGGGCTATTATGCAAATTAGTATTACCTTCTCAGTCTTATGTGAGAAGGTAGTCAATCGAGAACACATAGTGGTCGCAAAATTGACGGTGACCGAAGCGATTTGTGTGTTGGAAAAGTACTTTCCCCCAGCATTCTTTGACATAAATGTTCACTTGTTGGTACACCTATGTGATGAGGCACTTATTTGTGGTCCAGTTAGATATCGGTGGATGTATTCGTTTGAAAGATTGATGAAAGTTTTTAAAGATTACGTCAATAATAGGCGATACATTGCAGGATCAATTGCAGAGGAATACATCATCATGGAGTCATCAATATATACACAGGAATATATGCCTGACTCGACCAACGTTGATGACACTGATGAGTTCGTCGATGATGGTGGTCATGTGATGGGAAAACGAGTGAAATTAACGAGTTTGCAACATGAACAAGTAGCTCGTTATCTATTTGACACACATGAAGATGTCGAACAATGGAAAAAGTAAGTTTCGGTTATTATAATGTTTAACATTATTTTAGATTATTTTATACATGATTAATTTTGTAATATGCAGAAAATATGAAGCTTGTGAGAACAATAAAAGACGAAAAACAATGGTACAATCAGACAGCGAATTTAGGTTGTGGTTGACACAATAGATAATTATAATGAAAATGGTTGTTATATAACGTTACATTACACTCAAATTTTACAACTAATATAATTAATTTATCTATATTCTCAGCTCTTAAAGACGGGTGATGCGACATCAAGGCTTGCTCGTCTAGCCATTGGACCCTTGTTCGTGGCACAAGAGTACAAAAAATATCGATTGAACGGTTACGTTTTCGGTGTTAAAGTGTACGAGGAAAGTAAAAATGTACAGAACTTGAGCATTTCATACAAGTCTCTTATTTTGTTTCCAGCGAGCGCAAAAGATAAAAATCTCGTTGAAGCTGAAATGACTTACTATGGTGTAATCTGAAATATATTTGAATTGGATTATATAAGCTTCAAAGAGGTTGTATTTTACTGTGACTGAGTAAGAGTTGAAGATAAAAATGCTTGTAAAGTTGATCATGTCACCAATTTGATCATGGTTGACTTGTCCAAGTTGAAGAGCAACGACCACGTGAGCGATGGGCCATTTTTTTTGTGCATTTCAAAAGGTTAACCAAGTGTTTTACTCGGAGTATATCAAGAACGAGCCGTGGTCAATTATCCAACACGCGCCAAAGCGTCTAAATAGTAGTGTGGATGACTTGGCTGCTCCTACCGAATATTAATCCATTTTTTATGATAACCCGAATTTTAAACCATTTTTCAATTTATAATAAATATTTCGATTTGTATCGAAACATCCATTTTTAATGCTTTTAATTGATTTGCACTTTATCATTTTCACTCTTGTATAGTGTGATGTGCGTGGGCAGTAGGGGTGGGGGTGCGGGTGTTTAACAGTAACAATTCATTTTTATTTGTAGTAAATGTACATATTTGCATGTCTTCTTCTAATTCATTTTGATTTGTACTAATAATATTTTTTTACAGCAAATGTCTCCTTCAGGTATTAAGGCGAGGATGATGATGTTGGTTATAATGATGTCGTCTGGGCTCGATGGTAGCGGAAGCGACGAGGGCTTCTCAGCCCCTAGGCTCCCCAAATATGACAAATTGGGGATGGCCATCGAGAACAAGTCGGGGCTATTAGCGAGATCCCTCGAGTTGGTAAAGACGATCATCGGTCCGGGGTACATTAGTTGGAAGGAGGTGCCATATGAGCTTAAGTTAGCTGTTTAGGTGGCACTACAGGTAATGTATTTATATTTATATTTATATGAATATTTCAGTTTCAATTTCGATTTCAATTTCAATTTCAATTTCATTTTCATTTTATATTTATATTTATTCGTAACTAACATTGTATTTGTTGGACAGGAATAATTAAGTCTGGATCCAAAGCTACGCGATTTCGTCTTGGATCAGTTGAGGGAGCAACACAAGATGTGGAAGAAAAATATACGGACCCGGTACTTTGGGAAGACACGAGAGTTCGTTATCCAAATGCGTGAATCCATCCCGTTGAAGGAGCCAATCTCATTGACACAATGGTAAAAATTCATTGACAATGAGATCGAGGAGCGACAATTGGCATCTCGCCAATCGAGGAGGGAAAATCGGGAAAAAAAATGGACGTGCACTACTCCGGGTGGACGTCTTACGCCAAGGTGGAGCATAGGATGATGGTAAGATTTAATTTTTCTATAACTACAGAAATATATTATTTTGTATTATTTTACTTTGCGGCGCCGATACTAATTTTACTTTATTTTATTTGAGTGGACAAGGAATGTCCCTAGGGGTAGGCCACATAGGCTCGATACTTATATGTCTCTTCGGACGAAGAAGGGGAAGGATAAGGAGGTGCCCCGAGCGCTGCGGCCACGATTGTAAGTAATCCGACAATTTATTTTTATTAATTACGTTATAATTTTTTAATTTACTTATTTTACTAATCATGTGTTTTTTGTCGTTTCAGGCAAAGCGTAAGGAAATGCATGAGTCGTAGTCTGATGCCGACAAGGCATCTTTATCCACTGACGCACTCAGCCAAGTGCTTGGTGCTGATTGCAAGGGGAGGACAAGGGGGTGAGCTCACGGGTGGCCAAATCTAAGATCATCGAATTAGAGACGAGCAACACCAGGTTGGCTCGAACGGTGGACTCGTATGACGCGAAGTTGTCCTGTTTAGAGGCGACGGTCCAAGATATGTTCTCATTCATGAAGCGTTTGTTGGGTGGAATCCGTAAGGGGAAAGGGAAGGAGAATGAGGAGGAGGTGGAGGAGGACGACGATGTGAACCTCGTTTCTTCATCGTCGACACGTGCGGACTTTGATGATCCACTTCCCTATTTGGCTCCCTTCGACCGACCGATGTCAACACTTGGTTGGCCGAGCGTGTTTATACTGGACATATTTGATGGCCAGCGGGGGTTGAGGGAGCCGAATATCGTCCAGGATGCACTAGTTCATGAACGTGAGCTTCAAGACATCGAGTCCAAGGTGCTCGTCACGCATGTGATAACCGGGAAGGAGAACTCCCCATTGTGGTTGCGCGAACAAGGCGACACGATGTATATTAGTGGGTGTGTCAATTCATATACCGTGTGGCCTAGGGCTGTGCTTTTTTTCCGAACATTCCGATTTTTCCGATGTCCGATCCGATATTTTCCGATTTTGGAACATATATAAGGTTTCCGATTTCCGATTTTCCGATTTCCGATTTTTCCGAATTAAATTGGATAGGAAATTGGAACTATGTTTTAAATTCCGATTTTCCGATTTTTTCGATCCGATTTTCCGATATTTTAGCCGATCCGATTTTCCGATATAATTTTCGATTAATTTTCCAAATATTTTTTCCGATTAATATTCCAAATATTTTATATATATTTTTTACCTTGGATTTCCATTGTCTAATAATAAGAATGTTTACATTTACATTTCCCTTTTTTTTACCTTACCCATATATATATGTTGTTAGTTTTAGGGTTAGACATATCTTTCCTCTCTCTCTCTCTCTCTCTCTCTCTCAATACGGCGCATACCATCGAGTCCCCTCTCTCTCTTTCAACTCTCGTCCATCTACTCACCTCTCTCTCTGGTTTCTACGCTTCTCAGATACGGATCTGTAACGATTAGAATGCATCTCTTCATATCCAAGTCGAACGAAGGATCAGTAAGCCCTTTTATTTGTTTCCCTTATCTGTAACGTTCGGATCTGTAACGATCTGATCTGTTTATATTGTTATAGGATGGGATATGTAACGATAGGATTGTTATAGGATCTGATCTGTTTATAATATAAATTTTTGATCAGTAAGCTTTCATATCCTCGTTATGGGATAAACTTTATATTGTGTAACGAGCGGTTTATAGGATCTGTAAGATTATACATGTTTTTTGTTTCTATAGGATTGTTATAGGATCTGTTTATACATGGTTTTTTGTTTCTATAAGATTATACATGTTTATAGGATCTGTAAGATTATATATTGTGTAACGACCGTTTAATTACATGTTTCTATACCTGTTTTATAGCTGTATTATATTGAGATCAAATATTAATTGCTGATTTATACTGAGATCAAATATTAATTGCTGATTTACACTTGTTGTTTCTATACCTGTTTTATACGTGTTTCTATACATGTTTCTATACCTATTTACATGTTGGGTTAATTGTAGAGTCTACACAAATGAAAAAATGGTTAAATCCTTACATATTTACATGTTGGGTTAAATCTTTTTTCCGATTTCTTTAAAATGAGAATTTCGAGTAATCGAAAATCCTATATTATTTTTTTTGAAATTTCGGAATTCCAAAATTTCTGAATTTTTATTATATGTTTTGAATTTCCGAATTTTTCCGAATTTTTTCCGATTTTCCGATTTTTCCGAATTCGGAAACTTTTTTGATTTTCCGAAAAAATTGGATAGGAAATTGGAACAATTATTTTATTTCCGAAAAAATTGGAATTTTTTCCGAAAGGTCATTTTCCGATCCGATCCGGCCGAAACACAGCCCTACGTGTGGCCTATTCACCTCCTCAGAGTTAACCCTACCCAAGACATGTAGTGACATTATTTGAATTGAATTGTTTTTAAGTTGGTACATTTGAATTATATTTGGATTATATCGTGATGCATATTGTCTCTATTTTGAATCTATATTTGCATTATCTCTATTTTATTTGGATATGTGATGCTTGAACATGTACAACGTTGATATAACAGGTAACAATATACTACTGGGCAGTGGCAGTGGCCAAACTGCACAGCAGATTTTTTTTCAATTCTGCCCAGAAGTATCACGATCAATGACAATTTTTTAACCATTGTCACGGGTTTGACACGGTCCATAACCGTGACAAACTTGTCAAGGTCAATGACCGTGGCAATTCTAATGAACTTATCACGGTCAATGACCGTGACAAGTCCGTGACAAAAAAAGTTATCACCCCAGGAATTATCAAGGTCAATGACCGTGACAATTCGGCAGATTTAGTGTAGTGTATTCATGAAAGAGGCATAAACGAATGGTATTGATTAATTGATTTATTAATGCAAAAATAACGCATTCAAAATTTAATGTTTATGTGGTAAAATGGGATGGTTAAATAAGATGAATTGATTCTATCTAATGAGGCTTGAATCATAATAACCACAAACGTGTGTTATATGAGGCTTCCAAATAAAAATGAGTATTTTTCTAAATACGGTGTGTGCGTGCGTCGATTGGAAGTCCTATAATATGGTTAAGAAACTCTGGCGTGAGTTAATAAATATTTGAAATTTAATGAAAGATTTTCCCAATAATTATTAATTGTTTAATCGTGTGCGTTAATGGGAAGGAGTGCTACTTTTTAAGCATAACGATACAAATGATTTTTGGTAAAGATAAGGATAATAAATGGGTTAAATGACGTTTTTGAAATAAAATGGTTTAATACATTGGGATATGTATTTTCAAAGGTATATATGTAGATACATACGTACTTTCACATGCATGTAGTATAGCGTGTGAGTATTATTTTCTGTTGTTCGTTTCTATACTGCATTTGTATAGTTCTCACTAAGCATTCAACTCCTTCCCTCCCTTTGTTACGGCAGGTTGCATACAATTTCGTATTTTGAGCGCGTTACACAGTTAAGTATTTCCTTGCATTTACGTTAGTATCTCTGTTTACTTGTCTTTCGGGCACTTTCCTTGGGTCATATCACGTAATAATTGTAAATTGAACTCGCATACTAATAAGTGTAATGTTAAATAATAATAAAACTGGATTAGGAACATTATTTAGGGTGATTTTTTGCGCTTCGCAATTAACGCGCAAACTGGGCCGGGTTATTCCTTTACCAACCCTTATATCTGGGTCGGGCGTTACAACTTGGTATCAAAGCTTTAGGTTCAATGTTCCTTTTCAGGTGTGACGTGGTGAGGTCGATAGTGGATCTGTTAGGGTCATTATCCGTTGGAGCCGGTCACGCTTGCCCGGTGACGGTTTTGATTTTTACACTGTTGGTAAAGTCGAGGTATTGAGCACGTTATGCCCTTCTATTTAAGTTGGTGATCGGCTAAGTTAGTAGCCATTCTTATTCCACTGCATTTGTTCTGGTAGTGTTAGCTAGCAAGTATCGGATTTTGGTGTAGGCCGTTGGGTGGTGGCACCTTAGGCTTTTGTGAGATGTATCATGTGAAAATTTGATGATTAGAAAGCCTTCATGATTTCAGTTGCATCTTAGCTCGTATGCTTGTGATTTCCATATACGGGATTAGGTGACTAAGTAGTGTGGCTTGTGAATAAATAATTATATGGAAATTATAATGCCTATGTGACTTGATTATGATTTGAGTTTAGATAATCATATTGATTCAGGGTCATTTAATAACGAATCTATATAATTCTTTGGACTTAGTGTTAGAAATTGTGGTAATGAATTGTGGTTTTAGAAAAAATGAAGTGGTATTGAGGAATAGGATCTCTTGTGGCATAAAAGGTATTGGTCCAAAGTTGTATAGGTAGTACTCGATGCCCTGTATCCTACTAAAGTTTTGTAGTGGTGATAGTTCGTGATCAGGCACATAAGTGTGATGGCTATATAATGAGACAAGTTTGTTGTCGTGGCTGAGTGTTCAATAAGGTTAAGTCATACGCCATAATGAGTTTGATCTCTGATTATAGTCGTGGACAGACTTGTGAATCCATACTAATAATGCCTTGGAGATATGTTCTAAGGATTAACTGATGAGTTATTACTACAAGTCATAGACACTCCCTAGTAATAGCGAACTTTAGATTGCACTTTGTGTATTACGATAACAAGGATGTATCTCTTTGAACTCTGGGGATTTCTTATGATATGAAGGAAATAGAGTTACAGTTGGTGTAACACGTAGTAATTGGGTTAGCGCTCGACCCTTGAAAAATAATTAACGGCCATAATCGGTTGTTATACTTGGTAGGATTTTGTCTTGATCCCTCGTACTCTAGAATGTGCATGATTGTTAGTGATGATTGAATTGGTGTCCTTTCCATGGAGCGCTAGAAAATTTATTATATGGATGCGTAGGTTGTTGATGTTTGTAGTGCGATTTAGTCGTATCGTTTTGTGGCAATATTTAGGAGTTAGTGCCATGGCTTGTTAATATGCTTTTGTTAACCAGTCATAATTTAAAAGAGATGAACAAGGACTTTTGATTAAAATACAGTTGTATCATTTTTCTATAGAGTACAAGCAGTAATTTTATAAACAGCGTACACGCATATCACCCAAAAGTACAGGTGGAATTAATTTTACATTTACTTGTATATTGAAAATGTCCACATGTACTTTGGTCTTCTTTTCAAATAATGAATGTACACGCACAATTTTGTTTATTGTCATTGAGGTTTATGTCATGTTTAATATTTAAACATGATGTTTTATTTTCACCAAGAAACAGAAAATAATAATCTCAATAAAAAGATAGAAGATTTGTCATCCTCATTATCTAAAAAGGATAAAGAAATAAATTTAATTCAGAACTCAATGGTTTTGAGAATCCAGGAAAGAGTTGACATGAAGCCCAAGATTGATGAACAATTTGTATATTCACATCCTATTCATGCATTGTCAAAAGGAGATGAACACAATAAGGCTTCTACTGTCACATTTAAAAGAAAAAAAGGGCAGAACAATAAAGGCCAGAATAAAAAGGGCAGAACAAATGCAAAACATGAAGTGGACCTGAAAATCTACAAGTGTTAAAAATACCTTAAAGAAGATGGCCATAATAAATTGAAATAATATTTGATGGAAGAGAAGGAAACAAGGTAAATCTTCTAATTGTTTATTTTTGTATTGAACTTTATGCATGTACTTTATAAAGTACATGCATATCTTTTTGAAGTACACGCATTTTTGTATCTAACTTTATGCGGGTACTTTATAAAATACACGCATATTCATAAAGTACACGCATTTTTATATCTAACTTTATGCGTGTACTTTATTAATTACAACCATTTCATAAAGTACACGCTTATTTTTATAAAGTACACGCATTTTTGTATTGAACTTTACGTGTGTCCTTAATAAAGTACACTCGTAAAGATAAAATACACGCATATTATTATATGATCATAGATTATATACATGTTTCAATTATTCTTCTAATGTTATTTTTTGTATTGAAATTCGTAATTGTCTCTTTATAATGGAGGATGCATTCATTTGCGAGAACGATATTAAGGAATTGCTGAAAGGCGAAGAAATATCGAACCAGACAATTCAATGCTTCTCCCGTTTATTGGAGACAAAAATGAAGAAAAATGGGCTTCGACCTACGCACTCTTTTAACTTATATGGTTGAGTAAGGAAAATAAAACCTAAAGTATTGCCCATCATTTTGAAATATATATTATTATAATTATCTTACTAACAAATCTATTACTTTTAACAGGAGTCTGTTCGAAAAAATGATCACGAAATGTAGAAAGAACATATAGAAAAGCACATTAAACAATTTTTTGGAATTTCTGATATTCTTTTCATTCCCATGAGACATTCAATTTTAGGAGATGATGCAGGCCATTTTACATTATTAGTTATCCATAAAGAAACAAATAAGGTTATCCATACGGACTCTCTCCGCCCGTTGGAAATAAATCAATCCTTATTAATCTAAAATGAGGCGAATAAAATGGTTACGCCCTAAACTTATTTACATTACATGCACTTTTGTATTTTATATACTCATGGTTTTTCCTCTTAACAGTTTCTATTTTTAAAGAAAATTTGTAGAAATTGAAGGTCGTAGCACTACTAATACGTCAAAAAAATAAAATAACAAGATCTTTGAAGGGGTGTAATTCGAAGATGCACTATCCAATGAAGAAAAAACAACACTAGACTGGCTATTGGGTCGTGATGTAAATTTTGATCTACTAAAAGATGATGAATGCGTGAGATAAAATAATGGGTAAGATCAAACAATCTTGAATAAGTTACATTTCAACAAATTTCATTCGCATTATGCTAACTGATTTATTTATTTTATTTTAATTTCAGTGTTGACTGTGGGGTGTATTGTATATACTACATGAAATAAATTTTCAGAGGAAATGCTCTCAAAATATCATTTGAAGATGATGAAATTCTCCAACAAAGAGCATATATAGTTAATGAATTTTTATTCTATGGTTGTTAATAGGAGAAAATTGTAAAGTTTATTTTTGTATATATATATTTTTTTTATTCAATGTAGTTCCATATAATTTCCAGTATATTAAGTGTAAACAGGATGTCACGTGTACATAGTAATGAAATGCGTGTACTTTACAACAAATCCAAAAGTACATGAAAAAATTCCAAAGTACACGTGAATATATACGTGTACTTTGGGAATTGCGCGTGGACTTTGAGGTCTGTTTTTTTATTTGCATTAGAATTCCAAAGTACACGCAATAGATAAAATAGTACGCGTGAATTTACAATGACATATATCAGTACACGGATTCTATGATGAACTTTAAAAATGGTGTCGCTGGCGCGGACCAATAAACATGTAGGCTATACAAGAGAATAAATATATTTGTAGTGATAGGTTACACAAATGTAAATTATAAACATATTATGATTGTTTCATTTGACAATATCAAAGAAATAATCACAAAGTACACACAATGAGGCTAAATATTATGCGTGTACTTTACAACATAACACTTTGTATTAAGTTTTTTTTGAAATTTTTTCATAACAAATGATTGTAATTTTTTTCTGTATATATATATATTGTTTGTATTTAATGTGGTTCTATATAATTTATAGTAAAAAAATTGTGCTCCTGGCGCGGACCATTAAACACGTAGGAAAAAACTACTGTGTATACTTATCCAGCAGGACACAATAATAAAAAATAATTTATTAAGCTCAACTACTCACTATCCCAACTACTTCTGGTCAAAGAAATAAATAGCTTTAACTTTTTCTATAAAAGAGTAAGATGTGTTCATTTCTTAACCATTACATCCAGGGTAAAGATTACATAATGAGTATTCCAGTAGAAAAGTTGCGAGATACTCTTAAGAAAGATGAAAGAAATAAAAAAAATAAGGGAAATTGAGAAAAATCTTTCCTCATATGAAACTGCCTTTGAGAAGTTTCAAAAATATGTGAGGGAAGGCTACTCTGGACTTCCACCCAATCCCATAGATTTATTTGATGTGGATGAGGATCCTCCTCAAACATATGAAGACCTCATGTCTTTCTATAAACAATAAGTTCCATTGAAAATGGCTAAGCTGAAGGAGAAGAAGGCGCACCATGAAGGGCTTGTAGCTGTCATAGAAGAAGAAATTCGAGTATTCTCGAATTTAATTGACTCTCTTCCTGACACCTTATATGCATTTAACAACTTTTTCTAATAGAAGCATTCTTTATTTTTTCCAGCTTTTGTTATGTGAAAAAATTGTACTTTATTTTTCTGTTTTAATAAATTTTTTATTTCTTTCGTGCATGTATTGTCACTTATATCATACACCAAAACTACATAATATAATGCAATCATAAACCATGACATAGAGTAAATATATAAAGTACACGCAAATATAGTAAAGTACACGTGAACATTAGAAAAAATGATCACGTGTATTTTATTAAAAATGTCAGTACTTTGTTGAACTGCTACACACACATAAAAAAAGAACTAACCACATTCATATTGTCAAAAATGTAAACATTAATATTACATTCATTTATTGTAAAAAAATTGTTATGTCAAAATATGATTGTATTGTCAAAATATGATTCTATCTATTCTAACTTATAATACATGCAAGTTTTTATAAAGCACAAGCACAAGGTGTTGTCCCAAACCATTATATAAATGCGTGTACTTTATAAAGTACGCGCATAATATATAAAGAACACGCATATTGAAATACTCGTATAATAATGCCGCCGACGCAGACCATAATACACATAGGAATCTAAGAATATGAGTGACCTAATTGTCTTTTATAAAGTACAAGCACATTGTAATGTCTAAAACCACTTTCTAAATAGTACATGCATTTATATACGTGTACTTTATAAAATAACATGTAGAATACATAAATTACACGTAAATTGAATTAGATTTTGGTCATATCAATATGCGTGTACTTTATAAAAACATGCGTGTACTCTATGTAGATTTCATTCCAAGATAAATAATACAGAAATGAACACTCAACAATAAAATTACAATAATTTATTCAAATGTGAATGTTCATTGATTTTATTTAAAACTAATGTTACAATGAATGAATTGAACAATATTAAGAGGAATCAAATTGGTTCTTTACACGTGGATCTGTAATTACCCATTTTATTACACCTATAGTCAGTTACTTCTCTTATTATGACCTCTCCAACAGATTTTATTTTGTTATTTCTTAGCCTCCCTATCGATCTCTTTGTTAATGGAGGAAGGATTGCTGGATTTTCAGGTAATGGAATCTTTAGGGACATCAAATCAGGATGAGGAATTATAGGTGATGAGTATGATTTCTTGGAGAAAAAAACCTTATAATAATTCTCAATATTATCATAAATACTTTCACCTATCTTCCTTACGATAAAAACAATATGAGAACATGAAAAACATCGTAGTTGCCAACTCTTATAAGAGCAAATTCCTTTCTCTAAGTCAACCGTGACCCGCACATTTGCATGAACTTCGAATACATGTGTACTCGAGCGAGTAATATTCCAATGTCTCCCTTTATTCCAATTTCCAGTAAATAATTTATCAAAATGAGGACACAACTCCTTTGACCATGTTTCAGATTCAATAAGTTTGATTGCATTGAAATTCATAATTTTGATCCTCATTTTATCCATCGTATTAATTACCGGTGTTGATACCAAATTTAGTCTGCTGACATGGATCAATAAAGTGAAGACACGTGGCAGTCTACGTGGCAATAACAAACACATCCGAGGAACTTACACTCTCCGAGGAACCATACTACAACGAGGAACACTGTTTCCCCGAGGAACTCATACTCTCCGAGGAACTCTTGAGCACCGAGAAGCTTAGGCGGTCCGAGTAACTCAGGCGGTCCGAGCTGCACCTCGACCAAAGCATTAATAGCAGGATAACCAACAATTTGACTGTTCATTAAATGCTTATCATTCAGATGCATACGCTTAAGGAGCATTGAATGTATCACCCTTTCATATGTACATCATTTAATGTATTACCCTTTCACATTACAGCCCCAGGGCTATAAATACATTGTACAATCCTCATTGTAGGGGGACCGGAATTTCTTGAGATAACTTGTAATGGAGAATTCTCATACAATCAGCAATAACATAACAGTGGACGTAGGCCATTCTTATAAGGTTGAACCACTTTAAAAATTATTTGTCTCATTTATTTATCTGTGATTGAATAATTAGATACGATCTAATTTTTTACATCAACAGATTGGCGCCGTCTGTGGGAAACGACTGGTAATATCGTTTTTCCATAAAAAACAATTCATCACAAATGGCTGATATTCCAGAATCAAGCAATCGAAACGCTGGAAGCCCTCCAAATCCATCTGCTCCGCCAAATATTCCAGATCTGGCTGGAATAATGACAAATCTGTCTCAGGGCCAGACCGTCATGCAAGAAACTATGCGTCAGCTCATACAAACCCTCCATGGCGGTGCACCAACCCATTCAAGACCACGAAGTATTCAAAGAAATACACGTGCATCTTCTTCACGTACTAGACGTACCAATTCATATCGCAATGAGGAGTCTGAAGATTTTTCTTATCAACCTGGACGAACTTCGTCGGTGGGAGCCACAGATACCGAACAACGTATCACTCTCTCCCCAGAAAGGACCAGTGCGCTAGAAAGATTAAGCAGAGTATCTCCTTTCGATCGATTAGGTCCTAGGAGGAGCAAAAGTCCTCCTAGAGCCCCATCGAGGAGTTTTCGACGACCATCAGACTTAAGGGAAGGATTTGCCCAGTCGCGACCAGTTGCTCGTCAAGATAGATCCCAGGAAGCCACCTCAACGCGATCAGCTGCTCGAACCAATAGGCCCGAGGAAGGAAATGATGCATGAAAAGGCTCTATTGAAAGGCTGGAGGATAGATTGGGGAAAATGGTTAAAGCTAAGAACCCTCTACAACGAACTTTTGTTCGAGGAACACCTTTTGTCCAGGCCATTGTAGGTTTTCCAACACCATCAAAGTTCAAAGCACCGGTTGTGACCCCCAAATATGATGGAAAGACGGACCCTGTCCTTCATGTAGAACAATACCAAGTTGCAGCCGACATCTATGCTGTTCCAGATGAGATGAGATGTAGAGCATTCTCGGGAACTCTTACCGGATTTGCTCAAATATGGTATAATAATCTTCCTCGGGGTAAGATCTCAACTTTTCTTCAACTGGCCGAGTTATTCATTGGGAATTTCTGTTTTGGGGCAAAGCCAGTTAAATGAGTAGCACATTTGTTAAGTGTTAGACAAAAAGCTGGTGAGAGTACCAGAGATTATATAACTCGTTTTAATAACGAGAAACTTGAAGTCATTGATTATGAGGAGAAGACAGCGATTACTGCTTTGATGAGTGGACTACGGCCCAACAAGTTGTACTACACTTTGGCCAAAGATCCACCTAGAACCATGTCAGACCTGATGGGAAAAACGTCCAAGATTATGAATGCCGAGGAGGCTATGGCCGCGAAGAAGAATATGGATGCCAAAGAAACCAAGGTGGAAGGTGATAAAGCTAAGAAGAAAGAGCATAAGAACAATGGTAATAACCAAGGTTCTAAAAAATGCGGGGCGTGACCAAGGCGTGGAGGCCAAGCCTTAAGCCTTGAAAGCCTAGGCGGGCCTTGGCGTAAAAAGGCGTGAAAAAACGTTTAGGCATTTTTAAATATATTTTAATATTTTTTTACTATGACAAGGCTATTTAAAATACTAAATTGGTACATACCTTAAAAATATGTCTAAATATTTGTAAATTAAAATACTATTTTTTTAAAATACAAAAAAAAACAAAAAAAATGCATCTTTTCACGCCTTACTTCTAAAAAACTCGCATTTTTTCACGCCTTAGCTCCAAAAAACGCGCGTTTTTTCACGCCTTGCCCCAAAAAACGTTGACCATCGTTGACCACGCCTAGGGCCAAAACTTGGCGTATCTAAAAAGCCTCGCGCCTAGGCGCGCCTTGGCGCCGCCTAGGCGCGTTTTTTAGAACACTGGTAATAACAAACATTCAAAAAATAGGTCGGTATGGGACGTGATGAAGAAATATGATAATTATACTCCTTTGAAGAAGGATATCAACCATGTTCTAAAGGAAATCAAGAACAACGAGGAACTAAACTGGCCAGAGAAAATGAAGGCAGACCCTGACAAGAGGAATAAGGCGAAGTATTACGAGTTTCATAAAGATCATGGCCATATGACCAAAAATTGCATAGCTCTTCAGAATGAGATTGAAACACTCATCAGACGAGGAAAACTGTCAAAGTATGTTGATCGTGGAAGCGAAAGAAGGAACAATGACCGAACAAGAGAGAGGTCTAGATCTCCTCATCGAGCAGAGGAGAACAAGAAGAGAAACCATAAAATTGATCCCGAGGATGACCCCGATCTTCCCAAGAGACCAAGGCAGCCAGAACGAGAGGTATTTTCAATACGCTTTGGGTCATTTGACTGTAATGTTATAACAGGTGGAGATGCAGGAGGAGGAGACCTTACTGCCGAGAGAAAAGCTTACCTCTGTGAGGCTCAAGCTTGCTCGTACATTCAATGAATAAATCTAGCTAAGGAGGATCGCCCGAGAAAGGTGAACAAAGAGAAATTGGTCATTGGTTTCTCAAAGAATGACCTTGCAGGTGTTCTATATCCTCATGATGACCCATTGGTGATCAAGATGAGAATGAAGGAGGTAATAATTTCAAGAGTACTGGTCGACAATGGCAGCTCGGCAGACATCATGTTCTACTCGTGCTTCGATAGTTTAAATCTAAAGCTATCTCAATTGGAGACTTTTCTGTAATACCCCGTATTTTCTGCGATATTTATTTTTGGGGATTAATTAAATTAAATGCTTATTAATTGGAAATTAATCCGGATAATAATATTAACGAGATGTGAGTTAGTATTTTATTATAATGTGCATACTTGGCATTATATGAATATTGATAATATTGAAATTGTCGTAAGATATAAATACGGCAATTTGGGAATTTTGCTTGACGCGTGTGACCGCCACGTCATGGTACTGTGTTATTAATTTAAAAAGTGAATTTTAGTTCCATTAACCGTATGGCCGTTTTGAGTGCGCCAACACGTCCGGAAGGGTCGAGATAGTCAGAAAACACTAGCCGGAAGTCTAGTTTGGGTCCCGGGATATTTGTGGGCCATACCGGCACCAAAAAGGGTATTTTGGTAATTTGTATTTTTGGGAATTAAAAAGTGACGAAAATGGAATTAATAAGCTGACTATTTCCTTAACCCACTTAACCCACTTAACCCACTACTACCATTTAGAGACTTAATGGGCTACGGGAGAAGTTGAAATATACTTCCAACTTCCACAAACCATTTCACACCTCCATTCTCCATTATCTTCAACCTTGGGAAAAGCTTGAGAGAGAGAGAGAGAGAGAAGGAAACCTTGAGAAGAGCTTGAAAGAGAGAGAAGGAAGAGAATTCTACAGAAAAGGGAGAGGGAGAACAACTGGACTTCAAGATTCAACACCAAATTCTGAGATAATTAAGGCAAGTGATTTAAACTCCTTTAATTCAAGATATGTTTCCATGTTTAGGAATTTTCGAAATTGATTTTTGGAGATAAATTAGACCCATGAAGTGAAAGTTAAAAGCAATGATTTATGTAGGAATTGCATGTAGTATATATTCTGGACGAATTTATATGTTGAAAGCAGAACCTTGAGGATTAAGATAGAATTAGAAGAAACTTAATGATGTTCTTGAATGGAAGAAATCTGGGAATTTTTTTGATGTAGTTTTAATCCAAAGTAAGCCTTTAAATGATGAATTATGGGATTTAGAATGTTATTACTGATGTAGGATGTTAGTATAACGTTATAGTAATCTTATCTTGAAGTTACATGCTTAAAAATGGTGATTTGGGTCGAAACTGTAACTGCAAAACGAAGCAGCCCGTAACAGACCTGGTGCGATCGATCGATCGACATTCATCAGTCGGCCGATCGACCACCATCGATCGATCGAAGGTCAAGGTCGATCGATCGACCTTCCCAGAATGAATGAAGTTTCCTTAATTGAATTTTAATGATGATAACTCTTGGATAATTTTATTGGAGACATTGTGATTACCCTTAAACTTTAAGGAAGACCAGTAGGCACGATTATGAGATTGGACTTTAATTGGAATTTAATTTAAGGAAGTACTCTAGATTAATGAAATTCATTATGTGAGATAATAATTGGGTTAATGGCACAAATTCGAATAATTTGATTTGGGGCAGAAGTAAAAACCTTAGGTATAAAGATGTTATATGTGAGAATTATGGGAACTTAATAGTCTATTTAAGATAGGTTCCAAGCTTAAGTAATTACGACGTGAGACGTGTCGACTATTTAGATTATATACTATCGAGGCATATGAAATATATGAATTTGGAATAATGGTATAATGATGTAGAGTATACCCTTATTATTATTGGGATATCTAAGATGTGTGAATGCTTAGTATATAACTTTATGTGTATGACATACCTACCATACTTGCTATCACGGGAGGTTATGTTCGCTTAGGACCTTCTTATCCTTGTGTTGCCCGGATTTAGATTGGTGCCTAGAGGACATAGTTAAAGAGAATGACTTATTTGTGAGTTAATAAGCCAGCTGACTATGGAGCGTAGGTATGTACGTGACCATGGATATGATTGAATTATGTTCGCCTCCATTTATATGTGTGGTGTTGATTCCAACAATTCCTGAGAGATTCGGAATTTGTAATCCTTATGTACGTGATGTACCGGGATGGATAGCAGAGTATGTGTGCACCGCAGCTTAGCCTTTGGGTGCTTGTATTGTATATGTATGATGTGAAAATATACGGTTATGTGAGAAGGAATTTATTATGTTAAATTGTGAGTATAATTATGGTAATGTTTTGAAAAGAAAAAAAAAGAGATCTTTTATCAAATAAACGGTATTGTTAATAATTGTGAATCCGGGAATTAAAGTAGAACTCTCTATTTAATTATTAAGGTTGGAAATTTTAACGTGAACCGAGTAGAAGTGTTAGAAACTCTTTAGATAGTTATGAGATAACACACGAATGGGTACAGAAACGTTAGGAGTGCACAGTTAGACGAGAGGTGAGTATATCATGTGAGAGCACGTCCTAACATGTACTTTGCATATACTGTTTTAAATGTTTTTAAAGCACTTGCAGGTTTTTAAAATATCTCCACATTCGAGCTCTGACCCGTTTGCTTTCAAATCTATCTTTTTGTAAAACCATTTTTAGGTGCCCAGCCACAAGGTCACCATGCATAGGATTTCCATTCTGATGACGAGCTGTAGCTGGTTGTGGAAGCTACAGGGATTTGCTTTTAGACGCTTATATCATTTGGATTCCTTATTCATTATTCCTCAGTTGTAGGGCATGTTGCCCAAGTTCTATTAGATACATTTCCATTTCAGTTTTCAGACGTTGGCATGTATTCATTTCAGTATTCAGTATTTCATTACTTACTTCAGTTGTGAGATTGTATTATGAGGAGTTTTCCTCCAGTTTTATTTATATCATGTTACGGTTATTCTATTACTTCATTATGGTGAATGGTGTTATTATTTCTTCATTATACTTGCATGTTAATCAGACTTTAAATTAAAATTTGGCAACTTACTTTTTAAATACTAGGTGGTTAGTAATAATAAAATGTTTTCGACAGTGATGCTATTAACTGAGCCAACTTGGCGTTTTGATTTTATTTAATAAAGGAGTAGCTACCCGGTATTTAAATAGTTGGGGTGTCACATTATCATAGACCCCTCATCGGTTTTGCCGGCGAGAAAGTATTTCCACTTGGGACGATCAAGTGGGATATATTCATTGGTACGTGGCCTGCTTGTCGAACAGAAAGAATACGCTTCTTCGTGATAGATAAGAATGTTAAATCATCATACAATATCATCATGGGAAGAGTAGGATTGAAGAAGTTCGAGGCTGTACCATCTACGGTGCATCAGTGCATGAAATTTCCAATAAATTTTGGAGTAGGAGTTGTGAAGGTGACCAGAAAGTAGCTCGGGAATGCTATTATCCATCCGCCGAGCAAGAGGAATTGGAGGAATCAAGGAAAAAGACTACTACTTATCAAGTGGAAGAAGGGGCAGAAATTGAAACATTGGATCCTAGAGATGAGTCGTAACTCGTGAAGGGTCAAGTGGTGGAAGATACTGAAAGCATCATTCTGGACGACGAGCACCCTGAACGAACTACTCAAATAGGTTCGTCGTTGGAAACCTCACTAAAACAGGAATTGATAACTTTCCTTAGAAGCAGAAAACAAACTTTTGCGTGGAGTCATGAAGATATGCCAGGAATAGATCCAAAATTCTTATGTCACGAACTTAATGTGAATAAGGAGATCAAGCCAGTAAAGCAGAGAAGAAGAGTGTTCAGCCCCGAGAATAATCAAGCTATACAGGAGGAAGTCGAGAAGCTCCAGAAAGCTTGCTTAATTGAAGATGTTAAATATCCAGACTGGTTAGCCAATGTGGTGATGGTAAAGAAGAAGAACAACAAATGGAGGATGTGTGTAGACTTCATCGACCTCAACAAAGCATGCCCATAGGATCACTTTCCACTACCCCGAATTGATCAACTAGTCGATGCTACCTCGGGACACTAACTGCTAAGCTTCATGGATGCTTATTCTGGCTACAATCAGATTAAAATGAAACCTGAAGACAGGGAGAGTACTTCTTTCATTACCCCGAGGGGAACTTATTGTTATAATGTTATGCCTTTTGGTTTGAAAAGTGCAGGCGCGACATATCAGAGGCTGATGAACAAAGTCTTTGCTGAACAAATCAGTTGCAATATGAAAGTCTATGTTGACGATATGCTGACGAAGAGCAAAAAAGTTGTTGATCATCTAGTTGACTTAAGTCAGACTTTTGATCAACTAGATAAATACCAAATGAAGCTGAACCCGACGAAGTGCATATTTGGAGTACGAGAAGGCATGTTTCTCGGATACATTTTCAACCAACGAGGCATTGAGGTAAATCCTAAAAAGATCAAAGCTCTACTAGGGCTGCGATCTCCAACGACGAAGAAAGAGGTGCAAAGTCTTACAAGACGAGTAGTAACACTCAATGGATTTGTATCGCGAGCAACTGATCGATGTCTCCCATTCTTCAAGACACTCCGAAAGACTTTTGAGTGGAATGATGAATATGAGAATGCTTTTCAAGACTTGAAGAAATACATGGGAGCACCTCCACTGTTATCCAGGCCAGTGATGGGAGAAAAATTGTACTTGTACCTAGCAGTATCGAAGAATGCAGTTAGCTCGGCGTTGATAAGAGTGGAAAATGGAGTACAAAAACGAATTTATTACACAAGTAAGGCCTTCCGAGGAGCAGAGATCAGATATCCAAGGCTGGAAAAGTTAGCACTGACGCTAATTGAGGCGAGTAGGAGAATGAGGCCATACTTTCAGGCCCATACTATAGTCGTATATACTGACATGCCATTGAGACAAGCCCTTCATAAACTAAAAAAATTAGGGAGATTGATGTACTGGGCAATAGAGCTCGGTGAATACGATATAGTCTATGAACCCAGATCATCGCTTAAAGGGCAAGCTGTTACGAATTTTATAGCAGAGTTCACATATCCTGATACCCCCGAGGAGAAAAAGTTACTCGCTGATCAACCTGTGGATGCTACAGGATCAACAAACACAAGCTCAGACCAACTCCGGTTGGTAAAAGGGCAAGTGGATGTTACAGGATCATCAAATTCGAGCTCAGACCAACTCCGGTTGGTAAAAGGGCAAGAAAAGATGATCGACGAAGAGCGAGAAATATCAGGGGAAGATGGAAGGAAGCAACAAATATTTTACCGAGGAACTCTGTCAAATCAGAAGTTTGAAGACGAGTTACTTATATGGAGGCTATATGTAGATGGCTCATCTTGCACAACAGGCAGTGGGGCGGGGATAGTTTTGAGCACTCCGGACGAGGTCGACATGGAGTACGCCCTACGTTTCCAATTCAAAGCTTCCAATAATGAAGCTGAGTATGAGGCCATGATTGCAGGTATTAATTTGGCGAAAATTATGGAGGCGCAGCAAATTATTGTCTTCAGTGATTCTCAATTAATTATAAATCAAATGTTGGGAATATATGCAGCCAAAGGAGAATTAATGATCAAATACCATGCAAAGGTGATGGAGTTAGTATCAGAATTTCTACAATTTATCTGGTCAGAATACCAAGAATGGAGAATGCAAGAGCAGATGCCTTAGCTCGATTAGCATCAGCTACTCGTACCGAGCTACGAAGAACAATCCCAATTGAAGTTTTAGCTGGTCGGAGTATAGATGAAGATTTGACGATGAACTTTATCACCCTTGATTTAGGATCATCTTGGATGGATCCCATCAGGGCATATATTGAGGAGGGAGAATTACCAATTGATAAGCTCGCAACCAAGAAATTAAAGTTTAAAGTTGCTCGGTATGTATTAACTAACGGTATTTTATATAGACGAGGAATTATGGCAGGTTTGCAAAGATGTGTACATCCCTCCGAGGTGAAAGAATTGATTGAAGAGATCCATGAAGGGTCCTGTGGAGCCCATGTAGCAGGTCAGGCGCTTTTGCAAAGGATGATGACGCAGGGATATTACTGGCCGACGATGAGGGTTGATTGTGTAGCCTATGCCAAGAAATGTGACAAGTGCCAGCACTTTTCCTCCATCCGAAGAACTCCACAAGAATTGTTGACACCCATCACTTCCCCTTGGCCATTTGCCATGTGGGGAATAGATTTAGTTGGACCACTGCCAACGACTAGAGGAAGGTTCAAATACCTCGTCGTCGCAGTGGATTATTTTACCAAATGGGTGGAAGCGGAGCCTCTCATCGATATGACGTACGAGAAGGTGTACCAATTTATTTGGAAGAACATCATTTGTCGATATGGTCTTCCTCATGCTTTCATCACAGACCATGGAACACAATTTGATAACGAGGAGTTCGCTTCCTATTGCCATCAGTTAAACATTTTAAAGGTCCACTCAGCACCAGACCATCCTCAAAGCAATGGACAGATTGAAGTGACAAACAGAACGCTGCTAAATGGCTTGAAGAAATGATTGAATGATGCGAAAGCAAACTGGATCAACGAGCTACAATCAGTACTATGGGCTTACCGAACTACTCCCCGAGTAGCAACTGGAGAATCACCATATATGTTGGCATTTGGAAGTGAAGCTGTTATACCTACCGAGTTGGGCCTCCCAACACACAGGGTACTAAATTTCAACTCCCCTGTCAGCTACTTAATGAGAAGATTGGATTTTAAACATGCTCGAGGAAGTTAGAGAAGAAGCAGCCATTAGAAATGCTGCTTACCAGCAACGAACAACTTTGTTCTACAATAAGAGAGTGAATAAGTCCGACCTGAAAGAAGGAGACTATGTGCTGAAGAAAGTAATTCAAAAGCACAATAAGCGGGAGGCAAACTGGCATGGACCATACCGAATTACAGAAGTTGTTCGACCAGGAACTTACCGAATAGCAACTCTGGAAGGGGAGGAATTTAAGAATGCATGGAACGCATAGCACCTGCGCAAGTATTATCAGTGATGAATAAAATGAAGATATTCTGCCGAATTCTTTCTTTTTATTGAAAGTTTTTCGGGGAATACTAGTGCTACACACTACTCGGCAAAGCTCAGGCTACTCAAATTTTTTCTCGAAAAAGCCAACTAAGGTTGGTCGAGAAACCTATATTCCTCCGGGAAGTAAAGCTACCAATATTCCTCCGGGAAGTAAAGCTACCTGTATTCCTCCGGGAAGTAAAGCTACCAATATTCCTCCGGGAAGTAAAGCTACCTGTATTCCTCCGGGAAGTAAAGCTACCAATATTCCTTCGGGAAGTAAAGCTACCAATATTCCTTCGGGAAGTAAAGCTACCTGTATTCCTCCGGGAAGTAAAGCTACCAATATTCCTCCGGGAAGTAAAGTTACCAATATTCCTCCGGGAAGTAAAGCTACCTATATTCCTCCGGGAAGTAAAGCTACTTGTATTCCTCCGGGAAGTAAAGCTACTTGTATTCCTCCGGGAAGTAAAATTTGTATTCCTAAGGGAAATAAAACTATATGTTTCTCGAAAAATAAAAGTATTCCTAAAAATACCAACTTATGTCGGTTAGGAAATAAATATATTCTCGAAAATGCCAACTTGAGTTGGTCGGGAGGTAAAATTATTTCAAAAAGACTAACTATGGTTGGTCGGGGATAAAAACCCACTAACTGTAGTTGGTCGACAAGGAAAATTTAAAGTGATCGAGCAACATTTTTTATACTCATAACTTTTTAATTATTACTAAGTTGGTCGAGAAATAAAATATTATTTTTACCAAATGACTACCACAAGTTCAAACTACTCGACAATAAGTTGATCGACAAACTACACAATATTGTTATCTTTTTATCAGATACACATGCACAAATATAAAGTGTTATAACGCAATAGCAAATAGAAATGAAAGTCTTTCATTAAATCCAAAACAAATTACATTGATAACGAAATGAAAGTTACATTGATATTGAAATGTATACTAACTATTACATAAAAATTCCTACTCTACTGGTCTTTTCCCCTCTGCTTTTGACACAGGTTCCTCGCCAGCAGGCGGATCATTTAAAGCCAGGGGAGAATTTATGAAGTTGAGATCCTTTAACATCCTGATATTCATCACGGATGGTCGATCTAGAAGGTGCTCGGGACGAGATACTTCAACACTTGAATGGAGATTGTAGTCGCCGAGATACTTGGAAATTAAGCATCGAGGAATGGCCCGAGCAGGGATCCAACTCATATCAAGTTTGAATGGTGGCACGGGTAGGTCGAGCAGCCCAGGATCATGATAGTCCCACAGGTAATGACCCAGCTCGAGTTGCAGCACACCTAAGGCATTCAACCAGCCTTGCTTGTAGCCCTCATTATTGGCATTCTGGATACGATCGTCCAAGTGATAGAGAGCTTCGTTGTATCCAACCATCCAGAACTCCCTGGACTGTTTGTGGAATTGATATGTTAGTCTTTCCAGCTGCTCGTGGAGATTTTTGATGAAGATCTCTTTATTCTCCAAGGAAGATTTCTGCGTGGAAAGCTGCTCTTCCAGGTCCCTGATCTTCTTTGACATTTCAGCCAACGCCTGGTTCTTCGCCATTAATTGGAAGGCCTGGTTCTCTAAGGCATATTGAGTCCTCTGTTCCTCGACAGGAATTCGAGGAGCTCTTGCTCGTCCCCGATGAGCTCTTGCTTGACCACGAGAAGATGTAGATGGGCCAGACCCCTTCAAGGTTTCCAACTCGTCCCTCAAGTTGGCGTTCTCGACCTCTGAGAACGAGAATCCCTCATCAGTCACTGGGATCAAGGCATTTGAAGTGGAAGCTGCAGACTTCAACTGAGACAACTCTTTCTACATGTTGTTATTTTCTTGCTCTAATAGTTCAGCTATCTGTCTGCACTCCTCGACTTCGCCCCTCAGAGTTCTCTCCCTCACCTCGTAGCCAGCAAAACGCTTCTCGTACCCCTTGTCAGCATTGAGTTGTTGGTACTTCTTCTCGTACCCCTCATGCAACAAGGCAGTGGACTCTTTGTATTGTTGCTGAAGATCTTCGAGGATGCCTTGGAGATCCTAGATCATGTCATAATAAGTCACATTATTGGCCACTGCTCGATCAAGTAAACACTTCAGATATTGGTATGCTTCAACTGCCTGTTCAGAAGCATCTTGGCCGAGGATATCGACGACTTGTGCTGCACTCAGATCTGTGTGACCAGCCTTAAAATAATCATTATATTGCCTCAGCAGCACAGTATCATGAGCAGATAATAATTCCATCCTGGACAGAAACTAGCAGAGGAAGAAAAGCAATAATCAATAAGAATCGAGACAGAGTATGAAGAAGAGACAACAATATGCAAGAACAAAAATTCAAGTTTTATTATATCAAGGATCAGGGTTACATATTCATGGTTACAATTGACAAAAGAAAAATATAAAGAGAAACCGGAACAACTCTACACCTTTTCCTTGTCTCCCAAAACCTTCTCGGGAGGCTGGGACGAGGAAGTAGGTTGCTCGGAGGGAATAGAAAGTTGCTCGGGGAGCGCCAGCAGTTGCTCGAAAGAAGTAATGATTTGCTGAGGTTCCTCGGGAGTAGGCTGGATGGCTGGGGGATGATCTCCCATCACCATCGAAGACTCTTCGGAGGCAGCTTAGTCCTCTTCTTCTTCTTCAGGAGTTGGAGGGGGGCCAGGGATGTATTGCTGAAAGAGTTCGGAATTTTCATCCACTTTCATCTCCTGTAGAGCAGCAACCCATCAATTCCTAAAGTACTTGAGGCTGCCATATTCTACTTGAGACATCATGGCAGCCAACCCCTTGTTCCACCCTTTGTCCCAGCCAGCGCTGAAACACTTCTTCACAGCCACTTTTCTCTTCAACTTCTCCGAAGAACGCTGCTCGGACAGAAGGTTTTCAGCAATCTTTAATTTATTTTCAACCTCCTCCTTCTGTCGATTTACCTCCCGAAGTTGAGCCAACTCCTCTTCAGCAACCTTGAGCTTATTCTCAAGTTCTCCAGCTTTTTGGAGCTTCTAGTTGAGTTCTTTATTTCTCCCTTCCAAGTCCTTTATTCTCTTCTCCAACTCCTTGAAGACCTCAACAACCTGAGCTTTTTCCTGCTCGGTGGAGGCAAGTTTGTTCTCCCAGATTGCCTTGTCAGTAGCATATTTCTGGCGAGAATCTTCCAAAGACTTCGTCAGACCCGCTAGAGCTTCCTCCACACCAGATGAGGAGCTTGAAGTTTTAATTGCTTCATCCTTCTTCATAATTATATTGAAGCAGCTCGTCAAATGTAAAAAAGAAAATGAAAGTAAGTCAGAAACAGAAATGACAAAGGAAATATGAAAAATTCAAAGTAATAAGACTTACTGAAGCAATATGGCGAGCAGCTAACGAAGTGACCATGTCCCGAGTAAGGTTTTCCTCAGTACCTTGGCCCTCGGGAATGATCCAAGACTTTACTGAGCTCATGGCAGAGCTCGGGGGAACAAAAGTTGGAACACCAGTTCCAGTAGCTGGGGGCTGAGTGATGGTATCAGCCAAATTGACCGAGGAGCTCTTCTTCAACTTCCTCGGGGGAACAGGGATTGATTCAACCAAGGAGGAGCCCTTGGTTGGTGATATGACAATCACCTCGCCTGGAGCAGCAGCCTTGCTCGGGGCTACTGGAGGCTTCTCGACAACCTTCACAACAGCAGCAGCCGAGGAAGGCGCATCATTTTTCTTTGTCCCTTCTGGGACATCAGTATTACTTCTTTTGGCCTCTCCAGCAGCAGAGGCAGGTTTCTCAAAGAGAGTGGGAGGTCTTCTTCTCTTCATCCTTTCGCTTAAAGGAATGTGTGATTCAGGCGAAGAGCTTGCAGAGGCTGGTACTGGTTCTGCTTCACTTATCACCGGACGAGCAGTGAAAGAAGTGGTGTAGCTCTTATACTGCAGCAAGTATGAGGCTGACCTAATGTGCTCGTCAGCAACACTCTGATGCAAACTCCAGATAAGTTTTAAGTGCCTTATATTTACGTCTGCTTCCTTTGGACACTTTCTTTTGTTGTCAACTGCAAATAAATAAACATCACAATATCAGTGATACATTTTGTCAAACACAGAGGAAGCATAATTTTAAAATAAATAAAATGAAATAAAAATAACATATCCCATTGCCATAGGGAGGGCATCTGGGACCCTGATAAACTTCATCTCCAGATAAAGGAGCATGTTGCCAATTTTTTATGACAACCCCGTGCTCAAAATAATCCCTATTAGCATCCGGGAGATTGACTACTAAGGCCCTATTCAAAAATCTAGTTTTTAAATATAAGGTGTTATCACCAACTGCCCATCTATAACAAAACATGATTTCTGGAATTCCTATGCGAGTTCCATGGATTTGATTTAACCTATAAACCCCATTAACTATTCTCCATGTATTTGGGGCTATTCTTGCAGGAACAACGTCAAAGTATTGACAAAATTCCAGACATAAGGGATTGGGTGGAAAAGGAAATCCACACTCAGCAATAAAGAGACCGAGGAGCCAATGTCCCTCAGCCAAACGGAAATAATCAGAAGGCTCAGAAAGCTCTTCCAGAACAACCCAGGAGGGAATAGAGAAATCAGAGCGAAACTTATCAAGAGATTCAACAGGGTAAACCATGATGAATAAAAGAAATAAAGAAGAAGGAATAAAATCTTACAGAAAAAGAGTGGATCTGATGACAACGAACGATGGAAGAGATGAATACACAGGAGAGAAAGAGACGACGGAAAACTCGAAGATACAAAATTGAAAAGGTAAAAGACGATGGGAGTGTATGTGAAGTTTAAATACCTTGCCTTGGGAAATGGTAAAGTAATGATTACAAAAAGAAACAATTACGCTACCGGCGGCTAGAGGAACAAAAAGGGCGCGGCAATCGAAGCGAGAAGAAACGATTACGCTACCGGTGGCTAAAAGGACAAAAAGTATGCATAGATCGAGGCGGTTATGATTCAAAAAAGCCTGATTCTACGAATTTGGAAATAGAAATAAATACAAAGGAAACACTCCTAAAAATCAGGAGGACTATTTAAAGCTATCATATTCCGAGAAAGAATGTTCCACACTCCTCAAATTTCGAACTATGAAATATTGGGGGCTTCTGTTGATACCAAATTTAGTCTGCTGACATGGATCAATAAAGTGAAGACACGTGGCAGTCTACGTGGCAACAACAAACACATCCGAGGAACTCACACGCTCCGAGGAACCATACTACAACGAGGAACATTGTTTCCCCGAGGAACTCATACTCTCCGAGGAACTCTTGAGCACCGAGAAGCTTAGGCGGTCCGAGCTGCACCTCGACCAAAGCATTAATAGCAGGATAACCAACAGTTTGACTGTTCATTAAATGGTTATCATTCAGACGCATACGCTTAAGGAGCATTGAATGTATCACCCTTTCATATGTACATCATTTAATGTATTACCCTTTCACATTACAGCCCCAGGGCTATCAATACATTGTACAATCCTCATTGTAGGGGGACCGAAATTTCTTGAGATAACTTGTAATCGAGAATTCCCATACAATCAACAATAACATAACAGTGGACGTAGGCCATTCTTATAGGGCTGAACCACTTAAAAAATTATTTGTCTCATTTATTTATCTGTGATTGAATAATTAGATACGATCTAATTTTTTACATCGACAACCGGTAAATGCCTTTCCTCAAGGATCCAAGAGTTGAATGATTCTGCAACATTTGATGACATGCCACCATAACGCTTACTAGTTAAATATGCACAAGACCGATTCTCCGGAGGTAAATTGTCAAGAAAATCAGCGACGACAACTCCATATTCCTTCTTCGGGGCATCAATGTTCTTCTGAAATTCATCAACTGTTACAGCATATGCACAACACATAAAATCTTGAACGATCTTCTTTCAGAAGTTCGCAGTACCCCGTATTTTCTTCTTTATATTTCCCTGTAAATGATGTATACAGTAGCAATGTGCAGACATTGGAAAAATCTTAGACACACCTTCAATAAGACCATTGTTCCGATCATATATGAATGTTATGTCCCGATCTTGATACGCTATTGTATCACGAAAATCAACGAGAAACCACATCCAATTATCCTCTGTCTCTGAATCAACAACTGCATATACAAGAGGATAAAGGCCTGAAATTATAACGTCATATATCGGTACACAGATTCTATGATGAACTCTGAAAATGGTGCCGCTGGCGCGGACCAATAAACACGTGAGCTATACAAGAGAATATATACATTTGTAGTGACAGGTTACACAAATCTAAATTATAAACATATTATGATTGTTTCATTTAACAATAACAAAGAAAGAATCACAAAGTAAACACAAAACATAACAATGTAAACATTAAGTGTAAACAGTATGTCACGTGTACATAGTAATGAAATGCACGTACTTTGCAGTAAATCCAAAAGTACACGCATGACATCACAGAGTACACATGAATATATGCGTGCACTTTGGGAATTACGTGTGTACTTTGAGGTCTGTTTCTTTATTTGCAATGGAATTCCAAAGTACACGCAATAGATAAAACAATACACGTGAATTTATAATGACATATATAAACACACTGAATCTATGATGAACTCTGAAAATAGTTCCGCTGGCACGGATCAATAAACACATAGGCTATACAAGAGAATAAATATATTTGTAATGATAGGTTACACAAATGTAAATTATAAACATATTATGATTGTTTCATTTGATAATAACAAAGAAAAAAATCACAAAGTACACGCAAAACATTACAATGTAAACATTAAATGTAAACAGAATGACACGTGTAGATAACAATAAAATGCGTGTACTTTACAACAAATCCAAAAGTACACGCATGACATCACAGAGTACACGTGATATAGAATATAAATTCACGTGTACTGTTTTATCTATTGTGTGTACTTTGGGATTCTAATGCAAATAAAGAAACAAACCTCAAAGTACATGCGTAATTCCCAAAGTACAAGCATATATTCACGTGTACTCTGTGATATCGTGCGTGTACTATATTTTCTGTTGAAAGAATATACAAATGATTACAAAATAAAGGCATAATATTGTCAAGTAAACTTCAATGCTTCATATTTACCATTGTTCTCATTCCTTGCAGTCCCCAACAAAATTGTTCTACGGTACCTACTCTTCAAAAAGGCACCATCAACAAACAAAACAAGCCTGCAGTACTGAAATCCATTAATGGATCCTGTAAACATTATAAAAATTCTTTTGAATAATGTGCTCTCTGGTTCGACGTAAAAAATGCAGTGTGATCCTGGATTATACTACAATAGAAGTTCCCTATAATCATTGATTAATGCATACGAAACTTTCTCATCACCATGCAACTCAGCAGCAGCCATTTATTTTCCACGCCATGCATGATGATAACCTATATTAAGACCGTAGTTCTTCTTCGTATCTCTGACTACATCAATTGGTCTTAGCAATGGTTTACCCCTTAACTCCTCAACAAGCAATATATAAACCAATTTGGTTTCCATCATTTTGCTTAATGGACTATGATATACACCCCTACAAGTATGCTCATTGTTCAAACTTCTTATATAAAAGTAACCATTTAATGTTGAAAATAAAGCATGAACTCGCCACATGCAATTCTCAGTATTCCTTTTAGAACACTCTGTTGTCACCCGAGTTTTATCATTCTTCAAATATATATACTTGAAACCAACCTCAACATCATACTTTCTCAATTTATCACGAAACTCAACCACCCCGTCTTTGAAACACTGCTCTTCATGCCTAATATATGTATTCCAATCATTGAAGAGATAAATTTTTGACGTACTCGGCTCCATACCTCCAATATAAACATTATTTTCAACACTACTACTAATATCAATCGCAGTGGATGATGATATATAGTCTACCCTTTCTCTACTTGTACCACTGCATTCAACCCTCCCACAACTTGTATAACTATGGTCAACCCGATCACAAATTCTATACGTGCATTCGACCCGCTCATGAATTGTACTAGTGACAAAAGCTGCTGAATCAAAAACATATATCTACATAAAACTAGCATTGAGAATCACTCGAGACCGCAACATACAAAGAACATCTTTATCACAAAGTAACATGAATCGACCTTCCTCACCAAAGCCGTATTTCAATGAAAAATATCCAATTTTCAAATCCATAAGCCTACTACGTAACTCATTGCATATGAAATCTAATGAGCCGTCTTCAAAAATTTCAATGCAAGCCATATTATCTAAATAATAACACCTAGCAATCCGATAACTTTCCATTATATCATGCATTATATTAAAACAGAAAAATGATTTTGTCAAAGTTCAATTTTAATTAATGCCGCTGGCTTGAACCAACAAATACATGGCCAACAAAGACATGACTATTCTATTAAACATGACTCAACACTAACAAAGTAAATGCACGATGATGCTGGAAACAGCACCACCCTTCAAGGTGTTTGTGAGCTCAATTCAATGTTAACAATGACAGAATAAGAGTAAAAGTATTCACACAGTAGAGGGAGATGAGGAGAAGAAGATGAACATAGTCATGTAAGTGGTTCAGCCAATTAGGCATACGTCCACTGTGCAAGTGTATAATGTGTATCATTGTATAAGGGCTCTAATGGCCATAGATACAATCCCTCAAGCTTTCTCTCTCTACAACATATTTGACCAGAGTTTCAGCTAGGGTTGCTCATTTCGGATTCCTCTCCAAGAAGGAGAAGACAACTATATATAATACCCGGGGGGTGTAATGCACCCCCCATGCATGCAATGAGCATGCGTGTGTTGATCTAGCCAATCGGATGAAGACATCTGTCACTGTCACATGTAGAGAATGATGACAAAATATTCCCTCACGTGAGGGGAATGATTCGGTTATAACTGATTGTGTACACATGTTCCTAGCTCCACATATGCACATAAGAACTCGGCCATCCGTCAATGGTCCCAACCTCGGCCTGGAAGAGGACGAGGTGGTGACCTTGGTTCAGGGGGAGAGCCGAAGTAAGACATGTTGAGCTATGACGTCGGCTTGGGCCGAGGTAGAGGTGGCAAAGTAGGAACGTCGACCGATCCCTAGCCGAGATTGATGTTGATAATGGGATGGCAAACTCTTCATCTTCCGAGCCGAGGTTGCAATCCTTGGAAGACCAGGTGGATAACCTCCCTTGGATCATGGTGACCTCACCTGCCGAGGTAGCTAGCAACGTCGGCCGTGGCCGACCTTGCCCAGAACGAGACTGCTAGTTGATGAATCCAAGGTCCCTCTAACATCGGCCATCTCCACGGCCGAGGTTGATGTCTCTGAGCCGATGGGGTACATTCAGGGCATATCAATGCACATCAACATTATGAAGAATTAATATCAAAAAACAAAATGAAAATTAATCAATAGAAAATCACGTGTACGTGTACTTTACTTATATTTTCTGCTCAGGTATATGCAAAGTATTTTATTATTGTAAAAATCAAAATTAGCTAATGTCGCTGGCGCGGACCAACAAGCACATGCGCATCTAACACATGACAACTCTATTATGTAATGAGTCAAAAGTAACAAAATAAATACACATTAACATTATTCTAAATTAATGTCAAAAGAAAAAATCAGAAATAATCAAGTCCAAAATTCACGTGTACTTTACATCAAATTGCGTGTACTTTACTGCAATGATCATTTGAGGTATATGCATGAACAATTTGTATATACATAAAGTACACATACACATGAACACACAATCAAAACATATAAATACACAACCTATTACGAAATCAAAACACAAGTCAAAATATATTCATATAAAATTAAAATACAATTATAAAAACACAACCAAATAATTCATTCAATGTTTGAGTTAATTCATCACATGATTTACACAATTACAATGATTTGATTAAACGAAACAAATACATCAAGCTATTATAATTGATCAACATGCAAAATATTTCTTCATAACAAGTATAAACTTACAAATAATCGAATAAATGCAAAGAAAAATCTAGGTTAAACAAAGTGCAAATGATTGATTTCTTCGAACAAATAGATAAATTTTTATTTGACAGAACAAAACTCGTTGAACATAAGTGAAAATAAGATCCTAAGTTAATGGAGAGAACGAACCTGTTTGACATAAACGGAATGAAGAAAGAGAAGGACGTGCTTATTGAAAATGCTGTCAATCGCTGATTAGGTCAATGATAACAAAATGAATGACATGTCGAAAAATGTATTTATATGAACCTAATCGTTTAAAATCTTTTTGACCCGATTAAAACATTCAAAATATCCGATTAAGGGACTAGATCGTGAAAACCTACTATTATTTTTTCATTCATGAATCAAACACAATATTTTGATTTTCAATGAAAATCCATTAATTCACCGATTAAAATTAAAGGAGGTTTTCTCATAATCAATTTTTTGGCAAGTGTAAAACGAACCAGGCGGGGCTACAAGCGTAAAACGAGCCCAACTGCCAGATTTATTACTCTTTCCTCTTCCCCTCAGAGCCTGAACGCCCTCCTGAATTATCGCATAACTCTTTCTCCCTCCACTCACTACCACAACCTTTCAAATCAAAACCCTAGCTTCTCTTCTTCCTCTTCTCACTCACACTTTGTTCTTCGATAACCTCTCTGTTCTCACATATCTCACTCATATACGTATATAATAATATACTAGCCTTGCTTAATCGTTCTCTTGTCTTAAATGGCTGAAGCTTCAACGGACGTTGAGAAGCTCTACGAGTACGGAGAGCGTCTAAACGAGGCAACTGCAGACAAGTCTCAGGTCAATTTTTTACCCTTCTTTCCATTTTTAGGGTTTTATAAACATTCAAACTTACTATGTTTTGTATTAAACATGTAAACAGAACTTGGACGACTACAAAGGCATAATCGAAGCGGCCGGAGGCAGTGTCAAAGCTAAACAATTGGCTGCACAGCTTATTCCTAAGTTCTTTAAGCATTTTCCAACTCTTTCTGAACAAGCTCTAGATCAGCATTTTAATTTGTGCGAGGATGAGGAGCTTGGGGTTACTACCTATTTTCCCTCTTTTCTATTTTTCTTTATATATATATATATATATATATGTTTATGTTTATGTATGTTGTACTGGAATAAATTTGACAACATGACCCCTTAATTTGTCATTTCTACTATTCACTTCCACTTGGATGGAATAAGAGACCTATTCACAACTAAGTGCCTCTCCTTTTTAAGATTCAATTATCTCTCCAGCCTAAGCAATTTCAGTATTTATTTGTAGCTAGGTCTAGCTTGTATATGGCATTATTTATATATTGTTTTGGTGGTTATACATGTATGTAGTATTTGGAAGTTAAATTTGGAACTCAGTTTTTGTCCATTGATTGGCACAGGTGCGGGTACAAGCTGTGCGTGGACTTCCTATTTTTTGCAAAGATACTCCGGAACATCTGTCTAAAATTGTTGACGTGCTTGGGCAACTCCTCCCTGCAGGTAATTCCCCCCCTCCTCTCTCTATGTACATGTAGAAATGTAGAATTGTTAACCTACTTGCTGTAATGTAGTATTTGATGTTCCATTTGTGTTATTATATGTTTTGATATATTTTACGTGTTGACAATCACAGGTGAAAATGTTGAGCGTGATGCTGTGCACAAAGCCCTCATGTCTCTGTTGCGACAGGATGTAAAGAGTAAGTCTCATGCTCTTGATGGTTTGAAATGTGCGAATTCACGATGTAAATTGTATTATTAGTGTCACGTTTCTATTTTTACTTATTTTTCAGAAACATATAAGCCTTATGCGTGCGTGCGTGTGTGTGTGTGTGTCTCTCTCTCTCTCTCTCTCTATATATATATATATATATATATATATATATATATATATAAATTAAAGTAAATTTCTATGAACACCTTCCAAATTAAGGATAGTTACAAAGGGATCCCATCTGGTTTGGGAAAGTAGAGTTGCGGTAGTTGCCTCCCTTACTTCCAAATTGTTAATGACAAAATCCAACAGTAGTTAAAGTCTCGGTGGCTTAATAAAATTTTTGCTGCTATCATTGAAGTATCAGTGTTTAAAGTCTCGGTAGTTTAAGGATGGCAAGTGCTTTTGTGCAAGCTACTGTTGGTCTCGGATTCGAGGCATGGGAGCAGCCTCTCCATATTCATATATGGGGATAAGGCCAGCCGACATTTGCTTCTCCCAGACTTCACAGTTAAGCGGGAGTGTGGGTACGACCTTTTTAGTTCTGCCTTACTGAGAAGAATAAACTGCACTTTAAGACCGTCCTTCGTCCTCCTCCTTTTTTTTCTTTCTATTCGTGTATATAATTTAACAAGATTTCTTAACCCAAAATCATGAAACCAATCACAAGCATCATCATAAATACAAATCACCACCCACCATACCTTAAATAAAAGATGAAATCAACACAAACTATGAAAAAATCATTGAAAGCTCATTACACTGACCCCACGACTTAAATACTCAAAAATATACGCAAACCTTACATAATATTTGCACCAAAGGAAATTGAACATAAACCTAGTGATACACAATATTTGATGGTATTCATAATTTTCAAATTAATACGATTCCTGGAAGATATAAGCCCAGTGTATGAATACATTATATGAAGAGAGTCAAGGCACTATAAGAATAAGAATAACTCTAGATGAACTTGAGCCATATGTCAAATTGGAAGCATCTTCACCATCTGTCTATCGTCCAAAAATAAAAAAGAAGTATCTTCACTATCCACTTCCATTAAGTGACCATGATCCACCCCTAGATTACCAGAAATCACTCCCCACTAATGATTTGCTATCCGGATAAGAAGTTCCCAATCGCGGGTCGTTCGCGATCTGGAATGCAGTTTCTAGCGTTCTGATAGTAAAAATAAAAAATCAACAAACTTATTAATGCTAGTGTTCCAGCAAAAAAGCCTTGCGAGTAGTAGCAATAGGATCAGAGGCAACAAAGGTTATCTTTCAGTTCACACCAGTATATCTTCTTTCCCTGTGAAGGGAGAGAAAGTAACCAAAATGACTTTGCTTCTTCGGGTTTAGAAGAGAGAGAGGAGAGAGAGAGAGTCCATTCGCAACTTTATCACTCCTGAACAGTCGTGTGACTCAAGTCAAAACTCCTAAATAGATTTTCATTATATCTAAAAGTAAAGCATTAATAAGAGACATGAATAAGTAAATCAAACAAAAGACTCATAAATCAACATGTGTCAGTTGCTTGCAATCAATGTTGTCAATATCGGCCGATACACGATACGTATCGGATGTATCGTATCGTATCGTATCGGGGGCAAAACGTGTTGTATCGGCGAATGTATCGTTTTTTGTAAGTATCGACGATAAATAAGTAAGTATCGGTCGATACATATGTATCGGACGTATCGTATTGTATCGTCGATACATACCTTTTTTGTTTTTCAGCTAAACAACGCCACTGCGCTTTTTTAACCAAAAAAAAAATAGAATAAGTTGAGGGAGTTTGTAAAAGGGATTTGGTACTTGGGATTTGGTTTAGCAAAGTTACGAGGGTTTTAAAAAACAAGGAGAAGAACTTACAAACCATTACAGCTTTGCTAGGGTTTATAATTATGAACCAAATCACATACTCCTCTCTATTTCTTCTTCTTCTTCGATTTAGGTGAGGGTTGATTTCCGTTGATCGCAACCTCCTCTCTTTTTTTCATTTATTATTTTCTTCCTTTGTCTCTTATTCCCAACAAATTTATTTAGTTACGTGTGGGCTAGTGTCTTGTGCAAAGTCACTATATTATTATATAATAAGTATAATTGGTCTTAGTGGCTATGATTATTGTATAAATTATTAAATATTGTGTTTAATAGAAAATAGACCATAGTGACTATTGAGAATATTATTATATTTCAGTTAATGGGTTAAATTACTTATTCCTTATTTTTTTTAATGTTAATATAGAATGCTAAGACAAAAAGATTTGGTGGTATGATCATTGCACGCAAGTTGGTGAAGGGAAAAATAAAAGGCTGAGATTGCTAAATAATTATTGTGTTTTCTATATTATTTTTAGATACTACACCCACGTATTTTAATGTATATAAAATTATTTATATAATTATTGAAAATCAAAATGTATCTTACGATACGATGCACATTTTTTGAGAAAACGATACGGCTCCGATACACATTTTGACAACCTTGTTGCAATGACTCATGCGTGGTATTAAGCTTGGTGTCGACTATCACATCCAATAAAAATAGGTAAAAAATTAAAATGTTACCAAAATCTTGATCTATAAAAATATAATCATGTAAAACTTAAAAAAATATTAGGAGAGTATTTAACTTTGTATTAAATCAATAAAGGAAAATTATAAAATGGATTAAATAAAATATCTGGCTTGGTTAGTTGTTATGCCAAAATAATTTCAGTCAACTATTAAACCCAATAAAAATAAGTGAAAAATTACAATTAGAATAATCCAATGTAATCAAAATCTTGCTCTCTAAAAGTAATTATTAAATGAAATATATACGTTGAATTAAATAAAATATTTGTGTTAGTGTTGCAAAATAACTTGACATTAAATTATTAAACTTAAAAATAAATTAGTATAAAGTTTAAATATAATAGTTGGAATTTTTATCTAAAATATATCACGTGTCTTACAAATATACGACCCTAAAGAGAGCGTTACACGTTCCGGCTAAGTGTATTTTGTTTTGACTTGTCGATTGGAAGATGGTGAACCACGTTCCGCAACAAGTAACGTATCACGTTGAACCGCATGCCAGGTAAACCTTGAACACCCCCCCCCCCCCCCCCCCCCCCACACACACACACAACACACACCCCTTCATTAACTATTCTCCACGCTTCACAACACCTTTGACAAATAAGCCATCAATGATTTTTAAGCCCACCTCCATATAATATACCACCTCAATCTTTCATTGAAATCCATCACTCATGAGTTCAAATTACAATGCTGTCTTTTCATGGGTAAGACTACGTCATTGTATTTATATATACATTTGTGCATATGATACATACGTCATTGTATTTATATATACATTTGTGCATATGATACATACGTCCTTGTATTTATATATTTCACATTCACAATTTCATTCCTGATCATGCTAACCATACACAAAAACAACTTTAAGCTGCTACCAATTCAAATATAAATTTTTAAATGTAGGTAGATATATATTTATGTGCACCACTACCCCCAAGAAAGTCTTATTATAATCATCTAAAGTTGTTGACATGAACATGATTTTGTTATTCTCTCTATCTAGGCAATATCTTCTATTTAATCGAAGCTAACATTTCGTTATATATTATTTCAATTCACGCGGATTTATTTCTTCTAGTTCTACTGGCATTATTGTTAATACCAGCGTCACTCTTCCTTATTGGTCTAATTGTATATATCCTACCTTTTAAGGCAATCTTTTACAATTTATCGTCTCTTCCAGCCTACTTTTACAACCTCACAAATGTGTTCGTTTTTAATTTATTAACTTTTATTTCACAACACATCCATCTTTAACATCTTCACTTTGGTGACATTTGTTCTATGATTTTCTCAGTTCCTCAACATTTTTGTATATCATTTAACTTTCAATACATGATATGCTAGTAGTAGTATTCCATTCGGTGCTGTATTGACTTCACAGTTGGAATTAGATGGAAATTTCTTGGTCCATCTACCATTTAATCGCTTCCTTAGTGTCCTAGAGAGAGAGAGAGAGAGAGAGAGAGAGCATTTACGTTTGCTTGTAATAGGGTATGGGGAGTTGAGTGTGGAAGTGCGGGGTATTTTATGGTTCGTTGGGAATAGTGATTTTCTTAATTGTACCTCTTAAAAAAGGAAATAAAAACATCTTTTGCTAAAACTAGGTGGTTGGAAGGGTATGAGGGAACTTAAAGAATCTTTAGTTTTGCATCAATTTTGATAAAACTAGCTTTGAGTTGGAAATGGAGACGATAAGTAGTGTGAAGATCAGCTTGGAATCTCTCGCAATGTAAGGGGTTTGGGATCTAAAGAAAAAAGGAGGGCCATAAAGTTGTGTTGTGAAAAATTGACATTGTCATGTTTCAAAAATCTAAAAAAACAAGGGGGAGTGTCATCGGCTTCATATTTATTTGGTAGGTAGGTCGAGGGGATTTTTATGATTTGGGGTGTTGTAGTCGTTTGTGTAAGTTGGGTTAAAACCTCTAGAAAAGTGATTGTTCGTAGTTTTGTATTTATAGTCAATTGAGATGAGAGATATAAGAAGAGGAGGGAATTTTGGGAGGAACTTGCTTGTCACTGTTGCTTTTGGGGGTATCTAGGAAGCACGGACTAGACACGTAATATGAGATACAACTCGATTCGAGATATAAGGTACGTGAATTTTTCAAAATGTAGGATACGGATACGCTAGGATGCATTAAATATTTATTATTTTGTTTTATATATATTATTGATAAAGTTGAATAAATAAAGTAGATAACAGTAAAGCATCAAACACAATTATATTAAAGTTGTCAAATATGATAATTGTTGTCACCATACAAACACCATTACAATAAAACATCATTAACATAAAAGGTTGTTCCAACGAAAACATAAAACAAAAATAAAGATAATATCCGTAGCATAAAAATAAAATAGAGAGAAGCCTCCCGACAGTATCCGTGCTTCATAGTATCTCAATCACTATGAGTAAAGAATGAAATATGAAAATTAATTGTCTTTTGAGGAGCGGGAAAAAAAGAAAGCAGAAATGAGGAGCATAACTGGGTTCAAAATTAATTCGCAATGAAATATGAAAAGATAGCATAATTCGAAATCCAAAGAAAAAAAAATCAGAATGAAAAGAAACAGAAAAAAAGCTCCAAATGAAAAGAAAACAGAAAAAACATACCAAAACATACAAAGTTGCGTCAGATTGCATAAATGAGGTCGAATTGCGTCCGAATGAGCCGAAATGAGTCCGTGAGTTGAAAACCCTAGCCGTCGGTGGTCTAGCGAGCCGCAAAGTTTTTTTGTTTGTTTGTTTGTTGAGGTCTGGAGTTGGAAACCTTAGTCGGGAATGAGTAAAGAAGCTTCATTTTTTTTTGGTTGAAAGTGTTTCAAACATAAAACATTTCATTTTTAGACATTTGCCCACAAAACTTTATGTTTTAAAATATCACAAAGACCCTCTTGTATCCTAAAACGAATCCAAAAACGTATCTGGACGAATCCCAGCATATCTATCCCAACGTACCCAGTCTATTTAAAAAATAAAAAATGAGGATACTCTTAGATTTGCGTGTCCTAGCGTATCCCGTATCCCATACATGTCCAAAACATTTACATGGCCTCCAGAGAGTTTCGGTGCTTCATAGGAGGGGATAAATGGTGTCTATTGTTGTTAGATTCCCGTCAGTAACGTCAAGGTGGGGAGCGGATAAGTAATATAAGAGATTTTGGTTGGTGCATTATGAAAACTTAATTGGTTCAATTGAGATATAGAAAGAGGAAGGAGTTTTGGGAGGAACTTGCTGGTCACTGTTGCTTTTGTGGGGATAAATGGTTCCCTATGTTGTTGTTAGATTCTCGTTAGTAATGTCGGGTGGGGAGAGGATAACAAGGAATACGAGAGATTTTCATAGGTGTATTATGAAAACTTAATTGAGAGAGCTCGGGATTAATAATCAATCTACTTGGTCCAACAGTAGGGTGTGTACTAGGCTAGATATACTGGTTTGGAGGGGATGTATTCTTTTGTGGATTAACTACCCATTGTTTTAGACAGTGATGTTTGAAATGAGGTCCCTCACTTTTTTTATTTTAAAACATGTGGTTAAAGCACAAAGATTTTGGAGGTTGCTTCAAAGGTTGATGGGAGAAATGCCGGTTCATTAAATTTATGAAGAAATTAAGGATTACGGAACATGGGGTCAAGACTTGAACATTAGATTTTTGGCCACTTTAAATTGGAAAATGGGGTATTTTAAATACGATCAAAACCATTAAAAAAAAAGGTATCTTTGAAAAATAAGTTTGAGATGTTGCTTTTCATGGACCGTTGAAATTGCGTTTTGCTCTCTGAATGCGCTATTGCGTATCTGGAATAACATGTCACAAATAGTGGCCGCTATTTCACATGGTTGCCTTTTTATTGCACGATATTTTCGTTATTGCTCTGCTATTTGTGTATTTTATTTGCCCCCCCCCCCCCCCCCCCCAAAAAAAAAGGAAGAGAAAAAAATGTATCATAAGAGTAAAAATCGTGTCGCATAAAGAAAAACTCCACCTTGTCGGCAAAAAACTTACCTCTTTCCACCGTGTCGATGCATGTTTTTATTTTTATTTTTTTAATTTCTTAATGTTCAAGCTCGTCTCTTTTTGTATGTGGCTTAGGTGCATCATGTAACAATGTTTAAAAAGCGCTCGAGTGGGTGAGGCATTTTGTTCAAGCAAGGCAAGGGCCGGCGTAAGCAACTTGTGAGAAGCAACCAACAAAATTTATAAACAAGTATTAATAAAAGCACAAAAATAATGTAACATAACTTAATCACTATGACCAAAACAATAAATGGTGTATTGTCAGCACATCATCGTCAAATAGGCCTAACATCTACTTCAACATAAACATATAATGGTATAGGAGGTTGTACCCAGTGCACAAGGCGCCCCGTGTAACTGGGAGAGGCAGATGTCGGTTGGTCTTATCTCCATATATGGAGAGGCTGCTCCCATGTCTTTAACCAAAGATTAACCATAGCTTGGGCGAGAGCACTTGCCATCGCACCAAGGCACGACCTCTAGGCGTATGTATATATACCTCTAGGCGTATGTGTATATACATAATTATGTATATCATTAGAATATTCAATTAGTGCTTTAATAAATTTAGATTCATAATTCTATAAATTAATTATTCCAGGAACCAAGTTAGTTCTACATTGAATACTTAATATTTATATTATTGTATTAACTATTAAAATTCTAAAAATGATCTCTTTTATTATTAATTATTAGAATGGAATTCAGTGTACTATATATATTTATATATAATTTTATATGTTAATTAAATAAACAATAGGTGACAACAAAAGATACGTCATTTGAAAATCAAAATCAAGACCATTCCAAATTATACAAGCAAATTCTAATAATCGAAGGTAAAATGTCTATCCATAGACTAATGGTTGATAGCGTATGCGTTATAATGGAATTCTGCACTTACGAGATTGTGAATTTTTTAATGTTTTCTCTAAATATTTTTTATACGCGTATCTAAATTTTTTCTTTTATTAATGTTTGTATACAAATTGTCTACTTTTCGTTTGTGTTATATTATATATTATCTACGAACACATAATATTCAAGAAAAAATTAACATATAAAGTTAATCAAATTCTTTATTATAGTTGGAAATTCAATGTTTTAAAAATCAGTAGAGGCGTACGCCTCGAGGCGAATCACTAAAAAAAACGCCTTGAGGCTTAGGCCTCGGAGGTGGAATTTGAGGCTTGGGTTGGAGGCACTACACCTTGAGGCGAGGCGGTGGTTTTTTTAAGTGAAAAGTTAAAACAAAAAGGACCGAAGGCTTTTTCGTTAGTCCCGACTGAAGGCTAAAATTTACGAAACCCTAAAACACTTCTCTTTTAGTCCCGACTGTAGCAACCTCCCTTCTTTCTCTCTCCTAAAACAAGGTAAGCTTCCTTTCTCTCATTTCTCCTGTCTCGACTGTATTACGAAACCTAATACTTAGTTTTTTTTGTTTTTATTTGTGTTTTATAACTTTTTTTATGTCATTTTTTTTTGTTTAAGTTTTTACAGATTACAACTATTTTTTTTTTGTGTTCGACAATTTTTTGTTTAAGTTTTTATGTTTAACTGGTTTTCTTTCCGTATTTTTTTCTATTGTTTTTTTGTTGTTTGTTTTGTTTTACTGGTGACCTTACTTTTGTATTGTTTTGTTTTACTCTTATACTTTTTTTTAAGACGATACACGTTCTTGTTTCTTTCGGTTAACATTATATAAAAAAAATATATTAGAATATAAATTTGTTGGTCACTTTGATTTTGCATTGATTAATATATTGTTAAATTATAAAATTACAAATATTTAAATGAAACTAACAAAACAATTGATGTTATCAATTTGATTTTGCATTGATTTATTTATTGTCATATTAATCATACTAATTTTTTTTTGATTTTATCAATTTGATTTTGCATTGATTAATTTATTGTCATATTAGAAAATAACCAATATGTGAATGAAACTAAAAAAATTGATGTTAAACTATGTGAGAAAGTGGTTTTATTAATATCTCTTTGTTACATTATTTTTTGTGATTTTATTATTTTTTTAATATTATTTGCTTTGTTTTTGGGTGAGGCTTACGCCTCGTCTCGCCGAGACAAAACACCTCTCACCTTTTTAAACATTTTGATACCGTGACCCGAGTTGAGTAATAAGCCACGAAGCACGGACACGTAATACGTGTTTCGACACGCACACGCGACACATGATTGATCCAAAAATTAGGATACGACGCGCTAAGATACGTATAATAGATAATATATATATATATATATATATATATATATATATATATATATATATATATATATATATGAAATAAAATAGTTTTTCTCCATAAAATACATTATTAGATCATTCTCAACATGAAATTAAGAAAATGGACCATACAAAACAAAATTCAAACTCACTTTGACATTAAGAATCATAAATAAAGTAGAATCACCATCACTTGAGTCAAAGCTGACTCCCGACTTTCGGGAGAGTATTTGTGCTTCATAGATGTCCGACACGTTGTCGGACATGAACACGTTGGCTTCCGGGAGAGTGTCCGTGCTTCATAGGTAATAAGTGTTTTTGCCTCAAATCGGCCCATATCGGCGATATCTCAGTCATCTCCGACGATATCGGCGTGATTTCGATCGTTTCGGATAATATTGTGCAACTCATCATAAATTTTATTGTAATTACAAAAGTCATTAAATTTGTACTGCTTCTATCAAATTCGCCATGTTAGTTCTGGTTGAATTAAATCCTTACCATATAAGTTATAATGTACTTATATCTATGTATATATTAATTTTAAATATATTAAATATATATCATTGTGTTTAAACACTTCTATATTTAATTAAAATATAAATGAAAAAATGTATCGCTATTAACTTAATATATATTAAAATCTATCATTATTTACGTGATAAATATTTATATATATATATATATATATATATATATATATATATATATATATCATTATTATCTCTCCTTATAATGTACTTATATTTAAATATTTTTTTTTTAAAATGTATCATCGAATATATTAATTAAGTGTTCATATTTACTTGATTAATAATTAGTACATTATTGCATTAATGAAACAATATATTTAACTTCTATTTACTAATTTTTTTTATGAACTGTTATGTCTGATTTTAATTGTTTTGCTTACTTATTACTAAACTATTATGAAATGCAGCTAATAAGTGCGATATGCGTCAGTAAAAACTATTATACAATGCTATGCATACTAAATGATGGTTTTGTACTTGTCAAAATAATCAATGATATTACTCTTTATTTTTGTAAAATTTGAAATATTTTTTTCAAATTCTTTTAGGCTCTCTAAATTGCGTATCGCTCGATACCGCGATCGATACCGAGACCGAGTTAAAAATTTGGGGTTCGAGTCATACATTGATACCGCGACTTTGAACCATGTGCCTTAGTCCCTTTGTTTTATGTAGGTTGGTTCATCTTTAATTTATTATTCTTATCAGGTCTTTTTTGATTTAACCCCCAATTTATAATACCGTATTTGACATAACCCCCAATTTCATAATCTGTTAGACAACCCCCAAATTTTTAACACCGCTGGAGATCTGTTAAAAAAATCGTGTTTCATAATTAGATTTAGACTTAACCCCCACCTTAAAATTTTAACCAAAATACCCTCATTTCATATTCTTCCCCAAATCAAAACCCTAACTACTCATCCACCACTAAACCCACCACCACCTCCTCATCCTCCACCTCCTCCCTCAAGACCCAGTGAACCTATTGTTATTCAGAAACAATGTGTATGAAAGTTTACCATTACTAATGAGTAGCTCATCGCAGATTGAAAATGTAGGAACCGGGTCCACGAATTTATTTCAACTGAAATCATGGATAACCTCAAAACTTCTCATTTGAGAACCCTAAACAAGAATGTTAAAGTATCCAATTTGAATATCTTGATCTTGTTCATATGAAACCATGCTAATTCCACAACTTCCATTACCTAATCTAGGACCAGATAAAGAATTGCGGTTGGCATTGAAATAAACCATACATCTGCAAGGGTAGGTACCCTTGTAAACCATTTGAACTCAAATCCAAGAAATTGAGATTTTTACACATCACCCTGCTTTCTGGTAATGTACATGTAAAATAATTTTGGCCTAAATTGAGCACTTTCAAAGAACACGTCACTCCAGTTACCCGAGAATCACCCACCCAGATTTGCTCTTGGAGCCTAAAATACATGAAAATTATGAAGCAAAAATCTCAATTTCTTGGATTTATTGTGATGGAGGTGGAGGTGGTGGTGGGTTTAGTGTTGAGAAGTTACGGTTTTGATTTGTGGAAGAAGATGAAATGAGGGTATTTTGGTCAAAAATTTGAGCTGGGGGTTAAATTTAATTATGAAACACGGATTTTTTAAAAGATCTTTAATGGTGATAAAAATTTGGGACTTGTGTCTAAGAGATTATGAAACTGGAGGTTATGTCAATTATGTTATTATAAACTGGGGGTAATGTAAAAAAACCATTATTATTATATACTCGTGTTTGGGATTATTTGGGCTGTCTATTACTATATTTGTAATGATGTAGTTCTTTATTTAAAATGATGTAAAATTATGTTTTGGATGATTATAGGGATTTTTTTATATTATCACGAACATATTGCGCAGCACAATATTCGTGATGTGACCCTAGGATCAAAATGCGACACATTAGATGACCGCGATTTGAAATTTTGCTTAAGGAGAAGATTTCTTGCATACAAAATAGAGGCTCCAAGGGTTGAGGGAATGGGATAATAAAACTTGATTGTTCGATAGAGTTGATAATTGTAGGAAGGTTAAGATAGTGATGTGCAATTAAAGACTGATGAGGGTTTAATGTTGAGAGGGAAGAGGATATTGCTGGAGAAGTGAAATTCTTTGGAAACCTCTATACTTTAAGGAATGGTAAATTGGTTAAAATGGAGTCCCATCGTGAGGAAAATAGTGGCTTTAAAACTTTAAAGAGTGTTGATGATATGGAGATTTTCTCATCTCTTTGTGATTGTGGGGGAGATAAGGCATGTGGCTTGGCGGTTTCCCAACGGTTGTTCTTAAAAAATGTTGGGATGTGATGAAGGAGGTGACTTTGAAAGTATTAAAGGAATATTTTGTAAATGGGATGGTTGATGCATCAACAAATGCCACACACACACACACACACACACATATATCAAAATTAAAAGAATTTAGGCTAATTAGTATTTCCCTGAGTTTATATAAACTTTTGGTCGAAGTTCTGTCTTTGGGATTGAGAGAAGTTTTAGGAGATAACATTGACGGTGCTCAATTTTTTTTGTGTGAAGGGCATTCATTATTCATATTATAGTCCTTGTTTTGGTAGCTAATGAGGTGGTAGAGGAGAATGACAAAAGAGAGGTTGATCTTAAAGATTGATTTTGAAAAAACTTATCATGGGATTTTCTTGGTCATGTTTTGGGATTATGACAAATGGTCATGCTTTGGGATAATGGCAGATGAGGGAATGCATTAGAGGATGTTTGTCCCCGACAAATTGTCGGTTAGGGTGATGGGGAAATTCTAGTGCAACTCAATGCATAAGGCAAGATCTCCTTTTGTTTTTGTTTCGGCTTTAGTTGCTGATGTTTTATCCCGGTTATTGCGGAGGGCTTGTATAGGCCTTGAAGCGGGAAACGATTAGGCGAGGGTGTCGCATTTGCAATTTGCGGATGATAACTTCTTATACTATCTTTCCTTACCTTGGGGAAGCTCGCATTTCATACATGATATCACTCACTCATCCTTCTAGCCGGGAAACCTCTCGCTAGTCAGGCTAGCTTAAGTGCCGAACATCTCGATTTTCTTGCAGAGTTTTCTTAACCTCCATCATTTCATATCCTTTTTCCTTTCTACAATGATTAACAAATTGGAACGACACGCTAGTTTCCTTCTTGTAGCGCTTCATATGCTCCTTGTTGCACGCGACCTTATCTTTATAAGGAGTTTTTTGATTCTCAAAACTTCAATTCAAATGCCGTATTGTGGAATTCTAACCAAAATTATTCTTGGAACTTGTCATATTGCAAAAATCTTGGGTCTGGGAATTTGAGAAATTTGTCTTTTTGCTTGCTTAGATTTAGTGATTCCATATTTCTCAGGGGTCTAGCGACAGGAGGGCTTGATTTCCTAGTAAATCGGGGGTTGGCTATCATGTAAGTCCTTTGATTCTTTAGTGAACTCTTCATCTATCTTCATTGTTGAACCATGTATCATGATGTGGAAGGTTTAGTGTTGTAAAAATCATTCTCAGGCATCCCTCAATTCAAGGCGGTGATTAAGCCTCTTGGATTTACGCCTCAATCGATCAAGGCGTTTTGCCTTTCTTCCAATCATTGAGGCGGTTGAGGCTTAAGCCACATATTGTGGAGACATGTTGTAAGGGCGGTGATGTGGGACATTTAGTTGCAAAGAAATATTCTAATTTTCTAAGACAAATTGGTCGAAAAAGGGTTATGGATGAAAATTATTTTACAACGTTGTGAGTATCTTTTTATGCATTATCTTTTCTCACACGGAAGTGAGTCAACAATGTTAATTTGAGTTGACTCTTGCTTTGAAAAGTTTCAGTATAGTGGTAGTGTTTTATAGTTAGGATGCATTGCGTTGTATGTTATCCTTTTTTTCCTCCTTGTATATCTTGTTTTTTCTCTTTTATTTGTAAGTTGGTGATTTGTTGAAACCTTGATTGTACCAGTTGTACTTTGAATGTTATTTAATAATATTTGTGTCGTTTTTCGATAATATTTAAAATAAAACTTCATTGTCATCACTTAACTTAAAGAAGCCTTTTCCCAATCATTTGGGACCGGCTACATAAATCCTATTTTGCTATTCCATTATGTTTATCTCAATGTCCTTGGTTAAACCACTTGAAGTCCCGTTTTAAAATTTCCCACCAAGTCAATTTAGGTCTACCTCTACGCCTAGTGTTACCATTTATATTAACTTCATCGCTCTTCATCCACATCTCCACATTACTCTTTTTCTGCACATGTTAGTTGGCTGCCCAACAGTTTGTCCCATATAACATGTGATGTCCCATATAACATGTGATGGGAATTAGGGTTGATTGTTATTTTCCCTTTATTTTTGTCTTTTAATTAGTTTCCAAGCATGTTTGGGACTAATATGACATTTTAGTTATTAGTTGCCTTTTTTAGTCATTTTGGGTATTAGCTTGATTAGCAAGCTAAATCCTCCTCTAAATAGGTCCATTGACCTCATTTGTACTTAACCTTGAATATTGAGAATAGAGAATAGAGAATAGAGAGAAAGAAACCCATTTCATTTATTTTGTTTAGTTGTTGTCGTGTAGTTAATTGTTGTGTATATAACTTCTTCTTTTATGCTTCCGTACTTTAATTCGTATCAAATTGGTATCAGGGCGTGGTTTGTTCTTGGATCAACCATGTTCATCGAAGATTGGGATTTACATTGGATACATCGGGATGAAACCCGTACCAGCCATAGTGGCGCTCAGCCATGCATCCCATTACCCTTCTGCGGCGGTGCTGGATTTGAATGGAAGATCGCCGCCCTCGCAGAACCATCGCTTCTGCCCAGTTGACTTGCTGTTACTGCCGAGGAAGGCAGAATCCGCACAAAACCATCTCCGATGCTACCCCAGGAGGCACAAAATTATCTCCCAGGCGCGCGCCCTACAACATATGGGTTCGCTACCCGTGTCAAATTAGAACACGCCGGAATAAGCCTCCGGCAGTCCAAGAATCAACATCTGATTTCGGTTTTTCAGCAACCGCGGTCAAGGCAGTGGGTCCAGTTGGCTTTCCAGTCACCGTCCGCCTTCAAGTCAGACCGGATTCTTCACCGATTCTGTCCAAAACTGTAGCCACAACATCCAACACGGGAAATCAAACCAAGAACCAACCCCGAACGAGTAAAGAACCACCGGAATTTCAAGAAAGCATTATCCACAACCAAGATTAATTGTCTTCTCCTTCCAAACAATCCAAGATCCATCCTAATACCAACCCTGGCCAAATTTAACAACAAAAAAATTGATTCCAAACCCTAATTACCCCAAAACCCTAACCCTAATAGACATTCATATATAACCCCGGCAACCTCTCACCACATCACAAACCCTAATCAAACTTTCCCACCACTCGGACCTTTTCAACATACTAATCCCCTATCAAATTTTGAAAATTATAATTTAGCCCCAAAATTTTCTTAAAATTACAAATCTGCCCCAAATCTATCAAGAACCTACGATTTAATTCCTCCCCGACTCGAATAATACCTTTCTTCCAAATTATCGTGGGTTGATACCAAATACGGGCTCGATATGAATGATGTACCGGTTTCGACAAGGTAAGTTGTGCCATCATAAAAAAACTCCAAATATTCAAGATTCTTGGGTCGCGACGGATTCATATCTATCTCAAAAGTTTCACACATTCGCGTATATAGGCTTAGTATGAGATTTACCGTCAACACCTACACAGGTGTTGAGCCGAATATCTTGAGATGGAGATGAAACGTGAACAATGGGTACGTGCACGAGCGAGACATTTGGTTCCATATTTCGACTACTTGTCCACCAGTGTACCTCCTACATCCCATGTCATTCCCGTGCACACCGATCATACTTTCTCTTCGGTTATGGTTCACGAGGATGTCTCCGATGTTGTTGAGACCCCGACGATGCTTGATAGTGACTACGTGTTCCTTCTTTGTGACTTTTTTTTCCATAATCGAGGAGGATGGATGGGTCACTCGCACTCGACGTAGGGATTTGGAGGCATTTGAGATTATGGACTTTTTTCCTATCTTTGGGATAGAAGTTGATGGGTACTTTCTATGTGATTTTTTCGATTTATTTGTTGAAAATGGCTAGGAGACTCGCACTCACTATCGCGAGGTGAAAATATTTGATTTAACGGATTTCTTTCCAATTTTTGGTCACAATGATGAGTTTTGTGATGATGGTTCGGTGGTTGTTCCCTTTGAGGAGTATATGTTGCGTGGGATGATCACGATTGATGTGGGATTTGTGGACCCCTTTTGGGTTCCTTATGAGGAGCGCTCCACGACTCATTTACATGATTTGATGCTATGGAGGCTCATCACGAGGAATTTGGATGAAATTTGACATCAATGGCTCTCTCCGCGCTGAATTTGTGTTAGCTCTTCATTTGGATGGATAAGAGCTTACATTGCTATTCATTAGCTATGGCGTAAATTTGTGGTTCCTCTTCGAGGATATTTTGCGAGTCGTTATGCGGGACGCTTCAAAGGACGACTTCCTTTCAAGTAGGGGAGCCCGCGGATGATGCCCTTACACGCTTTTTTCGCTCGGGACGAGCTCTCACGAGTAGGGGAGAGTGATGGGAATTAGGGTTGATTGTTATCTTTCCTTTATTTTTGTCTTTTAATTAGTTTCCAAGCATGTTTGAGACTAATATGACATTTTAGTTATTAGTTGTCTTTTTTAGTCATTTTGGGTATTAGCTTGATTAGCAATCTAAGTCCTCCTATAAATAGGCCCCTTGGCCCTCATTTGTACTTAACCTTGAATATTGAGAATAGAGAATAGAGAATAGAGAGAGAAAGAAACCCATTCATTTATTTAGTTTAGTTGATGTTGTTGTGTAGATAACTTCTTCTTTTACGCTTCCGCACTCCAATTCACATCAACATGACTGGTCTAATGGCTGTCCACGCCTATCGCATAATACGCCAATAGCACATCCCCACTTAACATAACTTGCTTTAATACTATGGGTAATATCATCACTAATATCTCCATCATTTTCAATAGTCGGGCCTAAATAACGAAAATGATCACATTTAGCTATATCTTGCCCACCAAGCTTCACCATATCTCCAATTCTTCTCCTATGATTACTAAAATTGCACTCCATATATTTTGTTTTAGTTTTCTACTTATTTTAAAGTCTCTTGTTTCCAAGGCTTATCGTCTCACTTTCAATACAACACAAATCCCTGTTTTAGTTTCATCCACTAAAAATAACTGATGCAAATAAATAAAGGCGGGTACTTTTGTACTTTTTCCATTTTATTTTTAGGAGGTAAATAAAACTATTAGTAGATTCTAGAATATGTCATTATTATTGTCATGAGTGATGTCATACATGGTGGCATCATTCATGACCTTATTAATGCTAGCACCTTCTAAAATAAGGTATCACATTCAATGGAATATTCCCTCTTCATATGCCTATAAATGTAATTATTCCCCTTTGGGGTAGAGCATTAATACATTGCGTGAGAGTTTTGTGCTTGAGTTATTATTTATTCTTGGTGTCATTGGCGTGTTACATCTATTGGTATATGAGTGCTATTCGCTCCATCATTGTGAGTGTGTAAAACCCTAAAAATTGTCACAACGACGACTCCAAGAAAGGGATCCCAACCCGGCTTAGATAGACGCACCACCCAATTGGAAGCCTCATTAGAAACCCTAATAGGGCCACTTAGTGCCCTTACAACTACTCTTCTTCCTCAACAACCCCACATAATCACAAAAATACCCTCTCGTATTTACATACATCAATAACATATATTGCGACACCTTATCATGTATTTGTCCACACCATCCATCCATACATTCCATCCATCCATAACAAGATAAAAGCGATAGCAACTTAGGGCTTAACCTTGTTGCAAACCTACACATACTGGAATTCACTACCTTTGCTCATTGTTGTTCTTACTATATTCATATCCCCGTTATACATATCCTTAATCTCATTAATACATCTATTAATAACCGTTTTAGAAAAAAAATTCTAAAACCATCGTATTGTATATCTAAGTACTCTATCATACGCCTTTTACGGATCTATAAGCATATGAAGATATTTTCTCTCTTGATATACTTTTTTTATATATATTTTTTAATAAATAGAGAGCTTCCATTGCTGATGGCGCAGGAGCGTGTCATTTATTTTGTTTATTTACTTATTTAGGGTATTTTAGTCTTTTGGGTCCTTGTGCTTATAAAAGGATCCCTAGTTGTCTAGCTTTCATTATCATCATTATGTTTTAGAGAGAGTTTAGAGGGGGGATTAATGGAGATTTCTTATTTCGCTGCTTTATTCGTGTGTGTGTAATTAACGTGTCTATATTCTTCTGCGTTCACATCAGTTGACCTCCCTCACATCAGTTGACCTCCCTGATACCATTGTTTCCAATCTCAGTATACACCATCCGTCCCAAATTATTAGTTGATAATTGAAAGTCGAAATATTTTACAAAAAAATTTACATTCAAAATACATCATCCTAAAAATGATATGAAAAAAAAAGAAAGAGGAATATATATTTTTTTAAGTATGACCTGATCCCAATATGTATGATGGAATCAAAGTAATTCCTACTTCAAGTATTGGATCGCCTGTCTCAATTAAGAGGGGTCATGGAAAGAACAGGTTCAAAATCACGATCGATTCCTTTTTCAAATCCTGCTGCAGCTGCATGAGCCTTGCTTGCGTGCCACAAATGTCCAAACATGCATTTGGATCATTGTTTGGATGGGTAACTTTGTAATCACACTAAGTTTTATGTACTAAATTTAGAAACATGACGATCAATTCTCTCCCTAAGTTTCATTGTATGTCATTGACTCTATACCACAATCATGTGAACAACATTGTACAACCCCTTTATATTTATAAATGGGTCCATTGATTGGACATCCCGCAATCATTTTATTTTTATTGAACAATTTTGTTAGTTATGATACTTTTTCTCTCAAACACTTCCAAAACTCAATAGGAATGCCATTTGCTCCTAAAGCACTCCGTGTTCATCTTTTATAGTTAGGAAGTGGACCATTGGCTAAGGTGTTGAGGATGATTTTTTTATTCGTTGATATCCCCACACTTCAAAGAGTGGAACAAAGATAGTACCTTTTTACAGGCATATTGACAATTTGAAAGGCAAACTGTATAGGGAGAGGCATCAATAAAAGGAAGTAAGAAAACACTAAGAAGCAGTTAGAACTAAAGCTAACAAGTGAAGAGATCCCCTTCATAAGGTGAAGATGAATAAAGTCAGGGCAGTTTTGACAAATCAGAAGTTACATCAACTGTATGGACCATGTTCTGCATAAGCTATGTGCTATAAGTTATGGAAAATCTATGCTATAAACCAGTATATTTTAATTTTTTTCAAGTTGAGGCAAATACAACAGTCCCATCTGATAATCAGCTATAAGCGGCGGCAAACATGGCCTAACTTTTTCTTCCATTTTGTGAATATACTAAATAATTCAATTACTGTATCATCTTGGAGCAGTCTATAATTTTGTTAGAATTGGAGTTGAACTGATGGAAGTGGTGGATGCTCTGATGGAACTGATGGAAGTGGTGGATACTCTATAATTTTAACTTGCAACTCCTTGATCAGTTTAGTATATACATTAAACTATTTTGCTCAACAAGACTTTCCCACTCGTAACATTTTTTTAATTTATGTTTTCCACTTTCAGCTTCTTTATCAGTTCTGTTTAAGCTTGTCGGGAGTGCCGAGGAACCCGGCACTGATGAAAGCATTCGTGAAAAGGTTATATGCTTTATCAGAGATAAGGTGAGATTTTTTTAGTATTTTTAATAACATAAAAAATATATTTTTGGCAATAGCCAAATAATAACTGATACTACTTTACAGGTGTTTCCTCTTAAATCAGAATTGTTGAAGCCACGGGAGCAAATGGAGAGGCACATTACTGATTTGGTGAAGAAGGCATGCCATACACTATTCTCTGAATCATAGTTTCACTGTCCTTTTCTAAATGCCCAGTTTATTTGGCGAGTCATTTTCTTTAATTTCCCAGCTTTTAATTAGAATGCCAATCTTAAAGATATTATTGAATGACTAGTGACTACCCACCTTCCTGATATGACTACCCAGCTTCCATAGGGATGAGTAGGGTTCAAATTTCGCCAGGGATAGTTTCACCCCCCAAAAGAGCTGATTTATAACGAGCGGGTTAATCTCCGTTATTTAGATCATATTCCTTTTTAATTTAAAAAATATATTTGTGACAAGTCTATGGTTGTGACTGTAGAGTTTGCAAGATGTAACCGGGGCAGAATTCAAAATGTTCATGGACTTCTTGAGAAGCCTCAGCTTATTTGGAGAGAAAGCGCCTGTAGAGCGTATTCAAGAACTCGTTGAAATTATTGAGGGCCAGGCTGATCTGGATGCCCAATTCAATGTAAGTCTTCTTTCTCATCCTGTATAAAGCTGGTTGGCATTTGTTTTTATTTGGGTAAATTACCTGGACCTCCCTTATTATTGTTATAATTACACATATCTCCTCTCTTGTTCCAAATATCACACTTGTATCCTCTTGTTTTGAATGTTACACACCTGCTCCCCTTTAAGCGAAGGTAATAGTTACAATAAGACGGATACAGATGTAACATTTTAATAAAAGGGGAGGTTCAATAAGACGGAGACATATGTAACATTTGCAGTTGGCTTCATGGAGCTACCCTGTGATTAGTTGTTTCAGTTGAAAAGGCCGTATTTACATGTTCTCTTGCTTTCTTGCAATCAACTTTTATAAATATGTTTCTCCTTGCATAACAAGATTACGGTATCTTAAAAACTTGAGACATAGTTTGCAAGTTAACTCTTTCTTACTAATATTCTGTTCCATAGGCTTCAAAATTTTCTTTTGGCCGCTTCCATTCTCTCTTTTTAAACATATAATTGCTTGGACATGCTATGATACTTTTTAATCCAACTGTTTTAACCTCTGGAGGAACCTTCGGCTTCCTCGCCGATATTATCAAATGTTATGAGTAAATGTTTTGTTTTGAATGTTACTTCTTTAATCTAATTGTTTTAAGCGTAGGAGGAACCTTGTGCTTCTTCCACTTCAATGGGGGTTCAATGTGGAACCTTGTGCTTCCACACACGAACACATCTTTACCTTCTCCTTTTTATCTTTGTATTTTTTCAACCTCGCGTGTGAGAACCCTTTTGCTTCAGGTTTCAGATGGTGATCACATTGATAGATTAATATCCTGCCTGCGCATGGCTTTTCCGCTTTTTACGGTACAAAGTGTATTTGCAATTGTTTTTACCCTCTTTATTAGGTTGTATGATATGCCTATCAATTCACCCAAGTTCATTTTGTTTTTAGAGGGGTGCATCCAGCAGCAAGTTCCTCAACTATTTGAACAAACACATTATACCTGTTTTTGATAAGGTAATATTCACTCCAAGCTGCAACCTATCTGCTGCTGTTTTAAGTTTAAAATCATTTCATACTTTCATCCCTATTTTTTTTCAGACAATCAGACAAAATTTATTGAGTTGTCGGATTTGCTTATCAAATGCCAACAATTTTTAGGTTATTGTCCATTATATGGTTTAGAATTCAAATGTCAATAATTTTTTGGTGCATCCAGGTATCATTAAAACATATCTGGGCATTGCTTTTAATATATATATATATATATATATATATATATATATATATATATATAATGGGACAGTGGTGTTATGAATAGTAATTCATGCATGATAAACATGCATGGCATTTTATGTGTTGCATGCATACATGCATACATTATTATTTTATTAAAATATTTAAAAAATATATATTTTTAAAATATTTTTTAAAAAAATATTCCTTGAATATATTTTTTTAAAAAATCATAAATTTATTTATTTATTTATATAATATTTTTTAAAAGTTTTTTTTTTATAAAAAAAAGATAGGTTATTATGGGCTGAGTTTTATCACGGGGGCAAATTTATCTTCGTGCCCTCGGGCACGCAATCAGGTAAAAAACTTGACTTGGGGTACGATTTATAATAAAAGTGACGGTAAGGACAACAAAATGTCAATAGGATTTGGGCACCTTCATACCACTCAACAAGTATCGAACTACTCCCATTAGGTGACTCTTTTTACATTCCGCCACCCCATTGGGGGGGGGGGGGGGTATATGGGCAAGTGCGCTAATGTAAGATCCCTTTTTTGATTAAGTTGAGATCTAAACTCATTATAAACATACTCACGCCCATTATCGGATCGAATATTGTGAACCACCATCTTAAATTGAGTTTTAATCATTTGGAGAAATTGAACAAATAAGGGGAGAACTTCAAATTTATTTTTAAGGAGATACACCCAAGTACACCGAGAATAATCATCAATAAATGTCGCATAATAGGGATGACAAAAAAAGTAGTAACAAGGGATGACCCCCCACACATCAGAATGAATCAAATCAAACATACTAGTAGCACGGCTCATATGTGGAACATAATTAGTCCTAATATGCTTGGAGAGCTCACATACTTCACATAAGAATTTTTTGTCCTTGCGCGCTTTCGAAAGAGACGAGAATAACAAACCTAAGCACCGGAAATTGACATGCCCTAGGCGGGCATGCCACAAGTGCAAGGTACGGAGGAAAACATCATAAGAAATGGAATCCGGCAAGATGGAAGCATGGAGGTTAGGGGGTGGGAGGTTGCGGTGGTGGAGGTTCCCTCAAATAGTACAACCCGTCGCGCTCATAGCCCCCGCCAATAATCCTCTACAAACTCGAGTCTTGTAAGAGACAATGAGTAGGAGAAACACAACAACACAATTGAGATTTTTGGTAAGTTGGCTAACGGACAAGAGATTAAAAGAAAAATTAGGGCAATGCAGGACTGAGTAAAGCGTGACATCAAGAGACAAACACTTCCCTTTCTATTGATACGTGTACGAGAGCTATCCGCAATACGCACGTATTGACAAATAGGAACAGTGGGTGGTGAGGAAAGAATAAATGATTCTCCCATCATGGGATCAATGACTCTGGAATCCAGAATCCAAGAGAGGGCTTTGCAGTCTGAACATGAAAAGTGGAGGTGGCATTGGCACTGAGAGAAGAATCGACAACTGGCGGAGTAACCACATGAGGATAAGTGGTATCTATCAACATCTCTAGCCATGCCAAGAACCGGACGATGACGAAAAACTATCTCCCTTTCACAACAACGGAATCCGAAAGCAAAAGTGCACCTGTTCATGAGGAGATTTGTAGCCAATTGAGTTGGGGTACGTTTTGCCAATGAAAAAATATCTTTGCCAATACCCAAATAACCCATAATAACTCAAAAAGTGCCCAAAAATTGACTTGAAGTTCTTGAAGGGAAGATTTGTACTTAAAAAAACAACAAGAACTCACTAACAATTATTGGAGAATCATCAAAAATTTGTTTTGGGTGCGCATATCAATAAACTACCGCTCAAATGGTCGGAAAACATGGCAAAATATTCAAAAGAAGGCTGTCGAACGACCCAACATCCCCCTCACAAAAAAAGCAGGGCCTTACTACATAATGAACGCCAAAAAACCCTAAAAGGATGAAGAATTAAGGTTTGACCCTAAAAAAGAAGAAGAATAGATGCTACAATTAAAAATTTAGCTCCAAAAACACCCAATTAGAACATCAATGAACAGTGTTGATGAATAGTAGGGGGTGAAAATGAGACGAGCCGAGCCGAATGTTAAGTTACTCAAGCTCAGCTCATTTAGATGAATTATGCTCAAGCTCAAGCTCGAATGTAAATTAGGTAATGTTGCTCAAGATCGGCCTTGTTTAAACTATGTGTGTTCAAGATTGACATGTTTAAGCTCGTTTTATACAACCGAGCTTGATCACGAGCCAAGCTCGGAACTTAAATTCGCATTTGCGTTAATTTTAACACAAAGTTCCTTTTACTGCCAAAATAATAAAACGTTTGAGAAGTCAGATTGCTTTAACAATCATGTTAGTTTGTAAACAATGTGTCAGTGCATCAGACTTTCTGATGGAAATCCGTTGTTATTTTCCTTTTATTTCTATTTTTAATTCTTTTTAGGTATTTTCCCTTCTTAATTAGTCTCCAAGCATGTTTGGGACTAATTAGACATTCTTTCATTTTTAGTTTGCCCTTTTAGTCAAAAGGTATTTTCCCATATAAATACCTTTGTAATCTCTTTTGTACTTACTTTTGCAATTCTTGAAATATAAGACATCTTTTGATTCCCTCTAACAAAATTAAGGTTTGGTTTATTTCTTTTAGCCATTGACGTGCAGTGTACGTCAAATTGGTATCAGAGCGGGTGTCACTCCAAACATCAGTGTTCGCGTGTTAGTTTGTATTGGTGCGTGTATGGCCTCGTTTGATACGTCGTATAAGGGGTTCAGATAGGATAAGATAAGATTCGGATTGGATAGGATAAGGATGGACCGTATAAGGCTTATTCCAATACTGCGTTTGGAACAGTTCCGAATAAGAAGACGGGATGGGATATAATAATACAGTCTTGTGTTTGAAATGCACCGTATAGGATTAATTTATCTCCAGTTTTCCAAAAATACCCTTCTTTTGTATTTAATAATAAAAAAATACAAAAATATATTGTTATCACATATTTTAACTCAATAACATAATATTTAATTCCACGTGGGATGTTAAAAAAATAATATTATTAGATGAAAATATGTATTTGTATTTGGATTTATAGTTTGTACACACTCAACCACTTATAATCACTTATACGCATACAAAAACCATGTGTACACAAACTAGCCGCCAGAAATAATGAGATAGTAAAACTGGTTGCTTACTATGTTATCTTTCGATTCAAAACAAATAAATCAGTTGCAGAAAATTACTTGAAGTCACAACTGAATAACATCGATTTTACCCAAAATAGTCGCCAGAAATATACAGAAACAAATAAATTGAATTGTACACAACTTTCAACTTGTCTAGCATATAGGTTAATAATATATTAAAAAAATATGTGTAACATAATATTAGCGGTGAATTAACAACATATGACTTTCAACTTGTCTAGTAGGTGAGTTAACATAATATTTGCATCGATTTAAACCAAAATAGCAGTTCATGATAAAGCGACAAATAGAAAAAAATAGAAAAAAAAATGAGGAGGTTACCTACCGTGATGAAAAATACGAATGGAGAGTTATGTGAATCAAAGGTACCGCCGACTGCTATCTAATACTTGAGATAGTGCAAGTTGCGTGAGTTTTTTTTATAACTTAATAAGGGTAGAGTAGTAATTTTTAATCAAATTTTGACACCGTATAATTTTATATGACCTTGGTGGTGGAATTTTTTTTATCCCATTCCTTGTGGGATACGGAGCTCACTTTGGTTAACTTATTCCATCTCATATCTCATCCTAAATTACACCAAACATTGAATAGGATAATTTTATCCATTCGAACCTCTTATACGGCGCATCAAACGAGGCCTAAGTGTATCAACAAATTGTACACTACTCGTAATGGCTCCAAGAAAATCCAAGACTCAATTGGAAGGTATGCAAGAGTTGAAAGATCAAATAGATCGCAAAATGGAAGAGATGATTCGAAAACTAGAACAATTCGAGTCCTTTTTACAACAATTTTCCAAAATTCAGGCCACTTCCACCAATGTCCAGCCGGAATCCGCCCCTCAAAGGCCCGAAAAAGAAATCTTCACCGAGAATTCTGCACAAATGTTTGAGCAAAAATCTACGCAAACCCTAGCAGCGGATCGCAACTTCATGACCTGCGTAAATCCTAACAGCGTAAATCCTAACAGCCTTCGACCTGCTTCTGTGGGGGTTTTGGGAACAACAGCTCTCGTTGCTATAGCTGAACAATTCAGTAGGCCCATTGCGACGACCCACCTCGGAAAATCGTTGGGGAATGAACTGCGCAAAGGGCAGTCTGAACCCGGTGGGAGACGCGTCAACCAAGAAGCCGGTGCGCAAAGGTCTGTCCCCACCAAGATACCGAAACCCTAGGGTATCTACACCATAAGTCAGCACCCGAACAGATCCCAAAAATCAAGAAGGGCGCGACAATCCCGATCCAAGAAAAACCAGATCGATTTCATAGCCTACCAACTCGACCTGCTTCAGTGGTTCTTCCAGCAGGTCCGGCACAAGAACTCGATTGCGAGTAACTCAACAGAGCAGCAGAGTCAAATGGGCCACCTCGTCGGGTTGAACTGCCATTTCAATGATTTTTCTGACCCTGACAACAACCACAAATACTCTAGTCACATTCGAACAACAAGAACTGTAGGGGTTCTAAAGGAACGTGACCCACCTCACTCATTTCAATCCAAGAACCTACTTAACACCATCAATCTCATTGGAAAAACCCAAATCTCGACTTTCTAGGGCTTTCTAATCACACCAAATATTTTTTACCCTTCGGACCCTTCCGATCCCAACAAATGAGACACAACCCCTTATCATATTCCGCACATCCCAAGCCTTGAACCCATTTATGGTCCACCCAGCCTTAATCAAAATTTCAACCTCCTCGATCGACCTTATGACCCCGATGCGCATTTTGACATTCCTAACTGCCCACCTCCTCTCGTTTCACGTCATGCACCGTCCCACTATAATCTCTCCCTATCCCACTCTGATTCCTCTACATCCTCCATCGCGGGAGACACCCACCGTACCATTTTGGATTGGATTCCCCCATCCAGTACCCGTCACTTTGTCCCATTACGGGGCCGCCAGTGCTATTATTGCGGAGAGCGTGACCATTTGATTGTCACGTATCCCCATCATCCTCGGGGTTCTCCAGCACCTCCATGTCCCCACATGTTCATCTTCTTGATTCACCACCTGCCCAAATACCACCAATTCCTATTGATCCTGTTATACCTGTGCCGGGTGACGTGATGGGTTTAGGAGCTCATCAGGATGGAGACCCACTTTCATTAACGCTTCAGATACATTCTCGGAGTCTTCATAGGGATATCCGCATAGATATTCCTATGTTCGATGGTAGATTCTCCCCGGATGATATGACCGTTTGGCTAGCTGCTATGGAGACAGTTTTCGACTACAAGCGGGTTCAGGGCCACTCATGTGTTCTTCTAGCCGCCTCCAAATTTTAGGGATTTGCTCGAGTTTGATGGAATGATCTTTGCTACCGTAGGACGACTGCATGACTCCCTCCCATTCAGGATTTGTTCGACCTCAGGGCCGCTCTTCAGGCCTCATTTATACCCCTGACATACGAGTGAGACCTCTTCACGCGCAGCCCGTCTCTCCAGCAAGATACGTCCTCAGTGGTAGAGTACACGGAGCAGTTTCAGTTCCATTGCACTAGAGCTCGCCTTCCCAAGGCCGAGGATCAGCGGATCAGCTGCTACATTCTGGGGCTCCAGCCACATATTCAGCGGGATCTTGGGTTGAGAGAGATACTGACCTTTCTAAAGGCGGTAGAGTATGCTACTAAGGTCGAGGGCTATCATGCAACGCCTACAGCTCCTCCAGCACCCTCGCACCCCGACCTCCACCTTCGTTGGTTTCTACTCCTCCTACAGTATCAACATCGACATCGTCTACCACTACTCCATTCACCACTACTTCCGCTGCTACACATTTAGATCCTCCCACATTCCGGTGCTTTAATTGCGACAACATGGGACATCGAGCTTCAGATTGTTCTCTTTCGCGTCGGAGGGCCCTTTTAGCGACATATCAGACACCGGAGTACCTTGATGACACCGAGCATCCTTCTGGCCATGCATTGATTACAGTTTTAGAGGGCAACTCTATAGGCCTTCCCATATGAGTTCGTGGACGAACTCTTTTTGAGGGGAGAGTGATGAGAATCCGTTGTTATTTTCATTTTATTTTTATTTTCTATTTTTAATTCTTTTTAGGTATTTTCCCTTCTTAATTAGTCTCCAAGCATGTTTGGGACTAATTAGACATTCTTTCATTTTTAGTTTGTCCTTTTAGCTAATTACTTGATTAGCAAGTAATCCCTCCCATATAAATACCATTTTAGCTAATTACTTGATTAGCAAGTAATCCCTCCCATATAAATACCCTTGTAATCTCTTTTGTACTTACTTTTGCAATTCTTGAAATATAAGACATCATTTGATTCTCTCTCTAAAAATTAGGGTTTGGTTTGTTTTTTTAGCCATTGACGTGTAGTTTACGTCTCTTTCATTTATTATCAAGTACTAGAACTATCAATTATGACATGAGTAGGATAAAAGGTCGTACCCAGTACACAAGGCCCCCGCTCGGATGTCTTGCCTTACCTCCATATAGACATGAGCAGGAAATCAATTAAAAAGAGAGCAACCCATGGAATGAGTGTGTATATTACGGTATATTACTAATATACTGTAATATAGGGAGTAAACAATAATATAAGGAGTAAAACACAGATATTAAATTATCAACACTAAAACACAGATATCATCTTATAAACACAGATTACAACATACGGATAATATAAGGAGTAAACGGATAAGCATTCCATGGTTATTGCCTAAGCATTTAGTTTTTTAAATGGAAAAATGAACTTCTCAATTCCAAACAGTAAAAGCCAACTCAGATTTAGAAGCTAGAAACTAAATTAAAATGAGAAATAATTTCCTATCTAGAAAAAGTAGTACTAAAAGTCCTCCATATCTAAACGGAGAAGAAGTAATAAAATTATGCAATCCAACTTCAAACGAGAAAAGAAAAAAAATGATGAAAGTCTTTCAATCCCACTCCAAATGTTCCTGACTCCCAGTGTTCCATTTTAGCCTCTAAATCTGATGACGAAACCTGAAAAATTAACAGAGTTTAGAATTATTCTAAATCTGATTTTTTACATATAAAGGTCGTACCAATGTTTTTATCGCGGTCGCGCAAGGTTTTTATCATGTCGAAATTATAAAACAAATAACATTTTAAGCTGAAATTTTATAAATACGTAACATTTTAAACTGATAATTATAAAATATTAACATTTTAAACTGATATTTATTTAAACAAATAAACATTTTAAACTGAAAATTATAAAACACATAACATTTTAAGTTGAAATTTTGTAAATAAGTAAAATTTTACAATGAAAATTATAGATATTAACATTTTAGACTGAAAAATATAAAAACAAGTAAACATTTTAACCTGAAATTTTGTAAATAAGTAACATTTTAAACTGGAAATTATAAAATATTAAAATTTAAACAACTGAAAATTATAAAACAAATAACATTTTAGAGTTAACTGAGATGTAAATAAAAATGTGAGAGTAATTGAAAAAAAAGTTACAAAAAGGTGACTTTTTAAAGCTCCCATCCAAAAAAGAGTTAACTGAAAAAAAAAAAAACATACTGAGAAACGAAAAATAAATGTGTTAAAAGCTTCCAAATAGGAGTTGCCATCTTGATATTTAAAGAAAGGGTAAACGTAACTTACAAAAGAAAAGAAGGTTGTAGAATGAACTCTGAACTAGATCGGCAGCAACAAGGTGACTTCGAGCTCAATCGGCAACAGTATGGAGCCTTTTTAGGTTTTTTTTAGGTTATCTCATTTTGTGAGGGTTAAGGATGGGATACGGCTTTTTACAGCCCGTAAGTTTTATTAAGGGTTAAAGGTGATAAGGCTCCCCCCCCCCCCCCCCCCCCCCCCCCCCTGAAAGCTCTGATTGCGCCGCTGTTGCGCTTTTTGCGCAATTTCGCGTGACACGTCAGCCAATATCGCATGCTATTTGGGTATTCCTAAAAAAAAAAACCCTGTGCTACATAGCGTTTTTCTAGGGCAAAAGGCAATAGCGCGCGCAATAGCGTGCTTTTAAAAACACTGGGTTGTACCCCGTGCACAAGGCTCTCGCTTAACTGCGGGGTCTGGGGGAGAGCCATATATACTCAACTCAACAAAGCCTTTTACATATATAATTTAATAAAAAAACTAAATTACATTAACAATATAAGGATCACACCAATCATTACTCTAAACAAACTTCTTGCATCGATTCTTCATTCTAGAAATCAAACAACCCAAACAATCAAGTATTATATTCAATCACTTTTAGTTTAGTATAATAATAAAATGTTAACACAATAATGTAACGAATATTTAATGATGTACTAACATTTGATTTTGATTATTCAAGGCCAAGATCATGACCTAGCCAATCTCCGGCACAAATTAAAGCTTGCACGGTCTCAGGTTTTAATAAGCTCCGGTACTGATCGAGAACTCTACCTCCGGCACTATAGACGGACTCGGAACCTACGGTAGTAACGGGAATTGATAGTATGTCACGTGCCATCTTTGATAGAATTTTAAACTTTAAGGTGTTTGCTTTCCACTACTCTAGAGCATCAAACTCGATATCTATATCATTATTGCAGGTGTAAAGGCCTTCCTCTAACTATACCTCCAAATCAGATTTATTTGGTTGAATGGTATCCAAATCTTTAGCCGAACTATCAAATTCAGCCCTACCCTTAGTTTTTGCTCTAAAACTTGTAAGCGTTGTACTATTGCTACTAGATTCACTTCCTAATTCCGCGTCTTTGGATACGATATCGCTTGAAGAATGATTGATGACATATTCATCATAAAGTTCGTATAGAGAATCACGAACAAAATCAATATGATTTTGAGCTTCAATCCATGTATAAATTTTTGGAAAGCAAAACTCTACAAGTCTCATCTTATACCTAGGATCTAAAACCGCAGCCAATGACGTCAACAAGTTACATTCTCCCAATACTTGTTGAACTTCTCGCTCTTCTTAAATGTCATTTGTTTTATATATTCTCTCCCATCCAAGGACTTCTCATTCAAAATTTGTTTTATTGTCCAAATCTATGCAATGAACAAGTTTGAAGTTGGATAAGAACCTCCAGGGCGTCGTTAAAAACTTCTAAAAACTTACAAAGTTGGATAAGAACATCCAAAAAACACATTTGTGGCGTCGTTAAAAACTTCTAAAAACTTACAAACTTTGGCAGCTCGTTCCCAATCACTCTGATGGCAACCATCGGTAGTAGGGGTCTCTTCCCTTGTATCTTGGAAACACCTTTTTGAATACCAATGCAGATTCTAACATCGCATAAGTGGAATTCCACTGACTCGGCACATCGAGAATCAAACGTTTAGAGATGGGCAGCTGCAACTGTTTAACAATCGCAGTGAATTTATGAAGTCCTGAAGGGGACATCTTCAAATACTTCACACTTCCATGAACATTTTGAATCACATCTCGTATCTCAACCAACCCATCTTGTACCATAAGGTTCAACACGTGCACAACATCGAACATAGAATATTTTGCCCTTGAAATATAATTTCCCTTTAACAGAAATGATCTTTTAAAATTTGTACATCATTTGCCGAAGCATTGTATAATGTAATAGTGGAAACCTTGTTCTCAACACCCCAATCAAGAAGACATTGAAAAAAATACTATCTTCTATTTGCTATGACAACCCCCCCGTGTGTGGAGTTGCTAAAGAACAAAAATTTAATATGCGCTTATGGAACCCCACTCGTCATCTAAAAAGTGTCCAGTGAGGCACATATAACCAATTGTTTGATTGGAAGTCCACAAATCAGCAGTTAAGCTAATCCTATCAATGTTTGCAAACTTAAGTTTCAACTTATTCTTCTCAGCAGGAAATATGTTCATGCAGCGTTCCTCACAGTTACATGAGCAAGTTTCTCGAACCGCGGATTAAGTGATTTAAGAAGCAAAACAAATAGTTCATGATCTACCATCCTAAAAGGGTACTCATGCACTACGTCCATTTTAGCAATAACTTCTCTAATTTTTTCTTTATCGTACTTATAAGTTGTTAAACCCCTGCTGACCCCATCAGGATTAACAGGCTGTAGAGATAAAAGTTTTTGTCTCTTCCACCATCTTTACCAGCTAGAGCCTTGTTAAGTGTCTATGGAGATGTGTTGTTGTGCCCCTTGCAACAAGAGTCAGCTTTGAGTTACAGTGGCTGCATTGTGCCTTCTGGCTGCCATCTTCATTTGTTATCATCGAAAATTCATCCCAAACTTTTGATGTCTTTTTCTTTTTGTTCTTTTGGAGTGGATTTGGTCCATCAGACACGCATTTAACAACCATTAGAATATTGTATTTAGGATATAAGACATGAATCAGTCAAAAAATTAAATTATGAATTAGGAACTGATAGCATATCAAGTAATGACATTTACAGTGACAAAAATTCTTAATTATAGTAACCTTATATTTCAATAAACATCAAAACATAAAAAATATTTGAAGTAATAAGCTGTGTTTTCTTCCACTAAAGAAGCTAACTGAAACAATAATCAAATTTAATAATCTTAACACTAACACAAGTGTTGGCACAAAAGTTGAGTGCTAATTGATTAATACAGATGGAGAAAAAATAAGGCTCCTGTATACAAGAAATATCACAATTTTAATAACAGTGATTAATATATTGCTTACAATATATTTGTTCATACCTTTATGTATGAACTTTAGAATTCGCAACAGAGATATAAATCAAAACACAGAGCCTAAATTGGTATTTAATCTACTGCTACGTGCAATCCCTAATTTTATAGAAGATGGGAATATATGATTAACTTAAATTATTTTTACCCAATAAATAGATAACCATCACGATTCTAGGTCATGCACTTGCAAACAACTATAAATAATTTTATAATGTAAATCTGGATGTTGTATATAACAAGAGATAAAGATCAAATAATAATGATAAAATTATTTTTGGCACAGTAAATTCGTACCTTTTGTGATGTGATGTGATAAGTATATAAATCTGCGATAGATACTTGATAAATCCAAATGAGATGAGAACCTAATATAATGGACATCCATATCCATATTTGATACTTGAGAATCCAAGTGAAATAAAAATAAAATCAGGCTCCAATTTTCAGTTCCGTATTCGGTCTTGATGGGTGAATCGGAAAAAAAATAAAATCCGAATGAAATACATGCAAAGTTTTGATTTGCTAACCCTAAGGTCCTCTACCCCTTTTGATTTATCACTTACGGCTCTGTTTAGGGTGGATAAGAAAAAAAATGAAAAGATAAAGGTGAAGAGATTCAAGAGAGAGAAGTGATGTGTTTGCATCTTGCAAGTAATTTAGGTATCTAAAAAGGTCGTATTTAGTGCATAAGGCTCTTGCTTAACTGTAGGGTTTGGGAGAGGCGGATGTTGGTGGACCTTACCCCCATATATGGAGAGGCTGTTCACATGTCTCGAATCCGAGACCGACTGTAGAGGGCACTTGCCATCGCACAAGGTACGACCTCTAAGTAATTTAGGTATCTGGTATCTCAAAAACAAACAAATAAGATATGTTGTTATCATTGAAAAGTCAGTAGAGTGATAGGTTTTTTGATAGCAGTTGTACTCCACTACCTTCTTTTAAGGCACTTGGTTACAACTACTTGCGCACGCCAATAGCTAGGCCCAATACAACATATAGGCTTACTTAACTATGTGTGATGTGTCTAAAATTTCGGCTAATTGTGTGCATGGGCTCGCGAGCTTGCGGAGCAGAATAGTAGTCAATTTAGGCTTGGCTCGAAAAATAAATGGGCCCATATTTTTGTTCAAGCTTGGCTCAAGATGCAATATGAACGAGCTAAAATCGAGCCGATCTTGAACCGATCCCGAGCAGCTCGAATCATTTTACAGCCCTAGTGAACAATAATTAGGGTTAGGGTTGAGAAGAAAAGATATGTGGAGGGATTTTATTTTGGCTCTCATTTCAATAAGATTTTTGTGTTGTAATGGCTTACCCAATTGGGAGTAATTATATTTATACTAAACATATTAGAATTCTACTACAAAACACAGCTAAGGCCTAAAACACGTAGTGCCCAACACAAAGGAAAAAATACTAAAATAACATGAAATCCAACACACACACACACACACACACACACATATATATATATATATATATATAGAGAGAGAGAGAGAGAGAGAGAGAGAGGTCCAAGAGAATGAACTTTTTAATGAACCTATTAAGACATTAAAAAATAATCTAATTAATTTTAGTTCCTTGTTGTAATTGGTCCGCGCCAGCGGCAACGGACACGCGTGTGACACGAGACCCCCTTACCCCACCCCATACACGTGTGTCCGTTGCCGCGGACCAATTACAACCAGGAATTAAAATTGATTGGATTATTTTTTAATGTCTTAATAGGTTCATTAAAAAGTTCTTTCTTTTGGTTCACTTTTGAACCCCCCCCTCTCTCTCTCTATATATATATAGCAAGACTAATATACATCATGCTTCCTATATCATCCATACTTCACGCCTAGTTCTCGGCCTTAAAAAACTTTTTTTTTCAATTTTTATTTATTTATTTTATGCATGAAGTTAACCTTTCAATCAACACATGTTAAAAAATCTAGGTTAAACTACAATTTTTAGCTATTTTTTGAAAAATTCAACAAAAAACTGTTGAAAATACCTTATTTATAAGGGTTTGCGCCAGTAGAAATTTGTGAATTTTTTAAAAATAGCTAAAAAATGTATTTTGACCTAATTTCTTGAATATGTGTTGATTGAAAGGTTAATTTCAAGAGAAAAATAAAAAAATTGGAAAAAAAGTTTCGTAGGGCCTAGAACTAGGTGTAATGTATAGAGTGATGTAGGAGAGCCTCTCTCTCTCTCTCTCTCTCTCTCTCTCATAATACATGTCAGTTTAATTATGTTTTTGTGATATGACTTAATATGTTTACCCTTGTCAGCTTCCTGAAGAAAGAAAAGTGGACTTGCTCAAGAACCTTGCAGAATGTTCACATTATGTAACACCACAGGATGGCCGCCATCTTCTTCCTTCTGTTGTTCAACTTCTAAAGGTATTTTCCCATATTGATGTTGCTTATTTTATACGGAGTGTCGTATAGTATTGAAACTCGGCAAGCCTTAAATGTGTAGAACTGAGTCACTTTCATATAGTTTTCAATTCCCATGCAGATTTTTTCTCTGTTAGCTAAACATTTCCTAATTTTTTTACAACAAATGCAATTTTTATGATTTCTGTTATTCTACGAGTTTGAATGTTTGTATATGGACTGGCTCTTTCTTGACATTTGTCTGTGTTTTTTTCCTCGTCAGAAGCACATGATTCGGAGAAAGATTGAAGAGATGAACTTCACTTTTGTTGAATGTTTGTTGTACACTTTTCACCATTTAGCTCATAAGGTGAGTACATTGATTTTCTTCAATGGGTCTGCTCTGTTATTCAGATTATACCATAGTAGTTCATTCATGTCTTTGTATGATTTTGTAGGTTCCTAATGCCACAAATAGTTTATGTGGCTACAAGATTGTAACTGGTCAACCATCTGACAGGCTTGGGGAAGATTTCTCTGGGTTCTATAAAGACTTTATTGAAAGGTCCTTCATCTATAAAGCTAGCCCTTACGTGTAAAATTGTAATCAATACTAAATATCCTTGTAGTTATAAATAGCTTATGTTCAATTTACACTCCGCATGAATTGTATTTTCATCAAGTATTTTTTCATGATAAGCATTTAAAAAAAAATATACTTATAAACAATCGCTAGAGGGGGTAGAACCCATGTATGCACGGTGTATACATGGATGTACAAAAACAATTAAAAAAAAGCTGCTAAAGTAAGAGATGCAGCTCCGAGAGACTAAAGCTAGAGAGCTTGAAAGGCAAGGATACAGTACTCAGAATCATAAAGGGTCTCTTAATATTATTATAACAATTATTAATCTGGGATAATTTGAATTTGTGCGCCCCACTTTTACGGTTTCTTTTGAGTTACCTCCAAATATTTAAAAAAGATAACCCCATTCAGGTTTTAGCTACGCTCGGTAAGTTCTTGAACACTTTTGAGGTGCAACTATTTTAAATTTTATGTTCATTGGTAACTCATAACCAACTGTAAAAAGTCAAAACTATTTTTCATTTCTGAAATAGAAGAAGGCAGTTATGGTTGCTGATGATGCAGGTTGAGTACAATTGAGGATTTAACTAGAGCTATGTTGAAGAAATTAACCCAAGGCATGGCAGAGCATAACAAAGCGATGGCAGCTGCTAAAACAGATGAAGGAAAAAGCAATATCGTGAGCCCAACACACTTCAAGTTACCTTTGGAGGTGATATTACCTCATTTTTAATGGATTTGGTTTGCATATCTGACAATAAATTCATCTAAAATCTGCAGAAGACACAGAAACAGAATGCTACCATGGGACTTCGTACCTGCAACAATATACTGGCAATGACCCAGGTGAATATTCTTCCAATGCAATTTTCTATACATGCTTAACCTGCGTGAATTATTTTATCTAATATTCTTTATAATTCAGCCATTGCATTCAAAATCACCTTCCTTTATTGGGGATCGGAAAATCAACTTGTCGTGGAAAGAAGCATTCAAGCCTTCAGTTCCATCCGCTGCGGCTGTTGCCGGGTATGATATAAAGTACACGTCTTGAATTCTTATTCTTTTTATTAAATGCAAAAAGTTCAAGAAATCTGTGAACTTTATTTAATGTGAACCCACATCCCCAACCCGTACTATGTATTGTATTGCAAAACCATGATTTTTAGTAAGCTGAAAAGTAGCTAAAACCATGATTTTTAGTAAGCTGAAAAGTCTTTTTGCAACATGTTGCATAGTTCTAGATTTCCTTTTAGGCATTATAATAGGTTAAGGGGATTGTTCTGCCCCAACTACACAGTTTAATTATCATGACAATTCATATTTATGAGTGCAGTAAAAAGCGAACTGGTGGTAACAGTTTATACACTCCTGCAACAAAAAAGGGTCGAGGAGGGGTTTTTGCGCAAAACCAACTTGTACACAAGGCACTGGAAGGTTTGTATGATGTCGGGCAGAGCGGTGGAAGAGGAGGCAGGGGTTGGCGGGGACGCGCAAGAGGAAGGGGCTACCACTACTAGCATGGTTCACTTGCAGTCAGAGTTGTACAAGTATGAAAGAGTTGATGAATGTATCTGTTCTACTTTATATTTGGCTTCTTATAAAGCAGCAACTATTTTAACTTGACGCATTAGCTTGTTAGTTAATAGTTAGGCTAACACAATTCATGATTAAATTTGTATCAACCTCCATTTCCTCGACCCGAGTTAGTGATTCCCTCTCTAAAATACTACCATATTCATCCCAAATTAGCAGTCGTCCTTTGAAAACGACGTTTTTTAAGGATTCACTGAACCAGTGGCCAAGATTAAGACTTGATTAGTGTCGTGGAATTTGGTTCGTTGATTACGTCCAAGAAAGGAAAGCGGGCTATTAATTTGAGATGACCCAAAATGGAAAGCAAGACTATTAATTTTGGGACATGGGGAGTATTATCTTTAGACAATTAATATAAATCTTCAGATTATTAATCAAAACATTGAGTTTCCTAGTTATTTTAAAGTATGGAGGGAGTAATCCGAGATTGAATTATTCTCCAACATTCTTTTCGTGTTTGAGAAACATGTAGACAACACATTTGTAGTTATATTCGCTAAACTATTAGTTTGTCAGTATCTGAATTCGTGCTTGGAAGTTTGATTCAGTTGTAATCATGTGATTACAATGTTTAAATCCCTGTGAAGGTTTTCCCCTTCGAAGCAAGGAATCAACAATTTTTAGAGTCTCCAATGCTAATGTGGATTGAAAGAATGTGAATAGCTACATAGGATTCATACACAATGAGAGTGAAAAATGGTCTCCAATGCAACTCTCTATACTATGAAAGTGATGGCAATCATGGTTATCCACAATGTAGATTAATATTTGTACACATAATGTTCACATTGTTTTATTACACATCCACGTAGACATTTGCGAGACGCTGAGTATGTGGGTGTGGTTTCTCTCGGTCAGTGTGCACCTTGCTCTCAAGTATGCTGGCTTAAAATATGAAGCTCTACTTTCTTGGCGCACAAGCAAAGTAAGAATATAGATATGTTTGGATAAATTTATTTATTTTACGCACATTGGGAATTATAGATAGAAATGTAAACTGATGCTATCATTTAAGCTACAATTTATAATATGTTGTAGTTGTATTGTTGTTCAATTTTCAATAGGCTGAAAGTGTTCTTTAAATAATTAATTTTTCGTGTTGTTATTTTTGAAATTAAATCACATTATTTATTGTGGGTATCTTCTGCGTTTTAACAGCATGGGATCTACTGTCTTTTGTGAAATACTATGGACATTCCTTGGAGTTTGATATACGAATTTAGAAAATACTCAAATATCGAATTCAAGTTTCTAAATTCTAGCAGTACCATCATTGCCTGAGTACTATCTTTTTCAAACAATTGAATGACTATATTTTAACTACTTCCTTGTTATATTTTAAATAAGTGGATTAATGCATGTACACAATTCGTTTAAATAATCAATGTTTGTGGCAAATATTTAGAAGCAAGGGTATTTTGCAATTTTTTATGGAAGGACTTGATTTCTTGTCAAAGACGGCTCGAGTAAATTAACCAGACTATTGTTCTAGAATGTACATTAGATTAAATTTGTGGCACATCATAATTGAACATAGTGAAGTTTGGTGAATATGTTGAACCCAATGGTTCTTGTAATCCCCTAATTATACCAAAGATTTCCACGAATTTCTTTGCTAGATTTGCATTGTTCTGGCTTTGGTAATTTAGGGTCCCCATTATTTAGTATTCGTAATCTAGGGTTTTATTGAATTTGTAGTCTTAGTTTTTTTTTTTTGGATTCTTGATACTGATTAATTTGCTTACAATTATACTACGAAAACAGAAAAATGTGAATTATGTTTATTGTGATTACAAAAACAACATGGCATTTCTCAAAGGCTATTGATTCTAACGTTGATGGAGAAGTGGGTAATGTGGTTCCTCGTATGAAACCTCATTTTAAAATTGATAATTGCACTGGCTTGGGGAGGGTCTCGTTGTTGGTTTCCTGGGCGTTGATAAATTATGTTGTAATCTTCAAAAAAAAAATATTTTTTCCTTATACAAAAAAATTCGGGTCAAATGGGTTGACCGAACCCGACCCAAATTCAACACAACCCAATATGACCTGACTGTTATATATCGGGTGGATTTGGACCTAACATGTTAAGTCTCAATCCACCCACAACCTGACCAATCTTCACGTTTGTCGCCATTACATATGGCCAATGTGTCAACCACGTGTTTGACACCTCTGGAGTTATGTTTAACTATTGGTTCAACACATCCTTTAAAGGACCTTCTTTTGAGGACAACCGGCCTATCTAATAGTGATGCCTACGGAGACCCCTAGCCTCCAAGGCAAAAGACCCCTAGCCTCCAAGTTGATTGTTGAGTCCTTAGCATCATAGGTTTTAGTTGGCATAATGAATCGTAAAAGCATAGGGTGTTTTTATTTGGACCCATTTTTTCTTTCTCTGTCCCCCTTTTAAGTTTTAAGATTTCAAAAGTTTAAGTTTCTAACAAAACAATTATACACTTTTATGACCCCCCAAATCATTTACCATTCTTGAAATTAAATGTCCACAATTACTAGAAGCTTAAGAAATCCAAAATCGCAAACACCAATCCCATATCAAACTCAAAAAATTTAACCCCGCAGCTTATCGAATTAAAGGAATGTGAGGGATCTTCCTTTGATGTTGCCATCAAGGTCTTCATTTTCTGATGGAACTGTCGTCAATTGCATTACTCTAAATCTTAAAAGAAGAAACTTAACAAATACCAATTTTGCGTTCCTATGTTTAAATACTTTCAATAGTCAACAAGATTGGACAAGATCCAAATAGTTGAACAAACCCATTTGCTCCGTACCTAAAATCGAGGTTCAATAAAATAATAATGGTAGGGAGATTCACAAAAGGCACAATTTTATCTTCTATAGATTTTACTATCTGTGAGCAACAATTATTATATTCTATTTGATGGATTTGAAGGAACAACGAAGACTCCTGGAGTGTTTGGGTTCGTAGGAGCTCTTTAAAATTCCTACTTTTCTTCTGTACCCCCCCTTGCACCCCATTGATGCGGGACTTATAAATGTGGGGGATAATAAAAGAAAAATAGGGTTAAGATAAAAACACCCAAAGCATAACCTAGGTCATGTCCCATGCTTTACACTTGGTGTGACTACGAGTATTCTTTTTTAAAGCAACTATTAAACCTTGTAGATCCTTCCTTATCCTATGTATCTAACTGATTCATCATTAATTCGCTTCCGATTCCCATATATATACAACCCCTCCTAACATACTCACATGTTCAACAAAATTGGTAAACAAAAGTGGTCAATCAGCAAAACTTTTATTAAGGCTTTATTTTCCAATCTCAACATCAACTCTCCAAACCTCTTTATTGTCACTTATTTAATTACATTTAAAAAAAGAGAGTTAAAAGGATATTTCCTAATTGGTCCTATCAAAACAAAATTTTTCCAATAGGTCATACTTATGCATCTAGTGAATATTCATTACATGTTTACAAATATGACCTATTGAATCCATTTTTTTAATGGGATCTATTGGAGCAAAATAAAGATGTAGGACCTATTTGATTACATACTCGGTAAACATGACTAATTGGTAAAAAAACATTAAAAAACATGGGCTTAGACTCTTCCTGTTCTCAATTATATTGCACCTTTTCTTGTAAACCTCATCGATTTTGACCCATATCTTTATTCCCTCCATTCCCTCCCTTTCCATTCATATTCACAACTATTCATTTGTTTCGCTCCTCTAGTGACACGGTTAGTCTCCATCCAACTAATTATTTGCTTAGAAAAAGTAAGTATAGTTAGTGCTGAAATGTAAACAATAGGGTTTAAAAAGTTATAATTATAAGATAAGAGGATGGTGGCAATTGTTTTTCCAGTATTTTCTTCCTCATGTTATTCTTCCTGAACTAATGATAAAATAAAACATGTAGTATTTTGTATTATATTCTATTATGAATCGATTTATCCCCATCTCCCCCATATTCTCCTTGTTGATTGACCTTAATAATAGCTTTGCCCCCTCCTCCTCCTCCCTCCCTCTCTCTCTCTCTCACACACAAACACACACACACACAGAGACACACATTCACATTTTTTTGTATGTTAGACATATGTGGTGCTAGAACTTTGAAGGTCAGACCTATGGTGGAATAAACTTTTTATGCATACTTGTTGGACAGTTGTAGGGCTTGAACTTCGAATAACATGTCCAAAGATCTTCAATGGTGAAATAAATGTCTTTGCAAAATGGGTTGTTACATATTCTCATATGTTTCTTCACCATTCCTTCATAGTTTCAATCTATATGTTTTAGTTTATTCCCTTTTTGTTATCAATGTACATTTTAGATTATGTGAGTACAGAAAATATCACAATAGAGAAATCCACGAAAACAATCACAAAGCCAGAAACTAAAATATCACAACACAACGTTGTACGTGATTCTGCAACTTCCCTACGTCCACAGAGAGGTTACTGTTCTTATTAAGTGTCTCTCAAAGTCCCCGGTTACAATCCCTTTGCCTTGGGTCAGGGTGTACAATTTATAGATATGTCATCATAGAGTTTGAGTTGTTTAAGGAACTCAAAATAACACGTGGATATGCCAAGAGGTACCTGAATATCTCCTTCGAGATTGTTGGTAATTTGACCATATCCGTAAGTGTTTTTATATAACTAAAATACTTGTGTGGAAATTAAATCATGATTTGGGTCGGGCAGCATGTTAATCTATCTGGGCTGGTCGGCTACTTTCATGGACTACACTAAATGGGCTCCCACAATTGCCCTTAAAATCTTTGGGCTACAGTCGTGGGCTAATAGATTTTAAACAAGTCGAAGGCCCAAGGCCTGAAACAATATTCACAAACCGGCATGGCATACTTGTGATTTTATAAGAGCTGGAGTGTAAGCTGGTCATCTTGGAGAAACTGAAGCGCTAAAATCTTTCGAGGAAAGCGTGACTCATCATTTGAGGTTTTTGAAACCAGTTCAAGTGAAAACTCAACCATTAGTTCATTGATCTTAGTCGTCTTTGCATATACTTCGTCTCTAATCTCCCTTCCTCACTTTTTGCTTCAAAATCAGAGTTGTTCTCCTTCTCCAGAGCTTCGCTGATTCGTGTAAGTTTAGCCTTTCCTCTTTCTAAGACTTTTCCTTTCGAACTTATTTCGTAGCTGTAGTTAGGGTTTTCCTTATTTGTTTAATCATGGCGATGTTGGATAATAAATTGGTAGAAGAATTTAGGCGCTAATACCAAAATATTTGACTGTGTAGTTATCGAATGTGCCTCTCTCCAACGGAATGCCCGTGATATTGAGGGGGGCACTGGATTCACACCCTTCTAGTAACTCAAGGGTGTTTCACATTTCCCCCAAACGAGTTATTTCTTAGATTATTTAGATACTTGACATTGTGCCCGCTCAGTGCGCCACAAATGTTTGGAAGATAGTCAATAGGGTCCATAGAATAAAAACCATACATGGAACAAAATTTGGTCTTGCCGAGCTATGTTACTACTACGTGTTCTTGCGAACCGAGGAAGGTTTGTTATATTTGAAGACCGGGAAGGCATAACGGGTTTTAGTGGTAAATCTTCTAGATTCCCATAAGGATTATTGGGAACATGGTTTTATTGATAGGAACTGGCAACGTCCTCCTGCTTCTGAGAGACAACGAGGCTTTGTGATATTTTATTATGGAGAGTCCAAAATAGGCCGCTTATTCTTTTCTTTTCATTTTTTCTTGTTGATTTCTTTGCTCTTTGTCCCTGTTCTGATATTCTTCCTCCCCTGCTTTTGCAGCTCGTGCCAAAAATCAAGAACCCGATATCAATGAAATTGATGCAAATGAGCTGGTGAAGGCTTAGAGCATTAAAGATAGGTCGGCAGACGGTGAGCGTTCGAGGTTGGTGGCCTTTCTGTTGGAGTACAAGAATACAGGTACTAGCTTTATTGCTCGTCCGGTTGATAGGGTCCAAACTTTAAAATCTCCTGAGGTAGGGCCTTCTGATCCCATTGTAATAGAGGAGGAGGAAGGTGAAGAATAAGGAGAGGAGGGAGGAGAGGAGGGAGAAGAAGCATAAGAATAGGAAGAAGAAGAAGATATGACCCCTTGATGAAGAGGAGAAATCTAAAACTTCTTGATGATGATGACGATCAAGCCGTCCTATCTGATTGACTTAAGTCTCCGAAAGTGACCGATACTGGGTCCTCGAGGTCTAGTGGTTCTGACCTGCTAGAGAAGGGGAGAGAGAAGGAAAAATAGAAGGAGAAGAGGAAGGAGATAGAAGAGACGAAGAGAGAGAGAGAGAGAGAAGGAAAAGGAGAATAAGAGAGAAGAAGAGAGGAGGGAAGCCAAAAGAAGGTTGGCTCCCGTCGTAGCTGCTGAGGGTGTGTGTGGGTGATGCCCCTACCTCGTTCCCGACTTGTTGAGGAGGGCAGTGCTCTCTGCTGACTGGGAGCGCCCCTCGAGGTTAGGGTCGTCTCAACTTGCCCTGAAGACTTCTCAGGGGATGGCCCTGGTAAGTCTTTGTGCTCAAACTATCTTTTTCTTATATTTTCTTCTCTATGCTAAGTTTATGGTTTTGCTTCTCTTGTGCAGTTATTATCTGATTTTATGACTCTTCTTAGCAACCATGCTAACAAGTCTAGGAGGGAGAAGGAGCTGAAAGATGCTATAAGGCTGAGAAGAACGCCTTTCCTGAAGCTCGCCTAACGTGGGAGTAAAAGAAAGGAAAGATGTCCAAGGCCTTCGATGAGCTCGACGGGTCCCGAAAGTAGGTGGTTCCTGAGAAGGGTAAGCTCGTCGAGGAGAATCAGAGCTTGTCAGCTAAGGTCATCAAGCTGGAGGGTGATCTTACCCAGGAAAAGGACACTAGCTACCGTAAGGGCTTTAACAAAGCCTATGACGATGCAAAGGGGCAGCTCGCCTATGCTTGCAAGGTTGCCTTAAAAAAGGGTTGGGACCAGGCTTGGCCCTGATTCATATGAAGAAGAGGAAGAGGGTGGCGCTGGTCGACCTGCTGGTACATAGATTGTCCTTGATGAGGGTGAAATCAATGATGGCCAGAGTTTTGGAGCTGCAGACAAGGGGAAGACCGTGGTGGAAGAATAACAGGTGACATGGCAGGACTCGTAAACTAGGAGTTTGCTTTCTTTCCTTGTACAAGTTTTTTGTTTTTACTTTTGATAATATGTACCTCTCCTTTGGATCCTGTTGTATTGGTCTAGGCCACCCTTTTTGTGAAGTGAATGAAAAACGTTCTTGTTTTATATCCACTAGTGTCTTTGTTCATGCTTGCTGACTTTTATCCATTTTGATGATTGTAGACCATTGATCTAGATGAAGATATCTCTGCTGCATCCCCTCTAGGGAAGATCCTTGGCCCGAACATCAGTTTGAAGGCTTGCAATGCCTTTGTAACGATCTGTAAATCTTTGAGGGTAAGAAATCAGCAGTACAAGGACCAATCTGAACTGGTCGCCAAACTAAAAGACAACCTCCAAGAGATGGAGGAGATAGGGGATTCTGTTCAAGAAGAGGTCAATCTCTTAAGGGCCAAACTCTTAGAGAACACATAAGTCAGTCAAGTAGTAGCAATCCTTCAGGCCGAGAATGATACTTTTAGAAGGGAGCTAGATGGGTTAAAGTTTAATGCTGCTGGGCTCGAGGAGTGCATTCCGAAGTTGAGGAATGCCTTTAAAAGATGACCTCGGGAAGCCTGGTCGGAGGGCTATAATGCAGGTTTGGCAGATTCCCCAACAAAGCTAAAGGAGTCCGAGGATGTAGCTTTGTCTTGTGGGTGGCTGAGCGCTCTAAGGGAAGTTAAGACACCCAAGGATTCTGGATTGTGGTATAAGTACCAAGCCGAGTGTCCTGCTTACTGTCATAATCCTTTCTTGAAGGATGACCAGTGGATTCCAACGGATGCCACTCCACCCCACCTCCTGGAGTGTGACTTAAATAGTTATGTGGAAGAGCTAGCTCCCAAACCAGATGAAGGTCAAAGAGCGACTGTCGCTGAATACCTTGGTCGTCACTCTGAGACGTCGTAAGTGTTTTGTATATTTTTTATCCTTGCTTTAAATGTAACTTCTTATTATAATGAAAAAGTTTTATTTATCACTGTTCAATGTTTTGAGCTCGTGCTGACTAAAAATGCATACTTCGCAGACCAAAGAATATTGATTCACTTTGTGCGATATTTGATCGACCACCTTAGGTTTTTTTGTTGTTTTTGGTGTTATCATTTTAAGCTTTCCAGCTGACTAAATGGTATTTAAGAGACAATGTTAGCTATAGATTGCTTTGTGCTTGAACATTCTCCCAGTCTAACATGCCTTAGCAGTGTCATTCCATTTACTTTACCTTTTAGGTTGTGTCGTCACACTTCCTTAGGCCTAAGTAAGATGATGGCGAGAATGCACCTGGCAATTGGGAAATCCACCCGAGCATATTTTTGCAACCAATGAAGTTGGCGACCAATCTAAGTTGGATTTTTTGCCTAAGGATCCCCTGTAGGGCTTTTTCTATTTTCGGGGAAACCCACGAGGTCCATTGTGTTCATAACAAGGACCTGAGGGATGTAGTAATTGAAACGCGTATATTGACTTGTTATAATTGCCACGAACCCCGCTCGACATGTTAAGTTTCCTGATTGAAAACATGTTGAATATTATCGTTACCTTAGGAGTTTAGACATGCACGAAGGAGATATCGTTTGGAAAAGGTGCGTATTTATGTAACCAAGAAGAATTAAGAAGCTAATATAAAATGTGAAAGTGAAGGGGCCAATCCGGCCTTTATTGAATACTGTCTGAGCAACATAAGTTTGAAAATAAAAATTTGCTTAAACTAAATGCGCTAGTAAAGATAAAGAAGATTTAAAAGTAAAACTTCTTGAGATTGACTGCATTCCATGCTCTTAGTATCTCCCCGCCCTCCAGCGTTTCCAGATGATATGCTCCTTGAAGGTCGTCTCTGATTACCCTGAAAGGTCCTTCCCAGTTTGGCCCTAGTTTACCATCTGATGGTTTTACGACACCGCCGAGGACTTTCCTTAGGACGCAATCTCCTATCAAAAATTTCCTCGGATTGACTTTCTTACTGTATTGCCTAGCCAGTTGCTGTCGATAAGAAGCCAACTTGACCATGATCTCTCCGCTCGTCTGCTAAGTCAAGTTCAATGCGTAATGCATCATCATTAAGGCCTTAGTCAATCAAAGTACTTCTCATGGTGGGGAGACCTGCTTTTAGTGGGATGACAACCTCCATTCCGTAGGCGAGCGCGTATGGTGTCTCCCCGGTTGGTCGCCTAAAGGTGGTGTGATAAGCCCATAGAACGTGAGGGAGCTCATCCACCCAGGAACCCTTGGCCTTTTCCAACCGTTTCCTTAGTCCATCGAGCATGGTTTTATTAGAAGCGTCTGCCTACCCATTGATTTGGGGATATGCCATAGAACTGAAGTGGTGATTGATACCATGTTCATCACAAAATCCTTGGAAGAAACCACTTTCGAATTGTGTTCCGTGGTCAGTGATGATAGTCTTTGGTACTCCAAAGCGTGTTAAGATGTTTCTCCAGATAAACCTAGTCATATCTGAGTCGCGAATGTTCGCCAGTGATTTTTTCTGCACCCATTTGGTAAAGTAATCTATTCCTACCAACGGATACTTATGATTTCCAAATGCGGTAGGTAGTGGTCCCATTATGTCTAGTCCCCATTGCGTGAACGACCATGGGCTTGCTAGTGATTCTAGGTCGCTGGCGGGTTGGTGGATCATGGGAGAGTGCTTCTGAAATTTTTCGCACTTGCGAGCTTAAGTGCTTGCGTCCTTATACATATGAGGCCACCAGTAACCCTATTTTATTGCTCGGAAGTCCGGTGATCTTCATCCTGCGTGACTCCCGCAGATGCCCTCATGAAGTTCGCTAAGGACTTTATCGGTATCTTGTGGGTGGACGCATTAGAGGTAGGGACCTGTAAATGACCTCTTGTAGAGCTTTGCTTCTGAGGAGAGATAAAAGCGAGCAACCTTGAGCCTTGGTGGGCCGACCTCTTGTCATTGGGCAATGTGTCAGTCCTTAGGTAATTGATGATGGGATCCATCCATTTGGGGGCCTTTTTGTGACGAGAACCTGGTTGGCTATGACGGTCTGGTCAATGCTTGACTGTGCGAGGAACTCTATCTAAATAGTTCTCTTTAGTTTAGAGTTGATTGCTGAACTCAAAGATGCCAAGGCATCGACATGGCTATTCTACCCCTAGGGAATTATTGAATTTCCACCTTCTCAAAACATGCCATGAGTCTTCTTACTAGGGCAAGGTAGGTCGCCATCCGATCATCCTTGGCGTTGAAGTCCTCACTTACCTGCTTGGAGACCAATTTAGAATCGCTGAACACATGGAGGCACTTTGCTCCTAACAACTTGGCCTTTTGCAAATCGACGATTAATGCTTCGTACTCAGCTTCGTTGTTGGAGGCCTCAAATCCCAATTCGATTCCTTACTCAATCACAGTGTCTTTGGGGGTGACGAGGAGGATCCCTACTCCTCCCCCCTTGTAATTAGAGGCTCCATCAATGTACAGGGTCCAGTATTTGGACTGTACTTCATGTGTTGTCGATTGGTCATTTCCTGGTTGGTCTATTATAAATTCTGCAATAAGATATGCTAAGACCTGTCCTTTGATCGCTGCCCTGGGCTGGAAGTGGATGTCGAATCTATCGAGTTTTACCGACCACTTTAAGAGTCATCCAGAGAGGTCTCCCTTCCATAGTATAACTTTGAGGGGGGTAGGAAGTGATTACAGTCATCGAATGGGCCTTAAAATAGTGCTTCAGCTTTCTCGTTGCAACTACCAGCGCATATGAGAGCTTTTCCAGAGGCAGGTACCATTGTTCCACATCCAGAAGCGTCTTGCTGGTGTAGTAAACCGGATGCTTGATTCCTTCTTTTTTCACACACTAGGGAAGAGCTTATAACATGGTCTGATACTATTAGGTAAAGGTACAATGGGTATCCATCGTTTGGAATTACTAGCAGGTGTGGCTTGCTGAGGTAGGATTTGATTTCTTCCAGATCTTGCGAACAATCGACGTTCCACGTGAGACCCTTGTCCTTTTTCAGCAGCTGGAAAAATGGTCGGTAGCGTTCCGAAGATTTGGAGATGAAGTGATTAAGTGAGACAAGCATTCCAGTGAGCTTTTGAACATCTCTCAAAGTCTGGGTAGGTTGGACTCTAGTGATAGCATAGATCTGGTTTGGGTTGACCTCAATTCCTCTCTTACCGATTTAGATAACCTAAGAACTTTCCTGAATGGACACCGAATGAGCACTTACTTGCATTAAGCTTCATTTAATATTTCCCATGGTTCTCAAAGGTTGTCGCTAAGTCATAAAGGTGGTCGTACTTGTTCTTGATTTTGACTAGCATATCGACAATGTATACCTCCATCGTTTCTCCCATCTGTTTGCTAAACATCCTGGTGACCAACCTTTGATAAGTTTCCCCTGCATTCTTGAGGTAAAATGGCATATCCTTGTAACAGTATAACCCGACGGGGGTTATAAAAGAGGTCTTATCCTGATCAGGCCCAAATAAGGGAATCCGATGGTAGCCAGAGTAGGCATCTAGGAAGCTCATCCTTTCGTGTATCGCTGTAGCATCGACCAACTGGTCTATTTTTGGGAGAGGGAAGCTGTCTTTGGGGCATGCCCTGTTGAAGTCAGTAAAATCGATACAAACCCTCCACTTGACATTGCACTTGGGTACTACCACTGGGTTGGACAACCACTTAGGGAACTGCACCTCTCTGATGTATCCTGCATCCAGTAGCTTCCCTATTTCATTCTTTATTGCCTTAGCCTTCTCGGGGGCTATTCAACGAGCCTTTTAAGTAATCGGTTTGAAGGTTGAATTGACGTGCAGGTGATGGCAGGCTACATTAGGATCGATCCCTAGTAATTCGTATGGTTCCCAAGAAAAACGTCCTTATTGCTGTTAAAGAATGCAACTAACTCTTTATTTTCTTTATCGTTGAGTGTAGTTCCGATCAGAAAGATACAACTTCTTCCAGGTCTACGGGGTGGACCCTGGTCTCCTCCACACCTGGTTGGCCGTACCGTAGTTGCTATTTAGAGGTTACAACCCCCTGGATTTCCTCCTGGGCATCTTTTACCTCATTCTTCTTTTCTTTCTTGGGGTGAATGGTTGCGATAAATCACTTCCTGGTTGTGGCCTGGTCGCCATGGATTTCAACCACTCCCTGGTTGGTAATGCACTTCAGCTTTTGGTGCTAGGTGGATGGTACGACCTTCATGGCATGGATCCAACCTCTGCCCAAAATGGAATGATATGGGGACTCAATGTCCACCACTAAAAACTCAATTATCTTTGAGATGTTTCCTGCCCCGACTGACATAACTATCTTTCCCAGCGACATCGTGATTCTTCCTGCAAAGCCGACCAACAGAACAGTGGCCTCTTTAAGGTCGGTGATATCGAACTTCAGTTTATGAAATAATTCCAGATACATTACTTAGGACGAGCTCCCCTGGTCCACAAGTAGCTTGTCAACATCCCAATTGGCTATCTTGAGTGTGATCACCAACGTGTCATGATGTGGGGTTCTCACCCTGACCAAATCTTCTTCGGTGAACACGGTATGCTTGGTGTAGTCGATTTATTTTGGTCACCGAAGCTTCCCTGCCTGGGTTTTGACAGGATCAATTTGAAAAGATTCCATCACGGCCGTCACCTTCTTGAGTTCCATCCGAACGATGTTCCCCTGGATCTGCTTAAGGTCTTACGCCCCATGGATTATTGCAAACTCATGTCCGGTATCCTTGTCGAGGACATTGTTTGGCTTTTGGTCATTGTTGGTTGCGACCTTATATGCTTTCTTCTTGATATACTTGTTGAGGTGACCTGCTTGAACTAACTCCTCCAAGTGTGACTTTAGAGCTTTGCAATTCTCGATTATGTGACTGCCCTCATTATGGAATGTGCATCTCAGCGCATTATTCCTTTTAGTTGGGTCGCCACCCATCTTTTTGGGCCATTTGATGAACGACTCATCTTTAATTTTGCTGAGGACCTTGTTAATGGGTTCTTTGAAGACTGTCTTAACAACCTGGAACGCCTTAGAGGGGTCGGCCTTGTTCCCATTCTTGGAGCCATTATTACCCCTGTTCTTGCTTCCCTTCTTCTGGGTATCGTTCTTATCTTTTCACTTGTTTGTCTTTGCTCGAGCGTTATCCCCTGCATTAGAGTGAACCACATCTTCCACCTTAGAGAATTTCTCAATGCGAGACATGAGATCATCAATGGTGCTGGATTCTTTCTTAGTGAGGGGCTGGTGCAGCAAAGACGTGGTCGTCAAGTCAATTTTTGAGGATGCTACGACAACTTACTCCGATCAATGCTCGATTTCCTTGAAAACTTCCTAGTACCTCTCTGCATAATCCCAAAGGTTCTCTTGTGGCTTCTTTTTCATCGTATACAGTGCATCCATCCTCTTGGGGTGAGAAATGCTGGTGATGAAACGAGCCGTGAAAATCTCTACCAGAGCCTTGAAGTTCCTGATAGACCTGTGTGGCAACATTTTAAACCCATTATGTGCTACATCATGTAGTTTAGAAGGTAAGATCCGATACATTAACGCGTCATTATGGCTCCACAAGGTCATGTACTGTCTGTATTGTCGAACGTGGTCGTTGGGATCAGTCTTCCCATCGTAAATCTTGAATCTGGGAACAATGAACTTCTTGGGGGATCCTCTTCTTCGATCACCCTTGAAAAGGGGATCTCATCTGAGTGTTGACAGCCCTTCTAGCTAGCTCTCTAGTGGATCTGGCTCCACGCTGGCTGGATGTTGATCCATTTACCTACGGACCAGAGTTCTAATCTCGTGGTTTTGTCGATCGTTACTCCTGTGGTGTCTTTCTGGATGGCTATGATCTGTCATGTTCAATTCTTTCCTGGTCACGCCTAGAGCTCCTCCCTCGACTGCAAGTATTACTCACCTGAGGACTAGGAGTCCTGCCATAGCGGTTCCTGATTTCTCTTTAAAGATCTCTCTCCATTGTTTCTAGGGCCTTTGGAGACGAGCATTCTCTTCTTCCTGGAAGGCATAGCTTCCTCTTGTTCACGAAGTCGAGCTTCATAAGCGTCAATCAACCTAGAAATCTGAGTAGACCTAGGTAGTCGTTGATTCTCCTCGAAAGGCTGCCTATCCTGGCGGAACCTGGGGTTCTTATGCTAGTGAATCTCGAATCTGACCCTAGGAGGAGTAGGGTTCTCTTGCACATCTCCAACTTGAGGAAGGTTGCAGCTGTGGTGAGACATCACGGGCCTTTTGTCAATGAATGTTTTCGCAGGAATAGAAATCCCTTCCCATAGACGGGGCCAATTGTGAGTACAAAAAATATCACAATAGAGAAATCCACAAAAAAAATCACAAAGCCAGAAAGTAAAAGATCATAACACAACGGTGTACATGGTTCGAAAACTTGCCTAGGTCCACGGAGAGGTTACTGATCTTATTAAGTGTCTCTCAAAGTCCCCAGTTACAATCCCTTTGCCTCGGGTCAGGGTGTAAAATTATAGATATGTCATCATAGAGTTTGAGTTGTTTAAGGAACTCAAAATAATAGGTGGATATGTCAAGAGGTACCTGAATATCTCATTCGATATGGTTGGTACCTGAATTGACCGTATCTATAAGTGTTTTTATATAACTAAAATACTCTTGTGGAAATTAAATCCTGATTTGGGTCGGACATCATGTTAATCAATCTAGCCCGGTAGGCTACTTTGATGGACTACCCTAAATGGGCTCTCACAGATTATAATACTAATAGTTTATGTTATTACTATAATAATATTACCCAAAAATGTTTCCCTTAGGGTAATTCATAATAGAATTTTGTATTATTTAAATTTGATTTTTGGCCAAAGACTACATATCACTTTATCATAAATGATGCTAGAATATATTATGCTATGAGTCCTTGTCCTAAACTATCAAGCTAGAATCTCCGTTAGAATCTTCAAACAACTCAATTTTCTCAATTTTTCTTAATTGAACCTCAATTAAAGGAGCTTATAAACAAACCAATTATTAAAAATAGTAAAATAAATTATTTTCAATTAAACTTGGTGGAAATGATCTCCATAATGATGAAACCATCTATAAAAAATTATATAAAAAATTCAAGTGTGAAGTCATTGAGATGATTATTAAAAAATTGAACGGTTGAAAATGCACCTATTTTTCAAATTTGCATTTCACCAACTTCCTGTTTGATTTTTTTTGATGATTTTTTGTGTATATGATTAATATTTTAACAAATTGGTTCGTTTTTAAGGTCCTTTAATTGAGATCTCTTAAGAGATTCCCTCTCTCTCTCTCTCTCTATATATATATATATACTAGGGTGTACCCGTGCCGATGGCACGGTGTTAAATTTGCTCCCGATTATTTGTGATTATAGCACACTCATAACCACGTTAATGGCATGGTTATAAATTTGTTCCGAGTATTTGTGGTTAAAGAACACTCACTTTAAAAAAGACTTAAAAATACTGATTAAATTTCATCTTGTTTAATAACAATCTTACACAACTTTTGTAACACTATATTTTTTAGTTACATGCTTTTTCGTGTTGATACCACGCTTAAAATAATATCTTTAAATTCATTTGAAATTATCACCGTGCCATCGGCACACTTTCCCATGCCAAAGGCACGGTTACACATATGTTACGGTGCCTTTGTTTCTAATGCACAATAAATTGTAAATTTACTAAGGTCTATTCACAATTGCAACCAACATACACTTTTTTTACAACATGCTCATCAAATCTCGATTAGCCCACGAATAATACATATACTTTGAGTTGTTTGTTTAACATCAAATTTAAAATTGCAATTAATAACTACTGTGAATACATATACTTTGAGTTAAATACATGATAACTACTGCGAATTTAATCCTATGTATATTTTAATACGGTTAAAAAATCTCGGCATGTCACATCGATTGCGTAAATTTCTCTTCTACTAAAACTCACATTAAGATGACATTCGTTTAAAATCTAACTTGATTTATTAAATGGGAAATGCCATCTTAAAATAACGAAAGTAGTGTGAATTATTTATGCAAAATAAAATGTATTTTTCTTGTATCATAGTGAACTGATGAGTAATAGACTCCGCTTCGTTCTACTTTATTCTTGAAAATTGAAATTAAAATTCAGGGTAAATGAGTAATATTTCTCATTTGAATTTACTCTTTTAATCAGAAATTCGCTAAAATATTTTCAGAAATCCCCTAAAATATTTAAAGTTCATAAAAGAGATCAGTAAAAAATTGTCAAAAAATAATCAATTTACTATTTTAAAAAAATGATCGGCAACAAATTTTTATTTTTTATTTTTTAAATACATAAATTAATACACAAATACCCCCTAACCAAATGTAAACTCGTACACAAATATCATCACGAAAAAATAAATCCACCATATGCAAAAGAACCCATAAAATCTATAACCCGTCTCATATGCGTCCAAAAATAAACCTACCTAATACAAAACCCCACAAACCCATAATAAAATCAGTTGTCCTTGCATGTATGAATTTGTATGTCCATACTTTTTTTTTCTTTGAGTGTTGTGAAGAGTCCTTAAGCCTAGATGTCAGACTTTGAACACTCATATGCAGAGTATGAAAGTGATAAGTGTGGCTTTTAGGTGGATTTCTGCATAATACAAAGATTGTGAACAATACCCAAGAAAAACTTCTCCACCTCGAGTCTTGTGTTGTAAGATACCATATCATTTGACTTATGTCATCTCACATTGAAGATCAAAATAAAGAAAAAAATATAAAGTAACTTTCAGTAACATGACTATAACACCTGCTTTGAATCAAAGTATTAGAAATTAAAGTAACAGCTCATATTAGAAATTAAAACATGCAAAAAAAATAATGACGTTAAAAATTACAAACTATTGAACTAATAGAGTGCAATGTCTCCAATAAAGAAAATACAGAAAATAACGAATGGTTTATTCATTACATTATTGGGGTGAGTTCCCTCACTTAAAACTCAAAGAATTTATGTATTCCACCCTAGCAGAAAAAATGCTACAAATCAGAAATGGTAAGGTAGATAAAAATGGTACAAACCAGGTTTATTACACCACTTAATAGCATATACACTACTTAGTGGGATGAAGAAAAAATTAAATGAACGCAAGAAGCAGAGAGAGACAGACGTAACAATTTAGAGCTGAGAGAGACAGATGTAGCGGTTTATCTGTAATAAACAAAAACACCAAAAATATATTTTTAGTATTTGTAGAGCCCAACAATAAAATAGCATAGTAAAAAACATAAAAAGAAATCGGAGCCAAAAACTCTGAGAAACCAACTAATAAAGATTGGGAAATCTCGGCCTTTTGGACACTAACTCAGTGTTTGCTTACGGTGGCAGTGCTGGCGGTGCTGACACGGGACCAATCAGACCCAACTCAGTGTTTGGCGGTGCTGAGAATAGATCTTCTTCTTCTCCTCACGAAGTACTCCCATGGCGGGGCCAATAAGGAAATAAGACTTTAGATATCAACAATAAAAAAACACAGATTCATCATTCATCATTCATCAATCAAGTGATAGCATAAGATCTGTTAAAACCCATCTCCCCTCTCTGTTCTCACTACATGATATCATAAGATCTGTTAAAACACAGATTCATCATTCATCAAACTTAAGGCTTTAGATGTCAAAAATAAAAAAAATACAAAATAAGACTTTAGATATCATCAAACATTACCCGTTGTTGCTAGATGACGATCAGAGAGAGTGTCGGTAAATTTGTGGGGCCGACCAACAACAAAATTTCAGGGACCTTGAGATTCCCCAGACTCCGGAGATAATCCGACCCAACTCAGATTCAAAATCCCATCCATCTCACCATCAACCCACCATATATGGGTCGCTAAAAAAGCCCTTCGAACCACCATAGTTATGTCACTAACCAAGTAACAAACAAAAGAAAAATAAAAAACTATTCACTGCTGATCGGAGCTGTCTTTGAGAAATCAAAGACCAACTTACCAGAGACGGAATCTGGCGCACCTCCTGTTGGTTGACTTACGCCTGACCCACCATATAGGTTTGAAAATCGACAGACCCAAATAAACGTCTGAAGGATTCAGTGGGAGAACTGCTTGTAGATCTGAAATCCAAAGAACGTATCTGAATCTGGCACAACTCCTATTGGTTCATGGTCTGCTTGTAGATCTGAATGGGCGCACCTGGTTTTTGTTCATGGTCTCTCTCGCTTGTAGATCTGAATTCGCCGACCATGTTTCTTGGTGTTGCATTATGGTTTTTTGGATGCTGTTGTGGTCGGTTGGGGAGAGTTCATCTAGTGTTGGTGATGCTTCGTTCTCTAGGAAGGATAGACAGTAAAGGAAGAGCTTTTGAATAGTAAAGAGAGATAAAGTAAAGTGGAGTCTTCCTTTTCTTGTGTTAGGAGTTTACCGACTCTAGTTATGCCTTTTCTTGGTTGTTGCACAAAGTACACGTAATAGGTTTTGTATTCTCATTGAACCTTGTGCTTAATTGTATTGTATCTTCTCAGCCGTTATATTTTCCCATGTGCACCAACTTGAATCCTTATCTACATTAAATATGAGCCGTTTTTATGAGCCATCAGTTGGGGAGGACAAAGAGTTCCTCCTCCTTTATTATATATATATATATATATATATATATATATATAGGAGAAGGCTCACCTACATCATGCTCTATACATCATTCATACACCACACTTAGTTGTAGCGTTAAAAAACTTTTTTTTCTAAATTCTTTATTTTTCTCTTGAAATTAACCTTCCAATAAACCCATGTTCAAAAAATTAGGTCAAAATATATTTTGTAGCTATTTTTAAAAAATTCATAAAAAAATGCTTAAAATACCTTATTTATAAGGGTCTGCCCCAACAGTTTTTTGTGGTTATTATAAAAATAGCTATAAAATATATTTTGACCTAATTTTTTGAATATGAGTTGATTAGAAGGTTAATTTCAAGAGGAAAATAAAAAATTTAGAGAAAATATTTCTTAGGACCTAGAACTAGGTGTGATATATACATCACGCTGTAAGTGAGCATTCCTATATATATATATATCACAAAGTCTCCTATAAGAACTTTTTATGGTGCATAACTCACTACATACCATTTTTTTTAAATAGTAAAAAAATAAATTTTTTGATGAAACTTTATGGATATGATCTCCATCGTGAGAAGATCATCTCCAATTTTTTTTATAAAAAAATTCAATAAAAAAACCGTTGAGATGAGGTGATATGTCAAAAAATGACATAAATATGCATTTTTGATCATTGAAAATTTGGATCTGTGCTAGCCACTTGATTGATCGATTTTTTTGGTAAAACTTCATGGATATGATCTTCTCATATCCATGAAGTTTCATAAAAAAATTGAATCAAAAAGTGGGTGAGATGATTGTCAAAATTTCAACGGTCGAAAATGCACACACACACACACACACACACACACATATATATATATATATATATATATATATATATATATATACCATTTTTTTACATATCACTTCACCTCATCGATTTTTTTAATTGAATTTTTTGATGAAAAAAATTGGAGATGATTCATGACGTTTCATTAAAAAAATAATTTTTTTAATATTTAAAAAAAAGGGTATGCACCGGAATCTGCACCATAAGTTATCCTTACAAAAGGGAACCTCATATATATATATATATATATATATATATTGGTAAATTACACCTAAACCCCTTCAACTATTATAGATTTGTGGATCACCCCCTGAAAAAATGCCCGACAAACTCACCCCTCAATTATCAATACGTTGCAATTAAATCCAAAAGTTGGGTTCCCTCTATTTTAGGGAAAAAATGATTAAAACATCCTGAAAAAAAAAATAAAAAGAGTACGAAACAAATAAAAGAACAAAACAAAAAAAAACAAAACCCAAAAACTATTCTATAACCTCCCTCTCCTTTCTCCAATTTCAAACACCAAATTCAAAATTCAAACACCAAAACCAACAACCATTTTCAAACACCAAATTCAAATTCAAATTCAAACACCAACAACCTTCCCTACCTCCACTACCTAAACCACAAACTCGTCGGTAGTCCGTTATCCCCGACCCAAAACACCTTATACCACCATATCAACATCTAAGCTGGCATACCCCACAAATAAATCGGTACAACTACCCATTCAGCCTACCCTCACTCTCATCTCACGACTCAGATTTGGTGGTATGTTGGGTTTTTTAACCGGTTTGGGAGTTTTGATGTGGTAATAATAATATGTTGGGGTTTCCGTGGAGGTGCCGAAGAGTTGGTCGGGGTGGTGAATGGTTTTGACAGGGGTGGTGTTTGAAAATGGATGGAGAGAGAGAGAGGTTATAAAATGGTTTTGGTTTGTCATTTTTTTTATTTATTTATTTTTTTTGTTTTTTATTGCATGTATTATTTTGGGTTTTAAAATTAGGGCTGAGGGGTATTTTAGTCATTTTGCTCCTAAAAATGGAGGGAACCCAACTTTTGAGTTTAATTGCAATGGATTTATAGTTGAGGGATTAAGTTTGTCGAGCATTTTTTTTCAAAGGGTGACCCGCAAAATAATACAAATAAAAAGAAAAATACTACGAAATACTGAATCAATTAAATTCTAAAACAACTAAAATGGTGCCATTTTATAAACTAAGTTGTCGGGATCAAAGCACTAAATCAATTAAGATTCAAAGCTAATCATCCCCGAAAACGTTAAGATTCAAAGCTAATCATCCCCGGAAACGGCGCCATTTTGATAACAGGGGGAACCGCGACCCAAGAGTCACCTACACGCCGGTCGTTTTAATTCGGCTCCTCGCCCGCAATACAAAAACTTAAACTATGACTACACTCTTTTAAGGGAGTATAGCGGCCAGTCCGGTTATCGAATCCACAAAGACAAGTTGTTAGAATATTAATTGGTTTATTACTTCTAAAATAAAAGTGTAAAAGATTTAAGCTAACAAAAAAGAAAGATAACAAAGAGAAAAGATTAATCTAGGCAAGGGAATTTAAACTAGACTAACAAAAAGAATAAAAACTATAGGTTGCGCTAGATATCCCTCACCCCGAATTAATTGGTATAAATGGTTATATGAGTTCACGAGTTATTAAGATTGAATCTCGTTTCGTCAATTAATTAAATGAAGAGTTGTCACACCCCTAAATTCGTATAAAAGCCTACTAAGATTTTGGCATCAACAAATACCCCGGAAATTAGGCACGCAAGGTCGTAAATACGGAGCATACATGATATACCCCGTTAAATCTCCTAAGCGTAAAAATTAGGACAACCTAATTTTAATAAACTTGTGAATAAGCATCACCAAATCAAAGCAACCAAATAAACCCTAGGTGAGTTCAATCCAACACAACCCAATTTAACTAGCTACAAAGCATATTAAATGACATGAATTAAATGCAAGAAAGTAAACCTAAATTAGAAAGCAATAAATGAAAGCAATAAATTCTACACCACAAAGAAAGAAGGAAAGCATGTACATAAAGGAAGAAATAAAGAAATACAAACAATGGAAGGTTTGATTGATGAAGAAGATGATGAATAGTGTTCTACACAACCATGATGGAGCAAACCCCTATATGGGTAACCCTAGGAGGGAGAAAATGGCACCCTCAACTTCCCTCTTCAAACCCTCTTCCTCTAACCCTAACTAGGAGAAAAACGATCTATTATTATAAGATATCTACAAATATAACAAGTCTCCCCTTATATACTAAGTTACAATAAAAGAAAAGGAAAAAGAAAAGAAAAGAAAATAAGTGGCCGAAATCCGCTTCAATCGGTCGATCGGTCCTTCGGGTAAAAAATCTATAAAGATTCCAAGGAAAAATTGCAAACACCGGTCGATCGGTGGCCGGAGCCGATCAACCGGTACTCCATTTTCCAGTCAAGTTTGCTCAAAAATGGGGAGAAAAGATTGCAAATGGAAAATGACATAGCTCCTTCGGTCGGGCTCAAAATGAGTGCCGTTTACGGCCACGCGAAGCTAACTCGACAAACTACGCTACCATAGAATCCCGCTGAGTCGAAGATGAAGCGTTAAATGTCCAAAATGCCATTGAAGTAGTGCCCGATGACGAAACTTCTCCGAAATGAAATCGAACCTCACTTTAAGCGTTCCAATACCTACAAAAGCACAATTAACCCCTACAAAGCATATAAACATACATAATATAGGTTGTCTGATTAACGGGCATAAATATCGGCATAAAGAACCCCAAAAGTACTAGAATGCATAAAGATAACGGGCACACATATGCAATATTCGTGACGTGTCAACCACCGTTCATCTAGGTGAAGAACCCTAGTGTCTACGTAAGTAGGGTGACTTTTGGCATTCCATTTCAATTTTCTCTTTGTTCTTTGTGCTGATGAAAGGTTTTTTCTTCTGTTGCTTTGACAGACTGATGTATCTCCTTCGAGATTGCTTTCTTGGGGAACGACTGGGTTGAAGGATATTTGGGAGCAAATTTCGGCGGTGATGTGCTAGATAATTTCTTCTGCTGGTTTTGGCCGTCTAGTGTTGGCCTTGGATGAGACATTGCATTATACTACGACATTGTGTGCTTTAGGAGAGAGGTGGTGGGACACTACCCACACCTTCCATTTGGGCTTTGGGGAAATGACTGTTACTCCCATTGATGTTCAACATCTATTGGGGAATGACTGTGAGGGTGTTAATATAGAGGTGGATTGCACAGTGAGGGTGAAGCTGGAGGCAGTTCAAATGGAGCTGGGGGATGTGGGTATGATCATTTTTGGGGATTATTTCTACATCTCTTCTTTTCAGGAGGTGCTATTGAGTAGGAGAGTAGGCGAGACTAACGGGCGATATGTAAGACAGATGGCCCGATCATTCATTTTGCTTTTTCTAGGCAGATTTCTGGTGGTGACGTCGTTCATCTCTGGTTTTGTCGTTTCTGAGGACGATTTCTGACGTCTAGTTTTATAATTGGGGAAGCTTGACTTTAGCAACCCTCTATTCTTCTTTGGATTCTTTTATCCGGTTCTTTCGACAGACCTTTATAGGGGCCACGTACCTCTTGGAAATAACTTCAGACTTATTTTCTTTTTATGTATTTCCTTGCATTTTTCTTTAGTTTCTTCTTTGCCGATTCCTGTCTTTTGTAGATGAGGTTTTACGAGGTGATTGGGCATAACGTGAGGTTGACAACATTGAAGGATGAGGATTTTGTGGACTTCTACCAGGTGTATCAATGGTGGAAGTCCAACCAACGATCGAACCAGTCTTTATCCTTAGTGGTGGTACGACAAGCTTTGAATGCCTTGACAAGTGATCAAGTTATTTCGTGCTTCTTCTGAGTCCTTTCTTGGAATTTTCTTTCTTGCATGAATAGTGATTCTTTATCGGGAATTTTAGGTGACCATTTACCCATGGGGGATGGCTCGTTGGTATATAGGAGTGATGGGTATGCACGCGCAGATGCGGCGATTGATGGCGCACGAGTTTGGGTACGTCTTATACCTAGGAGAGAGAGAGTGGTGCGAAAGATTATGGAGCATGACGTGGTGGTCTCACTGTCGGTGCCTCCGATGTATATGAGGCGAGTGAGGGAGATGTCTGATGAGGCCTAAGTGACAGTATTGGTCTACGAGCCCTGCACGCTTTATACAGACATGTTGGTGAGTTATGATTACTTAGACTTCGTAACAAGATAATTGATGACCCCTTTCATTTATGATGTGTAGAACATGACTCCTACTCCTATGATTTCAGGTTGGGGCACTAGCAGGCCGGTGGGATCTCCCCACAACACGATTGGTGGTGGTGCGTCAGCGACGACGACAGCGTCATAAGAGGCTCTCATTATTCATGTTACCCCTTCTTATAATTTCGATTGAGTAGCGGGGGTCACTGAGCATAACACATCTTCCTAATGCATCGGCGCCGGGGTTGATGAGGCTTATGGATGATGCCCTTCGGCCTGAGGTATATTCTTCTTCTTCCCTTGTCTCGTCTCTTTTGATTCTTTCTTTGCTCTTTACTGACTAATTGGTCCTTTGCCTTTGTTTCTTTTCTTGTAGTATATTCAGGTGCCGATTACCTAGCTGAAGGGTATTAAGGACTGGGTGGACTCTACGTCTTCTTATATCAGGGATTCCATTGCTTCCTTCTTAGTTTCTCCTACCTCCTTAGATGAGGGATCGGGTTCGGGGTGTGAAGGTTCCACCGCTCGTCTTCGGGGAAAGCGCATCCGCCATAAAGGGTGGGGGTATTGAGAGAGAGAGTTGTTAGTTCGGGTGGAGTCCTGTTTATTATATTTTTCTATTTTTTTTTGTTTTTCTTACAAGGATGTAATCACGCAACAACAATATATATATGAATGATATGCATTTATATTTTTTTTCTTGCTTTAATGACTTATCCTATGTGCACTTTACTTTTCTCCTCAGCTTGCAAAAATGACAAGATGTTTATTTATAAAAAGAGAGTAAATTAAATCAAGGAAAATATTTATTTTTGGAAATAAAAAGTAAATAATGGATAATTTAAAAAGAAATGACCCGAAGGTTTTCCAAAATAAGGATTTCTTTATGAGAATTTGATTTTGACAAAAGAGGGAATATGGCAAAATAAGAATTATAATCTTTACTATTTTGATTAAACCCAAACTTATATTAAAATTATTTTTGTTTCATCTTCACTGGTACTATTATTTTTAGTTTGAAGCTCTGATTGTGTGGTTCCTAAGTTGTCACTGGATTGTTATGTTTAGTAAAATTTAGTTATGGGGTTATGTAGTGTTAGCCTTGGTGTATTGGCTAGACTTTCATTTACACATTGTAATTTATAACTAGTGCTTAAAACATTTGTTATGGTGGACTTGGGGTGTGCGTGTGGTCTTGGAACTAAGAGACTCAGGACCAGTTCGCTAGTTTCTTGTGATCAAATTATTGTGTAATTATTGCTTCTCCTCATCCCATTCTAATTCAAAGATTATTTTTAACTACACAAAATATCACATCAATCAATACAATTTTTTTTGTGTATGTATTCAATCTTAGAAATTTAAAAGTTTTTTACCAAAGAGTTAAAAGATATTGTATTTAATATTGACACTTTAGTATATTAGATTATTTCATTAGGTAGACAACTATTGATAACACTTAAACTCAAGTTAACGTTATCTCACCAATAGCAACCCTTTCCATTTATGAAAACGTCTCACCAATCAACTCCATCAAACAAAGTGTATTTCACACATCTCAAATGGACTAGAGAAATGTTTCAAGAACCAATAAGAGATCTTGAAATTTAATCATGATTTAAAGTCAAGCTCGAAATTAAATACACAAAACTATAATCATATGAATATAATGATATGCAAGTGCATATATAAAGTGAAATCACAACCAACGCTTTAAACAAAATTTGACTATCATGATTTATCAACTGAATTCTAACCTATCATTGATATAACCAACATTTGTATCAAATAGATAAGAATTCATGCGTTAATATTCATTCAAGTTAAGTTTACACATCAAATCAATGAAATCAAAATTAATCATATAATCACAAAATGAATAAAATGAGAATAGTTTTGAAATAAGAATGACACTATATATTAGAATATCATGTAAGTAATGAATCATATAAAAAAATGCATGAGAATGCATAAATATATAAAAATCCTCACAAAATTATGAAAAATGATCCAAATGAAGTAAATGAATCTCTAACCCAAATTATTTGTTCCCATTCAAATCAAGGAGTACCTAGGAAGGGGACCTACAATAAGAAGACCCTAGGTTTCCTAAGAAAACTAACGCCTAGGTAGCAATGGGTGAAGCATCTCCCGGATTGAAAGTGCAGGATATAAAAAAAATGGTCTAAACAAAAGCCAATTTTTAATTTTTTCCAAATTAAATATTACAATTAAATAATTTAACCCAAAGTAAAACACTGCACCAATTTTAAGCAAGTTGTGATTAAACAGATTAACCAATTTTATCTTAACCTGAACCTGCATCTAGGTCACTTAAGGATAAGATAAGTAAATCAACTACCACGCCTGATGTACGAGGAAAACCCAGTAAGGGAAAAATCTCGGATGGCCCTACCACACAAATTCATCATGCATGGAATTACAAAGGACAAGGTAATTGACTTACAATACAAACTCGATGCCCTCGCAAGCCTTTGCGCTCTTCATTCCTTCAACCTCTGCATAATGAAATACAAGAGTTAACTCGCGCACTATCACAACGTGTGAGTCCACACATGCCTTGGTATGCACTGCTCCAGACTCAACAACCATCACATAATACGAAGTCCACCATATGTAAACATATCAGGCACGAAATATATCGTGCAAAACTTTTCTCTATCAATATGAGAATAAACCAAAGGTTCTACAAACTAGATCTAAAATTATAAGAAGATGAATCTTAGGTCTAAAACTCTCTGAGTGTAAATTAGGGTTTGGGTAAAATCGGAGAGCTGTTTGGTAGAGTTTGGGAACTCAAAACATAAATTTTTCTCTCTCATAAAATTATTTCTCCACACTACTAATTATAGGAGGTTTTTCAAAAATGATATAAAGATGAAAATTAATTTGGAAAATCTCTAATTTAATAAAAATTCTCAGGCTCGTTTGAATAACTTTGAACCTCGTTCGAACGAAGTTTAAGATCTCATTCGAATACCTATCCACCGAGCTATCAAACAAGATTCCAGTGAAGGCCAAAGTTGGTTCGTTCAAAATTCTTTGGATCTTGTTCTAACGAGGTACCATATCTCGTTCGAATACATACCATATCTCGTTCTGACAAAGTCATGGGAAAATATTTTTCTGTAAAAAATATTAAAAAGATTAAATCATTTAAAATATTTTAAAAATAATTTTATAAAAACCTAACACCCAAATATAAAATCTCCAAGGATCAAAATATTTATGCATCCATACCTGAGAGATCCTCGAAACATAAAGATGGAAATGAACATGAAACATGACACAATGATGTAGATATTCTAACTTAGCCATTACGTCTTCAAGAAACCATGCCATAGGTTTAAAAGGTTAACACACTCAAGTCTTAACCATGATATAAGGAGTTTTTCGCAAACCCGAAAGAAACTTAAACACACAAATTGACTCTATTAAAAAAATTGTCCTTACAAATCTCTCCCTTTGGCTATTCTGGGACAAAATAAAAAATAAAAACTCTTATGGGCCATCAAGCTCATCTAATACTCAATCTCTAATCCCGAAAGGCACTACAAGAAAACTTAGATATGTTGACGTTTTTTAAAATGTTAGTATATAGAGGATATGTTGACGTTTATTTTAGAACATTGGAAAATTCTCAACGATTTTAAATAATTATTGAAACTTTTGTTGACGTTTTGGTAAAACATCAAAATATTGCTACATCTTTTTTAAAACGTGGACTATTTCTCATCGTTTTTGAATAAAAAAGTCAGATAGAAAATTAATTTTGTACTTAGATGCTTACCACTTTAATAATATTTTTCAATTCCCTCTAAACATCCACTTATTTCCCCCTTATTCACAAGTGTTTTATGTACACTCCAAAACCTATCCTTCCATCAAAATCATCAAACCGTTAGAACCACACATCCGCCTTCATTTTGTCCATATCGGTGAATTTCTCAATCCGTTCCTATTCCACCACCAACTAAATCAAGTGAAGAGAAGTCTTAATTCTATGCCAGGTCTAACATCATTTAGAATTGGATTTCTTAAAATTAAGTCATCAAAGGATTATGTTCTTGGTTGCTTCTGTAACTGGGTAATGTTGTTGTACAATAAAAGGTAAAGAAGCAATAAAAAACTTTGCTATCTTTACTATGCATTTCAGTTTCAATTTTTTTAACAAATTAGAACTCTTGATCTTTGAGGAAATGTAGTTTTATCTGTATTCGTATATAACAACGGAGCTAGGTCATGTTTTAAATTTATTTCTTATCATGCTTTGCTTATTGTTATGGATATTAAACCTAATTATTTAAACCTTTAGATTTTATGATGTAAGATTACATATTTTCTTAACTAGAATAACATTTTCTCTTATTTGGATTGATGAGATTATAATTCATACTTGTAAATTATGTGTAATGTACGGTTATAAGTAAAGTATTCAGACACTAGATTTATTTTGACCAAAATCATACTACCTTCATTCCACATTAAGAATCTGTGCTATTATTTTATACAATTAAGGATACACTCAATTAGGGCTGTAAACGGATATTCGAAAATCCGCATCCGTCCGATATCCGAATCCGAATTTGCGGATATTTATTCGAAAATATGAAAACGGATACGAATATGGATACTCTATAAAAATATTCGAGAAAACGGATACGGATAATACTAGTATCCGACACGGATAATCCGTATCCGATGCGGAGCATCCATTTTATCGGATATCCGTTTTACCGGATATCCGTATCCGTCAAACATATGTTTAAAATATTACTAATAATATTAGTATTAGTATCACTAATATAATAATATTAAAAAAAACTTAATCGTTTATTTCCTAAAACAAAATAAACATATACTCCACTCAAAACAAAAACACCCTAAAGTTATTATTTTATTGGGTATGTTATAAAATGTCATGTATTATTATTTTACTGGGTATATTATCATTGAGTTACACAAAAGTTACAATACACCCTATCACACACAACATACACCCATTAAAGAACATATACTCCACTCAAAACAAACAAAAAAACTAAATTCATTTCATTTCTCTTTCGTACAAAACAAGAGAAAAGAAACCCTTATGTGGTTGTTCGTTAGTTTCCTTAATTATAAATAAATGTAAGAGAGAAATAGAAAATAATGTACGAGAGAAACATAATAGAATGTAAGAGAGAAACAAAAAAGTAAAGAGATGGTTTTAATTGTGATGAGATCTGAAGTTAACAACATGTATATTATATACAAAATAAAAATATATACTTATTAAAATAAAAATATCAATATGTTTTGAAAATAAAAGGTCCATGAGATTATCATTCTCAATAAATTTTATTTAATCTAAAAGGTGCATATTTATTTCTACTGTCATGGAATGCGACTGTTATATTTTTTTTGAATGGCTTTAAGCTTATATGGCCGTAAAGTATGGATGAATTTTAAGCCATATTATCATTATGTAATGATACTATTATTATGGAATCCATAATTATTGATGTTAGGAGGCAGTAATTTTGTTATATATTTATTTGGATTGGCTTGGATTTCATTGGATTAGATATTTTAATAGTTATTTTTTGCGATGGATAAATAATGTAAATGGATACGGATATTATCCGAATTCGAGGTATCCGAGCGGATACGGATATGGATAGTTGTTTTAACTATCCGAGCGGATACGAATACGGATATGGATAGTACATTCAGATAGCGAATACGGATATGGAAAACATGATATCCGATCCGTATCCGTCCGTTTACCACCCCTACACTCAATCGACGATCAATATCAACTCTTATTCACCAACATTGAATCTGATTCATTGATTATGTTCAGAAAAGGAAAGTGGATCCTTTAATTTTGGATAATCCAAAAAGGAATAGTGGACTCTTAATTTAAAACGGAGTGAGTATTATATTACATCAATGGATAATTACAAAAAAAACTAAAGTTTATAGGTAAATACAAATATTTGACTATCATTTTATAAAGTTATGATTAGGTTAAAAATAATTTTTTGTGCTTTACTCATGTAAGTCTCAAAATACTTGGAGAAATCAAAGACTAAATAATTGATTTGAATCCCGCATTCCTGCTTTCAATTTTCCGCTTGTTTGGTAAAAAAAAACGCATCCTTCCATTTTTTACTACATCACCTTTGAGTAGTAAAACATAAATTAAGGATATCTATTGTGATTAACTATTACTAGGATACAATTTTTATCTTTTCAAATTAATATTTGAGAACATAAATGGGTAGCAATGTTTCTTTTACGCAAAAAACATCAATATTGTAATGTGGACAGTATGTCTATCTTTGTGTTTCTTGAACTAATTTAGTGAATTAAAATGGACAATTGGGGTTATCTCCCCATATATACATGTCTTACATTGAAATGGTTGGAAGAAATTAAGTTTTATGATGTCTTGGTTAAAATGAGTTTTGTGACGTATTATTTTGGAACAAATGATGTGAATAGAAGCACTGCTCTATATGCTTGTAAATTCGTTAGACTCTGTGTCTATTATATGTATTTAAGCACCATTGGTTTAATTAAGAATTGAATATTGATGGATCTTGAATAATCACTATCTAATTAACAAGCCCATATTTCCTTAGACATTTCAATCTTTTTAGATCAATTCTTCTTCTGCGTCAACGCATGACAGAGTTTGGAAGCTTAGTATGTTACCATTCCTACTGGAACCGTCTTGTCACATTAGTAACTTGATATATCAGTGTTTTTATTATTTCTATGGCACAAAAATAGATAGTATTAAATTTGGCATGTTAGATATCCTAATTGGTAGCTCCTCCACATTGGTGTTCCTGATATCCAACATTTGTAGTTTTGTTAGTCTCTCCATTGACATGGCAAGATTTCTAACCTTGGTTTCCCATTAGTTTAATTACCTCAAATTGAACAACCGAACCAATGTGTCAGGTATTGTTTCAATAGACACACCGTGTGGATTAAGGACCCTTAGTAACCTGAAATTTGATGATATATCATGACAAGTATGAATCTGTTCAAAGACGAAGAAATAGAAAAGATGGTGTGACATATTTCGGAATAATCGGATGCATTCACCTCTGTTGTAGACAGATAGACACTAGTATTCCCCTTCTAACCTTAACTCTCTATCATCATATGGTTAACAAAAATTCTCTTGGTTTGATTTCATCACAGCCAGTTCTCGCATTACATCATGAACTCTAAATGTGTTCACCCTCCAACAATCATTAGTCTCAGTGACATGGATCATGCTTCGAAAGATAATTTCCATGAGGTAGTCCTATGATAACTCCACCATTGTCATTCATTTTCTTTCTATAATAAACCCCTATGGAACCCAAAGTTGAATCAATTTTTTTTTCGTTTGAAAGGGAAACCCTCGTGAAAAACACAACAATGCATGAAGCTGTGCTTTAGATACAAACGATAGGTCAATAAAACTCAACAAGATTCCCTTCACTCTTTAAAGCATGGGATTGTATCTTAGTTGACAATTGAGGTTATCATGAACCTTCTTCCACTTAATATCCATGTTATTCCTTGAGCAAATGACCCCGCCCCAATTTCCACTATTTGTGAGGGCCAACCCTTCACATTGTTAAAGTATGTGATGGGAAATACCACTATTGCTCTTGCAGAATTGGGATGGTTAACTGTCGTTTATCTTACGCCCACCATATATCCTCTGGAAGGCACCAACATCAAAACCTCCCCTTTCCTTACCGTAGATGCAACTCTGATACCGATGTAGCAATAATTAGGGCCATACAAAGCAAGATCTATGAATGTACCAATCTTCATAATATCTCTCTAGTGTGGAAGTTCCATCTTGCAAGCGCACTTAAGATGAGTGGAGTAGGCCTTGACAAACTCATGAGGACAAACGTCTTTCACAGTACTAGATGTCTCCAATCCTTCTATAGGAGTTGAGAACAGGTGACACGTTTCTCTGGTTCTCTTGAGAATATATACTAGTTTGCAATTAGAAGTTATCCAAATTTTTATAGTGGTCATTGATCTTATCTGATAGTTATGTGTGAATCAATAGGTTTTTAGATTATCAATTTTTCAAAAAGAATGTGTAAATAAAAAGTTGTAACATTTTGAGGTTTGAAAAAAAATTGTTAAATGGCTGAGAAAGTTTTCTTGCGTTTTGGGTGCAAAAACGGTATTATGTCAAAAATAAAACACTATAAATTAGTTAATTTTTTGAATAGGACTTAATTAGAAAAAGTTTTACTAGGCTATATACAGGTGAAATCCCCTCCCCCAGAAGATAAATCACCACAAACTTCTTTTCACAATAATATCTAGAACTCACGTACAAGTTGGGTTACACAAACACATAGGACATACACATTATATATGATCAAATTTGGACATATTAATAGAGGTTTTGATGTTTTATATAAAATTGGAGCTATAATTTCCTCGTATGAGGTACACATAATATTTTCCCTATATTTTGTGCCACATGATTTTATGCTGAGTTATATAGTATTGGACAGTTTCCCAATTACTAATGAATGTACCAAATTGGGTAAATGAAAGACACTTAAATGAACATATGAAAATATAATAAAAGAAGTGAACTATGAGGAACCTTCCCTATAAATATATTATTATGATGCTGGACTTGAGCTCGAAAAGTTGAACTTTTCTTCCTTTCCAGACCTTCAAGTCCTCAATCTTCAAAATTATGGGCTTGATGGAAGTATGCCATACAAAATTGTTATGCTTTATAAATTGACAAGCCTTAATCTTCAATATATCTCCCTTACAAGTAAGCAACATTTTTCCATAGCTAACCTCACTCAACTGATGAGCCTTGACATTCCTTTTAGTGGTATCGATGGTATTATACCTTTCTTATTTGGGCATTTTAATAACCTGGAAAATACAGACCTTGGTCCCAATAACTTATCTGGTCAAATCCTTTCTTCTTTGGGTTCCTTAGAAAATTTGACCACGCTCTCGCTCAATGATAACAAAATTCATGGTTCAATCCCATCACTTTTGAGTGATATAATAATATTTAATGTGTGGCCATCCCGAGGGGGTTGAGGGTCTTTGAGGAGGGTCTCTCTTCTCTTTCCTTCCATTTCGACGTCCGTGTGGGATTGCGCCATTTATCTGGGTGCTCGGCCATCGTAGATGTGGGTTAAAATGTAGAGATAGAGTGGCCAACCTATTTTGCACAAAACATATAATGTTGTTGCCTTGAGAGAACGACTTCTAGGAAGATACTGATGCTTGGAAAACAAAGTAGTTTAAGGGACCAGGGGCTAAGTTATGGAATAGGAAGGTGCTAGGTTCCCATCCCACCCTTTTCTATCTCTTGGGCATGTGTTAATATTCTTCTATTAAACTCCGGGAAGTGTGTGCCTTGTGCATAATATAAATGGAGAATATAATCGCTCAACTCGCATAATGGAAAAGGTTGGAGTGAATTCATCCTTAGGAGTGTTCCCAAAATAATAATTCAAAGTATAATGTAAGGGTTTGACGATTCACAAGTCGTTATATAGAAGAATGAATGCATACATCGGATAAGACACAAGCAAGCAAGCATGTAAAATATATTAAGAATATATGATAAAAACAAGGTAACAAATGTGTATAAGGGAGGACTCGAGTCTATGGATTTACGCCTACATAGCCCAAGGGGCATCAAAGTCCTTGTAGTTCGAGGATAACGGAGGGTGGGGTTTAACCCATAAATTCAAATGGAGGATTTGCCTTATATGCATGTGTAGAGATAAACGAGCTTCAAGTGTGAGAATGTGTAGTGATAATCACTCTTTTGGAATTTAGAGGTAAACCCTCTTTTTCTTATTTTTGGTTTATTCTGAAAATAAAGTATGTGCAAATACTAATAATAAAGATAAAAAATTAAGGTATGCGATGTAATGAAATAGAGCACTAAAGTAAAAATAAAGTGACCAATGCTAAAATAAGAGAATTTAAAGACAAGGGTGAAGAATTGGACCTCCATATGAAGACTTGAAGTGGATCTTGATTGTAAATGAGTTGATCTGAGATGGGTTAGAATTTACTAACTGGAGTATGAAAAGGATGCAAGGAATGTGGGAAATTGGTTTTTCAAGAGGGGAATAGCTCCGAATTCGAGATAAAGTTATCTGAATTTTTTAGAGGGATGTTTTAGTAGTGATTTTCAAAGTGAGGTCATGGCCTCTATTTATAGGGACAAGGGGGCGCCGATCGGTAGGGTCCTTGCCCTGCCTATCGGCATAGAACCCTATGCCGATAGGCAGGGTCCTTGGGGTGCCATTCAGCGATTTGAAATATATTTTTGAATAAAACAGTTGTAAAATGCAAATCGTGAGTTAGAATCATGCACGGGGTGGAAAGTTAGAAAGGATAGGCCCTTTAAGAATCCATTAAGCCACTCCCAGGTTTGGGAGTTGAATGATGTCAAACGGACCCGAAAGCGAATTTTTGGAGGAAAATCGATCGTTCGTCTGAATCGTAAGGCCGACTAATGCACGAGAGGGACTATTGGAAAGATTATTTAGAACCCTTAAAGATTTCATTCAACTTCGTTCCGTTTGGAGAGTTGACCGAGGTCAAACGAGGCCCAAAAGTGCTCGATGACCCTTCGAAGTAAAATTTCATTCAAATTCGTTCCATTTAAGGAGTTGAACAATTTCGCTTGTTCATACCGTAAGGCTGATTCATGCACGGGGTAGATCATTTGAAAGGGTATTAATAGCACTTTGAAGATTCATTTATCTTTGTTCAAGCTGAAGAGTTAGCCAGAGTTGAACGGGGCCTGAGAGCGCTCAGTGGTTTTTAAATCAACTTTTGGGGTAATAACGACCATTTGTCAAAACTATAAGGCTAGTTCATGCATGGGGTAGACCGTTGGAAAGGGGATTTAGAGCCCTTCAAAGATTGGTTGAGCTTTCACTAGACGGGAAAGTTAACAGAAGTTAAACGGGGCTCGGGATTGCCCAGTGGACTTTAGATCAATTTTCAATAGTAAAAAAAACCTTTCATCCAAACTGTAAGGTCAATTGGCATGTAGGATGAACTGTTAAAAAAGGGATTCAGAGACCTTCAAAGATTCATTGAGCTTTTTCTCAAACGAGGAAGTTCACCAGAGTCAAACGGGTCCCGGGAGAGCCCAGTGGCTTCTAGATCAGTTTTCAATAGTAAAATATACCGTTCATTCGAACTTTAATATTGATTTGATCATGGGGTAGACCATTTGGAAATGGGATTTAGTGACCTTTGAAGATTTATTGAGCTTCCACTCAGGCTGGCCTATAAATCTATTTTTTTTATTATAAAATTGACTATCAATCCAAACCTTTAGGCCGATTCGTGCAAGGGGTGGACCGTTGGGAAGGGGATTCATATCCTTTTGTAGATTCATTGAGCTTTTTCTCAGACGAGAAATTTAATTGGAGTCAAACGGGGCCCCCATGATCACCCGGTAGCCTCTAGATCGATACTCAGAGTGTGACCAAGGGTTTGTGATGAATTAGTGGATTCTAGGGATCTAAAGAGGTGCTTGGAGGGGTCCTACTATGGGGTGTCTACAGACATCCCCTCAACGGGTGAGTTTGGAACAAGTGAAGGACATCTAATGATAAACACCATATTTACGTTAGGAAAGATGTTTTTAGGTCAATTCTGTGGACCTAGAGTATGAGGTTGACTGATTCGATGGGTCAAGGTCAATTCTGAGGACCTAAGGAGATAAGGGCGATTGATTGAGTGCATCAAGGGAAGTTATGATGATTTAAGGATATAAGGATAATAAATTCAATGGGTCTAAGATGTGTTGAGATTTCTTCTAAGGGGCTAGGGTGACTAATTCAGCGAGTCAAGGTCGATTCCCGGGACCTAAAGTGATGCTTGGGATGATCGATTGAGCAGTTGAGGTCGATTATGAGGGCCTAAAGTTATGACGATCAATTACACGGGCCGAGATCAATTCTGAGATCCTAAAGTTGTAACGGCCAATTCTGTCGGTCGTGGTCAATTATGAGGACCTAAAGTTTTAGTGACCAATTCTGAGGGCCGAGGTCAATTTCGAGGACCTAGGGTTATGACGATCAATTCTAATGGCCGAGGTCAATTATGAGGACCTAAAGTTATAATAACCAATTCTATGGGTCAAGGTCAATTCCGAGGACCTAAAGTTGTAACGATCAATTCTTAGGGACGAGGTTAATTCTAATAACCTGAAGTTGTAATATAAATCCAGCTGGTCAAGGTCAATTCTAAGTACATAAAGTTATAGCGACCAATTCTAAGGGCCGAGGTCAATTATGAGGACCTTAAGTTATTGCGGCCAATTGTGAGGGCTGAGGTCAATTCTGAGGACCGTCAATTCTGAAGACCTTAAGTTGTGACCACCAATTCTGAGGGTCAAGGTCAATTGTAAGGATCTTGAGTTGTGATGACCAATTTTGAGGGTTGAGGTCAATTCTAAGGACGTAAAGTTGTAGCGATTACTTTTGAGGGCCGAGGTCAATTTAGAGGACCTTAAGTTGTGACGACCAAATCTGAGGGCCGAGTTCAATTCAGAGGACCTCAAGTTGTAGCGACCAATTCTGAGGACCTTAAGTTGTAACATAGGTTATAGATCTCCTAGTGAATTTTAAATTATCTTGGGGGTGGTGGTGTACTTGTGGTTCCACTGGGGATTGTGTTGTCTTGAGACTCTATTGGGGATGTTTTAGTTTTGATATCTTGGGTGCGGGCGCATCATTGGTTCTATTGTGAAGTATGTCGTAAGATTAATCCAGTTAGGGATTTTGAGAGTTTGTAAAGGTATTAGTGATCAAAAAATATTTTTCTTGAGGAAAATGATGTTCCATATTTTTTAGGATTTTTTGGGAATTTTTCGGGAAATTTTTGCATTTTTATTGGAATTTTCTGGCATTTTTTGTACAAATTTTGAAAGGGGATGATGATTGGAAGGCTGGGGTGGGGGGTGGGGTGGGGTGCTAATCGGTAATATCATAGAATCCTAGGCTTCTTTGGGAATAGGAAAAGGTGTATGCTGACTGGTATGGGCAAGGCCTATAAAAATTTGCTTCTAGGTGGATTGTTGAATCTTTCTTGGGGATGTATGAGACCTTCCACCCTTGGAGTTTTCCTTCAAGGGCCCATGGGCTATAGGCATGCAGGTGTAGATAAGGAGGTTGTTGGTGCATGAGTCTGGGTACATTTGGTACTTTGAAGAGAGAGTGGTGTGGAAGATGAGGTGAAATGGGAATTTCTCACAAATTTGTCGTTGTGACAAGTGGAGTTTGGCGTTGGCCATGCGGTATGCTTGATTTAATGACTTTCCTTTTTACCTGAAAAGAGAGACATAAGACGACCAAAATGATGCATTTTTTCTTTGATTATCTTAATTTAGTGTCTTACTCTACATGCACTTTAAATTTCTACTGAGATTATTTTATTTTGCGAAGACAGAGATGAGATTGAAAATGATTTTGAAAAAAATATTTATTATTTTAGAAAAAGGGAGTAAAAGTAATTAAATCAGGAGAATATTTTCGAGTAAGAATGAAAATGGTTTTTGAGGGGAATAAAATAGATAAAAGGAGTAATTTTAAAAGGAGTGACCCAAGGGTAGTTTTTCAAAATAAGGATTTTTTTGGAAATGGATTCTGGAAAGATAAGAAAAATGGAATTTTCCCAAATAAGGGGGTATCGATCGATATACCCCTTGACCTGCCTATCGGCACGGGTGTTAATTCAAATCTTCCCTAGGCATAGATTGCACTTTCAGGCTGTACTCCTTTAGGGTGGAGAATTAATCGATATTCTAAAGTTTTTGTTTTTTTGAAAGGGATTTCGAGTGTAAGAGGAGGGGTATGGGACGTGCTTTCTCCACTAATATCCACATTTCTCTTCTTTCTTCTAATTTCTTATTCCCCAAATGTCTCTTCCCATGAATGAAAAATTTCCCTCTGACTTTAATGGTCTGGAGGCCATGTGCCTATACAATGTGGATTATGATGCTTTCAACCTATGTCGGGTTTCTTTGTGGCATAATCAAGCCATAGACTGGGACTTTCTAGAAGTGGTGATACATTTCTAGTACCATGAGGACTATGTCTTCTGTTTTGGCCTGGATGAGGATTGTCCTGCTAATGAAGAATTCTCAGTCAATTCGGGGGTTAACCCCAGTGTGGCGACAACTATGCTTGATTTTTCTTGTTTTCCCCAGGTGTTTCTGGCGGAGTTGCTCCATATTTATCCTTTGACGACTCGTCCATTAGTTACTGGAGGGATTATTTCTCTTCAGGTGGTTATGTATTTAGTGCGCTTGAGGGGTTTGGAGTATGATGGATTTACTGGAGTTATCGACTTGGACCTTACTGCTAGGCTTTTTTCGGTGATAGGATACTTGACGACGGATCTCTAAGTGGCTGTGATAACGACATGGATATCTTATCGCCAAAATCCTGCAGCGGTGGTGCTGGCTGAGATCCTAAACATTTTAGATGCTTGGAAAGAGGGTCGCTCCGAATTTATGAGGGGAGACCGATAATGTTGTTCATGTGTCTTTGAGAGAGGTTTCATCTGGAAGTCCCTCGTGAGTATACCTTGGTGGGTGTGCCTAATTTCTTTTTCCGACCTTTCTTTAGTTTTGTTACATTAGTAGAGAACCGAGTCAACTGGTTAGTGGAGCACGAAGCCCAATGTCTTCATTGGTCAGTGCCATGGTGGGGAGAGTTGAAACCTATTTTTCATCTTGGAGAGTATCGGTATGTGTGTTTGGTTAGCCTTCGCCAAACCTCTTTCTATTTCCCTGGACAGCTTCTGCACTAAGTCGAGAGGGAACAAATTGTGCCCCCGCGCAAATTGAACTTCTTCTGATGGAAGGTTTGATTGAATTTTTGAGGATGATGTTGGGTTCCTTATGGAAGCATCGTCGACTGTCTACCCGCCTGTCACAATCTGTAAGAGGGTCTTGGCATGTGTCGGGACTACTTGTAGTGGTAGTGGAAGCGGGTTGTAGAGAAAATAATTTAGGAAAATATCGGTCAAAGGTGGTTCGTCGCTTTCGACACCACGAGGAAGGTTTTGTTGTTTTGTTTAGGCTTACCATGGAATATGCTCCATAGAGAGCATACAGAGTGTTAACCATAAGTGGGAGACTTGGGTACCTCTGGGGGTCGAGAATGATGATGAAGCGGGGCCGTCGGGAAGTTGAAGGCAATGTCTTGTGAAGCTTAGGTGTTTTTTATTATTTGGGGTTTGTAATGATTTTTAGTGTAGCTTGGTAAGGGTTGGGTTTGTTTAAAGATGGCTTAGTCAGCGGAAGGGGGTGGTTTGCTTAACTCCCTTAGCTGATACTTCATGTAACAACGTTGTATTCCTTATTTAGAAATAAAAGTTGATTTTGATCATATTTTATTGTGCCTCTTGATGAGTTTTGCATTTTAATTATCCATACCAATCGCTAAGGCATACAAAATTCTTTTATTCATGTAAATGATGGACTGCCATTCTCGGAGGTTAGAAAAATATAGCATTTTGTGAAAAATAAGGGAACCAGCCCCATGCATGGTATATAGTTTGCGTACGTACCTCTAGGGGCTTTGAAAATTTTTATGAGTTTCATTTTGAAAATAAATGCTTTTTAAAGGATCAGGTCCCACATGGTTCTGGGTAGGGGAAATGAAGATTTTTTTTTAGAATAGAAGGGGGATGAGAAAATTCTTAGCACGCCAAGATTTTGAACTAAGGGTAAAATTTCTTGAGACGCTCCAGGTTGACTGGACATGCCATCTCTTCTACGTCGAGGTTGGTGAGCATAACGGCGCCTCCTGAGAGAATTTTCTTCACAATGTAGGGGCCGTTCCAATTCGGTTTGAATTTTTGTTTGGGGTCCCAGATGGTTTCTATAATTTTCTTTTAGGAAATTTCTCCTTCTTGGATACTATGGTCCCTAACTTTTTGGTTGAATGATCGTGCTATCCGACGATAATACCCCTGTATATGGTATAGAGCCTTAAGTATCTTTTCATCTAAGAGTGACAGTTCGTCAAAGGGGCTCTACTTCCACTCTTCTTTTCTAACTTTACTCTCAATGGCATAAGGGATTCGGTCAACTCAATCTCCTTAATTCTCAGTCATCATACTGATTATGGTTTTGAGGATTTTATTGGTGGCTTTAACAACACCGTCTATTTTGGGTCGGTAGGGAGAAGATTTGTGTCTCTGAATTCCATACTCGTCAAATAGTTATGTGACCTTAGCTTAAAGTGAAGCCTATTATTTAATACTAATTCATGGGGAACTCCGTATCGGTAGATAATGATATTTTTGATAAACTTGGCCACTTTCTTGGCATTCATCACTACGTATAACTTGACTTCAACCCATTTGGTGAAGTAATAAATGGCGATTGGGATGAGTTCTTAACCGTTTGAAGCTTTGAGTGTTACCTTCCGTATGATGTCAATTCCCTAGGCAGAGAAAGGCTAGGGAGAGATCATGTTGTATAGTTCTCAAGGTGGCAAGTGTTGGAGATTGGAAAATTGTTGGCATTTGAGGCATTTTTTTAACAGAGGCAATGCCATCTTGAAGCATGGTGGTCCAATAACACCCTTAATGGATGATCTTTTTGGCCAGCATATGACCGTTCATATGGGAACTTCATTCACCACTATGGATCTTCTGCATCATTTCTTTAACATCATCCCCTCCTACTCAGTGCAAATGGATTCCATCAAAGTTTCTCTTGAACAATGCTTTGCCATGAATACTGTACTGGGGCAGCTAGTTTGCAAAGGATTACACGATCTTTCTTATCAGCATCTTGGAGATACCTGCCATATTTTAGTAGGCGCAAAATGTTATAGTACCATAACCCGACTATATAAGAATCTTCCTCAGTGATGAGATCAATGTGGTAGCAATGGGTGGACATAACTTGTTTCTGAACCAGGAAAGGGGCCATTGTTATTCCCTTAAGCATGCCGACCATGGAGGCTAGGGTAGCAAGGGAATTAACAAGGCTGTTCTTTGCACGAGGTAGGTAGTGGAAGGTGATATCTTTGAATTGGGAGGCCAAATCTTCGAGGTAAGCATGCACCGCTAGGAGATTCTTATCTTTGACTTTCTATTTTATAAGGATTTGTCCAATGATGAGGGTAGAGTCTCCATAGACGTCTAGTATCGGATTCCATTTTTGAGGGTGATCTTGAGGCCTGCAGTGCATGCCTCATACTCAGTCATGTTGTTGGTGTAAGGAAGTTTAGTTTGATGGCAATGGGAGTGTGAGAGTCATCAGAGGCGATCAGGAGTATCCCGATGTCATATCCTTTTTTGTTGGCAGCTCCATCAAAGAAAATTTTCCATATAAGATCCTCCTGAGAGGTGTAGATAATATCTTCATCTGGGAACTCAGAGACCTAAACATCGATCATTTCCATGGGGTTGTAGGTGGTCTTCAAAATAATCTACGGATTAGAGATACGCCTCCCCAGTTAATAGAAGAGACTCAAGAGAAGGAAGCAATATGAAGACATCAAGACAGCTCAGCATGGCAGCTCAGCGTGGTAGCCCAACGAGGAGATTGGTCGATACTTCTCACCCTTTACTTCCTGTCTGTTATTTTGTTAAATTTTTAACATTGATTACAATGATGTAATAACTGTAGCATTCAATGTGAGGTCAAACAGTTTCACGAGAGACCAGGCCTGAAAGGGCCTGATAGAGCTTATATGCTCTATCGAATGACCTCGTCGTGGGAATTTCAAAGGGACTTGGTCTAGAGGATTGAGAAGTGAAGCAGAGTTAGGTCTTGTCCTGACCATCTTAGATACATTTGGTAAAACACCGAGTAACCTTTCACTGTGGAAACTTGTGCGAAGTATCCTTGAGTTCCATCGTTTGTTGACCCTTGAGCCAAACAGTCCCTTACCTAATATCATAGCTACTTTATGTGATGTCACTAGGCAGTTAGTCACTGTAAAATCCAAAATCGAGTAAACCACTGTGGTATTATGGTTGTCAGACAGTTTGTTGAGCCACCTCTATAGTGGCAGTCCTCTGATGCACAGTGGTTGGGAAAAAGGCATGTCTTGGAATTTAATGTTTATGACTTAGAGATGACTGGTCCATCATGCATTTCATGTTTGTGATGTAAAGTATGAGGGGATGTCTGTTCACAACTGTGAAAGACTAAGGCATCTCGGGAGTGATGTGGGGGGTTATTTATTGGCCTCAACCACTTTTGAGAGAGAGAGTTCTTTCTAAAAATTATTGCTATAGAGTGAATACATATCAGAGAGAAGTTATTTCAAACCAGAGTTCTTGCTCACCCACCATTGTAATTTATTATGAAGTTTTTAATATCTAACTAGAGATTTTTCAGAGGTTGCCAGTGTGTTGGCTGCCTGTCAAGGTATATTTAGGCTGCTTACTTCTCTCTCCCTTTGAATAAGTTACTTCTGAGTTATACACGAGAGTATTGTGAGTTCCTTATACAAGGTATATTGAGTTCCTTTTATTATTGTTTTGAGTTATACACGAGAGTACTGTGAGTTCAATATGAGTGTTGATCATATATAATATTGTGGGTTTACTTGTGCTTAGTAAAGAGTCTCTGGGTTATCATTTATCACTATACCTATAGGGGTTACATCTCAACTAGTATTACCATACTTCCAGGCTACAAGGGGACTACCCTCCTATATTTGGCGACTCCGCTGGGGAGGTATTCTCCTTAAAGTATGGCTCAAGAAAACTTTAACCATACTATATACTTTGACTCTATTCAGTGTAATGAAAAACAAGCTATGAGGGAGCTTGAGGCTGCCAGGGATGGGGTTCCTCGGGTAGAGGTTCCCTAGTTCAAATAGAAATAGGCGTCCCAGGGGTGATGCAAGATTCCACTAGTACCGGAATGGGACCGAAACAGATTACCCTCCTCATGGGAAAGTTCCTCGAGTTCTTACAGACTCTCGTTGCTACAATAGTTTTAGGTGTGTTTGACCCCAGTTCCTTTGTGACACTACAGGTGGCTCCGATAGACCCATTAAGCGCAGCTCTAATGAGAGTTAGACGCACGAACATAGTTCCCACCCCTATCCCAATAGTGGGCATCCCAAGTGTGATGGGTGTTCCACTTATGGTAAGTACGCCAGGTGTGACGGACATTCCTCTTGTGATCCTTCAGCCCATTGCTCCAGTGGTCGAGAAAACACCTACATCTGCCTTAGAAGAAATGAGGATGGATATGCAGAAGGAGATGTTAAAAATGATAGTAACTTACTCGTAATAAGTTAGTGAGGTAGCATCAGTGTATGATGATTTTCGTACCCCTTATCCTCAAGAATACAATGATGAGACTTACCCGAAGGAATACATTCCTCCCATCTTTGACAAGTACACATGAAAAGGGGGAACCCGAAGGAAAATATCAAACGCTTCATTGAGCATCCGGGGACTCACTGCAACAACAAGAATCTTAGGTTGAGGGATTTTTCCAAATCCCTAACCAATAATAATTACACCTGGTATCCTCACTTGGCATATAAAAGTGTCTCAACGTGGGAGGAAATGCATGTTCTTTTTGTACAAAAGTTATTTATGGAAGAATATGATTTCACACTGACCCACCTAGGCAGGGACAAGCAATGACCAAGGGAGGAAGTGGTGGCATATGTTTGAAGGTTCAGGGAGAGGTCTCAAAGAGGCCAAGGAGTCCAAACTGCTTTAGATTTGTGCTAAAGGTTTTTTCCCGGAGTATATTTACCATTTTATTTACGAAATGCATGAAGGATCTTTCGTGGCGTTCTTGAAGGTAGTAAGGAACATATCATTGGTCATTTGGATAAATCTCGTCATGGTGCCTGTGATGTTTAGGAAGTCGATACAGCCCGTCGTGACATGGGACCAACACCCACAGGTGGGCTACACTGATGGGGGAGAAATTTCTAAGCAACCATATAAGGATAATAAAAGAAAGTTTGGCAGAGACAGGGAGGATCCACCCCCACTTCCCTGCACCATTGAAGAAGCTGTCAGATATTACAACACCATGGTCTAAAGTGGAATGGTGTATGAGCCTAAGGGCATTCCAGTCGTAGAACCAGACGCTGAGACAAGGGTTGATCCTAAGTATTTCTAGATCCATCGAAAGGTGGTCCATCCAACAACAACCTGATTCACACTCAGAAAGATCATAAGCAAGCACATGAATACAGGGATTCTGCGAAGATCGAACGAGAAGAATTTGAAGATGCATTGGAGGACTATACCAAGGGAATGGCCAACGTAATGATAGCTTACGATAAAGCTAGTGCCAGGGATATAGAAGACATGTACAATTTGGAAGGGGAGCAGATGGATCAAGGGGTAGAGTGCCAAACTTTTTTGCGGTCACCCAAGTTCTCATGGTTCCTCTACCAAGTGGGGATGCAAAAGGAGAGCCGATTAGAGATAACACAAGTGATCTTAGACATTTCACAGAAGAACGCAGTGCCATCACTGAGGTGGAGATGGCCAATGGCCAGGTTGGTAAGGAAGTTTTTATCTAAATTAACCTTTAGCGATGTTGATAGGGCTGTAAGGTTCCCACATAATAGGGCCTTGTACATAACCACTAGTATTGGTTTTATAAGATCCTTGATGGATGGGGGAGAATCGATAAACATCATGCCAATTAGTTCCTTTCAGGCAACCAATATTCATGAGTCAAGGTTAATACCAATGCCTCTGGTAATTTATGATTATGATAACCAACCATCCAAGTTAACTGGATATGTGAATGTTAGGATAGTGATGGGGAATCTTACTTCGCACATCAAATTCCATGTGATTGAGAGTGCTACTTAGTATCACCTTATGATAATAAGGTTATGGATGCACAATCATGGTTTATTCCCTTTGACATATCACTAATGTGCGAAGGCCAATGTGAAAGGGATTGAAATTGTTATACGTGCAACGAAAAGCCTTTTTCCACCTAAGAAGATAACCTAATTGATTCAACTTTCTACATAGAGCTAGAAGAAGATGCTAGGGTCTTAATAAGAAGAATGGAAGGAGCAAGAGTTCCCTATATCATAGAATGGATGGGGCATGTAAATGGTCAGAGCAGCGAGGGGGAAAGTGAGGAAGTTCATCATACTGACCCTAAATCTCAGAATATCTCGAAATAGATCATAAATAGAATGAGACTTAGGATGGATCCGATCGAGCACGAGGTCTAATGGTAGAGTGTGCTAAGAAGGTTCTTAAGAAATAGACTAGCAGAAGCTTTGAGATAAAGGAAGAGGAAGGAAATTGTAACGGCAAGTAGGAAATGCAAGAAGAAGATCATAGTAGATGGGAGAGTGATTTACCTCCTATAAAGGAGTGAACGGGTGATTGAAGGAGCTGTTACAGAGGCTGACGAAGAGGCTAACTCGATGTATAAATGTTTCTTGGTAGACCAACGAGGGAAGTGCATGGTTATAGACAGCTCTAACATCCAAGAGTTTATAGAAAAAGTGGGAGAGGATCCAGAATACATGACAGATTGGCCGGAACCATAGGTGTAAGAACTGGAATAACTAGACTTAGCCAATAAAGGAGAATACCCAAGGCCCATCCTCATTTTGAAAGACTTGAGCGAGGAGAAAAGAAAGGCCTTGGTTAAGATAATTTGAGAGTACCAGGACATTTTGGCATGGAAGTATACAGAGATGGAAGGGCTAAATGAGGAGGTAAGTTTTCACAAGCTTAACGTTATACCTTCATCCATACCGATGATGCAAGCCACAAGGACTCAAAAGCTTGAACTGGACCTGAAGATCATGGAAAAGGTGCAATAATGATTATCAACAGGGTTCATCAATCCAATATAACACCCACTTTGGTTGTTAAGCATTGTCCTAATGGGGAAGGATAAATCAAATAAGAATCTGTGTGGACTTTAAAGATTTGAACAGAGCCTACCCGAAGGATGAGTTTATTCTGCCCTCCATTAACAACTTGATGGATGGAACTACTGGACATTAAATATACAACTTCATGGATGGGAATGTGCATTATAACCAGATCAAGACGTATCCAATAGATGCAGAGAAAATAATGTTCAGGACCTTATTAGGAAACTTCATGTACACAGTGATGTCTTTTGGGTTAAAAAATGATGGTGAAACATATCAAAGGAAGATGATGGCCATTTTTAATGGCTTCTTTCATAAGTTTTTAGAATTTTATGTGGATGATTTGGTCATCAACTTAAAGAACGAGGAGTCCCATCTAGATGACCTGAGAAAGGTATTAATTTGGTGCAGAAAATACAAGCTGAAGATGAACCCTCTCAAGTGTGCTTTTGGGGTCCTAAGTGGAAAGTTCATGGGTTTTGTGGTAGATCGACAGGGGCAAAGATGGACCAGAATAAGCAATGAGTGATCTTGGAGATTCCATGCCCCAAAATGATGAAGGAGCTCAAGAGTTTCCTCGATAAAGTGTCCTACCTTAGGATATTTGTGCAATGGCTAGTCGAAATAACTCATCCATTGATGGAGCTACTGCAAAAGGGTATGAAGTTCAAATAGGAGGAAGATCACCAAGAATCTTTGACCAAGTTAAAGAAGCTGCCCACTCCATAAATGATGATTCCTCCCAGAGCAGGGATATTGTTGCAACTCTACCTCACATCTATAATGAGGTCTATTGGAGATCTTCTAGAATAAGAAATTGATGGACATGCAAGGTCAGTCGACTACTTGAGCAGGATCATACATGGAATAGAGGCAAGGTACAATAGTATAAAAAGACATTGTTTATCCTTGGTGTTTGTAGCACAGAAACTTAGGCATTACATGCTATCTTTCACAATCCACATTGTGAAAAGATGTGACCCAATCAAGTTTTTATTAGCAAGAACTATTTTGATTATAAGGGAAGCTAGGTGGTTCCTCATACTTTCATAATATGACTTGAAATGTCTGGCCCCTCGCCTTTAAGAGACAGGTGTATGCAGATCTATTGGTGATTTTTCCATCTGGAATCTTTGAGCCACTCTGAGAGAGCATTCCGGGGGATGACTTATAGGCAATTTTTTGGGATTCCATCATTAAAAAATGGACGATGTAGTTCTATGGTTCTTCACTGAAAAAGAAGGGAGGGCATGGGTTATATTTTCTAAAGGGAAGGAAGAATTTTTCCTTTTCTACAAGTTGGATTTCCCTTGCTCTAACAACGAAGAAGAGTATGAAGCGTTGGCACTACGGTTGCTAGAGGCCTTCCGAAGGGGCATTCGTTCACTATACATAAAAGGAAATTCGATCTTGGTGGTTCAACAGGTGAATGGTGAATATGCATTGAAGCACCTCAGCTTAGCGCCTTATAGAATGATCATCTAACGGCTGATCAATCGGTTCCACCAGGTGAAGATAAGAAGGCATCCAAGAATAATGAATAGGCACGCTGATGCCTATGCTACCATTGTTCAGAAGCTGGCAATGAAAATCAATATGACTACTGTGGTGATACGATGATGAATATCACCCTAGGTGGTACAATCGATCTTGCCAATGGAAGATGATTCAGATTGGAGAGGCGAGATTAGGAATAAGTTGGAGTTTGGGGAAGGTAAGATGGAACTGAAAGAGCTAGCACAATACTTTGGAAATAAGGGGAACCTTTACTTCAGGAACGTGGGAGGATGGTTATCGAGATGAGTCGGGGTAGAAGAAGCATAATATTGATTAAAAATGACACATCACGAACACTGCGAAATAATTGAGATCCTTTTATACAGAAGAATGCAGAGGGAAGGGTACTTTTGGCCAACAATGAAGCAGGACGCAACAGAGTTACAACGAAGGTGCAATAAATGACAACTCTTCTTTTAAGAAGCTGAATGCCACTTTATTAAAGCTCATAGATGCAATGGGACTCAAGCGAAGGGTTCCACGATTTTATGTCCATGATGAACAACTCTATTAAAGGGGGTACTTAACAGACCGTTAAGATGCATCACGAAGGATAAGGCGACGAAAGTTTTGAAATAAGGTCATGATCCATCTCACATTGGAGGAGCAAAGCTATATGACCAACTAACGACCTTGGGTTATTATTGGCCAACCATGGAGAAAGATTATGCTGAGTTTGAATGAAAATAAAAGGCGTGTCAGCGGTATGAAAACATGATCCATGATCCGTTGATGAACTTACATTCTTTATCCACTCCTTACCCGTTCCACACTTGGGCGTTTGTCCTGGTAGGGGCAATACTCCCATTTTCAAGGGGAAAAATTTGGATACTCATGGCAACATAATGTTTTACAAAGTGGGCTTAGGCGATACCACTCAGAAGAGCAGCTGCAGGTGTGGTGGCTAACTTCATCAGGGAGTAAATTATTTGCAGGTTTGGGATCCTAAAGGTTATCCTCTCTGATAACGGGACCCCATTTGTCAATAAATACGTAACGATGCTTATAGACAAATACTCCATCGTCCATTATACCTCAACGGTGGCATATCCTAAGGGCAAGATTCAAGCATAAGTAACGAACAAGACCTTGGTCAACATTTTGGCCAAGATAATGGAAGACCTCACAGGATCGTGGGATAACAAGATTCCAGCAGTCCTATGAGCTTATCAAATGATGAAGAGAAAACCTACAGGTTAAACTCCATTCTCTCTTGTGTTTGAGGAAGAAGCAATTTTACCGGTAGAACTAGAGCTTACTTCGAACCGATATGCCTTGTGAAGAAGCATGCTCCCTCAGAGCAGACATGTACAGTTGGAAGCACTGGATGAGCATAGAGACAATGCAATGCAATACTTCTAGATATACATGAAGCATCTATCCAGGGCATATGACAACTTAGTGAGGCCAAGAAAATTTATAAAGAGACTTAGTTTTGAAGGCAGTAGTGAGGCACATTCGAGGGCTCCCATTGCCTATATTTGTTGCAAATTGGGAAGGACCTTTCATTATAAAGGAGGCTAACGATTTAGGTTATTGTTTAATTTCTAAGATGGAAGATGATAAACCTTTCGATATTAATAACAAATGTTTGAAAGTTTATCATGTTTAGGTGAGTAACCTAGTTAGAAATCTTTTGTTTTAAGTTATGTTGCAAGTCATCGTATTGAGGTATTCCTTTTTTAATGAGATGACAAATAAAGAGTTTTCTTGTAAATTGTAAGAGTTTGAACTTTGCAATAAACAAAAGCGTTGCAACAAAATAGCATGTGATGAAAAAAATACTATATCTTCCACTGATGTGACTTGTAAAGATTACAAAAAATTGAGAACACTGCCCAATAATTACATCTCGAATCAATAAAAGAAAATTGTTAAATACAAGAGATGGGACTTCTGACCCAGAAGAAACCACAGATCAGGTTGGGAGAAGAAGTCCCCAGGAAAGCTAGAAGAAGATTCCAAGCACGTATTCTGAGCAACAACACAACCTTCTAGTCTAGTATGAACTTGCGCTATTTTGATCAAAATATTTTTGCGTTCCAGCTTTGCCCTTGATAAAGCTTATTCGACAGCCCTCATCGTGTCATCATCGGCTACTAACAGAGGGGACAACTCTTCTAGCCTTTTCTGTTCAGACCATTGTCCCTCTACGTGTTTGAGATAGAGTTTCCTCTGTCTTTCCAACTTATGGCTCTTCATTAGTTTCAGGTGGCTAATCAGCTAATTCAGTTGGAGTCCATCCTTGCCCATCTCCTTCAAACTTCCCAAGTGATGATTAGTGAGTGACCTGGTAAGATTGGACATTTAGGTGTTGACGACTTCAGCAATAATGACCGCCAGATGTTATAGTCTATTGCTCATCATCTGCACGTTGGAGAGCACACAATCAACAGTAAAAGTTTGAGGATGGTGCATAATAATCCGTTCGATGATAGATGAATTGCATGCAAAAATTTAAGGAGATTGGCGAAGGACCACGAGATAGAACTCATGAGGAGCCATGTCTAGGGGAGGAACCTCACATCCTGACTCGTTGTCCACTGGCAGATTTATAATTAAACCACGATCATCATGGCTCAAGTCCTCAGAGGGGATCGATTCTTGATGCATGGATTCAACAGCCGATGGATCACGCTGAGTCGATGTTTGGATACTGGCGGGCTCCCTCACAACCTGCAAATTGATGAATAAAAAAACAAGTTGACAAAAAATCTTAACAAGTGGTTTTCATTATTAACTCACCGTTATAGGTGGAGTTTGAAGAAAAATATTAACAAGTGGTTTTCATTGTTAAGTCACTGTTATAGGTGGAGTTTGACAAAAACTCTTAACAAGTGGTTTACATTGTTAAGTCACCGTTATAGGTGGAGTTTGAAGGAAAATCTTAACAAGTGTTTTTCATTGTTAAAGTCACCTCGAAGGCATAATAACTATTATTATACAAAAAATAGAGGGAGAAAACATAAAATACCTCAGGGATGCCTAAAGGAGTAATGGTAGCTGTAGACACAGCTGCAATGGAAGAAACTACAGTAGATAAACCAGCTTCTCCTTGAGCTTCCGAAGAGCCCTCGACCAGAGGAACCTCAACCCTGGGTGAAGCACCTCCCTCAGGAAAAGGCACTATAGATAGCATAGGGGAGGGGTCATCAACCCCGACAGAAATTGAAGGGACCTCGAGCGAGAAAATGACCCAACGACATCCTGGCCACATGAGGGACCCAGAAGAATATAACAGAGTTAAAACTGGGGAAAGATGCACACACAATGAAGTGTTAGGCATAAGCAATTAAATATAATAAATGCAAAAAACATAAGGAGGAAACTTACCTCAGTGATGTTGGTGAAGGGAGACACCACAATTTAATGCCTCACTAGATGGAACTACAGAATTGACCCAGCGAGAGATTTTACCAGATCATGGGAAGTTACAACTTGAAGTCCAAAGAAAATGCTTAGTACAAAAAAAACCTAAGTGGAGGAAAATATAGCTAAGTAATAATCAAGCTATTACCTCTTTAGGGCTAGAAGAGAATAGAACAACGTCCAGAGGAACCATGTGAAGGGCAGATGGATTAGAAGAAGCCAAAGGAGTTTTATCTAGATGGGTAGAAGCTCCAAAAGATTCTCTAGAAGCACCAGACCTCCTCGTAGTCTCCTCTGCATGCTTGGAGGTAAAACGTCGAGAATAGGCCAGCCCGTACATAGGAGAATGGGTAGGAGACGCATCAACTAAGGCGCTGCTGAAGTGTCCTCCCACGAAAGGTCTCATAGAAGGATTTGTCCTTTCTTATTCAATCTCCTGTACAAAGAAATTTTTTGACCGTGCATTAGAAAAATACACTTTCACTGTGCTTAAATTGGTTAAGTGTGAAAAAATAACATACCTATTGCTCATGAGAAGAATGGGATGATATGACCATTGGCGAAGAAGGAGGCGAAGGAATTGGGTTAGCCCTCTCGATTTGACCTGGATCAGTGTCAGGACTTTCCTCCAGGTTGATAGCTTCAACGATAGATGGAGGAGGAGAGGTCATGGGAGCAGAGGCAAAAGATGGTGGTGTCACCTCATAGGCATGCTTATGGGTTTTTGTACCCAAGGTTTTCTTTCTAGTCCCAGAAGCACCATAGCAGAGGGGACTATAAAGCTTTTCCTCCTAGATGGGCCCCCTCAGTTAGATCCACTAAGACTATAGGAAATTCCACCGGGGGAGGAACTGGGGGTGTGGTTTGTGGAAACACCTGTTGTAACCGTTGCGTCTCAACTTAGCATTTCAATTGTATTTCCTCAGATATTTTGGTGGAAGATGGAACAGAGGGCAATAGGTAATGCATCTAAGGGAGCTTGGGATTTTGTATGATATTTTAATTTTCAAGAATACCCACTCTTAGATGTTCTGGCTTTCTTGGAAGTAGTTTTTGATGGCCCCTCGCTAGGAGCTACATCACCAAAAGCACCTTCGGATTTTTTTTAGGTGTTGGAGATTTCTTGGCTATGGGTGCAGCCGTAGGGATCATAGTACAGTAAGGGGCATCTATGTAGGAGGACTTTTGAGATCACGACTTAAAGGTAACACAACCCCAAGAATGAAATTCCCCTTTAATCCCAGCTCTAAGGATGGAAAAGTCTAAACTACTAGGTAAACATGGGAACCTTAAATAACCTCTTCAATATTATCTAGTTGTGACATCCAGTACTTCAATGCAAAATACAAAGTAACATTGCCATTTCGAGTAAGGGCGGGGATGGTAACTCGGCAGCTGATTGCAGAACATATGGTGGAGGCTGCTGAGACGGTGTAGAAAGCACAAGCCTAAAAAAAGTATCTCTAAAATGATACTCCTAAAATACTGGCCGAGGAACCCCCTGGTCATAGACAATCTGACGACTACAATGGTTGGGGTTATAATGTTATGAGGTGTATCCCGATTCGGTATTGGAGGGCAGGTAGCTTGGAGTCAAAACTAAAATGACTACAAATGAAGAGTTTTTCATGATAAGATTCTCAGAAGTTGGTTGCATCACCCTTGATGCATGACCAAAGAGATTACAAGTGTGGGTAAATAAATCCTCACTATAAGGCCTCATAACGAAGTCGTTCGATTTGTAAAATATCCCCAGGAAGTCCTTACGACTTTGTTTTTTGTGGAAATAAAAAAGGCGATGAGGCTTAATGACTTGGATAGATGGAAGGGGGATTGAGTTAGCTGATATTTATAGAAAACGGTAATATAGGAAGCTCGTTAAAACTATGGCATTTGAAAAATTTGCCAAGTTATATCGACTCAAATATTTCTCCATGTACAGGAGAGTCCTATCTACCCAAGAGTAAAGTGATCCTAAGGCCATGGCTTCCAGGGGGAGCTTGTATCCCCTGTCCAAATGAATAGAGAGATTAATGAGATCCCTACACAGTTGGTCATTAGGATTATCCAGAAAGATAAGACAGGATAGAATCATAAGTATATATGTTGACAGCTCAAGGGGTGTACCTTTCCCTAGTCCAAACTCAGAAGAAGCAAAAGTACGATAGAAGTAGTTAATGAGAGGGGTGAAGGTGGCTTTGTTGAAAGTACCGATACATCTCCTGCAAATCTGATCCAAGTCTGCTCAGGCTTTCGTTTCTTCGGTATCCAATCCCTCATTGTGGTAGGGGAAGTACCAACGGGCTTAAGCCCAAGTAGCTCACAAACATCCTCAAGGGTAACGATGAACTCTCCCCATGAGGAAATGAATGTATGGGTTGTGATTTTTTATCGAGAAACCAGAAATTGTAGGGCGGCATTGTGCTTGGAGAGAGTAAAATCCCCAAACCAGGTGGCACGATGAAAACCAACTTGGGTGAGGGCATCAACATATGTGGATTGCATAAACGAGTTCCAATCAGCAAAAAGAGAGGGGGAACCACCAAGCCCTTCAAAATCAATATGAGAATAAGGTAATTCACCTCGATCAATACGGAACCTTGTGGTTATGTCTGGGGGAAGTATCCCCAAATGGCATAGTCCTCATCTTAATCACCCAAGAGCAAAGGGTCACACTTGATAGTCAAAGTGCAAGTCTTGCAAGCACCCCAAAATTCATCACCCTTGCCAAAGATAGGAGATTAATGATAAAAACGAAGTTATTCCTGGTGAGCATCCACCAAGGTGGTGGCATCCATATGGGTAACAATAGCAAGAGTGGTGGGGGTAGGCGGAGCACCAGCAGTGGGAGTAATCGGAGAGCTTAAAGAATCCATGGAAGACGATTGAGTTTGTTGAGAGGAAACAAAGAGTTAAAAAATGGTGAAGTGACAAAGATTGAGAGAAGTAGAGATGAAAGAGGACGAAGAAGACGAAGAAAACCAATAGCAACAATTGTAATTTTCTCTTTTCTCTGTCTAAAAAGCTCTGTAAGTATGAAACTAAGGAAAGGGACGAACATGAAAAAAGTGATTAAGTGTTGAGAATTAGTCGTTTGAAATCAAGTGTACATTTGAGTTTCCCACAGAAGCACATGCCAAGTCGTTAAATTAATTGCAAATTGACACATGGAACTTAAGGGCATGCCTTGGCAGTTGAAAAGATAGGCTCACGTAATTAATGAGGTGACGTTTGGGAAAATGTGTGTTGCTTTCAATAGAAGTTAAGTTTTAGCACCAAATTTTTTGTTTAAACCATATAGAGTCTTCACGTTAAAAAGCCCAAACTAAGATAAGACGGGTTGAAGAGGCATCGGGGAGAATTTCAACGCTAGAGGAAAGGCTCCATGCAGCACAATTAAAAAAGTTCATGATGTACCCTCGCCACAAGCCCGATCGGAGTTAAATATGGCTTAGGTACACTGGGGAGACTTTTAATTTTTTGATCCAGTTGAAACGAGGAAAAATAACACATGAGTTAAAACGATGAGAAATCTTTTCACTAGGGGTAGTCCTAAAGATTAGGCTCACTTAGTGGGGGGAACGAAACTGCGTAGATAGGGAAGAATTTAACTAGTGAACAACCATAACGGGTAATCAATAGTTTCCTATGGTATTTTGGGAGAATTCCAACTGCCAATGAAGAAGGCATAATGAATGAGATGTAATGCCACAAAAAGTAGCGATGCCCTTTCGCCATTGACCGAGAGTTTGTAGAGCTATGGTTCGTTACACCGGGGAGAATTTTACTTTTTTCTGACAGAGATAACGAATGAAGTTGCAATGAAGACAGATAGGCAATAATTTTTTTCCAACAAGCTTAAGGTTCATTGGATTGAGAAGTTTTCGTGAAGACATTTCTTATTGCCATAACAAATCTCTACACGAAGGGGAAAATATAGGGGGTTTGAAGATAATATCTGGATTAGAGATAAGCCTCCCCATATAATAGAAGAGATTTAAGGGAAGGAAGCAACATTAAGATATCAAGACAGCTCAGCATGGCAACCCAGTGAGGAGATTGGTCGATACAATTCACCCTTTACCTCCTGCCTGTTATTTAGTTAAATTGTTAACATTGATTGCAATGATGTAATAACTGTAATATTCAGTGTGAGGTCAAACGGTACTCACGAGAGACCAGGCCTAGTAGGTCTCGGGAGAGCTTACATGCTCTATCAAATGACCTCGCTGTGGGAACTTCAGAGGGACTTGGTTTGGAGGATTGAGAAGTGAGGTAGTGTTAGGGCTTGTCCTGACCATCTTAGATACACCTTGTAAAACACCGAGTAACCTTTCACCATGGAAGCTTATGTATAGTAGCCTTGAGTTTTATCATTTGTTGACCCTTGATCCAAACAGTCCCTTACCTAATGTCACCGCTACTTAATGTGATGTCACTAGCCATCTAGTCACTGTCAAATCCAAACTCAGGTAAATGGCTCTGGTATTAGGGTTGTCAGATAGTTTGGTGTGCCACCTCTGTGGTGACAGTCCTCTGATGCACAGTGGTTGGGCAAAAGGAATTTCTTGACATTTAATGTTAATGACGTAGAGCTGACTGGTCATCATGCACATTTGTGATGTAAAGTATGAGGGGATGTCTGTTCACAGCTGTGAGAGCCTGATGCATCTCGGGAGTGGTGTGGGGGGCTATTTATTGGCCTTAACCACTTATCAGAGAGAGTTATTTCTAGAGATTATTGCTAAACAGAGAATACATATCAGTGAGAAGTTATTGAAAACCAGAGTTCTTGCTCACCCACCATTGTTATTTAGTGTGAAGCTTTTAATATCTAACTAGAGATCTTTCAGAGGTTGTTGGTGTGTTGGCTACCTACCAAGGTATATCTAGGGTGCTTACTTCTCTCTCCCTTTGAATAAGTTACTTCTGAGTTCCTTTTATTATTTTTTTGAGTTATACACGAGAGTATTGTGAGTATAATCTGAGTGTTGATCATATATTTCTCGGTTATCATTATCACTATACCTATAGGGGTTACATCTCAACTAGTATTACCATACTCCCAGGCTACAAGGGGACTACCTTCTTATATTTGGCGACTCCGCTAGTGAGGTATTCTCCTTAAAGTATGGCGCAAGATAACGTTAACCATACCATAGACTTTGATGCTATTCAGTGTAATGAAGAACAAGATACGAGGGAGCTTCAGGCTGCCAGGGATGGGGTTCCTCAGGTAGAGGTTCCCTAGTTCAAATAGCAACAGGCATCTCGAGGGTGATGCAAGCTTCCACTAGTGCCAATATGAGACCAACACAGATGACCCTCTTCATTCCTCGAGTTCTTACAGACTCCCATTATTGCAGCAGTTTTGAGTTCTTAAGACAATTAATATAAGGTACAATAAAATACTCAAAATCTTCATTTATTTCATTTTCGGAAAAAACAACATTGAGACCTCATCAAAAGAGGTCTCGATTACATTGATATCAGAAAAAAGAACTACAACATCAGGTTAAAAGACTTTGATGGGGTAAATAAAAGGGTCAGGTTGAATTTGAGCAGGTTAGACAAGCACGACATTCCAATTGAGGAGAGGCATGTCAGCAGCTTTGATTTGAGCAGCAGGTTTGATGATATGACATCTAAGTAGATCGTATCGAGACTTAGCCCTAATGTTTGTAGGTCGAATAAATCTTCAAAAAAACTTTTCTCAAGAGTCTTTGTTAACTGTCATGACTTTTTCGATGAGAGGTTTCATTTCATGTTGGCAATCTTCAGCCCAAGAGTTACTGTCTTGAAAGAATATTTCCAGCCTCAATTTTATGGTCATACCATAGTTTAGGGAAGCCATAAAAAGGGAATTCTTTACCCTCCTTGATAAATAGTTTATTCAAAGAGTCTTTCAAAATAGTCTTTTCATCTTCCATACTTATTTTTATTTTTTGTCACCAGAGTGCTTTGAGTTCCTCTAGTGAAGGCTGGTAACCCAGGCCACATGGGCAAAAGACTCCTTCAGGACTATGGGTTCAAGGATCCATTATTGGCATCACCCTAGCCCCATTTTGGGAATAAAGTACATGTTGTTGAACATCTCAATCACATTGACATTACCATGAGGGTTGTGTTTTGGACAGACTCTATATTTGAAATGATCTCCTGATGGAAGAGGAAGTGGATAAACTCTAAAGCCAGAGAGGGGCATGTCATTTGTTCCATGATAGATTTCCACTACTAGATTTTTAGTGCTGACATTATTTATACTGTCATCATCCCCTAAAATGGTGATAACCTGACCTTTGTCGAAGAACTTCAGTTTTCGATAAAGAGAAGATGATACCCTTCGGATGCTGTGGAGCCATGGACGATCGAGGAGTAAATTGAAGCATGCAAGTATGTCAATGACTTAAAAATCGGTGACAGGATTGATAGGGACAACCCCTATTGTGAGTTTTATGGACCCAATTACTTCTCGACGGGGATTATTATAAGCACGCATGATGGCGGAAGTGGGAGTGAGATCACTGACTTTTAATTTTAAAAAAATGAAGGTTTTGAGAGGACAAACATTAAGAGCAGACCCGTTATCGACAAGATAATGTGGGACTATATTTCCCAAGACTTCAATGGAGATGTTGAGGTCATAATTATGATTATGGGTGATCTTCAGTATCTCTTCTTAAAAATTGGAGACAAGTTTTGAAGAGGTCAAAAACCTAATCACGTTTACGATTTCTTCGAAAGCGATGGAAGGAGGGACTGTGGGCCTAGTGAGGAGTTTTATAAAAGCATTACGGTATAACTGGGAGGATATGAAAAGCCCCCATAAGGTTATATTAGCTTGGGTCTTATTGAGTTGGTCAAGGGGTTTGCTCTATTCAATCATCATTTCTGGAATGAGAAGTTTTTCGACAACTCCCTTTCCTTTATTTGTCTCGAGCACATGAGGAATCAAATCTTTGTAATGTCTTTTAAACCTAGTCATGTGATTTACTGAGGCGAGGAAGAAAAAGAACTCTATTTCTTTATCTACCTCGAGTCGAATGGTCACTATATTGATTTCTCTCAATAGATCTTCGAAGGATATCATTCCACATAGCCTAGCTACTAGACTGGCTTCTTCCCGAATGGGTTCATCATCTGAACTGTTAAAATCATCCCCCTCATTCGATGGTGACTATGTACTCTTGACAAGAGAAATTAACACATTCAATAACATCTACAACCTTATCAGACAAATCTTCCCACTCAACGGGGAGGTGTAGGAGTGAAGGGACCAACCGTCCCTAAAGTTTTAAATCAATGAGTAACTTAGAAATGCTTCAGATTTTTCTTATCTATCAAAACATGTCAACTATGGTCTATACCACATCATCTAGATTGAATTATTCAATAGGTAGCACCCATTCATATGATTCGCAATCCCACTTTCGAGCTATCATGAATAAACCACTGAATTTTCGATAATTAATGGTCGTTTTGATGGGCAACTTCAGCCTAAACTCTAAGAGTTGGTTCAACATATCTGGCAACTGCATGTCTTTACCCTCAAACTAGGTGCGGACGAAAATGAAAGCCCTTGTAAGCAGTGACAAAGCTTGATCGGTGAACCAGGTAGGGTGTAGGAGAAAATATGGGCAAACATTGAGAACTTTGGGTGAGATTATAAGGACAATGGGTGCTTTACTAGGCATGATTTGGGTAGATGGGTAAAATTTTGGGTCACTTTCTAGAAATATGGAATTTGTATGTGCTAAAAGTGGGTTATGAGTGGTATTGGGTTTAAGATTAGTCAGTGGGGCGGTGATACCCCAATCAATTAGTCCTTGGATCACATTCCTAAGGTGGAATAATTGGTTAGTGGTATGACATGTGGAAATCACAATGAGCATTGGGTTTGAAGTTTTATAGGAGTGGATTTGGTAATGGATAGGGGTCTAAGGGTTAGATGAAGTTTCGGCTTAACAGCGACTGGTAGACTTTGGGCAGGGGAGAATGGAGATTGGTGTATTAATTCTTTGTAGAACTAGGGACACTTTCGAGTGCCCAAGAGGTTGTAGGTTGGAAAATGTTGATGATGGTTGAGAGTGTAGCACTAACGGGCTTCTTATAATTTCGAGGAGTGAATTTTTTGGTCAGTTTATTTGGCTTTGATTCCACTTTGGTAATCCCTTCCTCAATTTCTACACAAGCCTCTCAAAGGGCCCGAAAGTGTGGGTAATAATATCTTCCCATGGACGCTCGAATATGAGGCAATAGGTTCTTCTTCATGATACTGACTTGTTCCTCCTCAAAGGGTCTGTTGTTCATACTAGTAGCTTTCTCTCTCCACCTTCCTATGAAGATACTTTTTGTTTCCTCTGGTTTTTACTTAATAAGCTCTAGATTTCAACCCATAATGTCTAACTCCTCATTGTACTTGTATTGATGACATGAATTCTCAGGTGGCATCCTCCCAATTATGGATTCTTTAAGGGACAAAAATCACCGGAGGGCACTTTTTTTCAAGGTCTACTAAAACATCTGGTCCATTATCTATTCGAAGGCACCAAGGAGGGTCATGGATTGGTGATAACTTCGAAGGATAGGGGGTTCGTTTCCCCCGAATTTCTCAGGAAGTCTGGCTTTAGGATAGGGAGACATATGGGTGTAGTCCATGTGGTTCCTGAATATCTTGACTTGGTTGAACTTCTTTGATAGTAGTTTAAGGTCTTCTTTGACCTTGTTCAATTCCTCCTCCTTAGAATCCGTGGGTACTAGCAGTTTAACCCCTGATTGGGGAAGTTTTGAAATATATCGTTGAGCTAGTGGCGACACATTGGCAGATGGGGCATGCAGAACATGCTGATACTCTTCTGGGGCCTAGACAGGCTCGGGAGCGGGTGGATCCATGGAATGGGAAAAAAACCTTGGGTTCTTCGAGAATTTAGGCCCGGTGACTGTGGCCATCCCCGATCCCGCGGTGGGAGAGACGTAAGAGGGGGTGTCATTTCCGTGGTGAGAGGATATCGATCCCGTGCATCCCTTTTGAAAGCGCTTCGACCGACGTCGGCGATGTGTGAGGTGAAAAATGTAGAGAGATGGAGTCGCCAATCTATTTTACTCAAAACAGACAAAAGAAAAGGGGAAGCCATCCCGAAGGACATCATCCAAAGATACACTGATACATACGAAACCAAAATGATTCGAAAAGAGTTCGGAGGCTAAGTTATGAAATGGGAAGGTGTTAGGCACCCATTCCGCCCTTACGGTCTCTCATGGATCGTTGCTATTTTCCTTTATTTCTGAGTGATATGTGTGCTATGTATATGAAGTGGAGATAGGTATCATCAACTTGTAACATGGAAGAGATAAAGCGAGTCATCCATAGGAATGTTACTACAAATAGTATTAGAAAATAGGATTTACGCGATTATCCTAGCATTGATCATTATAATGGAACGATAACGCATACAGAATAATACGCCACTAAGGAAAAATATATGTATATGTAAATATATAGATTTTAGGAGAATTGAGTTAAAGAATATAAAAAAATAGAAAATAGGAGAAAAGTAGGACTCGAGTCTCGGGTTTTATCCCGAGATGCCTACGTAGTCTATAGAGGCATCAAAGTCCACGTAGTTCGTATGCAAAATGAGGGGTGGGATTTATCCCATAAATCCAACCGGGGACTTCTCTTATATGTGTGTGTGTGTGTAAAAAAGTGTTTTAGTTGTGAGAAAATTATGAGAAAAGAATGAGAATTCCCGTTTGGAATTTATGTGCAAACCCTATTTTTCTTGTTTTTTTTTGGTTTTATCTATAGGAAAATAAGAGATGTGAAATAATACTAAATAAAAAGTATATTAGGATATGTGAGATGGATAGAATAAAAGTGCTTAGTAATAAAACAAGTTAATATGAATTTAGGAGAATTTGAAGAGAGAGTTGAGAAAGTTGGACCTTCTTGAAGATCTTGATCTTGAATGTTGGAGAGTAACCCTTACACTTGGATGATGATGAAAGGTAGTTAATTCACCAAGTTTGATGAAAAATATGATGAAACGTGAGGGTTGGAAAGGGATTTGGATGTGGAAATCACGTTGACTTCGAGAGGGGTATTCGGAGCTCGCTGATAGTGATGGATTTCAGATCTTGTGTCCTCTCTGCAGTGAGGTCAGGCCCTCCTTTTTATAGGCCCAGGGCATTGCCTATCGGCATAGTCCTGGTCCTACCAATCGGCAGGTATTTTTAGGCACACTACCGATAGGCAGGGTTTGGAACTTGCCGTTTGGCAGTATCCTTCAGGTTCCTTCAGAAAATTGGTCATAGAACGCAAACCGTTGATCCGAATTGAGTACAGGGTGAACCATTGGAAAGTTAATTCAGATCCCTTCGAAAGTATTTTGGACTGCTCCCGAGTCCAGGAGTTTACTTTGGGTCAAATGTGGCTCGGAGGCGTTCATCGATCCTTTGGACGGGGGATCGTTGAACGTAAACAAATCGTTCATCCGCATGGTAAGTCAGAATTGCGCATGGGGTGGATCGTTGGAAAGGTTAGGAGATTTATTTTGACATTCCAAAGAGTTTGACTCAGTTTGGGAAGTTTACTTTGGTCAATCGAGGTCTGGAAGTGTTCGGTGACCTTTCAGAGTAAAACGAATTGTTCGTTCGCACCATAAGTCAGAATTGGGCTCAGAGAGGACCGTTGGAAAGGGGTTTCAATTCCCTTTGAAGATTCATTCAGTCTTGGTAGAGTTAAAGAGTTGACTTTGGTCAAACAGAGCCTGGGAGCATTCGGTGGCCTCTACGTCAGGTTTCGAGGGAAAATAGGTCGTTCGTCCGCACCGTAAGTCAGAATCGCTCACGGGACGGACCATTGGAAAGGGGTTTCAGTTCCCTTTGGAAATTCATTCAGTCTTAGTCGAGATGAAGAGTTTGACTTTTGGTCAAATGGAGCTTGGGAGTGCCTGATGGCCTCTAGGTCAGTACCCGGGGTATGACTTAGGTTTGTGGTGATGAAGGGAGGTGCTAGGGTCCTAAGGAGAGGTTTAGGGGGTACTAGAATGGGGTGTCTACAAATCCCCTCGATGAGTGAGTTTGGAACAAATGATACCCGTCAAATAGACACCGCTTGATGCCTTTGAAAGAGGGTGACCAATTGAGAGGGTCGAGGCTGATTCTAAGGACCTAAGGATGAGGATGACCGATTCTGTGGTCGAGGTTGATTCTTTGGACCTAAGGGGAATAGTGGGGATGATCTAAAGGAAGTGATGATCAAAGATTTAGGTCAATTATGAGGACCTAAAGAGAAGCCGGGGGTGACCGATTCTGCGGGTCGACGTTAATTCTGAGGGTTTAAATTATGATGACCAATTTTACGGGTCGAAGCCAATTCTGTGGGCTTAGGTTGAGATGACCAATTCTGTGGGTCGAATCCAATTCTGCGGGTCGAAGCCAATTCTGAGGGCTGAAATTGAGATGACCAATTCTGTGGATCGAAGTCAATTCTAAGGGCTGAAGTTGAGATGACCAATTCTGCGGGTCAAAGCCAATTCTGAGGGATGAAATTGAGATGACCAATTCTGTGGATCGAAGCCAATTCTGAGGGTTGAAGTTGAGATGACCAATTCTGCGAGTCGAAGCCAATTCTGAGGGCTTAAGTTGAGATGACCAATTCTGCCGGTCGAAGCCAATTCTGGGGGATTAAATTGATATGACCAATTATGCGAGTCGAAGTCAATTCTGAGGGCTTAAATTGAGATGACCAATTCTGCAGGTCGAAGCCAATTCCGAGGGCTTAAGTTGAGATGACCAATTCTGCGTGTCGAAGCCAATTCTAAGGGCTTAGGTGTGATGTTCTCGAGGAACTCTGCCGGGGAAATTACCTTGGGATTTTGATTTGAGCTAGGGAGCTGATTGGTAGGGAAATCCTCGTATCTTTTGGAGACTTTACCGGGGGAACAACCAATTTGATGCTGTAGATTCAATTGGGAAAGTGATTAGGTGGTCCAGGGTTTGGACGTATTTCTCGGGGAAATTTGAGACCTTTGGAAAATAGGAGATAACCTGAAGTTTGCGATACTTAAAAGGTCCTCTAGGGATGTTACCAGGGAGAGATCCGCTTGGCCTTTGAGAGTACCGCTGGGGAAATAGGGGTTTCGCTTGAGGGAGTGTGAAATTTTCTTGGTAAAACTGTTCTAAACCCTCCCTGGGATTTTTAGGAATTTTCTGGGGATTTTTCAGGGTCTCTGGTATTTTCTTGGAGTTTTTGTATGAAAACTTAAGGGGGGTGCCGGTCGGCATGGTTTGGAGGGTGCCATTCGATAGTGGCACGTACTTTTGGATTACCTCGAGAAGGTAAAAGGTCAGTGCCGATCGGTAGGTGGGGGTGCAGTGCCGATCGACATGACCCTTGGCTTCCTATAAAAAAGGGGCGGGTTCCCCTTATTTTTCACAGCTTCTTACCTTCTCTCTTTTTGTGATTTTCTTTTGGGAATCGTTCTAGGATTTCGTAATCTAAAAAATGGCCACTTTTGTGAGCACTGTGGTACACAGGGAGTGGTTGGCTGTTGACGACTGGGAGAATGTGGAGTGGAGGGCCAAGGCGCCTATTGCTTTTGGGAGTGAGAACTCTTTTGATGCATTTGAGCCAGTTGCGGATGAACGAACTTTACTGCAGGAGCCGTCGCGTTATCGATCTTCTAGGGTGGTGAACCCTGGTGGTTATGCAAGTAAAAAAATGACTTTTGGCATTATTTTTGGTGATTTCCTTTTTTTTCTTGGATTTTGACAAGGTTTTTCTTCAACAGTCTGATGTTTCTTTATCGACTATGCGTACCCGTGGGATGACGGGGCTTAAGGATGTCTGGGAGAACCTTCCACCTATGGTGCATTGGGTAGTATCATCAGCAGGCTTTGGGAGGCTGGCGTCTGTGCTGGATGAGATGCCTCGTTCGACGACGGTCTTATGCACTCTGGGGGAGAGGTGGTGGGACCCATACCTTCCATTTTGGTTTTGGGGAGATGACTGTGACTCCCATAGACGTGCAACATCTACTGGGGCTGGATTGTGATGGAGAGTAGATAGAGGTGGATCACTCTTTATGGGTGAGGTCGAAGGCAGTGCGGGCGGCGCTAAATGATGTGGAGAGGATAGTGTCTAGGGACTCTATTCGTCTATCCCCGCTGAGGGATGTTTTGATGGGTAGGGTGATTTATGTGGAGGACAGGATGCAGGTGAGACAGATGGACCGAGTTTTTTTTCTGCTGGTGTTGGGGGATTTCTGGTGGCGTCGAGCGGTGACGTTGTCCACTTATGGTTTTTGCCATACTTGAGGATGTTTTCGAACATCCCACTCTATGATTGGGGGAGCCTGACTTTGGTGACCCTTTATTTTTCTCTGGAGGCATTTAGTCGGTGCTGCCGGAAAACTTTTACTGGAGCCATGTATCTTCTTGAGGTATTCTTTAATTTTTGCATTTTCTTTTTCTTGCATTCACATTTTCCTTGTGCGTCAATTTTTGATCGCAAATTCTTATCTTTGGCAGACGTGGTTCTATGAGGTGATTGGGTGTAATAACCATCTAATTTCTTTGAAGGATGAGGCTGTTGGGGACTTTTGCCGGTTGTATCGATGGCAGAAGGCCAATCGACAGTCGAGGAAGTCTCTTTCTCTAGGGGAGGTACGTCAGGTGACGCGACTGAAAATGTGTCTTAGAAATGCGTTCACTCTAGACTCAAGTGTAAGCCTGTTGCTCAAGTAACAATCCGACAAGTCGGGTATCGATCCTCAGGGAAAAAGGACAACGAAGTTGTGACGACGAAAAAGACGGAGGAGTCCTAACCTTGACTCTAAAAATAAAGGGAAAACGATTTGATTTTGGGAATGATTATAGCTAAGTGCAAAGATGAAATTATGAAAAATGCAACTACAATAAGTTACCTAAAATATGAATAAAAATTGATTTTGAAACTTATGACAAAGTGATGGGAAAAATGAGGACGGGACTACAATCCCCCAACCCTAGTGTAGTGCAGTGGTAATATTCATCATAAATTTATCTGATTGATCTGACCCGGAATTTAGTACTCCCAAGCATTATGTATACGAGGTTCAAGCCCACGTCATACCTAATCTGAGGACGAGTAAATCAGTATCACGACAGTGACACTCAAATTGCACTCTAAATAATCACGAGTACCCAGAGGCAAACGTGATATAAAGATCTACAATTATTGTGTCATAATGCAATACGATCATAGTCAATCAATAAATTCATCGGATTAATTTTACACACATACACTAACACCTCAGGTTGGGTTCATGTACCCCGACCTTGGTAAATCTATCCTAACATGTTGAATTCAATGAAAACATTAATTGAAGTGTAGGAATTCATGATTAATCTAAGAAGAATGATAATCAGATGTAGAAACGAATTAGAAATAAAAATTACTCACTAAAATTATCCAAACAATAAGTGCAACAATGAATGAAACCAATACTCACAAAATTTACTGGATCAATCTTCAATTCTTGAAATAAAGCAACAATTCTTAGCTAAACTAGGGTTTTTGGAAAAGAAGAAGGAAACCCTAATAATTCTTTGTACCAATAACGACAATAATTAGGGTCTTAAATACCCTACGATAATATCGAAAGTTAACTGCAATAGGAGCCTTTTTAGGAAGAGAGAAGATTTCCAGATTTTGAGTACCGGACCGGTCCGGGTCTTAGGCGGGCCGGTCTTCCCCCAAGGCGGATCGGTTCTTTTTATTTTGAGGTGGACCGGTCCGGGGGCGGACCAGTTCTTTTTATTTTGGCCTCCTTCGATTTACATGCGATCCGGGGTCTTCTGGAGTTTGGCAAGGCGGACCGGTCCGAGGCAGGGGCGGACCGGTCCGGCTATTTGACTTTCTGTCTCATCTTTGACTGCTCATAACTTTTGTTCTGGGATTCCGATTGGGGTGCCGTTTATTTCTTTGTGCTCATGAATGAGATGTCTTCAACTTCTCTTTAGGTACCTCATCCGAATTCTGTGTAGAAATTACTCTTTTGCCCTTGAGACTTTTCCTTCTTTCTTTCTTTCTTGATTCTACCGATTTCTTTCTTTCGTTTCTTGACATCAAATACCTGTAAAATCACTACAAAATACCAGAAACTCGGTGTACTCATTAGGATCAGTTAGTAGCACACTTATGAGATAATTCCAACTCAATTACGTTGTTCGAGGTGCTAAAAGTAACTAAATTAAGGGATAAATTAGGAAAAATTTATGCCTAATCAAACCCCCCTAACTTAGAACTTTGCGCGTCCCGAGCAATGTGAAAGAATCCTAGCGTGGCACAACTCTTTTAAAAATCATTTTATTGGGATAAAATACCTTTTTCGCAGGCAAGCGATTGCATTTAGCGTATGCAACGAGCCGTTAAACCCTTAGGTTACCCTAGTAGGACGAGTGTTGTCCCGTGAGGGTTTGCAGAGAATATACCCACAAAATTCGACTCAAAGAGAATTCAAAATATGCAAAAATTGTGCAATTTAAACTTTTCCAGAAAATAGTCATCATCAAGTCATATTTACAAGTCTCAAACCGTGGTGTGTGTGTGCGTAGCCAGAAATATAATCTCTAATTTCCACCGATTGATCATTATGTTACTTTATCCAAAAATTCGTTTTGATTTTAATTTCTCACGGAATGCTCTCACATACGAATCTCTCGGATTATGGATATTCTCTTGGTATGCGTGATATAAAGAGTAAATGTAATGGAAGCAAAATCACGCATACGGTTAGAAAGACGGAGATTTTGTAGTGAAAGGACCTCATCAAAGGATTACTGTTTTAAAAACGGGAACATTGCTTTTATTTCGCGCACTTAATCTCCTTTATTATCTTTTGGTGTATTAGCTCTCCACGCGGTAACCAATTTCGCAATTTAGACTCGGTTAGGACTTTTTCGGGTTGTAAGGTATATGGGGTAAAATGACAATTGTCGGGAAGGTTGGAATTGGAAAAGTCATTAATGATGTCCATTTGTGCTTTTTTTTTCGGGCTATTGCTCAATTTTTTTTTTATTATTTTATTATTTTTTATTTTTGTTGAGCATATTTATTTATTTCTTGCCCCTTTTTATGCACTTTCCAGACTTAATTTCTGAATTTTCTCATTTTTCACAATTTCGGCTATTTGGGTTTTTCGGGTTATCAAACGAAAAGAGTAATTTGTTTGGCTCGAATTGTTTTACAAAAGGGGTAATTTTTCGCTACTTTTTCTGGCCAATATTTTTGGGTAACAAACGAGGGCCTACTTCATTTCCCAAAATGCCAATTGCGTTACCGTATGCGTTTTGAGATGAATTTTACGTTTAGAGATCAATTTGGCACGTTTTTCTAAGCAATATTACACACATTTTTCAAAACAGATCAAAATGAAAGGATTGAGATCCTTGACAACTTTTTAGGCGCTGAAAAGAACTTTGAGTTAACAATTAACTCGGATTGATTTAAAAACTCGCAAAAAGTGATAGGCTCGAATCTCACCGGGTTTGTTAATCTCCACACTTATTCGTTAAGTCGTCAATTTTCGCTCAATTTCCATCTTTGGTCAATTTTGGCTTTGAGTACGCTGAATTTTACAACTTGAGAATTCAATTCGACTTTTAATGATATTTTTGAAAAATTTGAATTCCAATTTTTATTTATTTTGAACAAAAATATTTTAGGGGTTTTCAAAATTTTATGACTTTTTTTCTTTTGGAAATTTTTGGGCATTTTGGAAAATTTGTGAAGTTTTAGAAATACGCACTTGTGACCGCCCCTAACTTAGACTTTTGCATTGTCCTCAAGAAAAAAGGACTAAAATCTAACTCAAAGCGAATAAAAAGTGCGGTAAAATAAAACAAACAAATAGAGAAAATGCTGTTTTTATTACAACAAGACTGTGTTACATGTGTAGGGGAAAACATACAACTGTGAATCAGAGAAAAATAAAGAAAAAATGCGGCCAACACCATATAAAGCTTCACCGGGGTGGGTGATGGGAGGAACCGGGTGCGTTGGGGTCATAGGGGTTCTGGTAGTAGGAGGGTAGTGGATCATTAGGATCCCCTAAGCGCCGATAGATGTCCGCTTGGAAGCGGAGAACGATGCTCATGTCGCGCTCGTAGTTGGTCTGAAAGGTGTTGAAGTTGGTCTCGAGCGCCGACATACGCACGGTTAGGTCCATGCCCGCCCACTCGAAATCTGGGTCATCCTCCTCGTCGGCTGACTCTGCGTCTAGGCCGAGATCCCCCATCTCAACGTCTTCACCATCTGCCCCTATGTCTTACTCGTTGTCGCTCGAGGCAGCCTCCTCTTCGACATCATCACCCCTCCTAGCCCGGAGGACGGCTAGCTGTTTGGCGCTTTTGGTGGGGGTCCCTTATCCGAAAGGACCGGGGAGACGCGTAAGGTTGCTCGGTGCCTCTATGCCAGCATCCTTAAGGATGGACGTGATCAATCGGGCATAGGGAAGTGGGGTGAAGCCCTTCTCATCCAAGGAGGCGTTAATGATGTCCGCGTATAAGGTGCGGCCAAATGGTTGGAAGTGTGGGGATCGAAGAGATGATATGTCAAGGTAGCTTGCCGGGGCCGCATGACAGAGTCATTGGACGTTTGCAATAGGTTGGCGCACACAATCTGAAATGTAAGGCTCGCCTTCTCGTTGAGTCATCCAACGGCGACGGTTTGCCCCGTCCAAGCCACGTTCGGTGCAATGCGGGCCATGATAATGTCCTTTTCGACCGGGGGGACATTTTGGGGATAAGTGAATTCTTGGACATCTGGGACATCAAACTCGGCCAACTTGGCCGTGAGACGAGCCAAGGAAAAGGGTATGAGAGTCCCATCTATGAAAGCTTCGGCCTCGAATTGGCCCGTCCGGACGAGTGTACCATAGAATGAGCGGACTTCGGTTGCCCAAACCGCTTCGTGAGGTTGGTTGAGGAAACGACACCAACCCCGGGCCATGAAAAGAGCGGTGACGGAGTTGGGCAGAGCTTCCCATTGGACCGTACGCTCCATATGGAGTTTGCGGCCCATACCGAAATATTGAGCGCACCATCGCTCCTCTTGGTGGGAGCGGTATTCGCCGTGACCGGAGGGGTGGATCACGGTGGAATCGTATTTGGTGGGGGCAGCACGGGGGGCCATTGAAATAGGAGGGAAGTAGTTCTGGAAAAACTAGAGAGGAAGAAGAGAGGATTTGGGTTGAAGGTGTGAGGATAAAGGGAGGATTGGATATGTATTTATAGTGGAAAGGGGAGGGGAAGGGTTGGTTTTGGAGGGAAAGGGTTTGGAGGGAAAAGGGGATGAATTTGGGAGGGAAAGATTGGGGTTAGGAAGAGGAATGGATGGGTTGGAGGGAATGAATGGGATTGGGGGGAAAGGGGGGGTGAATCTAGGGAAGAGGAAGAGGCAGGTCTGCAGAAGGCGGACCGGTCCGGGGTAGGGGCGGATCGGTCCGGCCTTTTGACTTTTTAAACCCTCGACAGGCGGACCGGTTCCTTTAAAAATAAAAGGAACCGGTCCGGGGTCGGACCAGTCCGCCTGAAAAAGGAACCGGTCCGCCCCAGGATTTTTTTGGGCTGGACTTCTGTTACTCCGGTTTCGAGCTCTCTTCTTCAAAATTTTTCTCGTTCCCGATATCCTCTCTATCCAAATGAACTAGGTCCCTCTCGATTTCACTGGTCAACACCCTTTGACTCAGAATTCCCAAAACACACGAATGCTTCTCCCGAACGAAACCTAGTCCTAACGACGCTCAAAACACACACATGACTCTCTCACACACGACTCTCACCCCATACGCGTTGGGGGTACGACGACCTCACTTCAACAACTCACTCAACCCCGTAAACGGGGTCCGACAACCAGACGGTGTCGAATTCTTATGCACACGCCTCTAGATATGGATTTAGGCGTTGTCCATTCACTTTGAATGTATTTCCCCCTTTTAAACCGTCTAGTTCAATAGCTCCGTGGGGGAAAATATTCTTCACGACGAATGGGCCAGACCAACGTGACCGCAACTTGCTCGGAAAGAGGTGAAGCCGAGAGTTGTAGAGGATAACTTTTTGCCCGGGGAGAAACTCTTTTCGTCGAATGATGCTATCATGAGCGAGTTTCATCCTCTCTTTCGAAATTTTGGCATTCTCATACGCATCATTGCGTAGTTCTTCTAACTCATTCAATTGAAGTTTGTGGGCTTCACCGGCCTTGTCCATGGCATAATTCAATTGGTTAATCGCCCAATACGCTTTGTGTTCGAGCTCAATAGGAAGATGGCAAGGTTTTCCATACACAAAGCGGAAAGGGGACATGCCAAGTTGATTCTTATATGCGGTACGGTAGGCCCATAGCGAATCGGTCAATCTAAGGGACCAATCTTTCCGGGTAGGATTGACGGTCTTTTCAAGGATGTTCTTGATTTCCCGATTTTCTAGCTCGGCCTGTCCATTTGTTTATGGGTGATATGTTGTTCCAACCTTGTGAACAACACCATACTTTCGCATAAGCTTCTCGAATGGCCTATTGCAAAAGTGCGTGCCATTATCGCTAATTATTGATTTCGGTGCACCGAAGCGGGAAAGTATGTGTTCCTGCAAGAACTTTATCACCACTTTGTTGTCATTAGTCTTGGTAGCTATAGCTTCCACCCATTTAGAAACGCAGTCTACCGCGACGAGGATGTATAAGAAACCAAAGGATGGAGGGAAAGGACCCATGAAGCCAATACCCCAACAGTCGAATATCTCAATGATGAGTATAGGGGTAAGAGGCATCATGTCTCGTCGATTGATGGCTCCCATCCATTGACACCTATTGCATGATTTGCAAGCATCATTCACATCCCGGAAGATTGTGGGCCAATAGAGGCCGCATTGCAGAATTTTAGCGGCCGTCTTTCTCATCGAAAAATGACCTCCACAAGCTTTCGAATGACAAAACTGGATGACTTTTGGGATTTCGTCATCCGGTACACATCGTCGGATGATTTGGTCTGCACAGTATTTAAAAAGGAATAGATCATCGTAAAAGAACATGCGCGACCAAGTGAGAAATCTCTTCTTATCTTGCGGTGTCCAGTCGGGAGGGACGGCTCCCGTGATAAGATAGTTCACTATGTCCGCAAACCAGGTATATGAAGAGGTAGCGAAAAGCTGCTCATCCGGAAAATGTTCGTCTATGGGTACGGGATCACAAGGCACGTCGGACGAAAGCCGAGATAAATGGTCGGCAACGACGTTTTCTACTCCTTTCTTATCTTTGATGGAGAGATTGAACTCTTGTAGGAGTAGGATCCACCTTATGAGGCGCAGCTTGGCATCTTTCTTCGCAAGTAGATACTTCAAAGCCGCGTGGTCGGTGAAAACAGTAATAGGAGAACCAATGAGATAGGACCGGAACTTATCGAGGGCAAATACTACCGCTAGCAACTCCTTCTCCGTGGTAGAGTAGTTGAGTTGAGGTCCGGTAAGAGTTCGACTGGCTTAGTAGATGACATGATCTTGATTATCTTAACGTTATCCCAAAATAGCCCCGATCGCGTAATCACTGGCATCACACATAAGTTCGAATGGTAAGGACCAATCCGAAACTTGCATAATGGGGGCGGACACAAGCATGTTCTTCAATTTGTTAAAAGAACTTTGGCATGCTTCAGTCCACTCAAATGGGGAGTCCTTCATGAGTAAGTTGCTGAAGGGCCTAGCGATGGCGCTAAAGTCCTTAATAAACCTTCGATAAAACCCCGCGTGACCCAAAAAGGAGCGCACGTCTTTCAGCGATTTTGGTGGGGGAAGGTCAGCTATGACATCTATCTTTGCCCTATCAACTTCTATTCCGTTGGATGAAACAATGTGGCCAAGAACTATTCCCTCGGTGACCATGAAATGTTACTTCTCCCAATTCAGCACTAAGTTCTTTTCCACGCAGCGGGTAAGTACTTTTTCCAGTTTTTCTAGACAATGATCGAAAGAGGTGCAAAAAACGCTGAAATCGTCCATGAACACTTCGAGTCCTCTATCGACCATGTCACTAAATAAGCTCAACATGCACCTCTGAAAGGTCGCGGGTGCATTACACAAGCCAAATGGCATACGTTTGTAGGAAAATGTACCAAAAGGGCAAGTGAAGCTCGTCTTCTCCTGGTCAAGTACATCTACCTCAATTTGGTTATACCCGGAATAACCATCAAAGAATCAATAGTAAGGTTGACCCGCTACTCTTTCAAGCATTTGATCAATAAATGGCAAGGGGAAATGGTCTTTCCTGGTTCCCGCATCGAGTTTTCGGTAATCAATGCAAACGCGCCACCCGGTGGTGGTACGTTGGGGAACTAACTCTCCCTTGGCATTCTCGATCATAGTCATACCTGACTTCTTCGGGACGACTTGAATAGGGCTTACCCACTTGCTATCCGAGATTGGGTAGATGATCCCGGCATCCAACAATTTGATTATTTCGGTTCTCATAACTTTTTTCATGTTGGGATTTAGTCTTCTTTGCATTTCTCTAGAAGGTTTGACATCCTCTTCGAGATGGATCTTATGAGTGCAAATTAAAGGACTTATCCCCTTCAAATCAGCTATGCACCAACCAAAAGCACTTTGGTGATTCCTCAGAATTTTCAATAATTTACCCTCCTGCCCTTCATTTAGGCTAGAGGAGATAACAACAGGAAAAGTCTCATCCTCTCCTAGATATGCATATTTAATATGGGCGGGAAGTTTCTTTAACTCGAGGGTTGGAAATTTTTCACTGGAGGGAACTATGTGCGTTTCCTTCGGAGGTAATTCCTCGAATCTCGAAACCCAATTAATCTCTCTCACGTCCTCGTCCGACTTACTCTCATCGAGTAGCTCGCTCAATTCTTCAACCTCCCTCTCGAAGGCGGTGTACGTCCCCTCACTCTCGTGTCTTACTGCTAAACAGGATTCTAAAGCAACGCCACAGTAATTCTCCTCAAAGTACTCCTCTACTATCTCATCTATGAGGCTCACCGCGTGAAGTTCATCTTCCTCCCCTGCATTTTGGGCTATGTGGAAGATGTTGGTATCCAAGGTCATATTCCCAAATGTGAGTTGCATTCGCCCATTCCTAGTATTGATGATTGCGTTAGCCGTAGCTAGGAAAGGGCGCCCAAGGATGATGGGAACATGATTACTCGAGTGGAAGGAGGGCTCCGTGTCCCAAATGACAAAATCCACTGGAAAGTAGAAAGTGTCAACTTGAACGATCACGTCCTCGACTATACCTCGTCGGATCTTCATTGTTCGATCCGCTAATTGGAGAGTGACTTTCGTGGGCTTGAGGTCGCCCAAGTCAAGTTGCCTATAAATGGAGTAAGGGAGTATATTTACACTTGCTCCCAAGTCAAGTAAGGCTTTTTCAATTTTATTCTCCCCAATTATGCAGGATATGGTGGGTGCACCGGGATCTTTGAACTTAGGCGGGAGTTCATTTAGTAGGATGGAGCTCACATTTTGTGTTAGAAAGACGTTTTTCTTCACTTTCATCTTTCTTTTAACCGTCAGCAGGTCTTTGATGACTTTGCCATATGCTGGAATTTGTTTAATGGCCTCAAGGAAAGGTAAATTAAGCTTGACTTGCTTTAGCACTTCTAACACGTCATCACGTGGGTTTCCTCTGTGGGAGGGAATCAACCTTTGAGGAAACGGTGCTGCGGAAGGCGGTTTCACTACTACCTCTGGCTCACTTGCAGCTTCTTGGTCACTCTCATTCAAGGGGACATCTTCGGCCTCTTTCTTGTCGGGCGAAATCTCCTTGGCTTTCGTTGTGTCGGGTGGGGGAGATGATAAATCAACAACTCTCCCACTACGAAGAGTGGTTACAGCTTGACATTGCTCCTGATGTTCAGTGGAGGTGGAGCTAACGCTAGTTTGACCTTGGGGAGGTCGTTGGCCTTGGGCAGGAAATTTGACCTTCTCTTGAACACTCAATGAGGATTGTATTTTAGACAGATTCGCATTTATGTCGCCAATCAGACGATCATATTTGGCATTGGTTGCGGTCTGGTTTGCAATGAATTGATTCATGGTATCCTCGAGAGTTCTCCGCTGTGGTGGAATATAATTTCCTTGAGGTGGCGGTGCTTGAACATGTCCTTGCATGTGTGGAGCTTGTTGAAAGTGTTGTGGTGGAGGAGGGGCAACATTCGAAGGAGGGTTCATTGCGGCATGTTGTTACCCATAGCTAAAACCGGGATGATTTTTCCATGAAGGGTTATATGAATTCCCATGCGGGGCACCGAAATTGCCCTTAAAACCTCTTACACCACTAACTTGTTCTTGCAGCATTGCTTTGTAGGCGGGTATCGTCGGGCATTCCTCAGTTGAATGTCCCGCCTCGCAAATAGCACACACCTTTACGACTGGGTTTGGAATGGGTCCAGCTGGTCCTTTTCCATATATCTCGCACAGATCTCAAAATCTTATCTCAAGAGTCTCCAATCGGCTATCCGTCATAGAATTATTATCTACATGGAATAGACCGGATGCTGACGGAGTAGTGGTCGCTTGTCTATTTTGATTTTGAGTGTTGGGATCAAAAGTGTCCCAGGATTGGGTAGTCTCGGCGACATACCTCAAGTGAAGCTCAGCGTCCTGGGCATCTAAATCGATAAACGAACCACTTCCCATTGTTTCAACAAGTTGTTTGGAATTAAGATTCAACCCATTATAGATAAAAGAGATGACTTGCGCTGAATCAAATCCATGATGGGGGCATGAAGCAACTAACTCATTGAAACGTTCATAACATCGATGGAAGGACTCATTTTCAGCTTGTCTGAATGCTTGAATTTGAGCCTTTATGGAGATTGTTCGATGTGGTGGGAAGAATTTCTTAAGAAATTTCGATTGTAGCTCATTCCAGGATGGAATCGAGCTTGGAGGTAAAGACCATATCCAGGCCTTAGCTTTATCTTTGAGTGAGAAAGGGAAGAGTTTGAGGCGGATTACCTCTTGTGTGCAGGTTTGATCATTTAGAGTATCACACACGTCCTCAAATTCCCTAATATGGAGGTATGTCTTTTCAGAATCCATACCGTGGTAATGCGGTAGCATCTGGAACATCCCATTTTTGAAATGGAATTGCCCGGCATTATACGGGAGTATAATGCATCCCGTAGTGACAGTACGCTCGGGATATAAGAATTCTCTAATCAGACGGTATGGGGGCTCTTCCTCATCGGCGGGCGCACTGCTGTGTTGAGACATCTCTCCCTCACTTACTGACTCGGTGTTCTCATTGGGTGTGCTCGAAGTGTGTCCTAAGAAGGGAAAGGGAGTGTTATCGGAGACTGAGTGCGACGGTGTTGGAGGTGGGATCCAAAACTGTGGGGCGTTTGGAGTGTGGGGACTATTAGGATTATACTCAACAAGTGGATTTTCGTGAATACTGGTTGGAGTATTATGGGGTGTGGGAGTGGTTTCAGAATTTTGCATTAAAGCTTAAGAGAGATGATGGTGAATCTTTTTGTGTTTTTTTATTTTTTATTTTTATTTTTTTTATGTTTTTGGATTTTTGGAATTTTTGGTTAAAGCTTTGGATTGACTCAATCTAATCCTAAGTCTACCTAAATCCTCGGCAACGGCGCCAAAAACTTGACGCGACTGAAAATGTGTCTCAGAAATGCGTTCACTCTAGGCTCAAGTGGAAGCCTGTCGCTCAAGTAATAATCCGACAAGTCGGATATCTATCCTCAGGGAAAAAGGACAACGAAGTTGTGACGACGGAAAAGATGGAGGAATCCTAACCTTGACTCTAAAAATAAAGGGAAAATGATTTGATTTTGGGAATGATTACAGCTAAGTGCAAAGATGAAATTATGAAAAATGCAACTACAATAACTTACCTGAAATATGAATAAAAATTGATTTTGAAACTTATGACAAAGTGATGGGAAAAACGAGGACGGGACTACAATCCCCCAACCCTAGTGTAGTGCAGTGGTAATATTCATCATAAATTTATCTGATTGATCTGACCCGGAATTTAGTACTCCCAAGCATTATGTATACGAGGTTCAAGCCCGCGTCATACCTAATCTGAGGACGAGTAAATCAATATCACGATAGTGACACTCAAATTGCACTCTAAATCATCACTAGTACCCAGAGGCAAACGTGATATAAAGATCTACAATTATTGTGTCATAATGCAATACGATCATAGTCAATCAATAAATTCATCGGATTAATTTTACACACATACACTAACACCTCAGGTTGGGTTCATGTACCCCGACCTTGGTAAATCTAGCCTTACATGTTGAATTCAATGAAAACATTAATTGAAGTGTAGGAATTCATGATTAATCTAAGAAGAATGATAATCAGATGTAGAAACGGATTAAAAATAAAAGTTACTCACTAAAATTATCCAAACAATAAGTGCAACAATGAATGAAACCAATACTCACAAAATTTACTGGATCAATCTTCAATTCTTGAAATAAAGCAACAATTCTTAGCTAAACTAGGGTTTTTGGAAAAGAAGCAGGAAACCCTAATAATTCTTTGTACCAATAACAACAATAATTCGGGTCTTAAATACCCTACAATAATATCGGAAGTCAACTGCACTAGGAGCCTTTTTAGGAAGAGAGAAGATTTCCAGATTTTGAGTACCGGACCGGTTCGGGTCTTAGGCGGACCGGTCTTCCCCCAAGGCGGATCGGTTCTTTTTATTTTGGGGCGGACCGGTCCGGGGGCGGACCGGTTCTTTTTATTTTGGCCTCCTTAGATTTTCATGCGATCCGGGGTCTTCTGGAGTTTAGCAAGGCGGACCAGTCCGAGGCAGGGGCGGACCGGTCCGGCTATTTGACTTTCTGGCTCATCTTTGACTGCTCATAACTTTTGTTCTGGGATTCCGATTGGGGTTCCGTTTCTTCCTTTGTGCTCATGAATGAGATGTCTTCAACTTCTCTTAAGGTACCTCATCCGAATTCCGTGTAAAAATTACGCTTTTTCCCTTGAGACTTTTCCTTATTTCTTTCTTGATTCTACCGATTTCTTTCTTTCGTTTCTTGACATCAAATACCTGCAAAATCACTACAAAATACCAGAAACTCGGTGTACTCATTAGGATCAGTCAGTAGCACAGTTATGAGATAATTCCAACTCAATTACGTTGTTCGAGGTGCTAAAAGTAACTAAATCAAGGGATAAATTAGGAAGAATTTATGCCTAATCATCAGGTCTTGAATGGCCTAACCACTGATAGGGTAAGACTTTTTCTTCTTCAGTCTTGGTCTTTGTGTGCTCTGATTCTGTGTTGACTTATATCTGTTGGGGATTTTTCAGCTGACCATTTACCCTTGGGGACGACTGTTCGAGACACGGGGTCGACTGGAGTGAATGCGCAGATGAGGAATTTGTTGGCGCATGAGTTTGGCCACTCTTGGTATCTCAAGGAGAGGGTGGTCCGACAGATTTCTAAGGAGGAGGTGGTGGTTCCACCTGTGAGGGAGCCTATGTCTATGAGGTGGGAGCGACTATTGCCAGAGGATGCGAGGATCGCAATGATGATTGGCGAGTCCTATCTATTGTACACCGATACGACCGTGCCGTATGATTATATAGACTTCATGATGAGTTGGCTGATGGTGCCCAGCATATATGATGCACTTCCCTTCCCTTCTCCGGGTTCGAGTCGGCCAGTGGGGTCCTCCCACAGTGGTGGTGGTCCGTCCACATCTGAGGCGGCGATGAATTCGGAGATCCCCTTTGTGAGGTTGCATACCCCTTCATATAACATCCGGAGGGCTGATGGAGAGATGGTTCCTATGTTTCATCATCCTCATGTGATCGACCCAGAGGAGTTGGGCTTGACAGAGGAGGTCCTTCGTCCTTTGGTATATCTTTTTGTTTTTCTGTTTTCCTTCTTTTTGGTTTCTTTTGATCTTTTCTGCTTGATACAGATTTTGACTTTTCTTACAGCAAGTCAGGGTGTCCACCACTTGGCTGAGGGATATTAGAGACTAGATAGCTTCGGCAACCGTCCATATTAGGGACGCGGTCCCTATTTTGTCTTGCTTGGTGCCGTCTGCCTCATTTGGGGAGGAGTCTAGTTCGGGTAGCGGTGGTGCATTGTCCAGTTGCAGGGGAAAGAGAGCGCGTCGCAGGGATGGACGTTCTTAGAGAGATAGGGGAAGGGTAAGTGAGATAGAGAGAAAATATGGGTTCGGGCTAAGTCCCGTTGTTTTTCTTCTTTTTTATATTTTCCTGCAAAATGATGTAACACAAAAACATATCTATGCAATGCAATGGAGTTTTTTTATTATCTTATGTTAGTAATGAATGAATGAATGTATATGCGCTTTTTACTTTGCTGCTGAGACCGTAAAAAGAAATATTTTTGGGATTTGAAGGAAAGTTTTATTTAAAATGAGAATTTATATAAAGATGGAAGGAGATTTTGAAATTTTGTTGAGAATATCAATTTATTTTTATTGAGTTTTCTGATTTTGACAAAAGAGGAAAAAGGGAAGTTTCTAAAAGTAGGAGGTTGCCGATCGATAAGACCCTTGTCCTACCTATCGGCAAGTCAGTCCAGTCTAATAAATCAAAGCTTTGATTGATACCCTCTTCATCCTTTGGTACCTTATGGGGCAGGATTTCCTCCAATTTCTACAGGGGTTATGTTTTTTATGAGGGTTTTCACATATAAAAAGGGGTAAGGATGGAGTGCTTTCATCACACCTTCATATTCTATCTTTCTTATTCTGTGAGATGGCTCTCCCTGGTAATGTTGAGTTTTCCAACTACCTTGAGATTTTGGAGGCAATGTGCTCCCATAGCGTCGACTGCGATGCTTTTAACATGCATCGAGTCACTTTATGGCATAATCGGCCCATGGAGTGGAACATGTTGATGGCGGCGGTACAATTTTAGTACCCCAAAGACCATGTATTTCCTTTTGGCTTGGAAGAAGTCTGTCCAACTTATGAGGAATTTTCTGCCATGTTGGGAGTAAATCCTAGTGTGGCGGCTGCTATGCCTGAGTTTTCTCGATCTCCTTGGGAGCTGTTGGTTGGATTTCTCCATGTCTCGCCCTCGACGGGTAGATCCTTGGTTACTGGAGGAATGATTTCCCTTCCGGTGGTGCTGCGATCTGTGCAGTTACAGGAGGTTGGTGATGCTGGATATACCGGAGCCGTTGTTCTAGGCTTAGTTTTAAAATTGCTACTAGTGATTGGGGAACTGCTGGTGGACCCACAACTTGCAGCTATTGCTTTATGGATGATGCCTGATGAGAAGGTCGTTCTGACTTTCTGAGGGGTAGCCCTGTGATGTTGTTCATGTGGTTGTTTGAAAGACTCCGCCTAGTGACTCCTCTGAAATACCCTTTGTCGGTTGTACCCAACGTCTTTTTGTGCTATTTCATCAGCGTTGGCTGGATATTGAGAGCTGGAAGAACTGGTTTGTGGAGTATGGGGCTTTAAATATGCACTAGTTGATATGCCCAAAGTGCACCCTCTTACTCAGAGTAACTAACCTCAGCCAGTCACACATACGAGGTGACCAAAATCTTGTGATAACTATCAATAAGGTCGACTCTCATAAGGTCGGACCCAACCAATGTTATAGCAACCACCAACCTCGGCTCTTCATCAGACGAGGTTAGTAGAGTCTTATGGGCTCCAGCAACGACCAACATCATCATCGGCCTCAGTCGACATTACAGCTACATCATACCTAACCTCGGCCAGCCTTCCTGGTAGGGGTCATCATGGATACAAGGAAACTACATTTGACTCCACTAACCTCGTATTTGTCCAGGCCGAGGTTGCTCCAGTCAGGGACACAGGGCCGAGCATTTATAAGCACATGCAAGGTTGGGAATGCATGGATAAAATTAGTTATAACCGAATCATTCCCCTCATATGAGGGAATATTTAGGTCATTATTATTTACTTAAGATCATCCAGGTGCCATTCTTATACTGGTTCGATCTTCATGCACATGCTCATTGCATGCTTGAGGGGTTCGGCCAGGTGTCATTCTTATTGATTACTTTGGCAGTGGTTTAACCACATCCTGAGGCCAGATGATCACTCCAGGCACTGCAAAAAGACCAACCTACTCCTCAACGGAGGAAGGATGTTGCTGACCCTAGGAATTTATGTCTGGGGAGGCAAGGAAACCCTTGTCCTGAGGATAGGTATGATGACATTGAGGCAGAAGATGCTACAGTAGACTACTAGGAGCCATACGAGGTTTCAAACAACACAATACATCATATACAGTAGAGCCGAGGTTATGGAGCAAGACGAGACAAGGTTGGTGATGCCCATCAAAGAGGATCAACTTTTGATCGCTTGAGTAGAGGGACGACCTTTGAAAGGATCGACCCAGTCAATGATCTGAGGCAGAGGTTATCCAGGTCAAGAAGTGTAGCTGGATTATAAAAGGAAGGTGGTGAACATTATCCTCATCATGGCCAACCCCATCACGGCTGAGACTGTGGCCAGGAGGTCAACACTCGATGTTGTGAAGCTTCTGGGGAACCCTCGGTCCACCCCTTAGAGGTGGCTGGGGACAACCTCGGCCAGGCCAACGTTGCTAAACCTTGGAATGACTCCATTCAATGACCTAAAGAGAAGATAATGAACCTCATAAAAAGTCGAGACCTGCTACAAAGGGGATTTTCAGAGGGCTCCCCTCTTGTGGCTAAGATTATCAACTTCCCAACCCGTGCCAAATTTAAACCACCAATGGTGTCTCCCAAGTATGATGGAAGTACCAACCCTGTACATCCTATTAAGATGTATCAGTATGCAGTGGAAATTTATTCAATCCCTGATGAGATGAGGTGCCGAGATTTTTTAAGCACCTTGACAGGAGCAACACACATTTGGTTCACCTCTCTTCCTAAAAATTATATTGAGAACTTTAAGGGTTTGGCTGAGCGTTTTATACACAACTTCTATTTTGGGGTAAGACCTCATAAGAAGATGATCCATCTACTCTACGTAAATCAAGCCAAGAATGAGAGCCTCAGGGAATACATTGCAAGATTCAACAAGGAAAAATTAGAGGTTGAAGATTACGAAGAGAATATAGCTATGACAACCCTCATTGGAGGACTTTAGAAGGGAAAGCTACTTTGGAAGCTTGCTAAAGACCCTCCTAAGTCTATAGTTGAGATGTTAGCAATGGATAGTAGGGTCATGAACGCTGAAGAAGCAATGGCTGCTAAATATGAGGATGATAATGGAAGTAGCAGTGGGAAATTTTAGAGGAAGAAGGATGGAAAGAAAAGGGTTGCAGATGATTGTTTGCACACTACACTCCTCTAACCGTGAGATTTGAACACATCCTCAACGAAATAAAGAATGACAGGTCCCTGAGATGGCCGAAGAAGCTGAAGGCTCCTCCATATAAGAGGAACAAAAACCTATGGTGCGAGTTCCACCAAGATCACAACCATCTGACCGATAAGTGTTTCGCCTTGAAGGACGAAATTGAGAAGATGTTGAAATCTGGAAAGATCAGGAAGTTTGTGGACGGTAGAACTTCTAAAGGAGGAAGAGATGAACCTAAAAATAAGAGAAATGACAGGTGCCGGGAAGATGACCCTTCTAGAAGAGCTAAGACTCAAATGATGATGGCTATGACCCTGATCTCCCACTAAAAGATGACAATGCCACAGTAAAGAGGGTCGGTATGATCTCTTTTGGTGTGAACACAATTTGTGGAGGACTAGCAGGAGGTGGATCAGAGGTAACAGATCATAAAGCTCATGTGGCAGAGGCTAAGGCAGTGACTAAATCCGAGGTTATAAACTTGGCATCTACGAAGGTCAAGCGCGAGAAGAGAAAGAAGGTAGATATGGATACCCTCATAGTTATCTTCTCACGACTTGATTTCAAAGGTATCTTAGCTACTCAGGATGACCCTATGGTAATCACCACAAGGGTGCATGGGTGTGAGGTTCAAAGGATCCTGTTGATGGGGGAAGTTCAGCAGATGTTATGTTTTGGCCCTATTTTAAGATCCTAGGCCTCAGCAGAGCTAGGCTTGTCCCATATCACCATTCGTTGAATGGATTCAGCGGCGAAATGGTTCATCCGTTGGGTATGTATGAGATGGATGTAAGAATGGGAGATGAGTGGCCTAAGAGGTTGACCAAAAAAATCAATTTCTTTGTAATGGATGAAAAAGTCTTACAACTTCATCATAGGACGAGTAGCCCTCAAGGAAATTGAGGCCGTGCCTTCAACAGTCCACCAAATTCTAAAATTCCTGACTCCCTATGGGGTAGGGGAAGTGCAAGGTGACCAAACATCGACACGTGAATGCTACTTCAACTCTGTGAAAGTGAGAGAGGCTCATAAGAGGTCAACAACCACATACAACATCAACACACTTGATTCTAGAGATGAGACAAAGCCTAAAAAGGGAGAGGCCGCAAAAGTGGTAGAATCCATCGTCCTTAATGAGGATGAGCTGGAAAAAACCAGCCAAATAGACAAAGTCCTAAGACCTGAGATCAAGGAAGAACTGGTGAAGATTTTGAGGAAGAGATAAAGTGTTTTTTCTTGGAGCCACATAGATATGCCTGGCATTGATCCTGGGATCATGTGACATAAACTCAATGTTGTAGAAGATGCAAAGCCCATCAAACAAAGAAGAAGAGTATACTCAAGAGAGAAGTATGATGTAATTAGAGAAGAGGTTAGAAAACTTAAAGAGGATAAGTTCATCAGAGAGCTCATATACCCCGAGTGGTTATCTAACGCCATCATCGTACCAAAAGCTAATGGGAAATGGAGGATGTGCGTAGACTTCACTGATTTGAACAAGTCTTGTCCAAAAGATAGTTTCCCCTACCTCGTATTGATCAGATGGTGGATGCCACAGTAGGACATGAGCTCATGAGCTTCATGGATTCCTATTTCGAGTATAATCAGATCTTCATGAACTCGAAAGACTTAGAGAATATAGCATTCATCACAGACAAGGAAACCAATTGCTACAAGGTCATGCACTTTGGGATAAAGAATGCAGGGTCGACTTACCAACGTCTTGTAAATAAGATGTTTGAGGATCAAATAGGCAAGTCCGTGGAAGTGTATGTGGATGACATACTGAGAAGAGCCTGCAGGCTTACACTCACGTGGCCGACCTTGAGAAAAATTTCGACACCATGGACAGATACAGGATGAAGCTCAACCCAGCCAAGTGTGTCTTTGGGGTAGGAGCATGAAAGTTCCTGGGATTCATCTTCAATCAGAGGGGAATAGAGGCCAACCCTGAAAAGATCAAGGCTTTGTTAGAAATGAAGACACCCAAATCTATCAAAGACGTTTAGAGGTTAACCGAAAGAGTTGCTTCTCTTAACAAGTTCATCTCAAGAGTTACAGACAAGAGTCTTCATTTTTTCAAAGTGCTCAGAAAGGCCTTTAAATGGGATGAGGAGTGCGACAAAGCTTTTAAGAAGCTCAAGTCCTACCTCGGATCCCCTTTAATCCTATCTCGGCCCATTCTGGGGGAGAAGTTATATGTATATCTAGCTATTTCAGAATAAGCCATTAGTGCTGCAATAGTAAGAAAAGATGATGGAGTGCAGAGGCCAGTATACTTTAATAGTAAAGCTCTTTAAGGGTCTGAACAGAAGTACCCTCGGATTGAAAAATTAGCCTATTCTTTGATATATGCTTCTAGGAAGATGAAGCCATACTTCCAAGCCCACTCTATGATCATCCTCACTGATTCCCCACTCAAATAGGTCCTCCATAGGCCCGAGAAGTCAGGCAGGTTGATAACCTAAGCCATCGAGTTGGGGGAATATAACATTTTCTATCGACCTAGGGTTACCATCAAAGGGCAGGCACTCACAGACTTTGTAATCGAGTTTACCTGGGAAGAGGCTGGGATTAAAATTAGTCAAGAGGCTGCAACTGAACCAGACAGAAACATCTTCCAAGATCTGGACGAGGTTGAGTTAAGCAAGGCCAGAAAAAGATTAGTTGAGAATGAGGAAGACAAGTACCTCTTCAAGCAAGGGACCCTGTCAGAGGTGATGTTCTCTTCAAATGAAGATGTTTGGAACCTCTTCGTTGATGGGTCATCCTATGAAAGCCGAAGTGGAGCGGGGCTGATAGTGTCAGCACCAGATGGTACCGATATTGAATATGCACTGAGGTTAAACTTCAAAGCTTCAAACAATGAGTCAGAGTATGAGGCATTGATAATAGATCTCTCCTTGACAAAAGCCCTTAGTGTTGGTCAGTGACTCAAGGTTAGTCGTCAATCAAATCCTGGGAGTGTATGAGGCCAAGCATGAAAGGATGGCCAATTACCTGAAGAGGGTGAGAACGATGCTAGGAAGCTTCAAGGAAGTAAAGATGAAGAGGATACCTCGGATATATAACAACCGAGATGATGCACTCGTGAGGTTAGCCTCAACAACTAGGACATACATAAGAAGAATAGTTCCAATCGAGATTCTGCTCAGGCCAAGCATTGAAGAAGAAAAGGTTACCAGAACTTGCCTCAACTTAAATATGGGAACCTCATGGACGAACCCTCTTATCAGATACATCAAATAGGGAGACCTACTAGAGTCAAAGTCAGAAAGAAGAAAGCTGAGGTTCAGAGCTACCAAATTCTCAATTATGGGAGATGTTTTGTATAATAAGGGGTCCCTACTCCCTCTCCTCAGATGTGTCCACCCTTCAGAGGTTTCACACATCTTGCAAGATATACATGAGGGCCCTTGCTCTAGTCACATAGAAGGAAGACCTTTAGATAAGAGGATAATCACTCAGGGGTACTGGTGGACAACCTTGGCCAAAGATGCAGCTGCATATGTAAAGAAGTGTGATAAGTGCCAGAGGTTCTCCACCATCCCTCATAAGCTGTAAACAATTATCGATTCTTGATTGTGGTAATTGATTATTTATGCAAATGGGTAGAGGCTGAGCCAATGATCATAATTACGGAGTAGAAGACCTTCCAATTCATCTGAAAGAACATCATATGCATGTATAGTCTTCCAAATACCCTCATCTCAGACAATGGAATCCAGTTCAAGAACGTTTCCTTGGAGAAATACTGCGAAAGAGTAGGGATCAAGTAATTCTTCTCTTCTCCTGGATAACCCTAGGTAAACGGTCAGATCGAGGTCATAAATCGAACAATACTTGATGGGATAAAGAAGAGGTTGGAAGAGGCCAAAGAGAGATGGACAGAGGAGGTATACGCTGTGTTATGGGCCTACATGACGGCAACAAGGACACCAACGGGAGAGACTCCATTTATATTAGCCAACGATTCAGAATCCAACTTCCCACTCATAGAGTTCGAACCTATGATCCTCAGAGGAATGGGGAAGAGAGAAGGCTTGATCTTAATTTTATTGAGGAAAGAAGAGAGGATGCAGAAATAAGACAGGTAGCCTATTAGCAGAGAGCAGTAAAATTCTATAATCAAAGGGTGAAATCAAGACATATAGATGTGGGAGACCTAGTCCTAAAGAAGACGTTTCAAAAATCAAATAATCTCCATCCAAACTGGCATGCTCCTTACAGAGTAGTTGATGAGGTTGTGCCTGGTACCTACCGACTAGAAAATATTGAAGGAGAACCTTTCTCCAAACCTTGGAATGCCTATCATTTGAAGAAATATTACATATGATGTTGCAGTTGTTTATCCTTTTGTGATACATGTACCAACCTATATAAAGGATGTTAATGAAAAGATAGCGATTTTTGTGCCAATACTTTGTTGCATTATGTTTCAACATCATTAATTTGGTGAAAATATGAGGTGAAACATCATTTATGGTGACCTCAGACCTTAACATCATTAGTTTGGTGGTAACATATGAGGTGAAACATCATTATATGGTGACCTCAGACCTGTAACATCATTAATTTGGTGAAAATATGAGGTGAAACATCATATTATGGTGACCTCAGACCTTAGACATCATTAATTTGGTGAGAATATGAGGGTAAACATCATTATATGGTGACCTCAGACCTTTAACATCATTAGTTTGGTGGTAACTTATGAGGGTAAACATCATTAATGGTGACCTCAGACCTTAAACATCATTAGTTTGGTGGTAAATTATGAGGGTAAACATCATTATATTGTGACCTCAGACCTTTAACATCATTAGTTTGGTGGTAACATATAAGGTGAAACATCATTATATGGTGACCTCAGACCTGTAATATCATTAATTTGGTGAAAATATGAGGTAAAACATCATATTATGGTGACCTCAGACCTTAACATCATTATATGGTGACCTCAGACATGTAACATCATTAATTTGGTGAAAATATGAGGTGAAACATCATATTATGGTGACCTCAGACCTTAAACATCATTAATTTGGTGAAAATATGAGGGTAAATATCATTATATGGTGACCTCAGACCTTTAACATCATTAGTTTGGTGGTAACTTAAGAGGGTAAACATCATTTATGGTGACCTCAGACCTTAAACATCATTATATGGTGACCTCATACCTTTAACATCATTAGTTTGGTGGTAACATATGAGGTGAAACATTATTATATGGTGACCTCAGACCTGTAACATCATGAATTTGGTGAAAATATGAGGTGAAACATCATATTATGGTGACCTCAGACCTTAAACATCATTAATTTGGTGAAAATATGAGGGTAAACATCATTATATGGTGACCTCAGACCTTTAACATCATTAGTTTGCTGGTAACTTATGAGGGTAAACATCATATTATGGTGACCTCAGACCTTTAACATCATTAATTTGGTGAAAATATGAGGTGAAACATCATATTATGGTGACCTCAGACCTTAAACATCATTAATTTGGTGAAAATATGAGGGTAAACATCATTATATGGTGACCTCAGACCTTAAACATCAACCGTTTGGTGAAAAATTTATGAGGGTAAACATCATTATACGGTGACCTCATGAAAAACTTATGAGGGTAAACATCATTATATGGCGACCTCAGACCTTGAACATCATTAGTTTGGGGGTAATTTATGAGGTTAAACATTATTATATGGTGACCTCAGACCCTAAGCAAACATTCAAGAGGTAATACATTCAAGCATAACATCGAAAGAAGCAATAGAATCTGAAGAAGATGGGGTTAATGATTATTATTAAACAACATTCAAGAGTTATAAATCAGAGTTCACAAAAGTTAAGAGGTACAGAGAAAGGAAATCAAAAGTTATAACTTTTAAAGCTTCATAAGAAAAAGGCCTAAGTCTCTATAGTTGTAGTCGTATCGTCACAGTCGATGTTTGTCACCTCGGCTCCATCAACCTGAGGATTAGCATCTTCAGTCTCAGTGACTTCTAAGGGAGCAGTCTCAGCTGGAGCAACACCGGCTTCCTCAACTTCTTGTAAGGCCTGAGCAAATAGGGGATCACCAAAGCCAAGACCCTTAAAGTCTCAAGCAGTCAAACTCCCTGACTCTTTCTCCTTAGAGGCTTCCCATTTTCTAGTTGCTTTGATACCTCTTTCAAGGTATTCAAAGCCAAAACTGAAAAATTCATCAGAGACCTTATAGTCTTCAATGATTTTCTCTGCAGCATCCACCTTAGTCTGAAGGGCATCATCTTTAGCCTTTAGAGCTACGTTGTGGTCTTTCTTAAGCTTGACAATGTCCCTGTACCTCTGCTGGATAACCCCCTTCAGCTTGTCAACCTCCTTTAGCTCTTCCTTCAGCCTTTCAACCTCTATAATCAAATAGACTTGGACCTTCTCAACTTCATGACCCTTCTCTATGAGGGGCATCTTTTTCAGGGTCCAATCAATAAAATGATTAATGGACAAGAAACCCTTTAGTAGAAGGTCAGATGTATAAGCATATGAGCTATAATTTATAAAATAGTCGAGGTTAAACTTGAGGAGATAAAATGAATAAAAACTAATACCTAAATTAACCTGTGGAGAGTAAACTTGGCCAACAATGAGACGTCCAAGGAGCGTAAGAAATTTTTATCCTCTTCAGTCATTACTGCGCCGATAGCATTGGTAGCCTTCAGACTGTGGCCAATGAGGCTATCACTGATCTTCAACTGAGCAAGACGAGCAGCTAGGGGAATGGCACAATCCCCTTTCTGAGTCTTGCTCGGCCTCAGATGCGCCGGGTCAGCTGTGGTCTTCCTCTTATTGGTAACATCAACCTGGGATGTGCCGACGTTCTTCTGGGTTGTAGTAGGGGGTACATTTTTCCACTCCTCTTTTGCATCAGCTTCACAAGGCCTGGAGCAGACATTTCCTAAAGGTCATCTGAAATGCCTTCAGGGCGCTCTGTAAAAAATAAGTATCTGAGTTAGTAAGTCAGAAATATAAAAAGTAAGAGATATAACTTATGAAAAATTAAGACTTATGAAGCTCTTCCAAGGGACCACCCCCTAAACCTGTCTGAGAGAGGTAATAGGGGTTCAACAAGTGTTCATATTTTACAAGATGACCCTACTCGCCATGATTGCAAAGATCCTCAACTTTTTGGCAGTTGTCTTGGCTAAGTCCAGGGCTAGCTTTAGCAATAAGGGAGACCTTCCCCCATCTCAGAGGGGTCCTTGAAATCGACATTCCAGAGTCCTCATTTGGACGAAATTCCCATGCCCCGAAAGCAAAGAAATACCGAGGTTTCCAGTTATGGTTTAAAGTTTGGGTAACCAACAACATTTTCTTCTCTGATTTCCTAGATAAGAAGTGGTAATAGCTAGGGTGGTTTTTGGTAGAGGAAGGCACATAACAACCATTGAAAACCCTAACTGGAAGGTCTGAGTGGTGTACAACCCTCCAAAGGACAATGGACCCTATTATAACCCTCCATGCATTAGGGGATAATTGGTAAGGGGCTAGGTTTATATGGGAAATAATAGCTCTAATGGAAGGATGGATAGGAAGACAAAAGCCCAACTTGAACATCTTCTCATAGATGCAGATCTCTCCATCTCGTCCATTAAAGGCCCTCTCGTCCCTCAGAGGTTTCCTAAGGACGATGGAAGGGTTTATGGAGTAGAGGTGCCTAAAAGAAAGAAGGTCATACTCGCTGATGGAGATCTCAATCTCGATCACCTCAGACGTATCAGCATCACTCTCCTTGCCATCATCACCATCCCCAACAATGTCGGCCCGGGCAAGTGCAGGGGCGCCACCAGGAAACCTCTGAGCAAATTCAGCCTTGGTGGGGGCTGACAGAGGAGTGTCATCAATTATGGGAGGAATGGACACACTTGGCCCTATGAATTCAACATCAAAAGATCTACGTGAGGTGCTAGCACCTTGGTGAGATGAGGCACGACTTGAAACCTCGGCTTCCTTAGGGACCTCACCCTGCTTAGGAGAGTAATCCATAGCCTCTTAAAAAGAGTCTACAGACATAGGGTCTGAAGAGGACGAGGCAGACTCAGACATTGGTATTAGGTCCATAAGAACCTCTGCAGGCTTAGCAGGCTCGGCTGGATTAGGGTAGATAACCTTCAGAGGTGGAGGAAAGATGGGTCTGAGAGGGAAGGCCTCAACCCTATAAGTTTCCTCTTGGGCTAGATCTATTTGACTAATTTTCTCAAAGGTATTCTCACGAAGAGATGGGAACTCTTCTATGAGTTGGTATAAAGGTCTGAGCATAAGTGAGACGACACTACACTTGGACCCAAAACCACAAATAGGCAAACAACTTGTTCAATCTAAACTAAGAATAAAAAAGGGAAGTTAGAAAGTTAATAATAAAAAACACTAAGAACACTCAAGAGCAAGGTCACCGGAGAAGTTGATCGTAGGTTCACTGGAAACCTAAAAGAGGGCTGTTTCTGGCTGAATCAACCTCTGAGCTACCTACAACTGCCCTTAAGACACTTAACCACTACTATCCTAGCCTTACAACCACCAACACTGGTGGAAACCGTCACCGAAAATACAAAAACCCATCGGAATTTTAGAAATGACAAATAGGGGATAAAATGAAAAAGAAAGGTGGAAATGGTACCTGACTAATTGCGTAATAGAGGAGAAGAGGTTTAAAAGAAAAGGAGACCTTCAAATGGCATCCAACAATGGAGGCCTTGAGTAGGTTGTAGTTGCAGAGAAAAGCTATAGCGGGACGAATGTGGGAAGAAAGATAAGAAGGAAAAGAAAGTCTTTTAAACCTATACAATGATGGGGCGCGAGTCCCAATGCCCCATCATTGACTTAGGGAACCCAAAGGGAAAATCAAAATCGTTATTCCTTGATAAGCACGCAGGTCACTTCTGTAAGTGACATGTGGCAAGAGAATATTGGCACCCAAGGAAATCCAGCCTCAGCCTTACTTATATACCCCTCAGTTATCAAAATTACATAGAAGACTAAGATCTAGGGGGTGATTGATATGCCCAAAGTTCACCCTCTTACTCAGAGTAACTAACCTCGGCAAGTCATACAACCGAGGTGACCAGAATCTTGTGACAACCATCAATAAGGTCGACTCTCATAAGGTCGTCCCCAATCGATGTTGTAGCAACCACCAACCTCTACTTTTCATCAACCGAGGTCAGCAGAGTCTTATGCGCTCCAGCAACGACCAACATCATCATCGTCCTCAGTCGACGTTATAGCTACATCATACCTAACCTCATCCAGCCTTCCTGGCAGGGGTTATCATGGACACAAGAAAACTACATCTGACTCCACCAACCTCGTATTTATCCAGGCCGAGGTTGCACCAGTCAAGGACACAGGGCCGAGCATTTACAAGTACATGCAAGGTTGGAAATGCGTGGAGAAAATCAGTTGTAACCAAATCATTCCCCTCGCGTGAGGGGATATCGAGGTCATCATTATTTACTTAAGATCAGCCAGGTGTTATTCTTATACTAGTTCGATCTTCATGTACATGCTCGTTGCTTTCTTGAGGGGTACATTACACCTCCCAAGAACTATATATAGAGGTCATCCTATACCTTGTAAAGGGATCCATAATTACAACCCTAGATGAAACTCTGTCATTTTACATAGTAGAGAGAGAAAGCTTAAGAGATTGTATCCATATGGCCATTAGTGCCTTCAACTAGTGATATTACTCACACTCATAGTGGACGTAGGCCAGATTGGCTGAACCACTTACATTCAAGTGTTCATCCTCTTTTCCTCACCTCCTTCTACTATACATACACTCTTGTGCTGTCATTGTTATTGTTAGTTTGATCTTGTTAACACCTCATCTGGTGGTGCTGTTTCCAGCATCATCACTGGTCAGTGCCTTGGATGGGACAGTTACTGCCTATTTTGGAGCCAGCTGGTTAATCTCAGACATACCTCTTTCTATTTACCTTGACGTCTTCTATGCCAATTTGGTTGGGAGAAGGTCGTGCCACCTCGGACTCTAGATTTCTTTCCGGTAAAATATCTGACAGAGCGTCTGTGCATGCGGCTTGGCTCTTTGTGGGAGAGTCGGTGTCCATCGACCCGTCCTTCTCAGTCTGTTAGGAGAGTTTGGCATATCCCCGGGGATTATATGAAGTGGTTGTGGAGAAGAGTGGTCATCAAGATGTTGGTAGTGGAGACTGGACAAAGGTGGCTTGTCTTATCCGATACCAAGGAGGGAGGTGTTGTAGTTTTTCTGAGACTGGTTCGAGTTTATCGGTCTATGGAACATCTTCAGCACTCTATTCAGGCAGGGGAAGCTTGGGGACTCCAGGATGTGGATGATGATGATGGAGCCGACTCCTCTAGTAGCTGTGGGTATGACTTTTTGAGAGTTTGTTTTGTAATGGGGAATAAATTTGGGAATTTATTTGGCTTTTTAGGAAGGTAGGGGGAAGGGAGTTATCCATTCCTTATGTAATTGCACTATAATTTCTATTTAGTGAAATAAATAAGTTTTTGATCATCCAGTTGGGCCTTTTGATGAATTTTTTATTTTAAATTATCTATATCGATCGCTAAGGCATGCATAATCCTTTTGTTCAAGTATATGTTAGAATGAATTATCATTCTCGGAGATAAGAAAAGAATAGTTTTTTTTGTGAAAAAGAAGGGGCCGTGCTCACGTAAGATGTATGAGCTGCCTACGTACCTCTAGTTTTTTTGAAAGGTTTTAAATTTTTCAAAAAAATGGTTCTTGTAGAGGATCAGGCCCACGTAGTTTTGGGTAGAGGGAAATGAATATTTTAGATGATTTATTTATTTATTTTTATTTTTAAAATAGAAGGGAGATGATAAGAGTCGTAGCACGTCGAGATTTCGGACTAGGGGTAGAACTTCTTGAGACGGTCCAGGTTGACTAGACGAGCCATCTCTTCTCCATCTAAGTCGATGAGCATGGAGTCACCGCCAAACAAGATCTTCTTAACGATGTATGGGCCGCTCCAATTGGGATTCAATTTACCTCTGGGGTCCCAGATGGGATCTACTATTTCTTTGAGGGCTAAATCTCCTTCTCGGACACCGTGGTCCTTGACTTTCTTATTGAATGATCGTGCTATACGGTGATCGAAGCCTTGTATGTGGTATAGAACTTTCAATCTCCTTTCATCTAGGAGGGTCAGCTCGTCAAGACGGCTTTGGTACCAGTCTTCTTTACTGACCTTTCTTTCAAGCATCACGCACAACGAGGGTATTTTTAGCTCCACAGGTAGGACTGATTCCATACCGTAGACTAGAGAGTAAGGGGTAGCCCCAGTAGAGGTTCAACTTAAGTTTTGGTAGCCCCAAAAGGCGTATGGGATTCGGTCGGCCCAAGCTCGATAACTTTCAGTCATCTTATTGATGATGGCTTTAACGTTCTTGTTGATGGCTTTGACTGCACCATTAGTTTGAGGTCGGTAGGGAGAATATTTGTGTCTCTGAATCCCATACTCATTGACCACTTTTGTGACTTCTTCCTTGAAATGCAACCCGTTATCTGACATTAACTCGTGCGGGACCCCATATCAGTAGATAATGTTTTTCTTGATGAATTGGGCCACTTTCTTGGCATTCAGGACTGCGTATGACTCGGCTTCGACCTATTTGGTGAAGTAATCAATTGAAATTAGGATGAATTCATGCCCGTTGGAAGCCTTGGGCATAAATTTCCCTATGATGTCGATACCCCAGGTGGAGAACGGCCAGGGAGAAGTCTTGTTGTATAACTCTCGCGGAGGCAGGTGTTGAAGGTTGGAAAAATGTTAGCATTTGAGGCATCTCCGAACATAGTCGGTGCAATCTTGGATCATGGTGGTTGAGTAGTAGCCTTGTCGGATGATCTTATTGGAAAGCATGTGATCGTTCATGTGGGACCCGCATTCCCCGCTGTGGATTTTTTGCATTACCTCTTCAATGCCAGCCCCTGCGATGTAGTGTAGATGGGTTCCATCGGAGTTTCTCTTGAACAGTGCTTTGTGACAGATGATGTATTGGGCGGCCAGTCTTCAGAGGGTTGCTCGGTCTTTCTTGTTGGAACCCTTGGGATACCTACTATGCTTGAGGAGGTTCCAGATATCATAGTACCAGTAGTTGTCTAGCTCGGTAACTTCTTTGGTGATGATCTCAATGTGGTAGCAATGGGTTGGTTTATCTTGATTTTGAACTAGGAAGGGGGACATTGTTATTCCTTCAGGCATATCGACCATGGAGGCTAGGGTAGCAAGGGCATCAGCTAGGTTATTCTTTGCTCGAGGTAGGTAATGGAAGGTGATATCTTGGAATTAGGAGGCTAATTCTTCTAAGTGGGGATGAAAGGGTTGCAGTTTCTCGTCCTTGACTTTCCATTTTCTGAGCACTTGACCGATGATGAGGAAAGAATCCACGTAGACATCTAGGTATTGAATTACTTTTTTGAGAGCAACTTTGAGGCCTACCGTATACGCCTCGTATTCAGTCATGTTGTTGATGCAGGGGAAATCCAACTTGATGGCGATGGGAGTGTGGGAGTCATCTGGGGTGATCATAAGTATCCCAATGCCATATCCCTTTTTGTTGGCAGCACCGTTAAAGAACATTTTCCATCAGAGGTCATCTTAAGCAGCGCAGAGGATGTTTTCATCTGGGAATTTAGAGATCCAGTTATCATCGTCTTCTATGGGGTAGTCAACGAGGTAATTAGAGATGGATTTTCCTTTCATGGCTTTCTGTGTGATGTATATGATATCAAACTCGGCTAGGAGCATCAACCATCGAGCCATTCAGCTGGATAAAGCGAGTTTCTCAAGAAGGTACTTGATGGGGACCACTCGGGATACAAGTTTGATGGGGAAGGCGAGTATGTAGTGTCGCAACTTTTGGGTGACCTAAAAAAGTGTGACACACGCCTTTTCCAAAGTAGTGTAGTTGACTTCGTACCCAGTCAATTTGCGACTGGCGTAATAGATGGCTCTTTCTTTACGAGAATATTCAAGGTATTGATCTAGTAAAAGCCCTAACTGTAGTGTCGGTTATGGTTAGGTATAAGAGTAAGGGGAGACCAAGTCGTGGTGGCATAAATACCGGAGGTTGGGTCAGATATTGTTTGATTTGGTTAAAAGATTCTTGGTATTACTCGTTCCAAACCTTGGTTGAATCCTTTTAGAGGAGTTTGAAAATAGGTTCGCAGATAGGGGTTAGCTGGCTGATGAACCGACTGATGTATTGCAATTTTCTAAGGAAATTAAGGACTTATTTCTCCATTTGGGGAGGTGGCATCTCAAGTATGGTTTTCATCTTGGAAGGATCTGCTTCTATTCCTTTCTCACTGACCATCAATCCCAAGAGTTTTCCTTTTTTAACGCCGAAGACACATTTCGGTGGATTAAGTCTCATTTGATACCGTCACAGTCGTTCGCAGAACTTTCGGAGGGCGGGAACATGACCTTTTCTAGTTTTAGATTTGATAATCATATCATCCACATAGTTGTGTCAACCCTTTGGTACGTAGCCCCAACATTCTTGAGACCAAATGGCATAACAGTGCAGCAAAAAGTTCCCCACGGTGTGATGAACGTAGTTTTTTCTTGGTGATCCAGTGCATTTTGATTTGGTTGTATTCGACAAACACTTTGACGAATGACTTAAGAGCATGACTCCCTGTGTTGTCCATGATCAATTTGATATTGGGTAATAGGTAATCATCCTTTGGAGAGGCTTTGTTCAAGTACCAGTAGTCTACACACATCCGTACTTTACCTCCTAATTTCGGTACATGCATTATGTTAGCTAGCCATGTGGGATATTCGATCTCACGAATGAAGCCCACGTTCAATTGTTTGACCACTTCTTTTTTGACTTTGAGCGACCATTTGATGCAGAGCTTTCTCAACTTTTGCTCAACTGGTTTGTAATCTGGGAGAGTGGGGATCTCATGTTGAGCTATTTTAGGATAAATTCAGGGCATATCGTCATAGGACCACGCGAAGACATCCACTAATTCTTTCAGTAATTCTTCGAGTTGTGCATGCTTATAATCGTCAAGGGTAGCCCCTATCCTAATCTCGCGCAGTTGGCTACTAGAACCGAGGTTAACAATAACAGTTTCTTCTTCATTAACTTGAATGCGGTTATGTTGTTTGTTATTAACCTTATTTAGATCAGTTACGAATTGTTCATTTGCAAAATCATCATCATCAAAAGTTTGATTAGAATATAAATAATTAATGTAAGGCATAACAAGATACTCAAAATCTTCATTTGTTTCATTGATAGGAAAAACAACATTGAGAACCTCATCAAAGGAGGTCTCGATTACATTTGAGCAAGGATATACAACATAAGAAGAGATTGGGTAAACATTGGGGTTGGGTGGGATTTCAACAAGTAGAACTGGCACAGCATGCTAGTTGAGGAAAGATGTATCAATAACTTTAATTAGGTGGGATGGATCCAGTGATGTGGTGCTTGAATGAACCATGCAGAGTGTCATCCCCAGTGTCTGTAAGTTAAACGAATCCTCAGAGTCACTCTTTTCGGTATCTTTGATGAGTGGTTGTACATGGTGTCGGGAAATTTTGACCGATGGGTAGCTGTCTTGGAAAAAGATCTCCATTCCAAGCTTTATCTTTTTATTTGTATGGTCATACCAAGGTCCCGAAAAGCCGTAAAAGGGGAAGTCCTCACCCTCTTTAATGAATCGTCCATTCAAGGAGTCACCTGCGATAGTCTGGATGCAGTCTAATCTTCTCTTTAGTTGAGACTGGCGGATCATTCTGAGCTCTTGTTTTGACGGTTGATACCCCAAACCACAAGGGGAGAAAGATTTTTTCAGCTCAATGGGTTCAATTATCCCTTGCCGTCTTTGTCATAGTCCTAGTCCGGGCGTGAAGTGCATGTTTCTGAACATCTGAACCACATTGAAATGGCCATGAGGGTCGTATTCTGGACAAATCCTTTCTTTGAAATTGTCCCATATCGGGAGTAGAAGCGGGTCAACTCGGAATCCAGATAGGAGCATATCATTTGACCCGTGCTGTATCTTAAGGATTGGATTGCTGGTGCTTGCACCCTCACCATTGTCATCGTCGCCCAAAATGGCGATGACTCGTCCGTCGGTGAAGAACTTCAATTTCTGATGGAGTGAGGAAGACACTCCCTTGATACTGTGGAGCCAAGGTCGTCTTAGCAACGGGTTGAAACAAGCTAGGATGTCAATAACTTGGAATTCAACGACAGGGTTTATAGGGCCATCCCCCATTACAAGTTTTATGGATCCCATTACTTCTCGACGAGTATTATCGTAGGCACATACAGTAGTGGAGGTTGGAGCGAGGTCACTTTCCTTCAGTCTTAAGCATTTGAAGGTTCTTAATGGGCATACATTTAAGGCGGATCCAATATCGACAAGAGAGAGTGGTACGATCTCCCCCATAACTTTGACGGAGATGTTGAGTGCATGATTGTGGTTTGGACCGATTCTGGGGATTTTTTCTTTGAAAAAGGATAACATTCAGGTATAGGTCAAGGATCTGACTAAATTTATCGCCTCTTCTGGTGTGGTAGAAGGAGGTACTGTGGGTCCAGTGAAAAACTTGACCAAGGCATTTCTGTGCAGTTGGGAAGACATGAAAAGCCCCCACAGAGTGATGTTAGCTTGAGTTTTCTTCAGTTGATCGAGGATGTTGCTCTCCTCGAGGGTCATTTCTGGCATAGGAAGGTTTTCAACACCCTTCCCTTTGTCATTGGCTGGTGGTAAGTTTGGGATCTCCTAATGCCTCCTTGATCTGGTCATGTGATTTACTGAAGAAGGGAAGTGTAACAACCCGTAATTTTGAGAGAGTTATTTATGAATATGCTATATAATTTTAATAATATTGTCATTTTATTAATTGGGATATTGATATTATATTTATTTTTATTTGAAATAAATCGAATATTTAAATTCAAATTTAATTGGCTTTTGGACATTTTGTAATTGTTTAAATATGCAAAGTTGATAATTTTGAATTAAAGGGCAATATAGTAATATAGGTTAACTTAGGCACCAAGCTAGGGTTTGAGAGAGGGGCTATATAAGGAATGTTATGGGTGATTATAAGGAAAGGGAGATGAAAAAGAGGTTAAAAACGAAATCCAAAGAGGCAAAAATGAGTGGAATGAGAAGAGTCAATTTGGAATGTTTAGATCTTCTTTTTGAGTGCATTCGAATGAGATTTGAGAAAAACTCAAAACACATACCTGACTCAATTTTCCGTGTAAAATCCAAATATGAAGTCGAATTAGCGATTCGAATAATTTTTGGATTTAATTTTTCTGGATTTTTAAAATAGGATTATTTGAGGTTATCTCGTATTGGGGCTAGAACATGATTTGATTATTTTTGCGAGAGGAACGTGATGGTGCGATCAGATTTTGAGGCTGAATTTATGTGGCGATTCATCCAATGATTTTAAGGTATGGGGTTTTACACAATATGCTCTTTAAATCTTTCGAGAGTTATTCCGTTGATTTCATGTTTAATTGAACTCATATTTGAATTGTTAAATTCTTTAAAATTTGGAGAAATAATTGTGGAATTATTTTGATTCATATGGCATCATTATATTGTTGTTGAACACGTTATTATGAGATTTTAATATGGCATAGAGGTTGGACACCCGCCAAAATTCATGCTTCCCGGGCTATTTCTTGATAAAGCATATGCAGATGGGGTGAGACCTGGTGACCCGGTTATTGTGTTGTTGAGAAATTTATTGATAAATAATTTGAGATTTGCATTTGATTTAAATATTCGTACTCTTGTTTTTACACTTTATTCATCGTTAATATATTTGATGAGCATATTTCATGTCGTATTGTGTAGTTCCCGATATTTTCTTTTCGTTAGAAGGTTAGCGTGGATTTGATCGCTATGGACCAAATGGGATGATTTTAGCGTGGATTATTTTAGGAAGAATATTTTTTAGAACATTTCTATTATTTTATTATGTTGTATAGAGCATTAGTGATTTATATTATTTCGAGAGACTTTGTCATATTGAATTTGAAGAATTGAGATAAGTGGTTTCGTTTATATTGTGGGATTTTTTAGATGCTCTATACACATTGTTATTGTGGAATTAGTTTAGTTTTATCGATAGTGGCATGCCGCAAGTCTCTCCTGGCGGACGAGGTATTACACATGGTATGAGAGCTTAGGTATACGATAACCCTCGGGTCTTGGATATTGGGTCTAGCATGCGGGTTAGACATATTTTCTTTGGAAATAGAAATTTTTTGAGGATGTGTTAGGCGACGTGGTGAGGATGTTTGGAATTAATTTGAGGACTTTAGTGTGTGATTTTGGGAAATAGAATCGAGTAACATTTTATTTCGAGTGTTTGGTTTCGTCGAATTTCGAGGACGAAATTCCTTTTCAAGGGGGGAGGTATGTAATAATAAGTTTGAGGGAGTTTTTTATGAATATGGTATATAATTTTAATGATATTATTATTTTATTAATTGGGATATTGATATTATATTTATTTTTATTTGAAATGAATCGAATATTTAAATTCAAATTTAATTGACTTTTGGACATTTTGTAATTGTTTAAATATGTAAAGTTGACAATTTTGAATTAAAGGGCAATATAGTAATATAGGTTAGCTTAGGCACCAAGCTAGGGTTTGAGAGAGGGGATATATAAGGAATGTTATGGGTGATTATAAGGAAAGGGAGATGAAAAAGAGAGGTTAAAAATGAAATTTAAAGAGGCAAAAGCGAGTGGAATGAGAAGAGCCAATTTGGAATGTTTAGATCTTCTTTTTGAGTGCATTCGAATGAGATTTGAGAAAAACTCAAAACACATACCTGACTCAATTTTTCGTGTAAAATCCAAATAGGAAGTCGGATTAGTGATTCGAATAATTTTTGGATTTAATTTTTCTGGATTTTTAAAATAGGATTATTTGGGGTTATCTCGTATTAGGGCTAGAACATGATTTGATTATTTTTGCGAGAGGAACGTGATGCTGCGATCAGATTTTGAGGCTGAATTTATGTGGCGATTCATCCAATGATTTTAAGGTATGGGGTTTTACACAATATGCTCTTTAAATCTTTCGAGAGTTATTCCGTTGATTTCATGTTTAATTGAATTCATATTTGAATTGTTAAATTCTTTAAAATTTGAAGAAATAATTGTTGAATTATTTTGATTCATGTGGCATTATTATATTGTTGTTGAGCACGTTGTTATGAGATTTTAATATGGCACGAAGGTTGGGCACCCGCTAAAATTCCTGCTTCCCGGGCTATATCTTGATAGAGCATATGCGGATGGGGTGAGGCTTGGTGATCCAGTTAATGTGTTGTTGAGAAATTTATTGATAAATGCTTTGAGATTTGTATTTGATTTGAATATTTGTACTCGTGTTGTTACGCTTTATTCATCGTTAACATATTTGCTGAGCATATTTCCTGTCGTATTGTGTACTTCCCCATACTTTCTTTTAGTTAGAAGGTTATCGTGGATTTGAGCGCTATGGACCAATTGGTAAGATTTTAGCGTGGATTATCTATAGTGGCACGCCGGGTGTCTCTCCGGGCGCACTAGGTATTACGCATGGTATCATAGCTTAGGTATACGATAACCCTCGGGTCTTGGATATTGGGTCTAGCAGGTGGGTTAGACATATTTTCTTTGGAAATAGAAATTTTTTGAGGATGTGTTAGGCGTCGTGGTGAGGATGTTTAGAATTAATTTGAGGACTTTAGTGTGTGATTTTGGGAAATAGAATCGAGTAGGATTTTATTTCGAGTGTTAGCTTTCGTCGAATTCCGAGGACGAAATTCCTTTTCAAGGGGGGGAAGTATGTAATACCCCGTAATTTTAAGGGAGTTATTTATGAATATGGCATATAATTTTAATAATATTGTTATTTTATTAATTGGGATATTGATATTATATTTATTTTTATTTGAAATGAATCGAATATTTAAATTCAAATTTAATTGGCTTTTGGACATTTTGTAATTGTTTATATATGTAAAGTTGACAATTTTGAGTTAAGGGGCAATATAGTAATATAGGTTAGCTTAGGTACCAAGACAGGGTTTGAGAGAGGGGTTATATAAGGAATGTTATGGGTGATTACAAGGAAAGGGAGATGAAAAAGAGAGGTTAAAAATGAAATTTAAAGAGGCAAAAGGGAGTGGAATGAGAAGAGCCAATTTGGAATGTTTAGATCTTCTTTTTGAGTGCATTCGAATGAGATTTGAGAAAAACTCAAAACACATACCTGACTCAATTTTTCGTTTAAAATCCAAATAGGAAGTCGGATTAGTGATTCGAATAATTTTTGGATTTAATTTTTTTGGATTTTTAAAATAGGATTATTTGGGGTTATCTCGTATTAGGGCTAGAACATGATTTGATTATTTTTGCGAGAGGAACGTGATGGTGCGATCAGATTTTGAGGCTGAATTTATGTGGAGATTCATCCAATGATTTTAAGGTATGGGGTTTTACACAATATGCTCTTTAAATCTTTCGAGAGTTATTCCGTTGATTTCATGTTTAATTGAACTCATATTTGAATTGTTAAATTCTTTAAAATTTGGAGAAATAATTGTTGAATTATTTTGATTCATGTGGCATTATTATATTGTTGTTGAGCACGTTATTATGAGATTTTAATATGGCACGAAGGTTGGGCACCCGCTAAAATTCCTGCTTCCCGGGCTATATCTTGATAGAGCATATGCGGATGGGGTGAGGCTTGGTGATCCGGTTAATGTGTTGTTGAGAAATTTATTGATAAATGCTTTGAGATTTGTATTTGATTTGAATATTTGTACTCGTGTTGTTACGCTTTATTCATCGTTAACATATTTGCTGAGCATATTTCCTGTCGTATTGTGTACTTCCCCATACTTTCTTTTAGTTAGAAGGTTATCGTGGATTTGAGCGCTATGGACCAATTGGGAAGATTTTAGCGTGGATTATCGATAGTGGCACGCCGGGTGTCTCTCCGGGCGCACTAGGTATTACGCATGGTATCATAGCTTAGGTATACGATAACCCTCGGGTCTTGGATATTGGGTCTAGCAGGCGGGTTAGACATATTTTCTTTGGAAATAGAAATTTTTTGAGGATGTGTTAGGCGTCGTGGTGAGGATGTTTAGAATTAATTTGAGGACTTTAGTGTGTGATTTTGGGAAATAGAATCGAGTAGGATTTTATTTCGAGTGTTAGCTTTCGTCGAATTTCGAGGACGAAATTCCTTTTCAAGGAGGGGAAGTATGTAATACCCCGTAATTTTAAGGGAGTTATTTATGAATATGGCATATAATTTTAATAATATTGTTATTTTATTAATTGGGATATTGATATTATATTTATTTTTATTTGAAATGAATCGAATATTTAAATTCAAATTTAATTGGCTTTTGGACATTTTGTAATTGTTTATATATGTAAAGTTGACAATTTTGAATTAAAGGGCAATATAGTAATATAGGTTAGCTTAGGCACCAAGCTAGGGTTTGAGAGAGGGGCTATATAAGGAATGTTATGGGTGATTACAAGGAAAGGGAGATGAAAAAGAGAGGTTAAAAATGAAATTTAAAGAGGCAAAAACGAGTGGAATGAGAAGATCCAATTTGGAATGTTTAGATCTTCTTTTTGAGTGCATTCGAATGAGATTTGAGAAAAACCCAAAACACATATTTGACTGAATTTTTCGTGTAAAATCCAAATCTGAAGTCGGATTAGAGATTTGAATAATTTTTGGATTTGATTTTTCTGTGTTTTTAAAATAGGATTATTTGGGGTTATCTCGTGTTGGGGCTAGAACATGATTTGATTATTTTTGCGAGAGGAACGTGATGGTGCGATCATATTTTGAGGTTGAATTTATGTGACGATTCATGCAATGATTTTAAGGTATGGGGTTTTACACAATATGCTCTTTAAATCTTTCGAGAGTTATTCCGTTGATTTCATGTTTAATTGAACTCATATTTGAATTGTTAAATTCTTTGAAATCTGGAGAAATAATTATTGAATTATTTTGATTCATGTGGCATCATTATATTGTTGTTGAGCACGTTGTCATGAGATTTTAATAAGGGACAGAGGTTGGGCACCCGCCAAAATTCCTGCTTCTCGGCCTATGTCTTGATAAAGCATATGCGGATGGGGTGAGGCCTGGTGACCCGGTTAATGTGTTGTGGAGAAATTTATTGATAAATGCTTTAATATTTTTATTTGATTTGAATATTCGTACTCATGTTGTTACTCTTTATTCATCATTAATATATTTGCTGAGCATCTTTCCTGTCGTATTGTGTACTTTCCCATATTTTCTTTTAGTTGTCAGGTTATCGTGGATTTGAGCGCTATGGACCAATTATGATGATTTTAGCATGGATTATTTTGGAAAGAATATTTTATGGAAGATTTGTATTATTTTATTATGTTGTATAGAGCATTGGTGATTTATATTATTTCGAGAGACTTTGTTGTATTGAATTTGAAGAATTGAGATTAGTGGTTTCGTTTATATTGTGGGATTTTTTAGATGCTCTATACACATTGTTATTGTGGTATTAGTTTTGTTTTATCGACAGTGGCGCTCCGCTCTCCCCGGGCGAGCAGGGTGTTACAGGAGGAACATGAATCGTATTTCCTCGTCGATATCGGGTTGTTCTGCCACCTTGTTTATTTCTCCGAAGAGTTCTTCAAATGATATCATCCCACACATATCGTCCACTGGGCCAGTCTTCTTTGAAGCTTGCTCTTCAAATTCTTCCCCCATCTAGTGAAAATAATTTTATCTTTCCATGCAAAGTCAATGCATTCCACAACTTCAATGGCTTCTTCGTACAGGTCCTCCCATTCTGTGGGGAGATGTAAGGGTGAGGGGACCAGGTGTCCTTAGAGCTTCAGAGTATCAAGTAACTCGATCATAATACAAATATTATTGGTTTTTCTGAATAATTCTGCCATGATCTGGACAAAATCATCTAGGCTGACTTCATCGATTAGTACTACCTAATTGTCTGACTCTCGGGCCCATTTCTGTGTTTTCAAGAATAGCGTACTGAACCTTTGGCAATCAATGATCATCTGTGGGGGCAATTTCATCATGAACTCTAGGATTTGGTTTAACACTTTGATAATTCCATAATTCCATTTTCAAAACGGGTACGGACAACAATGCGTGCTCTGGTAAGGAGTGACAGTGCCTGATCAACGAGGCTAGCAAGGTGTAGGAGGAAGTATGGGCAAGTTTGGAGAGGTTCGGGAGAGTATATGGGGTGTGATTTGAGTTGAGGGATCAAATTCTGGGTTCATTTCTAGGAAGATAGCATTGGTATGATTTGGGAGTGGGTTGTGAGTAGTGTTTGGCTTAGGATTGGCTGGTGGGGAAATGGTACCCCGATCAATTAGACCTTGGATTATGTTTCGTACGTAAAACCATTGGTCTGTGGTATGGCCAACAGTTTGGTGAAAGGCGTAACGGGCATCTTCTTTGAAGTTTCTTGGGAGGGGATTTGACAATGGATGGGGGTCTAAGGGTTTAATAAGGTTTCATCTTAACAAGGATTGATAAATTTTGGATAGGGGATCATAGAGCTCGGTGTATTCCCTTCGAACTCGGGCAGGGCGGTTTTCTGGTGCCCACGAGGTGATTGGTTGAGAAATATTATTGATGGTTAAAACTGCAGCATTAGTGGGCTTATCATATTTTCTGAGGGTGAACTGCCCGAACACTTTCTTTGGTTCAACTTCTGTTTTAGAAAGGCCCTCCTCGATTTCTACTCTGGCTTCTATGAGAGATCGAAAGTGGGGATAGTATTGTCCTCCCATTGTTTCTCGAACATGGGGTAAGAAGTTCTTCTTCACTATGTTGACTTGTTCTTCCTCGGATGGTAGATTGGCCATGGTGGCTACTTTTTCCCTCCATTGGGATATGAAGTTACTGACTGATTCTCCAAAGTTCTGCTTGAGCAGATCTAAATCACGATGGGTGACCTCAAGCTCTTCGTTGTATTTGTACTGCAACATGAATTCTCAGGCCACATCTACCCAAATACGAATTCTAGACTTTTTGAGAGACAAAAACCATCGGAGGGCGCTATCCTTCAAAGTTTGCTGAAATAATTGGGCCATCACTTCTTCAGAAGTCCCTAGGAGAGTCATATAACGGTGATAACTGCGAAGATGAACAACCGGGGGTCCACTTCCTTCGAATTTCTTAATATTTGGCATCTTGAACTTCTAGGGTAACCTCGCCTTAGGATAAGGAGACATGTGGGTGTAGTCCATGTAATTCCCAAAGATTCTGACTTGGTCGAATTTCTTAGTTAGCATCTTGAGATCTTGTTTGACCTTATTCAACTCTTCAAATTTTGGATCAATGATCATAGGCAAGTTAGCATGAGGTTAGGCAAGGTTTAGTATAGGAGGCTGGGCAGGCGATGACCCATTAGCAGGAGGGGCACGTGGAGCGTGCTGATACTCTTAGGGAACCCAAATATGCTCAAGTGGACCCATAGAACAAGGGAATAGGGCCTCGGGCTCTTGAGGGACATGAACCTGGTTTCGTTGCATCTCTCGAACCTCAGTCTGGAGGTTGTTAATCTTGGATACGAGCTGAGCTAAAACTGCTGTCAGATCTAGATGCACAATTGGTACTTTATCTATGTTCTCCATGGAACGCGAATGGATTCTGGACTCGAAAGAAGTAGCAGGGGAACAGACTGAACTCCGGGGTGATTTGACTGAAGATCGAAGCCAATAAGGAGCCAGACTAAGGGCGTGTGATCGACCTGAGAAGGCGTAAAATGGGATTAATTTTTGAGATAAAGAATGAAAATATTTTTGACATTTTTTTAGATTGAAAGATAAAATATTTTTGGCTTTTTGATAAAGAAGGGAGAAATGTTTTGGGATTTTTTATAAAGAAATGAGAAATGTTTTTGGATTTTTGATAAAGAAGGGAGAAATGTTTTGGGATTTTTGATAAAGAAGGGGGAAATGTTTTTGGATTTTTGATAAAGAAGGGAGAAATATTTTTGGATTTTTGATAAAGAAAGGAGTAATGTTTTTGGGAGACGGGCCTCAGCATGATTATTATTATTATTATTATTATTATTATTATTATTATTATTATTATTATTATTATTATTATTATTATTATTATTATGTTCTCACTTGTATTAAATTACCCTAAATACAAAGTGAAATGCCGGACGGGACCCGAGCCTGGAAAAGTTGGGTTTGTAACATGTGCAAAGCTATGGTTGGACTTGTAACTAGGCTCAAGGGCTGGGTCCCATTTTAAAAATGCACAAAATTTTGGGCAGCAGGCCGACTCGGAATTTTGGTAGAGTTTCGGGTCGAAACCGACAATCTAACATGTGTGTCCTAGGTTTGACACCTATATGTGGATATGCAGTTGGTTGGGTGAATCGGAAAGGGTTCCCCCTTTGGCGTGGCTTCCATGATATACGTCTTGTTTTTGAGGGCAATCGGTATATGTGGACAAACCATTTGATATACCTGAGTGTACGTGAATTGCCTCACTATATACCTCGTGGGGATGGTACGTGTGAAAGAGAATTCGATATACTCGGCGTACGTGAATGAGTTCCCTGCGATATACCTCTCATCATGACTTCAGTCAAGTGGTATGATGCGGGGGAACCGTTCGATATACGTAGAAGGTACTTGGCCAATGGAAGGTGAGAGTCATATCGCTTAGGATAACTGTGCCCTGTAGAACCAGCGCCATCACGAAGTGACCCTCCAGTTACTGAACAAAATTTGGTCAATCACAATGCCCTTTGGTGATCGTGTGAATAAAGCATGATTCTCTTATTAGTATCGTATGATGAGAGTATATGTCTTGATCATGCCAAACAGGGAGCATAGTACAAGTACCAATAGTACACCAAGTATGGATGGGTGATGCGTGTAACATGTGGATATATGCGATCCGATGTGCACATGGTGCATAGTGTACATGGAGAATCTCCTACAAGTGTGTGATAAGCTTAAGGTACACATGAAAAGGGGAACATGCGAAATAGGAGAATAAATAAGAAAATAAAATACCCATGTAAATAGAGTCTAGACCTCAAAATAAGTCCCCAGCGGAGTCGCCACTGTGGCCATCCCCGATCCTCGCGACGGGAGAGACGTAGGAGGGGGTGTCATCTCCGTGGTGAGAGGATATCGATCCTGCGCATCCCTCTCGGAAGCGCTTCGGTCGACGTCGGCAATGTGTGAGGTGAAAAATGTAGAGAGATGGAGTCGCTAGTCTATTTTACTCAAAACAGACAAAATAAAAGGGGAAGCCATCACGAAGGATAACATCCAAAGATACACTGATACATACGAGACCAAAATGATTCGAAAAGGGTTCGGAGGCTAAGTTATGAAATAGGAAGGTGTTAGGCACCCATTCTGCCCTTACGGTCTCTCATGGATCGTTGCTATTTTCCTTTATTTCCCCGTGATATGTGTGCTGTGTATATGTGGTGGAGATAGGAATCATCGACTTGTAACATGGAAGAGATAAAGCGAGTCATCCATAGGAATGTTCCTAAAAATAGTATTAGAAAATAGGATTTACGCGATTATCCTAGCGTTGATCATTATAATGGAATGATAACGCATATGGAATAATACTCCACTAAGGAAAATTATATGTATATGTAAATATATAGATTTTAGGAGAATTAACTTAAAGAATATAGAAAAATAGAAAATGGGAGAAAAGTAGGGCTCGAGTCTCGGGTTTTATCCTGATACGCCTACGTAGCCTATAGAGGCATCAAAGTCCACGTAGTTTTTATGAAAAACGACGGGTGGGATTTATCCCATAAATCCAACCGGGGATTTCTCTTATGTGTGTGTGTGTAAAAAAGTGTTTTAGTTGTGGGAAAAGTGTGAGAAAAGAATGAGAATTCCCGTTTGGAATATATGAGCAAACCCTCTTTTTCTTGTTTTTTTTTGGGTTTTATTTATAAGAAAATAAGAGATGTGCAATAATACTAAATAAAAAGTATATTAGGATATGTGAGATGGAGAGAATAAAAGTGCTAAGTAATAAAACAAGTTAATATGAATTTAGGAGAATTTGAAGAGGGAGTTGAGAAAGTTGGACCTTCTTGAAGATCTTGAACTTGATCTTGAATGTTGGAGAGCAACCCTTACACTTGGATGATGATGAAAGGTAGTTAGTTCACCAAGTTTGATGAAAAATATGATGAAAAGTGAGGGTTGGAAAGGGATTTGGATGTGGAAATCACGCTGATTTCGAGAGGGGTTTTCGGAGCTCGCTGATAGTGATGGATTTCAGATCTTGTGTCCCCTCTGCATTGAGGTCAGGCCCTCATTTTTATAGGTCCAGGGCAATTGCCAATTGGCACAGTCCTGGTCCTGCCAATCGACAGGTGTTTTTAGGCACATTGCCGATAGGCAGGGTTTGGAACATACCGTCTGACAGTCTCTTTCAAGTTCCTTCTAAAAATCGATCGTAGAGCATAAATCGTTAATCCGAATTGTGCATGGAGTAAACCATTGGAAAGGTACTTCCCTACCTTCAAAAGTCTTTTGGACTACTCCCGAGTTTGGGAGTTTACTTTGGGTCAAATGTGGCTCGGAGGCATTCGTCAGCCCTTTGGACGGGGGATCGTTGGACGCAAACGGATCATTCATCCCCTTGGTAATTCAAAATCCTACATGGGGTGGATTGCTGGAAATGTTAGGACATGTATTTCGACATTCTAAAGAGTTTGACTTGGTTTGGTAAGCTGACTTTGGTCAATCAGGGCCTGAAAGCATTCGATGACCTTTCAGAGTAAAAAGATCGTTCGTCCTAATCGTAAGTCAGAATTGGGCTCGAAGAGGACTGTTGGAAAGGGGTTTCAGCGCCCTTTGAAGATTCATTCACTCTTGGTTGAGCTGAAGAGTTGACTTTGGTCAAACAGAGCCTGGGAGCGTTCGGTGGCCTTTGGGTCAGGTTTTGAGGGAAAACGGATCGTTCGTTCGCACCGTAAGTCAAAATCGTGCACGGGATGGATCGTTGGAAAGGGGTTTTAGTGCCCTTTGAAAATTCATTCAATCTTAGTCGAGCTAAAGAGTTTGAATTTTGGTCAAATGGATCTTGGGAGTGCCCAATGGGTCTAGGTTAGTACCCAGGGTATGACTTAGGTTTGTAGTGATGAAAGGAGGTGCTTAGGTCCTAATGAGAGGTTTAGGGGGTACCAGAATGGGGTGTTTACAGTGATGCAACATTTTATGGACCTCAATCTAAAGGTTGTTACTCTTGGCACTGAGTTGGGATAAGACAACCATTAAATCGGGTGCATATTCGGTGCTTGTTCAGTGTTATCCATGAAGAGCTCGTGAAGGAAAATTTGAAACTCAGATAAAGTAGCAGAAGAAATGGCAAGGCTTCGGGCGATTTGATGGAAGACCGAAGCTAATAGGGAGCCAGGCCAAAATATGTATGCAATTAATCTTAGAGGGAAAAATGATTCAAAATTATATTTGAATGAAGGAGGGAGAATGTTCTTGGTACTTTGGAAGGAGAAAAAAAGGTTTTTGGTATTTTTTAAAAGGTAGGGAAAAAGGAGAGGAATCTCAGCGTGATTGTTATTAATGTTATTATTAGGTTCTCACTCGTATTAGGTTTTCCCAAATGTAAAACAATGCTGGACAAGACCCAAGTTTGGGAAAATAACGTTTGAAAGTATGTAAGACACAGTTTGAATTGTTTTTAGGGCTCATGGACGGGTCCCTATTTTGGAAAAAAGGTAAAATAGTGCAAAAATTGGGGTAATATACCAATCCAAAGTTTCGAAAGAGTTTCGCATGGTAAACAACAAACTAAATATTAGTGCCCTAGGTTTGACACTTATTTAAGGTTTATGCACCTTTTCGGTTAGTGGAAGTGTTCCCCCCTTTGGTATAACTTCCACGATATACCACTTGCCTATAAGGGCAATCATTTATCAATACATGTGGATAAGCCATTCGATATACACAAGAATATTTTACTTGATTTGAGGCATCTGTACCGAGCAACCCAACTAACTCTGTTTTAGTTGAACTCACATGACTAGCTTTAGGTAGACTATTGCAGTGTTTTAGTAGTTCGGATTCAGCAGACATAATCATAGACTTCTTGGCGTCAAACTGGAAAACCACAAGTATAAGAACACAAGTCCGACTAAGAAAAACAAACAACAGTAGTCTAACAAACAAAAAACATGAGAGGAATTGAAAAAATTCTTCATTTAATTAATAAATCAAATGTTACAGTTGTTTTTACATTACAAATTAAGAAGAAAGAAATGAAAAAGTAAAAATACACATAAATAAGGCAAAAATAAGCTAAAGGAGCTAGACTTTCTCCTTATTTTTGGCAGCTGGTTCAGGAGGAGGTAGGCCAGTCATAACAATTGGCACCATGGAGGATTCCCCAGATTCCTCTTCATCATCAAACTCCTCATCCAAGTTGGGAAGGGGTCCTGGGTTATGCCTTTGGAATAATTTAGAATCACCTTGTGTGTCTACCTCCTTCAAGGCATTCGACCAACCATCCTTGTAGGAAAGTTTCATAGCATACTCAATTTAGATGGTTGCAGCAGCAATCGCCTTGTCCCATCCTTTATTAATGGCCTCATCCTTATTTATTTTTACTATTTTCCTTCAAAGTAGTAAGTTCAGTAGTCAAGTTGGTGTTTTTATGCCTAGTAGCCTTTGCCCTGGTCTCAACTTCCTTCACCTTTTCCTCGGCGACAATCACTTTATCATCGACATCCTTTATCTTATTTTCTACTATAGTTTCCCTATCCTTGGCCACCTTTAACTTGTCCTTCCAAGCCTTCCTCTCTCTCCAGGGCCTCCCTAGACTCTAGTAAGGACTTCTGCACTCCTTCAAAGTCTTCCTCTACATCAGTCGATAAAGATTTTAGCTGACCGTCCTTTTCTAGTATTGGTTATAATCAACCAAGAACTGCAAAAGAAGAAATACATTAAATATGTACAGAGGAAGTTCAATTGAAATTAATGAGGATAAATAAAAAATTTAAATACTTACAAGGGCTAAGTTTTGGTTAGCCCTTTCAACCTACTGGGCTCTGGGCTTTGGGGTTGTCGCCAACCTGTGCGCTGGAAGAGTCCCAGCCTTAATCAGACCCTGGACAACCCATGGTTAACTACCATAGAGGCAAACTTAGAACCACCATGGTCAACATGAGCTTTTTGGGCCAGTTCTTTTTGATTGGGCTGACCTTTCTTCAACCTCTTGAATTGAGGCTCAATAATTATTGTTTCATCAACATTGAGGACCTAAGGCCTCTTATCAGTGGCAGTACTTTTCTTAGCAGGATGGGGAGATCCATATTTAGTTGATAGGTTTGATATTTATCTCTTCTCCATTTTAAAAAAATTTAAAGTTGGGATGGTTGTAAGATCAAGGGATTAGAAGGAAAAGGATGTTCCTCCTTGTGCAAACTCTCTCTCTACTCCAGTTGACTCAGTAGCAGAGGAAGTAGAAATTTGTTCCTCGTCCAAGTTTATGGGGGACTGGGGAGAAGTAATTATTGTCTAGGCAACAAATGAGGTAACAATACTCTCGCATTCTAGAAGAACAGAAATTGCTCGGGGATGTTATTCTCATGCTCTTTGGTGAATGGCCCATAGGTACTTGATATCATCAATATTAATTTCCCCTTCCTTCGAACATTTCTTTTTTATTTTATCTGCCTAGGAATGAAGCGGAATAATTAATCGGAAAATCATCAAACAGTTAATACACATGGAAAGACATAAAAATTCAAAATATTGTATGACCTATGCCACTCCCTTCCTAGGGGCACCTGAGTCCAGTATATCTTACCCCCTCAGGAAGGGTGGAAAATTACTAATTCTTCACTACTACGACACAGTCCCATTAGTCCTTGTTTGAGTCTGGCAGATTGAAAACAAATGCCCTATTGGCATGCTTGTTTTTTCAAGTAATAGGATTTTTCACCAGTGGTTCTCCATTTGTAACAAAACATCAACTCTGGAATGCCAATACGAGTCCCATTGATTTCATTTAACCTATTTACCCCATTTATAACCCTCCATGTATTAGAGGTCTACCTTCACTAGGACTATATAAATATACTGGAAAAATTGAAAAAAAAATTGGGGAAAAGTGATGCCACATTCATTATTGAATAAGGTGGGGATTCAATGAACCTCAGCCAATGACAACACATTAACAGGGCCACTTACTATTTCTAAACCTACCCAACTAGGGATCTTTATTCTCTCCGTAAACTCCTGTAAATAACTTTCATCTATAATATACACTATGACTGAAACATAGAAAAATCAAAGAGGGGAAGAAGAAAGTAAGAAAGCTTATAGAGTTTGAGAAACAATGACAAAGAGAAAACAACGGAAGAGGGAAAGAAAGCTTGAGAATAAAGAGAAAGACTAAGTTTTGAAATTTGGTTATGAAGAGAAAAGGAAGGAAATCTCCGTCCATTTATAGTTTCACTTCGAAAGTTGAAATATAATGACTAATTGAACAACGAAGGACGCACGATTCCTAAAGACGCAAAAGGACCAACATACCCTTTAGTGGTTCACTATTTTTCAAATTATTTACAAAAATGTCATTTCCTGCTAAACTGGTGAAAAAAAATTATATGTCCAAGAGGTTGACTGCCGACAATCATCTTATAAGTTAGCCGAGCAACTTTTTAGAACTAATACTCCATTCTTTCAACAAAACATCAAGCATGGAGCATTGGGGGTTATTATTGTGGGCTAAATTATTCATGACACGTGGACTTATAATATTATGACACATGTCCTCATGATTGTACACCTCAACTGTTTATTTATACTTGGTCGGCTCAAGATCAATTTGGTCAGTGCATCGGTCGACTATCTTAAGAAGGTAAACCATCAGGAAGAATAAGATTCATTCACAAGGGAATATCAAGAGACATTACATACGTGCCTGAGAAGATTAATGGTCTCATTCATTATTTACTAGTGTAAATGCCTAGATATAAAAAGGAATTTCACCCCTTGGTTTTTGAACCACTATAAATATCATATTTCCCTCAGCTCAATGGACAAGTCTAGCTCATATGTTAAGACTATCCTAAATCCTATGTAACCACCTTCAATATTAATACCATAATAATAGATGTAGGCTTTTCCTAATCTAAACAACTTTAAAAATCCTTATTGTTCCTTATTATTTTCGTTTACATTTTATTTGTGATTACAAAATTGGGAATTATTAGCTAAGACAAAGTATCAACCAATTTTGGACATCAATAGGTGTCAAACCTAGTGCACTCATAGTTAGATTTTCGATTACCGTGCGAAACTCCATTGAAACTCTAGGTCGGCATACTGCCTGAATTTTTGTGCTATTTTTCCTTTGTTTCAAAATAGGATCCCGTCCGTGAGCTTGAAAACAAGTCAAACCGTGTCTTACATATTATTGAACCTTATTTTTCCAGGCTCAGGTCCTTTCCAGTATTTTTTCTGCATTTAGGCAAACCTAATACAAGTGATAATCCAATAATAACATTAATAATAATCATGCTAAGATTCCTTTCCTCTTTTTCCCTCGTTTTTTAAAAATATTAAACACCCTTTTTTTCTCTCCTTCCAAAATACCAAAAGAATTCTCCCTCCTTCTTTCAAAAATAAATTTGAACTGTTTTTTCTATCTGGTCGATCACATACTCGCTTTTGGCCTGGTTCCCTATTGTCTTCAGTCTTCCATCAAATTTCCCCAAAGCTCCTCCGATTATTCTGCTACTTCATTCAAGTTTAAAATTTACCTTCACGAGCTCTTTATGGAGAACACTGACCAAGCACTGAATGTGAAGCCTAATATGATGACCATCTTATCCCAACTCAGTGCCAAGATTGACAACCTTCAAATCGAGGTCCATGAAATGCAGTATCACTAGGACCAGATTTTTGAAAAACTCAAGGTTCTATTTCCTCATGCCAGAGGTTCACCCGCTCCCGAGCTTGTCTGGGTGCCAAAAGAGTATCAATATTCTCCGCATGCCGCACCTAATATTGGGCCACCACCAGCTCTACTCCCTATTCCGAACCTTTCCTAACTAGAGGCTAACCATCCAGTAGTTACGGATCCCAAAGAGGGTGAGCTAAACAAGATCAAGGAAGGCCTTAAGTTGTTGTTAAAAAAGTTTGACCAAGTTAAGATCTTTGGGAACTACATAGACTACACCCATATTTCTCCCTATCCTAAAGCCATATTTCCAAAGAAGTTCAGGATGCCAGACATCGAGAAATTTGAGGGACGTGTAACCCCAATTATTCACCTTCGAGTCTGTAGAAGGGGATTGAAGGTAATTTTGAGATTAGATGTAATTCCACATTAGCAATAGTGTTTTGGGGATTAAGGCACCGTGGAAGCTCAGTGTGGCAACTCATATTTTAGATCTTTATATTATTCATATTGCATCTTTGTTTATATTGACTTTAAGCTATAACGGTTGTAATTATGTAACGAGAATAATAAAGAGTTTTAGTGTGAGGTCAAATGGTACTCGCGAGAGACCAGGCTTGGCAGGGCCTGGGAGAGCTTTCATGCTCTATCGAATAACCTCACCGCGGGAACTTTAGACGGACTTGGTTTGGAGGATTAAGAAGTAAGGCACCGTTGGGGCTCGTCCCAACCATCTTAGATACACCTGGTAAAAACACCGAAGAACCCTGACCGTGGAACCTCGGGCGAAGCAGCTGGAAGTTCCATCGGGTGTTGAGCTGTGAACCAAACAACCCTCTACTTAATGTCACATCTAATGTAGGTGATGTCACTAGCCAGCTAAATAATGTTAGACCTACACTTGAGTAAACCACCGTGGTATTTTGGGCTGTCAGGCAGTTGGTGAGCCACCTCTGCGACAACAACCACCTGACACACAGTAGTTAGGCAAAAGTCATGTCTTGGCATTTAATGTTTATGACGTGGAGACAACTAGTGCATCAGGCATTTAATGTTATGACATAAAGTATGAGGGATGTCTTTTCATAGTCTTTAATGACCGAGTTGACTCAGGAATGGTGTATGTGTGTGTGTGTGTGGGGGGGGGGGGGGGGGGGGGGGCTATTTAAGGACCCCAACCACCCCTGACGAGAGGATGATCTTTTGAGAGTTTAAGAAGTTATTACTAGAGAGAATACACATCAGAGAGAGAGTTATTGCAAACCAGAGGTCTTATTCACTCGCCATTGTCATTTATTATGGATCTTTTATTACGTGACAGAGATTTTTGAGAGTGTTTGGTGTGTTTGCTTGCCTACCAAGGTGTATCTAGGGTGCTTACTTCTCTCTCCCTCTAGCTAAGTTACTTCTAAGTTCATTACTATCTTCTGAGTTATACACTAGAGATTTGTGAGTTTAAACTGAGTCTTATCTTCATTAGGTTTGTGTTTGCATGTTCTATCACTAATCCAAGGTTTTGGCTAATTAACTTATCATCACCATACTCAAAAGGGGTTACGCCTCCATCTTATCTAAACTACCCTCTTACATTTGGCGACTCCGTTGGGGAGGTATTCTTCTAAGTAGGGAGTATGGCGCAGGATAATGTTAATCGAAGGATGAACTTTGATGACATACAGCATAATGAAGAGTAAGTTGCGAGAGAGCTGGAGGCCCTAAGAGATGGGGTTCCTCGAATGGAGGTACCTCTGGTTCAGGTGACGGAAGGCATTCCAGGGGTGACACAAGCTTCCATGAGTGCGGGGTTAGGACCCACTCAGGTGGAACTCCTCATGAGTAAGTTTTATGAGTTTTTGCAAACTCTGGTAGCTTCAACGATGATGGGAGGATTGAAAGCCAATGCCTTCATAAAACCAGGGGCTGCCCCAATGGCCCCACCAGGTGAAGGTGTAGTAGGAACAGTCCCAGCAAGCATACCCTCTGTTGTGAATCCAGCAGTGGGAACCTTAGGAGTATCAACAACACCAGCTGTGATGATTGTTCTAGCTGCAATGGACACTCAGCCCATGGTCCCATTGGTTGTTTCCCCAGTAGCATCACCCATGGAGGAAATGAGAAAGGAGATGCATAAAGAGATGTTGAAGTTCATGCAAGCCTTCTCGCAATCTGCTGGTGAGGTAGCTTCGGTTTATGATGAATTTTGAACACCTTATCCCCAAGAAAATAAGGATGAGCCCTACCCAAAATATTATATTCCTCCCATCTTTGAAAAATACACAGGAAAGGGTGGGAATCCGAAGGAGCACATTAAGCACTTTGTTGAACATTTGGGGGCACATTGTAATAATAAGAGGCTTAGGTTGAGGAATTTTTCTAAATTCTTGACCGATAAAGCATATACCTGGTATCCCATTTGGCTCCCAACAATGTTTTTACATGGGAAGAGATGCATGTTTTGTTCGTCCAGAAGTTCTTTCTGGCGAAAGATGAATTTATATTGATCCAACTAAGGAGGGAGAACCAACGAACTGGGGAAGAAGTGGTAGCATATGTCCGAAGGTTTAGAGAAAGGTCCCTTGATGTGAGGGAGGAGGCCAAAGAGTCCAAGTTATTACAGATCTGTGCAGAGGGACTGCTTCTTGAGTACATCTGCCATCTTATTAATGAGACGCGCAAGGGGACTTTTTTGGTGTTCCTTAAAGTTACAAGAAATATCTCCTTGATGGTACGACCAAATTCGGTGGTGGTACCCATGATGTTTAGGCAGCCGATCCAACCTGTGGGGGGGAGGTCTCAGCCCCCACATGTAGGTTACACTAAAAGAGGAGATAGGGGCAAGGCACCAAAGAAGGAGGATAAGAGGAAGTTTGGAAGGGACAGGGAGGACCCACCACCATTGCCTTGCACAGTGGAGGAAGCTGTCAGCTGCTACAAAACGATGGTCCAAGGAGGAACGATTTATGAACCTAAGGGCATTCCCATTGGGGAACCCGATGAGACAATGAGGGCGAATCCCAAATATTGCCAGGTCCATTGAAAGATCCAGCACCCAACAGAGAGTTATTTCACGTTGAGGAGAATCATAGACAAGTATGTAAAGGTAGGGACGTTGCTAATCCCCCACAGAACGTCAAAAATAACCCACTACCAGCACATGGGGCCAATCTAGTGGTGGCCTATGACGAGGAGGCCGAGAGAGAAGGAAGAGGGCCAACGTCGAAGCAGGAGAAATTCGAGGAAGCCCTGGAAGATTATACGAGGGGAATGGTTAATGTAGTATTGGCCTATGACGAAGCGAGTGCTAGGGACGTGAAGGATGTATACAACACTGAAGGAGAGGAAGCATACCCAGTTATAGAGTACTGTGTAGTTTTAAAATACCCAAAGTTCACCCGGTTCTTCGACTGGGTGGGGATTTCAAAGGAAAGTAGGTTGGAGATAACCCAAGCAATACTCGATATTGCGAAGAAGAACGCAGTCCCTTCGCTAAGGTGGAAGGGACCCATGGCCAGGTTGGTGAGAAGGTTTTTGTCAAAAGTAACCTTCAGCGATGCAGATAGGGCTGTAAGGTTCCCTCACAACTGGCCATTGTATGTGACTGCCAGCGTCAACGGAGTTAGCTTCCCAAGGACTCTTATGAATGGAGGAGCTTCCATTAATATCATACCTATCAACTCCTTCCACGTAGCCAATATCCCAGAAGAAAGGCTGGTCCCCATGCCTTTGGTGATTTCGAGGTATGATAACCAATCTTCCAAATCCATTGGATATGTTAACATTGTGATTGTAATGGAAAATCTGAGTTCCCATATCAAGTTCCATGTAATAGAAAGTGAAACTTCTTATCATCTGCTAATAGGAAGGGTGTGGATGCACAACCAAGGTCTAGTTCCTTCCACGTACCACCAATTCACTAAGGCGAACATCAAGGGGACATAGGTCACTATTAGGGCTACTAAGAGGCCCTTCATTATCGAGGAAGCTCACTTGGTGGGTGCAACATTTTACATAGAGTTAGAAGAGGATGTTCGGGTCTTAATGAGAAGAATGGAGGGAGCATGGGTTCCCTCGATCAGAGAAAGGATGGGGCCCTTGAATGAGCAGAAGAAGGAGGTTGCAAGCATCACAAGGGTAATAGCTGAAGAGGCTCACCAGGTGGTCCCTCGGACCCAAAGCATCTCAAAGAAGCTCAAAGATAGGATGAGGCCCAGAGCGGATCCGATGGAGCATGAGGTCCAACGACAAAGAGTGCTGAGCAGGTTCTCAGGAAAAAGAGTGGTCGAGGCTTCTAGAGAGAAGAAGAGGAATGCAGTCACCGCTACCAGCAGACAATGCAAGAAAGTCATTACTGAAGAAGGAAAGGTGGTGTATTGATTGTAACGGTGTGAGCGAGCGATCGAGGAAGTTGATGATGAGGTTGACCCGATACATGAATGCTTTCTAGTAGATCAACGGGGATAATGCATGGTGATAGATAACTCCAACATACATGAATTGATGGAGGAAGTCGCTGAGGAACCAGAGTACATGGAGGATCGACCAAAACCGCACGCACAAGAACTAGAACAGTTGAATCTAGCTAAAGAAGGGGAAGATCCAAGGCCCATCTTCATCTCGAAGGATCTCAGTAAGGAGAAATGAGAGGCCTTGGTTGAGTTGATTCGGGAGTTTATAGACGTCTTTGTGTGGAAATACACAGAGATGGAGGGGATGGATGAGGAAGTAATCTACCACAAGTTGAACGTAATGCCTTCAGCCATTCCAGTGAAACAGGCGATGAGAACATATAAGCCTGAGCTAGATTTAAAGATCAAGGAAGAGGTTCAACTCTTACTAAGGGTAGGGTTCATCACACCGATACAGCACCCACTCTGACTATCTAGTATTGTCCCGGTGGGGAAGAAAGATAAAAACCAAATAAGGATCTACGTGGACTTCAGAGATTTGAATAGAGCTTTCCCCAAAGATGAGTTCCCTCTGCCCTCTATCGATAGCCTGATAGATGCAACGGCAGTTCATGAGATGTATAGCTTCATGGATGGGTATGTAGGGTACAACCAGATCAAGATGGACCCCATGGATGTAGAGAAACTAGCGTTCAGAACCCCGTTGGGCAACTTCATGTACAAGGTGATTCCGTTTGGACTCAAGAACGTTGGGGCGACTTACCAAAGAACAATGATGGCCATTTTTCATGATTTCTTTCACAAATTTGTGGAATTTTATGTGGATGACTTGTTTAACAAATTGAGGAAGGAGGAGTCCCATCTGAGCAATTTGAGGAAGGTGTTTTCCCGTTGCAGGAAGTATAAATTGAAGATGAACCCATTGAAGTGTGTTTTTGGAGTGAAAAGATGGAAATTACTAGGCCTTGTGGTTGATCGACAAGGGGTGCAGATGGACCAGGACAAATAGCGGGCGATTTTGGAAATGCCATGCCCAAGAACGGCAAAGGAGCTGAAGAGTTTCCTCGGTAAAGTATCCTACCTTAGGAGATTTGTGCATGAATTAGCTGAAATAACACATCCGTTGATGCCATTGTTGTAGAAGAACACGAAGTTCAAGTGGGAGGAGGTTCACCAGGAGTCTCTCGACGGGCTGAAGAAACTACTCATTTCACCACAGACTATGGTTCCCCCAAAGGTAGGAATACCGTTGCAACTGTACCTCACATCCACCACGAGGTTCGAGAAAGCTTTGCTGGCACAAGAGATTGACGGGAAAGAAGGAACAGTTTACTACCTCAGTAGGATCATCCATGGGCCAGAAGTCAGATATAGCAGCTTAGAAAGGCATTGTTTAGCCTTAGTATTTGTAGCGCAAAAACTTAGACATTATATGTTGTCTTTTACCATTCATATTGTAACTATATGTGATCCTATTAAGTATTTTCTAGCTAGAAATATATTGATTGTTAGAGCATCTAGGTGGTTCCTTATTCTCTCCGAATATGACTTAAAGTGTGTGGTTCCTCGCGCGATCAAAAACCAGGCCTGCACCAATTTATTGGCAATTTTCCCCTCACGAACGTTTGAGCCACGCAAAGAAAGTATTCTAGGAGATGATTTTCAGGCCAACCACCTAGACGTAATGGATGAGGAATGGACAATGCAGTTCGATGGATCCTCGACAGAAAAGAAAGGACCAGGGGTTATTCTTTCAAAGGGAATGGAGGAGATTTGCCTTTCCTATAAATTATATTTCTCTTGTTCCAATAACGAGGAAGAATATGAAGCATTGGTGTTGGGATTACTAGAGGCTCTCCGAAGGGGGATCCGTTCATTTTGCATCAAAAAGGATTCAAACTTAGTGGTTCAGCAAGTGAATGGAGAATACACATTGAAACACATGAGCCTGGCACCATACAAAATAATTATTCAGAGGCTCCTCGGCTAGTTCCATCGAACCAAGATCAAGAGGCAGCCCAGAACGATGGACCGCCACCCAGACGCATATGCCACCATTGACCAAAAGATAATCATGAGGAACGATACAACTACTGTCGTGATCTAAAAAAGAACATCTACTTTGATGGTATAGTCAATTCTACCAATGGAAGAGGATGCTGACTGGAGGGGAGAGATCAAAAGGCAATTGAAATCTTGGGAAGGAGCGATGGGGCTGAGAGAATTATCCCAATACTTCATGAATATGGTGAACCTTTACTTCAGAAACGCAGGAGGATGGTTGTTGAGGTGCATCGTCCCATAAGAGGCAGAGGAAAGATTGAAGAAAACACACGAAGAGCACTGCGAAATAACTGAGATTCCCCTTTACCGAAGAATTCAAAGAAAGGGGTACTTTTGGCCTATAATAAAATAGGACGCGGTGAAGCTACAACGGAAATGCGACAAATACCATTTATTCTTTGAGGTAGTTGAATGTCATTTCATGGAGGCTCAGACTGACTGGAGACATCCCAATATTGACTTCATTAAAGATGGAGTTGTCCCGATAAGAAAAGTAATGCGATGGGACTTCGACGAAGGGCTACGAGATTCTACGTTTAGGATGGGTAGCTTTATCGAAGGGGATACTTCAACAGGCCTTTGCGTTGTATCACGAGAGAAGAGGAAGCAGAGGTCCTTAAATAGGCACACGATCCAGCTCATATAGGAGGGGCCAAGTTATACGACCAGTTGATGACTTTAGGACACTATTGGCCAACGATGGAGAAAGACTCTGTTGAGTTCGTTCGGAAGTGCAAGGCTTGCCAACTTCATGGAAATATGATCCATTCCCATCAGTGGAACTACACCCCCTCGCAATGCCTTACCCTTTTCACACTTGGGCATTCGACCTGGTGGGGGAAATACATCCTTCTTCGAGGGGGAAGATATGGATACTACTAGCAACGGAGTGATTCACAAAGTGGACTGAGGCGATACCACTGAGAAGGGAAACAACAGGGGTGGTGAGAAACTTCATAAAAGAATACATCATTTGTTGTTTTGGGATCCCAAAGGTTATCCTTTCAGACAATGGAACCCCTTTCGTCAATTCGGAAGTAACGATGCTCACAGATAAGTAATCCATTGTCCATTATACTTCGACGGTGGCATATCCAAAGGGGAAAGGTCAGGCCGAAGCAACTAACAAAACTTTGGTTAATATCTTGACTAAAACAATGGAGGATTTCCTAGGATTATTGGATGACAAGATACCAGCCGTATTATGGGCCTATCGAATGACTAAGAGGAAACCCACAGGGTATACACCGTTATCTCTTCTTTATGGGGCTGAGGAGATTCTACCAGTAGAGTTAGAAGTTCCCTCTGCTCGATATGCTTTATGAAGTAGCATGCTCACTCAGAATAGACATGTGCAGTTAGAAGCGGTGGATGAATACAGAGACAATGCGATGCAACACTTTCAAATGTATACAAAACAGTTGTCCAGAGCATACGATAACTTAGTGACATCAAGGAAGTTCATGGAGGGAGATATCGTATTGAAGGCAGCAGTAAAACACATCAGGGGGCTTCCTCTACCCAAGTTTGAAACAAATTAGGAAGGACCTTTCATTGTGAAGGAAGCTCATGACTCAGGTTATTGCTTAATCTCTAGGATGGAAGAAGAAAAACCATTTAAAATCAATAATAAATGGTTGAAAGTCTATCATGTGTTGGCAGTTATGTTTGACCACTGATGTATTTGGCTGTTGTTGTGAATACATGAGTTCTTTTTATGATAAGTATGCAAGTTCTTTTTATTATAACTCAAGAAGAGATGAAAGAATTATATAACTTTATATTTCACAATCTACGTAAACAGTTGTAACACAAAGAAATGGAATGAGAATAAATATTTGTGACACCCCGACTAATTAAATACCGGGTAGCTACTCTTTTATTAAATTAATACAAAATGCCAAGTTGGTTCAGTCTATAGCATCACTGTCGAAAATATTTTTAATGTTACTAACCACCTAGTATTTAAAAAGTAGGTTGTCCATTTTAATTAAATCCGATTGTTAACGCAAAAATTCTCCATCTACGAGGACCAATCAGAAAAGGACACATGTCATCCTACGTGGCAATATTCGACACCTGAGGAGTGTTGGTCGGTACCCGAGGAGAGTTGGTCGGTACCCGAGGAGAGTTAGTCGACACCCGAGGAGAGTTAGTCGGCACCCGAGGAGAGTTGGTCGTCATACCAACCAGGAATATCAAAGGATAACTACGCATTTAATGAGCATTAATGTACATTTATACTGTAGATGACAACACATAGCATACCAAGAAATTAGATTCGTTGAATGTAGAGATAATGTATAAATGTCTACATACAATGAATCTCTTTATCTCCCATCACTATAAATACATGTATTCCCTTAGCCAAAAGGGGGAGATCCAAGAGATCCAAGAGAACCAGAGAGATCTGACAACGATGAGAGACACCATACACAAAGTCCACACCTCTCCCTCTCTTTACACCACATTGTGCTATTGTAAACCCCTGGGAATAAAATAACAGTGGACGTAGGCTTTTCCTTATATCCGAACCACTTTAAAAATATTTGTCTCTCATGTGTGTGATTGGATTGCTTTTATCTATTTATCTGTGATCATAAAAATGGGATTCGGTCCAGTTTTTTGCATCAACAGATTGGCGTCGTCTGTGGGAACTTGTTACAACCATTGTTCTCCATCAAAAGCTAAGTTTTTATTTTCTCTACGTATAATCAATTATACATACATCTTTTGATTCAATCATGATTTTTATGTTTATATACATAAATTAATTGTCCAATTTTTATCTGCAAATGTTGCATATCATGATTTTTAAATCATAACTATTAGATCAATTCTTATTTAGAAATCTGAAAAATAGTGGATTTCATAAATCATAACTCTTTGCTTGATTCTCAAGTTTCAATTTTATATCATGGAATAAATATTTTAAATGATTACATATACCAATATATACGACGATGATAAGATTTGATAATTTTCATTGATAATTTTCATTATAAATTTTGTAAGATCTTTGATATCTATTCAAATTCCCATCATATTTTTAATAAAAGAATGGGAAAAGGTTAAAGACAATAAAAAGTTTTCTCATGGAAATCATGACCCAGATCTATTTTCTCTCTCTTCAAGTTTGAGTCTCTTTGCATTCACTTTTATGAACTATATACTTAATTTGGTTCATCTTCCATCTATGTCAATAAAGTCAAATTGATTGATTTTTTTATATAAATTTGGTAATAACTTCTATCATTCAGCATATTTTTATCTCTCCAAATAGGGAATAGGAATTGATCAATATAAAAAATAATTTTCTCTCATCTGAAAAATCATTACCCACCTCTTATAAAAGAGGATCAGTAAAACAATCATGACCATATCAAGATTTTGGGCACAAATTTGATATGTTGGCCCCTCGTTCATCACATCATAAGGTTTCTTTGTCGAAATCACACGATCTAGTGGATTATATAATTATTCATTTAATTAACATTCTTAAGGCTTAAATTTTACATCGAATGTTATTTTTCTGATCTAAAGATTCGAGATATTCTGGTCATCCAATCATATATTCTATAATTTTAGATATCCTTAAATGTTGGTCGGCAACATCCATGTTGTTTGTCGGCAGCATTAGAATCTTGGGGTATTAAAAAATACGAAGCACCCCAGATATTTCTTTAAACACGAGTTCAACTTGGGGACAAGCAGGGGGCTTAAGTCTTTTTTAACTTGTGATTACCCCAAAAATATTTTTAAAACCAAGTGATAAATAATTTTCAAACAACAACTTATACCTGATTAGTTGTTGGAGATTAAATAACTCTACATCTTATTTATGATGCATATCTGATAAAAATTTGTCCATCTCACACACATTTGGCACAAAAATATTATTTCATATTTTGAAATTTTTATTATTTTATGCTGATACACATCACATATTGTTTGGCTGAATAATTATTCTCATGATAATAATTATTTTCCCTAGTCTCGACAGGTGCTCGGGCAGCCTATTAAAATTTCATAGCAACCTATCAGCGGCTGATGAACAAGGTCTTTGCAGAGCAAATCAGTTGCAATATGGAAGTCTATGTTGACGATATGTTGACAAAGAGCAACAAAGCTGCCGATCATCTAGTTGACTTAGGCCATACCTTTGATCAACTGGATAAGTATCAAATGAAGCTGAACTCGACGAAGTGCATATTTGGAGTACGAGAAGGCATGTTTCTCGGGTACATTGTCAATCAACGAGGCATAGAAGAAAATACTGAAAAGATCAAAGTTTTATTAGGGCTGCGATCTCCAACGACGAAGAAAGAAATACAGAGCCTCATAGGACGAGTAGCAACAATCAATAGATTTGTATCGCGAGCAACTGATAGATGTCTCCCATTATTCAAAATGCTCCGAAAGACTTTTGAGTGGAATGATGAATGTGAGAAGGCTTTTCAAGACTTGAAGAAATATTTGGGAGAACCTCCCCTGTTGTCCAGGCCAGTGATGGGAGAAAAATTGTACTTATATCTGGCAGTATCGGAGAATGCAGTTAGCTCGGCATTGATCAGAGTGGAAAATAGAGTGCAAAAACCAATTTATTACACGAGTAAAGCCTTCCGAGGAGCAGAGATCAGATGTACAAAACTGGAGAAGTTAGCACTGGCGCTAATTGAGGCGAGCAGGAGAATGAGGCCATACTTCCAGGCCCATACTATAGTGGTATATACTGACATGCCGTTGAGACAAGCCCTTCATAAACCAGAAAAATCAGGGAGATTAATGTACTGGGCAATAGAGCTTGGAGAATATGATATAATTTATGAACCTAGATCATCGCTTAAAGGGCAAGCAGTAGCAAATTTTATAGCAGAGCTCACCTATCCTGATACCCCCAAGGAGCAAAAGTTGCTCACCGATCAACCTGTGGATGTTACAGTATCAACAAACACTAGCTCAGACCAATTTATGTTGGTAAAAGGGCAAGTGGATGTTACAGGATCATCAAATTCGAGATCAGACCAACTTAGGTTGGTAAAAGGGCAAGAAAAGATGGTCGATGAAGAGCAAGAAATATCAGGGGAGGGTGAAAAGAAGCAACAAATATTCCACCGAGGAACTCTGTCAGATCAGAAATTAGAAGACGAGTTGCCTATATGGAGGCTATATGTAGATGGCTCATCTTGCACTACAGGTGGGGCAGGGATCCTTTTGAACAGCCCAGACGAGGTCGACATGGAATACGCCCTACGTTTCCAATTCAAAGCTTCTAATAATGAGGCTGAGTATGAGTCCATGATTGTAGGTCTTAATTTGGCAAAAACTATGGAGGCACAACAAGTTATTGTCTTCAGTGATTCTCAATTGATCGTAAACCAAATGTTGGGAATATATGCAGCCAAAGGAGAATTGATGATCAAGTATCAAGCAAAGGTAATGGAGTTGGTATCAGAGTTTGTTGCTGTTCAACTGGTAAGAATATCAAGAATAGAGAATGCGAGAGCAGACGCCTTGGCCCGATTAGCATCAGCTACTCGTACCGAGCTGCGAAGAACAATCCCAATTGAAGTATTGGCTAGTCGAAGCATAGATGAAGATATGATGATGAGTTTTTATTACCCTTGATTTAGGACCATCTTGGATGGATACCATCAGGGCATATATTGAGGAGGGAGAATTATCAGTTGACAAGCTCGCAGCCAAGAAATTGAAATTTAAAGCTTCTCGGTATGTATTAACTAATGGTATTCTGTATAGACGAGGAATTATGGCAGGTTTGCAAAGATGTGTACATCCCTCCGAGGTGAAAGAATTGATTGAATAGATCCATGAAGGGTCCTGTGGAGCCCATGTAGCAGGTCGGACACTTTACAAAGGGTGATGATGCAGGGATACTATTGGCCAACGATGAGAGCTGATTGTATAGCCTATGCCAAGAAATATGACAAGTGCCAGCGCTTTTCCTCCATCCGAAGAACTCCACAAGCATTGTTGACACCCATCACTTCCCCATGGCCATTTGTAATGTGGGGAATTGAATTGGTCGGACCACTTCCAACGACTAGAGGAAGGTTCAAATATCTCGTCGTCACAGTGGATTATTTTACTAAGTGGGTAGAAGCTGAGCCTCTTGTCGACATGATGTACGAGAAGGTATATCAATTTGTCTGGAAAAATATCATTTGTAGATATGGTCTTCCCCATGCATTCATCACCGACCATGGAACGCAATTTGATAATAAGGAATTCGCTGCTTACTGCCATCAGTCCAATATTTCGAAGCTCCACTCGGCACCAGGTCATCCCCAAAGCAATGGACAGACTGAAGTGACGAACAGAACACTGCTAAATGGCTTGAAGAAAAGACTAAGTGACGTAAAAGTAAATTGGATCAACGAGTTACACTCAGTACTGTGGGCTTATCATACTACTCCCCGAGCAGCATAGTGCTACACACTACTCGGCACGGCAAAATACTCCTTTGGTTAGGAGGCAAAAATATTCCTAAAAATGCCAACTCCGGTTGGTTAGGAAACAAAATATCCCTAAAAATGCCAACTCGGTTTGGTTAGGGAACGACATTCCTAAAAATGCCAACTCCGGTTGGTTAGGAAACCATACTCCTTTGGTTAGGAGGCAAAAATATTCCTAAAAATGCCAACTCCGGTTGGTTAGGAAACTATACTCCTTTGGTTAGGAGGCAAAAATATTCCTAAAAATGCCAACTCCGGTTGGTTAGGAAACTATACTCCTTTGGTTAGGAGGCAAAAATATTCCTAAAAATGCCAACTCCGGTTGGTTAGGAAACCATACTCCTTTGGTTAGGAGGTAAAAATATTTCTAAAAATGCCAACTTCGGTTGGTTAGGAAACTAGATATTCCTAAAAATGCCAACTTCGGTTGGTTAGGAAGAAAAATATATTTTCCAAAAAGTACCAAGGTTAGTCGAGAATTAAAAGATGTTGAACATCGTTGGTCGGAGACATTTTATGAGTATATGAGAAAAAGATCAAGTTAAATTTTTTTACTTGTGATTTTTTAAAATTGCAGCCAAATTGGTCGAGAAGAAAAACATCATCAATTTTGGTCAGTCAACAAATTAAAGCTAGTCGACAATAAGTTTTAATCAACTACAGTTGGTCGACAAATTACATAATGTTGTTATCTTTTTAACAGATACACAGTTAAGCTAGTCGACAATCAGTTGGTTGACAAAATACAAAATGTTGTTATCTTTTTTAACAGATATGCATATACATATATAAAGCATTTTACAACCATAAGATTGCGAACAAAAATGAAAGTCTTTCATTAAATCCAAAAAACAAAATACATTGAGAATGAAAATGTATACTAACTATTACATTGAGATTCCTACTCTATTGGTTTCTTTCCCTCTGCTTTTGAAACAGGTTCCTCGCCAGCAGGAGGATCATCCAAAGCATAAGGGGAGTTTATGAAGTTAAGATCTTTCAGCATTCTGATGTTCATCACAGATGGTCTGTCCGAGCAACTCTTGCTCGTCCCCGAGAACCTCTTGCTCGTCCCCGAGCAGAGGTAGAAGTCAAAATCAGCATCTACAACACTGAGATCTTTGCTACTACTGTCTCGACCAATATTGAAGAAGAAGTTATGTGAAAATGTTTCGAAGTCCACCACTAGCTTGGTACTAATCAGATTGAAGAGTTGGGTTCAAAAGCTCGTATGTTACTTGACAAAGTATTCAGAGGATCATAAATCAGAAGAATCAAGCACGTGAAGTTAGCACTCAGTTGCTCGGCACAGGAGACAGTTGGTCGGCTGGCAAACCAATCAACATACTTGAAGATTATGACAAGCTACAAGCTGCATACTATGGCATGGCTGCATCCAAATTCCCAGGGGTGATACATAGCACACGAAGTTACTCAAAAGAAAGATTAGCAACTATGTCATCCAGAAGATAATGCACTTTATGTTGAACAAATCAAGAATTTCATGAGCACCGAGCAACACTGCAGAATAAATACTCCTTCCTTTCAAGTAAACCATCAAGCATGGAGCATTGGGGGCTTCTGTTAACGCAAAAATTCTCCATCTACGAGGACCAATCAGAAAAGGACACATGTCATCATACGTGGAAATATTCGACACCTGAGGAGTGTTAGTCGACACCCGAGGAGAGTTGGTCGGTACCCAAGGAGAGTTGGTCGGTACCCGAGGAGAGTTAGTCGACAGCCGAGGAGAGTTAGTCGGCACCCGAGGAGAGTTGGTCGTCATACCAACCGGGAAGATCAAAGGATAACTACGCATTTAATGAGCATTAATGTACATTTATACTGTAGATGACAACACATAGCATACCAAGAAATTAGATTCGTTGAATGTAGAAATAATGTATAAATGTCTACATACAATGAATCTCTTTATCTCCCATCACTATAAATACATGTATTCCCTTAGCCAAAAGGGGGAGATCCAAGAGATCCAAGAGAACTCGAGAGATCTGACAACGATGAGAGATACCATACACAAAGTCCACACCTCTCCCTCTCTCTACACCACATTGTGCTATTGTAAACCCCTGGGAATAAAATAACAGTGGACGTAGGATTTTCCTTATAGCCGAACCACTTTAAAAATCTTTGTCTCTCATGTGTGTGATTGGATTGCTTTTATCTATTTATCTGTGATCATAAAAATGGGATTCGGTCCAATTTTTTGCATCAACACCGATTAACATGCAATAAATGAATTTTGAAAAGTTAACATAACCAACAATATAGCCACAATAGAATAACCATCCAATAATAATGAGTCTGGAGGAAAACTCCTCACAACAAACCGAATTCCGAAATAAATAAATACAAAGTCTGCATCACTAAAATTAAATACAACCCAAAGTTTGAAATAACTGAATAAGTATGATGTCTCTAAAAGGAATGGGAGACAAGCCGAGCAAATGATAAAAACTGATAATGGAGTCAAGATAAAAAATGGAGGCGTCTACTGTCAAGGTCCTGTAACTTCCACAGCAGCTACAACACGTCACCTGAATAGAACTCCTATGCATGGTGTCCTTGTGGCTGGGCACCTAAAAGGTTTTTACAAAAATAGATTTGAAAGCAAACGGGTCAGAGCCCGAATGTGAAAATAATTTAAAAATATGCAAGTGTTTAATATCATTAAACAGTGAATATAAAGTACATGATAGTGTGTGCACTCACATGAGTTCCTCACCTCTCAACTAATTGTGCACTCCTATCGCACCCGTACCCATTTCTAGTTGCTCCCATATCTATTTAGTCCAATGCTAAATCTAACATTTCTATATGACATCCAATTTCAAATCCCAACATATTCTATTTAATAGAGTATTGTACCTTATTACACAGTTTTCCCACTTTAGCATTACAATTTATTATAAATCTTACATTTTCACTTTACAAATCGTTGCTATTACTTATACTCACAATTATTCACAACTATTCATTTCAATCAACAATATATTATTCTCACCATAAATATACAATACTAGAACCCCAAGGCTAAGTTGCGGTGCTCACATACTCTGCTATCAAATCCCGGTACATCACATACATGAGGACCACGTATTCCGAATCTCTCAGGAAACGTTTCATTAACAACAATCACAAATAGTGAAGGCGAACATAGTTCACATCACATGGGTCACGCACATACCTACGCTCCCATGATCAGCAGATTTATTAACTTCTCAATAAGACCTTCTCTGACCTATGTCCTCGAGGTACCAATCTAAATCCCCCCCATAGGCACACAAAGATTAGATGGCCCTAAACGAACGCCAACCTCCCATGATAGCAAGTACGTTAGGTATGTCATACACATGTAACTACATATACTAAGCATTCTCACATCTTAGATATTAAAATATTTTGTTAGTGGTATACTTCTCGTTCTTATACCAACACTTAGTGTTATACAAATCACAAGTCCCCGGTTTATATGTATTTAAGTTATCAATTATTCTCACTTCATGATTAGTTACTCGCTTACCAATCCACAAATGACATCCGGTCTAAGACACTATTCTAAGTTTTACTCCTCAATGTACCCCAATCTCCCAACTATACTCACTAGTTAATAAGGGAAAGTTATCTCACCATTTAGATAAGTCTACGGGATACTAAAAATCAAATCAGGCCCAAAAGGCCATTCTGTCAACTCGTTAGAAGTCTCGTTCGAACGAGTTCGTTCAAACAAAGGTATTCAAACGAAATACCAACTAGTTAGAAGTCATACTATCATCTCGTTCGAAGTTCGTTCGAACGACCTAGGCAGGTCTTCTAACGAGATGGCAGTTTCAGCCTAGAAAATCCCAATTCCGTTTTACTCAGTTCTTCTCTCCTCTAAATCCACCCTAAGACCATCCAAGTTGTGTTTTAACGTATATAAACCATTTCTAATCACCCTAGATCATTCCTTATCATATTTAAAGGGTCAAATCTTATAAATTATCATGGAATTAAGATGAATCTTCAAATATTTTCCCAAACCCTATGAACATGAACTCCAAATTTTATTATGCCTAATTACTCATCATAAATCCATTTTTAAATCATCATATATAACTAATCAAGTATTAAATCAGTCCATTATCATACTACATGCAAATCCTAACCCAAATTCAAAGTCTCTCCAACAAATTTCACGGGTTTTCTTCAAAAATATCAATATAAGATAATTCCTACACGAAGCATGGAAGACATATTCAATGCATTAAAAATACTAAATCACTTGCCTTAGATTGTTCTTCAGAATTTGATGTCAAAGGTTGAAGGTTGATCTCTCCCTTTTCTATAAAGATTTTCTCCCAAGGTTGAAGATGGTGGTTATGGGTTTTCTTTTGGGAACCTCTTCCAACTCTTCCTATAACTCCCGTAGCTCTCTAACTTGTCAAATGTTGGTAATGGGATTAGTGGGTTACTAAATAATGTATAATTAACTCTTAAAATTCGTAGGCTTTAATTCCCAAAATTTCAAAATTACCAAAATACCCTTTTAAGTTGCCGGTATGGCCCAAAAATGCCCCAGGACTTAAACTAAACCCCCGGCTAGTGTTTTCTGACTATTTCGACCCTTCTGGACTCGTTGGCGCACTCAAAATGACCATTCAGTTGATAAAAATAAAATTCACTTTTTAATTCAAATAATTACATTCCTGACGCGACTGACACGTGCGTCCCAACTAAATTTCCCAAATTGTCGTATTTCAGACTTGCGATAAATTTTAATATTTTCAATATTCATATATTACACATCATAATAAAATACCAACTCACATCTCGTTAGTATTTATATCCAGATTAATTCTCAATTAATTCACATTTAATTTAATTAATCCCTTTAATAAATATCAATAAAATTTCGGGGTATTACAATATTATTTTCCATTCATAAACTTTGGGGAATTATAAAAATTGGAGCTATTGCCAAAGAATTACATGAGAAGAAAGGGAAAAAAATTTATACAAGTTCACTAGTCTAAGAGGAACCACAGATCTAAGGAGGAGAAAAAATCTCCCGGAAGACTCGAAGAAGATGCTAAGCAAGAGCTGTTGGGCATTAATGGAAACCTCTAACCTTGTCTGTGCTTGCATGCGTTCGATAAGGAGTTTTTCTCATTTTAGCTTCACCAGACGCAGAGCTTCTTCGATGTCCTCCACCTCCTTATCAATGGCTCCAAGAAGAGGTTCTAGCTTGGCCAATTTAGCCTCCTCCGCCCACTGATCCTCGTGATGTTTTCGCAAGAGTTCCCTTTGGCTATCCATTCGTTGGCTCTTCAAGGTCTTCAAATGTGTAATAAGCCAGCCAAAATGGAAGCCGTCATGACCCAACTCCCTCAGATAACTCAGAAATTGGTTAAGAAGTGGTCGGGTAATGCTTAAGGCCGGAGTGCTGGCAATTTCAGCAACGACGGTAGCCATACCTTGAAGCCTGTAACTCATAACGGAGATGTTTGAGCGCAGACAATCCACCGTGAACATCTTAGGATGATGATTTACAAGCTGTTCAATGTCCACACGATGGATGGTAGGCATCTGAGGAGAATGCTAAAGTACCATCAGGTAGAATGCATGAGGAGATAGGTCGGGCAGAGGAAACTCACAGCCAGATTCACTCTCAGTAGTGGCAGCGGTCGTGGAACCTTGGTTATCGTGGTTGGAATCTTCTGAAATGATAGGTTCCCGGTGCGGCGAGGCAATGGGCGAAGGACCTGGTGGAGAATCCTCTCAAGCAACCTGAGAATAGTTAGAGGAAATATGGAGTTTATGAAAAAAATCTTAACAGGTGTTTTCGTTGTTAAGTCACCGATATACGTGGAGTTTTTGGAAAAATCTTAACAAGTGTTTCCGTTGTTAAGTCACCGATATAGGTGGAGTTTTTAGAAAAACCTTAACAAGTGTTTTCATTGTTAAGTCACCGATATAGGTGGAGTTTACGAAAAAATCTTAACAGATGTTTTCATTGATTAAGTCACCTACATAGGTGAAATTTGAGAAACTGAGAAATACAGAGAAACTAGCGAAGTACCTCAGCAACAGTAGGAGCGAGAACAGGAGTCACCACGGGGGACATAATGGTAGAAACCATTGGAGGCGGGCTCATTGCCTCAACAGCTTCAACGGGACCCTTGGCTGAAGAAGCTTCAACGGTAGGCAAACTTCCCTCGCCAATATAAGGTACTAAAACCAACACAAACGCATCCTCAAAAGAAGACATTGGACCTTCAAAAGATGCCCCAACGAGAGTAGTAGCACCAACTTGGGACTGGGAAGGGAAAAAGCCATTAAGAGAAAAGGGTGGAGAGAGACTTGGAAAAAGCTGCAAATGTAAAACCAAGTGTTAGACACAAGGAGTAAACAAAAAAGAATAAGGGGAAGGAATGCATCTAACTTACCCCCGTTATGGCACCAAAAAGAGGAATGGTAGTAAGGGGTCTTGTCAATGCAGGAGGAAGGAGAATGTTAGCTATCAGTGATGCCACTTCCACCTAAAATGGTCCAACATATTAGAAATGATAAACAAAATAATGGGACAAATAAAAGATGTAAGACTTGTCAAGAAATTTACTCGTGGGGCACTCTCCTCGACCATAACGAGGGGCATAGGGACCTCTTGCTCTGATGGTAACTCAGAGGAGGCTGTAGTAGTTGCCTCTAGTTGTCCAGGCATTTCAGCAGACCCAACGGTAGCAGCTCTCATAGCAGCTTCTTTGGCCCGTTAGGAGGACAATATCTGTGAGTAGGTAAGTCCTGTTATGGGGGAATGAGGAGGAGTGGTATCAGCTTGAGAGATATCGTAACGCCTCCCCACGAAGCGGCTTACAGGAGTACTGGGAGGATTGGGCCTTTCTTCTCTAACTCCCTACACCAAAACATTTTCTTATTAAAAAATGAGCAGTTGCAACACACCTTAAGAGAAGGGGAATAATAAATAAAGAATGCACACATACCTCAGATCCAGAGGGAGAACGAGAAGGTATAACCACTGGTGAAGGTGGCGAGGATGCAACAACAGAAAGAGCTGGGGATGGAGGTTTCTCAAGCATCCGTTTCTTCTGGGACTTGGTACCCAGTGTTTTCTTCCTCGATCTCGTTGCATCACCACCTTCAGGTACCCTCAACCTCCTCCTCCTTTTTTCCCCTGGATCGGTGGGATCAACCACGATCATGAGAAAAGTAATCGAGGGAGGAACGATGATAGCGCGCCATTAAAATTCAACATTTATTCTTGTGACTTCATCTTGAACCTGCCTCCTCAGCTCTTCATCTACATTTGGAGACATGGGAGGGGTAACAGAGGCAATAGGAAATGCCTCCAAAGGAGCTTGTGCTTGAACCTGGGGCTTGGACTTCAAGGACTTAGACTTCTTGGCCTTCTTAGCAGGTTGCTCAAAAGGCCCTTCTCTCATTGTAGCTTCGGTGGAGGGGGAAATTGGTTTGGCAGTTGCAACGGCCTTGGTTTTGAGCATGGAAATGGGGATCATGGGGCAGTATGGAGGAAGCTCAGTTGGAGGTTCTTTGGGGGTCTGGCTTAGAGGGAACTCAATCCCAAGAACAAAATTAACCTTCAATCCCAACTCCAAGGAAAAAAAAATAAAAGAACTGGAGGATACACGGGATCCCCCTCGACAAATTCAAAAATTTGGGCCAGTTGCCTCGGCCAGTACTTTATTACAAATAGAGGGGTCACGTCCCCTTTCCTTGTGATACTGGGAATGGTGACTTGCCCAGCTAGTGTAGAACTCACTCCCCATGCAAAAGTTAAGGAAAATAGAGAACATGCCTCCCTAAAGGAGACCTTGGGGTTGGATAATTGAAACATCGGGCGAGGAGCCCCTTGATCAAAGCCAAACTGGCGGCTACATCAGTTAGGATTGTAGTGCTCGCTGGTGTATCCCCACTCGGTGTAAGAGGGAAGATAGCCTGGCGAAAATAGAAGGACCACGGCTAGTGAGGGGTCTTCAGTAATGAGGTCTACAGTAGTCGTATGGACCACTCTTGCTTCATGTTTAAAAAAATCACAAATGTAGCATAGGGCCTCATCACAAAGCTCGAAAATTCATCGATAAAGGTGGTCAGATCCTTTCGGTTTTGTCTTTTGTGATAAACAAAGGAGCGTTAGGGCAGGATTGTTTCCCTCAAAGGAGGGCGGTTGGTCTTGGTTGCTACGGTCGGGAAACATACATAGAGGAAGCCCGTAAGGAGTACACAGTTGGTGAAGTTGGCCAAGATATAATGGACCAAAGATTATTTCATATCAAAAAAGGATCCTATCGAGCCATGTGTAGAGGGATCCCAAGGCGATTGTAGCTAGAGGAAGCTTGATACCCCGAGCCAAACGGAGGGATATATTGATGAGATCCCTTCTAGGCTGGTCGTTGGCATTCCTCATTAAAAAGAAGCGAAAAAGAATGACAAGGATATAGCCAAGAAGTTCCAGTGATGTACCTTGTCCAGGGGAAGCCTCAGAGGAACTACCTTAAGAAGTATCCTTGAAGAAATAATTGATAAGAGGAGTGAAGGTAGCTTTATTTGAAGTACCGATGCACCTTCGGCATATATGATCCAACTCCAAACGGTCAGCAGTCTCTTGGGCTTCGAGGGCTTCATCGAAATAGGGTCCATGGCCTATTGCCTCAAGGCCTAGGAGCTCGCACATGTCCTCCAACGTTATTATAAATTCGCCCCACACAACGATGAATGTATGAGTGGTAACATTCCAGCGAGATACCAGAACGGTAAGGGCAACATAATTTTTGGATAGGGTGAACTCACCAAACCACTTGGCCCAATGAAGCCCAATCTTAGTGAGGGTATAAACATGGGAACTCTGCGTATAGGAGTTCTAAGCAGAAAAATGAGCAGGAAAATCCCGAAGACCTTCAAAGCCGATGTGGGACCATGGGAAGTCCCCTCGCTCAAGAAGAAATCTGAGAGTCCCCTCGGAAGGTAGAAAGCCCCAGTCATCAGAATTCTCATCTTCATCACAAGCGTCATGGCATCATATTTGGCATTAAAAATGCAACTCTTACAAAACCCAGCGAAGTCATCACCCTTGCCGAAAATGGGGGATCGACGATAGAAATGCAACTATTCTTGACGAGCAGCAGTCAATGAGACGACAGAGGAGGCGGTGAAAACGGGGGCGACAGGGTTGCTTGAAGAGGCCATTACAGATAACAACGAAGTGCAAGAAAGAAAGCTTTATAAAAGAAGAGTTGGGAATGAAAATGAAGAACCACAACCACGGGTGGTGGCGCAACAGATGAGAAAGGGAGAAGAATGAGTAAAGAAGTGGACAACAATGGAGGTTTTTGCACAAGTTTCTCTTTCTAAGGAACACAGGAGCTTGAAGAAGAAGAAGGAAAGAGAAGGGATCGAAATAAAAGAGACATTTGAAGCCTTTTAAACATGTCTTTTGAGTTTCCCACCACCGCACATGCAAGGCCACCTATAATCATTTCAAATGAACACGTGGAACTTCGGGAGGTGTTTTGACAGTTGAAAAGACAATGATATGTCATTTATGAAGTGAGACCTAGGGAATAGAAAGGGTTGCCTTCCTAAGCAAGTTTGAGTTTAGGCGCCATAATTTTTGTCATACATATCCAATAACTCCCAACGAAAAATATGTCCCAACGGTTCCAAAAAGCTACGATGCCCTAAGTCCAAACGTTTTTTAAATGGTGACTCGACTGCATCGGGGTGAATTTCTGCTTTTTCAAACATAGCGAGGCATTACGTGGGAGAATTTCACTTACCAGGAATCAAAACGAATATTTGAGCAGGTTAACAGGCCTTTCGGGAGAATTTTAAATAATAAAAAGCTAGAACGGTTGAAGCGCAGTGTGACACCCCGCCTAATTAAATACCGGGCGATCACTCCTTTATTAAATTAAATCAAGGTAAACAGTTGGTTCATTCTCAGCATCACGGTCGATAAAAAATAAATTTTCCAATTTAACACCCTAAATAATTAAGCTAAGTGTCAAAACCATTTTCATTTATAACTTTCCAAATTTTATTTAAAGAAAAAGATTTATTTATTTATTAACAACATTCCATCAATTAAGAATCACACCACAATAAACCTGGAACACAAGGTCCAATTAATATAATACATTCGTCAATCGAATGTCAACATACGAAATCTAAAGTCACAAATCCAATATGAATAAAACCCATAGTAACAATACTGGGAATAACTGAAATACAAATGTCCCAACAATGATGAAATAATGGAAAGGGCGACACATGCCCAATAAATGAGAATGCTAAAAGTGGAGTCAATAAAGGAAGCCGTCTACGCAAGTGACCTGCAACTCCCACCTAAGCTGCAACACGTTCCTTTCAAGGGATCGTAAGCAAGACGCCCCTGTGGCTGGGCACCTGAAATATATACATATATATACAAGAGAGAGAGAGAAAAAGAAACGGGTCAGAGCCCAAATGTGTGTTTGATTTAAAATATGTTTAGCAAGTATTTAAATTGATACAGGCCAATGCAACAACATATTAGAGCGACACTCTCTTGAGAAATTCTCACCTCTCTTCTAATGTGCACGCCTATCGTACTAACCTTCCCAACAGTTTATCTTATCATTTTATTATACTAACCTTCCCAATAATTTAGCTTATCTTAACTTACTCGTAAGATTTCAAAACCGAACAATATCATTGTTTAAAAAGATACTTCCAATTAGCAACACAACTCTCGTTTTAGCTTTTTTAATTTAACAAGTTTCCCAGTGTCATATTATACTTTCACAAAACAAGTATTTACTATTTGAATCATCAACCATGTCCTACTTATCAAATCACAGTAGGCAGTTCCAAGTTTCCAAACCTCATATACATATTATCTACTCGTATAATATATATATATAATAACAGCACCCCAAATAAAACTATGGTGCGTGCATACTTCCACTATCCAAACCCCATACCACTCATATCAAGGGGAATACAAATTCAGAATCACTCTCGAATTGTATTAACACATACACAAACAATATCGAGGCGAAGCATAGATTCCAAGTCTCTAAGAGGATGGCACATACTCGCGTCTCTTAGGACCGTCTGAACTATCAATTCGATAGCCTGTACCAAGGATATCTATCTTCTAGGGTACAAGTCAATATCCCCCATAAAGGTCCCATCGAGATAAGACTGTCCCAGCGCGATAACCTCAAGGATAGCAAGTAGCGCGGTATGTTTTCACATGTATATAATATATGTACACACAATCATATAAATATACCACTTTTATCATATTAATATAGGTTCCTCTCGTCACCCATAATTACAACCTTTATCCTTAAATTCACATTATTAGTATTACGTATAAGGTTTCATCTCTAACCTTAACTCGAAGGGTTTTCTCACTTATTTCGTGACACTCGTGGACTCTATTCTCCCAAGTAGAAAATTCAGTAGGTGTCAATATTTACGTTACAATGTGATTCTCTTACGCGCCTCACCCTCTAATATATCAATTTACTAACCCTAAAGTAAATATCCCATAAATACCATTCTCGTCGAATATTAATGATCCCAACATTTATTTATACGCCCTACTGGTCCTCTATGTCTCCCAAATCATTATACTAAGAATGCCCAAGAATAATATCACGACAATTCGATTTTTAAATCATTTACCAAGGGAAATAGGAGTCTGCGAGGAGGGGTCGATCGATCGAGGTTTGGGGCTCGATCGATCGAACCTTCAATCGATCGAAGCTCTAGGCTCGATCGATCGATCAAGCAGGTCTGCGAAAATCTGCAGAATTGCAGTTACGGGTTTCATCTCCAAATTTACACCAAATCCATATTTTCAAGTTCCAATCGTCCCAAAAATTCTACTACTAACATTATAACAATATACCAGATGATTTTAACGTAAGGCATGTGCATTTCTATCATTTAAACATGAATTATCAACCCAAAATTCATACAAAACTTCAAGAACCCTAAAATCTCTAAATCATGGTTCTAATATGTTTTTCCCCAGAATTTGTTTCTTAATTACAACCAAATTTCATGGTTTATCTTTCTACATCACAAGGGACTTCCAGAACAAGATTTAGGTCTTTACTACATGCAAATTCCTATCAAAATTTGGGTTTTCTTTCATATTCTTCATCCCTAATCATTCCTAATCTAATATGGAAATTGCACCAACGAAAATAGCAAGTTAAACACTTGCCTGGGATTTTCAAAAGTCTGGATTGCGGCTGATTTTGGTGTGGTTGCATTCCCCTTCTCGCGATCTACGCGTTGGTGGTGGCGGCGGTGCAAACCGGTGACTTTTTGGCCTTGAATTGCCTTGAGAGCTTTCCCTCTCTTCTCCAATGGCCGTACTAGGGTTTCTGAATATTCTAACCCTAAATGAATAACCTAAAAGGCTGATATAGGTTGCTGAATTTCGTGGGTTTAATTACCCAAAAAGGTAAAATGACAAAAATGCCCTCCCGGGTTACTAATTAGGCCTAAAAACGCTCCGAGACCCAAACTACACCCCCGGGTACACTTTTCTGACTATCTCGACCCTTCCGGACGCGTTGGCGCACTCAAAATGACCATACAAGCAACTTATAAAATATTCACTTTTTATTTAACAAAATTTAGTCCCGACGCGACACGGGCGCGTCCCGATTCAAATTTCCAAAATTGTCACTTTATTCACTCGTGACATTCAATATAATCAATATCATATATTAATTTGATCATTAGTAATATTCAACAAATTTCCCATAATTACTAACTCTCGTCACGTTAATAATTATAACATAATTAATTTTCGGATTTTTATTAAATAATTCACTCACATTAAATTTAATAAATCCCCAAATTAATATACCATAAAAATACGGGGTATTACACGCAGTATAAGAAAAAAGTGGTGATGTCGCTTTGTCAAATCCCCAACAAGCCGTAGTGCTTCGGCTCAGGTACATTGGGGAGAAATTAACTTTTTCCTGAAGATTATAACGTTGTGGTTCTAATGAAGAAAAGGAGGCCAGAATTTTTTCACACAGAGAAGGTTCATCGGTTTGAGAAGTTTCGTGCAGACATTTTTTACTCCAACAAACCTCTCCACGAAGGGGAAAATGTAGAGGGGGCTTGAAGGCAATTTTAAGATTAGAAGGAATTCCACATTAGCAACAGTGTTTTGGGGATTAAGGCAGTGTGGGAGCTCAGCGTGACAGCTCAGCGTGACAACTTGTATTTTAGCTGTATTGGTCATATTGTATCTTTGTTTATATTTACTGTAAGCTATGACGGTTGTAATTATGTAACGAGAATAATAAAGAGTTTTGGTGTGAGGTCAAACGGTACTCGCGAGAGACCAGGTTTGGCAGGGCCTGGGAGAGCTTTCATGCTCTATCGAATGACCTCACCGCCAGAACTTTAGAGGGACTTGGTCTGGAGGATTGAGAAGTGAGGCACCGTTGGGGCTCATCCCAACCATCTTAGATACACCTGGTAAAAACACCGAAGAACCCTGACCGTGGAACCTCGGGCGAAGCAGCTTGGAGTTCCATCGGGCGTTGAGCTGTGAACCAAACATCCCTCTACTTAATGTCACATCTACTGTAGGTGATGTCACTAGCGAGCTAAATAATGTCAGACCTACACTTGAGTAAACCACCGTGGTATTTGGGGCTGTCAGGTAGTTGGTGAGCCACCTCTGTGACAATAGCCCCCTGACACACAGTGGTTAGGCAAAAGACATGTCTTGGCATTTAATGTTTATGATGTGGAGACAACTAGTGCATCAAGCATTTAATGTTGTGACATAAAGTATGAGGGATGTCTTTTCATAGTCTTTAATGACTGAGTTACCTCGGGGATGGTGTTGGGGGGGGGGGGGGGCTATTTAAGGACCCCGACCACCCCTGAGGAGAGGATGATCTTTTGAGAGTTTAGGAAGTTATTACTAGAGAGAATACACATCAGAGAGAGAGTTATTGCAAACCAGAGGTCTTATTCACTCGCCATTGTCATTTATTATGAAGTTTTTAAAATGTGACAGAGATTCTTAAGAGTGTTTGGTGTGTTTGCTTGCCTACCAAGGTGTATATATGGTTCTTACTTCTCTCTCACTCTAGCTAAGTTACTTCTAAGTTCATTACTATCTTCTGAGTTATACACGAGAGATTTGTGAGTTTAAAATGAGTCTTATCTTCATTAGGTTTGTGTTTTCATGTTCTATCACTAATCCAAGGTTTTGGCTAATTAACTTATCATTACCGTACTCAAAAGGGGTTACGCCTCCATCTTATCTAAACTACCCTCTTACAGAATCTATCATCAAGACATGACCCTCCTTAGTGCCTTCAAAGAAATAATGACCTAGATGTTTCAGCAAACATTGAAAGAAAGTTCCCTTTATCAGTTTTTGTCCCTTGAAGAATCCAAATTCTGTAGTTGGGAAGATGTCACTTGAGAGTTCATGTCTCAATAAAAGTATAATGCGCAGCTAGTGATTACGCGTTGAGATCTAGAAACAGTGAGTAGCTTCATAGGAAGGTGGAGAGAGAAAGCTACTACCATTACCAACCGACCCTACGAGGACGAATAAGTTAGTATTGTGAAGAAGAACTTCCTAACTCATATTCGAGCATCCATGGGAGGATAGAATTACCTAGACGTTTGAGCCCTTTGAGAGGCTAGTGTAGAAATTGAGGAAGAAGTTACCAAAATTAAATTAGAACCAAAGAAATTAATCGAACAATTCAATCCTCATGAGTATGAGAATCCTACTAGTGTTGTAATCTCAACCATCCACAACATTTCCCAACCTACAACCTTTTGGGCACTGAAAAGTAGCCCTAATACTACCAGAAAAGAATACACCAAGCTCCATGCTCCATTGTCTAAAGTCTACAAGGCCTTGCTAAGATGAAATCTTGTCAAACCTTTAGACTCCCGTCTATTACTAAATCCACTCCCTAAAAACTTCAAACCCTATGCCCATTGTGATTTCCAGCAATCCATAGGTCATACCACCGACCAGTGCTTTCACCTTAGAAATGTGATCCAAGGCCTAATTGATCGAGGTATCATCACCCCACCAGCTAATCCTAAACCCAACACGATTCATAACCCACTTCCAGCACATATAAATGCCATATTTTTAGAAAGTGACCCATAATTTGACCCATCTACTCAAATCTTCCCAGAAAAGCACCCATCGCCCTATAATATCACCCAAACCGCTCAAAGTTTGGCCATATTTTCTCCTACACCCTATATGCTTCACTGATAAATCCTTTTCACTCTTTAACAGGGCCTGCATCGCCGTTCGTACTCGATTTGATGGGAGAGACAAAGAGCTTCCAGATCTGTTGAACTAGCTCTTAGAGTTTGGGATGAAATTTCCCGTGGAGATGACTATTGATTATCACAAATTCAGTGGCTTTTTCATGGAAGCTCGAAAGTGGGATTGTGAATTAGATAAATGGGTTGTAGCCACTAAAGAAGTTAGTTTAAATAATGTGGAATAGATTGTGGTCGACATGTTTTTACAAACAAGAAAAATCTACAACATTTTTGAGTTACTCACCGCTTTGAACCTTCAGGGATGGTTGGTTCCTTCACTTCTGCACCTCCCGCAGAGTGGGAAGATCTGTACGATGAATCTATTGATATTTTTGAATGAATTTATTACTCTTGGTAAGAGGACATTGTCACCACCGGATGGGGGGATGATTTTAAGAGTTCAGATGACGAATCTAGTAAGGAAAAATTCGATCCAGTAGACAGCCTTTATGGAATTATATTCTTCGAAGATTTGTTAGGGGAAATAAATAAGGTGGCCATTCATCCTGAGGTGGATGAAGTGGCATAACTCTTGTTCTTTCCCTCTTCTATAGATGACATGACTAGGTCTGGGAGACATTACAAAGATCCGAATCCTCAATCATCAGTGGTGGACAAGGGAAAAGGTGTTTCCTAAGAACTTCCCATGCTAGAAATGACCATTTAAGAGAGAGAAATCCTTGACCATGGACCCAACCCAGTATCACCCTAAGGGGGCATTTTATGTCCTCTCAGTTTCACCATAATGCTTTGATAAAGCGCATCACCGACCTATAGTCTTCCCTTCCACTACTCCCGAAGAAGCTGTCAACGTGGTTGGATCCTTAACCTCTTCTAGACTCCTCTCCTTTTCAGAAGAAGAGATACCAAAGTTTGGCCTTGATCACAATTATTCCCTTAATATCTATGTTGAAGTCTTAAGAAATACAACCATGACCCCACTTTTATATGCTCATATATAGTTTACAATTATGTGATACTTATTATCTTATAAATATTATATTATTACAAATGTGGTATTATGGGTTATAAATATGACATAATCCACTTTTAAATATGAAGAATCAATAGTAAAATGGGTCAAATTGAAGTTTTATGATTCATCCTAAGTTAAAAGATAAGTTTCGGGGTAAAAAATGTAATTTTATAAAACTTTAGGGACTTAGTTTTAATAAATAAAGTTTCAAGGACAAAAATGAAAAATGAAAAGTACCTTTTTGTAAATAAATATTTTCAAGGACCTCTGAAAAATATTGAAAACATATAGTGTGAAATTACCAAAATGCCCTTTATGTGTTAAATGACCTTTATACCCTTAATACATTTCCACCTCGTGCTTGACACCTCATGCTTTATCTTTCCACCACCACCTTACACATGTTGTCTTTAGAGATAAAGATAAAACACATGTCATCCATATAGATAAAGCTAAAATGCATGTCATCATTTGGTGAAATAGGACTCCAAGACCCCTTCGTTACGCGAGTCATCGACATTGACTCACCAAAGTAAAAGCCTTGTCACCTAAACATGTGTCAACACTGTAATATCTTTGAAAATCTATAAATAGGGTCTTTAGGATCATTTGAAACTTACACCAATTCCTTAAGAATTATAGAAAGAAATAGTGAGAGAAATTATGGGAATGTTTGGGAAGAAGTTCTTAAAGTTCTTAGGGATATTAATCTCAAAGTTGTCTTCTCTATTGTTATAATGCATCTTTATAGTTTTAATTTATTATTTTATAGCTTTACTTAGTAGTTATGCTGGTAAAATACACTAAAGGCTCCACCACTCAAAACTTAAAACTTAAAACTTAGAAGAAATCTAAGTTGATTTTATTTTCAAAATACGTGAACTTGTTTGAAATTACATATACGCATTTAAAATGATTCATTTTTTTAAAAAGAAATTGCTCATTATTATTGAATACCATTTAAGTAATTCCAAAGTCAGTCCCGATGAAATTTTGCCTAGATGAGATGGTATTTAAGTGGTGCCCACGTGACCCTCCATCTCTACTGGGAATGAATTCGAAAATATTCTGTCTAGGTGAGATGGTATTTAAGTGGTGCTCCTGTGACCCTCCATCTCTACTGAGAACCGACTTATTAGGTAGAACTATGAATTATATTCGTTAATTAAGATCAATGAGTTTTAAAAGTTGAGAAAATGATTTTCAGTAATCCTTTAAATTGGACTTTGTCTAGAACGTGTGCTTAAATATTTGTCGTATTTGTTAGATTAACGTGTGATCGAAGACTTTTGTTAGATTAACGTGTGATCGAAGACTCAACATGTGCAATTTCAAACCTCTATTTTGGGTGAGTAATCGATGCCATTTCTTATGCATTTTGATTATACGAGATTATGCAAACTATTTATATTTCGTAAAATTATTTTATTCTCAAAATGCATCTGATACCAATGATTCCGTCATTTGTTACATGTTTATATCTCTCCGTATAAACATCTAATTTGAATTATGAAATTATTGATTCGGCCTATGGAAACTCTCTTACTATATTGTCTTTGATTACCGGGTGGAAATATTTGGGTGGTACCTTCCCAGCTAGTTTATCGCTGGTGTGCCCTAAATAAGGCGTTATTCTAAAGATCATGATTCTCTATCTGTGATGTTACCGGGTGGAAACATTTGGTAACAGTATCTGTCTGGGTATTAGAGCCTGCATGGTTGGTAAAACTAAATAATTGACATATTGCTCAATTGTTTTATTTATTCTGTTGTGAACTGTTTATTCTAAAAATATATAATATCTTTTTATATATATTACTTTAAATCCCCCCTCTCTCTCTCTCTCTATATATATATATATATATATATGTGGGTACCCTGAATTTAGCATTATAGGCCTGGACGAGTAGCCTCGTCTTAGGGGCCCAAAGCCCAGGCCCATCACCTTTTGTATTGATCCGATTACTCCACGATCCCATGAAGAGAAGTTGTGGGGAAGCACGATCCCATGTAAGAAAGTTACAGGGGAGATGGCTAATAAGGAGGAACCCATCACCCCCACTAACCAACATATAGATGTATAAATTAAACCCTAAGTCCGGGGTAAAGGACACCTTGTATTCTCTGTACTTATTCTTTAGAACATAGAGAAATAACACTGACTGAACCACCGTGGACGTAGGCACATCTTTGCTGAACCACGTATACCCGTTGTTGTGTGATTGGCATTTTATTTATCTTTTCTTGGTTGTTACCTCTTTTATATTTATTTGTGTTGCACAATAATTGTCACCACAATTGGCGCCGTCTGTGGGAAGCGTTCATCTTTCCCTGAGAAGAGCCCATGCCAAGAAAAAATCTAAGATGTCTGGTCACAGCAGCAACGCTCCTCAAGCAGGAGATATTCAGGAGCCACCCACTCCTCGCAGGATTAGGTCTGAAGTCCGACGTTCAGATCAAGGGGCTTGCTTAGAAAGGCCAGCCTCAGAAGAAAGTCAAGGACCAGCGAGGTCCACTCAGATATCCAGATTGATCGATGCATACGAAGCAAGGCTCCACGAGCAGAGGGAGTCTTCTCGCAGATATGAGGCTGAGAATGCTCGCTTGAAAATAAGACTGGAAAAACTGGAGAAGGAACTACGTCCTGATACCAGGAGACGCCCCTATCGCACTCCTAGCCCTCAAGCGAGCAAATCTCGCAACCGAGGAAGGAGCCCTAGGTGGAAATATCAAGGGTACGAAGGTGGCGACTCAGACGACGACCTTCGCGAATAACTGAGAAAATCTCATCCCTATCAGAGCCCTGCTCGCAGCGACGACAACATACGGAACCTAGTCCGCAGAGAAATGGACCAACATCCAGCTCACCGCGGCACCAGGTCGACTAGAGAACTCGCCAGGAGAGCCCTCAAGACCCAGATGAAATCGCCCTTCACGAGGGAAATTGAAGAAGAAGAGGCTCCCAAAATTTTGCTATTCCAAGGTTCAAGATTTACGACGGGAAGACTGATCCCATTGATCATGTCAGGCAGTAACGGCAGGCTATGACCCTCTGGAATCACCGAGATGCACTGATGTGCCGTATTTTTCCCTCGAGCCTTCATGACGTGGCCCAGAAATGGTTCGAGAAACTCCCTCACCGATCCATCAGAAATTTCAAATCCCTGGCCGAGCTCTTTACGGCCCGGTTCATCACCAGCAGCTCCCATGCCAAAAGGATGGATGCTCTATTAACAATGAAGAAAACGCCTCAGGAGACACTCCGAGACTACGTGAAGAGGTACTGGGAGTTATTCAACGAAGTCGAGGACTGCGCGGAAGAAGTGGCAGTGGCTTCATTCAAAATTGGGCTACCTAGCTCTTCCCTCCTTTACCAGTCCTTGACAAAGAAGGAAGCTACGACCATTGATGACCTGATGGCCCGGATTGAGAAATACGCAAAGGTGGAAGATGTCACCCGCCTTAACGTAGGAGAAAACGGTCGAGCCAAGCTCGCTACCAAGGGAAGCGAGAAAGTTTATAACCAGAAAAAAGGAGGAAAGAGTGGGGGCAAGAATGGCTCCAAAAACGGAGGGAACCCTGACGTTGCAAAGTCGTTCCAGGCGGTCAACACCGTCTTTAAAGAACCAATTTACAAAATTCTCGCGAAGATCAAGGATGAGCCGTTCATCAAATGGCCCCGAAAAATGGGAGGAGACCCCTCGAAAAGAAACAATGCACTGAGATGCACCTTCCACAAAGAGGGAGGGCATAAGACCGAGCACTGCAAGGCTCTTAAGTCCCACCTTGAGGAGTTGGCCCAATCCGGACATTTGAATGACTTTGTGGAAAAGAAGGTAAAGAGAGTGACTGTCCACAAGGAGGCAAAACCCGACAACGTATTGGAAGACGACGCCGGACACGAATTCGCAGTAATCCATGGAGTATCCGATGTTAAGCAAATCCAGGGTAACTCAGCTCGAATGGAGGTAAAGAAGCTGACAGCGGTGATGCAAGCTTTTCAGATTGATCCAGCAAAATCACAGGCAGGGAAACGTCGGCGAGCAGAGGACATCAACTACAACAAGCATATTGTTTTCACGGATGAAGATCTTGTGGGAGTAAGGACCCCACATCACGATGCCTTAGTCATTACACTCAAGATAGCCAACTTTGATATCGACAGGCTGCTCGTCGATCAAGGGAGCTCATCCGAAGTAATGTACATCGACCTATTCAGGAAATTGAAGTTGAACATCGCCGACCTAAAGTGAACCACTGTCCCTCTGGTCGGCTTCGCTGGGAAGATGACCATGCCTCTGGGTAAGATAGTACTGCCAGTGCTCGCTGGAAATGTTTCAAAAATGATCAAATTCTTGGTGGTCGACATCGATTCACCGTATCAAGCCATCCTCGGCAGGGGATGGCTTCCTGCAATGAAGGTAGTCTCCTCGACCTACCATCAGAAACTCAAATATGTCACCGAGCGGGGAGTGATGGAGATACATGGCGACCAGGCGATGGCGAGAAAGTGCTTCATAGCGGCCATCCGACCAAAGCCAGAGAAAAGAGCCGTTCAAACCAGCGAGAAAGTGGAGGAAGGTGCAATCCCTTCCAAATAGCAATTAAAATATGTAAGGCCGGGAGTGGAAGAGACCAGGCTCCTCCCCTCCGAGCGTGTTGTAGAGGACCTGGTAGAAGTGATTACTAAAGAAGGCGACAACAGCAGAGTCTTCTTGATCGGGACCTCACTCACTGACCAAGCGCACAGGGATTTGTTAACCTTACTCAGAAGCAACATAGATGTTTTCACTTGGGAACCCTATGAGCTTCCAGGAATCGATCCCAGTATGGTCTACCATCGGTTGCACGTCAATCCCACATTCAAGCCGATAGCGCAGAAGGCACGACGAACTGCTCCCGAGAAGGCCAGAGCAATAGAAAAAGAAGTCGAAAAACTGCTGGATGCAGGGTCCATACGAGAAGTGCAATTCCCCAAATGGTTATCCAACCCAGTGGTAGTTCCAAAAAGCAACGGGAAGTGGAGAGTTTGCATAGACTTCACTGACCTCAACAAAGTCTGCCCCAAGGATAGCTTCCCTCTTCCAAAAATAGACCAACTAGTAGACGCCACCGCAGCTCATGAACGAATGAGTTTCCTGGACGCATACTCGGGATATCACCAGATTCCCCTGTATGCCCCAGATCAGGACAAAACGGCGTTTATCACAACGGTTGGTTTATACTGTTACAAGGTCATGCCTTTTGGGCTAAAAAATACAGGGGCAACCTATCAGCGGCTAGTTACCAAAATGTTCAGAAATCAAATGGGAAACACAATGGAGGTCTACATCGACGACATGCTCGTCAAGAGCAAGGAGAAGGAAAATCACCTCTCGGACCTATCAAGTACCTTCGAAATCCTCAGGAAGTACCGAATGAAACTCAACGCGAGCAAGTGTTCCTTCGGTGTCCAGTCAGGAAAGTTTCTTGGGTATTTGGTCAGCAAGCGAGGCATAGAGGCTAATCCGGACCAGATTGATGCAATCAAAAGAGTGCAACCTCCTCGCACAGTCTGAGATGTACAGAAACTCACTGGAATGCTCGCTGCTCTAAATCGTTTCATTTCTAAATCCTCCGAGAGATGCAAGCCCTTCTTCCAACTCTTAAAAGCCAGCAAAACAGTAGAATGGACCCTAGGTTGCACACGAGCGTTAGACGAGCTCAAGTCCTACCTAAGCTCCCCACCGCTGCTTGTCATACCACAGCAAATGGACTCTTTGTACCTCTACCTCTCTGTGTCCAGCCATACTGTCAGCTCAGCGCTAATGTGTGAAGTTACAGGGATCCAACATCCAGTCTATTACGTGAGCAAAACCTTAATGGACGCCAAGCAGCGCTACCTACCATTGGAAAAGCTCGCATTCGCCCTAGTGATGTCCTCGAGGAAACTGAAGCACTAATTCGAAGCTCATATGATCATCGTCCTTACATCACACCCCCTCAAGGCTATCCTAAGGAAGGCGGATTTGTCAGGCAGACTGTCTAAATGGTCAGTCGAGCTCGGCCGATTTGACATCCAATTTTAACCAAGGACAGCTATCAAGGGTCAAATCCTTGCTGACTTCATAGCTGAATTCACAGGCGAAGAACGCATCGACCAGCCTAAGCTAACAGAACAAAACAACCAGGCTACAGGGGAAGCTGGAAACTATTCGTTGATGGAGCCTCCAACTCAAAGGGGGCAGGAGTAGGAATTGTTCTCATCACTCCAGAGAATACAGTCCTCGAGCAAGGAATCAGGCTGGGATTTGCAGCCTCCAACAACGAAGCAGAATACGAAGCCTTAATAGCAGGTCTCCAAAGGGCGCAAACTCTGGGAGCAAAGGATTTACAGGTATTCGGAGATTCACAACTAGTTTCCAATCAGATAAGTGGAGACTATAACGCGAAGGATGAGAGGATGGCAGCCTACCTCTCCTTGGTAAAAAACTTAATGACGAACTTTAAAGACATCAACATCCAACAGTTTCCCAGGGGGCAAAATAGCCACGCTGACGCCTTAGCAGCCCTGAGCTCAGCAGTTGATTCCAGCCTTAAAAGGATCATCCCTATCGATTTCCTCAGCTGCCCAAGTATTTACCCCAACTGCGAGCTGACCAAAGCGAAACCAATACTCCAATTGGAATTAGCCCCCAGCTGGATGGATCCCTTGAGAGACTATTTGAAGAACGGAACGCTCCCAGAGGATAAAAGAACTGCTCACCAGATAATAGTCAAAGCTGCTCGCTTTCACTTATCCACAGGAGGCGACTTGTATAAAAGATCTTTCTCCGGCCCCTACCTTAGATGCGTCCACCCAGGCGATGTCAAGGCAGTGCTTCACGAAGGAATCTGTGGAAGTCACGTCGGAGGAAGGTCTCTAGCCTTCCGAGCAATGAAGGAAGGTTACTGGTGGCCATACATGGAAAAGGACTCCTCAGTATACGTCCGCAAATGCCTAAAATGACAACTTCACGCTCCCATGGTCCACCAACCCGCCAGCGAATTAAAATCCCTGACTAGTCCCTGGCCCTTCGCCCAGTGGGGAATGGACATCGTGGGACCACTGCCCACCACTGCCGGCAATCGCAAATACCTGTTGGTGGCAACTAATTACTTTACCAAGTGGATCGAGGCAGAACCACTGGCGAACATCCGAGATGCTGACATGATGAGGTTCATATGGAGAAATATAATCATCCGATTCGGAATCCCCAGAACCATCATCACTGACAATGGAACACAGTTCGAGAGTGGCCCTTTTCAGGACTTCTGTGACAAACACGGGATCAGGCACCACTTCAGCTCGGTGGCCTACCCTCAAAGCAACGGACAAGCTGAGGCTTCCAACAAGACAGTGATCGCTGGATTGAAGAAACGGTTAGAGCGAGCAAAAGGTGCGTGGACAACCGAGCTACCACATATCCTATGGGCGTACAGAACGACTCCTAGGCGAGCCACAAGGGAAACGCCATTCTCACTAGCATATGGTATGGAAGCGATCATCCCACTAGAAGCAGGATTGCCTACAATGAGATCCGACCTTGTCGAGCAGGGTCAGAACGATCAGGTTTTGCTCGCTGAACTCGACTTGGCTGACGAGCGCAGGGAACTTGCCCTAGTAAAACTAGCGAGCTATCAGCAACAGCTCGCGAAGCACTACAGCAAAAGGGTCAATCCGAGGAAATTCGAAGTCGGGGACTATGTTCTAAGAAAGGTCCTGGGCAACACAGTGAAGCCATCAGACGGTAAACTGGGCCTGAACTGGGAAGGACCTTATAAGATAATTAGAGATGACCTGCAAGGTGCCTATCATTTGAAAACGATGGAGGGCAGAGATATACCACGAGCATGGAACGCAGCTAATCTCAAAAAAATTCTATTTTTAGGAGTTCTATTGTTAGATCTTTTGTTGTATTCATTATGTGAAAGGACAATTCATTTCTCAATTCACCAATGAAAATCTCTTAGTTGATCACTCTCTAATTAGTAACAGTTATATCTTATTACACATCCTTCCCAAATTACAGGCATAATAGTCGACATAGCAGGGGAACACCCCTCCTCAGGTCATCGTCATGAAGCACGGCAGACCTCTTAGCATTGCCCATGGCAATATATGAAGCCCTACAGAGTATTCTTAGACATCAAACCTACTTTGGTTAAACAAAATACTGACCGGATGAAGACATCCAACACCAGGTGTGTCATCGCCAATTTCCCTACTTAGGCCTAAGGGAGTGTGACGACACGACCTAAAAGGTAAAGGGAGGGCACAATGGTATTCTTATACTGGACTGGGCGGACACTCACATGACAAAATAAAAAGGATTGTGAAGATGCAAAAATATAAAAGGATTGGATGAACACGTTTAGTCGGCAAAATTGCCCAAAACTCGAACTTCTCATTAATCTTTTATATTTACGAAAATGATAGTACATGTTTAGTCGGCGAAGCTCGCCCAAAGCATTTACAATAAATAAAAACAAAATTTCAAGAGGGTGGAAGCCTCCGAGCAAGATAATCAGCAACTTTAGCTCTCCTTCCATCATCAGGAGCAGGGGCGAGCTCCTCCACGACCTCATTTGCGTCCAATTCCAATAATCGTCGGGGAATAGCATCAATGGGTATCCATCGATCATCCCGCCTAAATGGGTTGGGCATCAGAGTAGAGGATGACATCTCGTGTCAATACCACAGCATCGAGTTCCTCGGGACCTGCAGCTCTTTGAGGGCACTCAACCACCCCCTGATGAAGGATAACTCTTCAAACTGTGATAGTCTCGTTGAAACTTCCAGCCAGCCTTGATCATATCCATCGGACCACACTTGCCGAGGGCCGTTCTTGAACAAATGCCGGAGATGGGTGATGTCCCTCTGGAGCCCAGAAACAGTCACATATGCTCGCCGAACATCGCCGCGCAGCTCCTCCATTTCCCTCTCATGCTGTTCCTCGACTTCCCTATTCCTACCCCTGGCACTCCTACCAGCACGTGGGAGGGGAGGCCGAGCAGTTCGCAACGAAGAAGAGCCTTGTAGGACTGCCGAAACGGTGCTCGACGAATGCTCCTTAAGCTTCGAGACCTCCCGCCTCAGGTCTTCATTCTCCCGCTGCAGAGACTACCCAACTTGGTTGATCTCGGTGGCCTCCAGTAACTTCGCTCTCAGCTCGCTAACTTCTTCTTGCACTGAAGCACCGATCTCTTCCATTTCCTGGAGCCTGTCCTTTAACTTGGCCACTAGCTCGGACTGATCCTTATATTTCTGGTTCCTTGACTTAGCAAACCTGCAAAGCCTAGCAAAGGCCTGGCGAACTGCAGGGCTTGCATTAGGACCAAGAGTCCTACCTAGTTGGGAGGTAACAGGAATATAGTCATCCACATCAAGCAACTACAAGTAAAAGAAAGAGAAAAGAAAGAGATCAGCATAAACAAAAATGAAGTATTTTCATTGATAATGAGCAAGGTTACATAATATAAAAAAAAAAGAAAAAAAAATTACAAAGAAGCCCTATCAATTAGCAACCTCGGATGGCCCAGAGGTGGATGGACCATTGTCCTTATCAGCATCAGCAGAGGCATTACCCTCTGTAGGGATGTCCACTGCCCTCTCGACCAAAGGAGCATCGGCAGAAGTCGCCTGAGAGATAGGATTGGTGCCTTCAGCAGTTGGGACTGGGTCCTCATCCACGACCGGCTTTGGCCCTGGATCATGCTCGTCAAAGAGTAGGGATGAAACGTCCACCCCAGTAGCCACGAGGGCCTTATTACACCCTTTCTTGAAGTTCAGACGGCTGATATAGCCAATCTGAACCTCGACGTCCTCATACGCAGTAGCCCAGCCAGAGTTGTACGAATCTTCCTTCAGAGTGGCTGCCTGGGCTTTCTCCGCCTCCAGTTGCTCGGCCAGAACCCTGTTCTTCTCTACAAGGTCTAGCTTGCTCGAGCACACCAGGTCATACGCCTTCCTCAGCTCCCCAAGCTCCCTGACCGCATCATCTCTCTCGCGAGCAGAATTAACAAGAGCCAAATCAGATGAAGCTCGAGCTGCGTCAGCAGCCTTCAGATCGGCCTCTAACTGAGACCCCTTGGCTACCAGGACAGATTTCTGCTGCTCCAGCTCGCCATTCCTTCTAATCAGCTCATCGCGAGAGCGATAAAGCACAGCGAAGTCGGTCATAAACTGCAAAGAACAAGGAAGGGATCAAGAAGAAGAAACCATCAAAATTTGTTAAAAGAAATTGAGAATTAGAAGGGAACCTTACCAAGGCAAGCCTCTAGCTAGCTTGCAAAGCCAGTTGATCGGACCCCAACGCCCTCTCACGATCTGTAGGGAGGATTGCTCTCTCGAGCAGCGCAGGGGCAATCTATAGGGAGGGCTGCTCTCTCTCCCTTCTCTTTCTCTCTTCCACCTTCTTCTTCTCTTCCACCTTCTTCTTCTCTTCCACCTTCTTCCTCTCCTCCTCCTTTTTCTTCTCTCTCTCTCTCGCCTGCTCCTCCTCTCTCTTATTCTTCTCTTGCTCCTGAGAAGAAGGCCGAGAACCAGTAACTATGGCCCCGGAGGCAGTCTTCGATTTCTTGGACCTTTGTGTAAGAAGCACATCATCATCATCATCATCATCTCTGATCAAATTCTTCGTGGGAGGCATCTCTTCACCAGAACTACTGGTAGTGCTCGACGAGTCTCGAGCCTCGGAATCCCCTTCAGAAGAACTGCTACTGTCAGCACTGCCTGCACCCAAATTACTCATAACACCTGCAGTCTCGCTCTCCGAGATGCTCTCTTCTTCGTCCAAATGGATAGGCTCAGCCGAAATCTGTTCGAAAGAATCAAAGTCTGGAACACTATCCACAGGTCGGGCTATGAAGCTGGAGCCTGTGTTCTTGTATTCAAGCAGAAAAGCAGCAGACCTAGGATGCTCGCCGTCACCCAAAGGTTCCCTGATGTTCCAACCTTTCACCAGTTCCGAGATACGAACCTCGCTGAGAGCAGGCTCCAAGTTCTTTGTCCTCGCTGAGAAAGAAAAAGCAAGGAGAAGTTAGAAAAATCACAAGTCAGCAAAGGTTGAAACAATAATCTGACATCTACCTATATATTCTTCCCCATAAAAGGGAACAGTGAACTTCTCAGACCTCGACCCTTCAAATTGGGGGGAAAATTGCCAATTCCTAACAAGAAAACCTTCTTGCTAGTAGCCCTTATGGGAATCAGGTAAATTTACTACCAATACCCTATCAGGGCTCCTAGCCTTAAGGTACAGAACACCTGAACTCGTTCGAGAAAAGGAGTAACAAAATCAGACCTCGGCAAGCCCTAACCTTGTGCCATACAATTGATTTATCCTATGCACGCCGTTCACTATTTTCCATACGTTGGGCGAACATTGTGCAGGCACAATACTAAAATAGCTAAAGAAGTGCAGAAACAGATCATTAGGGGGAAAGGTAAGTCCCCCCTGGGAGAGCAACAGGACGTGAATTCAATGTGCATCCTCTATATCCCTAACGTTCCTAGGAGGTGAGGCACAACACTCAATCTCTCCCCACTCAGGAATACTGTAGAATTTTTTAAACTCAGTTACTGACCTATTTCCAATCTTCGCCATTGGAAAAATATAAGAAAAACTACAAACCAAAGAGAAAATGCAAAGAGCACGAGAGACTTACAAGACAGAAGATCAGGTCAAATGGCGAAGAAGCAACGAAAGTAGAGATAAAAAACAGAAGGTACAAAGCATAAGAGTTATCAGAAGATAGAAGATTGATGGAAAAGCTGAAGCGACGAAAAGAAATGTGCCTTATTCCAACAAGCCTTCAACTCTAATCATAGCGCACGGATAGCGAAGCGGGTGCCGCCAAAGCAACGTCACAGTTTTCGAAAAAATCAACCATAATAGCTGATCATTTAAATTCATTGGACCCATATAAATGGCCCAACAAATTTAGGGGCAATTGTGGGTACCCTGAATTTAGCATTATAGGCCTGGACGAGTATCCTCGCCTTAGGGGCCCAAAGCCCAGGCCCATCACCTTTTGTATTGATCCGATTACTCCACGATCCCATGAAGAGAAGTTGTGGGGAAGAGCGATCCCATGTAAGAAAGTTACAGGGGAGATGGCTAATAAGGAGGAACCCATCACCCCCACTAACCAACATATACATATATAAATTAAACCCTAAGTCCGGGGTAAAGGACACCTTGTATTCTCTGTACTTATTCTTCAGAACATAGAGAAATAACACTGACTGAACCACCGTGGACGTAGGCACATCTTTGCTGAACCACGTATACCCGTTGTTGTGTGATTGGCATTTTATTTATCTTTTCTTGGTTGTTACCTCTTTCATATTTATATGTGTTGCACAATAATTGTCACCACAATATATATATATATATATATATATATATATATATATATATATATATATATATATATATATACGTTTTGTTCTAAGTTGAAATATAACCATTTTTAAGAAAATAATTAAGCTCGTGGATGGAATTTAATAGGACTTTATTGAGCTTTTAGAGATCTTTTTATTACTTTAAGTATAGGCTTGTTTGATTAGATAGAGCATGTTTGGCTCTTTAATAATAGGTTTTAAATTTTGTCTTAAGTTATAACATGTTGATATTGTAATATAAATGAAGTTTCCTTTAGAAAGCTCTAATGATGTAATTCCTTCACTTTCGCTATCTTACGATTCATAACTATGTGATTGTATATCCGCTACATATATTTTAAGAGAAAATTTAAGCTAGGATATTTGTTGCCTTGGTGTCATGTCAAGACACTCGTTCCCTACTAATACTGGGTCGAGGTCGTGACATAGGTGGTATCAGAGCATAGGTTATGAACCCGTAGACTGCTGGACATTTGTTTCAAATGTTATAAATTTTAATTTTCCATTCTTAGAAGATAATATTTAATATTCGACTTATGTGATAACCGTCCATATTCGTTATCTTATTTTTAATTGTTATTCTAATTTGGAATCTTGAGATGGTATAATATATCTTACGTTTGGCCATATGACTGTAGAAAATGACCAAGACGAGAAAAACTACAAGAACTAGTTATTCGAGTATGGAAGGATTGAAAGGAGCGTATAAGGAAATTAAAAGTCTAGAAAAGATTATGGAGAATCAAGTGAATAATGGAGGACCAAGAAATCCTGAACTAAGTAAATGTACTATTGAACAGTTCAAGAAGCTGAATCCTACATCTTCTAAAGGTACTCCTATCCCCACTAAAGAACAAAGTTGGGTGATTCAAATGGAAAAGATACTCGATGTTCTTAAGTGTATAGATTTATAAAGAGTTTCATTTTCAACATTTATGTTAGAAGGTGAAGCTAAACATTGGTGGATAATGACTAAGAGAATACATGAGGAAAGGAATGCTTACACAAATTATATTGACTTCTTAGTGATCTTTTATGAGAAATATTTTCTTGAAACGGTGAAACATGAAATGGCAGTCGAATTCATGATTCTAGTGCAATGGACGATGATAGTTAGTCAATATGAGGTAAAGTTTACCGAGTTATCCCGTTTTGTACATCATTTTATGGTAACTGATTTTTAAAAGACAATAAGTTTGAACACGGGTTAAGGTTGAATATTTGTAGTCGAATTTCCACCCTGAAGTTGGCCTCATATATTGATGTATTGACTATGGATACAATAGCTGAGAGGGATGGCGAGGAGTACAATCGACTTAGAGATAGTAAGAGGAAGTTTGAGGAACAAAAAGGAAAGAACCTGAATAATACAAATATTTTTAGGATTTTATCCAATGTTGGGGTAGCTAGTGATAATAAACAATATAATAATCATATATGTCAGCTGTGTGGAAAGATGTATAGAGGACGACCTTGTTACAAATATTCGGGAGATTGTTTTAGATGTGGACAAAAAGTACATTAGATAAAGGATTTCGCAAACCCAGAAAGGGTGACGATAAAGCCTTTAGGTGAAAAAAGGAACAAGGAAGACAAGGTAGAGTTTTTGCACTTTCTGATACCTAAGCTTCCAATGCAGTAGTGTTAGGTACACTTTCTATATGTGCACAACCTTTTCAAGCTTTGATAGATCCAGGTTCCACCCATTCAATTGTATTTACACGTGTATTAAATTTATTTCATAATATGCCTGAACCCTTGAATCATAACATACGCGTTTATACTCCTTTTGGTGTATTATAGATGGGTAAATTAGTAAACAAGGCTTGCCCCATAAATATTGATAGTTATAAACTATTTGTTGATTTAATAGTTTTAGACATTAGAGATTTTGAAGTCATATTGGGGATGGACTGGTTAACATCATATCATGCTAAAGTAGATTGTTTTGAGAAGAGGGTTACTTTCCCAATTCTTCACCAACTAAAATTTAGTTTTGAAGGAACAAGCATCATATCTCCGATGTGTATTATTTATGCAATGCAAACCTATAGTTTTCTTAAAAAATGGATGTCAAGAATTTCTCACAACTGTTACCAATTTGCAGACGATAAAGACTAGCATGGAAGACATTTGTATTGCTATGAAATTTAAGGATGTTTTTCCAGATGATTTACCCGGCTTACCTCTTAATAGAGAAATAGAGTTTACCATTGACCTTATTCCTGGAACTATACCAATCTCAAAACCACCATATCGTATGGCACCTTTAGAACTAATAGAGTTAAAAGATCTTTTAGACAAAGGTTTTATCAGACCAAGTATATCACCTTTGGATGCTTCTGTGTTATTTATTAAAAAAAGGATGGGACGTTGAGACTATGTGTAGATTATCATGAATTGAACAAGGTAACCATTAAGAATAAATACCCTTTACCTCGTATATATGACTTGTGTGATCGATTAAAAGGTCCACAGGTATTCTCTAAGATCAACCTTAGGCCAGGTTATCATCAATTGACGATTAAGGAAGGTGATATGTGGTCACTATAAATTACTTATAATATCATTTGGACTAACTTATGACCAACCGCTTTTATGAATATGATGAATAGAGTGTTTAGGAAATATTAGGATCAATGTGTTTTTATTTTCATTGATGACATTCTTTTTTATTTTAAGCGTATTGAAGAACACAAGAAGAATTTAGAGATAATACTACAAATCCTTAGGAAATAGAAATTATATGCAAAATTAAAGAAATTTGAGTTTTGGTTGCCTAGTGTTTCATTTCTAGGACATGTCATATCCAAGGAGGGAGTGTTGGTTGACCCTCAAAAGATTAAAGATATACTAGATTGGTCAAGACCAACTGATGTGAGTGAGATTCATAGTTTTCTTGGATTAAAAGGTTATTATCGAAGATTTGTTGAAGGACTTTATAGTATTGAAAAACCTCTATCTAGGTTAACACAAAAGAAGGTGAAATATGAATGGTCTAAGGAAGCTGAGAGTAGTTTTCAAGAACTTCAGAATCGACTAGTGACTGCCCAATTTGGCTATTCCTTCAGGTACAAAATTATTAGTGATTTATAGTGACGCTTCTAATAATGATTTAGGACGCGTGTTAATGCAAAATGAAAAATAGTTGCTTATTCCTCAAGACAGTTAAAACCATATAAGCAGAATTATCCAGCTCATGACCTAGAATTAGCAGCAGTAATTTATGCTCTTAAGATTTGGAGACATTATTTGTATCGTGAGACTTGTGAGATTTATATAGATCATAAGAGTTTTGAGTAGATATTTAGTTAAAAATAATTGAATATGAGACCAAGGAAATGGTTATAATTGATGAAGTATTATGATTAAAATATTCATTATCACCTAGGGAAAGCTAATGTAGTAGCTGATGCTTTAAGTAGGAAATCTACACCAAATTTAGCATGTCTTATTACAAACCAAGAGGCACTATTAAAGGATTTAAGAAGTATGGAAATATATGTTCATATTTATAATAAAGGAGGAATGACTACAAACTTACAAGTATAACCCATGTTGATGGAAATGATAAAAATTGCATAAGAAAATGACCCACAACTAAAGAAGATTAGAGAAGAAGTTATGGAAGGAAAGATAACCGAATTTTTCATAAGAGATGATATATTGGGATTTGGAAATATAGTGTGTGTTCTCAAAGGACACCCAACTGAAGAGGCAAATTTTAAGAAGAAGGTCATTATTCCAGATTCGCATTTCATCTCGGATATACAAAGATGTATATGGATCTTCAGGAAGTATTTTGGTGGAATAACATGAAGAGGGAGATAATAAAATTTTTATCTCAGTGTTTGGTTTGTCAACAAGTAAAAATTGAACACCAAAAGCCATCAGGATCATTAGAACCTCTACCTATCCCTGAGTGGAAATGGGAACATATTACTATGGATTTTGTGACAGGTTTACCAAGGAGTTAAAATGGTAATGATTCTATTTGGGTAATTATTGACAGATTAACTAAATCTTCTCATTTTCTTTCCATTAAGTTTACCCATTCTTTATAAAAGTTAACTAAATTGTACGTTAGGGAAATTATTAGGCTCTATGGAACCTCGATTTGAACTGTTTTTTATCATAACCCTGGATTCATATCACTCTTTTGGAAATGCCAATAAAAGGCCATGGGAACAAAACTGAATTTTGGCACTGCTTTTTATCCTTAGAGTTACGTTGATAATCGACACCAACCGTTAGAATTCCAAAAAGGAGATTATGTGTTCTTGCGAGTATCACAAGCAAATGAAGTAATTCGATTTGGGAAGAAAGGGAAGTTGAGCCCAAGATACATAGGACCTTTTAAAATCCTTGAAATTATATGAGTTATTACGTATTGAATAGCGAAATACGTCTTAGATTCAACACACAACTTAAGCCACGAACCTCTTCAAGTTAGAGAATATTTGACCAACATTGAGGATGTAATAGAAATTTTGGACCACAAAGATAAAATATTACTAACCAAGGTAATTCCACTAGTCAAAGTATTATGGCATAATAATTATGTTGAAGAAGCAACGTGGGATAGGGAAGATTAAACAATGGAGAGATGTCCATACTTTTTTGGAAATTAATGTAAGTCAAATTTGGGGACAAAACGTTTTATAAGGAGGGTAGGATGTAATGACCCCACTTTTATATACTCATATATAGTTTACAATTATTTGTTACTTATTATCTTATAAATGTTATATTATTACATAGGTGGTATTCTGGGTTCTTAATATGACAAAAGCCATTTTTAAATATGAAGAATCAACTGTAAAATGGGTTAAATTAAAGTTTTATGATACATACTATGTTAAAGGATAAGTTTCGAGGTAGAAAATGTAATTTTATGGTACAAAAGGGATTTGGTTTTAATAAAGACAGTTTCAGGGCTCGAAATGAAAAATGAAAAGGACCTTTTTGTAAATAAAATATTTTTAAGGACCTCTGAGAAATATTGAAAATATATAGTGTGAAATTACCAAAATGCCCTTAATGTGTAAAATGGCCCTTATACCCTTAATATCTTTCTACCTCGAGATATATCTTGCCACCACCACCTTACACGTGTTGTCTTTAAAAAGAAATCTAAAACGCATGTCATCCATATAGATAAAGCTAAAACACATGTCACCATTTGGTTAAATAGGACTGCAAGACCCCTTCGTTACGCAACACACCGATGTTGACTGACCAAAGGAAAAACCTTATCATCTAAACAAGTGTCAACACCATAGTGTCTTTGGAAAACTATAAATAGGGTCATTAGGATCATTAGAAACTTACACCAATTCCTTGAGAATTATAGAAAGAAATAGTAGGAAAGTTTGAGAAGAAGTTCTTAAAGTTCTTAGGATATTCATCTTAAGTGTAGATACCTCATTCTGTTACCCCCTAAGTCTCCTTAGGTCCCTAATACCTCCCCTCATCACCGCAAACCCAGGTTATGTCCCGAGCACTGACCTGGAAGCCATCGGGCACTCCTCAACTCGGTTTGACCAAAAGTCAAAATCTTTATCTTGACCAAGACTCAATGAATCTTTGAAGGGAACTGAATACCCTTTCCAACTGTCCATCCCGTGCGCGATTCTGACATACCATGCGGACGAACGATCCGTTTTCGTTCGAAACCCGTCATAGAGGCCACTGGGCGCTCCCGGGCTCTGTTTGACCTACGTCACCTTGTCATCTCGACCGATGATGAATGAATCTTCGAAGGGCACTGGAAACCCTTTCCAATGCTCTATCCCGTGCGCGATTCTGACTTTCCATGCGGACGAACGATCCGTTTGCCTCCGAGAGGTCACCGAATGCTTCTCGGGCCCGGTTGATCAAAGTCAACTACCCAAATCGGGTCAAACTCTTTGGAATGTCGAAGTACATCTCCTAACCTTTCTAACGGTCTGCCACATGTGCGATTCGGACTTACCATGGGGATGGACGATCCATTTGCGTCCGAACGATTCCCCATCCAGCGGACTGACAAACACTTTCGAGCCACATTTGACCCAAAGTCAACTACCGAACTCGGGCACAGTCCAAAGGACTTTCAAAGGTCTCTGAAATACCTTTCCAATGGTATGCCCCATGCACGATTATGACCAAGGGTTTCCCCTTGACGACCAATTTTCCAAAAAATCCTGAAGCGCACTTCCAAATGGAAGGTCCCAGACCCTGCCTATCGGCACCTGCCGATAGGTAGTTCCATGGCAATGCCGATCGGCAGACCCCTGAGCCTATAAAAGGAGGCATTGGATTCATTTTCAAGGAGAGCTCAGATCAGAAGCAAATCACTCTCAACGAATCCCAGAAACCTCTCTCGAAGGCAGCGTGATTTCAACTTCCAAATCCTCCTTTTACTCCCACTTTTAATCATCCCTTTCATCAAACTTGGTGAATTAACCACTCCCCATCATCATCCAAGTGCAAGGGATGCTCTCCAACATTCAAGATCAAGCTCAAGATCTTCAAGAAGTTCCAACTTTCTCAAACTCTCTCCTAAATCTTCTTAAATTTGCAATAACTTGTTTTATTACTTAAACACTTTTATTATCTTATTTCACATATCCTAACATACTTTTTATCTAGTATTATTTTACATCTCCTATTTTCATATAAATAAAACCCAAAAAACAAGAAAAAGATGGTTTGCTCATAAATTCCAAATAGGAATTCTCACATTTTTCCACACTTTTCTCACAACTAAAACACTTTTTCTACAGACACACACACACACACACACACACACACACACACACACACACACACACACACACACACACACACTTACAAATAAGAGATTTCCCCATTTGGATTTATGGGATAAACTCCACCCCTCGTTTTGTATGCGAACTACGTGGACTTTGATGCCTTTATAGGCTACGTAGGCGTCTCGGGGTAAAACTCGAGACTCAAGTCCTTTTCCCACTTTTCTCTTATTTTCTATCTTCTCTTTATCTCATTTTCTATTACATTCTATATAATCGTTCTTAGTGGCGTATTATTCCACACGCGTTACCGTTCCCTTATAACGATCAACGCAAGGGTAATCGTGCAAATCCTATTTTCTACATTAATCTCGCATTCCTACGGATGACGCGCTTTATCTTTTCCATGATACAAGTCGAGGATTCCTACCTCCATTCTATATATACACATGCACACATATCACGAGGGGAAATATTAAGGAAAATAGCAAATATTCATGAGAGACCGAAAGGGCGGAATGGGTGCCTAACACCTTCCCATTTCGTAACTAAGCCTCCGAACCCTTCTCGAATCATTTTGGTTTCGCACGCTCTAGTATGTCTTTGGATGCCATCCTTCGGGGTGGCTTCCCCTTTTTCTTTTCTCTGTTTTGAGTAAAATAGACTGGCGACTCTGAATCTCTCTACATTTTCACACCTCACAAATCGACGCCAGCCGAAGCGCTCTCTCGAGAGGGGATGCGCAGGACCCGAAGGATCCTTTTCCTCCGTGGCGGGGATCGGGGATGGCCACATTAAGGTAATATTCTCTATTATTATAATTCATCTTTATAGTTTTAATTTATTGTTTTAATTTCTTTACTTAGTAGTTATGATGGTAAAATACACTAAAGGCTCCGATACTCAAAACTTAAAATTTAGAAGGAATCTAAGTTGATTTTATTTTCAAAATATGTAAACTTGTTTGAAATTACATATATGAATTTGAAATGATTCGTTTTTTAAAGAAATAGCTCGTTATTATGGAATACCATTTAAGTAATTCCAAAGTCAGGCCCGGTGAAATTATGCCTAGATGAGATAGTATTTTTAGTGGTGCCCATATGACCCTCCATCTCTACTGGGAATGAATTCGAAAATTTTCTGTCTAAATGAGATGGTATTTAAGTGGTGCTCTTGTGACCCTCAATCTTACTGAGAACCGACTTATTAGGAAGAACTATGAATTCTATTCTTCAATTACGATCAACGAGTTTTAAAAGTTGAGAAAATGATTTTTAGTAATCCTTTAAATTGGACTTTGTCTAGAACGTGTGCTTAAATCTTTGTCGTATTTGTTAGATTAACGTGTGATAAAATACTCAATATATGTAATTTTAAACCTCTATTTTGGGTGAGTACTCGATGCCATTTTATTGCGCATTTTGATTATATGATATTATGCAAATTATATATATTTAGTAAAATGATTTTATTCTTAAAATGCATCTGATACCGATGATTCTGTCATTTGTTACATGTTTATATCTCTCCGTATAAATATCTAATTTGAATTATGAAATTATTGATTTGGCCTATGTAAACTCTTTTACTATGTTGGCCTTGATTACCGCGTGGAAATATTTTGGTGGTACCTTCCCAGCTAGATATCATTGGTGTGCCCTAAATAAGGCGTTGTTCTAAAGACCATGATTCTCCGTGTGTGTTGTTATCATGTGGAAACATTTGGTAACACTATCTGTCAGTGTACAAGGCCGCTAAAACTGAATGATTGACATATTGCTCAACTATTTTATTTGTTCTGCTTTGAACTGTTTATTATGAAAATATAGAATGTTTATTGATATATATTATTGTAAATTCTCTCTCTCTCTCTCTCTCTCTCTCTCTCTCTCTCTCTCTCTCTCTCTCTCTCTCTCTCTCTCTCTCTCTCTCTCTCTATCTCTCTTTATATATATATGCCTTATGTTCTAAATTGAATAGGTATCAATTTTTTGAAAAACCCTAGAATGTCTGGAGATTGAATCTCATTCAACTTTTAGCTGACATTGTATAAATAACCATTTTTTAGAAAATAATTTAGCTTGTGGATGGAACGTAAAAGGACTATGTTGAAGATTTAGATTTTAGAGATCTTTTTGTTACTTTAAGTAGAAGTTTGTTTTATTAGATAGAGCATGTTTGGCTCTTTAATAATAGGTTTTAAGTTTTTTCTTAAGTTGTAACTCGTTGATATTTTAATATAAATGAAGTTTCATTTAGAAATCTCTTATAATGTAATTCGTTCACTTTCCGTATTTTACGATTAATAACCATGTGATTGTATTTTTGCCACATATATTTTAAGAGAAAATTTTTAAGCCAGGATATTTGTTTCCTTATTGGCTTGTTAAGACACTCGTTCCCTATTAATACTGGGTCGAGGTCGTGATATAATCGACACTCAATGTTTGTCCTCTCAAGACCTACAACTGTTTCGGAACAAAAGTTAGTGATCTCACTCCCACTTCCATCGTCGTGCATGCTTATAACAATACATGTCGAGAAGTAATGGGGTCCATAAAACTCACACTAGGGGCTGGCCCTATCATTCCTGTCATCGAGTTCCAAGTCATCAACATACCTGCATGCTTCAATCTATTCATTAGTCATCCATGGATCCACAACATTCGAGAGGTATCTTCTTCTCTTGATTAGAAACTGAAGGTATTTGCCAAAGCTCAGGGTATCACCATTTTAGGGGATGACGATAATACAAACAATGCCAGCACTAGCAATCTAGTATTAGAAATCTAGCATGGGACGAATTACATGCTCCACTATGGCTTCAGAATTAATCCACTTCCCCCTTCAGTAGGAAATAATTTTAAAGTCCGATTCTGTCCAGAACACAACCCTCATGGCAATGCCAATGTGATTTAGATGTTCAAAAACATGCACTTCATGACCGAAATGGGGCAAGGATGATGCCAATAAGGGATCCTTGAGCCCATAGTCCTGAAGAAGGCCTTTCCCCCATGTGGCCTAGGTTACTAACCTTCACTAAAGGAACTCAAAGCACTCTGTTGACTGTGACAAAAAAGAAGCTTGGAAGATAAAAATACAATTTTAAGAGACTCTTTGAATGGAAAATTTATCAATGAGGGTGAAGACTTATCTTTTGGCGTCTTCCTTGAATCGTGGTATGACCATATTGGCAAGAATATGAAACCATGGCTGGAAATCTTCTTTCAAGACAGTAACTCTTGGGCTAAAGACTACAAACATGAAGTGTAACCTATCATTGGGAAAGCCGTGATACTTATCGAAGACTCATTCGACCTACAGATAATGGGGTTGAGTCTCCGCAGGTGCCGCACCGTCGAACCCGTTTGCCCAAATAAAAGATGTTGGCATGCCTCTCCTCAACTTGAATGCCATACTAGTCCAACCTACTCAGATTCAACCTGACCCTGATGTTTATCTTATCCAAATCTCTTTACCAGATGATGTTTTTTCTTTTCCTGATATCAATGTAACAGAGACCTCTTTTGATGTGGTTCGCAATTATGTTTTTCCTAAAAATGAAAAAAGTGAGGATTTTGAGCATCTTATTGTGCCTTACATTAATTTTCTTGATTCTAATATAACATTTGATGATGATGATGATTTTGCAAATTGATGATGCTCTAAATAGGACCACCAGATGAGGTGTTAACAAGCTCAAACTAACAATAACAATGGCAGCACAAGAGTGTTGTATAGTCAAAGGAGATGAGGAGAAGAGGATGAACACTTGAATGTAAGTGGTTTAGCCAATCTGGCCTACGTCCACTGTGAGTGTGTGAGTAATATCACTAGAAGAAGGCATTAATGGCCATGGATACAACTCTTAAGCTTTCTTTCTCTACTGTGTAAAATGATAGAGTTTTAGCAAGGGTTGCAATTCTGGATCCCTTTACAAGGTTGAGGAGGACATCTATATATAGTGCTTGGGGGTGTAATGTAGCCCCTAAGCATGAAATGAGCACGTGCATGAGAATCAAACTAGTACAAGGATGACACCTGGATGATATCAAGTAAATAATGATGACCTCAATATTCCCTCACGTAGGGGGAATGATTCGATTATAACTAATTTTTCCACGCATTCCAAACCTTACACGTGCTTTTAAATGCTCGGCCCTGCGTCCTTGACTGGTGTAACCTCGGCTTGGACGAGTACGAGGTTTGTGGAGTTAGGTGTAGTTTCCTTGTGTCCATGAAGACCTATGCCAGGGGGGCTGTCAGAGGTTAGGTTTAAGATGTAACGTCAACTGGGGTCGATGATGATGTTGGTGGATGATTGAGAATGAGACCTTACTGACCCCGACTATTGACCAACTGAGGTTGGTGTATGAGGTTGCTGCAACGTCGACTAGGGCCAACCTTATGTGAGATGATATTACTTATGGTTGCCATTGGTTTTTGGTCACCTCGGTTATGAGAGTGGCCGAGGTTAGTTACTCTGAGTAAGAGGGTGCACTTTGGGCATATCAATCACCCCTAACCCTTAGTCTTCTATGTAATTAGATAACTGAGGGGTACGTAGCTTAGGCCAAGGCCGAATTTCTCTGTGTGCCAATACTTTCTTTGTCATATGTCACTTTCTGAAGTGGGTAATGAGCTTATCAAGGCATGACGATTCTGCTTTATCCTTTGGGTTCCCTAGTGTAATGATGGGCCCTCGAAATTCACGCCTCCATTATTAGACACGTTTAAAACTCTCTCTTTCCATCTTCTCTTTCTTCTTCATTTCTTTTCGCCTTAACTTTCTTTACCACTGTAACTTTTCTCAAGACCTCCACTGTTGGCTGCCATTTGAAGGTCTCCCTTGCTTCTAATCTTCTTTTCCTTTATTTTGCAATCAGTCAGGTATCATTTCCACCTTTCTTTTCCATTTTTAGCCCTTATTATTCATTTTTAATTTTTTCGGTGAGGTCTTGTGTTTTTTAGGAAATGGGTTCCACCAGTGTTGTGGTTGTAGGGATAGGACATTAGCGATTGAGTGATTTAGGGGCATTTGTAGGTAGCTTAGAGGTTACTTCAGCCAAAAAATCCTTTCTTGAGGTCTTCGGTGAACCTCCGGTCACCTTCCCCGGTGACCTGGTTTTTGAGTGTTCTTGTTGTTCTTTATTTGAAAACCTTTCACATTCCTAATATGATCCTTAGTTTAGACTGTATTAGGTTGTTTGCCTGTTTATGGTTTTGATTCCAGGTGTATTGCCGTCTACCTTATGCTCAGACCCCTGTACCAACTCATATAAGAGTTCCCATCTCTTCGTGAGAAGACCTTTGAGAAAATCAGGCAGATAGAACTAGCCTAAGAGGAAGCTCATAGGGCTGAGCCATTTCCTCTTAGACCCATCTTTCCTCCACCTTTGAAGGTTATCTACCTTGAGCCAACAGAGCCTGCTGTGCCTTCAGAGGTTATTGTGGACCGAACACCAATGTCTGAGTCATCCTCTTCAGACCCCATGTCTGTAGAACTTTTCAAGAGGCTATGGATTACTCTCCTAGGCAGGGTGAGGTCCCTGAGGAAGCCGAGGTTTTGAGCCGTGCCTCGTATCACCATGGTGCTAGTACGTCACAACATTCTTCTAAAGTTAAAATGATAAGGCCAAGTGTGGCCATTCCCCCCCACCATTGATGCCATTCCTCTGTCGGCCACCACCGGGGCTGAATTTGCTCAGAGGTTTCCTGGCGATGTCCCTACACCTTCTCAGGACAATGCTTCTGGGGATGATGATGATGGTCAGGAGAGTGATATAGATATGTCTGAGGCGGCCGAGATTAAGATCTCTATCAGTGAGTATGACCTTCTAAATTTTAGGCACCTTTATTTGATAAACTCTTCCATCACCCTTAGGAAACCTTTGGGGGGAGAGAGGGCCTTTGACGATCGAGATGGAGAGACCTACGTCTATGAGAAGATGTTCAAGTTGGGCTTCCATCTTCCTATCCACCCTTCCATCAGAGCCATATTATCCCACATAAATCTAGCCCCTTCACAATTATCCCCTAATGCCTGGAAGGTTATGATTGGGGCCATCGTCCTTTGGAGGGCTATTCACCACTCAGACCTTCTAGTTAGGGTTTTCACAGGTTGTTACGTCCTCTCCTCTGCCAAAAACCACCCTAGCTATTACCACTTCTTAACTAGGAAGTTAGAGAAGAAATTGTTGTTGGTTACCTAGACTTCAAACCATAATTAGAAACCTCGATATTTCTTTACTTCCAGGGCATAGGAATTTAGTCCACATGAGGCTTCTGGAACATCAGTTCCAAGGACCCCTCTGAGAAGGGGAAAGGTCTCCCTTACTTCTAAAGCCGACCCTAGACTCACCCAGGATAATCTTCAAAAAGTTAAGGATCTTCATGATCAGGGGGATCAGGGTGGTCTAGTAAAATATGAAGATCTGATGACCCCCTACTACCTCTCTCAGATAGGCTTGGGTGGTGGTCCTTTGATAGAGCTTCGTAAGTCCTAATTTTTCATAAGTTGTACCTTTTACTTTTAATATCTTTGACCTACTAACTCAGATACATGTCTATTACAGAGCTCCCTGAAGGAATATCTGACGACCTGTGGGAAATGTCTGCTCCTGATCTTGTAAAGTTGATGAATAAGAGGGCTGGAAAAAATGTACCCCCTCCTACGACCCAAAAGAACGTCGACATATCCAAGGACGATGTTACTAAGAAAAGGAAGACCACAACTGACTCGGAGCATTAGAGGTCGGGCAAGACTTAGAGAGGGGATCGCGCTATTACCATCTCTACAGACGATGCCCTGGATGCTCGTCTTGCTCAGTTAAAGATCAGTGATAGCCTCATTGTCCACAGTCTGAAGGTTGTCGACGCTATTGGTGCAGTGATGACGAAAGAGGATAATCATTTCTTACACTACTTGGACATCCCGTTATTGGTCGAGTTTACCTTCCACAGATCAATTCAGGTATTAGGTTTTGTTCATTTACTTTACTCAAGTGTAACCTCGTCTATTTTACATATTATATCTCATGTTATTATACATATGACATTCTACTACAGGGTATCTTATCCATACACCATTTTATTGACTGGACCCTGAAGAAGATGCCCCTCATAGAGAAGGGTCAAGAAGCTGAGAAAGTAGAAGCCTCTTTGAATGCAAAGGTTGAAAAGCTGAAGGAAGAGTTGAAGGAGGTTGACAAGTTGAAGGGGGTTGTCTAACAGAGGGACAGAGACATTGCCAAGATTAGGAAGGACCACGATGTAGCTCTGAAGGCTAAAGATGATTCCCTTCGGACTAAGTTGGATGCTGCAGTCAAGGCTATTTTAGAGGATGATGCAGAGAAGATTATTGAAGATTATAAGGTCTCTGATGAATTCATTAATTTTGTCTTTGAATATCTTAAAAGATGTATCAAAGCAACTAGAAAATGGGTTGCCTCTAAGGAGAAAGAGTCAGGGAGTCTGACTGCCTCAAACTTTGAGGGTCTAGGCTTTGGTGACCCTCAGGCCCTGCAAGAGGTTGGGGAGGCCAATGCTGCACCTGCTGAGACTGCTCCCTTGGAAGTCACTGAGACTGAAGATGCTAATCCTCAGGATGATGGGGCTGAGGTGACCAACATCATCCACAAAGGCACGACTGTAGCTGCAGAGACTTAGACCTTTTTTGTGAAGCTTTTAAGTTATAATTTTTGTGTCCTTTCTTGTCTGTACCCCTTAGATTTCTTATACTTTGATGGAATCTTGGTACTTCTAATTTGTAACTCTCTTGAATGTTCAATGATAATCATTAATCCCATCTTCTTCAGATTATATTGCTTCTTTCAAAGTTATGCTCAAATGTCTTTCCTCTTAAATGTTGTTTAAGGCCTGAGGTCACCATATTATGATGTTTACCTTATAAATTTCACTAAACTAATGGTCTAAGGTCTGAGGTCACCAAATTATGATGTTTACCCTCATAAATTTCACCAAATTAATGATGTTTAAGGTATGTGGTCACCAAATTATGATGTTTACCCTCATAATTTTCTCCAAACTAAGATGTTTAAGGTCTGAGGTCACCATATTATGATGTTTACCCTCATAATTTTCACCAAACTAATGATGTTTAAGGTCTTAGGTCACCATATTATGATGTTTACCCTCATAATTTTCACCAAACTAATGATGTTTAAGGTCTGAGATCACCATATTATGATGTTTACCCTCAACATTTCACCAAACTAATGGTCTAAGGTCTGAGGTCACCAAATTATGATGTTTACCGTCATAAATTTCACCAAACTAATGATGTTTAAGGTCTGAGGTCACCATATTATGATGTTTACCTCATAAATTTGACCAAACTAATGGTCTAAGGTCTGAAGTCACCAAATTATGATGTTTACCCTCATTAATTTCACAAAACTAATGATGTTTAAGGTATGAGGTCACCAAATTATGATGTTTACCCTCATAATTTTCACCAAACTAAGATGTTTAAGGTTTAAGGTCACCATATTATGATGTTTACCCTCATAATTTTCACTAAACTAATGATGTTTAAGGTCTGAGGTCACCATATTATGATGTTTACCCTCATAATTTTAACCAAACTAATGATGTTTAAGGTCTGAGGTCACCATATTATGATGTTTACCCTCAACATTTCACCAAACTAATGGTCTGAGGTCACCAAATTATGATGTTTACCCTCATAAATTTCACCAAACTAATGATGTTTAAGGCACGAGGTCACCATATTATGATGTTTACCCTCATAATTTTCACCATACTAATGATGTTTAAGGTCCGAGGTCACCATATTATGATGTTTACCCTCATAATTTTCACCAAACTAATGATGTTTAAGGTCTAGGTCACCATATTATGATGTTTACCCTCAACATTTTTACCAAACTAATGATATTTAAGGTCCGAGGTCACCATATTATGATGTTTAACCTCAACATTTTCACCAAACTAATTATGTTTAAGGTCCGAGGTCACCATATTATGATGTTTCGCTTCAGAAATTTCACCAAACTAATGATGTTTAAACATAATGCAACAAGGTATTGGCATATAGATTGCTATCGTTTCATTAACATCCTTTACAGAAACTGGTACATGTATTACAAAAGGCTAAGAATAACTGCAACATCATATGTAATATTTCTTCAAATGGTCGGCATTCTAAGGGTTTGAGAAAGGTTCTCCTTTAAGGTTTTCCAGCCGATAGGTACTAGAAACAACCTCATCAACTACTCTGTAAGGACCATGCCAGTTTGGATGGAGCTTATTTTCCTTTTGCAATGTCTTCCTTAGGACTAGGTCTCCCATAACTATAGGCCTTGATTTCACCCTTTGGTTGTAGAACCTCATAGTTCTCTTCTGGTAGGCTTCCTGTCTAATCTCCGTATCTTCTCTTCTTTCTTTAATCAAATCCTGATCAAGTCTTCTCTCTTCTTCATTCCTCTGAGGATCGTAGGTCTGAAATCTATGAGTGAGAAGTCCTACCTCCGTAGGGATGACAGCTTCTGAGCCATGGGCTAACATAAATGGGGTCTCTCCCATTGGTGTCCTTGTTGTCGTCATGTAGGCCCATAATATGGCATATACTTCCTCTGTCCATCTACCTTTGGACTTTTACAACCTCTTCTTTATCCCATCAAGGATTATTTAGTTCATGACCTCAGTGTGACCATTTTCCTGGGGTCGACTAGGAGAAGAAAAGAACTGCTTGATCCCCACTCTTTCACAGTATTTTTCTAAGGAAGCATTCTTGAACTGGGTTCCATTATTTGAGATGAGGGTGTTGGGAAGACCACACCTGTATATGATGTTCTTCCAGATGAACTGGAAGGTCTTCTATTCTATAATTGTGATCATTGGCTCAGCCTCTACCCATTTGGAGAAGTAATCAATTGCCACTATTAAGAATCGATAGTTGTTCGTAGCTCTTAGCAAGGGTCCTACCAAGTCGATACCCCATACTAGAAATTGGCCAAGGTGAGTTGATTAACGTCAGAGGTTGATGAGGTATGGTGGAGAATCTCTAGCACTTATCGCATTTATTCACATATGCCGCTACATCTTTGGCCAAGGTCGGCCACCAGTACCCCTGAGTGATTATCCTCTTAGCTAAAGGTCTTCCTATTATATGACTGGAGCAAGAGCCCTCATATACATCTTGCAAGATGTGTGGAACCTCTGAAGGGTGGACACATCTGAGGAGAGGGAGTAGGAACCCCTTCTTATATAAAATATCTCCTACAATTGAGAACTTGGCAGCCCTGAACCTCAACTTTCTCCTTTCTAACTTTGATTTTGCCAGCTCTCCCTATCTGATGTACCTGATAAGAGGGTCCATCCATGGTAACCTCTTCTTCTTCGATGGTTGGCTTGATAAGAATATTAACTGGTACTGTTCTTCTTATGTTTGTCCTTGTTACTGAGGCTAACCTCGCGAGTGCATCGACTTGGCTATTGTCTTGTCGAGGTATCCTCTTCATCTTCACTTCCTTGAAGCATACTAGCATCATTCTCACCCTCTTCAGGTATTTGTCCATCCTTTCATCTTTGGCCTCGTAAACTCCCAGGAATTGGTTGATAACTAACCTCGAGTCAATGTGGACTAGGAGTCAGCCAATACTAAGGGCTTTTGCCAATGAGAGACCTACTATCAATGCCTCATACTCCGACTCAGTGTTCGAAGATTTAAAGTTGAATCTTAGAGCATATTCAATGTCAATTCCATCTAGTGCTGACATTATCAGCCCCGCTCTACTTCTACTTTCACAAGATGACCCATCAACGAAGAGGTTCCAAACATCTTCATTTGAAGAGAAGTTCCCCTCTGACAGGGTCCCTTGCTTGAAGAGGTACCTGTCTTTCTCATTCTCAACTATTATTTTTCTGAGCCTTCTTGACCCAACCTCGTTCGGATCTTGGAAGACGTTTCTATTTGGTTCATCATCAGCCTTCTGACTAATTTCAATCTCCACCTCTTCCCATGTAAATATTTTCTACAAAGTCTGCAAGTGCTTGCCCTTTGATGGAAACCCTGGGTTGATAAACAATGTCATACTCCCCCACTCGATTGCCCAAGACATCAAACTGCCTGACTTCTCAGGCTTATGGAGGACCTGTCTGAGTGGGGGAATCAGTGAGGGTAACCTTAGAGCGGGTTTGGAAGTATGTCTTTATCTTTCTAGAAGCATGTATCAGAGTATAAGATAATTTTTCCATTCGAGGGTAATTAGGTTGAGACCCTTGAAGAGATTTACTATTGAAGTATACTGGCCTCTGCACTCCATCATCTTCTCTTACTATGGCTACACTAATGGTTGATTATAAAATAGCTAGATATACATACAACTTCTCCCCCAGAATGGGGCGAGATAGGAGTAAGGGAGAGTCGAGGTAGGACTTGATCTCCTTAAAATCTTTGTCACACTCCTCATCCTATTCGAAGGCCTTTCTAAGTACTTTGAAAAAAGGAAGACACTTATTTATAGCTCTTGAGATGAACCTGTTAAGGGCAACAACTCTCCCGGTTAACCTCTGAACGTCTTTGATAGATCAGGGTGTCTTCATTTCTCGCAAGGCCTTGAGCTTTTTAGGGTTGGCTTCTATTCCCCTCTGATTAATGATGAATCCCAAAAACTTTCCTGCTCCTACCCCGAAGACACACTTGGTTGGGTTGAGCTTCATCCTGTATCTGTCCATGGTGTCGAAAGTTTTTTCAAGGTCGTCCACGTGAGTGTCAGCCTTCAGGCTCTTTGTCAGCATGTCATCCACATACACTTCCATGGACTTGCCTATTTAATCCTCAAACATCTTATTTACAAGACGTTGGTAAGTAGCCCCTGCATTTTTTAGCCCGAATGGCATGACCTTGTAGCAATAGGTCCCCTTGTCTGTGATGAACTCTGTCTTCTCAGAGTCTTCCGGGTTTATGAAGATCTGATTATACCTAAAATAGGCATCCATGAATCTCATGAGCTCATGTCCAGCAATGGCATCCACCATCTGATAAATACGAGGCAAGGGAAACTATCTTTCGGACAAGACTTGTTCAAATCAGTGAAGTCTATGCACATCCTCCATTTCTCATTTGCCTTTGGCACTATGACTGCGTTGGATAACCACTCAGGGTATATGGCCTCCCTGATGAACTTGGCTTCTTCAGGCTTTCTGACCTCTTCTCTGATGACGTCATACTTTTCTCTTAATTATACTCTTTTTCTTTACTTGATGGGCTTAGCGTCTTCCATAACATTGAGTTTGTGGAATATGATCTCAAGATCAATGCCTGGTATGTCTGCGTGGATCCAGGTAAAGACATTATGTCTCTTCCTCAAAAACTTCACCAGCACTTCCTTGATCTCAGGTCTTAGGGATTTATCGATTTGGATGGTTTTTTCATCCCGTCCTCATTGAGGATGATGGATTCTACCTCTTCCGTGACCTCTCCCTTCTTGAGCTTTATCTCATCTCTAGGATCAAGTGTGTCAATGTTGTATGTGGCTGTTGCCTTCTTATGAGCCTCTCTCTCTTCTGCAGAGTTGAAGTAGCATTCATGTGCCGATGTTTGGTCACCTTGCACTTCCCCTACTCCATAGGGAGTCATGATATTTAGCATTTGGTGGACCGTTGAAGGCATGGCCTCAAATTCTTTGAGGACTACTCTTTCTATGATGAGGTTGTAAGCTGAGAAGACGTTCTCATCCATCACAAAGAAATTGAGTTTTTTGGTCAACCTCTTAGGCCACTCATCTCCCATTCTCACATCCATCTCATACAGACCCAATGGATGAACCTTTTCACCGCTGAAGCCAATCAAAGGATGATGATAAGGGACAAGCCTAGCTCTGTTGAGGCCTTGGCTCTTGAAACATGGATAAAACATAACATCTGATTAACTTCCCCTGTCAGTGAGTATCCTATGAACTTCACACCCATGCACCCTTGTGGTGATTACCAGAGGGTCATCGTGAGGAGCTAAGATACATTTGAAATCAAGTCTTGAGAAGCCAACTATGAGGGTATTCATATCTACCTTCTTTCTCTTCTCGTGTTTAACCTCTGTAGAGGCCAAGTTAACAACCTCGGCTTTAGTTACTGCATTGTCCTCTGCTATATGGGTCTTTTGATCAGTGACTTATGAACCTCCTCCTGCTAGTCCTTCGCAGATGGTGTTCACCCCGAAAGAGATTATACCAACTCTCTTCACCGGGACAATGTTATCCTTTGGTGGGAGGTTTGGGCCACCGTCATCATTGTTGATGTAAAAAATTAGATAGCTCTAATTATTCAATCACAGATAAATAAAATGAAACAAAGATTTTTAAAGTGGTTCAGCCTTATAAGAATGGCCTACGTCCACTGTTATGTTATTGCTGAGTGTTTGGGAATCCTCGAGTATATGTTCTCTCAAGAAATTCCGGTCCCTTTGAATGAGGGTGATACAAGGTATTTATAGCCCTTATGCTGTACATGAAATGGTTGATACATTAAATGATATACATATGAAATGGTAATACATTTAATGCAGCGTGTGCGTCAAGATGATAAACATTCAATGAATAATTGAACTGTTGATTATCTGGCAGTTAATGCTACGGCCGAGATGCAGTTCGGACCGCCTTAGTTGCTCGTTGATCAGGAGTTCCTCGAAGCGCTAGTGTACCTCGGAGTGTTGAAGTTCCTCGGTGTATCGTCGTTGCTCGGGGAAATGAAACTTCCTCGTTATTATTGTGCCAAGTAGATTGACACGTGTCTTCATATTATTCGTCCATATCAGCATATTAATTTTGGTATCAACAGAAGCCCCCCAATGTTTCATATTTCGAACTTTGAGGAATATGGAACATTCTTTCTCGGTATATGGCGATATTAAATGACTTTCCTGGGTTTTTGGAGCCTTTTCTTCATATTTGAATTTCTTTCAAATTCATAAAATCCGCCTTTTTCGAATTTTTATGAGTGCTTCGATCTTCGTGCATTTTTGTCCTTTTAGCCGCCTGTGGCGTATTAGTTTCTTTTGTGTAATCATTTCCTTCGTAGCTTCCCAAGGTAAAGTATTTAAACTTCTTAGGTAACCATACCGTCTTCTACCTTTTCCAATTTTCTGCATTCAAGCTTTCTGTTCTCTCTCTCTCCCTTGTGCGTTCATCTTTTCCTTCGCTAGTTGTCAGCTCTTCCTTTTTCCTGTAAGATTCTCTTCTTTTCTTATGTATTTCTTTTATTCACTATGGTTTATATTGTGGAGTCTGTTGAGAAATTTTGTTCCGATTTTTCCATTCCTTCCTGGGTAACTCTGGAGGTTCTTTCTGAGCCTTTAGACTATTTTCGATTGGCTGAGGGACATTGGTTCCCCAGTCTATTCATTGCCGAATGTGGATTTTCTTTTCCGCCAAATCCCTTATGCTTAGAGTTCTGTCAATAATTTGACGTTGTTCCTGCAAAAATAGCCCCCAATTCATGGACAATAATTAATGGGGTGTATAAATTAAATCTAACTCATGGAACTCGTATAGGGATTCCTGAGATTATGTATTGCTATAGATGGGCTATTTTAGATAATGTTTATTACTTAAAAACTAGGTTTTTAAATAGGGCTCTTGTAGTTAACCTCCCTGATGCAAATAGAGATTATTTTGAACATGGGGTGGTGATTAAAAATTGGCAATATGCCCCCTTGGTTGGAGATGCAGTATACCAGGGTCCTAAATGCCCCCCATATGGCAATGGGATAGGTTTATTCTCATTTTCCTTTACTTATGAAATTATGCTTTTATCATATTTGACAAAATGTATGACTGATATTTCATTATGTATTTATTTGCAGTTGATAGTAAAAGAAAAACTCCAAAAGAGTCAGAGGTTAATATTAAGCATCTGAAACTTATCTGGGGTTTGCATAAGAACGTTGCAGACGAGCATATCAGGTCTGCATCATATTTGCTGCAGTATAGGAGTTACACAACTTCCTATACTGCTCGTCCTGTGAGTAGATCTGTTGAGCCAGCTTCAACTCCGGAGGATTCTTCTTCAGATTCTCACATCCCTTTAAGTAAAAGAATGGGCAAGAAAAGAGCTCCCACTGCTCTATTTGATGACACTACTTCTGCTGCTGAAGCCAAGAAAAGCAAAGTTGATGTCCCGGAGGGGACTAAGAAGGTGGATGTTGCGCCTTCCAAAGCTACCGAGAAGCCCCCAGTGGCTCCGAGCAAGAAAGTTGCTCCTGTGGAGATGACTGCTATCTCTACGACCAAGAGCTCTTCCTTGGTTGAAATTGCTGAAGTTCCTTTGAGGAGATTGAGGAAATCGTCCTCAGTCAATTTGGCTGAAACTGCCAATCTAACTGAAACCATCTCTTCTCTACCAGCTGGTGGTGTTGGTGTTCCAACCATCATTCCTCCGAGCTCTGCCATGAGCTCGGTAAAAACTTGGATCATACCCGAGGTCCAAGGAATTGATGAAAAGATTTCTAGGGATATGCTGACATCCCTTGCTACCCGTCACCTTGCTTCAGTAAATTTCTCACACTCTGAATTTCCTTTCTTTCTTTGAATACTTGTATTTTTGTACTGACCTATCACTTTTTCCTTTGTTTAGCTGGTGAATTGTTTTAACAATATCGTGAAGAAAGATGAAGCAATTAAAGCTTCCAGCTCCTCGTCGGGGGTAGAGGATGCTCTGCTGGGTTTGACCCTATCCTTGAAAGATTCTCGTCAGCAGTATAGTGAAGACAAAGCTGTTTGGGAGAAAAAGTTGTCTATAGTTGAAGCTGAGAAGGTGAAGTTGGCTGAGACCTCCAAGAATTTGGAGAGTAAGGTGAAAAGTTTAGAGATTGAGCATCAAAAATATGACGACAAGCTCAAGAACCTTGGAGAGCTTGAAGATAAGCTGAAGAAGGCAGAGGAAGAGTTGTCCGTCCTGCGAGATGTAAAGCGCCAAAAAGAAGAATTGGATGTGAAGTTAAAGACTGCCGAGGATCTTCTATCCGAGAAGCTCTCCTCGGAGAAACTGAAAAGAAAGCTCGCAGTTAAAAAATCCTTCAGCGCTGGCTGGGATAAAGGATGGGACAAAGGGATTGCTGTGATGACATCCCAAGTACAATACGGGAAGTTGAAATACTTTCGAGATGGATGGGTAGCTACCCTGCAGGAATTGAAGATCAAAGATGACTCTAGGCTATTCCAGCTACACCTCCTCCCCCAACAATTGTAGAAGAAGAAGAAGATGAGCCTATCTCTGATGAATCTTCCATGGCCATAGGTGATCAAGTTCCTGCATCTCTACCTTCTGCCAACGAGGAAATTTCTTCCATGCCTCCTCCTCCTGAGAAAATTTCAACTCCTGCTGATCAAGCTGCTGTTACCACCGAGCAACCAAGCTCCTCGTCCCAGCCTCCCGAGAAAGTCTTGGGAGACAAGGAAAAGGTGTGAAGTTGTTCGGTATCATTTGTATCTTTCATTATTTGTAATCAAACAATGTAATCTTTTTGTGATCTAATAAAATACATCTTTGTTCATCTCTGTTGTTGATGATTTGTTTTTGTTGACTATTGTCTTCTTTTCATTATTAGTTTGTGGCTAGAATGGAACTGATATCTGCACATGATACAAAGCTGATGCAGTAATGCCATGAATATTATAAAGCTGGTCATACAAATTTGAGTGTATCAGAAATTGCTGACATCCTTGGCCATGATGCCTCAGAACAAGCAATTGAGGCTTATCGGTACTTGAAGGATTTACTTGACCGAGCTGTGGCCAACAACGTGGCCTACTATGACTTGATTGAGGAGCTTCATTATTCCTTAGAAGATCTACAACATCAACATAATGAATCAACTGCTTTGCTGCACAAGGAGTATGAAAATAGATATCAACAGCTTTCTTCTAAAGCCGGCCATAAAAAGATTCTTGTTGGATACGATGTTAGGGAGAGAACCCTAAAAGGTGAAGTTGAAGCTTGTAGGCAGATTGCTGAGTTGCTGGAACAAGAGATCAATAATTTACAGAAAAAATTGGCACAGTATGAGTCTGCAGCTTCATCTTGCACTTCTTTAATACCGATTACCGATGAGGGTTTCTCGTTCTTAGAGGTTGAGAATGCCAAATTAAGGCAAGAGTTGGATACTCTGAGAAGATCTGGTATCTCCACTACTGCTCGGGGACGAGGAAGAGGGTCTCGTGGGCGAGGAAGAGCTGTTCAAAATGTTGTCGAGGAGCAAAATTCTCCACCTGCTCGGAGTCGATCAAGAGTTCTCAGCCGTAATGTTGAAGAATCTCGTACTCTGTCAACATTGGAAACTCAAGCATACCAATTGAACGCCAAAGATCGGGCTTTATCTGAAATGTCTAAGAGAAATCTATCTTTGGAAGATCAACTTACTGCAACGAAGTCTGCTTTGAATGATAAAGATGTTTTTGCCAGGAACCTTTACGAGCAACTAGAGAGAATAACTTTCCAATTTCACAAACAACCTCGTGAGTTTTGGATGGCAGGCTACAATGAAGCCCTTTGTCACTTGGATGCTCGTCTTGAAAGTGCCAATAACGAAGGTTATAAATAAGGATGGTTGAACGCCATGGGTGTGTTAAAGCTAGAGCAGGGCCATTTCTTATGGGATTATCATGCTCCCGGGCTACTAGACTTGCCTGTACCGCCTTATAAACTAGACATGGAGTGGATCCCAGCTCGTGCCATTCCTCGGAGTTTAATTTCAAAATACCTTGGCGACTATAGTCTTCATTCTCAGATTGAATTATCTCGTCCCGAGCATCTCTTGGATACACCTTCTGTAATGAACGTCAGAATGCTCAGAGATATTAATTTCATTAATTCTCCTCTTTGCCTGGAGGATCCTCCTGCTGGCGAGGAGCCTGTTTCAAAAGCTAAAGGAAAGAAACCAATAGAATAGGTTTTTCAATGTAACAGTTAGCACATATATGTAGCTTGTAATTTATTTTTATTTTAATGAAAGACTTTCATTTTCTGTTTGCAAATCTGTATTGCTATTGTTTTGTGTTTATCAAACATTTTCACATTTGTGCATATGTATCTGTTAAAAAGATAACAATATAGTGTTATTCATCAACCAACTTAGTAATCAAAATTACAAGTATCAATGTTGTTCAATCACTTAATAATAAAGTAATGAGTATAAAATGTTTAAAATGCTTCCAACCAACCAAGGTTGTTAAATTGTGTTTGTCGACCAACTACAGTTGATGGGTTTTTATCTCCAATCAGCCATACTTGGTAATTTTTTTTTTTTCATAAAATGTGTCCGACCAACCAAGGTTGATAATTTATCCTTGCCGACCAATTACAGCTTTGATCACCGACCAACTATACTTGGTTCAGTTTGGAATTTTTGTAATTTCTGGAATGATTTTACCTTCCGACCAATATAAATTGGCATATTTTGTTTCTTAACCAGCCAAAATTGGCATTTTTAAGACTGTTGTTCTTGCCCTCTTACCAACCGGAGTAGGTCATGGGTTTGAACTATCAGGTTCTTTCGAACTATCTTGTCCACAAGCTCTTTTACTAACCGAAGTTGATCACTCAAGTGTACGCCTCCTAACAAAAGGAGTACATTATTTGTTCTCGCTATTTTACCAACCGAAGTTGATCACGCTCGAACTATTAGGTTCTTTCGAACTATCTTGTCCACAAGCTCTTTTACCAACCAAAGTTGATCACGCAAGTGTACGCCTCCTAACCAAAGGAGTACATTATTTGTTCTCGCTATTTTACCAACCGAAGTTGATCACGCTCGAACTATCAGGTTCTTTCGAACTATCTGTCCACTAGTTATCTTACCAACCGTAGTTGGCCACGCTAGTGTACGCCTCCTAAACAAAGGAGTATATAATTTGTTCTCGCCCTTTTACCAACCGGAGTTGGTCGTGGGTCTGAACTATCGTCTTCTTTTTGCTGTCGAGCAACGTAGTGTACAACACTAGTATTCCCCGAAAAACTTTCAAACAAAGGAGAGAAAAATGGTGAAAACATCATCGTTTTATTCATATTGATGGAACTGTTGTACATTTTAAATCATTGATAATACTTGCGAAGGTGTTCAGCATTCCAAGCATTCTTGAATTCCTCTCCTTCTAGAGTTGCTATTCGGTAAGTTCCTGGTCGGACAACTTCTGTAACTCGGTAAGGTCCATGCCAGTTGGCTTCAAGCTTATTGTGCTTCTGAATGACCTTCTTTAGCACATAATCCCCTTCTTTTAAGTCGCATTTCTTTACCCTTTTGTTGTAGAACAGAGCTGTGCGTTGTTGGTAAACAGCATTCCTAATGGCTGCCTCTTCTCTAACCTCCTCGAGCATGTCCAAATCTAATCTTCTCATCAAGTCACTGACTAGGGAATTGAAATTTAACACTCTGTGTGTTGGGAGACCCAACTCGGCAGGTATTACAGCCTCACTTCCAAATGACAGCATGTATGGTGATTCTCCAGTCGCTGCTCGGGGAGTTGTTCGGTAAGCCCACAATACTGATTGTAGCTCATTAATCCAATTAGCTTTAGCTTCACTTAGCCTCTTCTTCAAACCATTTAGTAGTGTTCTGTTTGTCACCTCAGTCTGCCCATTGCTTTGAGGATGACCTGGTGCTGAATGGGTCTTCAAGATGTTTGATTGTTGACAATAGGCAGCAAACTCCTCGTTGTCGAATTGTGTTCCATGATCTGTGATGAAGGTATGAGGGAGGCCATATCGACAGATGATTTTCTTCCAAACGAACTGGTATACCTTCTCGTATGTCATATCAATAAGCGGCTCAGCTTCTACCCACTTAGTGAAATAGTCCACTACAATGACGAGGTACTTGAATCTTCCTCGGGTGGTCGGCAGTGGTCCAACCAAATCAATTCCCCATATGGAAAATGGCCAAGGGGAAGTTATTGGTGTCAACAATGCTTGTGGAGTTCGTCGGATGGAGGAAAATCGTTGGCACTTGTCACATTTCTTAGCATAGGCTATACAATCAGCCCTCATCGTCGGCCAGTAGTATCCTTGAGTCATTACCCTTTGCAAAAGTGTTCGACCTGCTACATGAGCTCCATAAGACCCTTCATGAATCTCTTCAATCAATTCCTTCACTTCGGAGGGATGTACACATCTCTGCAAACCTGCCATAATTCCTCGTCTATATAAAATACCATTAGTTAATACATACCGAGCAGCTTTATACTTCAATTTCTTGGCAGCGAGCTTATCCTCTGGTAACTCTCCCTCTTCAATATATACCCTGATGGGATCCATCCAAGATGGTCCTAAATCAAGGGTAATAACATTCATCGTCATGTTTTCATCTATGCTCCGACTTTCCAGTACTTCAATTGGTATTGTTCTTCGCAGCTCAGTACTAGTAGCTGATGCTAGTCGGGCCAGTGCGTCTGCTTGTGCATTCTCTATTCTGGGTATTCTAATCAACTGAATGGCATCAAATTTTGCCAACAATTCCATCACCTTTGCATGATACTTGACCATTAGTTCTCCTTTAACCGCATATATTCCCATCATCTGATTCACAATCAATTGAGAATCACTGAATACCATCACTTGTTGCGCTTTCATAATCTTTGATAAATTAAGACCTGCTATCATGGCCTCATACACAGCCTCATTATTGGAGGCTTTGAATTGGAATCGCAAAGCATATTCCATGTCAATCTCGTCTGTGGTGTTCAGAACAATTCCTGCCCCGCAACCTGTTGTGCAAGATGAGCCATCTACATATAATCTCCATATGGGTAACCCGTCTTCAAATTTCTTATCTGACAGAGTTCCTCGGTTAAATGTTTGTTGCTTCTTTTCATCCTTCCCTGACACTTTCGTTCCTCGTCTATCATCTCTTCTCGCTCTTTTACCAACCGGAGCTGGTCTGAGCTCGAAGTTGATGACCTTTCTTCATCCATAAGTCCTTTTACCAACCAGAGTTGGTCTGGATTTATGTCTGTTGATCCTGTAACATCCACAGGTTGGTCAGCGAGCAATTTTTGTTCCTCAGGGGTATCAGGATATGTAAACTCTGCTATAAATTTTGCTACAGCTTGCCCTTTCAATGATGATCTGGGCTCATACACAATATCATATTCACCGAGCTCTATTTCCCAGTACATCAGTCTTCCTGATTTTTCTGGCTTATGAAGGGCTTGTCTCAATGGCATGTCGGTGTATACGACGATGGTATGGTCCTGGAAATAAGGCCTCATTCTTCTACTTTCTTCAATTAATGCCAATGCCAATTTCTCCAGCTTTGGGTACCTAATTTCCGCACCTCGGAAAGCCTTACTTGTGTAATAGATTGGTTTTTGGACTCCATTCTCCAATCTGATCAATGCTGAACTGACTGCATTCTCTGATACTGCCAAATACAAGTACAACTTCTCTCCTGTTATTGGCCTGGACAACAATGGAGGTTCTCCCAAATACTTTTTCAAGTCTTGAAAGGCCTTCTCACATTCATCAGTCCACTCAAAAGTTTTTCGAAGTGTTTTGAAGAATGGGAGACATTTATCAGTTGCTCGGGACACAAATCTGTTGAGTGCTGCAACTCGTCCTGTAAGGATCTGCACTTCTTTCTTTGTTGTTGGAGATCGCAAACCTAAAAGAGCTTTGATCTTATCTGGATTTGCTTCAATGCCTCGCTGGTTGACAATGTACCCGAGAAACTTTCCTTCTCGTACTCCAAATGTGCACTTCGCCGGGTTGAGTTTCATCTGGTATTTATCCAGATGATCAAATGTCTGAGCTAAGTCAAAAAGATGATCTGCAACTTTCTTGCTTTTTGTCAGCATATCATCGACATAGACTTCCATGTTGCAACTGATTTGTTCGGTGAAAACCTTGTTCATCAGCCGCTGGTATGTCGCTCCTGCATTTTTCAAACCAAAAGGCATAACATTATAGCAATAAGTTCCCCTAGGGTTAATAAAAGAAGTACTTTCCCTGTCTTCAGGTTTCATTTTGATCTGGTTGTAGCCAGAGTAAGCATCCATGAAGCTGAGCAACTCATGTCCTGAGGTAGCATCCACTAGTTGATCAATTCTGGGCAATGGAAAATGATCCTTTGGGCATGCCTTGTTAAGATCGGTAAAATCAACACACATTCTCCATTTATTGTTTTTCTTTTTTACCATCACCACGTTTGCCAACCAGTCTGAATACTTCACGTCTTCAATGAATTGGGCTTTCTGGAGCTTCTCGACCTCCTCTTGTATAGCCTGATTCTTCTCGGGGCTAAATACCCTTCTTCTCTGCTTTACAGGCTTGATCTCCTTATTCACATTGAGCTCATAACATAAGAAGTTTGGATCTATTCCTGGCATGTCTTCATGACTCCACGCAAAAGTTTTCTTCCTGTTTCTCAAGAAAGTTATCAATTCCTGTTTTATTGAAGCATCCAACGTAGAACCTATCTGGGTTACTCGTTCAGGGTGCTCGTCGTCCAGAATAATATTTTCTGTAGATTCCACCACCTGTCCTTTTACAAGTTGGGATTCATCTCGAGGATCCAGTGTTTCAATTTCTGTACCTTCATCCACTTGGTAGGTAGTAGTCTTTTTTCTTGAATCTTCAAGTTCCTCTTGCTCGACAGACGAATAATAGCATTCCCGAGCTACTTTCTGATGACCTTTCACAACTCCTACTCCAAAATTTGTTGGGAATTTTAAGCACTGATGCACTGTAGATGGAACTGCTTCGAACTTCTTCAAACCAACTCTTCCCATGATGATGTTATAGGCTGACTGCACATTCTTATCCATCACAAAGAAGCGTATTCTTTCTGTTCGACAAGCAGGCCAAGTTCCAATGAATATATCCAACTTGATCGTCCCAAGTGGAAAAACTTTATCGCCAGCAAACCCCAGGAGGGGTCTATGATAAGGTTCCAATTGAGATAATTTCATATTCAAACTGTCAAAGAATGAATAGTACATGATGTCTGCCGAACTTCCATTGTCTACCAATACCCTTGAAATCACTACGTCCTTCATCCTCATTTTGATCACCAGAGGATCGTCGTGAGGATAAAGAACACCTGCTAGGTCGTTTTTTGAAAAGCCAATGACCAGCTTCTCTTTGTTTACCTTCCTCGGACGATCATCCTCGGCCATATTTATTCGCTGAATATATGAACAAGCTTGAGCCTCTCCGAGGTAAGCTTTTCTTTCTGCAGTAAGGTCTCCTCCCCCTGCATCTCCTCCTGTAATGACATTACAATCAAATGACCCAAAACGTATAGAAAATACCTCTCGTTCTGGCTGTCTTGGTTTCTTGGGAAGGTCGGGGTCATCATCTGGATCATCTTCATGATTCCTCTTCTTTTTCTCTTCTGCTCGACGAGGAGATCTAGACCTCTCTCTAGTTCGGTCGTTATTTTTTCTTTCACCTCCCCGATCAACATATTTTGATAGCTTTCCTCTTCGAATGAGTGTTTCAATCTCGTTCTAAAGAGATATGCAATTTTTGGTCATGTGACCATGATCTTTATGAAACTCGCAATATTTATCCTTACTCCTCGAATCAAGGTCTGACTTCAGTTTCTTTGGCCATTTTACCTCCTCGTTGTTCTTGATTTCTTCCAAGACATGATGAATACCCATTTTCAAAGGAGTATAATTGTCATATTTCTTCAATACTTCCCATGATGATTTATTATTTCTGGAGCGTTTATCACCGCCATTGCCCTTATGCTCTTTATTCTTAGACTTGTCGACTTCCACCTTGGTGTCTTTATCTATATTCTTCTTTGCAGCCATAGCTTCCTCGGCATTCATGATTTTGGCCGCTTTTGCCATCAGTTCTGACATAGTTTTAGGCGGATCTTTCGCCAAAGTATAATACAACTTATTAGGCAACAACCCACTCATCAAGGCGGTGATTGCTGTCTTTTCTTCGTAATCTATGACTTCCAGCTTCTCGTTATTGAAACGAGTTATGTAATCTCTAGTACTCTCACCAGATTTTTGTCTAACACTTAACAAGTGTGCTACTCGTTTTACTGGCTTTGCTCCAAAACAGAAATTGCCAATAAACAATTCGGCCAACTGAAAGAAAGTTAAAATCTTACCCCTAGGAAGATTGTTGTACCATATCTGGGCAGCTCCAGTAAGAGTTCCTGAGAACGCTCTGCATCTCATCTCGTCGGGAACGACATAGATGTCGGCAACAGCTTGATATTGCTCTATGTGAAGAACAGGATCTGTCTTTCCATCATATTTGGGGGTCACTACAGGTGCTTTGAACTTTGACGGTGTAGGAAAATTCACAATGGCCTGTACAAAAGGTGTTCCTCGAACAAAAGTTCGTTGTAGGGGATTCTTCGCTTTGGCCATTTCTCCCAATTTATCCTCCAACCGTTGGAGAGATCCTTTCCACGCTTCATTTCCTTCCTCGGGCCTAATGGTTCGAGCAATTTATCGTTCTGAGGTAGCTTCTTGAGATCTATCTTGACGAGAAGCCGATCGTGATTGTGCTGATCCTTCTCTTAGATCTGATTGTTGTCAAAAACTTCTCGACATGGTCTTAGGTGGGCTCCTATTCCTCCTAGGGCCTAATCGACTGAAAGGAGACACCCTACTCAGTCTTTCTAAAGCACTGGGTCTTTCTGGACAAAGAGTGATATGCTGATCAGTATCTGTAGCCCTTATTGACGAAGTTCGCCCAGGTTGATAAGAGAAATCATCAGACTCCTCATTACGACGTGACTCAGTACGCCTGGATCGTGAAGAAAGTAAATAAGTTTGCCTCTGACCACTTTGCTGTCCTGAACGTGCAGGTGCACCACCATGAAGAGTTTGTATGAGTTGCCTCATTGTTTCTTGCATGGCGGTTTGTCCTTGAGCCAGATTCGTCATAATCCCGGCTAGATCTGGAGGTGCAGAGGGATTCTGAGGATTTCCAGTATTTCCAGCATTTCGATTGCTAGATTCTGGATTATCCGCCATTGATGATGGACGATTTTTGGTAAAAAATGATAATAACAATCGTTCCCACAGACGGCGCCAATCTGTTGATGTAAAAAATTAGATAGCTCTAATTATTCAATCACAGATAAATAAAATGAAACAAAGATTTTTAAAGTGGTTCAGCCTTATAAGAATGGCCTACGTCCACTGTTATGTTATTGCTGAGTGTTTGGGAATCCTCGAGTATATGTTCTCTCAAGAAATTCCGGTCCCTTTGAATGAGGGTGATACAAGGTATTTATAGCCCTTATGCTGTACATGAAAGGGTTGATACATTAAATGATATACATATGAAATGGTAATACATTTAATGCAGCGTGTGCGTCAAGATGATAAACATTCAATGAATAATTGAACTGTTGATTATATGGCAGTTAATGCTACGGCCGAGATGCAGTTCAGACCGCCTTAGTTGCTCGTTGATCAGGAGTTCCTCGAAGCGCTAGTGTACCTCGGAGTGTTGAAGTTCCTCGGTGTATCGTCGTTGCTCGGAGAGAGCATGAGTTGGTCAGGGAAATGAAACTTCCTCGTTATTATTGTGCCAAGTAGATTGACACGTGTCTTCATATTATTCGTCCATATCAGCATATTAATTTTGGTATCAACAATCATCATCTGAGTCCTCTGCTGTTCTAGCAGGGGCATCTTCTCGGCACCTGTCATTTCTCTTCCTTTTGTGGTCTTCTTTTCCCCCTTTAGGGGCTCCACTATCCACATACTTTCTAAGCTTTCCAGATTTCAACATCTTCTCAATCTCATCCTTCAGGGCAAAGCACTTATCAGTCAGATGGTCGTGGTCTTGGTGGAACTCGCACCACAGATTCTTATTCCTCTAATGTGGAGGAGCCTTCAGCTTCTTCTGCCATCTCAGGGACCTTTCATTCTTTATTTCGCTGAGGATGTGTTCGCAGCTCATAGTTTGAGGAGTTTAGTGTGCAAACTTGTCATCTTCAACCCTCTTCTTTCCATCCTTCTTCCTTTGGAATTTTCCACTGGTACTTCCATTCTCATCCTCATACTTTGCGACCATTGCTTCTTCAGCGTTCATGACCCTACCAGTTGTTGCTAACATCTCGGCCATAGACTTTGGAGGGTCTTCAGCAAGCTTCCAAAGCAACTTCCCCTTATGAAGTCCTCCAATAAGGGCTTTCATATATATATTATCTTCATAATCTTTAACCTCTAATTTTTCCTTATTGAATCTTGTAATTTAGTCTCTGAGGCTCTAATTCTTTCCTTGCTTTACGTAGAGTAGATGGGTTGTCTTCTTCTGAGGTCTCACCCCAAAACAGAAGTTGTATATATACCGCTCAGTCAACCCCTTAAAGTTCTCAACAGAATTTTTAGGAAGGGAAGTGAACCAAATGTGCATAGCTCCCGTTAAAGTGATTGAAAAAGCTCGGCACCTCATCTCATAAGGGATTGAATAAATGTATGTTAGAGACTGATACATCTCGATATGATGTACAGGGTTGGTACTTCCATCATACTTGGGTGACACCATTGGTGGTTTGAATTTGGCAGGGGTTGGGAAGTTGACAATCCTTGCCAAAAATGGGGAACCCTCTGAGAATCCCCTTTGCAATGGATCTCGGATTTTTATGAGGTTACCTATCTTCTCTTCCAGCCATTGAATGGATTTATTCCAAGGTTTAGCAACGTCAGACTGGACGAGGTTGTCCCCATCCATCTCCAAGGGATGACCTGAGGGTGTGACACCCCGCCTAATAAAATACCAGGTGATCAGTCCTATACCAAATTAAAATAGGAATCCCAGTTGGTTCATTCTTAGCATCACAGTAGAAATTTTTTTAAAACATACTAACCACCTAGTATTCCAAAAGCTGGTGCCAAATTTTTAACTTTTTAATTAAACAAAACAGTACATGCGAAACTAAATATAAACCATTCACATAACTGAATAAAACTCAACTGAATAATTAATTACATAACTTGCCGAATAAACCATCGTCCACCAAAGTGAAATAATCCAATACAAATATTCAACACCGGAATAAAATAAATCTGAAAACTGTACTGAGAAGACTGGGCGACAAGCCCTAAATAAAACTGAAACTGATGCATAATTCCTACTCTAGGAATAAATGAACGATGCGTCTAATCCAAACTCCTGCTAGTATCCACATTTGCCGCAACTCCGTATCCCTGGAATAGAATATCAATCCTGGCGTCCCTGTGGCTAGACACCTAAAAGGTTTTGAAAATAATTTTATAGCAAGGGTTAGAACCCAAAACATTTTGAAAATAATTAGCAAGTGAATTAACTGCAGTAATTTAAAATGCATGAATGTGCTTCATATTTAAGTTAGTGTCGCACTCCCTTGTGGACATTCTCACCCCTCCACTATTGTGCACACTTAATGGTTACCTTAACCCCGACCTAGTTGTACTACCTCGTCCAACTAGTCCTTGTATAACCTCCCCTTTCCATACTACTCTAACCCGAGGATAATGATTTTTGAATTATAAGTTATCTCACAATTAATTTTATTAATTCCTTCTTAAATAGTAGCATATAACCGTGTCACAAGTTATATAAAGTAAATACATCACACACTGTATTATTACCCACATATAATATTGAATACCATTATATACGTACCTTTACTAAAACATCCACACACATAACATATGTATATCCATCCCTTCGAGTATACCCTCGCCGGATGATTCCCTCTAAAGTGCTATCTCATTAGGTGTGCTCACAAAACCTAGTTCCCCAAGTTGGAATCGCTCACCAACTTAGCCCAAACTATAAACGTAGTGGAGGCGGTCATATTCCTTCCCTGAAAGTGAGATAAATCCCTCACCCATATACCGGACGCTATGACCTGGGATATAGTCGCCCTACTCCTCAAGCTAGGGGATTCAACCACATCGTGCAACCTCCATTGATAGCACTGGAGTATATAAATTGAATAAATATCTAGTCACTCATATTTAATATCATACACAATATATACACGTATATATATACTAACTACACCGTATATATATAATATAAACCCCGGCTTTATCGTGTACTTAAAATCCCGTACACTACCCTGTAATTTCCTGAGTCTGTGGCCCGACTAAACATAATTAATTTTATGACTTAATAATTTATCATCTGCCCGAGTCTATGGTCCGACTCTAATATAATTAATTCACACCTCAATTAATATAATACTTTCCCCGAGTCTATGGTCCGACTCTAATTAAATTTATTAACACACCCACCTCCCCGAGTCTATCGTCCGACTTTAATTAAATTAATTAATACACCTATTAATTTAATACCTCCCCGAGTCTATCGTCCGACTCTAATTAAATTAATTAACACACTTATTAATTTAATACCTACCTGAGTCTACAATCCGACTCTAATTAAATTAATTATCACACCTATTAATTTAATACCTACCCGAGTCTACAATCCGAGTCTAATTAAATTAATTATCACACCTATTAATTTAATACCTACCCAAGTCTACAATCCAACTCTAATTAAATTAATTAACACCTCAATTAATTTGATTACTTGGCATCGCCCAACCATCTTACCCGGACTCGCTCACTTGGCCCATAACTTAATATTTTCCGAATCTATGTTCCGACTCTAAATTAATTACTCTCTCAATAATTAATTTAATACTTTTTCGAGTCTACCTTCTGACTCTACCTTCATTAATTAACACATCCATTAATTTAATAACTTGGTGTCACTCAACCATTATCCCCGGACTCGCTCACTTGGCCCATAACTTAATATTTCCCGAGTCTATGTTCCTATCACAAGGAAACACACAATAGGCATTCACAACCCAAGTAATCCAATAAAACAGTAGGTATTTACACAACCCAATTATTCATACTTGTACGTAATATATTTCTCTCTAATATTCACCGTACTTGTTTGCTTTATGAATTTATTTCACTTTCATATTAATTCAAATATTCACACAACTCTAAGGGTCCTAGTTACCCCTTGTTATATCAATTCAGTAGTTACCCTTGTTAACCCACTGACCTAACAAATTTAAGCTCACTCATGCTTTTCCGTAATTATATTCTTATCATCTCGAATTAGAGTACGTCACAATCAAGCCTATGAATCTCCACTTTAACTCTCTCACAAAATTAAAGTCCAACACTAAATCATAGACCTACTTACATATAATTATTCCATCAATATATTTCATCAAGGTCCCAAACACTTCCCCGATAAAATTTTAGACATTTGAGGCTTAAAAAGAAAAATCTCAAATTTTCTCGAAGATTAAACACCCTCTAGTAAAATTTCGATTTCTCCCTCAACAGAACTCCGATTGACTTGATTACAAGTTCATTGGATAGATAAGAGAAATACCTTTCCATTCATGCATGATTCACACTCTAATTCAAAGTAAAATTTAAATCGCACACGTTTAAAATCACGTTAAAATTCTAGGAGATTACTATGTTGACATATCAAATACCCTGTAGTAAAATGTCGATTACTCCCTCTACAGAACTTCGATTGACCTTATTACAAATTCATTGGATATCTAAGAGAAATACCTTTCCAGGAATGTATGGTTCACACTCTAATTCAAAGTAAAACTCAAATGGCATACGTTTAAAATTGTGTCAAAAATTCTGGCAGATTGACATCTTGTGTTCATCAATTAAACCCTAAGTCATTCAAGATTCATGTTCTTCATCCAAGAACTCATTAATATTCCATGTTAATCATCAAATATATTCAAATTTCATTTTATCTTTACTTAGGGATATATAATACATCTATTTCTTACTTTGAATCTAATCCAAGTATTCCATTAACGAGACCCCATTTTGTACCCATTTATCCCCAAAACGAATTTTAGTTTACACATCACTAAAATATGAATTGAATATCACCATTTACACATTACAGCAAGTTAACCACTTGCCTAGAATTGTTCGTAGAGTCTGATCCGTTGGTGTAGTCCCTTAATTTGGCTCCAGCATCCCCAAATTGGCTCTTGATTTGCTTTCCCCCAAATTTCCTCTCAAACCCTAGGTTTAGAGTTGTGTTGACTGCCGTGCCCTAGTCTCTCAATTTGGTTAAAACACTTAATCCCATTTTTGGCCGTCTGGGCCTAATTAAAATGGCCCAACTCACCCCGTGTGGGCCCGGCTATGCCCAAAAATACCCTGAGACCCAATTACTACCCATGGGTACCCTTTTCTGACTATCTCAACCCATTCGGATGCAACCGCGCACTCGGAATTGCCATCCGAAATATTTTTTGACATATCCACATTTTGACCCCAAAATGTGACACACATTAATTCGAACAATTAAACTTAAAGGCACCAATTATAATTAATTCGGCTCACTCAAATAAATTCTCCAACTCATGAATTTAAGTTTCTCCAATTTAAATATTTTTATCACTCCCAAAAATAATTAAATATTAAATCCTCAAAATTACGGGGTATTACATACTCCCCCCCTTACAAAGGAATTTCGTCCTCGAAATTAGGATGAGCATAATGTCCCAAGCTTCGCATATTACTCTCTAGTCATGTGCCTCTAATCTAGATATATCTATCCCATCCGCTTCTAACCATACGTTACACAAGTATGTATTTAAATTAACAAGGGCGCTCATACACCCTATACCCGTGCTTAACCGCACGAAATTTGCCTTAATTAACCCGGGTATCCATACACCCTCTCCCCGCGCTTTACCGCACGATAGTTACCCGACTATGCTAGTCGTAATATAACTTTGAACCCGTAGTCATATCACACACACACACACACACACACACACACACACACACATATATATATATATATATACATATATAGCTACTGTCTGGGTACCCAACCCATGTACTAACGTCGAAACATCTCCCCACAAAATACTTGTCTCTCAACACAAAAGTATATACGCTTACTCTCATGTTACCAAAGACGACATAAAGTACCGCGCCCTTACCATCACTAGTCCTTGCACAAAAATAAACCCCGAGCTATCTCTCTTTGCTCTAACATAAATTTAACCACCCTGATTCAGTAAACACCCCTACTTACCGGAATAAAATATGAGAACACAAGACCTCACTATGTGCCTATCGCACCACGCAATGCAACATATCTATAGGCTATACGCCCTCTCAGGTGATACCTAGTACCAAACATATCCTGGTGTCGTGAACACCAAAACTTAACACCACTATCCACAATAGTTAAATTCCATCGCTATCCAGCCGATATTTAGAAAATATTATCAACCCTACTCCCATAATTCTCGAAAGTAGTAACTCCTCGCATAATTCAAACCTTCACTCAGTGTGCACCTCCACTCTCCCGTGAAGAACACCAAAGAAACTCCGCTACCCTACGAAAAGTTTATCCACATACTATGGCTGCTACAACCAACGCACCCACTAAGTTCGACTCACCTACGAGCTCTAGTGAAAAATAAGTCTTATATTATGACATCCTCTTTGTCACTCAAAAATATACCCCACGCCCATAGGGTAAAAATAATTACCTCCATACTCCAGTTGCAACAGTTGATCCTCGGGTTCCAGAGCATCTTCTCCCTGCCCGAATGCGCCCATGACTTGCTTTAGTGGCTGTACATCCAGGACCTCATCCTGTAATTGACCCCTGCCTCACTTAAGATAATCTCTCTTCATGTGTCTCGCTTCCCCCAGAAATGAAACACCTTCTAATACATTCACCCTGCCACTGGTCCCTTCCATGCCGACCTTGTTGGAATTCCTGGCCATCCTGCCGATAGCCTCCAGTTCTAAATCATTTGGTATGATTTCCCTGCCGAAATCCTACCCCTGATCTCCCCCTGTCTCCTATTGGGATACCCCACTAGTACTATTCCCTCCTGCTTTATCCGACTGGCTAGTTTCCAATCTCTTCCTGTTTCCTTTCACGTGGAAGTGATATTTCTCACAGTGCCGAAGTGTTGCATTAACAACATCAGTATAAGCTACTAATGAGGAAATATCAATTAAATGTTGTCTGATTCTCCAGACTAATCCATCAAAAAACCTTTACTTTCTTTATCTCTTTATTGCTTACTTCATCCGGTATAAAATTTGCCAACGAGTAAATTCTTCCTCGTAATCGGCCACGGAACGATCCCCTGAGTCACCTCTTTAAATGTTCTCCTCATTTCGATCTCAACCGCTGGATGAAAATACGTGCGGTCGAACTGCACCCAAAACTTTGCAATAGCTACTGTATCCTTTTCCTCAACTGTGGTGATCGACTCCCACCACTGTAGCGCAGCTCCCACTAAACTAAAAGTGGATAGCATTTTCTTTCGCACCTCATCACAATCTCCCATGTGTAGGTGACGCTAGATATCTCACTTCCACTGACACGCTAGCAATATATCCGAACCTCATCGAAACTCTGATGGATACCCTTTTTGAAAAACCTCTCGTATTTGCTGCCACCCCGGCGCCCCCGGGTGGGCCTGAACATCTGGTGCCACTAACACTTGTGGTTGATCTCATGGCAAGTACCTTGCCATTGAGATCATCATCGCATCAACTTCCTGTGCCACCAATTCAGTTACCTGTGTTGCCGAAATCATCTCTGGCAGTTGCTGCGATAACTCTTGCTCCTGATGAGCCTCTCTAGTCTCATCTCTTTTGCTGCCCTAGCTGCTCTCTCTCTCCTGGGCGGCATTTGGAATGAGAATTGAATCGTATGAGTTCAAACTCAAATAAGAAATGTGGCAGAAGGATGTAAATGCGCATACGTATAAGAATACAACAATCCTATGATAGGGCTCTATATAAAAGATTGCTAAGACAAAACGTGAAAAGCCGCACAGATCCTAAGGACACTAGAACCTGATGCTCTGATACCATCTGTGACACCCCGCCTAATAAAATACCGGGTGATCAGTTCTATACCAAATTAAAACAGGAATTTCAGTTGGTTCATTCTTAGCATCACTGTCGAAAACTTTTTAAAACATACTAACCACCTATTATTCTAAAAGCTTGTGCCAAATTTTTAACTTTTTAATTAAACAAAATAGTATATGCGGAACTAAATATAAACCATTCACATAACTAAATAAAACTCAACTGAATAATTAATTACACAACTTACCGAATAAACTATCGGCCACCAAAGTGAAATAACCCAATACAAATATTCAAAACCGGAATAAAACAAATCTTAAAACTGTACTGAGAAGACTGGGCGACAAGCCCTAAATAAAACTGAAACTGATGCATAATTCCTACTCTAGGAATAAATGAACGATGCGTCTAATCCAAACTCCTGCTAGCATCCACATATGCCGCAGCTCCGTATCCCTGGAATAGAATATCAATCCTGACGTCCCTATAGGTGGACACCTAAAATGTTTTGAAAATAGTTTATAGTAAGGGTTAGAACCCAAAACATTTTGAAAATATTTAGCAAGTGAATTAACTGCACTAATTTAAAATGCATGAATGCGCTTCATATTTAAGTTACTGTCGCACTCCCTTGTGGACATTCTCGCCCCTCCACTGTTGTGCACACTTAGGCCTTGTTTCATGCGCCGTATAAGAGGTTCTTATTGGATAAAATTATCCTATCCAATGTTTGGTGTAATTTAGGATGGGATATGAGATGGAATAAGTTATCCAAAGTGAGCTCCTTATCCCACAAGGAGTGGGATAAAAAAAACCACCTCCAAGGTCGTATAAAATTATACGGTGTCAAAATTTGATTAAAAATTACTACTCTACCCTTATTAAGTTATAAAAAAACTCACGCAACTTGCACTATCTCAAGTATTAGATAGCAGTCGGTGATATCTTTGATTCACATAACTCTCCATTCATATTTTTCATCACGGTAGGTAACCTCGTTTTTTTTTCTATTTTTTTTCTATTTGTTGCTTTATCATGAACTACTATTTTGGTTTAAATCGATGCAAATATTATGTTAACTCACCTACTAGACAAGTTGAAAGTTATGTGTTGTTAATTCACCGCTAATATTTTGTTACACATATTTTTTTAATGTATTATTAACTTATATGCTAGACAAGTTGAAAGTTGTGTACAATATAATTTATTTGTTTCTGTATGTTTCCGGCGACTATTTTGGGTAAAATCCATGTTATTCAGTTGTGACTTCAAGCAATTTTCTGTAACTGATTTGTTTTGAATCGAAAGAGAAGATAGTAAGCAACTATTTTTACTATCTCAATATTTCTGGCGGCTAGTTTGTGTACACATGGTTTTTGTATGCGTGTAAGTGATTACTAGTGGTGGAGTGTGTACAAATTATAAATAGAAATAGAAATACATATTTTCATCTCATAATATTATTTTTTTGACATCCCACGTGGAATTAAATATTATGTTATTGAGTGAAAATATGTGATAACAATATATTTTTGTATTTTTTTATTATTAAATACAAAAGAAGGGTATTTTTGGAAAACTGGAGATAAATTAATCATATCCGGAGCATTTCAAACACATGACTGTATTATTATTTCCCATCCCGCCTTTTTATTCGGAACTGTTCCAAACGCAGTATTGGAATATTCCTTATACAATCCATCTTTATCCTATCCAATCTGACTCTTATCCTATCCTATCCGGACCCCTTATACGGCGTATCAAACGAGGCCTTAACGGTTACCTTAACCCCCACCTAGTTGTACTACCCCGTCCAACAAGTCCTGGTATAACCTCCCCTTGCCATACTACTCTAACCCGAGTATAATGATTTTTGAATTATAAGTTATCTCACAATTAACTTAATTAATTCCTTCTTAAATAGTAGCATATAACCGTGTCACAAGTTATATAAAGTAAATACATCACACACTGTATTATTACCCGCATATAATATTGAATACCATTATATACGTACCTTTACTAAAATATCCACACATATAACATACGTATATCCATCCCTCCGAGTATACCCTCGCCGGATGATTCCCTCTAAAGTGCTATCTCACTAGGTGTGCTCACAAAACCTAGTTCCCCAAGTTGGAATCTCTCACCAACTTAGCCCAAACTATAAACATAGTGGAGGCGGTCATATTCCTCCCCTGAAAGTGAGATAACTTCCTCACCCATATACTGGACGCTATGACCTGTGATATACTCGCCCTACTCCTCAAGCTAGGGGATTCACCCACATCGCGCAACTTCCCTTAATAGCACTAGAGTATATAAATTGAATAAATATCTAGTCACTGATATTTAATATCACACACAATATATACACATATATACTATCACTACACCGTATATATATATATATATATATATATATATATATATATATATAATATAAACCCCGACTTTATCGTGTACTCAAAATCCCGTATACTAGCCTGTAATTTCCTCAATATAATTAATTTTCTCACTCAATAATTTATCATCTTACCGAGTCTATGGTCCGACTCTAATATAATTAATTCACACCTCAATTAATATAATACTTTTCCCGAGTCTATGGTCCGACTCTAATTAAATTAATTAACACACCCATTAATTTAACACCTCCCCGAGTTTATCGTCCGACTCTAATTAAATTAATTAACACACCTATTAATTTAATACCTCCCCGAGTCTACAATTCGACTCTAATTAAATTAATTATCACACCTATTAATTTAATACCTACCTGAGTCTACAATCTAACTCTAATTAAATTAATTATCGCACCTATTAATTTAATACCTACCTGAGTCTACAATCCGACTCTAATTAAATTAATTATCACACCTATTAATTTAATACCTACCGGAGTCTACAATCCGACTCTAATTAAATTAATTATCACACCTATTAATTTAATACCTACCCGAGTCTACAATCCAACTCTAATTAAATTAATTACACCTCAATTAATTTGATTACTTAACATCGCCCAACCATCCTACCCGGACTCGCTGACTTGGCCCACAACTTAATTTTTCCCGAATCTATGTTCCAACTCTAAATTAAATACTCTCTCAATAATTAATTTAATACTTTTTCGAGTCGACCTTCCGAATCTACCTTCATTAATTAACACATGCATTAATTTAATAACTTGGTGTCACTGAACAATTATCCCCGGACTCGCTCACTTGGCCCATAACTTATTATTTCCCGAGTCTATGTTCCTATCACAAGGAAACACACAATAGACATTCACAACCCAAGTAATCCTATAAAACATGAGGTATTTACACAACGAAATTATTCATACTTGTACATAATATATTTCTCTCTAATATTCACCGTACTTGTTTGCTGTACGAATTTATTTCACTTTCGTATTAATTCAAGTATTCACACAACTCTAAGGGTCCTAGTTACCCCTTGTTATATCAATTCAGTAGTTACCCGTGTTAACCCACTGCCCGAACGAATTGAAGTTCGCTCATGCTTTTTCGTAATTATATTCTTATCATCTCGAATTAGAGTACGTCACAATCAAGCCTATGAATCTCCACTTTAACTCTCTCACAAAATTAAAGTCCAACACTCAATCATATACCTACTTCCATATCATTATTCCATCAATATATTTCATCACGGTCCCAGACACTTCCCTGACAAAATTTTAGACATTTGAGGCTTAAAAAGAAAAATCTCAAATTTTCTGGCAGATTAAACACCCTCTAGTAAAATTTAGATTTCTTCCTGTACAGAACTCCGATTGACTTGATTACAAGTTCATTGGATAGCTAAGAGAAATACCTTTCCAGTAATGTATGGTTCACACTCTAACTCGAAGTAAAATTCAAATCGGACACGATTAAAATCACGTCAACATTCTCGCAGATTACTATGTTGACAGATCAAATACCCTATAGTAAAATGTCGATTACTCCCTCTACAGAACTCCGATTGACCTGATTCGAAGTTCATTAAATAGATAAGAGAAATACCTTTCCAGGAATGTATGGTTCACACTCTAATTCGAAGTACAACTCAAATGACATTCATTTAATTTTGTGTCATAAATTCTGGCAGATTGACATCTTGTGTTCATCAATTAAACCCTAAGTCATTCAAGATTCATGTTCTTCATCCAAGAACTCATAAAGATTCCATATTAATCATCAAATATATTCGAATTTAATTTTATCTTTACTTAGGGATATATAATACATCTATTTCTTACTTTGAATCTCAGCTAAGTATTCCATTAACAAAACCCCATTTTGTACCCATTTATCCCCAAAACGAATTTTAGTTTACACATCACTAAAATATGAATTGGATATCACCATTTAAACATTACAGCAAGTTAACCACTTGCCTGGAATTGTTCGTAGAGTCTGATCCGTTGGTGTAGTCCCTTAATTTGGCTCCAACATCCCCAAATTGTCTCTTGATTTGCTTTCCCCCAAATTTCCTCTCAAACCCTAGGTTTAGAGTTGTGTTGAATGCCGTTCCCTAGTCTCTCAATTTGGTTAAAAATCCTCAATCTCGTTTTTGGCCATCTGGGCCCAATTAAAATGGCCCAACTCACCCCGCGTGGGCCCGGCTATGCCCAAAAATACCCCGAGACCCAATTACTACCCCGAGTACCATTTTCTGACTATCTCGATCCATCCGGACGCAACCACACACTCAGAATTGCCATCCGAAATGTTTTTTGACATATCCACATTTTGACCCCAAAATGTGAGACACATTAATTTGAACAATTAAACTTAAAGTCGCCAATTATAATTAATTCGTCTCACTCAAATAAATTCTCCAACTCGTGAATTTAAGTTTCTCCAATTTAAATATTTTTATCACTCCCAAAAATAATTAAATATTAAATCCTCAAAATTACGGGGTATTACAGAGGGTTCCCGAGCTGCTGGAAAACGTCGACTGTTGACCTCTTGGCCACGGTCTCGGTCATGTTGAGGTCGGCTATGATGAGACCGATGTTCACCAGCTTCCCTTTGTGAGCCGGCTACACTTCTTGACCTGGATAACCTCTGCCTTAGATCATTAATTGGGCTGAGCCTTTCAAAGGACCACCCTCTACTCAAGCGATCAAAAGCTGATCCTCTTTGTTGGGCATCACCAACCTTGACCCTTCTTTCTTCGCAACCTCGGCTCTGATGTATAGGACACATGGTGTTATTTTAAACCTCATATGGCTCCCAGCAGTCTGTTGGAGCATCCTCTTCTTCAATGTCGTCGTACCTATCCTTAGGGTAAGGGTTTCCTTACCTCCATAGGCGTAAACGCCTAGAGTCACCAACATCCCTCCTCCGTTGAGTAGTATGTTGGTCTTTTCTTGGTACCTGGGGTGGTTCCTTGGCTTCAGGATGGGGTTGCACAGCCACCGGAGTAATCATCTCATGCGAGACCCCAAGTGGTCTCATCATATTCCTGCTTAGATGGGCAAATTGCTCCTTCATTGTTTGTTGTGTTGTAGCCAAGGACCTCAAGGCTGCTGCCACCTTAGCCATCTCGGACTTGGGTGGTGCTTGGATGGAACTGGGTCCTCCAACACCAGATGGTGGAGGAGGTGGTGGTAACTCCGGTGCCATATGTTAGGACTAAATAGCTTGCAATGAAAATATTAGAGAGATTGATACCTGAATGGACCTCTTTCAATGGTGAAATATCTTCACATGAAGGGTAAGGGCTGGTTCACCACCAGAGTCTCCAGTGAGGTTAAACAAAAAATGAGGAAGAGATGAATCTTATCGTTCCCATAGACGGCGCCAAAATGATGATTCTATAAACAACACCATCAGATGAGGTGTTGACAAGCTCGAACTAATAATAACAATGGCAGAACAAGAGTGTTGCATAGTAGAAGGAGATGGGGAGAAGAGGGTGAACACTTGAATGTAAGTGTTTCAGCCAATATGGCCTACGTCCACTGTGAGTTTGTGAGTAATATCACTAGAAGAAGGCACTAATGGCCATGGATAAAATCTCTCAAGCTTTCTCTCTCTACTGTGTAAAATGACAGAGTTTCAGCTAGGGTTGCAATTCTGGAACCCTTTACAAGGTTGAGGATGGCCTCTATATATAGTGCTTGGGAGGGTGTAATGTACCCCTAAGCATGCAATGAGCATGTGCATGAGGATCAAACCAGTATAATGATGACACTTGTATGATCTCAAGTAAACAATGATGACGTTAATATTCCCTTATGTGGGGGGAATGATTCAATTATAACTGATTTGTCCATGCGTTACAAACCTTACATGTGCTTGTACATGCTCGGTCCTGCGTCCTTGACTAGTGCAACCTCAGACTGGACGAGTATGAGGTTGGTGGAGTCTGGTGTAGTTGCCTTCTTTTCATAAAGACCTCTTCCAGGGGGGCTGTCAGAGGTTGGGTATGAGATATAACATTGGCTGGGGCCGATGATGATGTTGGTAGATAATTGAGCCCATAAGACCTTGCTGACCTCAGATGTTGACCAGATGAGGTTGGTGTATGAGGTTGCTGCAATGTCAGATAGGGTCAACCTTATGTGAGAAAATATTACTGATGGTTGCCATTGACTTCTGGTCACCTCGGCTGTGAGACTGGCCGAGGTTAGTTGCTCTGAGTAAGAGGGTGCACTTTGGGCATATCACAAATGAATAATTCTTAACTGATCTTAATAAGGATAATAACAAACAACATAACCACGTTCAAATTAATGATTATGAGACTTTTTTTAATCTCATTTTTATTAGCCATCAGTGTGAGATTAGGATAGGGTCCACCCTTAATGAGCGTGAGCGTGAGCAATTTGAAAAAATACTAAAATAATTCGTGCATGTCTTCACATAGTCCTATGATGACATGCCCAACATTGACCCATAAATAACTCAGCATGAGATCATGACATTCCCAGAATGCAAGTTAATCAAATAGAAACTAAGGAAACTCAGTATCGAATGGTTGTTCAAAGTTAAAGAAGAAATGGTCAAGTAATTGAACATGGGTTTCATTCACTTAGTCGAATAACCTACATGGCCCTCCAATATCATCCTCATACTGAAGACATGAGGAAAAGTCCGCATGTGCATCGACTATCGAGATTTGAATAAAGCATGCCCAAAAGACGATTACCTATTTCTGAATATCGACATGATCATGGACAACATATCCAACCACACCCTTAAGTCATTTCTCGATGGATTCCCCGGGTATAACCAGATTAAGGTGCACCTTGACCATCAAGAGAAAATGGCCTTTATCAGCCCATGGGGATGTTTTTTTCTACGCTTCCATGACATTCAGACTCAAGAATGTTGAGGCTACCTGCCAAAGGGCTACTACAATCATCCTACATGGCCTTATTCACAAGGAGGTCAAAGCTTATGTAAACGACATGATCATTAAGTCTAAGACTTGGGAAGGTAATATTCCCACCCTCTGAAAGTTCTTCGAATGACTAATGCAATACCACATGCTGATGAATCCACAAAATTTCACTTTTGGCATCACGAAAGGAAAAATTTTAGGATTAATGGTTAGTGAGAAGGGAATTAAAGTAGAACCTACTAAGCTGAAAGCCATACTTGATATGCCACCCCTACGGACCGAGAAGGAAGTACGAGTATTCATGGCTAAACTATAGTATATTAGTCGGTTCATCAACCAAGTAACCTCTATCTACTAACCTATTTTCAAACTTCTCCAGAAAGACTTAACCAAAGTATAGAATAAGGCCTTCCAAGAATCATTTGACTGAATAAAATGATTCCTCACCTGACCTACGGTGTTGATGCTTTCGCAACCAGGTTCCCCTTCCTTCTATACTTGACTATCATAGATACTGCAGCAAGGGATTTGGTTGGTAGCCCAATACATTAAAGAATCCCATAAGGAAAGATCCATTTATTATGCCAGTTAAAAACTAACGGAGTATGAAGTCAACTACACTGCTTTGGAGAAACCATGTGTTGCCCTGGTCTGGGTCACACAGAAGTTACGACACTACACACTTGACTTCCATATCAGACTAGTATCCCATATGGATCCCATCAAATACTTTCTAGAAAATCCTGTCCTGTCCATCCGAATGGACTGTTAGTTGATGTTTCTAGTTGATTTTGATAATGTGTATGTCGCGTAGAAATCTATGAAAGGGTGAGCCATCCCCGACTACCTTATTGATTACCCCATGGAAGGGACTGATATTTGGGTCTCTAAATTTCCAGATGAAAACATTATCTTCATCTCTCAATAGGATATTAGATAGAAAATGTTCTTTGATGGAGAGGACAACAAAAAATGATACAACAATTAGATCCTCCTGATCACCCCTAATGGCTCTCACACCCCCATTTCCATCAAACTAGACTTCCCTTGCACTAATAACATGTATGAGTATGAGGCATGCACTGTAGGCATCAAGATCACCCTAAAGAAAGGAATTTGACACCTAGACGTCTATAGACTCTGCCATCATCATCGGCCAAATCCTCAAAAAATGAAAAGTCAAAGACGAGAAGCTACTACCCTTTTACTCCCATCTAGAAGAGCTAGCCTCCCAGTTCAAAGATGTCACCCTCCATTACCTGCCTCGTGCAAAGAACAACATAGTTGATGCCCTTTCTATCTCGAACTCCATGGTCGATAAGCCAGAGGGAATAATAATGGCCCAAACTCTAGTTCAGAAACAAGCTATGCCCACTCACTGCTACTACATTGAGATCATCACTGAGGAGGATTTTGATATAGCTGGGTTATGTTACTATGACATTTGAAGCCTCCTCAAACATGGTAGGTATCCCCAAGGCATAGACAAGAAAAACCACGAGACCATTCGCAAATTGGCTGCCCAGTACATCATCTGTGATAAAGCACTGTTCAAGAGAAACTTTGATGGAACCCATTTGCACTATATTATAGGGGACGATGTTGAATAAGTGATGTAAAAGATCCACAACAGAGAATGTGGGACCCACTTGAATGATTATATGCTTGCTAAGAAGATCATTAATCAAGGGTACTATTAGACCACCATGGTTTAAGATTGCACTAAATATGTATGTAGATGCCTCAAATGCTAACAGTTTGCCAATCTCCAACACTTACCTCCTTAAGAACTATACAACACGAACTCTCCCCCGTCTTTCTCCACCTAGGTCATTGAAATAATAGGGAAGGTTACTCCCAAAGCTTCAAATGGTCACGAATTTATCCTAATCTCCATTTATTACTTCACTAAATAGGTTAAAGCCGAGTCATATGCAGTGCTAAGTGCCAAGAAAATGGTCAAGTTCATCGAAAAGAACATCATTGGACGATATGATATTCCCACAAGTTAGTATCAGATAATGGGCTCCACTTTGAAGATGAGGTCATAGAACTAGTCGACGAGTACGGGAATCAGAGGCACATGTCTTCCCATAACCGACCTCAAATTAATGGTGTTGTTGATGCCTTCAATAAAAGCCTCAAAACCATAACCAACAAGATGATTGGGAGTTACAAAGAGTGGGTCGACTGAATCTTTTATGCCCTCTCAAGCTGCCTCACTTCAATCAGAATGCCTATTAGGACTACCCCTTATTCTCTAGTGTAGGTTATGGAAGCAGTCCTACCCATTGAGCTAGAAATTCCTTCTCTGCACGTCATACTCGAAAGTAAATTTAGTGAAGAATAATGGCATTGGAGATGCTTGAACGAACCATCACTCTTGGATGAATAGATGTTGAAGGCTTTATATCATATATAGGGGTACTATCACCAAATTTCATGATCATTCAACCGAAAACTCAAGGACCGCGACGTCCATGAAAGAGACCTCACCTTTAAAAAAATAATAGAACTAGGACCCTAGAGGGAAATTCAAACTGACTTGGGGTGTCCCCTACATTGTGAAGAAAATCTGTCAAGCGACATTGCTATGCTCACAGACCTCCACGGAGAAGAGATGGTGCATACAGTCAACCTGTACCGTCTCAAGAAATTTCATCCATAGTCCAAAATCTCAGTGTTCTTCGACTCTTCTCATCCCCCTTATGTTCTAAAAAAAATTCTTCGTTTCCCTTACCCAAAACTACATGTGACATGATCTTCTCAAGAAAATTTTCTTTTCAAAATAAGGATCAATTTTTTTTTCGAAGCCCTTATAGGTACATAGGCAGCCCATACGCCATAAATGGATATTGTCCCTTTTTTTTCACAAAATGCTATTCTTTTCTGACTTTCGAGAATGACGGTCCATCTTATTATTTACATAAACAAAAGGATTATGCATGCCTTAGTAATTGGTATAGATAATTCAAATACAAAACTCATTAAGAGGCACAACAAAGTATGATCAAAATCATTTTTTATTTCTGATGAAGGAATACAACGTTGTTACATGAAGTATTAGTAAAGGGAGTTAAAAAAACTACCCCCCTCCACTGACAAAACCATTCTTAAACAAACGTAACCCTTATCAAACTACACAAAAATGATTCTGAACCACAAAAACATAAAACACCCAAAATTACCCTAGCTTTATAAAAAATACCCAAGCTTCATAAGACATTGCCTTCGATAACGTGACGGCCACGCTTCGTCATCATTTCTCGACCCCGGAGGTCCCCAAGTCTCCCACTAATGGTAAACACTGCTCATGAGCTCCATGGAGAGGTACGCCCTCACAATCTTGGATAAAATTCCCAGGGAGAAGGAGAAAAATTGAGCATAGCCGTCGCCACACTAGAGCTGACCCTCAATATGGTCGAGAATTCTTCATAGTTAGGACATATATCATTGAGGAAAAAATAAAAGGCATGGTGCTCAGGATACTAGAACTGTACCGTTAGCGCTAGAAAGTTCTCATTTATGGATCGATTACACCAAAGAGAAACCCGACGCAAGTTAAAAGAATCATAATCCACATTGTATAGGCACATGGCCTCCAGACCATCAAGATAACAGGATAATTCTTCATATATTGGAAAATACATTTGGGGAATAAGATGAGAAGCAATAATAGAAATGTAGATATTGGTGGAGAAAGAACATACCATACCCCTCCTTTTATGCTTAAAATCCTTGGAAAAAAAACATAAACTCTGGAAACTCGATTAATTCTCAGCTCTACAGGAGTACACTAAGGTGGAGGAAAGTGCAATCAAAGCCTGTGGATGATTTGAATTAACCCCATGCCGATAGGCAGGTCAAGGTGTCTGCCAATCGGTACCTCCTTATTTTGGAAAATTCCATATTTCCTCTTTTACCAAAATCAATTTCCAAAAAAGATCATTTTATTAAAAAACTACCCCCGGATTATTCCCTTTTAATTACTTGTTTTCTCTATTTTATTCTCCTCAAAAAATCATTTTCATTCTCAAAATAAATTCTTAATAAAAAATATTTTCCTTGAGTTAATTATTTTAACTCCCTTTTCTAAAATAATAATAATAAACATTTTTCCTTTCAATATCATTTCCATACTTATCCCTATCTTTGCGTAAAATAAACAATCTCAGCGGAAAATTAAAATCGCATAAAAGATAAGTCATTAAGACAAGAAAAAACCAAAAAGAAAATGCAAATTTTCACACACACACACACACACACACACACACACACACATATATTGCTTCACTTGGTTACATCTTGCAGGTAGAAAGAAAAGAAAAAATACAAACGGGAGTTTTCCTGAACTCTCAACTTTCCTTATCAAGCCATCAACCTCCATGGCGAACGCACTTTCCTCAGTGATGAGTGATGGATCCTATAACGCCCCGACCCGGATTTAAGGATGAATAAAGAATCAAATAGATCCGATTCGTACGTTGATCTTGAAGTGCAATGAGACACCCTAAATAATGTTTCTAATCCAATTTTATTATTATTTAACGTTACTCTTATTAGCATGCGATTCCCATTTTACCAACTACGTGATTGGAACCAAGGGAAGTTCCCCCAAGTCCAAGTAACGGTGATACTAATCGTAAAAGTAAGTAACTACTTACCGGTATACCGCTCTCAAAGTACAGAACATCATGCGACCTGCTGTAACAAAAGAGGGATGTGAGCCGAATGCTCAGTGGGATTTATACAAATCAGTATAGAAACGAACGACAAAAAATAATACTCATACGCTACACTACATTCATGTGAAAATACATACATATATATATATATATATATATATATATATACACACATATATATCCTCCTATTTACTGTAGGAAAATACATGTTCCAATGTATTACACCGTTATATGTCGAAAACGTTATTTGATACCTTGTATCCTCTTTGTCTTTATAAGAATTGTTTTGTATCACTATGCTTAAAGGCCAACATTCTCTTCCATTAACGCACACGGTTAAACAATTAACAATTAACAATTGTTGGAAAAATCTTCTTTTTACTTTCAAACGTTTGTTACTCAACGTTCATTAACTCACGTCGAGTTATTAATCATTACTTAAGACTTACTTTCAACGTTCATGTACACCGTGTTAAAAAAATACTCATTTTCCTTCGAAGACCTTACATAACACACACTTGTGTTCATTATGGTTCAAACCTCATTAGGTAGCTTAAACGTCATTACACCATCTTATTAAACCATCCCAAGTTTCCACATGAATATCAAACATTTAATGTGTTATTCTTGCGTTAGTAAATCAATGAATTAGTGCCATTCATTTATGCCTCTTTCATGAATATTCAATTCATTACTTAGCATTATTTTTTTCAAATTTTTCCAACAAACACTCATGGACTTCGTGGCCTCAAACCACCGGTCTCCGTCGTTATATACTATTGCAGTTGGTTTGGGATCTTTCACCACTAGGGATGTCATGCCCTCCTTAATTATTGTCTCTCGACATCATCCAATATCATTATCTTGCCAATGTGTTCCACATTTTCATAGTGTTTACATTAATTTATCTTTTTCGAGTCGAAGCCAAAGCCTTGGACTTAACCGTCCATTTTTCCATTATACGTGGAAAATCATTACTTTCCCCTTAAGTCCTTTATTTTACACACGTGTTGATTTTATACAAAAAATCATTTACATTTTAGGAGTTAATTCAATTTCACACATGCTAATATAAAAGCATTTATTGACATTTTATTTCATAAAATGTTCCACTTTAGGTAAATTACCGATTTACCCTTTATTTACCTAAACTTGCAATTTAATTCTTTAACAAGTGTCATTTCTAAAAAAACAATCATTAAGTTTCCAACTTAATATTTTAACTCTTTAATCGTTTTAACCCTTGTTTAACATCAAGCTTTTGGTAAACTTTCATATTTGCCAAGTCAACAATTTCATTACGTGAAATAACATCTTCGTCTTACTTTATATTTAGATCCAATAATACCTCTTTTAAACCCGCTCACATATTTATACACAAAATACTTACGAGTTTATATGCATAGAGAATGTACTATAAATGACAAAATCTCGTCAACGGATTAAACATGTATTTCTTTCTAGAATTTTATACTTTTCAAAACAAACATATTTCTTTCAAATAAGTGAGACATTCTTAACTTCCATAAATTTGAAAATGACATTTATTCATAATTATTCCATTTTGAAAACAAGTTAGAAATATATATTTCATAAATATTTGACAACATTAATATATTCCACATTTTTATTTTATAAAAATGTTCATCATAGCTTTTTACTCGGATTATACACAAATACTACATTCTAGCATTTTTATTCTATAAAAATGCCACATATTTATTTTTACTAGAAATTTACCCAAATAATATGTTTCTTACATTTTTATTCCATAAATATGTCCCATATTTCTTTTTACTAGAAATTACACCCGAACAATATTTTTTACATCCTTCTCTCCCATACAATGCATATTTTTGGATTACCAGGGAAATCTACGCAAATAATAACTTCCTACATTTTTATCTACCTTAAAAATGTACTCTTATTACTGTTGAGTATACACCAATAAAGTTTTAAATATAAGAGTAGATTGTCCCACCTCAAACACTCTGAAAAATGGTGATGGTTTTGAAGAAGATGGGTGACTCCCCCACCTCCAAAGGCAGCCTTAAAGGGAGTCACACAAAGCTCCACCATGAGATCTCCAAGAAAAGCTAAAAAAAATACTCAGAAACCCATCTCCAAAATACCCCCCTTCAAACCCTTATACAACTCTAAATATTACACCATTTTCAACCCAACAAATGACTCCAATATTTCATAGTTCATATCTTATCACTAGATATAAAAAATTTCTAGTGTTAAGGTATTTACTAGGGCCTTTTATGGTGGGAAGCAGTTAGCTCTTGAGGGGAAAATAAGAATGGTCTTCTTTTTATCTTAACACCACTCTACACCCTTTAATATACACACAAAAACTGTGATTCATTAAAGGTTGGTAACACATTTGCAGAACTCATGACTTTATAAGCTCTTTTTATCTGCCCTTAACATATTTCATTTCGTCTGCCTCGATCCAGAGTACAGGTCCATGTAACAGTGTTCAAAGTTTCCAATAAAGGGATAGGATTTGTTTTCCTCGTACTATTGTTTCTCCATTAATCAATCCTAAGATAAAAACTTGTCGGCATATTTACAACTATTCTGATTTCTTTTCAGAATGATTGGACCTCAATTCATTTTGCATGATTCATCTTTTCAATGAGGAAGTCAGGCATGTTGACATAAATCTCAACCCCTAGTGGCATCTCGATAGCGCATAGAGTGGCAGCCTGACTAGTCGTCGCTCGAACGGTTGTGGGAAAATCGGGATAGCAACGTGGCTCCTGTACTCTGTTTCCTTATAACATGTTATCTAGAAGCATGAAGGGTCATAAGGAGTTTGTGCCCCTTCATATATATGTATTTTTTAAAGTATTATCCATTCCACTTCACTCTTGCAGTCAATGGATCCCAAACCGTGGCTGACATAATACCACTTAAACATCTTATTGTTTATGAATAGCTGAATGCATAGATGTTCGTACCCCTTATTTATTCTTTTACCTTTTAACAGTTCCAATCTCTACAAGTGCATACCTTGCTTAATTAATTAATTAATTAATTAATTAATTAATTAATTAATTAATATCTCTTATGGAAAACCAAATCACCTAATTTAAAATATAAGGAGGTTTCATGGAGAGTACCTCTATTAATAATAATTCTCTAACATATAAAAATCCAATAAAATCCAACGTGGTACCCAACGTCTATAATTTTAGTCATTTTTTTATGTTTAGTTGAACTAAAACTTATTCCTCTTAACATATGATACACATATATAATTCTTGATTTAAATATTTCTCTTTTTCTTTATTTCAAATCTGAAATTTTCAATAATCGTTCTCGAGCCTCCAAATTAATTTAAATAGGAATGAAACTCAATTATAATCATCCAAGTCCCTATGTTTTTCATTTTCTCGCAACCTTACGAGGGGGTTAAATAAAACATTTAGGGCGGGGTATTACATTCTTCCTTCCTTAGGAAATTTTATCCTCAAAATTTTTGATTATCAACTGACAAAACACACATCCACAATCTAATTTCGATCTTGGATGCCTTTAACACTGTAGTCAAACCCAAATATTTCATACCATTAATTTGATACACACATGGTGGACCCTAAGGTCTTATTGACAACTCCCAAGCATGCTTATCATATCCATCTAATCCATACCTCAGAGTAATTGATAATTACCAAATATCCTATTATTAGCTAAGAAACTCACTTCCATGAATTATCCCGATCATCAGAATTCACAAGCCTACATTTCATCAAATGATTTTGACCTTCCTAGACTACGAAGATACATCCCCAACATTAATAACCATTTATATAAATGATGTAAGGACAACCATTTAATCCCAATATTACATTCGACTGATACCTTTCAATCCCTATTATTCATCTGACTGATACCTCCTACTGGACTACGCGCTAAGCTAAAGCCATCTGAGCCATGATAACCCAAATATGCATGAAAGACTACATTATAAACCTACAATTTCCATACAGAGTGAAATACTACCATTTAATGTTCCATCAACTTCTAATATTAATATCTTAGAGTCGTGAGCTTAAATCCTATATATACATCGTAAAAAGTATATCGGTTAACTAGAGAGTGTTTTAACCTAAAGCTATCAATTACACATGAAAACTACAAACCACGAGACCATGTGTACACACCATTAGTGTCAAATAAGGGTGCTTTCGATGAAGAGCGTACTCATGTACTGTGATGCATCAACCTCGATCCATCCAATCCCGCATCAGTACTAAGGTTATGCAATGCTACACCTGAATACAGAACCATAACTGACACAAAACTTCCCATTATCGGGATCCAAGAAGACACCATAAGATTAAATGGATTAGGCGATTATCTCGCGAGAATAAAATAATTCAATTCAGGCAATGAATCACGCCACGCGAAGTATGAACCGTATTGTGAACTTGAAGTCTAAAATTTTCACTGATTTATACGTACGCTGAGGTATTAGCCTAGCCATGTGCCCTGGATTGAATCACTAATCACGACTACCCATTCTCAAAGATAATGACTTGGGTATTGACTAACCTCCTTAAGACTGAGGTTTCTTATTATCCTTCATATTAAAGCGGAGTTACATTCCTCATTTTTAATGTTAGTCATTAACCTACATGCTTTAGTCTCCACAATCTCCACATATGATTGCTAACTTTAAAACCTCGAGATCTTTCTCATATAAAATTTTACCTCACGGACCATTACTACAGTCCTAAGCAACGTCCTATGTAATCCCAAATCATAATTATCGAACTAGTTACCATGAAACTTCAATTTTTAAGCATTATCCATGCCTAATGCCTAATGATTCTCATTACTAGAGTCACACTAAGCCATACGAGTTGAACGTGTAGGTGCTATAATCAAGACTAACACTCCATTCCGAGCGATATCTTTAAAACCATAAGGAACATCTCCGTGTCTTAAGTCTCCCAAGTGCATAATATATAACTCATTAACCTATTTCCGACATTATCCTTAAAATCCATATCATGACACCTGCTTATAAACAAAAGCCATGGCACTAGCCCCAAGTACTCCCATAAATTAACATGACCTAAACATACTACAATCATCAATGGTTTACCATTATTACATAGACTTTAATACCATAATAATTCCCAAAATGCTTTGTGGGTGATAACACCGTACTTAATCATCTCCCTAAATAGCCTACACATCTATCACGGGAAACCACAAGTCGCATCATGACCCGTGTTACCTAACCTCTAATTTACTATTATGACATGTTTATCACCACATACACCTCGACACAACTTTGATTTCTTTCCACACTTCAAGGAGGATATAACAATTCAATCATTCCCTAAAATGTTCACGCACATCCTAGTGTAAGAATCGTCACGTCAGAATCCTATCATGCATGACAACTCATCACGGCTACATAACCCCAAGGCATCGATCCCAGTCACTACGTGTTATAACCACTGTAAGACTAAGTCCTTTACATCATAAGGAATACCCAAAATTCAAAGAGAGATACCCTTGGTATCGTAATACCCGAACTGCAACCTAAAGTTCACCATTTCGAGGGAGTGTCTATCACTGTACCATTAACTCACTAGTTAGTCATTAGCATATCTCCAGGGCATTTATCAGTACGGGTATGCACATCCACAATTATAACTTGAGATCAACTCATCACGGAATATAACTTAACCTTATTGAACACTCAGCTAAGACAACTAACTTGTCTCACTACATAGCCATCACACTCCTTTGCTAGGTGACAAGCTATCACCACTATAAAAATTTTGGCAGGATGCGGAGCATCGGGTGCTACCTATAAAACTTTCGGTAGGATGCGGAGGATTGGGCACTACCTATAAAACTTTGGGCCACTACCTTTGATGTCACAAGAGATCCTATTCCTCAATACCATTTTATTTTTCTAAAACCATAGTTTAATACCATCATTTTAATGCTAAGTCCCAAGGGCTATAAATATTCATACTTAATTTACTCTGAATCAATATGATTATCTAAACCCAAATCATAATCAAGTCACCTAGGCATTCTAATTTCCATAGAACTATTTATTCACAAGCCACGTTACTTAGTCTCCTAACCCTGTAGATGAAACCTCAAGCATACCAGCTATGATGAAACTTGAATCATTAAGACTTTCTAATCATCAAACTTCCATTTGATACATCTCACTCAAGTCTAAGGTGCTATCACCTAATGGTATACTCCAAAACCAGATACTTTCTAGATAACACTACCCGAGCAAATGCAGTGAAATAAGAATGGCTGCTAACTTATCCAATTATTAACTTAAAATACGACAATGTTCTCAAGACCTCAACTTTACCATCAAGGTACAAATTGAAACCATCACTAGCTAAGTATGATCGACTCCAACCAACAACGACGCCGAAAGATACACTACCGACCTCACTGCGTCACACTCGAAAGGAACATTGGACCTAAAGCTATGATACCAAGTTGTAACGCCCTGACTCGGATCTAAGGATTAATAAAGAATCAACCAAATCTAATTCGTATGCTAATCTTGAAGTTCATATCTTATCACAACCCAACAAATGACTCTAATATTTCATAGTTCATATCTTATCACAAGATATAAAAAATTTCTTGTGTTAAGGTATTTTCTAGGGCCTTTTATAGTGGGAATCAGTCAACTCTTGAGGGGAAAATAAGAATGGTCTTCCTTTTATCTTAACACCACTCTACTCCCTTTAATATACACACAAAAATGGTGATTCATTCAAGGTTGGTAACACATTTGCCGAACCCGTGACTTGATAAGCTCCTTTCATCTACCCTTAACACATTTCATTTCGTCTGCCTCGATCTAGAGTATAGGTCCGTGTAACACTGTTCAAAGTTTCCAATAAAGAGATAGGATTTGTTTTCCTCGTACTAGTGTTTCTCCATTAATCAATCCTAAGACAAAAACTTGTCAGCATGTTTACAGCTATTCTAATTTCTTTTCATAATGATTTGAACTTAATTCATTTAGCACGATTCATCTTTTCAATGAGGAAGTCAGGCATGTTGACATAAATTTCAACCCCTAGTGGGATCTCGGCAGCGCATAGAGTGGCACATAGCAACGTGGTTCCTATACTCTGTTTTCTTATAGCCTGTTACCCAGACGCGTGGAGGGTCAGAAGGAGTTTGTGCCCTTATATATATATATATATATATATATATATATATATATATATATATATATATATTTAAGCATTATCCATTTCACTGTACTCATGGTAGTCAATGGATCCCAAACCGTGGCGGATATAATACCACTTAAACATCTTATTGTTTCTGAATAGCTGAATGCATAGATGTCCCTACCCCTTATTTATTCTTTCACCTTTTAATAGTTCCAATCTCTACAAGCGCATGCATTGCTTTATTAATTAATATCTCTTATGGGAAACCAAATCACCAAATTTAAAATATAAGGGGATTTCATGGAGAGTACCTCTATTAATAATAATTCTCCAACATATAATAATCTAATAAAATGCATAACAAAATACTCATCCGATAAAATCCAACGTGGTACTCAACATCTATAATTTTAATCATTTCTTTATGTTTAGTTGAACTAATACTTATTCCTATTCACATATGATCCACATATATAATCGTTCTTGAGCTTCCAAATTAAAACTTAAGTAGGAATACAACTCAATCATAATCATCCAAGTCCCTATGGTTTTCATTTTCTCGCAACCTTATGCGGGGGTTAAATAAAACATTTAGGGTGGCGTATTACAGATCCTCCACTCCCAAAACTTGAACCCTCATCTAAGATGGCATGTAGCACAATGCAGGAAGGAGTTAAATTCTTGATATAATTAGACATGGAGTCCATCCAATACTTGATATCCCTTAGCCAGTTGGTCATCGGTCAAACATACTGCAAACAAAGAAGAAAGAACAAAAGACAAATCATTCAATAAAGAAGCAAATGAGAATCAATAGAACAAAAGAGAAAGAGAAAGAGAAAGAGAAAGGACATACCTCAGGCCGTAGGGCTTCATCCGTAAGTCGCATCAACCCAAAACTGGTGCATTAGACCGGTATGGTAGGCCCCCGCTACTCAGTCAAAAATTATAGGAAGGGGGAGTAACCTTAATAATCAGAGCCTCTTCTACCGCGGCCGCTGTGCCACCACCTGTGCTGTGGACTGATCCCACTGGCACACAAGTACCTCTGTGCTAAGACGTGGTGGGTGGAGGCATGTTTACAGCGTCTTAGATATAGGAGGGCATCAACCAGAGCGTCATAAAATCCAAAAAATCATTGCTCGCCACTATATCCGTGTAGAGCGTATGAGGCTCACCAATCATCGCTGCTTCCCAGGCATCATTGGACATATCTCTTACTCAGCTCATGTACAGAGGTGCACCGACAGTGGGACCACCACTTCCTCCTCCACATTTTTCCTCACCACCATCTCCCCTAGGTATGTGCAATCAATCGCCGCATCTGCGCATGCAAGACCACCACCCTAGTATCCCATAGAGTTACTGCCAGGAGTAGAAGGTCACTACAATCCATAATAGAGAATCAGTATATACTAAAGAAATGAAGATGCCAAAAAGAACTTAGAAAGACGAAAGATAATTTAGTCGCTCGTCAAGGCTTTTAGAACCCGTCGTAAATCTGCCAAAGACAAAGACTGATTTGATTGCTAATTGGACTGTTGCCACTAGAACATCTGAGAGAAGTCACCCAAGCCCTCATCCTTCAAGTCCATCAACCCTGCATTGTGCCCAATCACCTCATAGAACCACGTTTGCAAAAGGCAAGAATCAGTAAAAAGAATAAAAAAGAGAATGCAAGGAAATGCATGAAAAAAAGAATAAATCCAAAGCTACTTCCAAAAGATATGTGTCCCTCATAAAAATCTTTCGACAACACCGGCTCAAAGAATCCCAAGAAGAATAAAGGGAAGACAAATTAATGCCCCCAATCATACAGCTAGCGGTCGAAAATCATCTTCAAAAACAACGAAAACCAAAGATGGATGACATCACCACTTTTTTCCACCAAAAAGCCTCCTAAGGAAAGCAAAATAAATATATGGACCATCTGTCTCACCTGCCGCCCAAGGTCACATCCACATTCCTCCTCAAGAGAGGCTTCCTCAAAGCGAAATTGTGGATAGAATCCCCGAATACGATCCTACCCACATCCCCCAAAGCTACATGCATTGCCTCTGGTGTCACCCTCAATGTGTGATCCACCACAGTCTGTAAGGGAAGAAGAAGAAAAACCCTTCATTAGCATGAAGAATGAAGAGAAAAATAAATTGGAATATCAAAGGTCACCGTACTTATGTAGCCACTAGGGTTCTTCACCCTAGATGCATGGTGGTATGTAGACTTGCATAACAGGATACGTTCATCAGCTATAGGCTAAAACAACTCAAAGGCATTTTCATTGCTCAATGTAAGGGGCATTCTAAACTATCACTCTTGTATGGCATAGTCATCAATAGCCAGCCGCTCAGTGTTGTATCCCTCGCATGAAGAACCAACCATTTGAAGTCTTGAATCAAAAAGGACTTAGGAGCGGTTTTTAAAGAGAGAAAGCAGCAGATTCAAACACTTGAAGGTATGAAAAATGGGGAGGGATCGCCCCCGCTTTATAAATGGTTAAAGATTCTACCGATTGACATCCCCTAGTCCATATCGATCGACAGTCACCATTACCTCTTCCCAAGAAATCATAAAAGTTTGAGCTATTTTTTATTAGCACCCCAAGACTGCCTATCGGCAATTCCTTTAATGATTATTACAAAAACGGCAAAAAAATTGCAAGAAAATCTAGAAATTACAGGAAAAATACCAAAAACTCCCTGAAAAATATTGAACACCATTTTCCCTAGGAAAACCTTTTTTGGAACACTAAGCCCCTTATAAACTCTTAAAATCCCCAGTAGGATTAACATTACACTCTTATTATCAGTGTACTACACAGCAAAACCAATGATGCGCCAACATTCAAGTCTATTAAAATTCTCACGCCGTAATTCCAAAACTAAAGCATCCCCCAGTGGAATTTCAAGACAACACAATCCCCAACGGAACCACAAGTGAATTTAAACTCTCAAGATAACTTAAGTTTCCCTAGGAGAGATATTCACCACGCTATAACTTTATGCCATCAGAATTGGTTGTCACAACTTTAGGTCCTCAGAATTGACCTCGACCCTCAGAATTGGTCTTCACTACTTTAGGTCCTTAGAATTGACCTCGACCCTCAAAATTGGTTTCCCCAACTTTAGGACCTCAAAATTTACCTCGACCCTAAGAATTAGTCATCATAACTTTAGGTCCTCAAATTTGACCCCGACCCTCAGAATTGGCCGTCACAACTTTAGGTCCTTAGAATTGATCTCAACCCTCAGAAGTCCTCGCAACTTTAGTTTCTCAGAATTGACCTCATCCTTCAAAATTGATTATCACAACTAAAGGTCCTCAGAATTGACCTCGACCCTCAAAATTGGTCGTCAAAACTTTGAGTCCTCAAAATTGCTCTCGACCCTCAGAATTGATCATCATAACTTCAGGTCCCTGGAATTGACCTCGGACCTCAAAATTAGTCACCCCAACTTTAGGTCCTCATAATTGACCTTGGCCCTTAGAATTGGTCGTCATAAATTTAGGTCCTCAGAATTAACTTGGCCCTCAAAATTAATCGTCAAAACTTTAGGTCCTCAGAATTGACCTCGTCCCTTAGAATTAGCAAAAGAATTCCATCATTACCTGGAAAAATTTCACTAGGAAACTTTTTTCACAAATTAGCACAAGAATATTATAAAATTATCGAAGTGCCCATTTTTTAATTAAAATTGCCATATTTAATATGAATTCAATCATTCTCGCATTTTTTCCTCTTTTTAATAAAATAGTTCTAAGAACTTATTAAATACACTAAAATGGGACTAACAAAATATAAATTTGGGTATAAAATATACAAAATAATGCACTTATCAGCCACAACAAATGTACCAATCCCTGTCGTAACATCTACTCTTGTAGGATGATTATTACTAGAGTGAATGTCCTCTATCTCTTCAACATTATCTTTGGTATCCATACAACCGAAAGATTCCGCGAAGTCAGAATCTATCGTCATATACTTAGTGCAGTCCTTAAGTCTGCAAGGCCCACTAAACTTCAGAGGCTTTATATGAAGTACTTTGGTAGGAGGAACCGCAGTGCCTCTTCTAAATATCCTCCAAATACTCCCAATTATTCCAATGCATAAGGACTCGGTAGGGACTTGAAAAGAGTAAGGGAGTCCGCAGTTAGTTACCGCAACCATTATGACCAAAAGGCCATTAAGTAGGTCGCAACTATGTATAGATTAAATTATTTATAAGAAAAATTAAGTCCTAATTCTAAGTGAATATATTAGCGATGGACGTAAGTTCAAACTTTAAGGTCACAACCATCTAACCTAAAGGTCCTAACAAGCTACAAACAAATACTTTAAGACAACTAAATGGCTATAGCTAGGGTAAATTTATACAAGGATTGAAAGGTCACAGCAAGCTAGTGTAGATCCATTAACAAGATGCGATGGGGGATAAATGGGTAAACATTATGTATTTCAAACTTTCAAGGATCCAAGCACACCAAGAACATGATCTTGGTGTTCTTAGCTAAAAACAAAATCCAAAAGGGGGGTTTAGGTAATGATTTAACCAGAAAAATCACAAACCCTATCATTCCTAACCTAAAACTACATCCTAACAACACATGAAAATCCCATTCTTTACAATAAACCAAAATTCAACCAAAATGCCCAATTCCAATTTTGGATCCAAGAAAGTGTACCCTAAAAATAAAAAACAAGTGTTCAAACCAAAAAGCCCTAGTTTCAGAAAGATTCAAACAAAACATAAATCCCAAAAAAATCTCTAATATTCTAAGATTCAAATTTATGTAATGTTAAAAATACACTATGAAAAAGAAGTTAGAAGGGTGGTTACTTGGAAATTGATGGAAATATGAGAAAACAATGGTTGCTTAGCCTTGCTCAAACTTGAACCACCACAAAATCACTGCTAGAAAGTTATCCAAAAATAAAAATGAGAATTGCAAAGCTTGGTCTCGATTTCTCTTAGGAAAATTGCTAAGGTAATGAAGGCCTCGGGATCCTTAGCAATTTATATCAGAGGGCGCTGAAAGGCAAAACATCGCAAATCATCTACCCCAGCACCCTTTTGAATCCTAGACAAACAAGTTGCAAGGCAAGAACAATAACACCATGGACAAAGACATAGAACACAGTCGTAACACCAACTCGACACCTGTTGGCACTAAGGCTAAGGGGCTTATTATTGTGTGGCACCCCGCCTAATTAAATACCTAGTGATCAGTTCTTTTTAAATTAAATCAGGATTTCCAAATTGATTCATTCTTAGCATCACTGTCAAAAACCTCATTAATTAATAATCACTTATTAATTAATTAAATCAGTGTCATCTTTCATTAAAAATATAACAACATGGAGAAAACAAAATTAAAACCATATACCAATAAAGAGTCTAATCCATCATAAGATATTGATAAATAAAGTCTTACCGAACAAACCATCGGCAAAGCCCAAACTAAATAAATCCAGCATAATAATAACTGAATAAAATCGAAATGTGGTAACAATGGAAAAAGTTCATTGACAATGAGATCGGGGAGCAACAATTGGCATCTTGCCAATCGGGGAGGGAAAATCGGGCAAAAATGACGGACGTGCACTACTCCGGCTAGACGTCTTAAGAGAATTGGAGCATAGGATGATGGTAAGATTTAATTTTTCTATAACTACAAAAATATATTATTCTGCATTATTTTACTTTGCGGTGCCAATACTAATTTTACTTTATTTTATTTTAGGGGACAGGGAGTGGCCCTGGCGGTAGGCCATATAGGCACGATACTTATGTGGCTTTTCGGACGAAGAAGGGGAAGGATAAGGAGGTGTCCCCGAGCGTCGTGGCCACGATTGTAAGTAATTCGACAGTTTACTTTTTATTAATTACATTATAATTTTTTAATTTACTTATTTTACTAATCATGTGCTCTTTGTCATTTCAAGCAAAGCCTAAAGAAGTGCATGAGTCGCAGTCTGATGCCGACAAGGCATCTTTGTCCACAGACGTACTCAACCAAGTGCTTGGCTCTAATCGCAAGGGGAGGACAAGGGGGTGATCTCGCGGGTGGCCAAATCTAGGATCATCAGATTAGAGACGAGCGACACCGGGTTGGCTAGAACGGTGGACTCGCATAACGCGAAGCTGTCCCATTTGGAGGCGATGGTCCAAGATATGTTCTCATTTATGAAGTGTTCGTTAGGCAGAAACCGTAAGAGGAAAGGAAAGGAGAAGGTGGTGGAGGAGGAGGAGGTGCAGGAGGAGGAGGTGCAGGATGACGAGGATGTGGACCTCGCTGCTTCATCGTCGACATGTGCGGACTTTGATGATCCACTCACCTTTTTGGCTCCCTTCAATCGACCGATGTAGGCACTTGATTGGCCGAGCGTGTTTATACTGGACATATTTGATGGCCAGCAGATAGGGAGGGGGTTGAGGGACCCGAATACCATCCAGGGTATTCCAGTTAATGGACGCTTGCTTCAAGACATCGAGTCCGAGGTGCTCATCACGCATGTGACACCCGGGGAAGGAGAACTCCCCCTTGTGGTTGCGCGAATAATGCAGCACGATGTATATTGGTGGGTGTGTCAATTCGTATATCGTGTGGCCTACTCACCTCCTCATAACTAACCTTACTCCGGACATGTAGTGACATTATTTCAATTGAATTGTTTTAAGTTATTACATTTGAATTACATTTGGATATTATCGTTATGCATATTGTTTTGAATGTATATTTGCATTCTCTCTATTTTATTTGAATCTATGATGTTTGAACATGTATAATGTTCCTATAACAGGTATAAATATACCGCTGGGTAGTGGCATACTGCCCAGTAGTTATTTTTCAATTCTGCCAAGAATTATCACGGTCATTGACAGTGACAAGTCCGTGACAATTATACTTTGTCGTGGTCAATGACCGTGATAATTTTTTAAAGATTTTCATGGGTTTGTCATGGTTTATGACCATGACAAAACTTGTCAAGATCATGGACCGTGACAAAACTTGTCAAGGTCAAGGACTGTGATAGTTCTATTGAACTTGTCACAGTCATTGACCGTGACACATCCGTGATAATAAACGTTGTCACCCCCAGAATTGTCACGATTATTGACCTTGAAAAGTCCAACTTGTCAAGGTCAATGACCATGACATTTCGATAGATTTGGTGTAGTGTAAAGTAACATCCTTAAACATTTTCAAAATAAATTTTGAGTCCCATTAAAATTACGCATTCATACCTTATTGATCTCGAAATGCAATTGAACTTTGAAGACAAATAAACTTGCACTAATTAAACCTTCGGCATAATTAATTTTGTGCAGCTTTGCCGCAATGTCATCAATAAACTTTAACATGTCATAGTCTGTGTAGGATCGTGATAATAAAAATACAAATGTTGATACCAAAATTAATATGCTGACATAGACGAATAATAAGAAGACACGTGTCGATCTACGTGGCACAATAGCAACGAGGAAGTTTATTTCCCCGACCAAGTTATACTCACTTCAAGCAGCAATTGTACTCCGAGGAACTCCAACGCTCCGAGGAACTCCTGAACGACGAGCAACTAAGGCGGTCCGAGCTGCATCATGGCCACAGCATTGATTGCCAGATAATCAACAGTTCAACTATTCATTGAATGCTTATCATACAGACGTATACTCTTAAAGGGCATTAATTGTTTACCCTTTCACATGTACAGCCTAAGGGCTATAAATACATTGTATCACCCTCATTCAAAGGGACCGGATTTTCTTGATAGAATTACATATCGAGAACTCCAAAACACTTGGCAATAATAGAAAATAGTGGACGTAGGCCATTCTTATAAGGCTGAACCACTTTAAAATTCTTTGTCTCATTTATATTTATCTATGATTAAATAATTAGAAGAAATCTAATTTTTTACATCAACAGATTGGCGCCGTCTGTGGGAAACGACTGTTGTTATCGTTTTTTTACCAAAAATCATTCATCGTCAATGGCAGATAATCCGGAATCCAGCAATCAAAACGCTGGAAATGGTGGAAATCTTCCAAATCCCTCTGCACCTCCAGATCTGGCTGGAATTATGACGAATCTGGCTTAAGGAAAAATCGCCATGCAAGAGACAATGCGACAACTCATACAAACCCTTCATGGCGGTGCACCTGCACATTCGGGACATCGAAGTGGTCAGAGGCAAACATATTTACTTTCTTCACGATCCAGGCGTACAGATGCGTATCGTAATGAGGAATCTGATGATTTCTCTTATCAACCTGGGCGAACTTCATCAATACGGGCCACAGATACTGAGCAACGTATTACTCTATCTCTAGAGAGACCCAGTGCCTTGGAAAAATTGAGCAGGGTATCTCCTTTCAGCCGATTAGGCCCTAGGAGGAATAGGAGTCCACCTAAGACTATGTCGAGGAGGTTTTGACAACCAACTGGTGTAAGAGAGGGATCAGCACAATCACGACCGGTTGCTCGTTAAGCTAGATCTCTGGAGGCCACGTCAGAACAATCAATTGCTCGAACTAATAAGCCCGAGGAAGGAAATGATGCGTGGAAAGGTTCCATTCAGCGGTTGGAGGATAGATTGGGAGAAATGGCTAAGGCAAAGAACCCCCTACAACGAACTTTTGTTCAAGGGACACCTTTTATACAGGCCATTGTGGATTTTCCTACACCGTCGAAATTTAAAGCACCTGTGGTAACCCCCAAATATGATGGAAAGACCGATCCTATTCTGCACATAGATCAATATCAAGCTGCTGCCAACATCTATGTTGTCCCCGACGAGATGAGATGCAGAGCATTCTCAGGAACTCTTACTAGATCTGCCCAGATATGGTACAATAATCTTCCTCGGGGTAAGATTTTATCTTTCTTTCAATTGGCCGAGTTGTTCATCGGCAATTTTTGTTTTGGAGCAAAGCCAGTAAAATGAGTAGCACACTTGTTAAGTGTTAGACAAAAGTCTGGTGAGAGTACTAGAGATTACATAACTCGTTTCAATAACGAGAAGATGGAAGTCATAGATTATGAAGAAAACATAGCAATCACCGCCTTGATGAGTGGGTTGTTGCCTAACAAATTGTATTACACTTTGGCCAAAGATCCACCTAAAACTATGTCAGAGTTGATGGAAAAAGAGGCCAAAATCATGAATGACGAGGAGGCTATGGCTGCGAAGAAGAATATGGATAAAGAAACCAAGGTGGAAGATGACAAATCTAAGAATAAAGAGCATAAGGGCAATGGCGGTGAAAAGCATTCCAAGAATAATAAGTCGTCATGGGAAGTCCTGAAGAAATTCGATAATTATACTCCTTTGAAAATGGGTATTAATCATGTCTTGGAAGAAATCAAGAATAACGAGGAAGTAAGGTGGCCAAAGAAATTGAGGTCAGACCCTGACAAAAGAAATAGAGATAAATATTGCGAGTTTCATAAGGATCATGGTCATATGACTAAAAACTCTATAGCCCTCCAGAATGAGATTGAAACGCTCATTAGACGAGGAAAGTTGTAAAAGTATGTTGATCGTAGAAATGAAAGAGGAAATGAAGACCGAGCAAGAGAGAGATCTAGATCTCCTCGTCGGGCAGAAGAAAACAGGAAAAGAAATCATGAAGATGATACAGAGGATGACCCCGATCTTCCCAAAAGGCCAAGGCAACCAGAACGCGAGGTATTTTCAATACGTTTTGGAACATTTGATTGTAATGTTATTACAGGCGTAGATGCAGGAGGAGGAGATCTCACTGCAGAAAAAAAATCTTACCTCAGTGAGGCTCAGGCTTGCTCATACATTCAACGGATAAATTTGGCTGAGGAGGATCGCCCGAGGAAGATAAACAAAGTGAAGCTGGTCATTGGTTTTTCAAAAAATGACCTTGCAGGTGTTCTTTACCCTCACGAAGACCCTTTGGTGATCAAAATGAGGATGAAAGAAGTAGTGATTTCAAGGGTTCTGGTAGATAATGGTCGTTCGGCAGACATCATGTTCTACTCATTCTTTGACAGTTTAAATTTAAAATTATCTCAATTGGAACCTTATCACAGACCTCTCCTGGGTTTTGCTGGCGAGAAAGTTTTTCCACTTGGGACGATCAAGTTGGATATATTAATTGGAACTTGGCCTGCTTGTCGAACAGAAAGAATATGCTTCTTTGTGATGGATAAGAATGTGCAATCAGCTTACAACATCATCATGGGAAGAGTTGGTTTGAAGAAGTTCGAAGCAGTTCCATCTACAGTACATCAGTGCTTAAAATTCCCAACAAATTTTGGAGTAGGAGTTGTGAAAGGTGATCAAAAGGTAGCTGGGGAATGCTATTATTCATCTGCCGAGCAACAGGAGCTTGAAGAGTCAAGGAAAAAGACTACTACCTACCAGGTGGATGAAGGTACATAAATTGAAACACTGGATCCCAGAGATGAATCCCAACTTGTAAAAGGACAGGTGGTGGAATCTATAGAAAATGTTATTCTGGACGATGAACACCCTGAACGAACAACTCAGATAGGTTCATCGTTGGATGCTTCAATAAAACATGAGTTGATAACTTTCTTGAGAAATAGAAAGAAAACTTTTGCATGGAGTCATGAAGACATGCCAGGAATAGATACAAACTTCTTATGTCATGAGCTCAATGTGAATAAGGAGATCAAGCCTGTAAAGCAGAGAAGAAGAGTATTTAGTCCCGAGAAGAATCAAGCTATACAAGAGGAGGTCGAGAAGCTCCAGAAAGCCCAATTCATTGAAGATGTGAAATATCCAGACTGGTTAGTAAATGTGGTGATGGTAAAGAAGAAAAACAAAAAAAAGGAGAATGTGTGTTGATTTCACCGATCTCAACAAGGCATGCCCAAATGATCACTTTCCATTGCCCAGAATTGATCAACTAGTGGATGCTACCTCGGGACACGAGCTGCTCAGCTTCATGGATGCTTACTCTGGCTACAACCAGATCAAAATGAAACCTGAAGATAGGGAAATTACTTCTTTTATTACCCCTACGGGAACTTATTGTTATAATGTTATGCCTTTTGGTTTGAAAAATACAGGAGCGACATACCAGCGGCTGATGAATAAGGTTTTTGCCGAACAAATCAGTTACAATATGGAAGTCTATGTTGATGATATGCTGACAAAGAGCAAGAAAGATGCTGATCATCTAGTTGACTTAGGTCAGACCTTTGATCAACTGGATAAATACCAAATGAAGCTCAACCCGACGAAGTGTACATTTGGAGTATGATAAGGAATGTTCCTCGGGTACATTATCAACAAGCGAGGCATTGAAGCGAATCCAGCAAAGATCAAATCTCTTTTAGGGTTGCGATCTCCAACGATGAAGAAAGAAGTGCAGAGTCTTACAGGACGAGTTGCAGCGCTCAACAGATTTGTATCCCGAGCAACTGATAGATGCCTCCCATTCTTCAAAACACTTCGAAAAACTTTCGAGTGGAATGATGAATGTGAAAAAGCCTTTCAAGACTTGAAGAAATATTTGGGAGCACCTCCACTATTGTCCAGGCCAGTAAAGGGAGAAAAGTTATACTTGTACCTGGAAGTATCAGAGAATGCAGTCAGCTCGGCATTGATCAGAATGGAGAATGGAGTCCAGAAGCCAATTTATTACACAAGTAAGGCTTTCCGAGGTGCAGAGATCAGGTACCCAAAGCTGGAAAAATTGGCATTGGCATTAATTGAGGCAAGTAGAAGAATGAGGCCATATTTCCAGGCCCATACCATAGTCGTGTATACCGACATGCCATTGAGACAAGCCCTTCATAAGCCAGAAAAATTAGGGAGATTGATGTACTGGGCAATAGAGCTCGGTGAATATGATATTGTGTATGAACCCAGATCATCACTAAAAGGGCAGGCTGTTGCAGACTTTATAGCAGAGTTTACATATCCTGATACCCCCGAGGAACAAAAGTTGCTCGCTGATCAACCTGTGGATGTTACAGGATCAACAAACACAAGCTCATACCAACTTCGATTGGTAAAAGGGCTTGTGGATGTAGAAGGATCATCAAATTCGAGCTCAGACCAACTCCGGTTAGTAAAAGGGCGAGAAGAGATGGTCGACGAAGAGCGAGAAATACCAGGGCAGGATGAAAGGAAACAGCAAATATTTCACCGAGGAACTCTGTCAGATAAGAAATTTGAAGACGAGTTACCTACATGGAGATTATATATAGATGGGTCATCTTGCACAACAGGTTGTGGAGCAGGGATTGTTTTGAACACCCCAGACGAGATTGACATGGAATACGCCCTGCGATTCCAATTCAAAGCTTCCAATAATGAGGCTGAGTATGAGGCCATGATAGCAGGTCTTAATTTAGCAAAGATTATGGAAGCGCAACAAGTGATGGTATTCAGTGATTCTCAATTAATTGTGAATCAGATCATGGGAACATATGCAGTTAAAGGAGAATTAATGGTCAAGTATCATGCAAAGGTGATGGAGTTATTGGTAGAATTTGATGCCATTCAGTTGATCAGAATACCAAGAATGGAGAATGCACGAGCAGACGCACTGGCCCGACTAGCATCAGCTACTCGTACCGAGCTGCGAAGAACGATACCAATTGAAGTATTAGAAAGTCGGAGCATAGATGAAGACCCGACGATGAATATTATTACCCTTGATTTAGGACCATCTTGGATGGATCCCATCAGGGCATATATTGAGGAAGGAGAATTACCGGAGGATAAGCTCGCTGCCAAGAAATTAAAGTTTAAAGCTGCTTGGTATGTACTAACTAATGGTGTTTTGTATAGACGAGGAATTATGGCAGGTTTGCAAAGATGTGTACATCCATCCGAGGTGAAAGAATTGATTGAAGAGATCCATGAAGGGTCCTGTGGAGCCCATGCAGCAGGTCGAACACTTTTGCAAAGGGTGATGACGCAGGGATACTACTGGCCAACGATGAGGGCTGATTGTATAGCCTATGCTAAGAGATGTGATAAATTCCAACGTTTTTCCTCCATCCGACGAACTCCACAATCATTGTTGACACCCATAACTTCCCCTTTGCCATTTGCCACGCGGGGAATTGATTTGGTTGGACCACTGCCAATGACCTGAGGAAGATTCAAGTACCTCGTCGTAGTGGATTATTTTACTAAGTGGGTAGAAGCTGAGCCTCTGATTGATATGACATACGAGAAGGTGTACCAATTCGTTTGGAAGAACATCACCTGCCGATATGGTCTCCCTCATGCCTTCATCACAGACCATGGAACACAATTTGATAACGAGGAGTTTGCCGCCTATTGTCATCAATCAAACATTTTGAAGGTTCATTCAGCACCAGGCCATCCTCAAAGCAATGGACAGATTGAAGTGACGAACAGAACATTACTAAATGGTTTGAAGAAGAGGCTAAATGAGGCTAAAGCTAATTGGATTAATGAGCTACAGTTAGTATTGTGGGCTTACAGAACAACCCCCCGAGCAGCAACTGGAGAATCACCATATATGCTCGCATTTGGAAGTGAGGTCGTAATACCTACCGAGTTGGGTCTTCCAACACACAGAGTACTGAATTTCAATTCCCCAGTCAGCGACTTAATGAGAAGATTAGATTTGGACATGCTCGAGGAGGTTAGAGAAGAGGCAGCCATTAGGAATGCTGCGTACCAACAACGAACAACTCTGTTCTACAACAAGAGGGTGAAGAAATGCGACTTAAAAGAAGGAGATTACGTGCTAAAGAAGGTCATTCAGAAGCGCAATAAGTTGGAAGCAAACTGGCATGGACCTTACCGAGTTATAGAAGTTGTTTGACCAGGAACCTACCGAATAGCAACTCTAGAAGGAAAGGAATTTAAGAATGCATGGAATGCTGAACACCTACGCAAGTATTATTAGTGATGTAAAATGTAAAGCAGTTCCATCAATATGAATAAAATGACTATATTTCGCCATCTTCTCTCTTTTTATTGAAAGTTTTTCGGGGAATACTAGTGTGTAACACTACGCTGCTCGGCAGTATGCTCGGCAGTAAAAACAACACGATAGTTCAAGCTCAGACCAACTCCGATTGGTAAAAGGGCGAGAACAAAACATACTCCTTTGGTTAGGAGGCGTACACTAGCTCAGACCAACTCCGGTTGGTAAAAGGGCGAGTGGACATGATAGTTCGAACTCAGACCAATTCTGTTTGGTAAAAGGGCGAGAACACGACATTCCTAAAAATACCAGCCCGGTTGGTTAGGAAACCATACTCCTTTGGTTAGGAGGCTGACACTGGCTCAGACCAATTTTGGTAAAAGGGCAAGTGGACATGATAGTTCGAACTCAGACCAACTCCGGTTGGTAAAAAGGCTAGAACAACATTCCTAAAAATGCCAACGTGTTTGGCTAGGAAGCAAAATACTCCTAAAAATGCCAATCTTGATTGGTTAGGAAACAAGATATGCTCTCAAATGCCAACTTAAGTTGGTCGGGAGGTAAGATTATTCTAGAAAATACAAAAGTTCCTCGAGGAACAAAATATTCCAAACAGTACCAAGTATAGCTGGTCGGGGATAAAAACCCACTAACTATAATTGGTCGACGAGCACAATATAACAACCTTGGTTGGTTGGAAAATTTTTAAACATTTTTATACTCATTACTTTGTTATTAAGTGATCGAGCAACATTACTAATACTTGTAACTTTTTTATTACTAAGTTGGTCGATGAACCACACAATATTGTTATGCAAGAACAAGTATAAAGTGTTTGACAAGTACAAGATAATGGCAATACAGATTTGCAAACAAAAATGAAAGTCTTTCATAAAATTCAAAATAAATTACAAGTTACAATTACATGGATATGTATACTAACTGTTACATCAAAAATTCCTATTCTATTGGTTTTTTCCCCTCAGCTTTCGATACAGGTTCCTTGCCAGCAGGAGGATCATTTAAAGGCTGAGGAGAATTGATGAAGTTCAAATCCTTCAGCATCCTGACGTTCATCACAGAAGGTCGATCTAGAAGATGCTCGGGACGAGGTACTTCGATTTGAGAGTGAAGATTGTAGTCACCGAGGTATTTTGCAATTAAGCACGAGCTGGGATCCATTCCATGTCCAAATTATACGGTGGCACAGGCAAGTCGAGTACCCCAGGATAATAATAGTCCCACGGATAGTGTCCTTGTTAGAGCTTCAGCACGCCCAAGGCATTCAGCCAGCCTTATTTGTAGCCCTCATTATTGGTATTATGGATACGATCATCCAAATGGAATAGTGCTTCGTTGTATCCAGCCATCCAGAACTGCCTGGGCTGTTTGTGAAATTGAAATGTTAATCTTTCAAGCTTCTTGTGAAAACTCTGGATGAAAAGCTCATTAGTCTCCAACACTGATTTCTTTCCAAAGAGTTGTTTTTCCAGTTCTCTAATTTTCATTGACATGTCAGACAAAGCTTGGTTCTTAGCCATTAATTGGAAGGCTTGGTTCTCTAAGGCAGATGCAGTCCTCTGTTCCTCGACAAGATCCCGAATTGCTCTTCCTCGACCCCGAGGAGCTCGAGGAGCTCTTGCTCATCCCTGAGGAGATGTGGAAGTGCCCTACCTCCTCAATGTGTCCAACTCTTGCCTTAATTTGGCATTCTCAACCTCTAAAAATGAAAATCCCTCGTCATTAACTGGGATTACAACTGTTGAAGAAGAGGCTGCAGACTTATACTGTGCTACCTCTCTCTGCAAATTGTTATTCTCTTGCTCCAGCAGCTCGACAATCTATCTACATGCTTCAACTTCACCCTTTAGGGTTCTCTCCCTGACATCGTACCCAGCAAGGAGCTTTTCGTGGCCCTTCTTGGCAGAAATCTGCTGATACCTCTTCTCATACCCCTCATGCAACAGGGCAGTTGATTCTTTATACTGCTTCTGAAGTTCATCGAGAGTACCTTGCAAGTCTTCAATCATTTTGTAATAAGCCACATTGTTGGCTACAGCACGATCAAGAAGACACTTCAAGTATTGATATGCCTCCACTGCTTGGTCTGAAGCATCTCGACCAAGAATATCTACAATCTGGGATTTGTCCAAGTCAGTGTGGCCAGCCTTAAAATATTCATTACACTGTCGAAGCAGAGTTGTGTCATGGGCAGACAGCAATTCCATTCTAGCCATAAACTAGTAAAAAAGAGAAGGCAAGAGTTAATAAAAAAATAGATTAAAAATCAACAACATAGAGGAACAAAAAAGGTGATTTTTTATTACTTCATAGAAAGGAGTACAGTGTTCAGAGTACAGAGTACAAGTGACAAAATAAAATGAAATACGGAACAACTTTACACCTTTTCCTTGTCTCCCAAGACTTTCTCGGGAGGCTGGGACGAGGAGCTTGGTTGCTCGGTTGGAACAATGAGTTGGTCGGCTAGAGCTGGAACTTGTTCGGGAGGGAGCAGGCAGAGATGAAAGCTCCTCGTCGGCAGGCTGAGTAAGGATTGGATCACCCACTGCCATTGAAGATTCTTCGGAGGCAGCTTCATCCTCTTCTTCATCTTTAATATTTGGGGGAGGACCAGGGAGATGCTGTTGAAACAGTTCTGGGTCCTCATTAACCTTTAATTCTTGCAGGGCAGCCACCGAACCATCTCGGAAGTATTTCAAACTCCCATACTGCACCTGGGTCATCATTGCTGCTACCCCCCTGTTCCACCCTTTGTCCCAACCAGGCAGCCACCCAACCATCTCGGAAGTATTTCAAACTCCCATACTGCACCTGGGTCATCATTGCTGCTACCCCCTATTCCACCCTTTGTCCCAACCAGTGCGGAAATATTTTTTCACCGCCACTTTTTTTTTTATTTTCTCCGAGGAGAGCTTCTCGGATAGAAGATCCTCGGTAGCCTTCAACTTAGCTTCCACCTCCTCCTTCTGGCGATTCACTTCTCGCAGAAGGGACAATTCTTCTTCTGCCATTTTCATCTTATTTTCAAGCTCCCCAAAACTCTTGAGCTTCTCGTCATACTTCTTTTTCTCTCCCTCCAAACCTTTCACTTTATTTTCCAACTGCACTTTCTCTGCCTCAACTGCAACTAATTTCTTCTCCCAATCAGCCCTATCCTTGTCATACTTTTGACGGGACTCCTTCAAAGACTGGGCCAAACCTAGTAAAGCATCCTCCACTCTGGACGAGGAGCTAGAAGCCTTGATCGCTTCATCTTTCTTCACAATGGTGTTGAAGCAACTCACCAGCTGAAAAAAGGAGATAATGATAAGTCAGCACAGAGATATATGTATTGATGGAAGGAAAGAAAATTCAGAATGAGATAAACTTACTGAAGCAATGTGACGAGTAGCCAGGGATGTAAGCATATCCCTTAACATATTCTCCTCAATTCCTCGGACCTCAGGAATAATCCAAGTCTTTACCGAGCTCAGCGCAGAGCTCGGGGGAATAATAGTTGGGACACCAGCTCCACTAACTTGGAGATGGGGAATGGTTTCAGCCAAATTGACCGAGGAGGATTTCTTCAGTCTCCTCAGTGGAATTTCAACAGTTTCAACCAAAGAAGAGCTTTTGGTTGGGGAGATGGTGATCACTTCCACAGGTGCATCCTTCTTGTTAGGAGCCACTGGGGGCTTCTCGACAGCTTTTTGAGGTGCAACATTTGTCTTCTTTGTCCCCTTTTGGACATCAGTTTTGTTTCTTTTTCCATCTCCAGCAGAGGTAGTCTCCTCAAAGATAGCAGGAACCCTTCTTTTGCCCATTTTTTAACTCAAAGGAATATGAGAGTCTGGTGAAGAATCCTCAGGAGCTGGCGCTGGTTCACCAGTGCTGATTACAGGGCGAGCAGTGAAAGAGGTTGTATAACTCCTATACTCCAACAAATATGAAGTAGACCTGATGTGCTCGTCTGTAACTTTCTGATGCAAATTCTAGATAAGTTTTAAATGCTTGATATTAACTTCAGCTTCTTTTGGAGTTTTTCTCTTACTGTCAACTGCAAACAAATACATAGTGAAATATCAGTCACACATGTTATCAAACATAATGAAATCGTAATTTCAAAAATAAAATAAAGTGATAATAACCAATCCCATTGCCATGTGGAGGGAATCTGGGACCTTGATATACTTCATCTCCAATCAAAGGGGCATGTTGCCAGTTTTTTATAACTACTCCATGTTCAAAATAATCCCTATTGGCATCAGGGAGGTTGACTACTAAAGCCCTATTCAAAAATCTAGTTTTTAAATAAAAAAACATTATCTAGAACAGCCCATCTATAACAATACATAATCTCAGGAATTCCTATACGGGTTCCGTGAGTTTGATTTAACCTATACACCCCATTAACTATTCTCCATGTGTTGGGGGCTATTTTTGCAGGAACAACATCGAAATAATGACAGAACTCTAAGCACAAAGGGTTTGGTGGAAAAGAAAATCCACATTCAGCAATAAAGAGGCTGGGCAACCAGTGTCCCTCAACCAAACGAAAATAATCTAAAGGCTCAAAAAGATCCTCTAGAGTTACCCAAGATGGAATAGAAAAATCAGAACGGAATTTCTCAAAAGATTCAATAATATAAACCATGGCGGATAAAAGAAATGAAGAAGAAGGAAAAAGATCTTACAGGAAAAAATGAGATCTGTTAACAACGAACGAAGAAAAGGATAAACGCACAAGAGAGAGAAAGACTATGGAAAAATTGAAAGCAAAAATTGGAAAAGGTAGAAGACGATGGGATTGCCTATGAAGCTTAAATACTTTGCCTTGGGAAACGGCGAAAGAAATGATTACAAAAAAGAAACTATTACGCTACCGGCGGCTAAAAGGACAAAAAGTGCGCGAAGATCGAAGCGCTTATAAAAATTCAAAAAAGCGGATTTTACGAATTTAGAAGAACATTCGAATACGGAGAAAATGATCCTAAAAACCAGGAAGGTCATTTAATATTTCCATATACTGAGAAAGAATGTTCCATATTCCTCAAAGTTCGAAATATGAAACATTGGGGGCTTCTGTTGATACCAAAATTAGTATGATGACATAGACGAATAATAAGAAGACACGTGTCGATCTACGTGGCACAATAGCAACGGGGAAGTTTATTTCCCCGACCAAGTCATACTCACTCTGAGCAGCAAGTGTACTCCGAGGAACTCTAACGCTCCGAGGAACTCCTGAACGACGAGCAACTAAGGCGGTCCGAGCTGCATCTCGGCCACAGCATTGATTGCCAGATAATCAACAGTTCAACTATTCATTGAATGCTTATCATACAGACGTATACTCTTAAAGGGCATTAATTGTTTACCCTTTCACATGTACAGCCTAAGGGCTATAAATACATTGTATCACCCTCATTCAAAGGGACCGGATTTTCTTGATAGAATTACATATCGAGAACTCCAAAACACTTGGCAATAACAGAAAACAATGGACGTAGGCCATTCTCATAAGGCTGAACCACTTTAAAATTCTTTGTCTCATTTATATTTATCTGTGATTAAATAATTAGAAGCAATCTAATTTTTTACATCAACATGACCTATGGCTCAAAAATATGTTTTGTTCCAGGAATAAGTCAAAACTATACAATGGACTCAATTGGAAATTTTGTCCTTACAAATCTCCCCCATTGACTATTTTGGGACAAAACCAGCAGTGAAATGCCTAAGTTGGGTCGTCAAGCCATTTGATGCCTAAATCCCATCCCATAAACCCAAAATAAAAAATTATAGGACAAGACTAGTAAACATAGGTCTGGAAAGCATGAGCTGTTTCTGAGTGTCTAAATGTGATATATACTTGAAATCTCGAATCTCTTAAGCACACCTACACACATGAAACATACAAATACCCATTGAAGTATGGAGGAACAAATTATATAAATCATAATGAAATATATGAGCAAAATACTTTGATACCAATTTGAAACAAAAAGAAACTTTTAAATCTGGGTATCAAATATGCACATAAACAAATGATACCAATGTAGATACAAATGTGTGCAACAAACAAATATAGTGCTCAAAGAAAATCTCCCCCTACATTACATTCATCTCTCCGCCTTTTGTCTCGAATACACAATCCGATCAAAAGATAAACAATATAGAGATATATCTAGCACAAGCATAATCAATGAACTATGTCTAGATAATCATGCAAACAAGAAGCTAATAAAGATCAATAATATCAAATCCGAACTAGCAAATAGTTTTCACACAATATGAATTAATCAATCTAAGCAGGTGTGATTAAACGAACGTAATGCAGCAAAAGATGTGATCAATATGAATCTGCAAATAACAAGTTGTCCATAAGTAACTCAGCAGCACCAAAAATATAACAAATATGCAGCAAGGTACTGAAACAAAAAGAATTGCAAAAATCTAGACGTCTCTCGAATGATAAAACCCTATCGCTCGAATGATAACTTCGCGCAAAACACATATGTCGCTCGAACGAGCAAACGAAATTCCCAGTTCCAATTCAGAAGGTTAAACAGTGTTGCCCAGTGAAAAATTGTCATGAAAAATCTAACTGGAAAGGGTCCAAAATAGAAAAATAGTACCAAAACAGTAGCTAAACTAAGAAAACACAAAACAACCAAATGTAAGTTACATGCTAACACAGTATCGATGTGCTCAAACATGAACATGGAATGCATGGGCATGAACTGTAACAAATGAATCACAATTCCAACACGTCAAAACGATCAAGAGGCTATAATTGATAGCTATAAATCATCAAACTTTATTTTAGTCATATGTGATAATTAAAAAATGACCTAAACAATCAAATATGCACAGAAATCTGGAATTTTGACGATTCTACAAACAATAGCGTCATGATACGATTTTTTCAACGTTAGGATTAGTGGTGCAATCCCGTTTAAATTACCCATCCAAAATCCCTCAAATTTATCATATTTTCTTTTGAATGAACATAAACTAAATGGCCATATTTTGGCGTATGATTCTTTTTTTGCCTTTAATTTTTTTGGGGCTCTTTTAAACAATGGCATTTACGACGAGTCAATTTTATATTCTTGCAGCCCTTTCCCGTGAACACTCATCATTTTTCAATTATAATCCTCACACTAAACGGTTCTTACATGCACACCTCCTTATGTCAACGTCTCACCAAACTCAAATATGCAAGAGATGTCAAACATCCATATAAACTCATGCATGTGTGTAAAGATGGCATATATAGAAAGTCGAATCAAAATGCATATCAACATTGAAACAACCCCATAAGACAATGGTTAATATCAATCTAAGCATCAATATTTATGACCAAATGTCCTAGCCACACGGATAATGAAATAAAGGGGGTCGAAGCGCACCAATATGCCATATCCAACATGTAAACTTAAAAACAAACCGAAAATATTTTTGGTTTTTCAACATATTTTGACTCAAATAAAAACAAAATCTTTTTATATTTTTCTCAAAAATATTTAAACCAACAAATCTTTTTGTATTTTTCAAATAAGACTCAATAAAAATAAATAAAATACAAAATGATACACATTTCATAACACTAGCAAGATATAAATCACGTTGCAAAGACTAGCGTATGACAAACATGGTAACCCAATCATCCTTTAGATTTAGCATGGGAAGAATCAAGTGAAACCAAATTAGAACCATGAAGTTTTAGTCCTAAAGCTAGTGAATCCGATTTCCTAACCCAAGTAGGTGTAACATGGCAGGTGGGGATTATTGGAATCGATACGTCTTTATTTCTAAACTTCCTAGGATCATTCCTAAGGTCATAGCAAAAATGTAGACCATTCCTACCGCAATGTTTAAAAGTGTAAAGACGGTGGCAATGATTACCAAAATATCGACCTCTCCTCACATTCCTAGTGGGCTCTCTCACACGATTGGTATTGTCTTTGGGAATGGGATAAACTCTATCATCGTAGCCTATACCATACCTATCACTTTTGACTTAGATGATGCCTAACATCCTATCCAACTTCTATGACCTATATTCCAAGTTAAACTTAACCTTACTCGAGTCTCTCAATCTCTCCTCCAACTCATAAATCCTAGATTCAAGCACACGCCTAGACTCCTTAAACCCTAGAAACTCTTTTTTCAAAGTCTCCATCAAACCATGAAGACTATCTCTATCTTTCTCCACATATTATAGCTTCTCCCTAAACATCTTCTCCCGTTCCTTAAGATCCTAAATCAAAGCATCATTGTTTTCTATAGCACGCTCATTTAACCTAGCTTTCAATTTAGAGTTTTCCTTTTTCACCTTCACCGCCTCAGTAAACGATTCATTAAATGAAACTTGTAACTCTTTCACATCAACCTCCTCTTCCTCACTAACTTATCCCTCACTCATTTGGGATTCAACGACCTCGAAAGTGTCATGCACATGGGAATCTTCTTAGGAATATTTATCGTCGTCACTCACATGACATGCCAAGAAAGCAACAAGGAGGCACTATAAGCTATTAGTTTCTTTCCCTCTTTCTAAAGACTAGTGGGACACTCGACTACTTTGTGACCATACCCCTCACACCCAAAACACCTATCTGACTCAACCCTATTAAATTTCTCACTCTTATCTTTAGGGGTGGACTCAACCTTGTTGTTCTTAAATTTCTCAAACTTTTTATCATCTTTTGATTGCTTTTGAAATTTAAGAAACTTTTTGAACTTCTTAGCCAACAAGGCGACATCCTCAAAATCTTCATCCGAAACTTTAGTCTCCTCCTTCCGGTCTTTCAAAGCAATGCCCTTTTCTTTCTTTGGCACTTGCTTGGAGGTAAAAATGTCAATTTCATAGGTTTTAAGTCACCTACAATCTCTTCAAGTTTCGTCGAATCAAGCATACCTAAGGAGTTTAAAATAGTCATTTTTACATCAAACCTACTCGGTAAAGATCTCGAAATTTTCTTAATCACATGATTGTCGGGAATCCTTTCACTTAAGTTAAATGACAAGTTGGTAATATTAGACAACCAAATGTAAAACTCATCAAATGACTCACTATTTAACATCTTAATCGTCTCAAACTGTGTAGTGAGGTTTTGTAACTTAGACGCCCTAACCATGATAGTTCCCTGGTGAGTAAGTGCAAGTGTATCCCAAGCCTCTTTTGAAGTTTCACAAGTCATGATTCTATTATACTCTTCTGGTGTGACATGTGCGAAAATTAGGTGCAGACATTTAGAGTTGTAAAGTGCAAGCCTCTGTTCAGCCTCTGTCCATGACTCAATGGGTTTCAAACTAGTGACCTCGCCCTCTCATGTGATTGGTGGTGTCCAACCTTTTTCAACCGCTAACCACACAAGCTCATCAAAGGATTTTAAAGCACTTCTCATTCCCATTTTCCAATAAGCATAATTTGTGCCATAAAAAATAGGAGCATGAAAACTTTCAAAACCTCCAAAATTCATTTCGAAAAACATATGGGATCAAACACATTAAAAATATGTTTTTAGCTCTGATACCAATTTTAATTTTCCCCTTTTTATTTCTTATGCGGAAAGTGTTTTAAGGATGACAAAAACAATTTATGTTTTTATGAAAAATGTTTTTCCAATTTTTAATTTGCACCAAGTTATGAACAATTTTAACTTAACCAAAATTTATCTTGATTAATCCTAAACATACGTCTAGTGATTAAAGCAAGTAAAATAAAGTAAAGAAATGAAAATTCACAACGTCGAATGTATGAGGAAACCACAACGGAAAAAAATACTTGGACGGCCCTACCCAGACAATCACTATCAATGTGGAATTATAACGAACAGACACAAGTCTTACTCAATGACTCAATCACCACGAGACTTGACACTATTCTGATCTTCAACCACTCCTCTCACAGTTCCCATGCAGAAATTCTTTCTTCGACGATACCTTTCCACAATACACGCGCCCACGTATGTCTCGGTGTCTACTGATATGGCTTGTAATGTATACAATGTTGAACACGGCTCTTCCACTTCTTCACCGTAAAACCCAACAATGTTTAGGTGTAGAATAACTCGTCTTGGTGCCACAAATATCAATAAAGCATATATTAATGATAACTCGGATCTTTGAAACTCTAAGGGTGTATTTACTTTGGAAAACCTTAACAAACTTGTGTGCAGAAACGTACTAGTTCGTAAACAGTTTTTCTAGAATGCACACTTACGAAATTTGAAGGAAACACGCATATAAATACTTTTCTTGAGGCGGTCTCTCGCTCGAACGACTTGGCCTGTCTCTCGAACGATATGACCATGTCGTTCGAACGATAATGGCACCTCGCTTGAACGACAGTGTATGTCATTTGAACTACGCAGCGAATTAGAGTCCTTCTAAAACTCTTCTCTAATATGTCCTTATCAGATTAAAACGAAGTGTAAACAATTTCAAACACTTATATACCATTTTAAAACCATTTATTTAATAATGTAACATCTTTAAACATTTTTAGAATAAATTTCGAGTCCCTTTAAAATTACGCATTCATACCTGAATGATCTCGAAATGCAATTGAAGTTTAAAGACAAATAAGATTTCACCAATTAACCTTCAGCATAATTAATTCCTTGAAGCTTTGACGCAACGTCTTCAATAAACTTCAGCACGCCATAGTCTGTGTGGGAGCGTGACAATAAAAATACGACCTATGACTCACACGTGTTTTGTTTCGGAAATAAGTCAAAACTATACAATGGAATCAATTGGAAATTTTGTCCTTATAGATTCATAATTTAATTTTTTCTTTAGTTCGTAGACATTAACATCTCACCTTTTTATTATCTATATTGCACATACTTTATTTTCTATAAAAAAATCAAAACAAACAAAAATAGGGTTACGCTCATAAATTCCAAACGAGATTATCCATCACACTTTTCAAAAAGTAAAACACATTTTCTACACATAAATATAATACAATACCATTCGAATATATGGGATAAACCCCACCCTTATGTCGTATAAGAACTACGTGGACTTTAATGCCTTTATAGTTATCGTAGGTGTTTCGAATTCAAACCCGAAACTCGAGTCCAATTTTCCCAAATTCCACATTTTCGTATTTATCGTATTCTCTCATTATAATACATATTATATTTGTGATCCTTATTACCATTCTATCCAACACATATTATCATTTCATCATAAGGATCAATATCATCATTAACGCAAAAATCGTATTTTCTATATATTATTTTGGGAACATTTGTATGGATGACCTCACTCTATCTCTCCCATGGTATGAGTTGGGAGACTCCGATCTCCATTATATATACACGCACACACACTTCATGGAGAAATAAAGGAAAACAATTGCACAAGAACATGAGAGATCGAAAGGGCGGGATGGGTGCCTAACACCTTCCCATTCCATAACTTAGCCCCCAAACCCATCGAACTATTAGTTTCGTAAGCATCAGTTTGTCTTTGATTCCACTCTCTCGAAGTGGTGACATGTTCTTTTTCCTGTTTTGTGCAAAATAGGCTAGCGACTCCATCTCTTTACATTCACCCCACACCGACAATGGTTGAAGCTCTCCTAGAGAGTACGAGTGTGCGAGACCTTTTCTTCCCTCCCCACTTGAGAGAGTGACGATAGGTATTTCGGGGATGGACACAGTGGCGACTCTGCTGGTGATATTTTTCATAAGAGGACTAGACTCAGTTTACATGGGTGTTTTATTTTTCTTGTGTGTGTATGCAACAACTTGTATGTTCCCTTTTTTCTCCTCTATTATTTCTTGCACATATATACCTCATGATTTTATCACTACTCAATCATACACTTGTAGATACTCTCCATGTACACTTCACACTACGTGCACTTCGGATCACTTATATCCACATGTTTCACACACCTCTTAGAATATCCATTCTTAGGTGTCACAAACACACACCTCCACACTTGTACATATCCATACTTACTCACACTTGTCACACCACTTGTAGTTGATCTATGCTTAGGTTCACTACTACACACTAACTTGTAGATATTCACACATATCCATGCTTGGTATAATCTTCATGTTCCATGTTAGATTTACTTTTTATACTTGTACATTCTTCCCTATTATTATAATGCTCACCATGCCAAATAAAGATAGTCTCTCCATAATATGATAATCAAGAATCATGCATTTTGCACACTTCATCACCAAAGAGCATGGCTATTGACCAAATTTTGTTCTAAAATTGGGCGGTCACTTCGTGATGGGTGATGGTCCGGTAGGTCACAGTTAGCCTAAGTGATATGACTCTCACCTTCTGTTGGCCAAGTACCTTCGACGTATATCGAACAGTTCCCCCTGCATCGTACCTCTTAGCCGAAGTCATGGCGAGAGGTATATCTTAGAAAACTCATTCACGTACGTCGAGTATATAGAATTTGATCTCAACGTACTGTCCCCACAAGGTATATAGTGAGGCAATTCACATACACTCAGGTATATCAAATGGTTTGTCCACACGTACCGATTGCCTTCAAAAGCAGTGTAAAAGAGTAGACTAATTTAGGTAAATATCGGATTTTAGAACGTGTTTGACTTGAGCAACTTCGGTTGCTCCTACATATCCGTTATACTCGGAATCAAAGTTAACGTATTTCGTGGGTTCGTACTATTTGCCAGAAAACTCATTGTGGTGTAACTAGAGAGATGAAAGGTTGTGAAACTCTTCTCAAAGAACTCATCTTAAAACTCTTTTCTAAAACTCTCTCTAAAAACTCATAAGACAAGGAATCACCCTTCTTCTTCCAAGAAGATCCCCCTAAAATGTATGGGGTGAGGCTTATATATATAGAAACCAACACAAGTGGGTCGCCACAAGTCAAATAACTCGTGGTGACACATGTCCTATTTTAAGTGGCATGTGTCCCATATCATATATCAAACCCTCAATACTAGAATATTATCTACTTAATGCATTAATTATACACAAATACGCGTGATATGTTAGACGCGCATAATAATACCTCAGTCGCATAAACACATGGACTTTTGTCAATATTAATCATCTCTAATATCATTTAATAATTTAATGAGAGGCTTATCATTAAGTCCCTCCTACATTTGCCCCCTCGTACATATAGTTGATATATTGTTACATGTCTGAAATATATCGACTGTACGTACGAAACAACTTTAGTCAGTTTTCATATGTTCGATCAACCTATGGATCGTGGGTAATAATCTCATATCTCGTTTCATTTTGATGATGTACTTTTACGTCATATCTCACATTTTATGACATAATGCAATCTCATATTTCATATCACAGTTACATGATATACATCAATTTCATATCTCATATCTTAAATCTTAAATCTCATTTTAAGGCTTTGATTTCATAGGTTATTCCGAAGGACATCGTTATCATTCTTTTCATATGAATGATATACTATGAGTGTTGCCCCCATTCCTACCTAAATGAACATGAATCCATGATTTCTTTGTGATCGTTCGTAACTCTGCTTTGGTAAAAAGTATTATCATGAACACAAAATAACTACCTCGGCATTCTCTTTCATCATTCCCAACCAAGCTTAGTGGAAGTACTATTATGGTTTACATAATAACTACTTCGTCGTTCTCAAGTTTGGTGGAAGTATTATTATAGTTTACATAATAACAACTTCATCATTATATTTTAATCTTTTAGTGCATGCAAATGTTTTTTGACTTGTTTTAATCACGATGAGGTTTCTTGTGCATGTACGTATTATTAACTCACTCAAATTACAACTTTTTAATGTTTTTCGCAAACTCACACCTACAAGGTGACTTAATGATTAACACACACTTGTTAGGATTTTTCGTAAACTCCACCGTTAGAGGTGACTTAACAATGAAAATACACTTGCTAAGGTTTTTCGCAAACTCCACCGTTAGAGGTCACTTAACAATAAAAACACAATTATTAAGATTTTTCTTCCACCATTAGAGGTGACTTAACAATGAAAACCTACTTGTTAAGGTTTTTCGCAAACTCCATCGTTAGAGGTGACTTAACAATGAAAACACACTCTACTGTTAGAGGTGACTTAACAATGAAAACACACTTGTTAAGGTTTTTCGCAAACTCCAACGTTAGAGGTGACTTAACAATGAAAACACACTTGTTTAGTTTTTTTGCAAACTCCACCGTTAGAGGTGACTTAACAATGAAAACACACTTATCAATATTTTTCTTCCACCGTTAGAGGTGACTTAACAATGAAAACCTACTTGTTAAGTTTTTTCACAAACTCCACCGTTAGAGGTGACTTAACAATGAAAACACACTTATTAAGATTTTTTGCAAACTCCACCATTAGAGGTGACTTAACAATGAAAACACACTTATTAAGATTTTTCATAAACTCCACCTATAACGGTGACTTAACAATACAAAACACTTTTTAACATTTTTCATAAACTCCACCTATAACGGTGACTTAACAATGAAAACACCTGTTAAGATTTTTCATTTAAACTCCACCACTAACGGTGACTTAACAATGAAAACACTTGTTAATATTTTTGTAAAACTTCACCAATAACGGTGATACCCATAACGGTGACTTAACAATAATAACTACTTGTTAAGATTTTTCGTTTAAACTCCACCAGTAATAGTGACTTAATAATGAAAACACTTGTTAAGATTTTTGTAAAACTCCACCAATAACGGTGACTTAACAATGAAAACACATGTTAAGATTTTTCGTTTAAACTCCACCAGTAACAGTGACTTAACAATGAAAACACTTGTTCAGATTTTTGTAAAACTTCACCAATAACGGTGACACCCATAACAGTGACTTAACAATAATAACTACTTGTTAAGATTTTTTGTTTAAAATCCACCAGTAATGGGGACTTAAGAATGAAAAAACTTGTTAAGATTTTTGTAAAACTCCACCAATAATGGTGACTTAACAATGAAAACACTTGTTAAGATTTTTCGTTTAAACTCCACCAGTAACGGTGACTTAACAATGAAAACACTTGTTAAGATTTTTCGTAAACTCCACCTATAACGGTGACTTAACAATGAAAACACTTGTTAAGAATTTTCATTTAAACTCCATCAGTAATGGTGACTTAACAATGAAAACACTTGTTAAGATTTTTGTAAAACTCCACCAATAACGGCGACTTAACAATGGAAACACTTGTTAAGATTTTTCGTTTAAACTCCACCTATAACGGTGACTTAACAATGAAAACACTTGTTAAGATTTTTCGTAAACTCCACCTATAACGATGACTTAACAATGAAAACACTTGTGAAGATTTTTGTAAAACTCCACCAATAACGGTGACTTAACAATGAAAACACTTGTTAAGATTTTTCGTAAACTCCACCTATAACGGTGACTTAAATTTGAAAACACTTATTAAGATTTTTGTAAAACTCCACAAATAACGGTGACACCCATAACGGTGACTTAACAATAATAACCACTTGTTAAGATTTTTTGTAAACTCATTCTTCTGTATCACTTTTTTCAGGACGGGAGCCCATACCTGCCGAATGACAAACAGAGTGTCATCCTTCGTCTGTTTCCATCGATGACCAACTTCTCCGAATTAGTCAAGTCACAACGACCGTGGTTCAACCACTTACCAATTTCATCGGGGTTTTTTTTGGAATATAATACACTTCTAAAGAAGACTTACCACAATACTTGCAAAGTTCTTGTAATATGATGTCATATCTGAAGGATGATTGCGACTTTGTCAATCTCTAAGTGACAACTATTTAATTCGTCTAAACTGTTTGCGCAAGAAGTTGAAGAAGCTTTTGTAATGGTCTGCTTGGACATTACTATACCCTGAAGGTTCATCAATCTAACCTTGGTGTCAATGATGTCAAAAAAGCTTTAGACTACGAGCTACATTACATTATAATATCCATTTGCCCCTTTTATTTTATTTTATCTCAAGATAAATTAAAATAAAATAAATTACATATATCATTTGCAATTCCCACCAGAAAAAATGAAAGCAGCCTAATTATTACATTTCATGGGGTGTATCTCAAACTGTCAAGTCTTTGAACAATGACTTGATATTTGTGTCGCTCAATATCTGCTCATTCAGAAGCTTTTGCAAAATAATATCTTTTTGACCCAATTATACAATATTGAAAATGTTAGTAAAGCTCAGTAAATATTCGGTACAATTCTCATCATACCCCCTTTATTTTATTTTATTTAATAAAATAAAAATATGAATAAAGTTCGGGGATATTTGTGTAATGAATCATAACCACCCCTACTCGTAAGTGAATCATGCACAAACTCTTAATATTATTTTAATACACACCACATTAAATTTGAGGGTATATATAATCTCCAGGTAAATCTTCTGTTGTAAAACATACTCAAATATTTCGTAAAGTATCATAATGTATGAATATGGTTTACAAACATAGGATAACATTTGCAAGTGTCATAAAATACCCAAACAAAGATTCATTACGCTTCCTCTATCTAAAAAATCTATATACCAGATTTAATGGTTTTAAAACTTCTCAAATCATCAGAATAACTCATGAATTTAGCATATCAATTTCGATAGTACCATATGGCAATGATACATATATCAAAATAAAATACATGTATGTACCGTGCTTCATAATCAAGAAAGTACATATGCGTTTAAGTTCTCAGCTTCATCTCATGTATATTTACAATCATAAAGTGTAAACAAACTAAATCATGCTTTATAATGTGCCAATATAGATGAAGTGAGTCTTTATATACTTACCCATATACTAATTTTCTTGGCAAAAACAATTTATCCCGATAATTTATTCCATTCTCATATTTGATATTGACGATTTGATTGTATTGCAAAAAGTCACTATTAATCATAAATAATTGGACGCAATTTCTTAAATAAAATTTCTGAAACAACTTCCCAACAATCACGGGATTTGCGGTGCATCAGCTAAAATTTTTTTACACTTGTCTCGTTGTACTATTAATAGTGCACAATTTTTTTATTTTTTTATTTTTTTATTTTTTTAGAAATATACTATGAAAAATTGTATATGTATTTACCACTGAACTCAATTCAGGTCCCTTGGATAAAACCTTTTGGAAACAAAAGTTTTATCCCATTATTTTCTAAACATATACTCATAAATGTTTTTGGCACACCAAGTTCATTACAACAGATGTTATAATTGAGGAAACACGTAAGTCCAAATAGCGTGGACTGTTAAATAACCTTCCGATTTAGCATGTGAGTTTAGCGCGTGGGTCTCTTTTTAAAATCTTGCCCGTGCAAGCTGGGAAAACTCTCTTCATGAAATGAAAAAATATAAATAAAGCCGAAACACAAGGGATCTCATTCTTTGACGTTGGCTCCCTATTTTGTACCTAGAAGATCTGTCGTTTTTTTTCAAAGCTTTATCAAATTAAAAAAAACGTGGTACATTCACACTACCAACTGCTTCCGTGGTGACTCGCTTTCTCTCTCTTTTTTTCTTTTTTTTTTGTTTTCAATCTCAGGTTACCTGCTCCATTAAAGTTTCAAGCTTATATTGTATAAACTAAGGTCGAACGAATTTCGACCCTCAGATGTATCGGTGACGGAATTGCAGTCGGGCCAAGGTCTATCGGAGTGATGTCTCAGTTTGTTCCCTGTATAAATCTAAGTTGGGTAACTCATATGGCGGATCGGGTTAGTATCTCCTACCTTTTCGAGTTTCATCGGGTCAAGGTTTCTCGGAGCAAGCTCCGTTCGTACTCATATCTCAGATGGCGGATCGGGTTAGTAGCTCCTACCTTATTTTTCTACTATGGTTAATCGGATCTATACCTCAATCATGGTGAATCATTTCTGGTACTCAGATGAATTGGCCTGGAGTTTATTGCGAAGCGGCATAAAACGAGGGGGAACACTTACCAAAACACCAAGGGGTACATATCAAAATGCCAAACTAGAGGTGAGTTTTTTTTTGTCGATTTCTTACCTCGGAGCACATGTCAAAGTGCAAGATGCAAAACATGAGTGACCTCAGATGTGGTCTGACAATTTTTTGGAAAATCTCAGGTGTGAATGGATTTTGAGTTTCTTCAAATGAATTTCTTTGAATTTTTTTTATTACTGTTCAGTCCGAGCTTCATCGAGGGGAGATTCATCGGAGTAAAGCTCCATCGGATTCTGTCAGCATGAGGTTCCTCAGAACAAATGTATTTGGCTTGGTTTCTCAGGAAGATAAGTTAAACAAAAAAATCATGCTAGTTGAGCTGTGTACATTCTTACGTCAGTATGTATAAAGCACCGTGGGAAATAATAAAACTTTTTTATCTTATCACCTCAGGGTGAACTATTGCTGATGACACGCACCAGGGGATGTCAGTGGTCGGCCTATGCTTTCGGCTTTTGTACTAAAGTACACAGGGTTGTCCATAAGTGTCCTACATATATTTGTTTCTATTAAATCTGTGATAGCTGCACGCTACCGTAAATTAGAAAATATCTCAATATATTAATATAATAGTATAGGGATCTCCAACTTGCACTATTTTATCAATGCCCATACTTACTTTTTGTCAGTTCCCTTTGGTTGTTTTGGCACAAAAGCACATTTAAATTATTGGAGTCTACCATTTAATTTAATCAAGTACAACATATAGGCAGTGCATATTTTACCAAAAATAAAATAAAAAAGTTTCTTCATGACAACCTTATTCATTTTTTAGCTTCTCGGGTGTGAACATGCTTGAATGTTAATGGATCTATGAATAAACTTTATGCAAGAAAACAGTTTATCCAACCTCTTGTTAAGACACAAGTGTTCAAAGCATACATTCAAAATAGACATCACAGTTAATACATACATATATCATATGATTGTTTTTTATAACTCAAAAGAGTATATAAAATGGAAAGATTAAGTTTCTTATCTGAAAAGAAGTTCTTCATTTATCTCTGGACTGTTGGGGAAGAAATTTAGCTTATCATCCACTTCTCCATCTTTGGACACTTTTTCGATTGCGAATGAGGTGTTACACGATAGAAATTGTGAATACCTCCCCAGCATAGTTGCCAAATGTAAGAGAGTAGACTAATTTGGGCAAATATCGGATTTTAGCCCGTGTTTGACTTGAGCAACTTCAGTTGCGCCTAGGTATCTATTATACTCGGAATCAAAGTCAGCGTAGTTCGTGGGTTCGTGCGATTCGCTGAAAAACTCATTATGGTGGAACTAGAGAGATGAAAGGTTGTGAAACTCTTCTCAAAGAACTCATCTCAAAACTCTTTTCTAAAACTCTCTCTAAAAACTCATATGACAAGGAATCACCCTTCTTCTTCCAAGAAGATCCCCCTAAAATGTATGGGGGTGAAGCTTATGTATAGAGAAACCAACACAAGTCGGTCGCCACATGTCAAATAACCCGTGGTGACACATGTCCTATTTTAAGTGGCATGTGTCCCACAACATATATAAAACCCTCAATACTAGAATATTATCTAGTTAATGCATTAATAATACACAAATACGCGCGATATGCTAGATGCGCATAATAATACCTCAGTCGCATAAACACATGGACTTTTGTCAATATTAATCATCTTTAATCTCATTTAATAATTTAATGAGAGGCTTATCATTAAGCCCCTCCTAAAAGCACGACATATATCGTGGAATTCATGCCAAAGGGGGTACCCTTCCAATTAACCCAACAACTGCATACCCTCATATAGGTGTCAAACCTAGGATACTCATATTTAGTTTGTTGGTTTCTACTCGAAACTCTACCAAAATAACGGGTTGGTATGCCGCCCAAATTTTTGCGCGATTCCATATTTTTTAAAATAGGCCCCTGTCCATGAGCCTGGAACATAATATTTATAGCCCATTTTTCACTGGCTCGGGTCCCGTCCGATATTTCTTTTTACATTTAGGTAAACCTAATACAAGTGAGAACATAATTAACATAATTAAAATCAGGTTGGGACGTTTTTCTCATTTTTTTCCTCTTTCTTTACCAAAAAGTGTCAAAAAAACATTTCCCCCTCTTTTATCAAAAATATCAAAGGCATTTTTTATTCCTTACATCAAAAATAATTTTCCTCCCTTTTCCAAAAAAAATGTCAAAAATAATTTCCTTCCTTTAAAAAAATAACAGTTTTCCCCTTTCTCTTTGAAAAATAAATTCGAATTTTTCTCCTTCTCAGATCGATCACTCACCCTACCCTTAGCCTAGCTTCCTATTGGCTTTGGTCTTCCATCGACCCCCCCCCCCCCCCAAGACTCTGTTAGTTCCCTAGCTACTTCCTTTGAGTTCGCAATTCACCTTTATCTGCTTTCCCTGAAGAACACAGACCAAGTACCGAATGTGTAGCCGAATTTTATGACTATTCTAGTCTAACTCACTGCCAAGATTGACAATCTTCAAACAAAGATTCACGAGATGCAACAAAATTTGGTCCCTATTTTCGAAGAGCCCGAGGTCCTCTTTCATCACGCTATGGGTTCACCCACACTTGAGCCTATCTGGATCCCTGAGGAATATCAGCATGTGCCATGTGTTCCTTATGCTAATGGGTCGTCGCCATCCCATCACCCTATATCGAATCTTTCCCATCCAGGGGCTAACTTACCCCTAATTGTTGATCCGAAGGAGGAAGAATTGAACAAGGTCAAGGAAGACCTCAAAATGTTGACTAAAAATTTCAACTAAGCCCGAATCTCAGGGAACTACATGGACTATACCCACATATCTCCCTATCCTAAAGCAAGATTTCCAAAAAAATTCAAGATGCCCAATAACGAGAAGTTTGGGGGAAGTAGACCCCCAATTGTTCATCTCCGCATCTACCACCGATCTATGAATCTCATAGGTGCTTCTGAAGAAATAATGACCTGAATTTTTTGACATACTTTGAAGGACAGCGCTCTCCGCTAGTTCTTATCTCTTGAGGAATCTGAATCCATATATGGGAGGATGTTGCTCGCGAATTCATGTCACAATACAAGTATAACAAAGAATTGGAGGTTACCCGTCGTGATTTAAAGATGCTCAAGTAGAAACTTGATGAATCAGTTTGTAACTTCATATCAAGGTGGAGAGAAAAAGCAGCCACCATGACCAACCAGGCTTCCGAAGAGGAGAAAGTCAGTATCGTGAAGAATAATTTCTTACCCCATGTCCGAGCAATGATGGGAGAATAGTATTACCTTCATTTTTGAGCCCCCTGAGAAGCAAGAGTGGGGATTGAAGAAAGTCTTTCCAAGACAAAAGTTGAGCCGAAGAAAGTATCTAGATAATTCACTCCCATAAAGTATTAAAAGCGTGCCAATACCACAGTTTCAACCATTAACAACATCTCTCAGTCTACCACTTCATGGGCACCAGAAATCCGCCCTAACCTAGTCAAGAAGGAATACACCGAGCTTCACGATCCCCTCTCTAAAGTTTACCAAGAATTTTTAAGATGAAATCTCATCAAACCATTAGACCCTCGTCCATTACCAAACCCATTTCCCAAAAATTTCAAACTAGATGCCCATTGTGATTTTCACCAAACTGCCGACTATACCATCGATCAATGTTTCCACCTCCAAAATAAAATCCAATGTCTGATCTACCGGGATATCATCTCCCTACCATCCAATCCCAAGCCAAACACTACCCACAATCCACTCCCAAATCATACAAATGCCATCTTATTAGAAGAATACCCAAAATTTGATCCATCTACCCATATCATACCAAGTAAATCACTTGTCATACCCATATACTCTCCTAAACCGCTCCAATTTTGCCCATATTTTCTCTCGCATCCTACCATCCTACCTGCTTTGTCGATCTGGCTGTGTCACTTATTATAAGAGCATGCATTGCTATTCATACCCATTTTGGAGGGAAAGATATGGAATTATCAAAAGTATTGGACCAGCTTCTAGAGTTCGAGATAAAATTTCCCTAAAAATGACCATTAACTGTTAGAGATTCAGTGCGCTATTCTTGAAAGCTCGAAATGGTCTTGAGAATCAGATAATTGGGTGGTACCTATCGATGAAGTCATTTTAGATGATGTCGTCTAGACTATGGCAGACTTATTCTGACAGACCGATAAAATTTACAGTATATTCGATCTACTTGATTATTTGAAGCTACAAGGGCGCTTGGTCCCTTCACTTCTATATCTCCCCATCGAATAGGAGGATCAATACAGAGAGTTCATTAAGGTTGTGGAGTGTATTGACTTCTCATGGAAAGATGATGTCGTTCAGATGAAGATCAAAGACCAGAGAAGACTAGCCCAATAGTCAGTATATGTAGAATGATATCGTTTGAAGAGATACTAGGAGAAATCAACAAGGTGGCCAAAAAATCCAAGATAGATGAGGAAATAGGGTTTCTATTTTCCCCTCTTTTGTGAAACATATGAATAGATTCGGGAGTACTTACGAAGTTCTAAACCCGCAATCATCTATGATTGATAAAGAAAATGGTGTTGAAAATATTCTTATGCTAGAATAACCCTCAAGGAGAGCAAGATCCTTGATCAGTTGAAGAAAACCCAAGATAACTTCACCTTGTGGGGACTCTTTATGTCCTCCCAATTACATCGAAATGCCTTGATGAAACTACTCACCGGACCCACATTCCCTCCTTCCACCACGCCAGAAGTAACAATGAATCTTGTCGAATCTCTAACATCTACTAGAATGCACTCTTTCTCCGCAGAAGAAATCCCTAAGATTGGGCCAAACCACAACTATGCTCTCAATATCTCTGTCGAAGTCATGGGAAAGTTTGACCTGCTCTCTCTTGTTGATAATGTATTAGCTCTTAATGTTTTCCTGTTGAGGACCCTCAATTGCTTGGGACTGAAAGTGAGCGACCTTGCTCCAACCTCTACAATGATGTGCACTTACAATAATACCCTTAGAATAGGAACTGGCCCTATAATTCCTGTTGTTGAATTCCAAGTCATCGACATCCTGACTTTTTTCAATTTGTTGCTTGTACGACCATGACTCCACAATATTAAGGGTGTTTCTTCTTCCCTCCATCAGAAACATAACTTCTTTGTCGATGGTCATGTCATCACCATCTTGGGAGATGACGATAATGTCGAGAATGTAAACACTAATAATCCAGTACTTGAAATACAGTATGGGGCAAATGATATGCTTCTGTCAGGTTTTTGAGTCGAACCACTTCTACTCCCAGCAGGGAACGATTTTAAAGATAGGGTTTGTCCATAATATAACCATCATGGAAATGCCATGTGATCTAGATGTTCAAAAGTATGCATGCCCAGACTGGGTCTAGGAAAACAATAGCAGGGGATACTTAAAACCATTGTATTAAATAAATACTTTCCTACTTGAGGTTTGGGTTATCAACCATTAGCAAAATAACTCAGAATGATTTGCCAACCTCGATTAAAGATAAGGCTAGAAAGTGCCAAGACCATCTCAAGAGATTTTTTGAACGGAAGATTCATTAGAGAGGGTGAATATTTCCCCTTTTGTGGATTTCCTAAATCGTGGTATGATCATGTGGACAATAAGATGAAACCTGGAATGGAGATATTTTTCTAAGACAGCTATTCATGGGCCAAAAGATCACATCATCATGTGCAACCACTCTTTGAGAAGGCCATAGCTAATACCGAAGATTCCGAGAGAAGTGACTCTGAGGATTCATTCAACCTATAGACACTGGGATTACACTCTGCATGATCCAATCAAGCACTACATCATCAGATCCATCCCGCATGATTAAAGTTGTCGATTCTCCTCTCCTCAACTGACATACTATATTGGTTCCACCTGTTAAAATTCAACCCAACCCAGATGTTTATCCCAATTCCTCTTTTTTTTGTTCCTCATTATTCTAATGTAATCGAGACCTCCTTCGATGACGTTCTCAACATTATTTTTTCCTAGCAATGAAATAAACAAAAAAATTGAGTATCTTTTTATGCCTTACATTAATCGTCTTGATTCTAATCAAACTCTTGATGATGATGATCTTGAAAATAAATAATTCTTAACTGATATCAATAAATTTAATAACAAACAACATAATTTCATTCAAGTTGACGAAGATGTAATCATTGTTATTAATCTAGGTTATAGTAGCCAACTATGCGAGATTAGGATATGATATACCCTTGACGAGCATGAGTGCATGCAACTCGAAGAATTACTGAAGGAATTGTGGTTGTATTCGCATGGTGCTACGATGATATGCCCGACATTGATCTCGGGATAGCTCAGCACGAGATTACAACTCTCCCAGAATGAAAACTAGTCAAGCAGAAAATGCAAATGCTCTGCACCGAATGGTTGCTCAAGGTTAAGGAAGAAGTGGTCAAACAATTAAACATTGGTTTCATTCATGTGATCAAATATCCCACATGGCTAGTAAATATAGTACCCGTACTAAAATTAAGAGGGAAAGTTTGCATGTGCGTTAATTATCGAGACTTAAATAAAGCCTCTCTGAAAGATGATTACCCACTACCCAATATCGACATGATTATGGAAAACACATCCAGTCACGCTCTTAAGTCATTCATTGATGGGTTTTCCATATATAATCAGATCAAGATGCACCCGGATCATCGAGAAAAAAATGCATTCATCACCCCTTAGGGAAACTTTTTCTACACCGTTATGACATTTGGTCTAAAAAATGCAGGGTCTACCTACAAGAGGGTTGCCATAACCATATTACATGATCTGATACATAAAGAAGTCGAGGTCTACATGGATGATATGATTATCAAATTGAAGACTAGGGAAGGTCATGTTCCCACTCTTTGAAAGTTCTTCGAGTGACTAGGATAATATTAGATGCGACTTAACCCATAGAAATGTGCCTTTGGCGTTACCAAAAGTAAGTTCCTGGGAATCATGGTTAGCGAGACAGGGATAGAAGTGGATCATGCCAAGCTAAAAGACATACTCGAGATGACACCACCCCAAACAGAGAAGGAAGTTTGAGGATTCCTTGGAAAATTACAATATATCAGTCAGTTCATCATCCAGTTGACTTATATCTGTGATCCCATCTTCAAACTCCTCTGAAAGGATTCCACTAAGGTTTAGAATGAAGCCTGTCAAGAGGCCTTTAACCAAATCAAGAAATACCTAACCCGACCTCCAGTACTTATGCTACCACAGCCTGGTCTTCTCCTACTCCTATACCTGATCATAATAGATACTGTAGCTGGGGATTTATTAGCCCAATACCTTGAAGAAACCCCCAAAGAGAGAGCCATGTTATTACGCTAATCGCAAGTTGGCCGAGTACAAAGTTAACTATACTGCCTTGGAAAAAGCATGTGTCTCCCTTGTCTGGGTAACCCAAACGTTACGACACTATATGCTTGCCTTTCCCATCAAACTCGTATCCTGAATGGATCCTATCAAGTACCTACTCAAGAAACCTGCCTTCTCCAGGCAAATAGCCCATTGGTTGATGCTTTTAGTTAAATTTGATATTATGTATGTCACACAGATCCATAAAAGGAAGAGCCATATATGATTACCTTGTTAACTACCCTATAGAACAAACTGACATTTGGATTTCTGAATTCCCGAATGATAATATCCATTGTACCTCCCAAGAAGACCTTCGATGGAAAATTTTCTTTAATGGTGTCTCCAACAAGAAATGATATGGCATTGGGATACTCTTAATTGCCCCTGATGACTATCACACTCCCATTGCCATGAAGCTGGATTTTCCCTCCACCAACAACATGACTTAATACAAGGCGTACATGGTATGCCTCAAAGTTTCTCTCAAGAAAGGAATTCGATACCTAGTTGTCTATAGGGAAAGTCAAAGACAAGAAACTCTTACCCTTCCATGAACACCTAAAAGAGCTAACCTCCTAATTCTAAGATATCACCTTCCACTACCTTCCCAGAGAAAAGAACAATCTAGCCGATGCTATTGCTACCTTAGCCTCCATGGTTTACATACTCGAAGGAATAATAATGGCCCCTTTCATACTCCAAAATAAAGATAAACCAACCCACTGTTACCACCTTGAGATCATAACATAAGAGGATCTTGAAATGATCGACTGCTGATATTATTTTAATGCCTCCTTAAGCATGGTAGATATTCCAAGACTCTGACAAAAAATATCGAGCAACTCTTCGCAGTCTGGCTTCCCATTATATTATCTGTGATAAAGAACTATTCAAGTAAAATTTTAATGGAACCCATTCACACTGCATTGCAGGGGCTGATATTGAAGAGATGATGCAGAAAATCCACAACGAGGAATATGGACCCCACATGAATGTCCATATGCTTGCCAAGAAAATCATTCGATAGGGTTACTACTGGACTACCATGGTTTAAGAATGCATTTCCTATGTTCAAAGATGTCTCAAATGCCAGTAGTTTTCCAACCTCCAACACTTGCCTCCTCATGAATTCTACAACATGACTTCTCCCTGGCCGTTCTCCATATGGGGCATCGACATCATAGGGAAGGTTACACCAAGGCCTCCAACGGGCATGAATTCATCATGTTTGCCATTGATTACTTCAGCAAATGGGTAGAATCCGAGTCATACGCCATTTTGAATTCCAAGAAGGCAGTCAAGTTCATCTAAAAAATATCATTTGCTAATATGGGGTCCCGCATGAGCTGGTATCAGACAACGGGTTACATTTTAAAGTAGAAGTCATAGAAGTGGTCGACGAGTATTGGATTCAGAGACATAAGTCTTCTCCCTACCTACCTCAAACCAACGGATCCATTGAAGCCGCTAATAAAAACCTCAAATAAATCATCAGTAAGATGACTAAACGCTATTGAGATTGGGCCGATCGAATCCCTTACAGCTCTGGGGTTACCGCACTTAAGTTAAAACATCTACTGGGGCTACCCCTTATTATTTGATGTACAAAATGAAAGCATTCCTACCCCTGGATAAATAAATTCGTTCACTACGCATCATGCTTTAAAGCAAAGTTAGCGAGGAAGAATGGCATCAGAGTTTTCTTGACAATTTTTCACTTTGGACGAAAGGAGACTGAAGGCTCTATATCATATATAAGGATACCAATGTCGAATAACGTGATGGTTCAATAAGAGAGTCAAGGAAGGTGGCATTTTAGAAGAGGAATTAGCCTTCAAAGAGATTATAGAGCCCATATGGGACCCGAGAGGGAAATTCAAGCCCAATTGGAGTGGTCCCTACATTGTGAAAAAGATCTTATCAGGCTATGCCGCTATGCTCACCGACCTCGACAGAGAAGAAATGGCACATCCACTCAACCTGGATCGTCTCAAGATATTTTACCCCTAGTTCGAAATCTCAACAATCTATGACTCTTCTTATCTCCCTTCAATTCTCAAAAAAATCTCTATTTCCCTCTACTCAGAACTACATGGGGTCTGATCCTCAAAAATCTTTTTACTTTCAAAAGTGAAACTCTAAAAAATTTCAAAACCCCCAGAGGTACGAAGGCATATCATATGCTTCACATGATCATGACCCCCTTATTTTTTCACAAAATACTATTCTTTTCTTATCTCTGAGAACGACAATTCATTTGATCATTTACATGAACAAAAGGATTATGTATGCCTTAGCGATTGGTATAGATAATTCAAATAAAAAAACTCATCAAGAGGCACAATAATATAATTAAAATTTTCTTTATTTCATTTTCAGTTATAATTACATTAGCATAGGGAGTCAAAATAACTTCCCTTGCCAACCTGATCCTACTTTCATAAAAACAAACCAACTACCTTCCAAAAATTATTCCCACACAATCTAAATAACCTTTATAACCAGAAACAACATACAAAGCTTCACAAATAAATCCCCCAGGGATCCTACCCGTAGTAACCAGAGGAGTCGAGCACATCATTATCCACATCCAAGGGTCCTAAACTTCCCCTACCTGAATAGAGTGCCGCGGATGCTCCATGTAATGATAAGCTATGACCAGCTTAGGGAAAATAATAACACCTCCCTCTATGGTGTCAGATATGGCAAACCACCTTTGCCCGATCTCCATAGCCAGCATCTGGGCAACTGCTCTTCTTCATAATCACTTCATGTTACCCTCGGAGATATACCAGACTCTACCAATAGACTGGTAAATACGGGTCGACGATTCTCCCACAAAGAGCCCAGCCGCATGCGCATCAGCTCTGTCAAATCCTCCACCTAATAAAGCAATCGCTGCGAGTTGTGGGTCCACTAGCAGTTCCCCAATCACCAACACCAATTTTGAAATCAACCCCAAAATGAAGGTTACAGCATCACCAACTTCCTATAAATGCACAGAATGCAGCATAGTAAGAAGAGAAATCATTCCTCCCTTAACCAATGAACTAGCCACCGAAGGCGAAATATGGAGCAGTTTTGCTAACAGCTCCCCAGGAGACAGGGAAAATTTAGGCATAGTTACCACAAAAGTGGTATTTATCCCAAACATGGCAGAGAACTTTTCATAAATTGGACAGACTTCATCCAACTGAAAGAGAGAAATATGGTCTTCAGGGTACCGAATTTCCACCGCTACCATTAACATGTTCCACTCTAAGGGACGGTAGTACTACCCCGTATTTTTATGGCTTTTAAATTAAGGAATTATTAAATTTAATTTGAGATATTAATTTAATATTAATCTGCAAATTTATTTTTAATATTTACTAGCGTGACGAGAGTTAGTAATTATTGGGAAATTGTTGAATATTACTAGATGAGTAAATTAATATATAAGATTGATTTTATTAAAATTGTCACGAGTGAATAAAATGGCAAATATGGAAATGTAAGTCGGGATGCGCCTGTGTTGTGTTGGAACTAAATTATTATTATAAAAGTGAATAAATTATAAGTCACCCGTATGGTCATTTTGAGTACGCCAACAGGTTTGGAAGGGTCGAGATAATCAGAAAAGTGTACCTGGGAGTTTAGTTTGGGTCTCGGGGCTATTAGGATTGATAAAAGCATGTTTAATGGACGAATTGGAAATCTTAGAGAATTTAAATCATATGTTTTAGAGGAAATAGATATATTCTGGACATCTCAATCATATGTAAAGGACTACCCATGAATTTTTATGGACTTAGAAGCAAAAAATCTGGAAAAGAATTAGAACAATGGAAGTTTCAAGAAAAATTAGGGTTCTTGAAAAATATGTTAATTTACCCCATTAATTCAATACCTTTGATGAATTTGGACATGTTTCACATAGGAAATCATGTATATAGGCATATATAACCACTAGTAATCTTGTTTTGGGAGTTTGGGGGTCATTAATGGTGTTTTGAAGAAAATTATTGGATTAAACCCGTAGGTCGACTTTGCAGATTCTGGGCAAGAACTGCTTAATTGATCGATTGATCAAGAACATCGATCGATCGACCCCTTTCCTCGATCGATCGATCCCTCCTGGAAAACTGCATATTTTTCCCCTTTTTATTTAACCCGGTTAAAATACGTTGGAACCCTTATTTATTATTTATAGAGTATAATGGGTTATGAAGAGCAGTAGTACGGTCTAAGTAGGCTCTGTTGAGTGAAATTTAATATGGGATGAAATTGTGGGTTAACGGGGAGTTATTCGTACATTGGAAATTGTGCGTACGGTCGCTAAAGAATTGAGACTCGTGAAAGATTTAGATCAGAAGGTAAGTGACGGTATACCTACTGAAATTATACTTAGTGAGAGATAATACTTTGAGAGATGAGAAGTAAGTATGAAATAAATTATAGATGAGAATAAAATTGACGAATCCGTTATGCGAGATAATTGAGTAAAACTTGTGTTAAGAACGGATAATAATAATTATGGGTCGTGGGCGAACCTAATTTGGAAAATGTGAATATCTTTATATATGGTTGTGTCACTGTACATATATTAAGTATTATGTATCTGTGTATAATCATACCCGGGATACTTGCTATCACGGAGGTTCCACGCTGGGACAGTCTTATCTCGATTGGACCTTTATGGGGAATATCGACTCGTACCCTAGAAGATAGTATCCTAGGTACAGGCTATATGAAAATGATACTCAGATGGTTCTAAGAGACGTGAGGGTATATGCTGACGTCTTAGTGTATTGGAACTAAGCTTTGCCTCCATTTGTATGTGTATTGTGTTAATACAGTTCGAGAGTGATTCCGAACTAGTATTTCCCTTAGTACGAGTGATACGGGGACTTGATAGCAGAGTATACCAGCACCATAGATTTTATGTGGGGTGCTGATAGTATATATATATTATATGAGATAATAATATATATATATATATATATATATATATATATATATATATATATATATATATATATATATATATATATGTGGAAACTTTCTACTGTGTGTATAAGTAGTTAAGTAATGAATAAATGCTCTATTTTATAACAAGTGTTCATGAATTTTGTAACGGTACTGAGTGGTTCTAAGTAACGTAAGAAAATGGAAGAGATTAGGTTTCTAAAACTAAATATCAAGGCCTTAGTATTTCTCGAGATAAAAATTCATGGGAATAAGCTAGATAGATTTATGAGATCAGTAGTACGGTAGGCGTGCACACTAGATGAGAGGTGAGAATTCTCAAGAGAGTGTCGTATACTAACATGGTTGTCACATTAGCTAATAAGCATTTTAAATACTTGCTAAACTATATTTAAACTATTTTACACTCGAGCTCTTACCGGTTTTCTGTCATTCTCTCTCTCTCTCTCTCTTGTATATATATGTATGTATTACAGGTGCCCATCCACAGGGGCGTCATGCATAGGTTCCTTGGATTTGACATGCTGCAGCTTATGTGGGAGTTGCAGGCCTTTGCTTTAGACGACCTCTTCGTTGACTCAGTTCCTATTTTAGTTCTTTATAGTTAGGGCATGCGTCGCCCGATTTCCTATTCCGTTTGGATTTGTCAGAGATTTATGTTTATTTATATTCCCAGTATACAGTACTCTTTGAGAGTTAACTATTGTCAGGATGATTTCATTTATGGTTTGTTGATACTAAATTTAATCTGTTGATGTGGACCAATAATAAGAAGACACGTGTCAATCTACATGGCACAATAACAACGAGGAAGTTTATTTCCCCCGACCAAGTCATGTTCTCTCCGAGCAACGAGGAGGACACCCCGAGGAACTCTATCATCCCGAGATACTCTAAGCACTCCGAGGAACTCTTGATCAACGAGCAACTAAGGCGGTCCGAACTGCATCTCGGCCGTATCATTAATTACCAGACGGACAACTGTTCAACTATTCATTATATTCTTGACGCACACGCTGCATTAAATGTATTACCCTTTCATATGTATATCATTTAATGTATTGGACCTTTCATGTACAGCCTAAAGGCTATAAATACCTTGTATCATCCTCATTCAAGGGGACCGGAATTTCTTGAGAGAACTTGTAATCAAGAATTCCACAAACACTCAGCAATAACATAACAGTGGACGTAGGCTTTATTCCTAGCCGAACCACTTTAAAAATCTTTGTCTTATTTATTTATCTGTGATTGAAAAATTAGAGCGATCTAGTTTTTTACATCAACAGATTGGCGCCGTCTGTGGGAACGTGTTACAAGCGTTGTTCTCCACCAAAAGCTAAGTTTTTATTTTCTCTACGTATAATCAATTATACATACATCTTTTGATTGAATCGTGATTTTTATGTTTATATACATAAATTAATTGTCTAATTTTTATCTGCAAAATGTTGCATCTCATGATTTTTAAATCATAACTATTAGATTCATCCTTATTTAGAAATCTGAAAAATAGTAGATTTCATAAATCATAATTTTTTGCTTGATTCTCAAGTTTCTATTTTATATCATGGAATAAATATTTTAAATGATTACATATGCCAATATATGCGACGATGATAAGATTTGATCATTTTCATTATTGATTTTGAAATAAATTTTGTAAGCTATTTGATGTCTCTTCAAATTCCCATCATATTTTTAATAAAAGAATGGGAAAAGGTTAAAGACAATGAAAAGTCTTCTCATGGAAATCATGACCCAGATCTATTTTTTCTCTCTTCAAGTTTGAGTCTCTTTGCATTCACAAGTTTAAGTCTCTTTGTATTCACTTTTATGAATTATATACTTAATTTGGTTCATCTTCCATCTATGTCAATAAAGTCAAATTGATTGATTTTTTATATAAATTTGGTAATAATTTCGATCATTCACCATATTTTTATCTCTCCAAATTGGGAATAGGAAGGGATCAATATAAAAAAATAATTTTCTCTCACCTGAAAAATCATTACTCACCTCTTGTAAAAGAGGATCAGTAAAACAATCATGACCATATCAAGACTTTGGGCACAAATTTGATATGTTGGCCCCTCGTTCATCACATCACAAGGTTTCTTTGACGAAATCACACGATCTAGTGGGTTATATATTTATTCATTTAATTAACATTCTTAAGGCTTAAATTTTACATTGAATGTTATTTTTTGATCTCAAGATTCGAGATATTCTGGTCATCCAACCAGATATTCTATAATTTGAGATATCCTTAAATGTTGGTCGGCAACATCCATGTCGTTTGTCGACAGTAGTAGAATCTTGGGATATTAAAAAATGCGAAGCACCCCTGATATTTTTTAAACACGAGTTCGGCTTGGGGACAAGCAGGGGGCTTAAGTCTTTTTAACTTATGATCACCCCAAAAATATTTTTAAACAGCAACTAATACCTGATTAGTTATTGGAGATTAAATACCTTTACGTCTTATTTATGATGCATATTTGATAATAATTTGTACATCTCACACACGTGTGGCACAAAAATATTATTTCATATTTTGAAATTTTTATGCTGATACATATCATATATTGATTGGATGAGTAAATTATTCTCATGACTAATCAATTCAGCCTACACATATGGTAGAGCAAATTATTAATTTTTACAGGCACAAGATTCAATGCCGACGAATGCTGAAGCACAAATTATTCTATATCCGTTGGGATTCATATTTTATATTTATCTCAGCATGGAGCTCGAAAAATTTCTTCTCTCTATATATATTCGGCTCCGAGGAAAAGCTACAACAGTTATTATATTTCACCCCCAACGGATAGTTGGTCGGGGTAATTCTTATTTATATTCAGGCCCAGATATCTTCTCCAGCACAAATGATTCTATATATCCATTGGGATTCATATTCTATATTAATCTCAACATGGAGCACGGCGAGATACTTATTATCATATTCAGCTCTGAGGAGAACTATAACATTTATTATATTTCACCCCCAACGGATAGTTGGTCGGGGTAATTCTTATTTATATGTAGGCCCAGCAAAGTTCTCGGCCATATTCTTATGTTCTGGAAAATATTATTCTTATTCGGCATTCTGCAATTATGCCTCGACAAGATACTTATTCAGCTTTAAGGAGAATTACAACATTCGTTCGGATAATTCTTATTTATATTCAGGCCTGACAACGTTCTCGGCCATATTCTTATGTTCTGAAAGATCTTATTCTTGTTCGGCATTATATGATTCTACCTCGACGGATCGGCGAGGCAATTTATTATTTTTAATTATTCTTTATATCTATTTGGATGCATATTCTATTCTCATTTCAGCAAGGATGTCTCTAGCATTTATTATATCTTATTCAGCTCCAAGGATATCTACGGAATTTATTATATCTTATTCCCAGCAATCTGTTGGTCATCGCCGAGGAGGTATCCTGCATTTATATTATATTTTATTCCCAACAATCTGTTGGTCATCGCCGAGGAGGTATCCTGCATTTATATTATCTTATTTCCAACAATCTGTTGGTCATCGCCGAGGAGGTATCCTGCATTTATATTATATCTTATTCCCAACAATCTGTTGGTCATCGCCGAGGAGGTATCCTGCATTTATATTATCTTATTCCCAACAAATCTGTTGGTCAGCGCCGAGGAGGTCTCCAGCATTTATATTATCTTATTCCCAACAATCTGTTGGTCATCGCCGAGGAGGTCTCCAGCATTTATATTATCTTATTCCCAACAATCTGTTGGTCAGCTCCGAGGAAGTCTTCATCATTCATTATCAATTACCACCAACTCCGATTGGTAGATAAAATCCAACTCCGGTTGGTAGACAAAATCCAACTCCGGTTGGTAGATAAAATCCAACTCCGGTTGGTATTGGTCGATAAATCTCATTCAAAGTTCACAGTTGGGGGCTTCTATTACAGATATATTTGTTCATTTGGTGGCACATTCTTATATCATCATGCAGTCGAGCATCAAATTCAACCCCGACTAATCACTTTCTCAGGAGGAATATTGAAGTTCAAGAGGAATATTGAAGTTCAGAAGGAATATTGAAGTTCAGGGGGTATATTGAAGTTCAGGAGGTATATTGAAGTTCAGGAGGTATATTGAAGTTCAGGAGGAATATTGAAGTTCAGGAGGTATATTGAAGTTCAGGAGGTATATTGAAGTTCAGGAGGAATATTGAAGTTCAGGAGGTATATCGAAATTCAAGAGTTGTATTCAGAAGTATCAGGACATGATAAAAGAAAGCGAAAAGTATTCCACCGAGGAACTCTGTCAGACCAGAAATTAGAAGACAAATTACCTATATAGAGATTATATGTAGATGGCTCATCTTGCACTACAGGCTGTGGGGCAGGGATCGTTTTGAACAGCCCAGACGAGGTCGACGTGGAATACGCCCTACGTTTCTAATTCAAAGCTTCTAATAATGAGGTTGAGTATGAGGCCATGGTTGCAGGTCTTAATTTGTCAAATACTATGGAGGCACAGCAGGTTATTGTCTTCAGTAATTCTCAATTGATCGTAAACCAAATGTTGGGAAAATAATGAGCCGAAGGAGAATTGATGATCAAGTATCAAACAAAGGTGATGGAGTTAGTATCAGAGTTTGTTGCTGTTCAAACTGGTATGAATATCAAGAATGGAGAATGTGAGAGCATACGCCTTGTCCCGATTAGCATCAGCTACTCGTACCGAGCTACGAAGAACGATACCAATTGAAGTATTAGAAAGTCGGAGCATAGATGAAGACCTGACGATGAATATTATTACCCTTGATTTAGGACCATCTTGGATGGATCCCATCAGAGCATATATTGAGGAGGAATAATTACCGGAGGATAAGCTCGCTGCCAAGAAATGGAAGTATAAAGTTGCTCGGTATGTACTAACTAATGGTGTTTTGTATAGACGAGGAATTATGGAAGGTTTGCAGAGATGTGTACATCCATCAGAAGTCAGGGAATTGATTGAGGAAATCCATGAAGGATCCTGTGGAGCTCATGTAGTTGGTCGGACTCTCTTGCAAAGGGTGATGACACAAGGATATTACTGGCCGACGATGAGGGCTGATTGTATAGCTTATGCCAAGAAATGTGACAAGTACCAACGCTTTTCCTCCATCCGAAGAACTTCACAAACATTGTTGACACCCATCATTTATCCTTGGCCATTTTCCATGTGGGGATTGATTTGGTTGGACCATTGCCGACGACTCGAGGAAGATTCAAATACCTCGTCATCGCAGTAGATTATTTTACTTAGTGGATAGAAGCTGAGCCACTTATTGACATGACATACGAGAAGGAAGGTGTACCAATTTGTTTGGAAGAACATCATCTGCCGATATGGTCTCCCTCATGCCTTCATCACAGACCATGGAACACAATTTAAAAACGAGGAGTTTGCTGCCTATTATCATCAGTCAAACATTTTGAAGATTCATTCAGCGCCAGGATATCCTCAGAGCTAATGGACCAAAAGCTCTAAGGAGCTAAAAAGTGCTCTAAGGAGCCAAAATTGCTCTAAGGAGCAAAAGTGCTATAAGTAGCCAACCTCCTTTGGTTAGGAGGACAGCTCTAAGGAGCAAAAGTGCTATAAGTAGCCAACCTCCTTTGGTTAGGAGGACAGCTCTAAGGAGCAAAAGTGCTATAAGTAGCCAACCTCCTTTGGTTAGGAGGACAGCTCTAAGGAGCAAAAGTGCTATAAGTAGCCAACCTCCTTTGGTTAGGAGGACATGCTCTAAGGAGCCAAAAAATGCTCTAAGGAGCCAAAATCTTTAAGGAGCCAAAAAGTGTACACCATCGTGATCAACTACGGTTGGTAAGATAAAAATATATTCTCACATTACAACTTATGTTGGTCGGGAGGTAAGATTATTACAAAAAGTTCTTTGAAGAACAAAATATTCCAAAATACACCAAGTATAGTTGGTCGGGGATAAAAACCCACTAACTGTAGTTGGTCGACGAGGATAAATTATTGACCTTAGTTGGTCGAACACTTTTTATGAAAATATTTGAAATTGAACCAAGTATGGCTGGTCGGGGATAAAAACCCATCAACTGTAGTTGGTCGACAAGCATAATTTAACAACCTTGGTTGGTTGGAAAAATTTTAACATTTTTATACTCATTACTTTATTATTAAGTGATCGAGCAACGTTACTAATACTTGTAACTTCTTTATTACTAAGTTGGTCGATGAACAACACAATATTGTTATACATATGCACACATGTAAAGTATTTTACAAGACAATAGCAATTAAGATTGCAAATAAAAATGAAAGTCTTTCGTTAAATTCAAAAAACAAAATACATTGAGAATGAAAATGTATACTAACTATTACATTGAGATTCCTATTCTATTGGTTTCTTTTCCTTCTACTTTTGAAACAGGTTCCTCACCAGCAGGAGGATCATCTAAAATATAAGAGGAGTTTATGAAGTTAAGACCTTTCAACATTCTGATATTCATCATAGATGATCTATCCGAGAAGCATTAGCCCATTCCCGAGAAGCACTTGCTCGTCCCTGAGAACCTCTTATTCGTCCCCGAGCAGAGGTAGAAATCAAAATCAACATCAACAGTATTGAGATCTTTGCTACTACTATCCCAACCAATATTGAAGAAGAAGTTATATGAAAATGTTTCGAAGTCCACCACTAGCTCATAGGAGGCAGTAGGTCGGCTAGCAAACCAATCAACATACTTGAAGATTATGACAAGCTACAAACGGCATCATATGTCGTCCAAAAGATAATGCACTTTATGTTAAACAAATCAAGAAGGTAGATCAAGAATTTCACGAGCACCGAGCAACATTGCAGAATAAATACTCCATCCTTTCAAGTAACCCATCAAGCATGAAGCATTGGGGGCTTCTGTTGATACCAAATTTAATCTGTTGATGTGGACCAATAATAAGAAGACACGTGTCAATCTACATGGCACAATAACAACGAGGAAGTTTATTTCCCCCGACCAAGTCATGTTCTCTCCGAGCAACGAGGAGGACACCCCGAGGAACTCTATCATCCCGAGATACTCTAAGCACTCCGAGGAACTCTTGATCAACGAGCAACTAAGGCGGTCCGAACTGCATCTCGGCCGTATCATTAATTACCAGACGGACAACTGTTCAACTATTCATTATATTCTTGACGCACACGCTGCATTAAATGTATTACCCTTTCATATGTATATCATTTAATGTATTGGACCTTTCATGTACAGCCTAAAGGCTATAAATACCTTGTATCATCCTCATTCAAGGGGACCGGAATTTCTTGAGAGAACTTGTAATCAAGAATTCCACAAACACTCAGCAATAACATAACAGTGGACGTAGGCTTTATTCCTAGCTGAACCACTTTAAAAATCTTTGTCTTATTTATTTATCTGTGATTGAAAAATTAGAGCGATCTAGTTTTTTGCATCAACATGGTTCTTAAACTTGGTTTGGTTTATCTAGATGGTTTAAATTCTTGTGTGTTAATTTCCATCCTTAACATTTATGTGATTCTTAAATTGTTGGTTATTAAAAAGGTTTTCGTATTGGAAATTAAAAAAATAAAAATAAGACTTTAAATTGTTTTGACACTTAACTTAATTATTTAGGGTGTTTAAATTGGAAATATTTATTTTGCGACAATGAATGTGGCATCTCGTCCAGCACAGACGCAATCTCCCAAAGCCTGCAGATGACATCAGGTAATGCACCACATCCAAAAGGCGCTCTAAGATATATTTAAGCCTCGCCATCCCTCGAGCACGCAGGCTCGACATAGAAATATTAGAGTATAAAAAAAAACTTATCAAAAATTAAGATATAAGGAAATATCATGAAGAAAAAAGAATGGAATACCAGAGGTCATCAACACATACATAGTTGTCAGGGTTCACCACCCTAGGAGAATGATGACACGCCGACTCGTGCAAGAGAGTTCGCTCATCTGCAATTGGCTCGAATGAGTCAAAGGCATTCTCACTAACAAAATCAAGGGGCAACCTAGCCCGCCATTTCAAGTTCACTCAGTCATCGACTTTTAGCCACACAAGGTCTGTCTCACTACTCGAGAAATAATCCATTTCTCGGTTTTGAATGTTAAAATAGTTTGCAAAAGGTAATAGTAGAAGAAAGCAAGTCTGGAAGTTGTGAAAATGAGAAGAACCCGCCCCCTTTTTATAGTAGGCTAGGGGACATGCCAATCGGCAGCTCCCAATAACATACCAATCGACATTGTCCCTTCACCTGCTCAAGGTATCCTAAAAGATCGTGACAGTGCCATTTGTCATACCCTCCTTGAAAATTCGTACAAAAATCCCCAGAAAAATTCCTAAAAATTACCAAATGAATTTTAGAACCTTTTTCACCATGAAAAGCATTTTTTACACAGTCATTTCCCTAACGAAACTCTTACCTCTCTAGCGAAATTCTCAAAATCAATTGGATATCCCCCTAGGAATGTCTTCGAAGTTTACTACAAAAATCAAAAAATTCCCCAACAAGGAAACATCAAACCCTCAGATTATTTCCTCTTCCCCAGCGGAACCAAAAACAAAAAATTAAATGATCCCCAATGGAACCACATGATGATTTCCCCAATGGAATCTATAAATTCCCCTAAGAAATATAAACTTAAGCCCGCATAATTGGTCATCTCTACTTAAGCCCTCAGAATTGGTTACCTCAACTAAAGGTCTTCAGAATTGACCTCAGCCTGTAGAATTGGCTTCTTCCCTGACCTCTACTTAAGCCCTCAGAATTGGCTTTGACAATAATAATTGGTAACCTTTGCTTAAGCCCACAAAATTGGCTTTGACCCGCATAATTGGTCACCTCTACTTAAGCTCGTAGAATTGGCTTCGACCCGCAGAATTGGAAACCTCTACTTAAGCCCTCAGAATTGGCTTTAACCAGCAAAATTAGTCACCTCTACTTAATCCCTCAGAATTGGCTTTTGACCTGAAGAATTGGTCATGTAATGACCCCACTTTTATATGCTCATATATATATATAGAGAGAGAGAGAGAGAGAGTGAGTTTGTTTTTACACTCATGTGTTACTTATTATCTTATAAATGTAGTATTATTAGATATGTGGTATTATTAGCTATCAATATAACAAACCCCATTTTTAAAATATGAAGAATCAACTGTAAATTGGATCAAATCGAAGTCTTATGACATATCCTAAGGTAAATAATAAGTTGCGGGGTAGAAAGTATAATTTTATACAACTTTAGGGACTAAAATAAAAAGATAAAAAGGGACATTTTGTAAATAAAATATTTGCAAGGACCTCTAAGAAATATTGAAAATATATAGTGTGAAATTACTAAAATACCCTTCATGTGTAAAATGACACTTATACCCTTATCACATTTCCACCACATGCTGGTCACCTCCACCTTATACATGTCATGTTTAGAGAGAAATCTAAAACACTTGTCATCATTTGGTGATATTAACACTGCAAGGCCACTCCGGAACACGACACCTCGACGTTGAATCTCCACCCCAAAAATCCTAGTCATTAGACATGTGTCAACACCGTAATATCCTTGGAAACCTATAGTTCTAATTTCGTGTTTTATACATTTACTTAGTAGTTATGCTGGTAAAATACACTAAAGACTCCACTAATAAAAACTTAAAATTTGGAAACAATCTAAATTGATTTACTTAGTAGTTCTAAATTGCTCGTTATTATGGAATCTCATTTAAGTAATTCCAAAGTCAGTTCCGGTGAAATTCTATCTAGTTGAGATTGTATTTAAGTGGTGCCCCTGTGACCCTCCATCTCTACTAAGAATAAATTCGAAAATGTTATGTCTAGATGAGATTGTATTTAAGTGATGCCTCTGTGACCCTCTATCTCAACCAAAAACCGACTGATTAGGAAGAACTATGAATTGAATTCTTTAAATACGACGAATGAATATAAAAAAATTGAGAAAATGGTTTTAGTAACCTTTTATAGAAAGTTATTTTAGGATTACAACACAATATTTTGAATTGGGTTTATTTAGAATACGTAATTAAACCTTTATTGTATTTATTAGATTAACGTGTGATCCAAGACTCAATATCTGTATTTTCGAGCCTCTATATTAGGTGAGTAATCTATGCTATTTCCGGCGTATTTTGATTTTTTAATATTAAGCAAACTACATGTTTTTTGTGAAATTCTTTTATTCTCAAAATACATATGATACTGATGATTCCGTCCTTTTTTATATATGTATATCTCTCGATATAAACATCTGATTTGAATTCTGAAATTATTGATTCGACCTATGGAAACTCTCTTACTATGTTGGCCTTGACTATGAGGTGAAAATGTTTGGGTGGTACCTTCCCAGCTGGTTTATCATCGGTGTGCCCTAAAGAAGGCGTTGTTCCAAAAATCATGATACTCTGTCTGTGATGTTATCGGGTGGAAACATTTGGTAATACTATCTATATGGGTATTAGAGCGTACATGGACACTAAACTGAATAATTGACATATGCTCAATTGTTTTATCTACTCTATTCTGAACTGTTTAGTCTGAATATATATATATATATATATATATATATATTGTCATTTACTTTATATATATTACTAGAAATTCCTATCTCTATGTAAATGTCTTCTGTTCTAAATTAAATAGGTATAAATTTTCTAAAAAACCCTAGAATGTCAGGAAAATGAATCTCATTCGTCTTTTAGCTAACGTTGTATAAATAACCATTTTTTAGGAAATAATTGAGCTCATGGATGGAACGTAAAATGACTATGTTGAAGATTTTAGCTTTCAGAGCTTTTTTTGTTACATTAAGTAAAAGTTTGTTTTACTAGATAGGGCATGTTTGGCTCTTTAATTAAAAGGTTTTAAATTTTGTGTCAAGTTGTAACTCGTCGATATTTTAATATAAATGAAGTTCCTTTTAAAAATCTCTGATGATGTAATTCCTTCACTTTCAGTATTTTATGATTCATAACCATGTGATTGAATTTTCGCAACATATATTTTACGAGAATTTTTTTTAAGGCCAGAATATTGAATGCCTTGGTGGCATGTCAAGACACTCGTTCCTTATTATTTTTGGGTTGGGTTCATGACAAAGGTGGTATCAGAGCATAGGTTATGAACCGGTAGACTACTGAACATAGGTATCTAACGTTATAGATTTCATGTTTCCCTCCTTAGTAGATAGTATTAAATATATGATTTATGTAATAACCTTCCCAATGTGTTATATTATTTATAATTGGTCTTTTAGTTTTCAATCTTGATATAGTAAAGTATATCTTATGTTTGGCCATGACTATAGAAAATGACCAAGAGAAGATCATCTATGGGAACTAGTGATTCGAGTATAAAAGGACTGGAAGGTGCATACAAGGCGATTGAAAGTCTAGCAAAGATTGTGGAGCAACATGTGAATAATGAAGTATCGAGGAATCTTGAACTAAGTAGATGTACTATTGAACATTTCAAGAAGTTTAATCCGTCGTCTTTTAAAGGTAATCCTAACCCCACTGAAGCAGAAAGTTAGGTGATGCAGATGGAAAAGATACTCGATGTTCTTAAGTGTACCGATGAACAAAGGGTTTCATTTGCAACATTTATGTTAGAAGGGGAAGCCGACCATTCGTGGAGAATGATTAAGAGAATACACGAGGAAAGTAATACTTACATAGTGTTGATACCAAAATTAGTATGCTGATGTGGACAAATAATGATAAGACACGTGTCAATCTACGTGGCACAATAGCAACGAGGAGGATCATTCCCCCGACCAACATACTCACTCCAAGCAACAGGTGTACTCCGAGGAACACCAGTCTTCCGAGGAACACCAACCCTCCGAGGAACTCCAATGATCCGAGGAACTCTTGGACGACGAGCAGCTAAGGCGGTTCGAGCTGCATATCGACCGCAACATTAATTGCCAGATAATCAACAGTTCAACTATTCATTGAATGCTTATCATCTTGACACACATGTTTGAAGAGCATTAAATGAATTACCCTTTCATATGTGTATCATTTAATGTAACACCTTTTCATGTATAGCCTAATGGCTATAAATACCTTGTATCACCCTCATTCAAGGGGACCGGAATTTCTTGATAGAACTTGTAATCGAGAATTCCCAAACACTCAGCAATAACATAACAGTGGACGTAGGCCATTCATACAAGGCTGAATCACTTTAAAATATTCTGTCTCATTTATTTATCTGTGATTAAATTATTAGAGTGATCTAATTTTTTACATCAACAGATTGGCGCCGTCTGTGGGAACGATTGTTATTATTGTTTTTTTACCAAAAATCATTCATCATCAATGGCAGATAATCCAGAATCCAGCAATCGAAATGCTGGAAATGCGAAAATCCTTCAAATCCATCTGCACCTCCAGATTTGAATAGGATTATGACGAATCTGGCTCAAGGACAAACCGCCATGCAAGAAATAATGAGGCAACTCATACAAACCCTTCATGGTGGTGCACCTGCACGTTCAGGACAGCGAAGTGGTCAGAGGCAAACTTATTTACTTTCTTCACGATGCAGGCGTACTGAGTCATATCGTAATGAGGAGTCTGATGATTTCTCTTATCAACCTGGGCGAACTTCGTCAATAAGGGCTACAGATACTGATCAACGTATCACTCTCTCTCTAGAAAGACCCAGTGCCTTGGAAAGACTGAGTAGGGTGTCTCCTTTCAGTCGATTAGGGCCGAGGAGGAATAAGAGTCCACCTAAGACCATGTCGAGGAGTTTTCGACGACCATCAGATCTAAGAGAAGGATCAGCACAATCACGACCAGTTGCTCGTCAAGATAGATCTCAGGAGGCCACATCAGAACAATCAATTGCTCGAACTAATAAGCCAGAGGAAGGAAACGATGCGTGGAAAGGTTCCATTCAGCGGTTGGAGGATAGATTGGGAGAAATGACTAAGGCAAAGAATCCCTTACAACGAACTTTTGTTCAAGGGACACCTTTTGTCCAGGCCATTGTAGGTTTTCCTACCCCGTTAAAGTTTAAAGCACCAGTGGTGACCCCCAAATATGATGGAAAGACAGATCCTGTTCTTCACATAGAGCAATATCAAGCTGCCGCCGACATCTATGATGTCCCCGACGAGATGAGATGTAGAGCATTCTCAGGAACTCTTACTGGATCTGCCCAGATATGGTACAACAATCTTCCTCGGGGTAAGATTTCAACTTTCTTTCATTTGGCCGAGTTATTCATTGGCAATCTCTATTTTGGAGCAAAGCCAGTAAAAAGAGTAGCACACTTGTTAAGTGTTAGACAAAAATCAGGTGAGAGCACTAGAGATTACATAACTCGTTTCAATAACGAGAAACTGGAAGTCATAGATTATGAAGAAAAGACAGCAATCACCGCCTTAATGAGTGGGTTGTTGCCTAACAAGTTGTACTACATTTTGGCTAAAGATCCACCTACAACGATGTCAGAGTTGATGGCAAAAGCGGCCAAAATCATGAATGCCGAGGAGGCAATGGCTGCGAAGAAGAATATGGATAAAGAAACTAAGGTGGAAGACGACAAATCCAAGAAGAAAGAGCATAAGGGCAATGGCGGTGACAAGCATTCCAAGAATAATAAATCGTCATGGGAAATCCTGAAGAAATTCGATAATTATACTCCTTTGAAAATGGGTATTAATCATGTCTTGGAAGAAATCAAGAATAACGAGGAAGTAAAGTGGCCAAAGAAACTGAGGTCAGACCCTGACCTGAGAAACAGGGATAAATATTGCGAGTTTCATAAGGATCACGGCCATATGACCAAAAATTGCATAGCTCTTCAGAACGAGATTGAAACACTCATCCGAAGAGGGAAGCTAGCGAAGTATGTTGATCGGAGAGGCGAAAGAGGAAATAATGACCGAACTAGAGAAAGGCCTAGATCTCCTCGTCGAGCAGAGGAGAAAAAGAAAAGGGATCATGAAGATGATACAGAGGATGACCCCAATCTTCCCAAGAAACCAAGGCAGCCAGAACGAGAGGTATTTTCCATACGTTTTGGTTCATTAGATTGTAATGTTATTACATGAGGGGATGCAGGAGGAGGAGACCTTACTGCAGAAAGAAAGGCTTACCTCGAAGAGGCCCAAGCTTGCTCATACATTCAACGGATAAATTTGGCTGAAGAGAATCGCCCGAGGAAGGTAAACAAAGAGAAGTTGGTTATCGGTTTTCCAAAAAATGACCTTGCAGGTGTTCTTTACCCTCATGATGACCCTTTGGTGATCAAAATGAGGATGAAAGAAGTAATGATTTCGAGAGTGCTGGTAGATAATGGTAGTTCGACAAACATCATGTATTATTCATGCTTTGACAGTTTAAATTTAAAATTATCTCAATTGGAACCTTATCACAGACCTCTATTGGGTTTTGCTGGCGAGAAAGTCTTTCCACTTGGGACGATCAAGTTGGATATATTCATTGGAACTTGGCCTGCTTGTCGAACAGAAAAAATACGCTTCTTTGTGATGGATAAGAATGTGCAGTCAGCTTACAACATCATCATGGGAAGAGTTGGTTTGAAGAAATTCGAAGCAGTTCCATCTACAGTACATCGGTGTTTAAAATTCCCAACAAATTTCGGAGTAGGAGTTGTGAAAGGTGATCAGAAAGTAGCTCAGGAATGCTATTATTCATCAGCCGAGCAAGAGGAGCTTGAAGAATCAAGGAAAAAGACTGCTACCTACCAGGTGGAGGAAGATACAGAAATTGAAACACTTGATCCCAGAGATGAATCCCAACTTGTAAAAGGATAGGTAGTGGAATCTACAAAAAATGTTATTCTGTACGACGAACACCTTGAACGAGTAACCCAGATAGGTTCATCGTTGGATGTTTCAATAAAAGAGAAGTTGATAACTTTCTTGAGAAACAGGAAGAAAACTTTTGCATGGAGTCATGAGGACATGCTAGGAATAGATCCAAACTTCTTATGTCACGAGCTCAATGTGAATAAGGAGATCAAGCCTGTAAAGCAAAGAAGAAGAGTATTTAGTCCCGAGAAGAATCAAGCTATACAAGAGGAGGTCGAGAAGCTCCAGAAAGCCCAATTCATTGAAGATGTGAAATATCCAGACTGGTTAGCAAATGTGGTGATGGTAAAGAAGAAAAATAATAAATGGAGAATGTGTGTTGATTTCACCGATCTCAACAAGGCCTCCCCAAAGGATCACTTCCCATTGCCCAGAATTGACCAACTAGTGGATGCTACCTCGGGGCACGAGCTTCTCAGCTTCATGGATGCTTACTCTGGTTACAACCAGATCAAAATGAAACCTGAAGACAGGGAAAGCACTTCTTTTATTACCCCTAGGGGAACTTATTGTTATAATGTTATGCCTTTTGGTTTGAAAAATGCAGGAGCGACATATCAGCGACTGATGAACAAGGTTTTTTCCGAACAAATCAGTTGCAATATGGAGGTCTATGTCGACGATATGCTGACAAAGAGCAAGAAAGCTGCTGATCATCTAGTTGACTTAGGTCAGACCTTCGATCAACTGGATAAATATCAAATGAAGCTCAACCCGATGAAGTGCACCTTTGGAGTACGAGAAGGAATGTTCCTAGGGTACATCGTCAACCAACGAGGCATTGAGGCAAATCCATCAAAGATCAAAGCTCTTTTAGGGTTGCGATCTCCAACGACGAAGAAAGAGGTGCAGAGTCTTACAGGACGAGTTGCAGCGCTCAACAGATTTGTATCCCGAGCAACTGATAGATGCTTTCCATTCTTCAAAACACTTCGAAAAACTTTCGAGTGGAATGATGAATGTGAAAAAGCCTTTCAAGACTTGAAGAAATATCTGGGAGCACCTCCACTGTTGTCCAGGCCAGTAATGGGAGAAAAGTTGTACTTGTACCTGGCAGTATCAGAGAATGCAGTCAGCTCGACATTGATCAGAATGGAGAATGGAATCCAGAAGCCAATTTATTACACAAGTAAGGCTTTCCGAGGTGCAGAAATCAGATAACCGAAGCTGGAAAAATTGGCATTGGCATTAATTGAAGCAAGTAGAAGAATGAGGCCTTATTTCCAAGCCCATACCATCGTCGTATATACCGACATTCCATTGAGACAAGCCTTTCATAAGCCAGAAAAATCAGGGAGACTGATGTATTGGGCAATAGAACTCAATGAATATGATATTGTATATGAACCCAGATCGTCATTAAAAGGGCAAGCTATAGCAGACTTTATAGCAGAATTTACATATCCTGATACCCCCGAGGAACAAAAGTTGCTCATTGATCAACCTGTGGATGTTACAGGATCAACAGACATAAGTCCAGATCAACTCCGGTTGGTGAAAGGACTTGTGGATGTAGAAAAATCAATAAATTCAAACCCAGACCAACTCCGGTTGGTAAAAGGGCGAGAAGAGATGGTCGACAAAGAACAAAAAATACCAGGTGAGGATGAAAGGAAACAACAAATATTTCACCGAGGAACTCTGTCAGAAAAGAAATTTGAAGACGAGTTACCTACATGGAGATTATATGTAGATGGGTCATCTTGCACAACAGGTTGTGGGGCAAGGATTATTTTGAACACCCCAGACGAGATTGACGTGGAATATGCCTTACGACTCCAATTCAAAGCTTCCAATAATGAGGCTGAGTATCAAGCCTTGATAGCAGGTCTTAATTTAACAAAGATTATGGAAGCACAATAATTGATGGTATTCAGTGATTCTCAATTAATCATGAATCAGATGATGGGAACGTATGCAGTTAAAAGAGAATTAATGGTCAAGTATCATGCAAAGGCGATGGAGTTGTTGGCAGAATTTGATGCCATTCAGTTGATCAGAATACCAAGAATGGAGAATGCACAAGAAGACGCACTGGCCCGACTAGTATTAGCTACTCGTACCGAGTCCCGAAGAACGATACCAATTGAGGTGTTAGAAAGTCGAAGCATAGATGAAGGCCTGACGATGAATGTTATTTCCCTTGATTTAGGACCATCTTGGATGGATCCCATCAGGGCATATGTCGAGGAAGGAGAAATACCGTAGGATAAGATCGCTGCCAAGAAATTGAAGTTCAAGCTGCTCGGTATGTACTAACTAATGGTGTTTTGTATAGACGAGGAATCATGGCAGGTTTACAAAGATGTGTGCATCCCTCTGAGGTGAAAGAATTGATCGAAGAGATCCATGAAGGGTCCTGTGGCGCCCATGTAGCAGGTCGGACACTTTTGCAAAGGGTGATGACACAAGGATACTACTGGCCAATGATGAGGGCTGATTATATAGCCTATGCTAAGAGATGTGATAAATGCCAACGTTTTTCCTCCATCCGACGAACTCCACAAGCATTGTTGACACCCATAACTTCTCCTTGGCATTTTGCCATGTGGGGAATGGATTTGGTTAGACCACTGCCAACGACCCGAGGAAGATTCAAGTACCTCGTCGTCGCAGTGGATTATTTTACTAAGTGGGTAGAAGCTGAGCCTCTGATTGATATGACATACGAGAAGGTGTACCAATTCGTTTGGAAGAACATCATCTGCCGATATGGTCTCCCTCATGCCTTCATCACAGACCATGGAACAGAATTTGATAACGAGGAGTTTGCCGCCTATTGTCATCAGTCAAACATTTTGAAGGTTCATTCAGCGCCAGGCCATCCTCAAAGCAATGGGCAGACTAAAGTGACGAATAGAAAATTATTAAATAGTTTGAAGAAGAGGCTAAGTGAGGATAAATTTAATTGGATTAATGAGCTACAGTCAGTATTGTGGGCTTACAGAATAACTCCCCGAGCAGTAACTGGAGAATCACCATATATGCTAGCATTTGGAAGTGAGGCTGTAATACCTGCCGAGTTGGGTCTTCCAACACACAGAGTGCTGAATTTCAATTCCCCAGTCAGCGACCTGATGAGGAGATTAGATTTGGACATGCTCGAGGAAGTTAGGGAAGAGGCAGCCATTAGGAATGCTGCTTATCAACAGCGAACATCCCTGTTCTACAATAAGAGGGTGAAAAAATGCGACTTAAAAGAAGGAGATTACGTGCTAAAGAAGGTTATTCAGAAGCACAATAAGTTGGAAGCAAACTGGCATGGACCTTACCGAGTTACCGCAGTTGTCCGACCAGGAACTTACCGAATAGCAACTCTAGAAGGAGAGGAATTTAAGAATGCATGGAATGCTGAACACCTACGCAAGTATTATCAGTGATGTAAAATGTAAAGAATTTCCATCAATATGAATAAAACGATGATATTTCATAATCTTCTCTCCTTTTATTGAAAGTTTTTCGGGGAATACTAGTGTGTTTAACACTACGCTACTCGGTATGCAACGCTGCTCGGCAGTAAAAACAAGATGATAGTTCAGACCCACGACCAACTCCGGTTGGTAAAAGGGCGAGAACAAATTATACTCCTTTGGTTAGGAGGCGTACACTAGTGTGACCATCTAAGGTTGGTAAAAGATCTAGTGGACATGATAGTTCAGACCCACGACCAACTCCGGTTGGTAAAAGGGCGAGAACAAAAGATGATCGACGAAAGGCTAATCTCGGTTGGTTAGGAAACAAAATATTATCTCAAATGCCAACTTATGTTGGTCGGGAAGTAAGTTTATTACATAAAAGTTCCTCGAAGAACAAATATTCCAAACTAAACCAAGTATTATTGGTCGGGGATAAAAACCCACTAATTGTAGTTGGTCGACGAGGAAAAATCTTTGACCTTGGTTGGTCGGGCACATTTTATGAAAAAGACAAAATTTACCAAGTATAGCTGGTCGGGGATAAAAACCCATTAACTATAATTGGTCGACGAGCACAAATTAACAACCTTGGTTGGTTGGAAGAATTTTTAAACATTTTTTATACTCATTACTTTATTATTAAGTAATCGAGCAACATTACTAATACTTGTAACTTTTTTATTACTAAGTTGGTCGATGAACAACACAATATTGTTATGCAAGCACAAATATAAAGTGTTTGGCAAGCACAAAATAATAGCAATACAAATTTTCAAACATAAGATGAAAGCCTTTCATTAAAATTCAAAACGAATTACAATTTATATATGTGTACTAACTATTACATTGAGATCCCTACTCTATTGGTTTCTTTCCCTCAGCTTTTGAAATAGGTTCCTCGCCAGCAGGCGGATCATTTAAAGTCTGAGGAGATTTAATGAAGTTCAAGTCCTTCAGCATCCTGACGTTCATCACAGAAGGTCGATCTAGGAGATGCTCAGGATGAGATACTTCAAACTGAGAATGCAAACTATAGTCACTAAGGTATTTAGCAAGTAAGCTCCGAGGAATGGCACGAGCTGGGATCCATTCCATTTCCAAATTGAACGGTGGCACAGGCAAATCAAGCAATCCAGGATCATAGTAGTCCCATAAATAGTGTCCCTGCTTGAGTTTCAACACACATAAGGCATTCAGCCAGCCTTGTTTGTAGCCCTCATTATTGGCATTCTGGATACGAGCATCTAAATGGAATAGCGCCTCATTATATCCAGCCATCCAAAACTCCCTAGGCTGTTTATGGAATTGGAATGTTAACCTCTCAAGTTTCTCATGAAGATTCTGGATGAAAAGTTTATTAGTCTCCAACTCAAATTCTTTTGTAGAGATTTCTAGTTCCAAGTCTCTAACTTTCTTGGACAATTCAGACAAAGCCCGATCTTTTGCATTCAATTGGTACGCTTGAGTTTCCAATGTTGACAGAGTACGAGCTTCTTCAATACTACGAGGAGTTCTTAATCGACCCCAAGAAGGTGGAGTACTTCGTTCTTCGACAACATCCTGGGAAACACTTCCTCGCCCACGAGAACCTCTTCCTCGTCCCCGAGTAGAATTAGAAGTACCAGACCTTCTCAGGATATCCAACTCTTTCCTTAATTTGGCATTCTCAACCTCTAAGAAGGAAAATCCCTAATCAGTCACTGGGATTACCGCTGTTGAAGAAGAGGCTGCAGACTTATATTGTGCTAGCCCTTTCTGCAAATTATTATTCTCTTGCTCCAGCAGCTCAGCAATTTGTCTACAAGCTTCAACTTCTCCCTTTAGGGTCCTCTCCCTGACATCATACCTAGTAAGGAGTTTGTGGTAGCCCTTCTCGGCAGAAAGCTGTTGATACTTCTTTTCATACCCCTTAAGTAACAAGGCAGTTGATTCTTTGTACTGAGTCTCAAGATCTTCTAGAGTATATTGAAGCTCCTCGATCATGTCATAGTAAGCCACGTTATTGGCCACAGCTCGATCAAGTAAGCCCTTCAGGTATTGATAAGCTTCTACTGCCTGCTCTGAAGCATCATGATCGAGGATGTCAACAACTTCTGATACACTCAATTCTGTGTGACCAACCTTATAAAAATTCATGGCATTGCTGCATCAACTTTGTATCATTGGCAGATAATAATTCCATTCTAGCCACAAACTAGTAAAGAAGAGAAGGTAAGAGTTAATAAAAAGCAGACAGAGCATCAACAATGTAGAGGAACAAAAGGAGGTGATTTTATTACATCATCAAAAAGAGTACACCGTTCAGAATATAAAGTACAAGTGAAAGGAAAATAAAAGAGAATACCGAACAACTTCACACCTTTTCCTTGTCTCCCAAGACTTTCTCGGGAGGCTAGGACGAGGAGCTTGGTTGCTCGGTGGGAACAACGATTTGGTTGGCAGAAGTTGAGACTTGTTCGGGAGGAGCAGGCAAGGAAGAAATCTCCTCGGTGGTTGTCTGATTGGGTTATGGAGCAAGGACTTGATCACCCACTATCACTGAAGACTCCTCGAATGCAGCTTCATCCTCTTCTTCATCTTCAATAGCTGGAGGAGGACCAGGGAGATGTTGTTGAAATAGTTTGGAGTCCTCGCTCACCTTCTGTTCCTGCAGAGCAGCAACCCAACCATCTCGGAAGTATTTCAAACTTCCATAATTGACCTGGGTCATCATTACCGCTACCCCCTATCCCATTGTTTGTCCCAACCAGTTCGAAAGGATTTCTTCACAGCCGCTTTTCTCTTCATTTTTTTCGAGGAGAGCTTCTCAGATAGAAGATCCTCGGTGGCTTTCAATTTGACCTCCACCTCCTCCTTCTGGCGATTTACTTCTCGCAGAAGGGTCAGCTCTTCCTCAGCTGATTTCAATTTATTCTCAAGCTCCCCAAAACTTGTGAGATTCTCGGTATATTTTTTATTCTCTTTCTCCAAATCCTTCACTTTATTGCCCAACTGTACCTTCTCTGCCTCAGACGCAGTCAACTTCTTTTCCCATTCACCCCTATCCTCATCGTATTTTTGACAGGATTCCTTCAGAGATTGGGCTAAACCCTAGAAAGCATCCTCTACTCTGGACGAGGAGCTTGAAGCCTTGAGCGCTTCATCTTTCTTCACTATGGTGTTAAAGCAACTCACCAACTGAAAAAGAAGGTAATGAAAAGTCAGTGCTGAGATACATATATTGACTGAAAGAAAGAAAAACTTAGGATAAGAGAAACTTACTGAAGCAATATGACGAGTATCTAGGGATGTCAGCATATCCCTAGACATGTTTTCTTTAATTCCTTGGACTTCAGGAATAGTCTAAGTCTTTACCGAGCTCAATGCAGAACTCGGGGGAATAATGGTTGGAACACCAGCTCCACTAGCTTGGAGCTGAGGAATGGCTTCAGAAAAACTGACCGAGGAGGATTTCTTCAATCTCCTCAGTGGTACTTTAGCAGTTTCAGCCAAATAACCTTTGGTGGGGGAAATGGTGACCACTTCCACAGAAGTACTTCTCTTGCTCGGAGCCATTGGAGGCTTCTCGGCAACCTTCTGAGCAGCAACAGAAGGAACAGCATCCACTTTCTTTGTCCCCTTTGGGACATCAACCTTGTTTCTCTTTCCATCACCAGCAAAGGAGGTCTCCTCGAAGATAGCAGGAACTCTTCTCTTACCCATCTTCTGACTCAAAGGAATGTGAGATTCTGGTGAAGATTCATCAGAAGCGGGCAATGGTTCACTAACGCTGACCACGGGACGAGCAGTAAAGGAGGAGGTATAGCTCATGTACTGCAGCAAGTATGAAGCAGACCTGACGTGCTCGTCTGTAACCTTCTGATGAAAACTCCAGATATGTTTCAAATGCTTCATATTAACTTCTGATTCTTTAGGAGTTTTTCTCTTGCTGTCAACTCCAAACAAAAACATATTGAAATGTCAATCATGCATTTATTCAAACATGATGAAATCACAACTTCAGAAATAAAATAAAATGAAAATAACCTATCCCATTGCCATATGGAGGGCATTTGGGACCCTCATATACTTCGTCGCCAACCAAAGGGGCATGTTGCCAATTTTTTATAACTACTCCATGTTCAAAATAATCCCTGTTAGCATCAGGGAGATTGACTACTAGAGCACTATTCAAAAATCTAGTTTTTAAATAATAAACATTGTCTAAAACAGCCCATCTATAACATTACATAATCTTAGGAATTCCTATACGAGTTCCATGAGTTTGATTTAACCTATACACCCCATTAACTATTCTCCATGTGTTGGGGGCTATTTTTATAGGGACAACATCGAAATACTGACAGAACTCTAAACACAAAGGGTTTGGTGGAAAAGAAAATCCACATTCAGCAATAAAGAGGCTAGGGAACCAATGTCCCTCAGCCAAATCAAAATAACTTGAAGGCTCAGAAAGACTTTCCAAAGTTACCCAAGAAGGAATAGAAAAGTCAGAAAGGAATTTCTCAAGATATTCGATAATATAAACCATGGTGAATAAAAAGAAATGAAGGAGAAGGAAGAAAATCTTACAGGAAAAAGGAGATCTGTTGATAAACAAACGAAGAGAGGGATGAACGCATAGGAAAGAGAAAAGCTATAGAAAACTCGAAAGAAGAAATTGAAAAAGTAGAAGACGATGGGATTGACTCTGAAGCTTAAATACTTTGCCTTGAGAAACGGCGAAAGAAATGATTACAAAAAAGAAACTATTACGCTACCGACGGCTAAAAGGACAAAAAGGGCACGAAGATCGAAGCGCTTATAAAAATGCAAAAAGGCGGATTCTGCGAATTTGGAAGGAAATTCAAATACGAAGAAAAGGCTCCTAAAACCCAGGAAGGTCATTTAATATTGCCATATACCGAGAAAGAATGTTCCATACTCCTCAAAGTTCGAAATATGAAACATTGGGGGCTTCTGTTGATACCAAAACTAGTATGTTGATGTGGACAAATAATGATAAGACACGTGTCAATCTACGTGGCACAATAGCAACGAGGAGGATCATTCCCCCGACCAACATACTCACTCCAAGAAACAGGTGTACTCCGAGGAACACCAGTCTTCCGAGGAACACCAACCCTCCGAGGAACTCCAATGCTCCGAGGAACTCTTGGACGACGAGCAGCTAAGGCGGTTCGAGCTGCATCTCGACCGCAGCATTAATTGCCAGATAATCAACAGTTCAACTATTCATTGAATGCTTATCATCTTGAGACACACGTTTGAAGAGCATTAAATGAATTACCCTTTCATATGTGTATCATTTAATGTAACACCTTTTCATGTACAGCTTAATGGCTATAAATACCTTGTATAACCCTCATTCAAGGGGACCGGAATTTCTTGATAGAACTTATAATCGAGAATTCCCAAACACTCAGAAAGAACATAATAGTGGACGTAGGCCATTCATACAAGGCTGAACCACTTTAAAATATTTTGTCTCATTTATTTATCTGTGATTAAATTATTAGAGTGATCTAATTTTTTACATCAACACATAGGTTGGAATGATTTCTTAGCAATCTATTATGAGAAATATTTTCCCAAAATGGTGAAAGACAAAATGGCAATTGACTTCATGAGTTTAGTGGAAGGAAATATGATGGTTAGTCAATATGAAGCAAATTTTACTCATTTATCCCGTTTTGCACGTCATGTTGTAGTAACTGGTGTTTTAAGAGTGAAAAAGTTTGAACGTGGGTTAAGGTTGAATATTCGTTGTTGAATTTCCATCCTGAAGTTGACATCATATATTGATGTTGTGACTAGGGCTACAATAGTTGAGAGGGATGGTGAGGAGTACAATCGAATTAGAGATGGTAAGAGGACGTTTGGGGAATAAAAAGGAAAGAACCCTAAGTATAGAAATTTTTTTAGGAGCGCATCCAATGTTGGGGGATCCAGTGATAATAGAAAATATAATAATCAGATATGTCAGCACTGTGGAAAGATTCATGGAGGACGACCTTGTTACAAGGATTCGGGAGCTTCTTTTAGAAAATGACATAAGATAAAAGACTGCCCAAACCCAGCAAGGATTCTGATAGAGCCTTCAAGTGCAAAGAATGATCAAGGCAGACATGGTAGAGTTTATTCACTTTTTGATACCCAAGCTTCTAATGCGTTAGTGTCAGGTACACTTTTTATATGTGCACAACCTTTTAAAGCTTTGATAGATCTCGGTTCTACCCATTCGTTCGTATCTATACATGTATTAATTCTCTTTCATAAATTGCCAGAACCCTTGAATCATTACATACACGTTTCTACTCCTTCAGGTTAGTTATTGATGGGTAAATTAGTGTACAAGGCTTGCCCCATAGACATTTATAGTCATAAACTATTTTTTGATTTGATAGTTTTAGACATTAGAGATTTTGAAGTCATTTTGGGGATGGGCTATTTAGCATCATATCATGCTAAGGTGGATTATTTTGAGAAGAGGGTTACTTTCCTAATTCCTCACCAACCAAAATTTAGTTTTGAAGGAACTGGCATCATATCTCCAATGTGTATTATTTCTGCAATGTAAGCCTATAGTTTTCTTAAAAAGGGATGTCAAGGATTTCTTGCAACTGTTACCAATTTGCAAACGATAGGGCCTAGCTTGGAAGATATTCCTATCACTACGAAATTTATGGATATGTTTCCATATGATTTACCAGGCCTACCTCCTAATAGATAAATATAAATTACCAATGACCTTATTCATGGAACTATACCAATCTCAAAACCACCATATCGTATGGCGCTTTTAGAATTAAGAGAGTTAAAAGTTCAATTAGAAGACCTTTTAGACAAGGGTTTTATCAGACCAAGTATATCGCATTGGGGGTGCTCCAGTGCTATTTGTGAAAAAGAAGGATGGGATGATGAGACTATGTATAGATTATCATGAACTGAATAAGGTAACCATTAATAATAAATACCCCTTACCTCGTATAGATGACTTGTTTTGTCAATTATAAGATGCACAAGTATTCTCTAAGATTGACTTTAGGTCAGGCTATCATCAATTGAAGATTAAGGAAGATGATATTTTGAAATTAGGTTTTCATACTAGATATGGTCAGTATGAATTTCTTGTAATGCCATTTGGACTAACTAATGCACAACTGCTTTTATGGATATGATGAATAGAGTGTTTAGGAAATATTTGGATTAATGTGTGGTTATTTTTATTGATGACATCCTTATTTATTCCAAGAGTATTGAAGAACATGAGAAGCATTTGGAGATAGTATTACAAATTCTAAGAAAATAGAAATTATATGCAAAATTAAAGAAGTGTGAGTTTTGGTTGCCTAGTGTTTCTTTTCTAGGACATGTCATTTCTAAGGAGGGACTGTTGGTTGACCCTCAAAAGATCAAGGCTATAATAGATTGGCCTAGACCAACTAATGTGACGGAGATTCGTAATTTCCTGGGATTAAAAGGTTATTATCGAAGATTTGTTGAAGGATTTTCTAGCATTGCCAAACCTCTATCTAGGTTAACATAAAAGAAGGTAAAATGTGAATGATCCGAGGAAGTCGAAAAAGTTTTCAAGAACTTAAGAATCAATTATTGACTATCCCAATTTTGACTATTCTTTCAGGTATGAAAGGATTGGTGATTTATAGTGTTGCTTCTAAAAATGGTTTAGGATGTGTGTTAATGCAAAATGGAAAAGTAGTACTTATTCCTCAAGATAGTTAAAACCATATGAGCAAAATTATCCAACCCATGACCTAGAATTAGCAGAGGTAATGTTTGCTCTTAAGATTTGGAGACACTATTTATATGGTGAGACTTGTGAGATTTATACTGATCTTAAGAGTTTGAAATATATATTTACTCAAAAAGAATTGAACATGAGACAAAGGAGGTGGTTAGAATTGATGAAGGATTATTATTTAAATATTCATTATCACCCAGGGAAAGCTAATGTAGTAGCTGGCGCTTTAAGTAAGAAGCCTAAACCAAATTTAGCATGTCTAATTACAAACTAGGAGGCTTTATTAAAGGATTTAAGAAGTATGGAAATTGAGGTTCGAATTTATAATAAAGGTGGAATAAATGCAAACCTACAAGTACAACCCATATTGATGGAAAGGATAAAAATTTCACAAGTAAATGACCCGCAACTGAAGAAGACTAAAGAATAGGTTATTGAAGGGAAGATAATGGAATTTGCGATACGGGATAATATATTGAGGTTTGGAAATAGAGTGTGTGTTCCACGTGATGCCCAACTGAAGAGGCAAATTTTAGAAGAAAGTCATTACTCGAGATTCACATTTAATCCCTAAAATACCAAGATGTATAGAGATCTTCGAGAAGGGTTTTGGTGGATAAACATGAAAAGGGAGATAGAGGAATTTATATCTCAGTGTTTGGTCTATCAACAAGTAAAAGTTGAACATCAGAAACCATCAGGATTACTACAACCCCTAGCTATCCCTGAGTGGAAATGGGAACATATCACTATGGATTTTGTGATAGGTTTACCAAGGAGTTCAAATGGTAATGATTATATTTGGGTAATTATTGATAGGATAACTAAATCTTATCATTTTTTTTCCATTAAGATTATCCATTCTTTAGAAAAGTTAGCTAAGTTGTATGTGCAGGAAATTATTAGGCTTCATAGAACCCCGATTTCAATTGTTTCTGATCGTGACCCCAGATTTGTATCTCGCTTCTAAAAAAGCCTACAAGAAGCCATGGGAGCAAAATTGAACTTCAACACCACTTTTCATCCTTAAACAGATGTAAAATCAGAGAGAACTATGCAAACCTTAGAGGATATGCTTAGGGCATGTGCACTTGATTTGAAAGGGAATTGGAATGATCATTTAACGTTAGTGGAATTTGCATATAATAATAGTTATCAAGAAAGTATTCAAATGGCTCCGTATGAGTCACTCTATGGTAGATGGTGTCATTCCCCTACATGTTGGTAGAAGTTGGGAAAAGAAAATTATTGGGGCTAGAATTGATTCAGATCACAACAGAGAAGATGACATTGATACAAGACCGAATTCGAATCACTCAAAGTCGTGAAAAGAGTTATGTTGACAATCGACACCGAAAGTTAGAATTCCAAAGAGGAGATTATGTGTTCTTACGAGTATCACCTGCAAAGGGAGTAATACGATTTGGGAAGAAAGGGAGGTTGAGCCCAAGATACATAGTTACTTTTGAAATCCTTGAAAGGATAGGATCTATTGCGTATAAAATAGCCTTACCACCTAAACTCTCTAGTGTACATAATGTGTTTCACATATCAATGATAAAGAAATATGTCCCAGATCCAACACATATCTTAAGTCACGAAACTCTTCAAGTTAGAGAAGATTTGTTATACATTGAGCATCCGGTAGAAATCTTGGACCATAAAGATGAAATATTACGAACCAAGATAATTCCACTAGTCAAAGTATTATGGTGTAATCATTCAGTTGAAGAGGCAACATGGATCTGGAAGATGAAATAAAGGATAGATATCCATACTTATTTGTAAATTAATAGGAGTCAAGTTTCAGGACAAAATTTTTTATAAGGAGGGAAGGATATAATGACCCCACTTTTCTATGCTCATATATATATATATAGTTTGTTTTTACACTCATGTGTTACTAATTATTTTATAAATATTGTATTATTAGATATGTGGTATTATTGTCTATCAATATAACAAACCCCATTTTTTAAATATGAAGAATCAATTGTAAATTGGATCAAATCGAAGTCTTATGACATATCTTAAGGTAAATAATAAGTTTAGGGGTAGAAAATATAATTTGATGAAACTTTAGGGACTAAAATAAAAATATAAAAAGGGACATTTTATAAATAAAATATTTTTAAGGACCTCCAAGAAATATTGAAAATATATAGTGTGAAATTACCAAAATACCCTTCATGTGTAAAATGACCCTTATGCCCTTATCACATGTCCACGACATGCTGGTCACCTCCACCTTACACATGTAGTCTTTAGAGAGAAAGCTAAAACACTTTTCATCATTCAGTGATATTAACACTGCAAGACCACTCCGGAACATGACACCTCGGTGTAGAATCACCACTCCAAAAAGCCTAGTCATTAGACACGTGTCAACATCGCAATATCATTAGACACCTATAAATAGGGCCTTTGGTATCATTTATAACTCTCACAAATTCCTTGAGAATTATAGTAATAAAAAGTGATAGAAAGCGTGGGAAATTTCTTAAGAGGGAGTTCTATAGCTTTGAAGAAAGAATTCATTTCGTAGGTACGATTTTATTTAAATGTTATAATGTATGTTTATAGTTTTAATATCGTATTTTATAGCTTTACTTCGTAGTTATGCTGGTAAAACACACTAAAGGCTCCACTAATAAAAACTTAAAATTTGGAAACAATCTAAATTGATTTTATTTTCAAAATATGTAAACCTATTTGAAAATATGTGTATACGCTTTTTAAAATGATTTTTGTAAGTAATTGCTCGTTATTATGGAATCTCATTTAAGTAATTCCAAAGTCAATCCCCGTGAAATCCTGTCTAGTTGAGATGGTATTTAAGTGGTGCCCCTTTGACCCTCCATCTCTACTGAGAATAAATCTGTAAATGTTTTGTCTAGATGAGATGCTATTTAAGTGGTACCCCTGTGACCCTCTAACTCTATTGGGAACCGACTGATTAGGAAGAACTGTGAATTGAATTCTTTAAATACGATGAATGAATATAAGAAATTGAGAAAATAGTTTTAGTAACCTTTTATAGAAAGTTATTTTAGGATTAAAACACAATATTTAGATTTGGGTTTATTTAGAATATGTAATTAAACCTTTATTGTATTTATTAGATTAACTTGTGATCCAAGACTCAATATTTGTATTTTTGAGCCTCCCTTTTAGGTGAGTACTCTATGTTGTTTCCTACGTATTTTGAGTTTTTTAATATTAAGCAAACTATATATATTGTTTGAAATGCTTTTATTCTCAAAATACATCTGATACCGATGATTCCGTCGTTTGTTATATGTGTATATCTCTCGATATAAACATCTGATTTGAATTATGAAATTATTGATTCAGCCTATAGAAACTCTCTTACTATGTTAGCCTTGACTACATGGTGAAAATATTTGGATGGTACCTTCCCATCTGGTTTATTGCTGGTGTGCCCTAAACAAGGCGTTGTTCCAAAAATCAATATTCTCTATCTGTGATGTTACCGGGTGGAAACATTTGGTAATACAATATGTCTGGGTATTAGAGCGTACATGGCCACTAAAAATGAATAATTGACATATGATCAATTATTTTATCTGCTCTGTTCTGAACTTTTTATTCTGAATATATAAATATATATTTTCATTTACTTTATATGTATTACTGGAAATTCCTATCTTTATGTATATGTTATCTGTTCTAAATTGAATAGGTATTAATTTTCTGAAAATCCCTGGAATGTCTAAAGATTGAATCTCATTCGGCTTTGAGCTGACATTGTATAAATAACCATTTTTCAGGAAATAATTAAGCTCGTTGATGAAACGTAAAAGGAATATGTTGAAGATTTTAGCTTTTAGAGCTCTTTTTGTTACATTAAGTAGAAGTTTATTTTATTAGATATCGCATGTTTGTCTATTTAATTAAAAGGTTTTAAATTTTGTGTCAAGTTGTAACTCACTGATATTTTAATATAAATGAAGTTTCTTTTAGAAAGCTCTGATGATGTAATTCCTTCACTTTCAGTATTTTATGATTCATAACCACGTGGTTGTATTTCCGCTACATATATTTGAAGAGAAAAATTTTAAGGCCAAGACACTCGTTCCCTATTATTTTTGGGTCGGGGTCGTGATAAGTCATATGTACTTAATCCCTCAGAATTGGCTTCGACGCGCAGTATTGGTCATATTTACGTAAGCCCTCAGAATTAGCTTCGGCCTGCAAAATTGGTCATCTCTACTTAGGTCCTCAGAATTGACCTCAACCCGCATACTTGGTCTCTCCCTACCTTAGGTCCTCAGAACTAACCTCAACCCGTACAAACGGCCATCCTCGGCATTTCCTTCAGTCCTCAGAATCGACCTTGACTCTCTAAATTGATCATCCTCATCCCTTAGGTCCGCATAATCGATTTCTTTTCAAAACATCATATGGTGTCTATTCGACGACTTTCACTTATTCTAATCTCACCCGTTGAGGGATCTATAGAAACCACATTCTAGGCCCCCTAAGTCTTTCCTTAGGTCCCTAGAACTCCCACATTTCACTATAAACCATAGGTCATACTCCGAGTATCGATCTAAAGGCCATCGGAAGTTCTCGAGCCCCGTTTGACTCCGGTCAACTATATTGTCATAGTGAAAGCTCTTTGAATATTCGAAGGGCTCTGAATCCCCTTTCTAACATTCCACCCCGTGTATGAATCGTTATAACGGTTCAGACAAACGAACCATTTTACTATCAAAAATCAATCTGGAGGCCATCGGGGGCTCTCGGATCCCTATTTGACCCCAATCAACTTCAACGTCAGAACGAAATATCTTTTAATTTTTGAAGGTCACTGAAACCCCTTTTCAACGGTCTGTCCCGTGCCTGAAATGGCATAACAATTCTAACGAATGATCCATTTTACCCAAAAAATTAATTTGAATGCCACTCGACGCTTCCAGGCTCGTTTGACCAAGGTCAACTCTTCAGCTCGAATAAGAATGAATGAATCTTTGAAGGGCACTGAATTACCTTTTCAACTATCCAACCCATGCGCAATTATGATTTACAGTATGGACGAATGATTCGTTTTACTCTGAGAATTCACTAGACGCTTTCAGGCCACGATTGACAAAGGTAAACTTTCCGAACCAAGTAAGGCTCTTTAGAATGTCAAAGTACATCGCCTAACATTTCCAACGATCCACCCCGTGCGCAATTCTGAGTTACTGTTTGGACGAATGATCCGTTTCCATCCGACAATCTCCCGTCCAAAAAATTAACATTCGCTTTTGAGCCACATTTGACCAAAATTCAACTCCTGTACTCGGGAGCGGTCCAAAGGACTCTTAAAGGTATCTGAATTATATTTATAATTGTATGCCCCGAGCATGATTTGGATCAATGGATTGTGTTCTATGAACATTTTTTTGAAAAAATCTGCACGAGACTACTGATTAGCGGGTCCATTTCCCTGCTAATCGACAGTGTGCCTAAGGTTACCTGCATATTGGAAGGTCCACGACTATACCGATTGGCACCACCCCTGATCCTATAAATAGAGGGCATGACCTAAGTCCCAAAGCTTACTTCAAGTCCATCAACATCAGTGATCTTAACAACATTTTATTGCAATCATCTAAGTTTCTCATGTGAAATTCCATTCAATATTAAATTCCCATCCTTTTCACACCCAATTTGGCAAAAAATCTCATCCTTTCTCATCCAACATTCATCTCAACATTAAAGAAAGTTCATCCAAGATCAAGAACAAGCTTTAATTCTCTAAAGAATGTTCAACTTCTTCCTCTCTCCTTAAATTTCTTATTTTTGCATTAATTACATTAGATTCATAGTTTAAATTTTCTTTATTTCATACACATTAACATCTCACTTTTTTATTAGCTACATTGCACATACTTTATTTTTTATAAAAAAAAAAGAGGGTTACGCCCATAAATTCCAAACGGGATTATCCATCACACTTTTTCAAAACTAAAATGAATTTTCTAGACACACATATGATAAAATCCCGTTCGAATCTATGGGATAAACCCCACCCTAATGCCTCATACGAACTATGTGGACTTTGATGCCTTTATAGGCTACGTAGGCACTCAAAATTAAAACCCGAAACTCGAGTCCAATTTCCAAATTCTTTAATTTTCCCAAATTCCTCATTTTCGCATTTATCATATTCTTACATTATAATACATATTATATTTGTGATCCTTAATAGCATTTTATCCAACACATATTATCATTTCATCATAACGATCAATATCATGATAAATGCATAAACCGTATTTTATATATATTATTTTGGGAACATTCCTATGGATGACCTCACTATATCTCTTCCATTGTAGGAGTTGGGCGACTCCGATCTCCAATATATATACACACACACATACTTCATGGAGAAATAAAGAAAAATAATAACACAAGCCCATGGGAGACCGAAAGGGCAGGATGGGTGCCTAGAACCTTTCCATTCCGTAACTTAGACCCCAAACCCATCGAACTATTAGTTTCGTAAGCATCAGATTGTCTTTGATGCCGCTCTCTCGAAGCGACGACATGTTCTTTTGCCTGTTTTGTGCAAAATAGATTGGCGACTCCATCTATTTATATTCACCCCACACCGATGATAGTTGAAGCACTCCTACAGAGTACGAGGGCTTGAAACCTTTTCTCCCCCCCTTTTCCCCTCACCCCGCGGGAGAGAGTGGGGATAGAGATTTCGGGGATGGCCACAACCGTGCAGTGTAATTAACTTGGATTTATCTCATATTTTTTCTACTAACCCTCCTTGGCGAGTATTTCATATTTTGTGTATCTCTCATGTATTTTACAGGTATTTCATGCAAGTTAGTGCAAGAGAGAACTTGAAACAGTGAAAAGAACAAAGAAATGAGGAGTTGAAGGGCATTTTGGTAAATTTTTGGCATTATTTTAGAAGTGTAGCCTAAATAAAAGTTGAAGTGTACAAAATCTTGAGAACATTGGAAGAAGCGGCGTCCCATTCTGAGCTGCGATGAAGAAGTTATGGTCGTTTGAAGTTGAGAAAGAAATGTAAAGAAAAGATAAGAAGCAAGCCAATGCAGCAAGATTTTTCGAACCAAGCCCCGAACCGATTCTCCGTTAGTCACTCTTTAAAACCGTGATAAATTATCTGAAGCAGAATTTTTAATTTGGCCCTACTTTTTAGCCTAGATATTTTTATGTTTTGGGGACTCTTCTAAACGACCATGTAATGTTGTAGTTTGATATTAGACTAAGTTTAATGAGTTTTTACCTTAGAATTAGAGAGAAGAAGAGGCAGGAACCTTATTTTCAATTCATGCACTAAGATTACACCATTGTTGATGAATTCTCAAGATTTTTAATATCGAGTTTGTCTTCTCTTCCTTGTTCTCACATAATTTCCATTTTTACATGTTTTTATTTATTTTCTTGGGATTCTAAGACTTCCATGCATGCTTAGCAATAGTTTCATCATGATTTTAAACACATGCAACGTTAGGATTTTTTTTATATCTCACATATCTATGTCCAGCTAAGTTGTTCGAGGGTTAGGGTACATAACCCAACCTAGGTGTTACAAATGGGCTTAACAGTGAATAAATGTAATTAACAATTCAAAGGTTTGAACTCTATCAAAGTAAAGATTGTAGATCTTTTAATTCTATTGGTCCTAGGTAACCGAAATGTTTAAGGGTGCAATTTACATTTTGGTAATTTATCATTCTCACCAAATATACTTTTTGATTTTATATTGTGAGGAGTAAAATCCACATATGTTAAATGCTTAATATATATTTGATGTCTCTTTGAATTGAGAATTATGTTTTTGAAGTTTTTAGGTTCTAAGTAATTACCGACGGTTCGGAGGAGTTTACCCTAACTCCATCTTCCCATATTCATTTAAAACTCATTTCGTTATTCTTGCATACGTAATTTATTTACTAATTTAATTAAATCACAATAGTTGATCGGAAAGACACAAATCATCATCTTTTCCTTCTTTCTCTGAGTCAATCATAGGGTTAATCGTTCTTCTTATTCATTGTTCCGTTATGCATCTTAGTCCTTGATTTCGACACCCCGTTTACCGGATTATTACTTAAGCAGGCGGTTTATACTCGAGCCATAATTCACACGCATTTAAGACACATTTATTTAGTCGCATCACATACTCACAGAGAGATTCACCACTCTTCTGCCTGAATTGGAGTAGGGAAGTGACATGATTCCTCTTATTTTAAGCTCTAATAAAGTGGTTGGTAAAATATATTTCTATCTTAGTGAAGCTTGTGATGGTTCCTAACTTGATCTTAGCGAACCAGTGCCTGGAAGTTCCTCTTGAGGTAAAAAAAATAAATCCTTACCTTGTATTTCATCTATGGACTCCTGGAGGATCATCACTGACCTGTAGGTCTTTAGGTGGTTGATGGGATCTTTGGAACCATCAAATGGTTCAATGGTAGTCATCTTCCACTTTAGGGGAAGGGCGTAATACTGAACGTCATTGGAGAAAGGAGACAATATCTTTTGGAGGTCCAACTCAATGGTCTTGGGAGTTAGAGTCTTATACTGGTTGAGAAAATTCCCTAGACGATCTCAAATCTTCTTTATCTCACTATCCTAGGGTCTAACCTCTCTGAAACCATCTTATGATTGATCTCCGAATAGTGATAAATTTTCCTTGGCGGGGATGCATGTCAAGGATCATTGGGGGGGGGGGGGGGGGGGCCCTAGGAACTTCCTCAAAATCATTTTCCCCCTCTAACGGGGGATCATCATTTTCTTCAGTTCTACTATGTTTTAGTCCCACTGGTTCCTCCACCACTAGTGGTAGAGGGATCCTACTGAGGATGGTATCTAGGTTCTCTTGGAAAACTTTTTGCCGAGCCTCCATATCCTTGAAAGAGTCGGCTAAGGCAACATTTGTTTCCATTTTGGAGAGAGTGAGTTACGTATTTGAAGGGAATAGAACTTTATGTTCCCATAGACGACGCCAAACTGATGGGTGTTAATATCATAAGTGATTTCAGACCCATAGATGCTCTCCTTTAGACCTCAGAAAGGTAAGAGGAGAGAAGTGTCAAGACGTGAGATAATGATTTAAATTTATTCGAACCTCGAGAGGGGGTTCTACATCTATGGTGAAATGCATTGTACTTGTTCATTAGATCATAAATGAGTTATTATAGTCTAAGAGACCCATTGAACTTTGGTTAAGGGAGTTTGAGTTTTTGCATCCTTTGTCCGCGATTAAAATTATCTTAGGAAGTAATTAATTGACTTGTCTAAGGGTTCTTGAGTATTTCTTTAAGGCTCAACAAGATATACAAACTATTTGATGTTTAAAAATATTCCAGGTTACAAGTATATGCTCTCAACAGTGGGTTGAGAGTATGGAACAAGAGAAACACTTGTGAAATGCTAAAACTCTTAGTTATCGCTAAGTCTGGTCTCTTGAACGTCTCATCTAACATTTTCTACACAAACTCCGAGAGAGATAAGTAATGGGATGTCACAACATGATCATGATGGATCTGAGGTTAGTCGGCATCTGTCATAGGGTGGGATGTTGGTTCAAATATTTACAAGTGGTGTGAGGGATTTGCTGAGTACATTAAATGCATATGGTAGTTTTCAATGTAAGTAGTGTGAAAGGTAGCAATGGGTAAAATAATGATGCGTTCTTCACCTACCCCACAGACTGATTGCAGAAACTCTACTAAGAGTCCAAGAGGTTTGGAACTTTCAGAAGACGGTCCTATGTTTATCTCGAAATATCATGCAATATTTTACCTTGGTTTCGAGGTTCAGATGACCTTGGGCGGCCATTTCCCTTCAGTCTGAGGTCGGCCCTGAGGGTCAGACGAGGCAGAACTATTTCCCTAAGGTCTACTAGCCCCATTGAGGGAACTTGCTTAAATAACTAACCCCTCCAGGATTAATAGAGTGTGACTGAGGTCTGGTTCTAAACCATGGCATATCTTTGAGAGCAACGAATGTCTTAAGAGACAAATTCAGTCGTGAGTGTTGATGTAAAAAACTAGATTTGATCTAATTAATTAATCATAGATAAAATATGAAATAAGAATAAGACAAAGTATTTTTAAAGTGGTTCAGCCTTATAAAATGGCCTACGTACACTGTTTGTATTGCAGATGTTTGCCTTAATCTCAATGATGATTACCAGATATCCCTCCCCATGTGGAAGGTGTTACAATGTATTTATAGCCTTGGGACTGTCAGTATGAATAGGATATATGCCGTTATTTATTAAACATATACATATGTACAATAAGAATTTTTATTAACTCCGATGTTCATTGAATATACAAATGTCGGTTGGTCTTCCTGGCTAGATGCTATGCATGCTGAGTAGGTCGGCACGCTATGTAGCTCGGGATGCTAAGTAGCTCGGCATGATAAGTAGCTTGACATGCTAGGTAGCTCGGTGAGCATGTGTATTTGCTACGTAAGATGACACGTGTCTTTATATAGTTGGTCCACGTCTGGTGACTAATTTTTGTATCAATAGAAGCCCATAATATTTCACAGTTGAGTTTTGATATGAGAGTGTGGAATATTTTACTCGAACGTTGCTCGAGTACCTTTGTATGTCTTGATTACTTACAAATCTCCAACACTTAGGACTTTTTCCTCTAGTTTCGTCGTTTGAGCGCGAAATGGAAAATTTATAAATATTTTGAATCTGCGACAGAAGCTTGGGTATTTGCATCTTTTTTTATCTTTTAGCCGCCGAAAATGCAATAGTCTTTTCTAGTAATCATTTCTTTTCCTTCTTCCTTATGCAAGGTATTTAAAAGCGATATAAAAAGATCATCATCTACTTTTTATCTCCAGATTTCTAAACTCTGTGTTTTCTCACTCCGTTTTTATACTATCGTTCTTTCCATCGTCCGTGCTGATGTAAAAAATTAGATCACTCTAATTATTCAATCACAGATAAATAAATGAGACAAAGAATTTTAAAGTGTTTCAACCTTATAAGAATGCCCTACATCCACTGTTGTTTTATTGCTGAGTGTTTGGGAATTCTTGATTACAAGTTCTATCAAGAAATTCCGGTCTGGATTTTGGGGTCCCCTTACAATGAGGATTGTACAATGTATTTATAGCCCTGAGGCTGAAATGTGAAAGGGTAACACATTAAATGGGATACATATGAAAGGGTAATACATTTAATTCCCCTTAAGCATGTGCGTCTGAATGATAAGCATTTTATGAATCAGTTGAACTGTTGGTTATCCCGCTATTAATGCTTTGTTCGAGGTGTAGCTCGGACCGCCTGAGTTGCTCGGACCGCCTAAGCTTCTTGGTACTTAAGAGTTCCTCGGTGAGGTCTTGTTCCTCGGAGCGTGTGAGTTCCTCGGAGAAGCAGTGTTCCTCATTGTAATCTTATTCCTCGAAGCGTGTGAGTTCCTCGGAAGTGTTTGTTGCTGCCATGTAGATTGCCACGTGTCTTCATTCAAGTGGGCCATGTCAGCAGACAAAATTTGGTATCAACAGAAGCCCCCGTTTATGGATGGAAACTTAGGATGACCAAGTCACAACATCATTCCATTTTACATGTGACTATTTGATAGTGTTTTGAGACAATAGGTCAATTCATCCATGTGCTTTATAATGTTTGGAGTCATTAAGATGTAATTAAGCGTTACCTCCTACATGTTTGACTCATGTTTGCTTTATTGCACACATGCACGGATTTGTTTGATTATTGTGCTTGCCTTATCACATGTTGGTTGGGTGTTTTCACTTCAATCCTGTCCTTAAAACGAACCAAGCGTGATAAATTTTGATAAGGAAATTGTGCATATAAAAACCTTTTGTGAGTTTGTGTGCTTTATTTGTAAAACGGGGAGGGGCTGCGAAAGGTAATTGTCTATCCTTTGCGCAAAAGCCACCGTTAAAAAGGACCTAAAAAATTGAGGAATTTTATTATCCGAGGTCCAAAGAGGTTAAAAGAGCCCGAAAAAATTGAAAGGCAATAAAAAGATCTTCATGCCAAAAAGGGGCCATTTAGGTTTTTGCACCAATTCTCCAAAGTTTGAGAATTTAGATCACCTCTAAAAGAAAATATATATGAGGGAGTTTGGTTGGAGAATTTAAAACGGGTTTGCACGTCCATGAAATGCTTGAAAATGCGCTACATAGTTTTGGACGTTATTGGTGTGGAAATCATTTAACTTTGATTTGTTGATTTACATAAGACGATGTCATCTAAATTCAAATGTTTTTTTACACCTAAGGATCCTTTTGATGTTCATTCGTTAGGGGTACACATATGCATCGTGCACATATGCTTGATTGAGTTGATTTACCTATCGAATGTGTTCACACCCATTCATTCCATTTCCATGACTTGGTTGTTTGAGTCAAAATCCATGGTGTGATTTTTGTATCATATTTGTTCATATAGGTATCCTATCTTTGTATGAAAAATTTGAAAAATAAAAAATAGTTTGTGCATTTATTTCTGAGCATCTCCTTGCAAGAGCACGTTTACCATATTATTTGATGCCCTGTTTTTTTGTACCGTGACACCCCGATTTTGCCTATTTGATTCATTCTTCTCATTTGTCTATTTGGGGACATCATAAAAAGGGGGAGAAAGAATTATCATATTATGGGAGAGTTTGAATTTTGGGGGAGTTTTTGAGATATAGCTTATGTTTTTATCATATATTGGTATCCATGTTTATCTCATTTCAAACTCGATATGTCACGTGGTATTTGCTTTGTCTCATGTGTGTAGGTATAAAGATTGAAGATCAATATGTTGCACACCCTGATGAGAAAAGCTTTGAGATTTGATGATTGTTGAAGATTGAAGAACAAACGATGAAGATTTATACCTTTGTATCTTTCCATCTTTAGGGTTCATGGGAGGGTAGATTTGTATAGGTCATTAGTTGATAATTCAGATATTTTTTATGTATGTACCGGCATAGACATAGGGGGAGTCCTGTAAGGACATTTTTGTCCATTATCAATTTATATGTCGTACGTCGTTACACCGTTGAAGAAACTCAAGATCGCATCTACAACAATGGATCCGAATATCAAAGTGTCTTCAACATCATAGCCTCTGCGAGAATGAACTTGGTAAAATTTTGTTTTTACGTTCCTAAAAGTTCATATTTAGTATTGGGAAATTTTTATAAAATGTTTTTTATAAAAATAAGAAGTAAATTTTTTCAAGCAAAATGAGGCTTTTAAAAGTTTTTTATAACAGCCGGACCGATCCGCCCCTCAGCCGGACCGATCCGCCACCGGACCAATCCGCCCCTCAAACGGACCGATCCGCTTGCTGCAGATCTAGTATACCCCGGACCGCAAGCGAACCGATGAAGGCCAAAATAAAAGAACCGATCCGCTTGACCGGACCGATCCGCCTCAGAACCGGACCGGTCCGACTGGGATAAATTCGGCCAGATTCGCTTGAGATTTTTTAGGCTCAAAGTTTTCCTATTTAAAGCCAACTTCGGGGAGTTGTTTTTTAAGACTTTTAAAGACAATTTTCAGAGTCCTAAATACTCTAAGTCTTCACCTTTTTGATGTGCAAAACATCTTTTTGATTCACACAAAAAATCCCAATTACTTTTGTGAATCTTTTGGAACCCTAAAACACAAGCTTTGCTACTGTTCATCTTTGTGGGGAGATCTTTGCAACCGAGGGCTGTGTGTCATTGCTGAGGGAGTCTCTACAAAGTTTTATGGCTGCGTGTCATTGAGGAGAGCTGCGGTTCTTTCTTCGTTGTTTGGGCTGCGAGTCCTTAGAGGGTGCTGCGTGTATTCTCTTGCTGAGTTCAAGACTGCGTGTCTTTGTGGGTTGGCTGCGCTTTGATCCATTGCAGATTTCTCTATGTAATTGTAAGTTGCGACTTGTATATTCATAGTGAAATAAAGGTTTTACCCGAAAGGGTTTTTTTCCTGAATTTTGTGTCTCAGCATATTTTTTGTGTCACATGCTTTATTTATTTATCGGTTGACATACGCACCTTAGATGAATGATTAGGGGCTGAAATTAAATAAGTGTGCTATATTAGAAAGTTGCGAAGTTAATCAATTATCACACGTAATTCTCGCGTTCTCAAGTCCATGTATTGTGTTGGCTCAATTCCGGACAAAAACATTTATTCATAGGATAATATGTAATTGTAATACTCTCAAGCCTATGAAGTGTTTGTTGAATACGTAGCGGCAAAGAGTATAAAGCTTCATCAAATGTGTCGGTTTGCGTGCTTCGTTTCTACGTCATCAACCATAGTTCCATGCTCCCAAGGTATGAATGCAATATTATATATATGGGAGCTTAGAACAAGTTTATTGGGTGTTAGGTTATATAAAAACTGCATTTTGTTTTAAGAAAGTATTAATTAAAACTTTAAATAAATGTTTATAAAGTTTTCTGGTCTTAAACAAGAATATTCAAACTTTCTGGTTTTTCGTTCGATAGAGTCGTTCGAACGAGATTGTCGTTCGAATGAACCTGCCAACGAGTCCCCATATTAGGCCACTGGAATGTCATTCGATATGTCGTTCGAACGAACCTTATGTTCGAACGAGATATCCAACGAGATTCTAACGAGTTCAATCTGGAACATCGTTAGAAATATCGTTCGAACGAGATTTCATTCGAACGAAATGTCGTTCGAACGAGATGCCAGGCAGGAACAGTTTTTGGCAGTTTATTGGCAGTTTTGCACCCACTTTCCCACTAAGTTTGTAACCAACTTTTTCAGATGTTAATATGTGCGGGAATCACTTTTGATAATCTATCTTTTTCACAACCTTCTAACCCCTAGAGAGTGTTTTGAGAGAAAATTCAAAGAGGGAAAAAGATCATGTTTTGAGTGAGATTTTTAGAGAAAAATTTCCATCATTCTAGTGTTTACACCCAAATGAGTTTATTCCAAGTTCTTATATACATATCAATTGCTTGGAGTTTGGCACCGGTTTTCTCTACACCGAATTCAAGAAGAGAAGTTTCGGGTTTTGCTTATACCTCCCACGAAGAAAGAAGAAGTGTTTCTCATATTGATTTACCCACACGGAGAAAGGCTCCATGTTCGGGTGACGGTGACCATATAAAGTCCTATCGGTGGATTCCGAGACCGCGGTGGTGTTCCAAGGTTATCCGCTAGGAATAGGTGTCTACAAGAAGAAGCGTCGGGGCTTGAGAGGGATCGAGTCGTGCGTTGTAAGTCTATCTGTCTTGTACTTATAATTCCGTATCTAGTGGATTTGTGGCTAGGGCCATCCGAGGTTATTTCCCGTCTTGGGTTTTTCCTCGTACATCGCGGCGTAGTGTGATTGATTTATTTTATCTTGCATAATTTATTTAGAACGCATGCGTAGGATAATTCAAGATAAATTTCGATTTAAATTATCACACTTCATTTAATTTGGGACTAAATTAAATATTGGGTAAAGTTTATTTAATTCAAGTCATTTGCTAAAATTGGTTTGGCCTAACATTCGGAATATTGATAATATTTACTTAGGCAAATTCTAGGGCTTGGATTAATTAATTGGTTTAAGTGAATATATTAATTGTTTAATCTTACTTCACTTGGTGTAATTTTAATTTGTTTAAGAAAATTAAAATTTGTTGATTTAATTTTTGTGAACCATCTTACGCTTCCGCGTCGTGTTTGTTTTATATTTAAAAGGAAATTAAGATTTTACAAATTGGTATCACAGCTTTGACTAAGAAAAGCTCGCACTTACAAAATTATGTTTCCTAACTCTGATACCAGTTTGAAAGGGGTGGTCCTTATACTTGTGTTTCAAATCAAACCAATTTTCACCAAAAATTGTCCAAATTTTAATTAGCACCAAACCAAGTTGTGAAAAACCAATTCTTACTTTAAACTAATTTTATCTTGATTAATCTTAAACATGCATCTAGTGATTAAAGCAAGTAAAGAATACTCATAATGCCGAATGTACGAGGAAAAACCCCAAGACGGGAAAACAACCTCGGATGTCCCAAGCCAGACAATCACTATGAATGTGAAATTACAATGAACAGACAAAAGACTCACTCAACAACGCGATCCCCTTGGGTCTTGACGCTCTTCTAAACTTCAACCACTCATCTCACAGTGCCCACGCAGAAAGTCCTTCTTCCACGATACATGTCCACAATACACGCATCCACGTATGTATCAGTGTCCACCAAATGGCTTTAATACGTCTACGATGTCGAACAAGAAGTCCTTCTCTTTTATTTACCGCAAAACCCAGATGTTGAAGTATAGAACAAACCTTCTTAGTGCAGCAAGATCATATAAACTTATAGTAATGATAACTCAAATCTTTGCAAACTCTAAGGATGTGTTTAAGCTTTGAAACCTAAGAAAAATATGTGCAAACACGTTCCTTGATCGTAAACTGTTTTTCCAGAATGCACCCTTCGTAAATTCTGACGAAACCACACTTTAAATAGGAAAAATTCACCGCCTCGAAAAATGTGTCGCTTGAACGAGATTGAGCTGTTGTTTGCGCGATATGGCTATCTCGCTCAAACGAGCAGAGATGTCGTTTCAACGACGCGCGTGTCAGTTTGAATTTTTCTTTAAAACGTTTTTTCAAAAGAGATTCAATTAAGTCAAACTCTATTTTGAGCTTATCAGAATACAACGTAGTGTAAAATATTTAAAACACTTTTAAAATATTTTTTCTTATAAAAATTCATCCTTATCCTTATATAAAAATTATTTCGAGCACCATTAATTATACGCATTCATACATGCGTGATCTCAGAATGCAATTAACTTAAAGACGAATAAACTTGCATCAATTAAACTTCGGCATGATTAATTCTTTGAAGCTTTGCCGCAACGTCTTCAATTTCTTCAATACGTCATAGACCGAGTGGGATAGTGACAAAATAAAATCTATTACAAACACAGTTTTGTTCACGGAATTAAGTCAAAACAATACAGGGACTCAATTAAAAATTTATGTCCTTACAGCAACTTTAAATATTCTATTAGAGATTGTGTTTTGGAAAGATAATTGATTGCAGATGAAAAGTCTGTTGAGGCATCCCAACAGTTGGGATGTATGGAAGCAACAAAAATATTATAAAATGAAAGAAATAGAGGGAATATTTGAAGAGACAAATTGGAAAGTCTTAACATTTTTCCGTTAAAAATCTTAACACAATTTCCATCAACCATTTTTAATCGCTAATGTAACATATAATTTCGATGACAAGAGTCTATCAATTGCAATATTGTAGAATCTTGATAATTACTATTTTACAACTTCTCCTATGCATTTTGATAATTACAATTTTATAGGCTTTAATATCAACTCTAAAGTTTAACTTAATGTTCATCCCCTATATTATTTAGATTGTACTGAAGTCTCGTAACTGCCCATAACTACATTTAATCACCTAATATTCGTTAGATTTTCCAAGCCATCTCCATCAACCAATTAAGTTCATGAATATTTCAGATATTATTAAGTTGTAGATCATTCAGCACCAACAAAACTAGGAACTCATTCCATTAGCAAATTAAGTTCATTTAAGAATACGATCTCATAACGATCAACTTATCCAACTACTTGGCTTCTTCACGGGTGCTTTAAATACAAAACTCTTTTTTAGCAATCATATCTTTATATTTAAAACCTAGAAGCGAAAACATCACCCATAGAGTGAACCACGTGGAAGTGCAAAAAAGAGGAAAATATACTTGTAGTGTTATAATTAATAGAAATTCAACAATAGAAGCTCAAATCTACAATACACACACCATTTTCAGGTTAGATATCCTATCATACACATTTCAGTAAAAAGATCATAAGCAACATATAACTAAGAGATTTCAAAGTATAGTATTATCAATGTTTACATCAATAAATACAAAAACTTCTGAGAATGGTTATCATAATCACCTTTAAAATTCAATAGAAAATTATCTTTATAAAAATTATATAAAAAAAATATCATTATAGAATCTCTCTAACTATCATTTTCCAAACCCAAAACAGTCACCTTTGTTCTCCGGCTCTTTCTCACTCTGAAACCCACCGCCACTACGCATCCGCACCACCATATTTAAATATCTCTCTCTGTAACAACACCTCTTCCCAAAATAACAGATCACCCATTCGATGAACAAACATATTCCTCCATTGCCATACGGGTAAGATGATTAAAGAATTTCTTAAAACCTGTCAATCAATTCAAAAAAACCAGACCTATTTTCATGTTTATAGCAACTTTGTATAAAAACATAAAATAAATTAAATAAATTGAAAAGAAGAAGATCAGTAAGACATAATCAGAATGTTGAGGATATAAATACCTAGTGTTTTTCATCCATTAAGCATCTTACAACATTGTTGTATCACCTTTGAGAGCCCATTTTGAAATGTATTTATGTTTAACATTGAAGACCTAAAACCATTTTTCTGTCATAAGAGCATGAACCATTGCAGACCTCTTAAAACCAAGGTTCTAAAAAACGCGGGGCGTGATTGAGGCGTGGAAGCCAAGCCTTAAGCCTTAGAAGCCTAGGCGTAAAAAGGCGTGAAAAGGCGTTTAGGCATTCTTAATATATTTTAATACTTTTTAACCATAACAATGCTATTAAAATACAAAAATTGCACATATCATAAAAATATGTCTGAATATATGCAAATTAAAATACTATTTGATTATTTTGGATAAGATAATGGTCCGGTTTGTAAACAAATTCTTTAAAAGTCAACATAGTATCACTAAGGCATGGTTGTTTTTAGAAGAAAGTGCGCCGTAAGGGTTTTACTAAGAATAAGGCGTGAAAAGCGTAAGGCGAGGTGTTTCTCCCAAGTCTTAAGCCTAGGCGTGCCTAGGCGAGTTTTTTAGAACAGTGCTTAAAACCAATTTCATCAAACACCAAACACGTCTTACACACACAAAGCACAGTCACACCCCTACATGTCATATTGAATACATCAAATAAAAAAATTCGTGGAGCTAAACTGAAATATAAAACATTAAGTTTAAAACTTTAAAAATGGAAATACAATCCAGAAAAAAAAATCACACATATAAAACAGAGTCATGTCTGTACCCAAGTCTAGCTCCACTTCATCCTGTCTTAATAAAAAAACATTAAAACATTTGAAATCCATAAGTTAACAAGCATACAATATTGTAAATTAAAAGGCCCAAAATGGAAAAAGGGCGAGTCTACCCTCTTTTTTCTAGGGAGGAATATTCTAAGAGAAACATAGATGGTGGGAGGTTAAAGCATAGAGAGTTTTTATATTTTTTGCCACACGTATCAAACTGGATTCTATGTCGTCGTTCCTCCGTGTTTAGCCAAATCAACTGCCCACCTCAACACCCTCTCCACGTGCTATGATATTCTCATATGCTGCAACATCGTCGCTGATACCACCATCGTCGTTACTTCATCTACATGCTCTAAAATTAAGTGTGTGGAGAGGAGCAAGGAACCTCAACACTTTGGATTTGTAGTTTACTGACATAGAGGGGAGAGGGAGAGAATAAATAAACACGGTAATGTTGTGGAGCTATCGTATTACCATGACTTATGTTGGGTTAGATATAATCATGTGAGCTTGAAGATTGCTCTAATTGAATTAGAGCAATATATTTCTCCACAATCCAATGCACAACCCAAAAATGGTAGCAGAGCATTTTTACAATTGTGACAAATTTTTGTATGAGATCCCAGAATCATGGGGTCATCTCACTTCTGTTATAAGCTTCTTTCCTACAAACTGTAATGAAAAGAGAAATTCTCTTAATGTGTCCCTCTCTCACTATTGTAGTTGACTTATACTTTTTATTCCATATGGTTTCTATTTGTGAAGCTAAGACATTATTTGAAATAAAATATAGAAAATGTCTATAAAAAGAATATGTGAGTTATATTGACCCAAAGAGGAGCTTAGTATGGAAATCGGGGAAGCGTGTGCTCAGTAGGTTAAATTGGCAAGAAAGTTAAGACATAGATCATATGATTACCGCTTGCTCTTATATATAGATTGTAGAAGTCGAAGAGAGAGAAAAAAGAGTAGTCGAAAAGTCATATTGGAAAGTGGAGATGGGGCAATTAGTATATAGTAAATGGGGAATAATAATCTAGTAAATGGGACATGGGAAATGCAGGGGGAGAGATTGAGAGAAAGAGATGTGAAAGGACAGTGGGAAATCATATCAAATAAACGAACCAATTATTTCGCTACATGCATTCTTTTGTTTTATAATATAGGTAATAGATACATGGGATTAGCGAAGTTAAAGAGACGTGGAGTAAGGTAAAAAGGTTTAGTTTATAATGAGGGGTATATTTATTATCATTTATACCTCTAATACTATCGTATTAGAGGTATAATATAGATGTTTGGATGTAGTTTTGACTATAAACAATAATGAGTGATAACTTAATGTCAGTTTTTTCAATGAGTCTTTTTATATCGATACAGTTTTGCAATTCATTTTATACGACAGTGACGTATCACATAAGTATTGACTAATGTTGATGTGTCACATTACGGTGCAACACATCATTGTGCAACACATAATTGTGCCATACCATTTTGTGTTTCAAATCTGTATCGATCTAGCATTTTTATTTTAGGTTTTTTGGCTTTAGTCCCATTTATAAAAAATATATTTAAGCTTCACTTCCATGTGTTTTTAAAATTGTAAAAAGTCTCATAACCACTCAAAATCGCCTATAACTTCCGTGTAACTACTCATATTTCTTTTTGTAAACAATGACACTTGTCTCATATATGACTAACAACTAAAAAAATAAAAACATGAAAGTGATAACAAATAATTCATTATAAATATGACTAAATACTTAATATCCCTTTTTATTTTTCAATGATCTCAATTAAAGTCAAGAAACAATTAGATAGAAATTCATTGACTTAATCAAAAGTCAGACAATTTTTTTGATTTCGATAAAGATGTTCAAAATTATTTTGACAAGAGGTCAACCAGTACGTGAATGCTCAAATTCCTTTTGCTTTAAAGTCTAGAATGGAATATAATTTCAATTTTTAAGTCATGTTTTATTTAAAGATTGTGACTCCCCGTTTTAAAAGGGTCCGAAGAGAAACTCTTTTTTTCCCACTAGAATACTTTTCATCCCGCAACCTCTCAAATTTGAGAGGTAATTTAAAAAAAAAAAGAAAAAAAAGAAAACAGAAGTACTACATTATTAGTCCAATTAAATGGAGAGACCAGAAATAGTGACTGGAATTTAGTAGCGCTTCACAGTAGAATGATATATTTTCGATCGTGAACCCACAAGAAAAGAGAAAAGAAAAAGGGGGGAAAAATATGAAGTGTTGATGCTAGGCCCAAAGTGACATCAATATCATTAATGGGGATGAAGGTGGGAGTTTTTCAATGTACATATTAAGGGGAATCAAAAGAATATAGATAAGCTTGTCGATCCAGACCAAACTATCGAAAAATAAATATAAATAGACAAGCTTTTGCTTGACAGTGGTACTTTAACATGCCTTTCGACTATTCACTAATCATTTTTAGTGTCTCCTAAGTACTTTCATTAAACAAAACAACATAAATCCCAACATGAAATGATGGAAGCTACCATGAAACTAATGACTTAAGATTTTATATATATATAGAGAGAGAGAGAACGAGAGAGAGAGAGAGAGAGAGATGCAAAAGGGACATATACCCTCCATGTGAGTTTGATTTGGAGACAAAGGAAAGAGAGGTGGGGACTAACAAGCAGTTCACATGGGCAAGGAGGACACGATTCTAACAGGCCTCCCTTTCTTTCACAGCTCATCCCTCCCTAAATCCCACATCTTCCCACTATTCCACTATTCTATGTATTTTATCCACCCATGGGCCAATCTCTCATATAACAACCATACAACCAAAACTACATGTACCCACATTCTACACCATCCGATCATTTTATATATAATCAACATAAAATAATCAAGACTCATTTGCTCTTTCATTGATTAGAGACAACCCTTTGATGGAATTGATCACTAGTTGGCACACTAAATCCAAGGGTCAGAAATACATTGACACAAACTAGTTCAGTGTGGGCGTGATGGCAACATAAATAAAGATGATTGATTATATATATATGATTGGTAGATGAGAGATGAGAGATAAGATGAGGAGCAGGCCAAGGGGAAAGGTCGCATCGGCACGTGGTGACTGATTCCTCCAGTTATTAAACTACCGCGGCTTTCCAGTGAAACCGTTGAGACCCCTCTCTCTCTCTCTCTCTCTCTCTCTCTCTCCTTTCCCACAGCTGTTGCTAGCTGTCTTAATCCCTCCCCCCATGTGACCCACCACTACCCTCGCTCCAAAACCTCTGGGCCTTAAAATTACAGGCAGTGACCCAACAAAAACAATTGTATGAGAGAGAGAACATGCTATTTCTAACCTGTTAAGTTTCATATATAGCTCCCATCCCTTAAAACCCTCTCAAGTGTGTTCTCTAAGATTTACATAAAAAGATTTTGCTAGCTGGTTTGTTAGTTAGTGGGTTGGTCCTTACAATTTCCCCCTTCAACCTATAATAGAGGAATTTTTGCAAAACAGGTAGATGGCACAATTACCTCCCAAAGCGCCAAGCATGACCCATAATTGGCCTTCATTCCCTTACCAAATGAACACCTCCACCTCCACCACCACCACCGCCCATCCACCGTCCTGGTTTGATGAATTCCTCGATTTCTCTTCGGCACGAAGAAGCTCTCACAGGAGATCGGTGAGCGACCCTGTTACCTTCATCGAAGCTCCCTTAACAGAAGAATGTCACAATTCTAATGTTACATTAATACCAGGTACAAACAATGGGTTTGATCGTTTAGACGATGAGCAGCTTAGCTCAATGTTCTCTGATGATATACCTGCTACTCTACCCTCATCCTCGAACCCATCTACGAATCCTTCAACGCCTTCTGATCAAAATAGTGACAATAATGAGAAGCCAACATTACCAGACCACCAAAACCACCAGCAGTTAAAGAATGAGCCAGGAGAGGTTGACAGCGATAGCCAACCTGAAACACAGGCAGCCAAATCTTCCGGTCAATTTTCAGGCGATGCTGTCATCGTAGATCCCAAGAGGGTTAAAAGGTACCCAACCAACAATTTTTGAGTTTCGTTTCTTCAATTTTATCTTAATATAAGATCTGCATTGTAACCCATATTATCTTATACCTAATGCAAATGCTGCATGGTCGTTACTACTATTAGTATGACTACGTACTTATATGACCTAAACTTCCATCAAACATTTGCACGGATCAACTGTATATCTGATCCTTATTTTACTATTTTCCAGGTTTATAAGACGCGTGATTAATTAAACACAGGGAATAAAACTCTTAGTTTATGGAAATAGTTTCTTTATTTATAACAATTTATGAAAGTAGTTGAATGGAGTTTAAGTTACGAACTCCATATATCTTTCGCCATTTTATACATCTGTATATACGTCAGCCCGAATTGTAGGAAACATTATGTTTATTTTTAAAAAATACAGAAAAAGGAATTAGTTTTGTGACAAACTCTTTCTTTGGTTTTGTTTAAGCAAACTACAAAAAAAGAAACACTTTGACTTTTGGTCAAAATCCATGGTGAGAAACACCTTTATTTTAAGATATACAAAGACAATTACCAACAAATTTGATTAATCGTACGATAAATTATATCATTAATATGTTGAGAATTTTTTTTTTGAGGACACAATATAAAAGAATTTCTGTTCTCCGGGATCTAACATAGGTTTAAAATGCAATAATTTATGCTTAGTAAGTTATAGTTTAATCATACACCTAGTGGAGAAAGATAAACTGCCTTAGATATAAAGGGTAGATTATTTTTTTTGATAAGCAATATAAAGGGTAGATTATTGAGGCTTATAATGTGATTATCCTTAATTAACTGTTCATGGTCCCCGAATTTGATTATATCAGAATCTTAGCGAACCGGCAATCTGCGCAGAGGTCAAGAGTGAGGAAGCTGCAATACATTTCTGAACTGGAGCGTAGCGTAACATCATTACAGGTGCATGATTATTTATTTCACTAGATTTATTATTTTTCTTATAACTTTCAATTGCAAAAGTGTTTGAAGTTAACAATGTATTATGTTGTATGGCAAAATGAAGACCGAAGTATCCGCATTGTCACCGAGGGTTGCATTTTTGGATCATCAACGGTTGATTCTTAATGTCGACAATAGCGCTCTTAAGCAACGGATCGCGGCTTTGGCACAGGACAAAATTTTTAAAGATGGTAACAGCTTCATTTCTTCTGAATTTATACTATATGTCAACATACTTACAGAATATAGTGATGCCGTTGAAACTTTACTATTTGCATGGTCAATATATATGTTGACTCCAATATTCCACGATTTTGAATTAAGAGAGCAGCATGCATGAATTTGGGTATAATTGATTACGTTTCTCTCTCCTAATCACATGCAAGCATTCACCTAACCTCTGCGTGGAAAAGTAATGAATTTGTTTGTCCCCATCACTGCCAAACTTACTTCAGCATTGTTTGTACTTCTGTGTCATGGAAAAGTGTACCATTAGTATTTGAGATTATTACAGTAACGATAATGCTCTGGTCATTCCGTTTTCATACTCCGCCTTCTTAAGTGTTAGAGAGAGTATTTTAAGTGATGTTGAAGCTATATGAATAAAGTGTCTGCAAAATATTTTGGAGAACTTATCTAGAATAATAAAATGACGTGGTCATAAGAGTCTTTATTGTGTTTGGGCTTAATGTAAAACGTCTCCTCTATTTTTTGAGAATCACATTAACCTCCTCAATATTTAGAATATTTCAATGTTCGCGTAGTTAGTTTTCTTTTAACAAAAATTTTGAATGATTGTCAATCTTAACATGCGGTAAATAATTTAGGGACATATACCAAATAGTCCCTCGAATATTTTTTAATATCCATTTAGTCCAAACTTTTTTATTTTGCCTCAAAAAGTCCTTTGCCACATATTTTGGAGAGGGAGTGCCGCTGGCGCGGACCTCTAAAAATAAGAGGATATTGAGTGCTTGAGGGACTAAATGGGTTAAACTAAAAATATGTGTCCTTTTTAAAAAATATATATTTATAATAGGGACTATTTAATAATTGACCCAATAATTTTCTATATATAATAATCTTTTTTAGGGTGAAATGCAATATAATTGAAAATTCACGAAAAAATATTACTAAATGGGAGAGGGAAGGTCACTGGTGCCAGACAAAATGTTATGGAAAGTTGTTGACTCGTTATGGAAACTAAATGTGAGGGTAAAAATTATTCAAAATAGATGAATAGTTTATATAATAAAAACACGAAAAACGAAGGTAACTGTAGTTAATATTTTAATGTAAACTCTCTAGGAGGGGAAGCTAAACACATCCTATATGACATTACTGTTAGGATTCATTTAATCCTTACACCCTTTTGAGAGACAGTTTCAATGAGCGGGTGACCATATTGCTCTAGGTATAAAATTCACAGAAGGTCTCTACTTAACTGAAAATTGCATTTTAACTACGTTAGTATGTGAGTCAAATGGTGTCTTATTCTGGTTAATAATACAAAGTGGCTTAATAACAAGACATAATCAAGAATTCAATATATGTAGTTATGACTAACATTTGCTGTTAATTTCATGGCAGCCCATCAGGAAGCATTGAAGAAGGAGATAGAGAGATTAAGAAATGTTTATCATGAACAGAACCTTAACAAAACCACCAGTGCAACTGCACCATCACAGCCGTCGCCAGCCTTTAACAACATGGGTTGTTTGGACGAGGAGTAGCCAAGCTAACCCTGAACAGTGAGCTCTCAATTGAGAGGCTGTGGTGATTTCTGCTAACCTGCGCACTCACGTGATGTGTTCCCTTTAATGATATTTTAAGTGGACCCCTGACAAACTTTCTAAGATTGGTGTGTAAAAAGGGCACGTGGACAGTTGGTCTGGGATAGTGATCACAACTTTGGTTCGACACTTTAACGAGGAGAGGATTTTCACTACCAAAAATTGGATTGATTCCTATGTATTTTATTATAATTAATTTTTTAAGTTCTAATTGGATTGATTTTTTTCCCCCCTTAACCAAGGGAGGAGTGCGGTGATGGGGTTTGCCAGGATAGGGTTAGGTCCCATTTTTTTTTTTTTATCTTTTCCTGCGCTTTTTCTTTTTTTTTTTCCTTGTTGTGTATATTAACGTTGCCTTCTATAACTGCTACTGGTTCTTGAAAAATGTAAAAGCTGAAAGAAAAAGTTTTTTTTTTTTCTATTAGGGTGTGTTTGATAACACTAATTTTTTATGAAAAATGTTATTTTTCATCTTTTGAATGTTTGATAAACAAAATTTTTCATGAAATTGATTGTTGGAGTTTTGTTATGGAAAGAACGAAATATATTAATTAATTTCTGCAAGGCACGTTCTCGGAACGCTTTCTTTTAGGCAAAATTTCTCTCAATCCGATTGAGACAGAACTGCGAGTACTCTATGGGTTTTATAGAATCTGTCTTCAGGATACAATGCAGTGTATGAACAATTGTTTGATTCAAACTATGTACTGTTTGATCAAACCGAGAACACTCTGAATTTGTAACTTGATAATGCCAAAATATAGAAGACGGAGAGAGGAGAAAGTAGCAATTTTCGGTGTCCAAAACAGAGTCATGGAACTCTTTTTATAGTCATTTATGTGACTGTTCTTCAACAGTCACAGCTCTTCATGAAGTGACTCAGCAATCGTTGGATCGTGCCTGTTTGGAACGGTTTAGATCAAGTCGTTTCGGATTTTAAACCCTTCGATCGGATCGTTTAATCACAACCGTTGATCCTAAGTCGCCCTTTCGCCCGTCGCGTGTCGCGATTGGTGGTGCTTAAGCACCACCGCGATGCGTAGGATCATAGCCTCTTATTTGACTTGTCAACTAAGAATCTTAGTTGTCCTTTAGTTGATATACCACTACTTTTTGTAGTATTCTTCCAATGTGGGATAATATGGAATTTTGAACACTCACATATCTTTCACACCCATTTGCTCATGTTTCTACCTTCTAAAATAAAACTCAAACTATGTTAAAAATAAAACACCAATAATATAATAAAATATTAACAACTAAAAATTAAAATATCAATAAATATTGGAATTTATCCAACATTCCCCCACCAATTTCAATATACACAAGAGAGCAAAGCAAAAAGACAATAAATAGTTTTTGGCATTATCGCTAAAATCTAGTACATAAATAAAAAGTGTCTTTCGGAATTGAACTTCCATATAGTGAAAATAATTCAAAGCTTCATCAAGGTGCTGTGGTGAACGTATCTTGAACCAAGGACCTTTTGAGACTAGCCGGAACTATCACACATGCCGATTTCTGAGTTTATAAGTGTTCTTCTAGCATGCACTTTTTTGCCCTTGTGTTAATCCTGATTTCACGAGCGCTTTAGGATCGGTCTTTGTTGATGTAAATAATTAGATCACTCTAATAATTTAATCACAGATAAATAAATGAGACAGAATATTTTAAAGTGGTTCAGCCTTGTATGAATGGCCTACGTTCACTGTTATGTTAAAACTGAGTGTTTGGGAATTCTCGATTACAAGTTCTATCAAGAAATTCCGGTCCCTTTGAATGAGGGTGATACAAGGTTTTTATAGCCCTTAGGCTGTACATGAAAGGGTGTTACATTAAATGATACACATATGAAAGGGTAATTCATTTAATGCTCTTCAAACGTGTGTGTCAAGGTGATAAGCATTCAATGAATAGTTGAACTGTTGATTATCTGGCAATCAATGCTGCGGTCGAGATGTAGCTCGAACCGCCTTAGTTACTCGTCGTTCAAGAGTTCCTCGGAGTGTTGGAGTTCCTCGGAGAGCTGGAGTTCCTCGGAGTATAGTTGTTGCTCGGAGTGAGTTTGACTTGGTCGGGGGAATGAACTTCCTCGTTGAAATTGTGCCACGTAGATTGACACGTGTCTTCTTATTATTTTTCCACATCAACATACTAATTTTGGTATCAACAGTCTTAATTCCACAGTTAGTGGGTTTTTATCCCCGACCAACTATACTTGGTTCAGTTTGGAATATTTGTTCTTCGAGGGACTTTTATGTAATAAACTTACTTCCCGACCAACATAAGTTGGCATTTGAGATAATATTTTGTTTCCTAACCAACCGAGATTGGCCTTTCGTCGATCATCTTTTGTTCTCGCCCTTTTACCAACCGGAGTTGGTCGTGGGTCTGAACTATCATGTCCACTAACTCTTTTATCAACCTGAGTTGATCACACTAGTGTACGCCTCCTAACCAAAGGAGTATAGTTTGTTCTCGCCCTTTTACCAACCGGAGTTGATCGTGGGTTTGAACTATCATGTCCACTAGCTCTTTTACCAACCTGAGTTGGTCACACTAGTGTACGCCTCCTAACCAAAGGAGTATAGTTTGTTCTCGCCATTTTACCAACCGGAGTTGATCGTGGGTTTGAACTATCGTCTTCTTTTTACTGTCGGGCAACGTTATTTTACTGCCGAGCAGCGTGGTGTTAAACACACTAGTAGCAGCGTAGTGTTAAACACACTAGTATTCCCCGAAAAACTTTTAATAAAAGGAGAGAAGATTGTGAAATATCATCGTTTTATTCATATTGATGGGACTGCTTTATATTTTACATCACTGATAATACTTGCGTAGGTGTTCAGCATTCCATGCATTCTTAAATTTCTCTCCTTCTAGAGTTGCTATTCGGTAAGTTCTTGGTCGGGCAACTGCAGTAACTCGGTAAGGTCCATGCCAGTTTGCTTCCAGCTTATTGTGCTTCTGAATGACCTTCTTTAGCACGTAATCTCCTTCTTTTAAGTCGCATTTTTTCACTCTCTTGTTGTAGAACAGGGTTGTTCGCTGTTGATAAGCAGCATTCCTAATGGCTGCCTCTTCTCTAACTTCCTCGAGCATGTCCAAATCTAATCTCCTCATCAAGTCGCTGACTGGGGAATTGAAATTCAGCACTCTGTGTGTTGGAAGACCCAACTCGATAGGTATGACAGCCTCACTTCCAAATGACAGCATATATGGTGATTCTCCAGTTGCTGCTCGGGGAGTTGTTCGGTAAGCCCACAATACTGACTGTAGCTCATTAATCCAATTAGCTTTAGCCTCACTTAGCCTCTTCTTCAAACCATTTAGTATTATTCTGTTCGTCACTTCAGTTTGCCCATTGCTTTGAGGATGGCCTGGTGCTGAATGAACCTTCAAAATGTCTGACTGATGATAATAGGCGGCAAAGTCCTCGTTATCAAATTGTGTTCCATGGTCTGTGATGAAGGCATGAGGGAGACCATATCGGCAGATTATATTCTTCCAAATGAACTGGTATACCTTCTCATACGTCATATCAATAAGTGGCTCAGCTTCTACCCACTTAGTAAAATAATCCACTGCCACGACGAGGTACTTGAATCTTCCTCGGGTCGTTGGTAGTGGTCCAACCAGATCAATTCCCCACATGGCAAATGGCCAAGGGGAAGTTATGGGTGTCAACAATGCTTGTGGAGTACGTCGGATGGAAGAAAAACATTGGCATTTATCACATTTCTTAGCATAGGCTATATAATCAGCTCTCATCGTTGGCCAGTAGTATCCTTGCGTCATCACCCTTTGCAAAAGTGTCCGACCTGCTACATGGGCTCCACAGGACCCTTCATGGATTTCTTCAATCAATTCCTTCACCTCGAAGGGATGTATACATCTCTGCAAACCCACCATAATTCCTCGTCTATACAAAACACCATTAGTTAGTACATACCGAGCAGCTTTAAACTTCAATTTTTTTTGCAGCGAGCTTATCCTCTGGCAATTCTCCCTCTTCAATATATGCCCTGATGGGATCCATCCAAGATGGTCCTAAATCAAGGGTTATAACATTCATCGTCAAGTCTTCATTTATGCTCCGAGCTTCTAATACTTCAATTGGTATTGTTCTTCGCAGCTCGGTACGAGTAGCTGATGCTAATCGGGCCAATGCGTCTGCTTGTGCATTTTCCAGTCTTGGTATTCGGATCAACCGAATGGCATCAAATTCTGCCAATAATTCTATCACCTTTGCATGATACCTGACCATTAATTCTCCTTTAACAACATATATTCCTATTATCTGATTCACAATTAATTGAGAATCACTGAATACCATCACTTGTTGCGCTTTCATAATCTTTGCTAAATTAAGACCTGCTATCATCGCCTCATATTCAGCCTCATTATTGGAAGCTTTGAATTGGAATCGCAGGGCGTATTCCACGTTGATCTCGTCTGGAGTGCTTAGAACTATTCCAGCGCCACATCCTGTAGTGCAAGATGAGCCATCTACATATAACTTCCATATAGGTAACTCGTCTTCAAATTTCTTATCTGACAAAGTTCCTCGGTGAAATATCTGTTGTTTCCTTTCATCCTCCCCTGGTATTTTTCGCTCTTCGTCGACCATCTCTTCTTGCCCTTTTACCAACCGGAGTTGGTATGGGTTTGAGTTTTATGATCTTTCTACATCCACAAGCCCTTTTACCAACCGGAGTTGATCTGGACTTATGTCTGTTGATCCTGTAACATCCACAGGTTGGTCAGCGAGCAACTTTTGTTCCTCGGGGGTATCAGGATATGTAAATTCTGCTATAAAGTCTGCTACAGCCTGCCCTTTTAATGATGATCTGGGTTCATACACAATATCATATTCACCGAGTTCTATTGCCCAATACATCAGTCTCCCTGATTTTTCTGGCTTATGAAGTGCTTGTCTCAATGGCATGTCGGTATACACGACGATAGTATGGGCTTGGAAATAAGGCCTCATTCTTCTACTTGCTTCAATTAATGCCAATGCTAATTTTTCCAACTTTGGGTACCTGATCTCTGCACCTCGGAAAGCCTTACTTGTGTAATAAATTGGCTTCTGGACTCCATTCTCCAATCTGATCAATGCCGAGCTGACTGCATTCTCTGATACTGCCAGGTACAAGTACAACTTTTCTCCCATTACTGGTCTGGACAACAGTGGAGGTGCTCCCAAACATTTCTCCAAGTCTTGAAAAGCTTTTTCACATTCATCATTCCATTCGAAAGTTTTTCGAAGTGTTTTGAAGAATGGGAGGCATCTATCAGTTGCTCGGGATACAAATCTGTTGAGCGCTGCAACTCGTCCTGTAAGACTCTGCACCTCTTTCTTCGTCGTTGGAGATCGCAACCCTAAAAGAGCTTTGATCTTTGCTGGATTTGCCTCAATGCCTCGCTGATTGACGATGTACCCGAGGAACATTCCTTCTCGTACTCCAAAGGTGCACTTCGTCGGGTTGAGCTTCATTTGTTATTTATCCAGTTGATCAAAGGTCTGACCTAAGTCAACTAGATGCTCAGCAGCTTTCTTGCTCTTTGTCAGCATATCGTTGACATAGACTTCCATATTGCAACTGATTTGTTCGGAAAAAACCTTGTTCATCAGTCGCTGATATGTCGCTCCTGTATTTTTCAAACCAAAAGGCATAACATTATAACAATAAGTTCCCCTAGGGGTAATAAAAGAAGTGATTTCCCTGTCTTCAAGTTTCATTTTGATCTAGTTGTAACCAGAGTAAGCATCCATGAAGCTGAGCAGCTCGTGCCCTGAGGTAGCATCCACTAGTTGGTCAATTCTGGGCAATGGGAAGTGATTCTTTGGGCAGGCCTTGTTGAGATCAGTGAAATCAACACACATTCTCCATTTATTGTTTTTCTTCTTTACCATCACCACATTTGCTAACCAGTATGGATATTTCACATCTTCAATGAATTGGGCTTTCTGGAGCTTCTCGACCTCCTCTTGTATGGCTTGATTCTTCTCGGGACTAAACACTCTTCTTCTCTGCTTTACAGGCTTGATCTCCTTATTCGCATTGAGTTCATGGCACAAGAAGTTTGGATCTATTCCTGGCATGTCTTCATGACTCCATGCAAAAGTTTTCTTTCTGTTTCTCAAAAAAGTTATCAACTCCCATTTTATTGAAACATCCAACGATGAACCTATCTGGGTTACTCGTTCAGGGTTCTCGTCGTCCAGAATAACATTTTCTGTAGATTCCACTACCTGTCCTTTTACAAGTTGGGATTCATCTCTGGGATCAAGTGTTTCAATTTCTGTACCTTCCTTCACCTGGTAGGTAGTAGTCTTTTTCCTTGATTCTTCAAGCTCCTCTTGCTCGGCAGACGAATAATAGCATTCCCGAGCTACTTTCTGATCACCTTTCACGACTCCTACTCCAAAAGTTGTTGGGAATTTTAAACACTGATGTACTGTAGATGGAACTGCTTCGAACTTTTTCAAACCAACTCTTCCCATGATGATGTTGTAAGCTGACTGCACATTCTTATCTATCCCAAAGAAGAGTATTCTTTCTATTCGACAAGCAGGCCAAGTTCCAATTAATATATCCAACTTGATCGTCCCAAGTGGAAAAACTTTCTCGCCAGCAAAATCCAATAGAGGTCTGTGATAAGGTTCCAATTGAGATAATTTCAAATTTAAACTGTTAAAGCATGAATAGTACATGATGTCGGCCGAACTACCATTATCTACTATCACCCTTGAAATCACTACTTCTTTCATCCTCATTTTGATCACCAAAGGGTCGTCGTGAGGGTAAAGAACACCTGCCAGGTCGTTTTTTGAAAATCCAAAGACCAGCTTCTCTTTGTTTACCTTCCTCGGGCGATCCTCTTCAGCCAAATTTATCCGCTAAATGTATGAGCAAGCCTGAGCCTCACCGAGGTAAGCTTTTCTTTCTGCAGTAAGGTCTCCTCCTCCTGCATCTCCTCCTGTAATGACATTACAATCAAATGATCCAAAGCGTATTGAAAATACCTCTCGTTCTGGCTGTCTTGGTTTCTTGGGAAGATTAGGGTCATCCTCTGTATCATCTTCATGATCCCTTTTCTTTTTCTCCTCTGCTCGATGAGGAGATCTAGACCTTTCTCTAGTTCGGTCATTATTTCTTCTTTCGCCTCCCCGATCAACATACTTTGCTAGTTTCCCTCTTCGGATGAGTGTTTCGATCTCGTTCTGATGAGCTATGCAATTTTTGGTCATATGGCCGTGATCCTTATGGAACTCGCAATATTTATCCCTGTTCCTTAGGTCAGGGTCTGACCTCAATTTCTTTGGCCACTTTACTTCCTCGTTATTCTTGATTTCTTCCAAGACATGATTAATACCCATTTTCAAAGGAGTATAATTATCGAATTTCTTCAGGACTTCCCATGACGACCTATTATTCTTGGAATGCTTGTCACCGCCATTGCCCTTATGCTCTTTCTTCTTGGATTTGTCGTCTTCCACCTTGGTTTCTTTATCCATATTCTTCTTCGCAGCCATAGCCTCCTCGGCATTCATGATTTTGGTCGCTTTTGCCATCAACTCTGACATAGTTGTAGGTGGATCTTTGGCCAAAGTGTAATACAACTTGTTAGGTAACAACCCACTCATCAAGGCGGTGATTGCTGTCTTTTCCTCATAATCTATGACTTCTAGTTTCTCGTTATTGAAACGAGTTATGTAATCTCTAGTGCTCTCACCTGATTTTTGTCTAACACTTAACAAGTGTGCTACTCTTTTTACTGGCTTTGCTCCAAAACAGAAATTGCCGATGAACAGCTCGGCCAACTGAAAGAAAGTTAAAATCTTACCCCCAGGAAGATTGTTGTACCATATCTGGGCAGCTCCAGTAAGAGTTCCTGAGAATGCTCTGCATCTCATCTCGTCGGGGACAACATAGATATCGACGGAAGCTTGATATTTCTCTATATGAAGAACATGATTTGTCTTTCCATCATATTTGGGGGTCACTACTGGTGCTTTAAATTTCGACGGGGTAGGAAACCCCACAATGGCCTGGATAAAAGGTGTCCCTTGAATAAAAGTTTGTTGTAAGGGATTCTTCACCTTGTCCATTTCTCCCAATCTATCCTCCAAGCGCTGAATGGAACCCTTCCACGCATCGTTTCCTTCCTCGGGCTTATTAGTTCGAGCAATTGATTGTTCTGATGTGGCCTCCTGAGATCTATCTTGACGAGCAACTGGTCGTGATTGTGCTGATCCTTCTCTTAGATCTGATGGTCATCGAAAACTCCTCAACATGGTCTTAGGTGGACTCCTATTCCTCCTAGGGCCTAATCGACTGAAAGGAGACACCTTACTCAGTCTTTCCAAGGCACTAGGTCTTTCTGGAGAGAGAGTGATACGTTGATCAACATCTGTAGCCTTTATTGACGAAGTTCGCCCAGGTTGATAAGAGAAATCATCAGACTCCTCATTACGATAGGACTCAGTACGCCTGGATCGTGAAGAAAGTAAATAAGTTTGCCTCTGACCACTTCGCTGTCCTGAACGTGCAGGTGTACCGCCATAAAGGGTTTGTATGAGTTGCCTCATTATTTCTTGCATGGCGGTTTATCCTTGAGCCTGATTCATCATAATCCCAGCCAGATCTGGAGGTGCAGAGGGATTTGAAGGATTTCCATCATTTCCAGTGTTTCGATTGATAGATTCCGGATTATCTGCCATTGATGATGAATGATTTTTGGTGAAAAACGATAATAACAATCGTTCCCACAGACGGCGCCAATCTGTTGATGTAAATAATTAGATCACTCTAATAATTTAATCACAGATAAATAAATGAGACAGAATATTTTAAAGTGGTTCAGCCTTGTATGAATGGCCTACGTCCACTGTTATGTTATTACTGAGTGTTTGGGAATTCTCGATTACAAGTTCTATCAAGAAATTCTAATATTTACATCAACAGATTAATAAATGAGACAGGATATTTTAAAGTGGTTCAGCCTTGTATGAATGGCCTACGTCCACTGTTATGTTATTACTGAGTGTTTGGGAATTCTCGATTACAAGTTCTATCAAGAAATTCCGGTCCCTTTGAATGAGGGTGATACAAGATTTTTATAGCCCTTAGGCTGTACATGAAAGGGTGTTACATTAAATGATACACATATGAAAGGGTAATTCATTTAATGCTCTTCAAACGTGTGCGTCAAGGTGATAAGCATTCAATGAATAGTTGAACTGTTGATTATCTGGCAATCAATGCTGCGGTCGAGATGCAGCTCGAACCGCCTTAGTTACTCGTCGTTCAAGAGTTCCTCGGAGCGTTGGAGTTCCTCGGAGAGCTGGAGTTCCTCTGAGTATAGTTGTTGCTCGGAGTGAGTTTGACTTGGTCGGGGGAATGAACTTCCTCGTTGCAATTGTGCCACGTAGATTGACACGTGTCTTCTTATTATTTTTCCACATCAGCATACTAATTTTGGTATCAACAGTCTTAATTCCATAGAAAGTGGCCACACTTTCGACACTCGTATAGGTAAATCAACTTTAGTGATTCTGCGAGTCACACTTATATGATTTATTAAGAAGTAGCCTTCATCCTCTAACATGAAGAAAACCAACACTAGGCACATAGGAATGGAACTTTTTGTATAAGTGTTCCATAACTATAATTTAACTTATTTATACCATATTGAACTCTATCTATATTTTCAAGATATGAGTTGGGTTCCTATTAAATATAGTTGTGTTATTTAATAGACCTTAGTCCCATTCCTTTTGAGGTGATATATATCATCTCCCTAACAAGACCTTTAGTCAGAGGATCTGCTAAATTCTTGTTCGTTTTAATATAGTCGACTGTAATTACTCCTTCCTTGAGTAATTTTCTTATAATTTGATGCCTTAGACTAATATGTCTAGATTTTCCGTTGTAAGTTTTGTTCGAAACTTTATAAATTGTGGTTTGGTTGTCACAACTTATCATAATAGAAGGTGATGGATTTTTCCATAAAGAAATATCATACAACACATTTCTAAGCCATTCTGCTTCTTTACATGCATCTGCTAGGGCTATAAATTCAGATTACATTGTTGAATCTGATACACATGTTTGTTTCTTGGATCCCCAAGAGATAGTTGCTGCTCCTAACATAAAAATCCAACCAGTAGTTTACTTGGATTTTGATTCAAGATTATTCTAACTTGAATCACTATATCCTTCTAAAACAGATGGATATCCTACATAATGTAAGCCATAATCCAAAGTCCTCTTCAGGTATCTAAGCACCCTAGAAATTGCATGCCAGTGCTCTTATCCTGGATTACTTGTAAATCTATACAATACACTCACTGCATAAGCAATGTCTGGTCTAGTGCAATACATGGCATACATTAGACTCCTAATAATACTAGCATATTTAAGTTGGTCCATAGCACGCCTAGTATTTTTCATTAATTTGATGCTAGGATCCACTGGTGTAGCAGATGGCTTAAGTTCAAAATGATTATATCTTTTAAGAACTTTTTCTATATAATGCGATTGAGATAACGCTAAAGAATTATCCTTTCTCACAATTTTGATTCCTAAAATCACATCAGCTTCGCCAAGATCCTTCATATCAAATTTTGATGAAAGAAACCTTTTGGTTTCTTCAACATATTTGAGATTAGACCCAAATATTAACATGTCATCCACATATAAGCAAATAATAACACCAACACCATTTTCAAATTTACTATATATACATTTGTCGGCATCATTAACTTTATATCCATGGGATATAACAATATTATTAAACTTCTCATGCCATTGCATAGGAGCTTGTTTAAGGCCATAAAGAGATTTAACCAATTTACATACTTTCTTTTCTTGGCCAGGCAAAACAAACCCTTCGGGTTGTTCCGTGTAAATCTCTTCTTCTAAATCACCATTTAAAAAAGCAGTTTTAACATCCATTTGATGAATAACTAAATTGTGAATAGAAGCAAGAGATATCAATATCCTAATGGAAGTGATTCGAGCAACAAGAGCATATGTATCAAAGTAATCAATTCCATATTTTTGCTTATAGCCTTTAGCAACTAGTCTTGCCTTAAATTTATTTATAGAACCATCCGGATTTAATTTTCTTTTAAATATCCATTTGCACCCAATAGGTTTAGCCCGGGGGGAAGATCGAAAATAACCCAAGTTTGATTTGACAAAATTGAGTTCATTTCATCATTTATTGCTTCTATCTAAAAAATAGCATCCCTAGATGTTACCGCTTCATGAAATGTGGTCGGTTCATCTTCTACATTAAGAAAAAATTTAGTTTTGTTCTTAGTCTCATTTAAATCCCCTTCAACTAAATAAATAACAAAGTCAGGCCCAAATATTTTTTCAGTTCTTTGTCTTTTACTCCTCCGTGGTTCAACGCCATTTGTTGGTTTCGAAGAAGATATAGATTGTGAATTTTCTTCTAAATTTGAGGAGTCAACAGTCGGATTATTATATTCTAAATCTTGATTCAAAGTACTAAACTTTGTTAGATGTTCAAAGAATTGCACATCTACCGGCTCAATGATTTCTTGAGTTTCAAGGTTTAAAAATCTATAAGTCGTACTGTTACTAGAGTATCCAATAAAAACACATTTGTAAGTCCTATTTCCTAGTTTAGGTCTTTTAGGTTCGGGTTTTCTTACATAAGCAAGACATCCCCAAACTTTAAGACGTCTAAGATTAGGCTTACGATTAAACCATAATTCATATGGTGTAATATCCTTGTTTTTCAATGGAACTCTATTTAAAATATAACATGCGAATAAAACCGCTTCTCCTCACATCGACAAAGGTAAACCAGAACTGATTAACATTGAATTTATCATTTCAACTAAAGTCTTATTTTTTCTTTTCGCCGTTCCATTTTGTTGTGGCGTATATGGCGTAGTAACTTGATGGATTATCCCATGAGTATTACAAAATTGTATAAACTCACTCGGGTAATATTCACCACCCCTATCGGATCGTAGGACTTTAATTTTCCGATTTTGTTGAGTTTCAAATTCTGCTTTAAAAATTAGGAATTTCTCGAAAACTTCGTCTTTACTTTTAAGTAAATATGTATATGCATACTTAGAGTAATCATCAATGAAAGTTAAGAAATATTTATTTCCACCACGAGTCATATTAATCTTCATATCACATACATCACTATGAATAAGATCAAGCATTTCGGATTTCCTCTCAACAGATTTGAATGACTTTCTAGTTATCTTCGATTGAGCACAACTTTCACATTTAGAAAGGTTATCAAATTTACAATCCGAGACTAAGCCGAGATTAGTCATATTTTTTATACTTCTATACTTCACATGACCTAATATACTATGGCATAAAGAAATAGACTCAACCATATAAGCAGAACTAATATCATTGATTACATTAATTTTGATCATTCCGTTACAAGAGTACCCTTTGCCAATAAATTTGCCATTCTCAGACAAAACAAACTTATCAGACTCATACACTAGTTTGAAACCTCTCTTATTGAGAAGGTCTCCAGACACAAGATTTTTACACATATCAGGTACATGAAGTACATCAATTAGAGTAAGTGTATTTCCAGAAGTTAGCTTCAATTCCACTGTGCCTTTTCCAACTACATTGGTGCGAAGATTATTTTCCATCTTCACTTATTTTTCATCAATTTCTTGATATGTTTTGAATGAAGAGCGGTCTTTGCATATGTGGATCGTTTCGCCGGTATCCAGCCACCATCCACTTTCATTATCAATTGAATTTGCTTCGCATACAGTAGCAATAAGATCTTCAACATTTTTTATTTCCTTCGACCCTTGTTTTTCCTTAAATGCCTTCTTTTTAAGACGACATTCTCGAGAATAATGGCCCGGTTTGTCACAGAAGAAACATTTTCCCTTCGTTTTCTTATTTGCACCTTGGTTCTTGAATTTTGAATCATTATTTTCTTTAAATTTTGAGTCTTTGGTAATATTGGATTTTTGATCCTGAACCATATTAGCTTTTGAATGACCCTTACCTTGTTCATCCTTCTTTTCTCGAATACGAGTATCATCTTCAATCCGAAGGTGACGAAGAAGGGATTCCACAGTATAAGTCTTTTCATCATGATTAATTTTCTTCTTAAAGCCATTCCAAGAGGATGGAAGTTTTGAAACAATCACCCCTACTTGAAATTCATCTTAAAGATTAATACCAGCGGCTTTAAGGTCACCAATAATTTGTTGGAGTTCATGGGCTTGTGCAACGACAGATTTATCATTACTCATTCTAAAATTCATATAGTTTGAAATTAGAAACTTATGGTTGTTCGCTTCCTCGTTTTGATACTTTGTCTCCAAAGCCTTCCATAATTCCTTTGCCGTCGGAATCATTCGATGAGCGCTATAAACAGTTTGAGACAATGCATTGAGGATGTGTCCTCGACACATAAATTCGTCTTCTTTCCTCTTCACACATTTTTGCTTTATTTCTTTGGTGTCTTCGGGTGTGGGCTCGGGAATTTGTTCAAGGTTATCATCTAGAATGTATGCAAGTTTTAGTGATGTGAGGAAGAACATAACTTTCTCTTGCCAACAGGTGAAATTTCCTCCATCAAAACGGTCAAGTCGGATTAAGTCTTGAGTCATGACTTGGATAGATTGTGCCACAGTTCCTTCCATTTGAGTGGAGTAATAAGAATAAATTTTTGCCTAAAACTGTTGGAGTTTTGTTATGGAAAGAACGAAATATATTAATTAATTTCTGCAAGGCACGTTCTTGGAACGCTTTCTTTTAGGTAAAATTTCTCCCAATCCGGTTGAGACAGAATCGCGAGTACACTATGGGCTTTATAGAATCTGCCTTCAGGATACAATGCAGTGTATGAACAGTTGTTTGATTCAAACTATGTACTGTTTGATCAAACTGAGAACACTCTGAATTTGTAACTTGATAATGCCAAAATATAGAGAACGGAGAGAGGAAGAAGTAGCAATTTTCGGAGTCCAAAACAGAGGCCTAAAACTCTTTTTATAGCCATTTCTGTGACTGTTCTTCAACAGTCACAGCTCTTCATGGAGTGACTCAGCAACCGTTGGATCGTGCCTGTTTGGAACAGTTTAGATCAAGTCGTTTCAGATTTTTAACCCTTTGATCGGATCGTTTAATCATAACCGTTGATCTGTTTTACCTCGTCAAAACTTTAGGCTCCCACACTCCAAGCGACGATGCACAAGTGCCAAGTGCGCATCAAAGCGCGCAATGCACCCTAAGTCCCCAATCGCCCTTTCGTGTGCCGCGTGTCTCGCTTACGCACTTACGCGTGTCGCAATTGGTGGTGCTTAAGCACCACCGCGATGCGTAGGATCATAGTCTCTTATTTGACTTGTCAACTAAGAATCTTAGTTGTCCTTTAATTGATATACCACTACTTTTGTAGTATTCTTCCAATGTGGGACAATATGGGATTTTGAACACTCCCGTATCTTTCACACCCATTTGCTCATGTTTCTATCTTCTAAAATAAAACCCAAACTATGCTTAAAATAAAACACCAATAATATAATAAAATATTAACAACTAAAAATTAAAATATCAATAAATATTGGAATTTATCCAACATTGATTTCTTTTAAACAACTCACAGAACCACTTTTTCCATAAAAATGTGGAATTAAAAAACCTCCTCCCACCTTGTTATTGTTTTTCCAGGGAAAAGAATCGCAACGCCCAAAAAATTGATAAAATATCCAGAAAATGAGTAAAAACCCAAAAATAATTATAAAAAAAAACAGAATGTGAATAAAAATAAAAAACAATGAAAAAAAATCTAGAAAGTGAATAAAAATTCAAAAATAATGAAAAAATACAGAAAGTGAATAAAGTCTAAAAATAATGAAAAAAATTCAGAAAGTGAATAGCCTCCCAAAAAAATGAAAAAAATCCAGAAAGTGAATAAAAACCTAAAAAAATTGAAATAAATCCAGAAAATGAATAAAATCCAAAAAGAATGAAAAAAATCCAGAAAATGAATAAAACCTCCAAAGTAATGAAAAAAATACATAAAGTGAATAAAAATCCAAAAATAATGAAAAAAATACATAAAGTGAATACATAAAGTGAATAAAAACCATAAAGTGAAAAAAATCCATAAAGTGAATAAAAACCAAAAAATAATGAAAAGTTTCTAGAAAGTGAATAAAACCCCAAAAAATAAAAAAAAAATTCAGAAAGTGAATAAAACCACCAAAATTCAAAAACGGGAATAAAACTCCCCAAAAATGGAAAAAAATCTAGAAAGTGAATAAAAACTCGAAAATATTGAAAAACATTCTAAAAAGTGAATAAATTCCCTAAAATAATTATAAAAATCAGAATGTGACATAAAACCTAAAAAATAATTTAAAAAAATTCAGAGAGTGAATAAATCCCCCAAAATATTGAAAAATACAGAAAGTGAATAAACTCCCAAAAATAATGAAAAATATACAGAAAGTGAATAAAACCCCAAAAAATATGAAAAAAAATGCAGAAACTGAATAAAAATTTAAACATAATGAAAAAAAGCTAGAAATTGAATAAAAACCCAAAATAATGAAGAAAAAAAAAGAAAGTGAATAAAAAACACCCAAAATTTATTAAAAAGTCCAAAATTTATTAATTAAGAAAACAAATAACAGAAAATTTAAAAAATACAGAAAATGAAAGAAAATAAATAAATTAAATATTAATCCCAGAATTAATTTAAAAAAAGCACCAGAAAATAAAAAAAATGAGAAAAAAGAGAAATCAATAAAAACGTAACAATAATGAAAAAAAAATACAAAAAATTAATAAAAAATAGAAAACAGATATTAACCCCTGAATTAATTTTAAAAACCACTTGGAATTTTATTAAAAAGTCATAAATTTATTTATTAAAAAAAAAGCGCTAAAAAAATGGAAATGAATAAATACCCTAGAAAACTAATCAAAATGCAAATATTTGAAAAAAAAAATTAAAGAAAAAAAAAAGAATTAAAAAAAAAACTGACCTGGCGACACTGGGGACAATACATTTGGGGGTTGGTAAGGGGGGGGGGGCATGGTGGATTTGATTTTTATTCATTTTTTATTTTTTTCTAATACTCTGAATACATTTTTTCCGTTTTTTATATTTAATAACGGGTTAATATTTATTTTTTGGTCTTTTATTCACTTTTCATGTGTTTTTTTAAAGAAAATGTTTATTTTTTTATTAATTTACTACTATTTTTATTAATTTTTTGGGATTTTTATTAATTTCCTGTTTTTATATATATTTTCTACTTTTTTTTCATGAAAAATATTGGAAATCAAACACACAAAAGATGAAAAATAGAACATTTTCCACCTGGAAAATAATCGCAATCAAACAACACCAATAAATTTTTTCCATGGAAAATATTTTCAAGTTTTCAATTCCATGGAAATTGACTCTTAGGAGTTATTTTCCATCTTATTTATCAAATACACCCTTAGTGTTAAACATTTGTTTGAATTAGTGTTAAAAAGAGGAAGAGATAACATTCTCACTTGTTTCGCAAACTAATTATCTTATATGATAATACTTGGTCGCCCACATGGACAAATCTAGAAGGATTCACTTGATAAGTTACAATCAAATAAGAGTTTTGGGTTTTCATTCTTAATCAAATTCGGTAAGATATACTTTAATTAAAGAACAAAAATGGTAAAATATGATCTAATTATTCTAAATATTAATTAATTAATTAAATATGTTATGATTCTTTAAATAATATGATTTTGAGTCATTATAATAATCAATTTTTTTATATTAAAAACGTCCAAGCTATTAACGCTCCTCAGATTGGGTAAGAGGTTGAATAATCCTTAAATCTCAAATCTTTGAAATTGTTCCTTACTATTTTCTTCAACATAATTAAATTACTTTAAGAGAATTTTGGATTTCTCTCCCTTATCTTACAATTTCATTATGTTTATCTTTCAGTATATCTCAATGATCGAAAATCATCCATCTATTTATAGACAGAGATTTGATTCAAATATCCAATAGTCGTTCAATCTCAACCGTTCATCAAATTATATACCTAAGAGTCCTTACTCTTTAATTAATTATCTTAATAACATTGACTGTTCTTATTTAGAGTACCCTCTCATTAACTAAAGTGACTCTGAGCATTATTTAATTATGGAATACATAATGAAAGAATTATTATTTAAAATAATTCTAATACTCTCGAAATTGGTCCATAATTATCATAACGTGCGCAATAATCTCTCAGTCATTTTAAAAAAAAATTCCCCTAATACCTTAATCAAACAAACCATTAATGTGATTCAAGAGAAAGATTGCTTCCATGCACCAGAACATTAACAACTCATCCAACAAGGTTTATAAATTGGGTTCTTCAATAATGGTCCAACAATGTCTTATCTATTCTATTTATATTATAAAATACTATACAATACAATTAATTCTTAACTCATCTGACCTATCCGCGTGGAATTCCATAAGGGAAATCACTTATTTGTCCTCTTTGATTTCTTTAATATCTTATTCACAATCTATTTTCTCATACAATTGATAAACATCCTCCGTGAACACTAAAATATTTCTCTCTCCAATAATAACTCCATCTATTAGTTTATCCCGTCACCTAAATACAACCAAACTATTTCTCCTTATATGGAGATCTTTCGCCTCTCTCCTGATAAAATCTAGAAGTTTTATGTCTCTTCTTATACTCATGTATTTTGTATTTCTCTTCCAAAAATTAACTTTTTCCCTTTCACTACACCCAAAATACTAATTTGGCACACCTTGATATTAAAAATCTGGCACAGTTTAAAACTGTGCTAAATTCTGGCACGGTGTAATGACAATCTAACACAGTTTAATACAGTGCCAAAATGGAGTACACTTGACTAAAATATAAATACCCTAAAAATGAATAAATTTTTATTGTAACACACTCCAAACAAAAGACGCTCTCAATCTCCCTCCCAAACAAAATCTCACTATGAAATTCGGAGAAAGGAAAAGGCCTAAAAGTTTTCCCCGATTTCTCTCTCGATTGACTGCACAAAAAACCCTACCTTACAGTTCTTGGCAATCCCTCATCACCATCAATGCTATAGTTCTCGATTGATGGCGATTGTTTTACAGAGACACTGACTTTCCCACACTCGCTAGAATTTTGCTCTATGGTAAGTTTACCTAGTTCATCTCATTTCTACTGCTCTACAGTTTATTTTCTATATTTCTAACATTACGATAATTGATTATGCAGACAATACGATCTGTGTGTGATTATAAAGGAAAGTATTTGCGTTATTTATTTATAAATTTATTATTAGTATGTTCGTATATGTGTTTACTATCATTGATTATGTATATCTCTTTGTTTAGATCTGTTATCAAGTGGTATTATTTTGAAACTCTATTTTTACAGTTTATTTTTGAAATTAGGATTAAGATGTGCTTGATGCTTGAAGAATGGATGTCCTATGGGGGACATTAGGTAAAGAATTAGGTATGCTATTGATGACCAAGCCCAATCTCCTCCATTAAATTGATTGTATTGGTTTATGCTTTCGTAATTTTTTTGGGCCTCTTGATTTCCACAGCTTGAGTGATGATTGGAATCAGGTATGCTTTCGTCGTATTGAAGATCACGATTATGAAGCTCAAACTTATGGCCATTATTAAGAACCCAAGTCTAATTATCCTTAAATTTGATGAACAATTGAATAATGTTAATTGCAGATGACACAACACAATGTTAGCAGGGCTGCGCTAATGAGTATGTAGGCAGGGCTACCCCATTATGAGCTGACAGTTGAAGATCGTAGACAACTTAAGGAAGGTCCTTATGATAAAGCATCGGGTGAGGCAGGCTCCTGAGTCAAGATGCGTATCGCAGTTTGCTATGAGTTTCCTATATGATGAGTGTTAGAATTAAGAATTAAGAATGTAGAACTGACATAAAGAAGTGTTAGAATTCAGAATGTTGTACTGAGTCTTTAGTGTTCAAATTTAAATTGTTCTTAAAATTCATAATTAGTGCAACATTTTTTATACAAATTTTGAGGACTTGAATAATACATAGAAGCTTAACCCTAATTTCGAGTATGAAATTTGAAGTAGTCCATTATCCTAATTACTTAAAGTTTTTTGGTGTATATTACTTAAAGGAGGATTTATGACAGCTATATGTAGCCGTCAAAGAGCATCAACGACACATAACACTGTGTCTTCAATATTTTATGGATCCCCTCTTTATGGCACTTAAACAGTCATAGTAGAAAGTGTTTTCAATGATACCCAAAGTGTGTCGAGCAAATGCTTTTACGACAGTTGGGAGGTGTCGTGGAAATGGGATGACTTTGGTAGGTATGCCCATGCCTTATTACATTGCCTTACTATAATGACTTTGGCAAGTATGTCCGTGTTTTACTACACTGCCTTACTGAAAATATATCGATTTGTACACAAATGTTTTCTTACTACACTGCATTTATGAATCTTTTTCCAGTCACCTTCTGCTCCGGATGCGAGAACCATCAAGGTGCGTAAGGTATGGGTTTAATACATGTCTTAGAATTATATATTTTTTGTGTTAAATGACTAAATTTATAACATACATAATTTGGTATATGAACAAAGAAGCCTCGGTTGTCGATTATCAATATTTTCAAGATTAGGTACTCGATTTGTTGGATGCTATTTTTCATGCTTTTATATGACACTGGCCCATGTTGATGGGGACACTTGGAGATGGTTGCCTTTGGATTAATTAATTACCTTATAATACTTATGTTGGGACTTATTAGGAAAAAATTATCTTATATTCAGATGTTGTAGTGATCTGCTGAATTGATATCAGTTTAAAAAATGATATTAGTTCAACCAATGCTTATAAGTTCATTATGTGAAAAAAATGAATGCATGTACAGAATGCATGTATATTTTAGTTTATTCTGGTGAAGTAATTACCTTATAATGAATGTATATTTTCATCCATTTAGTAAAAAAAATGAATGAATGTATATTTCAGTTCATTCTAGTATCAGTTAAGCAATTACCTTATAATGCGTATAATGCTTATGTTGGGACTTATCGTTCTAAATTGGCAACTACCATTCTTGGTGGTGTTGACAACGTTTTGTTTGTAAGTGTGTCAAATATATTCTTAAGAATGTTGTTTATGAATAATAAAACAACTATGTGTAAGTCGGGTTCTTACATTCTTGTTGCATACAGTTTGATTTCTTGAGTATATTATTGTTCTTTAATTATGTCGGGTTTTGGCTTTTCCTTTTATTCTGAGTTTTACTTTCAATGGATTCATTTTTCAAACTAAAAATATTCTCCTCTTACTTTCATATTATTTTTTCTTATACACTATTGATGTTAGGATTTATTGCATGATTTATTAAAAATCTGTGTCAGATTTTAGGATTTAGGCCATGATAGTGTAGTGGTGAATTTAATAAACTTCAGCAAGTTGGAACTATTTTAGAATATAATAAGACATTTTAAGAACTTAAGGCCTTGATTGTAATGAAGAATAAGGATTTAACAGATGATTATTTTGTGTTGAGTTTTCCAAGTTGCCTAAAAGAGGAAATTCTAACTCTAGCTAATGTGTTTCGTCCCACTACTTTGAACCAGTCAATTTATCTAGTAAGAATGAAAGAGGCAAATCTAGAGAGCACCTTTAAGAAATCTAAACCAATATCAAGAATTTACTCAAATCCAATACCTTCTTTCAACAACCCAAAAATAACTAATCAAAGTGATCTCAAGTAGTTCACTGATGTCTGAATGTAATTACTTGTTTATCTTCTTGATTCTAGGATGCCCTGTTGTTGGTGGTGATAAAGCGAGCGCATGTTGAGTTGTTAAATGGCTTATGAAAGAGGGGAAGGTATTTGGTCATATAAGTATGATTAACAGGTCTCCCGTAATAACATTACATTGCTCACCAATGGATTGGGGTACGCCCTCTCCCTTATGTGTATGTTATTAATAATAATAATAATTACTATTATTATTAGTAATAATATTTTCAAATGTAGTGATGGATTGTTTCTCATTTGGGAACATATGTTTAAGTAACAATAATAATCTATTGACTTCTGGCCAATATAGGTGGTGGTGAAGATCTCATTAAAGGCACACGCGTGTAACTTAATCGTCATAACATAGTTACGACAATAAGAAGGTATGGTAAAGAATCCACATATGATGTTCGCATATAAAAAATTTCATTCATAGAGTATTACATTAACATTTGGAGCTGCTAATTTTATCATTGCGTATTATAGGTAAATATCATTTTTTCTTTATTATTTCTCTTAGACATTCTTAAATTAATGTATCATTTATCTTACAAATATATATGAACATTAGCTTCCTCCAACCATTTGAAAATTTGATATAATGATATTAATATCAGAAATCAGAATACGTAATCCTCATTTTGATACTTTGCTTTCTATTTTTATGTTTATGTGCAGGTTATTCAACTAGAGGATTTGGTGTAACATAATTGTGTGGCCTACTATTACTTTTTCCAGTTTGCCTCTCTTCTTCTTCTTCCTCGGCTTGATGATATGATTGGCTCTAGGTCCTTCTAGAGCTTGATGATGTGATTAATCTTGTGATTCCAAGAGGAAGAAGTGAACTTGTTTCTAATATCAAAGCTTTTACAAGAATTTGAGTTCTGGGTCATGCTGGTTAGATAGATTTCACTTTTAAAGGGAACAGGTCAAGCATGTAATGCATATGCTGGATTATGTATCAAAGCTGTTATTTTAACTTTTTGGGTGAAATTTTCCATGTTTATGTTGACGATTCTTAGATTTCCCAAATTGAATCATGTATTGAGATAAACAATTCTTAGATTTCTCAAATTTCCTTATGTATTGAGATGAATTTCATATGTATTGACATGAATTTTCTATTAATGGAATTTGAGGCATTAATTTTTAGTGGGCTTATTATCTGGATATGTATTAGTGTTGTTGCTGACTATTTGTATTGTTGTACTATTTTTGTCGTGCGGGCTTTATATTATTATTGAATTTTTGTTATGCCAAAACAGGTATAAATGTTGATGATTTTTTGGGTAATATTATTTTATAATTAATTTTTTTTATCAAAAAATTTGGCACAGTTCAAAAGTGTGCCCGAAATATCAAATCCTGACACGATTTAAAAGTGTGCTAGAAGTGTTCCTGTTTGGCCAAATCTAGCACACTTGTAGACTGCGCAAAAAGTAGACCATTTTGGAACACCTGATTCTAGCACAATTCAAAACTGTGCCAGATTTGATCTGACACAGTTAAACCGTGTCAGATTGCTATTTTTTGGTGTAGTGTTTATACCAAAATCTTTCTGCATTCCCCTAAGATTATGATTTAAATGGTTTTATGTATCTATTCAGAAAAACTATCAAACGGCTCTCCAAGTCCCTCAGTAATATAGGTCAAAATTTGTTATGTATCCAATTCCTCATATAAAAGGTTGTATCTAATTTCACAACCCATGTTTTTTAGGACGGTGAGAAGATTGACATTTTCACCCTCATTATTTATCTCATTTGGTAAGTATTTGTAGATATCTACATTTATGTTATACATGTATAAATTTTATAGGCACCAAGTGTTTGATGCAATATCAAAGTGAGTCTCCACTAATTAGGTAATTTTTTTCTCCTTAATAATTCCACTTGTTGATCTCCATTAATTGTATCTTCTTATTGATCTTTCTAGTAAAAACAAATTTTTAGTTTTATTTTTATGGGTTTATGTTATGGAATTTATATTTTATGAATGATGACATTGCAATTTTTTCATACATTTTGGTAGAAATATTTGTGATAGACAAAAGTATTGAGAACTTTATTAGATGTCTATAGTATCAATTATACACTAATCCTTACGAAATGTTATTTTTTTTGTAATGATGGAGATAATTAGAAATAATAATTGTGTTGGATTCTTGGAGAGAGAGCAAAGGAATCAATCCCATCTTACAGGAAAAGTATTATTGTATTGAGCACGACTACACTGACCAGATTTTTTACATAAATCCCAAACTTAATGATGTGACATTGCCACATCATTAATATACAACCAACATATCTTTTAATATCATAATACCCATTTTCTCCTTAATTGTATCCTAACAGTAAAAACAAAAATACTTATTTATTTATTTTGTCACTCTATAAATTCATTTTTTCCCCAAAATATAACTTTCAAGTTACAAAAAACAGTCCAATTACAAAACATAAATGCACGCTATATATAAAAAAATATATGTCAAAATTATATGTGTTAAAATACATCATTGTATTAATTTTTTGGGTCATATACCAAATAGTCACTCAAATATTTTTTAATATATGTTTAGTCCAAGTTTTTTTTATTTTGTTCCAAAAAGTCACTCATGATATAAAAACACTCAATGTGTGCCGCTGGAGCGGACCTTTAAAAAAAAGATAATATTGATCAAATGGGTGTTTGAGGGACTTTTTTAAATGTGTATTAAAAATATTTGAGGGACTTTTTAGTAATTGATCATTTATTTACTTAACACAAACCAATTAAAAAATTACACAATGCAATTATGAATATTTTATTTTTTAACTAACACGATCACGACCCAAATAAAACGCGACGTGACGTAGAGTCATATTTTTTTCATGCCGCTGGTAAAAAGATTATTTTTAAATAGTAAAAAGATTATTTTTAAAATAGTAAAAAATGGTTCGCGCTAGCTATATGAAAAAAAAATCGACTCCATGTCACGTGGCGTTTTATTTGGGTCGTGATCGTGTTAGTTAAAAAATAAAAGATTCATAATCACATTGTGTAAGTTTTTAATTATTTTGCGTTAAGTAAAAAAATTAACACAATGATGTATTTTAACACATATAATTTTAACATATATTTTTACATATGTTTATATATAGTGTGTATTTGTATTTTTTAATTGGACTATTTTTTTTTCAACTTGAAAGTTATATTTTGGGAAATAAATAAATTTATAGAATGATAAAATAAATAAATAAAGAGATGTTTTGGGATAAATGAGACTTATGGGATTAAAAGAAAAGTAAATAGGGTCTTAATGATGTGGAGGATGATGTGGCACCTCCACATCATTAAGTTTGGCTTTTTACGTCAAAATCCAAAGTCACTCTATCATTTTTCTATTGAATTATAAAATTAGCATTGTCTTAGTGAATGTATAATCCTTTTTCACAAATTTGATATATTCATACATATATCATTCTTAAAAACGTTATTGTTCGAAGCTGGAGTAGATTGTGCATATTTTAGTTAGTAAAGTGCAATTCATTTTCCATTTCTAACCTTTGATTTCCAAAATGTGTTACTTATCTTTTTATATAGATTTATGAGGACTTTATTCATATTTTTCTGGGGTTCTAAGATATTGCTCTGTTAATTTTTGTCTGTCATTCCATAATCTTTTTTTCCTTATGTTCTATTCATTAAGGTCGTATAAGTTCAAATCATACGCCATACATTTTATATGATCTTATTTATTAAGAGGTTAGGACATGTACCCAATGAAAGGATGATAGGTTTGCTGTAAAAATTATTTATTCGAGGGAGGATATTTTAGATGTGTATAAAGTGAGTGTTATATTTTTCAGCCTTTAGTGGTTCAAGCCATCTTATTCATCCTTAATAGTGATTTTTAGCCCTTTATATCCTATGTTTAAAGACATTTAAAAACAAATTATGTTTACTTAATATTCCATTTTTACCATTGATAAAGATGTCTAATATTATTTTGTATAATAGCCTTTATATGTACATATTCTAATATGTACATTGTTTTATAAGTGTAATCAAGATTGGGTATAACTTTATTATTCATATGTATAACTGTATTATTCATATGTATAACTATATACTATAAGAGGATGAGATTGTAAAATAACTACTTTTTTTATAAGTAATGTCATTTTATAAGAGGATAACAAAATTTCTTATCCACGTCGTGTTTTGAGAAGAAAAAAATTGAATAAGGAGGACTTTCGAATCCATGTTCTATTTAAACTTTTTTTCTTTTACAGGTAACATAGGTATGAACTAGAATGTCGAATTGATTGGCCAAGGAAGAAAAATGAAATGAATCGTTATAACACCCCACGCATTTTGGCGTCTGACGCCACCAAACTACGCGAGGTTTCACTAAATAAGTTATTATTCTCAGCATATGACAGATATATGAGACATATTAAATTTTTTCACAAAAAAATAATCAAAGTTATCCAACAATTATAACCATTCATAAAATATTAAAAATCCATCACCATGCTATCTCCAAAATAAATCCAACTCCAAATGAATATAAACTCAAATGATTTCATCCAACAATATGTATTCGACGAAAACTGTAAAAAACTGTGGAACCGATTGACCCACCAAATGCATAAATGAAAGTCTCATAATATAATTGACGGAATGAAAAGTAAATGTAAAGTACTAAAGAAAATAAAATAAATCTCCATTCGTACTTCAAAAATATCTCCAATCACTCATGTACAACTGCTTCAGCACTATACTTAAATGTTAGTCAACGCAATGGGTCAGAGCCCACCGCATTAATACTAGCCACTCCTCTAAATTAGGGTTCATAAACCCAGTCAATAGCATTATACATGATAAACATTACAATAGAGTATTTCAAATTAAACGGGATATATATTAACAATGCGAGTATAAATAACTACCACTATCTACCCACAATTAAGCCACCCAAACGGTTTAAGTCCAATTACTTAATTTCATCTATGATTTAAACCTTAGATCTTATTCTTACTTAATTTAATTACCCAATTATTTTTATTCATGCGATGCCACTATGGCCATTCGACCCCTTATCGGTCCTGCACACAATCTTGACCCGCTTAAAGTTCGAAACATCACATCCATCCCCCTCACTATAGTCAGTCCACCAAATTTCTATAAGCTCTGCACACACTTGTGACATTCCACGCACGACACGTCACAATAGCCAGTGGGCCCATATTCTGTCAACCCCGCACATACTCGTGACGTCAACACACACCCACGTCGTTATAGCCAGTCTACCCGTATTCCGTCAGCCCTGCACATACTCACGCCACAAATTCATTTTTAGTACATATTTATTATCTTAGGCATTAATTCTCAATTTTCTCATGTTCGCATTTTTTTCTATTGGTCCCACCCTTTGATTGGGCATAATTTTCTCAAACTACCACTAGTCTCATACCTACAGGTCTTCAAAACACAAGTATCTCCTCACATATCATTTAGAAAAAATGCCTACAAAAAGTCACTACCTAGCCTCGTACCTAGGCTAATGATCCAACGGAACCAACGTAAAATCACCCCCACCCCAAAATCGTCCATCCGTAAAAACTCGCACTATCTAATCCCATTTTTAGAAACCATCATCAATAACTAAGGCCTACCTACTAGTCCCATAACTAAAAAACAATCTAATTTTAGGTGAGAGCAATAACTATCCCAACAATCCCGTCGTCCCCGCGCTGTCAATTTTTAATAACATAACGAGTAACAAATGGCCTATTTTCAACTTATCACAATAATTCTTTAAATTCACGCAAGAACACTATTTATCCAAATTATGTCTATTTAATTATAACATTAATCAAACAATTCATTTTCTCATCAATTCATAGAATATCTATTCACATGCATATTTGTGGGAGCAATACCACAATAAATCTCTACTCTAAAAGATGCACATAATCAACATGGTTTTATATATCAAAATCAATTTATAATATTCCTACAAATTATTCTACATGCGAATGTCATAAATTTTAACGGAATTTCAACCTCTAATTGCAAGGGTTTTAAGTCTTAATTTGTATTAAAGATTTGGATAAAAACAGTCCTAAATTTAGTTTCACTTTTTCTAATTAGTCTCTTTAATTTATTTTAAGAAAATAATAATTATTAGTGTTTAGGCAACATTTAAAACGCATAATATCGAAGGGGAACAATAGAAGTATTCATGCCTTTAAAAATCATTGGAGAATCTGACTGAATGGTTGCGTTCCTCTCGAGAAAATAATTGTTGATACCAAATTTAGTCAGCTGACGTGGACCAATCATATGAAGACACGTGTTAATACTTTCAACGAACAACATACTTTCACTGAGCAACTTAGTCGCTCTGAGCTACTTAAACATATCGAGCGACTTGGGCAGTCCGAGCTACTTAAACATACCGATCAACTTAGGCGGTTCGAACTACTTAGCGTGCAGAGCATCCAAATCAAGAAAACCAAAAAGACGAGTACGAATTAAATTCGCATTATTATTGTACATATGTATATGTCTACTAGATAACAACGCATTACCTTTTCATAGGTACAACCTCAAGGCTATAAATACATTGTAACCTCCTCATAAGAAGGGGACTTTTGGATCGCTTGGTGAACCGATCATCGAGATTCAAGGCAAACAATCAGCAATACAAAATAGTGGACGTAGGCCATTTTCATAAGGCTGAACCACTTTAAAAATCCATTGTCTTACTTATTTATTCCATTTTTTATATGTGATTGATTAATTAGATAAAATCTAGTTTTTTAGATCAACAGATTGGCACCGTCTGTGGTAAACGACTGTACTTATCGTTTTCACCAAAAACACAACTCATCATCTATGACTGAGATTCCAGAATCCAGTAATCGAAATACTAGGTTCCCTCCAAACCCCTATACTCCACCAAATATTCAAGATCTGGCTGGCATAATGGCTAATTTAGCTCAAGGGCAAATGACCATGCAAGAAACCATGTGTCAACTTATACAAACTGTTCGAAATGGAGTGCCAGCCCAATCAGGAAAACGAAGTGCTCAGAGAAATACCCATCTACTATCTTCAAGAACTAGACGAATGCTATTCCCGGAGGTCTCTCAATCTAGAAGTACTGACTCATATTGTACTGAGAGGTCTAATGATAATTTGTATTAACCTGGCCAGACTTCATCAGTACGAGCTACAGATTCTCGACGAAATGTCACTCTAACTCAGAACGGACTAGTGCTTTGGAAAGGTTGAGTAGAGTCTCTCCTTTTGATCGATTAGGCCTAAGGAGGAATAGAAACCCTCCTAGGATTGCATCGATCAACTCTCAACATCCATCCAATTTAAAGGAAGGCTCTTCCCAATCACGCCCAATAGCCCGTAATGAAAGATCCGAAGAGGAAAACTCAACGCGATCAGTTGCTCGAACAAATAGGCTCGAGGTGGGAAACGATACATGGAAAGGCTCTATTCAAAGGTTGGAAGACAAGTTAGGGAAAATGGATAAGGCCAAGAATCCTCTACAAAGAACTTTTGTCCAAGGGACACCATTCATGCAGGCAATTATGGATTTTCCCACACCATCAAAATTTAAAGCTCCTATGGTAACACCTAAATATGATGGAAAAAATGATCCTGTCCTCCATATAGAGAAATACCAAGCTGCTGCCGATATCTATGCAGTTCCAAACGAGATGAGATGCAGGGCATTTTCAGGAACTCTCACCGGGTCAGCTCAGATATGGTACAACAACCTTCCTCGGGGGAAGATTACAACTTTCCTTCAACTGGCAGAGCTTTTCATAGGGAATTTTTATTTTAGAGCGGAACCAGTTATAAGAGTAGCACACCTACTGAGCATCAGACAGAAGACAAAAGAAAGTACCAGGGACTATATTACTCATTTCAATAATGACAAACTTGAGGTAATTGATTACGAGGAGAAGACAGTAATTACTGCTCTAATGAGTGGACTGTTACCAGACAAGTTGTACTATACTTTGGCCAAAGATCCGCCTAGGACCATGGTAGAACTAATGGCAAAGGCAGCCAAGATCATAAACGCTGAGGAAGCCATGGATGCAAAGAAGAATACAGACATTAAGGAGACCAAGGTTGAGGCTAGTAAAATTGAGAAGAAGGACCAGAAGAACAATGGTGGAAACAAGCAGTCGAAAGGTAAACAAGCACTGGAGCAGATGAGGAAGTATGGAAAGAAGGTAGATATAAATCACATTCTGGAAGCGATCAAGAACAACGAGGAGCTAACCTGGCCAGAGAAAATAAAGGCAGATCTTGACAAAAGGGACAAGTCTAAATACTGTGAATTCCACAAAGATCACGGCCACACAACTAAACGTTGCATGGCTCTTAAGAATGAAATTGAAGCACTCATCAGGTGAGGAAAACAAACTAAGTATGTTGATCACCAAAATGGTGGAAAAACCAACAATAGAGGAAGGAAAAGATCTAAGTTTCATCGCCGAGTGAAAGAAGACAAGAAGAGAGATCACGAAGATAATCCTGAGGATGATCCCGATCTCCCCAAAAGTCCAAGACAACTAGAGTGCGATGTATTTTCAATCCATTTTGGGTCATTTGAATGTAATATCATTACAGGTGGAGATGCAGGAGGTAGAGATCTTACTGCGGAGAGAAAAGCTTACCTTAATGAGGCTCAAGCTTGCTCGTACATACAGTGCATAAACTTGGCTGAAGATGATCGCTCGAGGAAGTTGAATAGGGACAAACTGGTCATCAGCTTTTCTAAGAATGACCTGGCAGGTGTACTATATCCTCATGATGACCATTGGTAATTAAGATGAGAATGAAGGAGGTGGTGATTTCACGGGTACTGGTGGATAATGGTAGCTCTGCATATATCATGTTCTACCCATTCTTTGATAGTTTGAATCTGAAGTTAGCCCAATTGGAGCCATATCATAGGCCCCTCCTCGGTTTTACTGGCGAAAAGGTTTTTCTACTTGGGAGGATCAAGTTGGACATGCTTATTGGTACATGGCCTGCTTGCCGAACAGAAAGAGTAAGCCTTTTCATAATGGATAAAAATGTCCAATCAGCCTACAACATCATTATGGGGAGGGTAGGTCTGAAGAAGTTCGAGGCAGTACCATCTACTGTACATCAATGTTTAAAGTTCCCAACTAATTTCAGAGTGGGAGTTATGAAAGGCGACCAGAAAGTAGCCCGGGAATGCTACTATTCATCTGCCGAACAGGAAGAAGAGTGTTCAGACCCAAAAAGAACCAAGCTATACAGGAAGAAGTAGAGAAACTACAAAAAGCCTTTTGAGGACGTCAAGTATCCTGATTGGCTAGAAAATGTGGTAATGATAAAGAAGAAAAATAATAAGTTGAGGATGTGTGTGGACTTCACTGATCTTAATAAAGCCTGCCCAAAGGATCATTTTCTTTTTCCCCAAATCGATCAGCTGGTGGATGCTACATCGGGGCATAAATTGTTGAGTTTCATGGATGCTTACTCTGGTTACAACTAGATTAAAATGAAACTATAGGACAGGGAAAGTACCTCTTTTATCACCCCAAGGGGGACTTATTGCTATAATGCTATGCCTTTCGAACTTAAAAATACAGGTGCGATATATCAGAGGCTGATGAATAAGGTGTTTGCAGAGCAAATCAGTCATAACATGGAGGTTTATGTCGATGATATGCTGACGAAAAGCAAGAAAGATGCTGATCATTTAGTTGACCTAGGTCAGACTTTTGATCAACTAGAGAAATATCAAATGAAGTTGAATCCCACCAAATGCATATTCGGAGTATGAGAAGGTATGTTCCTTGGATATATTATTAACCAATGAGGCATCGAGGCAAATCCTGAGAAGATCAAGGCCCTATTGGAGCTACGATCTCCAGCTATGAAGAAGGAGGTGCAAAGTCTCACAGGGCGAGTTGCAGCACTTAACAGATTTGTGTCACGAGCAACAGACAGATGCCTCCCATTCTTCAAAATACTTTAAAAAACTTTTGAGTGGAATGATGAATGAGATAAGTCCTTTCAAGAGTTGAATAAATATCTAGGGACACCTCTATTATTATCTAAACCAATAATGGGAGAAAGATTATACTTGTATTTGGCAGTTTCAGAGAATGCAGTTAGCTCGACGTTGATAAGAGTGGAGGATGGAGTAAAAAAACTGATCTATTACACCAATAAGGCTTTCTGAGGAGCAGAGATAAGATACCTAAGGTTGGAGAAGTTGGCACTAGCACTAATCGAAGCAAGCAGAAGGATGAGGCCATACTTCCAAGCCCATATTATACTGGTGTATACTGATATGCCATTAAGATAAACTCTGCATAAATCGAAGAAATCGGGAAGATTGATGTACTGGGCAGTAGAACTTGGTGAATATGACATAATTATGAGCCTAGGTCGTCACTTAAGGGGCATGCAATAGCGGATTTTATCGCAGATTTTACTCACTCTGGTACATTCAAATAGCAGAAGTTTAACACAGACTAACCCGTGAATGTTATGGGATCATCGAAGATAGCACCCGACTAACCTCCATCCGTGGATAATCAAGAGAAGATAATCAACGAGCAGCGAGAAGTGTTGGGGGAAGACAAAAGAAAGCATCAATTATTCCACCGAGGAACTCTGTCTGACCAAGAGTTTGATAATGAAATACCTATATGGAATCTATATGTGGATGGATCTTCATGCGCCATGGGTAGGGGAGAAGGAATAGTTTTAAACAGTCCTGATGAAATTGATATGGAGTATGCTCTGCATTTTCAATTTAAGGCTTACAATAATGAAGATGAATATGAAGCTATGATCGTGGGTTTAAGTCTGGCCAAAACCATGAAGGCAGAGCAGGTCGTTGTATTAAGTGATTCACAACTAATCGTAAATCAAATTCTCGGGTTGTATGCAGCGAAGGGAGAACTAATGGTTAAGTATCATGCAAAAGCCATGGAGGTTGTCTCAACTTTTTTCGCAGTTCAGTTGATCAGAATACCGAGATTGGAGAATGCAAGAGCCGATGCCCTAGCTCGATTGGCATTAGTAACACGTACCGAGCTATGAAGAACAATCCCAATAGAAATCCTGGTAGATCGGAGCGTAGATGAAGATTTGATGATGAACTTCATTTCCCTCGACTTGGGACCATCCTGGATGGATCCCATCAGGGCCTATGTCAAAGAGGGAGCTATGCTAACTGATAAACTCGCAGCCAAGAAACTGAAGTTTAAAGCTGCTCATTACGTATTGACCAGTGGCATTTTGTATAGAAGAGGAGTTATAGCAAGACTACAGAGATGTGTCCATACCTCAAAAGTTAAAGACTTGATTAAAGAGGTTCACGAAGGGTCCTGCGGAGCCCATGTAGCAGGTCGAATGCTTTTGCAGAGGATAACAACACAGGGGTATTACTGGCCAATGATGAAAGATGATTGCGCATCTTATGCTAAGAAGTGCGATAAATTCTAACGTTTCTCTTCCATCCGAAGAACTCCCCAAGCATTGTTAACGCCCATTACGTCCCCTTGGCCATTCATCACGTGGGGGATAGACTTGGTAAGGCCACTTCTAACGACCAAAGGAAGATTCAAATACCTCGTAGTTACTGTGGATTATTTTACCAAATGGGTGGAAGTTGAACCTCTCATTGATATGGCATATAACAAGGTCTATCAGTTTATTTGGAAGAGTATTATTTGCAGATATGGTCTCCCAGACGCATTGATTACTGACCATGGAACCCAATTTGACAATGAGGAATTCGCTGTATATTGTCATCAATCCAATATACATAAAATCCACTCCGCACCAGGCCATCCCCAGAGAAATGGGCAAACTGAAGTGACGAACAGAACCCTACTGAATGGTTTGAAAAAATGGCTCGATGATGCAAAAGGAAACTGGATTAACGAACTACACTCTGTGTTATGGACTTATCGCACCACACCGCGAACAGTAACTGGGGAGTCTCCGTATTTATTGACATTTGGGAGTGAGGCTGTCATACCTGCTGAATTGGGTCTACCCACACATAGGGTGCTTAATTTTAATTCTCATGTAAGCAACTTAATGAGGCGTTTAGACTTGGATATGCTCGAAGAAGTTAGGGAAGAAGCAGCAATCAGGAATGCAGCATACCAATAACGAACAACCTTGTTCTACAACAAAAGGGTGAAGAAGTGCGATTTGAAAGAGGGAGATTATGTGCTGAAGAAAGTGATATAAAAGCATAACAAACTGGAGGCCAACTGGCATGGACCTTACAGAGTAACTGAAGTTGTTCGTCCTGGGACAAACATAATTGAAACTTTAGAGGGATAAGAATTCAAGAACGTATGGAATGCAGAGCATCTACGCAAGTACTATTAGTAATTAAAATCCATATGTAGCACATTTACTTCAATATGAATAAAGTGATGTTTCGCCCATATTTCCTCCTTTGTTGAATTTTTTTTTGGAATATTAGTGCTACACACTATGCAAACACAAATTCAGAGCAGCAACCACCAACTCCGGTTGGTCGGCAATTCATTAACCACCAACCCCGGTTGGTCGATAATTAATTAACCACCAACTCCGGTTGGTCGGCAATTCATTAACCACCAACTCCGGTTGGTCTGCAATTCATTAACCACCAACTCTGGTTGGTTGGCAACTTATTGACCACCAACTCCGGTTGTTTGGTCGGCAATTCATTAACCACCAAATCCGACTGGTCGGCAATTTAACACCCACCAACTCCGATTGGTCGACAATTGAATAACCATCAACTCCGATTGGTTGGTAAATAAAAATCATACAGTGCAAAAGCCTGTCTGATCACGCGTGATCTCAATGGACACCCCAAACTAGGCAAGAAGATGGGTGACCTCCCGAGGCATCCATTGTTTAGGCAACAAAGTAATTCTGGGAAGATTACTACAACTAAGCATGAACATGGGATGAAAATCATTCCATTGCTTAGGCCCAAAGAGTGACAAGTCATTATAATCAAACAACAAATGGGATAAGTTCCATTGTCTAAAAACAAAACAGGATACATGTATATATATATATATATATATATATATATATATATATATATTCACCAACGAATAACGAAGACATTCTAAAAAATATTTCCAAGGAAATGAAATTGTAAAAGAAACTAAATCTTTCTATATTAAAACCAAGCAGATTACATACGATGTGAAATTTAATTCATTACATACAAATGTCCCATTCTATGGGTTTCTTTCCCTTTGCTTTTGATACAGGTTGCCACCCTAGCTGGAGGATCATCTAATGTATAAGGAGAGTTTATAAAGTTCATATCTCGCAACATTCTGACATTAATTATGGATGGTCGATCAAGCAAGTGCTCTGGAAGAGATATCTCAAAGTTTGAATGAAGACTATAATCACTAAGATACTTGGAGATCAAAATTCAAGGAATGACACGGGCTGAAATCCAACTAAGGTAAAGTTTGAAGGGAGGCACAGGTAAATAAAGAACTCCAGGTTCATAATAATCCCATAAGAAATGACCTTGCTCCAATTTCAAAACACATAAGGCATTCAACCATCCCTACTTATATCCTTCGTTGTTCGACTGCTGCAAACGAGCATCAAGATGATACAGAGCTTCACTATACCCAACCATCCAAAATTCCCTGGGCTGCTTGTGAAGTTGATAAGTCAATCTTTCAAGTTGCTCGTGGAGCTTTTTTACCAGAATTTCTTTACTTTTCAGCGCATAACTCTGATTGGAGAGTTGGTCGGTGAAACTCTGAATTTTTTTAGACATTTCTTCCAAAGCCTGATTCTTCGCCGTCAATTGAATGACTTGATTTTCTAAGGCCAATTGAGTTCTTGTCTCATCAATAGCAACCCGACCAACCCTTGCTGATCCACGAAAAGAAGATCTTGCTCTGCCACGAGCAGGTGTGGAAGGTCCGATTCATTTCAAAGTCTCTAACTCATCCCGTAAGTTAGCATTTTCTATTTTTAAAAAGGAAAAACCATCATCATTAATTGGGACCAAGGCTCCCGAAGAAGAGGAGGCAGTAGTTTTAAGTTGTTTTATTTCCTCCTACAATGCGATATTCTCTTGCTCTAGTAGCTTGACAATATGTCTATGCTCTTCAATCTCATAACCTTGATGCAAAAGTGTAGTGGATTCTCTGTACTGCTGTTGAAGTTCCTCAATCGTTCCTTGAAGATCTTCAATCATTTCGTAATAAGCCACATTATTGGCTACAGCACGATCAAGTAGGCACTTCAAGTACTGATAAGCATCAATTGCTCGTTAAGAGGCATCTGATCCGAGGATGTCAATTATTTGGGCCTCAGTAAAGTCTGCATGACCAGCTTTGAAATACTCATTGATCTTCTTCATCAACTCTGTATCATTAGCTGATAAGAGTTCTATCCTAGCCACAAACTAGCAAAGAAAAAATGAAAAAACAAAATCAACAATGATGAAAACAGTGCAAGTAAGAGAAAAATTCTAGACGAACAACAAAAGTACATTTTTTATTCATCATGACAAAGGAAAACACAGTTCAGGGTTACATCCAATAAACAACGCAATAAAAGACCCGGACAACTTTACACCTTCTCCTTATTTCCTATAACTTCTTCGGACGATTTGGATGAAGGGATTGGTTGCTCGGAGAGCAATGGCAGTTACTCGGCAGATGTGCTAGCTTGTTGGACTTGCTCGGAGGGTTGAACAACAGCAACAACAGGGACCTTCTCTCCTGTCATCTTAGAAGAATCATCTGATGTAGCTTCATCTTCTTTTTCTTCTCCAGGAGAGGGAGGAGGGCCATGAGTATGCTCCTGGAAAAACTCAGAATTTTCATTAACCTTCAATTTCTTCAAAGTTGTTATCCATCCATCCCTAAAATACTTAACACTGGCATACTCCATCTGAGAAGACATAACAACCAGGCCCTTATTCCAACCCTTGTCCCAACCAACACTAAAAGATTTCTTAGCAATAACTTTCTTTTTTGCTCTTTATGAGGAAGTCTTTTCCCTAAGGAGCTCTTCGGCGGATTTCAGTTTTTCTTCTACCTATGTCTTACGTCGTTCAGCATCTTGAAGCTTGGCGACATTTTCCTTGGAAGATTTAAGCTTGACCTCAAGCTCCTCTGTACGTTGTTCAACATCCTTTACTTTCTTCTCCAACTCTTTGGAGGCAGTCACAACTTGATCTCAATTTATTTCAACAGACTTGATTTGTTTCTCCCATGCATTTTTATCCTCCTCGTACTTCTGACGAGATTCCTTCAAAGATTGAGTTAATCCAGCAAAAGCTTCTTTTATCCCACCCGAGGAGGTGAAAGCCCTGGTGGCTTAATCTTTCTTCAAAATACTATTGAAACACGTCACGAGCTAAAGAAAGAAAGAAGTTTAATTTAATATATGAATATAGTACTAGAAGATAAAGGACTCATGCTAACGATACTTACTGATGTAATGTGTTGAGCAGCCAAAGTAGTAATTCTCTCATGAGAAAAAGTGTCTTCAATACCTTGGAATTCTAGGACAGTCCAAGATTTGATCAAGCCCATAGCAGAGCTCGGAGGATTAAGAGCTGGAACATTACTTTCAATATTTGAAGGTTGAGAGACAGAGTCAATAGGTATCTCAGTAGGACCTCTTTTCAATCTCCTCAGAGGAGCACTTTCAATAAAAGGTGTTGTCTCTCTTTGTGAGATGGCAACAGTTTCACTCGAAGGTGCTAACTCTTTTGGAGGAACAGGGGGCTTCTTGTTAGTTTCCATAGCAGCAGTAGAGGGGGTACATCTATATTCTTTGTCCCCTCATCTGGGACATCCTATTTTTTCTTCTTTGCCTCTTCAGTGGCAAAGGCAGACTTATCAAAATATACGGGAGCTTTCCTCTTCTTCATCAGATCAGTAATAGGAATGCTTAAGTCAGAAAAAGATCCTTCCACACTGGTTTCAGAAGTCGGTATTCGATCAAGATCAACCACTACAGGACGAGCAATGAAAGATGAAGTGGAGCTTTTGTATCTCAACAAATAAGAAGAAGCTCTAATGTGCTCCCCAGCAACTGATTGATGCAAGCCCCAAATAAGTTTTAAATGTTTTATGTTAACATCAATCTCTTTTGGAGGCTTCCTTTTACTGTTAACTGTAATAAATAAAATTAATGTTAGTGATGCATTTCATCGAATACAAAGAAAACAAGATTTCAAAAATAAAAACAACCTATCCCATTGCCATAAAGCGGACACCTGGGACCTTGGTACACATCATTTCCATTTAATGGACGGTGTTGCCAATTTTTCATCACAACCCCATGATCAAAATAGTCCCTATTGGCATCAGAAAGATTGACAACTAAAGCTCTTTTCGAAAACCTAGTTTTTAAATAGAAAGTAGTGTCACTGGTAACACATCTATAACAATACATAATTTCAGGAATTCCCACACGAGTTCCATGAAGTTGATTCAACCTATATAAGCCATTAAATACCCTCCATGTATTTGGAGCTACTCTTGCAGGTACAATATCGAAATATTGGCAAAACTCCAAACACAGGGGATTTGGCGGGAAAGTAAAGCCACACTCAGCTACAAAAAGAGTTGGGAATCAGTGTCCCTCAGCCAAAGAAAATAAATCATAAAGACAAGGAGGTTATTCTAAAATAACCCACAAAGGGATTGAAAAATCAGACCAAAATTTATCCAACGATTCAACAAGATAAACCATGGCGAATAAAGTAAATAAAGAAGAAGGAAGAAAATCTTACAGAAGAAAGAGAGATCGGTTGACAATGAATGATGGAAAGAAAGAAGGCACAAAATAGAGAGAAAATGAAGAGTTCAGAAATACAAATTTGAAAAGTAGAAGACGATAGGATTTCCGTCGCACTTAAAAAATTTACCTCGCGAATAGAGAAAAACAATGATTATAAGGGAAGACGTTTGCATTTTCGGCAGCTAAAAGAGGAAAAAGGGCACAAATATCTAAGTGATCGTGAAAATTCAAAATATTTATGAAACTTGATATTATGCACTCAAAAGGAATTATATACAATGAAAATTTTCCTAAATCTCTGAAGACCAGTAATCCGAGTAGTTTTCAAGCAAAATGTTCTACACTCTTTTTCAACCTCAACTGTGAAACATTGGGGGCTTCTGTTGATACCAAATTTAGTCAGCTGATGTGGACCAATCATATGAAGACACGTGTCAATACTTTCAACGAATAATATACTTTCACCGAGTAACTTAGTTGCTCCGAGCTACTTAAACATACTGAGCAACTTAGGCGGTCCGAGCTACTTAAACATACCTATCAACTTAGGCGGTCCGAGCTACTTAGCGTACAGAGCATCCAAATCAAGAAAACCAAAAAGACGACTACGCATTAAATGCATATTATTATTATACAGATGTATATGTCTACTAGATAACAGCGCATTACCTTTTCATAGGTACAACCTCAAGGCTATAAATACATTGTAACCTCTTCATAAGAAGGGGACTTTTGGATCTCTTGGTGAACCGATCATCGAGATTCAAGGCAAACAGTCAACAATACAAAATAGTGGACGTAGGCCATTTTCATAAGGCTGAACCACTTTAAAAATCCATTATCTTACTTATTTATTCCATTTTTTTATCTGTGATTGATTAATTAGATAGAATTTAGTTTTTTACATCAAAAATAATGAAAGCACGTTCTTGAATGATCTTGAGAAAACCTAGTTTAGCTCTCCGAATCTTGGGTTGAAAATTTGTAGAAGAGAGATAATGAATTTATGGGAGGCTACTGATTTTTGAGAAGGCTAAAATGTGTTTTAAAAGTCCTAAACTCGTCCATTATATTATATACCAAAAAGAACTTGAGTCATAATCAAACGCAAATACTTAAAAATTCATTAGAGACGATCGGATCGTCGGAATTGGTTAAAATTTTAATATGTTGTAGATGACGGCGAGACGAAGCTACCATAAAAATTTCAGCTCGATCGGATGGTCAAAGTTTCTTTCCTCTTTTGGTCGGATCCTCGCCCGATTTTTATGTAAAAAGTTAAAATTTCTAAATTATAATTCCCGATTCAAATTCCACTTAAAACCTTATTTTTATATATAAAACCCAACATTTTTAAATACCAAAATTATATAGATTCCAAAAAATAAAAAAATTTTGAAAATTTTAATTTAACAAAGATTTTAACCACTTAAAAATCACGGGATATTAAATACTCCCCCACTAATACAGGAATTTTGTCCTTGAAATTCTACGAAGCATAAATGGCAAATGTAAAGTCGTGCAAATAAAATAAGACTTACATTTTCCTACCCGTAGAATGCTACAATTGGGCGCCCATACACCCAGTCTTACACGTACATACCTCACGAACAAAGATACAATATATATGCTTGATATTCCCATTATAATCACTATGGCCGCAGAGTTATTAATAGCTAACCATCGCCTGGGTACAGACAGGCCGCGGTCGGGAATAATTATTAGGCATTGGAGACAGGCCAGTCATAACCACCCGCTACCCTGGGTTCAAATAGGCCGTGGCATTTAACCAAGCATAGGCCGTTGCTTGGGATCAAACAGGCTACGGGCCCCACTTTCACAGACTTGATAGTTGTTCAGCTTCTAAAAGGATTACATATTCGTATAACTTATCCATATATTATGTGACCCATGCGCGTGACACCTCTATTCTGACTTTCATAAATAGAAGTTTTCACCCCACTACTTGGGGGATGATTTACTTGGCGAAGTCCTGCCAAAATCTCCACACTACGTCTCTCTGCAAGCTAGACCCCCCTTGGGTCTTACCTTTCGCAGCCTACCTAGAATTAGCCTTGCCGTCCACCTCACAAGTGCCTGTTTAGGTGATCTCATGTATTCTCTTGCCCTCTCTACTCTGTATGCCTCCAATGGAACATTAACTTTTATCATGAAATACATATAATGAGAGTAGTTAACAATATTGGACGTAAGCTCATTTTTATAGCCGAACCACTTTATATATTTTGTGTCATTTTCCTTATTGATTGCTTTACTTGTATTTTACATTTGATATGGTGTCGAGAAGGGTATAAGTATGATTTCTCGTACCATCATTTTGGCTTCGTGCGCAAGAAACGAGGTATATTTATCTTGTTTCTTCTTATTTAGGGCTCTCAATGCCTTATTTCATCCATGGGGACCCCCGGGTCATCATCCCATGAGTGAGATTTCAGTTATTGAGCTCATATATTTATATGTTAACCCCGTAAGGGTTTTTGGTTCCTAGATCTGTGGTTAGATCGTTTTTTATGATCTTATATCTATATTTTATACCCCAATGACGTTGTCATACCTATTTTGTGTTAAAAAAACACAAAAGGCGATAGCTTCATAAAGACGGGTAATTAGGGAAGGATTTTATTTACTCATTTTCTGCTCTTTACACCCATGATATAGGGGTTACCACCAGATTTGTGTTGTTTTTTGCAATTGAGGGCTATTGAGATAATCTCATATTCAGGGCCTAATTTTGGGATCACACCCATCACTGCCATAGGCAAGATGCGACTTGACAGTTTAATTTCCTAAATGCTATAACCCTTCTAGGGAAGTTGGTCTATATAGTATCTACAGTTCACCTTGAAAAAAGGGACTTAATACAAAGTGTCATCAGACTCAGTTATGGGGGGATCCCCTTGATAAAGCCACAACTGTACATACATGTGTACCTCAAGTCGCGGCCACAATCGTGTAATTATGCGGATTATCAAAGACTGCATCCTTGTTACCATGCTTGGTTCTTTCTCTGCATCTCTTGATTTCTCACCATTGTTCAGTTGGTCTCAGAATATATATATTTAAAAATTAACATTTATAAGTGATGGAAGGAAGCTCTATATTAAGTTCACAGTAGAAAGAAGAGATAACCCAGTTGCTGAACTACATCAACCACCTTTACGATAGTCAGGACTCTCTCCAGGGACAAGTCAGCCTCCTGGCACAAAGGGTGGAGTCCATAGCCTTTACCTCCATGCAGAAGGTCACAGTATCAGATGCCGTAGAGGAAAAGGCCGCGAATAAAGCTCCAAAGAGGAAGCGGTAAGATCCTAAGCCAAAAAAGGTTTATGAAAACTACACCCCACTAACTGCAAATGCAGAGGGCATCCTTAAAAGCATAAAGGATGACAAGTTACTGAAATGGTTACAGAAGCCGAGATCCCCTCCACACAAGAGAGATCGGGCCAAGTGGTGTACATGTCATTAAGACCATGGCCACAACACCATCAGTTGCTTCTCGTTGAAAGATAAAATTGAGAGTCTTGTGAGTCAGGGAATGCTGCAGCGGTTCCTACAGGATTCATAAGGGATGAAACCCTAAATTGATAGGCCACATGCTTATATATATATGTGTGTGTGTGTGTGTGTGTGTGTGTGTGTGTGTGTGTGTGTGTGTGTGTGTGATGGTTTTAATCATATTTCAACTCTTGATCTCCTCATTTATAACCTTGTGAAAAATCTTTGTCTTATCAGATTTTAAAAGGAAACTTAATGACCAATTATTTCGAAAGATTATATATTACGGGAGAAGGAGTCTATTAAAGAGAAAAGGGTGATAGTCGTAATCGGCCTATGATATCCCTCACATTACAAAATCATTTGAAGGTTTAAGATGCTTTAATTAGCCTCGGGGGCTCATAATGATTGTTCTTAGCTTTCGGGATGCTTCAATTAGCCTTGGGGGCTCATAATACCCGTTCTTAGCTTCAGGGATGCTTCAATTATCCTCCAAGGCTCATAATGCCCGCTCTTAGCTTTAGGAACGCTTGAATTATCCTCGGGGGATCATAATGCCCATTCTTAGCTTTTGGGATGCTTCAATTAACATCGAGAGCTCATAATGCCCATTTTTAGCTTTCGAGATGCGTCAATTAGACTTGAGGGCTCATAATACTCATTATTAGCCGTGGGTGGCTTTATTGATAACCCAGTCTATGGAGGCTTAAAAATACCTAGAGCTTGGGGAAGCTTGATAATACCTAGCCTCGGGAGGCCTAAAAATACCCATCCAACTGTGAGTAGCTTATTGACAACACAGTCTGGGGAGGATTGAAAATGCCCCAAAATTAAAGAAAGAGCTCCAGTAAATTAAAGTGGACCAAAGACATAATTGTCCGTGAAAAATGAGGTAGTTCCTCAGTCCACCATTACAGCAATTTTGCGGCAACATTGTTCTTAATATAAAGTGGGCCAAGACTTAATTGTCTACTGCAAAGGAAAGTATTTCCTTAATCCGCAATTACAATATTTCTGTGACAACATTCATTATTCTGTGTTGATCTAATAGTTTGCAGAAAGGGAAATCAGCGCCCAGTCCATAAAGAGTTGCAACTAATATTTCTATAAAATCAGTGTTGTTGCACCCAAAATCTAAAGTTGCTGGGGATATTCAAGACTAAATAGTTCAAATTGATTGAGCAACAACTAATGGCCACAACCTCTAAGGCCGTTGATAATCGTTCAATACGTATAACACATATTTATCTTGTCAATAGAGTTTTCAAACCCTATTACTAAAGTTCTATACAAAAAAGTGGAAACATTCAAGCATTCAATAGCATACAAAATAGTGCAAGGCCGCAACTTGTTCAAAATAATAAATTCAGAAAGATGACAAAAGATAGAAAAAATGGCATTCAACAAAAGTATAACTAACAACCTATATATATTTCTCTCAAGAGATGGATTAATGTTCAAATACATTGTAAGGGCCGCAACCATGTATAAGTTAAAATGAATGTTTCACAAATTACGTATCATTAAATGGCCGCAACCTTACAAAATATGGAGCACAACATGGGGAGATCATAAAACATGTCTATAGATCTCAAAAAGAGTACAAAAAAGACAAGTATGGTCAACTAGGAGGTTGCATCATCTTCATCTCCATTTTCTGCATCATCTTTCGCAGTCTCAGTTTCCTCATCATCCCCCACAACATCCTTTAATTTCTTCCTGGCTCTCTCCTTCGTGGAAGCCCTCGGCTCTGCCACATACTCAAAGTGCTCAGCATCACTGGGCTTCCAAGAAAAGACAACATCCTTTGCCTTAGGGAAGTTTTTGATAAATCTGTGACTGAGGTCCTGAAAGCCGCAGAGGTATGCCCTATTATTAGCGGTGAAGAAGTCCTTAAAAGTTTTATAAGAGGCCACAAACTCATCTTTGGATTTTTTCAAGGTCGCAATATGATCATTATTCATTTTCACGATGGCCTCAACATATTGATCTTTAAGAGACTTCAATGCTGTGGCATACCTATCTGTCATTTCTCGGTGAAGAACGTGTGTGCTCGCGTTCAAATGGTCAAATTATATATAAAACCCTTTTAACACAAACAAACCCTAAACATGCAGCAGTATGTGATTGAATAAATTGATAATCTACGCAAGAACATTCAAACACATGCAATTAAGGAAAAATCCCCCTCAGGGGCAAAACCATTTATTTTCACTATAATTTGTAAGAAAACGGCTTACAATCGGATTACAATGAAAATACAAGTTGACAAAGAATTACCCTCGGGTATCGGATTCTGTAGTCGCGGCTGGAATTATCCCTTTCTAGTAGGGCTGCAATGAAGAAGAAGAACGGTCTCCTCCACAAGGGTTGAACAAACCAAAGTTGTGTTCTTGGGTTGCAAAAGGATTCACAAATATTTGGCAAGGATGTGTGAATCAAAACTTGAGTCTTGGGACTCAAATATATGAAGACTAGATGTATTTGGATTCTCAAATTCATCTCCTAAAGTCTTGCAAAACAACTCTCCCGAAGTTGGTATTTATAGGGAAATACATGAAGAGACCCACGATTTTAAACTGCTGAAATTCTATCCAGCGTACAGGTACCCCGAACCGGTTCGGGTACCCCGAACCGGTTCGGGTACCCCTGCGAACTGGTTCGCCCCCCCGAACCGGTTCCAAGCTGGGTTCGGGAAAGTGTGCTGGGAACAGGTGCTTAAACACTTAGAAAAATTCTTAGAATTTTCAATGAACATATCTCCATTTTCAACGGGCCATAACTTATTCACCGTAGCTCGGATTGAGGTGACGTTTCTTCCAGTATCTTTGTTGCGTCAAGCACTTCAACTTTCCAGTTGATCGGTCCTTCGGAAAATGGCTGTAAAATTACCAATTTTCCCTTGAACATCCCTATCATGCCTTGTTTCACTGATTTGACTTCTCTTGCGTTCCACTTGCATTACAAGCCTACAATCAAGGAACGTGAAGTCGTTGATGCAGATGAGGGACATATTAGTGGAGATAATGCATGCTTAATTCCCGAAATTCGGATAGAGTCCGTCATGTGAGATCGTGAGGTGACGTGTCAAATGTAGCGGCGTACGACATAAATAAATGAAAAATTTCGGATATGAGAAAAATGTCCTTACAAATCACCCCCTATGTCTATGCCGGTACATACATAAAAAATCCGAATTATCAAATATGAAATTGCCTATACAAATCTACCCTCCCATGAACCCAAAACTGGAAAATGTACAAATGAATAGTCTTCATCGTTTGTTCTTCAATTCTTCAGGAATCTCAAAACTTTTCTCATTAGGGTGTGCAACATATAGATCTGCAATCTTCATACCTACACACATGAGACAAAGAAAATACCACGTGACATATCGAGTTTGAAATGAGATAACATGGATATCAATATATGATAAGAACATAAGCAACATCTCAAAAACTCCCCCATAATATGATAATTCTTTCTCCCCCTTTTTATGATGTCCCCAAATAGACAAATTAGAGAAATAAATCAAATAAGCAAGTGCGGGGTGTCACTAGGATAAAAGAACACCATGAATAAACAGAAAGCAACCAAGTCGATGATAGCGTAAATGAAGTGGTGTGATCAAATTCGATAGGAAAATCAATGCATACAAACATGACATATGTGCACGATGAATATTGGATATTCCTAGCGAATGAACTCAAATGCTTCCTTTGGTGTAAAATAGTGACAGTATAAGATATTGACTCAATCAAATCAACAAATCAAAGCTCAAAATGATTTTCACACCAATAACGTCCAAAATGATTTTATGCTTTTTCAGGACTTTCAAGGAAGTGCAAACCCGTTTAAAGATTCTCCAACCAAACTCCCTTAGATATAATTTTGAATAGAGGCATTCTAAATTCTCAAACTTTGGAGAATTGATGGTGAAACCTAAGTGGCCCATATTTGGCATGAATTGCTTTTTATTGCCTGTAAATTTTTTCGAGCTCTTTTAACCTCTTTGGACCTCGGATATTAAAATTCCTCCATTTTTTAGGTCCTTTTTAACGATGGCTTTTGCGCAAAGGATAGATGATTACCTTTCGCAGCCCCTCCCCGTTATACAAAAATACACAGTCTCACCAAAATGGTTTTTACTTGCATTCCAATCTTGTCAAGTTTTATCCCATATTGTACATTGTATAGACAGGATTGAGATGAAAACACGCAAGCCAACATGAGATAGACAAGTGCAATAATCAAATATAGCCGTGCATGTGTGCAATAAAGGATATAGGAGTCAAACATGTAGGAAGATATCACTAATTACATCTCAAAGACTCCAATCAATGTAAAGCACATGGATGAAATGATGTAGCCTCTCAAATCTCTATCAAACAGTCACATGGATATATGGAATGAAATTGTGACTTGGCTAGCTTAAATACGCATCCATAAAAGGTGCAAAAACAGAAAAATCTTTTTGGCCTTTTTCAAAAAATATTATCAAAATAAAATCTTTTTGTTCTTTTTCTCAAAATTTTTCTTAAAGGAAAATCTTTTTGTATTTTTCAAAAGAAATATAAAAGCAACAAGAATAAAACAAGGCTGTACAACTAAGCAATGGTACATATAAAACAGACTATCAATAGGAAGCATATGATATGAACATGAAGGAGCATTCTATTCTAGACATAGACCAACCCCTCAGTCAACTGTGTAAATCCCTAAAGATTTCCTAAGACTCTCAAATCTAAGGGCATCTAAAGGTTTCGTGAAAATTTCGGCTAACTGACGGTCGGTGGGAACAAAACTCAGGGATACGACTTTCTCTTCAACTAACTGACGTATAAAGTGCTCACGTATCCTGATGTGTTTTGTGCGCGAATGCTGAACTGGATTGCGGGATATGTGTATCGTGCTCGTGTTATCACAGGAAATGGTCATGGTGTCCTATGATATCCCATAATCCTCCAGCATTTGCTTCATCCACAAGAGTTGTGTGCATCAACTCCCGACAACTATGTACTCAGCCTCCGCAGTGGACAAAGAGATGGAATTTTGCTTCTTGCTCAGCCAGGAGACAAGAGCAGAACCAAAATAGAAACACCCACCAGAAGTGCTCCTACATCCATCTACATCCCCAGCCCAATCGGCATCCGAATAGGCGGACAGACGGTCATCGATATCAAAGGAATACCAAATCCCGTATGAGAGAGTCCCACTTATGTATTTAATAATACGTTTTAGAGCATGTAAATGTGACTATTTTGGGGATGCCTGATATCGCGCACAGACTCCAACACTAAAGGCGATGTCGGGACGACTGGCAGTCAAGTAGAGAAGACTACCTATCATACTCCGATATAAGGTTTGCTCTACGTACTTGCCTGAAGTTTTCTTACTAAGCTTGGTAGTGGTACTCATAGGTGTACGAGCATGCTTAGCGGAGTCTAAACCAAATTTCTTCACTAGGTCTCTAGCATACTTGGATTAGGAGATGAACATCCCATCCTCTAGCTGACGAACCTGGAGACCAAGCAAGAATGTAAGCTCACCAACCATGCTCATTTCAAACTCACTTTTCATCTCCTCCTCAAAGTGATGAGCATGCTGGGAGCATGTGGATCCAAAGACTATGTCGTCCACATAGACCTGGGCAACCAAAATAGCACCGTCATCTCTCCTGACGAACAACATCATATCTACTCCCCCTCTATTGAAGCCACGAGCTAAGAGATAGGAAGTAAGCCTCTCGTACCAAGCACGGGGTGCTTGCTTCAAACCATACAAGGCTTTCCTCAGATAGTAGACGTGCTCAGGGTGTTGAGGGTCTTCAAACCCTTTTGGTTATTCCACATAAACCTCCTCCTGTAGAATGCCATTCGAAAAGGCACTCTTGACATCCATCTGATACACCTTGAAGCGCAGATGACATGCGATGGCGAGCAGAAGACGGACGGACTCAAGCCTCGCAACAGGAGCAAATGTCTCCCCAAAGTCTACACCCTCTATCTGTGTGTAGCCTTGAGCGACCAACCTAGCCTTATTTCTGATTATGGTACCATATTCATCCATTTTGTTCTTGAAAATCCACCGGGTACCTATCACATTAGTCTCACTAGGTCGGGGGACTAATTCCTAGACATTATTCTTTTTAAACTGAAGCAACTCATCCTGCATAGAAGATATCCAGTGTTCATCCTTGAGTGCTTCTTTATGGTTCTTGGGCTCGACTTTGGACGTGTAGAAAAGATGGCTAACAACGTTCTCTAGCTGAGCACGAGTCTTGACCCCTAGAGTGGGATCACCAACAATGGAAGAAGGGTCATGACTCTTGCGAACCCAAGCAGGTGTGTCCCCTAACACAGGAGTAGGATCCACAGAGTGTGAGAGAGGAACAGGTAAATCACTTTCAGAACAATCCTCATCCTCACACTTAAGGTTAGGATCAATAACCGTCAAAGGTTCGTCATCTTACACGGTAACGTTTATTGATTCCATAACCCTAGAGCTCTTCAGGTTAAATACCCGGTATGCTCTACTATTCGATGAATATCCTAGAAATATTCCCTCGTTGCTCTGGGAGTCGAACTTTCCTAATTGCTCTCTATCCCGTAGGATGTAGCATTTACTCCCAAAAACACGGAAATATGCCAGATTGGGCTTCTTGACGGTCCACAACTCATAAGGTGTCTGTAGTGTGTGTGGACGCAAATAAACCCTATTCACCGTGTGGCATGCAGTAGACACTGCCTCTGCCCAAAATCTCCTAGAAACTTTACGACCTAGAAGCATAGATCTAGACATCTCTTGGATCGTTCTATTCTTTCTCTCAACAATCCCATTTTGCTGAGGAGTTATCACAGTAGAAAACTCATGTTTGATCCCAAGGCTATCACAGTACAAATCCACCTTTGCTTCCTTAAATTCAGTGCCGTTGTCACTACGTATTCTGTTAATAGTGACACCGTGTTGATTTTGCAGGACACGGCACTTAGTCATTAAGAAATATACAGCATCGGATTTCTCTCTCAGAAAACCTACAATGGAGTACCTGGAGAAATCATCTACCATCACGAGGATGTACCTCTTACCACCTAGACTCTCAGTACGAGTGGGACCCATAAGATCCATGTGAATCAACTCCAGAACACGAGAGGTGGTAATGGAATGCAACTTCCTATGAGGACTACGAATTTGTTTTCCCAACTAACAGGGTCCACAAACGGTTGAAGTTGACTTTCCAAGAGATGGTAAGCCACATACTAGGTCCTTTTTAGATAAATGATTAAGATCTCTAACGTTCACGTGACCTAGACATTGGTGCCACAAATCCATAGGAGTGATCGTGGCGCTGTTGCAGACAAGTGAGGATGTGGGCTCAGTCCCATAGCAATTATCCTCGGTCCTCACCCCTTGCATCAATAGTTTATCGGTTTGATTGTAGACTTTGCACGCGTCCCGGTCAAACTTTACTGCAAGGTCAGTGTCGCACAGCTGGCTAATGCAGAGAACGTTTGCTTTCAAACCTTTGACGTACAAAACATTTTCTAGCTTAGGAAAACCAGGTAACTCGATAGTACCTCGTCCTATAATGCTAGACTTACTCCCATCTCCAAAGGTGACTCTGCCATCTTGATAGTCCTCAAGAGTAGTAAAAAATGAGGCATCACCTGTCATGTGTCTGGAGCACCCACTATCAAAATACCACTGAGAGGTATTATGTACTTTGAGAGCAACATGAACAACAAAAGCCTTTTTATCTTTCTTAGGTACCCAAGTCGAGATGACCTTTTGTTTGCCTTTGTTGTTGTTGATTTTAGCTGGAATGTGAGAAGCATTCACTAACGGCAAATAGATCTGTCGAAATTCTTCCATTAAACTTTGAGTCGTGGCAGCTAAGAACTCAACTCGCTCTCTCAGACTAGAAAACTCATCAGTATGACGTGGTGGAGTAGTAGTACGTCGTGTCCGACCCATGCTATAGCAAGTTTCCCTAAGGTGGCCTTTTCTTTTGCAATAAGTACAAAAGAGAATAGTCAAAGGCGGACCTTGGTTTGCTTTTCTTGGTCGAACTCTCCTTCGAGGTTTTTTACGGTGACCATAAGGAGTTGTAGTAAACTCAGGAACTGGTCCAGGTGCAATTTGGGACGTGGAGGCACCATCATATCCAATTCCTTGACGATCACCAAAACCTAAAGCGGGGCCGAGGAGCATCTTTCCCATCTTCCCAGATATGTCCTCGATTTGTACCTTGACTTCCCGTGCTTTCTCAAGGTCATGAGTCAGCTGAGCAACAAGGGCTTCAAGTTTCTTTCGAGTTTCCACGGAGGAATGGAGCTGACTCGTAAGACTAGCCACTTGTTTAGTCAAGTCCCATCTCTCTTTCTCTAAAACACTCTCTCTCTCTAAACAGAATCTCTTTCCCGACACATGCGGATTCTCTCTCTCTCAGGGCGGTGAAAGTGGAGAACTCTCTTTCTCTTGCTTTATTTAAATCTTCCTCTAAGCAGGTGATCTTAAGAACTAACGCTTTGTTACGCTTTTTAGTTTAAATGACTCAGAATATAACTCAGCGTAGGCGCGTTGTATATCACTCTCGCTCTCACTTGTGTCATCCTCCCCCTCACTCACATCGATCTCACTGTCGAGGTGTCCCTGTGAAGCATCATCCTCAACATCGTGAGGAGAACTAGGAGTGCTCACTTGGCTGGCCATGAATGCGGTGAAGTTACACTCATGCGGTGACTCATCTCCAGAATCCACCGTCTCGACCTCACTGTCGTCACTAAGGGTAGCATTAAGAACAACTTTCCCTTTCTCTCTGTTCAGACGATTGGCACACTCAAAAGCTCTATGACCCCTACCATCACACTCAAAACATCTCTCACTTTCTTTCAGAGGAGGAATTTTGGAAACTTTTTCATTTTTCTTTTCAAACTTATTTTTCTCAAATTTCTTTTTATCTTTAAAATTGCCATTTTTCTTAAATTTGAGAATCCTCTTGAAATTTTTTGCGAAAAGAGCCAAATCATCTAAGTCAAAATCGCACTCAGAATCTGACGTGTCAATCTCTCTCTTTCTAGATGACTCTACCCTCTTTCTAGCTGACCCCTCACTCCTTCTCTCTTGGGCTTTAAGAGCAATTCCCTTATCTTTAGATTTAGCATTTTTAGGGAACATATCAATTTCATAAGTTTGCAAATCTCCTACAAGTTCTTCCAATTTTAGCATATTTAAATTACCCATAGAATTTAGCACAGTGACTTTAGGGATAAAACGCTTAGGCAAAGAATGAAGAATATTTTTAACAACTCTAGCATTCGGAATATGTTCACCAAGATTAAAACTAGTATTCACAATGTCAGAAAGTCTAGCATAAAATTCATCAAAGCATTCAGAATCATGCATGGTGATTGTTTCAAATTGAGTTGTCAAGTTTTGCAACTTAGACTCTTTCACAGCATTAGTTCCTTCATGGGTGAGTTGTAAAACATCCCATGCCTCTTTTGACGTGGTACATGTCATTATGCGTTTGAACTCATCAGGTGTGACAGACCCAGAAATAGCACTTAGACCCTTAGAATTAAAAGATGACCATTTAATTTCTTCATCAGTCCAAGAAATGTCACGTTTCAAGTTGGTCACATTATCAACAGTCACGGTGGGAGGAGTCCACCCTCGTTCAACCAAAATCCAGACACGTTCATCAATGGCTTTTAAAGCCGACCTCATACGGGCTTTCCAATAAGCATAATTTGTCCCGTCAAAAATAGGCATTTTATAATATGACTTCTCCATTTGAACACGCACTTTTTCAAAAATCAATTTTTTTTAGAAAATTGATATCTTAGAAAAATTTTGCGGAAAAAGGAATACGCGATAGATTAGCGTAACCTGCTCTGATACCAATTTGAAGAACGTGTGTGCTCGCGTTCAAATGATCAAATTATATATAAAACCCTTTTAACACAAACAAACCCTAAACATGCAGCAGTATGTGATTGAATAAATTGATAATCTACGCAAGAACATTCAAACACATGCAATTAAGGAAAAATCCCCCTCAGGGGCAAAACCATTTATTTTCACTATAATTTGTAAGAAAACGGCTTACAATTGGATTATAATGAAAATAAAAGTTAACTAAGAATTACCCTCGGGTATCGGATTCTGTAGTCGCGACTGTAATTATCCCTTTCCAGTAGGGCTGCAATAAAGAAGAAGAACGGTTTCCTCCACAAGGGTTGAACAAACCAAAGTTGTGTTCTTGGGTTGCAAAAGGATTCACAAATATTTGGCAAGGATGTGTGAATCAAAACTTGAGTCTTGGGACTCAAATATATGAAGACTAGATGTATTTGGACTCTCAAATTCGTCTCCTAAAGTCTTGCAAAACAACTCTCTCGAAGTTGGTATTTATAGGGAAATACATGAAGAGACCCACGATTTTAAACTGCTGAAATTCTATCCAGCGTATAGGTACCCCGAACCGATTCTCCCCCCCGAACCGGTTCCAAGCTGGGTTCGGGAAAGTGTGCTGGGAACAGGTGCTTAAACACTTAGAAAAATTCCCAGAATTTTCAATGAACATATCTCCATTTTCAATGGGCCATAACTTGTTCACCGTAGCTCGGATTGAGGTGCCGTTTTTTCCAGTATCTTTGTTGGGGCAAGCTCTTAAACATTCCAGTTGACCGGTCCTCCGGACAATGGCTGTAAAATTACCAATTTGCCCTTGAACATCCCTATCATGCCTTATTTCACTGATTTGACTTCTCTTGCGTTCCACTTGCATTACGAGCCTACAATCAAGGAACGTGAAGTCGTTGATGCAGATGAGGGACATATTAGTGGAGATAATGCATGTTTGATTCTCAGAATTCGGATGGAGGCCGTCATGTGAGATCGTGAGGTGACGTGCCAAATGTAGCGGCGTACGACATAAATAAATGAAACATTTCGGACATGAGAAAAATGTCCTTACACTCGGATCAGAGCCTCAGTAGTAGTTAACTTTTCTTGATTGGCTACGGCCTGCTTGGCAGTCTCTGTAGCCTCATTCTTTGCAGTGTCCAAGTCTTTTGCGTCTTGATTAAAATTATCTTATGCCTTCTTCTGGGCCTTAACTGCAGCTTGAATATGAGAATTCGCAGTTATCTTATAGGCTTCAAGAGCTACGTAGAGGATTGGTTCCCAACTTCAAAGGAAGAGGTCCTAACAGCCTGTAGATTTGATTGGTGAACAGATTTCGCGACATTATGAAGTTTGAATATAGCTTCATAATTGGCCTTTTGGGACATGAACACCTCCGCAGCCTAAAATTTATAGTGTTAGTTCAAGAAAGAAGTAATTTTTAGTAAAAAAGTAAGAAATGGAATGAATTTAAATGCAATAAACTATACAGGGCATATTCCTCTAAGTCCTCATCATCCTCTTCCACAAAATGGTTGAGGTCAATAGTTTTTGTCTTGGAGACTTCCCTAGAAGTTGTATCCCATGAAGATTTGGGATTAGGTTGCCTCAATTAAGGTCGTGAATGACCGTCATGATCTCTATTGTCCCTACTTTGGGCATAGCCAAATTGGCATTAACTGCTATCACTCTCTGCAGAGGAGAATCAGTGGTTGAGACATGGATGTGGATAAGTCCACATTGAAAGTCCCCACTAGAAAATGTTATGTCTGTCGAGGCCACTTCAGCTCCCATATCATCATCAATGGGAGCATTATTTTGCTTCTCTCCGGCCGCGGTATCAATAACAGGGGTTATGTCATCAATAATGGGAGGATTTCTTGTCTTAACCCCAACAGTAGCAGTGGGAGTCGCGGGAGCTATTCCTTTGGGTGGCGTCTTTATCTTCTTCCCCTTCTTGTTGGTGGCTTGGTTGAGGGTAGTTGCATCCTCATCAATCTCAGTAAACTGGGCAGCATGAAGTTCACAGTCAATATCCTCCCTTGAGGAAAAAATCAATTAGGCCAAGTTAAAAATAGAAGTTTTAGCAAAATATATTAGCCAAAATAGAGGCAAGGTACTAAGAACTACCTTCCACAGTCATTTTCCTTTGTTGGTCTTTAGAAGGAAAATAACCTTGATAAAAAGTTCTTGTGGAGGTGGCCAGCACAGTAAATCTTTTTTCATTATCACCCAATCTTTTCGCATCCACAATCCTCTTTTTCTGATTTTTACTGTGATTCAGGTTGTTAAGGGTTGTAAAAATGTGTTAGTATAGGCCGCAGCAAATGAAACAAAAATTATTGGCAGGCGTAACAAGCTACAATAATTGGTCACCTGATTTAGAGAGGTGCTCCATGCCCACGACATTCTATATGTTTTCTCTCTCTCAGTTTCCTCAGGGTGGATTTCCCAACTCTTCCCAAAAATGAAGAAATTTTTTTCCTTTACATCTTTTAACACTGGTAGTCCTCTTAGTATACATATACTCATTTCTATTTCACAACGTGAAATAATAATACCATGGAAATTCCACAGAGTTCTCCCTTGGCCTATAGAAATGAAATAACTCCGCGAGAGTAATATCCTTATTGAATTTATTTTGCCAAAGAACTAGAGCTGCAAGAATGGCCCTCTACCCATTTAGGTCTAGTTGTGCTAGGACAGATTCATACCATTAAAATTTTCCTAACTGGTACAAGAACTGGCGGCCGTAGCCCCAGGAGAAAGGCATGCAATGGAAAATAAATCCCATCATTAGGGACTACGGAACATGGGTACAGATGACTCCTTATGGAAATTAAAAGGCCACAACAACCTCATTGATCCAGACTTTATCCATGATGCAATGGATGTTTAATGCCACGGGATCTTTCTCAATCGTTAGGCTAGAGGGTCCAGCTGGAATATTTCTAGCCTATGATAGGACAGTCGGAGTCCCAGTAGCCACCGCGGTCGTCATTTCAGTAGGATGATTATTGCTAGAGTTTGTATCTTCCTCCATTACGTCCATAGCCTCTCTATCATCCCTACAATTAGTGGAGTATGTGGAGTCGGAGTCAATTGTGACACAATTTGGGCAGTCCTTAAGTTGACATGGCCCAATTTCCTTCAAAGGCTTTATAAGGGAATTTCAGGAGGAGGAACACCGAAGTGTTTTCTTTAAAAGTCATTCAGGAACTCTGGAGGGTTCCAACTTACAGAGCCATAAAAATACTTGAAAAGTAGAAGGGTTCTGCAGTTAGGTGCCGAAGCCATTATAATCAGGGAAGCCTCTTAGAGGCCGCGACAGATACAATTAATAAAATAAATAAAGGTATGGAGTCGAAGGCAACAGCCTACTAATCCCATAACTAACTACAACTATGAAGAATTTCCTAACTTCAGATTAATGGACGCAATAATATGTTGGATGAAACCATTAAAAACTAAAGACGACAACCAAAAGAGTTCTATTTTAACAAAGGTTGGATAAAATTTTGCAGCCAGATATCACAAGTAATACTATCAGTTGCGAATAAAGGCACAAATAGGTAAACGATTGGATGGTAAAATATTAAAGATTAAAAACCCAAAACCCTAGGGCTTTGTCCAAGAACATATTCTTGGTGTTCTTGGACAAAATAAAAATCCAAATGGGGATAGGGAAGAATTCAACCCAAGAAAACTTGAAAATTCCAATCCTAACCTAAATCAATTTCCAATCCTCAACCCAATTTGTAGCTATATGCCAAAAATCCAAGAAAATCCCAAATCCAGTCAGCATATCATATAAAAATTTAAACACCAGAAAACCTTAGTTTCTACGATATTTCAGACATTAAAAATACAACTTCATGGATTAAAGTAGTGAAATACAAAGAATGAGAATCAAATTTGCAGGAAATGAAAGGACAAAGAAGATGATTACCTGTAAAAAGATGAAATCCATGAAGAATAACCACAAGTCTGCCTCATTTAGGCTCAAATCGCCTAGAAAGTTACCAAAAAAATACAAAGGATAAATGGATAGGAATTTTCTCTCAAGGGTATGGATAATGTAATGAAGGCCACATCCAAACCCAATTATATAATAGGGAAATGGAAGGTGAATCGTTGCCTTTCAGTGACCACAACATTAAAACCATGTTCAGAGACACCGCGGGAGTTATTGAATACAGACGCAACACCAACTCGTCACCTCTTGGCACTACGGCTTGGGGGATTATTAATATGCCCATTATAGTCATTATAGCCATGGAGTTATTAATAGACATCTGCCACCTGGGTACAGACAGGTTGTGATCGAGATCACTTATCAGGCCTTAGAGACAGGTCAGTCATAACAAGCCGCTACCCTGGGCTCAAACATGTCGTAGCATTTAACCAAGCATATGCCACTGCCTGGGCTCAAACAAGCCGCGAGCCCTGCTCTCACAGACTTGATAGTTGTCCAGATTTTATAAATATTCCATATTCATATAGCTTATCCATATATCATGTGACCCATGCATGTGGCATTGATATTCTGACTTCTATAAATATAAGTGCTCACCCTACTATTTGGGGGATGATTTACTTGGCGAAACCCTACCAAAATGTCCATACTACCTCTCTCTGCAAGCTACCCCCCCTCTTGGGGCCTTACCTGTCGCAGCCTACCTAGAGTTAGCCTTGCAGTCCACATTATGACATGCATGTTTTGCTGATCTCATGTATTCTCTTGCCTTCTCTACTCTGTATGCTTCCAATGGCACCTTAACTTTTTATCATGCAATACATATAATGAGAGTAGTGTACAAAAATGGACATATGCTCATATTTATAGCCGTAACACTTTATTTTTTGTGTCATTTTCCTTATTTCTCGCTTTACTTGTATTTTACATTTGACATGGTGTCAAGAAGGATGTAAGTCCCATTTCTTGTATCATCAATGCTAACTATATATATACGCATAACTATAAAAATAATGGCGTACCACACTCTCTCTCAAAAAGACATTGCAAGCATAAATCCTTAAATAAAATCACATCATTGCATCGATACTCGATATACCCAAAATTTACACTAATAATCTGCCAAATAATTATCATTTTCAAAATCAAGTCTAAGGATCCTCACATGAAGATGACTATTTCTAACCTCAATGCCTACCACATCCTTAACACAAAAACTCCCTATCTTCAAGAAACATAGCTAACACGTATACTAGACCCAATACCTTAAGGACTACTAATCAATAAAGGGGATCAAAGATCGGGAACACGGAAGCTAGACGGACTTACAACTTACGAGACCTAATACCATGCTCTAAGACCATCTGTAACACCCCGCGCATTCTGGCATCGGCCACCACCAAACTATGTCGGGTATCACTAAATATGTTATCATTCCCAGCATGTGACATATATATAAGACATATAAATTTTTTCCACAAGATAATATTCAAATTTATCCAATAATTATAACCATTCATGAAAGATTAAAAATCCATCACCATGTTATCTCGAAAATAAATCTAACTCCAAATGAATATAAACTTAAATGAAATCATCCAACAAGAAGTATTCGACAAAAACAATAAACAAATGTGGAACGGATTGGACCACCAAATCCATAAATGAATGTCTCATAATATAAATGGCGGAATCGAAAGCAAAACTAAAGTACTAAAGCAAATAAAATAAATCTCACTCCCAAAAATATCTCCAATCACTCATGTATAGCTACTTTAACACTATACTTGAAATGTTAGTCAACGCAATGGGTCAGAGCCCATCGCATGAATACTAGCTACTCCTCCCAATTAGGGTTCATAAATCCATACAATAGCATTATACATGATAAACATCACAATAGAATATTTTAAATTAAATGAGATATATATTAACAATGCGAGTAAAAATAACTACCACTATCTACCACAACTAAGCCACCCCAACGGTTTAAGTTGACTTACTTAATTTCATCTATGACCTAAACCTTAGCTCTTATTCTTTGTTAATTTAATTATCCAATTATTTTTATTCATGCGATACCACTATGACCATTCGACCCCTTATCGGTCCTACACACACTCTTGGCGCGCTTAAAGTTCTACACATCATACCCATTCCCCTCACTATATCCAGTCAACCTTATTTCTCTCATCTCTGCACATACTCGTGAGGTTCCATGCATGACACGTCACTATAGCCAGTCGCTCCGTATTCTGTTAGACCCGCACATACTCGTGACACCAACACACACCCACGTCGCTATAGCTAGTGAGCCCGTATTTTTTCATCCCTGCACATAATCGCGCCAAAAATTCATTTTTAATACCCGTTTATTATCTTGGACATTAATTCTCAATTTTCTCAAGTTTTCATTATTTTCTATTAGTCCCACCCTTTTATCGAGCATAATTTTCTCAAATTACCCCTAATCCCATACCTAGAGGTCTCCAAAACACATCTCCTAATCTATCATTTAGTAAGAATGCCTACCAAAAGTCACTACCTACCCTTGCACCTAGGCTAATGATCGAACGGAAACAACGTAAAATCAACCCCACCTTGGAGTCGTCCATCCGTAAAATCTTGCACTATCTAGTCACATACCTAGAAAGCATCATCAACAACTAAGGCTTGCCTACTAGTCTCATACCTAGCAAGCAACCTAAACTAAGGTGAGAGTAATAAATATCCAATAATCCCGTCCTCCCCGCGGTGTCAATTTTAACGAATTACAAATGGCCTATTTTCGACTTATCACAACAATTCTTTAAATTCATCGTAAGACCACCATTTATCCAAATTATGTATATTAAATTATAACGTTAATCAAACAATTCATTTTCTCATCAATTTATAGAATAGCTATTCGCATGCATATTTGTGGGAGCAATACCACAATAAATCTCCATTCTAAAAGATGCATGTAATCAATGTGGTTTTATATGTCAAAATTAATTTATAATATTCCTACAATTTATTATACACGTGAATGTCATAAATTTTAACGAAATTCTAACCTTTAATCTAATCATGAAAGGGTTTTAAGTCTTAATTCCTATTAAAGATTTGAATATGTTGTAGCTATAGCGAGACGAAGCTGCTGTAAAACATTCAGCTCGAATGGACAGTCGATTTTTTTCCTCCTTGGGTAGGATCCTCCCCCGATTTTTAAATAAAAGTTAAAAATTCTATATTTTAAATCCTGATTCAAATTCCACTTAAAACCTTATTTTTATATATAAAAACCCAACATTTTCACATACCAAAATTAATTTGATTTTAAAAATATATTTTTCCAAAATTTTTAATATAACAAAGATTTTAACGGCTCAAAAAATCAAGGGGTATTAAACTTGTACATACTACACAGTAGAAGATTTATGTCATGGTGCATTGTAATTAAAGCCTTTTTCTTTGATATATTTATTTTCGATTATGTGATTCTTGGTTTTTTCTTAATAGTTTTCTCTTTTGGTTTACATGTAGTTTAAATATATTTTCTTATGTTAATATATGTATTAGGTTTATAAATAAACTCATGTTGGCATTAGTTGATACCCAAAAGTAAATATTGAATGCTCCAGCTATTATTTCTAGCATTTCGTAATTTTTTAGAAATCTTTCTATGTCTTTACTCTCTCATATTCTCTCTGTTTACTATCTTTTTTCTTCTCTTTTATGTAATAACCTTTTATTATCTCACTCCAACTGCTCAGATTCTTTATAAGAAAATTTAGGGTTTCTTTTACTAAATTATAATTCTGAGTTATTCAACTAATATGTTTTTTTCCCTATTTTAACAGGAATGTAACTGACATGTGAGATAAACAAAGAGCTAAAGAGAGAGAATCGTACACCCACATATTCTCATTGAGTATATTCTCACTCGACTATTACTGAACTCAATTCAAATATTTGACGGTAGAAAAAATTCATAATGAACATATGCAACTCATCAACGAGAAAAGATAATAAGACATTTTGGGTTTTGATATTATGTGTTTTCACTAATTATAAGTCATATTACAATAATAGATAGTTTGGTGTCCTCCTTGGTAGATAATAACATTATTTTTATACCTCTTTAAATTAATATTACATGTTCAATTGTTATATTTGACCAATTCAATTTGATTTATCATTGTGAACACCCCATGTACATTTTTGTTCTCCACTAAAATTTTCATATACTCAAGGTCTTACATTTAATTTTATCCTATTATGCTTTATCCGATTTATAATAGAAAATTTAGTTATTTAATCATTGAGATTCTTTCCTATGCTTCACACATTGCACCTCGCCCGTGCATCGCACGGGCTTACAAATAGTAAAAAAAGTATTTCTATCACATTCATCAATTCACATGCATGTAAAGTTATAATGCAAGACATAAATTTAAATGCTCAAAATACATTTTAATTGATATCAAATATAGTGTCAAAACACCAAACAATAAACAACAATCATACTTAATTGGCTACCCATAGCTTAAGCATGCTCCATGAATATCCATTGGTGATAACCCATTTATTAGTAGATATGCTATGTTAAGACTTGTATTAATGTGTTCAACTGACAATCATTGTTCCTGAACTTATTCACTCACAGTTATGTATCATATCATAATGTACTTAGAACCTTTAAAATGACATTAGCTATTGTTGATACCAAATTTAGTCTGCTGACATGGCTCAATTGAGTGAAGACACGTGGCAATCTGCGTGGCAATAACAAACACTTCCGAACAACATCTAGACCCACTCAGATACTCCGAGCAATAGATGCTCTCCGAGGAACCATACTGCAATGAGGAACTCTGCTTCCCCGATCAACTCAGACGCTCCGACCAACAAGAGTTCTCCGAGGAACTTTAATACACCGAGCAACTTATGAGTACCGAGCTACTTAGGCGGTCCAAGCAGCTTAGGCGGTCCGAGCTGCACCTCGAACAGAGCATTAATAGTAGGATAACCAACAGATTAACTACGAATTAAATGCTTATTATTATCATACAGATGTATACGCCTAATGGAAAGCTATGCATTATCCTTTCACATGTACAGCCTGAGGGCTATAAATACAATATATCATCCTCATTATAGGGGACCGAGAATTTCTTGATTAAACTGGTAATCAAGAATTCCCAAACAGTCAGCAATAATAGAAACAATGGATGTAGGACATTCTTATAAGGCTGAACCACTTTAAAATTTCTTTCTCTCATTTTATTTTATCTGTGATTAAATAATTAGATATAATCTATTTTTTTACATCAACAGATTGGCGCCGTCTGTGGGAAACGACTGGTAATATCATTTTTCATCAAAAATAATTCATTAAAAATGGTTGATAATCGAGAACCCAGCAATAGAAATGCTGGAAGCCCTCCAAATCCATCTGCTCCGCCAAACGTTCCAGATCTGGATGGAATCATGACAAATCTGGCCCAGGGCCAGACAACCCTGCAAGAAACTATGCGACAACTCATACAAACCCTTCATGGCGGAGTACCGACCCATTCAGGACATCGAAGTGTTCAAAGAAATACCCGTTTACTTTCTTCGCGTACTAGGCGTACTGATTCATATCATACTGAGGAGTCTGAAGATTTTTCTTATCAACCTGGACGAACTTCGTCAGTACGAGCCACAGATACTGAACAACGTATCACTCTCTCTCCAGAAAGGACTAGCGCGCTAGAAAGGTTAAGCAGGGTATCTCCTTTTGATCGATTAGGTCCTAGGAGGAACAAAAGTTCTCCTAAGGCTACATCGAGGAGCTTTCGACGATCATTAGACTTAAAGAAAGGATCTTCCCAGTCGCGACCAACTGCTCGTCAAGATAAGTCACAGGAAGCCACCTCAACGCGATCAGTTGCTCGAACCAACAGGCCCGAGGAAGGAAATGATGCGTGGAAAGGCTCTATTCAAAGGTTGGAAGACAGACTAGGGGAAATAGCTAAGGCCAAGAACCCCCTACAACGAACTTTTGTTTAAGGGACACCCTTTGACCAGGCCATTGTGGATTTTTCCACACCGTCAAAGTTCAAAGCACCTGTTGTGACTCCTAAATATGATGGAAAGATTGACCATGTTCTTCATGTAGAACAATACCAAGTTGCAGCCGACATCTATGCTGCTTCAGATGAGATGAGATGCAGAGCATTGTCAGGAACTCTTATCGGATCTGCCCAAATATGGTACAATAATCTTCCTCGGGATAAGATCTCAACTTTTGTTCAACTGGCTGAGTTATTCATTGGAAATTTCTATTTTGGGGAAAAGCCAGTTAAGTGAGTAGCGCATTTGTTAAGTGTTAGACAGAAAGCTGGTGAGAGTACCAGAGATTATATAACTCGTTTTAATAACGAGAAACTCGAAGTCATTGATTATGAAGAAAAGACAACGATTATCGCCTTGATGAGTGGGTTGCTGCCCAACAAGCTGTTCTACACTTTGGCCAAAGATCCACCCAGAACCATGTCAGAACTGATGGCAAAAGCGTCCAAGATCATGAATGCCGAGGAGGCTATGGATGCGAAGAAGAATATGGACGCCAAAGAAACCAAGGTGGAAGGTGATAAAGTTAAGAAGAAAGAGCATAAGAACAATGGTGGTGACAAACAATCAAAAACAAGGTCGTCATGGGAGGTATTGAAGAAATTTGATAATTACACTCCTTTGAAGATAGACATCAACCATGTTCTAGAAAAAATCAAGACCAACGAGGAATTAAACTGGCCAGAGAAAATAAAGGCAGACCATGACAGGATGAATAAGGCAAAATATTGCGATTTTCATAAAGATCATAGCCATATGACCAAAAATTGCATAGCTCTTCAGAATGAGATTGAAACACTTATTAGACGAGGAAAATTGGCAAAGTATGTTGATCATAGAAATGAAAAAACAACGACCGAGCAAGAGAGAGGTCTAGATCTCCTCGTCGAGCAGAGGAGAACAAGAAAAGAGACCATGAATTTAATTCAGAAGATGACCCCGATCTTCCCAAGAGACCAAGGCAACCAGAACGTGAGGTATTTTCAATATGCTTTGGGTCATTTGATTGTAATTTTATTACAGGTGGAGATGCAGGAGGAGGAGACCTTACTGCAGAGAGAAAAGCTTACCTCTGTGAGGCTCAAGCTTGCTCATACATTCAACGAATATATCTAGCTGAGGAGGATCGCTCGAGAAAGGTAAACAAAGAGAAATTGGTCATTGGTTTCTCAAAGAACGACCTTGCAGGTGTTCTATATCCTCATGATGACCCATTGGTGATCAAAATGAGGATGTAGGAAGTCATGATTTCAAGAGTACTGGTAGACAATGGTAGATCGGCAGACATCATGTTCTACTCGTGCTTCGACATTTTAAATCTAAAGCTATCTCAACTGGAGCCTTATCACAAACCCGTCCTTGGTTTTGCTGGCGAGAAAGTTTTTCCACTTGGGATGATCAAATCGGATATATTCATTGGTACATGGCCTGCTTGTCGAACAGAAAGAATACGCTTCTTCGTGATCGATAAAAATATTCAATCAGCCTACAATATCATCATGGGAAGGGTAGGATTGAAGAAGTTCGAGACAGTACCATCTACGGTACATCAATGCCTAAAATTTCTAACAAATTTTGGAGTAGGAGTTGTGAAGGGTGATCAAAAAGTAGCTCGGGAATGTTACTATTTATCTACCGAGCAAGAAGAACTGGAGGAATCAAGGAAAAAGTCTACTACCTATCAAGTGGAGGAAGGTGCAGAAATTAAAACATTGAATTCTAGAGATGAGTCCCAACACGTGAAAGGCCAGGTGGTGGAAGCTACTGAAAATATCATTCTGGACGACGATCACCCTGAACGAACAACTCAAATAGGTTCGTCGTTGGAGGCCTCACTAAAACAGAAATTGATAACTTTCCTAAGAAGCAAAAAAGCAAACTTTTGCATGGAGTCATGAGGATATGCCCGGAATAAACCCATATTTCTTATGTCACGAACTCAAAGTGAATAAGGAGATCAAGCCAGTAAAGCAAAGAAGAAGAGTATTCAGTCCCTAAAAGAATCAAGCTATACAGGAAGAGGTCGAGAATTTCCAGAAAGCTTACTTTATTAAAGATGTTAAATATCCAGACTGGTTAGCAAATGTGGTGATGAAGAAGAAAAAGAACAGCAAATGGAGGATGTGTGTAGATTTCACCGAACTCAACAAAGCATGCCCAAAGGACCACTTTCCCTTGACCCGAATTTATCAATTAGTAGATGCTACCTCGGGACACGAGCTGTTGAGCTTCATGGACGCTTATTCTGGATACAACCAGATTAAGATGAAACCTGAAGACAGGGAGAGTAATTCTTTCATTACCCCTAGGGGAACTTATTGTTATAATGTTATGCCTTTTGGTTTGAAAAATGCAAGGTGTTTGCAGAACAAATCAGTTGCAATATGGAAGTCTATGTTGATGATATGCTGACAAAGAGCAAGGAAGTTGCTGATCATCTAGTTGACTTAGGCCAGACCTTTGATCAACTAGATAAATATCAAATGAAGCTGAACCCGACGAAGTGCACATTTGGAGTACGAGAAGGCATGTTTCTCGGGTACATTGTCAATCAATGAGGCATTGAAGCAAACCCTGAAAAGATAAAAGCTCTGTTAGAGCTGCGATCTCCAACGACGAAGAAAGAAGTGCAAAGTCTTACAGGACGAGTAGCAGCACTCAACAGATTTGTATCGCGAGCAACTGATAGATGTTTCCCATTCTTTAAAACGCTCCGAAAGACTTTTGAGTGGAATGATGAATGTGAGAAGGCATTTCAAGACTTGAAGAAATATCTGGGAGCACCTCCACTATTGTCCAGGCCAGTGATGGGAGAAAAATTGTACTTGTATCTGGCAGTGTTAGAGAATGCAGTTAGCTCGGCATTAATAAGAGTGGAGAATGGAGTGCAAAAACCGATTTATTACACTAGCAAAGCTTTCCGAGGAGCAGAGATCAGATATCCAAAGCTGCAAAAATTGGCACTAGCATTGATCAAGGCAAGTAGAAGAATGAAGCCATACTTCCAGGCTCATACTATAGTCGTATATACCGATATGCCATTGAGGCAAGCTCTTCATAAACCAGAAAAATCAGGAAGATTGATGTATTGGGCAATAGATCTCGGTGAATATGACATAATTTATGAACCCAGATCATCGCTTAAAGGGCAAGCAGTAGCAAATTTTATAGCAGAGTTCACCTATCCTGATACCACCGAGGAGCAAAAGCTGCTCACCGATTAACATGTGGATATTACAGAATCATCAAACTTAAGCCCAGACCAACTTAGGTTGGTCAAAGGGCAGGAAGTGATGATCGACGAACAACAAGAAATGTTAGGATAAGGTGAAAGAAAGCAACAAATTTTCCACCGAGGAACTCTGCCAGATCAGAAATTTGAAGACGAGTTACCTATATGGAGTTTATTTGTGGATGGCTCATCTTGCACAACAGGTTGTGGGGCAGGGATTGTTCTTAGTAGTCCAGACGAGGTCGACATAGAATATGCCCTACGCTTCCAATTCAGAGCTTCAAATAATGAGGCTGAATATGAAGCCATGATTATAGTTCTTAATTTGGCAAAAACCATGGGGGCAGAGCAGGTTATTGTCTTCAGTGACTCGCAATTGATCATAAATCAAATAATGGAAGTATATGCAACCAAAGGAGAATTAATGATCAGGTATCATGCAAAGGCAAGGGAATTGGTATCAGAATTTGCTGCTATTCAGTTGGTCAGAATACCAAGAATGGAGAATGCAAGGGAAGACTCCTTAGCTCGATTAGCATCAGCTACTCGTACCGAGCTACGAAGAACAATCCCAATTGAAGTTTTAGCTGGTCGGAGTATAGATGAAGATTTGACGATGAATTTTATTACCCTTAATTTAAGACCATCTTGGATGGATTCCATCAGGGCATATATTAAGGAGGGGGAATTACCAACTGACAAACTTGCAGCCAAAAAACTGAAGTTTAAAGTTGCTCGTTATGTACTGAATAATGGTATTCTGTACAGACGATGAATTATGGAAGGTTTGTAAAGATGTGTGCATCCCACCGAGGTGAAAGACTTGATTGAAGAGATCCATGAAGGATCCTGTGGAGCCCATGTAGCAGGTCAAACGCTTTTGCAAAGGGTTATGACGCAAGGATACTACTGGCCAATGATGAGGGATGATTGTATAGCCTATGCCAAGAAATGTGATAAGTGTCAACGCTTCTCCATTATCCGAAGAACTCCCCAAGCGTTGTTGACATCCATTACTTCCCCTTGGCCATTTACTATGTGTGGAATTGACTTGGTCAGACCACTTCCAACGACCAGAGGAGGATTTAAATATCTCATCGTCGCAGTGGATTATTTTACTAAGTGGGTAGAAGCTGAGCCTCTTGTCGACATGACGTACAAGAAGGTGTATCAATTTATTTGGAAAAATATCATCTGTAGATATGGTCTTCCCGATGCATTCATTACCGACCATGGAACATAATTTGACAACGAGGAGTTCGCTGCCTATTGTCATCAGTCAAATATCTTGAAGATCCACTCGGCACCAGGCCATCCCCAAAGAAATGGACAAACTGAAGTAACAAACAGAATGCTACTGAATGGCTTGAAGAAAAGACTAAATGACGCAAAAGAAAATTGGATCAACGAGCTACAATCAGTACTATGGGCTTACCGAATTACTCCCCGAGCAGCAATAAGGGAATCTCCGTATATGCTGGCATTTGGAAGTGAAGCCATTATACCTGTCGAGTTGGATCTCCCGACACATAGAGTACTGAATTTCAATTCCCCTGACAGCGACTTAATGAGAAGATTGGATTTAGACATGCTCGAGGAAGTTAGAGAAGAAGCAGCCATCAGGAATACTGCTTACCAACAACGAACAACTTTGTTCTACAACAAGAGAGTAAAGAAGTGCGACCTGAAAGAAGGAGACTATGTGCTAAAGAAAGTGATTCAAAAGCACAACAAATTGGAAGCAAACTGGCATGGACCTTACCGAGTTACAGAAGTTGTTCGACCAGGAACCTACAGAATAGCAACTTTAGAAGGGCAGGAGTTTAAGAATGCATGGAATGCAGAACACTTGCGCAAGTATTATCAGTGATGTAAACTCTCATGTAATACATTTTCGTTAGTATGAATAAAGTGACAATGTTCTGCCCAGTTTCTTTCCTTTTGTTAGAAATTTTTTGCGGAATACTAGTGCTACACACTACTCAGCAAAAATCAGACTACTCAAAACTATTCCTAAAAATGCCAACTAAGGCTAGGAAGAGAAACTATTCCAAAAAGTGCCAAAGTTGGTCGGTAAGAAAAAACCCACTAACTGTAGTTGGTTGAGAAGGAAAATTTATCGACCTTGGTTGGTCGAAAACATTTTATGAGTACAAGAAAGTGATCGAGAAATTTTTTTGATACTCGTAACTTTTTAAATTACTACCAAGTTGGTCGAGAAACAAAACATCATTAAGTTTGGTTAAGTTGTCAAATGATTACCACAAATTTAAACTGGTCGACAATAAGTTTTAATCAACTTTAAGTTGATCGACAAATAACACAATGTTGTTATCTTTTTAACAGATATACATATATAAAGTGTTTTACAACCACAAGGCAATGGCAATCAAGATTGCGAACAAAAATAAAAGTCTTTCATTAAATCCAAAAACAAAATACATTGAGAATGAAATACAAATTAATTATTACATCAAGATTCCTGTTCTATTGGTTTCTTCCCCCTCTGCTTTTGAAATAGGTTCCTCGCCAGCAGGAGGATCGTCTAAAGCATAAGGGGAGTTTATGAAATTAAGATCTTTAAGCATCCTGATGTTCATCACAGATGGTCGATCGAGTAGATGCTCTGGGCGAGATATTTCAGCATTGGAATGGAGACTATAATCGCCAAGATATTTGGAAATCAAACACTGAGGGATTGCTCGGGCGGGGATCCAGCTCATGTCGAGTTTGAAGGGAATTGAAACACTGAGCGTTTGAGGTGGAAGCTGCAGACTTCAACCGAGACACCTCTCTTTCCAGGTTATTATTTTCCTTCTCTACAACTCAGCTATCTGTCTTTGCTCTTCGACCTCACCCTTCAAAGTTCTCTCCCTCACATCGTAAGCAGCAAACAGTTTATCTTATCCCTTATCAGCACTGAGTTGTTGATACTTCTTCTCGTATCCTTCGTGCAAAAGGGCTGTAGATTCCTTATATTGCTGTTGAAGCTCTTCAAGAGTTCCTTGGAGATCTTCAATCATTTCATAATATGCTACATTGTTAGCCACTGCACGGTCAAGCAGGCACTTCAAATACTGGCAGGCTAGAATTGCTTGCTCTGAATCACCTTGACCGAGGATGTCAACGATTTGTACTGCACTCATATCTGTATGACCAGCTTTGAAGTACTCATTACATTGCCTCACCAATTTTGTATCATGAGCAGACAATAACTCCATCCTGGCCATAAACTAGTAAAGGAAGAGAAAGTAAGAATCAATAAGAGTTCAAACAGAGCATGAAGAAGAGAAACAATAGTATGAATAGGTGAAACTTCAAATTTTATTACATCATAAAGGGGAAATACAAAATTCAGAGTTACATTTGATAAAGAAAAATAAATAGAGAGAAAAATCCGAACAACTCTACACCTTTTCATTATCTCCCAAAACTTTCTTGGGAGGCTGGGACGAGGAGGTAGGTTGATCGGATGGAACAAATGGTTGCTCGGGGAGTGCTGGGAGTTACTCGTTTGAAACAATGGATGGTTGAAGTTGCTCGCTGGTCGACTGGATAGCTGGGGAATGAGGAATTTGATCTCCCATCACTATGGAGGATTCCTCAGAGGAGGCTTCGTCCTCTTCTTCTTCTTCAGGAGTTGGAGGGTGGCCCGGGATGTGTCTCTGAAACAGGTCAGAATTTTCATCGACCTTCATCTCTTGCAGAGCAGCGACCCAACCATCCCTAAAGTATTTGTGGCTACCATATTCCACCTGCGACATCATGGCAGCCAGACCTTTATTCCACCCCTTATCCCAGCTAGTGTTGAAAGACTTTTTTACAGCCAACTTCCTTTTCGCTTTTTCCAAGGAAAGCTTCTCGGAAAGAAGATCCTCGACAGCCTTCAGCTTATTCTCTATTTCTTCCTTTTGACGACCTACTTCACAAAGTCTGCCTAACTCTTCTTCAGCATTTTTGAGCTTACTTTCAAACTCCTTAGCATTTTTGAGCTTTTCGTCGGCTCTTTATTCTTCTCTTCCAAGTTTTTTACTTTTTTCTCCAAACTTTTGGAGACTTCAGCAACTTGGTTTCTCTCCTGCTCGGTGGAACCAAGTTTGTCCTCCCAAACAGCCTTATCATCATCATACTTTTGACGAGAATCTTTCAAAGACTGCGTAAGGCCCACCAAAGCTTCCTCTACACCAGACGAGGAGCTTGAAGCTTTAATAGCTTCATCTTTCTTTAAAATGGTATTAAAATAGGTCACCAACTGGGAAAAGAAAATGATATCAAGTCAGTACACAGATGTAACAAGGGAAAAATGAAATTTGAGGACAATGATACTTACAGAAGCTATATGATGAGCAGCTAACGAGGTAACCATGTCTCGAGAAAGATTTTCTTCCATACCTTGGATCTCGAGAATGATCCAAGACTTCACCGAGCTCATGGCAGAGCTCGGGGAAACAAAAGTGGTAACACCACTTCCAGTAATGGGGGGCTGAGAGATGGATTCAGTCAAATTGACCAAGGAGCTCTTCTTCAGCTTCCTCGGGGGAGCAAGAATGGTCTAGACTAACGACATAGTCTTCGTCAGAGAGATAACAATCACCTCGCTTGGAACAACGGCCTTGCTCGGAGCCACTGGGGGCTTCTCGGCAACCTTCACAGTATTAGCCATAAGGGGTGCACTAATCTTCTTTGTCCCCTCTTTTGGAACATCATGTTTACTTCTCTTTGCCTCTCCAGCAGCAGAGGTAGATTTCTCAAAGATGGCAGGAGCTCTTCTTTTCTTCATTCTTTCACTCAGAGGGATATAAGATTCATGTGAAGAACTTGCAGAAGCATGTAATGGTTCTACCTCACTTATCATCGGACGAGCAGTAAAAGATGAGGTGTAACTCTTATACTGCAACAAATATGAAGCTGACCTGATATGCTAGTCAGCAACAGTCTGATGCAAACCCCAGATAAGTTTTAGATGTTTTAAATTAACTTATGTCTCTTTTGGAGACTTTCTTTTGCTGTCAACTGCAAATAAATGAAAATTAAAATATTAGTGACACATTTTATCAAACACAAAGGAAGCATAATTTCAAAAATAAAATAAAATAAAAACAACCTATCCCATTGCCATATGGAGGACATCTAGGACCCTGGTACACATCATTTCCAGTCACTGGAGGGTGTTGCCAATTTTTCATAACAACCCCGTGCTCGAAGTAGTCCCTATTGGCATCTGGGAGATTGACCACTAAAGCCCTATTTAAAAACCTAGTTTTTAAATAAAAAGTATTGTCACCAACAGCCCATCTATAACAGAACATAATTTCTGGAATTCCTATATGAGTTCCATGAATTTCATTTAATCTATGAACTCCGTTAACTATTCTCCACGTATTGGGGGCTATTCTTGCAGGAACCACGTCAAAATATTGGCAGAATTCTAGACATAAAGGGTTTAGGGGAAAAGAAAAGCCACATTCAGCGACAAAGAGACTGGGAAACCAATGTCCCTCAGCCAAACGAAAATAATTTGAAGGCTCAGAAAGTTCCTCCAAAATAACCCATGAAGGAATAGAGAAATCAGTACGAAACTTATCAAGCGACTCTACAGGGTAAACCATGATGAGTAAAGGAAATCAAAGAAAAAGAAGATCTTACAGGAAAAAGGATGAGTCTGTTGATAACGAATGATGAAAGGGATGAACGTGCAGGAGAGAGAGATAATGGAAAACTCAAAGAGACAAATTTGAAAAGTTAGAAGACGAGGGAATTTTCTGCAACGCTTAAATACCCTGTCTTGGGAATGGGCAAAGATAATGATTACAAAAAGATACGGTTACGTTACCAACGGCTAAAAAGACAAAAAGGGCGCGGGAATCGAAGCGGTTATAAAAATTCAAAAAAGTCCGATTCTACGAATTTGGAAGGAGAAATAAATACAAAAGAAAATACTCCTAAATTTCAGGATGACCATTTAAAACAACCATATTTCAAGAAAGAATATTCCACACTCCTCAAATTTCGAACTGTGAACATTGGGGGCTTCTGTTGATTCCAAATTTAGTCTGCTGACATGGCTCAATTGAGTGAAGACACGTGGCAATCTGCGTGGCAATAACAAACACTTCCGAACAACACCTAGACCCACTCAGATACTCCGAGAAATAGATGCTCTCTGAGGAACCATACTGCAACGAGGAACTCTGCTTCCCGATGAACTCAGACGTTCCGACCAACAAGAGTTCTCCGAGAAACTTTAATACACCGAACAACTTATGAGTACCGAGCTACTTAGGCGGTCCGAGCTGCACCTCGAACAGAGCATTAATAGTAGGATAACCAACAGATTAACTACGCATTAAATGCTTATTATTATCATACAGATGCATACGCCTAATGGAAAGCTATGTATTATCCTTTCACATGTACAACTTGAGGGCTATAAATACAATATATCATCCTCATTGTAGGGGACCGGGAATTTCTTGACTAAACTGGTAATCAAGAATTATCAAACAGTCATCAATAATAGAGATAGGGGACGTAGGCCATTCTTATAAGGCTGAACCACTTTAAACTTTCTTTCTCTCATTTTATTTTATCTGTGATTAAATAATTAGATATAATCTAATTTTTTACATCAACAATTATTCACAAAGAAGATTGTTGCGGCATCATCCTAAAATGTCTGTGACTTGGTAATAATGTCAAAAACTTTAATTCCCAAAATAAATTTTCGTTGCCACAATCCATGAACAGTAGCCTCATAGTATGCTACAGATTCGTGTTTTCATAATAAAAAATAGTCATTTATTTCTCACTATTTCATAATATTAACCGTTTGGCCAAAACAAACCTACATAATCAAGAGTGAAATTATACATACTAATCATCTTTATGTGCACATTTATCATAAGTGTGAGCATTTAATATTTTACGCGTCTTATTAATTCATACTCTTAAAATTATTTTAGTTCTCTAATTTATCATTCATTACAAATATATTGAGAAGTCCATAATATGTAAACTTACTCACACTAACATCTAGGTGTGTGTGTGTGTGTGTGTGTGTGTGTGTGTATATATATATATATATATATATATATATATATATATATATATAGAGAGAGAGAGAGAGAGAGAGCCATTCTCTTAAGCGGACTCCCTTAAAGAACGGATTTACGGACTTTTGTCCTTATCCGGCTGTGGTCCCCTCGTGGTCCCCTAGACCCTTTGTCATTTTCCCCAGAAGGTCCCCTCCTTGTCTTACACTAAACCCTATTTTAAGACTATACATTTAAAAGATTTGTAATTTAGACCCAAATTAGTATTAAGACCTTAAGAAATTTAGAAACTCACCAAATTCCGACCAAAACCCAATTCTGGTATCAGAGCCATAAGACGTTCCTTTTAGACATACGATTAAAAGACTTTAATGCCCTTGGGATTTATCCCTCGCATTTACCAAGATATTTTTGGATCCAACCCAGACTACCAACCTATACCCATAACTAATTTAGACTCAGAAGGTTGTTTAACCACACACATAGACGGTTGTTCACATATTGAACATATCCCTGCCAAACACGCAGATAGTAGACAAGTTACTGCTAGTGCTATTAATAGCATAATAGACCAAAATAAGTGTATATTGCTTATATTAAGACAATTAATAAAAGACACTCATACCTTAGAAAAAGAGATCAAAAATATCTCTAAAAGATTATTAGACATCGATAATCAAATCCCTATAGACTTAGTCCACGTGTTACAAGAAATAAATATTAAGACTAATCATATAGAAGTCATTAACAAAGACATTTTAGAAATTAAGACTTTAACAAAAAATCAAGACAGTGAGTTAATTAAACTTACTAAAGAACAAGCTAAGCTTATCCCTAGACTTGATAGTTATATTCCTAATGGAGATAGTTAGATCAGACTGGAATGAGGTATCAAAAGACCTCTCCATTCAGACCTTATCCGAATTCTATCAAAGAATTTTAGAAAATATAAATGATGATAGATTTTATTACAAGATAAATGAAAATGAGATTGCCAACGCAGCTAAGGCAACTAGACTTATACTTGAAAGATTAAATTTAATTTCTACATCTATAGCAGCTACCCAAGACTATAATAGTAGCTTTGTTAAAGACTTGCATCTAGACTTAAAAGCTAAAACAGAAGGATTAACTACCTTCTACACAAACTTTGTTAAATTCCAACAAAATTTAGCAAATTACCTTAATAATATGGAAAGACATAATCTATCTAAAATGGATAGCATTATTAATGAACTTAGACTAGACATGGCCCAAGTAGAAGAAAAATACGGTGAAATTATAAACGGAATTAAGGCCGTATATAATAAACCATCCCAAGCAGAAATAGACTCTCCTTTTATTCTAACTAGGTTAGATAAAATTGAAAAGACTGTAGAAGCCATAGAAGTTAGAACTATGCAACAACTAGAAAAAGATAATGAAGTAAAAGACTATATCACTAACGTTGGTAAAACCATCGTTAATTCTCTAGCTATACATAGTGAAGAAACTTCTGAAAAGACTAGAAAAGAGAATAAGAATTTTAAAGAAGAAATCCTTAATCAGGTAAAAAGACAAAAAGATTATTCAGACTTTTTAGAAAGAATTGAAAAAAGACTTGAACAAAAATAGGTAACCACCTGTAAGTTTAAAGAATCATCCTCCATAGAAACTAGAGAAAAGAATACCATAGGTAGACGAGTCATAAATGACGGATTAGATAAGACTAGCAAGGTAGTTAGCTCTATCCCTAATATTGGACAGAGTAACCATATGCTCCAAAGACTTAAGGATTCATCCTCCAATGTTAGGACATGGTGGAAAGAAAGAAATTTCACCAACCCTCTCCAATGGAAAGAGTGGGGTGAAGTGGACTGGAAGATCGTGGAAGATTCCATCCATAATGGACAACTTCCAGCTGTTAGATATATAGACTTGTTTAAGGAAGGTGCCACTCCTAACACTCCCAATTATAACATGACCTACCATTGTAGAAATCATGTGTTAGACAAATCCTATACTGAGCTCCAAGTATTTGACTCGGAATGGCTTAGATCTAGAGGAACTGATAGGAAGTTCCAATTCCTAACCTTTGGACTCTTTCAAGCAAGAGTCCAAGGATTACATAGACCCCAGAATAATATAAACATATTATGCTGTTTGATAGACAAAAGATGGAAAGACTTTGAGAAAAGTCTTATTGGAATAGCCCAATTAGAAATGTCAGACAACATAGGATACTTTAATGTCATTCCGGCATTTACAGTAACCGTAGACACAGCCAAGCATTTTAAGTTAATCTTATATGCTAGTGGTTATAAAGACTATATTATCCCAGACGCTGATATAAATATAGAATTTCAAAGCTATGTGAAGTTCTCCCAATTTCCTTATGAAGGAATGTAGTCAGGAATTCCTAGCGGTAGACTTAATGAAGAGATCTTAGTTAGAACCAATGTATCAGACTATAATCATACTTACAGTATTAGGAATACTGGACCTATGAAAGAGAAAGCTAAGACTCTCTGGCAATTGCCAGAATTTCAAGAAACTAAGACTATAGAAAATAAACCTTTGTTTATTAATCAAGACGACGTCACTGGAAATGTTACCATCTAGTTTGGTCCCCCTAAGATTGTCAATAAGAATATCCAGACCGAAGAAATTAGATTTAGGAATATGGGAGAAGCCATAATCAATGATCCTTCAGAAGGAGAATGTAGTAGTAAGACTAGTGCTAGTTTACTTAGACAAGCCCCGACAATTAGACCTAGAAGATCATTTGAACAAAAAGACTTAGTTAAAGAAAAATCTAGGATTCAAAACTTTGGACATTAACCCTCAGAATTGGATATGAAGACTTTCAAAGATAACCTTAAGAAAAGTCATTATGTTAGGTTTCAAGAAAGAGAAAGATTTAATATGATAACCCAAGACCTCATATTAAAATTAAAAGAATCTAAGAACACTAAAGAACTTCTTAGAAACTTAAGACTAATAGAAGAAGGAGAACAAAGACTAATGCCAGCTACACAAGTAGAACCTAGTAAACAAGAGATAGGAAGTAGTAGTAGGCTAGAAGATGCTCCTAGACTTTTTAGTAAACCTATAGGAATAAACATTCCTATATACTCTAGCACCGTAGTAAAGACTAAACCTGATTATATAAAAGACTTCCCAACTAGTGACAAGAGTTTCACTCCCGTCAAGACTATGGAAAGCCAAGCCATAAATCCAGTAGGTATATACCTCAACCTAGACAATGTGCAAGATAGGAAGAAAACCTTAGACGAATGGCGTAATCAGATGAACATGTGTTTTGCATCTAATGAACAATGGGATGCAAGTTCATGTAAGCAGTACGTGGAGCATTCCATTAGAGGTATTGCAAAAGACTACTTAAATAGTTTAAGAAAGGCTACAGACGAAGACTCCTTAGCTAAGATTGAGAAGATAAAGGAAAACCTAGAAGAACGATCAATTAAAGAATATATTCAATTGTTCACTGCAGAATTCATTGGAGCAGGACATCTAGCTCAGATCAATGAACAAGACCTAGCAAAAACTAAGTTAGCCCTCCTTAGCATTTGCAAGTTAGATAAGATAAATGAATATAGCAATAATTATGAACAACTATATTACCAAATTAAAGAATTTGGAGAAACCTTAAAAGACGAATACTTTAGAAAGATACCAGCCATAGGACAAATCCTAATTAATGAATATAGGAATTGGCCAGGAGTATCTGGAGTTAAGAATAACTCCCTTGGTGAAAGAATCAATTTCGCCAAAGACTATATCATATCTAAGAGACGTGATATAACCCAAGGAAAGTTAATAGAAGAAACTTTCAAACAGATCCCTCTGATCAAAGACGAAAGAGACATCGCTCCAATCCAATGGGGATGTGGAAGAGAATCTAAGAAATTCAAAAAGAAGGTAGAATGGAAACATAGGAAGTTTAAGACTAGACCTTTAGGATTTCCAAAGAAATACAAATTTAGACAATCTACTACCTTTAGGGAAAAGAATCCTAAGACTAAGAAAAATAGATTTAATCAAAGAAGATACTTTAAGAAGAATACTAGTAAGTATAAGAAGGTTCCTAATTATAGAAAGGAAAAAGACGTATCTAAGACTGCCACCAAAGAGTGTTGGACTTGTGGCAAAGAAGGACACTTTGCTAAAGACTGCCCTAATAAGAAAGATAAAGAAAGTATTAAGATTATTAATACAATATTAGACTATACAGATCAAGAAGAATTAGATATCCTATATGCTATAGAAATATCAGACATAGAAGAAGATGATAATACTAGTATCTATAGTGTATACACAGACGATGATTCAGAAGACTATAGTGATACTGATGAGTATGAAGACTCTCAGGATACCCTAGACTTATATATGATGCAGACTGATCAAGACGATCTAGATGATGAATATATAGATTTTGAAGACGCTTGGTATAAGTGTATATTAAGACTTTTTTTGAAGAAAAGATAGACAGTTAGTAATCCTGAATTACTAACCTATATACCTAGATGTTACTTTGATGAAAGACATTATTGCACGTTTGAGATGAAATGTTGCAAGAAAGACTTTAGATGCGTAGAATGTTTTGAGACTATACAAACAGAATTATTTGTCAACTACACTACTATGAAGACTGTTGGAGAATTAGATTTAGAGCAATCTATACTAACCAGTATGACGCTCAAATAGACTTAGATATTAAAACCTATTATCAAGACATTGATAGGAATATAGCCAAAAGATTACAAGAAAATGAAGACTTCAAAGGAAAAGGAATTTCCTATGACTTAGACGAATACCATTCTGATGATAGTTCAGAAGACCAAATACCCTTAGATTTTACAGATAAACCCCAGAAAGGAATATCTATTTTAGAAAAGAATAATTTAGGAATTTCTACTAAACCACATGCTTGTTTTGTAGAATTGTTTGTTCAACATAAAGACTATCCTAAAAGACTTTCAGCCTTTATAGATACGGGGTGCTCTCAGAGTATTTGTAAGGCTAATGCCTTCCCTGAAGACTATTTTTTAGAAAGTACTCAAGAAATCTATGGTAAAGTGGCTAATGGAGATCCATTTACCTTATATTTCCAGACTATTCCTATTTATTTTAAATTAGGAAATCAGACAACAAAACCGTTAATCATCGGTTTTGGATAATGGATCCTCGTCCTAGTTTCACAGGAAACCTTATTTTAGGACAAGAATTTATTAGTAAATATCATCCTTATACTCAGTATAACGATAAGATATTAATTAGTGACCAAGAGGAATTTAATATTAAAGCTCCTCTAATAGATCATAAGACTGCCTTTGACCTTATGCAGGTCAAGCCCAATTATAGACCCATAAAACATCAGAGTTCTTCAGCTGAGCATGGTGGACCTAGACCTACAACCCAACAAGAAGCCTTAGAAATAACTAAACCCTTACAAAAAGAGTGTAAGTGTCCAGACCAAAAGTGTTATAAGCAAATTGCGCTTATACAACAAGACATTTTAGATCAAGCCCAGCAGACCTTATTACAGGTCCAAGTTATATCCAAACAGAAGAAAATGGATATAGAAGTAGAAAAAGAAAAGATTAGGCAATTAGCTGAGCCCACCTTAGGAGAAAATTCCATCGCTAAGTGGGATAAAGACCAAAGCTATTGTGAGATCATCCCTATTAACCCAGACGCCACTATTAATGGTGGAACCTATAAGAAAGGATACTCACAAGAAGATAGGGAAGAATTCAAGAAAGACATAGACGAAATGCTTAAGTTAGGAATTATTAGAGAAAGTAAAAGTAGACATAATAGCTTAGCCTTCTATGTTCAAAATGAATCTGAACGTAAAAGAGGAAAAAGACGCATGGTTATAGATTATAGACAATTAAATAAGAATTGTGAATTTGATTCTTATAAGATACCAGACAAACATAATCTGATTAATTTAATCGAAGATAGAATAATATTCAGTAAGTTTGATTGCAAATCAGGCTTCTGGCAAATTAATATGCATCCAGACAGTATTACTTGGACAGCCTTTAGTGTGCCCCAAGGAAAATACGAATGGCTAGTTATGCCATTTGGATACTTGAATGCTCCTCAAGTTTTCCAAAGAAGAATGGATAATATATTTAGACCTTATTCAGAATTCTGTCTTATTTACATAGATGATATTCTTGTAGCTAGTAAGACTGAGATAGAGCATGTAGACCATCTTAAAAAGATTATTCTAGAATTAGACAAACATGGTATAGTTATTTCCGAAAGGAAAATGCAATTATTCCAGACTGAGATAGACTTTGTGGGAATGCATATTAATAAAGGAAAATTATCCTTAGCAGAACACATAACCAAAAAGATTCTTGAGTTCCCAGACCAACTCAAAGATAGAAAACAATTACAATCATTTTTAGGATTGCTTAATTGTGCTGCAGACTTTATTAAAGACCTTGCTTCAAAAAGACAAAGCTTAACATCCAAATTAAAAGGAAAAGACAAAACTAATCCCATTTATTGGACTGGAGACGATTTTAAAGTAATAAGACAAATTAAAGATGCAGTCAAGAACATTCCTTTACTTGAACTGCCTAATGTAGAAGATCAGTTTATAGTAGAAACAGATGCCTCTGATAAGCAATGGGGAGCAGTATACTTTGCCATTGATCATCAGACAAAAAAGAAGAAACTGTGTAGACATAGTTCTGGAACTTTCACAGACCCAGAAACAAGATACACTGCCCATGAAAAAGAAGTTTTACCAATAGTAAGGGCAATAGAAAAATATATGTTGTTTCTTAGACCTAAACATTTTACTATTTATACAGACTCTTCTTATGCAGTAAAATTCAGAGACTTAGATTTATCCAAATCAAGGACTAATAGACTCATTAGATGGCAGCAATTGCTTAATGGTTATGACTTCTCTGTTATTCATATTAAGGGAAGTAAAAATACCATTCCAGACATTATATCAAGAGAGCCAATGTTTGCTAACACTAATATAATTTCATGTTTTATGTTGCAAACAGAAGACCTAAAAGACATGAGTTCCTCTGGAACAAATAGACTGAACAGGGAAGACGTTGCAGACTATCTTAGACGCGTAAGACCAAATGCTGGTGTAACGCAAAGACAGACTCATATTCAAGACTCTCAAGAAAGACCAATCCTAGAGAACTTTGATGATATCTTAGTTACCCCTGGAAAATCAAGACAAGAGATTATTTCTCAAAATAGACTCATTGGAAAGATGTATTTTCCCCAATATAGACCCGATTAAAGATACCCAGACTTGATCAAATTTAGACGAGAATTCTCAGAAGACGAAAATACCCTTATAGACGCCATATGGTGGAATGTAAAGAATAGACTTTGGATTGAGTTTAAACAAAATTTGGTAGCCATTGCCAGATTTATGAGAACTCAAAGACTCGCAGTTACCCAACTCAGTGGTAATACTGTGCCTAGACCTCAGATTCAGACTGATGCTCAGACTCTTGGAGAAACCTCCAAAACTAGACCTACTGATTTTTGTTATCAGAAAAAGACATTTAAGACAAAGATTGTTATACCATTTGGTCATAATAATCTCCCATTAACTGAAGACTTTAAAAAAGAATCTAATGACATTATTGATCATTTTAATATGTTATTAGCAAGAATAAATGGAGATGCCTTAATAGTTAAAGGTTTCTTCAAAGACGTTCCAAAAATATATCTTTTTGGAAAATCAGAAATGGCACATATAACTCTTGCAGACCACGGGTTCATTGGACTCGTTCAAATAAAAGATATTGAAGACTCTATTGTTTTTGAAAAAATAGTCCATGAATATGTCAAGAAGGTAGAAGATTTCCTTCCCCTATTTGCTAGAAGCTATCAAATTGCTCCAATTTCCTGTAGAGGAATGAGAGTCGAAGGATTTAGACTTGTTAGATTTTCCAGTTACATATTTGAAGACGTAGAGATTCTATCTGAAGACGAGATTAAAGATTTAATTATTGATAAGTCCAAGATCCAGATCTCTCAAGCCATGGAGACAATTGAAATCATGGAGTTATTAACAGGAGAAGACAGGTGGTACACTGCCTACCACAAAGAAGACTTGATAATCCAAGCTGATGATCCATTCAACGGAAGGCTTAAGAAAGAATCCAAAGACATGGTGGAGATAGCTTTGCCAGCCAGCCTCAGAACTGTGGGCCTTATTGACGAATTTTTCAAACCGGATCTCTTTTTCTTACTGGTTACCAGTCATTGTATGTGCCCTTGATCTATAAAAGGGAGCGTCCATCTGTGAAATCAGGATATCGAGAGTTAGAGAGAGAGTGAGTGATAGCTAGACTACTATGCTAGTAATAAATGTTATGTATATGAGTGAGTAAACCTCTCATAGTTAGGGGAGAGGGGAGAGTTGTAATTACCTATGATTTGCAATAAAAGTGTTTTCTTTTCCAGAAATCTCTTATGTTAAGTTGTTATTATTTTCCAAATCGTCTCCAACTTTCTGTTCATAGAGGACTATTGTGTTGAACCTCTGGTGTAGCACACAAGGTGTTATACTGGTGAACCGCCGTCAGGTGCCGATTAGCCGTGAGCCGTTAGCCAGGTGGGCGTTAGGCGTGAAGGCGTACAGGCAGGAAACGGGTCAACCGCCAAAATAGTGGATTGAGGTGCGACACATAAAGAGAGAGTTGTAGGAGGCCGAGACTGGAGAAGAATAGTGACAAAGATGAAGAGACAAAGGGAGGAAGATAAAGTTATTACAGACCAGAAGGAAGGTATAACTCGAACCAAACCCTTAACTATTTTACATAATATTTTTTTTAAAGAAAAATCTTATATGAGCTTACAAATCACTAAAGACTTTTTAGAATTTGTTAATCAAACAAGTTTAGACCTAACTAGAGAAATTCAAGACTGGACTCTTACAGACCCTAAAGATATAGAACTTATAGAATCTGCTTTAATATACGCTGGTGGTACGTTTAAATACATAGACCAGATCATTGAGTGGTTAGGAAGAGAAGTACCTAGAATAGAAATAATTAGAACAGGGATCCGTGATCTCTTTAGACAAAAATTAAGAACTGAAGAATTTGCAGAAGAATTATCAAGACCTGAAAAGTATCTAGAATATACTAGGATACTTGAAGACAGTATAGACGTATTAAAATTTGTTAGACGTAAAAGGTTAGCTGAAACAAAGGCTACTTTAATTAGAGCCGGAGGAATCCGCCCTCTTATTAAAAACGTAGAGACAGCTGCCCCTAGAACATACCGTAGATTTTTATCATCTTATGGTGATAATAATTTAGACGAATTTATAGATAACGACATAAATGATATTATTAATCAAATATATAAAGAAACTAGAAAAATAAACCCACGATACCGTATAAGGTATTTAAGACTAGAATATTTTCCATCAAAACCTCTTCCAAATTCTAGACTCCCTGAAGAAACTATTTATATAGATAATCCTCACTATTCAGAATCCCAGTACGATAGTGATGGAAGAAGCTTAAGAAGTAGCAGTAGCCCTGAAACTTCTACACTTAGACTTCCAGATTAATTAGGCTTTAAAATAAGCTTAAAAGACCTTAGAAATCATTAGGGTAGAAAGTTATATTCCCAGAAATATAGAGAAAAGACAAAACGGTCCCCCCAGGTGGTCCAAGACAATGATAGCGGTCCTAAAATCATGTGGTTGATATTAAGCCCGTCATTTAAGCCCGTTAAATAAGCCCGTCGGAGAGACGTCCCGTATATATATATATATATTGTGAGTACAAGAAATATCATAACGAAGAAATCAACTAAAACAATCACACATAAAGTAAAGAGAAAACACAACGATATACATGGTTCGATAACTTGCCTACGTCCACGAAGGGTTTACTCTTTATTATAGTTTCTCTCAATAGAGTGTGTTACATACCTCTGCCCTAGTTCATGGTGTACATTTTATAGGCGAATCATTATAGAATTTGAGTTGTACAAGGAAATCAAAATAATACGTGGATATACTAAGGAGTACCTGAATATCTCTTTTGAGATGGTTAGTACCTGATTTGACTATATCTGTAAGTGCTCTAATATAATTATTGATACCAAATTTAATCTGCTAACATGGACCAATCATATGAAGTCACGTAGCTATCTACATGGAAACAACAAATACTTCCGAGGAACCCACTCACTCCGAGGAACAGGGCTACAACGAGGAAGACTAGTTCCCCGAGGAACTCACAAGCTCCGAGGAACAATGCCTCTCTGAGGAACACTTAAATACCGAGAAGCTTAGGCGGTCCGAGCAACTCATGGCGGTCCGAGCTGCACCTCGAAGCAGGATACCAACAGTTTAAATGCTCATTAAATGCTTATCATTTGGACGCACACGCAAAGAGGGCATTAAATGTACTACCCTTTCATATGTATAACATTTAATGTAGTACCCTTTCACATTACAGCCTTGGGGCTATAAATACATTGTACAATACTCATTGTAAAGGGACACCTAGATCGGAATTTCTTGAGATAACTTGTAATCGAGAATTCCCATGCAAACAACAATTCCAAAACAGTGGACGTAGGCCATTCTTATAAGGCTGAACCCACTCATATGAAGACACGTGGTTATCTACATGGAAACAACAAATACTTCCGAGGAACCCACTCACTCCGAGGAACAAGGCTACAACGAGGAAGACTAGTTCCCCGAGGAACTCACAAGCTCCAAGGAACAATGCCTCTTCGAGGAACACTTAAATACCGAGAAGCTTAGGCGGTCCGATCAACTCATGGCGGTCCGAGCTGCACCTCGAATCAGGATACCAACAGTTTAAATGCTCATTAAATGCTTATCATTTGGACGCAAAATAGGGCATTAAATGTATTACCCTTTCATATGTATATCATTTAACGTAGTACCCTTTCACATTACAGCCTCCGGGCTATAAATACATTGTACAATCCTCATTGTAAAGGGACCCCGGATGGGAATTTCTTGAGATAAGTTGTAATCGAGAATTCCCATACAAACAACAATACCAAAACAGTGGACGTAGGCCATTATTATAAGGCCGAACCACTTTAAAATTCTTTGTCTCATTTATTTATCTGTGATTGAATTATTAGAGTGATCTAATTTTTTACATCAACAGATTGGCGCCGTTTGTGGAAAACGACTGATAATATCGTTTTTCATAAAAAATAATCCATTACCAATGGCGGATATTCCTAAATCCAGCAATCGAAACGCTGGAACCCCTCCAAATCCATCTGCTCCACCAATTATTCCAGATCTGACCGGAATAATGGCAAATTTGGCTCAGGGCCAGACCGTCATGCAAGAAACAATGCGATAACTCATCTAAACCCTTAATGGCGGTGCATCAGTCCATTCCGGACCACGAAGCATTCAAAGAAATATTCGTGCGCCTTCTTCACATACTAGGCGTACTAACTCACATCGCAATGAGGAATCTGATGATTTCTCTTATCAACCTGGACGAACTTCGTCAGTGCGAGTCACGAATACTGGACAACGTGTCACTCTCTCCCCAGAAAGGACCAGTGCATTGGAAATGTTAAGTAGGGTTTCTCCTTTCGATCAATTAGGCCCTAAAAGGAACAAAATTCCTCTTAATGCAGTGTCGAGGAACTTTCGACGACCATCAGATTTAAGGGAAGGATCTGCCCAGTCACGACCAGCTGCTCGTTAAGATGGATCCTATGACCGACCAGCTGCTCGTCGAGATAAAACCCAGGAAGCCACTTCAATACGATCAGTTGCTCGAACCAATAGGCCCGAGGAAGGAAATGATGCATGGCAAAGGATCTATTCAGAGGCTGGAGGATAGATTAGGGGAAATGGCTAAGGCCAAGAACCCTCTACAACGAACCTTTGTTCGAGGAACACCTTTTGTCCAGGATATTATTGATTTTCCAACACCATCAAAGTTCAAAGCACCTGTTGTGACTCCCAAGTATGATGGGAAGACTGACCCTGTCCTTCATATAGAACATTATCAAGCTGCTGCCGACATCTATGTTGTCCCAAACGAGATGAGATGTAGGGCATTCTCGGGAACACTTACTGGATCTGCTCAAATATGGTATAATAGTCTTCCTCGGGGTAAGATTTCAACTTTTCTTCAATTGGCCGAGCTATTCATTAGGAATTTCTTCTTTGGAGCAAAGACAGTGAAACGAGTAACTCATTTGTTAAGTGTTAGACAAAAAGATGGTGAGAGTACCAGAGATTATATAACTCGTTTTAATAACGAGAAACTTGAAGTCATTGATTATGAGGAGAAGACAACGATTACCGCTTTGATGAGTGGACTACTGCCGAACAAGTTTTACTATACCTTGGCCAAAGATCCACCTCGAACTATATCGGACCTGATGGGAAAAGCGTCCAAGATTATGAATGCCGAGGAGGCTATGTCTGCAAAGAAGAATATGGACGCCAAAGAAACCAAGGTCGAAGGTGATAAGGCTAAGAAGAAAGAACACAAGAATAATGGTGGTGACAAACAATCCAAAAATAGGTCGTCATGGGAGGTCTTGAGGAAATTTGATAATTGCACACCTTTGAAGGCAAATATCAACCACGTCCTGGAAGAAATTAAGAACAGCGAGGAGTTAAACTGGCCAAAGAAAATGAAGGCATACCCTGACACGAGAAATAGGGAAAAATATTGCGTGTTCCACAAAGATCATGGACATACGACCAAAAATTGCATAGCTCTTCAGAATGAGATTGAAACACTCATCCGACGAGGAAAGCTAGCAAAGTATGTTGATCGGGGAGGCGAAAGAAGAAACAACGACCGAACTAGAGAGAGGTCTAGATCTCCTCATCGAGTAGAGGAGAAAAAGAAAAGAAACCATAAAGATGATCCCGAGGACGACCCCGATCTTCCTAAGAAACCAAAATAGCCAGAACGAGAGGTATTTTCAATACACTTTGGATCATTTGATTGTAATGTTATTACAGGTGGAGATGCAGGAGGAGGAGACCTTACTGCAGAAAGAAAATCTTACCTCGGCGAGGCACAAGCTTGCTCGTACATTCAGCGAATAAATCTAGCCGAAGAGGATTGCCCGAGAAAGGTGAACAAAGAGAAGTTGGTCATCAAGTTCTCAAAGAACGACCTCGCAGGTGTTCTATATCCTCATGATGACCCATTGGTGATCAAAATGAGGATGGAGGAGGTTATGATTTCAAGAGTACTGGTCGACAATGGTAGCTCGGCAGACATAACGTTCTACTCGTGCTTTGATAGTTTAAATCTAAACCTATCTCAACTGGAGCCTTATCTCAGACCCCTCATCGGTTTTGCTGGCAAAAAAGTATTTCCACTTGGGACGATCAAGTTGGATATATTCATTGGTACGTGGCCTGCTTGTCAGACAGAAAGAATACGTTTCTTCGTGATGGATAAGAATGTTCAATCATCGTACAATATCATCATGGGAAGAGTAGGATTGAAGAAGTTCGAGGTTGTACCATCTACAGTGCATCAGTGCCTAAAATTTCCAACAAACTTTGGAGTAGGAGTTGTGAAAGGTGATCAGAATGTAGTTCGGGAATGCTATTATTCATCCGCTGAGCAAGAAGAACTGGAAGAATCAAAGAAAAAGACTACTACCTATCAAGTGGAGGAAGGTGCAGAAATTGAAACATTGGATCCTCGAGATGAGTCGCAACTCGTTAAGGGTCAAGTGGTGGAAGCTACTGAAAATATCATTCTGAACGACGAGCACCCTCAGCGAACTACTCAAATAGGTTCATCGTTGGAAGCCTCATTAAAACAAGAATTGATAACTTTCCTTAGAAGCAGAAGACAAACTTTTGTGTGGAGTCATGAAGATATGCCTGGGATAGACCCGAACTTCTTATGTCACGAGCTCAATGTGAATAAGGAGATCAAGCCTATAGAGAAAGAAGAAGAGTATTCAGTCCTGAGAAGAATCAAGATATACAGGAGGAAGTCGAGAAGCTCTAGAAATCTTGTTTCATTGAAGATGTTAAATATCCAGATTGGTTAGCCAATGTGGTAATGGTAAAGAAGAAGAACAACAAGTGGAGGATGTGTGTGGACTTCACCGACCTCAACAAAGCATGCCCAAAGGATCATTTTCCATTTCCCCGAATTGATCAACTGGTGGATGCTACCTCGGGACACGAGTTGCTGAGCTTCATGGATGCTTATTCTGGTTACAACCAGATTAAAATGAAACCTAAAGACAGGGAGAGTACTTCTTTCATCACCCCTAGGGGAACTTATTGTTATGGTGTTATGCCTTTTGGTTTGAAAAATGCAGGTGCGACATATCAGAGGCTGATGAACAAGGTATTTGTTGAACAAATCAGTGACAATATGGAAGTCTATGTTGACGATATGCTGACAAAGGCAAGAAAGCTGCCGATCATCTAGTTGACTTAAGCCAGACTTTTGATCAACTAGATAAATATCAAATGAAGCTGAACCCGGCAAAGTACATCTTTGGAGTGCGAGAAGGCACGTTTCTCGGGTACATTGTCAATCAACGAGGCATTGAAGCAAATCCTGAAAAGATCAAAGCTCTATTAGGGCTGCGATCTCCAACGACGAAGAAGGAAGTACAGAGTCTCACAGGACGAGTAGCGGCACTCAACAAATTTGTGTCACGACCAACTGATAGATGTCTCCCATTCTTCAAGACACTCAGAAAGACTTTTGAGTGGAATGACGAATGCGAGAAGGCTTTTCAAGACTTAAAGAGATACTTGGGAACACCTCCACTGTTGTCCAGGCCAGTGATGGGAGAAAAATTATACTTGTACCTTGCAGTGTCCGAGAATGCCGTTAGCTCGGTGTTGATCAGAGTGGAGAATGGAGTACAAAAGCCAATTTACTACACATGTAAGGCCTTCCGAGGAGCAGATATCAGATATCCAAGGCTGGAGAAATTGGCACTGGCGCTGATTGAGGCGAGTAGGAGAATGAGGCCATATTTCCAGGCTCATACCATAGTAGTATATACTGATATGCCATTGACGCAAGCCCTTCATAAGCCAAAAAAATCAGGAAGATTGATGTACTGGGCAATAGAGCTCGGTGAATATGATATAATCTATGAACCCAGATCATCGCTTAAAGGGCAGACTGTAGCAGATTTTATAGCAGAGTTCACCTATCCTGATAGTTTCGAGGAACAAAAGTTGCTCGCTGATCAACCTGTGGAGGTTACAGGATCAACAAACACAGGCTCAGACCAATTTCGATTGGTAAAAGGGCGTGTGGATGTTACAGGATGTGACATAGAGATAGTTGTGAGGACTCCGGACGAGAAACAAGAGTTGCTCGCTGATCAACCTGTGGATGTTACAGGATCAACAAACACTAGCTCAGACCCACTCCGGTTGGTAAAAGGGCAAGTGAATGTTACAAGATCATTGACTTCGGGATCAGACCAACTCCAGTTGGTAAAAGGGCAAGGAAAAATGATCGACGAAGAGCAAGAAAAACCCGAGGAGGAAAGAAAGGAACAAATATTTCACCGAGGAACTCTGATTGATCAGAAATTTAATAACGAGTTACCTATATGGAGGCTATATGTAGATGGCTCATCTTGCACTGCAGGATGCGGCGCGGGGATAGTTTTGAGCACTCCAGATGAGATCGACATGGAATACGCCTTGCGTTTCCAATTCAAAGCTTCTAACAATGAGGCTGAGTATGAGGCCATGATTGCAGGACTTGGTTTAGCCAAAATTATGGAGGCGCAACAGGTAATTATTTTCAGTGATTCTCAATTGATCATAAACCAAATGATGGGTGTATATACAGTTAGAGGAGAATTAATGATCAGATATCATGCAAAGGCAAAGGAGCTGGTGTCAAAATTTTCCGCTATTCAGTTGGTCAGAATACCAAGGATGGAGAATGCAAGAGCAGACGCCCTAGCTCGACTAGCATCAGCTACTCGCATCGAGCTACGACGAATAATTCCAATTGAAGTATTAACTGGTCGGAGCATAGATGAGACGATGAAATTTATCACCCTTGATTTAGGACCATCTTGGATGGATTCCATCAGGGCGTATATTGAGGAGGGAAAATTGCCAATTGACAAGCTCGCTGCTAAAAAGTTGAAGTTTAAATCTGCTCGGTACGTACTAACTAATGGTGTTTTATATAGACGAGGAATTATGGCAGGTTTGCAGAGATGCGTACACCCCTCTGAGGTTAAAGAATTGATTGAAGAAATCCATGAAGGGTCTTGTGGAGCACATGTAGCAGGTCGGACGCTTTTGCAAAGGGTGATGATGCAGGGATACTACTGGCCGACGATGAGGGCTGATTGTATAGCCTATGCCAAGAAGTGTGACAAGTGCCAGCACTTTTCCTCCATCTGAAGAACTCCACAAGCCTTGTTGACACCCATAACTTCCCCTTGGCCATTTTCCATGTGGGGAATTGACCTGGTTGGGCCACTGCCAACGACCAGAGGAAGTTTCAAGTACCTCATCGTCGCAGTGGATTATTTTACTAAATGGGTAGAAGCTGAGCCCCTCATTGACATGACGTACGAGAAGGTGTACCAATTTGTTTGGAAGAACATCATTTGTCGATATGGTCTACCTTATGCCTTCATCACAGACCATGGAACACAATTTGATAATGAGGAATTTGCCGCATATTGTCGTCAGTCAAGCATTTTGAAGGTTCATTCAGCACCAGGCCATCCTCAAAGCAATGGATAAGCTGAAGTGACAAACAGAAAGCTGATGAACGGTTTGAAGAAAAGATTGGATGATGCAAAAGCAAACTGGATCAACGAATTACAATTAGTACTTTGGGCTTACCGAACTACTCCCCGAGTAGCAACTGGAGAATCACCATACATGCTGGCGTTTGGAAGTGAAGCTGTCATACCTGCCGAGTTGGGCCTCCCAACACACAGGGTACTAAATTTTAATTCCCCTGTCAGCGACTTAATGAGAAGACTGGATTTAAACATGCTCGAGGAAGTTAGAGAAGAAGCAACCATTAGAAATGCTGCTTACCAGCAGCGAACAACTCTGTTCTACAATAAAAGGGTGAAGAAGTGCGACCTGAAAGAAGGAGACTATGTGCTGAAGAAAGTAATCCAAAAGCACAACAAACTGGAGGCAAACTGGCATGGACCATACCGAGTTACAGAAGTTGTTCGACCAGGAACTTACCGAATAACAACTCTAGAGGGGGAGGAGTTTAAGAATGCATGGAACGCAGAGCATCTGCGTAAGTATTATCAGTGATGTATATGTAACACAGTTCCATCAGTATTAATAAAGTGAAGATATTCTGCCAAAGTCTCTCCTTTTATTGAAATTTTTTTGGGGAATACTAGTGCTACACACTACTCGGCAAAGCTCAGGCTGCTCAGCAAGATATTCCTAAAAATGCCAACCTCAGTTGGTTAGGAAACAAAATATTCCTAAAAATTCCAACTTCGGTTGGTTAGGAAACAAAATATTCCTAAAAATGCCAACTTTGGTTGGTTAGGAAACAAAATATTCCTAAAAATGACAACTTCGGTTGGTTAGGAAACAAAATATTCCTAAAAATGCCAACCTGTTTGGCTAGGAAATAAAATATGCTCTCAAATGCCAACTTATGTTGGTCGGAAGGTACGTACATTCTCGAAAATGCCAACTTATGTTGGTCGGGAGGTAAGATTATTCCAGAAAGTGCAAAATTTGCTAACTATGGTTGGTCGGGGATAAAACCCCACTAACTGTAGTTGGTCACCAAGTAGAATTTATCGACCTTGGTTGGTTGGACGCATTTTATGAAAAAGATAAAAATCTACCAAGTATGGCTAGTCGGGGATAAAAACCCACTAATCGTAGTTGGTCGACAATGAACATTTACCAACCTTGGTTGATCGAAAACATTTAAGAGAAAAATCTACCAAGTATGCTGGTCGGGGATAAAAACCCACTAACTGTAGTTGGTCGACAAGCATAAGTTAACAACCTTAGGTGGTTGGAAAAATTTTAATAAACATTTTTATAATCATTACTTTATTATTAAGTGATCGAGCAACATTATTGATACTTATAACTTTTTAATTGTTAATGAGTTGGTCGACAAACAACACAATATTGCTATCTTTTTAACAGATATGCATAAATATAAAGTGTTTGATAATTACAAGACAGTAGCAATCAAGATTTGCAAACAAAAATAAAAGTCTTTCATTGAATTCAAAATAAATTACAAGTACATTGATATTGAAATGTATACTAACTATTACATCAAAAAATTCCTATTCTACTGGTCTCTTCCCCTCTGCTTTTGGCACAGGTTCCTCGTCAGCAGGCGGATCATTTAAAGACAGAGGAGAATTGATGAAATTAAGATCTTTCAACATCCTTGTATTCATCATGGATGGTCTATCTAAAAGATGCTCGGGACGAGATACCTCGACTTGAGAGTGAAGATTGTAGTCACCGAGGTACTTTGAAATTAAGCTCCGAGGAATAGCCCGAGCAGGGATCCACTCCATCTCCAAATTGTATGGTGGCACAGGCAAGTCGAGCAAGCCGGCATCATGACAGTCCCACAGATAATGACCTTGTTAGAGCTTCAACACACCTAAGGCATTCAACCAGCCATGCTTATAGCCCTCATTGTTGGCATTTTGAATACGGTCGTTCAAGTGGAATAATGCTTCGTTGTCTCCATCCATCCAGAACTCCGTGGGCTGTTTGTGAAATTGATATGTTAGCCTTTCTAGCTGCTCGTGGAGACTCTTGATGAAAATCTCTTTATTCTCCAAGATTGACTTCTGCGCAGAGAGCTATTTTTCCAAGTCCCTAATTTTCTTTGACATATCAGACAAAGCCTGGTTCTTCGCCATTAATTGGAAAGCTTGGTTCTCTAACGCAGACTGAGTTCTCTGTTCCTTGATAAGGACCCGAGCTGCTCTTCCTCGTCCCCGAGGATCTCTTGCTCGACCGCGAGAAGATGTGGAAGGACCCGACCTCTTCAAGGCGTCCAATTCTTCCCTCAACTTGGCATTCTCAACTTCTAAGAATGAAAATCCCTCGTCAGTCACTGGGATTAGGGCTGTTGAAGAAGAAGATGCAGACTTCAATTGTGATAGATCTTTTTGCAAGTTGTTGTTTTCTTTCTCCAGCAGCTTGGCAATCTGTCTGCACTCCTCGACCTCACCCTTCAAAGTTCACTCCCTTACATCATACCCTGCAAAAAGCTTCTCGTAGCCCTTGTCAGCAACGATTAACTTATACTTTTTCTCATAACTCTCATGCAACAAGGCAGTGGATTCTTTATATTGAAGCTGAAGGTCTTAGAGGGTGCCTTGGAGATCCTCGATCATTTCGTAGTAAGCCACATTATTGGCTACCGCTCGATCAAGCAGACACTTCAGGTACTGATATGCTTCCACTTCCTGTTCTGAAGCATCCTGTCCAAGGATGTCGGCAACTTGTGCAGCACTCAGGTCTATATGACCAGCCTTAAAGTACTCATTGCACTGTTGCAGTAACTTTGTATCATGGGCAGATAGAAGATCCATCCTGGCCAGAAACTAGCAGAGAAAGAAAGAGCAATCATCAATAAGAAGAATAAGCAGAGTATGAATGAAAGATAGACAACAATATGCAAGAAAATTCAAGTTTTATTAGATCATACAATTCATAGTTACAAGTTCTGGATTACATTTGACAAAAGAAGAAAAATATAAAGATAAGCCCGAACAACACTACACCTTTTCCTTATCTCCCAAAACCTTCTCGGGAGGTTGGGAAGAGGAAGCAGGTTGCTCTGAGGGAACTGTGGGTTGTTCGGAGAGCACCAGTTGTTGCTCAGAAGAAGAAACGACTTGCTCGGCAGCATATTGGATGGTTGGGAGGTGATCTCCCATCACCATTGAAGACTCCTTAGAGGTAGATTCATCCTCTTCTAATTCTTCTGGAGTAGGAGGGGGACTAGGGATATGTCGCTGGAAAAACTCAGATGATTCGTCGACCTTTATTTCCTGAAGGGCAGCAACCCATCCATCCCTGGCAGCACACCCCTTGTTCCAACCCTTGTCACATCCAGAGCTAAGGACTTCTTCACAGCAGCTTTCCTCTTGGTCTTTTCCAAGGCAAGATTCTCGGACAGCAGGTTTTCAGCAGCCCTCAATTTATTTTTTGCCTCTTCCTTCTGTCGACCTACTTCTTAAAGCTGGCCCAACCTCTCCTCGGCAACTTTGAGTTTATTCTCCAACTCTCCAGCAACTTTGAGTTTCTCTTCGAGCTCTTTATTTGCCTTCTCCAAGGCATTATTTTTCTTCTCCAACTCTTTGGAGGCTTCAACAGCTCGAGCTTTATCCTGCTCGGTGGAGGCAAGCTTCTTCTCCCATACATCCTTATCAGTGGCATATGTCTGACGAGAATCTGCCAGAGATTTTTTAGCTTCCTCCAAAGCTCCCTCCACGCTAGACGAGGAGCATGAAGCTTTAATTGCCTCATCCTTCTTCGGATTACGTTAAAGCAGCTCGTTAACTGTGAACAGAAACAGAAAGCAAGTTAGAAACAGAAATGACAAAGGAAAATATAAAAAGTTCAAAGTAAAGAGGCTTACTGAAGCAAGATGACGAGCAGCCAAAGAAGTAACCATGTCCCGAGTAAGATTATCTTCGTTACCTTGGACCTCGGGAATGGTCCGGGACTTCACCGAGCTCATGGCAGAGCTCGGAGGAACAAAAGTGGGAACTACAATCCCAGCAGCTAGGGGCTAAATAGTGGTCTCAGACAAATTGATCGAGGATCTTTTCTTCAGCCTCCTCGGGGGAACAGGTACAGATTCAACCAAGGAAGAATCCTTGGTCGGTGATATCACAATCACCTCTCCAGGAGCAGCAGACCTGCTCGGAGCCACTGCGGTCTTATCAGCAACCTTCTCGACAATTTTAGCATAAGCAGCTGGAGGAGCCACATCAGTCTTCTTCGTCCCCTCCCTTGGGACGTCAATTTTACTCCTTTTTACCTCCCCAGAACCGAGGCATTTTTCTCAAAAAAGGTGGGAGGTCTTCTCTTCTTCATCCTTTCGCTCAAAGGAATATGAGATTCAGGCGAAGAACTTGCAGAGGCGGGTACTGGCTCTGCCTCACTGATCACAGGACGAGCAGTGAAGGAGGCGGTGTAGCTCTTGTACTAGAGCAGATACGAAGCCGACCTAATGTGCTCGTCTGCAACACTTTGATGCAGACTCCAGATAAGTTTCAAATACCTTATGTTGATATCTTCTTCTTTTGGGCACTTTCTTTTGTTATCAACTGCAAATAATCAAACATTGTTATCAGTGGCACATCTTATCAAACATAAAAGAAGAATAATTTCAAAATAAAATGAAATAAAAATAACCTATCCCATTGCCATAAGGAGGGCATCTAGGACCCTGGTAAACTTCATCTCCAGTCAATGGAGGGTGTTGCCAATTTTTTATGACAACCCCATGTTCAAAATAAACCCTATTGGCATCAGGGAGATTGACTACTAAGGCTCTATTTAAAAATATAGTTTTTAAATAATATATATTTTCATTGACTGCCCATCTATAGCAGTACATGATTTCTGGGATTCCTATACAAGTTCCATGCACTTGATTTAATCTATGCACCCCATTAACTATTCTCCATGTGTTGGGGGCTATTCGTGCAGGAACAACATCGAAATACTGACAGAATTCCAAACACAAGGAATTGAGTGGAAAAGAAAATCCACATTCAGCAAAAAAGAGACTGGGGAACCAATGTCCCTCAGTCAAATTGAAATAATCAAAAGGCTCAGAAAGTTTTTCCAAGACAACCCACGAGGGGATGGAGAAATCAGAACGAAACTTATCAAGAGACTCAACAAGGTAAACTATGGTGAATAAAGAAATAAAGAAGAAGGAAGAAGATCTTACAAGAAAAGAATGGACCTGTTGACAACAAACGACGGAAAAGATGAACGCACAAGAGAGTAGGAAGAGACGACGGAAAACTCGAAGATAAAATTTGAAAAGGTAGAAGACGATGGGAGCGTCAGTGAAGTTTAAATACCTTTCATTGGGAAATGGTGAAGTAATGATTATGAAAAAGGATGATTATGTTACCGGCGGCTTAAAAGATGGAAAGTAGCGCAGGAATCAAAGCGGACAACAACGGCTAAAAAGAGAAAAAGTGGCACGGGAATCAAAGCGGACAACAGCAGTCAAGAAGACAAAAAGTAACGTGGGAATCGAAACAGGAAAAAAAGTCCAAAAAAGCATGATTCTACGAATTGGGAAGGAGAAATAAATACAAGGGAAAACGCTCCTAAAAATCAGGAAGACTATTTAAAGCTACCATATTCCGAGAAAGAATGTTCCATACTCCTCAAATTTTGAACTATGAAACATTGGGGGCTTCTGTTGATACCAAATTTAATCTGCTAACATGGACCAATCATATGAAGACACGTGGCTATCTACATGGAAACAACAAATACTTCCAAGGAACCCACTCACTCCAAGGAACAAGGCTACAACGAGGAAGACTAGTTCACCGAGGAACTCACAAGCTCCGAGGAACAATGCCTCTCCGAGGAACACTTAAATACCGAGAATCTTAAGCGGTCCGAGCAAGTCATGGCGGTCCGAGCTGCACCTCAAAACAGGATACCAACAGTTTAAATGCTCATTAAATTCTTATCGTTTGGACGCACACGCAAAGAGGGCATTAAATGTATTACCCTTTCATATGTATATCATTTAATGTAGTACCCTTTCACATTACAGCCGCAGGGCTATAAATACATTGTACAATCCTCATTGTAAGGGGACCCCGGACGGGAATTTCTTGAGATAACTTGTAATCGAGAATTCCCATACAAACAGCAATACCAAAACAGTGGACGTAGGCCATTATTATAAGGCTGAACCACTTTAAAATTCTTTGTCTCATTTATTTATTTGTGATTGAATTATTAGAGTGGTCTAATTTTTACATCAACAGATAATTAAAATACTAGTGTGCAAATCAACTCATGATTTGGACCGGGCAACATTTTAATCAATATGGGTTGGTCGGATACTTTCACGAATTGAATTAAATAGGCTCCCATAATTACCCCTTAATTTTTTGGCTCTTGCGGACTTTGGGATGATAATTTTTAAAGGTCCCATAGCTTGAAATCTCCATGCTTTGAGTCTGAAATGACATTTTTATAGATACGAGAAACATGAATGGGTATGTTCTTCCTGAATAGATATTTATAGCATACTTGTGATTTGTTTGAATGGGTGAGGGTACTATTGTCCGACCAGGTATTTTAACCACCAAAAATAATTTTAGGAGATTGTGTTCATCATTGACATCAATTTTCAAAACCAGAGATTTAGTACCTCGCATCAGTTCAGTTCATTCACATCCTTACTTACTTGCTAAGCCTTTGTTAAGTTCGTCTTGTTTAGTGTTTTCTTTTCCTCCGGGGATTCATCAATTTTTGTAAGTCTAGCTCCTCCCTTTCTAATATTTTCTTTTGAACTTATTACATATCTATAGTTAAGGTTTCTTCCTTATTTGTACAATCATGGCGATGCTTGATAACAAAATAGTAGATGAATTTAGGTACTAGTACAATATTTCTAACTGGGTGATCGTCGACTGTGCACCTCTTCCTCGGAATTTTCGTGATACTGAAGGGGGCACCAGATTCATACCCTCCTGATAACTCAGGGGGTTTAAAATTTCCCCCAAACCAGTTGTTCCTTAGGTACTTCAGATATTTTGAAATAATGCCTGCCCAGTGTGACCTCAATGTTTGGAAGATAGTTAACAGGGTCCATAGGATAAATACCCTTTATGGGACAAAACTAGGCCTTATCGAGATCTGTTACTCCTACGTGTGGCCGTTAACTAAGGAAGGTCTTTTGTATTTGGAAACTAGGAAGGCTAAGAGAGTTTTGGTGGTAAATCTTCCGGATTCCCATAAGGATTACTGGGAACATGATTTCATTGCTAGAAACTTGCAACATCCTCATCCTGATGTGGGTGAAAGGCAGTGGGATCCAGTAATTTTTTACATTAGAGAGGCCCAAATAGGTCACTTCTTCTTTTTTGTTCTTGACTATTCATATCTTGATTTTTATCCTCTATCATCTTAGCTAATGTTCTTTACCATTTCTTCTTATAGCTCGTGTCAAAAATCAAGAGCCTGATATAAGTGAGGTTGATACTAATGAACTTGTAAAAGTCTGGAACATCAAGGAAAGTCTAGCAGATGGAGAGCACCTGAGGTCAGAAGCCTTCCTGTTGGAATATAAAAATATAGTAACTAGTTTTATTGCTTTCTCAGTCGATAAGGTTCCAATTTTAAAAGCTTTCGAGGTCGGTCCTTCTGACCCCATTGTGATAGAGGAGGGATAAAGATCTGAAGAGGAGGAAGGGGAAGAAGAAGAAGAAGAAGAAGAAGAAGAAGAAGAAGAAGAAGAAGAAGAATAAGAAGAAGAGGAGGAGGAAGAAGAGGACATAGCCCCTTTGATAAAGAGAAGGAAGCTGAAGCTCCTTGATGATGATGATGATCAAGACGTCCTGTCTGATCGACTTAAATCTATGAAGATGTTTGATATCGAGTCCCCTAAAACTAGTGACTTTAGACCGTTGTACAAGGGGGAAGAGAAGGAGAAGAATAATAAAGATGAAAAAGAGAGGAAGATAAGGAGAAAGAGAGGAGGAAGGGGAGAATAAGAGAGAATAAGAGAGGAGGGAAGCCAAACGAAAGTTATCTCTAAAATCCCTTAAAATTTCCCCTCCTGTTGAGCTGCTGATGGGACTAGCGTGGGTGATGCTCCCTACCTCGCCCTCGACCTACAAAAGAGTACGGTGCTCATTATTGATTGCAAGCATTTTTCGAGGTTGTGATTGCCCTATCTCGTCCTGTAAAATGCTCAGGGGATGGCCTTAGTAAGTCTTTATACTTGAGCTATTTCAATTTTCTCTATTTTCTCTTTCTCTGTGCTAACTCAGTAATTTTATTTCTCTTCGTGAAGTTATTATATGATTTCACAACTCTTCTGGACGATCATGCTCATAAGGTCAAGAACGAGCATGAGATGAAAGATGCTCTTAAGGCTGAGAAAAAGGCCTTTACTGAAGATCTCCAGGCATGGGAATAAGATAAGTGGAAGATGTCTAAGGCTTTTGATGAGATTGATGCATACCAAAAGAAGGTGGTCGTTGAAAAGGATAAGCTCGTTGAGGAAAATAAGAGCTTATCGAGAAAGGTCACCAAACTGGAGGAGGACCTTTCTCAAGAGAAGGATGCTAACTATAATAAAGGCGTTAAAAAAGACTATGATGATGAAGAAGAGAAGCTCGCCTATGGTTATAAGGTTGCCTTCAAAAAGGGTTGGGACCCGAACCTAAAGGCTACCAGAACCTCTGCTAAATCTGAACTTTTTGGCAGGCAACGGTCAATTTGCTGGTAATGCAAAGATTGTTCCTGCTGAGGTCGGTATTGATGATGATGATGGTAGGGAGCAACCTATCTTTGATAAGGGCAAGACCATTATCAAAGACGATTAGGTTAAAGACCAAGACCTATAGACTAGTAATTTTCTCTTTTTTCCTTATACGATTTTATTTTTGGGAAGTTTATAGTTATTTGTGAAAAAAATTTTGTACTGTCCCTTGGCATCCTCCATTTTTTTAATTAATAGAGATGAAATATTTTTTTGTATATGCATTTGCTAGATCTTTGTGTGTTGATTTTTAGTTTGTGATCTGTTGGGTGTTGTTTATAATTTATTGATTTAGATTGGTACAATCCTTCTAACTCCCGCTTGGGGAAGATCGTTGGGCTAAACATCAAGGTTCGCAAAGCCTTTGTAAGGATTTGTAAATCTTTGAGGGCAAGGAACGAGAAATACAAGGACCAGTTTGAGTTGGTCGCTAAGGTAAAAGACAGTCTTTAAGTGATTAAGGAGATAGGTACCTCAATTCAAGCAGAAGTCCATTCCTTGAGGGAAGAACGTTTGAAGAACACCGAGGTTAGCCAGGTGGCAGAAGTCCTTTAGTTAGAGAATGATAGTCTGAGAAGGGAGGTAGCTAGACTAAAGTTTAATATTGCTAGTCTTGAAAAACGCATTGAGAAATTGAGGAATGCATTTAAAATATGACGTCAAGTAGCCTGGTCGGAGGGCTATAATGCAGGTTAGGAAAATGCCCCAGAAAAACTTAAAAAGGATGAAGATGCATATTTTTACCGTGGATGGCTAAGAAACCTTAGGGAGACTAAGACTCCCAAGGAGTCCAGGTTGTGGAATAAATATCAGTTCGAATGCCCCGCCTACCATCATAATCCCTTCTCGAGGGATGATAAATGGATCCCGGTTGATGCCATTACTCCCCATCCTCTGGAGCACGATCTAGACAATGACGTGGAGGAGTTCGCTCTTAAACCAGATGATGGTTGCTGAATACCTTACTCACCATCCTAGGCCATCTTAAGCCTTTGTATATTTTTTTTATCTTTATTGTAAATGTATCTTCTCATTATAGTGAGTGAAAAAGTTTTATTTATCAATTTATGATGTTTTGAGCACGTGCTGACTAAACATGCATACTTGTTGACCAAATAATATTGATTGACTAGATAATATTTAATCGACCACCTTGGGTTCTTTGTTGTTTAGGTTTTATCATTTTGAGCTTCTCAGCTAATTAAATGGTATTAAAAGATGGTGTTAGCCACACGTTATTTTGTGTTTGAACATTGTCCCAGTCTAACATAGTTAGGAGTGTCATTCCATCTACTTTACCTTTTAGGTTGTTTCGTCACACTCCCTTAGGCCTAAGTAGTATAATTACGATAATGCACTTAGTAACTGGGCCATTCACACGAACAGGTTTTTAGGACCAACAAATTTATCGACCAACCTAAGCTGGCTATACTGCCTAAGGATCCCTTATAGGGCTTTTATTGTTACCGGGGCAACCCATGAGGTCTTTTATATTTGAAACTAGGACCTGAGTGATGTAGTAATTGAAATGCTTCTATTGAATTATTATAATTACTATAAACCCTGCTCGACATGTGAAGTTTTCTGATTGAAAACAAGTTGAAAAACTTTCCATAATCCCAGAATTTAAGCCATGCACAAAGGAGTTTTCGCTTGGAAAAGGTACGTATTAATGAGATGTAACTAAGAAGAGTTAAGCAGCCAATGAAAAATATAAAAATGAAAGGGCCAACCAGCCTTTATTCATTAAATATTGTCTGATGATCAACATAAGTTTGAAAATTAAAATTTTGCTTAAACTAAATGTGATAATAAAGGATAAAAAAGACTTAAAAATAAAACTTCTTGAAATTGGCTGCATTCCATGCTGTTGGTATCTCCCTGCCCTCCAGTGTTTCTAAGTGATATGCTCCTTGAAGGTCATCTCTGATTACTTTAAAGGGTCCTTCCCAGTCTGGTTCATGTTTACTGTCTGATGGTTTCACAGCACTGTTGAGGACTTTCCTTAGGACATAATATTTTACTAGAAATTTCCTTAGACTAAATTTTTTGTTGTATTGCTTAGCCAGTCGTTGTTGGTAAGAAGCCAACTTGATCATGGCCTGCTCTCTGTGTTCATCTGCTAAGTCAAGTTCAGTGTGTAAGGCTCTTCATTAAGGCCTTGGTCGAGTAAAGAGGTCCTCATGGTGTGAAGCACCTTATACTCTTGACTCACTTGAGTCTATATTGTATAAGTGCTCATCCAGTTTAGAACTAGAAACAAAATTGATTCCCATCCTAGAACCCAAAGAGCCTCAAACCTTCTCAACATTTTATTCCTCTTGATCTAAGGTATATTTACCAACACTCACACACATTAGTATTGCATTCATACATTGCTTATTTCATATAATTGGTTATGTGTGTATGGGGTGTATTAATTTCCCTTAATTTGAATTTTAATAATTTTTTGGGAATTTTTAATGATTCTTTAAAAAAAATTTGTTTAAATTAAAATTGGTTTTAAAAGTCTTTGGGGTCAATTTGCAATTTTGAATTGGTGATTTTATCTCTGGAAGTTCACTAGGGTAGAAACCAAATGAGCTAGAGACTTCAAGGTGTTTGTGTAATTATTTTCAAAACACGCGTTTCAGCCTTACACTTGTCAGCCATATATCGGTCCGTTTTGTGTTTCTTCTGAGAGACATAAGCCTTGCTTATTTCTTGCCCTTCATTGTTTTAATCAACGATCTCCATGTGTTCTGGCTTAATCTATGTGAACCTATCTTAAGACAATCAAAAGCGTTTTAATCCACCGCTTCTCTTATATCGTTGGATCAAAGTCAAATGCTAAAGATTAGATCTGAGCCCTTGATTTTGACACTAAACCAAAATTGCCGATTGGTCACGGCCAAAATCCCTGACCAAAACTGTGGGTCGCGGACTTAGGCCGTGACCATTTCGGTCGTGACCAATTTCGTGGGTCGCGGCCCAAGTCCGTGACCAAAAAATGGTCACGGCCCAGAGGGGTCACTGCAGATGGTCGCGGACTTGGGCCATGACCCATGCCGTGACGGGTCGCGGTCTTCATCCGTGACCCACAATCGTGACAAATTGGTCGCAGCCAAAGTTCGCGACCCACGACCGTTACAAAAAAATAAAAAAAAATTGGTTGCGTCCCTCATCCGTGACCCACAACCTTGACAAATTGGTCACGGCCAAAGTCCACGACCCACAACGGTGACAAAAAAAATAAAAAAAAAATGGTCGCGGCCCAAGTCCGTGACCCACAACCGTGATAAATTGGTCGCGGACTTGGGTTGTGACCCACAACCGTGACGAAAAAAAGAAAAAAAAATGGTCACGGACTTTGGCCGCGATCATTTTTATGCGCTATGGAAAAAATAAAAATGGTCATGGAACTATAAATTAAAAAAATGTATTTTTTTTTATCAAATCCTAAAATTGGGGGGTCCTGTGAGTGCACCGTCGGTTGCTACGTGTAACATTGGACGCTTAAGGGGTGTTACAAATATTTATTATTAGCAAAATAATAAAACAAATCACAAATTGCGAACCGAGAATATTGTTAATAAACAAATATATATACAACTTAAAAATATTACAACTCTTAATAATTCACAGACCAAAACAAATTTGGGCAGAGTTTCCTCTATTTTCTTGACATTCCAAACCCTGTAAATGTAAAACCTGCTTATTAAAAAGCCCGCACGGCCACAAAATTCAACAATCAAATTTAAAAAGCCCACACGGCCATAAAACTAAACAATAAAAGCCGGCACGGCCATAAAACTAAAAAATAAAAGTCCGCACGGCTGTAACACATAAAAAACATAATCTTCATGTTGTAAACCATTGCCTCCTTCATTTGTTCCACGTGCAAAAATCCTACAAATGATAGGATACAAAAAAAATATCAGTAACCAAGTAGTTTTACAAAAAATTTAAGCAAGCTGAAAAATTGCATATATGAGTTAAAATTATCAACATATCAATGTTTTTAACTCTAAGCCTAGAAATATTCAAATTACCATCGTATTCACAAACCGGGAGTCCCGCTGCTTCGTGAACAGTTCCTACGAGTTAAATTGGTCCCGTGGGAGGTGTTGGTGCCACACATGGAACCGTACGGGGACTGTTTCGGGATATCACCCGCTAACGCCATGTTTTTAAGCTTAAGTCTAGAAATATTCAAATTACTGTCCTATTCTCAAAACGGGAGTCCCGAGGCTGCTCGGTTAGTTCCTACGAGTTACATAGATCCCGTGGGAGGTGTTGGTGAAACCCAGAGGGCCGTTCGGGGGCTGTTTCGGGTTTTCCCCCACTAAAGCCATGCTTTTAAGCCTAAGTATAGAAATATGAAAATTACCGTCGTATTCTCAAACTGGGAGTGCCGCGACTGCACGGTCAGTTCTTACAAGTCACATTGGTCCCGTGGGAGGTGTTGGTGCCACCCACGGGGCTGTTCGGGGGATGTTTCGGGTTTTCATCCTCTAAAGCCATATTTTTAAGCCTAAGTCTAGAAAAATGCAAATTACCTTCATATTCTCAAACCGGGAGTCCCGCGGCTGCGCGGTGAGTTCCTACGAGTTACATTGGTCCCATAGGAGGTGTTGGTGAAACCCACGGGGCCGTTTGGGGGCTGTTTCGGGTTTTCCCCCACTAAAGCCATGGTTTTAAGCCTAAGTCTAGAAATATACAAATTACCATCGTATTCTCAAACCGGGAGTGCCGCGACTGCACAATCAGTTCCTACGTGTCACATTGGTCCCGCGGGAGGGGTTGGTGCCACCCACAGGGCCGTTCGGGGGCTATTTCGGGTTTTCACCCTCTAAAGCCATATTTTTAAGCCTAAGTCTAGAAATATTCAAATTATCGTCGTATTCTCAAACCGGGAGTCTTGGGTCTTCGCGATCAGTTCCTACAAGTCACATTGGTCCCGTGGGAGGTGTTGGAGCCACCCAAGGGCCATTCGGTGGCTGTTTCAGGTTTTCCCCCACTAAAGCCATGTTCTTAAGCCTAAGTCTAGAAATATGAAAATTATCATCGTATTCTCAAGCCGGGAGTGTTGCGACTGCACGGTCAGTTACTATGAGTCACATTGGTCCCGTGGGAAGCATTGGTGCCACCCACGGAGCCATTCGGGGGTTGTTTCGGGTTTTCACCCACTAACGCCATACTTTGCGAAAGTCTAAAAATATTCAAATTATTGTCGTATTCTCATACCAGGAGTCCCGGGTCTTCGATGTCAGTTCCTACAAGTCACATTGGTCCCATGTGAGGTGTTGGTGCCACCCACGGGGTCGTTCAAGGGCTGTTTTGGGTTTTCACCCACTAAAGCCATGCATTTAAGCCTAAGTAAAGAAATATGCAAATTATCGTCGTATTCTCAAACTGGGAGTCCCACGGCTGCGCGGTCAGTACCTACGAGTTACATTGGTCCCGTGGGAGGTGTTGGTTTCACCCACGGGGCCGTTTGGGGGTTGTTTCTGGTTTTCACCCACTAAAGCCATAATTTTAAGCCAAAGTCTAAAAAAATGCAAATTACCATCGTATTCTCAAATCTGGAGTGCTGCGGCTGCACGGTCAGTTCCTACGAGTTACATTGGTCCCGTGGGAGGTGTTGGTGCCACCCACGGGGCCGTTCGGGGGGCAATTTCGAGTTTTCACCCTCTAAAGTCATGTTTTTAAGCCTAAGTCTAGAAAAACACAAATTATCGTCGTATTCTCAAATCGGGAGTCCCGCGGCTGCAAGGTCATTTCCTACGAGTCACATTGGTCCCGTGGGAGGTGTTGCTGCCACCCATGGAGCCGTTTGGGGGTTATTTCGAGGTTTCACCCACTAACGCCATCTTTTGAGAAAGTGTAGAAATATTCAAATTACCATCGAATTCTCAAACTGGGAGTCCCGAGTCTTCGCGGTCAGTTCCTATGAGTCACATTGGTCCTATGGGAGGTGTTGGTGCCACCCACGGAGTAGTTCGGGGGCTGTTTTGGGTTTTCACCCACTAAAGCCATATTTTTAAGCCTAAGTCTAGAAATATGCAAATTATTGTCGTATTCTCAAACTGGGAGTCCCGCGACTGCGCGGTCAGTACCTACGAGTTACATTGGTCCCGTGGGAGGTGTTGGTGTCACCCACGGGGCCGTTCGGGGGTTGTTTCGGGTTTTCACCCACTAAAGCCATGTTTTTAAGCCAAAGTCTAGAAAAATGCAAATTACCATCGTATTCTCAATCCTGGAGTTCCGCGGCTAGACGTTCAGTTCCTATGAGTCACATTGGTCCCGTAGGAGGTGTTGGTTCCACCCACGGGGCCGTTCGAGGGCTATTTTGGGTTTTCACCCTCTAAAGTCATGTTTTTAAGCCTAAGTCTAGAAAATGCAAATTATCATTGTATTCTCAAATCAGGAGTCCTGCGGTATCAAGGTCAGTTCCTACGAGTCACATTAGTCCCGTGGGAGGTGTTGGTGCCACCCACGGAGCCGTTCGGGGGTTGTTTCGGGGTTTCACCCACTAACGCCATGTTTTACAAATGTCTAGAAATATTCAAATTACCGTTGAATTCTCAAACCGGGAGTCTCCAGTCTTCGCGGTCAGTTCCTACGAGTCACATTGGTCCCGTGGGAGGTGTTGGTGCCACCCACGGGGCCGTTCGGGGGCTCTTTTGGGTTTTCCCCTACTAATGCCACGTTTTTAAGCCTAAGTCTTGAAATATGCAAATTATCATCGTATTCTCAAACCGGGAGTGCCTCGGCTCCACGGTCAGTTCCTACTAGTCACATTGGTCCCGTGGGAGGTGTTGGCGCACCCACAGGGCCGTTCGGGGGCTGTTTCGAGTTTTCACCCTCGAAAGCCATATTTTTAAGCCAAAGTCTAGAAAAATGCAAATTACCGTCGTATTCTCAAACCGGGAGTCTCGCAGCTGCGCGGTGAGTTCATACGAGTCACATTGGTCCCGTGGGAGGTGTTGGTGCCACCCACAGGGTCGTTCGGGGGCTGTTTCGGGTTTTCCCCCACTAAAGCCTTATTTTTAAGCCTATGTCTAGAAATATGCAAATTATCGTCATATTCTCAAACCGGGAGTGCTACGAGTCACATTGGTCCCATGGGAGGTGTTGGTGCCACCACGGGGCCATTCGGGGTCTGTTTCGGGTTTTCACCCACTAAAGCCATATTTTTAAGCCTAAGTCTAGAAAAATGAAAATAACTGTCGTATTCTCAAACTAGGAGTCCCGCGGTTGCGCGGTCAGTTCCTATGAGTGACATTGGTCCTGTGGGAGGTGTTGGTGCCACCCACGGGGCCGTTCGGGGGATGTTTTGGGTTGTCACCAACTAAAGCCATGTTTTTAAGCCTATGTCTGAAAAAATAAAAATTGTCGTCATATTCTCAAACTGGGATCGCCGCGGCTGCACGGTTAGTTCCTACGAGTCATATTGGTCCCGTGGGAGGTGTTGGTGCCCCGACGGTTCCGTTCGGTGTCTGCTTTGGGTTTACACCCTCTAAAGTCATGTTTTTAAGCCTAAGTCTAGAAAATGCAAATTATCGTCGCATTCTCAAATCAGGAGTCCCGCGGCTATGCAATCAGTTCCTACGAGTCACATTGGTCCCGTGGGAGGTGTTGGTGCCACCTACGGAGCCGTTCGGAGGTTGAATCGGGTTTTCACCCACTAACGCCATGTTCTGCAAAAGTCCAAAAATATTTAAATTACCGTCGTATTCTCAAACAGGGAGTCCCGGGTGTGCGCGGTCTTATCCTACGAGTCACATTGGTCCCGTGGGAGGTGTTGGTGCCACCCATGGGGCCGTTCGGGTTTTCCCCCACTAAAGCCCTATTTTTAGGCTTAAGTAAAGAAATATGTAAATTATTATCATTTTCTCAAACCGGGAGTGCCACGACTGCACGATCAGTTCCTACGAGTCTCATTGGTCCCGTGGGAGGTGTTGATGCCACCGACGGGGCCGTTCGGGGGCTGTTTTGAGTGTCCACCCTCTTAAGCGTTATTATTAAGCCTAAGTCTGGAAAAATACAAATAACCATCGTATTCTCAAACCGTGAGTCCCGCGGATGCGCAGTCAGTTCCTACGAGTTACATTGGTCCCGTCGGAGGTGTTGTTGCCACCCATGGGGTCGTTCGAGGGATGTTTCGGGTTTTCACCCATTAAAGCCATGTTTTTAAGCCTAAGTCTATAAAAATGCATATTAACGTCGTATTCTCAGACCGGTATTGCCGCGCCTGCACGTTCAGTTCCTACGAGTCACATTGGTACTGTGGGAGGTGTTGGTGCCACCCATGGGGCCGTTCGGGGGTTGTTTCAAGTTTTCACCCTCTAAAGTCATGTTTTTAATCCTAAGTCTATAAATATTCAAATTACAGTCATATTCTCAAACTGAGAGTCCCGGGTCTTCGCGGTCTGTTCCTACGAGTCACATTGGTCCCATGGGAGGTGTTGGTTCCACCCACGGGGCCGTTCGGGGGCTGTTTCGGGTTTTCCCCCACTAAAGACATGTTTTTAAGCCTAAGTCTAGAAAAATGCAAATTATCGTCGTATTCTCAAATCGGGAGTCCCGAGGCTGCGTGATTAGTTCCTACGAGTCACCTTGGTCCCGCGGGAGGTGTTGGGGCTACCTACGAAGCCGTTCGGGGGTTGTATCGGGTTATCAAGCACTAACGCCATGTTTTGCGAAAGTCTAAAAATATTTAAATTACCATCTTATTCTCAAACCGGGAGTATCGGGACTTTACGGTCAGTTCCTACGAGTCACATTGGTCCCGTGGGAGGTGTTGGAGCCACCCACGGGGCCGTTCGGGGCCTGTTTCAGGTTTTCCCCAACTAAAGCCATGTTTTTAAGCCTAGGTCTAGATATATGCAAATTATCATCATATTCTCAAATCGGGATTGTCACGAATGCATGGTCAGTTCCAATGACTCACATTGTTCCCGTGGGAGGTGTTAGTGCCACCCACGGGGCCGTTCGGGGGCTGTTTCGGGTTTTTAACCTCTAAAGCCATATTTTTAAGCCTTAGTCTAGAAAAATAAAAATTACCGTCGTATTCTCAACCCGGGAGTCCCGCGACTGCGCGATCAGTTCCTACGAGTCACATTGGTCTCGTGGGAGGTGTTGGTGCCACCCACGGTGTCGTTCGGGGGCTGTTTTGGGTTTTCCCTCACTAGAGCCATGTTTTTAAGCCTCGGTCTAGAAATATGCAAATTATCATCGTATTCTCAAATCGGGAGTGCCGCGACTGCACGGTCAGTTCCTACAAGTCACATTGGTCCCGTGGGAGGTGTTGGTGCCACCCACGGGGATGTTCGGGGGCTTTTTCGAGTTTTCACCCTCTAAAGCCATATTTTTAAGCCTAAGTCTAGAAAAATGCATATTACCGTCATATTCTCAAACAAGGAGTCCCGCGGTTGCGCGATCAGTTCCTACGAGTTACATTGGTCCCGAGGGAGGTGTTGTTGCCACCCACGGGGCCGTTCGGGGCTGTTTCGGGTTTTCATCCACTAAAGCCATGTTTTTAAGCCTAAGTCTAAAAAAATACAAACTACCGTCGTATTCCCAAATTGGGAGTGCCGCGACTGCACGGTCAGTTACTACGAGTCACATTGGTCTCGTGGGAGGTTTTAGTGCCACCCACGGGGACATTCGGGGGTTGTTTCGAGTTTTCACCCTCTAAAGGCATATTTTTTAGCCTAAGTATAGAAAAATGTAAATTATCATCGTATTCTCAGACCGGGAGTCCCGCGGCTGCGCGGTCAGTTCTTACAAGTCACATTGGTCCCATGGGAGTTGTTTGTACCACCCACGGGGCCGTTCGGAGGTTGTTTCAGGTTTTCAACCACTAGCACCATGTTTTGCGAAAGTCAAAAAATATTTAAATTACCATCTTATTCTCAAACCGAGAGTCTCGAGACTTTGCGATCAGTTCCTACGAGTCACATTGGTCCCGTGGGAGGTGTTGGAGCCACCCACAGGGCTGTTTCAGGTTTTCCCCCACTAAAGCCATGTTTTTAAGCCTAAGTCTAGAAATATGCAAATTATCGTCATATTCTCAAATCGCGAGTGTCGCGACTGCACGGTCAGTTCCTACGAGTGACATTGTTCCCGTGGGAGGTGTTGGTGCCACCCACGGGGCCGTTCGGGGGCTGTTTCGGGTTTTCAAGCTCTAAAGCCATATTTTTAAGCCTCAGTGTAGAAAAATACAAATTATCGTCGTATTCTCAACCCGGGAGTCCCACGACTGCGCGGTTAGTTCCTACGAGTCACATTGGTCCCGTGGGAGGTGTTGGTGCCACCCACGGAGCCGTTCGGGGGTTGTTTCGGGGCTTCATCCACTAACGCCATATTTTGTGAAAGTCTAGAAATATTCAAATTACCATCGAATTCTCAAACAGGGAGTCCCGAGCCTTCACGGTCAGTTCCTACGATTCACATTGGTCCCGTGGGAAGTGTTGGATCCACCCACGGGGCCGTTCGGGGGATGTTTCAGGTTTCCCCCCACTAAAGTCATGTTTTTAAGCCTAAGTCTAGAAATATGCAAATTATTGTCGTATTCTTAAACTACCGTCGTATTCTCAAACCGGGAGTGCCGCGGCTGCACAGTTAGTTCCTACGAGTCACATTGGTCCCGTGGGAGGTGTTGGTGCCACCCACGGAGCCATTCGGGGGTTGTTTTGGGGTTTCACCCACTAATTCCATGTTTTGCGAAAGTCTAGAAATATTCTAATTACCATCGAATTCTCTAACCGGGAGTCCCGAGCCTTCGCGATCAGTTCCTACGAGTCACATTGGTCCCGTGGGAGGTGTTAGAGCCACCCACGGGGCCGTTCAGGGGCTGTTTCAGGTTTTCCCCCACTAAAGTCATGTTTTTATGCCTGAGTCTAGAAATATGAAAATTATCGTCGTATTCTCAAACCGGGAGTGTCGCGATTGCACGGTCAGTACCTACGAGTCACATTGGTCCCGCGGGAGGTATTGGTGCCACCCACGAGGCCATTCGAGGGCTATTTCGGGTTTTCACCCACTAAAGCCATATTTTTAAGCTTAAGTCTAAAAAAATACAAACTACCATCTTATTCTCAAACCGGGAGTGCCACGGCTGCACGATTAGTTCCTACGAGTCACATTGGTCTCGTGGGAGGTGTTGGTGCCACCCACAAGGCCATTCGGGGGCTGTTTCGGGTTTTCACCCTCTAAAGCCATATTTTAAAGCCTAAGTCTAGAAAGATATAAATTACCATCGTATTCTCAAACTGGGAGTCTCACGGCTGCGCGGGCAGTTCCTACGAGTTACATTGGTCCCGTGGGAGGTGTTGGTGCCACCCACGGGGCCGTTCGGGGGCTATTTCGGGTTTTTACCCACTAAAGTCATGTTTTTAAGCCTAAGTCAAGAAAAATGGAGATTACCGTCATATTCTCAAACTTGGTGTGCCGTGGCTTCATGGTCAGTTGCTATGAGTCACATTGGACCCGTGGGAGGTGTTGGTGTCATCCACGGGGCCGTTCGGGGGGATGTTTTGGATTTTTAACCTCTAAAGTAATCTGTTTAAACCTAAGTCTAGAAAAATGCGAAATATCGTTGTATTCTCAAATCCGGAGTCCTGCGGCTACGCGCTCACTTCCTATAAGTCACATTGGTCCCGTGGGAGGTGTTGGTGCCACCCACAGAGCCGTTCGGGGGTTGTTTCGGGTTTTCACCCACTAACGCCATGTTTTACGAAAGTCTAGAAATATTCAAATTACCATCGTATTCTCAAACCAGGAGTCTTGGCTCTTCGCGGTCAGTTCCTACTAGTCACATTGGTCCTGTGGGAGGTGTTATTGCCATCCACGGGGCCGTTCGGGGGCTGTTTTGGGTTTTCCCCCACTAAAGCCAAGTTTTTAAGCCTAAGTCTTGAAATATGCAAATTATCATCGTATTCTCAAACCGGGAGTGCCTCGGCTCCACGGTCAGTTCCTACTAGTCACATTGGTCCCGTGGGAGGTGTTGGTGCACCCACGGGGCCGTTCGGGGGCTGTTTCGAGTTTTCACCCTCGATAAGCCAAAGTCTAGAAAAATGTAAATTATCATCGTATTCTCAAATCGGGAGTCTCGCAGGTGCGAAGTGAGTTCATACGAGTCACATTGGTCCCGTGGGAGGTGTTGGTGCCACCCACAGGGAAGTTCGGAGGCTGTTTCTGGTTTTCCCCCACTAAAGCCTTGTTTTTAAGCCTATGTCTAGAAATATGCAAATTATCGTCATATTCTCAAACCGGGAGTGCTACGAGCCACATTGGTCCAATGGGAGGTGTTGGTGCCACCACGGGGCCATTCGGGGTCTGTTTCGGGTTTTCACCCACTAAAGCCATATTTTTAAGCCTAACTCTAGAAAAATGAAAATAACTGTCGAATTCTCAAACCGGGAGTCCTGCGGCTACGCGGTCAGTTCTTACGAGTGACATTGGTCCCGTGGGAGGTGTTGGTGCCACCCACGGGGCCGTTCGGGGGCTGTTTTGGGTTGTCACCCACTAAAGCCATGTTTTTATGCCTATGTTTGGAAAAATAAAAATTGTCGTCATATTCTCAAACTGGGATTGCCGCGGCTGGACGGTTAGTTCCTACGAGTCATATTGGTCCCGTGGGAGGTGTTGGTGCCCCGACGGGGCCGTTCGGAGTCTGCTTCGGGTTTGCACCCTCTAAAGTCATGTTTTTAAGCCTAAGTCTAGAAAAATGCAAATTATCGTCGCATTCTCAAATCGGGAGTCCCGCGGCTACGCAATCAGTTCCTACGAGTCACATTGGTCCCCTGGGAGGTGTTGGTGCCACCTACGGAGCCGTTCGGAGGTTGAATCGGGTTTTTACCCACTAACGCCATGTACTGCAAAAGTCTAAAAATATTCAAATTACCATCGTATTCTCAAACCGGGAGTCCCGGGTCTACGCGGTCAGTTCCTATGAGTCACATTGGCCCCGTGGGAGGTGTTGGTGCCACCCACGGGGCCGTTCGGGTTTTCCCCCACTAAAGCCATATTTTTAGGCTTAAGTATAGAAATATGCAAATTATTATCGTTTTCTCAAACCGGGAGTGCCACGACTGCACGATCAGTTCCTACGAGTCACATTGGTCCCGTGGGAGATGTTGGTGCCACCGACGGGGCCGTTCGGGGGCTGTTTTGAGTGTCCACCCTCATAAGCCTTATTTTTAAGCCTAGGTCTGGAAAAATGCAAATAACCATCGTTTTCTCAAACCGAGAGTCCCGCGGATGCGTAGTCAGTTCCTACGAGTTACATTGGTCCCGTGGGAGGTGTTGTTGCCACCCATGGGGTCGTTCGAGGGATGTTTCGGGTTTTCACCCACTAAAGCCATGTTTTTAAGCCTAAGTCTAGAAAAATGCAAATTAGCGTCGTATTCTCAAACCGGTATTTCCGCGGCTGCACGTTCAGTTCCTACGAGGAACATTGGTACTGTGGGAGGTGTTGGTGCCACCCATGGGGCCGTTCGGGGGTTGTTTCGAGTTTTCACCCTCTAAAGTAATGTTTTTAAGCCTAAGTCTATAAATATTCAAATTACCATCGTATTCTCAAACTGAGAGTCCCGGGTCTTTGCGGTCTGTTCGTACGAGTCACATTGGTCTCATGGGAGGTGTTGGTGCCACCCACGGGGCCGTTCGGGGGCTGTTTCGGGTTTTCCCCCACTAAAGACATGTTTTTAAGCCTAAGTCTAGAAAAATGAAAATTATCGTCGTATTCTCAAACCGGGAGTCCCGAGGCTGCGCGATCAGTTCCTACGAGTCACATTGGTCCCGTGGGAGGTGTTGGGGCCACCTACGGAGCCGTTCGGGGGTTGTACGAGTTTTCACCCACTAACGCCATGTTTTGCGAAAGTCTAGAAATATTTAAATTACCATCTTATTCTCAAACCGGGAGTATCGGGGCTTTACGGTCAGTTCCTACGAGTCACATTGGTCCCGTGGGAGGTGTTGGAGCCACCCACGGGTCCGTTCGGGGCCTGTTTCAGGTTTTCCCCAACTAAAGCCATGTTTTTAAGCCTAAGTCTAGAAATATGCAAATTATCGTCATATTCTCAAATTGGGAGTGTCGCGACTGCACGGTCAGTTCCTACGACTCACATTGTTCCCGTGGGAGGTGTTGGTCCCACCCACGGGGCCGTTCGGGGGCTGTTTTGGGTTTTCAACCTCTAAAGCCATATTTTTAAGCCTCAGTCTAGAAAAATAAAAATTACCGTCGTATTCTCAACCCTGGAGTCCCGTGACTGCCCGATCAGTTCCTACGAGTCACATTGGTCTCGTGGGAGGTGTTGGTGCCACCCACGGTGTCGTTCGGGGGCTGTTTTGGGTTTTCCCCCACTAGAGCCATGTTTTTAAGCCTCAGTCTAGAAATATGCAAATTATCATCGTATTCTCAAACCGGGAGTGCCGCGACTGCACGATCAGTTCCTACAAGTCACATTGGTCCCGTGGGAGGTGTTGGTGCCACCCACGGGGCCGTTCGGGGGCTGTTTCGAGTTTTCACCCTCTGAAGCCATATTTTTTAGCCTAAGTCTAGAAAAATGCAAATTACCGTCATATTCTCAAACAAGGAGTCCCGCGGCTGCGCGATCAGTTCCTACGAGTTACATTGGTCCCGATGGAGGTGTTGTTGCCACCCACGGGGCCGTTCGGGGCTGTTTTGGGTTTTCATCCACTAAAGCCATGTTTTTAAGCCTAAGTCTAAAAAAATACAAACTACCGTCGTATTCTCAAATTGGGACTGCCGCGACTGCATGGTCAGTTACTACGAGTCACATTGGTCTCGTGGGAGGTTTTAGTGCCACCCACGGGGACGTTCGGGGGTTGTTTCGAGTTTTCACCCTTTAAAGGCATATTTTTTAGCCTAAGTCTAGAAAAATGCAAATTATCGTCGTATTCTCAGACCGGGAGTCACGCGGCTGCGCGGTCGGTTCTTACAAGTCACATTGGTCCCATGGGAGTTGTTTGTACCACCCACGGAGCCGTTCGGGGGTTGTTTCGGGTTTTCACTCACTAACACCATGTTTTGCGAAAGTCAAAAAATATTTAAATTACCATCTTATTCTCAAACCGGGAGTCTCGGGGCTTTGCGATCAGTTCCTACTAGTCACATTGGTCCCGTGGGAGGTGTTGGAGCCACCCATGGGGCTGTTCGGGGCTGTTTCTGGTTTTCCCCCACTAAAGCCATGTTTTTATGCCTAAGTCTAGAAATATGCAAATTATCGTCATATTCTCAAATCGCGAGTGTCGCGACTGCACGGTCAGTTCCTACGAGTGACATTATTCCTGTGGGAGGTGTTGGTGCCACCCACGGGGCCGTTCGGGGGCTGTTTCGGGTTTTCAACCTCTAAAGCCATATTTTTAAGCCTCAGTGTAGAAAAATACAAATTAACGTCGTATTCTCAACCCGCGAGTCCCGCGACTGCGCGGTCAGTTCCTAAGAGTCACATTGGTCCCGTGGGAGGTGTTGGTGCCACCCACGGAGCCGTTCGGGGGTTCATCCACTAACGCCATATTTTGTGAAAGTCTAAAAATATTCAAATTACCATCGAATTCTCAAACCGGCAGTCCCGAGCCTTCACGGTCAGTTCCTACGAGTCACATTTGTCCCGTGGAAGGTGTTGGAGCCACCCACGGGGCCGTTCGGGGGAGGTTTCAGGTTTTCCCCCACTAAAGTCATATTTTTAAGCCTAAGTCTAGAAATATGCAAATTATTGTCGTATTCTTAAACTACCGTCGTATTCTCAAACTGGGAGTGCCACGGCTGCATGGTTAGTTCCTACGAGTCACATTGGTCCCGTGGGAGGTGTTGGTGCCACCCATGGAGCCGTTCGGGGGTTGTTTCGGGGTTTCACCCACTAACGCCATGTTTTGCGAAAGTCTAGAAATATTCTAATTACCATCGAATTCTCTAACCGGGAGTCCCGAGCCTTCGCGATCAGTTCCTACGAGTCACATTGGTCCCGTGGGAGGTGTTAGAGCCACCCACGGGGCCGTTCGGGGGCTGTTTCAGGTTTTCCCCCACTAAAGTCATGTTTTTATGCCTAAGTCTAGAAATATGCAAATTATCGTCGTATTCTCAAACCGGGAGTGTCACGATTGCACGGTCAGTACCTACGATTCACATTGGTCCCGCGGGAGGTATTGGTGCCACCCACGGGGCCATTCGAGGGCTGTTTCGGGTTTTCACCCACTAAAGCCATATTTTTAGGCTTAAGTCTAAAAAAATACAAACTACCATCTTATTCTCAAACCGGGAGTTCCACGGCTGCACGGTCAGTTCCTACGAGTCACATTGGTCTCGTGGGAGGTGTTGGTGCCACCCACAAGGCCATTCGGGGGCTGTTTCGGGTTTTCACCCTCTAAAGCCATATTTTTAAGCCTAAGTCTAGAAAAATACAAATTACCATCGTATTCTCAAACTGGGAGTCTCACGGCTGTGCGGGCAGTTCCTACGAGTTACATTGGTCCCGTGGGAGGTGTTGGTGCCACCCACGGGGCCGTTCGGGGGCTATTTCGGGTTTTCGCCCACTAAAGTCATGTTTTTAAGCCTAAGTCTAGAAAAATGGAGATTACCGTCATATTCTCAAACTTGGTGTGCCGTGGCTTCACGGTCAGTTCCTACGAGTCACATTGGACCCGTGGGAGGTGTTGGTGTCACCCACGGGGCCGTTCGGGGGCTGTTTTGGATTTTTACCCTCTAAAGTAATGTGTTTAAACCTAAGTCTAGAAAAATGCGAATTATCGTTGTATTCTCAAACCGGGAGTCCTGCGGCTACGCGCTCAGTTCCTACAAGTCACATTGGTCCTGTGGGAGGTGTTGGTGCCACCCACGGAGCCGTTCGGGGGTTGTTTCGGGTTTTCACCCTCTAACGCCATGTTTTGCGAAAGTCTAGAAATATTCAAATTACCACTGTATTCTCAAACCGGGAGTCTCGGCTCTTCGCGGTCAGTCCCTACGAGTCACATTGGCCCTGTGGGAGGTGTGATTGCCATCCACGGGGCCGTTCGGGGGCTGTTTTGGGTTTTCCCCCACTAAAGCCAAGTTTTTAAGCCTAAGTCTTGAAATATGCAAATTATCATCGTATTCTCAAACCGGGAGTGCCTCGGCTCCACGGTCAGTTCCTACTAGTCACATTGGTCCCGTGGGAGGTGTTGGTGCACCCACGGGGCCGTTCGGGGGCTGTTTCGGGTTTTCACCCTCGAAAGCCATATTTTTAAGCCAAAGTCTAGAAAAATGCAAATTACCGTCGTATTCTCAAACCAGGAGTCTCGCAGCTACGCGGTGAGTTCATACGAGTCACATTGATCCCGTGGGAGGTGTTGGTGCCACCCACAGGGTCGTTCGGAGGCTGTTTCGGGTTTTCCCCCACTAAAGCCTTATTTTTAAGCCTATGTCTAGAAATATGCAAATTATCGTCATATTCTCAAACCGGGAGTGCTACGAGTCACATTGGTCCCATGGGAGGTGTTGGTGCCACCACGGGGCCATTCGGGGTCTGTTTCGGGTTTTCACCCACTAAAGCCATATTTTTAAGCCTAAGTCTAGAAAAATGCAAATTACCGTCATATTCTCAAACCGGGATTGCGAGGCTGCACGGTCAGTTCCTACGAGTCACATTGGTCCCGTGGGAGGTGTTGGTGCCACCCACGGGGCCGTTTGGGGGCTGCTTCGGGTTTGCACCCTCTAAAGTCATGTTATTAAGCCTAAGTATAGAAAAATGCAAATTATCATCGCATTCTCAAACCGAGAGTCCCCCGGCTGTGCGATCAGTTCCTCCGAGTCACATTGCTCCCGTCGGAGTTGGTTGTGCCACCTACGGAGCCGTTCAAAGGTTGTATCGAGTTTTCACCCACTAACACCATGTTTTGTGAAAGTCTAGAAATATTCAAATTATCGTCTTATTCTTAAACCGGGAGTCCCGGGTCTACGCGGTCAGTTCCTACGAGTCACATTGGTCCTGTGGGAGGTGTTGGTGCTACCAATGGGGCCGTTCGGGGGCTGTTTCGGGCATTCCCCCACTAAAGCCATGTTTTTAAGCTTAAGTCTAGAAAGATGCAAATTATTATCATATTCTCAACCCAGGAGTGTTGCGACTGCACGGTTAGTTTCTACAAGTCACATTAGTCCCGTGAGAGGTGTTGGTTCCACCGACGGGGCCGTTCGGGGGCTGTTTCGAGTTTTCACCCTCTATAGCCATATTTTTAAGCCTATGTCCAGAAAAATGCAAATAACCATCATATGCTCAAACCGGGAGTCCCGCATCTATGCGATCAGTTCCTACGAGTTATATTGGTCCCGTGGGAGGTGTTGTTGCCACCCGTTGGGTCATTCGGGGGCTGTTTCGGGTTTTCACCCACTAAAGCCATGTTTTTAAGCCTAAGTCTAGAAAAATTCAAGTTACTATCGTATTCTCACACCAGGATTTCCGCGGCTGCACGTTCAGTTCCTACGAGTCACATTGGTACCGTGGGAGGTGTTGGTGCTACCCACGGGGCCGTTCGGGGGCTATTTCGGGTTTTCACCCACTAGAGCCATGTTTTAAAGCCTCAGTCCAGAAATATGCAAATTATCGTCGTATTCTCAAACCGGGAGTGACGCGACTGCACGGTCAGTTCTTACGAGTCACATTGGTCCCGTGGGAGGTGTTGGTGCCACCCACGGGGCCGTTCGGGGGCTATTTCGAGTTTTCACCTTCTAAAGCCTGTTTTTAAGCCTAAGTCTGGAAAAATGCAAATTACCTTCGTATTATCAAACCGGGAGTCCCGCGGTTGCTCGGTGAGTTCCTACGAGTTACATTGGTCCCATAGGAGGTGTTGGTGAAACCCACGGGGCCGTTCGGGGGCAGTTTTGGGTTTTCACCCCCTAAAGCCATATTTTTAAGCCTCAGTCTAGAAAAAGGCTAATTACCGTCGTATTCTCAACCTGGGAGTCCCACGGTTGCGCTGTTAGTTTCTACGAGTTACATTGGTCCCGTGGGAGGTGTTGGTGCCACCCACGGGGCCGTTCGAGGACTGTTTTGGGTTTTCACCCACTAAAGCCATGTTTTTAAGCTTAAGTCTAAAAAATGCAAACTACCGTCGTATTCTCAAACCTGGAGTGCCGCGGCTGCACGGTCAATTCCTACGAGTCACATTCGTCCCGTGGGAGGTGTTGGTACCACCCACGAGGGCATTGGGGGCTATTTCAAGTTTTCACCCTCTAAAGCCATATTTTTAAGCCTAAGTCTAGCAAAATGTAAGTTACCGTCGTATTCTCAAACTGGGAGTCTCGCGGTTGGGCGGGCAGTTCCTACGAGTTACATTGGTCCCGTGGGAGGTGCTGGTGCCACCCACGGGGCCGTTCGGGGGTGTTTCGGGTTTTGACCCACTAAAGCCATATTTTTAAGCCTAAGTGTAGAAAAATGAAAATTACCGTCGTATTCTCAAACTTGGAGTGCCGTGGCTTCACAGTCAGTTCCTACGAGTCACATTGGACCCGTGGGAGGTATTGGTGCCACCCACGGGGCCGCTCGGGGGGTGTTTCGAATTTTTACCCTCTAAAGTAATGTTTTTAAGCCTATGTCTAGAAAAATACAAATTATTGTTGTATTCTCAAATCGGGAGTCTCGTGGTTGTGCGCTCAGTTTCTACGAGTCACATTGGTCCCGTGGGAGGTGTTGGTGCCACCCACGAACCCGTTCGGGGGTTGTTTCCGGTTTTCACCCACTAACGCCAAGTATTGCGAAAGTCTAGAAATATTCAAATTACCGTCGTATTCTCAAACCGAAAGTTTTGGCTCTTCACGGATAGTTCCTACGAGTCACATTGGTCCCGTGGGAGGTGTTGGTGCCACCCTCAGGGCCGTTCGGGGGCTGTTTCGGGTTTTCCTCCACTAAAGCCTTGTTTTTAAGCCTAAGCCTAGAAATATGCAAATTATCATCATATTCTCAAACCGGAAGTGCCGCGACCGCACGGTCAGTTCCTACGAGTCACATTGGTCCCGTGGGAGGTGTTGGTGCCACCCACGGGGCCGTTCGGGGGCTGTTTCGGGTTTTCACCCCCTAAATCCGTATCTTTAAGCCTAAGTCTAGAAAAATGCAAATAACTGTCTTATTCTCAAATCGGGAATCCCACGGCTGCGCGATCAGTTCCTATGAGTGACATTGGTCTCGGGGGAGGTGTTGGTGCCACCCACGTGGCCGTTCGGGGTCTTTTCGGGTTATCACCCACTAAAGCCATGTTTTTAAGCTTAAGTCTAAAAAAATACAAACTACCGTCATATTATCAAACTTCGAGTGTCGTGGCTTCACGATCAGTTCCTACGAGTCACATTGGACCCGTGGGAGGTGTTGGTGCCACCCACGAGGCCGTTCGGGGGCTGTTTCAAATTTTTACCCTCTAAAGTAATGTTTTTTAGCCTATGTCTAGAAAAATGTAAATTATCGTCGTATTCTCAAACCGGGAGTCTCGCGGCTGTGCGCTCAGTTCCTACGAGTCACATAGGTCCCGTGGGAGGTGTTGGTACCACCCACGAACCCGTTCGGGGGTTGTTTCGGGTGTTCACCCATTGACGCCATGTTTTGCGAAAGTCTAGAAATATTCAAATTACGGTAGTATTCTCAAACCGGGAGTCTCGGCTCTTCGCGGTCAGTTCCTACGAGTGACATTGGTCCCGTGGGAGGTGTTGGTGCCACCCACGGGGCCGTTCGGGGGCTGTTTTGGATTTTCCCCCACTAATGCCACGTTTTTAAGCCTAAGTCTTGAAATATAAAAATTATCATCGTATTCTCAAACCGGGAGTACCTCGGCTCAACGATTAGTTCCTACGAGTCACATTGGTCCCGTGGGAGGTGTTGGTACTGCCCACGGGGCCATTAGGGGGCTGTTTCGGGTTTTCACCTTCTAAAGCCATGTTTTAAGCTTAAGTCTAAAAAATGAAACTACCATCGTATTTTGAAACCGTGAGTCTCACGGCTGCGCGATGAGTTCATACGAGTCACATTGGTCCCGTGGGAGGTGTTGGTGCCACCCACGGGGTCGTTCGGGGGTTGTTTCGGGTTTTCTCCCACTAAAGCCTTGTTTTTAAGGCTAAGTCTAGAAATATGCAAATTATCGTCATATTCTCAAACCGGGAGTGCCACGACCGCACGGTCAGTTCCTACGAGTCACATTGATCCCGTGGGAGGTGTTGGTGCCACCGACGGGGCCGTTCGGGGGATGTTACGAGTTTTCACCTTCTAAAGCCATATTTTAAGCCTAAGACTAGAAAAATGCAAATAACTGTCATATTCTCAAACAGGGAGTCCCGCGGCTGCGCGATCAGTTCCTACGAGTGACATTCGTCCCATGGGGGGTGTTGGTGTCACCCAAGGGGCCGTTCGGGGGATGTTTCGGGTTATCACCCGCTAAAACCATGTTTTTAAGCTTAAGTCTAAAAAAAAGTAAACTACCATCGTATTCTCAAATCGGGAGTCTTGTGGCTGCGCGGTGAGTTCATACGAGTCACATTGGTCCCGTGGGAGGTGTTGGTGCCACCCACGGGGTCGTTCGGGGGTTGTTTCAGATTTTCCCCCACTAAAGCCTTATTTTTAAGCCTAAGTCTAGAAATATGCAAATTATCGTCATATTCTCAAATCGGGAGTGCCGCGACCGCACGGTCAGTTCCTACGAGTCACATTTATCCCGTGGGAGGTGTTGGTGCCACCCACGGGGCCGTTCGGGGGCTGTTACGGATTTTCACCCTCTAAAGCCATATTTTTAATCCTAAGACTAGAAAAATGATAATAACTGCCGTATTCTCAAACCGGTAGTCCCGCGGCTGCACAGTCAGATCCTACGAGTCACATTGGTCCCGTGGGAGGTGTTGGTGCCACCCACGGATCCGTTCGAGGTCTGTTTCGGGTTTTCACCCTCTAAAGTCATGTTTTTAAGCCTAAGTCTTGAAAAATACAAATTATCGTCGTATTCTCAAACCGGGAGTCCCGCGGCTGCGCGGTCAGTTCCTACAAGTCACATTAATCCCGTGGGAGGTATTGGTGCCACCTACGTAGCCGTTCGGAGGTTATATTGGGTTTTCACCCACTAAAGCCATGTTCTGCGAAAGTCCAGAAATATTCAAATTATCGTCGTATTCTCAAACCGGGAGTCTCGGGTCTGCGCGGTCAGTTCCTACGAGTCACATTTGTCCCGATGGAGGTGTTGGTGCAACCCACGGGGACGTTCGGGGTCTGTTTCGGGTTTCCCCCACTAAAGCCATGTTTTTAAGCCTAAGTCTAGAAATATAAAAATGATTATCGTATTATCAAACCGGGAGTCTCGCGACTGCACAATCAGTTTTTACGAGTCACATTGGTCTCATGGGAGGTGTTAGTGCCACCGACGGGACCGTTCGGGGGCTGTTTCGGGCTTTCCCCCACTAAAGCCTTGTTTTTAAGCCTAAGTCTAGAAATATGCAAATTATCATCATATTCTCAAATCGGGAGTGCCGCGACCGTACGGTCAGTTCCTACGAGTCACATTGGTCCCGTACGAGGTGTTGGTGCCACCAACGGGGCCGTTCGGGGGCTGTTTCGAGTTTTCCCCTACTAAAGCCACGTTTTTAAGCCTAAGTCTAGAAATATGCAAATTATCATCGTATTCTCAAACCGGGAGTGCCGCGGCTGCACGGTTAGTTCCTATGAGTCACATTGGTCCCGTGGGAGGTGTTGGGGCCACCCACGGGGTCGTTCGGGGGCTTTTTTGAGTTTTCACCCTCTAAAACCATATTTTTAATCCTAAGTCTAGAGAAATGCAAATTACCATCATATTCACAAAGCGGGAGACTCACAGTTGCGGGGTCAGTTCCTACGAGTTACATTGGTCCCGTGGGAGGTGTTGGTGCCACCCACAGGGCCGTTCGGGGTCTTTTCGGGTTTTCATCCACTATAGCCATGTTTTTAAGCCTAAGTCTAAAAAAATGCAAACTACATCGTATTCTCAAACCGAGAATCCCGCGACTGGACGGTGAGTTCATACGAGTCACATTAGTCCCGTGGGAGGTGTTGGTGCCACCCATGGGGTCGTTCGGGGGCTGTTTTGGGTTTTCCCCCACTAAATCCATATTTTTAAGCCTAAGTCTAGAATTATGCAAATTATCGTCGTATTTGAGCGATCAGTTCCTACGAGTCACGTCGGTCCCTTGGGAGGTGTTGGTGCCACCCACGGGGACATTTGGGAGCTGTTTTGGGTTTTCACCCTCTAAAGCCATACTTTTAAGCCTAAGTCTATTATATTGCAAATAGCAATCGTATTCTCAAACTGGGAGTCCCGCGACTGCGCGGTCAGTTCCTACGAGTTACGTTGGTCTCGTGGGAGTTGTTGTTGCCACCCACGGGCCGTTCAGGGGCTGTTTCGGCTTTTCACCCACTAAAGCCATGTTTTTAAGCCTAAGTCTAAAAAAATGCAAATTACCGTCGTATTCTCAAACTGGGATTGCCGCGGCTGCACGGTCAGTTCCTACGAGTCACATTGGTCCCGTGGGAGGTGTTGGTGCCACCACGGGGCTGTTCAGGTGTTGTTTCGGGTTTTCACCCTCTAAAGTCACGTTTTTAAGACTAAGTCTAGAAAAATACAAATTATTGTCGTATTCTCAAATCGGGAGTCCCGCGGTTGCGCGGTCAGTTCCTGGGAGTCACATTGGTCCCGCGGGAGGTGTTGGTGCCACCTACGGAGCCGTTCAGGGGTTGTATCAGGTTTTCACCCACTAACGCCATCTTCTACGAAAGTCTAGAAATATTTAAATTACCATAGTATTCTCAAATCGGGAGTCTCGGGTCTGCACGGTCATTTCCTACGAGTCATATTGGTCCAGTGGGAGGTGTTGGTGCACCCACGGGGCCGTTCGTGGGCTGTTTCGGGTTTCCCACAGTAAAGTAATGTTTTTAAGCCTAAGTCTAGAATTATGCAAATTATCGTCGTATTCTCAAACCGAGAGTGCCGTGATGGCACGGTCAGTTCCTACGAGTCACATTGGTCTAGTGGGAGGTGTGGGTGCCACCAACGGGGCAGTTCGGGGCTGTTTTGGGTTTTCACCCACTAAAGACATATTTTTAAGCCTAAGTCTAGAAAAATGCTAATTACCGTCATGTTCTCAAACTGGGAGTCCCGCGGTTGCGCAATCAGTTCCTATGAATTACATTGGTCCCGTGGGAGGTGTTGGTGCCACCCATGGGGCTGTTCGGGGGCTGTTTCGGGTTTTCACCCACTAAAGCCATATTTTTAAGCCTAAGTCTAAAAAAATACAAACTACTGTCGTATTCTCAAATCGGGAGTGCCGCGGATGCGTTGTCAGTTCCTACGAGTCACATTGGTCCCGTGGGAGGTGTTGGTGCCACCCACGGGGATGTTCGGGGGTTGTTTCGAGTTTTCACTCTCTAAAGGGATGTTTTTAACCCTAAGTCTAGAATAATACAACTTACCATCGTATTCTCAAACCGGGAGTCCCGCGCCTGCACGATCAGTTCCAACAAGTCACATTGGTCCCGTGGGAGGTGTTGGTACCACCCACGGGGCCATTCGGGGGTTGTTTCAAGTTTTCACCCAGTAACACCATGTTTTGTGATAGTCTAGAAATATTCTAATTACCATCGTATTCTCAAACCGGGAGTCCCAGGACTTTGCGGTCAGTTCCTACGAGTCAATTTGGTCATGTGGGAGGTGTTGGTTCCACCCACGGGGCCGTTCGGGGGTTATTTCGGGTTTTCCCCCACTAACACCATGTTTTTAAGCCTAAGTCTAGAAATATGCAAATTATAATCGTATTCTCAAACCAGGAGTTCCGCGGCTGCGCGGTCAGTTCCTACGAGTAACATTGGTCCCGTGGGAGGTGTTGATGCCACCCATGGGACCGTTCGGGGGCAGTTTTGAGTTTTCACCCTCTAAAGCCATGTTTTTAAGCCTAAGTCTAGAAAAATACAAATTATCAACGTATTCTTAAACCGGGAGTCCAACGGCTGTGGGGTCAGTTCCTACGAGTTACACTGTCCCGTGGGAGATGTTGGTTCCACCCACGGGGCTAGTCGGGGGTCATTTCGACTTTTCACCCTCTAAAGCCATGTTTTTAAGTCTACGTCTAGAAAGATACAAATTACCGTTGCATTATCAAACCGAGAGTCCCGCAGCTACGCGGTGAGTTACTACGACTTGCATTGATCTCGTGGCAGGTGTTGGTGCCACCCACACGGCCGTTCGGGGGCTGTTTCGGGTTTTCACCCCCTAAGTCCAAGTTTTTTAGCCTAAACCTAGAATTATGCAAATTACCATCGTATTCTCAAATCGGGAGTCCCGCGGCTGTGCGGTCAGTTTATACGAGTTACATTGGTACCGTGGGAGGTGTTGGTGCCACCCACGGGGTCGTTCGGGGACTATTTACGGATTTCACCCTCTAAAGCCATATTTTTAAGCCTAAGTCCAGAAATATGCACATTAACGTCATATTCTGTGACCGGGAGTCCCACGACTGCGCGATTAGTTCTTAAGAGTCACATTGGTCCAGTGGGAGTTGTTGGAGCCACCCACGGGGTCGTTCGTGGGTCGTTTCGGGTTTTCACCCTCTAACGCCATGTTTTGTCTATGTCTAGAAATATGCAAATTACTATCATACTCTCAAACCGGGAGTCCCGAGGCTGCGCGGTCAGTTCCTACGAGTCACATTGGTTCCGTGGGAGGTGTTGGTGCCACCCACGGGGCCGTTCGGGGACTGTTTCGAGTTTTCACCCTCTAAAGTCATATTTTTAAGCCTAAGTCTAGAAAAATACAAATTATTATCGTATTCTCAAACCGGGAGTCCCGCGGCTGCGCGGTCAGTTCCTACGAGTCACATTGGCCCATGGGAGGTGTTGGTGCCACCCACGGAGCCGTTCAGGGGTTGTTTCGGGTTTTGACCCACTAACGCCATGTTTTACGAAAGTCTATAAATATTCAAATTACCATTGTATTCTCAAACTGATAGTCCCGGGTCTTCGCGGTCTGTTCCTACGAGTCACATTGGTCCCATGGGAGGTGTTGGTGCCACCCACGGGGCCGTTCGGGGTCTGTTTCGGGTTTTTCCCCACTAAAGACATGTTTTTAAACCTATGTCTAGAAATATGCAAATCATCATCGTATTCTCAAATCGGGAGTCCCGCGACTGCATGGTCAGTTCCTACGAGTCACATTGGTCCCGTGGGAGGTGTTGGTGCCACCCACGGGGCCGTTCGGGGGCTGTTTCGGGTTTTCATCCTCTAAAGCCATATTTTTAAGCCTGTGGCTAGAAAAATGGAAATTATTGTCGTATTCTCAAATTGGGAGTCCCGCGGCTATGCGGTCAGTTCCTATGAGTCACATTGGTCCCGTGGGAGGTTTTGGTGCCATCCACGGAGCCGTTCGGGGGTTGTTTCGGGTTTTCACCCACTTACGCCATGTTTGGCAAAAGTATAGAAATATTTTAATTACCGTTGTATTCTCAAACTGGGAGTCTTGAGTCTTTGCCGTCAGTTCCTACGAGTCACATTGGTCCCGTGGGAGGTGTTGGTGCCACCCACGGGGCCGTTCGGGGGCTGTTTCGGGTTTTCCGCACTAAAGACATGTATTTAAGCCTAAGTCTAGAAATATGCAAATTATCATCGTATTCTCAAACCGAGAGTGCCGCGACTGCATGGTCATTTCCTACGAGTCACATTAGTCCCGTGGGAGGTGTTGGTGCCACCCACGGGGCCGTTCGGGGGCTGTTTCGGGTTTTCACCTAGTAAAGCCATATTTTTAAGCCTAAGGCTAGAAAAATGCAAATTATCATCGTATTCTCAAATTGGGAGTTCCACGGCTGCGCGGTTAGTTCCTATGAGTCACATTGGTCCCGTGGGAGGTTTTGGTGCCATCCACGGAGCCGTTCAGGAGTTTTTTCGGGTTTTCACCCAATAACGCCATGTTTTGCAAAAGTATAGAAATATTCGAATTACCGTCGTATTCTCAAACCAGGAGTCTCGGGTCTTCTCGGTCAGTTCCTACGAGTCACATGGGTCCCGTGGGAGGTGTTGGTGCCACCCACGGGGCCGTTCGGGGGCTGCTTCGGGTTTGCACCCTCTAAAGTCATGTTATTAAGCCTAAGTATAGAAAAATGCAAATTATCGTCGCATTCTCAAACCGAGAGTCCCACGGCTGTGCGATCAGTTCCTACGAGTCACATTCCTCCTGTGGGAGTTGGTTGTGCTACCTACGGAGCCGTTCAAAGGCCCAAGTCCGTGACCCATACCCGACCAATTTTGGAGGGGATTTTGGCTCCAAGATGGTCACGACCTGGTCACGGCCCAAGTTTGAGACCCACAATGGTCACGTATTTGGTCCGTGACCACTTCCAGAGCATCCATGATTTAGTGTGGTAATAAATATGGTCACGCCAAAAATTGAGTTGGTCATGGCCCAAGTCCGCGACCAGCTGGTTGTAGACTTGGGCCGTGACCAACTAGGCGTGACCATTCGCAGGATTTGGTGTAATGTGAACCTCATTCTCGAACCTTCTCAGCCCCCTATATAAGGAGCCTTACTCTCAGCCATTTAGAAGCTTTTGCCACTTCGTCAATTCTAGAGTGAGAAGAGAGTAGAGAGAGAATAGTGAAGAGAGAGAGAGAGAGAGAGAGAGAGAGAGAGAGAGAGAGAGAGAGAGAGAGAGTTAGAAACCCTAACCCTAAATCGTCCAAAACACCTTTCAAACCCTAACCTCTTTCAAAACTAGTTATATACCAAAAACAACCTTGAGTGTTTGAGAGTTAGTTTGTTAAGTTGTTTCGTGTTGTAACCTCTTTATTTTAAGATCTTGTTTTCAACTTAAACATTAAGTTTCGATCTGTGTTTCTTATTCATAGAAATCATAGATCTGAACAGTTTATGTTATATTTCACATAGATATGCATTTATAGTTTCTCATCTTGAGAAATCTATTGTTGATTCTTTTCTGTAAATGTTTTCATACTCAAAATCAACAATAACATTTTATGTTTCTAGTTCTTTTGAAACAAGATCTTTGACCTAGTTGGAATCGCACTTGGGGATTTTCAATCTCAAAAATATTTTCAAAACCCTGAGATTGATTAAGATCTTGATACGTCTTCTGAGCAAGATAGCTGTGGATTCTGGGTTCATCTTAAAGGTCAAATAAGGTTCAAAGTTTCTTAAAAAGAGAGAAACTAAAAATCACAACATATATATCTGATTTGTTATTTGCTAGGACTGTTTGTAAAAATAAGTGTGAGTGTGCGCATGCATGTGTTAGATCACCATCACAAACACTTACACACTACAACACTGAAAGTATTGGTAATAAGATCTTGATAAAAGAGTCGACGTAAAGACTGGAACAAAGTGAAGTTAGCAAACTGGAAGAACAACATCAACAATCAGAACTGCAGAAAAGTCATAAGGACACTAGTGGGTACATTCCTAAACTTGTATAGGTCTGATTTGTGTGCATGTGTGTTATATAGTTTGTAACTGTTATATTTGTTTTAGTGGATTTTTTTTACTCCGTAGAGGGAGTCGTGGATGTTTCCTTAATTGGTTGATGTTTTACCACGTTAAAAATATCTTGTACTTAATCTTTCTACATATCCTCATCCATTTATGTTTAGTGTGCTGATTTAAAACTATTTTAGTTTTGTTTTTCAAAACTTGTTAACAAATCTTGAACAAATCTCATGCATATTTTTAAACACATCTTCTGATTAAACTGATTTGATTTCTAGAAAAGAGTTTCTTCAAAAAATAGTTCGGAGTTAATTAAATAGTTTAATCTTTTATTTAACGGCTTTAGTAACAGTTTTTCAATTGGTATCAGAGCTTTAAAAATATTTTTAAAAGATCTTGTGTTTCTGAAATTGTTTTCTTAAAATCAAAACAATGGACGAGAAAAATGAAAGATTTGGTAACTTGACCAGACCCCCACTCTTTGATGGAAACAACTTTTCTTACTGGAAGGTAAGAATGGTTTCTTTCATACAAGGAACCTTGGGAGGTGATGTTTGGGACATTGTTGAAAATGGATACACTTATCCTACTAAAGCAATCATTGAAGGAAGTAATGAGAGGATTAAGAAATCATTAAGTGAGTTCACACAAGAAGAGAAGCAGACTTCTCGAAACAATGACAGAGGAAAAAATGTTATTTTTATGTCCATAAATGAACATGAGTTCAAAAGGATCTCATCTTGTGCCACTTCTAAGGAAGCTTGGGATACACTGATCACTGCACATGAAGGTGACACTAGAGTTAAGGATGCTAAAACTCAAATGCTTGTTCAGCAGTATAACTCACTAATTATGTCAGATTCTGAAACCTTTGATGACTTCTATATGAAATTAACTGACATTGTGACCAAACTGCATGCTAATGCGATAACTTATGACAGATATGAAATTGTAGATAAAATTATAAGATCATTGCCACAGAAATTTGATAATAAAAGATATGCTATTGAGGAAATATGTGATCAAAATCTCACTCCTGAATTACTCATTAGTAAACTTCGAACTGTGGAAATGGAATTAGAATTTAAGAAACAAATGACCCAGTCCCATAGGAAACAGACTAGTTCCAACTTGAGTTTTTCCTCTAAGTTGATGAAACCTGGGTTTACTATTCCCACTGATGATTCTGATGAGGAATCTGATATAGATAGTTTGGATAATGAAATTGCCTTGATGTTAAAATAATTTAAGAAAATTATCAAATTTAGAAATAAATTGGTAAACAGACAAGGCAAGCTAAATTATCCAAGTCAGTCTAACTACAAACCTCATGAGAAAAGTCAAGACAAACATCACAAGGACATGAGACCCAGCAAAGATTTCAAGAACATTGAGTGTTTTAGATGTGGAAAACTAGGACACATAACACAAGACTGTAGAGTGAAACTGAACACTGCCAATAAACATACTAGGGCCAACATTTGCAAAACGTGGGATGATTCAAGTGATTCTGAGAATGAGAAACCTAAATCTTCTGATGTTTGTGATCCTTGCATGTCTTTCTTTGCTAAGATAATATACAATGATGATATGCCTATGTATAAGAATGATGGTAGTAACTATACTCCTGCTATTGTGAATCATTTTGCTACTGGTTTAGATCCTTTACTTTTTGAGAATATTGTTAGTTCTACGACGGGGTGTGTGAGTCAAAGGGAATGTGATAATGACGATGTCCATGGGTGCTGAGTTCAAGAAATGAATGCTTAGGGGTCACTTCACACACTTCACTTAGTGACTCAGACACTGAAGACCTCCCTGACATTCACACTCTTTATGCGAAAACTATTAAGAAAAACACTAGGCTAGAAAAGATAGTGAAGGATCTCACTAAGAAATTAGAAGACCTAAGTCTGATGGTTAAACTTAACGCTGAAGAGTATACTACCGAATGTTTAACTCATGAAAATGAAGTTAAAACGTTTGATCAAAAATTGAAGAATTTGATCGAAGAAAATGAAACCCTGGAGAAAAATATAAAGGGACATTATTAGAATTGGAACAATCTAAAGAAAAGATAACAACAGTTTTCAAAAAATTTGCTAAATTTGAAAATAACTCAAACTATTTTGATGGATTTGTTGCTGATTCCAAAACCAATTCTAATGATCGAACTGGAATAGGATTTTGCCCCAATTTGAAGACTCAAACTAAAATTTTTGAACCAATTAAGTTTGAGTCAGGAGGTAAAAGACCTGTAGAAACTTGTCCAGACTTTCATTCCCTGAAAAATGAGTTCGACAAAAACCAATCTAAGTTTGATATTGGGTAATCAAGTTACTCTATGTGTGAAAGTCCACCTAAGACTAAATATGTCTGCCCCCTATTAGGAAGAGTGATTCGGTCTTTCAAACTGTACTCCCTAGGAATAAAGTTCAATCTCAAAATCTCATCAAGCCTATGTTTAGAGACTTTCCCAAGGAGATACCATCTTCGAGCAATCTATACTGCTCTTACTATGATCTATATGGTAATTACTTCGAAGGATGCTACTCTAAACGTATAGTCAGCCCTGTCTTTAATTATTCTGTGTATCAAAACTTTAACTATTCTAGGAGAAGCCGTAACAATTATGTTCTTCCTAGACAACCAGAAAAAAACACTAACTCTAGAAGAAGAAAGACCAAACCTAAAAGATCATTTCTAAGAAGGATTCCTAAACACTTTTCTAAACCAAATGCTCTCACTTTCCATAAAATTTAGCCTCGGGCGCAAAACATTTTTCAACAAAAATCTAACGCTTGCAAATTTTATCAATTAAGACCGAATTAGCGCAAAATGAAAACAATAGCTGTTTGGGTTAGAAAAGATGAGCTATTACCCCAGATGAAGTGTAATATTGTTATTACTGCTTTAAAAGTTGAACACTCTCCATGTGGTTGGTATTTAGATTCTGAATGTTCAAAATACATGACTGGGGATGATACCAAACTTTTAAACAAAACCGGCTTTACTGGAGGAAAAGTTATTTTTGGTGATGGTGTATCATCTCAAATCATTGGTAAAGGAACACTCTAAGAAGAAGGATTACCTTTACTTGAAAATGTTCTTGTAGTAAAAGGTCTTAAGTCAAACCTACTCAGTATCTCAAAATTTTGTGACTCAAATCATACTGTCACCTTTTTAAAGAATAATTGTAAAATTTTAAATGAAAAAGGTGAGTGCATTATTACAGGACTCGGGACTCCGGACAATTGTTATACTGCTCAAAATAGTGATGAGGTCTGTAACATTGCCGGATGACAATGAGATATGGCACAATCGTATGGGTCACATAAATTACGAAAATCTTAGTAGACTTTCGTCTCAAGAAATAGTTAGAGGGATTCCTAAGATCAAACCTATTTCTAACATTGTCTATGATTCTTGTCAAGAAGGAAAAATTGTTAAGGTTCCTCATAAGAAAGTCAAAGATACTATTACCTATAAACCCTTAGAGCTCATCCATATGGACCTTATGGGTCCTTCTTGAACTATTAGTCTCTGAGGACAGAGTTATATTCTAGTTATGGTTGATGAATTTACCAGATTTACTTGGGTAGCTTTCTTAAAACAAAATTGAAAATGAATTTACCAGAGTTATATTCTTTTTGAAGATTTTACTTGGAATTGAAAATGAGAGACTCTCAGGTAAATAGTATTCGTAGTGATAGAGGTGGAGAGTTCTTAGATACAGGTGTTATAGAGTATTGTGACTATAATGGTTACAAACATGAATTTAGTGCTCCTAAGAATCCTCAACAGAACAGTATAGCCGAGAAAAAGAATCGTACCCTTCAAGAGATGGAATGTGTTATGATTCATGCCAAGACTTTACTTAAGTATTTTTGGGTAGAAGCCATTCATACTACGTGTCACATTATTAATAGGGCCTATTGATGGAAAAAACTGGACCGAATCCCATTTTTATGATCACAGATAAATAGATGAAAGCAATCCAATCAAGCACATGAGAAACAAAGATTTTTAAAGTGGTTCGGTTATAAGAAAAAGCCTACGTCCACTGTTATTTTATTCCCAGGGGTTTACAATAGCAAAATGTGGTGTAGAGAGAGAAAAAGATGTGGATCTTGTGTATGGTGTCTCTCGATTCTCCCGGATCTCCCGGATCTCTTCTCATTTTGGCTAAGGGGATACCTGTATTTATAGTGATGGAAGATAAAGAGATTCATTGTATGTAGACATTTATGTCTACATTCAACGAATCTAATTGCTTGGTATGCTATGTGTTGTCATTTATTAATACAGTATAAATGTACATTAAGGCTCATTAAATGCGCTGCCATCTTCATTAATGCACATTAAATGCGTAGTTATCCTTTGATCTTCCTGGTTGATATGCCGACCAACTCTCCTCGGGTGCCGACTAATACTCCTCGGATGTCGAATATTTCCACGTAGGATGACATATGTCCTTTTCTGATTGGTCCTCGTAGATGGAGAATATTTACCTTAACAGAAGCCCCAATGCTCCATGCTTGATGGTTTACTTGAAAGGATGGAGTATTTATTCTGCAGTGTTACTCGGTGCTCGTGAAATTCTTGATCTACCTTCTTGATTTGTTCAACCTAAAGTGCATTATCTCCTGGACGACATATGATGCAGGCTGATTGATGGTTGCTAATCTTTCTTTAGAGGAACTCCGTGTGCTATGTATCACCCCTGGGAATTTGGATGCAGCCATGCCATAGTATGCAGCTTGTAGCTTGTCATAATCTTCAAGTATGCTGATTGGTTTGCTAGCCGACCAACTGCCTCCTGTGCCGAGCAACTGAGTGCTAACTTCACGTGCTTAATTCTTCTGATTTATGCTCCTCTGAATACTTTGTCGAGTAACATACTAGCTTTTGAACCCAGCCTTCAATCTGATTAGTACCAAGTTTACGATGGACTTCGAAACATTTTCATACAACTTCTTCTTCAATGTTGGACGAGACAGTAGTAGCAAAGATCTCAGTGATGTAGATGCTGAATTTGACTTCTGAACTTCAATAGCATGTGCATAATAACTCCTGAATATGCCTCCTGAACTTGTGAATGCACCTCCTGAACTTCTGAATACGCCTCCTGAATTTCAATATACCTCCTGAACTTCAATATTCCTCCTGAACTTCAATATACCTCCTGAACTACAATATCAAAAGTAGTTCCTGAGTAAGAAAAACAACTCCTGAATGATGATTGGTCGGGGCCCCGACCGTGTGAGTTTGTGGAGTTGAATTTGATGCTCGACTGCATGATGTTATAAGAATGTGCCACCAAATGAACAAATATATCTGTAATAGAAGCCCCCAAGTGTGGAATGTGAACTTTGAATGAGATTTATCGACCAACCGGAGTTGGAAGAGATCTATCGACCAACCGGAGTTGGATTTTATCTACCAACCGGAGTTGGATTTTATCTACCAACCGGATTTGTATTTGGTTCCCGACCAACCGGAGTTGGTGGTAATTGATAATAAATGCTAGAGACTTTCTCGGAGCTGACCAATAGATTATTGGGAATAAGATATAATAAATGCTGGAGACATCCTTGAAGCTGACCAACAGATTGTTGGGAATAAGATAATATATGCTGGAGACATCCTTGGAGCTGACCAACAGATTGTTGGGAATAAGGTAATATATGCTGGAGACATCCTTGGAGCTGACCAACAGGTTGTTGGGAATAAGATAATATAAACTGGATACATCCTTGGAGCTGACCAACAGATTGTTGGGAATAAGATATAATAAATGCTGGAGAACCCCTCGTAGCTGACCAACCGATTATTGGGAATAAGATATAATAAATGCTGGAGACCTCCTCGGAGCTGACCAACAGATGCTGGAGACCTCCTCGGAGCTGACCAATAGATTGTTGGGAATAAGATATAATAAATGCTGGAGACCTCCTCGGAGCTGACCAACAGATTGTTGGGAATAAGATATAATAAATGCTGGAGACCTCCTTGGAGCTGAATATATGATTATAAATATTTGTCGAGCTCCATGCTGAAATAAGAATAAAATATGCATCCAAATAGATATAAAGAATAATTAAAAATAATGAAGTGCCTCGTTGATATGTCGAGGTAGAATTATATAATGCCGAATAAGAATAAGATCTTCCAGAACATAAGAATATGGCCGAGAACGTTGTCAGGCCTGAATATAAATAATAATTATCCGACCAACTATCCGTTGGGGGTGAAACACAACGAATGTTGTAATTCTCCTAAAAGCTGAATAAGTATCTTGTCGAGGCACAATTCCATAATGCCGAATAAGAATAATATTTTCCAGAGGTTTATGATTGTGGCTGAGCTTTCGTCAGGATTGAATCTCGTCCCTATGAAATTTTAATAAGCTGCCCGAGCACCTGTCGAGACTAGATCAAATAATTATTGTCATGAGAAGAATTATTCAGCCAAACAATATGTGATGTGTATCAGCATAAGGCAATAAAAAATTTAAAATATGAAATAATATGTTTTTTGCCAAATGTGTGTGAGATGGAGAAATTTTTATTAGATATGCGCCATAAATAAGACATAAAGTTTTTTATAAATTTATTTAATCTCCAACAACTAATCAGGTATAAGTTGCTGTTTGAAAATTATTTATCACTTGGTTTTAAAAATATTTTTGGGGTGATCACAAGTTAAAAAAGACTTAAGCCCCCTGTTTGTCCCCAAGCTGAACTCGTATTTAAAGAAATATCTGGAGTGCTTTGCATTTTTTAATACCCCAAGATTCTACTGCTGTCGAGAAACGACATGGATGTTGCCGACCAACATTTAAGGATATATCAAGTTATAGAATATATGGTGTCGACCAAGAAGAAAATGGTCCCCGACCAGTTGAGCAATTTCGTCGATCAACAATATGGATGGATGACCAAAATATCTCGAATCCTTAGATCAGAAAAATAACATTCGATGTAAAATTTAAGCATTAAGAATGTTAATTAAATGAATAATTATCTAATCCACTAGATCGTGTGATTTCGACAAAGAAACCTTGTGATGTTATGAACGAGGGACCAACATATCAAATTTCTACCCAGAGTCTTGATATGGTCATGATTATTTTACTGATCCTCTTTTACAAGAGGTGGGTAATGATTTTTTTTGGTTACATAAAATTATTTTTTATATTGATCCCTTCCTATTCCCCATTTGGAGAGATAAAAATATGCTGGATGATCGAAGTTATTACCAAATTTATTTCACAAATCAATCAATGAGACTTTATTGACATAGATGGAAGATGAACCAAATTAAGTATATAGTTCATAAAACTGAATGCCAAGAGACTCAAACTTAAAGAGAGAGAAAGTAGATCTGGGTCATGATTTCCATGAGAAGGCTTTTTATTGTCTTTAACCTTTTCCCATTCTTTGATTAAAAATGTAATGGGAATTTGAATAGTCATAAAAGATCTTACAAAATTTATAATGAAAATTATCAAATCTTACCACCGTCATATATATTGGTATATGTAATCATTTAAAATATTTATTCCATGATATAAAATTGAAACTTGAGAATCAAGCAAAAAGTTGTGATTTAGGAAATCCATTATTTTCAGATTTCTAAATAAGAATTAATCTAACAGTTATGATTTTAAAATCATGATATGCAATATTTTGCAAATAAAAATTGGACAATTAATTTATGTATTGTAGTGACAATTATTGTGCAACACAAATAAATATGAGAGAAGTAATGACCAAGAAAGAACAAATAAAACGCCAATCACACAACAACGGATATACGTGGTTCAGCAAAGAGATGCCTACGTCCATGGTGGTGCAGTCAGTATTATTTCTCAATATTCTGGGGAATGAGTACAGAGAATACAACTTGTCCTTTGCCCCGGACCTAGGGTTTAATTTATATATGTGTAGGTTAGTTAATGGAGATGATGGATTCCTCCATTTTAGCCATCTTCCCTATAACTTCCCTTCATGGGATCGTGCTCCCCCATAACCTCCCTTCATGGGATCGTGGGGAATCGGATCCATACAAAAGATGAGGGGCCTGGACTTTGGGCCGCTTGGGCTGGGCTACTCGTCCAAGCTTATAGTACTAAATTTCGGGTACCCACAATTGCCCCTAAATTTGTTGTGCTATGCAAGTGGGCCCAACAGATTTAAATGATTATTGCGTTGCAATTCCTTGGGAGCTGTAGAGTCGATTTCTGGCGGCAACCGCTTTGCTTACTGTGCAATATGATTAGATTTTGAAGATTTGTTGGAATAAGGCACATTTATTTTCGTCATTTCAACTTTTTCCAGTAATCTTCTATCTTCTGAGAACCCTTACACTTCGTACCTTCTGCTTCCGATCTCCACTCCCGTTGCTTCTTCATCGTTTGACCTGTTCTTCTGTCTTGTAAGTTTCTCGTGCCCTTTGCATTTTCTCTTTTATTTGTAGTTTTTCTTGTATTTTCCAATGGCAAATATTGGAACTAGGTCAATCTCGGAGTTTAGAAAATTCTATAACATTCCTGAGTGGGTAGATATTGAGTGTTGTGCCTCGCCTCCTAGGAACGTTAGGGATATAGAGGATGCCCACTGGATTCATGTTTTGTTGCTCTCCCAGGGGGGACTCACCTTTCCCCCTAATGATCTATTTCTGCACTTCTTTAGCTATTTTAGTATTATACCTGCACAATGTTCGACCAATGTATGGAAAATAGTGAACGGCGTGCATAGGATAAATCAATTGTATGGCACAAGGTTAGGGCTTGTCGAGGTCTGTTTTTGTTATTCCTTTTCTCGAACTAGTTTAGGTGTCCTGTACCTCAAAGCTAGGATCCCTGATAGGGAATTGGTAGTAAATCTACCTGATTCCCATAAGGACTACTGGCAGGAAGGTTTTCTTGTTAGGAATTGGCAGTTCTCTCCCTAATCTGAAGGGTCGAGGTCTGAGAGGTTCACTGTTCCCTTTTATGGGGAAGAATATATAGGTAGATATTTATACTGTTGCTTCAATCTCTGCTGGCTTACGATTTTTCTGACTCCCTTCTGCGTTTTCTTTTACAGCGAGGTCACGGAACTTGGAGCCTGCTCTCAACGAGGTCCGGATTTTTGAGTTGGTTAAAGCTTGGAACATCAGAGAGCCTTTAGGTGACGGCGAGCATCCCAGATCTGCCGCTTTCTTATTAGAGTATAAGAACGTGGGCTCTAGCTTTATAGCACGGCCTGTGGACAGTGTTCCAGAGTTTGCTTCCTTCGAAGAGACTACTGTCGAGGTAATTCAGTTGGACGAAGAGGAGGGGAGTTCTGAAAGTGAGCCTGTAGGTGATCTTGGTGAAGGGAGCTCTAATAGTAGCAGCTCTTCTGATTCTATGGAGGCTTCTGAGGCTCGAGGATCTTCGAGTACTTCCAGCAGTTCTGGTGAAGATATGCCTCCAAGGAAGAACCTGATCAGAGATGACGATGATGATAAAAATGTGCTCCTTGCACAAAGGTCAAAGAAATAAAAGACTGCATCTGGGGTTGTGACTACAGGTTCTCGGCCTTCCTCTCAGGAGCAAGAGAGGAAGAGGAAAGAGGAGGAGAGAAAAAAGGTGGAGGAGATGAAGAGAGTAGAGGAGAGGAAGAGAAGGGAAAGAGAGAAGGAGGAGGAGAGGAGGAAAATGGAATCAAGGACCAAGGCAGGTCAAGCTTTGGTCCCAGTATCTGCCTTGCCCGAGGGGGCTTCGGTGGCCATTTCTCCTCAGCTAGCTCCTGCGCTACTTGAGAGAGCAGTTCTTCCTGCGGATCGCCAGAGGGCGCTCGGGTCCGATCAGCTAGTCCTGCAAGCTAGCCAGTAGTTGGCCTTGGTAAAATTTCCTTTCAATCCTCAATTTTTTAACAAGTCTTGATTGTTTTCTCTTCCTGATCTCTTCTTTATTCCTTGCAGTTTGTGACCGACTTCGCTGTGCTCTACCGTTCTCGCGATGAGCTGGTAATGAGGAATGGTGAGTTGGAGCATCAAAAGTCTTCTCTGGAGGCTAGGGGTTCTCAACTGGAGACTGATCTAAAAGCCGCTGATGAAGCTCGAGTTTCGTCTGATCTGGCCCTCGTCAATTCTGCCCGCGAGAGGGATAACGCGGTTAAGGAGCTGGGCGAGCTGAGGAAGGCTTATGATCTAGTGTGCTCGAGTAAGATGGACCTCGCAGAGAAGAACAGGGTTCTGGACGAGCAGCTGGAGGCGGAAAAACCCCAGGCAGCCACCATTAAGGAGGACTCATACAACTTTGGGTGGGCTGCTGCTTATGATGATGCTGAGGTTCAGATTGGCTACATCAGCCGTCTGAACTTCAAGAAGGGCTGGAACAAAGCTATTCTAGCTGCTGGTGTGGTTGCTGAGTCTTCCCTGTTTGACGAGCACGACCCGAGTCCCAAGCCAACTGTGGACGAGGAAGCTCCTGCTCCAACCATCGAGGGTACTGATCTTCCCTCGGATACATCTCCTGCTGGTGTTCGCCCTGCTCAAGCAACTGAGAGCGTTCCTGTTGAGGGGGATAGCTCTGCTGCAGCTGATAAGGGGAAGCAGCCCGACACCGCTGGGCAGCCTAAGGTTGCTAGTTAATATGTTCTTAGGATTTTCTTTTGTACTTTTTGCTTGTAATCTCCCAAGTTTTTTCTGCTCAATGTACTTGGTCTTTATTAATGAAATGAGAAGATTCTCCTTTTGTTTACGCTGATCCCTTTCTCTCTTCTATCTTTCTTTTACCTGTAGTTGGTTGATGTGGATGACTATATTCATGTTACCTCCCAACTGGGTAGGACTCTTGGTCCTAATGCAAGCCCTACAGTTCGCCAGGACTTTGCTAGACTTTGCAGGTTTGCTAAGACAAGGAACCAAAAATATAAGGATCAGTCCGAGCTAGTGGCCAAGCTGAAGGAAAGGCTCCAGGAGATGGAAGAAATCGGCGCTTCAGTACAAGAAGAAGTCAGTGCACTGAGATCAAGGTTGCTGGAGGCCACCGAGATTAACCAGGTCGGGGAGTTCCTGCAGCAGGAGAATGAAGACCTGAGGAGGGAGGTCCTAAGGCTTAAGGAGCATTTGCTAAGAACCGTTTCGGTAGTCCTACAAGGCTCTTCTTCGTCGCGAGCTGCTCGACCTCCCCTCCCATGTGCTGGTAGGAGTGCCAGGGGTAGGAACAGGGAAGTCGAGGAACAGCGTGAGAAGGAGATGGAGGAGCTACGCGGCGATGTTCGGAGAGCTTACGTAACTGCTGCTGGGTTCCAGAGGGACGTCACCCGACTACGGCATTTGTTCAAGAATGGTCCTCGGCAAGTGTGGTCCGATGGCTAAGATCAAGGCAGGCTGGATGCTTCGATGAGACTATCAGAGTTCGAGGAGCTCTCCTTCATCAGAGGGTGGTTGAGTGCCCTCAAAGAGATGCAGGTCTCGAGGAACTCGATGTTGTGGTATCGACACGAGATGTCCTCCTCCACTCTGATGCCCAATCCATTCAGGAGGGATGATCGATGGATCCCCATTGATGCTATTCCTCAGAAACTATTGGAATTAGACGCAAATGAGGTCGTGGAGGAGCTAGCCCCTGCTCCTGATGATGGGAGGAGAGCTAAAGTTGCTGATTATCTTGCTCGGAGGCTTCCACCTCCTTGAGATTTTATTACTCTTTTTCTTTTTGATAATTATAAATGCTTTGGGCGAGCTTCGCCGACTAAACATGTATTATCATTGTTTGTAAATATAAAGGATTAATGAAAAGTTCGAGTTTTGGGAAATTTTGCCGACTAAACGTGTTCATCCAACCCTTTTATATTTTTGCTGCTTCACAATCCTTTTTATTTTGTCATGTGAGTGTCCGCCCAGTCCAGTATAAGAATACCATTGTGCCCTCACTTTACCTTTTAGGTTTGTGTCGTCACACACTCTTAGGCCTAAGTAGGGCAATTGGCGAGGACACACCTGGTATTGGATGTCTTCATCCGATCAGGATTTTGTTTAACCAAAGTAGGTTTGATGCCTAAGAATACTCTGTAGGGCTTCATATATTGCCAGGGGAAATGCTAAGAGGTCTATCGTGTTTCATGACGATGACCTGAGGAGGGGTGTTCCCCTGCTATGTCGACCATTATGCATGTGATATGGAAGGGATGTGCATTAAAATATGACCGTTACTAATCAGAGAGTGATTAACTGAGAGATTTTCATTAGTGAAATGAGAAATGAACTGTCCTTTCACATAACGAATACAATAAAAGATTTAATAACATAATTCCTAAAAATAGAAGTTCTTGAGATTAGCTGCGTTCCATGCTCGTGGTATCTCCCTGCCCTCCATCATTTCCAAATGATAGGCACCCTGCAGGTCGTCTCTAATTATCTTATAAGGTCCTTCCCAGTTTGGGCCCAGTTTACCGTCTGATGGCTTCACTGTGTTGTCCAGGACCTTTCTTAGAACATAGTCCCCAACTCTGAATCTCCTCGGGTTGACCCTCTTACTGTAGTGCTTTGCGAGCTGTTGCTGATAGCTCGCAAGTTTCACTAGGACAAGTTCCCTGCGCTCGTCGGCTAGGTCGAGTTCAGTGAGCAAAGCTTCATCGTTCTGGCGTTGTTCGACGAGGTCAGATCTCATTGTTGGCAATCCCGCCTCTAGTGGGATGATTGCCTCCATGCCATATGTTAGTGAGAATGGCGTTTCTCCTATTGCTCGCCTAGGAGTCGTTCTGTATTCCCATAGGATATGCGGTAGCTCGGTTGCCCATGCGCCTTTGGCTCGCTCTAACCGTTTCTTCAATCCAGCGATCACTGTTTTATTGGAAGCTTCAGCTTGTCCGTTTCTTTGAGGGTAAGCCACCGAGCTGAAGTGGTGCCTGATCTCGTGTTCGTTGTAGAAGTCCTGAAAAGGGACACTCTCGAACTGTGTTCCATTGTCAGTGATGATGGTTCTGGGGATTCCGAATCGAGTGATTACATTCCTCCATACGAACCTTATCATGTCAGCATCTCAGATGTTCACCAGTGGTTCTGCCTCGATCCACTTGGTAAAGTAGTCAGTTACAACCAACAGATATTTACGATTTCCGGCAGCGGTGGGTAGTGGTCCCACGATGTCCATCCCCCATTGGGTGAAAGGCCAGGGGTTGGTCAGGGATTTTAATTCGCTGGCGGGCTGGTGGACCATAGGAGCGTGAAGTTGGCATTTCAGGCATTTGCGGACATATACTGCGGAGTCCTTTTTCATGTATGGCCACCAATAGCCTTCATTCATTGCTCGGAAGGTTAGAGACCTTCCTCCAACATGACTTCCACAGATTCCTTCGTGAAGCTCGTGAAGCACTGCCTTGACATCGCCTGGGTGGACACATCTAAGGTAGGGACCGAAGAAAGACCTTTTATACAAGTCGCCTCCTGTGGATAAGTGAAAGAGAGCATCTTTGACTCTTATCTGGTGGGCAGTTCTCTTGTCCTCTGGAAGCGTTCCGTCCTTCAAATAGTCCTTCAAGGGATCTATCCAGCTGGGGGCTGATTCCAATTGGAGTATTGGTTTTGTCTTTGGAAGCTCGCAGTTGGGGTGAATGCTTGGGCCGCTGAGGAAATCGATAGGGATAACCCTTTTAAGGCTAAAATCAACTACCGAACTCAGGGCTGCTAGCGCATCAGCGTGGCTGTTTTGCCCCCTGGGAAACTGTTGGATGTTGATTTCTTCAAAGCTCGTCATTAAGTTTTTCACCAGGGAGAGGTAGGCTGCCATTCTTTCATCTTTTGCGTTATAGTCTCCACTTATCTGGTTGGAAACTAGTTGCGAATCGCCGAATACCTACAAACGCTTTGCTCCCATAGATTGTGCTTTTTAGAGACCTGATATTAGGGCTTCGTATTCTACTTCATTATTGGAGGCTGCAAATCCCAGCCTGATTCCTTGCTCAAGGACTGTGTTTTCTGGAGTGATGAGAACAATTCCTACCCCTTCCCCCTTTGAGTTGGAGGCTCCATCAACGAATAGTTTCTAGTTTTCCACTGTAGCTTGGTTATTTTGCCCTGTTGGCTTGGGCTGGTCGGAGGGCTCTTCGCCTGTGAATTCAGCTTTGAAATCAGTGAGGATTTGACCCTTGATAGCTGTCCTTGATTGAAATTGGATGTCAAACCGGCCGAGCTCGACTGACCATTTAGACAGCCTGCCTGACAAATCCGCCTTCCTTAGGACAGCCTTTAGGGGGTGTGATGTAAGGACGATGATCGTATGAGCTTCGAAGTAATGCTTTAGCTTTCTCGAGGCTATTACTAGGGCGAATGCGAGATTTTCCAAGGGTAGGTAACGCTGCTCGGCATCCAATAAGGTTTTTCTCGCGTGATAGACGGGATGTTGGATTCCTGTAACTTCGCACATTAGTACCGAGCTGACAGTATGACTGGATACAGAGAGGTAGAAGTACAAAGAGTCCATTTTCTATGGTATGACAAGCAGTGGTGGAGTGCTTAGGTAGGACTTGAGCTCGTCCAATGCTTGCGAGCAATCTGGGCTCCACTCTACTGCTTTTCTGCACTTTAAGAGTTGTAAGAAAGGCTTGCATCTCTCGGAGGAGTTAGAAATGAAACGATTTAGAGCAGCGAGCATCCCAGTGAGCTTCTGTACATCCTGGATTGTGCGGGGAGGTTGCACTCTGTTGATTGCATCAATCTGGTCCGGATATACGTGGTTCAGCAAAGAGATGCTTACGTCCATGGTGGTGCAGTCAGTATTATTTCTCAATATTCTGGGGAATGAGTACAGAGAATACAACTTGTCCTTTGCCCCGGACCTAGGGTTTAATTTATATATGTGTAGGTTAGTTAATGGAGATGATGGATTCCTCCATTTTAGCCATCTTCCCTATAACTTCCCTTCATGGGATCGTGTTCCCCCATAACCTCCCTTCATGGGATCGTGTGGAAATCGGATCCATACAAAAGATGAGGGGCATGGACTTTGGGCCGCTTGGGTTGGGCTACTCGTCCAGGCTTATAGTACTAAATTCCGGGTACCCACATGTATATAAACATAAAAATCATGATTGAATCAAAAGATGTATGTATAATATATAATTCAATATACATAGAGAAAATAAAAAACTTAGCTTTTGATGGAGAACAATGCTTGTAACACGTTCCCACAGACGGCGCCAATCTGTTGATGCAAAAAACTGGACCGAATCCCATTTTTATGATCACAGATAAATAGATGAAATCAATCCAATCAAGCACATGAGAAACAAAGATTTTTAAAGTGGTTCGGCTATAAGAAAAATCATATGTGCACTGTTATTTTATTCCCAGGGGTTTATAATAGCACAATGTGGTGTAGAGAGAGAAAATGGTGTGGATCTTGTGTATGGTGTCTCTCGATTCTCCCGGATCTCCCGGATCTCTTCTCATTTTGGCTAAGGGGATACATGTATTTATAATGATGGGAGATAAAGAGATTCATTGTATGTAGACATTTATATCTACATTCAACGAATCTAATTGCTTGGTATGCTATGTGCTGTCATCTATTAATACAGTATAAATGTACATTAAGGCTCATTAAATGCGCTGCCATCTTCATTAATGCACATTAAATGCGTAGTTATCCTTTGATCTTCCTGGTTGATATGCCGACCAACTCTCCTCTGGTGCCGACCAACTCTCCTCGGGTGCCGACTAATACTCCTCGGATGTCGAATATTGCCACGTAGGATGACATGTGTCCTTTTCTGATTGGTCCTCGTAGATGAAGAATTTTTGTGTTAGCAGGGTCTATCTTAGAAATAATTCTAAACAAACTCCTTACAAACTTTGGTATGGGAAGAAGCCCAATCTTAAGTACCTTAGAACCTTTGGTAGTACGTGTTATGTTTCCAAAGACAGAGAACACTTATCCAAATTTGAGACTCGAGGAGATAAAGCCATCTTTTTAGGATACTCTCCTAACAGTAGATCTTACCATGTTTATAATCTTCGCACTAAGACCACAATGGAATCCATAAACATAATTGTAAGTGACACTACTGTAGAGAGTAAGACTGGAGAACCAACTGTTGTGGTAGAGTCTGAAAATATTTTAGAAAATGACTCACCAAAAATAGATGATTCTTTACCAATTGAGACACCTGAAGTACCTAATTGGGGTGCTAAAGACCATCCCATAGATAACGTTGTTAGTAATCCCAGTGAACCTATGCGTACAAGATTTCAATTAAGAAACAATGCTCATTATGCATGTTTTGTTTCCCTTGTGGAACCAAAGAATGTTAATGATGCATTGAATGATCCTCATTGGATTTCTGCAACGCAGGATGAACTTCTTCAATTTGTCATTCATTATGTTTGGTATCTTGTACCTAGGCCTAATCACAAAAAGGTTATTGGCACACGTTGGACATTTAAAAATAAATCTGATGAAAGTGGGATAGTCATTAGAAACAAAGTGAGATTAGTTGCTCAATGATACTCTCAAATAGAGGGAATAGATTTTAACGAGACTTTTGCTCCTGTTACTCGATTAGAATTTGTTCGTCTTTTCTTTGCTATAGCTTGCTACTTATATTTCACGCTTTACTAAATGGATGTCAAATCTGCCTTCCTTAATGGAATATTGACTGAGGAGACCTATATAGAACAACCAAAAGGATTCATTGACCCTAAATATCCAAATCATGTCTTTTGTCTTAAAAAGGCTTTGTATGGCCTAAAACAAGTGCCAAGAGCCTAGTATGAGCGCCTTTCCAACTTTCTCTTAGACAAAGGTTTTAAGAGAGGTGGAAATGATCAAACCCTTTTTGTCAAACATTCTGACAAACATATCATTATAGATCAAGTTTACGTAGACGATATCATATTTGGATCAAGTTCCCCTTCAGAAGTTAAATCCTTTTCTGAAATTATGCATAAAGAATTTCAAATGTCTCTCAATGGGGAGTTGCAATTTTTCTTAGGTCTTCAAGTTAAACAAAATTCAGAAGAATTATTTGTCTCGCAATCAAAATACACATTAGAGATTATTAAAAAATTCAGCCTTGAGTGTGCAAAAGATGTTAAAACTCCCATGGGTACTACGATCAAACTGTCTAAAGATGAAACTGGGAAATCCATAGATCCAACCCTTTATCGTAGTATGATTGGAACCTTACTATATCTTACCGTCTCGCATCCTGATATTATGTATGCTTTTTGCGTGTGTACCCGTTATCAAAACAATCCTAAGGAGAGATATTTAACTTGTGTTAAAAGAATTATAAAATACATTAAAGGCACTCTAAATTTAGGACTTTGGTACACCAATGATACTCCTAGCACTATAATAGGATACACCGATGCTGATTGGGTAGGGTGTACTGATGATAGCAAGAGCACGTCAGGCGTATGTTATTATATTGGTAATAATTTGGTAGGTTGGAGTAGTAAGAAATAAAACAACACTTTTTTATCCACTGTTGAATCTGAATACATAGCCGCTAGAAGTTACTGTGCTCAATTACTTTGGCTTAAGCAAATGCTAAGTGATTATGGTATTAAAGAGGAACAATTACATCTCTACTTTGATAATCAAAGCGCGATCAATATCTCTAAAAATCCTGTTCAACACTCGCGAACAAAACACATAAAAATAAGACATCACTTTATTCGAGAATTAGTTTAGACTAAGGAATTAGAAATCAATTATCTTCCTACTGATTTGCAACTCGCAAATATGTTTACCAAACCTTTGGATTATAATAGGTTTATTGTCTTGCGTAAATCAATTGGAATGTTTTGTGCTGAATAAACTCTTGGATTTATCTAATTTTTCCCTTTGTCCATTTGAGACAAAATGGGGGAGAAATTTGAGTCTTGTAAGAATTCATTCTTTTTGTACAGTTACTTTCAAAAGATCTTGATCTTAGTGATTATTTGCAGGATTCTATACAGTTACTCTGATATATTCAACAGTTGTAATAGGGTATTAAATTGTATTTAGTTAAGTTATGTAATTTTCTGTTCTAGGAAATGGGTAGATAGAATTTTTGTATAGGAATAGGTTTTTCTTTTTCCTTTTGTTTCCCTATGAGTCCAAGTTGAGTCAAAGGAGATTTTGTCTCATATTTCCAAAGCGAGAGATTGAAGCACCTTATACTCTTGACTCACTTGAGTCTATATTGTAAAAGTGCTCATCTAGTTTGGAAATAGAAATAAAATTGAGTCACATCCAAAAAACCAAAGAGCCTCAAACCTTCTCTACATTTTATTCCTCTTGATCTAAGGTATATTTACCAACACTCACACACATTAGTATTGCATTCATACATTGACTATTGCATATAATTGGTTATGTGTGTATTGGGTGTATTAATTTCCCTTAATTTGAATTTTAATAATTTTTTGGGAATTTTTAATGATTTTTTAAAAACAATTTGTTTAAATTAAAATTGGTTCTAAAAGTCTTTGGGGTCAATCTGCAATTTTGAATTGCTGATTTTATCTCTGGAAGTTCACTAGGGTAGAAATCGAAAGTGCTTGACACTTTAAGGTGTTTGTGTAATTATTTTCAAAACACGCGTTTCAGCCTTAATCTCAGCCTTGCACTTGTCAACTAGATATCGGTCCATTTTGTGTTTCTTCTGAGAGACATAAGCCTTGCTTATTTCCTGCCCTTGGATTGTTTTAATCAACGATCTACATGCGTTATGGCTTAATCTCTGTGAACCTCTCTTAAGCCAATCAAAAGCGTTTTAATCCACCGCTTCTCTTATATCATTGGATCAAAGTCAACTCAAAGATTAGATCGTAGCCCTTGATTTTGAACCTCTTTCTCGAACCTTCTCATCCCCCTATATAAGGAGCCTTACTCTCAGCCATTTAGAAGTTTTTCCACTTCGTCATTTCTTGAGTGAGAAGAGAGTAGAGAGAAAAGAGAGAAGATAAAGAGAGAGAGAGAGAGATACTTAGAAACCCTAACCCTAAATCATCCAAAACACCTTTCAAACCCTAACCTCTTTCAAAACTAGTTATATGCCAAACACAACCTTGATTGTTTGAGAGTTTAAGAGTTGGTTTGTTAAGTTGTTTCGTGTTTTAACCTCTTTGTTTTAAGACCTTGTTTTCAACTTTAACATTAAGTTTCGATTTGTGTTTCTTATTCATAGAAATCATAGATCTGAATAGTTTATGTTATATTTCACATAGATCTGCATTTATAGTTTCTCATTTTGAGAAATCTATTGTTGATTGTTTTCTGTAAATGTTTTCGTACTCAAAATTAACAATAACATTTTTTGTTTCTAGTTCTTTTGAAACAAGACCTTTGACCTAGTTGGAATCGCACTTGGTGATTTTCAATCTTAAAAATATTTTCAAAACCCTGAGATTGATTAAGATCTTGATACGTCTTCTGAGCAAGATAGTCATGGATTTTGGGTTAATATTAAAGGTCAAATAAGGTTCAAAGTTTCCTAAGAAGAGAGAAACTGAAATCACAGCATATATATCTGGTTTTTAATTTTCTAGGACTATTTGTAAAAATAAGTGTGAGTGTGTGCATGCATGTGTTAGATCACCATCACAAACACTTACACACTACAACACTGAAAATGTTGGTAATAAGATCTTGATACAAGAGTCGATGTAAAGACTGGAACAAAGTGAAGTTAGCAAACTGGGAGAACAACATCAACAATCAGAACCGCAAAAAAGTTATAAGGACACCAGTGGGTACATTCCTAAACTTGTATAGGTCTGATTTGTGTGCATGTGTGTTATATAGTTTGTAACTATTATATTTGTTTTAGTGGATTTTTTTTACTCCGTAAAGGGAGTCGTGGATGTTTCCTCAGTTGGTTGATGTTTTACCACGTTAAAAATATCTTGTACTTAATCTTTCTACATCTCCTCATCACTTTTTGTTCAGTGTACTGATTTAAAACTATTTTAGTTTTTTTTTGCAAAACTTGTTAACAAATCTTGAACAGATCTCGTGCATATTTTAAACACATCTTCTGATTAAACTGATTTGATTTCTAGAAAATAGTTTCTTCAAAAAACAGTTCAGAGTTACTTAAATAGTTTAATCTTGTATTAAACGGCTTTAGTAATAGTTTTTCATGGTGGGTAGATCTACTTCTGGTGGGATGATATCTTCCATCCCATAAGCAAGTGCAAATGGTGTTTCCTCAGTTGGTCGCCTAGGGGTGGTGCGATAAGATCATGGAATATGAGGGATATCATCCACACAGGCACCCTTGGATATTCCTAACCACTTTTTTAATAAATTGAGCATGGTTTTATTATAATCCTCTGCCTGTCCATTACTTTTGGGATACACCAATAAAGCGGTGTTTGATACCATGTTCATCACAAAAACCTTAAAAGAAATAACTTTTAAATTGCATACTATTTTTGGTGATGATAGTCCTTGGTATCCCAAATCATGTTATGATGTTCCTCCAGATAAACCTGGTCATATCTGAGTCATGAATGCTCACCAGTGGTTCTGCCTCTACCCATTTGGTTATGTAATCTATGACTAACAGCAGATACTTTAGATCTCCAGATGCGGTAAGTAATGATCCCACTACATCTAGTCCCCATTATGAGAATGACCAAGGGCTTGCCAGTTATTTTAGGTCGTTGGCGGGATGGTGGATCATAAGAGAGTGCTTCTGATACTTTTTGCACTTATGAACGTAAGTACTAGTGTCTTTTTGAATATGAGGCCACCAGTATCCCTCCTTAATTTCTCATAAGGCCAGAGATCTCCCTCCTGCATTACTCCCATAAATACCTTTATGACATTCGCCAAGTACTTGCTTGGTGTCATCTGGGTGGACGCACTGGAGATAAGGACCTGTAAATGACTTCTTGTAGAGCTTTCCCTCGGGGGAGAGGTAAACGCGGGAAGCCTTGACCCTTAACTGATGGGCTGACCTCTTTTCATCGGGCAATGTGTCTCTCCTTAGATAATTATAATGGGATCCATCCAAATGGGGGTCGTTGATATGAGGAGGACCTGCTCGATTATGACTGTCTGGTCAATACTTGGCTACGTGAAGAACTCTATCTGAGTAGTTCTCCTTAAGTCGGAGTCAATTTCTTAACTTAAGGCCTCTAAGGCATCAGCATAACTATTCTGATCTCGTGAATTTCAACCTTCTCAAAATCTTCCAAAAGTCCTTTTAGAGCAGCGATGTAGGCCTCCATTCGATCATCTTTGGAGTTGAAGTCCCACCTCACTTTCTTAGAGACCAGTTTGGAGTCGTTGAACACATGAAGGATCTTTACAACCAATAGTTGGGCTTTGTGAAAATCGGCAATAAGTGCTTCGAACTCAACTTTGTTATTGGAGGCCTTAAATCCTAATCTGATTCCTTTCTTAATCATAGTGTCTTCGAGGGTGATGATAATGATCCCTACTCCTTCCCCCTTAGAGTTGGAGGCTCTATTAACGTATAGGGTGTCGTTAGGTTGTTCTTCTTCAGTTATTGACTACTTAGTTCCTAATTGGTCTATTGGATGATCCCTTGTAAATTTAGTAATAAAGTCTTTTAAGACTTGTTCCTTAATCACCCTTCTCGAATCTCCCAAGATCTACCGACCACTTTGAGACCAGTCTGAAGAGGTTGGATTTTCACAAAACAACTTTGAGGATGTAGGAAGTGATTATGGTTATCGAATGGGCCTCAAAGTAATACTCTTAGAAGAGACTACTAGCGCGTAGGCGAGCTTCTCTAGAGGTAGGTACCATTGTTCTGCATCGAGAACTCTTGTTGGTGTAATAAACTGGATGTTGACTTTCTTCTTTTTCAGATACCAGGATGGAGCTTACATCGTGGTCTGATACTGCAAGCTAAATGTATAGTGGGTCTCCATCATTTAGAATCACTAGTAGGGGTGGCTTTCCAAGGTAGGATTTGATATCTTTGAGAGCTTGCGAGAAATCGTCTTTGCATATGAGGCCTTCGTCATTCTTCAAGAGCTGAAAGAATGGTCGACAACATTCCAAAGACTTGAAGATGAGGCGATTGAGTACTGTAAGCATACTGGTGAGATTTTGAACATCTCGTAATGTCCGAGGAAGCCGGACTCTAGTGATAGCATCGATCTGATTTGGATTGGCCTCAATCTCCTTTTACCGACTAGATAGACCAAGAATTTTCCTGACTAGATATTGAATGGACACTTACTCATGTTAAGCTTCATCCAATATTTCCAAAGGATATCAAAGGTTCTTTGTAAGTCTGTGAGTTAGTCACCTTGTTCTTGATTTTGACTAGCATATCATCGATGTAGACCTATATCGTGTCTCCTATTTATTTCTTGAATATCTTGGTGACCAATTTTTTATAAGTTTCCCCTATATTGTTTAAGCTGAGTGGCATAACCTTATAGCAATACAACCTGACCGGGGTTATAAAGGAGGTTTTTTCCTGGTCTGGTCTGAATAAAGGAATATAATGGTAGCCAAAGTAGGCATCTAGGATGTTCATCCTTTCGTGCATCATTGTAGGTTCAACCAACTGATTTATTTTAGGTAGAGGGAAGCTATCCTTGGGGCCTACCCTATTGAGTTTTGTGAAATCGATAAAAACCCTCCAACCACCATTGCTCTTTCGCACCACCAATAGGTTGGATAACCATTTAGGGAACTAAACTTTACTAATGGATATTGCATCTAGTAGCTTCCCTAATTTATTTTCCACTACTCTAGCCTTCTCAAGGGATGTTCGACGAGCCTTTTGAGTGATTATCTTAAAGGACGGATTGACATGAATGCAATGGCAGGCTACATTGGGATCAATTCCTAGCATGTCATATGGTTCCCAAGCAAAAATGCCCAAATTTCTTTTGAGGAACGCAATCAACTCTTTCTTCTCTTGATCGGTGAGCGTGGATCTGACTAGAAATTTCCTCTCTGGTAAGTTATCGTCTGCTCCAAATTTTTCCAGGTTTTTAATAACCCTGTCAGTGGGTGGACCCTAGTTTTCTTCACCCCTAGTCGGCCATACTGTAGTTTCCATTTGGAGGGTATAGTCTCTCTAGCTCCCTCTTGAGCATCCTCTACCTCCTTCCTATTTTCTTTCTTGGGGTAAATAGCTACGATAAATCATTTCCTATCTGTGGCCTGATCGCCATGGATTTTGACCACGCCCTGATCAGTAAAATACTTCAGCTTCTAGTGGTACATGGATGGCACGACCGTCATTGCATGGAGCCAACCTCTGCCCAAAATAGCCTGGTACGAGGACTCAATGTACACTATTAAGAACTCAATTAGTTTTGAGAAGTTTCATGCCCTAACTAGCTGGACTATCTTCCCCAGTGACATAGTGATCCTTCCAGCAAAGCCAACCAATGGAATTATAGCTTCCTTGAGGTCAGTGATGTTCAACTTGAGTTTTTGGAATAATTTAGGTACCTTAATTCTGACGAGATCCACTGATCATCAAACAGCTTGTCAACATCCCAACTTGTAATTCGAAGAGTAAGCACCAATGCGACGTGATGTGAGTGTAATACCCCGTATTTTCATGCTATATTAATTTGGAGATTTATTAAATTTAACGTGAATGATTTATTTAATAAAAATCCAGAAATTAATTATGTTATAATTATTAACGTGACGAGAGTTAGTAATTATGGAAAAATTGGTTGAATATTACTAATGAGCAAAGTAATATATTATATTGGTTATATTGAATGTCATGAGTGAATTAAATGACGATTTCGGAAATTTAAGTCGGAACGTGCTCGTGTCACGTCGGGACTAATTTGTTAAATAAAAAGTGAATATTTTATAAGTTTCCCGTATGGTCATTTTGAGTGCGCCAACGCGTCCGGTAGGGTCGAGATAGTCAAAAAAGTGTACCCGAGGGTGTAGTTTGGGTCTCGGGGCATTTTTAGGCCTAATTAGTACCCCGGGAGGGCATTTTAGTCATTTTACATAATTGGGTAATTAAACCAACGAAATTCAGCAACCTATATCATCCATTTAGGTTAGCTTTTAGGGTTCGAATATCCAGAAATCAAGTGACGGCCATTGGAGAAGAGAGGAGAGAGCTCCAAGGCAATTCAAGGCCAAAAAGTCATCGGTTTGCACCGCCGCCACCACCACCGCGTAGATCGCGAGACGAGGAACGCAGCCATACCAAAATCAGCCGTGAATCAGAATACCAAAAATCCCAGGCAAGTGTTTAACTTGTGTATTTTCGTTAATGCAATCTTCATATTGGTTTAGGATTGATTAGAGATGATAAATATGGAAGAACACCCAATTTGTGTTAGGAAAATGCATGTAGAAATGATTTATATGAAATTCTGGAATCCTTGCCATGTAGAGGAATATAACCCACGAAATTTTGATGATATATTGGAAGGAAATTTTGGTCAAAACAGATTAGAACCTTGATTAAGAAAAACTCTAGGGTTATTGATGATTAGATGGAGTTTTAGGTTAATTATCCATGTTTAATGTTAGATATACACATGCTTTACGTTGAAAACATCTGGTATAACGTTATAATGATAGTAGTAGGATTTTTGGGACGTTTAGAATGGAAAAACATGGTTTCGGATGAAGAAATTTGGTAGAAACCGTAACTGCATTTCTGCAGAATTTTAGCAGACCTGCTTGATCGATCGATCGAGCCTAGAGTTTCGATCGATCGAAGGTTCGATCGATCGAGCCCTAGACCTCGATCGATCGACCCCTCCTAGCAGACTCTTATTTCCCTTGTTTACTTAGTTAAATTGAAATTATCGTGAAATAATTCTTAGGTATCCTTAATGAAATGTTTTGGGAGATAGGAAAGACCAGTAGGACATTTGAATAAGTGTTGAGAACTTTATTATAAGATGAGAATCTCGTTTTTGGGATAATTATATAATGAACTATGAAACTACGTAATTCAAGTGAGAGAATGAGGCGAATAGCTACGATAGTGAATAGAGGATACCTAATGAATTTTCCTACTTGGAAGGATAGAGTCAACGAATGCCACGTATTAAGTGAGAAAACCCTTCGAGTTAAGGTTAGAGATGAAACCTTATGCGTAATACTAATAATGTGAAATGTAGAATAAATGGTATAATTATGGGTGACGAGAAGAACCTTTATTAATATGATAAAGTGGTATATTTATATGATTGTGTGTACATATATTATATACTTGTGAAAATCATGCCCACGCTACTTGCTATCCCTGAGGTTACCGTGCTGGGATAAGTCTTATCTCGGTGGGAGATTTATGGGGGATATTGACTTGTACCCTAGAAGATAGATATCCTTGGTACAGGCTATCGATGTGATAGTTCAAACGGTCCTAAGAGACGCAGACATGTGCCATCCTCTTAGAGACTTGGAATCTATGATTCGCCTCAATATTGTTTGTGTATTCATGTTAATACAATTCGAGAGTGATTCCGATTGTATTCCCCTTAATATGAGTGATATGGGGTTCTGGATAGTAGAGTATGCACGCACCATAGTTTTATGAGGCGTGCTGTTATTTTATATATATTATACGAGTAGTTAATATATATATGAGATTTTGAAATTTGAAACTGCCTACTGTGATTTGATAAGTAGGACTTGGTTAATGACTCAGATAGTGAATACTTGTTTCGTGAAAGTATAATATGTTACTGAGAAACTTTATAAATTAATAAAAGATAAAACGAGAATCATGCTACCAATCTGGAAGTAATCTTTTGAAACAAAATATTGTTCGGTTTTGAAATCTTATGAGTAAGTTAAGATACGCTAAATTATTGGAAAAGGTTAGTATGATAAAATTGTTAAGAAATTGTTGGGAAGGTTAGTGCGATAGGTGTACACATTAGAAGAGAGGTGAGTATTTCTCAAGTGAGTGACGCACTAATATGTTGTTGCATTGGCTTGTATCAATTTAAATACTTGCTAAATGTATTTTAAAATCAAACACACTTTCGGGCTCTGACCCGTTTCTTTTTCTCTCTCTCTCTCTCTCTTGTATATATATGTATATATTTCAGGTGCCCAGCCACAGGGGCGTCTTGCTTAGGATCCCTTGAGAGGAACGTGCTGCAGCTTAGGTGGGAGTTGCAGGTCACTTGCGTAGACGGCTTCTTTTATTGACTCCACTTCTAGTATTCTCATTTATTGGGCATGTGTCGCCCTTTCCATTATTTCTTTGTTGTTGGGACATTTATATTTCAGTTGTTTCTAGTATTATTCTATGGGATTTATTCAGTTTGGATTTGTGACTTTAGTTTTCATATGTTGGCATTCGATTGTCGAATGTATTATATTATTTGGTTTACTGTGGTGTGATTCTTAATTGTAGAAATGTTGTTTTTAATTAAATAAATCTTTTTCTTTAATTAAAATTTGGAAAGTATGTCTAAAAATGGTTTTGACACTTAGCTTAATTATTTAGGGTGTTAAATTAGAAAATTTATTTTTATCGACAGTGATGCTGAGAATGAACCAACTGTTTACCTTGATTTAATTTAATAAAGGAGTGATCGCCCGGTATTTAATTAGGCGGGGTGTCACAGGTGGTATCAGAGCATCAGGTTCTAGTGTCCTTAGGATCTGTATGGCTTATTATGCTTTCAGCGTTACTTTGTTTGTTATGTTGCCCTATGTTTAGGATTATCGATTCCTTTGACGAAATTTCGTTCTCCTGCTCTAATGTGTATGCATTAGTGAATTCTAATTTTGTTCGGATGTGTGCGTGTGCCGAGCGATGACGGATGTCAGAAGAAGACCGTTAAGCGTACATCAGGAGGCAGGGCTCAGTTGAGATTAGGAAATATATTCGAGGATGACGACCGTAGTCGAGGTCACCTCCATTATGGCACGAGAAGCCAAGACTTGAAAGACGACTAAGGTGCAACAATGATTTTCAAATGCTGTTATAGTCAAATGAGGTGAGGGGGTAAACTTACCCAGCGTTTTACAAAAACGTGTAGAGACTATCAACGGGAAATTTTAGAAACGCGAAAATTGTATGTGTCTTTACCAAAGGCGGTAAAGTATCCAAAGGCTTAATGTAGAACGGAGTGTGGCAAACCGAAAGTGAAAATTTAGAGAAAAATTTTCTTAGTTTTCGGGACGAAATTATAATGGTTGGAGATAATCACCAATTTTAGAAGTGGAATTCTCTGCCTATAGGAGAACCTGAGGTACAGTGTTGACCGTATGTTCCTTCCTTAACTATTCAGGATGAGAAGCAAATGTGGTTCTGAACTCTTCGAGGGAGGGCATATCAGGGGTCCATCCGTGAATTTGAATCTTAACCGTTAGCCAATTTTGTATCAGAAGATTTAGATACAAGTGGGGGGAAACGACTCCAAGTGGAAGACCAACTCGTAATAATAGTTGATAAAACTCGAGGAGGAAATTATGGTGAACGAACGATCCAGAGGTTGACATTGTCATATTGTGTCAGAATAGATGATAACGCTTCTTTGTGGAGGAAGTTAAAGGAATCGAAGAATTTAGTCGAGAATGAGACTGAATGCAACGGTGGTGGTATAGCACCACAGAAGGATAGTATAGATAGTAACATGATCTTTATGGCCTAAAAAGGCTATGGAACAACCGGATGGTTGACAAGAATCGAGTCTACTAATGTCCGAGGAAAGGACAATCCTAACCTGGTTAGTAGGACAGGTGATAGGTGAATTATGTGTTGAGGTATTTTGTGCGGAGTGGTATCGCTCACGATAATATGTTTTAAAGTAAGTATAAGGGCAAGAATACGGTTCCTAGTAAAAGGCAGCGAGTAAAGTAATATTGTTTCGTTTGTGTAGACGTGTTACGTCCAGAAACCATTTGCGCAGTCAACACGATTGTCAAGGTAGAAGTGTATGTTGTATCCTCAGAGGATGAGGCATGTTTATGTGACACGAGCGAGTCGCCATATTTTGATCATTTCTAGATTAGCATGTGAGACGAGTTTAATGCATATAATTAGAAATGTTACCATTGTGTGAATATTTTTCCTTAGTGTAGCGGGATTTTCTTTAGAGCTATCCGTGGAGGATGGGTGAGTATATTAACAGTGTTTTATACTTTATGGAGATTGCTTGTTGTAGTCATGCGATACACGAGTATGATATTATCTTTGTTAAAATGTTATAAAAATGGGTAGTATGATAGTGGGCATTTATTGCGAGGCTATTGGAGTAGTTGCATTGGTGCAACATGTTTTATGTTTGTTTTGGCGAGGCTTACCTGTAAGAAAGTTGGACTCGCACTTATATTATCTATCCTAGAGACTTCGGAGGAGATAGTGGGCTCGAGATATTCGATGCCAATGTTTGTATAGACTTTTTTAGTATAATTCTGTATGTATCGGGATTTACCGTTGAGCGAAAAGATTTGGCTCAGTATTATGTTTAGCACTCCGGACTTAGTGATAGGAAGAGTGCATTGTTATATTTAACCTTTAGAGATGTGGGAGTTAATCTTTATACCCCTATTATTAGGGAAAGGAATTTCGAGAATTCCGATTGTATGTATTCAAGGTTTATGGAATGCTATTACCATCAACCAATACGGTAGTGAAATTGGTGAAACATTCTTTATTAAGCATAATTACTGGAGAATTGTAACTTTTCTGTCAAGAGACGGAATAAAGGGGTACATACCAAGGACGGAGGACCTAACGGATTTCGATGACCGACAAAGCTAGGTAGTAGTGTATCGGGGGGGTTCCTTGTTTGGATTTTGCTTTGAGAGACATCCCACACATGAAACTTAGCGTAAGGTTGGAAATAGGGAGACGTTTGGTCACTATTCCACGAGTTTCGTACCCTGGTCGAAATGGTATCAAGTAATTATGTATGTAAGTTGGAAGTTAAATTTTGTTTTAAGGTTATTGGAGCCGGATCTTATGGTAGGAAAACATTGAAAGTTATCCCCACAAGTTGAGGGGTGGAACTATGATAAGGAGAATTTAAGAATTCTGATTTCTAGGGTGATTGAGAGTACCCGAATATCATAACCGCATACAGAACACAAAGTGAATAAAGAGTTAGAATGATTTTTAGCATGGATTATCTGGAAAAAATTTTATACTATACAAAAGAGATGACCTATAATTATTTTGATGAATAGAGCGTTAGTGATTTACTTTAGTTGTTGTACCTACTTGGGAAAATTGTTGTACTTATCTGAGGAAGGTTGAGAATTATTATTCCTTTTTTATTGTCATGGAATTTGAATGCCCTATTCCTTCTATTCCGTTGAATTTAGTTAGTTCTACAGATGAGTAGCACGCCGTTCGCTCTCCCAGGGCGGTCGGAGTGTTGCAAAAATGTGGGCATCTTAGTTAACTACAGTTAAAATGGTCCGAATCGAAGGGACGTGGAAATAGACATGTGAAATATATGTTTGTGGGAATAGTATGATGAAGTGGAAGTGATAGAGTGGATTAAACGTCACATGAGGGGCGAAAATCCATACATAAGTGTGCAATTAGAATAACACGCCCTAACTTGATTGGAAGGCTGTGGAAGCCGTTCAAGAATTGGTATTCCTTGAATAGAGTAGAATTTAATGATTATGAAGAACGCCCAGAGCGGAGTTGTTATTAGTCAAGTGTAAGAGCGACTTACGCATACAAAGAGTAAGGATGTTAGTATGGTATAAGAGATCCAGAAGTGCGCTTCATGGAGAGAAGAGCACGGGTCGGAACTTTCGGCATACTCCAAGGAGGAAGGGGAGTATTACGTGTCACTTAATGTGAGACATTTCAAGGGAAGAATCGATGTTTTGCAATACGTAGTGAGTAGTCTCTACATGCACCACCCATAAGTAAGGTTTGGTTGAAAGCTGAGAATCAAACAAAGAATTTTGTGTTTATCGATAATTCCTGAAATTGGAAGAGGTCGGTAAAGTTGGTACAGTCCTTGGATGGGTTGCCATCCTCAAAACAAGATCAAGGGTTTATCCCAAACTTGTGAATTAAGTCACCGAGAGGAAGTGATTGATATTCCTTTGGGCTGGCTTACAATATTAACTAGTATGCCCCAGACTTCCTTCGAAAGGAAGGATCGCGCCAGTGCATGGAAGATTGGTGAATCCCACCTTTGAAATGGGATTTCAGGAACCAGCGGAGATAAGATTTCATTTCGAGTAGGATGTATCACCCTTAGCCAGGGAATAAGCGCATGGTGATTAAAGATTAGGGGAGCCACGTGAAGGAGATTTTGGGAATCTTGCTACGATGATTTCAAGCATGCTCAATAGAAGCACCCGTACCTGTTTGTCGCGTACAAGGTACTTATAAAGGTTTTGTTATGGAAGAACCTCGACTATTCTCCTTCCGTATGATTAGAGGAGAGTAGGTAATCAGAATTTTTGGATCGGTCAAGATAACTTCCGATAAATGTGGTAGAATTCCACGACTCTATTAGGCGAGCAAGAGTGATCAAATGTTCGTAATATTTTCTCAGAATGGAAGTTTTGTATATGAATGATCCGAGTATTTGTCTATAATAGGGTACGGCCTCCTAATGTTAGTGAGATAATGAAATGTATAACGTATAAGCGTGACTTATGCGAATGTTGTCGGTTGGGAGCACAAGGTGAAGTATCTCTAATGAGAATGTAAAACAATGTTGCTGTGAAGAAAGGGCTATAGTAATTGAGCACCGTAATGTGTAGTTAGTTTGTGTACGGAAAAGGATACCCAGAATTGTGCTATCGGATAGGCCTTATTTTCCGAATTTCGGGACGAAATTCTGTTATTAGGGGGGAAGTATGTAATACCCTGTATTTTAATGCTATATTAATTTGGGGATTTATTAAATTTAACGTGAATGATTTATTTAATAAAAATCCGGAAATTAATTATGTTATAATTATTAACGTGACGAGAGTTAGTAATTATGGAAAAATTGGTTGAATATTACTAATGAGCAAAGTAATATATTATATTGGTTATATTGAATGTCATGAGTGAATTAAATGACGATTTCGGAAATTTAAGTCGGAACGTGCTCGTGTCACGTCGGGACTAATTTTGTTAAATAAAAAGTGAATATTTTATAAGTTTCCCGTATGGTCATTTTGAGTGCGCCAACGCGTCCGGTAGGGTCGAGATAGTCAAAAAAGTGTACCCGGGGGTGTAGTTTGGGTCTCGGGGCATTTTTAGGCCTAATTAGTACCCCGGGAGGGTATTTTAGTCATTTTACATAATTGGGTAATTAAACCAACGAAATTCAGCAACCTATATCATCCATTTAGGTTATCTTTTAGGGTTCGAATATTTAGAAATCAAGTGACGGCCATTGGAGAAGAGAGGAGAGAGCTCCAAGGCAATTCAAGGCCAAAAAGTCACCGGTTTGCACCGCCGCCACCACCACCGCGTAGATCGCGAGACGAGGAACGCAGCCATACCAAAATCAGCCGTGAATCAGAATACCAAAAATCCCAGGCAAGTGTTTAACTTGCGTATTTTCGTTAATGCAATCTTCATATTGGTTTAGGATTGATTAGAGATGATAAATATGGAAGAACACCCAATTTGTGTTAGGAAAATGCATGTAGAAATGATTTATATGAAATTCTGGAATCCTTGCCATGTAGAGGAATATAACCCACAAAATTTTGATGATATATTGGAAGGAAATTTTGGTCAAAACAGATTAGAACCTTGATTAAGAAAAACTCTAGGGTTCTTGATGATTAGATGGAGTTTTGGGTTAATTATCCATGTTTAATGTTAGATATACACATGCTTTACGTTGAAAACATCTGGTATAACGTTATAATGATAGTAGTAGGATTTTTGGGACGTTTAGAATGGAAAAACATGGTTTTGGATGAAGAAATTTGGTAGAACCCGTAACTGCATTTCTGTAGAATTTTAGCAGACCTGCTTGATCGATCGATCGAGCCTAGAGTTTCGATCGATCGAAGGTTCGATCGATCGAGCCCCAGACCTCGATCGATCGACCCCTCCTAGCAGACTCTTATTTCCCTTGTTTACTTAGTTAAATTGAAATTATCGTGAAATAATTCTTAGGTATCCTTAATGAAATGTTTTGGGAGATAGGAAAGACCAGTAGGACATTTGAATAAGTGTTGAGAACTTTATTATAAGATGAGAATCTCGTTTTTGGGATAATTATATAATGAACTATGAAACTACGTAATTCAAGTGAGAGAATGCGGCGAATAGCTACGATAGTGAATAGAGGATACCTAATGAATTTTCCTACTTGGAAGGATAGAGTCAACGAATGCCACGTATTAAGTGAGAAAACCCTTCGAGTTAAGGTTAGAGATGAAACCTTATGCGTAATACTAATAATGTGAAATGTAGAATAAATGGTATAATTATGGGTGACGAGAAGAACCTTTATTAATATGATAAATTGGTATATTTATATGATTGTGTGTACATATATTATATACTTGTGAAAATCATGCCCACGCTACTTGCTATCCCTGAGGTTACCGCGCTGGGACAAGTCTTATCTCGGTGGGAGATTTATGGGGGATATTGACTTGTACCCTAGAAGATAGATATCCTTGGTACAGGCTATCGATGTGATAGTTCAGACGGTCCTAAGAGACGCAGACATGTGCCATCCTCTTAGAGACTTGGAATCTATGCTTCGCCTCAATATTGTTTGTGTATTCATGTTAATACAATTCGAGAGTGATTCCGATTGTATTCCCCTTAATATGAGTGATATGGGGTTATGGATAGTAGAGTATGCACGCACCATAGTTTTATGAGGGGTGCTGTTATTTTATATATATTATACGAGTAGTTAATATATATATGAGATTTTGAAATTTGAAACTGCCTACTGTGATTTGATAAGTAGGACTTGGTTAATGACTCAGATAGTGAATACTTGTTTCGTGAAAGTATAATATGTTACTGAGAAACTTTATAAATTAATAAAAGATAAAACGAGAATCATGCTACCAATCTGGAAGTAATCTTTTGAAACAAAATATTGTTCGGTTTTGAAATCTTATGAGTAAGTTAAGATACGCTAAATTATTGGAAAAGGTTAGTATGATAAAATTGTTAAGAAATTGTTGGGAAGGTTAGTGCGATAGGTGTACACATTAGAAGAGAGGTGAGTATTTCTCAAGTGAGTGACGCACTAATATGTTGTTGCATTGGCATGTATCAATTTAAATACTTGCTAAATGTATTTTAAAATCAAACACACTTTCGGGCTCTGACCCGTTTCTTTTTTTCTCTCTCTCTTGTATATATATGTATATATTTCAGGTGCCCAGCCACAGGGGCGTCTTGCTTAGGATCCCTTGAGAGGAACATGCTGCAGCTTAGGTGGGAGTTGCAGGTCACTTGCGTAGACGGCTTCTTTTATTGACTCCACTTCTAGTATTCTCATTTATTGGGCATGTGTCGCCCTTTCCATTATTTCTTTGTTGTTGGGACATTTATATTTTAGTTGTTTCTAGTATTGTTCTATGGGATTTATTCAGTTTGGATTTGTGACTTTAGTTTCGATTGTCGAATGTATTATATTATTTGGTTTACTGTGGTGTGATTCTTAATTGTAGAAATGTTGTTTTTAATTAAATAAATCTTTTTCTTTAATTAAAATTTGGAAAGTATGTCTAAAAATGGTTTTGACACTTAGCTTAATTATTTAGGGTGTTAAATTAGAAAATTTATTTTTATCGACAGTGATGCTGAGAATGAACCAACTATTTACCTTGATTTAATTTAATAAAGGAGTGATCGCCCGATATTTAATTAGGCGGGGTGTCACAGTGAGGTTTTGAACCCAACCAAATCTTCCTCTATTAAGACGATATGCCCGGTGTAGTCGACGTCCTCTGGTAGCTGAAGTTTACTGCTTTTGTTTTGGCGATGTTGAACTAAAAAGCCTCCATAAAGGCGGGCACCTTATTTAATTCCATTCACACAACGTTCCCCTGGATCTGCTTAAGATCTGATGCCCCATGGATTACTGCAAACTCGTGTCTTATTGTAACACCCCGCCCGGGCAGAGCGAACGGAGCGCTACTATCGAATAACCAAATAAATTCCATAAATCACAATGTGTAGAGCATCTAATTCCCACAGCAAAAAGAGAAACTACTAATCTCAAATCTCTTCAAATAAATACCAAGTCTCTCGAATTACATACAACTAACTCGAAAATAAAATACAAGTCTCCAAAGCTCTATACATCAAAATAATACAATCTTCTCTCTTGTTTTTAAAAATCTTCCCAAAAATAATCCACGCTAAAATCAATCTCCATAGGGCCCCAAAATCCGCGCTAACCTGCCACTAAAAGAAAGTATGGGGTTTTACACAATATGCTCCTAAATATCGCGAGTGTTTATTCCGTTGAATTCTTCTTAATTGAACTCGTATTTTGAATTGTTAAATTCATTGAAATCTAGAAAAATATATATTGGAATTATTTTGATTCATGTGGTATTATTCATGTTGTTGTTGAGCACGTTGTCATGAGATTTTAATATGCCACGGGCGTTGGGCACCCGCCAAAATTCCTGCTTCCAAGGGTTATGACTTGATAAAGCATATGCGGATGGGGTGACGCCTGGTGACCCGGTTAATGTGTTGTTGAGAAATTTATTGATAAAATTCCATTGGAGATTTGTATTTTATTTTCGAGTTAGATAGTTGGTTTATTTCGAGAGAATTGTTGTATTTAAATTGAATTTGAGATTAGTGGTTTCTTTTGTTGTTGTGGGAATTAAATGCTCTATTCCTTGTTATTTGTGGATTTGAATTAGTTTTATCGATGAGTAGCGCTCCGTTCGCTCCCCCCGGGCGGGCGGGGTGTTGTACTTATGTCATTGTCAAGGACATTGTCTGGCTTCTGGTCGCCTTTGCTTGTGACCTTATCTAATTTTTTCTCGATGAACTCATTGAGGTGCCAAGCTTGGGATAACTCCTCCAGGTGTGATTTCAGATCCTTGTAATTCTCAATTATGTGACCGCCCTCCTTGTGGAATGTGCATTTTAGCACATTATTTCTTTTGTTTGGGTCGCCACCCATCTTTTTAGGCAACTTGATGAATGGCTCGTCCTTAATCTTGCTCGTGATTTTATAAATGGTTTCTTTAAAGACTATGTTAACATCCTGTAATGTCTTGGAAGGGTCGATCTTGTTCCTATTCTTGAAACCATTCATGCCCCCATTATTATTTCCCTTCTTCGGAGTATCACTCTTCTCTGTCCCCTTGTTCTCCTTTATTCGACAATTACCCCCTGCATACTTTTTGATACGAGCCACGAGGTCGTCAATAGTACTAGCCTCTTTCTTAGTTAGGACTAGTGCAATAAGAAGGTGGCCAGTAGACCAATTTTGAAGAATGCTACAAAAACTTTCTCTGATTAGTTCTTGATATCGTTGAATACTTCCCAATACCTTTTGGTATAATCCCAGAGGTTTTTCTTCATGGAAAGTAGTGCATCCATCCTCTTGGGGTGGGAGCTACTAGTTACGAAGCAAGCAGGGAAGGCCTATGTTAGAGTTGTAAACTTTTTGATTGATCAGTGAGGCAGCCTTTCAAACCACTTATGTTCTACATCGTATATGCTAGAAGGGAAAATCGGGCATATTAGTGCTTTATTATGGCTCCATAAGGTCAATTCTTGTCTATGTTACAGATAATGGTCTACGGGGTCTATTTTCCCATCGTAGATCTTGAACCTAAGGACAATAAACTTCTTCAGGGACTCATTTTCTTTGATTGCCCTTAAAAAAGGGGACTTCATCCGAGTATTGAGAGCCCTTCTGGCTAGATATTTGTGGATCTAGATCCATGGTGGGATGGATGTTGATCCATCTCCCTATCGACCAGAATCCTAATGTCTTCTTTTTGCCAATCGTGGCTTCTATGGTGTCTCTCTGGGTGGCCATGCTCTGTTCGACCATGCTCTGACCTATCATATTCAGTTCTCTCCTGGTCGCGCCTAGAGATCCTCCCTCGGATCTTAGTTCTACTCACCCGAGGACTTAGAGTCCTATCTGTAATACCCCGTATTGTTATGGCTTTTAAAATTGGGGATTTATTGAATTTAATTTGAGGTATTAATTTAATATTAATCCAAAAATTATTTTAATATTTACTAGCGTGATGTGAGTTAGTAATTACTAAATTTTTTTTGAATATTACTGGATGAGAAGAGTAATATATTTGATTGATTTTATTAAAATTGTCACGAGTGAACAAAATGGCAATTATGGAAATTTAATTCGGGACGCACCTGTAACGTGTCAGGACTAAATAATTATTATTAAAGTGAATAAATTATAAGTCATCCGTATAGTCATTTTGAGTGCGTCAAAGTTTCCGAAAGAGTCAAGATAGTCAGAAAAGTGTACTCGGGGGTTTAGTTTGGGTCTCGGTGAGTTTTTAGGCCTAATTGACACCCCGGAAGGGTATTTTAGACATTTGGTATTTTTGGGTAATTAAACCCACGAATTTTCTTAGTATTTATTAGCCATTTAGAGTTGTCTCTTGGGGTTAACAAACACAAAGCCTAAGCCAACAATTAGAGAAGAAGGTGAAGTGATTAGAGAAGAAGGTGAAGAGATTTGAGAAGAAGGTGAAGAGTTTTTCAAGCAATCTAAGGCCTAGAACTCACCCGATTTCATCGTCACCATCACCAAAACGTAGATCGCATGACGAGGAATGCATCCATGTAATTTTCATCAACAAATCATACCCTTGAATCCGAGGTAAGTATCTATCTTGTTGATTTCCAAGTTAATATACCTTCCATGTTAGTCTAGGAATGAAAATCATATGTTTTAATTGAAGAATTATATGTTTTGGTAGAGAATTCATATATGTTGTAGGGAGAATCCATGTAGTCTAAAATATTGATCATATGTAGAGGATTACCCACGAATTTATTATAATATTTGGGAAGAAAATCTTGATTAAATTAGAGGGTGGTGATTATTCATGCAAATTTGGTTTTATAAAGAGATTTGAGATTAAACCCTTTTTTGATTAATTCGTTGAGTATTCATTGATGTCGTTGCGTTAGAACTTGTTTATGTACATTGCTTATACACTTGGTTTACTTTGATGGGAGTTTGGGATGAAATTATAGAGGTTTGGAGGGGTTAAAATGGTTGAACCCGTAGGTTGAATATTGCAGAAAACTGGGCAAGATCTGCGTGATCGATCGATCCCTCCTGGAGAAGTGCATATTTTTCCTCTTGTTGTTTAGTCTGGTTAAAATGAGTAGGAACCCTTGATCATCATTGATAGAGTATTGTTGATGTAAAAAATTAGATTTCTTCTAATTATTTAATCACAGATAAATATAAATGAGACAAAGAATTTTAAAGTGGTTCAGCCTTATAAGAATGGCCTACGTCCACTGTTTCTGTTATTACCAAGTGTTTTGGAATTCTCGATATGTAATTCTATCAAGAAATTCCAGTCCCTTTGGATGAGGGTGATACAATGTATTTATAGCCCTTGGGCTATACATGTGAAAGGGTAAACAATTAATGCCCTTTAAGAATATACGTCTGTATGATAAACATTCAATGAATAGTTGAACTGTTGATTATCTGGCAATCAATGATGTGGCCGAGATGCAGCTCGGGCCGCCTTAGTTGCTCGTCGTTCAGGAGTTCCTCGGAGTGTTGGAGTTCCTCGGAGTGCACTTGCTGCTCGGAGTGAGTATGACTTAGTCGAGGACATAACCTTCCTTGTTGCTATTGTGCCACGTAGGTCGACACGTGTCTTCTTATTATTCGTCTATATCAGCATATTAATTTTGGTATCAACAGAAGCCCCCAATGTTTCAAATTTCGAACTTTGAGGAATATGGAACATTCTTTCTCGGTATATGGCAATATTAAATGACCTTCCTGGTTTTTAGGAGCATTTTCTCCGTGTTCGAATGTCTTCCAAATTCGCAGAATCCGCTTTTTTGAATTTTTATAAGCGCTTCGATCTTCGCGCACTCTTTGTCCTTTTAGCCGCCGGTAGCGTACTAGTTTCTTTTTGTAATCATTTCTTTCGCCGTTTCCCAAGGCAAAGTATTTAAACTTCATTGGCAATCCCATCGTCTTCTACCTTTTCCAATTTCTTCTTTCGAGTTTTCCATAGTCTTTCTCTCTCTTGTGCGTTCATCCTTTTCTTCGTTCGTTGTCAACAGATCTCCCTTTTTCCTGTAAGATCTTCTTCCTTCTTCTTCATTTCTTTTATTCGCCATGGTTTATGTTATTGAATCTCTCGAGAAATTCCGCTCTGATTTTTCTATTCCATCTTGGGTAACTCTGGAGGATCTTTCTGAACCTTCAAATTATTTTAATTTGGCTGAGGGACATTGGTTCCCCAGCCTCTTTATTGCTGAATGTGGATTTTCTTTTCCACCAAACCCTTTGTGTTTAGAGTTCTGTCATTATTTCGATGTTGTCCCTGCAAAAATAGCCCCCAACACATGGAGAATAGTTAATGGGGTGTATAGGTTAAATTAAACTCATGGAACCCGTATAGGAATTCCTGAGATTATGTATTGTTATATATGGGCTGTTCTAGATAATGTTTTTTATTTAAAAACTAGATTTTTGAATAGGGCCTTAGTAGTCAACCTTCCTGATGCTAATAGGGATTATTTTGAACATGGGGTAGTTATCAAAAATTGGCAACATGACCCTTTGATTGGGGATGAAGCATATCAAGGTCCCAGATGCCCTCCATATGGCAATGGAATAGGTTATTTTCATTTTATTTTATTTCTGAAATTACGATTTCGTTATGTTTGATAAAATGTGTGACTAATATTTCAATATGTATTTGTTTGCAGTTGACATTAAGAGAAAAACTCCAAAAGAAGCTGACGTTAACATCAAACATTTGAAACTTATCTGGAATTTGCATCAGAAAGTTGCAGATGAGCACATCAGGTCTGCTTCATATTTGTTGCAGTACAGGAGCTATACATCATCCTTTACTGCTCGTCCTGTGGTCAGCACTAGTGATCCAGTGTTAGTTCCTGAGGACTCTTCTCCATAATCTCACATTCCTCTAAGTCAAAAGATGGGCAAAAGAAGAGTTCCTGCTCTCTTCGAGGAGACTACCTCTGCTGGAGATGGGAAAAGAAATAAGACTGATGTCTCAAAGGGGACAAAGAAAGTAGATGCTGCCCCTTCTGTTGCTCCTCAAAAGGCTGCCGAGAAGCCCCCAGTGTCTCCAAACAAGAAGGTTGAACCTGTGGAAGTGGTCACCATCTCCCCAACCAAAAGCTCTTCTTTGGTTGAAACTGTTGAAATGCCACCGAGGAGACTGAAGAAATCCCCCTCGGTCAATTTGACTGAAACCATTCCCCAGCTCCAAGTTAGTGGAGCTGGTGTTCCAACTATTATTCCGCCGAGTTCTGCAATGAGCTCGGTAAACCATTCCCGAGGTTCAAGGAATTGAGGAGAGTATGTCTAGGGATATGCTTACATCCTTGGCTACTCGTTACATTGCTTCAGTAAGTTTATCTCATTTTGAATTTTCTTTCCTTACATCAATACGTATATCTCTGTACTGACTTATCATTATCTCCTTTTTTCAGCTGGTGAGTTGGTTCAACACCATTATGAAGAAAGATGAAGCGATCAAGGCTTCTAGCTCCTCGTCTGGAGTGGACGATGCTTTGTTGGGATTAACCAAATCTTTGAAGGATTCCCGTAAAAAATATGATGAGGATAGGGTTGAATGGGAGAAGAAGTTAGCTGCAGTTGAGGCAGAAAAGGTGCAGCTGGAAAATAAAGTGAAAGATTTGGAGGGAGAGAAAAAGAAGTATGACGAGAAGCTCAAGAGCTTTGGAGAGCTTGAAGACAAGATGAAAATGGCAGAGGAAGAATTGTCCCTTCTGTGAGAAGTGAAACACCAGAAAGAAGAGGTGGAAGCTAAGTTGAAGGCCACCGAGGATCTTCTATCCGAGAAGCTCTCCTTGGAGAAAATGAAAAGAAAGCTGGTGGTGAAAAAATATTTTCGTACCGGTTGGGGTAAAGGATGGGATAGGGGGTAGAAGAAATGATGACTCAGGTGCAGTATGGGAGTTTGAAATACTTCCGAGATGGTTGGGTTGCTGCCCTGCAAGAATTGAAAGTTAATGAGGACTCAGAATTGTTTCAACAGCATCTCCCTGGTCCTCCCCCAGCTATTGAAGATGAAGAAGAGGATGAAGCTACCTCCGAAGAATCTTCGATGGTAGTGGGTGATTCCATCCTTACCCAGCCTACTGACGAGGAGCTTTCATCTCTGCCTGCTCCTCCTGAACAAGTTCCAGCTTCAGCCGACTAACTCATTGTTCCCACCGAGCAACCGAGCTCCTCATCCCAGCCTCCCGAGAAGGTCTTAGGAGACAAGGAAAAGGTGTGAAGTTGTTCGGTATTTATTTTTCTTTTGTCACTTGTACTCTGTACTCTGAACACTGTACTCCTTTCTATGATGTAATAAAAAATCACCTTTTTTGTCCTTCTATGTTGTTGATGTTCTGTCTTCTTTTTTATTAACTCTTGCCTTCTCTTCTTTTTGATGATTACTTTTTCTTTCTCTGCTAGTTTCTGGCCAGGATGGATATGCTATCTTCTAATGATACAAAACTAATGCAGCAATGTCATGAATATTATAAGGCTGGTCACACAGACCTGAGTGCATCTGAAGTTGCCGACATCCTTGGTCATGATGCTTCAGAACAGGCAGTCGAAGCTTATCAGTATCTGAAGTGCTTACTTGACCGAGCTGTGGACAATAATGTGGCTTATTACGAAATGATTGAAGACTTGCAAGGTACTCTCGATGAACTTCAGCAGCAGTATAAATAGTCTTCAGCTCTTTTGCATGAAGGGTATGAGAAGAAACTCAAACAACTTGGTGAAAAAGGCTATGACAAGATGATTGCTGGCTATGAAGTGAGAGAGAGAACATTGAAAGCAGATGACGAAGGGCACAGGCAAATCGTTGAGTTATTGGAACAGGAAAATATCAATCTGCAAAAAGAACTAGCTCAGGTGAGGTCTTCTGCTTCATCTTCCACTTCCTTGGTACCGGTCACCGATGAAGGATTCTCATTTTTAGAAGTGGAAAATGCCAAGTTGCGAGAAGAGTTAGAGACTTTGAGAAGAGATGGGCCTTCTACTGCTACTCAGGGACGAGGAAGAGGTTCTCGTGGACGAGGAAGAGTTGCTAAGAATGTTGACGAGGAACAAAGTACTCAACCTGCTCGGGGACGACCAAGAGGTCTTCGTTGTACTGTTGAAGAAGCTCATACTCAATCAGCATTGGAAAACCAAGCATTCCAATTAATGGCTAAGAACCAAGCCTTGTTTGAGCTGTCCAAGAAAGTTAGAGAACTGGAACAACAACTTTCTTTAAAGAAATTAGTATTGGAGACTAATGAACATTTCATCCAGAGTCTTCACGAGAAGATTGCAAGGTTGACATTTCAATTTCAGAAATAGCCCAGGGAATTCTGGATGACTGGATACAACGAAGCACTATTCCATTTAGATGATCGTATCCAGAATGCCAATAATGAGGGCTACAAGCAAGGTTGGATGAATGCCTTGGGCTTGTTGAAGCTCGAATAAGGACATTACCTGTGGGACTATTATGATCCTAGGGTACTTGACTTTCCTGTGCCACCGTATAAATTGGACATGGAATGGATCCCAGCTCGTGCCATTCCTCGGAGCTTAATTGCAAAATACCTCGGTAACTACAATCTTCATTATCAGATCAAGGTATCTCGTTCCGAGCATCTACTGGACACACCTTCAATAATGAACGTCAGAATGCTTCGAGATATTAACTTCATTAATTCTCCCCTTTGCCTGGAAGATTCTCCTGCTGGCGAGGAGCCTATTTCAAAAGCAGAAGGGAAAAGACCAGTAGAATAGGAAATTCTGATGTAATAATTAGTACACAATTTAATATCAATGTAATAAATTTGTGTAATTCATTTTGAATTTAATGAAAGAGTTTCATTTTTGTTTGCAAATTTGTATTGCTATTGTCTTGTATTTGTCAAACACTTTATATTTGTGCTTGCATAACAATATTGTGTGGTTCATCGACCAAAATAAATAATTAAAAGTATTAGTAATATTGCTCGATCACTTAATAACAAAGTAATGAGTATAAAAATGTTTAAAATTTTTCCAACCAACCAAGGTTGTTAAATTGTGCTTGTCGACCAATTATAGTTAGTGGGTTTTTATCCCCGACCAGCTATACTTGGTACAATTTGGAATATTTTCTCCTCGTTGACCAACTACAATTAGTGGGTTTTAATCCCCGACCAACCATAATGGGTACAGTTTGGAATATTTATTTTGTATTTTCTGGAATCTTACCTCCCGACCAACATTAGTTGGCATTTGAGAGCATATATTGTTTCCTAACCAAACACGTTGGCATTTTTAGGAATGTTGATGTTGTTCTCGCCCTTTTACCAACCAGAGTTGGTCTGAGTTCGAACTATCATGTCCACTTGCCCTTTTACCAAAATTGGTCTGAGCCAGTGTGAGCCTCCTAACCAAAGGAGTATGGTTTCCTAATCAACCGGAGCTGGTATTTTTAGGAATATCGTGTTCTCACCCTTTTACCAATCGTAATTGGTCTGAGTTCGAACTATCATGTCCACTCGCCCTTTTACTAACCGGAGTTGGTCTGAGCTAGTGTACACCTCCTAACCAAAGGAGTATGGTTTGTTCTCGCCCTTTTACCAACCGGAGTTGATCTGAGATTGAACTATCGTGTTCTCGCCCTTTTACTAACCGGAGTTAGTCTGAGCTTATACTTATCATGTTGTTTTTACTGCCGAGCAGCGTAGTGTTACACACTAGTATTCCCCGAAAAACTTTCAATAAAAGGAGAGAAGATGGAGAAATATCATCGTTTTATTCATATTGATGGAATTGCTTTACATTTTACATCACTGATAATACTTGCGTAGGTGTTCAGCATTCCATGCATTCTTAAATTCCTCTCCTTCTAGAGTTGCTATTCGGTAGGTTCCTGGTCGAACAACTTCTGTAACTCGGTAAGGCCCATGCCAGTTTGCTTCCAACTTATTGTGCTTCTGAATGACCTTCTTTAGCACGCAATCTCCTTCTTTTAAGTCGCATTTCTTCACCTTCTTGTTGTAGAACAGGGTTGTTCATTGTTGGTAAGCAGCATTCCTAATGGCTGCCTCTTCTCTAACCTCCTTGAGCATGTCCAGATCTAATCTTCTCATTAAGTCGCTGACTGGGGAATTGAAATTCATCACTCTGTGTGTTGGGAGACCCAACTCGACAGGTATTATTGCCTCACTTCCAAAGGCCAGCATATATGGTGATTCTCCAGTTGCTGCTCGGGGAGTTGTTCGGTAAGCCCACAATACTGACTGTAGCTCATTAATCCAATTAGCTTTAGCCTCACTTAGCCTCTTCTTCAAACCATTTAGTAATATTTTGTTCGTCAATTCATTCTGTCCATTGCTTTGAGGATGGCCTGGTGCTCAATGAAACTTCAAAATGTTTGACTGATGACAATAGGCGGCAAATTCCTCGTTATCAAATTACGTTCCATGGTCTGTAATGAAGGCATGAGGGAGACCATATCGGCAGATGATGTTCTTCCAAATGAACTGGTACACCTTCTCGTATGTCATATCAATAAGTGGCTCAGCTTCTACCCACTTAGTAAAATAATCCACTGCGACGACGAGGTACTTGAATCTTCCTCGGGTCGTTGGCAGTGGTCCAACCAAATTAATTCCCCACATGGAAAATGGCCAAGGGGAAGTTATGGGTGTCAACAATGCTTGTGGAGTTCGTCGGATGGAGGAAAAATGTTGGCATTTATCACATCTCTTAGCATAGGCTATACAATCAGCCCTCATCGTTGGCCAGTAGTATCCCTGCATCATCACCCTTTGCAAAAGTGTCCGACCTGCTATATGGGCTCCACAGGACCCTTTATGCATATCTTCAATCAATTCTTTCACCTCGGAGGGATGTACACATCTTTGCAAACCTGCCATAATTCCTCGTCTATACAAAACACCATTAGTTAGTACATACCGAGCAGCATTAAACTTCAATTTCTTGGCAGCGAGCTTGTCCTCCGATAATTCTCCCTCCTCAATATATGCCTTGATGGGATCCATCCAAGATGGTCCTAAATTAAGGGTAATAATATTCATCGTCAGGTCTTCATCTATGCTCCGACTTTCTAATACTTCAATTGGTATCGTTCTTCGCATCTCGGTCCGAGTAGCTGATGCTAGTCGGGCCAGTGCATCTGCTTGTGCATTCTCCATTCTTGGTATTCTGATCAACTGAATGGCATCAAATTCTGTCAATAACTCCATCGCCTTTGCATGATACTTGACCATTAATTCTCCTTTAACTGCATATGTTCCCATCATCTGATTCACAATTAATTGAGAATCACTGAATACCATCATTTGTTGCACTTCCATAGTCTTTGCTAAATTAAGACCTGATATCATGGCCTCATACTCAGCCTCATTATTGGAAGCTTTGAATTGGAATCGCAGGGTGTATTCCATGTCGACCTCGTCTGGAGTGCTCAGAACTATTCCTGCGCCACATCCTGCAGTGCAAGATGAGCCATCTATATATAGTCTCCATATAGGTAACCCGTCTTCGAATTTCCTATCTAACAGAGTTCCTCAATGAAATATTTGTTGTTTCCTTTCATCCTCCCCTGGTATTTCTCGCTCTTCGTCGACCATCTCTTCTCGTCCTTTTACCAACTGGAGTTGGTCTGAGCTTGAATTTGATGATCCTTTTAAATCCACAAGCCGTTTTACCAACCGGAGTTGGTCTGAGCTTGTGTTTGTTGATCCTGTAACATCCACAGGTTGATCAGCGTGCAACTTTTGTTCCTCGGGGGTATCAGGATATGTAAACTCTGCGATAAAATCTGCTACAGCCTGCCCTTTTAATGATGATCTAGGTTCATACACAATATCATATTCACCGAGCTTTATTTCCCAGTACATCAGTCTCCCTGATTTTTCTGGCTTATGAAGGGCTTGTCTCAATGGCATGTCGGTATACACGACGATGGTATGGGCCTAGAAATATGGCCTCATTCTTCTACTTGCCTCAATTAATGCCAATGCCAATTTTTCTCACTTTGGGTACCTGATCTCTGCACCTCGGAAAGCCTTACTTGTGTAATAAATTGTCTTCTAGACTCCATTCTCCATTCTGATCAATGCCGAGCTGACTATATTCTCTGACACTGCCAGGTACAAGTACAACTTTTCTCCCATTACTGGCCTGGACAACAGTGGAGGTGTTCCCAAATATTTCTTCAAGTCTTGAAAGGCTTTTTCACAATCATCATTCCACTCGAAAGTTTTTCGAAGTGTTTTGAAGAATGGGAGGCATCTATCAGTTGCTCGGGATACAAATCTGTTGAGCGCTACAACTCATCCTGTAAGACTCTGCACCTCTTTCATCGTCGTTGGAGATCGTAACCCTAAAAGAGCTTTGATCTTTTCTGGATTCGGCTCAATGCCTCGCTGGTTGACAATGTACCCGAGGAACATTCCTTCTCGTACTCCAAATGTGCACATCGTCGGGTTGAGGTTCATTTGGTATTTATCAAGTTGATCAAAGGTCTGACCTAAGTCAACTAGATGATCAGCAGCTTTCTTGCTCTTTGTCAGCATATCATCGACATAGACTTCCATATTGCAACTGATTTGTTCGGCAAAAACCTTGTTCATCAGCCACTGGTATGTCTCTCCTGCATTTTTCAAACCAAAACACATAACATTATAACAATAAGTTCCCCTAGGGGTAATAAAAGAAGTGCTTTCCCTGTCTTTAGGTTTCATTTTGATCTGGTTGTATCCAGAGTAAGCGTCCATGAAGCTGAGCAACTCGTGTCCCGAGGTAGCATCCACTAGTTGGTCAATTCTGGGCAATGGAAAGTGATCCTTTGGGCAGGCCTTGTTGAGATCAGTGAAATCAACACACATTCTCCATTTATTGTTTTTCTTCTTTACCATCACCACATTTGCTAACTAGTCTGGATATTTCACATCTTCAAGGAATCGAGCTTTCTAGAGCTTCTCGACCTCCTCTTGTATAGCTTGATTCTTTTCGGGACTAAATACTCTTCTTCTCTGCTTTACATGCTTGATCTCCTTATTCGCATTAAGCTCATGACATAAGAACTTTGGATCAATTCCTGGCATGTCTTTATGACTCCACGCAAAAGTTTTCTTTCTATTTCTTAAGAAAGTTATCAACTCCTGTTTTATTGAAGCATCCAACGTCGAACCTATCTGGGTTATTCGTTCGGGGTATTCGTCATCCAGAATAACATTTTCTGTAGATTCTACCACCAGTCCTTTTACAAGTTGGGATTCATCTCTAGGATCCAGTGTTTCAATTTCTGTACCTTCACCCACCTAGTAGGTAGTAGTATTTTTCCTTGATTCTTCAAGCTCCTCTTTCTCGACAGATGAATAATAGCATTCCCGAGCTACTTTTTGATCACCTTTTACAACTCCTACTCTGAAATTTGTTGGGAATTTTCAGCACTGATGTACTGTAGATGGAACTGCTTTGAACTTCTTCAAACCAACCCTTCCCATGATGATGTTGTAAGCTGATTGCACATTCTTATCCATCACAAAGAAGCGTATTCTTTATGTTCGACAAGCAGGGAAAGTTTCAATGAATATATCCAACTTGATCGTCCCAAGTGGAAAAACTTTCTCGCCAGTAAAACCCAGGAGAGGTCTGTGATAAGGCTCCAATTGAGATAATTTTAAATTTAAATTGTCAAAGCATGAATAGAACATGATGTCTGCCGAACTACTGTTATCTAACAGAACCCTTGAAAGCACTACTTCTTTCATCCTCATTTTGATCACCAAAGGGATGTCGTGAGGGTAAAGAACACCTGCAAGGTCGTTTTTTGAAAAACCAATGACCAGCTTCTCTTTGTTTATCATCCTCGGGTGATCCTCCTCAGCCAAATTGATTTGCTGAATGTACGAGACAGTTTGAGCCTCTCCAAGGTAAGCTTTTCTTTCTGCAGTAAGGTCTCCTCCTCCTACATCTCCTCCTGTAATGACATTACAATCAAATGACCCAAAGCGTATTGAAAATACCTCTCGTTCTGGCTGCTTTGGTTTCTTGGGAAGATCGGGGTCATCATTTGGATCATCTTCATGGTTTCTCTTCTTTTTCTCCTCTGCTCGACGAGGAGATCTAGATCTTTCTCTAGTTCGGTCATTATTTCTTCTTTCTCCTCCCCGATCAACATACTTTGCTAGCTTCCCTCTTCGGATGAGTGTTTCAATCTCGTTCTGAAGAGCTATGCAATTTTTGTTCATATAGCCGTGATCCTTATGGAACTCGCAATATTTCTCCCTATTCCTCGTGTCAAGGTCTGACCTCAGTTTCTTTGGCCACTTTACTTCCTCGTTATTCTTGATTTCTTCCAAGACATGATTAATACCCATTTTTAAAGGAGTATAATTATCGAATTTCTTCAGTACTTCACATGACGACTTATTATTCTTGGAATGCTTGTCACCGCCATTGCCCTTATGCTCTTTCTTCTTAGATTTTCCGTCTTCCACCTTGGTTTCTTTATCCATATTCTTCTTCGCAGCCATATCCTCCTCGGCATTCATGAATTTGGCCGCTTTTGCCATCAACTCTGACATAGTTGTAGGTGGATCTTTGGCCAAAGTGTAATACAACTTGTTAGGAAACAACCCACTCATCAAGGCGGTGATTGCTGTCTTTTATTCATAATCTATGACTTCCAGCTTCTCGTTATTGAAACGAGTTATGTAATCTCTAGTACTCTCACCAGATTTTTGTCTGACACTTAACAAGTGTGCTACTCGTTTTACTGGCTTTGCTCCAAAACAGAAATTGCCGATGAATAACTCGGCCAATTAAAAGAAAGTTAAAATCTTACCCCGAGGAAGATTGTTGTACCATATCTGGGCAGATCCAGTAAGAGTTCCTGAGAATGCTCTGCATCTCATCTCGTCGGGGACGACATAGATGTCGGCAGCAGCTTGATATTGCTCTATGTGCAGAACATGATCTGTCTTTTCATCATATTTGAGGGTCACCACAGGTGCTTTAAATTTCGACGGTGTAGGAAAATCCACAATGGCCTGTACAAAAGATGCCCCTTGAACAAAAGTTCGCTGTAGGGGGTTCTTCGCCTTATCCATTTCTCCCAATCTATCCTCCAACCGCTGAATGTAACCTTTCCACGCATAATTTCCTTCCTCGGGCTTATTAGTTCGAGCAATAGATTGTTCTTACGTAGCCTCCTGAGATCTATCTTGACGAGCAACTGGTCGTGATTGTGCTGATCCTTCTCTTAGATCTGATAGTTGTCGAAAACTCCTCGACATGGTCTTAGGTGGACTCCTATTCCTCCTAGGGCCTAATCGGCTGAAAGGAGATACCCTACTCAGTCTTTCCAAGGCACTGGGTCTCTCTGGAGAGAGTGATACGTTGCTCAGTATCTGTAGCCCGTATTGATGAAGTTCGCCCAGGTTGATAAGAGAAATCATCATATTCCTCATTACGATACGCATCTGTACGCCTGGATCGTGAATAAAGTAAATAGGTTTGCCTCTGACCACTTCTCTGTCCCGAATGTGCAGGTGCACCGCCATGAAGGGTCTGTATGAGTTGCCGTATTGTCTCTTGCATGGAGGTTTGTCCTTGAGCTAGATTCGTCATAATTCCAGCCAGATCTGGAGGTGTAGAGGGATTTGGAGGATTTCCAGCATTTCGATTGCTGGATTCTGGATTATGTGCCATTGATGATGAATGATTTTTGGTGAAAAACGATAACAACAGTCATTTCCCACAGACGGCGCCAATCTGTTGATGTAAAAAATTAGATTTCTTCTAATTATTTAATCACAGATAAATATAAATGAGACAAAGAATTTTAAAGTGGTTCAGCCTTATAAGAATGGCCTACGTCCACTGTTTCTGTTATTGCCAAGTGTTTTGGAATTCTCGATATGTAATTCTATCATGAAATTCCAGTCCCTTTGAATGAGGGTGATACAATGTATTTATAGCCCTTGGGCTGTACATGTGAAAGGGTAAACAATTAATGCCCTTTAAGAATATACATTTGTATGATAAGCATTCAATGAATAGTTGAACTGTTGATTATCTGGCAATCAATGCTGTGGCCGAGATGCAGCTCGGATCGCCTTAGTTGCTCGTCGTTCAGGAGTTCCTCGGAGTGCACTTGCTGCTCGGAGTGAGTATGACTTAGTCAGGGAAATAAACTTCCTCATTGCTATTGGGCCACATAGGTCGACACGTGTGTTCTTATTATTCGTCTATATCAGCATATTAATTTTGGTATCAACAAGTATAATGGGTTATGAAGACGATCAATAAGGTCTAAGTAGACTCAGTTGAGTGAAATTAATATGAGATAAATTTTGGGTTAACGGGGAGTTATTTATACATTGGGAATTATGCGTACGTTTACTAAAAGATTGAAACTCGTGAAAGATTTAGACTAGAAGGTAAGTGAGGGTATACCTACTGATAATTATACTTAGTGAGAGAGAATACTTCAAGAGATGAGAAGTAAGAATGAAGTAAATAATAAATGAGAATAAAAGAGACGAATCCGTTATGCGAGATAATTAAGTAAAATTTGTGCTAAGCACGGATGACAATAATTATGGGTCGTGGGTGAACCTAATTTGGAACATATGAATATTTATATGTATGACTTTATGATTGTGCATATATTATGTATCTGTGTATGACATACCTAGCTTACTTGCTATCGATGGGAGGTTTGCGCGTGAGGGAAGTCATATCCTGATGAATTCATGGGATTTTTGATTTGTCGCTCGAGAACATAGGACTATGAAAGACTTATCGACGAGTTGATAAGTTCGCTGACTATGGGAACGTAGGTATGTGCGTGACCCATGGGTATGAGAACTATGTTCGTCTCCAATTAATTTTTGTGTTGATATTTGTGGTTCGAGAAATCTTTACCGAACCTTTAGTCCCCTATACAGCGACGTGATGTATTGGGACAAGATAGCAGAGTAATGCAGCATCGCAGTTGTGTCTCGGGGTGCAGTATAGTATACATATAATATAGTGAATATATATATATATATATATATATATATATATATATATATATATATATTCATGTGATGATATCTACTATGTGGCTAAAGTATAAATGTAAGATAGTTATGTATGAAAACACTTAGTTGAATTGAATTAATAAGGGACTTATCCATATTGTTTCTAAATGGATATATATATGTTTATAACATCATTATATGTATTATAAGGTTAATACGTGGGAATAATTTGGGCTATAAAGAATGGATATACATGTGGTTAATCTAGTTAGCATGGGAACTATAACTAGGATGTCTTAGAGCTACGGTAGGAGTGCACACTAAGTGAGAGGTGATGATTCTCAAGAGAGTGTCGCATACTAACATGGTTGTGATATTAACCGGTAAGTATTTTAAATACTTTCTAAACTATTTTTAAAACTGTTTTACACTCGGGCTCTGACCCGTTTTCTGTCATTTCTTTATCTCTTGTATATATATGTATGTATTACAGGTGCCCAGCCACTGGGGCGTCATGCTTAGGTTCTTTGGATTGGACGTGCTCCAGCTTATATGGGATTTGCAGGCCCTTGCTTTAAACGACTTCGTCATTGAATCAGTTCCTACTTTAGATCTTCATAGTTAGGGCATGTGTCGCCCGATTTCCTATTCCGTTTAGATCTTGTCAAGTATTTATGTTCATTTATATTTTCGGTATTCAATACTCCTTAGGAGTTAACTCTTGTCAGGATGATTTAATTTATGGTTCTTATACTTGGTTTGGATTATATCGATGGTTAAAATTCTTGTGTGTAAATTTCCATCCTCAGTATTTATGTGAGTCTTATCTGTTGGGAATTAAAATGGTTTATATATTGGTATTTAATAAATGAGAAATGAGGTTTTAAATGGTTTTGACACTTAGCTTAATTATTTAGGGTGTTCAAATTGGAAATATTATTTTACGACAATGATGCTGAGAATGAACCAACCGTTCACCTTGATGTTAATTTAATAAAGGACTGATCACCCGGTATTTAATTAGGCGGGGTGTTAAAGATGGTATTAAAGCATCAGGTTCTAGTGTCCTTTAGGGTCTGTACGGCTTACTATACTTTCAGCTAAGTGTTACTTTATTTTATATAGAGCCCTATGTTTAGGATTTTTGATTTCTATGGTAAGATTTCGTTCTCCTGCTATAACGTATATATTAGTGAATCTTATTTGCGTTCGGACGTGTTCGTACAAGAAGTATGGAAGATGAGGTCCATTGTACGGATAGCGGAGGTCGTACTTATGAGGTTATGAAGTATGTTCGAGGATGATGACCGTAGTCGAGATCACCCCTATTATGGCACGAGAGGCCAGGCCTGTAAAGACGGTTAGGACGCAGCCTACAAATTCCAAGTGCTACTATAGTCAAAGGTGATGCCAAATTAGACTCACCCAACGAAGTACGCTTCGGAGAGGGTCAAATGGAAAATCGAGGAGAGTCATCAGTAGAAGTTCTAGAAATGCGGGAATTGGGTGTGTTACCCAACAAGAGAAATATATTCAAAGGCTTGGACATATAGTGGAGTGTGGTTAACTAGAACTGAAAATTTGGGGTAAAATTTTTCTTGACTCATCGGAGCAAAGTTATAATAGTGGGAGTCAACAACCACCGCCCACAAATGAGGGTACATTTTCTATCTATGGAGTTATTGGGCGCATAATAACTCTCATTAGGACCTCACATTCATTTGTAGCTATTAGAATTGCGTGGACCATAGGGTTACTAGACTTGGCCATTGGCACTATTATTTATGTAGACTCACCGATGGGTAGTGGGATGCCTATTATTATTTTTATATATCAAAACGTGAGTTTAATTTTATCAGGCATTTACTTGTTATAGTCATATCCGAGTAAGATGTGATTATCGGCATGGATTGACTTGTTGTATATGAGATCAAGATTGATCGTTATAGCCAGCATATTGTCTTTGATATGAGATTGAATAAGTAGACTTTTATAAATAGATAAAGCATGTTGGGATGTGATATACTATAGAATAAGGACCTGAGGAGTTTCGAGGACCGACTATTTTAGGTAGTAGTGTATCGGGGGGGGGTCCTTGTTTGGATTTCGCTTTGCGAGACACCCCACGCATGAAACTAAAGAACGTTGGGAGTCGAAGTAAGTGAGGTCTTTAGAATATGAGTTTATAACCTTTGCCCTTATCTATGAGTATATATATATATATATATATATATATATATATATATATTAATCAGAGAGTTATGAGTTGTAGCATGATTTGAGGCAAATGAAATCGCCGAATGAGAATGTGGAAATCATAGATATACGAATTATAGACTATGTAGTTAGTTAATTAAAGGTAACCTTACAGAGGAATCACATTCATTTAGACCTTATGATGGAATGTACACACATTGGGTGTATGGGCGCCCTGGATTGTTTGAATGAAGTATTTTCCATATTTGTGTCACAATAAGTATTCTTGAGGTTAAAGAAAGTAGAAGTTGTGACTTCCAGATATAGTTGTTTGATGACTTAGGATCATTACTCCCCATAATTTTTCCATGAGGATGGTATAGTACGGATTTGGGTAGTTTAACTCAAGATAATTTAAACTAAATAGTAAGGCGTGGAGTATAACATTAGTGGGGGTATTCGGTAATGTACTGTATGAGATGTGAGATTAATACCCGGAGTTGTCCTTACCAGTTACGCTTTATTTTTCCGAATTTCGGGACGAAATTCCATTATTAGGGGGAAATATGTAATACCCCGTATTGTTATGGCTTTTAAAATTGGGAATTTATTGAATTTAATTTGAGGTATTATTTAATATTAATCCGAAAATAATTTTAATATTTACTAGCGTGATGTGAGTTAGTAATTACTGGAAATTTGTTGAATATTACTGGATGATAAAAGTAATATATTCGATTGATTTTATTAAAATTGTCACGAGTGAACAAAATGGCAATTATGGAAATTTAATTCGGGACGCGCCTGTGTCGTTTCAGGACTAAATTATTATTATTAAAGTGAATAAATTATAAGTCATCCGTATAGTCGTTTTGAGTGTGTCAAAGTGTCCGGAAGGGTGGTGATAGTCAGAAAAGTTTACTCGGGGGTTTAGTTTGGGTCTCGAGGAATTTTTAGGCCTAATTGACACCCCGGGAGGGTATTTTAGACATTTGGTATTTTGGGGTAATTAAACCCACGAATTTTCTTAGTATTTATTATCCATTTAGAGTTGTCTCTTGGGGTTAACAAACACAAAGCCAAATCCAACCATTATAGAATAAGGTGAAGTGATTAGAGAAGAAGGTGAAGAGATTTGAGAAGAAGGTGAAGAGTTTTTCAAGCAATCTAAGGCCTAGAACTCACCCGATTTCATCGCCACCACCACCAAAGCGTAGATCGCATGACGAGGAACGCATCCATATAATTTTCATCAACAAATAATACTCTTGAATCCGAGGCAAGCATCTATTTTGCGGATTTCCAAGTTAATATACTTTCCATGTTAGTCTAGGAATGAAAATTATATGTTTTAATTGAAGAATTATATGTTTTGGAAGAGAATTCATATATGTTGTAGGGAGAATCCATGTAGTCTAAAATCTTGATCATATATAGAGGATTACCCACGAATTTATTATAATATTTGGGAAGAAAATCTCGATTAAATTAGAGCGTGGTGATTATTCATGCAAAATTTGGTTTTATAAAGAGATTTGAGATTAAACCCCTTTTTGATTAATTCGTTGAGTATTCATTGATGTCGTTACGTTAGAAATTGTTTATGTACATTGCTTATACACTTGGTTTACTTTGATGGGAGTTTGGGATGAAATTATATAGGTTTGGAGGGATTAAAATGGTTGAACCCGTAGGTTGAATATCGCAGAAAACTGGGCAAGAACTGCGTGATCGATCGATCGACCCCCTTTCCTCGATCGATCGATCCCTCCTGGAGAAGTGCATATTTTTCTCCTTTTTGTTTAGTCCGGTTAAAATGCATATGAACCCTTGATCATCACTGATAGAGTATAATGGGTTTTGAAGATGACCAATAAGGTCTAAGTAGACTCAGTGAAGTGAAATTAATATGAGATGAAATTTTGGGTCAACGGGGAGTTATTTATATATTGGAAATCGTGCGTATGTTTACTAAAATATTGAGACTCGTGAAAGATTTAGACTAGAAGGTAAGTGAGGGTATACCTACTGATAATTATACTTAGTGAGAGAGAATACTTCGAGAGATGAGAAGTAAGAATGAAGTAAATAATAAATGAGAATAAAAGAGACGAATCCGTTATGTGAGACTAAGCACGGATGATAATAATTATGGGTCGTGGGTGAACCTAATTTGGAACATATGAATATTTATATGTATTACTTTGTGATTGTGCATATATTATGTATCTGTCCATGACATACCTAGCTTACTTGCTATCGATGGGAGGTTTGCGCGTGAGGGAAGTCATATCCTGATGAATTCATGGGATTTTTGATTTGTCGCTCGAGAACATAGGACTATGAAAGACTTATCGAGGAGTTAATAAGTCCGCTGACTATGGGAACGTAGGTATGTGCGTGACCCGTGGGTATGAGAACTATGTTCGCCTCCAATTAATTTTTGTGTTGATATTTATGGTTCGAGGAATCTTTACCGAACCTTTAGTCCCCTATACAGCGACGTGATGTATTGGGACAAGATAGCAGAGTAATGCAGCACCGCAGTTGTGTCTCGGGGTGCAGTATAGTATATATATAATATAGTGAATATATATATATATATATACATGTGATGATATATACTATGTGGCTAAAGTAGAAATGTAAGATAGTTATGTATGAAAACACTTAGTTGAATTGAATTAATAAGGGACTTATCCATGTTGAATCTAAATGGATATATATATATATATATATATATATATGTGTGTGTGTGTGTGTGTGTGTGTTTATAACATCATTATATGTATTATAAGGTTAATACGTGGGAATAATTTGGGCTATAAAGAATGGATACATGTGGTTAATCTAGTTAGCGTGGGAACTATAACTAGGATGTCCTAGAGGTACGGTAGGAGTGCACACTAGATGAGAGGTGATGATTCTCAAGAGAGTGTCGTATACTAACATGGTTGTGATATTAACCGGTAAGCATTTTAAATACTTTCTAAACTATTTTTAAAATTGTACTACACTCGGGCTCTGACCCGTTTTCTGTCATTTCTTTCTCTCTTGTATATATATGTATGTATTACAAGTGCCCAGCCACAGGGGCGTCATGCTTAGGTTTGTTGGATTGGACGTGCTGCAGCTTATGTGGGAGTTGCAGGCCCTTGCTTTAGACGACTTTGTCATTGAATCAGTTCCTACTCTAGATCTTCATAGTTAGGGCATGTGTCCCTCGATTTCCTATTCCATTTAGATCTTGTCAAGGATTTATCTTCATTTATATTTTCGGTATTCAATACTCCTTGGGAGTTAACTCTTGTTAGGATGATTTCATTTATGGTTCTTATACTTGGTTTGGATTATATCGATGGTTTAAATTCTTGTGTGTAAATTGCCATCCTCGGTATTTATGTGAGTCTTAACTGTTGGGTATTAAAATGTTTTGATATTGGTATTTAATAAATGAGAAATGCGGTTTTAAAATGTTTTGATATTGGTATTTAATAAATGAGAAATATCACAATGAAGAAATCTACGAAAACAATAACAAAGGTATAAAGTAAAGAGAAAACACAATGATATACGTGGTTCGGTAACTTGCCTAAGTCTACTAAGGGGTTACTCTTTATTATAAAGTCTTTCAATAGAGTTTGTTACATCCGTTTGCCCCGGGTCGAGGTGTACAATTTATAGGTGAATCATCGTAGAATTTGAGTTGTATAACTAACTTAAAATAACACGTGGATATTCCAAGGAGCATCTGAATATCTCTGCTGAGATTGTTAGTACCTGATTGGACTATATCCTTAAGTGTTATAATAAATAAAGGTATGAATAAGATGGGATTGAAGATGAAGTGGAGATAAATAATCACATCAAATGTATAAGAGATAAAGGTTTTTAAAGTGGTTCGACTGTTGAAGAAAGCTTATGTCCACTGTTATTTTATTCCCAGGGGTTTACAATAACACAACACAATGTGATGAGAATGATTGAATTGTTCTCTTATCTTAAAAGAGACATATCTGTCCCTTTAGCTAAGGGAGGGCATGTATTTATAGTGATGGGAGTCCAAGAGATAGAATGTCTTTATGTATTCAGACATTTATATCTATATACAATGAATATAATTGTTGGGCTTCTCGAGTACAATGACTATTAGCTACTCCACACCCGTGGATTTTGATCTTCTGGATGGTTCGTCTTCTTTATGTTGATCTGGCGTTACACCGAATAACTATCCTCAGGTGACGACTAACTCTCCTCGAGAGCTGACCAAGTGATTAATCGCCACTTAGGATGACAAGCGTCTCTTTCTTAGTGGTCCACATAGATAGGTAATTTTTGGCGTCAACAAGATAACCCAATGCTCCATGCTTGATGATTTACTGAGAATATGGAGTATTTATTCTTAAAATTTGCTAGGCACCGGTACATAATGATAATATTGATCTTCCCTCTTGATTTGTTCAAAATATGAGTGGGCTATCTCCTGGACAATGGATGATTCACGATGATCAATGGCTGCATTAGAGCTAATATTTCTTTTGGGGAACTCTACTCGATAAGCAAACTTGTGCTATGGATCACCCCTAGGTATCTGAATGCATAAATGAGATCTTTCATAGTTTGCAACTTGTGAGTCATGATATCATAATCTTCGGGTGGGTTGGTTGGCTGGTTAGTCGACCAATTGTCCTCTAAGCCGACCAATTGAGTGCTGACTATACACATTTGATTTTTTTTTCTCCTCTGAATTCTTTGCTGGTGTAACATGCTTTCTTTTGAACCCCATTCTTTAATTTGATTAGTGCCGATCTAGTAGCGTATCTAGATATAAGTATAACTTTTTACTCAGTGTCGATCGGAACAATAATAGTGGAGATCCATGTGATATATATGCTAAATGTGACTCTGATCTTCTATAACATGTGAAAAATAACTCTTAGATGATGATTGGTAAGTGATCTTTCTTATTCTGTTGTGATTTTGAATTGAATCCGATGCTCAGTTGGTACGACGTGATGTTATCAATTTTACTTTCCATATTGTGTCATTGAATGAATAATTAATTCTGTAATAAAAGCCCCCATTATTTGAAGATTTGTTGAAAGGATAGAATATGAGCTCTGAATACTTCCTCAACCTATAGGTATGCTGGTGGTTGGCAGTCGACCTGATGGAATTTGTAGGATATTTCATTAACGTTCTTGTAATTGTCCTGTATTTCAATCGTAAAACAATATGTAATCTTGATTCATATAAATGAAAAGCATTATTTTCTTATCTTGTTAATTTCTGAATATCTGGATCAGCTTGTTGAGTCATTATTTCTACTAATACACTTAGACATTTGCCTAAATTTAGTACCAGTTACCAATGATGTGGCCATAGGTTCTATTAGTGCACCTAAATTTGTAGGTTTAGCACTAGTTACCAGGGGTATTGCCATAGGTTCTACTAATGCACCTAAATTTTTAGGTTTAGCATTAGTTACCAGTGGTGACCAGGCGTACGTGGAATATGTGTCTTCATTCCTATTTAGGAATCTTCACAATGTTCTTCCACCATTTTTCCCAATTTGGATTAAACTTGTTGATTTCTTGACCAAGTGTTACTGACTAAAATCCTGTTTTGACTTGGGTTTGATTGTTTTGTTGAATAAACACTGAGGATGATTTCATCCTTTTGGCTCTTTCTGAATGTGAGATCTCTTCCTGAGAAGTCGGCTGAGCTGCAGGGCTTTGTATATAAATTCTATACTGAAATCAGTATCTGAGGCAATAGCCGGAGCCCCCAATATTTTGAAGAAAATACTGAATAATAATGCCAATAATAATGATGCTCGACAAATCGTGAGGACTTTGTTGCAATATAATGTCCATTATGTTGATTGTTTGATAAGATCAAATAATAAGCATGCCCGAGCTTCTGGAATGAATTATAAATATAATGTTGGATGAGCATGTGGTTATTAATGCCCAACAATTTATCGGGTCTATATAATTTGCATTGAATATCCATGCTGGTGAGAAATCAAGATAAATAACGGAAGCGTCGACCAAGGATATGACTGGGCCTTTAAACAATGTATAATGGGATTGAATGATCCTGCATTGTTAGAGAAATATAGATTTCCATACCATAAATGTAATATTGATGATTGATCGAATATGTTGACCACTTGCGAGGACTGAATATAAATAAGAATTATCCCGATCAACTATCCGTTGGGGGTAAAATAAATGTGGCAGATTTCTTCGGGATTGAATATATGACAATAAATATTTTTTCGAGCTTCTGCCAAGATGAATATAGAATATAACCATCTGAGACAATGATTCATGCCCGAGCATATATATTGGAGCATTAAAAAGATAAATAGTGTCTGACTGATATGTCAGGGCAAAATTATATAGTGCCGAGCATTAATAATGTTTTTTAGAAGTTTAAGATTGTGACCGAGCGCTCATCGGGATTGAATCTTGTGCATGTGTAATTTAATAGGTTGCCCGAACATCTGTAGAGGCTAAATCAAATAGACATTATGCAAATAATTTATTCAGCCAAACAATATATATAATGTGTATTTTGTATCATGCTAAATATGTGCCATATGAGCAAATTTTTATCAATTATGTGCCATACCCATATGTAAGGCCTGATTGTTTAATCTAGGGTTTTTTACCGAATTATTTTAATTCCAACAAATATTATATATAAGTTGGTGTTTAGAAATATTTTTTACATGAACATTTTGTGATTTAATAAATCAGCAAATAATCAGATATGCATTTTAATTTTTCTCCATGCAAATATTCAATTCGAAGTTGATTGTTTGTGAATTAGGAAATGATAAGGGGGTAGTCTCATCTTTTAGCATCATGGTGGTGATTTTGATAAAATCAAAATCCTATATATATATATCTGAGCAAGGAAAATTGCTAAATCTACATTCTCTACACATCGTCAACAGGTGATAAATATTGTCGACAACCTTCAAACTTAGTCTAGTGGTAGCGCACTAGTACTAAAGCTCCACACTCGACTGAGTTTGCTCCCCAGTTCGAGTCTCGGCAGCTGCAAATAATCTGGGGGCCAGCGGCTGGCCACTGATCCGCGAATGGAGATTAGTCGAGGTGCGCGTAAAGCAGGGCCGGAAACCTCATGGTACCTCTAAAATTAGGGGAAGAAACAGAAAAAAAGAGTGATGCTATGGGTACCAAATAAATCCTTCAAATCTCCTCCAAATAGCATTAATGAGTTGTGCCCTAACGGGACTCATACCACAAGGTATAACACTTAATGCTATTTGGAGGAGGATTTGGAGGAGTTGTTTGGGACACAAAGAATTTCCAAACAAACAAAAAAAAGATAAATATTGCCGACCAGCAGTAGGGTCAACGATTAGTATCAGATGGTTGGCAACATTTTATTCTGGTTCTATCTTTACCATCCACTAATAAGGGATGTCGCCGATCAGTACTATAGATGCTGCCAACCTGCGCCGGCCAACAATTGGAAGGTCGGAACCCCTCCAGCTGTGTAATACTCATTGCCGACCAAGAAATAGTAAAACAAATGTGTCGACCTTATATCTATGTAATCCGTGATGCTGATGAAATTTAGATACCACCGACCTATGTCAAAATATGATGATAAAACTTTGATCTTTGCCGACTAGTAATGTGTATTGCCGACCAATGATAGATGCAGCCGACCATCCATGACAAAATTGTTTTCTGCCCGCAAATTCTAGGTCGCAAAGATCGAATAGATTAACAGTCTTAATCGGAGTTTAGCAGGTTGATGGTCGGAGAATAATAGTTGGTCGGGAGTCTCAACCTGTGCAAATGTTAAGAGCTTTGGTACAGTAACCAAGTCACCGACCATTGATTGATATTGCCAAGAAATAATAGTTTCCCCCAACCAGTGATAGATTTTGTCGACCGGTCATAGGAAAACCCCAACTCGTTGTCCGTATTTTCTTTCGCTACCAAGCATCTGATGGTTGTATTAGAATGTGTTTGCCGACCAATAGGCTGTTAAATTTTGCATGTCGGCAAGGTTCATATAGGTCTGCAATTAATCCGATTGGATTTCTTGTCCGCCCTAGACATCTTTGACTGCCGACCAACAAGGAAAACTGAAGATGAACGAGAGAGAACAACCCTGAAAAATTGTTAATTATTATTTTGTTCAAAAGAAGTAATAACCACAGGTAATCGGAGTGGAAAAATAATGAAATTGGGGCATAAATCGTCCGATTATTGCAGTCGATTATTTTTTTTAACCAACCCAGTTTCTGGGTTTCAGAACACAAATCCTCCGTCATGAAAAAATCTTGGGGAAGAGTCGGGGGGTAGAGCCAGAACTTTGGAATAAGGTGGGAAAACTCTTATATTAGCCTTGTATCTAATATTTAGGTGGGCTCAATGTTGTATTTTATAAAATTTGATCTATTTTTCTTTAAAAAATTTCCATCTTGTATTAATATTAAAGGAGAAATTTCCAAGAACAAGGTAGGAAATTGCCCACCATACACTACACAGAATTGCCCTTCGGGAAGAGAGGGAATAGATGATCAGTTAGGTTGTGGGTTTTGTGAATTCGTCAACCGGTTGTTATATTATTTTTTTTATCGTATAAACCTAGATATTTGTTTGCGATTTTGGTATTATGTTCAACGGACTTTAAAGTGATTTCCACTCCAATTTGTAAATCTCTTGTGAATAAATTATCTAAAAACAAATAGTGTCAGATATGTTTGTAAAGACTATGTCAATATTTTCAATGAGAGAATGTTTATCCATTCTCAAAATTCTTAGATATAGGAATCAAATAATCCATATCTAATGGAAAATATACACAAGAATCAAATTTATGCAGAAAAGCTTTATGATGAAAGAAATTCGTTGATGTTTATTTCATGTCAATCAATATGAGGGATGACAATCAAAATATATCATAAGCTTGTCTGCATGAAAATTTCTTAAAACTTGTGATGATGAAATTCACGGTTATGCAGATTTGTGAATATAAATTGATCCAAAAACTTATGAATATGAAATCACGATTGAATCATAAGATGTATGTACAACATATAATTGGTTATATTCGGAGAAAGAAAAACTTAACTTTCGATGATGATCTTCATCTTTTCTAATAAGAATGGACAGATTTTTATGTCTCTTCCCACAGACGACGCTAATCTGTTGATGATTAAAAATGTCCTATGTCATCTTATAGTCATCAATAACAGATAAAGTAAAGGTATGAAGAAGATCAGATTGAAGATGAAGTGGGGATAAACAATCACATCGAACGTATAAGTGACATTGAAGAAAGCCTATTGTTGATGCAAAAAACTGAACCGAATCCCATTTTTATGATCACAGATTAATAGATGAAAGCAATCCAATCAAGCACATAAGAGACAAAGATTTTTAAAGTGGTTTGGCTATGAATAAAGCCTACATCCACTGTTATTTTATTCCCAGGGGTTTATAATAGGACCATAGGGTGTAGAGAGAGAAAGGATGTGTATCTTGTGAATGGGGTTTCTAGGTTCTCTTGGATCTCCCTCTCGGATCTCCTGGATCTCCTCGGATGCCGACTAATTCTCCTCGGGTACTGACCAACTCTCCTCGGGTGCCGACTAACACTCCCCGGGTGCCGACCAACTCTCCTCAGATGCCGACCAACTCTCCTCGGGTGTCGAATATTGCCACGTAGGATGACATGTGTCCTTTTCTGATTGATCCTCGTAGATTGAGAATTTTTACGTTAACAGAAGCCCCCAATGCTCCATGCTTGATGGTTTAGTTGAAAGGATGGAGTATTTATTCTGCAGTGTTGCTCGATGCTCGTGAAATTCTTGATCTACCTTCTTGATTTGTTCAACATAAAGTGCATTATCTCCTGGACGACATATGATGCAGGCTGATCAATGGTTGATCATCTTTCTTTTGAGGAACTCCGTGTGCTATGTATCACCCCTGGGAATTTGGATGCAGCCATGCCATAGTATGCAACTTGTAGGTTGTCATAATCTTCAAGTATGTTGATTGGTTTGCTAGCCCACCAACTGCCTCCTGTGCCGAGCAACTGAGTGCTAACTTCATGTGCTTGATTCTTCTGATTTATGATTCTCTGAATACTTTGTCGAGTAACATACTAGATTTTGAACCCAACTCTTCAATCTGATTAGTACCAAGCTAGTGGTGGACTTCAAAACATTTTCATACAACTTCTTCTTCAATCTTGGTCGGGCAGTAGTAGTTAAGATATTAGTGTTGTAGATGCTGAATTTGACTTCTGAACTTCAATAGTATGTGCATAATAACTCCTGAATATGCCTCCTGAACTTCTGAATGCCTCCTGAACTTCAATATGCCTCCTGAACTTCAATAGCATGTGCATAATAACTCCTGAGTATGCCTCCTGAACTTCAATAGCCTCCTGAACTTCAACAGCATGTGCATAATAACTCCTGAATATGCCTCCTGAACTTCATAAACAAAATTAGCTCCTGAGCAAGAAAAATAACTTTTGAATGATAATTAGTTAGGGCTGAATCTGATGCTCGACCGCATGATGTTATGAGAATGTGCCACCGAATGAATAACTGGATTTTTAATAGAGCCCCCAAGTGTGGAATGTGAACTTTGAATGCTTTTTGCTTGATCGCTTTCACATACTCATAAAATGTTTCCGACCAACTGTAGTTGACAGCTTCTTATTTTCAACCAACCTGAGTTGACATTTTTAGTAATAGTTTTACTTCCCGTAGGAATACAAGTTTTACTTCCCGGAGGAATACAAGTTTTACTTCCCGGAGGAATACAAGTAGCTTTACTTCCCGGAGGAATACAAGTAGATTTACTTCCCAGAGGAATACAAGTTTTACTTCCCGGAGGAATACAAGTTTTACTTCCCGGAGGAATACAAGTAGCTTTAATTCCCGGAGGAATACAAGTTTTACTTCCCGAAGGAATACATTTTTGATAATAAATGATAGAGACTTCCTCGGAGCTGACCAACAGATTGTTGGGAATAGAATAAGATATAATAAATGCTGGAGACCTCCTCTGAGCTGACCAACAGATTGTTAGGAATAAAATATAATAAATGTTGGAGACCTCCTCGGCGCTGACCAACAGATTGTTGGGAATAAAATATAATAAATGCTGGAGAACTCCTCGGCGCTGACCAACAGATTGTTGGGTATAAGATAATATAAATGTTGAAGACCTCCTTGGAGCTGAATATATGATTATAAATATTTGTTGAGCTTCATGATGAAATAAGAATAGAATATGTAGCCCTTCTTGACGAAGTTCGCCCAGGTTGATAAGAGAAATCATCAGATTCCTCATTACGATATGACTCAGTACTCCTGGATCGTGAAGAAAGTAAATAAGTTTGCCTCTGACCACTTCGCTGTCCTGAACGTGCAGGTACACCGCCATGAAGGGTTTGTATGAGTTGCCTCATTGTTTCTTGCATGGCGGTTTGCCCTTGAGCCAGATTCGTCATAATCCCAGCCAGATCTGGAGGTGCAGAGGGATTTGGATGATTTCCAGCATTTTCAGCGTTTCGATTGCTAGATTCTGGATTATCCGCCATTGATGATGAATGATTTTTGGTGAAAAACGATAATAACAATCGTTCCCACAGACGACGCCAATATGTTGATGTAAAAAACTAGATTACTCTAATTATTTAATCACAGATAAATAAATGTGACAAAATATTTTAAAGTGGTTCGGCCTTATATGAATGGCCTACGTCCACTGTTATTTTATTGCTGAGTGTTTGGGAATTCTCGATTACAAGTGCTATCAAGAAATTCCCATCCCCTTGAATGAGGGTGATACAAGGTATTTATAGGCCATAGGTTGTACATGAAAGGGTGTTACATTAAATGATACACATATGAAAAGGTAATTCATTTAATGCCCTTCAAACGTGTGAGTCAAGATGATAAGCATTCAATGAATAGTTGAACTGTTGATTATCTGGAAATTAATGCTGCGGTCGAGATGCAGCTCGAACTGCCTTAGTTGCTCATCGTCCAAGAGTTCCTCGGAGCATTGGAGTTCCTCGGAGGACTGGAGTTCCTCGGAGGGTTGGTGTTCCTCGGAAGACTGGTGTTCCTTGGAGTGAGTATGTTGGTCGGGGGAATAATCTTCCTCGTTGCTATTGTGCCACGTAGATTGACACGTGTCTTCTTATTATTCGTCCACATCAGCATACTAATTTTGGTATCAACAGAAGCCCCCAATGTTTCATATTTTGAACTTTGAGGAGTATGGAACATTCTTTCTCGGTATATGGCGATATTAAATGACCTTCCTGGGTTTTAGGAGCCTTTTCTTCATATTTGAATTTCCTTCCAAATTCGCAGAATCCGCCTTTTTGCATTTTTATAGGCGCTTCGATCTTCGTGACCTTTTTGCCCTTTTAGCCGCCGGTAGCGTAATAGTTTCCTTTTTGTAATCATTTCTTTCGCCGTTTCCCAAGGCAAAGTATTTAAGCCTCAGAGGCAATCCCATCATCTTCTACCTTTTCAATTTCTCCTTTCGAGTTTTCTATAGCTTTTCTCTCTCTTGTGCATCCATCCCTTTCTTTGTTTGTTTGTCAACAGATCTCCTTTTTCCCTGTAAGCTCTTCTTCCTTCTTCTTTTATTCATCATGGTTTACATTATTGAGTCTCTTGAGAAATTCCGTTCTGATTTCTCTATTCCATCTTGGGTAATTTTAGAGGTTCTTTCTGAGCCTTCAAGTTATTTTGATTTGGCTGAGGGACATTGGTTCCCTAGTCTCTTTATTGCTGAATCTGGATTTTCTTTTCCACCAAACCCTTTATGCTTAGATTTCTGTCAGTATTTCGACGTTGTCCCTATAAAAATAGCCCCCAACACATGGAAAATAGTTAATGGGGTATATAGGTTAAATCAAACTCATGGAACTCGTATAGGAATTCCTGAGATTATGTACTGTTATAGATGGGCTGTTTTAGATAATGTTTATTATTTAAAAACTAGATTTTTTAATAGGGCTCTAGTAGTCAACCTCCCTGATGCCAACAGGGATTATTTTGAACATGGAGTAGTTGTAAAAAATTGGCAACATGCTCCTTTGGTTGGAGACGAAGTATATGAGGGTCCCAAATGCCCTCCATATGGCAATGGGATAGGTTATTTTCATCTTATTTTGTTTTTTGAAATTCTGATTTCATTGTGTTTGACAAAATGTATGACTGATATTTCACTATGTTTTTGTTTGCAGTTGACAGCAAGAGAAAAACTCCAAAAGAAACAGAAGTTAATATCAAGCATTTAAAACATATCTGGAGTTTGCATCAGAAGGTTGCAGACGAGCACATTAGGTCTGCTTCATACTTGCTGCAGTACAGGAGCTATACATCCTCTTATACTGCTCGTCCTGTGGCTAGCATTAGCGAACCATTGCCAGCTTCTGAAGATTCTTCACCAGACTCTCACATTCCTTTGAGTCAGAAGATGGGCAAGAGAAGAGTTCCTACTCTCTTTGAAGAGACCTCCTCTGCTGGAGATGGAAAGAGAAATAAAGCTGATGTCCCAAAGGGGACAAAGAAAATGGATGCTGCCCCTTCTGCTGCTCCTCATAAGGTCGCCGAGACCCCCAGTGGCTCCTGTACAGAAGGATGCGCCTGTGGAAGTAATCACTATCTCTCCAACCAAAAATTCTTCTTTGGTTGAGGTTGTTGAGAAGACACCGAGGAGATTGAAGAAGTCCTCCTCGGTTAGTTTTTTTGAAGTCATTTTCCAGCTCCAAACTAGTGGAGCTGGTGTTCCAACCATTATTCCCCCGAGCTCTGCAATGAGCTCGGTAAAGACTTGGACTATTCCTGAAGTCCAAGGCATCGAGGAAAACATGTCCAGGGATATGCTGACATCCCTAGCTACTCGTCACATTGCTTCAGTAAGTTTCTTCTTATCTTGAATTCTTCTTTCCTTCTATCAATATATGTATCTCGGCACTAACTCATTACTACCTCTTTTTTTTTAGCTGGTGAGTTGCTTTAATACCATTGTGAAGAAAGATGAAGTGCTCAAGGCTTCAAGATCCTCGTCTGGAGTAGAGGATGCATTCCAGGGTTTGGCCCAATCTTTGAAGGAATCCCGTCAAAAGTACGACGAGGATAAAGGTGAATGGGAGAAGAAATTGACTGCATCTGAAGCAGAGAAGGTGCAGTTGGGAAATAAAGTGAAGGACTTGGAAAGAGAGAATAAGAAATACGCCGAGAAGCTCACTACCTTCGGGGAGCTTGAAAATAAGCTAAAATCAGCTAAGGAAGAGCTGACCCTTCTGCGCGAAGAAAATCGTCAGAAGGAGGAGTTGGAGGCCAAGCTGAAAGCCTCCGAGGACCTTCTATCCGAGAAGCTCTCCTCGGAGAAAATAAAAAGAAAGAAGGCAATAAAGAAGTCTTTCAGCATAGGTTGGGACAAAGGGTGGAACAAGGGAGTAGCTGCCATGATGACTCAGGTGCAATATGGAAGTTTGAAATACTTCCGAGATGGCTGGGTTGCAGCTTTGCAAGAATTAAAGGTGAGCGAGGACTCCGAGTTATTTCAACAACATCTTCCTGGTCCTCCCCCATCCATCGAGGATGAAGAAGAGGACGAAGCTGCCTCAGAAGAATCTTCATTGGTAGTGGGTGATCTCATCCTTACCCAGCCTGCTGACGAGGAGCTTTCATATATGCCAGCTCCTCCAGAACAAGTTCCAGCTCCCGCCGACCAACTCATTATTTCCACCGAGCAACCAAGCTCCTCGTCCCAGCCTCCTGAGAAAGTCTTGGGAGACAAGGAAAAGGTGTGAAGTTGTTCGGTATTCTCTTTCTGTTTTTCTTCTTACTTGTACTTTCTATCCCAGATCTTTGTAACTTTGCCTTATGATCTAATAAAATTTGAGTTTTTTTCTTCCATATGATTGTCTCTTCTTTATCTTCACTCTGTCTTGATCTTCTTTTTCTTTCTCTGTTAGTTTCTGGCCAGGATGGATCTTTTGTCTGCTAATGACACAAAGTTGATGCAGCAATGCCATGAATATTATAAAGCTGGTCACATAGACCTCAGTGCATCATAAGTTGCCGACATCCTTGGCCATGGTGCTTCAGAGCAGGCAGTAGAAGCTTATCAATATCTGAAGGGCTTACTTGATCGAGCTGTGGCTAATAACGTGGATTACTATGATATGATCAAGGAGATCCAATATACTCTAGAAGATCTTCAGACTCAGTACAAGGAGTCAAATGCCTTGTTACATGAGGGGTATGAAAAGAAATATAAACAGCTTTCTGCCGAGAAGGGCTACGACAAACTCCTTGATGGGTATGATGTCAGGGAGAGGACCCTAAAGGGAGAAGTTAAAGCTTGTAGACAAATTGTTGAACTGATGGAGCAAGAGAATAATAATTTGCAGAAAGAACTAGCACAATATAAGTCTGCAGCCTCTTCTTCAACAGCAGTAATCCCAGTGACCGATGAGGGATTTTCCTTCTTAGAGGTTGAGAATGCCAAATTAAGGCAAGAGTTGGATATCATGAGAAGATCTGGTACTTCTACTTCTACTCGGGGATGAGGAAAAGTTTCTCGTGGGCGAGGAAGAGTTGCCCAGGATGTTATCGAGGAACGAAGTACTCCACCTGCTCGGGGTCGATCAAGAACCCCTCGTAATATTGAAGAAGCTCGTACTCTGTCAACATTGGAAACCCAAGCGTACCAACTGAATGCAAAAGATCGGGCTTTGTCTGAAATGTCCAAGAAAATCCTAACTTTGGAGGATCAACTTACTGCGACGAAGTCTGCTTTAGAGAATAAGGACATTTTTGGAAAGAGCCTTCACGAGCAGTTGGAGAGACTAACCTTCCAATTCCATAAGCAGCCCAGGGAATTTTGGATGGCTGGGTACAACGAGGCACTATTCCATTTAGATGCTCGTATCCAGAATGCCACTAATGAGGGCTATAAACAAGGATGGTTGAATGCCTTATGCGTGTTGAAACTTGAACAGGGACATTACTTGTGGGACTATTATGACCCTGGGGTACTTGACTTGCCTGTGACACCGTTCAATTTGGACAAGGAATGGATCCTAGCTCGTGCCATTCCTCGGAACTTAATTGCACAATACCTCGGTGATTACAATCTTCATTCTCAGATCGAGGTATCTCATCCCGAGCATCTATTGGACACACCTTCAGTAATGAATGTCAGAATGCTGAAGGACTTGAATTTTATTAATTCTCCTCAGACTTTAAATGATCCACCCACTGGCGAGGAACCTATTTCAAAAGTTGAAGGAAAGAAACCAATAGAGTAGGGATCTCAATGTAATAGTTAGTATACATGTAATTTGTAATTCGTTTTGAATTTTAATGAAAGACTTTCATTTTCTGTTTGCAAATCTGTATTGCTATTATTTTGTACTTGTCTAACACTTTTATATTTGTGATTGCATAACAATACTTTGTGGTTCATCGACCAATCTAGTAATAAAAGGTTACAAGTATCAGTAATGTTGCTCGATCACTTAATAATAAAGTAATGAGTATAAAAATGTTTAAATTTTTTCCAACCAACCAAGGTTGTTAAATTGTGCTCGTCGACCAATTATAATTAGTGAGAGTTTTTATCCCCGACTAACCATACTTGGTAATTTTTTTTTCATAAAATGTGTCCGACCAACCAAGGTCTATAATTTTATCCTCGTCAACCAACTACAATTAGTGGATTTTTATCCTCGACCAACCATACTTGGTTCAGTTTGGAATATTTTATTCCTCGAGGAACTTTTATATTTTCTGTAATAATCTTACCTCCCGACCAACATAAGTTGGCATTTGAGAGCATATTTTGTTTTCAAGCCAACCGAGATTGGCATTTTTAAGAATGTTGTTCTTGCCCTTTTACCAACCGAAGTTGGTCATGGGTCTGAACTATCATGTCCACTAACTCTTTTACCAACCGAAGTTGATCACATTAGTGTACGCCACATATCCAAAGGAGTATAGTTTGTTCTCGCTATTTTACCAACCGAAGTTGATCACGCTCGAACTATCATGTCCATTAGTTATTTTACCAACCGGAGTTGATCACGCTAGTGTATGCCTCCTAACCAAAGGAGTATAGTTTGTTCTCGCTATTTTACCAACCGAAGTTGATCACGCTCGAACTATCATGTCCACTAGTTATTTTACCAACCGGAGTTGATCACGCTAGTGTATGCCTCCTAACCAATGGAGTATAGTTTGTTCTCGCCCTTTTACCAATCGGAGTTGGTCGTGGGTCTGAACTATCAGTGTCCACTAGTTATTTTACCAACCGGAGTTGGTCACGCTAGCGTATGCCTCCTAACCAAAGGAGTATAGTTTGTTCTCGCCCTTTTACCAACCGGAGTTGGTCGTGGGTCTGAACTATCGTCTTCTTTTTGCTGTCGAGCAGCGTAGTGTTGTACACTAGTATTCCCCGAAAAACTTTCAATAAAAGGAGAGAAGATGGTGAAACATCATCATTTTATTCATATTGATAGAACTGCTTTACATTTTACATTACTGATAATACTTGCGTAGGTGTTCAGCATTCCATGCATTCTTGAATTCCTCTCCTTCTAGAGTTGATATTCGGTAAGTTCCTGGTCGAACAACTTCTGTAACTCGGTAAGGTCCATGCCAATTTGCTTCCAATTTATTGTGCTTCTGAATGACCTTATTTAGCACGTAATCTCCTTCTTTTAAATCGCATTTCTTCACCCTCTTGTTATAGAACAGAGCTGTTCGTTGTTGATATGCAGCATTCCTAATGGCTGCTTCTTCTCTAACCTCCTCGAGCATGTCCAAATCTAATATTCTCATCAAGTCACTGACTTTGGAATTGAAATTCAGCACTCTGTGTGTTGGGAGACCCAACTCAGCAGGTATTACAGCCTCACTTCCAAACGCCAGCATATATGGTGATTCTCCAGTTGCTGCTCGGGGAGTTGTTCGGTAAGCCCACAATACTGATTGTAGCTCATTAATCAAATTAGCTTTAGCCTCACTTAACCTCTTCTTCAAACCATTTAATAATGTTTTGTTCTTCACTTAAGTCTGTCCATTGCTTTGAGGATGGCCTGGTGCTGAATGAACCTTCAAAATGTTTGACTAATGACAATAGGGGGCAAACTCCTCGTTATCAAACTGTGTTCCATGGTCTGTGATGAAGGCATGAGGGAGACCATATCGGCAGATGATATTCTTCCAAACGAATTGGTACACCTTCTCGTATGTCATATCATTCAGAGGCTCAGCTTCTACCCACTTAGTAAAATAATCCACTGCGACGACGAGGTACTTGAATCTTCCTCGGGTCGTTGGCAGTGGTCTAACCAGATCAATTCCCCACATGGCAAATGGCCAAGGGGAAGTTATGGGTGTCAACAATGCTTGTGGAGTACGTCGGATGGAAGAAAAACGTTGGCATTTATCACATTTCTTAGCATAGGCTATACAATCAGCCCTCATCGTTGGCCAGTAGTATCCCTGCGTCATCACCCTTTGCAACAGTGTCCGCCCTGCCACATGGGCTCCACAAGAACCTTCATGGATATCTTCAATCAATTCTTTCACCTCGGAGGGATGTACACATCTTTGCAAACCTACCATAATTCCTCGTCTATACGAAACACCATTAGTTAGTACATACCGAGCAGCTTTAAACTTTAATTTCTTGGCAGCGATCTTATCCTCCGGTAATTCTCCTTCCTCGACATATGCCCTGATGGGATCCATCCAAGATGGTCCTAAATCAAGGGAAATAACATTCATCGTCAGGCCTTCATCTATGCTTCGACTTTCAAACACCTCAATTGGTATCATTCTTCGCAACTCGGTACGAGTAGCTGATGCTAGTCGGGCCAGTGCGTCTGCTTGTGCATTCTCTATTCTTGGTATTCTGATTAACTGAATGGCATCAAATTCTGCCAACAACTCCATCGCCTTTGCATGATACTTGACCATTAATTCTCCTTTAACTGCATACGTTCCCATCATCTGATTCACAATTAATTGAGAATCACTGAATACCATCACTTGTTGCGCTTCCATAATCTTTGCTAAATTAAGACCTGCTATTATGGCCTCATACTCAGCCTCATTATTGGAAGCTTTGAATTGGAATCGTAAGGCATATTCCACGTCAATCTCGTCTGGGGTGTTCAAAACAATCCCTTCCCCACAACCTGTTGTGCAAGATGACCCATTTACATATAATTTCCATGTAGGTAACTCGTCTTCAAATTTCTTTTCTAATAGAGTTCCTCGGTGAAATATCTGTTGTTTCCTTTCATCCTCCCCTAGTATTTTTTGTTCTTCGTCGACCATCTCTTCTCGTCCTTTTACCAACCGGAGTTGGTCTGGGTTTGAATTTGATGATCTTTCTACATCCACAAGCCCTTTTACCAACTGGAGTTGATCTGGACTCATGTGTTGTTGATCCTGTACCATCCACAGGTTGGTTAGCGAGCAACTTTTGCTCCTCGGGGGTATCAGGATATGTAAATTCTGCTATAAAGTCTGCTACAGCCTGCCCTTTTAATGACGATCTGGGTTCATATACAATATCATATTCACCAAGCTCTATCGCCCAATACATCAATCTTCCTCATTTTTTTGGCTTATGAACAGCTTGTCTCAATGGCATGTCGGTGTATACGACGATGGTATGGGCCTGGAAATAAGGCCTCATTCTTCTACTTGCTTCAATTAATGCCAATGCCAATTTTTCCAACTTTGGGTACCTGATTTTTGCACCTCGGAAAGCCTTACTTGTGTAATAAATTGGTTTCTGGACTCCATTCTCCAATCTGATCAATGCCGAGCTGACTGCATTCTCTGATACTGCCAGCTATAAGTATAGCTTTTCTCCCATCACTGGCCTGGACAGAAGTAGAGGTGTTCCCAGATATTTCTTCAAGTCTTGATAGGCTTTTTCACATTCACCATTCCACTCGAAAGTTTTTCGGAGTGTTTTGAAGAATGGAAGGCACCTATCAGTTGCTCGAGATACAAATCTATTGAGCGCTGCAACTCGTCCTGTAAGACTCTGCACTTCTTTCTTTGTCGTTGGAGATCGCAACCCTAAAAGAGCTTTGATCTTTGTTGAATTTGCCTCAATGCCTCGCTGGTTGACGATGTACCCGAGGAACATTCCTTCTCGTACTCCAAAGGTGCACTTCGTCGGGTTGAGCTTCATCTGGTATTTATCCAGTTGATAAAAGGTCTGACCTAAGTCAACTAGATGCTCAACAGCTTTCTTGCTCTTTGTCAGCATATCGTCGACATAGACTTCTATATTGCAACTGATTTGTTCGGTAAAAACCTTGTTCATCAGCCGCTGATATGTCGCTCCTGCATTTTTCAAACCAAAAGCCATAACATTATAACAATAAGCTCCCCTAGGGGTAATAAAATAAGTGCTTTCCCTGTCTTCAGGTTTCATTTTGATCTGGTTGTAACCAGAGTAAGCATCCATGAAGCTGAGCAGCTCATGCCCCGAGGTAGCATCCACTAGTTGGTCAATTCTGGGCAATGGGAAATGATCCTTTGGGCAGGCCTTGTTGAGATCAATGAAATCAACACACATTCTCCATTTATTATTTTTCTTCTTTACCATCACCACATTTGCCAACCAGTCTGGATACTTTACATCTTTAATGAATTGGGCTTTCTGGAGCTTGTCGACCTCCTCTTGAATAGCTTGATTCTTCTCGGGGCTAAATACCCTTCTTCTCTGCTTTACAGGCTTGATCTCCTTATTTACATTGAGCTCATGACATAAGAAGTTTGGATCAATTCCTGGCATGTCTTCATGACTCCACGCAAAATTTTTCTTTCTGTTTTTCAAGAAAGTTATCAACTCCTGTTTTATTGAAGCATCCAACGACGAACCTATATGGGTTACTCGTTCAAGGTGTTCGTCGTCCAGAATAACATTTTCTGTAGATTCTACCACCTATCCTTTTACAAGTTGGGATTCATCTCTCGGATCAAGTGTTTCAATTTCTGTACTTTCATCCACCTGGTAAGTAGTAGTCTTTTTCCGTGACTCTTCAAGCTCCTCTTGTTCGGCAGATGAATAATAGCATTCTCGAGCTACTTTTTGATCACCTTTCACCACTCCCACTCCGAAATTTGTTGGGAATTTTAAACATTGATGTACTGTAGATGGGACTGCTTCGAACTTCTTCAAACCAACTCTTCCCATGATGATGTTGTAGGTTGACTGCACATTCTTATCCATCACAAAGAAGCGTATTCTCTCTGTTCGACAAGCAGGCCAAGTTCCAATGAATATATCCAACTTGATCGTACCAAGTGGAAAAACTTTCTCGCCAGCGAAACCCAGAAGAGGTCTGTGATAAGATTCCAATTGAGATAATTTCAAATTTAAACTGTCAAAGCATGAATAGTACATGATGTCTGCCGAACTGCCATTGTCTACCAGCACCCTTGAAATCACTACTTCTTTCATCCTCATTTTGATCACCAAAGGGTCGTCGTGAGGGTAAAGAACACCTGCCAGGTCATTTTTTGAAAAGCCAATAACCAGCTTCTCTTTGTTTACCTTCCTCGAACGATCCTCCTCGGCCAAATTTATTCGCTGAATGTACGAGCAAGCTTGTGCCTCTCCGAGGTAAGATTTTCTTTCTGCAGTAAGATCTCCTCCTCCTACATCTCCTCCTGTAATAAAATTACAATCAAATGACCCAAAAAGTATGGAAAATACCTCTCGTTCTGGCTACCTTGGTTTCTTGGGAAGATCGGGGTCATCCTAGGCATCATCTTCATGGCCTCTCTTCTTTTTCTCCTCTGCTCGACGAGGAGATCTAGATCTCTCTCTAGTTCGATCATTATTTCTTCTTTCACCTCCCCGATCAACATATTTTGCTAGCTTTCCTCTTCGGATGAGTGTTTCAATCTCGTTCTGAAGAGCTATGCAATTTTTAGTCATATGGCCATGATCTTTGTGGAATTCGCAATATTTATCCCTGTTCCTCGCATCAGGGTCTGACCTCAGTTTCTTCGGCCACTTTACCTCCTCGCTATTCTTGATTTCTTCCAAGACATGATTAATACCCATTTTCAAGGGAGTAAAATTATCGAATTTCTTCAGGACTTCCCATGATGACTTATTATTTCTGGAACACTTTTCACCGCCATTGACCTTATGCTCTTTATTTTTAGACTTGTCGACTTCCACCTTGGTATCTTTATCCATATTCTTCTTTGCAGCCATAGCTTCCTCGGCATTCATGATTTTGGCTGCTTTGCCATCAACTCTGAAATAGTTTTAGGTGGATCTTTCGCCAAAGTGTAATACAACTTATTAGGCAACAACCCACTCATCAAGGCGGTGATTGTTGTCTTTTCCTCATAATCTATGACTTCCAGCTTCTCATTATTGAAACGAGTAATGTAATCTCTAGTACTCTCACCAGATTTTTGTCTAACACTTAACAAGTGTGCTACTCATTTTACTGGCTTTGCTCCAAAATAAAAATTGCCAATGAACAACTCGGCCAACTGAAAGAAAGTTTAAATCTTACCCCGAGGAAGATTGTTGTACCATATCTGGGCAGCTCGAGTAAGAGTTCCTGAGAATGCTCTGCATCTCATCTCGTCGGGGGCAACTTGGTATTGCTCTATATGAAGAACATGATCTGTCTTTCCATCATATTTAGGTGTCACTACTGGTGCTTTAAAATTTGACGGTGTAGGAAAATTCATAATGGCCTGGACAAAAGGTGTCCCTTGAATAAATATTCGTTGTAGGGGATTCTTCGCCTTAGCCATTTCTCCCAATTTATCCTCCAACCGCTGAAGGAATCCTTTTGCACGCTTCATTTCCTTCCTCGGGCCTATTGGTTCGAGCAATAGATCGTTCTGAAGTAGCCTCCTGAGATCTATCTTGACGAGCAACTGGTTGTGATTGTGCTGATCCTTCTCTTAGATCTGATGGTTGTCGAAAACTCCTCGACATGGTCTTAGGTGGACTCCTATTCCTTCTAGGGCCTAATCGACTGAAAGGAGACACCCTACTCAGTCTTTCTAAGGAACTAGGTCTTTCTGGAGAGAGAGTGATACATTGATCAGTATCTGTAGCCCTTATTGACGAAGTTCGCCCAAGTTGATAAGAGAAATCATCAGATTCCTCATTAAGATATGACTCAGTACGCCTGGATCGTGAAGAAAGTAAATAAGTTTGCCTCTGACCACTTCGTTGTCCTGAACGTGCAGGTGCACCGCCATGAAGGGTTTGTATGAGTTGCCTCATTGTTTCTTGCATGGAGGTTTGCCTTGAGCCAGATTCGTCATAATCCCAGTCAGATCTGGAGGTGTAGAGGGATTTGGAGGATTTCCAGCATTTCGATTGCTAGATTTTGGATTATCCGCCATTGATGATGAATGATTTTTGGTGAAAAACGATAATAACAATCGTTCCCACAGACAACGCCAATATGTTGATGTAAAAAACTAGATTACTCTAATTATTTAATCACAGATAAATAAATGAGACAAAAGATTTTAAAGTGGTTCGGCCTTATATGAATGGCCTACGCCCACTGTTATGTTATTGCTGAGTGTTTGGGAATTCTCGATTACAAGTGCTATCAAGAAATTCCCGTCCCCTTGAATGAGGGTGATACAAGGTATTTATAGCCCTTAGGCTGTACATGAAAGCGTGTTACATTAAATGATACACATATGAAAAGGTAATTCATTTAATGCTCTTCAAACGTGTGAGTCAAGATGATAAGCATTTAATGAATAGTTGAACTGTTGATTATCTGGCAATTAATGCTGCGGTCGAGATGCAGCTCGAACCGCCTTAGTTGCTCGTCGTCCAAGAGTTCCTCGGAGGAATGGAGTTCCTCGGAGGGTTGGTGTTCCTCGGAAGACTGGTGTTCCTCGGAGTGAGTATGTTGGTCGGGGGAATAATCTTCCTCATTGCTATTGTGCCACGTAGATTGACACGTGTCTTCTTATTATTCGTCCACATCAGCATACTAATTTTGGTATCAACACCTGACCCTAGGAGGAACTGGGTCTTCTTACACATATCCAACTTGAGGAATGTTGTTGCTATGGTGAGACATCACGGTCTTTCTATTTGTGAAGATCTTCGTAGGAATAGTAATCTCTTTCCACAGACGGCGCCAAGTATGTGTATAAGAAATATCACAATGAAGAAATCTACGAAAACAATAACAAAGGTATAAAGTAAAGAGAAAACACACTGATATACATGGTTCGGTAACTTGCCTAAGTCTACTAAGGGGTTACTCTTTATTATAAAGTCTTTCAATAGAGTTTGTTACATCCGTTTGCCCCGGGTCGAGGTGTACAATTTATAGGTGAATCATCATAGAATTTGAGTTGTATAACTAACTTAAAATAACACGTGGATATTCTAAGGAGCATCTGAATATCTCTGCTGAGATTGTTAGTACCTGATTGGACTATATCCTTAAGTGTTATAATAAATAAAGGTATGAATAAGATGAGATTGAAGATGAAGTGGAGATAAATAATCACATCAAACGTATAAGAGATAAAGGTTTTTAAAGTGGTTCGACTGTTGAAGAAAGCCTATGTCCACTGTTATTTTATTCCCAAAGGTTTACAATAACACAACACAATGTGATGAGAATGATTGAATTGTTCTCATATCTTAAAAGAGACATATCTCTCCCTTTAGCTAAGGGAGGGCATGTATTTATAGTGATGGGAGTCCAAGAGATAGAATGTCTTTATGTATTCAGACATTTATATCTATATACAATGAATATAATTGTTGGTCTTCTCAAGTACAATGACTATTAGCTACTCCACACCCGTGGCTTTTGATCTTCTGGATGGTTCGTCTTCTTTATGTTGATCAGGCGTTACACCGAATAACTATCCTTAGGTGCCGACTAAATCTCCTCGAGAGCTGACCAAGTGATTAATCGCCACTTAGGATGACAAGCATCTCTTTCTTAGTGGTCCACGTAGATAGGTAATTTTTGGCGTCAACAAGAGCACCCAATGCTCCATGCTTGTTGATTTACTGAGAAGATGGATTATTTATTCTTAAAATTTGCTAGGCACCGGTACATAATGATAATATTGATCTTCCCTCTTGATTTTTTCAAAATATGAGTGGGCTATCTCCTGGACAATGGATGATTCACGATGATCGATGGCTGCATTAGAGCTAATATTTCTTTTGGGGAACTCTACTCAATAAGCAAACTTGTGCTATGGATCACCCCTAGGTATCTGAATGCATAAATGAGATCTTTCATAGTTTGCAACTTGTGAGTCATGATATCATAATCTTCGGGTGGGTTGGTTGGCTGGTTAGTCGACCAATTGTCCTCTAAGCCGACCAATTGAGTGCTGACTATACACATTTGATTTTTTTTTTGCTCCTCTGAATTCTTTGCTGGTGTAACATGCTTGCTTTTGAACCCCATTCTTCAATTTGATTAGTGCCGATCTAGTAGCGTATCTAGATATAAGTATAACTTTTTACTCAGTGTCGATTGGAACAATAATAGTGGAGATCCATGTGATATATATGCTAAATGTGACTCTGATCTTCTATAACATTTGAAAAATAACTCTTAGATGATGATTGGCAAGTGATCTTTCTTATTCTGTTGTGATTTTGAATTGAATCCGATGCTCAGTTGGTACGACACGATGTTATCAATTTTACTTTCCATATTGTGTCATTGAATGAATAATTAATTCTATAATAAAAGCCCCCATTATTTGAAGATTTGTTGAAAGGATAGAATATGAGCTCTGAATACTTCCTCAACCTATAGGTATGCTGGTGGTTGGCAGCCGACCTGAAGGAATTTGTAGGATATTTCATTAACGTTCTTGTAATTGTCTTGTATTTCAATCGTAAAACAATATGTAATCATGATTCATATAAATGAAAAGCATTATTTTCTTATCTTGTTAAATTCTGAATATCTGGATCAACTTGTTGAGTCATTAGTTCTACTGATACACTTAGACATTTGCCTAAATTTAGTACCTGTTACCAATGATGTGGCCATAGGTTCTATTAGTGCACCTAAATTTGTAGGTTTAGCAGTAGTTACCAGGGGTATTGCCATAGGTTCTACTAATGCACCTAAATTTTTAGGTTTAGCATTAGTTACCAGTGGTGACTAGGCGTACGTGGAATATGTGTCTTCATTCCTATTTAGGAATCTTCACAACGTTCTTCTACCAATTTTCCCAATTTGGATTAAACTTGTTGATTTCTTGACCAAGTGTTACTGACTAAAATCCTGTTTTGACTTGGGTTTGATTGTTTTGTTGAATAAACACTGAGGATGATTTCATCCTTTTGGCTCTTTCTGAATGTGAGATCTCTTCCTGAGAAGTCGGCTCAGCTGCAGGGCTTTGTATATAAATTCTATACTGAAATCAGTATCTGAGGCAATAGCCGGAGCCCCCAATTTTTTGAAGAGAATAATGAATAATAATGCTAATAATAATGATGCTCGACCAATCGTGAGGACTTTGTTGCAATATAATGTCCATTATGTTGATTGTTTGATAAGATCAAATAATAAGCGTGCCCGAGCTTCGGGAATGAATTATAAATATAATGTTGGATGAGCATGTGGTTATTAATGCCCAACAATTTATCGGGTCTATATAATTTGTATTGAATATCCATGCTAGTGAGAAATTATGATAAATAACGGAAGCGTCGACCAAGGATATGACTGGGCCTTTAAACAATGCATAATGGGATTGAATGATCCTGCATTGTTAGAGAAATATAGATTTCCATACCAGAAATGTAATATTGATGATTGATCGAATATGTCGACCACTTGCGAGGGCTGAATATAAATAAGAATTATCCCGATCAACTATCCGTTGGGGGTAAAATAAATGTGGCAGATTTCTTCGGGATTGAATATATGACAATAAATATTTTTTCGAGCTTCTGCCAAGATGAATATAGAATATAACCATCTGAGACAATGATTCATGCCCGATCATATATATTGGAGCATTAAGAAGATAAATAGTGTCTGACTGATATGTCAGGGCAAAATTATATAGTGCCGAGCATTAATAATGTTTTTCAGAAGTTTTAGATTGTGACCGAGCGCTCATCGGGATTGAATCTTGTGCATGTGGAATTTAATAGGTTGCCCGAACATCTATAGAGGCTAAATCAAATAGACAAAATGCAAATAATTTATTCAGCCAAACAATATATATAATGTGTATTTTGTATCATGCTGAATATGTGCCATATGAGCACATTTTTATCAATTATGTGCCATACCCATATGTAAGGCCTGATTGTTTAATCTAGAGTTTTTTACCGAATTATTTTAATTCCAACAAATATTATATATAAGTTGGTGTTTAGAAATATGTTTTACATGAACATTTTGTGATTTAATAAATCTGCAAATAATCAGATATGCATTTTAATTTTTCTCCATGCAAATATTCAATTCGAAGTTGATTGTTTGTGAATTAGGAAATGATAAGGGGGTAGTCTCATCTTTTAGCATCATGGTGGTGATTTTGATAAAATCAAAATCCTATATATATATATATATATATATATATATATATATATATATATATATATATATATATATATATATATATATATATCTGAGCAAGGAAAATTGCTAAATCTATATTCTCTACACGTCGTCAACAGGTGATAAATATTGTCGACAACCTTCAAACTTGGTCTAGTGGTAGCGCACTAGTACTAAAGCTCCACGCTCGACTGAGTTTGCTCCCCAGTTCGAGTCTCGGCAGCTGCGAATAATCTGGGGGCCAGCGGCTGGCCACTGATCCGCAAATGGAGATTAGTCGAGGTGCGCGTAAAGCTGGGCCAGACACCTCATGGTACCTCTAAAAATGGGGGAAGAAACAAAAAAAGAGAGTGATGCTATGGGTACCAAATAAATCCTTCAAATCTCCTCCAAATAGCATTAATGAGTTGTGCCCTGACGGGACCCATACCACAAGGTATAACACTTAATGCTATTTGGAGGAGGATTTGGAGGAGTTGTTTGGGACACAAAGGATTTTCAAACAAAAAAAAAAGATAAATATTGCCGACCAGCAGTAGGGTCACCGATAGATATCAGATGGTAGGCAACATTTTGTTCTGGTTCTATCTTTACCGTCAACATTTTGTTCTGGTCAACTAATAAGGGATGTCGCCGATCAGTAATATAGATGCTTCCAACCTGCGCCGGCCAACAATTGGAAGGTCGGAACGCCTCCTGCTGTGTAATACTCATTGCCGACCAAGAAATAGTAAAACAAATGTGTCGACCTTAAATCTATGTAATCCCTGACGCTGATGAAATTTAGATACCGCCGACCTATGTCAAAATTTGATGAAAAAACTTTGATCTTTGCCGACTAGTAATGTGTATTGCCGACCAATGATAGATGTAGCCGACCAGCCATGACAAAATTGTTTTCTGCTCGCAAATTCTAGGTCACCAAGATCGAATAGATTAACAGTCTTAATCGGAGTTTAGCAGGTTGATGGTCGGAGAATAATAGTTGGTCGGGAGTCTCAACCTGTGCAAATGTTAAGAGCTTTGGTACAGTAACCAAGTCACCGACCATTGATTGATATTGCCAAGCAATAATAGTTGCGCCCAACCAGTGATAGATTTTGTCGACCAATCATAGGAAATCCCTCAACTCGTTGTCCGTATTTTCTTTCGCTACCAAGCATCTGATGGTTGTATTAGAATGTGTTTGCCGACCAATAGGCTGTTAAATTTTGCATGTCGGCAAGGTTCATATAGGTCTGCAATTAATCCGATTGGATTTCTTGTCCGCCCTAGACATTTTTGACTGCCGACCAACAAGGAAAACTGAAGATGAACGAGAGAGAACAACCCTGAAAAATTGTTAATAATTATTTTGTTCAAAAGAAGTAATAACCACAGGTAATCGGAGTGGAAAAATAATGAAATTGGGGCATAAATCGTCCGATTATTGCAGTCGATTATTTTTTTTAACCAACCCAGTTTCTGGGTTTCAGAACACAAATCCTCCGTCATGAAAAAATCTTGGGGAAGAGTCGGGGGTAGAGCCAGAACTTTGGAATAAGGTGGGAAAACTCTTATATTAGCCTTGTATCTAATATTAACGTGGGCTCAATGTTGTATTTTATAAAATTCGATCTATTTTTCTTTAAAAATTTTCCATCTTGTATTAATATTAAAGGAGAAATTTCCAAGCACAAGGTAGGAAATTGCCCACCATACACTACACAGAATTGCCCTTCGGGAAGAGAGGGAATAGATGATCAGTTAGGTTGTGGGTTTTATGAATTCGTCAACCGGTTGTTATATTATTTTTTTGACCGTATAAACCTAGATATTTGTTTGGGATTTTGGTATTATGTTCAACGGACTTTGAAGTGATTTCCACTCCAATTTGTAAATCTCTTGTGAATAAATTATCTAAAAACAAATAGTGTCAGATATGTTTGTAAAGACTATGTCAATATTTTCAATGAGAGAATGTTTATCCATTCTCAAAATTCTGAGATATAGGAATCAAATAATCCATATCTGATGGAAAAATATACACAAGAATCAAATTTATGCAGAAAAGCTTTATGATGAAAGAAATTCGTTGATGTTTATTTCATGTCAATCAATATGAGGGATGACAATCAAAATATATCATAAGATTGTCTGCACGAAAATTTCTTAAAACTTGTGATGATGAAATTCACGGTTATGCAGATTTGTGAATATAAATTGATCCAAAAACTTATGAATATGAAATCGCGATTGAATCAAAAGATGTATGTACAACATATAATTGGTTATATTCGGAGAAAGAAAAACTTAACTTTCGATGATGATCTTCATCTTTTCTAATAAGAATGGAAAGATTTTTATGTCTCTTCCCACAGATGACGCTAATCTGTTGATGATTAAAAATCTCCTATGTCATCTTATAGTCATCAATAACAGATAAAGTAAAGGTATGAAGAAGATCAGATTGAAGATGAAGTGGGGATAAACAATCACATCAAACATATAAGTGACATTGAAGAAATCCTATTGTTGATGCAAAAAACTAAACCGAATCCCATTTTTATGATCACAGATTAATAGATGAAAGCAATCCAATCAAGCACATAAGAGACAAAGATTTTTAAAGTGGTTTGGCTATGAATAAAGCCTACGTCCACTGTTATTTTATTCCCAGGGGTTTATAATAGGACCATAGGGTGTAGAGAGAGAAAGGATGTGTATCTTGTGAATGGGGTTTCTAGGTTCTCTTGGATCTCCCTCTCGGATATCCTGGATCTCCTCGGATGCCGACTAATTCTCCTCGGGTACTGACCAACTCTCCTCGGGTGCCGACTAACACTCCCCGGGTGCCGACCAACTCTCCTCGGATGCCGACCAACTCTCCTCGGGTGTCGAATATTGCCACGTAGGATGACATGTGTCCTTTTCTGATTGATGCTCGTAGATTGAGAATTTTTACGTTAATAGAAGCCCCCAATGCTCCATGCTTGATGGTTTAGTTGAAAGGATGGAGTATTTATTCTGCAGTGTTGCTCGATGCTCGTGAAATTCTTGATCTACCTTCTTGATTTGTTCAACATAAAGTGCATTATCTCCTGGACGACATATGATGCAGGCTGATCGATGGTTGATAATATTTCTTTTGAGGAACTCTGTGTGCTATGTATCACCCATGGGAATTTGGATGCATCAATGCCATAGTATGCAGCTTGTAGCTTGTCATAATCTTCAAGTATGTTGATTGGTTTGCTAGCCGACCAACTGCCTCCTGTGCTGAGAAACTGAGTGCTAACTTCACGTGCTTGATTCTTCTGATTTATGATTCTCTGAATACTTTGTCGAGTAACATACTAGCTTTTGAACCCAACTCTTCAATCTGATTAGTACCAAGCTAGTGGTGGACTTCAAAACATTTTCATACAACTTCTTCTTCAATGTTGGTCGGGCAGTAGTAGTTAAGATCTCAGTGCTGTAGATGCTGAATTTGACTTCTGAACTTCAATAGTATGTGCATAATAACTCCTGAATATGCCTCCTGAACTTCTGAATGCCTCCTGAACTTCAATATGCCTCCTGAAATTCAATAGAATGTGCATAATAACTCTTGAGTATGCCTCCTGAACTTCAATAGCCTCCTGAACTTCAATAGCATGTGCATAATAACTCCTGAATATGCCTCCTGAACTTCATCAAACAAAATTAGCTACTGAGCAAGAAAAATAACTTCTGAATGATAATTAGTCGGGGCTGAATCTGATGCTCGACTGCATGATGTTATGAGAATGTTCCACCGAATGACCAAGTGTGGAATGTGAACTTTGAATGCTTTTTTCTTGATCGCTTTCACATACTCATAAAATGTTTCCGACCAACTGTAGTTGACAGCTTCTTATTTTCAACCAACCTGAGTTGACATTTTTAGTAATAGTTTTACTTCCCGTAGGAATACAAGTTTTACTTCCCGGAGAAATACAAGTTTTACTTCCCGGAGGAATACAAGTAGCTTTACTTCCCGGAGGAATACAAGTAGCTTACTTCCCGGAGGAATACAAGTTTTACTTCCCGGAGGAATACAAGTAGCTTTAATTCCAGGAGGAATACAAGTTTTACTTCCCGAAGGAATACATTTTTGATAATAAATGATAGAGACTTCCTCGGAGCTGACCAACAGATTGTTGGGAATAGAATAAGATATAATAAATGCTGGAGACCTCCTCGGAGCTGACCAACAGATTGTTGGGAATAAAATATAATAAATGTTGGAGACCTCCTCGGCGCTGACCAACAGATTATTGGGAATAAAATATAATAAATGTTGGAGAACTCCTCGGCGATGACCAACAGATTGTTGGGAATAAGATAATATAAATGTTGAAGACCTCCTTGGAGCTGAATATATGATTATAAATATTTGTTGAGCTTCATGCTGAAATAAGAATAGAATATGCATCCAAATAGATATAAAGAATAATAAAGTGCCTCGTTGATCTGTCGAGGTAGAATTATATAATGCCGAACAAGAATAAGATCTTCCAGAACATAAGAATATGGCTGAGAATGTTGTCAGGCCTGAATATAAATAAGAATTATCCGACCAACTATCCGTTGGGGGTGAAATACAACGAATGTTGTAATTCTCCTCAAAGATGAATAAGTATCTTGTAGAGGCACAATTGCATAATGCCGAATAAGAATAATATTTTCCAGAACATAAGAATATGGCCGAGAACTTTGCTGGGCCTGCATATAAATAAGAATTACCCCGACCAACTATCCGTTGGGGGTGACATATAATAAATGTTATAGTTTTCCTCGGAGCTGAATATGATAATAAGTATCTCGTCGAGTTCCATGTTGAGATGAATATAGAATATGAATCCCAAAGGATATATAGAATAATTTGTGCTTGAGCCGATATCTGGGCCTGAATATAAATAATAATTTCCCCGACCAACTATCCCTTTTGGGTGAAATATAATAACTGTTGTAGCTTTTCCTCGGAGCTAAATATATAGAGAGAGAAGAAATTTTTTGAGATCCATGCTGAGATAAATATAAAATATGAATCCCAACGGATATAGAATAATTTTTGCTTGAGCAGATATCCGAGCAATAATACAATCAATAGTGCCTCATTGAGGTAAAGTTTCACAATGCCAAGAAATGACAATATTCTCCAGAATTTAAGATTATTTTCGAGCATTCGTTGGCACCAAATCTTGTACCTGTAAAAATTAATAACTTGCTCTACCACATGTGTAGGCTGAATTGATTAGTCGTGAGAATAATTTACTCATCCAATCAATATATGATATGTATATGCTTGAGAAATAAAAATATTAATTTCAAAAAATGAAATAATATATGTTGGCTAATATGTCGAGGCACAATTGCCTGATGTCGATCAATACTACTTTTCCAGAGGTTTACGAGAACTTTCATCGGGATTGAATCTCGTCCCTATGAAATTTTAATAAGATGCCTGAGCACCTGTCGAGACTAGATCAAATAATTATTGTCATGAGAATAATTATTTAGCCAAACAATATGTGATGTATATCAGTGTTGATACCAAATTTAATCTGCTGACATGGACCAATTATATAAAGACACGTGGCTATCTACATGGAAACAACAAACACTTCCGAGGAACCCACACACTCCGAGGAACAAGACTACAATGAGGAAGACTAGTTCCCCGAGGAACTCACAAGCTCCGAGGAATAATGCCTCTCCGAGGAACTCTTGAGTACCGAGAAGCTTAGGCGGTCCGAGCAACTCAGGCAGTCCGAGATGCACCTCGAAGAAGGATACCAACAGTTTAACTGCTCATTAAATGCTTATCATTCAGACGCACACGCAAAAAGGGCATTAAATGTATTACCCTTTCATATGTATATCATTTAATGTATTACCCTTTCACATTACAGCCTCAGGGCTATAAATACATTGTACAATCCTCATTGTAAAGGGACCCCGAATTTCTTGAGATAACTTGTAATCGAGAATTCCCATACAAATAGCAATACCAAAACAGTGGATGTAGGCCATTCTTATAAGGCTGGACCACTTTAAAAACTCTTTGTCTTATTTATTTATCTGTGATTGAATAATTAGAGTGATCTAATTTTTTACATCAACAGATTGGCGTCGTCTGTGGGAAACGACTGATAATATCGTTTTTCATAAAAAACAATCCATTACAAATGGATGATATCCCTGAATCCAGCAATTGAAAGGCTAGAACCCCTCCAAATCCATCTGCTCCACCAATTATTCCAGATCTGACTGGAATAATGGAAAATTTGGCTCAGAGCCAGACCGTCATGCAAGAAATAATGCAACAACTCATCCAAACCCTCCATGGTGGTGCATCAGCCCATTCTGGACCACGAAGCATTCAAATAAATACCCGTGCGCCTTCTTCACGTACTAGGCATACTAATTCATATCGCAATGAGGAATCTGAAGATTTTTCTTATCAACCTGGATGAACTTCGTAAGTGCGGGCCACAGATACGGAACAAGGTGTCACCCTCTCCCCAGAAAGGACCAGCGCATTGGAAAGATTAAGTAGGGTTTGCCTTTCGACCGATTAGGCCCTAAGAGGAACAAAAGTCCTCTTAACGCAACGTCGAGGAGCTTTCGACGACCATCAGATTTACGGGAAGGATTTACCCAGTCGCGACCAGCTGCTCGTCATGATAGATCCTATGACCGACCAGCTGCTCGTCAAGATAAATCCCAGGAATCCACTTCAACACGATCAGTTGCTTGAACCAATAGGCCCGAGGAAGGAAATGATGCATGGAAAGGATCTATTCAGAGGCTGGAGGATAGATTATGGGAAATGGCTAAGGCCAAGAACCCTCTACAACGAACCTTTGTTCGAGGAACACCTTTTGTCCAGGACATTGTTGATTTTCCAACACCATCAAAGTTCAAAGCACCTGTTGTGACTCCCAAGTATGATGGAAAGACTGACCCTGTCCTTCGTATAAAACAATACCAAGCTACAGCCGACATCTATGCTGTCCCAGATGAGATGAGATGCAGAGCATTCTCAGGAACAGTTACCGGATCTGCTCAAATATGGTATAATAGTCTTCCTCGGGGTAAGATTTCTACTTTTCTTCAACTGGCCGAGTTATTCATTAGGAATTTCTGCTTTGGAGCAAAGCCTGTTAAACGAGTAGCACATTTGTTAAGTATTAGACAAAAAGATGGTGAGAGTACTAGGGATTATATAACTCGTTTTAATAACGAGAAACTCGAAGTCATTGATTACGAGGAGAAGACAACGATTATCGCTTTGATGAGTGGACTACTGCCAAATAAGTTGTACTACACTTTAGCCAAAGATCCACCTCAAACCATGTCGGACCTGATGGGAAAAGCGTCCAAGATTATGAATGCCGAGGAGGCTATGTTTGCGAAGAAGAATATGGACGCTAAAGAAACCAAGGTGAAAGGTGATAAAGTTAAGAAGAAAGAACATAAGAACAATGGTGGTGACAAACAATCCAAAAATAGGTCGTCATGGGAGGTCTTGAGGAAATTTGATAAGTACACACCTTTGAAGGCAAATATCAATCATGTCCTGGAAGAAATTAAGAATAGCGAGGAGTTAAACTGGCCAAAGAAAATGAAGGCAGATCCTGACACGAGGAATAGGGAAAAATATTGCGAGTTCCACAAGGATCATGGCCATATGACCAAAAATTGCATAGCTCTTCAGAATGAGATTAAAACACTTATCCGATTAGGAAAGCTAGAAAAGTATGTTGATCGGGGAGGCGAAAGAAGAAACAACTACCGAACTAGAGAGAGGTCTAGATCTCCTCGTCGAGCAGAGGAGAACAAGAAAAAAAACCATGAAGTTAATCCAGAGGATGACCCTGATCTTCCCAAGAAACCAAGGCAGCCAGAACGAGAGGTATTTTCAATATGCTTTGGGTCATTTGATTGTAATGTTATTATAGGAGGAGATGCAGGAGGAGGAGACCTTACTGCAGAAAGAAAATCTTACCTCGATGAGGCTCAAGCTTGCTCGTACATTCAATGAATAAATCTAGCTGAAGAAGATCGCCCGAGAAAGGTGAACAAGGAGAAATTGGTCATCGGTTTTTCAAAAAATGACCTTACAGGTGTTTTATATCCTCATGATGACTCGCTGGTGATCAAAATGAGAATGAAGGAGGTCATGATTTCAAGAGTATTGGTCGACAATGGTAGCTCGGTAGACATCATGTTCTACTCGTGCTTCGATAGTTAAAATCTAAAGTTATCTCAACTGGAACCTTACCACAAACCCCTCATTAGTTTTGCTGGCGAGAAAGTATTTCAACTTGGGACGATCAAGTTGGATATATTCATTGGTACGTGGCCTGCTTGTCGGACAGAAAGAATACGTTTCTTTGTGATGGATAAGAATGTCCAATCATCGTACAATATCATCATAGGAAGAGTAGGATTGAAGAAGTTCGAGGCTGTACCATCTACAGTGCATCAGTGCCTAAAATTTCCAACAAACTTTGGAGTAGGAGTTGTGAAAGGTGATCAGAAGGTAGCTCGGGAATGCTATTATTCATCCGCCGAGCAAGAAGAACTGGAAGAATCAAAGAAAAAGACTACTACCTATCAAGTGGATGAAGGTGCAGAAATTGAAACATTGGATCCTCGAGATGGGTCGCAACTCGTGAAGGTTCAAGTGGTGGAAACTACTGAAAACATCATTCTGGAAGATGAGCACCCTGAGCGAACTACTCAAATAGGTTCATCGTTGGAAGCCTCATTAAAACAGGAATTGATAACTTTCCTTAGAAGCAGAAGACAAACTTTTGCGTGGAGTCATGAAGATATGCCTGGGATAGACCCAAACTTCTTATGTCACGAGCTCAATGTGAATAAGGAGATCAAGCCTGTGAAGCAGAGAAGAAGGGTATTCAGTCCCGAGAAGAATCAAGCTATACAGGAGGAAGTCGAGAAGCTCCAGAAGGCTTGTTTCATTGAAGATGTTAAATATCCAGACTGGTTAGCCAATGTAGTGATGGTAAAGAAGAAAAACAACAAGTGGAGGATGTGTGTAGATTTCACCGACCTCAACAAAGCATGCCCAAAGGATCATTTTTCACTGCCCCGAATTGATCTACCGGTGGATGCTACCTCGGGACACGAGTTGCTGAGCTTCATGGATGCTTATTCTGGCTACAATCAAATTAAAATGAAACCTGAAGACAGGGAGAGTACTTCTTTCATTACCCCTAGGGGAACTTATTATTATAATGTTATGCCTTTTGGTTTGAAAAATGTAGGTGGGACATATCAGCGGCTGATTAACAAAGTCTTTGCTGAGCAAATCAGTTGCAATATGGAAGTCTATGTTGACGATATGCTGATGAAAAGTAAGAAAGTTGCCGATCATCTAGTTGATTTAAGTCAGACTTTTGATCAGCTGGATAAATATCAAATGAAGCTGAACCCGACGAAGTGCGTGTTTGGAGTACGAGAAGGCATGTTTCTCGGATACCGTTGATGTAAAAAATTAGATCACTCTAATAATTCAATCACAGATAAATAAATGAGACAAAGAATTTTAAAGTGGTTCAGCCTTATAAGAATGGCGTACGTCCACTGTTTTGGTATTGCTGTTTGTATGGGAATTCTCGATTACAAGTTATCTCAAGAAATTCCGGTCTGGGGGGTCCCCTTACAATGAGGATTGTACAATGTATTTATAGCCCTGAGGCTGTAATGTGAAAGGGTAATACATTAAATGATGTACATATGAAAGGGTAATACATTTAATGCCCTCTTTGCGTGTGCGTCCAAATGATAAGCATTTAATGAGCAGTTAAACTGTTGGTATCCTGCTTCGAGGTGCAGCTCGGACCGCCTAAGCTTCTCGGTATTTAAGAGTTCCTCGGAGAGGCATTGTTCCTCGGAGCTTGTGAGTTCCTCGGGGAACTAGTCTTCCTCGTTGTAGTCTTGTTACTCGGAGCAAGTGGGTTCCTCGAGAATGTTTGTTGTTGCCATGTGGATAGCCACGTATCTTCATATGATTGGTCCATGTCAGCAGATTAATTTTGGTATCAACAGAAGCTCCCAATGTTTCATAGTTAGAAATTTGATGAGTATGGAACATTCTTTCTCGGAATATGGTAGCTTTAAATAGTCTTCCCGATTTTTAGGAGCATTTTCCTTGTATTTATTTCTCCTTCCCAATTCGTAGAATCATGCTTTTTTGGACTTTTTTGCGTGCTTCGATTCCCGCGTTACTTTTCATCTTCTTAGCCGTTGTTGTTCGCTTCGATTCTCGTGCCACTTTTCCACTTTTTAGCCGTTGTTGTCTGCTTTGATTCCCGCGCTACTTTTCATCTTTTTAGCCGCCGGTAACATAATCATCCTTTTTTGTAATCATTACTTCACCATTTCCCAAGGCAAGGTATTTAAACTTCACAGACGCTCCCATCATCTTCTACCTTTCAAATTTTTATCTTCGAGTTTTAAGTCGTCTCTTACTATTCTCTTGTGCGTTCATCTTTTCCGTCGTTCGTTGTCAACAGCTCTACTCGTTTTCTGTAAGATCTTCTTCTTTCTTCTTCATTTCGTTTATTCATCATCATGGTTTACTTTATTGAGTCTCTTGAAAAGTTTCGCTCTGATTTTTCCATTCCCTCTTGGGTTGTCTTGGAAGAGCTTTCTGAGCCTTCTGATTATTTCAATTTGGCTGAGGGACATTGCTTCCCTAGCCTTTTTATTGCTGAGTGTGGATTTTCTTTTCCACCAAATCCCTTGTGTCTGGAATTCTGTCATTATTTCGACGTCGTTCCTGCGAGAATAGCCCCCAACACATGGAGAATAGTTAATGGGGTGCATAAATTAAATCAAGTCCATGGAACTCGCATAGGAATTCCATAAATCATGTACTGCTATAGATGGGCAGTTAATGATAATATTTTTTATTTAAAAACTAGATTTTTAAACAGAGCCTTAGTAGTTAATCTCCTTGATGCCAATAGGGATTATTTTGAACATGGGGTTGTCATAAAAAATTGGCAACACCCTCCATTGACTGGAGATGAAGTTTACCAGGGTCCCAGATGCCCTCCTTATGGCAATGGGATAGGTTATTTTTATTTCATTTTATTTTGAAATTATGCTTCTTTTGTGTTTGATAAAATGTGCCACTGATAACAATGTTTGTTTTTTTGCAGTTGATAACAAAAGAAGGTGCCTAAAAGAAGCAGATGTCAACATAAGGCATTTGAAACTTATCTGGAGTCTGCATCAAAGTGTTGCAGATGAGCACATTAGGTCGTCTTCGTATCTTCTCCAGTACAAGAGCTGCACCACCTCATTCACTGCTCGTCCTGTGATTAGTAAGGCAGAGCCAGTACCAGCCTCTGCAAGTTCTTCGCCTGAATCTCATATTCCTTTGAGTGAAACGATGAAGAAGAGAAGACCTCCTACCTTGTTTGAGAAAAATTCCTCTGGTTCTGGGGAGGCAAAAAGGAGTAGGATTGATGTCCCAAGGGAGGGGACAAATAAGGCTGATGCAGCTCCTCCAGCTGCTCTTGCTAAAGTCGCCGAGAAGCCCGTAGTGGCTCCGAGCAGGTCTGCTGCTCCTGGAGAGGTGATTGTGATATCACCGACCAAGGGTTCTTCCTTGGTTGAATTTGTACCTGTTCCCCCAAGGAGGCTGAAGAAAAGCTCCTCAGTCAATTTGGCTGACACCACTACTCGGCCCCCAGCTGCTAGGACTGGAATTCCCACTTTTGTTCCTTCGAGCTCTGCCATGAGCTCGGTGAAGTTCTGGACCATTCCCGAGGTCCAAGGTAATGAAGATAATCTTACTCGGGGCATGGTTACTTCTTTGGCTGCTCGTCATCTTGCTTCAGTAAGTCTCTTTACTTTGAACTTTTCATATTTTCCTTTGTCATTTCTTGTTTCTAACTTGCTTTCTTTTTCTGTTCACAGTTGACGAGCTGCTTCAATATAATCCTGAATAAGGATGAAGCGATTAAGGCTTCTTGCTCCTCGTCCAGTGTGGAGGGAGCTATGGAAGAGGCTATCAAGTCTTTGGAAGACTCTTGCCAGCAGTATGCCACTGATAAGGCTATCTGGGAGAAAAAGCTTGCCTCTAACGAGAAGGAGAAGGCTCGATCTATTGAAGCCTCCAAGGAGTTGGAGAAGATAATAAATGCCTTGGATAAGGCAAATAAGGAGCTTGAAGAGAAGCTCAAAACTGCTGGAGAGCTGGAAAATAAACTCAAGGCTGCCGAGGAGGAGTTGGTTAAACTTCAGAAAGTAAGTCAGCAGAGGGAGGAGGTAGAAAATAAATTGAAGGCTGCTGAGAACCTGCTGTCCGAGAAGCTTGCCTTGGAGAAGACCAAGAGGAAAGCTGCTGTGAAGAAGTCCTTCAGCTTTGGCTGGGACAAGGGGTGGAATAAGGGGTTGGCTGCCATGGTATCTCAAGTTGACTATGGCAGTCTAAAGTACTTTAGGGATAGATGGGTTGCTGCCCTTCAGGAACTGAAGGTCGACGAGTCATCCGAGATCTTCCAAAGACATATCCCTGGTCCCCCTCCAACTCCAGAAGAATTAGAAGAGGACGAAGCTACCTCTGAAGAGTCTTCGATGGTGATAGGAGATCATTCCCTAGCCATTCATCCTACTGCCGAGGAAGATCAGTAAATCATTTCTTCCTCTGAGCAACTGCCTACTCTCCCCGAGCAACTATCCCTTCCTTCCAAGCAACCTACCTCTTCATCCCAGCCTCCCGAGAAGGTTTTGGGAGATAAGGAAAAGGTGTAGTGTTGTTCGGGTTTCTCTTTATTTTCTTTCTTTTTATCAAGTGTAACCCAGAATATGTAACTCTGAAATATGATCTAATACAACTTGAACTTTTCTTGCATACTGTTGTTCATCTTTCATACTCTGCTTATTCTTCTTATTGATGATTACTCTTCTTTCTCTGCTAGTTTCTGGCCAGGATGGATCTGCTATCTGCCCATGATACAAAGTTACTGCAACAGTGCAATGAGTACTTTAAGGATGGTCACACAGACTTGAGTGTTGCACAAGTTGCCGACATCCTTGGTCATGATGCTTCAGAACAGGCAGTTGAAGCATATCAGTACCTGAAGTGTCTACTTGACCGAGCAGTGGCCAATAATGTGGATTACTATGAAATGATCGAGGATCTCCAGTGTACCCTCGAAGACCTTCAGAATCAATACAAGGAATCAACGGCCCTGTTGCATGAGGGGTACGAAAATAAGTACAAGCTGATCATGGCTGACAAGGGTTACGATAAGCTTTTTGCTGGGTATGATCTGAGGGAGAGAACTTTGAAGGGTGAGGTAGAGGAATGCAGAAAGATTGCCAAGTTGCTGGAGCAAGATAAAAACAACTCGCAAAAAGAGCTATCACAATTGAAGTCTGCAGCCTCCACTTCCAGTGCCTTGATCCCAGTAATCGACGAGGGATTCTCGTTCTTAGAGGTTAAGAATGCCAAGTTGAGGGACGAGTTAGAGACTTTGAAGAGTTCAGGGACCTCTACATCTTCTTGTGGTCGAGCAAGATCTCCTCGGGGACGAGGAAGAGCAGCTCGGGTTCTTGTCGAAGAACAGAGAACTCAGTCTGCGTTAGAGAACCAAGCGTTCCAATTAATGGCGAAGAACCAGGCTTTGTCTGACATGTCAAAGAAGATTAGGGACTTGGAAAAACAGCTCTCTGCGCAGAAGTCCGTCTTGGAGAATAAGGAGCTTTTCATCAAGAATCTCCACGAGCAGCTAGAAAGGCTAACCTATCAATTCCACAAACAGCCCAGGGAGTTCTGGATGGATGGATACAACGAAACAATATTCTACTTGGACGATCGTATCCAGAATGCCAACAATGAGGGCTACAAGAAAGGCTGGCTGAATGCCTTAGGTGTGACGAAGCTCGAATAAGGTCATTATCTGTGGGACTATCATGATCTCGGGTTGCTTGACTTGCCTGTGCCACCATATAATTTGGACATGGATTGGATCCCTGCTCGGGCCATTCCTCGGAGCTTAATTTCAAAGTATCTCGGTGACTACAGTTTACATTCTCAAATCGAGGTATCTCGTCCTGAGCATATTTTAGATCGACCATCCGTGATGAATACAAGGATATTGAAAGATCTTATTCATCAATTCTCCTCTGTCTTTAAATGATCTGCCTGCTGGCGAGGAACCTGTGTCAAAAGCAGAGGGGAAGAGACCAGTAGAATAGGAATTTTTGATGTAATAGTTAGTACACATTTCAATATCAATGTACTTGTAATGTATTCAATGAAAAACCCTCATTTTGTTTGCAAATCTTGATTGCTATTGTCTTGTAGTTATCAAGCACCTTATATTTATGCATATCTGTTAAAAAGATAACAATATTGTGTTGTTTGTCCACCAACTCAGTAATAATTAAAAAATTACAAGTATCAGTACTGTTGCTCGATCACTTAATAATAAAGTAATGAGTATAAAAATGTTGTTTAAAATGTTTCCAACCAACCAAGGTTGTTAGACTCTCCATGTCGACCAACTACAATTAGTGGGTTTTTATCCCCGACCAGCTATAGTTAGTCTTTTTGAAATAATTTTACCGATAAAATGTTTCCGACCAACCAAGATCGGTAAATTTTGCTTGTCGACTATCTACAGATGGTGGGGATTTATCCCCGACCACCCATAGTTAGCAACTTTTCTTTTAAATGTTTCCGACCAACAAAGGTCGGTAAATTTTCTTTGTCGACCAACTACAGTTGATGGGTTTCTATCCCCGACCAGCTATAGTTAGCAAATTTTGCACTTTCTGGAATAATCTTACCTCCCGACCAACGTAAGTTGGCATTTGTGAGAATATTTTGTTTCCTATCCAAACATGTTGGCATTTTTAGGAATATTTCGTTTCCTAGCCAAACAGGTTGGCATTTTTAGGAATATTTCGTTTCCTAGCCAAACAGGTTGGCATTTTTAGGAATATTTTTTTTCCTAACCAACCGAAGTTGGAATTTTTAGGAATATTTTGTTTCCTAACCAACCGAAGTTGGCATTTTTAGGAATATTTTATTTCCTAACCAACCGAGGTTGGTATTTTTAGGAATATTTTGTTTCCTAACCAACCGATGTTGGCATTTTTAGGAATATTTTGTTTCCTAACCAATCGAGGTTGGTATTTTTAGGAATATTTTGTTTCCTAACCAACCGAAGCTGGCATTTTTAGGAATATTTTATTTCCTAACCAACCGAGGTTGGTATTTTTAGGAATATTTTGCTGCCGAGCAGTCTGAGTTTTTCTGAGTAGTGTGTAGCACTAGTATTCCCCAAAAAATTCTCAATAAAAGGAGAGACTTTAGCAGAACATCTTCATTTTATTCATACTAATGGAACTGTGTTACATATACATCACTGATAATACTTGCGTAGGTGCTCTGTGTTCCATGCATTCTTGAACTCTTCCCCCTCTAGAGTTGTTATTCGATAAGTTCCTGGTCGAACAACTTCTGTAACTCGGTATGGTCCATGCCAGTTTGCCTCCAGCTTATTGTGCTTTTGAATTACTTTCTTCAGCACATAGTCTCCTTTTTCAAGTCGCATTTCTTCACCCTTTTGTTGTAGAACAAAGTTGTTCGCTGCTGGTAAGCAGCATTTCTAATGGCTGCTTCTTCTCTAACTTCCTCGAGCATGTCTAAATCCAGCCTTCTCATTAAGTCGCTGACAGGGGAATTAAAATTCAGTACCCTGTGTGTTGGGAGACCTAACTCGGTAGGTATGACAGCTTCACTTCCAAACGCCAGCATGTATGGTGATTCTCCAGTTGCTACTCGGGGAGTAATTCGGTAAGCCCAAAGTACTGATTGTAGCTCGTTGATCCAGTTTGCTTTTGCATCATCCAATCTTTTCTTCAAGCCACTTAGCAGTGTTCTGTTTGTCACTTCAGTTTGTCCATTGCTTTGAGGATGGCCTGGTGCTGAGTGGACCTTCAAAATATTTAATTGATGATAATAGGCGGCAAACTCCTCGTTATCAAATTGTGTTCCATGGTCTGTGATGAAGGCATGAGGTAGACCATATCAACAAATGATGTTCTTCCAAACAAATTGGTACACTTCTCGTACGTCATGTCAATGAGTGGCTCAGCTTCTACCCATTTAGTAAAATAATCCACTACGACGATGAGATACTTGAACCTTCCTCGGGTCGTTGGCAGGGGCCCAACCAAATCAATTCCCCACATGGAAAATGGCCAAGGGGAAGTTATGGGTGTCAACAATGCTTGTGGAGTTCTTCGGATGGAGGAAAAGCACTGGCACTTGTCACATTTCTTGGCGTAGGCTATGCAATCAACCCTCATCGTCCGCCAGTAGTATCCTTGCATCATCACCCTTTGTAAAAGCGTCTGACCTGATACATGTGCTCCACAAGATCGTTCGTGGATCTCTTCAGTTAATTCTTTCACCTCGGAGGGGTGTACACATCTCTGCAAACCTGCCATAATTCCTCGTCTATATAAAACACCATTAGTTAATACATATCGAGTAGCTTTAAACTTCAATTTTTTGGCAGCGAGCTTGTCAATTGGCAATTCTCCCTTCTCGATATACACCCTGATGGAATCCATCCAAGATGGTCCTAAATCAAGGGTGATAAATTTCATCGTCAAATCTTCATCTATGCTCTGATCAGCTAACACTTCAATTGGTATTGTTCGTCGTAGCTCGGTGCGAGTAGCTGATGCTAGTCGAGCTAGGGCATCTGCTCTCGCATTCTCCATTCTTGGTATTCTGATCAGCTGAATAGCGGTAAATTCTGACACCAGCTTCTTTTCCTTTGCATGATATCTGATCATTAATTCTCCTCTAACTGCATATACTCCCATCATTTGGTTTATGATCAATTGAGAATCACTGAAAACAATGACCTGTTGCGCCTCCATAATTTTTGCTAAACTAAGTCCTGCAATCATGGCCTCATATTCAGCCTCATTGTTGGAAGCTTTGAATTGGAAACGCAAGGCGTATTCCATATCGACCTCATCCAGAGTGCTCAAGACTATCCCCGCGCCGCATCCTACAGTGCAAGATGATCCATCTATATATAGTCTCCATATAGGTAACTCGTCTTCAAATTTTTTATCAGTTAGAGTTCCTCGATGAAATATTTGTTCCTTCCTTTCCTCCTCGGATTTTTCTTGCTCTTCGTCGATCATTTCTTCTTGCCCTTTTACCAACCGGAGTTGGTCTGAACCCGAAGTCGATGATCTTGTAACATCCACTTGCCCTTTTACCAACCGGAGTTGGTCTGAGCTAGTGTTTGTTGATCCTGTAACATCCACAGGTTGATCATCGAGCAACTCTCATTTCTCATTCGGAGTCCTCACAACTATCTCTGTATCACATCCTGTAACATCCACACGCCGTTTTACCAATCGGAATTGGTCTGAGCCTGTGTTTTTTGATCCTGTAACATCCACAGGTTGATCAGCGAGCAACTTTTGTTCCTCGGAGCTATCAGGATAGGTGAACTCTCCTATAAAATCTGCTACAGCTTGCCCTTTAAGCGATGATCTAGGTTCATAGACTATATCATATTCACCGAGTTCTATTGCTCAGTACATCAATCTTCCTGATTTTTCTGGCTTATGCAGGGCTTGCCTCAATGGCATATCAGTATATACTACTATGGTATGAGCTTGGAAATATGGCCTTATTCTCCTACTCGCCTCAATCAGTGCCAGTGCCAAATTCTCCAGCCTTGGATATCTGATCTCTTCTCCTCGGAAGGCCTTACTTGTGTAGTAAATTGGCTTTTGTACTCCATTCTGCACTCTGATCAACGCCGCTAACTGCATTCTCGGACACTGCAAGGTACAAGTATAATTTTTCTCCCATCACTGGCCTGGAAAACAGTGGAGGTGTTCCCAAGTATCTCTTCAAGTCTTGAAAAGTCTTCTCGCATTCATCATTCCACTCAAAAGTCTTTCTGAGTGTCTTGAAGAATGGGAGACATCTATCAGTTGCTCGTGACACAAATCTGTTGACTGCCGCTACTCGTCCTGTGAGACTCTGTACTTCCTTCTTCGTCGTTGGAGATCGCAGCCCTAATAGAGCTTTGATATTTTTAGGATTTTCTTTAATGCCTCGTTGATTGACAATGTACCCGAGAAACATGCCTTCTCGTACTCCAAATATGCACTTCGTCAGGTTCAACTTCATTTGATATTTATCCAGTTGATCAAAAGTCTTACTTAAATCAACTAGATGATCGGCAACTTTCTTACTTTTCGTCAGCATATCGTCAACATAGACTTCCATATTGCAACTGATTTGCTCAGCAAAGACTTTGTTCATCAGCCGCTGTTATGTCGCACCTGCATTTTTCAAACCAAAAGGCATAACATTATAACAATAAGTTCCCCTAGGGGTAATGAAAGAAGTACTCTCCCTGTCTTTAGGTTTCATTTTAATTTGATTGTAGCCAGAATAAGCATCCATGAAGCTCAGCAACTCGTATCCCGAGGTAGCATCCACCAGTTGATCAATTCGGGGCAATGGAAAATGACCCTTTGGGCATGCTTTATTGAGGTCGGTGAAATCTACACACATCCTCCACTTGTTGTTTTTCTTCTTTACCATCACTACATTGGCTAACCAGTTTGGATATTTAACATCTTCAATGAAACAAGCCTTCTGGAGCTCCTCGACTTCCTCCTGTATAGCTTGATTCTTCTCAGGACTGAATACTCTTCTTCTCTGCTTCACAGGCTTGATCTCCTTATTCACATTGAGCTCGTGACATAAGAAGTTTGGGTCTATCCCAAGCATATCTTCATGACTCCACGCAAAAGTTTGTCTTCTGCTTCTAAGGAAAGTTATCAATTCCTGTTTTAATGAGGCTTCCAACGATGAACCTATTTGACTAGTTCGCTCAGGGTGCTCGTCATCCAGAATGATGTTTTCAGTAGTTTCCACCACTTGACCCTTCACGACTTGCGACTCATCTCGAGGATCCAATGTTTCAATTTCTGCACCTTCATCCACTTGATAGGTAGTAGTCTTTTTCTTTGATTCTTCCAGTTCTTCTTGCTCGGCGGACGAATAATAGCATTCCCGAGCTACTATTGATCACCTTTCATAACTCCTACTCCAAAGTTTGTTGGAAATTTTAGGCACTGATGCACTGTAGATGGTACAGCCACGAACTTCTTCAATCCTACTCTTCCCATGATGATATTGTACGATGATTGGACATTCTTAGCCATCACGAAGAAACGTATTCTTTTGTAATACCCCGTATTTTTTGCTATATTTATTTTTGGGATTAATTAATTAAATGCGAATTAATTGGGAATTAATCCGGGTAAAATACTAGAGAGTTGTGAGTTGGTATTTGACTCTATTGAGTATATATGATGTTATATGAATATTGAATTATGAAATTTGTCGTGAGATTGATATACGACAATTTGGTCATTTTATTGGGACGCGTGTGATAGTCGCGTCGGGATATACGTATTTTGATTATAAAAGTGAATTTAAAATCTATAAATCGTATGGTCGTTTTGAGTACGCCAATGCGTCCGGAAGGGTCGAGATAGTCAGAAAACACTAGCCGGGGGTGTAATTTGGGTCCCGGGGCATTTTTAGGCCATACCGGCAATATAAAGGGTATTTTGGTAATTTCGTATTTTTAGGAATTAAAAATGACGAAAATTAGGAGTCTTTATCTGATTGGGAATAGACCCACTAAACCCACTAACCAACCCTTAATGACCCAATAAGCTACGGAGGTTATCATATTAGGTTTCCAACTTTCCCAAAGAAAACCCTAGCCACCATAGCCACCTTTGGAGAAGAAAGCTTAGAGAGGGAGAGAAGGAGAAGGAATTCTGCAGAAAACCTTTACAAATCAACACCAAATTCAGAGACAATCGAGGCAAGTGATTTAAATTACATTCTTTATGCGGTGAATGCTTCTTCCATGTTAGAAATCTTAATAATCATTCTTATTTAAGAGATAAAGGAAAACCCATGTATTTTGGAACTTAGAACTTGAAATCTTGAGGAGAATTGCATGTAGAATGATAGGTAGATGATTATACTGAGGATATTAGTGATTGGGTGAAATTAAAACGGATTTTTATTGGGTTAATTCATGAATTAAAATTTTAGGGTTTGTGTTCTTGAATAATTGGGGGAAAGTGATGAGACTTGATGATTTAATGATGATTGGGATGAATTAACTCAGTAAAATACGTTAGTTTATAACCTTGTTATGTTTAGGAGTGATTAGAGACCTTTAAACATTGTTGGGACGAAGTTTAGAGGAGATTTGAGGAGTAAGAATTGATGAAAATCGTAACTAAGAAATTCTGGGCCGAAACTGGTCCCTCGTTAGAAGACCTCCCCAGGTCGTTCGAGCTTCTAACGAGGGGAGACTTCGTTCGATACATTCGTTCGAATGAGATGTCGATAGAAGGTACAGTTCGTTCGAAAAATTGGAATCTCGTTTGAACAGCCTCGTTCGAACGAGACTTCTAACGAGCTGGCAGTTTAGGCCTTTTGGCCTGTTTTGATTTTGGGAGTCCCGTGATCTTGTTCGAGGATATAGATAACCTTCCTTTGATGATGTATTGATAGGTTTGGGACGTTTGTGTTATTTTGAGGAGTAAATTATACATGAGCGATTTAAATTAAAGGGATAGTTGGGTTGAGACGTGAGTGTCTACTACGACGTGAGAATAAATTATGGTGCGTATGATTATAAACCGAAATCGTATAAAGTGTGTAAATTATATATTGGTACTAGAATGAGAATAGTACTACGATTAAACTACGGGATTACTAAGACGTGTGTTTACTTAGTATTGGTATATGAATTGTGTGTATGACATACCTACCATACTTGCTATCACGGGAGGTTTGCGTTCGCTTAGGGCCCTCTAATCCTTGTGTTGCCCGGATTTAGACTGGTTACCTTGATGAACATAGGTCATAGAAAGACTTATTGGGATATTAATAAGTCCGCTAAACGTGGGAGCGTAGGTATGTGCGTGACCCATGTGATGTGACTGTGTTCGCCTCCATTATTTGTGATGTTGTTATTTGTGAACTATTCCTGAGAGATTCGGAATATGTATTCCTTATGTACGTGATGTACCGGGATGGATAGCAGAGTATGTGTGCACCACAGCTTAGTTCTCGGGGTGCTTGTATTGTATATTTATGATGTGAATAATATACACTTAATTAATGGGAACCTTCATGTTAATGTTGTGAATATAATTACGGTATTGTTTCGAGAAAAACATAACGGGTTAGCTGATAGTGAAATATATTGCATATTGAGCATCTGAGTTTATGTTAAACCCCTATTTAATTACGAGCGTTATAATGTTAATAGAACCGAGTAATAAGGGTAGGACCTATGACAGTCTAGCTAGATATGATGTCACTTAGCTAGTGGTTTGTGTCGTTGTAGATGGGTACTTACGTTAGGAGTGCACAGTTAGACGAGAGGTGAGAATATCATGTGAGTGCACGTCCTAACATGTACTTTGCATTTGATGTTTTAAATGTTTTTAAATCACTTGCAGGTTTTTAAAATATCTCCACATTCGGGCTCTGACCCGTTTGCTTTCAAATATATTTTTCTTGTAAAACCATTTTAGGTGCCCAGCCACAAGGACACCATGCATAGGATACTCATTCAGGTGACGAGCTTTAGCTGTTTGTGGAAGCTACAGGGATTTTCTTTTAGATGCTTCTATCGTTTGGATTCCAGATTCAGTATCTATCAGTTGTAGGTCATGTTGCCCATTTCTATTAGAGACATCTTTCCATTTCGGTTTTCAGACTTTGTCATGTATTGATTTAGTATTCAGTATTTTCATTGCTTATTTCAGTCGTGGGATTTGTAGTGAGGAGTTTTCCTCCAGACTTTATTTACGTTATGTGATGGTTATTCTATTTATTTCTTTATGGTGAATGGTGTATTATTCTTCATTACACTTGTTGCATGTTAATCAGACTTAAATTAAAATTTGGCAACTTACTTTTTAAATACTACGTGGTTAGTAATCATTAAAATGTTTTCGACAGTGATGCTATTAACTGGACCAACTTGCCATATTGAATTAATTTAATAAAGGAGTAGCTACCCGGTATTTAATTAGTCGGGGTGTCACAGGTGGTATCAGAGCCTCAGGTTCTAGTGTCCTTTAGGATCTGACGGCTTATTATGTTTTCCGCTGAGCTTTCTTTGATATAGAGCCCTAAATATTAGGAATGTTGTATTCATCTCTGTACATTGGGAATTCGTACTTCCGCGGTTTGTTTATTTGAATGATGAACTCATCCAAATTTACTTAAATTTTCAGATGGACCGTCAGGAAGAACTAGCTCAAACGGGTAAGGGAATCAATGGGCAAGATCGACTCACACCTCGGGTATTCCCGGAAAGAATATCAACCGCCGAGTTAGCGGGTATCGTGGCACAAGCAGTTACCACTGCAGTTTTACAATACCAAGAACGCAGCATACAACTTAAAGGAGGCAAAATACCTAGAGAGGTTAGCCAAATGCATGTGGATAAAGCTGACAAATGTGCGAGGACCCCGAAAATTCGACAACAAACTACCAAAGACCGAGTCGATTCTAATCAACAACGTGGTAAAATGAAGCATTTTCGAAAGAGGAATAAAGTTCCAAGTCTGCAAAGACGACACCGTCAGCAGCAGAGTCAGAGGGGGAGTAACTTCAGAGGCCGATGTTTTGTGTGTGGCACTCATGGCCATAAATGTCAGAATTGCCCAGAGGGTGTTAGGGCTCCCCAGCAACAGGGTGCCCGTAATGATCCACAGGGGCCACTTTTTACAATCTCTCTCACAACACCAGCTCAAGTGCTAGCCCTACCAACCTTTCCAGTAGCTCCAGTGCAGCAGGGACAGAATGGTCATCAGCAGTTTCAACAGGGCCAGCAATGCCAGGGCAGAAATGATAACGGTCGCCAGGGTCGTGGTCAGCATGGATAGCGAGGGGGAAACTTCCAAAGGAAGTGTTTCATTTGCGGTAAGATTGGCCACAAACGTCAGGATTGTCCTGATAGGGGCAGGGCCCCGCAACAGGAGCAGGGTGCTCGACATGAGCCCCAGAGGCCACTTTTTCCACCTGCTCTTCCAGCTTTAGCCCCAGGTGCCAGCTCTTTCAGCTATTCGAGCAGTTCCTGTGCAGCAGGGGCAGCTACAGTATGGACGTGTCTATAACGTCCACCAGGCAGCAGTTCCACAGGCACCGCCTGCGATTGAGGGTACGTTTCCTATCCATGGCACTATGGGTCGGGTGTTATTTGATACGGGGGCTACACATTGTTTTATAGCTACACATTTTGCGAAAGCCTTAGGATTGTTAGCTACGGTAGAGAGCACAGTGACGTGTGTTGACTCACCATTGGGGAGTGGGTCACTTATATTCTTTATATGCCGGGGAGTGGGAGTAGAGATTGGTAGTCTGGTATTACCTACAGATATGTTGGTATTAGATATGCATGTTCACGATGTGATTATCGGTATCAATTGGCTTGCTGATTATAGAGCCATGATTGATTGCTTCGGTGGGAGCATTGTTTTTGCCATTCCGGGGCAAGAAATGTTTGTAGTGGCGATGCCTCGCCCAGAGGGAGGCTCGACCACTCATTTGTATTACCTAGAGGAGGATACCTCTAAGGAGGTTGTGATTCCTTTAGATTCGATCTCAGTCATCAGGGAGTATTCATATGTGTTTCAGGAGATACCAGGCTTACCCCCAGCCAAGAGATAGACTTTGTTATAAACCTATTGCCAAATACGAGGCCTATAGCACGCGCACCGTACCGTATGGCTCCGGCAGAGATGCGAGAGCTACGAGATCAGATAGAGCAGCTGTTAGGTCAGGGCTTTATTCGCAGGAGTACCTCACCTTGGGGCGCTCCAGTTTTGTTTGTGAAGAAGAGGGATGGTTCACTGAGATTGTGTGTGGGCTACCGAGAGTTGAATAAGGTCACGATACGGAATAAGTATCCGTTGCCTCGAATCGATGACTTATTCGACCAGTTGAGAGGAGCTTCTTTCTTCTCAAAGATTGATTTAAGATCGGGATACCATCAGTTGCGTATCAGGGAGGAGGATGTCTCGAAGACTGCGTTCTTATCGAGATATGGTTCTTACGAGTTTCGGGTTATACCTTTCGGTTTGACCAACGCTCCAGCTGTGTTTATGGACTTGATGAATAGAGTGTTCAGGGATTTCCTAGACCAGTTTGTCATTGTCTTCATTGATGATATTCTGGTTTACTCCCAGACAGAGGAGGAGCACGCCGAGCATTTGTGGCAAGTTTTGCAGACACTACGTCAGAACGAGTTGTATGCAAAATATTAGAAGTGCAGGTTTTGGCTGAAGGAGGTCCAGTTTTTGGGACATATTATTTCTGACCGGGGGATATCTGTTGATCCGGGGAAAGTATCCGTGGTGAGGGAGTGGGGACAGCCCACGACACCGACTGAAATTCGTAGTTTCTTGGGCCTAGCAGGATACTACAGGAGGTTCATTCGGGGATTTTCGAAGATAGCGGGTCCTTTGACACATCTGACTCGTAAGGGTGTGCCATTCATCTGGAGTGATGCCTGTCAGTTGGCATTTGATGAGTTAAAGGACAAATTGACCTCAGCACCTGTGTTAGCATTGCCAAGACCGGGAGTTGAGTATTTGGTTTACACCGACGCGTCTTTGTAAGGACTTGGAGGTGTATTGCAGCAGGAGAGACAGGCCATAGCTTATGCTTCCCGTAAGATTAAGACTCATGAGAAGAATTACCCCACTCATGATTTGGAGTTGGCGGTAGTGGTATTTGCCCTACGGATTTGGAGGCACTATCTTTTGGGGGAGAAGTTCCAACTGTTCACGGACCACAAGTCCCTACAGTACCTATTCACGCAGAAAAAGTTGAATATGCGGCAGCGTAGGTGGCTTGAGTTTGTAAAAGACTACCAGTTCGACATCCAGTATCACCCAGGTAAGGCTAACGTGGTAGCAGACGCGTTGAGCCGCAGGCCAGTAGATGAGGTGGCAGAGGTGTGGAAGGCAAAGTGGAAGGAGTTGGGACACCAGGATGCAGTGGCCCGATCTTTCATGTCTGTGATGACTGTTACACAGCAGATTGTCACAAAGGTAGTACGGGCACAGGCTAATGACTCGTTCTGTCAGGAGCAGATAGTTCGATTACTAGCAGAGGGAGCTGAGTCCTATACCATTAGCTCAGACGGGGGATTGCGCTTCAATGGGAGATTAGTGGTTCCGGAAGGGGAGAAATTGCGACACGAGGTGATGGCAGAGTCGCACGGCTCATGGTTCGCGGTACATCTCGGAGGGGACAAAATGTACCAAGACATGAGACGCCAATATTGGTGGAGCGGTATGAAGAGAGATATCGCTGAGTTTGTTTCGAAATGCGCCACTTGTCAGCTTGTAAAAGTGGATCATCAGAGACCGGTAGGATTGCTACAGCCGTTGGAGGTCCCGGTGTGGATGTGGGAGAGCATATCCATGGACTTTATCACGGGGTTGCCTACGTCGCAGAGGGGTCACGACTCCGTTTGGGTAATTGTGGACAGGTTGTCCAAGGTCGCTCACTTTTTACCCGTAAGGACTGACTACACTACGGGACAGTATGCCCAGCTCTTCATTTCAGAGGTTGTGAGACTTCACGGTGTGCCCCTAAATATCGTGTCTGACAGAGACAAGATATTTGTTTTGAGGTTTTGGGAGAGTTTCCAGGAGGCCATGGGCACGAAATTGCGGTTGAGTACGGCTTATCATCTGCAGACCGATGGTCAGACAGAGCACACAAATCAGATGTTGGAGGACATGCTACGCATGTGCATTATTGACTTTGGTGGTGGATGGGAGCAGTACCTACCACTGGTGGAGTTTGCTTATAACAACTCCTATCAGTTCACTATTGGCATGGCTCCGTTTGAGGCATTGTACGGTAGGCCTTGTCGTTCCCTAGCATGGTGGTTAGAGGTGGGGGACAACAAACTACTTGGGCTGGAAGTGATTCAGGATACTTCGGCAAGAATTGAGTTAATTCGGAGTCGCATTCGGGTAGCTCAAGACAGGCAGAAGAGTTATGCTGATGCGAAGAGATTTTTTCAGGGAATTCCAAGTGAGGGACCAGGTTTTGCTCAGAGTATCTCCTATGAAGGGGATTATGCGATTCAGGAAGAAGGAGAAGTTGGCACCAAGGTATGTGGGGCCGTTTCCTATTATTGAACGAATCGGACCGGTTGCGTATAGACTTGGGTTACCGGAGCATTTGCATCGGATTCACGATGTGTTCCATATTTCCTCGCTAAGGAAATACCTTAGAGATAATTTGGCTCATTCTCAAATTGATGTGGAGGACATCGATCTCCAGCCGGATAGCTCCTACGAGGAGGGGCCGATTGCTATTCTAGACCGAAGTGAGAGGAAACTGCGGTCAAAGATAGTTCCGTTAGTGCGTGTTTAGTGGCATCATCACAATGTCGAGGAGTCCACATGGGAGCGCGAGGATAAGATGCGCGAACGTTATCCAGAGTTGTTTTTAGCAGGTACTTTCTAGTTCCGAATTTCGGGACGAAATTAAGTTATTAGGGGGGAAGTATGTAATACCCCGTATTTTTTGCTATATTTATTTTTGGGATTAATTAATTAAATGCGAATTAATTGGGAATTAATCCGGGTAAAATACTAGAGAGTTGTGAGTTGGTATTTGACTCTATTGAGTATATATGATGTTATATGAATATTGAATTATGAAATTTGTCGTGAGATTGATATACGACAATTTGGTCATTTTATTGGGACGCGTGTGATAGTCGCGTCGGGATATACGTATTTTGATTATAAAAGTGAATTTAAAATCTATAAATCGTATGGTCGTTTTGAGTACGCCAATGCGTCCGGAAGGGTCGAGATAGTCAGAAAACACTAGCCGGGGGTGTAATTTGGGTCCCGGGGCATTTTTAGGCCATACCGGCAATATAAAGGGTATTTTGGTAATTTCGTATTTTTAGGAATTAAAAATGACGAAAATTAGGAGTCTTTATCTGATTGGGAATAGACCCACTAAACCCACTAACCAACCCTTAATGACCCAATAAGCTACGGAGGTTATCATATTAGGTTTCCAACTTTCCCAAAGAAAACCCTAGCCACCATAGCCACCTTTGGAGAAGAAAGCTTAGAGAGGGAGAGAAGGAGAAGGAATTCTGCAGAAAACCTTTACAAATCAACACCAAATTCAGAGACAATCGAGGCAAGTGATTTAAATTACATTCTTTATGCGGTGAATGCTTCTTCCATGTTAGAAATCTTAATAATCATTCTTATTTAAGAGATAAAGGAAAACCCATGTATTTTGGAACTTAGAACTTGAAATCTTGAGGAGAATTGCATGTAGAATGATAGGTAGATGATTATACTGAGGATATTAGTGATTGGGTGAAATTAAAACGGATTTTTATTGGGTTAATTCATGAATTAAAATTTTAGGGTTTGTGTTCTTGAATAATTGGGGGAAAGTGATGAGACTTGATGATTTAATGATGATTGGGATGAATTAACTCAGTAAAATACGTTAGTTTATAACCTTGTTATGTTTAGGAGTGATTAGAGACCTTTAAACATTATTGGGACGAAGTTTAGAGGAGATTTGAGGAGTAAGAATTGATGAAAATCGTAACTAAGAAATTCTGGGCCGAAACTGGTCCCTCGTTAGAAGACCTCCCCAGGTCGTTCGAACGAGCTCATTCGAACGAGCTTCTAACGAGTTGACCAGTCGCTTCTAATGAGGGGAGACTTCGTTCGATACATTCGTTCAAACGAGATGTCGATAGAAGGTACAGTTCGTTCGAACGAACTGGAATCTCGTTCGAACGGCCTCGTTCGAACGAGACTTCAAACGAGCTGGCATTTTAGGCCTTTTTGGCCCGTTTTGATTTTGGGAGTCCCGTGATCTTGTTCGAGGATATAGATAACCTTCCTTTGATGATGTATTGATAGGTTTGGGACGTTTGTGTTATTTTGAGGAGTAAATTATACATGAGCGATTTAAATTAAAGGGATAGTTGGGTTGAGACGTGAGTGTCTACTACGACGTGAGAATAAATTATGGCGCGTATGATTATAAACCGAAATCGTATAAAGTGTGTAAATTATATATTGGTACTAGAATGAGAATAGTACTACGATTAAACTACGGGATTACTAAGACGTGTGTTTACTTAGTATTGGTATATGAATTATGTGTATGACATACCTACCATACTTGCTATCACGAGAGGTTTGCGTTCGCTTAGGGCCCTCTAATCCTTGTGTTGCCCGGATTTAGACTGGTTACCTTGATGAACATAGGTCATAGAAAGACTTATTGGGATATTAATAAGTTCGCTGATCGTGGGAGCGTAGGTATGTGCGTGACCCATGTGATGTGACTGTGTTCGCCTCCATTATTTGTGATGTTGTTATTTGTGAACTATTCCTGAGAGATTCGGAATATGTATTCCTTATGTACGTGATGTACCGGGATGGATAGCAGAGTATGTGTGCACCACAGCTTAGTTCTCGGGGTGCTTGTATTGTATATTTATGATGTGAATAATATACACTTAATTAATGGGAACCTTCATGTTAATGTTGTGAATATAATTACGGTATTGTTTCGAGAAAAACATAACGGGTTAGCTGATAGTGAAATATATTGCATATTGAGCATCTGAGTTTACGTTAAACCCCTATTTAATTACGAGCGTTATAATGTTAATAGAACCGAGTAATAAGGGTAGGACCTATGACAGTCTAGCTAGATATGATGTCACTTAGCTAGTGGTTTGTGTCGTTGTAGATGGGTACTTAGGTTAGGAGTGCACAGTTAAACGAGAGGTGAGAATATCATGTGAGTGCACGTCCTAACATGTACTTTGCATTTGATGTTTTAAATGTTTTTAAAGCACTTGCAGGTTTTTAAAATATCTCCACATTCGGGCTCTGACCCGTTTGCTTTCAAATCTATTTTTCTTGTAAAACCATTTTAGGTGCCCAGCCACAAGGACACCATGCATAGGATACTCATTCAGGTGACGAGCTGTAGCTGTTTGTGGAAGCTACAGGGATTTTCTTTTAGACGCTTCTATCGTTTGGATTCCATATTCAGTATCTATCAGTTGTAGGGCATGTTGCCCATTTCTATTAGAGACATCTTTCCATTTCGGTTTTCAGACTTTGTCATGTATTGATTTAGTATTCAGTATTTTCATTGCTTATTTCAGTCGTGGGATTTGTAGTGAGGAGTTTTCCTCCAGACTTTATTTACGTTATGTGATGGTTATTCTATTTATTTATTTATGGTGAATGGTGTTATTATTCTTCATTACACTTGTTGCATGTTAATCAGACTTAAATTAAAATTTGGCAACTTACTTTTTAAATACTAGGTGGTTAGTAATCATTAAAATGTTTTCAACAGTGATGCTATTAACTGGACCAACTTGGCATTTTGAATTAATTTAATAAAGGCGTAGCTATCTGGTATTTAATTAGTCGGGGTGTCACATCTTTCTGTCTGACAAGCAGGCCACGTACCAATGAATATATCCAACTTGATCGTCCCAAGTGGAAATACATTCTCACCAGCCAAAATAATAAGGGGTCTGTGGTAAGGTTCCAGTTGAGATAGCTTTAGATTTAAACTATCGAAGCACAAGTAGAACATGATGTCTGCCGAGCTACCATTGTCGACCAGTACTCTTGAAATCATGACCTCCTTCATTCTCATTTTGATCACCAGCGGGTCATCACAAGGATATAAAACACCTGCAAGGTCATTTTTTGAAAAACCGATGACCAATTTCTCCTTGTTCACCTTTCTCGGGCGATCTTCTTCATCTAGATTTATTCACTGAATGTACGAGCAAGCTTGAGCCTCATCGAGGTAAGCTTTTCTTTCTGCAGTAAGGTCTCCTCCTCCTGCATCTCCTCCTATAATAACATTACAATCAAATGACCCAAAGCGTATTGAAAATACCTCTCGTTCTGGTTGCCTTGGTTTCTTGGGAAGATCGGGGTCATCCTCTGGATCAACTTCATGGTTTCTCTTCTTGTTCTCCTCTGCTCGACGAGGAGATCTAGACCTCTTTCTAGTTTGGTCGTTGTTTCTTCTTTCGCCTCCCCGATCAACATACTTTTCTAGCTTTCCTCGTCGGATGAGTGTTTCAATCTCATTCTGAAGAGCTATGCAATTTTTGGTCATATGGCCATGATCCTTGTGGAACTCGCAATATTTTCCCCTATTCCTCGTGTCAGGATCTGCCTTCATTTTCTTTGGCCAGTTTAACTCCTCGCTGTTCTTAATTTCTTCCAGGACGTGATTGATATTTGCCTTCAAAGGTGTGTACTTATCAAATTTCCTCAAGACCTCCCATGACGACCTATTTTTGGATTGTTTGTCACCACCACTATTCTTATGTTTTTTCTTCTTAGCTTTATCACCTTCCACCTTGATTTCTTTGGCGTCCATATTCTTCTTCACAGACATAGCCTCCTCGGCATTCATAATCTTGGACACTTTTCCCATCAGGTCGGACATGGTTCGAGGTGGATCTTTTGCCAAAGTGTAGTATAACTTTTTTGGCAGCAGTTTACTCATCAAAGCGATAATCGCTATCTTCTCCTCATAATCAATGACTTCGAGTTTTTTGTTATTGAAACGAGTTATATAATCTCTGATACTCTCACCATCTTTTTGTCTAACACTTAACAAATGTGCTGCTCGTTTAACTGGTTTTGCACCAAAGCAGAAATTCCTAATGAATAACTCGGCCAGTTGAAGGAAAGTTTAAATCTTACCCCGAGGAAGATTATTATACCATATCTGAGAAGATCCGGTAAGAGTTCCCGAGAATGCTCTACATCTCATCTCATCTGGGACAGCATAGATGTCGGCTGCAGCTTGGTATTGTTCTACATGAAGGACAGGGTCAGTCTTTCCATCATATTTGGGAGTCACAACAAGTGCTTTGAACTTTGATGGTGTTGGAAAATCAACAATGTCCTGGACAAAAGGTGTTCCTCTAACAAAGGTTCGTTGTAGAGGATTCTTGGCCTTAGCCATTTCCCCTAATCTATCCTCCAGCCTCTGAATAGATCCTTTCCATGCATCATTTCCTTCCTCGGGTCTATTGGTTCGAGAAACTGATCGCGTTGAAGTAGCTTTCGGGAATTTATCTTGACGAGCAACTGGTCGGTCATAAGACCTATCTTGACGAGCAGCTGGTCGCTACTGGGCAGATCCTTCCCTTAAATTTGATGGTCGTCGAAAGCTCCTCGACACTGCAATAAGAGGACTTTTGTTTCTCCTAGGGCCTAATAGGTCGAAAGGAGAAATCCTACTTAATCTTTCCAATGCGCTGGTCCTTTCTGGGGAGAGGGTGACACGTTGTTCAGTATTTGTGGCTTGCACTGATGAAGTTCGTCCAAGTTGATAAGAAAAACCTTCAGATTCCTCATTGCGATATGAATTAGTATGCCTAGTACGCGAAGAAGGCGTACGGGTATTTCTTTGAATGCTTCGTGGTCCGGAATGGGCTGATGTACCGCCATGGAGGGTTTGGATGATTTGTCGCATCGTTTCTTGCATGACGGTCTGGCCCTAAGCCAAATTTGCCATTATTCCAGTCAGATCTGGAACAATTGGTGGAGCAGACGGATTTAGAGGGGTTCCAGCGTTTCGATTGCTGGATTCAGGAATATCAGCCATTGGTAATGGATTGTATTTGATGAGAAAATGATATTACCAGTCGTTTCCCACATACGGCGCCAATCTATTGATGTAAAAAATTAGATCACTCAAATAATTCAATCATAGATAAATAAATGAGACAAAGAATTTTAAAGTGGTTCAGCCTTATAAGAATGGCCTACGTCCACTGTTTTGGTATTGCTGTTTGTATGGGAATTCTCGATTACAAGTTATCTCAAGAAATTTCGGTCTGGGGGGGTCCCCTTACAATGAGGATTGTACAATGTATTTATAGCCCTGAGGCTGTAATGTGAAAGGGTAATACATTAAATGATGTACATATGAAAGGGTAATACATTTAATGCCCTCTTTGCGTGTGCGTCCAAATGATAAGCATTTAATGAGAAGTTAAACTGTTGGTATCCTACTTCGAGGTGCAGCTCGGACCGCTATGAGTAGCTCGGACCGCCTAAGCTTCTCGGTATTTAAAAGTTCCTCGGAGAGGCATTGTTCCTCGGAGCTTGTGAGTTCCTCGGGGAACTAGTCTTCCACGTTGTAGTCTTGTTCCTCGGAGCGAGTGGGTTCCTCAGAAATGTTTGTTATTGCCATGTGGATAGCCACGTATCTTCATATGATTGGTCCATGTCAGCAGATTAATTTTGGTATCAACAGATACATTGTCAATCAGCGAGGCATTGAGGCAAATCCTAAAAATATCAAAGCTCTATTAGGGCTGTGATCTCCAACGATGAAGAAGGAAGTACAGAGTCTCACAGGACGAGTGGCAGCACTTAACAGATTTGTGTCACGAGAAACTGATAGATGTCTCCCATTCTTGAAGACACTCAGAAAGACTTTTGAGTGGAATGATGAATGCGAGAAGGCTTTTTAAGACTTGAAAAAATACTTGGGAGCACCTCCACTGTTGTCCAGGCCGGTGATGGGAGAAAAATTATATTTGTACCTTGCAGTGTCCGAGAATGAAGTTAGCTCGGCGTTGATCAGAGTGGAGAATGGAATACAAAAGCCAATTTACTATACAAGTAAGGCCTTCCGAGGAGCAGAGATCAGATATCCAAGGCTGGAAAAATTAGCACTGGCGTTGATTGAGGCGAGTAGAAGAATGAGGCCATACTTCCAGGCTCATACCATAGTAGTATATACTGATATGCCATTGAGACAAGCCCTTCATAAGCCAGAAAAATCAGGGAGATTGATGTACTGGGCAAAAGAGCTCGGTGAATACGATATAGTTTATGGACCCAGATCATCATTAAAAGGGAAGGCTGTAGCAGATTTTATAGTGGAGTTCACCTATTCTGATACCGCCGAGGAGCTAAAATTGCTCACTGATCAACCTGTGGATGTTACAGGATCAACAAACATAAGCTCAGACCAATTCCGATTGGTAAAAGAGCGTGTGGATGTTGCAGGATGTGACGCAGAGATAGTTGTGAGGACTCCGGACGAGGAACAAGAGTTGCTCGCTGATCAACCTGTGGATGTTACAGGATCAACAAACACTAGCTCAGACCAACTTCGGTTGGTAAAAGGGCAAGTGGACGTTACAGGATCATTGAATTCCAGCTCAGACTAACTCCGGTTGGTAAAAGGGTAAGAAGAGATGATAGACGAAGAGCAAGAAAAATCCGAGGAGGAAAGGAAGCAGCAAATATTTCACCGAGGAACTCTGACTGATCAGAAATTCGAAGACGAGTTACCTATATGGAGGCTATATGTAGATGGCTCATCTTGTACTACAGGATGTGGCGCGGGGATAGTTTTGAACACTCCGGATGAGGTCGACATGGAATACGCCCTACGTTTCCAATTCAAGGCTTCCAATAATGAGGCTGAGTATGAGGCCATGATTGCAAGACTTAGTTTGGCAAAAATTATGGAGGCACAACAGGTTATTGTCTTCAGTGATTCCCAATTGATTGTAAATCAAATGTTGGGAGTATATGCAGCCAAAGGAGAATTAATGATCAGATATCATGCAAAGGCAAAGGAACTTTTGTCATAATTTGCCGCTATTCCGCTAGTCAGAATACCAAGAATGGAGAATGTGAGAGCAGATGCCCTAGCTCGACTAGCATCAGCTACTCGCAACGAGCTACGACAAACAATTCCAATTGAAGTTCTAGCTGGTCGGAGTATAGATGAAGATCTGATGATGAACTTTATCACTCTTGATTTAGGACCATCTTGGATGGATCCCATCAGGGAATATATTGAAGAAGGAGAATTACCAATTGACAAGCTCACAGCCAAGAAATTGAAGTTTAAAGTTGCTCGATATGTATTAACTAACAGTATTCTTTATAGACGAGGAATTATGGCAGGTTTGCAGAGATGTGTACAACCCTCCGAGGTAAAAGAATTAATCAAAGAGATCCATGAAGGCACCTGTGGAGCACATGTAGCAGGTCAGACGCTTCTACAAAGGGTGATGATGCAGGGATACTACTAGCCGACGATGAGGGCTGACTGTATAGCCTATGTAAATAAATGTGACAAGTGCTAGCGCTTTTCCTCCATTCGAAGAACTCCACAAGCATTGTTGACACCCATAACTTCCCCTTGGCCATTTGCCATGTGGGGAATTGACTTGGTTGGGCCACTGCCAACGACCCGAGGAAGGTTCAAATACCTCGTCGTCGCAGTAGATTATTTTACTAAGTGGGTAGAAGCTGAGCCACTAATTTATATGACGTACGAGAAGGTGTACCAATTTATTTGGAAGAGCATCATTTGTCGATATGGTCTTCCTCATGCTTTCATCACAGACAATGGAACACAATTTGATAACGAGGAGTTCGCTGCCTATTGCCATCAGTCAAACATTTTGAAGGTCCACACAGCACCAGGCCATCCTCAAAGCAATGGACAAACTGAAGTGACAAACAGAACGCTGCTAAATGGCTTGAAGAAAAGATTGGATGATGCCAAAGCAAATTGGATCAACAAGCTATAATTAGTACTTTGGGCTTACCGAACTACTCCCCGAGTAGCAACAGGAGAATCACCATACATGCTGGTGTTTGGAAGTGAAGCTGTCATACCTGCCGAGTTGGGCCTCCCAACACACAGGGTACTGAATTTTAATTCCCCTGTCAGCGACTTAATGAGAAGGCTGGATTTAAACATGCTCGAGGAAGTTAGAGAAGAAGCAGCCATCAGAAATGCTGCATACCAACAGCGAACATATCTATTCTACAATAAGAGGGTGACGAAGTGCGACCTGAAAGAAGGAGACTATGTGCTGAAGAAAGTAATTCAAAAGCACAATAAGCTGGAAGCAAACTGGCATGGACCATACCGAGTTAGAGAAGTTGTTCGACCAGGAACTTATCGAATAGCAACTCTAGAGGGGGAGGAGTTCAAGAACGCATGGAACGCAGAGCACCTGTGCAAGTATTATCAGTGATGTATATGTAATACAGTTCCATCAGTATGAATAAAATGAAGATATTCTGCCAAAGGCTCTCCCTTTTATTGAGAATTTTTCGGGGTATACTAGTGTTACACACTACTCGGCAAAGCTCCAGACTGCTCAGCAAAATATTCCTAAAAATGCCAACTTCGGTTGGTTAGGAAACCAAATATTCCAAAAAATGCCAACTTCGATTGGTTAGGAAACAAAATATTCCTAAAAATGCCAACCTGTTTGGCTAGGAAACAAAATATTCCTAAAAATGCCAACCTGTTTGGCTAGGAAACAAAATATGCTCGCAAATGCCAACTTATGTTGGTCGGGAGGTAAGATTACATCCAGAAAGCGATAAAAGTCTACTAACTATGGCTGGTCGGAGATAAAAACCCACCAACTGTAGTTAGTCGACAAACAAAATTTACCGATCTTGGTTGGTCGGAAACATTTTATGGGTAAAATTATTTCAAAAAGACTAACTATAGCTGGTCGGGGATAAAAACCCACTAACTGTAGTTGGTCGACATGGAGAATCTAACAACCTTGGTTGGTTGGAAACATTTTAAACAACATTTTTATACTCATTACTTTATTATTAAGTGATCGAGTAACAGTATTGGTACTGGTAACTTTTTAATTGTTACTGAGTTGGTTGACAAACAACACAATATTGTTATCTTTTTAACAAATATGCACAAATATAAAGTGTTTGATAATTACAAGACAATAGCAATCAGGATTTGCAAACAAAAATGAAAGTCTTTCATTGAATTCAAAATAAATTACATTGATAATAAAATGAAAAGTACATTGATATTGAAATGCCAACTAACTATTACATCAAAAATTCCTATTCTACTGGTCTCTTCCCCTCTGCTTTTGACACAGGTTCCTCGCCAGCAGGTGAATCATTTAAAGACAGAGGAGAATTGATGAAGTTGAGATCCTTCAACATCCTGAAATTCATCACGGATGGTCGATCTAAGAGATGCTCGGGACGAGATACCTCGATTTGAGAATGTAAATTGTAGTCACCGAGATATTTGAAATTAGTCTCCGAGGAATGGCCCGAGCATGGATTCAACTCATGTCCAATTTGTATGGTGGCACAGGCAAGTCGAGCAACCCGGGATCATGGTATTCCCACAGATAATGACCTTGTTCGAGCTTCAACACACCTAAGGCATTCAGCCAGCCTTGCTTATAGCCCTCATTGTTGGCATTCTGGATATGATCGTCCAAGTGGTATAGTGCTTCGTTGTATCCAGCCATCCAGAACTCCCTGGGCTGTTTGTGGAACTGATATGTTAGCCTCTCCATCTGCTCGTGGAGATTCTTGATGAAAAGCTCCTTATTCTCCAAGACTGACTTCTGTGAAGAGAGATATTTTTCCAGGTTCCTAATCTTCTTCGACATATCAGACAACGCCTGGTTCTTCGCCATTAATTGGAAAGCCTGGTTCTCTAAGGCAGACTGAGTCCTCTGTTCCTCGACAAGAACCCGAGCTGCTCTTGCTCATCCCCGAGGAGCTCTTTCTTAACCACGAGAAGATGAAGAGGTTACAGAGCTCTTCAAAGTCTCCAACTCGTCCCTCAACTTGGCGTTCTAAACCTCTAAGAATTAAAATCCCTCATCGGTCACTAGGATCAAGGCACTAGAAGTGGAAGCTGCAGACTTCAATTGTGACAGTTCCTTTTGCAGGTTGTTGTTTTCCTTTTCCAGCAACTCAGCAATCTGTCTGCATTCTTCGACCTCACCTCTCAAGGTTCTCTCCCTTACATCGTACCCAGCAAAAAGCTTCTCATAGCCCTTGTCAGTAATGATCTGCTGATACTTCTTCTCGTACCCCTTATGCAACAAGGCAGTGGATTCTTTGTATTAAAGCTGAAGGTCTTCGAGGGTGCTTTGAAGATCCTCGATCATTTCATAATAGGCAACGTTATTAGCCACTGCTCGATCGAGTAGACACTTCATATATTGATATGCTTCAATTGCCTGTTCTGAAGCTTCCTGGCCGAGGATGTAGACAACTTGTTCTGCACTCAGGTCTGTGTGACTAGCTTTGAAGTATTCATTACATTATCGTAGCAACTTTGTATCACGGGTAGATAACTGTTCCATCCAGGATAGAAACTAGCAGAGAAAGAAGAGCAATCATCAATAAGAATAAGCAAAGTATGAATGGAAGATAAACAGCAATATGCAAAAAGTTCAAGTTTTATTAGATCATAGTTCAGAGTTACATCTTCTGGGTTACATTTGATAAAGACAAACAAAATAAAGAGAAACCCGAACAACACTACACCTTTTCCTTATCACCCAAAACCTTCTCGGGAGGTTGGGATGAAGAGGTAGGTTGCTCGGAGGGAAGGGATAGTTGCTCGGGGAGAGTAGGCAATTGCTCGAAGGAAGAAATGATTTGCTAATTTTCCTTGACAGCAGGCGGGATGGTTAGGGCATGATCTCCCATCACCATCGAAGACTCTTCTGAGGTAGCTTCATCCTCTTCTAACTCTTCTGGAGTGGGAGGGGGACCAGGGATATGCCTCTGGAAGAGCTCGAAAGACTCGTCGACCTTCATCTCCTGAAGGGCAGCAACCCATCCATCCCTAAAGTATTTGAGACTGCCATAGTCCACTTGCAACACCATGGCATCCAACCCCTTGTTCCACCCCTTGTCCCAGCCAAAACTGAAAGACTTATTCATAGCCATCTTCCTCTTCAATTTCTCTGAGGAGATCTTCTCGGATAGCAAGTTCTCAGCAGCCTTCAATTTATTTTTTATTTCCTCCTTCTGCCGACCTACTTCCCGAAGTTGAGCCAACTACTCCTCGGCAGCTTTGAGTTTATCTTCAAACACTCCAGACATTTTGAGCCTCTCCTCAAGCTCCTTATTTTCCATCTCCAGGGCATTTATTCTCTTCTCCAACTCCTTGGAGGCATCAACAGCCCGATCTTTTTCTTGCTCGGTGGAGGCAAGCTTCTTCTCCCAGACAGCTTTTTCATCAGCATATTTTTGGCGAGAATCTGCCAGAGACTTGGTAGCTTCTTCCAGAGCTCCCTCCACACTGGACGAGGAGCAAGAAGCCTTAATCACTTCATCCTTCTTCAGGATTATATTAAAGCAGCTCGTCAACTATGAACAGAAAAAAGAGCAAGTTAGAAACAGAAATGACAAAGGAAATATGAAAAATTCAAAGTAAAGAGACTTACAGAAGCAAGATGACGAGAAGCTAGCGAGGTGACCATATCCCGAGTAAGGTTTTCTTAAGTACCTTAGACCTCGAGAATGATCCAGGACTTTACCGAGCTCATGACAGAGCTCGGGGGAATAAAAGTGGGAACTCCAACCCCAACAGCTGGGGGCTGAGTAATGGTGTCAGCCAAATTGACCGAGGAGCTCTTCTTCAGCCTCCTCGGGGGAATAGGTACAGATTCAACCAAGGAAGAACCTTTGGTCGGTGATATCACAATCACCTCTCCAGAAGCAACAGAGCTACTCGGAGCCACTGCGGGCTTCTCGGCAACTTTAACAGGAGCAGCTGGAGGAGCTGCATCAGTCTTCTTTATCCCCTCCCTTGGGATATCAATCCTACTCCGTTTTGCCTCCCCAGAACCGGAGGAAGTTTTCTCAAACAGGGTAGGAGGTCTTCTCTTCTTCATCCTTTCACTTAAAGGAATATGGGATTCAGGCCATAAGCTGGTGGAAGCTGGTACTGGCTCTGATTCACTTATCACTGGACGAGCAGTGAAAGAAGTGGTGTAGCTCTTGTACTGCAACAGATACGAATCTGATCTAATGTGCTCGTCGGTAACACTTTGATGCAGACTCCAGATAAGTTTCAAATGTCTTATATTGACATCTGCATATTTTAGGCACTTTCTCTTGCTATCAACTGCAAATAAATAAACATTGTTATCAGTGGCACATTTTATCAAACACAAAAGAAACATGATTTCAAAATAAATAAAATAAAATAAAAATAACCTATCCCATTTCCATAAGGATGGCATCTGGGACCCTGTTAAACCTCATCTCCAGCTAATGGAGGGTGTTGCCAATTTTTTATGACAACCCCGTGTTCAAAATAATCCCTATTGACATCAGGGAGATTGAATACTAAGGCTCTATTTAAAAATCTAGTTTTTAAGTAAAAAAATATTATCATTAACTGACCATCTATAGCAGTACATGATTTCTGGAATTCCTATTCGATTTCCATGAATTTGATTTAACCTATGCACCCCATTAACTATTCTCCATGTGTTGGGGGTTATTCGTGCAGGAACAACGTCAAAGTACTGACAGAATTCCAGACACAAGGGATTTGGTGGAAAAGAAAATCCACACTCAGCAAAAAAGAGACTGGGAAACGAATGTCCCTCAACCAAATGGAAGTAATTAGAAGGCTCAGAAAGCTCTTCCAAAACAACCCATGAGGGAATGGAGAAATCAGAACGAAACTTCTTAAGAGACTCAACAGGGTAAACCATGGTGAATAAAGAAATAAAGAAGAAGGAAGAAGATCTTACAGAAAAAGAATGGATCTGCTGACAACGAACGACGAAAAAGATGAACGCACAAGAGAGTAGGAAGAGACGACGTAAAACTCGAAGATAAAAATTTGAAAGGTAGAAGACGATGGGAGTGTCTGTGAAGTTTAAATACCTTCCTTGGGAAATGGTGAAGTAATGATTACAAAAAAGGATGATTACGTTACCGGCGGCTAAAAAGATGAAAAGTGGCGCAGGAATCAGAGCGGGCGACAGTGTCTAAAAAGACGAAAAGTGACACGGGAATCGAAGCACGCAGAAAAGTCCAAAAAACTATGATTCTACAAATTGGGAAGGAGAAATAAATACAAGGGAAACGCTCCTAAAAATCAGGAAGACTATTTAAAGCTACCATATTCCGAGAAAGAATGTTCCATACTCCTCAAATTTCGAACTATGAAACATTGGGGGCTTCTGTTGATACCAAATTTAATCTACTGACATGGACCAATAATATGAAGACACGTGGCTATCTACATGGCAATAACAAACACTTCCGAGGAACCCACACGCTCCGAGGAACAAGACTACAACGAGGAAGACTAGCTCCCCGAGGAACTCACAAGCTCCGAGGAACAATGCCTCTCCGAGGAACTTTTGAGTACCGAGAAGCATAGGTGGTCCGAGAAACTCAGGCGGTCCGAGTTGCACCTCGAAACAGGATACCAACAGTTTAACTGCTCATTAAATGCTTATCATTCAGACGCACATGCAAAAAGGGCATTAAATGTATTACCCTTTCATATGTATATCATTTAATGTATTATCCTTTCACATTACAGCCTCAGGGCTATAAATACATTGTACAATCCTCATTGTAAAGGGACCCCGGATAGGAATTTCTTGAGATAACTTGTAATCGAGAATTTCCATACAAATAGCAATACCAAAACAGTGGACGTAGGCCATTCTTATAAGGCGGAACCACTTTAAAAACTCTTTGTCTTATTTATTTATCTGTGATTGAATAATTAGAGTGATCTAATTTTTTACATTAACAATCAGCATAAGGCAATAAAAATTTCAAAATATGAAATAATATTTTTGTGCCAAATGTGTGTGAGATGGACAAATTTTTATCAGATATGCATCATAAATAAGACGTAGAGTTTTTTGTAAAGTTATTTAATCTCCAACAACTAATCAGGTATAAGTTGCTATTTGAAAATTATTTATCACTTGGTTTTAAAAATATTTTTGGAGTGATCACAAGTTAAAAAAAAAACTTAAGCCCCTTGTTTGTCCCCAAGCTGAACTCGTGTTTAAAGAAATATCTGGGGTGCTTCGCATTTTTTAATAACCCAAGATTCTACTGCTGCCGACAAACGTCATGGATGTTGCCGACCAACATTTAAGGATATCTCAAGTTATAGAATTTATGGTGCCGACCAAGAAGCCAATGGTCCCCGACCAGCTGAGCAATTTCGCCGATCAACAAAAATGGTGCATTGACAGCACTGAACAACACTAGATGTCACCGACCAAAAATTGGATGGTTGGATAGTTGTCGACCAGTAAATTGAACCCTCCGAACAAGACTGAGATGTCGCCGATAAAGAAGTAGATGATCGTCGACCTGCAATTGGTTCCATCGAGCCACAATAAGAGTTTCTGACCAACAATAAGATACCTCATAGTTGGATAAAATTATTTCAACGTTGCTGATGGATCTTCACATCTTTTCTTCGACAAACAAAAATGGTCTGGTTAAGGTTCCCTTTAATAAAAGATGGCCCAAGATGATGCCGACCAACAATATGGATGGACGACCAGAATATCTCGAATCCTTAGATCAGAAAAATAACATTCGATGTAAAATGTAAGCATTAAGAATGTTAATTAAATGACTAATTATCTAATCCACTATATCGTGTGATTCCGATAAAGAAACCCTGTGATGTTATGAACGAGGGGACAACATATCAAATTTGTGCCCAGAGTCTTGATATGGTCATGATTTGTTTTACTGATCCTCTTTTACAAGAGGTGGGTAATGATTTTTCAGGTGAGAAAATTATTTTTTATATTGATCCTCTCCTATTCCCTATTTGGAGAGATAAAAATATGTTGAATGATCGAAGTTATTACCAAATTTATATAAAAAATCAATCAATTTGACTTTTTTGACATAGATGGAAGATGAACCAAATTAAGTATATAGTTCATAAAAATGAATGCAAAGAGACTCAAACTTGAAGAGAGAGAAAGTAGATCTGGGTCATGATTTTCATAAGAAAACTTTTTATTATCTTTAACCTTTTCCCATTTTCTGATTAAAAATGTAATGGGAATTTGAATAGTCATCAAAGATCTTTCAAAAATTATTTCAAAATCAACAATGAAAATTATCAAATCTTATCATCGTCGTATATATTGGTATATGTAATCATTTAAAATATTGATTTCATGAGATAAAATTTTAACTTGAGAATCAAGCCAAAAGTTTTGATTTTTGAAATCCACCATTTCACAGATTTCTCAACAAGAATTAATTTAACAGTCATGATTTCAAAATCATGATATGCAATATTTGCAGATTTCATAAATAAAAATTGGACAACTAATTTATGTATATAAACATAAAAATCACGATTGAATCAACAGATGTATGTATAATTGATTATACGTAGAGAAAATAAAAACTTAGTTTTTGATGGAGAACAATGCTTGTAACAAGTTCCCACAGACGGCGCCAATCTGTTGATGCAAAAAACTGGACCGAATCCCATTTTTATGATCACAGATAAATAGATGAAAGAAATCCAATCAAGCACATAAGAGACAAAGATTTTTAAAGTGGTTCGGCTATGAATAAAGCCTACGTCCACTGTTATTTTATTCCCAGTGGTTTACAATAGCACCATAGGGTGTAGAGAGAGAAAGGATGTGTATCTTGTGTATGGGGTTTCTAGGTTCTCTTGGATCTCCCTCTCGGATCTCCTGAATCTCCTCGAGTGCCGACTAATTCTCCTCGGGTACTGACCAACTCTCCTCGGGTGCCGACTAACACTCCTCGGGTGCCGACCAACTCTCCTCGGGTGTCAAATATTGCCACGTAGGATGACATGTGTCCTTTTCTTATTGGTCCTCATAGATGGAGAATTTTTGCGTTAACAACTATATCCACTGTTATTTTATTCTCAGGGGTTTACAATAGCACAACACAGTGTGGTGATAATGATTGGATTGTTCTCTTGTCTTGAAAGAGATAGATGTGTAGAGGTGTGTCCCTTTAGCTAAGGGAGGTCATGTATTTATAGTGAAGGGAGTCCAAGAGATATAATGTCTTTACATATTCAGACATTTATATCTATATACAATGAATATAAGTGTTGGTCTTCTCGGGCACAATGACTGTTAGCTACTCCACACCAGTGGATTTTGATCTTCTGGATGGTTCATCTTCTTTATGTTGGTCGAGTGGTACGCCGAATAACTGTCCTCAGGTGCCGACTAACTCTCCTCGGGAGCCGATTAAGTGATTAATCGCCACTTAAGATGATAGGTATCTCTTTCTTAGTGGTCCACGTAGATGGGTAATTTTTGGCGTCAATAGTAATTAAAATACTTGTGTACAAATCAACTCATGATTTGGGCCGGACAACATTTTAATCAATCTGGGCTTGATAAAGCTACTTTTAAGTTCAGCATTAAATCATTTTCCTTGTAAAATGTTCGACCAAAAATATTATTGTACAAAACACCAATGAGAATGCCATAATTAAGAAAAATATATTCTCATATAAACTTAAAGATCTTTTGGTATACTCAAAATAAACATGTAATGATCAAATTTAGAGAAAAACATATCTTTAAAGTTCATTAAAGGTTTTAAAGATCTGAAGGATGAACTGAAAACATAAGAAACTGAATTTTATAATTATGGCTTGTATTGTAAGTATCCTTATATCGAATTAGAACTATTATTCATAGAACTCTGGTGTTGATGTAAAAAACTAGATTATATCTAATTAATTAACCACATATAAATAAGGTAATAAATAAATAAGACAAAAGGATTTTTAAAGTGGTTCAGCCATATGAGAATGGCATACGTCCACTATTTTTGTATTGTTGATTGTTTGCCTGGAAATCTCGATAAGTGGTTTGTCAAGAGATCCAGAGTCCCCCTCTAATGAGGAGGTTACAATGTATTTATAGCCTTGAGGTTGTACATGTGAAGGGACAATGTGTTGTTATCTAGTGGGCATATACATCTGTACGATAATAATGAGTATTTAATGCAAAGTCTTTTAATTCTCTTGATTTGGGTGCTCTGCACGCCAAGTAGCTCGGACCGCCAGAGTTTCTCGGTACGCCAAGTAGCTCGGGGCCCAGAGTAGCTCGGTACGATTAAGTTGCTCGGGGCGCATAAGTTGCTCGGTGATAGTATGTTGCTCGTTGAAAGTGTTGTATTTGACACGTAGATTAACACGTGTCTTGAGCTGATTGATCCACGTCAGCAGACTAAATTTGGTATCAACAGAAGCCCCCAATGTTTCACATTTGAGGTTGAAGGAGAGTGTGGGACATTTTGCTTGAAAACTGCTTGGATTATTGATCTTTATGGATTTTTAAGAAACTTTCATAATTCCTTTCTGAGCGCATAGTATCAGGTTTCATAAATATTTTGAATTTTCATGATCATTTCGATATTTGTGCCCTTCTCTTTTTTTAGCCTTCGAAAATGCAAACGTCTTCCCTTGTAATCATTGCCTTTCTCTATTCCCGAGGTAAAGTATTTAAGTGCGGTAGAAATCATATCGTCTTTCACTTTTCAAATCTATATCTTTGAACTTTTCATTTCCTATCTATCTTGTGCCTTCGTTCTTTCCATTGTTCATTGTCAACTGATCTCTCTTTTTTTATAAGATTTTCTTCCCTTTCTTTTATTTACTTTGTTCATCATGGTTTATCTTGTTGAGTCGCTGGACAAATTTCGTTCTGAATTTTCAATCCCTTCGTGGGTTATTTTGGAAGAACTTTCTGAACCTTCTGATTATTTTTCTTTGGCTGAGGGACATTGGTTCCCAAGTCTTTTTGTGGCCGAATGTGGCTTTTCTTTCCTGCCAAATCCCCTGTGTTTGGAGTTCTGCCAATATTTTGATGTTGTACCTACAATATTAGCTCCAAATACATGGAGGATAGTTAATGGCGTACATATGTTGAATCAACTTCATGGAACTCAATTAGGGATTCTAGAGATTATGTACTGCTATAGATGGGTTGTCAGTGATACCACATTCTATTTAAAAACTAGGTTTTTGAATAGATCTTTAGTTGTCAATCTTCCTGATGCCAATAGGGATTATTTTGATCATGGGGTTGTTATGAAAAATTGGCATCACCCTCAATTAAATGGAAATGATGTATATCAAGGTCCCAGGTGTCCACCTTATGGCAATGGAATAGGTTATTTTTATTTTTTGAAATCTTATTTTCTTTATGTTCGATAAAATGCATCACTAACATTTATTTTTGATAGTAAAAGAAAACCTCCAAAAGAGGCTGATGTTAATTTAAAGCATTTAAAACTTATCTGGGATTTGCATCAATCTGTTGCTGAGGAGCATATTAGATCTGCTTCTTACTTGTTGCAATACAAAAGTTATACTTCATCTTTCACTCCTCGTCCAGTGGTAGTTAATCTTGACCAAGTACAAGCCTCTGGGACTAGTGTGGAAGGTTCTTCCTCTGAGTCGAGTATTCCCATCAGTGATCTGATGAAGAAAAGAAGATCTCCTGCCTTTTTTAACAAATCTGCCTATGACACTGTGTAGGCAAAGAAAAGTAAACAAGAAGTCCCAGAATAAGGGATAAAAACCATTGATGTACCCCCTCCTGCTGCTGCCAAGAAGGCTGTCGAAAGCCCCCTATGGCCCCGAGCAGGACTGTTGTTGTTTCTCCTTCAAGTGATGTTGTTATCATATCACCAATAAAAGACAACATCTTTAATTAAAAAAGCTCCAGCTCCTCTGAGGTGATTAAAGAAAAGTTCTTCTGAGAGACCTGCTGAACGTGTCTCTCAACCTTCAAATGTTGAAGGTAGTGTTCCATATTTTGTTGCTCCAAGATCTGTTGTGAGTTTGGTAAGATCCTGGACTGTCCTAGAGGTCCAAGGTATTGAATATACTTTTTCTCGTGAGAGAATTACTACTCTGGCTACTCAACACATTGCATCAGTAAGTACCTTTATCTCGACTTCTTTATTTTTTAATACTATGTTCACGTATTGACTTAAAGTTCTATTTTTTTAGCTTGTGACGTGTTTCAACAGCATTTTGAAGAAGGATGAAGCTATCAAGGCTTCAAGATCCTCGGGAGGAGTAGAGGAAGCTTTTATTGGGCTGACCCAATCTTTAAAAGATTCTCATCAAAAGTACGAGGAAGATAAAGTTGCTTAGGAGAAGCAATTCAAGTCCATTGAGCTAGACAGAAATCAAGCTGTGAATACCTCCAAGGAGTTGGAGAAGAAGTTGAAGGAGTTTGAACAGAGAAATAAGGATTTTGAACAGAGAAACAAGGAGCTTGAGGTTAAGCTCAAGTCTGCTGAAGAGAAAGTTGTCAAACTTCAAGATGTTGAGCGACAGAAAATGGAGGTGGAAGAAAAATTGAAGGCTGCCGAGGAGCTTCTTAGGGAAAGAATCTCCTCGGAGAAGGAAAAAAGGAAAAATGCCGTTAAAAAATCATTCAGTGCTGGTTGGGACAAAGGCTGGAACAAGGGCCTAGCTACCATGTCTTCTCAAATGGAGTATGCCAGCATTAAATATTTTAGGTATGGATGGGTAGCAGCCTTACAGGAGCTGAAGGTTACTGAGAATTTCGAGTTATTCTAGCAGCACATTCATGGCCCTCCTCCTTCTCCTGGAGAAGAAGAAGAGGATAAAGCTGCTTCAAATGAATCTTCTATTATGACTGGAGATCAGGTCCCTGTTGTTCCTATTGTTCAACCTTTCGAGAAACTCCAACCAACCAACACTTCTGCCGAGCAGCTACCCTTGTCCTCCAAGCAACCAGTCCCTTCCTCCAAAACTTCTGAGGAAGTCATAAGAAATAAGGAGAAGGTGTAAAGTTGTTTGGGATTTTTTGTTGCTTTCTTTAATGTAATCTTGGACTATGTATCTCCTCTTATGATGAATAAAAATTTGAACTTTGGTTGTTCGTCTTGACTTTCTCTTTTACTTGCTCTGTCTGCATCATTATTGATTCTTTTTATTTCTTCTCTTTGTTAGTTTATGGCCAGGATGGAGCTCTTATCAACTCATGACACATAATTGATGAAGAAATGCAATGACTATTTTAAAGTTGGTCATACAGATCTTAATGAGGCTCAAATCATTGATATCCTTGGTTCAGATGCTTCTGAATGAGCAGTTGAGGCTTATCAATGCTTAAAGTGCTTGCTCGATCGTGTTGTTGCCAATAATGTGGCCTATTATGAAATGATTGAATATCTCCAAGGAACGATCGAGGAACTTCGACAGCAGCACAAAGAGTCCTCCATAATTTTTCATCAAGGATACGAGAAGAAATATTAGCAATTGAGTGCTGACATAGGGTATGATAAATTCATCTCTGCTTATGAGAAGAAAGAGAGTATTCTGAAGCTTGAAGTTGAAGATCACAGACACATCGCTAAGTTGTTGGAGCAGGAGATCATTGCTTTGCAAGAAAAGATAAAATAACTCAAATCTGTTGCATCTTCTTCGGGAGCCTTGGTCCCTCTTAATGATAAAGGTTTTTCTTTCTTAGAGGTAGAAAATGCTAACTTACGGGATGAGTTGGAAACTTTGAAAAGAGCTGCACCCTCCACATCTACTCGTGGATGAGCAAGATCTTCTTCTCGTGGACAAGCAAGGTCTGGTCAGGTTTCTATTGAAGAAGCGAGAACTCAATCGGCCTTGGAGAATCAGGCAGTTCAGTTGATGGCTAAGAATCAAGATTTGGTAGAAATGTCCAAGAAGATTCTGAATTTTACTGACCAACTCTCTTCCTAGAGTTCTGCTTTGGAAAATAAGGAAATTCTTATGAAGAGTCTCCACGAGCAACTGGAGAGGTTAACTTATCAGTTCCATAAATAACCCAGAGATTTTTGGATGGCTGGGTATAATGAAGCCCTTTACCATCTTGATGCTCGGATCCAGCAGTCAAATAACGAGGGCTACAAGCAAGGGTAGTTGAATGCACTGTGTGTGCTAAAATTGGAGCAGGGCCACTACTTATTGGATTATTATGACCCTGGAGTGCTCGATTTGCCCGTGCCTCCTTTTAAGCTTGACATTAGTTGGATTCCTGCTCGGGCAATTCCTCAATGCTTGATCTCCAAGTATCTTGGCGATTACGATCTTCATGCAAACTTTGAGATATCTCGCCAAGAGCACTTACTTGACCGACCCTCCATGATGAATGTTCGAATGCTACGAGATCTAAATTTTATAATTTCCCCTTATGCATTAGATGATCCTCCTGCTGGGGTAGAACCTGCTTCAAGGGCAGAAGGAAAAAAACCAATAGAATAGGGTTTTTTATGTAATGAAGTATATTTTTCACATCATATGTAATTCTACTTGATTTGAATGAAGAAATTTTTAGTCTTTTGCCATTTATTTTCTTCTAAATAATTTGTATAATGTCCTTGGTTGTTGGTTGGTAAATATATGTGTATATATTATACTTATCCCATTTATTGTTTAATTATAACGACTTATCATTCTTTGGGCCTAAGCAATGGAATGATTTGCATCCCATGTTTCTGCTTAGTTGTAGTAATCTCATGTGGATTACCTTATTGCCTAGACAGTGGATGCCCTGGGAGGTCGTCCATCTTCCTGCCTAGTTTGCCGACCAACCGGAGTTGGTGGTAATTGAATTGTCGACCAACCGAAGTTAGTGGTAATTGATTTCCGACCAATCGAAGTTGGTGGTAATTGATTCCCGACCAACCAGAGTTGGTGGTAATGAGTTCCCGACCAACCGGAGTTGGTGGTATTAAGTTTCCGACCAACCGGAGTTGGTGGTAATTGATTTTTGACCAACCAGAGTTGGTGGTAAATGATTTGCCGACCAACCGGAGTTGGTGGTATTAAGTTTCTGACCAACCGGAGTTGGTGGTAATTGCTTTCCGACCAACTGGAGTTGGTGGTAATTGATTTCCGACCAACCGGAGTTGGTGGTAATGAGTTATCGACCAACCGGAGTTGGTGGTATTAGGTTTCCAACCAACCGGAGTTGGTGGTAATTGATTTCCGACCAACCGGAGATGGTGGTAATTGATTTCGAACCAACCGGAGTTGATGGTAATTGATTTCTGACCAACCGGAGGTGGTGGTAATTTATTTGTCGACCAACCGGAGTTGGTGATATTAAGTTTCCGACCAATCGAATTTGGTGGTAATTTATTTTCGACTAATCGGAGTTGGTGGTAATTGATTTCCGACCAACCGGAGTTGGTGGTAATTGATTTGTCGACCAACCGGAGTTTGTGGTATTTGCTCTGAATTGGGTGTGTAGTGTGTAACACTAATATTATGAAAAAATTTCAACAAAGAAAGAAAATGAATGAAACATTACTTTATTCATATTGAAGAAACTGCATTACATAGGACTTTCAGTTACTGATAATACTTGCGCAGATGCTCTGCATTCCATGCATTCTTGAATTCTTCTCCTTCCAAGGTTTCAATCCTGTATGTCCCTGGACGAACAAATTCTGTTACTGTGTATGGCCCATGCCAATTGGCTTCCAGTTTGTTATTCTTTTGGATCAATTTCTTCAATACATAATCTCCTTCCTTAAAATCACACTTCTTCACTCTTTTGTTATAGACCAATGATGTTCGTTGTTGATATGCTGCATTCCTAATTGTTGCTTCTTCCCTAACTTCTTCGAGCATATCCAAGTCTAATCTTCTCATCAAATCACTGACAGGAGAATTGAAATTAAGCACCCTATGCGTGGGTAGACCCAGTTCAGTAGGTATCACAGCCTCACTCTCGAATGCCAGCATGTATGGAGACTCTCCTGTTGCTGTTTCGTGGTGTGGTACGATAAACCCACAACACAGACTGTAGCTCGTGAATATAATTTCCCTTTGCATCATCCAGTCATTTTTTCAAACCATTCAGTAGCGTTCTGTTTGTCACTTCAGTTTGCCCATTGCTTTGGGGATGGCTTGGTGCAGAGTGGATCTTCAGTACATTGGATTGACGACAATACACAACAAACTCCTCGTTATCAAACTGGGTTCCATGGTGAGTAATGAATGCATGTGGGAGACCATATCTGCAGATAATATTCTTCTAAATAAATTGATAGACTTTGTCTTATGTCATATCAATGAGAGTCTCAGCTTCAACCCATTTGGTAAAGTAATCCACAACAACCACGAGGTGTTTGAATCTTCCCTTGGTCGCTGGAAGTGGTCCTACCAAGTCTATCCCCCATATGGCGAATGGCAAAGGGGACGTTATGGGTGTTAACAATGCTTGGAGAGTTCCTCGGATGGAAGAGAAACATTGACATTTATCGCACTTCTTAGCATAAGCTCCGCAATCAGCTCTCATTGTTGGCCAGTAATACCCCTGTGTTGTTATTCTTTGCAAAAGCGTTCGACCTGCTACATGGGCTCCATAAAACCCTTCGTGAACCTCTTCAATCAAATCTTTCACCTCGGATGGATGGACACATCTTTGTAGCCCTGCTATAATTCCTCATCTATATAAAATGCCATTGGTCAATACATGACGAGCATATTTAAACTTTAGTTTTTTGGTTGCGAGTTTATCATTTGGCAAAGCCCCCTCTTCAATATAGGCCCTGATAGGGTCCATCCAAGATGGTCCCAAGTCGAGGGCAATGAAGTTTATCATCAGATCTTCGTATATGCTCCGACCAACAAGGATTTATATTGGGATTTTTCTTCGTAACTCGGTGCGTGTGGTTGATGCTAACCGATCTAAGGCGTCTGCTCTCACATTCTCCAGTCTTGGTATTCTAATCAACTGAACTGCAGTAAAACTCGATACAACCTTCATTGCTTTGGCATGATACTTGACCATTAATTCTCCTTTTGCTACATACACCCCCAGAATTTGATTTACGATTAACTGGGAATCACTGAACACAACGACCTGCTCTGCGTTCATGGTTTTGGCTAGACTTAGACCCATAGTCATTGCTTTATATTCTGCCTCATTATTAGAAGCCTTAAATTGAAAGCGCATAGCATACTCGACATCAATTTCATCTGGGCTGTTTAAAACGAATCCTGCTCCACTGCGTGTAGTGCATGAAGAGCCATCCATATACAAATTCCATATAGGTACTTAATCATCAAATTTTTTATAAGATAGAGTTTCTCGGTGGAATATTTAGTGCTTCCTTTTATCCTCCTCCAGCACTTCTCATTGCTCGTTGATCATATTCCCTTGTTCGTCTACCGATGTAAGTTGGTTGGGGTTTAAATTTGATGATCCTATAACATCCATAGGTTGGTCTGTATTCAACTCCTGTTCTTTGGAGGCATCTTCCTGAGTAAATTCTGTGATAAAATCTGCTACTGCCTACCCTTTGAGTGACGATCTAGGCTCATAAACTATATCATATTCACCAAGTTCTACTGCCCAGTACATCAATCTTCTTGATTTCTTCGGTTTGTGCAGAGCTTGTCTTAATGGCATATCGGTGTACACCACTATAGTATGGGCTTGGAAGTATGGCCTCATCCTTCTGCTTGCTTCAATTAGTGCCAGTGCCAACTTTTCCAACCTCGGATATCTGATCTCTGCTCCTCAGAAAACTTTTCTGGTGTAATAGACCGGTTTTTGGACTCCATCCTCCACTCTTATCAACGCTGAGCTAACTGCGTTCTCTGAAACTGCTAGATACAAATATAGTCTTTCTCCCATCACTGGTCTAGATAACAATGGAGGGGTCCCCAGATATTTCTTCAATTCTTGAAAGTCCTCCTCGCATTCATCATTCCGCTCAAAAGTTTTTCGGAGTGTTTTGAAGAATGGGAGACATCTGTCTGTTGCTTGTGACACAAATCTATCAAGCACTGCAACTCGCCCTGTGAGGCTTTGCACTTCCTTCTTCGTGGTTGGAGATCGCAGCTCCAATAGAGCCTTGATCTTTTTAGGGTTCGCCTCAATACCTCGTTGGTTAACAATGTATCCGAGAAACATGCCTTCTCGTACCCCAAATATGAACTTGGTGGGATTTAACTTCATTTGATATTTCTCTAATTGAACAAAGGTTTGACCTAAATCAACTAGATGATCAATAGCTTTCTTGCTCTTTGTCAGCATATCGTCAACATAAACCTTCATGTTATGACTGATTTGCTCCGCAAACACCTTGTTCATTAGCCACTGATATGTCACCCCTGTATTTTTAAGTCCAAAAGGCATAAAATTATAGAAATAAGTTCCCTTTGGGGTGATAAAAGAAGTACTCTCCTTGTCCTCGGGCTTCATTTTAATCTGGTTGTAACCAGAATAAGCATCCATGAAACTTAACAATTCATGCCCCGAGGTAGCATGCAGCAGTTGATCGATTCGGGGTAGAGGAAAACGATCCTTTGGGCATGCCTTATTAAGATCAGTGAAGTCTACACACATCCTCCACTTATTATTTTTCTTCTTTACCATCACCACATTTTGCTAGCCAATCAGGATATTTGACATCCTCAATAAAAAAAGGCTTTTTGTAGTTTCTCTACTTCTTCTTGTATGACTTGGTTCTTTTCAGGACTAAACACCCTTCTTCGCTGTTTCACTGGCTTGACTTCCTTGTTCACATTAAGCTCATGACACAGGAAACTCGGGTCTATCCCTGGCATGTCTTCATGACTCCATGCAAAAGTCTTCTTTTTTAGCCTTAGAAATGCTATCAATTCCTGTTTTATTGATGCATCCAATGATGCACCAATTTGAGTTGTTCGTTCTGGATGTTCATCATCCAGAATGATATTTTCGATAGCCTCCATAACCTGTCCCTTCACGAGTTGAGACTCATCTCTAGGGTCTAACGTTTCAATCTCTGCATCTTCTATTTCATCCACTTGATAAGTAGTAGTCTTCTTTTTGGAATCTTCGCGTTCCTCTTGATCGGCAGATAAATAATAGCATTCCCGATCTACTTTCTGGTCTCCTTTCACCACTCCTACTCCAAAGTTGGTTGGGAATTTTAAACATTGATGTACAGTAGATGGCACTGCTTCGAAGTTTTTCAGGCCTACCCTTCCCATGATGATATTGTAAGCTGATTGGACATTTTTATCCATTACGAAAAAGTGTACTCTTTCTGTTCGATAAGCAAGCCATGTATCGATAATCATATCCAACTTGATCGTCCCAAGTGGAAAAACCTTCTTGCTAGTAGATCCGAGGAGGGGTCTATGATATGGCTCAAACTGGGCTAGCTTCAGATTCAAACTATCAAAACATGGGTAGAACATGATGTCTGCCGAGCTACCATTATCCACCACTACCCGTGAAATCACCATTTCTTTCATTCTCATCTTGATCACCAATGGGTCATCATGAGGATATAGTACACCTGCTAGATTGTTTTTAGAGAAACCAATGACTAGTTTGTCTTTATTCACCTTCCTCGGGTGATCATCTTCTGCCAAGTTTATTCATTGTATGTACGAGCAGGCTTGAGCCTTATTAAGGTAAGATTTCCTCTCCGCAGTAAGATCTCCACCTCCTGCATCTCCACCTGTAATAACATTACATTCAAATGACCCAAAATGGATTGAAAATACCTCACGCTCTGGCTGTCGTGGTTTTTTGGGGAGATCGGGGTCATCTTCTGGATCATCTTCGTGGTCTCTCTTCTTTTCTTCTTTTGCTCGGTGAGGAGATTTGGATATTTGCCTTCCTTGATCGTTGGTCTTTCCGCCACTTTGGTGATCAACATACTTAGCCAATTTTCCTCGTCTGATGAGGGCTTCAATTTTATTATGAAGAGCTGTGCAATATTTGGTCTTATGACCATGGTCTTTATGGAATTCATAATATTTAGACTTGGATGTCAGGATATGCCTTCATTTTCGCTGGCCAGGCTAGCTCTTCGCTGTTCTTGATCTCCTCCAGAATGTGATTTATATCTACCTTTAAAGGAGTGTAATTTCCAAATTTCTTCATCTGCTCCAGTGTTTGCTTTCCTTTTGACTGCTTGTTGCCACCATTGTTTTTCTGATCCTTCTTTTTGGTTTTACTAGCTTCCACCTTGGTCTCCTTAGTGTCTGCATTCTTCTTCGCAGCCATAGCTTTTTCGGAATTCTTGATTTTGGCTGCCTTTGCCATCAGTTCTGCTATGGTCCTAGGCGGATCTTTGGCAAAAGTGTAGTACAACTTATTTGGCAATAGTCCACTCATCAGAGTAGTAATTGCTATTTTCTCCTCGTAATCAATAACTTCAAGCTTCTCATTATTGAAACGAGTAATATAGTCCCTGGTGTTTTCAACTGCCTTCTATCTAACACTCAGCAAGTGTGCTACTCATTTGACTGGTTTTGCTCCAAAATAGAAGTTCCCGATAAAGAGCTCTGCCAGTTGAAAGAAAGTCTCAATTTTCCCCCGAGGAAGGTTGTTATACCATATCTGAGCTGATCTGGTAAGAGTTCCTGAAAATGCCCTGCATCTCATCTCGTCTGTAACTACATAGATATCGGCAGCTGCTTGGTATTGTTCTATATGAAGGACAGGGTCAATCTTTCCATCATACTTAGGCATCACCATAGGAGCTTCGAATTTTGATGGTGTGGGAAAATCCACTATTGCCTGTACAAATGGTGTCCCTTGGACAAAAGTTATTTGTAGAGGGTTTTTGGCCTTAGCCATTTCTCCTAATCTGTCCTCCAACCTTTGAATAGATCCTTTTCATGCATCATTTCCCTTCTTGGGCCTATTGGTTCGAGAAACTGATCGCATTGAATTTGCCTCTTGCGATAGAGATGCTGGTCGTGATTGGGTAGAGCCTTCCCTTAGATCGGAGGATTGTGGGGATTTCCTCGACGCAATCCTAGGAGGACATCTATTCCTCCTAGGGCCCAAACGATCAAAAGGATAGACTCTACTTAACCTTTCTAGAGAACTAGTCATTTATGGAGATAGAGTGACGTTTCGTTGAGAATCTGTAGCTCGTACTGATGAAGTCCGACTAGGTTGATAAGAAGGATCATTAGATCTCTCAGTACGATATGATTCGGTGCGTCTAGATTGAGATTCCTCTGGGAATAGTGTTCGCCTAGTTCGTGAAGAGGGTAAACGGGTATTTCTGTAAACATTTCGTTGTCCTGATTGGGTCGGCACTCCGCCTTGAACAATTTGTATAAGTTGACGCATGGTTTCTTTTTTGGCCGTTTGCCCTTGGGATAAATTAGCCATTATGCCAGCCAGATCCTGAACATTTAGGGGAGTAGAAAAGTTTAGAGGGATCCCAGTGTTTCGATTACTGGATTCTGTATTATTAGCCATTTATGATGAATTGTTTTGGTGAAAAACGCTAAGTACAATCGTTTCCTACAAACGGCGCCAATCTGTTGATGTAAAAAAGTAGATTATATCTAATTAATTAACCACAGATAAATAAGGTACTAAATAAATAAGACAAAAGGATTTTTAAAGTGGTTCAACCGTATGAGAATGGCCTACGTCCATTATTTTTGTATTGCTGACTGTTTGCCTAGAAATATCGATAAGTGGTTTGTCAAGAGATCTAGAGTCCCCCTCTAATGAGGAGGTTACAATGTATTTATAGCCTTGATGCTGTACATGTGAAGGGAAAATGCGTTGTTATCTAGTGGACATATACATATGTACGATAATAATGAGCATTTAATACGCAACCGTCTTTTAATTCTCTTGATCTAGGTGCTCTGCATGCCAAGTAGCTCGGAGCGCCTGAGTTGCTTGGTACGCCAAGTAGATCGGGGCCCATAGTAGCTCAGTACGCTTAAGTTGCTCGGGGCGCATGAGTTGCTCGTTGAAAGTGTTGTATTTGACACGTAGATTGACACGTTTCTTCAGATGATTGATCCACATCATCAAACTAATTTGGTTTCAACATTTGGTTTTGAAAAAACAAAACAAATTATTGTCATTCCTATCGAACGACAAATTATAATTCAAAAAATATAACTTTAAAATATATACGTTACATATTGCTCCAGCTATTTTAGAAAAGAAGATTTTGTGTCTTCTTACTTATTGTCTGGAGTTGTAGATACAGGAAGTCCAAAGAAGAACCAAAAGGGGGGGGGGGGGGGGGTATGGAGAGCACTAAACATGGGGTAAATATTATTAATGGTGATGCATTAGAGGGTATAAGTTTCTCTGATCTAAGAGAACTGCTTGTGGCAGCGCGTAAACAGCCAGAAGTGCCAGCCAATGAAACAACATGTGCTAGAGTAAATTAAGCAAATCTACCCCACAATTTAAATCTTCTGCTATAGGGTGGAGGAAAAAGGGTATAGTCATACCAGAGGTTGATACTAGCCTAGAGAAGGTTTCCACAGAAAATACCATGGAAATGGAAGGCATAACAAAAAATCCTATATAGTAGGTTATTGATCAAACAGACAGTGAGGACGTTGGCATTAGACTAGACGAAATGTTACCCCACATGGATAGGATAACTCGATCATTTCATTTGGTGAATCTTTTGCCCTATCTAAAGAGGTTGCTTTCCTCGTGGGGGGAATTTATTGCTTAATTGGACTTATATGGAGACGGGGCTTTCTCCATTGCAGAAGGTAGATCTACATGAGGTTAGGGGTAACACTCATACCCCTTAATCCCCCCAGTCTGCACTAGAATGCTCATGCTATCCCATTAAAATACCAAAACATCATACCTCAGATGGGGAGGAGCTCAGAGGTGACGAAGTATCACTCCAAAAATTAAAAGATTGTGCCTCCACATTGAAGAAAAAAATTCAAAAAAGTAAAGAGGCATTTGGAATCATTAACTCGAAAAAAGGAAGAAATGTGAAGAACAAGTCAAGTGGTCTGAAGATTGCAGACGCAAGGTACACAAGAGTTATTAGAGCATCTTCCAGGTATACAAACTCTTCCTAAATTTCATAATACCTTGTATTATAATGATTAATTTAATTATATGGAATGCTGGGGGTGGGCAACAGGACCGCCTTTAATAGAATTAAAAAAACTTAAAAACATAAATAAATTACTTATATTAGTCATATTAGAACCAATGATATCTGCAAATAAGCTAGACAATTGTTAGTTCAAATGGGGTTTTGATAATGGAGTTTGCAACTCCAATGAAAAAATTTTGGTCTTCTAGAGGTTTGGAGTCAATATAGATATTACAAAGAATATGGATTAATGCATTAAACTACACATATCCCATAACTATTTTCACAAACCAGTAATAAGATCACTAGTTTACGCCAAGTGTAATCGACTAGATCGATAGGAGCTTTGGAATGAAATGATCCTTATTAGCAATGAATTTAAGGACTTTACAATAACATTTGCGGCGATTTTAACGTAGTTACAAGTGATGACGAGAAAATTAGGGCGAATCCGGCCACTGATGCATCGATGGAGGATTTCAACCAAGTTATTGAATCATGTGGCATCATTGACCTTGGTTATTAAGGTTCTAGATACACATGGTGAAATAATATAAAAGACAAGGATCTCGTTATGGCTAAGCTCGACCGATAGATGTGTAATGAATTATGGAGCTCTATTTTTCTGATGTCCTCTGTCAAACACTTAAGTAGAACAATCTCAGACCATGTGCCACTCTTGTTATACATAAAAACAAGTCCGATCTCATCCCAAAACCCTTTAAATTATAACAATACTAAGTCATTTATCCCGATTTCCTTAAAGCAATGACCCAATCATATAGATGGCAATGGGCCCCCTATGGTTAGATTCTTTGTTAAATTATAAAAACTCAAAAATGCCTTAGAACAATGGATCAGGCTTTCTTCCCCTAACATATTTCAAACAATATTTGATAAAGAAGATCAAGCCAAGCAAAAGGAAATAATATACGAAAGGGATCCCAACCCAGATAATCGGTAGGATTTTAAAAAAGCCCAAGCAGAGTTAATACTAAGAGCCTTAAGGACTGAGGAGGCATATTGGCAAGAAAAATCTATCGTTAGATGGCTTAAGTTAGGGGACAATAACAATAAATTCATCCATAACTTAAACATAAAAACCTACATATTAGTACACTTAAAACCTAGATACAAAAAATTAATTAAAATACTTTTTTTTGAAGATATTGAGAGGACCCCACCTAAGCCACTCCACCTAGGGTCACTGCAGAAATGACATTCGTAAAGCGTAACCACAAGGGTCACCGCGGAAATGACATTTGAGAAGTACCGCGTAAGGGCCACGAAAAAAATCCAAGATTGAGAAGGGCCGCCGCAAGGGTCACTGCAGAAATGACATTCGTGAAGCGCCATTGCAAGGGTCACCACGAAATTGACTGTTGATACCAAATTTAGTCTGCTGGCATGGCTCAATAAAGTGAAGACACGTGGCAGTCTACGTGGAAACAGCAAACACTTCCGAGGAACCCACACATTCCGAGGAACCACACTACAACGAGGAACACTGCTTCCCCGAGGAACTCATACGCTCCGAGGAACTCATACTCTCCGGGGAACAAGAACTCTCCGAGGAACTCCATAATACCGAGAAGCTTAGGCGGTCCGAGCAACTCAGGCGGTCCGAACTGCACCACGAACAAAGCATTAATAGCTTGATAACCAACAGTTTGAACGTTCATTAAATGCTTATCATTCAGACGCACACGCTTAAGGAGCATTGAATGTATCACCCTTTCATATGTAAATCATTTAATGTATTACCCTTTCACATTACAGCCTCAGGGCTATAACTACATTGTACAATCCTCATTGAAAAAGGGACCACAGATCGGAATTTCTAGATAGAACTTGTAATCGAGAATTCCCATACAAACAACAATACCAAAATAGTGGACGTAGGCCATTCTTATAAGGCTGAACCACTTTAAAAATTCTTTGTCTCATTTATTTATCTGTGATTGAATAATTAGAGTTATCTAATTTTTTACATCAACAGATTGGCGCCGTCTGTGGGAAACGACTGGTAATATCATTTTTCACCAAAAACAATCCATTACGAATGGATGATATTCCAAAATCCTGCAATCCAAACGCTGGAACCCCTCTAAATCCATCTGCTCCGCAAAATATTCCAGATCTGGCCGGAATAATGACAAATCTGTCTCAGGGCCAGACCGTCATGCAAGAAACAAGGCGACAACTCATCCAAACCCTTCATGGCGGTGCACCAACACATTCAGGACTACAGAGTATTCAAAGAAACACCCGTGTGTCATCCTCACGTACTAGGCATACCAATTCATATCGCAATGAGGAATCTGATGATTTCTCTTATCAACCTGGGCGAACTTCGTCGGTGCGAGCCACAGATACTGAACAACGTGTCACTCTCTCCCCAGAAAGGACCAGCTCATTGGAAAGATTAAGTAGGGTTTCTCCTTTCGACCGACTAGGCCCTAGGAGCAACAAAAGTCCTCTTAATGCAGCGCCGAGGAGCTTTCGACGATCAACAGCCTTAAGGGAAGGATCTGCTCAGTCGCGACCAGCTGCTCGTCAGGATAGATCCCAGGAAGCCACTTCAACGCGATCAGCTGCTCGAACCAACAGGCTCGAATAAGGAAATGATGCATGGAAAGGCTCTATTCAAAGGATGGAGGATAGATTAGGGGAAATGGTTAAAACCAAGAATCCTCTACAACGAACCTTTGTTCGAGGAACACCTTTTATCCAGGCCATTGTATATTTTCCAACACCATCAAAGTTTAAAGCACCTGTTGTGACCCCCAAATATGATGAAAAGACTGACCCTGTTCTTCATATAGAACAATATCAAGCTGCTGCCGAAATCTATGCTGTCCCAGACGAGATGAGATGCAGGGCATTCTCGGAAACTCTTGCCGGATCTGCTCAAATATGGTATAATAATCTTCCTCGGGGTAAGATCTCAACTTTCTTTCAACTGGCCGAGTTATTCATTGGAAATTTATGCTTTGGGGCAAAGCCAGTTAAACGAGTAGCACATATGTTAAGTGTTAGACAAAAAGCTGGTGAAAGTACCAGAGATTATATAACTCGTTTTAATAACGAGAAACTTGAAGTCATTGATTATGAGGAGAAGACAGCGATCACTGCCTTGATGAGTGGGTTGTTGCCTAACAAGTTGTATTACACTTTGGCCAAAGATCCACCCATAACTATGTCAGAATTGATGGCAAAAGCGGCCAAAATCATGAATGCCGAGGAGGCTATGGCTGCGATGAAGAATATGGATAAAGAAACCAAGGTGGAAGTCGACAAAGCCAAGAAGAAAGAACATAAGAACAATGGTGATGACAAACAATCCAAAAATAGCTCGTCATGGGAGGTATTGAAGAAATTTGATAATTACACTCCTCTGAAGGTAGATATCAACCACGTCCTGGAAGAAATTAAGAACAGCGAGGAGTTAAACTAGCCAAAGAAAATGAAGGCAGACCCTGACACGAGGAATAGGGAAAAATATTGTGAGTTTCATAAAGATCATGGCCATATGACCAAAAATTGCATAGCCCTTCAGAATGAGATTGAAACACTCATCCGACGAGGAAAGCTGTCAAAGTACGTTGATCGTAGAAATGAAAGAAGAAACAACGACCGAACAAGAGAGAGGTCTAGATCTCCTCATCGAGCAGAGGAGAACAAGAAAAGAAATCATGAAGATGATCGCGAGGATGATCCCGATCTTCCTAAAAGACCAAAGCAGCCAGAACGAGAGGTATTTTCAATACGCTTTGGGTCATTTGATTGCAATGTTATTACAGGTGGAGATGCAGGAGGAGGAGACCTTACTGCAGAAAGAAAAGCTTACCTCTGTGAGGCTCAAGCTTGCTCGTACATTCAACGAATAAATCTAACTGAGGAGGATCGCCCAAGAACGATGAACAAAGAAAAATTGGTCATCGATTTCTCCAAGAATGACCTCGGAGGAGTTTTGTATCCTCATGATGACCCATTGGTGATCAAAATGAGGATGAAGGAGGTAATGATTTCAAGAGTACTGGTCGACAATGGTAGCTCGGCATACATCATGTTCTACTCGTGCTTCGATAGTTTAAATCTAAAGTTATCTCAACTTGAGCCTTATCATAGACCCCTCCTCGATTTTGCTGGCGAGAAAGTGTTTACACTTGGGACGATCAAGTTGGATATATTCATTGGTACGTGGCTTGCTTGTCGAACAGAAAGAATACGCTTCTTCTTGATGGATAAGAATGTTCAATCATCATACAATATCATCATGATAAGAGTAGGATTGAAGAAGTTCGAGGCTATACCATCTACAGTGCATCAGTGCCTAAAATTTCCAACAAATTTTGGAGTAGGAGTTGTGAAAGGTGATCAGAAAGTAGCTCGGGAATGCTATTATTCATCCGCCGAGCAAGAAGAACTGGAGGAATCAAAGAAAAAGACTACTACTTATCAAGTGGATGAAGGTGCAAAGATTGAAAATTTGGATCCTCGAGATGAGTCGCAACTCGTGAAGGGTCAAGTGGTGGAAGCTACTGAAAACATCATTTTGGACGATGAGCGTCCTGAACGAACTACTCAAGTAGGTTCGTCATTGGAAGACTCATTAAAATAAGAATTAATAACTTTCCTTAGAAGCAGAAAACAAACTTTTGCATGGAGTCAAGAAGATATGCCTGGGATAGATCCAAATTTCTTATGTCACGAGCTCAATGTGAATAAGGAGATCAAGCCTATGAAGCAGAGAAGAAGAGTATTCAGTACCGAGAAGAATGAAGATGTTAAATATCCAGACTGGTTAGCCAATGTGGTGATGGTGAAGAAGAAGAACAACAAGTGGAGGATGTGTGTAGACTTCACCGACCTCAACAAAGCATGCCCAAAGGATCACTTTCCACTGCCCCGAATTGATCAACTAGTCGATGCTATCTCGGGACACGAGCTGCTGAGTTTCATGGATGCTTATTCTGGCTACAAGCAGATTAAAATGAAACCTGAAGACAGGGAGAGTACTTCTTTCATTACCCCTAGGGGAACTTATTGTTATAATGTTATGCCTTTTGGTTTAAAAAATGCAGGTACGACATATCAGCGGCTGATGAACAAGGTTTTTGCTGAACAAATCAGTTGCAATATGGAAGTCTATGTTGACGATATGCTGACAAAAAGTAAGAAAGTTGTCGACCATCTAGTTGACTTAAGTCAGACTTTTGATCAACTGGATAAATATCAAATGAAGCTGAACCCGACGAAGTGCATATTTGGAGTACGAGAAGGCATGTTCCTCGGGTACATTGTCAATCAACGAGGAATTGAGGCAAATCCTGAAAAGATCAAAGCTCTATTAGGGTTGCGATCTCCAATGACGAAGAAAGAAGTACAGAGTCTCACAGGACGAGTGGCAGCACTCAACAGATTTGTATCACGAGCAACTGGCAGATGTCTTCCATTCTTCAAGACACTCCGAAAGACTTTTGAGTGGAATGATGAATGTGAGAAGGATTTTCAAGACTTGAAGAAATACTTGGGAGCACCTCCACTGTTTTCCAGGCCAGTGATGGGAGAAAAATTGTACTTGTATCTAGCAGTGTCGGAGAATGCAGTTAGCTCGGCGTTGATCAGAGTGGAGAATGGAGTGAAGAAGCCAATTTATTATACGAGTAAGGCCTTCCGAGGAGCAGAGATCTAATATCCAAAGCTAGAAAAGTTAGCACTGGCATTGATTGAAGCGAGTAGAAGAATGAGGCCATACTTCCAGGCTCATACCATAGTCGTATATACTGATATGCCATTGACGCAAGACCTTCATAAACCAGAAAAATCAGGGAGATTGATGTACTGGGAAATAGAGATTGGTGAATATGATATAGTCTATGAACCCAGATCATCGCTAAAAGGGCAGGCTGTAGCAGATTTTATAATAGAGTTCACCTATCCTGATACCCCCGAGGAGCGAAACTTGCTCACCGATCAACCTATGGATGTTACAGGATCAATAAACACAAGCTCAGACCAACTCCGATTGGTAAAAGGGCAAGTGGATGTTACAAGATCATAAAATTCGATCTCAGACCAATTTCGATTGGTAAAAGAGCAAGGAGAGATGATCGACGAAGAGCAAAATATATCCGGGGAGGATGAAAGGAATCAACAAATATTTCACCGAGGAACTCTAACTGATCAGAAATTTGAAGACAAGTTACCTATATGGAGGTTATATGTAGATGGCTCATCTTACACTACATGATGTGCCGCGGGGATAGTTTTGAGCACTCCGGACAAGGTCGACATGGAATACGCCCTACGTTTCCAATTCAAAGCTTCCAATAATGAAGCTGAGTATGAGGCAATGATTGTAGGTCTTAGTTTGACAAAAATTATGGAGGCGCAGCAGATTATTATCTTCAGTGATTCTCAATTGATTGTAAACCAAATTATGGGAGTATATTCAGTCAAAGGAGAGTTAATGATCAAATATCATGCAAAGGCAAAGGAGCTGGTGTCAGAATTTTCCACTATTCAGCTGGTCAGAATACCAAGAATGGAGAATGGGAGAGCAGACGCCCTAGCTCGACTAGCATCAGCTACTCGTACCGAGCTACGACGAATAATCCCAATTGAAGTGTTGGCTGGTCGAAGTATAGATGAAGACCTGACGATGAACTTTATCACCCTTGATTTAGGACCATCTTGGATGGATCCCATCAGGGCATATATTGAGGAGGGAGAATTGCCAATTGACAAGCTCGCAGCCAAGAAATTGAAGTTTAAAGCTGCTCGGTATGTATTAACTAATGGTATTTTATATAGATGAGGAATTATGGCAGGTTTGCAGAGATACGTACATCCCTCCTAGGTGAAAGAATTAATTGAAGAGATCCATGAAGGGTCCTGTGGAGCACATGTAGCAGGTCGGACTCTTTTGCAAAGGATGATGATGCAAGGATACTACTAGCCAACGATGAGAGCCGATTGTGTAGCCTATGCCAAGAAATGTGACAAATGCCAGCGCTTTTCCTCCATCCGAAGAACTCCACAAGCATTGTTGACACCCATAACTTCCCCTTGGCCATTTGCCATATGGGGAATTAATTTGGTTGGGCCACTGCCAACGACCCGAGGAACGTTCAAATACCTCGTCGTCACAGTTGATTATTTTACTAAGTGGGTAGAAGCTGAGCCACTCATTGATATGACGTACGAGAAGGTGTACCAATTTGTTTGGAAGAATATCATTTATCGATATGGTCTTTCTCATGTTTTCATCACAGACGCTGCCTATTGTCATCAATCAAATATTTTGAAGATCCACTCAGCACCAGGCCATCCTCAAAGCAATGGACAAACTGAAGTGACAAATAGAACGCTGCTAAATGGCTTGAAGAAAAGACTGGATGATGCAAAATCGAATTGGATCAACGAGCTATAATCAGTACTCGGGGCTTACCGAACTACTTCCCGAGTAGCAATTGGAGAATCACCATATATGCTGGCGTTTGGAAGTGAAGCTATTATACCTGCCGAGTTGGGCCTCCCAACACACAGGGTACTGAATTTCAATTCCCCTGTCAGCGACTTAATGAGAAGATTGGATTTAGACATGCTCGAGGAAGTTAGAGAAGAAGCAGCCATCAGAAATGTTGCATACCAGCAGCGAACAGCTTTGTTTTACAACAAGAGGGTGAAGAAATGCAACCTGAAAGAAGGAGACTATGTGCTGAAGAAAGTAATTCAGAAGCACAATAAACTGGAGGCAAATTGGCATGGACCATACCGAGTTACAAAAGTTGTTCGACCAGGAACTTACCGAATAGCAACTCTAGAGGGGAAGGAGTTTAAGAATGCATGGAACGCAGAGCACCTGCGCAAGTATTATCAGTGATGTATATTCCCATGTAATGCAGTTCCATCAATATGAATAAAATGAAGATATTCTGCCAAAGTTTTTCCTTTTATTGAGAATTTTTCGGGGAATACTAGTGCTACACACTACTCGACAAAACTCGGCGAAGATCAGACTTCTCATAAAAAATATTCTTAAAAATGCCAACCTCGGTTGGTTAGGAAATAAAATATTCCTAAAAATGCCAACCTCGGTTGGTTAGGAAACAAAATATTCCTAAAAATGTCAACCTGTTTGGCTAGGAAACAAAATATTCCTAAAAATGCCAACTTGTTTGGCTAGGAAACAAAATATTCCTAAAAATGCCAACCTGTTTGGCTAGGAAACAAGATATTCCTAAAAATGCCAACCTGTTTGGCTAGGAAACAAGATATTCCTAAAAATGCCAAATTATGTTGGTTAGGAAGTACATATATTCTCGAAAATGCCAACTTATGTTGGTCGGGAGGTAAAATTGTTCCAGAAAGCGCCAAAGTCTACTAACTATGGCTGGTCGGGGATAAAAACCCACCAACTCTAGTTGGTTGTCAAGGAAAATTTACCGACCTTGGTTGGTCGAAAACATTTTATGGGTAAAATTATTTCAAAAAGACTAACTATAGCTGGTCGGGGATAAAAACCCACTAACTGTAGTTGGTCGACATGAAGAATTTAACGACCTTGGTTGGTTGGAAACATTTTAAACATTTTTATACTCGTGACTTTATTGCTAAGTTGGTCGAGAAACAAAACTTTATTATTAAGTGATCGAGCAACATTATTGATACTTGTAACTTTTTAGTTATTACTGAGTTGGTCGACCACATAATATTGTTATCTTTTTAATAGATATGCATAAATATAAAGTGTTTTATAATTACAAGACAATAGCAGTTAAGATTTGCAAACAAAAATGAAAGTCTTTCATTAAATTCAAAATAAATTACAAATTACATTAATAATGAAACAAATTACATTGATATTGAAATGTATACTAACTATTACATCAAAATTCCTACTCTACTGGTTTTTTTCCCTCTGCTTTTGACACAGGTTCCTCTCCAGCAGGCAGATCATTTAAAGCCAGGGGAGAATTTATGAAGTTGAGATCCTTTAACATCCTGATATTCATCACGTATGGTCGATCTAGAAGGTGCTCGGGACGAGATACTTCAAAAATTGAATGAAGATTGTAGTCACCGAGATATTTGGAAATCAAGCTCCGAGGAATAGCCCGTGCAGGGATCCAACTCATATCCAATTTGAATGGTGGCACAGGTAAGTCGAGCAACCCGAGATTGTGGTAGTCCTACAGGTAATGACCCTGTTCGAGCTGCAGCACACCTAAGGCATTCAACCAGCCTTGCTTGTAGCCCTCATTGTTGGCATTCTGAATACGATCGTCCAAGTGGTATAGTGCTTCGTTGTATCCAACCATCCAGAACTCCCTGGGCTGTTTGTGGAACTGATATGTTAGTCTGTCCAGCTGCTCGTGGAGATTTTTGACTAAGATCTCTTTGTTCTCCAAGGTAGTTTTTTGCTCAGAGAGCTGATCTTCCAAGTCCCTGATCTTTTTTGACATTTCAGCCAACGCCTCGTTCTTCGCCATTAATTGGAAGGCCTGGCTCTCCAAGGTAGACTGAGTCCTCTATTCCCCGATAGGAATTCGAGCTGCTCTTGCTCGTCCCCGAGGTGCTCTTTCTCATCCCCGAGAAGAAGAATAAGGACCAGATCTCTTTAAGGTTTCCAACTCATCCCTCAAGTTGGCGTTCTCGACTTCTAAGAACGAGAATCCCTCATCGGTCACCGGGCTTAAGGCTTTTGAAGAAGAGGCTGCAGATTTCAACTGTGATATCTCTTTTTGCATGTTGTTGTTCTCTTGCTCCAGCAACTCGGTAATGTTTCTGCACTCCTCGACCTCACCCCTCAAGGTTCTCTCCCTTACATCATACCCAGCAAAGCGCTTCTCGTACCCCTTGTCAGCATTAAGTTGCTGGTACTTCTTCTCGTACCCCTCATGCAACAGGGCAGTGGATTCTTTGTATTGAAGCTGAAGGTATTCGAGGGTGCCTTGGAGATCCTCGATCATATCATAATAGGCCACATTATTGGCCACCGCTCAATCAAGAAGACACTTCAGATATTGATATGCTTCCACTGCCTATTCTGAAGCATCTTGGCCGAGGATGTCTACAACTTGTGCTGCACTCAGGTCTGTGTGACCATCTTTAAAGTATTCATTACATTATCGCAGCAGCTTTGTATCATGGGCAGATAATAACTCCATCCTGGCCAGAAACTAACAGAGAAAGAAAAAGCAATAATCAATAAGAATCAAGACAAAGTATGAAGATAGACAACAATATGCAAAAAAGTCCAAGTTTTATTAGATCATAAAGTTCAGAGTTACATATGCTGGGTTACAATTGACAAAAGAAAAATGTAAAGATAAACCCGAACAACTCTACACCTTTTCCTTATCTCCCAAAACCTTCTCGGGAGGCTGTGGTGAGGAAGTAGGTTGCTCGGAGGGAATGGATAGTTGCTCGAGGAGCACTGGCAGTTGTTCAGAGAAAGTAACAATTTGCTTAAGTTCCTCGGCAGCAGGCTGAATGGCTGGGGGATAATCTCCCATCACCATAGAAGACTCTTCTGAGGCATCTTCGTCCTCTTCAAGATCTTTTGGGGTTGTAGGGGGGCCAGGAATGTGTTGCTGGAAAATCTCAGAAGATTCATCAACTTTCATTTCCTGGAGAGAAGCAACCCATCCATCCCTAAAGTATTTGAGACTGCCATAGTCCACTTGCGACACCATGGCAGCTAACCCCTTGTCCCAACCCTTGTCCCAGCCAGCGCTGAAGGACTTCTTCACTGCCATCTTCCTCTTCAACTTCTCCGAGGAAAGCTTCTCGAACAGCAGGTTATCAGCAACTTTCAATTTATTTTCAACCTCCTTCTTCTGTCAACCTACTTCCCGAAGTTGAGCCAACTCCTCCTCGGTAGCCTTGAGTTTATTTTCAATCTCTCCATCAGTCTTGAGATTCTCTTCGAGCTCCTTATTTGCCTGCTCCAGGGCATTTATTCTCTTCTCCAACTCCTTGGAGGCATCAACAGCTCAAGCTTTTTCCTGCTCAGTGGAGGCAAGCTTCTTCTCCCACACATCCTTGTCAGTAGCATATGTCTGGAGAGAATTGTCCAAAGCCTTGATAGCTTCTTCCAAAGCTCCCTCCACGCTGGACGAGGAGCATGAAGTTTTAATTGCTTCATCCTTCTTCAAAATTATATTAAAGCAGCTCGTCAACTGTGAAAGGAAAAAGAAAACAAGTCAGAAATAGAAATGACAAAGGAAATATGAAAAGTTCAAAGTAAGAAGACTTACAGAAGCAAGGTGACGAGCAGCTAACGAGGTGACCATGTCCCGAGTAAGATTTTCTTAAGTACCTTGGACCTCGGGAATGATCCAGGACTTTACCGAGCTCATGGCAGAGCTCGGGGGAACAAAAGTTGGAACCCCAGTTCCAGTAGTTGGGGGCTGAGTAATGGTGTCAGCCAAATTGACCGAGGAGATTTTCTTCAGCCTCCTCGGGGGAACAGGAACAGATTCAACCAAGGAAGAACCCTTGGTCAGTGATATTACAATCACCTCTTCAGGAGCAGCAGACCTGCTCGGAGCCACTGCGGACTTCTCGGCAACCTTCACGACAGCAGCCGAGGAAGGTGCATCATTCTTCTTTGTCCCCTCCCCTGGGATGTCAACCTTACTTCTTTTTGCCTCACCAGAGCCGGAGGCAGGTTTCTCGAAGAGAGTGGTAGGTCTTCTTCTCTTCATCCTTTCGCCTAAAGGGACGTGAGATTCAGGTGAGGAGCTGGTGGAAGCTGGTACTGGCTCTGATTCACTTATTACTGGACGAGCAGTAAAAGAGGTGGTGTAGCTCTTGTATTGCAGTAGATATGATGCCGACCTAATATGATCGTCAGCAACAGATTGATGCAGGCTCGAGATAAGTTTCAAATGCCTTATATTGACATCTGCTTCTTTTGGGCACTTTCTTTTACTGTCAACTGCAAATAAATAAATAAACATTGAAATATCAGTGGCACATTTTATCAAACACAAAAGAAGCATGATTTTAAAATAAGTAAAACGAAATAAAAATAACCTATCCCATTGCCATAAGGAGGGCATCTGGGACCCTGGTAAACCTCATCTCCAGTTAATGGAGGATGTTGCCAATTTTTTTATGACAACCCCATGCTCAAAATAATCCCTATTGGCATCAGGGAGATTGACTACTAAGGCTCTATTTAAAAATCTAGTTTTTAAATAAAAAATGTTATCATTAACTGCCCATCTATAGCAAAACATAATCTCATGAATTCCTATGCGAGTTCTATGGATTTGATTTAATCTATGCACCCCATTAACTATTCTCCATGAGTTAAGGGCTATTCTTGCAGGAGCAACGTCAAAGTACTGATAGAATTCCAAACACAAGGGATTTGATGGAAAAGAAAATCCACACTCAGCAATAAAAAGACTGGGGAACCAATGTCCCTCAGCCAAGCGAAAATAATCAAAAGGCTCAGAAAGCTCTTCCAGAACAACCCAGGAGGTAATAGAAAAATCAGAACGAAACTTATCAAGAGATTCAACAGGGTAAACCATAATGAATTAAAGAAATGAAGAAGAAGGAAGAAAATCTTACAGAAAAAGATAGGATCTGATGACAATGGACGATGGAAAAGATGAATACGCAGGAGAGAAAGAGACGATGGAAAACTCGAAAATACAAATTTGAAAAGGTAGAAGACGATGGGAGCGTCTGTGAAGTTTAAATACCTTGCCTTTGGAAATGGTGAAGTAATGATTACAAAAAGAAATAATTACGTTACCGGCGGCTAGGGGAACAAAAAGGGCGCCGCAATCGAAGCGAGAAGAAACGATTACGCTACCGGCGGCTAAAAAGATAAAAAGTACGCAGAGATCGAGGCGGTTGTGAAAATTCAAAAAGCCTGATTCTACGAATTTGGAAAGAGAAATAAATACAAGGGAAACATTCCTAAAAATCAGGAGAACTATTTAAAGCTATCATATTCCGAGAAAGAATGTTCCATACTCCTCAAAATTTGAACTATGAAACATTGGGGGCTTCTATTGATACCAAATTTAGTCTTCTGACATGGCTCAATAAAGTGAAGACACGTGGCAGTCTACGTGGCAATAGCAAACACTTCCGAGGAACCACACTACAACGAGGAACACTGCTTCCCCGAGGAACTCATACGCTCCGAGGAACTCATACTCTCCGAGGAATAAGAACTCTCCGAGGAACTCTTGAATACCGAGAAGCTTAGGCGGTCCGAGCAACTCAGGTGGCCCGAGCTGCACCTCGAACAAAGCATTAATATCTGGATAACCAACAGTTTGACCGTTCATTAAATGCTTATCATTCAGACGCACACGCTTAAGGAGCATTGAATGTATCACCCTTTTATATGTACATCATTTAATTTATTACCCTTTCACATTATAGCCTCAGGGCTATAAATACATTGTACAATCCTCATTGGAAAAGGTACCCCAGACCGGAATTTCTGGATAGAACTTGTAATCGAGAATCCCCATACAAACAGCAATACCAAAACAGTGGACATAGGCCATTCTTATAAGGCTGAACCACTTTAAAAATTCTTTGTCTCATTTATTTATCTGTGATTGAATAATTAGAGTGATCTAATTTTTTACATCAACAATGACATTTGAGAAGTACCATGTAAGGGACACTACAGAAATCCAAGATTGAGAAGGGCCGCCGCAAGGGTCACTACAGAAATAACATTCGTGAAGTGCCACCGCAAAGGTCACCGCGAAAATGACATTTGAGAAGTACCGGGTAAGGGACACTACAGAAGTCCAAGAGTAAGAAGGGCCGCCGCAAAGGTCACTATAAAAATGATATTCGTGAAATGCCACCGCAACGGTCACTGTGGAAATGACATTTGAGAAGTTCTGCATAAGGCCCACTACAGAAGCCCAAGATCGAGAAGGGCTTCCGCAAAGGTTACGGCAGAAATGGCATTCGTGAAGTGTCACCGCAAGGATCATTGCGGAAATGACATTTTAGAAGTACCGCGTAAGGGCCACTGCAGAAGTCCAAGATTGAGAAGTGCCGCCGTAAGGGTCTCAGCAGAAACTCACTGAGAAGGAACCCACCCAGGGTCCCGTCAAAAACTCATATTGAGAAGGAACCCACCCAGGGTCCCGACAGAAACTCATATTGAGCAGGAACCCCCCAGGGTCCTGACAGAAACTCATACTGATAAGGAACCACCCCAGGGTCCCGACAAAAAATCATATTGAGAAGGAACCCTCAAGGTCCCTTAACAACAGAAAATGTCAGGGCGAGGAGCAGTCAAGGTCCTCCCCCTCAGCTTCCAGAAAAATAGGCCAGGATGAGGGAGAAATAACTATGAGCAACTCATCATCATGAAACGCCATTATTTAAAATAACAACAGTATTAACAATTTGCTTTCTTGTACAGGTTACCTAGTTGAGCAAGCAGGGTTCAAGCAGGCTAGTTAGGACCTCCTGGGAGTTTTGGCTTGGCGGCTGAGGGACAAGGTATGTTGAGAAAGCTCAACCACTTAGCACTATAAGATTGAGAAAATACTAGTAGGAAGACCCAGAAGTCACTCAAGACTACACACACTTCACACTTGGTCACAAGTGAAGTGAGCAGCCAAAGGGCTGGCTACTCACAAGGAATAAACTCTTTATAAAAAAAATGACTTTTCTGGACGAGGGGGTCCTCGAGGTCCCTCTCAAGAAAAACAATAATTTTATAAGGGGGTCCTCAAGATCCCCCTCAAGCTGACAAAGATTTTAGAGGAGGTGGTCTTCGAGACCCCCCTCAAGTTTACAAAGTTTATACCAAAAGTTACCGTTTCAAAAGATATTGAGAGAATAAGTTTAAAGTGCGACAATTTATCACCTAAGGCTCCAAGGGTGCCGGAGAGCTCATAGTCTTGAGCAAAGGCCAAGTATAATATAAGGTACAACAGTTTAGTACCTAAGGCTCCAAGGGCACTGGAGCGCTCACAGTATAGAGAAAGTGTCAAGTATAAATGTAAGGTACAACAGTTTAGTACCTAAGGCTCCAAGGGCACTGGAGCGCTCAAAATATTGAGCAAGTGCCAAATATAAGTTTAAAGTACGACAGTTTAGCACCTAAGGCTCCAAGGGCGCCGGAGAGCTCATAGTCTGGAACAAAGGTCAAGTATAATATAAGGTAAAACTGTTTAGTACCTAAGTCTCGAAGGGCACCGAAGTGCTCACAGTATAGAGAAAGTGTCAAGTATAAATATAAGGTACAACAGTTTAGTACCTAAGTCCCCAAGGGCATCGGAGCGTTCACAGTATAGAGCAAGTGTCAAGTATAAATATAAGGTGCGACAATTTAGCACCTAAGGCTCCAAGAGCATCGGAGCGCACAAAATATTGAGCAAGTGCCAAGTATAAGTTTAAAGTGCAACAGTTTAGCACCTAAGGCTCCAAGGCCGATGAAGCGCTCATAGTCTTGAGAAAAATCCAAGTATAATGTCAGGTACGACTGTTTAACACCTAAGGCTCCAAGGGCACCAAAGCGCTCATAGTCTTGATCAAAGGCCAAGTATAATGTCAAGTATGATAGTTTAGTACCCAAGGCCCCAAGGGCACCGAAGCACTCACAGTCATTGAGTAAGTGCCAAGAACAAATATAAGGTATGAAAATTTAGTACCTCATGCTCTAAGGGCAACGGAGCGCTCATCATATTGGGAAACTACCAAATATAAATATAAGGTACGATAATTTAGTACCTAGGGCTCCAAGGGCACTGGAGCGCTCACAGTTTTGAGTAATTGCCAAGTATGTATATAAGGTACGACAATTTAGTACCTCATGATCCAAGGGCAGCAGAGCGCTCATCATATTGAGCAACTGCCAAATATAAATATAAGGTATGACAGTTTAGTACCTAAGGCTCCAAGGGCACTGGAGCACTCACAGTATTGAGAAAATGCCAATCATACATATAAGGTACGACAGTCTAGTACCTGAGGCTCCATGGGAAACGGAGCGCTCACAATATTGAGCAATTGTCAAGTATAAATATAAGGTACGACAGTCTAGTACCTCAGGCTTTATCATATTGAGAAACTGCCAAGTATAAATACAAGGTACGACAGTTTAGTACCTAAGTCTCCAAAGGAATCGGACCGCTCATAGTATTGAGAAAGTGCCAAGTATACATATAAGGTACAACAGTTTAGTGCCTAAGGCTACAAGGGCACCGAAGCGCTCACAGACTTGAGCAACTGTCAAGTATAAATATAAGGTGCGCTAGTTGAGCACCTAAGCCTCCAAGGGAACCAGAGCGCTCACAGTCTTGAGCAAGTGTCAAGTATAAATATAAGGTGCGACAGTTTAGCACCTAAGGCTCCAAGGGCACCGGAGCGCTCACAGTATTGAGAAACTTCCAAGTATAAATAAAAGTTATGACAATTTCGTGCATAAGTCTCTCAACATTATAAGACACTTCTACATGAGGGGGCTAATATTGAGAAGTCCTCAAGCAAGTGAACAAATAATAAAATATCTTGGAGTGTGGGGATCGACTTAGAGTGGCTCCACCTGCCTATGATTGTAAGTTTGATAGAAAATAGCTTAGGGCGAGGGGATCCACCTTGAGTGACCCCTCTTCCCAAACTTGATTCTACAAAAAAGGACTCACAGTCAGGGCGAGGGGCTCATCTCAAACAACCCCTCTACCTAAGATAGAAGGCCACATAAGAAGGCCAAGGGCGAGGGTCCCAACGCGAGTAGCCCCTTCGCCCAAGGTGAAAGGCCACAGAAGAAGGCCAAGAGCGAGGGGCTCACTGCGAGTAACCCTTCCGCCCAAGATGAAAGGCCGAAGAAGAAGGCCAAGGGCGAAGGACTCACCGCGAGTAACCCCTCCGCCCAAGATAGAAGGCCGCAGAAGAAGGCCAAGGGCGAGGGGCTCACCGCGAGTAACCCCTCTGCCCAAGATAGAAGGCCACAGAAGAAGGCCAAGGGCGAGGGGCTCACCGCGAGTAACCCCTCCGCCCAAGATAGAAGGCCACATAAGAAGGACAAGGGCGAGGGGCCCACCACGAGTAACCCCTCCACCCAAGATGAAAGTCCGTAGAAGAAGGAAAAGGGCAAGGGGCTCACCTCGAGTAACCTCCCCGCCTAAGATAGAAGGCCAAGGGCGAGGGGCTCACCACGAGTAACCCCTCCACCCAAGATAAAGGGCCACAAAAAAGGCCAAGGGAGAGGAGCTCACCGCGAGTAACCCTCCGCCCAAGACAGAAGGCCACAGAGGAAGGCCAAGGGCGAGGGGCCCATCGCGAGTAACCCCTCCGCCTAAGAGGAAAGGCCAACAGCAGAAGGCCAAGGGTGAAGGGCTCACCGCGATTAACCCCTCCACCCAAGATGAACGGCCACAGAAGAAGGCCACGGGTGAAGGGCTCACCGCGTGTAACCCCTCCGCGTAAGATAAAAGGCCACAGGAAAAGGCCAAAAGAGAGGGGCCCACCGTGAGTAACCCCTTCGCCTAAGATAGAAGGCCACAGAAGAAGGCTAAGGGCGAGGGGATCACCACGAGCAATCCCTCTGCCCAAGAAAGAAGGCCATAGAAGAAGGCCAAAGGCGAGGGGCTCACTTTGAGCAACCCTTATACCCAAGATAGAAGGCCATAGAAAAAAGGCCAAGGGCGAGGGATCAACATGAGAAACCCCTTTAAACAAAGTAAAAGGCTATAAAAGAAGGCTAAAAATGAGGGGCTCATCGCGAGTAACCCCTCCGCCCAAGTTTATACCCAGATAAGGAGGTCCACTATAAGTGGCCTCATTTACAAAACTTGGGATGGAGTGACATAACATTTAATGACCCTAAGGGGAATGATGAAGAAACCCTAGGGTCCTTGAAAAAAATTGAATTTATGGCGTACAAAGCCATTTGGTTTACCCAACACAAAAGACTTTGCACGAGGGGCTAATGTAGAAGGGTGTCTACATACAAAAAAATTAATTAAAATTCTTTTTTTGAAGATATTGAGAGGACCCCACCTAGGCCACTCCACCTAGGGTCACTGCAAAAATGACATTCGCGAAGCGCCACTGCAAGGGTCACCGCGAAAATGACATTTGAGAAGTACCGCGTAAGGGCCACTGCAGAAGTCCGAGATTGAGAAGGGCCTCCACCTAGGGTCACTGCAGAAATGACATTCGTGAAGCGCCACCACAAGGGTCACCCTAGAAATGACATTTGAGAAGTACCACGTAAGGGCCACTACATAAGTCCAAGATTGAGAAGGGCCACCGTAAGGGTCACTGCAGAAATGACATTCGTGAAGCGCCACCATAAGGGTCACCGCAAAAATGAAATTTGAGAAGTACTACGTAAGGGCCACTGTAAAAGTTCAAGATTGAGAAGGGCCACTGTAAAAGTCCAAGATTGAGAAGGGCCTCCACCTAGGGTCACTGCAGAAATGACATTCGAGAAGCGCCACCACAAGGGTCACCACGAAAATGACATTTGAGAAGTACCGTGTAAGGTCCACTGCATAAGTCCAAGATTGAGAAGGGCCACCGCAAGGGTCACTGCAAAAATGACATTCGTGAAGCGACACTGTAAGGGTCACCGTGGAAATGACATTTGAGAAGTATCACGTAAGGGCCACTGCAGAAGTCCAGGTGTTTCTCTTGAGAAAATACTTTTGCTGTGAAAGTTCATCTTCTTGCAGGGAGTGAGTTGAAACTTGAGTTCCATCGTTACCAAAAGTAGAAGATTTTTTTAGAAGTTGCACCAGAAGACCTTGCAGACAACGTCCATTGGAGTGGATCATGCCTCACCTTTTCCAGTTATTCATAGACCCCAGTCTCACTACCCTCCTACAGGAGGAAAGATGGATAGAGAATGAAAAGGATATCCAAAAACACATCGTCAACCACTTAAAAAATCTCGTAGCCTCAAACGTACACAACCCTAATGATCAAATGATACAAATCATCTCGGAGCTTGTAACAGAAGATCAAAATAACATACTCCAAGCTATTCCAGAAGAAGAAGAAATCTGGGCAGCCATTACGTTTTTAAGTCATCAATCTGCCTTGGGCCTTGATGGTTTTAGGGTATTCTTCTATAAGAAATGTTGGCATATTATAATGAAATACGTATGCATAAATATTAAAAATTTCTTCCTAGTGGAGGTAATTCCTAGAGGTTGGTCAAGTACTAGTATAACACTGATTCCTAAAATAAAATGGTCGAAAACTTACGAAGATTTCAGACCTATCACTCTATGTAACTTCTCTTATAAAATTATGGTAAAAATTCTATCATTAAGGTTATTTAATATACTACCCAAAATAATTTCTTATAATCAAAGTGGCTTTGTAAAAACTAGAAGTATACAAGATAACATCTTAATTGTTCAAGATTAGGTCCACAACCTCCCCAAGAAGATCCAAGGGGTTGCATTATACTGAAGTTGGACATGTCAAAAGCATATGACCGAGTAAACTAGATGTTTCTGTTAAACATTTTAAGGAACTTTGGATTCAGGAAAACTTGGATTGACCTTATCTGGAGGGCCATATCAAATGTATGGTACTAAATATTAGTTAAGGGCCAATCAAAAGGACACTTTAGATCTAGCAGAGGTCTCAGACAAGATGACTCTCTGTTCCCTAGTTTATTTGTAATGGGATCAGAAATGTTAAGTAGAGGATTAAATTACCTTATGGAAAATGACCTTTACTTACCATTATACCACTCACTGAGATGCACACTCATTTCCCACCTTGCATTAGCTGATGGTATGATTATTTTCCCAAGAGTGGACAAAAGAAAAATCCTAAAACAGCCCATGAGGTTTCTTCATGAGTTTGAAACAACATCTGGTCAGCTCACAAACTTATCAAAAAGTTACTTTACAATATATAAACTCACTTCACACAAAAGACCATGTCTATAGTTCAACTCATAGGTCTGGATTAAATGAATCTCCCCATTTCCTACCTAGGGTGCCCCCTATATAATGGTAGAAGGAAAATAAGATATTTCTATCCCCTAGTAGAAAAAATCAGACAAAAACCCAAAGGATGGAAAACTAAGTATCTAACATATGGGGCTAAATGTACCTTTATCGGCTAATGGACCCTTATCGACTAATGTACCCTGATCAAACATGTCCTTGGCTTAATCCCTTATTATATGCTTTCAATATTATAGCCTCCCAAAGGTATACTAAAAAAATTCACTCTATTCTTAGCATTTTTTTAGGGGGGGGGGGGGGGGGAATGAGCAGGTTGGATGGAAACACCAATGACACAGTTGGGAGACATTGTGTTCCCCAAAAGTAGGTGGTGGTCTCGGTTTCTCTAGATTAGATATCCTATCTAAAGCCTCAAGCCTGAAGTCCCAATAGAGACTCAAAACATCAAATTAATTATGGTGAAGATTCATGTCATCCAGGTATCAATTAGAAAGTAATAATAACTATGGACAATCCAGATCCCTATAAATGAGAAGAATGTGGTCAGTGGACCCGACTGTTTTTTGAGATCATGCATCTCAAAGATGGCATATGGTCTTGGTCGTTGTCCACGAATGGAGAATTCTCTCTAGCAACTGCAGTCGAAATCCTGAACGAATATTCTCCATCAAGTACGGTATTTAAACATATAAGGGACAAAAAATTCCCCAAAAATGGTCTATCCTCGTTTGGAGGTTTTTAAAAAATAACATACCGACAGACAAAAATATCCAAAAATGTAATATAAAACTAGCATCGAGATGTGTCATATGTCTTAAGGACATTGAAACGACTAACCATTTATTCCTAAATTTCCCCATATATACATGCCTATGGAAATATTTATTTGACTTAATAGGCCTCAAGCTCAATATTCATTCTTGTGCTTCTCTACTTATGGCTTAGTGGTTACACGACAGGGGTAAAGCTTACATGATTCTTTGCTGTAAATTAGTTCCTTTAGTGGCCTTTTGGTTCATCTAGCAATTGCAAAATAAGGTGATCTTCGGTGGGGGGAAAAGCTTTTGCTTTTGCCCTCATTGAAAATTGTTTCCATCAGATTGGTCTTATCACGTCATCCCTATCTTTCTCATAAAAGATATATGATTTTGACTCCCACTAGTGTAAATTTTTAATATTAAAATCTCCCCTATAAATCTTCACCCTAATTGTGGATCATGACTAGGCAATAATATGTAGATATATTTTGTCATCATGTATTGGGGTACTATCTTAGACCCAAAATTTTTGTATTTACGAAGTGTTGGAAAATGATTATATTTCCCCTTATTTTTACGCTTTGGGTCATTGGCTCCCCCAAAGTTTTTTTTTCTTTGAGTCGTGAACAGGCCACCGTGAAGAGGCTTTTTCTTCATAGAAATTAATAAACATCGGGAGTACCATCTCCTTTCTCTAAAAAAAATCATAATGGGTACTCATATTTTGGCCACTAACATTATGAGATTGAGTGAGTGTCAAACAGTCATTTTGCATAAACTTTATGCTTAATTTGTTTAAGAATTACTTAAAAACATTTTTGGAGTGTCATATACTAATTCAATCATTAATATTGGATTCAACAAGTAAAATTAAATTATAAGGATTTAGCACTTTTAAGTGAAACTTAACTTCTTCATTTCATTCTAAGAAGTCTATCTCGAAAGCATTAAAAAGGATAAAATATTCAATTTTAGATAAATAAAATGATATGCAATTAATGAGATAAATATCTTACCACATTAACGTTATGAGTTGATAGCATGTACATTAATAACATTTTATAAATGTGTTTTTTTTCATCATAACTTTGAATATTTACATATGAATTAATTAGTACTATGTTATATAATTTATATGGACACGTTTTTAGTGGATAACCTTTCACTACATACTTATATAATTCCTTATGTTATTTCAGTTTCTCAAATTTAATTTCTTTTGAGATATTATTTTTCTTAAAGAAATAGATTAAATATATCCCATAATATCTTCACATATATAAGTACGATGAGTTATTACTACCACTTTTATCTTTAAATTTAATATTCATAAGTATTGTAGTTGGGTCACTTTAGTGACTACCAAACCATTCATTATACAAATTTTACATTACTTTATAGATGATCTAATCTTTTCAATATGTATAAATGGGTAGTGTGCATATTAAATTAAAGAAAGATATGGAATCTTTGGAGAAACCTATACTCACCTCAATTAACAAACATATTGCCCCTTAAAATTAATTTAACCATTGGAACCGGACCTTTGAGCAATCAAATCACAATGATTTAGTCAATCAACAAAATGAAACCATCAATAATTCGAACACTCAAAATTATATTTGGACATTTGAGCAACCCAGATATAGTTTTTGAATGTATCCACAAAACACAACATATATTGCTTTAGATTTAAGCCTCATGGGAGAATCCTAATCTAACCATGATATAAATAATGAAATGAAAATCTTAAGTCATGCTTTTAATATTTCATAAATTATATTGAACATAACAACCATATACACATTAATATAATATATAAAATTTAAGATTGGGATAATTTTTTAGCACCTAACTAAACTTCACGTAAATATTAGTTCTAAAGATATAAAAAATTTAAATCGTCTGAGGTTAAATTCATGCAAAAAAAATTACGCATTAATGTTAATTTACTAATCATAATTATAACTTTAGGCAATCAACTTATAATGAACAAGCCACATAATCATCCATCAACAACCTAACATTCATAATTATATTTGGACCTTTGGGCAACCAAATTTATACATAGTAATTTAATATTTATAACTATAGACTAGGACATTTTGATGAACACCTAATCAAATATAATATAAATATTAGTGTCAAAACCTTAACCATAAATATAATATTCATAACAATATTTGGTATGTATAAAAAAACATCACATAATATGAATATTATAATGTCCAAATAATATAGGACAACTTATATAGTTATTAAAAACATAAAATGAAGAAATTCAAAATTTCTAATAACTCTAAATTTTGAGTAATCATGTGACGACCCTCTTATTAATATAATGGGTGTCTAGCCCCTGACTAAATCAAATATACAGGAATCTCATTTGTCTCATTCATAGCATCACTATCGAAAATTTAATTAATTACTAACCACCTATTATTTAATCAAAATGTGTGTGAATTTTAACTTTCTTAAAATGTCGTAAATCAAAACCATTCACCACAACTCATTCAGTTAAATAATTAAATACACAGTCACATAATTAAATCTGAATACTGAGATAAAATAAACACCAATTAGCCAAATAAACCATCGCTATTCAATTCCATTCAACAATCCAAATAAACTAAATTAAATAAAACTGTCGTTGGGAGACATGCTCGGATAGTAACTGATTAAGTCTTATCTAGAATCTTAAGATAGAAAACGGCTATAGCAAATCTTACAAAAAATCAACAGCTGCTGTTGTTCCGGTAACCTGGAAAGGATACTCATACTTGGCGTCCCTGTGGCTAGACACATAAAAAAATTTGAAAATATTTTTATACGGGTCAAAGCCCAAAAGCTTTTGAAAATATTATGCAAGTAATTAAAATGAATTAGTAAATATGTGTGCATTCTTCCATATTTAAACTGGTATCACATTCCCATGATATACTTCTCACCCCTCAACTACAGCGCGCACCTAATGCATTCATTTTACCCCTAGTTATGCTACTCAACCTCACTAGTATTAATATACCCTTAAGTCCATACGCTACCCTATGTCATGCGTATTTTATATAGTTAGCTTCCACATATGCTTAACCATATACTATAATTCTCAATTATAATGAAATCAATTATTTTCAAATAACTTTCACTAGTTATTAATTCAATAGTCATACCCTAGTGTCATATGCTTGCATATAATTTTCTTCACTTTTACATACGTATTTTCATATCACATCAAGTATACATACAAATATATCATTCACTATATATGTATAACCACAAATATATCATTCACTATATTCAATAGTCATACCCTAGTGTCATATGCTTGCATATGTGAGGTTAGGCTCCAGGGCATACACACACCATTCTGAGCCAGTGGATCGGAATTGCACAATCGAACCCATATCATAAGCATAACTGGAGGCGGTCATAGCCTAAAGTCAGTGGGTGATAACCATACCATGTTAATCCACTTGGACCCCAACCTCACATAGAGCGGGCATGAACATACCTATGACCCTAGGGACTAATACTACACCTATTGGGATTCGTTAGGAGATATCACCCACGGTGTGCAACCTCCACCGATAACATCCACATTAGAGTGGTATGTGTGTGTGTGTGTGTGTGTCTCTCTCTCTCTCTCTCTCTCTCTCTCTCTCTCTCTATATATATATATATATATATATATATATATATATATATATATATATATATATAAAATACCCCGGCTAACCGTGCCTCTCACTCATAGCACCAACTTATACTCCCGAGTCTATACACGACTCCAAACTATTAAGTAATCACTGATTTAATTAATTTATCCCTTACAATAAGGTTCCGGACACTTAACCATTCTCCACCAACCCGTACCCCTTCTAAATGAATTTTATTCACAAATTCATTCTTTTAATTTCCCGAGTCTTATTCATCCAAAATACCTTAATTATCATCCCGAATATAATCCCAATTAACCCAAGGTCATAATTATTGATACAAAAAATTATCCATCTACGTGTACCATTACTGACACGTGTTATACAGTGGGAGATTAATCATAGTCAGTAAGGATGAAATGCCGACATAGTGAGGGATGCCGACCAACACTAGGAAGACCACCTAATGATGACAGGAAAACACCAACAGTTGTATACGTAAATGATTGTACAGATGTAAATGTATATGATATAAATACATTATATCCTTTGATATTCCAGCTCTTTTACACTCCGTGGGGGCTATAAATACATTTTAAACCCTACATCCAAGGCACACGAAAAGAGAGGAAGTTGAAAAATCCAAAAGCAATACACAATAGTGGACATAGGCTCTTCCCTTAAGCCAAACCACTTTAAAAATCTCTTATGTCTATTGTTTCTATTTACCTGTGATCAATTAATTAGCCAAGTCTAATTTTTTGCATCAATAAATTGGCGCGGTCTGTGGGAATGATATTTCTAATCCATCTCACTCAATCAAACATATAAATGTATTATATTACTGAATAAAGTTTCAGGAATGAAGGTATTCCGCCTGCCCCTTCTTTCCCCCTATCTGCAAATGATTTAACCGAAATTCTCGCCAGTCTTGCAAAAGGCCAAGAGGCTATGCAAGATACTATTAGGCAACTTGCACAAACTCTTCAAGCCGGGGAACCTGCTCTGTCTTCTTAAGGAAATATGTCCCCACCCCCACCAAGAGGTGGTCGGTGAAGCCACTCGATGACGAAAAGAGATGTATCCTACCATCTAAGGTCAAATTCATTACTCAGGACATCGAAATCTTTCCACACGCAATCTTATTCTCTAGAGAGGCCAAGTTCCTTAGAGAGATTAAGTCGCGCTTCTCCTTTCAATCATTTGGGATCCAGGGGGAACATAAATGTTCCTAGGTAAATGTCAGGTAACACCCGATGAGCATCTGGTCAAAGGGAAAGCACAACTCAATCTAGATCAAATGGCCGACGAACTGCTACTCGGACAGGGCAACGACTTAAGGAAGAAAGATTTAAATTAATAAAGTTGCAATGCATAAATCCAGTGCTACCAAGGATGCATAGAAAGGCTCCACACAGAGATTGGAAGACAAATTAAGAGAAATGGAGAAGACGAGAAACCCACTATAAAGAAGTTTTGTAAAAAGGTCTCCATTTGTGCAGGCAATTATGGATTTTCCTACTCCAGAAAAGTTCAAGGCTCTAGTAGTAACACCCAAATATGATGGAAAAACTGATCAACTTCTCCATATATAACAATATCAAGCAGCCGCTAATATTTATGTCGTCCTCGATGAAATGTGGTGTAGAGCATTTTTCTGGAACCATTATTAGATCTGCTTAAATCTGGTATAATGGTCTTCCTGAGGGATAAATTTCTAGCTTCACAAACTAGATGAGATATTCATGAACAACTTTTTCTTTATAGAAAAACTTGTGAAAAAGGTGGCACACTTACTTAGTGTGAGACAGAAAGAAGGAGAGAGTACCAAAGATTACATCACTCATTTTAATAACGAGAAACTAGAAGTTGTAGATTATGAGGAGAATACTACAATGACCTCCCTCATGAGTGGATTGCTACCCAAAAAACTGTATTACACTCTTTCCAAGGATCCTCCGAAGAGAATGGAAGAGTTTATGGCTAAAGTAGTAAAGATCATGAATGCCGAGGAAGCAATGGCAGCCAAGCGTAGCTCGGGCACAGAAGTTGATGGAAAAAATGATAAAAAAGATCATAAAGACTCCAAAGAACATAGGGAATCAAAACAAAAAGGTGTTTTGGAGAGACTTAAGAAGTACAATCTCTATACTACATTAACCATGGGAATTCACATTCCTTTAGAAAAAATCAAGCATAATAAAGATATGCGTTGGCCTGATAAGTTGAGAAGTTCCATGACTAAGAGAGATAAAACTAAGTACTACGAATTCCATAGTGATCACGGTCACACGACGGAACGTTGCATAGCTCTTCAAAATGAGATTAAAAATATAATTCGACAAGGAAATTTGAATCAATATGTTGATCGACAGAATAACGAGGGAATTTGGCGAAGATCAAAATCTCCTTATAAGCTCAGAGAAGAGAAGAAAAGAACTTATCAAGATGACCAAGATGATGATCTATATCTTCCTAAAAAACCCCGACAACCAGAAAGTGAGGTATTTTGTATCAATTTTGGTTCTTTTGATTGCCAAATGATTGCATGTATAGATGTATGAAGATGAGATCATACACCAAAGCAAAAGGATTACCTCAATAAGGCACAAGCTTGCTCGTACATACAGAGGATCAACCTTATCGAGGAAGATTGACCAAGGAAGGTTAACAAAGACAAACTAGTAATTGATTTCTCTAAAAATGACCTTTCAAGAGTATTGTATCCTCATGATGACCCATTAGTAATCAAATTTAAAAAGGAAGAAATCAGTGTCTCTAGAGTATTAGTTGATAATGTCAGCTCAGCAGATATCATGTTCTATCCTTGTTTCAGTAACTTGGATTTTAAACTCATCCAATTAGGGTCTTATCATTAACTACTAATAGGTTTATTAGGTGAGAAATTCTTTCCTTTAGGAACCATTAAGATGGAGGTAATGATAGGCACCTAGCCAACTAGCCGAACAGAGAAGATCTATTTCTTTGTAATGGATAAAAATGTCCATTCAGCTTACAATATAGTCATGGGAAGAGTAGGGCTAAAGAAGTTTGAGGCATTATGATCCACCATTCATCAGTGTTTAAAATTCCATACTAACTTTGTTGTGGTAATTGTGAAAGGTGATCAGAAAGTAGCTCGGGAGTTTAAATACTCTTATGCCGAGCAAGAAGAGTTGGAAGAAATAAAGAACAAAACCACTACCTACAAAGTGGATACTCCTGAGCTTGATGATGAATCTAAGGTTGAAACCTTTGACCCGAGGGAGGAAACAGAGCTAGTAAAGGGATAAATTATGGAAATAATTGAAAGCATTGTGTTAGACGATGACAAAACAGATCGTATAACTCAAATAGGGACAACACTGGATCCTTTTCATAAATAGGAACTGGTGAACTTTCTTAGACAGAGAAAGCATGTGTTTGCCTAGAGTCATGAAGGTATGCCTAGGATAGATCCCAATTTTCTTTGCCATGAGCTCAATGTAAATAAAGAAGTTAAACCTGTAAAGTAAAGACAAAGAGTGTTCAGTCCTGAGAAGAACAAAGCCATAGAGGAAGAAGTCAAAAAGCTTCAGAAAGAATCTTTTATTAATATAGTGAAATATCCAGACTGGTTGGCCAATGTAGTTATGGTAAAAAAGAAAAACAACAATTGGAGAATGTGTGTAGATTTCACAGATTTAAATAAAATATGCCCAAAGGATCACTTTCCTTTGGCCCGAATAGATCAGCTTGTGGATGCTACATCAGGACATGAATTACTCAGTTTTATGGATTCTTATTCTGGTTATAACTAGATAAAGATGAAGCCTAAAGACATGGAAATCACTTCTTTCACCACTCCCTGAGGAACATACTGTTATAATGTTATGTCTTTTGGTTTGAAAAATGTAGGTGCTACATATCAATGGCTGGTTAATAAGGTATTCGAGGAGAAAATAGACAAGAATATAGAAGTCTATGTAGATGATATGCTTACCAAAAGCAAAAAGGCATCCAATCACATTCCCGACCTCAGCCAGACTTTTGATCAACTTGAGAAACACTAGATGAGGCTGAATTTGACCAAGTGCGTTTTTGGAGTGCAAGAAGGAATGTTCCTCAGGTACATAGTATATTAAAGGGGAATTGAAGAAAATCCAGATAAGATTAAGGCATTAATTGAAATGCAATCCCCAACTTGTAAGAAGGACGTGCAAAGACTGACTGGATGGGTAGCAACATTGAATAGATTCGTGTCCCGAGTTACAGATAGGTGTCTGCTGTTCTTTAAGGTTCTCAGAAAGAGTGTTGAATGGAACGAAGAATGTGAAAAATATTTTGTGGAATTAAAAACGTGTTTGGGGTCACCTCCATCACTCTCCCGACCAACCACAGGTGAAAAATTGTACCTATACTTAGCTGTTTCTGAATCAGCATTAAGTTCTGCATTGATCCGAGAAGAGAATGGAGTTCTAAAAATTGTCTACTTACCAGTAAGGCTTTTCGAGGAGCAAAAATCAGGTACCCTCATTTGGATAAATTGTCTTTATCATTAATTGAAGCATCCAGACCTATGAAACCTTATTTCCAACCCCATACAATCATTGTTTACAATGATATGCCTCTAAGGCAAGCTTTGTATAAACTGAAGAAATATGGTAGATTAATGTACTGGGCTATGGAATTGGGAGAGTATGATATTATATATGAACCAAGGTCTACTTTGAAAGGCCAAGACGTGATAAATTTCATAGAGGATTTCACATACTCCGAGGTCCCCGAGCAACAAAATGAACAGGCAGAACAAGAATCAGGAGGAAGTGATGTTAACAAGAAAGCTCTCGAAGAACCTTCTTCAAAAGAAGCGATTGCCGATCTACCGATTCCTCTTACCGAACACAGGAGATGACCAAGAAGTATGAAGAAGAAAAGCGAAAAATATTCCACTATAGGAGTTTGACAGACCAAGCATTTGATAACAAATCCCTAATATGGAACTTATATGCTGATGGATCATCTTGGTCAACCGGCAGTGGAGCATGTATAATACTTGACACTCCTGATGGTATTTATATTGAGTATGCACTATGTTTTCAATTCTAGGATTCAAACAATAAAGTAGAGTACAAAGCCCTTATTATGGGCCTAAGTTTAGACTAATCATTGAGTGCCGAGCAAGTTATGGAACACAATAACTCTTAGCTGGTAGTGAACCAAACACTAGGTTTATATGGAGCTAAAAGAGAATTAACAACCAAGTATTTATCCAAGGCAATGGAAGTCCTTGCAAAATTACTAGCCTTTTAGATGAACATAATCCCAAGGTTGGAAAATGCCCGAGCTAATGCCCTTGCTCGGCTAGTCTCGGCTACCAGAATTGAACTCTAACGAACTATCCCTATTGAGATTTTGGCCAATAAGAGCATAGATGAATATTTGATGATAAATTTTATTTCCATAGATATGGGGCCATCATGGATAGACCCCATCAGAGCATACATTGAAGAAGGAACTCTACCAATAGATATGGTAGAAGCAAAGAAGTTTAAGTACAAAGCAACTCGGTATGTATTAGATAAAGGTATTTTGTACAGGAGAGGACTAACAGACAATTTGCAACATTGTGTACATCCATCAGAGGTGCAAGATCTAATTCAAGAGGTGCATGAAGGATCATGTGGAGCTCACATAGCAGGGAGAACACTTCTGTAGAGAATCAGTATGCAAGGGTATTACAGGTCAATAATACGAGAAAACTGTGTAACTTTTTCCAAGAAGTGTGATAAATGTCAGAGATTCTCCACCATTTAAAAAACTCCATAGGCTGCTCTCACTTCAATCACTTAACTATGGCCATTTTCCATATGGGTATAGACTTGGTCAGACCACTACCGACCACCCGAGGAAGATTTAAATACTTAGTTGTCCCCATGGATTATTTTACAAAATGGGTTGAGGCAGAGACTTTGATAGACATGCCTTATGAAAAGGTCTATCAGTTCATATGGAAAAGCATTATATGTAGGTATGGGTTGCCCTATGATTTTATTTCCGATCATGGAACACTGTTTAACAATGATGAATTCGTAACTTACTATGCTCAGTCCAATATTCAATAATTGCATTTAGCTCTAGGACTTCCTTAGAGTAATGGACAAACTGAAGTTATGAACATAACTCTTCTTAACGGGTTGAATTAAAGGATTGATGATGATAAGGGAAATTGGATAAATGAGCTACAGTCCATCTTGTGGGCATACCGAACAACATCAAGAACAGTAGCTAGAGAATCCTCATATATGTTAGCATTTGGAACTGAATTTGTCATTCCTCTCGAGCTGGGCCTACCATCCCATAGAGTTTTAAATTTTATCTCTCCTATAAGTGACCTAATGAGAAGGTTGGATCTAGATATGATGGAAGAAGTAAGAGAAGATGCTTCCATGAGAAATGCAACCTACTAATAGAGAACAACCCATTTTACAATAATTGGATGAAACCATCCCACTTAAAGGAAGGTGATTATGTGCTGAAGAAAGTGTTGTAGAAAAATAATAAGCTTGAAGCTAATTGGAATGGGCCATACCGCATTTCAGAAGTTATCCAACCTGGAATATAATGAATTAAAACCTTGAAAGGCAAAGAATTAAAAAACCCATGGCATGAAGAGCATCTTAGAAAATATTACCAATGATGTTGTAATCAGTTTGAAATCAACTTTTAGTATTAATAAAATTATCCATTCTTTCAATTTTTGTTTTTCATTTTTTTGGAAGTACTAGTGCTATGCATTACTATAGTTACATATAGTTCTTCAAAATATAAATGAGTTTCTCGGCATAAGTAATAAGTTGCTCAGAAAAGCCACAAACTTGCTCGGTGATACGCAAAGTCCAAGTCAACAGGTTACTAACTCCTCAAGAAACTTGGTACACAAATGTAAGGATAAAACAAGATCTTTATCCTACTAGGCAAAGTGCAGTAAAAACGTTGCAAATATTACTGAAGAGGAATATAAGCACATATTCTACATACGCCTAGTCACACCACTGGTATCTAATACAAAAATCTAACACCTGGGTGCATTAGTAAAACCTTTGGAGACACATGGGTAACAAGCTCTAAATTTAGATTTTAATCTAAGTATGCTAGTAGAACATCAACACTCATTGGTAATTGATACTGAACTTAATCAAAGTGTATCAATAAAACTAATGATAAAGAAAGGATTAACATTCAACATAATATAAGTTAATCAAATTTACATTTCATTCAATCAAAATTACATGACTGTGTTAACAAAACAAAGTACGAAGCTTCATTCTGCAGGATGTTTCCCTTTAGCTTTTGAAATAGGATCCATTCCAGCAGGAGGATCATCTAAAGTGTAAGGAGAATTAATGAAGTTAAAATCCTAAAGCATTCTGGCATTGTTTCTACTAGGACAATCAAGTAGGTGAGGAGGTCAGGCGATTTCTAATTCATCATAAAGCTCATAATCTCCCAAGTATTTTGAAATCAAGCATTGAGGAATACGATGGACTAGAATCCAATTGCCATCTAATTTAAATGGGGGATGGTCAAGGTCAAGCAATCCTGGATCATACTAGTCCCATAATTGGCTATTTTTATCCACCTTCATCATTATCAAAGCATTCATCCAACCCTATTTATAGCTCTCATTCTTAATTTTTTAAAGCTTATCATCAAAATGCCTAGACCTTCATTGTACCTATCCATCCAGACTTCCTTTGGTTGTTTATGGAATTGAAAGGTCAATCTGTCAACTTGGTAATGCAGTTTCTTTAACACTCCATCCTTAGCTTGTAACTGAGAAGATTGAGTGGATATCTTCTCAGACAAGGCCTGTACCTTCTGGGACATCTCAATAATGGCCTGATTTTTGGTTTTTAATTATACAGCTTGATTGGTAAGGGTCTGTTGGGTCCTGAATTACTTTGTAATACCTCGTACAGGTTTGAATTTAGCTCGGGAGGATGAAGAAGCAGGTTTTAATTTCTTCAGAGCCTCCAACTCCTCTCTTAACCTTACATTCTCAGCCTCCAAGAATGAATGACCCTTATCTATAGTAGTAATAATAGCAGTGGATGAGTTCAAGGCATAAAGTTCATCTCTCAAATTGCTGTCCTCCTCCTCCAGAAGCTTGGTAATGTCCCTTGCTTCACCCACTTCACATTTAAGCATGAGTTCTTACCTTAAAAAATGAGAAGCGAATTTATCCAACTTTTTCTCAAAGCCCCAACCTTCACTAAGGACCTGGAACTTCTTCTCATAATCCTCATGAAAACATGCCTTAGCTTTATTATGGTCCTCATGTATCTCTTTAATCATTTCTTAGTAGGAAACGTTATTAGCCACTGCCCGATCAAGAAGACAATTCTGATGAACACATGCTTATTTGGCTTTCTTGGATACCCCTTCCCCGAGCAACTTCAGTAGGTCGACATCAGTCAGAGATAAGTGACCATCTTTGAAAAGATCATTACACCTCTGGAGTAGCTCGGAGTCAGTAGATGAGAAGTATTCTAATTTTTCCATAAATTATTAAGAAGACGAAAGTCATCAATCAACAAGGACCAGAGCAAAGAAAACACAAGAAGAGGAACAAAAACATTTCTCTTTTCATTAATATAAATGATCTTCAAAAAGAAAAAAAGTACAATTACTGAAAAAGGAAAATAAAAAGATGCTCGGTTCGACACCTTCTTCTTATCTACCTTAGGATTTACTGAAGTAGATCAGGAGCAGAAGGAGGAAAGGGATTAACTATGGAGGGGGTAGAAGAATCAATATCCTGGTGTTGATCGATAGACTGCAACACTATCAAGGATTCAGTGGAACCCCCATCGCCATAAACTTCCTCGTCCAGGTTTGGAGGGGCCCCATGATCATGTCGCAAGAATAACTCGAAATTATTCGGAGTTTCGACCTCCACCAGGGTAGCAAACCATCCATTCTTAAAGAATTTCTTCTTCGCAAACTCAATTTTCAAAGAAGGTGCTCCAATGGACTTATCCCAGTCTCTGTTCAAGGTAGCCTCCCTAGCCTTAGTCCTTTTTTAATTCTCAACACCCAAATCCTTCCCTAGCTGGGCGGTCTTAATTTTCTCTGTATCTAAGTCTTTCTGCAACTTATTAGCCAGACCCCGAGCAGTTTCAACAGCTCCTTCAGCATATTTCACCTTCTCCTCCTATTTTTTCTTTTCATTGGCCAATGCTTACTGGGAATCAAGCACTGACATTTTTAGGTCATTAAAAGCCTCTTTAACTTCCTCAGAAGAAGATCTCAAAGCCTCATATTTTTCCAACATATTGTTGAAATCAACGAGGAACTGCACAAGGATAATAAGGAAAGTCAGTATTATGAAGATCAAATAAGGAGCCATAAATAAACAAGGTAAATGAATATACCACAGAAAGGCTTTGAGCATCCCTATCAGAACTTTTAGAATGAGGTAGTGCAGTTGCAGCACCCCTGTGGTTTGGTAAAGTCCCAGACTTTATTAGTTGTCTTACCAATCCAGCGCCAAGTACCACTAAAGAGGAATAAGAAGATATATCGACCAACTCACGCTAGTCAGGAAGGGCAGAAGAACCTTCTTCTCAATTAGAAGGAAGTCATTTCCTTATCCACTTCAAGGGGCTCTCTTTAACTTTCTTGGCTGGGGGTTTCTTCCCAGTCTCATCTTTATTTTCACCCCTTCATCAGCTTGTTTGGAAGGGGGATTGGTAGCTATGTCTCCCAAAATTTCGGGAAACTTCTTTTTTCCCATAGAAATGAAAAGAGGTAAATTTTAATCTAAGGAAGAAGGGGATTGGGTAATAAGATCGTTGTATTCTTGCTCAAGGTCAATGCTAGATGCAGTAGTTAAGGAAGTAGAAAGAGGTTCTTACTCAAGGTCAATTATATGGGAAGAGGTAGGACGAGAAACAAAGGAGGAAACTGCATTCTTGTACTGCAGCAAATAGGATGCCGACCTGATGTGCTCCTTGCCAATCCTCTGATAAAGTCCCCAAATAAATTTTAACTCCCTAAGATTCACTTCACTTTCCTTTGGGCACCTTCTCTTCTGATCAATTGCAATAAAAATTTACAAAGTAATATTAGTATTACATTTAAACAAGTATGTACAGGGCAAAACAGTTACATGAGGAATAACCTATCCCATTGCCAAAAGGAGGGCATCTAGGACCCTAGTACTCAGCATTCCCAGTCAAAGGGGTGTATTACCAATTTTTTACAACAACTCCATGATCAAAATAATCCATATTAGAGTCTGGAAGATTAACTACTAACGCGTTATTTACATCCCTAGTCTTTAAATAAAAAGTGGTGTCACTAGTCACCCACTTATAACAAAACATTATTTCTAGAATCCCTAGATGGGTTTCATGAATTTGATTCAACCTATACACTCTATTTATGACCCTCCAAGTATTGAGGGCTACCCTAGTTGGGACAACATCAAAGTATTGACAAAACTCAAGTCACAAGGGGTTGGGAGGAAAAGTAAACCCATACTCAGCTATAAATATAGAGGGAAACCAGTGACCCTCAGCAAGTGAGAAAAAATCAGCAGGCAAAGTAGCGTGTTCCAAAATAACCCAAGAGGGAATATTAAATTCATTTTTGAATTCATTAAGAGAATCAATAGAGTAAACCATGATGAATAGTAGGAGAGAAGAGAAAGAGTTCTTATAGGAATTAAGGATTCAGCAAGAACTGAAGAATAGAAAACGATCGCACAAGAGAGAAAAAGAAAGCTTGAAGATGCTGTAGCTAAAAACACTCAAAAAGTTAGAGGAAAGAAAAGATCGTGTCTTTTCCCGCTCTTTATAGGTTGCCTAAAAAATTGAAAAAATAATGATTAAAATGGGAGCGTCGATTGAACTTGTGGTCGCTGAAGGCAGAAAAGACAGATTTGCCCAAAATCGATTCGTTAAATTTGTTGATAATTTCAAAAATGCCACGCGAATTAAATTTCCATAATTAAACCATAATTTGTACAAGTACGAGAAGTCGGCAATTGACCAAACCTAAAATTATTGCCTGAGCAACTTTAACATCCAAATGCTCCATGCTCTTGGAAAAACTTCAAGCATGAAATATTGGTGGCTTCTGTTGATACAAAAAATTATCCATCTATGTAGACCATTAGAATACTGACACGTGTTGTATAGTGGAAGATTAATCATAGTCAGCAGTGATGAAATGCTGACATACTGAGGGATGTCGACCAACACCAGGAAGACCGACCAACGTTGATAGGAAAACACCAACAGTTGTATACATAAATGACTGTACATATGTAAATGTCTACGATATAAAGACATTCCATCCTTTGACATTCCATCACTTGTACACCCCCTTGGGGCTATAAATACAGTATAAACCCTACATCCAAGAGACATGAAAAGAGATGCAATTGAACAATCCCAAAGTAATATACAACAGTGGACTTAGGCTCTTCCTTAAGACGAACCACTTTAAAAATCTCTTGTCTCTTTTGTTTCTATTTATCCGTGATCAATTAATTAGCCTACTCTAGTTTTTTGCATCAATAATAATCATTGTTTATAAGCTTTTCAGAAGTCCCAAAATATAATTACAGACTTTCCATAATCAATAAAATCCCAAAAGAATTTTTGAATTTAACTAAATAACCCAAACTAGTTTTCACAGCAGGTCCGAATCGATTCAGATTCCAGGCCCGAATCGATTTGCTGCTAAATCGATTCACCTATGAGGGCCGAATTGGTTTGATTCTGGGCAATGAGCCTATTCTTGTTAGCAAGTACAAATTTTCATGTTTTCTTCTCAACCAATTCAATACTTACCACCAATAAGTAATTCATTATTTGTCAATACAAAATGTGATTCTACTCCATTTCATATTTAAATTTGTATAAACATCATCAAAATCATGGAAGTCACTGCTTTAATCAAGAATTACAGTACTTCTTAATTAACCCATAAACTTTCACCAATCTTCAATCTTTCTCATTCAAGATTAACTCATTCTATTAGATTGAACCCATAATTTATATGGAATATTTATCATTTTCACATTTATAAAATCATTCCCAAAATCCCATATTTTCACATGTGAATCCTACCCAAAAACCTTTGTCAGAAACTCTAATATGAATTGAATTGAAAATATAAATTACTAATCAAGTTAATCACTTCCCTTAATCAAAGTTTAGAGTCTGAATTTGTATATGAATATCCCTTGGTGATTATCCTAGACCATAATTTCATCAATATCTTCCCAATCCTATCCTTTCTTAATCACCCTTTGAGTTTTCCTCTTGAACTCTTTGATTTCATTTCTCTTTTCTTTCTAACTTCTCTATAAACTCTTGGTATAACAACTTAGACTTTTGATATTATAATGTGTCTTCTCTCTCACCCAAAAACTTTCATTATATAAGCCTAATCTTAAAATTAGGTGAACCTCCTATTGTAAAATGACATGTATACCCCTATGTGGGTCCCGTTTAGTTTTAAAAAAAACCCAAAACTCCATCAGTACCCCGAGTACTTAATTTTGACTATTTTAACCCATTTCGAATCAACCGTGCACTCAAAATCATCATCTGAGTCACCACTCACAAATATCTCATCTCAACCTAATATCATCCACACATGCATCTTGATTGAGATACAGTTAAATCCCCTTGCATTTATTCACTTACAATGTAATACCATTTGACATTAATTTATTTACTTTATCACACTAGTAAATATTAAATCACATAAATATTAATCCTTGTCGCCCTAATTAATATTTATTTTAAATTCATGTTATTTCTCAATTTATTTAAATTACGTGCACATGTGTAATTTAAATGCCAAATTAGAAATACTCAAAATTATGGGGCGTTACATACTTCCCCCCTTAAAAAGGAATTTCATCCTCAAAATTCTGGCAAACCTGGAATAAATAAAACGGCATATTTCTCACACATAACATCCTCTCACTCCCCCTCCCCCTCCCATGTCGACTTGCCAGTGTTGTGATATCCCCACTGAACAGAAACTAAGGGCACCGCCTTAGATCACAACTTACTCTCATTACAATCCAAAATAGAAACCGATCTCTCATCGTATATGATATCGGGCTGAAAAGAAAGACATATAAGATATCGGGATGAAAATCAATTTCCTCCAATGTGATATGCCAATAATCCATCTCACTCCTGTGATACTTCTTCAACGACAATATATGAAAGACGTATTAAATCTGCTGTAGATGATCTGGCAAGGCGAGCCAATATGCCAACCATCCTACCTTCTTGATAATCGAAAAAGGCCCCTCTTACCTCGATGAAATATTTACCCTATTACCGAACCTCATAACTCCTTTCATTGGAGAAACCTATAGAAATACCTGGTTACCCACCTTGAGTCTACATGCCTCTTTCCTGCATCGACGTAACTCTTCTGCTTTTCCTCAATAATTTGTATGCGACCCCAAATTAGATCAATCTTAATAGAAGTATCCTGGATCATCTCAGGTGAAACGAAATTGTTGTCTCCCACCTCTAACCAACAAGTGGGAGAACGATATGGTAAGTCGCATTATGCCTCATAAGCTTCCATACCGATAGTGAACCGATAAGAATTATTATATGCGACATCCACTTGTAATACCCTCCACCAATACCTATTTATTCCCCCTAAAAAGTTGTAATCATATGAAAACCTTGGTATTTGGATAATTATGATTCAGTTTATAGCTGCATTTGACCATTTGGAGGTCATGGTGATAATCATTGGAAGATTGTGGGTTAAAATTGGAAAATTCAGGAAGATGGTTGTTCGAATGAGTTGAGGGTCGTTCGAACGGGGTTAGAGTTTCGTTCAAACGGAGATAAGTCATTTGAATGAGGAGCCCATGTATTTCGAAGTGGGGATCAAATGAGGATCGAACGAGATACCTTTGCATAAAAAATCTATCTGGTTAGATGGTCTTTCAAAGGCCCGTTCAAACGAGATGTTATTCTTGTTCGAACGAGGTTGCCCAAAATTTTTAATTCAAGTTACCCCTCTGTGCTGTCATGTTTTAGCCGTTGGATTAACGAGGTGTCGATCTCTTGTGAGCCCAGATTGGAAAAAAATGGGATTTTAAGATTTGGGGGTGTTTTTATAAGCGTTTTATGGGTTACATAGGTTTATTAGAGTGTGATGATGCCCATTAGGCAGTTGGCACGAATTGTTTAAGCTCAATAATGGAAATTTGTAGTTAGGATATTATGACTAAGTAATGAAGATTTCTGATTATAATGAATATAGACCCTAGGTACGATACTTACGAGTGGTTAGCGCCGATAATGTATTTAGAAAAATTTGATCCTTGGGGTGATACCGTAATTAGTGGACAATTCATCAAACATGTAAAGTTGTGCATGCCAATGCTTAGGATACGTACATTTAGTTTTAGTTGATAGGATGCTATCCTTATGAATGGGTGCCTTAGTGATTATCAACCTTATGATCCTTGATTAGAGTTACGAGCCATCTATGACAAAGGTGTCACATCTGTAATAAGGATGATTTGAAGTGATATGAGAGAGAATCGTAGGTAGCCTTTTGGGATAGTTTTGGAAATAATGATGCATTATTTGACAAATAGGATATTTAGTGACATCGATAGTATAGACCTAAAGGTAACTGGTCATACACAATGTCCTGTATCTTACCAGAATACTTATTAGTGTTAGCTTGTGGTTCAATGCATGGTACATAACATTAGTTATTTTAAGGAGGCCCTTAGAATATCCTTGGGATTAAATGTTGACTTGTTATGAAGCCTTGAGGTGTTCGACGACTATGATCTACCATGTTAGATAATTATAGGTTAGTATTTGGGTGAGTGGTCATTGAAATAAATATTCAAAAATCATAGGGCATAATCGCCTTGTGGAAATTGTGGTTGATGAAGTCTTATCTAGTCTTGGTGACAACTGTTTGGGTATACTTGGTGACCTTAGGGAACCAGTCAGGTTTTATTTTATGGAATGTTGTGATGTGTTCGATGATATTACAAATGAGATTTTGTGATGGATTCGTGTTTTTGATTAAGATCAAAGGAGTCACTTCATATATCCTTAGGTAAGGCCGCCAAAATTTAATGTAGATATGTGGCGCAATCTTCTGAGGTAAAATTAGAGATTCATATCATGATTGGGTATAATAATCATTATCATGAGGAGATCGGTGTATAGTGTGTCATATTAGACTTTGATGAGTACTAGGAAATGCATCAGAGACTTGGGCTAACAATGTTGTGATTAAAGCCTTGTGCATAGTAAACTGGATGGGACATCGAAGTATAATTAGGATATTAATGTAAGTCGATATCATATGTTAAAATAACACTAGTAGGGGAATATATAGACCATATATCGTGTTATTAGACTTGCATGTATTTGAGGGTGTACGTCCGAGTAGTACTTATTACCCTTATGGTGTTAATGATGAATGGTTGGCCGTCACGTGGAGTCAATTTGAATTGAACTTGGGGGATGGGAGATTGTGACCACTATAGACACCACATTCTTGGACCCCATAAGTCTCTCCTTAGGTCCCTATAATGTCCCTCCCATTTCACTACAAACCTTAGGTCATACTCCGAGTATCGATCTAAAGGCTATCGGGCGATCTCGAGCCCCGTTAGGCTCTGGTCAAGTCTATCGACAGAGAAAAAGCTCTTTAAATATTTGAAGGGATATGAATCCACTTTTCATTGGTCCACCCCGTGTATGAATTGGCCTAACGGTTCAAACGAACAAACCATTTTACCACCAAAAATCGATCTAGAGGCCACCGAGCGCTCCCGGCCCCAATTTGACCCCAGTCAACTTCTTCGTCAGAGCAAAAAGCCTTGTGAATATTTGAAGACAACTGAAAGCCCTTTCCAACAATACATCCTGTGAGTGAAATGGCATAATCATTGGATGAACTATTCATTTTCCCTTAAAAACTGATTCGAAGGCCACCGAGCACTCTTAGGGTCTTTTGACCATGGTTATCTATTTAGCTCGAATGAGACTGAATTAATATTCTAAGGGAATTGAATACCCTTTCTAATAGTCAGCCCTATGCATGAATCAGCCTTATGGTATGAATGAACAACCTGTTTTACTCCGAAAGGTCATCGGGCACTTTTGTGCCCCGATTGACCAAAGTTAACTTTCCGAACTGAGGGAAGACCTTTGGAATGTCAAAGTACCATGCATAACATTTCCAACACTCTACCCCGTGTGTGATTCTAACTTACCATTATGTTTCATTCGACGATCTCCCGTCTTAAGGATCAACGAGTGATTTTGAGCCCTATTTTACCCAAAGTCAACTCCCGCACCCGGTATGCCTCGTGCATAATTTGGATCAACGAATTGCGTTCTATGGCCATTTTTCTAGAAAAATATGCATGAGACTATCGATAGGCAAATCCATTTCCTTGCCTATCGATAATGTGACTAGGGTTACCTATCGATTGGTAGGGATAGGGCTATGTCGGTTGGAGCCCCTTACCGTATAAATAGAGGGAATAAACTCACTCCCAAAGCATACCTCATATCCATCAATATCAGTGATCTCAGCAATATTCTCTTGTAATCAGTAAAGTTTCCTTGTGTGAAATTCCTTTCAATCTTTCATCCCCATCCTTTTCATACCCAATTTAACAAAATCTCATTCTCTCTCATCCGACATTCATCTCAACACTCAAAGGAGATGATCAAGGATTTAGATCAAACCTCAATTCTCCAAAGAAGGTCCAAAATTCTTCTCTCCCTTTAATTTCTTTATTTTTGTATCAGTTACATAAATTCTTAATCTGTCTTTTTATTTAGTTCATAAGCATTAATATCTCACCATTTTATTTGTTACATTTCCCATACTTTATTTTCTATAAAAAAACAAACAAAAAAAACAACAATACGAGGGTTACACCTATAAATTCCAAAGGGATTATTCATCACAATTTCTCAAAACTAAAATACATTTTCTACACACACACATATAATAAATTCCCATTCGAATTTATGGGACAAACCCCACCCTTATTCTGCATGCGAACTACGCAAACTTTAATGCCTTTATAGGCTACGTAGGCGGCTCAGGCAAAAACCCGAGACTAGAGTCCAATTTCTCAATTATTCAATTTTCCCATTTTCCCATTTGTCATCCTTTCATTTATACATAATTTTAATATATATATATATATATTATATTTGTGATCCGTATTGGTGTTTTATCCAACATATATTATCATTTCATTATAACGATCAATATTTCAATAAACGCATACATCGTATTTTCTAAACATTATTTCGGAAATATGCCTATTGGATTCCCTCACTCCATCTTTTCCATGATGTGAGTTGGGAGATTCTGATCTCCATTTATATATACACGCACATACACTTCACAAACGAATAAAGGAAAACATTAACACAAGCCCATGAGAGACCAAAACGGTAGGATGAGTGTCTAGCACCTTCCCATTCTGTAACTTAGTCCCCGAACCTTCGAACTATTGATTTCGCAAGCATCAGTTTGTCTTTGATGACACTTTCTCGAGGAAGCGACATGTTCTTTTGCTTATTTTTTTGCAAAATAGGTTGGTGAATCCATCTCGTTACATTCACCCCACACCTATGATGGCCGAAGCGCTCTTAGAGAATGCGAGTGTGAGGCCTTTTTCTCCCCCTCCCCCTCCCCCACGGGGAGAGAAGGGAGAGAATCTCGGGATGGCTACAATGGAGACTCTGCTGGGTGTCACTAACACACACCTCCACTTATCCCACTTGTATATATCCATGCTCACTCACACTTGTCACACACCACTTGTAGTTGGTCTATGCATAGGTTTACTACCACACAGTCACTTATAGATATGCACATATCACTCACTCTTTTATATCCATGCTTGGTATAATCTTCATACCCTTTGTTAGATTTACTTTTAATACTTGTACAATCTTCCCTATTAGTATAAGTGCTCATCATGATAAAATACTCTCTCCAAAATATGCTAATTAAAAATCATGCATTTTTCACACTACATCACCAAAGAGCATGGCTATTGACCAAATTTTGTCCAGTAACTGGGGGGGCACTTCGGGATGGGTGTTGGTTCGGCAGGTCGTTGTTAGCCTAAGCGATATGACTCTCACCTCCATTGGTCAAGTACCTTCGATGTATATCGAACAATTTCCCCCACATCATACTGCTAGACCAAAGTCATGACGAGAGGTATATCACAGGGAACTAGTTCACGTACGTTGAGTATATCGATTCACTCTCACACGTACTGTCCCGACGAGGTATATAGTGAGGTAATTCATGTACGCTCGGGTATATCAAATGGCTTGTCCACATGTACCGATTTTCCTAAAAAGTAAGACGTATATTGTGAAAGTCATGCCAAAGAGGGTAACCCTTCCAATTAACCCAACAACTACATACCCTCATATAGGCGTCAAACCTAGGGCACTCATATTTGGTTTGTCGATTACTATCCGAAAGTCTGGCAAAATTATGGGTAGGCATGCCTCCCAATTTTTCACGCGATTTGGTCTTTTTTAAAACGAAACCACGCCAATGAGCCTGGAAACAAGTCCAACCATGTTTTTACATATTTTTCAAACCCCAATTTTTCCAGGCTCGGGTCATGTATAGCGTTTCTTTTTTGCATTTAGTAGTACAAGTGAGAAAATAATAATAATAATAATAATAATAATAATAATAATAATAATAATAATAATAATAATAATAATAATAATAATCATGCTCAGACCCTTTTTCTCATTTTTCCTCTTTCTTTACCAAAAGTGTCAAAAAAACATTTCCCATCTTTTATCAAAATACCAAAAGAATTTTCCCTTCCTTATGAAAAAAATATTTTTCCTCCTTTTTACCCAAAAACATTTTGTCCTCCGTTTTTCCAAAAATGTCAAAAATATTTTCCTCCCTTTCCAAAAAAAAAATAATAACAGTTTTCTCCCTTCTCTTTTAAAAATAAATTTGAATTTTTTTCTTCTCAGGTTTATCGCATACCCGACCCTTGGCCTAGCTCCCTATTGGCTTTGGTCTTCCGTCGAACCACCCCGAGGCTACGTTAGTTCCCTCACTACTACCTTCGAGGCTGGAATTTATCTTCATCCACTTTTTATAGAGAACGCTGACCAAGTACCGAATGTGTAACCATATTTGATGGCAGTTCTAGCCAACCTCAATGCTAAGATTTACAACCTTCAAACTGAGGTTCATGAGATGCAATAAAATTGGGTCCCTATTCTCGAAGATACCAATGGTCTCTTCCCTCGTGCTATGGGTTCACCCTCACCTGAGCCTATTTAGGTAACCGAGAAATATCACCACGCTCCACATTCCCCTCTTGCTAATGGACCGCTTCCAGCTCAGCTACCTATGCAGAATCTGGCCCAACCATGGGCTAATCTACCCATGATCATTGATCCAAAGGAAGAAGAGTTGAATAAGGTCAAGGAGGACCTCAAGATGTTGACTAAGTAGTTTAACCAAGTTTGAATTTCCGGGAACTACATGAATTACACCCATATTCCCTCTATTCTAAAGCAAGGCTGCCAAAAAAGTTCAAGGCGCTTAACATTGAGAAGTTCAGGGGTAGTGGACCCTTAATTGTTCATCTTCGAAGTTACCACCAATCCATGAATTTTTGAAGTTACCACCGATCCATGCCTCTCCTAACTCGGGGGTAGTGGACCGCCAAATGTTCCAACATACTTTGAAGGACAATGCTCTTCGCTGGTTCTTATCTCTTGAGTACTTTAGGATTCACAGTTGAGAGAATGTTGCCCATGAATTCATATCATAGTACAAGTTTAACGAAGAGTTGGAGGTCACCCATTGTGATTTAGAGCATCTAAAAAAAATATCAAGGAATTTGTCAGTAACTTCATAGTAAGGTGGAGAGACAAAGCGACCACCATAACCAACAGGACTTTCGAAGAGGAGCAAGTTAATATTGTGAAGAAAAACTTCTTACCCCCTGTTCGAGAAATGATGGGAGGATAGTACAACCCCAATTTACGAGCCTTCCGAGAAGCAGGAGTAAAGATAGAAGAGGGTCTTACTAAGACAAAAGTTGAGCCGAAGAAAGTATCCAAAAAGTTCACTCCCAGAAAGTATGAGAAGCCTCCCAATACCGCAGTTTCAACCATCAATAACATCTATCAGCCTGCCACTTCATGGGTACCCGAATGCCGCCTTAACCCAGTTAAAAAGGAATAAACTGAGATTCACTCTCCCCTCTCTAAATTTTTCCAAGCCTTTTTAAGCCAAAATCTTATCAAGCCATTGGACCCTCGTCCATTACCAAACCCACGTCCCAAAAATTTCAAACTAGATGCCCATTGTAATTTTCACCTAAGTGTCGTCCACAACACTGATCAATGTTTATACCTCTAAAATGTAATCCAATATCTGATTGATCGAGGTATCATTGCCCCACCAGCCAATCCAAACTAAACACTACTCACAATCCACTCCCAAATCATATAAATGCCATCTTCCTAGAAGAAGATCCTGAATTTGATCCCTCTACCCAGATTGTACCCAATAAATCATCCATCATACCCATATATTCCCCTAAACCCCTCCACGTTTTCCCATATTTTATATTGCACCCTACTTGTATCGCCGATCAGGCCCTGTCACTACTTACTATGCATTTCCATTCGTACCCATTTCGAAGGGAAAGATATGTAATTGTTTGAAGTATTAAACCATCTTCTAGAGTTTGGGCTAAAATTGCCCTCCAAGATGACTATTGACTGTTAGAGATTCAGTATGATGTTGTTGGAAGCTCAAAAATGGTCTCGAGAGTCAGATAATTGGTTAGTACCTATCAATGAAGTTAACTAAGATAATGTAATTCATGTTATAGCAGACTTATTTCGACAGTCCGGGGAAATTATCACTATGTCCAAACTACTTGATGATTTGAAACTATAAAGGCTCTTGGTCCCCTCACTTCTGCATCTCCCCATCGAATGGAAGGATCTATATGAATAGGTTGTTGAGGTTATAGAATGAATTGACTAATCATGGAAGGATGGAATTTTTGTGTCCAGAGGGGGGACAAAGTCGATAGTTCAGATGAAGAGAAAATCCTAGAAAAGACTAGCCCAGTAGTAAGTATATGTGGAATGATATCGTTTGAGGAGCTACTAGGAGAGATTAACAAGTTCGATGAATAACCCAAGATAGATGAGGACACATGGTTTCAATTATTCACCTCTTCTTTGAACTATATGACTATATCAGAGACGCATTAGCAAGTTCTAAACCCACAACCATCAGCGATTGATAAGGGAAAAGGTGTTGTGAAACTTCTTATGATGGAAATGACCGTCGAGGAGAGAAAGATCCTTGACCATTTAAAGAAAACCCAATTTAACATCACTCTGTGGGGACTCTTTATATCTTCCTTGCTGCATCGGAATGCCTTAATCAAACTACCCACCGAGCCCACCATCCCTCCTTCCACAACGCCAGAAGAAGTAGCGAAATTATTCAGATATCTAACCTCTATAAATTCTCTCCTTCTTCGAAGAAGAAATCCCTAAGATTGGTCCAAATCACAACTATGGTCTCAATATCTCTGTCGAAGTCATGGGAAAAATCGTCTCACTTTTTCTTATCGATAATGGATCAACTCTTAATGTTTGCCCATTGAGAACCCTCAATTGCTTGGGACTGAAATTGAGCGACCTTTCTCTAACCACTGTCACGGTGCGCGCCTATGATAATACTCATCGAGAAATTATTGGATCCATAAAGTTTACAAGTTACAATAGGGGTTGGACCTATAAATCCTGTTACTGAATTCCAAGTCATCGATATCCTGACTTGTTTCAACTTATTGCTTGAATGACCATGGCTCTATAGTATCAAGGGCTTGTCTTCTTCCCTACATTAGAAACTAAATTTCTTGGCCAATTGAAAGGTCATCACCATCTTGGGCAATGACGATAACACTGAGAATGCAAGCACCAACAATCCAATACTAGAGATACAACATGAGGCGAATGATATGCTTCTATCAAATTTTTTAGTAGAACCACTTCCACTCCCAGCAGGGGATGATTTCAAAGATAGAGTTTGTCTAGAGCACAACCCTCACTACAATGTCAATCTGATACAGATGTACAAGAACATGTACTTTATGCCAGGACAAGGACTGGGACAACGACAGTAGTGAATACTTGAATCTATAATACTGAAGAAAGTCTTTCCTCCTTGTGGCTTAGATTATCAACCATCAACAGAGGAACTTAGAATGCTTCATAAACCTTGGTGGAAGAGAAGGATAGAGAGTGCCAAGACTGTCTCAGGGGATTCGTTGAACATAAGATTCATCACAGAGGGTGAATATTTCCCATTTTACGACTTTTCTGAACCATGGTATAATCATGTGGACTAGATAATGAAACAAGGAATGGAGATATTTTTCCTAGAAAGCTACTCATGGGCCTAAAGTTCCCAGGATCATGTACAACCACTCATTGAGAAGACTACAGATTATAACGGAGATTCTAAGAGAAGTGACTCTGAGAATTCATTCAACATGTAGACACTGTGGCTGACACTCTGCATGATCCACTCAAGAGTTACATTGTCGGATCCATCCCACCTGATCAAAGTTACGAATGCACCTCTCCTCAACTGGAATGTTGTCCCGGATCCACCTGCTGAAATGCAACCCAACTCTAATGTTTATCTCATTTTCTCTTCTTTTGTTGTTCCTCCCTATTCTGATGTAATCAATACCTCCTTCGACGAGGTTCGTAACGCTATTTCTCCCAATAACGAAATAAACGAAGATTTTGAGTATCTTGATGTGCCTTACATTAATTGTCTTGATTCTAATCAAGATCTCGATGATGATAATTTTATAAATGAATAATTCTTAGCTGATCTTAATAAGGTTAATAACAAATAACATAACTACGTTCAAGTTAATGAAGTTGAAATTGTTGTTATTAATCTCGATTCTCGTAGACAGTTATGCGAGATTAAGATAGGTTCCATCCTTTACGAGCATGAGCGCGCACAACTTGAAGAATTACTAAAGGAATTTATGGATATATTTGCATGGTCCTACGATGACATGCCCGACATTGATCCCGAGATCGCTCAACACGAGATTACAATGCTCCTAGAAGGCAAACTGATCAAATAGAAATCGCAAAAGCTCCGTACCAAAGCACCGCTCAAGGTTAAGGAAGAAACAGTCAAACAATTGAACATAGGTTTCATTCGCGTTATCAAATATGCCACCTGGTTAGCCAACATCGTACCCAAGATGAAATTTGGAGGAAAGGTTTGCATGTGCATTGACTATCGAGATTTTAACAAGGCCTCTATGAAGGATGATTTCCCACTACCCAATATCAACATGATTATGGATAACACGTCCATTGACGCTCTTCAGTCATTTATTGATGGGTTTTGTAGATATAATCGGATCAAGATTCACCCGGATCATCAAGAGAAAATCTCATTCATCACCTCTTGGGGAACCTTTTGTTACACCGTTATGCCATTTGGTCTAAAAATGCAGGGGCTACCTACCAGAGGGCTACCACAACCATCTTGCATGATTTGATACACAAAGAAGTCGAGGTCTACATGGATGATATGATTATCAAGTATAAGAGTAGGTAAGGTCATGTACTCGCTCTCCAAAAGTTCTTCGAGTGACTACAACAATATCAGATGCGATTTAACCCACATAAATGTGTTTTTGGAGTTACCAAAGGAAAACTATTGGAATTCATGGTTAGTGAAAATAGGATTGATGACTACCAAACTGAAATCCATACTCGGCCTTGTCACGGCCTTTGACAAGTAAATTTGAGTTACCAAGTAAATTTGTCACGGTCTTTGACCGTGATAATTCTGTGTCACGGTCGTGTCAAGGTCAATGACCGTGACACAAAACGCGAGATTTGTGTCACGGTTAATGACCTTGACAAGGGTGGCCGGCTGAAAGGTGATAATTTGGCCATTTTGGTGGCATTTAAATGCCACCACACCGAACACAGAAGGAAGTCCCTGGATTCCTTAGAAAATTACAGGATATCAGCCATTTCATCAGCCAATTGTCTTCTATCTGCGAACCCATATTCAAACTCCTCTTAAAGGATTCAACTAAGGTTTTGTACGAAGATTTCCTAGAGGCCTTTGAATGAATGAAGCAATATCTAACTCCACCTTTTGTACTCATACCGCTACAGCCTGGTCTTCCCTTACTACTATACACGACCATAACAGACATCACAGATAGAGATTCGCTAGCCCACTACCGTTAAGATTCTTACAAAGAGAGAGCCATCTACTATTCCAGTAATAAGTTGGTTGGGTACGAAGTCAACTACACTGCCTTGGAGAAAGAAAGTGTCGCTCTTGTCTATCACCTAAAAATTATGGCATTATATGATTGATTTTCCCATCAAACTTGTGTCCCGAATGGATCCTATCAAATTCCTGCTCGAAAAACATTCATTATCTAGTCGAATGGCCCAATGGTTGATGCTTCTAGCCAAATTTTTTATTGTGTGTGTCACGTAAATAGTCATGAAAGGAAGATCTATCTCTGACTACCTCGCTAACTCCCCTATAGAAGAAATCGATTGTTGATACCAAATTTAGTCTGCTGACGTGGATCAATTAAGTGGAGACATGTGTCAATCTACAGGGCACCTACAAACATTTCTGAGCAACACCTTGACTTCGAGGAACTCAACCTCCCCGACCAACTATGACACTCCGAGAAACAAGTGCTCTGCGAGGAACTTCACTGAACTGAGCAACTCATGAAGACCAAGCTACTTAGGCGGTCCGAGCAGCTCTGGCGGTCCGAGCTGCATCTCGTACAGAGCATTAATGCGTGAGCTGCATCTCGGACAAAGCATTAATGACTGGATAATCACAAGAGATATTGCGCATTAAATGACTCTTTATTATCACACAAAGGCATACGCCTATTGAACAGCTGTGTGTTATTCTTTCATTTGTACAACCTCAAGGCTATAAATACATTGTAACCTCCTCATTAGCGGGGGACTCGGAATTTCTTGGTAAAACTACTATTGAGAATTCTGGGTAAACAATCATCAATATAAAAATAGTGGATGTAGGCCATTCTCACAAGGCTGAACCACTTTAAAAATCATTGTCTAAATATTTCTTTATTATTGTTATCTGTGATTAAAAGAATTAGGTCAAGTTTAATTTTTTACATCAACAGAGTGGCGTCGTCTGTGGGAAACGACTGTAATTTTCATTTTTCATCAAAATAACTCATCTTCAATGGCTGATAATTCTGAATCCAATCATCGAAACGCTGGAAACCCCCCAAATCCATTCGCTCCTCCAAATGTCCAAGATCTGGCTGGAATTGTGGCCAATTTGGCTCAAGGCCAGACGGCCATGCAAGAGACTATACGACAACTCATGCAAACTATCCATACTGGAGCGCCGACCCATTCAGGACAGCGAAGTGTTTAAAGAAATACCCGTTTAGTTTCTTCTCGTCTTAGGCAGAGCGATTCATATCGCACTGAGAGATCTGATGATTTTTCATATCACCCTGGAAGGACTTCCTCGGTGCGAGCTATGGATACGCAACAAAATATCACTCTCTCTACAAAAAGGACCAGTGCTCTTGAAAGATTGAGCATGGTCTCTGCTTTTGATTGATTGGGCCCTAAGAGAAATAAAAGTCCTCCTAAGGCTGTGTCGAGAAACCTTCGACGACCATCTGACCTAAGGGAAGGTTCTGCCCAATCACAACCAACTGCTCGTCGTGAGAGATCCCAAGAGGCAAATTCAACAAGATCAGTTGCTCGGACCAATAGGCCCGAGGATGGAAATGATGCATGGAAAGGCTCTATTCAAAGGTTGGAGGATAGATTAGGGGAAATGGCTAAGGACAAGAATCCTCTCCAAAGAACTTTTGTCCAAGGGATGCCTTTTGTGCAGGCAATTGTGGGTTTTCCCACACCATCGAAGTTCAAAGCACCTGTTGTGACCCCTAAATATGATGGAAAAATTGACCCTGTCCTTCATATAGAACAATACCAGGCCGCTGTCGACATCTATGCCGTGCCAGATGAGATGAGATGCAGGGCATTTTCAGAAAATCTTACTGGATCTACAAAAATATGGTACAATAATCTTCCTCGGGGAAATATTTCAATTTTTGTTCAACTGGCCCAACTCTTCATTGGGAATTTCTATTTCGGAGCAAAACCAGTTAAACGATTGGCACATTTATTAAGTGTTAGACAAAAAATAGGAGAAAGCACCAGGGATTACATAACTCGTTTCAATAACGAGAAGCTCGAAGTTATTGATTACGAGGAAAAGACATCAATTACTGCTTTGATGAGTGCACTGTTGCCCAAAAAAATTGTACTATACTTTGGTCAAAGATCCACCGAGAACCATGTCAGAACTAATGGCAAAAGCAGCCAATATCATGAATGCCGAGGAGGCTATGACTGCGAAGAAGAATATGGACACCAAAGAGACCAAGGTGGAGGTTGATAAGGCTAAAAAGAAAGAACATAAGAACAATGGTGGTGACAAACTGTCAAAGGCAAAACCATCATGGGAAATACTGAAGAAATTTGAAAATTATACTCCTTTGAAAGTAAACATAAACCATGTTCTGAAGGAGATCAAGAACATCGAGGAACTAAACTGGCCTGGTAAATTGAAGTCGGATCCTGACAAGAGGAATAAGGCCAAATATTGCGAATTCCATACAGACCATGGTCCCACGACCAAAGATTGCATAGCTCTCCAGAATGAAATCGAAGCACTCATCAGACGAGAAAAGATGACCAAGTATGTTGATCGAAGAAATGAAAGAAAAAGTAACGACCAAGCAAGACAGAGGTCTAGATCTCCTCATCGAGCAGAAGAAAATAAGAAAAGAGATCATGAAGATGATCCAAAAGATGATCCCGATCTCCCCAAGAGACCAATACAGCCAAAACGTGAGGTATTTTCAATTCGTTTTGGATCATTTGATTGTAACGTTATTACAGGTGGAGATGCAGGAGGTGGGGACCTTACTGAGGAAAGGAAAGCTAACGTCAATGAGGCTCAAGCTTGTTCATACATTCAGCAAATAAATCTAGCTGAGGATGATCGCCCGAGGAAGGTGAACAAAGAAAAAATGGTCATCGATTTCTCCAAGAATGACCTTGCAGGTGTACTATATCCTCATGATGATCCACTGGTGATCAAAATGAGGATGAAGGAAGTAATAATCTCAAGAGTACTGGTGGATAATGGTAGCTCGGCGGATATCATGTTCTACTCATGCTTCGATAGTTTAAATCTAAAGTTGTCTCAGTTGGAACCTTATCACAGGCCCCTCCTCGGGTTTGCTAGCGAGAAAGTATTTCCACTTGGGACAATCAAGTTGGATATGCTCATCAGTACATGGCCTGCTTGTCGAACAGAAAGAGTACATTTCTTTATGATGGATAAGAATGTCCAGTCACCTTACAATATCATCATGGGAAGGGTAGGATTGAAGAAGTTCGAAGCAGTACCATCTACTGTACATCAATGCCTGAAATTTCCAACCAATTTTGGAGTGGGAGATGTAAAGGGTGACCAAAAAGTAGCTCGGGAATGTTATTACTCATCTGTCGAGCAAGAAGAACTGGAGGAATCTAGGAAAAAGACTATGACTTATCAAGTGGATGAAGGTGCAGAGATATAGACATTGGATCCTAGAGACGAGTCGCAGCTTGTGAAAGGTTAGGTAGTGGAAGCTACTAAAAATATCATTTTAGACGATGAACACCCGGAATGAACAACTCAAATAGGTTCGTCGTTAGATACCTCACTGAAACAGGAATTGATAGTTTTCCTAAAAAATAGAAAACAAACTTTTGCTTGGCGTCATGAGGATAGGCCAGGAATAGACCCAAATTTCTTATATCACGAGCTCAATGTGAATAAGGAGATTAAGCCAGTGAAGCAGAGAAGAAGAGTGTTCAGACCCGAGAAGAACCAAGCTATACAAGAGGAGGTTGAGAAGCTCCAGAAAGCTCACTTTATTGAAGATGTCAAATATCCAGACTGGTTGGCTAATGTGGTTATGGTGAAGAAGAAAAACAATAAGTGGAGGATGTGTGTAGACTTCACCAACCTCAACAAGGCTTGCCCAAAGGATCATTTTCCTTCACCCCGAATTGATCAACTAGTGGATGTTACATCGGGGCACGAGTTGTTGAGCTTCATGGATGCTTATTCTGGTTACAACCAGATTAAATTGAAACCTGAAGACAGGGAGAGTACCTCTTTCATTACCCCTAGGGGAACTTATTGTTATAATGTTATGACTTTTGGTTTGAAAAATGCAGGTGCAACATATCAGCGGCTGATGAACAAGGTGTTTGCGGAACAAATCAGTTGCAATATGGAAGTTTACGTTGATGATATGCTGATAAAAAGCAAGAAAACAGCTGACCATCTAATTAACTTGGGTCAAACCTTTGATCAATTAGATAAATATCAAATGAAGAAGAATCCCACCAAGTGCATATTCGGAGTACGAGAAGGCATGTTCCTCGGGTACATTGTGTGACACCCCGACTAATTAAACACCGGGTAGCTACTCCTTTATAAAATTAATTCAAAATGCCAAGTTGGCTCAGTTAATAGCATCACTGTCGAAAACATTTTAAAGATTACTAACCACCTAGTATTTAAAAAGTAAGTGCCAAATTTTATTAAATCTGATTAACATGCAACAAAAGTAATGAAGAAATAAATAACACCATTCACCATACTGAAGTGAAACGAATAACCATCACCAAATGTAAATAAAACCTGGAGGAAAAACTCCTGAATACAAATCCCACAACTGATAAGTAAACTGAAATAAATAACTAAACTGAATACTGAGCAATACATTCTAGAGTCTGAAAACTGAAATGTAAAAATGTCTAATAGAATTGGGCAACATGCCCTACAACTGATAGATGCTGAGACTGGAATCCAAATGAGAGAAGCGTCTACATGCAAATCCCTGTAGCTTCCACAAACAGCTACAGCTCGTCACCTGAAGGAGAATCCTATGCTTGGTGTCCTTGTGGCTGGGCACCTAAAAATGGTTTTACAAAAATATATATTTGGAAGCAAATGGGTCAGAGCCCGAAAGTGGAAGTCATTTTAAAAACATGCAAGTGCTTTAAAAACATTTAAAACATTAAATGCAAAGTACATGTTAGGACGTGCACTCACATTAAATTCTCACCTCTCGACTAACTGTGCACTCCTAACGTAAGTACCCATCTATAACTACCCTTTCCACTAGCTAAGTGACAACGTAAACTAGCTAGACAACCAAAGGTTCTACCCATTTTACTCGGTTAATTTAACATAACAACGCTCGTAATTTAATAGAGGTTTCACGTAAACTCAGTTATTAAGTATGCCATTGATATAACTATCAGCTAACTCATTATTCATCTCGAAACAATACCGGAATATTTTTACAACATTAACATGAGGATTCCCATTAATCAAATGTATATTATTCACATCATAAATATACGATACAAGCACCCCGCAATCTAAGCTGTAGTGCACACATACTCTGCTATCCATCCCGGTACATCACGTACATAAGGATCACATATTCCGAATCTCTCAGGAATAGTTCAGATAACACAATTCACAAATAGTGGAGGCGAACATAGTCACCATCACATGGGTCACGCACATACCTACGCTCCCATGGTCAGCGGACTTATTAATATCACAATAAGTCTTTCTATGACCTATGTTCATCAAGGTACCAGTCTATATCCCCCCCGTAGGCACACAAGGATTAGAGGGTCCTAAGCGAACGAAACCTCCCGTGATAGCAAGTATGGTAGGTATGTCATACATACAATCCATATATCAATACTAAGTAAACACACATCTTAGTAATATCGTATTATATTCGTAGTACATATTGCACTCTCGTACTAATTATAATTATCACAACTTATTTTATTTCGGTTCATAATTATACGTGCCATAATTTATCCTCACATCGTAGTAGACACTCACGTCTCAACCCAAACGGTTCATTGAATATAACTCTCGTGTATGGTTTACTCATCTCAATAACCCAAAAGTCCCAAATCAACCACTATCTCATCAAAGGGATGCTAACTCTACCCTTGAACCATTTCCCGGAACTCCAAAAGTCAAAACAGTCCAAAAAAAGGTCAAACTGTCAACTCCTTAGAAGTCTCGTTCGAACGAGGCTTCGAACGAGTTTGGACTGTCAGGTCGTTAGAAGTCTCGTTCGAACGAGGCTGTTCGAACGAGGTCCCAGTTCGTTCGAACGAACTGACTCTTCTAACGATATCTCGTTCGAACGAGATATCGAACGAAAATCCTACTCGTTAATAACGACTGGTCAACTCGTTAGAAGCTCGTTCGAACGAGTTCGTTCGAACGACCTGGGGCTGCTTCTAACGAGATGCCAGTTTCGGCCCAGAACTTCCCAAAAATCGTTTTTCACCATTTTTACTCCTCAAACTTCTTCTAAAATTCGTTCCCACAATATATTGAGTTCTCTAATCATCCTCAAACATGTTAAGGGGCTATACTAACATCATTAAAGGGTTTGATATCATCTAAACATCATTAAATCACAATTTCTACATTAATTCCCAATTTTCTTCAAGAACATAAACCCTAACTTTTTCTCATCATAAATTCCCAGATTTTAATTCGTTTATTGCATCACCTAGATATGAAGTCTCCGAAATTTAAATCTCCCAACAATGTTTCTACATGCAAACCTATCCCAACATTCAATAATAACTTCAAATTTCATGGGTTTTCTTTTAATCTTTCAAGAACAATTAAGATTCTTCAATTTCTAACATGGAAAAGACATTCTTCGAATTTAAATGAAATAAAGTCACTTGCCTTGGTTTGATTTCTGAATTTGGTGTGGATTCGGTGTAGAATTTCTGCAGAATTCCTCTCTCTCTCTCTCCTTCTCCAAGCTTTCTTCTCCAAAAGGCTATGGTGGCTAGGGTTTGCTTTGAGGGAACTTATGAAAACCTAATTTAATAAACCTCCGTAGCTTGTTGGGTTAATAAAGGTTGGTTGGGTCAATCCCTTATCAGATTACAACTCTCAATTTTCGTCACTTTTAATTACCCAAAAATATCAAATTACTAAAATACCCTTTATAGTGCCGGGATGGCCTAAAAATACCCCGGGACCCAAACTATACCCCCGGCTAGTGTTTTCTGACTATCTCGACCCTTCCGGACGCGTTGGCGCACTCAAAACGACCATACGGATTATAGATTTTAAATTCACTTTTAATATCAAAATATTATACCGTGACGCGGCGGTCCCACGCGTCTCAATAAAATTTCTATAATGCCGTATATAAATCCCACGACAAATTTTATAATACCAAGTACATATATAATCATATATGCACATAATCAAATACCAATTCGCATCACATCAGTATTTATAACCCGGATTAATTTCCAATTAATACGCATTTAATTAATTAATCCCAAAAATAAATATAGCCAAAAGTACGGGGTATTACATACTCCCCCCCTAATAACTGAATTTCGTCCCGAAATTCGAAACTAGAAAGTACCTGCTAAAAACAGCTCTGGATAATGTTCGCGCATCTCATCCTCGCGCTCCCATGTGGACTCCTCAACATTGTGATGTTTCCACTGAACACGCACTAACGGGACTATCTTTGACCGCAGTTTCCTCTCGCTTCGGTCCAAAATAGCAATCGGCCCCTCCTCATAAGAGCTATCCGGCTGGAGATCGATGTCCTCCACAGCAATGTGAGAATGAGCCAAATCATCCCTAAGGTATCTCCTCAGCGAGGAAATATGGAACACGTCGTGAATCCGATGCAAATGCTCCGGTAACCCGAGTCTATACGCAACCGGTCCGATCCGCTCAATAATAGGAAACGGCCCCACATACCTCGGTGCCAACTTCCCCTTCTTCCCGAATCGCATAATCCCCTTCATCGGAGAAACCCTGAGCAACACCTGGTCCCCCACTTGGAACTCCCTGAAAAACCTCTTCGCATCAGCATAACTCTTCTGCCTGTCTTGAGCTACCCGAATGCGACTCCGAATCAACTCAATCCTTACCGAAGTATCCTGAATCACTTCTGGCCCAAGTAGTTTGTTGTCCCCCACTTCTAACCAACATGCTGGGGAACGACAAGGCCTACCGTACAATGCCTGAAACGGAGCCATGCCAATCGTGAACTGATAGGAGTTGTTGTAAGCAAACTCCACCAGTGGAAGGTACTGCTCCCATCCACCCCCGAAGTAAATAATACACATGCGTAGCATGTCTTCCAACATCTGATTGGTGCGCTCGGTCTGCCCATCAGTCTGCGGATGATAAGCCGTACTCAACCGCAATTCCATGCCCATGGCCTCCTGAAAACTCTCCCAAAACCTCGAAACAAATATCTTGTCTCTGTCAGACACGATATTTAGGGGCACACCGTGAAGTCTCAAAATCTCTGAAATGAAGAGATGGGCATACTGACCCGCAGTGTAATCAGTCCTAACGGGTAAAAAGTGAGCGACCTTGGACAATCTGTCCACAATTACCCAAACGGAGTCGTGACCCCTCTGCGACGTAGGCAACCCCGTGATAAAGTCCATGGATATGCTCTCCCACATCCACACCGGAACCTCCAATGGCTGTAGTAATCCTGCTGGTCTCTGATGATCCACTTTTACAAGCTGACAAGTGGCGCATTTCGAGACAAACTCAGCGATATCTCTCTTCATACCGCTCCACCAATACTGTCGTCTCATGTCTTGGTACATTTTGTCCCCTCCGGGATGTACCGCGAACCGTGAGCCGTGCGACTCTGCCATCACATCGTGTCGCAGTTCCTCTCCTTCCGGAACTACCAATCTCCCATTGAAGCGTAATCCCCCGTCTGAGCTAACGGTATAGGATTCAGCTCCCTCAGCGAGTAATCGAACTATCTGCTCCTGACAGAACGAATCATTTGCCTGTGCCCGTACAACCTTCGTGACAATCTGCGGTGTAACGGTCATCACAGACATGAAAGATCGGGCCACTGCATCCTGGTGTCCCAATTCCTTCCACTTCGCTTTCCACACCTCTGCCACCTCATCTACTGGCCTGCGGCTCAACGCGTCTGCTACCACGTTAGCCTTACCCGGGTGGTACTGAATGTCGAACTGGTAGTCCTTCACAAATTCAAGCCACCTACGCTGCCGCATATTCAGTTCCTTCTGCGTGAACAGATACTGTAGTGACTTGTGATCCGTGAACAGCTGAAACTTCTCCCCCAAAAGATAGTGCCTCCAAATCCGTAAGGCAAATACCACTGCTGCCAATTCCAAATCATGCGTGGGGTAATTCTTCTCATGAGGCTTAAGCTTACGGGAAGCATAAGCTATGGCCTGTCTCTCCTGCTACAAAACACCTCCAAGCCCTTGCAAAGACGCATCGGTGTAAACCAAATACTCAACTCCCGGTCTCGGCAATGCTAACACAGGTGCTGAGGTCAATTTGTCCTTCAACTCATCGAATGCCAACTGACAGGCATCACTCCAGATATATGGCACACCCTTACGAGTAAGATGTGTCAACGGACCTGCTATCTCCGAGAAACCCCGAATAAACCTCCTGTAGTATCCTGCTAAACCCAAGAAACTACGAATCTCCGTTGGTGTCGTGGGCTGTCCCCACTCCCTCAACGCTGACACCTTCCCCGGATCAACAGATATTCCCTGATCGGAAATAATATGACCCAAGAACTGGACTTCCTTCAACCAAAACCCGCACTTCTCGTATTTTGCATACAACTCGTTCTGACGAAGTGTCTGCAAAACCTGCCTCAAATGCTCGGCGTGCTCCTCCTCTGTCTGAGAGTAAACCAGAATGTCATCAATGAAGACAATAACAAACTGGTCTAGGAAATCTCTGAACACTCTGTTCATTAAGTCCATAAACACTGCTGGAGCGTTGGTCAAGCCGAAAGGCATAACCCGAAACTCATAAGAACCATATCTCGACAGGAACGCAGTCTTCGAGACATCCTCCTCCCTGATACGCAACTGATGGTAACCCGATCTCAAGTCAATCTTTGAGAAGAAAGAAGCTCCTCTCAACTGGTCGAATAAGTCATCGATTCGAGGCAACGGGTACTTATTCCGTATCGTGACCTTATTCAACTCTCGGTAGTCCACACACAACCTCAGTGAACCGTCCCTCTTCTTAACAAACAAGACTGGAGCACCCCAAGGTGAGGTACTCCTACGAATAAAGCCCTGCCCTAACAGCTGCTCTATTTGATCCCGTAACTCTCGCATCTCAGCTGGAGCCATACGGTACGGTGCACGTGCTATAGGTCTCGTACCCGGTAGCAAATCAATAACGAAGTCTATCTCTCGACTGGGCGGTAAGCCTGGTATCTCCTGAAACACATCCGAATACTCCCTGACAACCGGGATCGAATCTAAAGGAATCACAACCTCCTTAGAGGTATCCTCCTCTATGTAATACAGATGAGCGGTCGATCCTCCCTCTGGGCGAGGCATCGCCACTATAAACATCTCCTGCCCCGGAATGGCAAAAACAATGCTCCCGCTGAAGCAATCAATCATGGCCCTATATGATACGAGCCAATCCATACCGATGATCACATCGTGAACATGCATGTCTAACACTAACATGTCCGCAGGCAATACCAAACCACCAACCGCTACCCCCACTCCCCGGCATATAAAGAAAATAAGTGACCCACTCCCCAATGGTGAGTCGACACACGTCACTGTGCTCTCTGCCGTAGCTAACAATCCTAAAGCTTTCGCGAAGTGTGTAGCTATAAAACAATGTGTAGCACCCGTATCAAATAACACCCGACCCATAGTGCCATGGATAGGAAACGTACCCTCGATCGCGGGCGGTGCCTGTGGAACTGCAGCCTGGTGAACGTTGTAGACACGTCCATACTGTAGCTGCCCCTGTTGAGCTGGGACTGCTGGAATGGGTGGCAATGCTGCCATCTGTGGCGGTGCAGGAAGAGCGGCGGGAAACATAGGTCTCTGTGGCTCCTGGCGAGCACCCTGCTGCTGCTGCTGTGGGGCCCTGCCCCTATCAGGACAATCCTGCTTCTTATGGCCAGTCTTGCCACAAGTAAAGCACTTCCCTGGGAAGTTTCCTCCCCTCTGCCCCTGCTGTCCCCGGCCCTGGTGGCCGTTACCATTCCTCCCTTGGCCCTGCTGGCCCTGATGGAACTGCTGCCCATTCTGCCCCTGCTGGCCCTGATGGCCGTTTGGACCCTGATGGCCCTGGCGGAAACCTCCCTGTCCCTGCCTGTAGTTCCCTGATCGGAACCTCTTATTGTCCCCCTGCTGGGTACCCTGCTCAGTCTGTCTCTGCCCCTGACCGGTTTGTGCCCCGTTGGCACCATGTCCTCCAGTCCTGCCCTGATGGTTAGACTCCCCTGACCGCTTGCCCTCGGCCATATGAAAACGGTGGTCCTGCCAGTGTAGTAATGCAGCGTTAACCACATCAGAATACGTGGCCAACGATAGGTTCCCTAGTAGATGCTGACGGATCCTCCAATTCAACCCATCAGTGAACTTCTCTATCTTCTTCTTCTCTGTTGGAATCTCGTCTGGAACGATATTCAACAGGTTAGTGAACTCGGCCTCATACTCGGCCACTGTCTTGCCTTCCTGCTTCAGACTCATCAGTTTCCTTCTCATCTCTGTATGAACTGCGGATGGAAAGTACTTGCGGTCGAACCGCACCCAGAACTCCTGAATCGTGAGGGTATCCCTCTCCTCCGCGGTGGTGATAGACTCCCACCACTGCAGCGCAGATCCAACTAGCCTGAAAGTAGCTAGCACCTGTTTCTGAACGTCTGTGCATTCATGCATCCTCAAATGCCTCTGCATGTCCTTCCTCCATTGGCTCGAGACAACCACATATGAGCTTCCTGCAAACTCTGGCGGATGCGCTTTCTGAAAAGCGTCACGTACACGCTCCCAAGCAGACGGGAATGCATTAACCTGTGTTGGCGCGGCAACCGGCGCCTGAGGTGGTGCCTGCTGGATCACGGCAATCGCTGCATTTACCGCTTGGGCTACTATAGCAGCAACCTCAGCGGCGTTCAACATGCCTTGAACTGGAGCGGGCTGTGGTTCGGGCGTAGCATTCCTGGGAACTCGTCGTGCACGTCGTGGAGGCATCTGAAATGAGAACAAAGTTTATAAGTTCGCAGTTTATAAACTTAATATAGCTGAAGAACGAAACGTACACAATAAGAGTACAACAGTCCTAAAATATAGGGCTCTATATCAAAGAAAACGTAGCGGAAACATAATAGCCGTACAGATCCTAAAGGACACTAGAACCTGATGCTCTGATACCACCTGTGACACCCCGACTAATTAAACACCGGGTAGCTACTCCTTTATAAAATTAATTCAAAATGCCAAGTTGGCTCAGTTAATAGCATCACTGTCGAAAACATTTTAAAGATTACTAACCACCTAGTATTTAAAAAGTAAGTGCCAAATTTTATTAAATCTGATTAACATGCAACAAAAGTAATGAAGAAATAAATAACACCATTCACCATACTGAAGTGAAACGAATAACCATCACCAAATGTAAATAAAACCTGGAGGAAAAACTCCTGAATACAAATCCCACAACTGATAAGTAAACTGAAATAAATAACTAAACTGAATACTGAGCAATACATGCTAGAGTCTGAAAACTGAAATGTAAAAATGTCTAATAGAATTGGGCAACATGCCCTACAACTGATAGATGCTGAGACTGGAATCCAAATGAGAGAAGCGTCTACATGCAAATCCCTGTAGCTTCCACAAACAGCTACAGCTCGTCACCTGAAGGAGAATCCTATGCTTGGTGTCCTTGTGGCTGGGCACCTAAAAATGGTTTTACAAAAATATATATTTGGAAGCAAATGGGTCAGAGCCCGAAAGTGGAAGTCATTTTAAAAACATGCAAGTGCTTTAAAAACATTTAAAACATTAAATGCAAAGTACATGTTAGGACGTGCACTCACATTAAATTCTCACCTCTCGACTAACTGTGCACTCCTAACGTAAGTACCCATCTATAACTACCCTTTCCACTAGCTAAGTGACAACGTAAACTAGCTAGACAACCAAAGGTTCTACCCATTTTACTCGGTTAATTTAACATAACAACGCTCGTAATTTAATAGAGGTTTCACGTAAACTCAGTTATTAAGTATGCCATTGATATAACTATCAGCTAACTCATTATTCATCTCGAAACAATACCGGAATATTTTTACAACATTAACATGAGGATTCCCATTAATCAAATGTATATTATTCACATCATAAATATACGATACAAGCACCCCGCAATCTAAGCTGTAGTGCACACATACTCTGCTATCCATCCCGGTACATCACGTACATAAGGATCACATATTCCGAATCTCTCAGGAATAGTTCAGATAACACAATTCACAAATAGTGGAGGCGAACATAGTCACCATCACATGGGTCACGCACATACCTACGCTCCCATGGTCAGCGGACTTATTAATATCACAATAAGTCTTTCTATGACCTATGTTCATCAAGGTACCAGTCTATATCCCCCCCGTAGGCACACAAGGATTAGAGGGTCCTAAGCGAACGAAACCTCCCGTGATAGCAAGTATGGTAGGTATGTCATACATACAATCCATATATCAATACTAAGTAAACACACATCTTAGTAATATCGTATTATATTCGTAGTACATATTGCACTCTCGTACTAATTATAATTATCACAACTTATTTTATTTCGGTTCATAATTATACGTGCCATAATTTATCCTCACATCGTAGTAGACACTCACGTCTCAACCCAAACGGTTCATTGAATATAACTCTCGTGTATGGTTTACTCATCTCAATAACCCAAAAGTCCCAAATCAACCACTATCTCATCAAAGGGATGCTAACTCTACCCTTGAACCATTTCCCGGAACTCCAAAAGTCAAAACAGTCCAAAAAAAGGTCAAACTGTCAACTCCTTAGAAGTCTCGTTCGAACGAGGCTTCGAACGAGTTTGGACTGTCAGGTCGTTAGAAGTCTCGTTCGAACGAGGCTGTTCGAACGAGGTCCCAGTTCGTTCGAACGAACTGACTCTTCTAACGATATCTCGTTCGAACGAGATATCGAACGAAAATCCTACTCGTTAATAACGACTGGTCAACTCGTTAGAAGCTCGTTCGAACGAGTTCGTTCGAACGACCTGGGGCTGCTTCTAACGAGATGCCAGTTTCGGCCCAGAACTTCCCAAAAATCGTTTTTCACCATTTTTACTCCTCAAACTTCTTCTAAAATTCGTTCCCACAATATATTGAGTTCTCTAATCATCCTCAAACATGTTAAGGGGCTATACTAACATCATTAAAGGGTTTGATATCATCTAAACATCATTAAATCACAATTTCTACATTAATTCCCAATTTTCTTCAAGAACATAAACCCTAACTTTTTCTCATCATAAATTCCCAGATTTTAATTCGTTTATTGCATCACCTAGATATGAAGTCTCCGAAATTTAAATCTCCCAACAATGTTTCTACATGCAAACCTATCCCAACATTCAATAATAACTTCAAATTTCATGGGTTTTCTTTTAATCTTTCAAGAACAATTAAGATTCTTCAATTTCTAACATGGAAAAGACATTCTTCGAATTTAAATGAAATAAAGTCACTTGCCTTGGTTTGATTTCTGAATTTGGTGTGGATTCGGTGTAGAATTTCTGCAGAATTCCTCTCTCTCTCTCTCCTTCTCCAAGCTTTCTTCTCCAAAAGGCTATGGTGGCTAGGGTTTGCTTTGAGGGAACTTATGAAAACCTAATTTAATAAACCTCCGTAGCTTGTTGGGTTAATAAAGGTTGGTTGGGTCAATCCCTTATCAGATTACAACTCTCAATTTTCGTCACTTTTAATTACCCAAAAATATCAAATTACTAAAATACCCTTTATAGTGCCGGGATGGCCTAAAAATACCCCGGGACCCAAACTATACCCCCGGCTAGTGTTTTCTGACTATCTCGACCCTTCCGGACGCGTTGGCGCACTCAAAACGACCATACGGATTATAGATTTTAAATTCACTTTTAATATCAAAATATTATACCGTGACGCGGCGGTCCCACGCGTCTCAATAAAATTTCTATAATGCCGTATATAAATCCCACGACAAATTTTATAATACCAAGTACATATATAATCATATATGCACATAATCAAATACCAATTCGCATCACATCAGTATTTATAACCCGGATTAATTTCCAATTAATACGCATTTAATTAATTAATCCCAAAAATAAATATAGCCAAAAGTACGGGGTATTACACATTGTTAACCAACGAGGAATTAAAGCAAATCCATAGAAGATCAAGGCTCTATTGGGACTACGATCTCCAATGACTAAGAAGGAAGTGAAAAGTCTCAGTGGGCGAGTTGCAGCACTCAACAGATTTGTATCACGAGCAACAGATAGATGCCTTCCATTCTTCAAAATACTCCAAAAAATGTTTGAGTGGAATGATGAATGCGAGAAGGCTTTTCAAGAAATGAAGAAATATCTGGGAGCACCTCCACTTTTATCCACTTTAGTGATGGGGGAAGGATTGTATTTATATTTGGCAGTGTCGGAGAATGCAATTAACTCGCCATTGATAAGAATGGAGGATGGAGTGCAAAAACTGATCTATTACACTAGCAAAGCCTTTCGAGGAGCAGAGATCAGATATCCAAGACTGGAAAAATTGTCACTAGAATTGATCGAGGCAAGTATGATAATGAGTCCGTATTTCCAAGCTTATACCATAATTATGTATACTGATATGCCATTGAGGCAATCTCTTCATAAACCAGAAAAGTCAGGGAGATTGATGTACTGGGCAATGGAACTTGGTGAATATGACATAGTTTATAAGCCCAGATCATCGCTAAAAGGGCAAGCAGTAGCAAATTTTATAGCAGAATTCACCTATCCTGATACCTCCGAGGAGCAAAAGCTGCACACCGACCGACCTGTGGATGATACAGGATCATTAAATTTGACCCCCGATCAACTTAAGGCGATCGGCGAGCAAGAGAAGATGGTCGACGAGCAGCAAGAAGTGCTAGAGTAGGATAAAAGGAAGAAGCAAATATTCCACCGAGGAACCCTATCTGATTAAAAATTTGAAGACGAGGTACCTATGTAGAATCTATATGTAGATGGATCTTCGTGTACTGCAGGTTGTGGAGCAGGGGTTGTTTTGAGCATCCCGGATGAGCTTGATGTGGAGTATGCTTTGCGCTTTCGATTTAAGGCTTCTAATAATAAAGCTGAATATGAAGCTATGATTACAGGTGTTAGTTTAGCAAAAACTATGGGGGCAGAGCAAGTCGTCGTATTCAGTGATTCACAACTGATCGTAAATCAAATACTGGGAGTATATGCAGCCAAAGGAGAATTAATGATCAGGTATCATGCAAAAGCGATGGATATTTTATCAAGTCTGATGGCAGTACAGATAATCAAAATACCAAGATTGGAGAATGCCAGAGCAGATGCCCTAGCTCGGTTAGCTTCAGCCACATGCACCGAGCTACGAAGAACAATCCCAATAGAAGTCTTGGTTAGTCGGAGCATAGATGAAGATCTGATGCTGAACTTTATCACCTTTGATTTAGAGCCATCTTGGATGGATCCCATCAGGTCATATATTGAAGAGGGGGTTTTGCCACCTTATAAACTTGCAGCCAAGAAACTAAAATTTAAAGCTGCTCGTTATGTATTGACTAATGGCATTCTATACAGACGGGGAATCATAGCAGGTTTGCAGAGATGTGTCCATCCTTTCGAGGTGAAAGATTTGATTGAAGAGGTACATGAAGGGTCTTGTGGATCCCACATTGCTGGTCGGACACTTTTGCAAAAAATAATGACACAAGGATATTATTGGCCGACGATGAGGGCTGATTGCATAGCCTATGCCAAAAAATGTGTCAAATGTCAACGTTTCTCCTTTATCAGAAGAACTCACCAAGCATTGTTGACACCCATTACTTCCCCTTGGCCATTTGCCATGTGAAGAATTGATTTGGTCGGGCCACTTCCAACGACCAGAGGAAGGTTTAAATATCTCGTCGTCGCAGTGGATTACTTTACTAAGTGGGTAGAGGCTGAGCCCCTTGTCGACATGACATACGATAAGGTGTACCAATTTATTTGGAAGAATATCATCTGTAGATATGGTCTTCCCCATGCATTCATCACCGACCATGGAACACAATTTGACAACGAGGAGTTCGCTGCATATTGTCATCAGTCGAACATATTAAAAACCCACTCTACACCAGGCCATCCTCAAAGCAATGGACAAACTGAAGTGACAAACAGAATGCTGCTGAATGGCTTGAACAAAAGATTAAATGATGCAAAGGCAAATTGGATCAACGAGATGTATTCTGTACTATGGGCTTATCGTACTACTCCCCGAGCAGCCACAAGAGAATCTCCGTATATGCTAGCATTTGGAAGTGAAGCTGTTATACCTGACGAGCTGGGCCTCCCCACACACAGGGTGCTGAATTTCAACTCTCCTATCAGTGACTTGATGAGGATATTAGATTTGGATATGCTCGAGGAAGTTAGAGAAGAAGAAGCAATCAGAAACGCTGTATACCAACAACGGACAACTCTGTTCTACAACAAGAGAGTCAAGAAATGCGACCTGAAAGAAGGAGACTATGTGCTGAAGAAAGTAATTCAAAAGCACAACAAACTGGAAGTTAACTGGCATGGGCCCTACAGAGTGACAGAAGTTGTTCGACCAGGGACATATAGAATCAAAACCTTAGAAGGAGAGGAGTTTAAGAATGCATGGAACGCAGAGCATCTTCGCAGATATTATCAGTAATTTAATCTCCATGTAATGCAGCTTTTCTTTGATATGAATAAAGTCTTGGATATTTCGTCAAATTCTCTCCTTTTGTTGAAATTTTTCGGAGTACTAGTGCTGCACACTACGCATCAAGCCCAGAAATACCGACTAAGGTCGGTTGGGAAGAAAATCCACCAGCTAATGTTGGTCGGGAAAACAAATTTCCCAGAAATACCAACTAAGGTTGGTTGGGAAGAAAATCCACCAACTATAAGTTGGTCGGGAATAAGCTAATGCTAGTCGGGAACAAAAATTTCCCAGAAATACCTACTAAGGTTGGTTGGGAAGAAAATCCACCAGCTAATGCTGGTCGGGAATAAAAATTTCCCAGAAATATCAACTAAGGTTGGTTGGGAAGAAAATCCACCAGCTAATGCTGGTCGGGAATAAAAATTTCCCAGAAATACCACCTAAGGTTGGTTGGGAAGAAAATCCACCAGCTAATGTTGGTCGGGAATAAAAAATTCCCAGAAATACCAGCTATGGTTGGTTGGGAAGAAAATCCACCAACTATAGTTGGTCGGAAATGATAAATTTCAGATAAACCACCAACTCCGGTTGGTCGGAAATGAAAATCTACCGACTAAGGTTGGTCGGGAATAAAAATTTCCAACTCCGGTTGGTCGGAAACAGTTGGGTAAACAAATGAAAGTCATTTCAGGGATTAAAATTAAAAAGTGATAAATTTTTTACTTATGACATTTTAGATTACCACCGAATTTGGTCGAGAAACAAAAATATCACCAATTCTGCTTGGTCGTCAGAACAATTCAACAATAAACTTTGACCAACTTTAGTTGGTCGACAATTTAAATATCATCAATATTGTTATCCTTTTAACAGATATACATAGTTGGTCGAGAAATAAAATAACACAATATTGTTATCTTTTTATACGTGCACATTCATTAGAAAATGTCTTACAAAATATTTCCAAGGACAATGACAATTAAGATGGTAAAGAAAACTAGAAGTTTTTCATTAAATCTAAAACAAAATACATTGAGAATGAAATACATAAAAAAAATTGTTACATCAAGAATCCTATCCTATGGGTTTATTCCCCTCTGCCTTTGAAATAGGTTCTTCACCAGCTGGTGGATCGTCTAAGGCATAGGGGAAATTGATGAAATTTATATCTTTCAGCATCCTGACGTTCATTATTGATGGACGAGCAAGTAGGTGTTTAGGGCGAGATATCTAGAAATTGGAATGAAGACTGTAGTCACCAAGATATTTTGAAATCAGGCATCAAGGAATGGCCCGAGTATGAATCTAGCTCATATCCAGTTTAAAAGGTGGAACTGGCAACTCGAACAACCCAGGGTCATGGTAATCCCCATAAGTAGTGACCCTATTCCAACTGCAGCACGTCTAAGGCATTCAGCCATCCCTATTTGTAACCCTCATTATTTGCATTTTGAATCCGATCATCTAAATGGTAGAGGGCTTCATTATAACACGCCATCCAGAACTCTCTGGGTTGCTTGTGGAATTGATAGGTTAACCTCTCAAGTTACTTGTGGAGGTTCTTCGTTAAAATTTCTTTACTCTCCAAGGCAGACTTTTGTGCAGAGAGATGCTCGCCCAACTTCAAAATTTTCGTGGACATCTCAGCCAGAGCCTTATTCTTCGCAACCAACTGAACTGCTTGATTTTCCAGAGAAGCTTGAGTTCTTACCTCTTCAATGGTAAGCTGAGCAGCCCTTACTCGTCCCCGAGAACCTCTTTCTCATCCCCGAGCAGAAGTAGAAGACCCAGCCCTTTTCAAGGTTTCCAATTCGTCCCTCAGATTGGCATTCTCGATTTCTAAGAAAGAGAAATTCTCGTTGTTGACAGGGACCAAAGCATTTGAGGAGGACGCTGCAGATTCCAACTGAGATATCTCTCCTCACAGATTATTATTTTCCTACTCTAACAAATTGGCGATCTGCCTATGCTCTTCAACCTCTGTCTTCAAAGTCCTCTCCTTAATATCATAAGCAACAATGAGCTTATCATATCCTTTATCAGCATTTAGTTACTGATACTTTTTCTCATACCCCTGATGCAAAAGGGCAGAGGACTCCTTATATTACTGTTGAAGGTCTGCGATAATTCCTTAAAGATATTCAATCATCTTGTAATAAGCTACATTATTACCTACAGCTCGGTCGAGCAAAAACTTCAGATATTGGTAAGCCTCCACTGCTTGTTCGGAGGCATCTGATCCCATGATACCAAAAATTTGTGCTTCATTTTAAGCTTGTATGGCCATCTTTGAAATATTCATTACATTTTTTCATCAACTCTGTATCGTGAGCTGACAAGAGTTCCATCCTGGCCATAAAATAGCAAAGAGATAGAAAGAATCAATAAAATGCAGACAGAACAAGAAGAATGAAAGCAGAGCAAGAAGAGAAGAATCAACAATATGAACAACAAAAGTTTCAAATTTTATTACACCATAAGAGAGAAGTACATAGTTCAGAGTTACATTTGACAAAAATAAGCAAAGATAAAAAGTCCGAACAACGGTACACCTTCTTTTTATATCCTAAAACTTTCTCGGGAGGCTAGGACGAGGAGGAAGGTTGCTCGGATGGCATAGAAGGTTGCTCGGTGGGTGCTGGTAGCTGCTCGGATGAAATATTGGTTGACTGAAGCTGCTCGGTAGGAGTAATAGTTGGTTGGAGCTTCTCGTAGCAAAGTTCAACAGTAGGGACCTGATCCCCAACCATCATAGAAGATTCCTCAGAAGCAGCTTCATCTTCTTCTTCTTCCCCGGGAGTAGGAGAGGAGCCAGGAATGTGTTGCTGAAATAGGTCGGAGCTCTTAGCGACATTCATCTCTTTCAGAGCAGCCACCCAACCATCTCTGAAATATTTAAGGCTGTCATATTCCATTTGAGAAACTATGGCATCCAAACCCTTATTCCATCCCTTATCCCAGCCAGTGCTGAAGGATTTCTTAATAGCCTTTCTTATCTTTTCTCTCTCCGAGGAGGTCCTCTCCTTGAGTTGCTCCTCGACAGCCTTCAACTTATTTTTAGTTTCTTCTTTTTCACGACCAACGTCACGAACCTGTTTAACTCTTCCTCAGTAGACTTGATCTTACTTTCAAGCTCTCCAGCATTTTGGATCTTCCCTTCAAGCTCTTTATTCCTACTCTCCAAATATTTTATCTTCTCCTCCAAACTCTTGGAGACTTTAACAGCCTGATCTCTTTCCTTCTTAGTGGAATTAAGCTGCTTCTCCCAAGAAGCTTTATCATCAACGTACTTCTGATGAGAATCTTTTAAAGACTGCGTCAGACCTACAAAAGCCTCTTCTACACCACCAGAGGAAATGGACGCCTTGATGGCTTTGTCCTTCTTCAGAATTGTATTAAAACAAGTTACCAACTGGAAAAAGGAAATAATTGTAAGTCAGTGCTAGCACCTAACATGGAAAAATGAAAGTTTAGATTAGCAATACTTACTGAGGTAATGTGCTGAGCTGCCAAAGTGGTAACCCTATCCCGGGAAAGAATTTCTTCAATACCTTGGATCTCAGGGATGATCTAAGACTTCACCGAGCTCATGGCAGAGCTCAAAGCAACAAAAGTGGGAACACCACTTCCAGTAGTCGGGGGCTAAGAGATGGATTCAGCCAAATTAACCGAGGAGATCTTCTTCAGCTTCCTCGTGGGAAAGGGAACATTCTCGACCAAGGATTTGGTCGGTGATATAACTATAACCTCGCTTGGAGAGGAAATAGCTGCAACCTTGCTCGAAGCCACAGGGGGCTTCTCGGCAACCTTCACAGTAACAGCTGGAGGAAGTGCATTAAGTTGTCTTGTTCTTTCTGAGACATCCTGCTTGCTTTTCTTTGCCTCTCCAGCAGCAGAGGCATATTTCTCGAAGAGGGCAGGAGCTCTTCTTTTCTTCATTCTTTCTCTAAGAGGAATATGTGATTCAGCTGAAGAACTTTTAGAAGCTAGTACTGGTTCTACATCACTTATCACTGGACGAGCAGTAAAAGATGAGGTGTAACCCTTGTACTGCAACAAGTATGAAGTTGATTTGATGTGTTCGTCGGCAACAGTTTGATGCAAACCCCAGATAAGTTTCAGTAGTTTTAAATTAACTTATGTCCCTTTTGGAGACCTTCTCTTGCTGTCAACTACAAATAAATCAAAATTGAAATATCAGTGACACATTTTATCAAACACAAAGAAAGTATAACTTTAAAAATGAAGTAAAATGAAAACAACCTATCCCATTGCCATAGGGAGGGAATCTGGGACCCTGATACACATCGTTTCCAGTTAAGGGAGCATGTTGCCAGTTTTTCATAATAACACCATGCTCGAAGTAATCCCTATTGGCATCTGGGAGATTGATGACTAAAGCCTAATTTAAAAACCTAGTCTTCAAATAAAAAGTACTGTCACTAACAACCCATTTATAACAAAACATAATCTCTAGAATTCCTAAACGGGTTCCATGAATCTGGTTTAATCTATGGACTCCATTAACTATTCTCCATGTATTGTGGGCTATTTTTGCAGGTACTACATCAAAATACTGACAAAATTCCAAACACAAGGGACTTGGAGGAAAAGAAAAGCCACATTCGGCTACAAAGAGACTGGGGAATTAATGTCCCTCAGCCAAACGAAAATAATCAGGAGGACTAGAAAGCTCCTCCAAAATGACCCAAGAAGGAATTGAGAACTCAGAACGAAATTTTTCAAGAGACTCAACGACGTAAACCATGATGAATAAAAGAAATAAAAAGAGAAGGAAGAAGAGCTTACATGAAAAAAGGTAGATCAGTTGATAACGAACGATGGAAGGGAGGAACGCACAAGATGGAGAAGAAAATGGAGAGATCAAAGATACAGATTTGAAAATGCAAGAGACGATAGGATTTTCTGCAATGCTTAAATACCTTACCTTGGGAATGGGTAAAAATAATGATTATGAAGAAAGACGTTTGCGCTACCAGCGGCTAAAAGGATAAAAAAGGCACGGAGACCAAAGCGGTGTGAAAAATTCAAAAAGTCTGATTCTATGAATTCGAAAGGAAAATTAAATACAAGGAAACCACTCCTAAAATTCAGGATGGCTATTTAATCCCGCCATATTTCAACAAGAATGTTCCACACTCCTCAACCTCGAACTGTGAATCATTGGGGGCTTCTGTTGATACCAAATTTAGACTGCTGACGTGGATCAATTAAGTGGAGACACGTGTCAATCTACAGGGAACCTACAAACATTTATGAGCAACACCTTGACTTCGAGGAACTCAACCTCCCCGGCCAACTATGACACTCCGAGCAACAAGTGCTCTGCGAGGAACTTCACTGAACCGAGCTACTTAGGCGGTCCGAGCTGCATCTCGTACAGAGCATTAATGATCGAGCTGCATCTCGAACAGAGCATTAATGACTGGATAATCACAAGAGATACTGCGCATTAAATGACTCTTTATTATCACACAGATGCATACGCCTATTGAACAGCGGTGTGTTATTCTTTCATTTGTACAACCTCAAGGCTATAAATACATTGTAACCTCCTCATTAGCGGGGGACTCAGAATTTCTTGGTAAAACTACTATTTAGAATTCTGGGCAAACAATCATCAATATAAAAATAGTGGATGTAGGCCATTCTCACAAGGCTGAACCACTTTAAAAATCATTGTCTAAATATTTCTTTATTATTATTATTATCTGTGATTAAAAGAATTAGGTCAAGTCTAATTTTTTACATCAACACTGATGTTTGGATTTTTAAGTTCCTGGATGAAAATATCCTTTTTAACTCCCAAGAAGACCTCCGGTGGAAAATGTTCTTTGACAGCGCTGCCAACAAGAAAGGGAATGGCATTGGGATACTCTTAAATACCCCTGATGACTCCCACAGTCCTATTGCCATCAAACTGGATTTTCGTTGCACCAACACCATGATCGAATACGAAGCATGCACGGTAGGCCTCAAAGTCTTAAGAAACGAATTTGATGCTTAGATGTCTATAGAGATTCAACCCTCATCATCGGTCAAGTACTCATAAGTTGGAATGTCAAAGATGAGAAAGTTGTACTTTTCTATGCCCACCTAGGAGAGTTGGCCTCTTAATTCCAAGATATCACCTTCTACTCCCTGCCTACAGCAAAAAACAACTTAATTGATGCCCTTTCTACCTTAGCCTCTATGATTGACATGCCCGAAGAATTAATAATGGCCCCCTTCCTAGTCCAAAATCAAACTAAACCTACTCACTGTTACCACATTGAGCTAGTTATAAAAGAAGATAATGGTATAGGCTATTGCTGGTACTACGATATTTGGCGCCTCCTCAAGCATGGTAGGTATCCCCAAGATTATAACAAGAAAGACCGATCAACCCTCCACAAACTGGCTGCCCAATACATTGTCTATAATAAAGCATGGTTTAAGAGAAATTTTGATGGAACACATTTACACTATATCGCAGGGGCTGACATCGAAGAAATGATGCAAAAAATCCACAACGGGGAGTGAAGACCCCACATGAATGGCCATGTGCTTGCCAAGAAGATCATTCGAAAGGGTTACTATTGGACTACCATGGTCAAAGATTACCCCGCCTACATTCAGAGATGTCTTAAATACCAGCAGTTTTCCAACCTCTAACACTTGCCTCCATAAGAATTATACAACATGACTTCTTCCTGGCCGTTCTCCATATGGGGAATCAACATCATAGGGAAAGTTACACCCAAAGCCTCTAATCGGCATGAATTAGTCTTAGTTTCCATTGATTACTTCACCAAATTGGTTGAAGACGAGTCATACGTAGTTTTGAATGATAAAAGGTGGCCAAATTCATCCAATAAAATCATCTGTCAATATGGGGTCCCGAACGATCTAGTGTCAGACAGAGGTTTACATTTAAAAGAATAAGTCACATAAGTGGTTGATGAGTATAGGATTCAGAGCCATAAGTCTTTTCCTTATCGACCTCAAACAGACGGTGAAGTCGAAGCCACTAATAAGAACCTCAAAGACATCATTAGAAAAATAACTGAGAGTTGCTGAGATTGTGCCAACTGGATACCTTACGCCCTCTGGGGCTGTCGCTCTTCAGTTCTAGCATCTACTATTTGGTATACGACATGGAAGCAGTCCTACCCATTGAACTAGAAATTACTTCAATGCGCATCACGCTTGAAAGTAAAGTCAGGGAGGAAGACTGGCATCAGAGTTGTCTTGACGAACTATCACTCTTGGAAAAAAAGAGACTTAAGGCTCTATATCATATATAAGGGTACCATCACTAAATAACACGATCATTAAACAAGAGAGTCAAGGACCATGGTATTCGATAAGGGGATTTAGCCCTTAAAGAAATAGTAGAACCCATCTAGGACCCCAATGGGAAATTCAAGCCTAATTGAAATGAACCTACAGTGTGAAGAAGATCATATCCGGTGGCACCTCTATGCTCACCAACCTCGATGGGGAAGATATGGCCCATCCAGTTAACCTGGACTGTCTCAAAAAATTCTACCCTTAGTCTGAAATCTTGAAACGCTACGACTCTTATCATCTTCCTTCTATTCTGATTTTTTTATTCATTTCCCTCTGCTCAAAACTATGTGGGGCCCGAGCCTTTAAAACTCTTTTACTTTAAAAAATGAAACTCAAAATTTTTTCCAAACCCTCAAAGGTACGCAGGTAACTCATACCCTGCACATGAGAACGACCCCCTTCTTTTTCATAAAATGTTATTATTTTCTTACTTCCGAGAATGGCGATTCATTTTTATCATTTACGTGAACAAAAGGTTTATGTATGCCTTAGTGATTGATATAGATAATTCAAATGCAAAACTCATCAAGAGGAACAACAATATAATTAATTTTTCTTTATTTCATTTATGAAAAATTCTGTTACAATTACATCGGCGTAGGGAGTTAAACAACTTCCCCCACCAGCTTAACCTTTTTTCTTCTAAGAATAAAACAAAAAGAAGCCAAAATATTCCTAAAACAACCTTCCCAAAGTTATTCCCGCCAAAAAATAACTAGATATATAACCACACACCAAACAAAATCTTTATAAATAAAAACTCCCCAAGGATTCTACGTGCCGCTACTAGAATAACCAGTGCCATCATCACCTACATCTTGGGGTCCATGAATTTCCCCTCCTTGGATGGAATAACAATGGTTTTCCATGGAACAGTAAGCTTGTACCAACCTAGGGAAAACAACAACACCTCCCTTCATAGTGTCAGACATGGCAAACCACCTTTCCCTGATCTCCTCGGCCCATATCTTGGAAACTACCCTCCTAAACAACCACTTCATGTAACTCCCAAGAAACATGCTAGACTCGTCTAATAGATTGGGAATTACGGGTCGAACATTAGAGATTCTCCCATAAAGAGCCCTGTTGCATGCGCATGCGCTCTGTCAAATCCTCCACAAGAAAGAAGTCTAGTGTCTAAGGTTGCATAATCTGCTCCTATCCAAATTGACGTAGGAGCCACCAGGGAAAGTAGAAAGAAGTCCATCGAAGTCCAACCAACTGAACATACTGGTATTACCCCAATTTTAGAATGGGATACAACTCTCCCAACCAAGGCACTGACCAACATAAATCTCGAGCCTGATGCTCCACAAACCAGTTCCCTTAGCTCTCAATATCCAGGACCACACTAATAAAGTAGCGAGTAAAAAAGTTTGGCACAACCGCCATGGAATATTCAGGAGGGATCGCCATATGAAATCTCTCCTAAAACCAAATGAATAACATAACTGGGCTACCCCTCTTAAAGTCAGAACGAACTTCCCGCCAAGCATCTAGGCCATTCAGAGTCTCTGTTAGTATCACCGCCGTAGAATTGCGACGGTATGACATCAATGCAGTAATGGCTACAAGTTGTGTATCTTCCAACATATCCTCGTTCACCAAAATAATTTTAAAGTTATGTCAAGGATGACACGTCCAACATAGACCGCATCACCAACATCTTGCAAATGCACAAAATGTAGAACAATCAGGAGAGAGATCATTCCTCCCGTAACCAATGACAAAGTTGCCGAAGGCGAGATATGGAGAAGTCCTGCTAACATCTCTCAATGAGACAGATGAAATTCATGCATGGATGCCACAACAATGGAATTTATCCCAAGAATGGTAGATAACTCTTCATAAGTCAGACAGGCTTCGTCCAAGCCAAAGAAAAAGACACGATCCTCCGGGTACCAAAATTGTACCTCTACCATCCGCATGTTCCATTCAATAGGCCGATTATGTCATAATGAAAATTAATGCATGTTGAAAGCATCGTAGTGTACATTATATGAGCACATAGCCTCTAATTTTTAAGGTAAAAATAAAATTCAACACTTTCGGGGATAGAAATATTGCAAAATGATGAGACACGGCCCTAACTCCCCACCAAAACACTCTCTCTCTCCCCGACATTCTCTCTCTCACCTTCGCTTTCTTTTTCTCTCTTCTCTTTCTTTTTACCTCTCTCGCTAAGACCCTCCATCCTTTCAGCATACGCGCGTTCCTCGGAGACAAGATGATGAGCCTCCGCTTCCTCATATAGACCCCTCCCCAGAGGAGGCAGACAACACTAATAAATAAGGAACTGGGATCGAGTCCCGAATATGAGCTATCGCGGAAGCTACCCAATTTTGTATGTCCTTCAATTAGTAGTCGACACCCGGACATACTGTAGAAAACAATAAGTTAAATTACACCAAAATTGGCAAATGGTCACGGCCAAAATCCCTGACCAAGACTGTGGGTCGGTCGCGGAATTGGTCTGTGACCATTTTGGGTGCGACCAATTTCATGGGTCGCGACCCAAGTCCATGACCAATCGGGGGTCATGACCCTCAAGGGGTCACGGAAGATGGTCTCGAACTTGGGCCGTGAACCACACCACAACAGAAAAAAAATGGTCGCGTCCCAAGTTTGTGACCCCAACCATGACAAAAATTGGTCGCGACCAAAGTTCGTGACCCACACCGCGATCCAAAAAATAGGAAAAAATGGTCACGGCCAAAGTCCATGACCCCAATCGTGAAAAAAATTGGTCGTGGTTAAAGCTCGTGACCCACATCGCGACGAAAAAAAAGGAAAAAAATAGTCGCGACCAAAGTCCATGGCCCACATTGTGACGAAAAAAAGGAAAAAAATGGTCGCTGACTTTGGCTAATACCATTGTTCGTCATGGTTGGGGGTCATGTACTTTAGCTGCGACCATTTTTATGTGCGACGAAAAAAATAAAAATGATCATGGACAAAGTCCATGACCATATTTAACTATAAATAAAAAAATGTCTTTTTTTGGTCCAATCCTAAAATTGGGGGTCCTATGACTGCACGGTCGGTTGCTATGTGTAACGTTGGACGCGTACGAGGTGTTACAAATATTTATTATTGGCAAAACAATAAAAAAATCACAAAATACGAATCGGGAACGTTGTTAATAAACTAATATATATATAAACTAAAAAATATTACACGTCTTAATAATTCATAGACAAAAAAAATGGGCAAAGTTTCCTCTATTTTTTGGACATTCCAAACCCCGTAAATATAAAACCTACTTATTATAAAACCCAAATGACCATAAAATTTAACAATTAAATTATAAAAGCCCGCACGCACGACCATAAAACTAAACAAAAAAATAATAAAAACCCGCATGACTGTAACACATAAAAAACATAATCCTGAATGTCCACAACATTATATAAACAAACTTCATGTTGTAAACCATTGCCTCTTTCATTTATTCCACGTGCAAAAAAGCAAATGATCCAATGTTATCCTGCAAATGATAGGATACAAAAAAATGATATCAGTAACCAAGTACTTTTACAAAAAAAATCTTCAAGCTGAAAAATTGCATAAATGAGTTATAATTATCAACATATAAGTTCCAACAAGTTACATTGGTCCCGTGCGATGTGTCGGTCCACTCACGGGGTTGTTTCGGGGTTTCCCCCTCTAGCGTCATGTTTTTAAGCCTAAGTTTTGACATTTTCAAATTATCGTCGTATTCTCAAACCGGGAGTCTCGTTATCGTGTGGAGTCTTCTGATTGAACGATCAGTTTCTACTAGTTACATTGGTCCCTTGCGAGGTGTTGGTGCCTCTCACGTGGCCATTTGGAGGCTATTTCGGGTTTTCACCCTCTAACACCATGTTTTTAATCCTAAGACAAGAAATATTCAAATTATCGTCATAGTTTCAAGCTGAGACTCTTTTGATCACGCGGTCAGTTCCTATGAGTTACATTGGTCCCGTGCGAGGTGTTGCTTCCACTCACGGGGTCGTTCGGGAGTTGTTTCGGGTTTTTGCCCTCTAATGCCACTTTTAAGCCTAAGTATAGAAATTTTCAAATTATCTTTGTATTATCAAACCGAGAGTCCTGTGATCATGCGATCAATTCCTACGAGTTACATTGGTTCCGTACGAGGTGTTGCTGCCTCTCACGGGGCCGTTTGGGGGCTATGTCGAACACTTATCTTCTAATGCCATGTTTTTAAGCCTAAGTCTAGAGATATGAAAATTATAATCGTATTCTCAAATCGAGAGTCCCATGATCGCTTGGTCTGTTTCTACCAGTTACATTGGTCCTGTGCGATGTGTTGGTACCGCTCATGAAGCCATTCGGGAGATGTTTTGGGTTTTTGCCCACTAACGCCAATTTTTTAAGCCTAAGTCTAAAAATTTTCAAATTATCCTTTTATTCTCAAATCGGGAGTCCTATGATTGCACATTTAGTACATACGGATTACATTAGTCCCATGCGAGGTGTTGGTGCCTCTCACGGGGTCGTTTGGAGGGGGTGTCGAGTTTTTTTCCTTCTAACGCCATGTTTTTAAGGCTATGTCTAGAAATATGCAAATTATAGTCGTATTCTAAAACCGGGAGTCCCGTGATCGCGCGCTTAGTTACTATGAGTTACATTGGTCCAGTGCGAGGTATTGGTGCCACTCATGGGGCCGTTCGGGGGCGGTTTTGGGTTTTCACCCACTAACGCCATGTTTTGCTTAAGTCTTGATATTTTCAAATTATCATCGTATTCTCAAATCGGGAGTCCTGTGATCCTACGATCAGTTTCTACGAGTTACATTGGTCCCGTACGAGGTGTTAGTGCCACTCACGGGGCCATTCGGGGCCTGTGTCGGGTTTTTGCCTTCTAACGCCATCTCTTTAAGCCTAAGTCTAGAAATATGTAAATTATCATCGAATTATGAAACTGGGAGTCCCTTGATCGCACGATCAGTTCCTATGAGTTACATTGGTCCCTTGCGAGGTGTTAGTGTCACTAACGGGGCCGTTCGAGTGTTATTTTGGGTTTTTGCCCTCTATCGCCATTTTTTTAAGCCCAAGTCTAGAAATTTTCAAATTATCCTGATATTCTCAAACCGAGAGTCCCATAATTGTGCGGTCAGTTCCTAAGAGTTACATTGGTCCTGTGCAAGGTGTTAATGCCACTCACGGGGTCGTTCGGGGGTTGTGTCGAGTTTTTACCTTCTAACGCCATGTTTTTTAGCCTAAGTCTAAAAACATGCAAATTATCATCTTATTCTCAAATTGAGAGTCCTATGATCGCGCGGTCAGTTCTTACGCATTACATTGGTCCCATACGAGGTGTTGGTACCACTCACAGGGTCGTTCGGGGGTTGTTTTGTGATATCGCCCTCCAACGTCATTTTTTAAGACTAAATCTAGAAATTTTCAAATTATCCTTGTATTCTCAAACTAGTAGTCCTGTTATCACGCGGTCAGTTCCTACGGGTTACATTGGTCCCGTGCGAGGTGTTGGTGCCTTTCATGGGGCCGTTCGGGAGTTGTGTCGAGTTTTGGCCTTCTAAGGCCATGTTTTTAAGTCTAATTTTAGGAATATGCAAATTATCATACTATTGTCAAATCGGGAGGCACGTGATTGTGTGGTCAGTTTCTACGAGTTACATTGGTCCAGTGCGAGGTGTTGGTGCCCCTCACGGGGCCATTCGAGGGCTATTTTGGGTTTTCGCCTTCTATCGCCATTTTTTCGGCCTAAGTGTCAATATTTTCAAATTATCCTTGTATTCTCAAATCGAGAGCCCAGTGATTATGCTGTCAGTTCCTACGGGTTACATTAGTCTTGTACGTAGTGTTGGTACCTCTTACAGGTCCATTCGGGGGCTGTGTCGGGATTTTTCCTTCTAACGTCATGTTTTTAAGCCTAAGTTTAGAAATATACAAATTATCATCATATTCTCAAATCGGGAGTCCCATGATCGCGTGGTCAGTTCCTACGAGTTACATTGGTCTCGTCTGAGGTGTTGGTGCAATTCATGGGTTGTTTTTCATTTGTACTCACTAACTCAATTTTTCTAAGCCTAAGTCTAGAATCGTTCAAATTATCCTTGTATTCTCAAATCGGGAGTCCCGGGATCGTGCGATCAGTTCCGACAAGTTACATTCATCCCGTGCGAGGTATTGGTGCCTCTCATGGGCCGTTCGGAGGCTGTGTCGGGTTTTTGCCTTCTAAAGCCATGTTTTTAAGCATAAGTCTAAAAATATGCAAATTTCTTCATATTCTCAAACCAATATCCCCTTGATCTTGTGGTCCATTATTACGAGTTACATTGGTCCCGTGCGAGGTGTTGGTGCCACTCACGGGGCCGTTCGGGGGTTTTGTCGGGCTCTTTTCTTCTAACTCAATATTTTTAAGCCTAAGTCTAGAAATTTTCAAATTGTCCTTATATTCTCAAAAGGGAGTCCCGTGATCGCGTGATCAGTTCCTACGAGTCATATTGGTCCCGTATGAGGTGTTAGTGCCCCTCACGGGGCTGTTTGGGCATTGTGTTGGGTTTTTACCTTCTAACGCCATATTTTTAAGCCTAGGTATAGAAAAATGCAAATTATCATCGTATTATGAAATTGGGAGTCTCAGGATCACGCGATCAATTCCTATGTGTTACATTTGTCCCGTACGTGGTATTGGAGCCACTCACGGGGCTGTTCGAGGGCGATTTCGAGTTATCGCCCTCTAACGCCATTTTTTAATCCTAAATCTAGAAATTTTCAAATTATTGTTGAATTCTCAAACTGGGAGTCCCGTGATCGCGCGGTCAGTTCCTACGGGTTACATTGGTCCCGTGCGAGGTGTTGGTGCCTCTCATGAGGCCATTCGGGGGTTGTGTCGGGTTTTTGCCTTCTAAGGCCATGTTTTTAAGCTTAATTAGAGGAATGTGCAAATTATCATACTATTCTCAAATTGGGAGTCCCGTTATTCCGCGGTCTGTTCCTACGAGTTACATTTGGTCCAGTGCGAGGTGTTGGTGCCACTCACGGGGACATTCGGGGGCTATTTCGGGTTTTCGTCCTCTAATGCCATTTTTTAAGCCTATGTCCAGAAGTTTGCAAATTATCCTTGTATTCTCAAATTAGGATACCCATGATCACGCGGTCAGTTCGTATGAATTACATTGGTCCGGTGCAAGGTGTAGGTGCCTCTCATGGGGCCGTTAGGGGGTTGTGTAGGGTGTTTTTTCCATCTAATGCCATATTTTTAAGCCAAAGTCTAGAAATATGCAAATAATCATCGTGTTCTCAAATCGAGAGTCTTATGATCGTGAGATCAGTTCCTACGAGTAACATTAGTCCCGTGCGAGGTGTTGGTGCCACTCACGGGGCCGTTCGATGGTTGTTTCGAGTTTTCTCCCTCTAACGCCATTTTTTAACCTATGACTAGAAATTTTCAAATTATCCTTCTATTCTTAAATCGTGAGTCCCGTGATCACGTGGTCAGTTTCTATGAGTTAAATTGGCCCCGTTCGAGGTTTTGGTGCCTCTTGTGGGGCCATTCGAGGGCTGTGTCGAGTTTTTGCCTTCTAACACCATGTTTTTATGCCCAATTATTGAAATATGCAAATTATCATAGTATTCTCAAACTGGGAGTCTCGTGATCGCACGGTTAGTTCCTACGAGTTACATTGGTCCCGTTCGATGTGTTGGTGAAACTCATGGGGCCGTTCGATGTCTGTTTTGGGTTTTCACCCACTAATGCCATTTTTTAAACCTAAGTCTCAAAATTTTCAAATTGGCCTTGTATTCTCAAACCGAGAGTCCTGTGATCGCATGGTCAGCGCTTACTAGTGACATTGGTCCTTTACGAGGTGTTGGTGCCTCTCATTGGGCCGTTCAGAGGATGTTTTGGGCTTTCGCCCTCCAATGCCATGTTTGTTAGCCTAAGTCTAAACATATGCAAATTATAATCAGATTCTCAAACTGGGAGTTCCGTGATAGTGCGGTCAGTTTCACCGAGTTACATTGGTCCAATGCGAGGTGTTGGTGCCACTCATGGGGCCGTTCGGGGGATGTTTTTGGTTTTCGGCCTCTAACGCCATTTTTTAAGCATAAGTCTAGAAAATTTATAATTATCCTTGTATTCTAAAATCGTGAGTCCCGTGATTACGCGGTCAGTTCTTACGGGTTATGTTGGTCCCGGGAGAGGTGTTGGTGCCTCTCATGGGGCTGTTCGGAGGCTGTGTCAGTTTTTTGCCTTCTAACGCCATGTTTTTAAGCCTAAGTCTAGAAATATTAAAATTATCATCGTATACTTGAATTGATAGTCTTGTGATCTCACGGTGAGTTCCTATGAGTTACATTGGTCTCGTGTGAGGTGTTGGTGCCACTCAGGGGGCCGTTTGGAGCTGTTTTGGGTTGTCGGCCTCTAACGCCCTTTTTTTAAGCCTGTCTCTAGAAAATTTAAAATTATCCTTTTATTCTCAAACTGGGAGTCTCATGATCGCGCGGTCAGTTCCGACGGGTTAGATTAGTCCCGTACAAGGTGTTGGTGCCTCTTACGGGGCCGTTTGGGGCCTGGGTTAAATTTTTGCCTTATGATGCCTTGTGTTTAAGCCAAATTATAGCAATATGTAAATTATTGTTAATTTCTCAAACCAGGAGTCCCGTGATCGCGTGGCCAGTTCCTACAAGTTACATTCATCCCGTACGAGGTGTTGGTGCTACTCACGGGGCCGTTCTGGGGCTGTTTTGGGTTTTCGCCCTCTAATGCAATATTTTAATCCTTAGTCTAAAAGTTTTCAAATTCTCCTTGTATTCTCAAATCGGGAGTCCCGTGATCGCTCGATCAGTTCCTACGAGTTACATTAGTCTCGTGCAAGGTGTTGGTGCCACTCACAGAGGGCCGTTCGAGAGTTGTGTCGAATTTTTGCCTTCTAACGCCATGTTTTAAACCTAAGTCTAGAAATATGCAAATTATTATCGTATTCTCAAACTGGGAGTCCCGTTATCTTGCAGTTAGTTCCTTTAAGTTAAATAATTCCCGCGTGAGATGTTTGTGCCTCTCACGGGGCCGTTCGTGGACGGTTTCAGGTTTTTTCCCACTAACGCCATTTTTTTTAAGCCTAAGTCTAGAAAATTTTAAATTATCCTTGTATTCTGAAATTGGGAGTCCCGTGATCATGCGATCATTTTCGACGGGTTACATCGTACGAGGTGTTGGTGCGTCTCACGGGGCCCTTCGGGGCCTGGGTCGGGTTTTCTCCCTCTAATTCCATATTTTTAAGCCTAATTCTAGAAATATGCAAATTATCATCATTTTCTTAAACCGGAAGTCCCGTGATCACGCGGTCAGTTCCTACTTGTTACATTGGTCCCGTACGAGGTGTTGGTTCCACTCACGATGCCGTTCGGGGGCGGTTTCGAGTTATCCCCCTCTAACGCCATTTTTTAAGCCTAAATCTAGAAATTTTCAAATTATCCTTGTATTCTCAAACCGAGAGTCCCATGATCACGTGGTCAGTTCCTACGGGTTTCATTGATCCCGTGCGAGGTGTTGGTGCCACTCACGGGGTCGTTTGGGGGTTGTGTCGAGTTTTTGCCTTCTAACGCCATGTTTTTAAGCCTAAGTCTAGAAATATGCAAATTATCATCGTATTCTCAAACAGGGAGTCCTGTGATCACGCGATCAGTAACTTCGAGTTACATTGGTTCCGTATGAGGTGTTAGTGCCTCTCACGGGGCTATTCGTGGACGGTTTTGAGTTTTTGCCCACTAACGCCATTTTTTTATGCCTAAGTCTAGAAATTTTCAAATTATCCTTTTATTCTCAAATCGGGGGTCCCGTGATCATGTGGTCAGTTCTGACGGGTTACATTGGTCCCGTAGAGGTGTTAGTGTATCTCACGAGTCCGTTCAGGGGCTGGGTAGAGTTTTTGCCTTCTAATGCCATGTTTTTAAGCTTAAGTCTAGAAATATTCACATTATAATCATTTTTTCAAACCGAGAGTTTCATGATCGCGCGGCCAGTTCGTACATGTTACATTGGTATAGTACGAGGTGTTGGTTCCACTCACGGGATTATTCGGGGGCGCTTTCTGGTTATCGCCCTCTAACGCCATTTTTTAAGACTAAATCAAGAAATTTTCAAATTATCCTTTTATTCTTGAATCGGGAGTCCCATGATCACGCGATAAATTCCTATGGGTTACATTGGTCCCGTACGAGGTTTGGCGCCTCTTATGGGGCCGTTCGGGGGTTGTGTCGGGTATTTTCCTTTTAGGCCATGTTTTTAAGCCTAATTCGAGGAATATGAAAATTATCATACTATTCTCAAACCGGGAGTCCCGTGATGACGCGGTCAGTTCCTATGAGTTACATTGGTCCAGTGCGAGGTGTAGGTGCCACTCACGGGGCCATTTGGGAGATATTTCAGGTTTTCACCCTCTAACGCCATTTTTTAAGCCTATGTCTAGAAAATTTTAAATTATCCTTATATTCTCAAATTGAGATACTCATGATCGTGCGGTCAGTTCTTATGAGTTACATTGGTCCTGTGCGAGGTGTTGGTGCCTCTCACGGGGCCGTTTGGGGGCTATCTCAGGTTTTTGCCATCTAACGCCATATTTTTAAGCCTAAGTTTAGAAATATGCAAATTATCATCGTATTGTCAAATCGGGAGTCCCATGATCACGCGGTCAGTTCCTACAAGTTACATTGGTCCCGTACGAGGTGTTGGTGCCACTCACAGGGTCATTCGGGGGCTATTAAGGGTTTTCACCCTCTCACGCCAATTTTTAGCCTATGTCTAGAAAATTTCAAATTTTCCTTGTATTCTCAAATTGGGAGTCCTGTGATCACGTGATTAGTTTCTATGGGTTACATTGGTCCCGTGCAAGGTATTGGTGCCTCTCATGGGGCCGTTCGGGGGTCGTGTCAAGTTTTTGCCTTCTAACTCCATGTTTTTAAGACTAATTCGAGGAATATGAAAATTATCATAGTATTATAAAACCGAGAGTCCTCTGATCGCGTGGTCAGTTCCTACTAGTTACATTGGTCCTGTGAGAGGCGTTGGTGCAACTCACGGGGCCATTTGGGGGCTATTTTAGGTTTTCGCCCTGGAACGCCATTTTTAGCGTAGGTCTAGAAATTTTCAAATTAGCCTTTTATTCACAAATCAGGAGTCACACGATCGCACGATTAGTTCCTACTAACATTGGTCCCTTACTAGGTGTTGGTACCTCTCACCAGGCCGTTCGAAAGCTATGTCGGGTTTTCACCCTTCGATGCTATTTTTAAGCCAAAGTCTAGATATATACATATTATCGTCATATTCTCAAACTGGGAGTCCCCTTGAAATATGCGCGGTCACTTCCTATGAGTTACATTGGTCTCGTGCGAGGTGTTGGTTCCACTCACGGGTCTCTTCGGGGGTTGCTTCGGGTTTTCTCCCTCTAAATCCATTTTTTTAAGCCTAAGTCTAGAATTTTTTTAATTATCCTTATATTCTCAAACTGGGAGTCCTGTGATCGCACGATCAATTCCTATGGCTTACATTTCTCCTGTGCGAGGTGTTGGTGTCTCTCACGGGGCCGTTCGGGGGCTGGGTCGGGTTTTGGCCTTCTAATGCCATATTTTTAAGACTAATTCTAGAAATATGCAAATTATCGTCGTATGCTTAAACCGAGAGTCCTGTGATCGCCCAGTCAGTTCCTATGGGTTACATTGGTCCCGTGTGAGGTGCTGATGCCTCTCATGGGGCCGTTCGGAGGTTGTGTCAGGTTTTTCTCCTTCTAAGGCCATGTTTTTAAGCCTAATTCTCAGAATATGCAAATTATCATACTATTCTAAAACCGAGAGTCCCGTGATCGTGCGGTCAGTTCCTACGAGTTACATTGGTCCAGTGCGAGCTGTTGATGCCACTCACGAGGCCATTCGAGGGTTGTTTTGGGTTTTTGCCCTCTAACGCCATTTTTTAAGCCTATGTCTAGAAATTTTCAAATTATCCTTATATTTTCAAACCGAGAGTCCCGTAATCGTGCGGTCAATTCCTAAGAGTTACATTGGTCCCGTGCAAGGTGTTGGGGCCACTCACAAGGGTCGTTCGCGGGTTGTGTCGAGTTTTTACCTTCTAACGCCATGTTTTTTAGCCTAAGTCTAAAAACATGAAAATTATCATCATATTCTCAAATTGAGAGTCCCATGATCACGCGGTCAGTTCTTACGCATTACATTGGTCCGTTACGAGGTGTTGGTACCACTCACGGGGCCGTTCGGGGGCTGTTTTGGGTTATTGCTCTCTAACGTCATTTTTTAAGACTAAATCTAAAAATTTTCAAGTTATCCTTGTATTCTCAAACTAGTAGTTCGGTGATCACGCGGTCAGTTCCTATGGGTTACATTGGTCCCGTTCTAGGTGTTGGTGCCTCACACGGGGTTATTCGGGGGCTGTGTCGGGTTTTTCCTTCTAATGCCATGTTTTTATGCCTAAGTCTTGAAATATGCAAATTGTCATAGTATTGTCAAATCGGGAGTCTCGTGATCGCGTGGTTAGTTCCTACGAGTTACTTTGGTCCCGTGCGAGGTGTTGGTGCAACTCACAGGGCCGTTTGGGGGCTATTTTGGGTATTCACCGACTAATGCCATTTTTTAAGCCTAAGTCTCGAAATTTTTGAATTATCCTTATATTCTCAAATCGGGGCACGGTGAGTTCTTACTAGTTACATTGGTCCCTTACGAGGTATTGGTGCCTCTTACCGGGCCATTTAGAGGATGTTTCGCGTTTTCACCCTCCAAAGCCATATTTTTAAGCGTAAGTATAGAAATATGAAAATAATCATCGTATTCTAAAACTGGGAGTCCCGTGATCACGCGGTCAGATTCACTGAGTTATATTGGTCCCGTGCGAGGTGTTGGTGCCACTCACGGGGCCGTTCGGGGGCTATTTTGGGTTTTCGATCTCTAACGCCCTTTTTTAAGTCTAGGTCAAGAAAATTTAAAATTATCCTTTTATTCTCAAACCGAAAGTCCCGTGATCGTACGATCAGTTTTGACGTGTTACATTAGTGCCGTACATGATGTTGGTGCCTCTCACAGGGCCGTTCAGGGGCTGGGTCGGATTTTTTCCTTCTAATGCCTTGTTTTTAAGCCTAATTCTTGAAATATACAAATTATCATCATTTTCTCAAATTAGGAGTCATGTGATTGCACGGTCAGTTCCTACGAGTTACATTGGTCCCGTACGAGGTGTTGGTGCTACTCATAGGGCTGTTCCAGGGCTGTTTTGAGTTTTTGCCAACTAACGCCTTTTTTTAAGCCTTAGTCTAGAAATTTTCAAATTATCCTCGTATTCTCAAATCAGGAGTCCCATGATCACTCGATCAGTTCCTACGAGTTACATTAGTCCCGTACGAGGTGTTAGTGCCACTCACGAGGCGGTTCGGGGGTTGTGTTGGGTTTTTGCCTTCTAACGCCATATTTTTAAGCCTAAGTCTAGAAATATTTAAATTATCATCGTATTCTCAGACCAGGAGTCTCATGATCTCTCGATTAGTTCCTATGAGTTACATTGGTCCCGTACGAGGTGTTGGTGCAACTCACAGGGCCGTTCGGGGGTCGTGTCGAGTTTTTGCCTTCTAACACCATGTTTTTAAGTCTAAGTCTAGAAATATGCAAATTATCATTGTATTCTCAAACCAGGAGTCCCGTGATTGCGCGATCAATTCTTACGAGTAACATTGGTCGCGTACGAGGTGTTGTTGCTACTCATGGGGCCTTTTCGGGGCTATTTTGGGTTTTCTCCCACTAACACCATTGTTCAAGCTTTAGTCTAGAAATTTTCAAATTATCTTTGTATTCTCAAATCGGGAGTCCCTTGATCGCTCGATCAGTTCCTTCGAGTTATATTGGTCCCTTGTGAGGTGTTGGCGCCACTCACGGGGCCATTCGGGGGTTGAGTTATTGGTTGAGGATCAGGGGATTAAACAGGATCGTCCTCATCAAATGTTACTGGTTGACTGTCACTACTCCTAACACTTGTGTCATCTATAATTACATTAATTGATTCCATAGTAGTATTGGTTCTGTAGTTAAAAACATGCAAAGCCCTACTATTTTGGGAATAGCCACGAAAAATTCCCTTTTGTCATCGGGTATCAAAATTTCAAAGATGTTGTCTGTCTTTGCAGATATAGCAGATACTACCGAAGGTTTTAAAATTTTTCAAATTAGGTTTTTTGTGGAACCATAACTCATAATATGTTTCTTTGGAATTTTTTCTGAGGTAGATACGGTTAATAATGTGACACGCGATTTGGACAACTTCTACCCAAAAGTATCTAGGGAGATTCTTAGCATGTAACATAACCCTAGCCATTTCTTGTAAAGTCCTATTTTTTCGTTCAGCTATACCATTCTGTTGCGAGGATTTGGGAGCGCTAAACTCATGTTTATAGACAGTAGCTACACAATACTTAGAAATTTCATATCCTTAAACTCTCCACCTCTATCGTTCCTAATTCGACATACTTGGGTATCCTTCTCATTCTCAATTTTCAAGAGGATTCTTAAGAATTCATTGAAGGTTTCTGATTTATGCTTCATAAAAGCTTCCCAAGTATATCTCGTATAGTTGTCCACTATAACTAGGATGTTCCACAGAAACTAACAGTTCTAAAGGGAGCCATGAGGTCCATGTGGATATGTTCTAGGGGCTTAGTGGTAAGGATATCTTTAACCTTCTTGTGTGGGGATTTACTTATTTTTCCTTCTTGACAAGGTCCACATACAGGATTAAAAGAATTTTTAATTTTTTTAATCCTCTAACTATCTCTTGGGAACTCAATCTTCTAAGGTTATCATAATTTGTTTGTCCCAATCTATTTTTCCATAGATCAGAATCCTCTAATATGGAAATATTACAAGATTCAGAATTAGGAATTACTGTGTAACAGTTTTTCGGGGTTATGTTTCCTGTCAAAATATAATTTCCCTTTTCATCTATAACTTTGCAATCATTTTTAGAAAAGGTAACTGAGTGATTGGAGTCACAAAATTGTGATATACTTAAGAGATTGGCTTTAAGGCCTTTAACTAATAAAACAACATTCAGTTCAGGAAGCCCTTGCTCACTTAATGTTCCCTTACCTATGATCTGAGATGAAACATCATCTTCAAACATGACACTACCTCCAAGGAAGTCTGTCTTGTTTTTTAATTTTGTTTCGTCCCTGGACATATGTTTAGAACATCCAGAGTCTAAATACCATCCAGTTGAAGTTCTTTGTGCCTTTAAAGCAGAAATGACATTGTTGCACTTGAGTTGGGGTAGTAAATCATCTTTTCTAATCCAAATAGGCTTAGTTTTAAAAAAAATTGTGGCCTTTTGACTTTGAAAAGATTTGAGGGGTCTTTCTAAATGATTTCTTCTTAGTATTGGAGCCCCCCTTTTTCTTTTTAGAGTTAGAGTTATTTGTGGCCTGTCTAGAAAGTATATAAGTATTTCTGGATTTCCAAGAATAGTTAAAGTTCTGGTAGGTAGGAATGTATGTCCTTTTTCGAGAACATTCATCTAGAGTATGTCCAAAAATATTGCAGTAGGAACAGTACTGATATGTATAGGACTTGACTTTTTTACTAAAGTCTTTGAAGATTGGCTTGGATCTATTGGGTAAAGTAGTCTAGTCAATATTAGGTTTAGGTTTCTATCCTTGGTCTCTGGCAAAAAGGACAAACATATTTGGTTTGACAGTTTGGTTTAAACTGTTGATCATACTGATTATGTGTTGTTTGAGAGACATTGAGCTTAGGTTCACCTTTTTGAACATTTTGAGAAGTTTGGCCTTGTTTTACAAAAGCAACATTTTCAGGAGAAACTTTGGTCTTACTTGTGTGCACTATTTCTCCAAAACCTAGGCCAGACTTATCTTCAGAGTCAAATTTGCTTCTAGTAACAATTTTTTCATAAGTCTTGGTTTGTGTTTCAAAATGTTGACATTTTTTAAAAACATTTGAAACCTTTTTCTTTGACTCTTCTAGTTCAATAAGGGTTGCCTTGTATTTCTGTTCAAATTCATGGTTCTTTTGAATCAAAGAATTTATTCTCAAGTTGTAATTCTCAATCTCAGTCTCATGAGCAACACATTAGGCAGTATAATCTTCAGTGTTCTTCCTAATGGTTTGGTTAAGCAAATCAATACGCTCATTTAAGGTTTTTATCATCTTTTCTAGGCGAGCAATCTTCTTAACCTTTTTAGTGTATAATTCATGTAAATCAGGCAGGTCATCATCAGACTCACTATGTGCATCATGTGAATTATCCTCTATGATTTGGTTAGGTTCTTTACTTATTCACACATTCAATTAGGCGTCAACATTCTCACTTTGACTCACACATAATCTTTTAGCAGTAATAGGAACATAATTATCCTTAATATCATTAACAACATCAATAGGCATCGTAGATTCATGAACAGGAAAGCATGCATCATCATTATATATTATCTTAGTAAAGAAAAACATGCAGTTCTCATTCATTGGGGTTGACTCAGTTTCATCCTCATCATAATCACTAGAGTCGTCCCATGTTTTACACATATTGGCCTTATTATTATTATTAAAACTAGTTGTGCATTTACTAGCATAGTGACCTAGTTTACCACAACAGTGACATTTGACAACCTTTATGTCAGTTTTAGGTCTGTTGGTGTCATAATTCCTCCTATTGTCATAAGTGTGTTTGGTGTTGTCTCTATCACGAGGTCTGTGAGATTTATTACCTTGATAATTTTATTTTCCTTGTTTGGAGGCTATATCATTTCTAAATTTCAAAATCTTTTTGAAATTCTTACTCATAAGAGCTATTTCATTGTCAAGGTTTTCTAAATCACAGTTTTCAAGACAGTCGGTGTCAAGGTCTATAGAGTTCAGTTTAGGCACTGGTAATTTAGATGAAAACACAACATTAGAACTAGAGGCTCTACGGGTCTGTCTGGTCAATTGTTTTTTAAAGTCCAGTTCCAATTATATAGTCCTCTGTTTACAGTCAAGTAATTTAGGGGGTCATATTAGGGTCATTCATTTCCTCGATATCATATCTCTTGTTGTCAAATTTATATGGCAATGACCTAAGAATCTTTGACACAATTTCCTTTCTACTTAGGTTATACCATTTGCATGAAGTTTTGTGAAAACATCTGTTAACCTTATGTAGAAATTGTCAAAGGATTAATTGTCATTCATAATCAGGGTATTATATTGCTGAATAAGCATTTGGGTTTTTTCCATCTTTGACACATTCATCACCCTCATGAGCAATGACCAAGGTATACCATGCCTCTTTGGAAGTAGAACATATGGATATTCTTTTGAATTCATGTTCATTAATGGACATAAAGATGGCATTCTTTCCTTTGTTATTATCAAGAGATAGTTTTTTATCTTCCTTAGTAAATTCACTGAGAAGTTTCTTAATCCTTGTTGGATTGGTTTCAGAAGTAGGTTTAGTAGGATGTTCATATCCAGTTTCAATCATTTCCCACACTTCATCCCCCAAGCTTCCTTGAATGAAAGTAGTCATTCTCACTTTCCAGTACAAAAAATTGTTTCCATCAAAGAGTGGTGGACTTGATAGGTTACCCAACTTCTCAAATTTGTCTTCTATATTTAGAAATTTTTCAGAAAGAAGTTTCAAAAACAATTTCTCAAGTTTCGGGATCACTAAAGGTGTTCCTGCTCTGATACCTGTTGAAAAGCAACCTTAATACTAGAAGTCTTTTGTTTACAAAGTTAATAACAAAAAGTTATGGTTGTGTAAACTCCGAATAAAATTTTAGGGAAAAACTCTTTTCAAAAAGCACAAGATGTGTTGTAAAATTTGTTTCTGAATGTATGGATTAAATTTGATAGTTGATTTCCTTCCTTTTTAAATCTAATTAACATCTGCTAACATTATCATGCAGTCCCAATCACAATAGCAATTAAAAACATTCACAGAAATAGACAAAAGAATTTTTAATGTGGTAAAACCCTTAAGCAAGGGAAACATCCACGATGACCTCTACGCCACAAAACAAAAATCTACTGGAATAAAAATCAAGCTACAGAACTTAAGAAAATCACAAAGATCCTAACCTAAGTTAAGAGTGTACCTACACGAGATTCTCCACTCCAAAGGTATTCTGACTTGGAGCTTGATCCTTTCTTGATCCTTCTTTATCTTTTCCTTGATCTCCTTCTCTTTGAATTCAGATTCTAGCAACTCTTTCAAATTCATGATTCTCAGACAGAACCACAGTGTTTAAGTGTTCATGTGAGATAGTGTTTGTGATGTGCTACTACATGTAAACATGTTACTCACCCTCTCAAGAATTTATACAAACAATCCTAACAAATTACAAACGTTCTAATATGAAAGTTATTTTTGAATCTTGATTTTTCAAGAAAAGACTTCTTAATCTTTAATTAAACCACAGATCTCAAGGATACCTTGCTCGGAAGACGAGTCAAGGTCTTAAAGAATTTTAGGGTTTTGAAAATATTTTTGAAATTGTAAACCTCCAATTGAGATCCAACTAGACTAGAAGTCTACTTTAATGAAGCAGATTCAGACTTAACATGCAAGGATTGATTCAACGAGTTTTGATATATAAAACTTATTTTCTAGATCTATACACTTTAAAACTTTAGCACGAGTGCTTTTGTGTTTCTTTTATTTTTGAACACTAGTATTTCATAAAATATGAAATAAAACTCAGAAACACACAACTCACTAGATCTGAAAACTTATTTTTGAAAACATAAGTTTTTTATTTCAAAAACTTGTTGAAACAAAATAGATCTAAGATGCTAGATCTGAAAAGAGAAACATAAAACTATAATCATGAGATTTTCTCTTTTAGAAAGACTCAGTTTCAATAATGAAACTTAAATCTCTATTAGAGATGAGTTCTGAGAGAATAAAAAATTTGAATAGGTGTTCAAATGAAAAACACAAAACCAACAACACATAAATCCAACAAAAGATCTAACTCTCAAAAGGTGGATTTTCTAATGTATGGGACTTTTAGGTTTTGGTGTTTGGTTAGGGAGAAATCTCACAGAGGTTTGGATCTACGAAGAAACTAGGGTTTCCTCTTCTAATTTCTCTCTTTTTTTCTCTCTACTCAATTCTCTCTCTTCTCTCTACTCTCTCTTTTCTCTCAAATTTAACGATTTGGCAAAAGTCTCAAAATGCTGAGACTTATCCTCCTTTTATACTGAGCAACGAAGGATCGAGAACATTGACATCAATCCAATGGCTGAGATTGAGTCTCTATAAGTCGACTAAGATCCAACGGTTCATGATAAGAGGTGAATTAAGAGATCACTACTTGGTTAAGGCTTGGATCACTCGGATTATCTCTTAACGCATGCAGATCGTTGATGAATTTGATCCAAGGGCTGAGATAGTATACAAGTTTTGTGTCTAAGAGAAATCACAAATCGTATCGTTGTGATGCCAACACGTTTACGCACCAAATGGGATATAAAACGCGTGTTCTGAAAATAATTACAAGGAACACCTCCAACTCTCTAGCGCTTTCGGATTCTACCCAGCCAAACAACCAGCAAAGAAATCAACTTTCTAAAATTTCACTTTAACCCACAAAACTTTTAAAAACCAAATTTTAATTAATTCAAAAATACTTGAAAATTATTTAAAATATATAAAATGATTTTGAATTGAATTAAATTAAATTGGTTTTACAAAGATATGAATGGTTGAAAAAATCATTAACACAATATATGATATGTATGATGCAGTGCAAGTGTCCTAATTGTGGTTTTTAGGGTTTAGAATTTACTTCCCTTTGAAGGTTCTCTTGGACTGAATTTCTTCTTGAAGTATGTACCTTTGAGGAGATGGAGTTCTCGAACAATACTAACTTAGTTTGTCTATATATCTAAACTAGTTGAAACTCCTATATATGCTGACTCAAGTGAGTTAATATATATTGTGTTCTCACCTACGAGTTGTATTGGTCCCATACGAGGTGTTGGTGCCACTCAGGGGGCGTTCGGGGGCTGTTTGTTTTTTCTCCCTCTAATGCAATTTTTTAAGCCTATGTCTAGAAATTTTCAAATTTTCCTTATATTCTCAAATCGGGAGTCCTGTGATCACGCGGTCAGTTCCTATAGGTTACATTGGTCTCGTGCGAGGTGTTGGTGCCTCCCATGGGGCCGTTCGAGGGTTGTGTCGGTTTTTGCCTTCTAAAACCATATTTTTAAGCCTAATTCTAGGAATATGCAAATTATCATAGTATTCTCAAACTGGGTGTCCCGTGACCACGCAGTCAGTACCTATGAGTTACATTGGTCCCGTGTGAGGTGCTGACGCAACTCACGGGGCCATTTGGGGGCTATTTTGAGTTTTCCCCCAGTAACGCCATTTTTTAGCCTAAGTCAAGAAATTTTAAAATTATCCTTGTATTCTTAGACCAGTAGTCCCACGATCGCACGATTAGTTCCTACTAGTTACATTGGTCCCTTGCGAGGTGTTGGTGCCTCTCACCAGGCTGTTCGGAGGCTATTTGGGGGTTTTCGCCCTCTAACGCCATTTTTAAGCCTAAGTCTATAAATATGCATACTATCATCGTATTCTCAAACCGAGAGTCCCGTGATCGCGCGGTCAGTTCCTACGAGTTATATTGGTCTCGTGCGAGGTGTTAGTTCCACTCATGGGTCCGTTCGGGCGCTGTTTTGATTTGTTTTCCTCTAACGCCTTTTTTTTAAGCCTAAGTCTAGAAAATTTCAAATTATCCTTGTATTCTCAAACCAGGAGTCCCGTGATCACACGATCAGTTCCTACAGCATACATTGGTCCCGTGCGAGGTGTTGGTGCCTCTCACGGGGTCGTTCAGGGGCTGGGTCGGGTTTTGGCCTTCTAATGCCATGTTTTTAAGGTTAATTCTAGAAATATGCAAATTATCGTTGTATTCTCAAACTGGGAGTCCCGTGATCGCGTGGTTAGTTCTTACTAGTTACATTTGTCCCGTGCGAGGTGTTATTTCAACTCACGTGGCAATTTTTGGGGGATGTTTCTGGTTTTCGCTCTCTAACGCTATTGAAGCCTATGTCTAGAAATTATTAAATTTTTCATGTATTCTCAAACTGGGAGTCCCGTGATTGCGGGGTCAGTTCGTACGAGTTACATTCGTCCCATGCGAGGTGTTAGTGCCACTTACGAGGCGGTTCGGGGGCTATTTTGTGTTTTCACCCACTATTGCCATTTTTAAGCCTAAGTCTAGAAATTTTCAAATTATCCTTGTATTCTCAAATCAGGAGTCCCGTGATCGCACTATTAGTTCCTACTAGTTACATTGGTCCCTCACGAGATGTTTGTGCCTCTCACGAGGCCGTTTGGGGCCTGAGTCTGGTTTTTTCCTTCTAATGCCATGTTATTAAGACTAATTCTAGAAATATGCAAATTATTGTCGTATTCTTAAACTGGGAGTCCCGTGATCGCGCGATCAATACCTACGAGTTACTTTCATCCCGAGCGAGGTGTTGGTGCTACTCATGGGGCCGTTCGGGGGCTATTTTGGGCTTTCGCCCATAAACGCCATTTTTTAAGTCTAAGTCTTGAAAATTTCTAATTGTCCTTGCATTCTCAAACCAGGAGTCCCGTGATCGCACGATCAGTTCCTACGAGTTACATTGGTCTCGTGCGAGGTGTTGGTTCCACTCACGGGTCCGTTCGGGGGTTGTTTCGGGTTTTCTCCCTCTAACGCCATTTTTTTAAACATAAATCTAGAAAATTTTAAATTATCCTTATATTCTCAAATCGGGAGTCCCGTGATCATGAGCTCCATTCCTACGGGTTATATTGGTCCCGTGCGAGTTATTGGTGCCTCTCACAGGGCCGTTCGGGGGTTGTGTCTGGCTTTTGCCTTCTAGCGCCATATTTTTAAGCCTGAGTATTGAAATATACAAATTATAGTCATATTCTCAAATCGGGAGTCTCGATATCGAGCGACGAGTTCCTACGAGTTACATTGGCTTCGTGCAAGGTGTTGATGCCACTCACGGGGCTGTTTGCTGGAAGTTTTGAGTTTTTGCCCTCTAGCGCCATTTTTTAAGCCAATGTCTAGAAATTTCAAATTTTCCTTGTATTCTCAAACTGAGAGTCCTGTGATTACGCGGTAAGTTCCTACGAGTTACATTGGTCCTGTGCGAGGTGTTGGTGCAACTCATGGGCACTTTCGGGGGCTATTTTGGGTTTTCATCCTCTAACGCCATTTTTTTAAGCCTAAGTCTAGAAATTTATAAATTATCCTTGTATTCTGAAATCGGGAGTCCCATGGTCGAACGATCAGTTCATATGAGTTACATTGGTCCCATGCGAGGTTTGGTGCAACTCACGGGATCATTCGGGGGATGTTTTGACGCCATTTTTTAAGCTTAAGTATAGAAATTTTAAACTTATCCTTGTACTCTCAAATTGGGAGTCTAGTGATTGTGTGGTCAGTTCCTACGAGTTACATTGGTCCCGTACAAGGTGTTAGTGCCACTTATGGGGCTGTTCGGGAGCTGTTTCTGGTTTTCACCCTCTAACACCAGTTTTTTAAGCCTAAGTCTAGAAATTTTTAATGTATCCTTATATTCTCAAATCGGGAGTCCCATGATAGCGCGGTCAGTTCTTACGAGTTACATTGGTCCTGTGCGAGGTTTGGTGCAAGTCACGGGGCCGTTCGGGAGATGTTTTGGGTTTTCACCCACTAAAGCCATTTTTTAAGCCTAAGTCTATAAAATTTTAAATTATCCTTGTTTTCTCAAATTGGGAGTCCCGTGGTCGTACGGTCAGTTCCTACGAGTTACATTGGTCCCGTGCAAGGTGTTGGTGCCGCTTACGGGGCTGTTTGGCGGCTGTTTAGAGTTTTCACCCTATAACGCCATTTTTTAAGCCTAAGTTTAGGAATTTTGAAATTATCGTTGTATTCTGAAATCGGGAGTCCCGTGATCGTGCGATCAGTTCCTACGAGTTACATTGGTCCCGTGCGAGGTGTTGGTGCCACTCATGGGCCCTTCCGGGGGTTGTGTCAGGTTTTTGCCTTCTAACGCCATGTTTTAAAGCCTAAGTCTAGAAATATGCAAATTATTGCCATATTCTCAAACCGAGAGTCCCGTGATCGTGCGCTCAGTTACTATGAGTTACATTGGTCCCGTGCGAGGTGTTGGTGCCACTCGCGGGGCCATTTGGGTTGTGTGTCGGGTTTTTACCTTGTAACGCCTTGTTTTTAAGCCTAAGTCTAGAAATAGGCAAATTTTCATCGTATTCTCAAATCGGGAGTCCCGTGATCATGCGGTCAGTTTCTACGAGTTATATTCATCCCGTACGAGGTGTTGGTGCCACTTACGGGGCCGTTCGGGGGCAGTTTGAGGTTTTTGCGCTCTAACACCATTTTTAAGCCTATGTCTAGAAATTTTCGAATTTTCCTTGTATTCTCAATCCTGGAGTATGGAGATCATGTGGTCATTTCCTACTAGTTACATTAGTCCCTTAAGAGGTGTTGGTGCCTCTCACCGGGCCGTTCTGAGGCTATTTTCGATTTTCCCCCTCCAATGCCATGTTTTTAAACCTAAGTCTGGAAATAAGAATATTATCATCATATTCTCAAACCACGAGTCCTGTGATCGTGCGGTCATTTCCTGCTAGTTTCATTGGTCTCGTGAGAGGTGTTGGTTCCACTCACGGCTTCGTTCGGGGGATGTTTTTATTTTTTCCCTCTAACAGCATTTTTTTAAGCCTAAGTCTAGAAAATTTTAAATTATCCTTGTATTCTCAAACCGAGAGTCTCATGATTGCACGGTCAGTTCTTATGGCTTATATTGGTCCCGTGCGAGGTGTTGGTGCCTCTCACGGGGCCATTCGGGTGTTGGGTCGTGTTTTTGCCTTCTAATGCCATGTTTTTAAGCCAAATTCTAGAAAATTTCAAATTATCCTTGTATTATCAAATCAGGAGTCCCGTGATTGTGCAATCAGTCCCTACGAGTTACATTGGTCCCGTGCGAGGTGTTAGTGCCACTCACGGGGCTTCTGGGGTTGTGTCGGGTTTTTGCCTTCTAACGTCATGTTTTAAGCCTAAGTCTAGAAATATGGAAATTATCATCGTATTCTCAAACCGGGAGTCCCGTGATCGCGCGGTCAAATCCTACGAGGTATATTGGTCCTGTGTGAGGTGTTGGATCCATTCACGGGGTTGTTCGGGGGCTGTGTTGGGTTTTTTCCTTCAAACGCCATGTTTTTAAGCCTAAGTCTAGAAATATGCAATTTATTGTCGTATTCTTAACCCCGGAGTCCCTTGATTGCCTAGTCAGTTCCTACGATTTACATTAATCCAGTGCAAGGTGTTGGCGCCACTCATAGGGCCGTTCTAGGATTGTTTCGAGTTTTCGCCTTCTAACGCCATTTTTTAAGCCTATGTGTAGAAAATTATAAATTATCCTTGTATTCTCAAATCGGGAGTCTCGTGATCACGCGGCTAGTTCCTACGGGTTACATTGGTCCCTTGCTAGTTGTTGGTGCCTCTCACGAGGCTGTCTGGGGACTGTGTAGGTTTCTTTCCTTTTAACGTCATGCTTTTATGCCTAATTTTAGAAATATGCAAAGTATCGTAGTATTCTCAAATTGAGAGACCCTTGGTCGTGCGGTCAGTTGGTACGAGTTCCACTGGTCCCGTGCGAGGTGTTGGTGCCACTCATGGGGGTGTTTGGGTGCTAGTTTGGGTTTTTTCCCTCTAACGCCATTTTTTAAGCCTAATTCTAGAAAATTTAAAATTATCATCGCATTCTCATAGTGGTCATATCGGGAATGCACGATCTGTTTTTACGACTTACATTGGTCCCGTGCGAGGTGTCGGTGCCTCTCAAAGGGCCGTTTGAGGGCCGTGTCGGGTTTTCGCCATCTAACGCCATATTTTCAAGCTTAAGTCTATAAATATGCAAATTATCATCTTATTCTCAATTCAGCAGTCCCATGATCGCACGGTCAATTCCCATGAGTTACATTGGTCCCGTGCGAGGTGTTGGTGTCACTCACAGGGCCGTTAGGGGGTGTTTCGAGTTTTCGCCCTCTAACGCCATTTTTTAAGCCTATGTCTAAACCTTTTAAAGTTATCCTTGTATTCTCAAATCGTGAGTCCCGTAATCGCGCGGTCCGTTCCTACGGGTACATTGGTCCAGTTCGAGGTGTTGGGGCCGCTCATGGGGCCGTTCGGGGGCTGTGTCAGTTTTCCCTTCTAACACCATGTTTTTAAGCCTAATTCTTGAAATATGCGAATTATCATAGTATTATCAAACTAGAACTTGCGTGATCACGCGGTCAGTTCCTACGAGTTACATTGGTCACATGTGAAGTGTTGGTGCAACTCATGGGGCCGTTTGGGGGCTACTTTAGGCTTTCACCCACTAACGCCATTTTTTAAACCTAAGTCTTGAAATTTTCAAATTATCCTTGTATTCTCAAACCGGGAGTCCCGTGATCGCACAATCAGTGCTTACTAGTTACATTTGTCCCTTACGAGGTGTTAGTGCCTCTCACCGGGCCGTTCAGAGGATGTTTTGGGTTTTCGCCATCCAACATGATGCTTTCAAGCCTAAGTCTTGAAATATGCAAATTATCATTGTATTATCAAATTGTGAGTCCAGTGATTGCGTGGTCAGTGTCACTGAGTTACATTGTACCGTGCGAGGTGTTGGTGCCACTCACGGGGCCGTTCGGGGGATGTTTTGGGTTTTCGGCCTCTAACGCCATTTTTTTAAGCCTAAGTCTAAAAATTTATAATTATCATTTTATTCTAAAATCGTGAGTCCTGTGATTACGCAGTCAGTTCTTACGGTTTATGTTGGTCCCGAGCGAGGTGTTGGTGCCTCTCATGGGGCTGTTCGGAGGTTGTGTTGGGTTTTTGCCTTCTAACGCCATGTTTTTAAGCCTAAGTCTAGAAATATTAAAATTATCATCGTATACTTGAATCGAGAGTCTCGTGATCATACGGTCAGTTCCCATGAGTTACATTGGTCCCGTGTGAGGTTTGGTGCCACTCACGGGGTCGTTCGGGGGATGTTTTGGGTTTTCGGCCTCTAACGTCCTTTTTTTTTAGTCGGGAGTCCCTTGATCACGCGGTTAGTTTCGAAGGGTTACATTGGTCCCGTACGAGGTGTTGGTACCTCTCACGGGGCCGTTCGGGGGCTGGGACAGATATTTGCTCTATAATGTCGTGTTTTTAAGCCTAATTCTAGAAATACGCAAATTATCATCATTTTCTCAAACCAGGAGTCCCGTGATCGCACAATCAGTTCCTATAAGTTACATTGATCCCAAACGAGGTGTTGGTGCACTCATGGGGCCGTTCCGGGGCTATTTTCGGTTTTTGCCATCTAACACCATTTTTTGTGCCTTGGTCTAAAATTTTTCAAATTATCCTTGTATTCTAAAATTGAGAGTTTCGTGATCAGTTCATCAGTTCCTACGAGTTACATTGGTCCAGTACGAGGTGTTGGTGCCACTCACGAGGACGTTCGAGGGTTGTGTCGAGTTTTTGCCTTCTAACACCATGTTTTTAAGTCTATGTCTAGAAATATGCAAATTGTCATCGTATTCTCAAATTGGGAGTCTCGTGATCACGCGAACAGTTCCTACGAGTTACATTGGTCTTGTGCGAGGTGTTGTTGTAACTCATGGGGTCGTTCCAGGGCTATTTTGGGTTTTTCCCATCTAATGACATGTTTTTAGCTTAATTCTAAAAATATGCAAATTATCGTTGTATTCTAAAACCAGGAGTCCCGTGATCGCTCGATCAGTTCCTACGAGTTATATTGGTCCCGTGCAAGGTGTTGGTGCCACTTATGGGGACGTTCGGGGGCTTTGTTAGATTTTCCCTTCTAAGGCTATGTTTTTAAGCCTAAGTCTAGAAATATACAAATTATCATCGTATTCTCAAACCGGGAGTCCCGTGATCGCGCGGTCAGTTCCTACGAGTTACATTGGTCCTGTATGAGGTGTTGGTGCCACTCAAAGGGCTGTTCGGGGGATGTTTTTGGTTTTCACCCTCTAACGCCATTTTTTAAGCCAATGTATAGAAAATTTCAAATTATCCTTGTATTCTCAAATCGAGAGTCCTATGATCACGTGGTCAGTTCCTCGCTTACATTGGTCCCGTGCGAGGTGTTGGTGCCTCTCATGGGGCCGTTCGGAGGTTATGTCGGGTTTTTACCTCCTAACGCCTTGTTTTAAGCCTAATTCTAGGAATATGCAAATTATCATAGTATTCTCAAGCCGGGAGTCTCTTGATCGCGCGGTCAGTTCCTACGATTTAATTAGTCCTGTGCGAGGTGTTGGTGCAACTCGCGGGGCCATTTGGGGGCTATTTTGGGTTTTCCCCAGTAACGCCAGTTTTTTAGCCTAACTCGAGAAATTTTCAAATTATCCTTTTATTCTCAGACCGGGAGTACCTCAATCACACGATTATTTCCTCCTAGTTGCATTGGTCCCTTAAGAGGTGTTGGTGCCTCTCACCAGGCCGTTCAGAGGCTATTTCAAGTTTTCGCCCTCTAACGCCATTTTCGAAGCCTAAGTCTAGAAATATGCATACTATCATTGTATTCTCAAACTGGGAGTCCCATGATCGTGCGATCAGTTCCTAGGAGTTATATTGGTCCCGTGCGAAGTGTTGGTTCCACTCACGGGTCCATTCGGGGCTGTTTCGCGTTTTCGCCCTCTAACGCCATCTTTTAAGCCTAAGTCTAGAAATTTTCAAATAATACATGTATTCTCAAATTGGGAGTCCCGTGATCGCATGGTCAGTTCCTACGGGTAACATTGGTCCCGTGCGAGGTGTTGGTGCCTCTCACGGGGCCGTTCGGAGGCTGGGTCGGGTTTTGGATTTCTAATGCCATGTTTTTAAGCCTAATTCAAGAAATACGCAAATTATCGTCTTATTCTCAAACCGGGAGTCCCCTGATTGCGCGATCAGTTTCTACGAGTTACATTGGTCCCGTGGGAGGTGTTGGTGCAACTCACAGGGCCATTCGATGGATGTTTCGGGTTTTTTCCCACTAACACCTTTTTTAAGCCTATGTCTAAAAAATTTCAAATTATCCTTGTATTCTCAAATCGGGAGTCGCATAATCACTCGATCAGTTCCTATGAGTTATCTTGGTCCCGTGCGAGGTGTTGGTGCCACTCACGGGGCCTTTCGGGGGTTGTGTCGGGTTTTTTCCTTCCAACGTCATGTTTTTTAGCCTAAGTCTAGAAATATGAAAACTATTGTCATATTTTGAAACCGGGTGTCCCGCGATTGCACGGTCAGTTCCTACGAGTTAATTGGTCATGTGCGAGTTGTTGGTGCCACGCACGTGGCCATTTGGGGGCTGTTTTCAATTTTTGCCCACAAATGCCATTGTTTAAGCTTATGTTTAGAAATTTTCAAATCTTCTTTGTATTCACAAACCGGAAGTCTCGTGATCGCACGGTCAGTTCCTACGATTTACAATGGTCCCGTGCGAGGTGTTGGTGCAACTCACGGGGCCTTTCAGGGCTATTTTAGGGTTTCACCCACTAATGCCATTTTTTAGGCCTAAGTTTAGAAATTTTCAAATTATCCTTATATTCTGAAACCGGGAGTCTCGTAATCACACGATTAGTTCCTACTAGTTATATTGGTCCCTCACGAGGTGTTTGTGGCTCTCTCTGGGCCGTTGTGAGGCTATCTTGGGTGTTCGCCCTCTAACACCATGCTTTTAACCCTAAGTGAAGAGATATGCATATTATTGTCGTATTCTCAAATCGAGAGTCCCGTGATCACGCGATCAGTTCCTACGAGTTACATGGTTTCGGAGGCTATTTCAGGTTTTCTCCCTCTTATGCCATTTTTTAAGCCCAAGTCTAAAAATATGCATACTATCATCGTATTCTCAAACTGGGAGTCACGTGATCGCACGGTCAGTTCCCAGGAGTGACATTGGTCCCGTGCGAAGTGTTGGTTCCACTCACGGGTCCGTTCGGGGGCTGTTTTGGGTTTTTTACATCTAATGCCATTGTTTAAGCCTAATTCTAATTTTTTTAAAATTATCCTTGTATTCTCAAACCGAGAGTCCCGTGATCGCACGGTCAGTTCCTACGGGTAACATTGGTCCCGTGCGAGGTGTTGGTGCCTCTCACGAGGCCGTTTGGGGGTTGGGTCGGGTTTTGGACTTCTAATGCCATGTTTTTAAGCTTAATTCTAAAAATATGGAAATTATCCTCATATTCTCAAACCGATAGTCTCATGATCGCACGATCAGTTCCTACGAGTTACATTTGTCCCGTGCGAGGTGTTGGTTCTACTCACGGGGCTGTTCGGGGGCTGTTTTGGGTTTTTTCCCACTAATACCTTTTTTTAAGCCTATGTCTAAATTTTTTTAAATTATCCCTGTATTCTCAAATCGGGAGTCACGTAATCGCTCAATTAGTTCCTACGAGTTATATTAGTCCCGTGCGAGGTGTTGGTGCCACTCACGGGGACTTTCGGGGGTTGTGTCGGGTTTTTACGTTCTAACGCCATATTTTTAAGCCTAAGTCTAGAAATATGAAAATTATTGAAGTATTCTCAAACCGGGTGTCCCGTGATTGCGCAGTGAGTTGCTATGAGTTACATTGGTCCCGTGCGAGTTGTTGGTGCCACTCACTTGGCCATTTGGGGGCTATTTTTTATTTTTGCCTTCTAACACCATTATTGAAGCCTATGTCTAGAAATTTTAATATTTTCCTTGTATTCATAAATAGGGAGTCTCGTGATCGCGAAATTTGTTCCTACTAGTTACATTGGTCCCGTGCGAGGTGTTCGTGCAACTCACAGGGCCTTTCGAAGGTTGTTTTAGGTTTTCACCCACGAATGCCATTTTTTAAGCCTAAGTCTAGAAATTTTGAAATTATCCTTGTATTCTCAAACCGGGAGTGCCTTGATCGAACGGTTAGTTCCTACTAGTAACATTGGTCCTTCACGAGGTGTTTGTGCCTCTCACCGCGCCGTTCCGAGGATATTTTGGGTTTTCACTCTCCAACGTCATATTTTTAAGCCTAAGTCAAGAGATATTCATATTATCGTCTTATAATCAAACCGAGACTTCCGTGATCACGCAATCGGTTCCGATGAGTTACATTGGTCCCGTACGAGGTGTTAGTGCCTCTCATGGGTCCGTTCGGGGGTTGACTCAGGTTTTTTCCTACTAATGCCATGTTATTAAGACTAATTCTAAAAATATGCAAATTATCATCGTATTCTCAAACTGGGAGTCCCGTGATCGCGCGACCAGTACCTACGAGTTACTTTGGTCCCTAGCGAGGTGTTGGTGCTACTCACGGGCCCGTTCAGGGGCTGTTTTGGGTTTTCGCGTATAGATGCCATTTTTTTTAGTCCAAGTCTAGAAAATTACAAATTATCCCTGTATTCTCAAACCAGGAGTCCCTTGATCGCGCGTTCAGTTCCTACGAGTTACATGCGTCTTGGGTGAGGTGTTGGTGCCACTCACGGGTCTGTTCGGGTGATGTTTTGGATTTTCTCCCTCTAACGCCATTTTTTAAGCCTAATTCTAGAAATATGAAAAAGATCATAGTATTATCAAACCGAGAGTCCCGTGATCATGCGCTCAGTTCCTACTGGTTACATTGGTCCCATGCGAGATGTTGGTGCCTCTCACAACCCTTTTGGGGGTTGTGTCGGGTTTTTGCCTTCTAACGCCATGTTTTTAAGCCTACGTCTAGAAATATGCAAATTATTGGCTTATTCTCAAATCAGAAGTCCCGTGATCGCACGGTCAGTTCCTACGAGTTACATTGGTCCCGTACGAGGTGTGGGAGCCACCTACAGGACCGTTCGGGGGCTATCTTTCATTTTAGCCTTGTAACGCCATATTTTTAAGCTTAAGTCTAGAAATATGTAAATTATCGTCGTATTATTAACCCCAGAGTCCCGTGTTCGCGTAGCTAGTTCCTACGATTTACATTGGTCCCGTGCAATGTGTTGGTGCCACTCACGGTGCCGTTCGAGGGCTATTTCGAGTTTTTTCCTTCTAACGCCATTTTTTACGCCTACATTTGGAAATTTTCAAATTATCCTTGTATTCTCAAATCGGGAGTCCCGTGATCACGCGGTCTGTTCCTACGAGTTACATTGGTCCCGTGCGAGGTGATCGTGCCTCTCACGGGGCCCTTTGGGGCCTGTGTAGGGTGTTTGACTTCTAAGGCCATGTTTTAAGCCTAATTCTAGAAAGATTAAAAAGTATCGTAGTATTCTCAAACCGGTAGGCCAATGATCGCGCAGTCAGTTGCTACGAGTTACATTGGTCCCGTGCGAGGTGTTGGTGCCACTCACGGGGGCGTTCGGGGACTGTGTAGGGTTTTTCCCTTCCAACGCCATGTTTTTTAACCTAATTCAAGAAATATGCAAATTATTATCGTATTCTAAAATCGGGAGTTCCGTGATAGCCCGATCAGTTCCTACGAGTTACATTTGTCCCATGCGAGGTGGTGGTGCTACTCACGGGGTCGTTCGGGGGTTGTTTTGGATTTTCACCCACTAACGCCATTTTTTAAGCCTAAGTCATGAAAATATCAAATTATCCTTGTATTCTAAAATCAGGAGTCCCTTGAGCGTGTGATCAGTTCCTACGAGTTAAATTGGTCCCGTGCGAGGTGTTGGTGCCACTCACGGGGCCGTTCGGGGGCTGGATCGATTTTTTGCCTTCTAACGCCATGTTTTTAAGCCTAAGTCTAGAAATATGAAAATTATCATCGTATTCCCAAACCGGGAGTCCCATGATCGCGCGGGCAGTTCCTACGAGTTACATTGGTCCGTACAAGGTGTTGGTACCACTCGCGGGGCCGATCGGGGGCTATTTCGTACTTTCTCCCTCTAACGCCATTTTTTTAAGCCGAATTCTAGAAATATACAAATTATCGTAGTATTTTCAAACTGAGAGTCCCGTGATCGCGCGCTCAATTCCTACGAGTTACATTGGTCTCGTGCGAGGTGTTGGTGCAACTCACAGGGCTTTTCCGGGGTTGTGTCGAGTTTTTTCCATCTATCACCGTGTTTTTAAGCCTAAGTCTAGAAATAAATAAATTGTCATCGTATTATCAAACTTGGAGTCCCGTGATCATGCGGTCAGTTCGTGCGAGTCACATTTGTCCTGTGAGAGGAGTTGGTGCCACTCACGGGGCGATTCGGGGGCTATTTCAGGTTTTTGCCCACTAGCGCCATATTTTTAAGCCTAAGTCTAGAAATTTTAAATTTATCCTTGTATTCTCAAATAGGGAGTCCCGTGATCGCGAGGTTAGTTCCTACAGGTTACATTGGTCCCGTGCGAATTGTTGGTACCTCTCATGGGGCCGTTCGGGGGCTGTGTCTGGTTTTTACCTTCTAACGCCATGTTTTTATGCCTAATTCTAGAAAATATGTAAATTATCATCGTATTCTCAAACCATGAGTCCCGTGATCACGCAGTCAGTTCCTACGAGTTACATTTGTCCCGTGCGAGGTGTTAGTGCTACTCATGGGATCGTTCGGGGGAGGATTTGGGTTTTCGCCCACTAATGCCATTTTTTTAAGCCGATATCTAGAAATTTTGAAATTATCCTGGTATTCTCAAATAGGGAGTCTCGTGATCGCGCGATCAGCTCCTACGAGTTACATTGGTTCTGTGTATGGTGTTGGCGCCAGTCACGGGGTCGTTCGGGGGCTGGGTTTTTGCCTTCTAAAGTCATATTTTTAAGACAAATTTTAAAAATATGCAAATTATCATCATATTCTCAACTTAGGAGTCCCCTGATCGCCCGGTCAGTACCTACACGTTACATTAGTCTCGTGCGAGGTGTTGGTGCCACTCACGGGGCCGTTTGGGGGTTGTTTCAGGTTTTCTCCCTCTAACGCCATTTTTTTAAACCTAAATCTAGAAAATTTTAAATTATCCTTATATTCTCAAACCGGGAGTCCCGTGATCGTGCGATCAGTTTCTACGGGTTACACTGGTCCTGTGCGAGGTGCTGGGGCCGTTCGGGGGATGCGTCGGGTTTTTGCCTTCTAATGCCTTATTTTTAAGCTTAAGTCTAGAAATATGCAAATTATCGTCGATTTCTCAAACCAGGAGTCCCGTGATCGCGCGATCAATTCCTCAAAGTTATAATGGTTTCGTGCGAGGTCTTGGTGCAACTCACGGGGCCGTTCGAGGGTTGTTTTGGGTTTTCACCCACTAACGCCATTTTTTAAGCCTAAGTCTAGAAAATTTAAAATTATCCTTGTATTCTCAAATCGATATTCCCTTGATCATGTGATCAGTTCCTACGGGTTACATTGGTCCCGTGCGAGGAGTTGGTGCCTCTCACGGGGCCGTTCGGGGGCTGTGTAGGCTTTTTGCCTTCTAACTCCATGTTTTTAAGCCTAACTCTAGAAATATCTAAATTACCATCATGTTCTCAAACCGGGAGTCCCATGATTGCGATGTCAGTTCTTACAAGTTACATTGGTCCCGTACGAGGTGTTAGTGCCTCTCATGGGGTCGTTCGGGGGGTTGTGTCGAGTTTTTACCTTCTAACGCCATGTTTTAAGCTTAATTCTAGGAATATGAAAATTATCATGGTATTCTTAAACAGGGAGTCCTGTGATCGCGTGGTCAGTTCCTACGAGTTTCATTGGTCACGTGCAAGGTGTTGGTGCAACTCATGGGTCCATTTTGGGGCTATTTTGGGTTTTGCCCCAGTGACGCCATTTTTTTAGCCTAAGTCTAGAAAATTTCAAATTATCATTGTATTCTCAAACCTGGAGTCCCACAATCACACGATTAGTTCCTACTAGTTACATTGGTCCCTTACGAGGTGTTGGTGCCTCTCACCAGGCCGTTCGGAGGCTATTTCGAGTTTTCGCCCTCTAATGCCATTTTCGAAGCCTAAGTCTAGAAATATGCATACTATCATTGTATTCTCAAACTGGGAGTCCCATGATCGTGCGGTCAGTTCCTAGGAGTTACATTGGTCCCGTGCGAGGTGTTGGTTCAACTCACGGGTCCGTTCGGGGGCTGTTTTGAGTTTTCGCCCTCTAACGCCATTTTTTAAGCCTAAGTCTAGAAATTTTCAAATAATACTTGTATTCTCAAATCGGGAGTCCCGTGATCGCACGCTCAGTTCCTACGGGTAACATTGGTCCCTTGCGAGGTGTTGGTGCCTCTCACGGGGCCATTTGGGGGTTGGGTCGGGTTTTGGATTTCTAATGCCATGTTTTTAAGCCTAATTCAAGAAATATGCAAATTATCGTCTTATTCTCAAACCGGGAGTCCCATGATTGCGCGATCAGTTTCTGCGAGTTGCATTGGTCCCGTGCGAGGTGTTGGTGCAACTCACGGGGCCGTTCGATGGATGTTTTGGGTTTTTCCCCACTTACACCTTTTTTTAAACCTATGTCTAAAAAATTTCAAATTATCCTTGTATTCTCAAATCGGGAGTCGCGTAATCACTCGATCAGTTCCTACGAGTTATATTTGAAGGCCCTATATAGAGAACACCTAGGGTTTGCTTTTCGTGCTTCAGCTATATAGGACTTCATCTAGTTGGACTAGAATTTTGACAAAATATTTTTGTAATTTAGGATTGCGTGTCCCCATATCGACTCCAAGCTCTCTTTGTCCATCTACATCAAATGTGCACTCCATTCAGTCCGCCATCTCAGAGAAAGGTATTTTTCATTGTTACGGCTCATAGGATTTTTTTTTCACGTAGGACACGACATCACGTTACATTTTGCATTTTATCATATCTTATGATAATATATTTTGTTTCGTCATAATAAAGTTTTTTTGAGTTCAATATTTTAATTTGAAGATTTTATAAAAATAAATATTTTTGTGAAAATAAAATTTTGACACAAAATATTTCTTTTAATAAAATTTTCGGAATAAAATATTTGAAGTTAAAAATATTTTTTTTGATTTAAAATATGCATGTGCGTGGCTCTTACATATATATGTATTAATATATGTTTTTATGTATGCGTGTATATATATATATATATATATATATATATATATATATATATATATATATATATATATATATATATATATATATATATATATGTATATATATTATGTATACATAATATATGTTGTATACGTGCGTGTGTTTTTATATATATGTTAATATATGTATGTGTATGCATGCCTTTCACTTGTGATATTATATATATATATATGTTAGTAACAAGTATTAGCTTTTTCTTTTGGCATGAAAGGACAAGCCTCTGCATCCGATGTTGACCTCTTTGGCTTTGCCAATTTGGCCACTTTGTTGGCATGTGAGTAAAGTTCCTTATATTATTGTATATTATATATACATGCATATAGGATAGTTTGTTTGTCATTTAAAGCTTTTGGCAGACCTTTCCCATGCCCTGCCGATTTGATATTCAACTGTTGGCGTGTTCAGATGAATATATCTCTATATATATTTTGTTAAAGCTGTTGATGTTTTTATAATAGCTGTCTGTTAACAGCCCTTAGCTGTTGCCGATTTGACAAGGCAGTAAGTTTGGTATATTTATATATATTTTTAAAACCGAAACTGTTTTTTTTGGGAAAACGACGTCGCAGAATATTTTTCAAAACTGATTGTTTTTTTTTGAAAACGACGACGCGTTTTATTTTTTTTTTAAAACGACGACGCGTGGCTCTATTTCTTAACAGTCATGTTATTAATGCTTTACGGCCTGTGTTTTTTTACCGCCCACGGTTTTTAGCTAAACCAGAACTGGGTTTTTGTTCTTTCAATTATATGACGCCGTGTATTTTCTTTATAACGGTAATACTTTTGTTATTGATTCTGTTACTGTTATAACGTGGCCGTCTATATTTCTTTGCAACGGTAATATCTTTGTTGGCGTTTTCAGCACGCAGTCAGTTTTTACAGCTGGCTATATCTTTTACAAAACGACTGTGTTTCAATAAACGTTTTGTTTATTAGTCTGTTAGTTTGTTACCGCTTGCTTTATACGTGTCACGATTTTAACACACCATTTTGTGTTTCTTTGTGAGCCCTTAGATCTATTTTTATTAGTGGCTGGTGTGTATTCTTTGTCAATCCGTGTGAATCTTTTTACACCTATCAGCACACACTTGTGCACTCTTTAAATAGAGACTTTGTGCCTTCATTTTTTCACCCCGAGAAAATTCGTTTTTGAGCATAAATTCTGCCAAAATTTATTCTGAGAGAAAGAGACTAAACACCAAGTATTTTCAGTAAAATCTTTTGTGTATTCCTTACAAAACATTGCTGAGTCTTCAAGACGTTTTGTGGATTCAAGAATGGAAGGTTTTTAGATCTCAGAATTTCTGCATTTCCAAATCAATTGATTTTTCATTCTGAAAAATCATTTTGTGAGTATCTCTTTTACTGTTCTTGTTTGCTTGTAATTTCAGATTTGTTATGTGCTAGATCTAAAGTGTTTGTGTAAGTATTGTGCTGGTATATATTTTATAAACACTACACACACTAGAACTGCTAGTGATCTTACTTCATTTAAAACTTTGTTTTAAATTGATTTTTCTGGAAATCTGATTTACATTTAAGTACAACTGATTCTAGGTTTAGAGATTTAAACCTAATACGAGTTGTGAACCGGAACAGAACTACCTGATACTGGAAATATGACCTTGGACTAAACATATTTGTACCTGTATACTTGACCAAGGACTTGGACTGAGAACAAGAACATACTGGACCTAATCAAGAACCTGAACTGTTCAGACTGATTGGAACTTGAACTAAACTGGATTAAATCATTTTAATCTAAAATAGTTATGAACCATTTGTATTATTTCTGACTGTATGCTTGATATGTTTTATTTCTGTTCAGTCTAGAAATATATTTTCAGTCATATTCTGTGAACATGATTGCTTGATTGTTTAAGTGATTTTCCAAAATTGTTCGCATCTCATATCACTCTCATATAAATACTCACGTATTCACGTAGACACATGTTTGTGTAATATCTGAACAAGTCTAGTGTTCGAGATTTAAAGAAAGAGAAAAGAAGTTTTCAAAAGGTGTATTCAAAGTCATACTGATTTGATTTGAATAGCACAAGACTTGCAAAGATATAGGTGAAATATATTCTGTTGCATCACACACACTTCACTAGAAAGTAAATAATAGGCACTGAGCCAACCTGCGCTTAAAGAAGTTAAAGGGGAGGCGTGGAAGTGAAGAACGCAAAAACAAGTGAGGACAAGTTAAAGAGAGAATAGAATAAGAAACCAGGGTAGAGACTTGGTCGTGTGGGGTAATAGCTAGATCATTCTTCTTTAATTGTTAAGTTTGTTGTTTGTAACTCGTTCCTGTTCATTTATTGTTTTAGTGGAAGTAGTTTAGGTAACTCCTAGAGGAGTTCGTCGTTTTTCCCAGAGAAGGGTTTTTGCGACGTTAAATAAATACCGTGTGTTGTACATTTCTTGCATTTCACCTCACACGAAAAGGTAGGACTAAATAATTAGAAACTCGTCTAAAAATTGAATCTGTTTTGGACTTTAATTAACTTTGAAAATTAAAATTATTTTCATAAAAGTTAATCAGATTAAGTAAAATTTTAATTTGGTCACTCTTGGCATCATTCATATAAACTCGTAGGTTTAAGGTGTTTACTCAACAATAGTTTACTTCCGCACATAAAGTCTTTGCGCACCGACCCGCATTTTCGGGGTCACCTCAAGTGGTATCAGAGCTAGACTTTTAAAGATCATTTTCAAAACTTTTGTTAAACACTTTTCACCTTGTTTTAATGGACGATTCAAGTCAATTAGTTAGGCTTGGTAATTTTAGTATTCCTCCTATTTCTGATGAATCAAACTGTGTTGCATTTTTTGGGAAAGTTTATGATTGTTGTGGAGATGTGTACTTAGCAGGAATGACTGATTCCGAATATGATTCTCATTCTGAATCTGATGAAGTGCTTGATTTAATTGATGCTGCTAAATCTTTATTAGCTAGTCAGCCTTCTATGCTTGAAATAACTGCTCCATTTGATGCTAAACGTGCCTTGTGTGATACTGAATTTGATGATAGCAACAATTCACACACGGACACTAATGAGCATGAAAATTTTGTTGGCTATGATGATTATTCGGAATTGTATGTGAGGACTTTGCAGAATAGACAAGAATTATCGAATTTGGTAAAAATGCTTAGTGAGACTTTAGAGAACCAATATAAGATTGTTCAACAAAATTCCATTGAAATGAACAATGTCAAAACTGATTTTGAGAAACAATTACTTGATTTTAAAATTCAGATTACGACTTTAAAAGAAAATTCTTTTGAAGAAAAATATAATGAAGCGCTTTTGCAAGTTGAAAAATCCAAACAAGTTTGTGAAACAGCTTTCAAAATGTGTCGTAGTCGTGATATAACATGTTTTGACCTTGACAAATTGCTTGCTGAACAACGATATAAGGGTGATACTAGAGGGTTTGGTTATGATGGTCCTATTTCAAAAACTGATGATTTTACTAAACCTGTCCCCTTTGTAAAAGCCCAAGAAGAAATGGTTCTTCCGTTGGAAAGTAAGTTGCCTGAAAAGGATAAAGGAAAACAAGTCTTAATTGAAAGTGATTTTGAAAATGACATTGATACTTTCATTGAAAATTTTGTTGAGGCATCTACATCTAAATATTGTCCTCCGGCCAAGAGACTCTATAGACCTCCTAAACCATTTATTCGTAATGAATCTGTCAAGCATGTAGAGGAAAAACACTACCAATCTGATTTACCTACTTCTAGTAAATTTTGTACTAGGTGTGATGTTTTTGGTCACCAAATCTGGGAATGCCTTGGTAATCGCAAGAAAGGTACTCATTTTAAAAGTCATAACTCTAATGTGAAGCGATTTACAAATTTTCCTAAGCAGCGCACGAATACTAATTGGGATCATTCCTTCAATAAGTCTAGGCCACATGTTAACAAGAACAGATTTTCGAAAAATAAATTTTATCCTAAATTTCAAAAGGCACAAAAATCTTTGAAAACTTTGCCTATTTGGATTAGGACTTGTGACTTGAGACCTCAAATGGATTTTTTAAAATCGAAGAAATGCCCAACTAATGTATGTGACGCTTGCGAGAATAAGAAAATCATTATGTCTCCTCACCTGAAGGTTAAGGACTTAAACACTACCATACCCTTAGATTTATTCAATGATGGGGGAGGTAAGTTTAATGAAAATGGAGTTACCAAGTATTGTGACACTAATGGATATTCGTACCAGTTTGATACTCCAAAATCTCATAAAATAATTAGGGTAGTTCCTTCTATTGCTTGTGATTTTCAGCTTGTTGATATGTTGTCTATGCCTTATGATAAGTCTTGCTTACATGTAACTTCAACATTTGATTGGAAAGATTGTACTTGACTGTTTTGCTTGTGTTTAAACTGCATACTTTGATTACTAGATCTCCGAGGTTTTAGGATAAAGGTATCTACTAATAACCGGTATCTCTTAAAGCCATGTGTAATGTAGGAGACGCATATTTTGCAGATTATGAACATTTTTTTTCTTTCTTTCTTTTCCATTGTCTAATTTAGACAAAATGGGGGAGAATTGAGTACATATTCTATTCTTGTGTTGATGTTATTTTCCATACATATCATGTCTTATAATTTCCTGCACATTTTATTCTGTCATATTAATATTTTGGTAGAGCATATGCTACTAACTTGATTTCTCGGCAGATTGTGTATTTATGTTTTGCAGGTTTTTCTTAACCGTGCATCTGATCGAGTTGTGTCTTTTTCTTTTCTAGGATGGGTGGGTAGTTAGATACTCTTTTGTATAGGACATATTAGGATTTATTTTTCCTTGGTATATCATTTGATGTACTCAAGGGTTTTGTCAAAATTAGTCCAATGGGGGAGTTTGAAGGCCCTATATAGAGCACACCTAGGGTTTGCTTTTCGTGCTTCAGCTATATAGGACTTCATCTAGTTGGACTAGAATTTTGACAAAATATTTTTGTAATTTAGGATTGCGTGTCCCCATATCGACTCCAAGCTCTCTTTGTCCATCTACATCAAATGTGCACTCCATTCAGTCCGCCATCTCAGAGAAAGGTATTTTTCATTGTTACGGCTCATAGGATTTTTTTTTCACGTAGGACACGACATCACGTTACATTTTGCATTTTATCATATCTTATGATAATATATTTTTTTTCGTCATAATAAAGTTTTTTTGAGTTCAATATTTTAATTTGAAGATTTTATAAAAATAAATATTTTTGTGAAAATAAAATTTTGACACAAAATATTTCTTTTAATAAAATTTTCGGAATAAAATATTTGAAGTTAAAAATATTTTTTTTGATTTAAAATATGCATGTGCGTGGCTCTTACATATATATGTATTAATATATGTTTTTATGTATGCGTGTATATATATATATATATATATATATATATATATGTATATATATTATGTATACATAATATATGTTGTATACGTGCGTGTGTTTTTATATATATGTTAATATATGTATGTGTATGCATGCCTTTCACTTGTGATATTATATATATATATATGTTAGTAACAAGTATTAGCTTTTTCTTTTGGCATGAAAGGACAAGCCTCTGCATCCGATGTTGACCTCTTTGGCTTTGCCAATTTGGCCACTTTGTTGGCATGTGAGTAAAGTTCCTTATATTATTGTATATTATATATACATGCATATAGGATAGTTTGTTTGTCATTTAAAGCTTTTGGCAGACCTTTCCCATGCCCTGCCGATTTGATATTCAACTGTTGGCGTGTTCAGATGAATATATCTCTATATATATTTTGTTAAAGCTGTTGATGTTTTTATAATAGCTGTCTGTTAACAGCCCTTAGCTGTTGCCGATTTGACAAGGCAGTAAGTTTGGTATATTTATATATATTTTTAAAACCGAAACTGTTTTTTTTGGGAAAACGACGTCGCAGAATATTTTTCAAAACTGATTGTTTTTTTTTGAAAACGACGACGCGTTTTATTTTTTTTTTAAAACGACGACGCGTGGCTCTATTTCTTAACAGTCATGTTATTAATGCTTTACGGCCTGTGTTTTTTTACCGCCCACGGTTTTTAGCTAAACCAGAACTGGGTTTTTATTCTTTCAATTATATGACGCCGTGTATTTTCTTTATAACGGTAATACTTTTGTTATTGATTCTGTTACTGTTATAACGTGGCCGTCTATATTTCTTTGCAACGGTAATATCTTTGTTGGCGTTTTCAGCACGCAGTCAGTTTTTACAGCTGGCTTTATCTTTTACAAAACGACTGTGTTTCAATAAACGTTTTGTTTATTAGTCTGTTAGTTTGTTACCGCTTGCTTTATACGTGTCACGATTTTAACACACCATTTTGTGTTTCTTTGTGAGCCCTTAGATCTATTTTTATCAGTGGCTGGTGTGTATTCTTTGTCAATCCGTGTGAATCTTTTTACACCTATCAGCACACACTTGTGCACTCTTTAAATAGAGACTTTGTGCCTTCATTTTTTCACCCCGAGAAAATTCGTTTTTGAGCATAAATTCTGCCAAAATTTATTCTGAGAGAAAGAGACTAAACACCAAGTATTTTCAGTAAAATCTTTTGTGTATTCCTTACAAAACATTGCTGAGTCTTCAAGACGTTTTGTGGATTCAAGAATGGAAGGTTTTTAGATCTCAGAATTTCTGCATTTCCAAATCAATTGATTTTTCATTCTGAAAAATCGTTTTGTGAGTATCTCTTTTACTGTTCTTGTTTGCTTGTAATTTCAGATTTGTTATGTGCTAGATCTAAAGTGTTTGTGTAAGTATTGTGCTGGTATATATTTTATAAACACTACACACACTAGAACTGCTAGTGATCTTACTTCATTTAAAACTTTGTTTTAAATTGATTTTTCTGGAAATCTGATTTACATTTAAGTACAACTGATTCTAGGTTTAGAGATTTAAACCTAATACGAGTTGTGAACCGGAACAGAACTACCTGATACTAGAAATATGACCTTGGACTAAACATATTTGTACCTGTATACTTGACCAATGACTTGGACTGAGAACAAGAACATACTGGACCTAATCAAGAACCTGAACTGTTCAGACTGATTGGAACTTGAACTAAACTGGATTAAATCATTTTAATCTAAAATAGTTATGAACCGTTTGTATTATTTCTGACTGTATGCTTGATATGTTTTATTTCTGTTCAGTCTAGAAATATATTTTCAGTCATATTCTGTGAACATGATTGCTTGATTGTTTAAGTGATTTTCCAAAATTGTTTGCATCTCATATCACTCTCATATAAATACTCACGTATTCACGTAGACACATGTTTGTGTAATATCTGAACAAGTCTAGTGTTCGAGATTTAAAGAAAGAGAAAAGAAGTTTTCAAAAGGTGTATTCAAAGTCATACTGATTTGATTTGAATAGCACAAGACTTGCAAAGATATAGGTGAAATATATTATGTTGCATCACACACACTTCACTAGAAAGTAAATAATAGGCGCTGAGCCAACCTGCGCTTAAAGAAGTTAAAGAGGAGGCGTGGAAGTGAAGAACGCAAAAACAAGTGAGGACAAGTTAAAGAGAGAATAGAATAAGCAACCAGGGTAGAGACTTGGTCGTGTGGGGTAATAGCTAGATCATTCTTCTTTAATTGTTAAGTTTGTTGTTTGTAACTCGTTCCTGTTCATTTATTGTTTTAGTGGAAGTAGTTTAGGTAACTCCTAGAGGAGTTCGTCGTTTTTCCCAGAGAAGGGTTTTTGCGACGTTAAATAAATACCGTGTGTTGTACATTTCTTGCATTTCACCTCACACGAAAAGGTAGGACTAAATAATTAGAAACTCGTCTAAAAATTAAATCTGTTTTGGACTTTAATTAACTTTGAAAATTAAAATTATTTTCATAAAAGTTAATCAGATTAAGTAAAAGTTTAATTTGGTCACTCTTGGCATCATTCATATAAACTCGTAGGTTTAAGGTGTTTACTCAACAATAGTTTACTTCCGCACATAAAGTCTTTGCGCACCGACCCGCATTTTCGGGGTCACCTCAATATTGGTCTCGTGCGAGGTGTTGGTGCCACTCACGGGTCCTTTCGGGGGTTGTGTCGGGTTTTTGCCTTCCAACGCCATGTTTTTTAGCCAAAGTATATAAATATGAAAATTATTGTCGTATTCTCAAACCGGGTGTCCCGTGATTGCGCGGTCAGTTCCTACGAGTTACATTGGTCCCATGAAAGTTATTGGTGCCACTAACGTGGCCGTTTGGCGACTATTTTTTGTTTTTGCACTTTAACGCCAATATTTAAGCCTATGTTAAGAAATTTTAAAATTTTCCTTGTATTCACAAACCGGGAGTCCCGTGATTTCGCGGTCAGTTCCTATAAGTTACATTGGTCCCGTGCGAGGTGTTGGTGCAACTTACAGGGCCTTTTGGGGGGTTATTTTGGTTTTTCACCCACTAATGCCATTTTCTAAACCTAAGTCTAGAATTTTTCTAATTATCCTTATATTCTCAAACCGAGAGTCTCGTGATAGCACGATTAGTTCCTACTAGTTATATTGGTCCCTCACGAGGTATTTGTGCCTCTCACTGGGCCGCTTCGAGGCTATCTCGGGTTTTCGCCCTCCAACGCCAATTTTTTAAGCCTAAGTCAAGAGATATGCGTATTATTGCCGTATTCTCAAACCGAGAGTCCCATGATCACGCGATCAGTTCCTATGCGTTATATTAGTCTCGTACAAGGTGTTAGTGCCTCTCATAGGGCAGTTCGAGGGATGGGTCTGCTTTTTTACTTCTAATGCCTTCTTGTTAAGCCTAATTCTAGAAATATATAAATTATCATCGTATTCTCAAACTGGGAGTCCCGTGATCACGCGGTCAGTACCTACGAGTTACTTTGGTCCCAAGCGAGGTGTTGGTGCTACTCACGGGGCCGTTCTGCGGCTATTTTGGGTTTTCTCCCACAGACACCATTTTTAAGTCTAAGTCTATAAAATTTCAAATTATCCTTGTATTCTTAATCCAGGAGTCCCATGATCGTGTGCTTAGTTCCTACGAGTTACATTGGTCCCGTGCGAGGTGTTGGTGCCACTCACAGGGCCTTTCGGGGGTTCGAGGGATGTTTTGAGTTTTTGCCCTCTAACGCCATTTTTATAAGCCTAAGTTTAGAAATTTTACAATTATCCTTGTAGTCTCAAATCGAGAGTCCCGTGATCATGCGCTCAATTCCTAGGGGTTACATTGGTCCCGTGCGAGGTGTTGGTGCTTCTCATGGGGCCGTTCGAGGGATGTTTCGGGTTTTCATCCTCTAACGCCATTTTTATAAGCCTAAGTCTAGAAATTTTACAATTATCCTTGTAGTCTCAAATCGGGAGTCTCGTGATCACGTGCTCAGTTCCTACGAGTTACATTGGTCCCGTGCAAGGTGTTGGAGCCACTCACGGGGGGTCGTTCAGGGGCTGTGTTGGGTTTTTGCCTTGTAACGCCATGTTTTTAAGCCTAAGTCTAGAAATATGCAAATTATCCTCATATTACTAACCTCGGAGTCCCGTGATCGAGCAGTTAGTTCCTACGATTTACATTGGTCCCGTGCAAGTTGTTGGTGCCACTCACGGGATTGTTTGGGGGCTGTTTTGAGTTTTCGGCTACTAACGCCATTTTTTAAGCCTATGTTTAGAAATTTTCAAATTATCCTTGTATTCTCAAATCGGGAGTCCCTTGATCACGTGGCAAGTTCCTACGGGTTACATTGGTCACGTGTGAGGTGTTGGTACCTCTCATGGGGCCGTTCGGAGGCTGTGTAGGGTTTTTGCCTTCTAACGCCATATTTTTAAGCCTAATTCTAAAAATATGCAAAGTATCGTAGTATTCTCAAATCGGGAGACCCGTGATCACGCGGTCAGTTGGTACGAGTTGCATTTGTCTCGTACGAGGTGTTTGTGCCAGTCACGGGGTCGTTCGGGGGCTATGTCCAGTTTTTGCCCTCTAACATCATTTTTTTAAGCCTAAGTCTAAAATTTTTCAAATTATCCTAGTATTCTCAAATCGGGAGTCCCGTGATCGCACGGTCATATCCAACAGGTTACACTAGTCCCTTGCGAGGTGTTGGTGCCTCTCATGGGGCCGTTTGGGGGTTGTTTTGAGTTTTCGCCCTTTAACGCCATTTTTTAGCCTATTTCTAAAAATATGCAAATTATTATGGTATTCTAAAACCGGGAGTCCCGTGATTGCCCGATTAGTTTCTACGAGTTATGTTTGTCCCATGCGAGGTGGTGGTGCCACTCACGGGTTCGTTTGGGGGTTGTTTTGGGTTTTCACCCACTAACGCCATTTTTTAAGCCTGAGTCTAGAAATTTTCAAATTATCCTAGTATTCTAAAATTAGGAGTCCCGTGAGCGCGTGATCAGTTCCTACACGTTACGTTGGTCCCATGCGAGGTGTTGGTGCCACTCACGGGGCCGTTCGGGGGCTGTGTCGAGTTTTTTCCTTCTAACGCCATGTTTTTAAGCCTAAGTCTATAAATTTTAAAATTATCCTTGTATTCTCAAATAGGGATTCCCCTGATCATGCAATTAGTTCCAACCGGTTGCATTGGTCCCGTGCAAGGTGTTAGTGCCACTCACGGGGCTGATCGGGGGCTGTTTCGGATTTTCGCCCTCTAACGCCATTTTTTAAGCCTAAATCTAGAAATATGCAAATGATCATAGTATTCTCAAACCGAGAGTCCCGTGATCGCTCACTCAATTCCTATGAATTACATTGGTCCCGTACGAGGTGTTGGTGCAACTCACAGGGCCTTTCGGGGGTTGTGTCGTTTTTTTTCCTTCTAACACCATGTTTTTAAGCCTAAGTCTAGAAATATGCAAATTATCATCATATTATCAAACTTGGAGTCCCGTGATCATGCGGTCAGTTCCTACAAGTTACATTGGTCTCGTGCGAGGTGTTGGTGCAACTCATGGGGCTGTTGTGGGTTTTTGCCCTCTAATGCCATTTTTTTAAGCCTAAGTCTACAAATTTTCAAATTATCCTTGTATTCTCAAATCGGGTGTCCCGTGATCATGCGGTTAGTTCCTAGAGGTTACATTGGTCATGTGCGAATTATTGGTACCTCTCATGGGGAATTTCGGGGGCTGTGTCGGGGTTTTGCCTTCTAACGCCATGTTTTTATGCCTAACTCTAGAAAATATGCAAATTATTATCGTATTATCAAACCAGGAGTCCCGTGATGGCGTGGTCAGTTCCTACGAGTTACATTTGTCCCATGCGAGCTGTTAGTGCTATTCACGGGGTCGTTCAGGGGAGGATTTGGGTTTTTACCCACTAACGCCATTTTTTAAGCCGAAGTCTAGAAAATTTGAAATTATCCTTGTATTCTCAAGTGAGGAGTCTCGTGATCGCGCAATCAGTTCCTACGATTTACATTAGTCCTGTGCGAGGTGTTTGCACCAGTCACGAAGCCGTTCGGGGGCTGTGTCGAATTTTTTCCTTTTAAAGTCATATTTTTAAGCTAAATTTTAAAAATATTCAAATTATCGTCATATTTTGAAATCGGGAGTCCCCTGATCGTGCGATCAATACCTACGAGTTATATTGGTCTCGTGCGAGGTGTTGGTGCCACTCCCAGGGCCGTTCGAGGGCTGTTTTGGGTCTTTACCCACAAATGCCATTTTTTAAGCCGAAGTCTAGAAATTTTGAAATTATCCTTGTATGCTCAAACCGGGAGTCCCGTGACCACCCGATTAGTTCCTACGAGTTACATTGGTCCCGGTGAGGTGTTGGAGCCACTCACGGGGTTGTTCGGGAGTTGTTTTGGGTTTTTGCCCTCTAACGCCATTTTTTAAGCCTACTCTAGAAAATTTCAAATTATCCTAGTATTCTCAAATTGGGACTCCCCTGATCATGAGATCAGTTCCTACAGGTTACATTGATCCCGTGCGAGGTGTTGGTGCCTCTCACGGGACCGTTCGGGGGAAGTGTCGGGTTTTTGTCTTCTAACGACATATTTTGAAGCCTAATTCTACAAATATACAAATTATCATCATATTCTCAAACCAGGAGTCCCGTGATTACGCAGTCAGTTCCTACAGGTTACATTGGTTTCGTGCGAGGTCTTGGTGCAACTCACGGGGCCGTTCGGGGGCTATTTTGGATTTTCACCCACTAATGCCATTTTTTAAGCCTATGTCTAGAAATTTTAAAATTATCCTTGTATTCTCAAATCGGGATTCCCCTGATCATGCGATCAGTTCCAATCGGTTACATTGGTCCCGGGCGAGGTGTTGGTGCCACTCATGGGGCCATTCGGGGGATGTTTCGAGTTTTCGCCCTCTAACGCCATTTTTTTAGGCCTAAGCCTAGAAATTTTCAAACTATCCTTGTATTCTCAAATAGGGAGTCCCGTGATCGCCCAATTAGTTACTACGGGTTACGTTGGTCCCGTGCGAGGTGTTGGTGCCTCTCATGGGGCCGTTCGGGTGTCGTGTCGGGTTTTTTCCTGCTAACTCCACGTTTTTAAGCCTAATTCAAGAAATATGCAAATTATCGCCGTGTTATCAAAAATGGAGTCCCCTGATTGCTTGGTTAGTTCCTACGAGTTACATTGGTCCCGTACGAGGTGTTGGTGCCACTCACGGGGCCGTTCGAGGGCCTGCTTTGGGTTTTTTCCCTCTAACGTCATTTTTCAAGTCTAAGTCTAGAAATTTTCAAATTATCCTAGTATTATTAAATCGGGAGTCCTGTGATTGTGTGGACTATTCCTACGGGTTACATTGGTTCCGTACGAGGTATTGGTACCTCTCTTGGGGCTGTTTGGGGGTTGTGTCGGGTTTTTGCCTTCTAACGCCATGTTTTTAATCCTAATTCTATAAAGCATACAAATTACCATCGTATTCTCAAATCGAGAGTCCCGTGATCGCGCAGTGAGTTCCTACGAGTTATATTTATCCCGTGCGAGGTGTTGGTGCTACTCATGGGGTTGTTCGGGGGAAGTTTTGAGTTTTCACCCACTAATGCCATTTTTTAAGCCTAAGTTTAGAAATTTTCATATTATCCTTATATTCTCAAACTGGGAGTCCCGTGAACGTGCAGTCAGTTCCTACGGGTTAATTTGGTCCCGTGCGATGTGTTAGTACCATTCACGGGGCCGTTCTGAGGCAGTGTCAGCTTTTTTTCCTACTAACGCCATGTTTTTAAGACTAAGTCTGGAAATATGCAAATTATCGTCATATTCTCAAATCGAGAGTCCCATGATCGCGCGATTAATTCCTACGAGTTACAGCGGTCCCGTGCGAGGTGTTGGAGCCACACACGGTGCCGTTCGGGGGTTATTTTGGATTTTTGCCCTCCAATGCCATTTTTTAAACCTAAGTCTAGAAATTTTCAAATTATCCTTGTATTCTTAAATCAGGATTCCTGTGATCCCACGATCAGTTCCTACGAGTTACATTGGTCCCGTGCGAGGTGTTGGAGCCACTCACGGGGCCGTTCGGGGGCTGGGTTGGGTTTTTACCTTCTAACGTCATGTTTTTAAGCCTAATTCTAGAAATATACTAATTATCGTCGTATTCTTCACCCCCGAGTCTTGTGATCGTGCTGTTAGTTCCTACGATTTACATTGGTCCCGTGAAAGGTGTTGGTGCCACTCACGGGGCCGTTCAGGGGCTGTTTCGAGTTTTCATCTTCTAACGTCATTTTTTAAGCCTATGTCTAGAAATTTTCAAATTAACCTTGTATTCTGAAATCGGGAGTCCCATGATCACGCAGCCAGTTGTTACGGGTTACATTGGTCTCGTGCGAGGTATAAGTGCCTCTCACGGGGCCGTTCGGGGGCTGTGTAAGGTTTTTCCCTTCTAACGCCATGTTTTTAAGCCTAATTCTAGAAATATGCAAAGTATCATAGTATTCTCAAATCGGTAAACCCATGATCACGTGGTCAATTGCTACGAGTTACATTGGTCCCGTGCGAGATGTTGGTGCCTCTCACTGGGCCATTCAAGGGCTGGGTCGGGTTTTTTCCTTCTAAAGCCATGTTATTAAGCCTAATTCTAAAGATATGTAAATCATTATCGTATTCTGAAACTGGGAGTCCCGTGATCACGCGGTTAGTACCTACGAGTTACTTTGGTCCCGAGCGAGGTGTTGGTGCTACTCACAGTGCCATTCGGGGGCTCTTTTGGGTTTTCGCCCACAAACACCATTTTTTAAGTCTAAGTCAATAAAATTTCAAAGTATCCTTGTATTCTAAAACTCAGAGTCCCGTGATCACGCGATCAGTTCCTACGAGTGACATTGGTCCCGTGTGAGGTGTTGGTGCCACTCACGGGTCGATTCGGGGGATGTTTCAGGTTTTCGCCCTCTAACGCCATTTTTATAAGCCAAAGTCTAGAAATTTTACAATTATCCTTGTAGTCTTAAATCGAGAGTCCTGTGATCATGCACTCAGTTCCTACGGGTACATTGATCCCATACGAGGTGTCGGTGCCTCTCATGGGGTCATTCGGAGGATGTTTCGGGTTTTCATCCTCTAAAACCATTTTTATAAGCCTAAGTCTAGAAATTTTACAATTATCCTTGTAGACTCAAATTAAGAGTCCCGTGATCAAGCGCTCAGTTCCTACGAGTTACATTGGTCCCGTACGAGGAGTTAGAGTCACTTACGGGGCCGTTCGGGGGTTGTGTTGGGTTTTTGCCTTGTAACGCCATGTTTTTAAGCCTAAGTCTAGAAATATGCAAATTATCATCGTATTATTATCCCCGAAGTCCCGTGATCACGCAGTTAGTTCCTACGATTTACATTAGTCCCGTGCAAGGTGTTGGTGCCACTCATGGGATTGTTCGGGGCTATTTCGAGTTTTCACCTTCTAATGCCATTTTTTAATCCTATGTCTAGAAATTTTCAAATTATCCTTGTATTCTAAAATCGGGAGTCCTGTGATCACGCAATCAGTTCCTACGAGTTACATTGGTCCTGTACGAAGTGTTGGTGCCTCTCACGGGGCCGTTCGGGGGTTGGGTAGGGTTTTTGCCTTCTAACCCCATATTTTTAAGCCTAATTCTAGAAATATTCAAAGTATCGTATAATTCTGAAATCGGGAGACCCGTGATCACGGGGTCAATTGCTACGAGTTACATTGGTCCCATACGAGGTGTTGGTGCGAGTTATGGGGCTGTTCAGGGGCTATTTCGAATTTTTGCCCTCTAACGCCATTTTTTTTAAGCCTAAGTCTAGAAATTTTCAAATTATCCTAGTATTCTCAAATTAGGAGTCCCGTGATCGCACGGTCATATCCAATGAGTTACATTAGTCCCCTGCGAGGTGTTGGTGCCTCTCATGGGGCCGTTTGGGGGCTGTGTCGAATTTTCGGCCTCTAACGCCATCATTTTTAGCCTATTTCTATAAATAGGCAAATTATCATCGTATTCTAAAACTGAGAGTCCCATGATTGCCCGATCAGTTCCTACGAGTTATATTTATCCCATGCGAGGTGGTGGTGCTACTCACGAGGTCGTTCGGGTGCTGTTTTGGGTTTTCACTCACTAACACCATTTCTTAAGCCTAAGTCTAGAAATTTTAAAATTATCCTTGTATTCTAAAATCGGGAGTCCCGTGAGCATGTGATCAGTTCCTGAGAGTTTCATTGGTCCCATGCGAGGTGTTGGTGCTACTCATGGGGCCGTTCGGGGGCTGTATCGAGTTTTTGCCTTCTAACGCCATGTTTTTAAGCCTAAGTCTAGAAATATGAAAATTATCGTCGTATTCTCAAACCTAGAGTCCCATGATTGCATGAGCAGTTCCTATAAGTTATATTGGTCCCGTGCAAGGTGTTGGTGCCACTCACGGGGCTGTTTCGGATTTTTGCCCTCTAACGCCATTTTTTAAGCCTAATTCTAAAAATACGCAAATGATCATAGTATTCTCAAATCGAGAGTCCCGTGATCGCGTACTTAGTTCCTATAAGTTACATTGGTCCCGTGCAAGGTGTTGGTGCAACTTATAGGGCCTTTCGGGGGCTATTTTGGGTTTTCACCCACAAACGCATTTTTTTAGCCTAAGTCTAGAAATTTTCAAATAATCCATGTATTCTCAAACCGGGAGTCCCATGATCACATGATCAGACTACTAGTTACATTGGTCCCTTACGAGGTGTTGGTTCCTCTCACTGGGTCGTTCGGAGGCTATTTTCAGTTTTCTCTCTCCAACGCCATGTCTTTAAGCCTAATTCTGGAAATATGTATATTATCATCGTATTCTTAAACCACAAGTCCTGTGATCACGTGGTGAGTTCCTACGAGTTACATTGGTCCCATGCAAGGTGTTGGTTCCACGCACTAGTTCGTTCGAGGGATATTTCGAGTTTTTGCCCTCTAAAGCCATTTTTTAAGCCTAAGTCTAGAGTATTTTAAATTATCCTTGTATTCTCAAATCGGGAGTCTCGTGATCGTACGTCAGATCCTATGGCTTACATTGGTCCCGTGTGAGGTGTTGGTGCCTCTCACGGGACCGTTCCGGGGATGGGTAATGCCATGTTTTTAAGCCTAATTCTAGAAATATACAAATTATCATCGTATTCTAAAACTGGGAGTCCCGTGATCACGCGGTCTATTCCTTTGAGTTACATTGGTCCCGTGTGAGGTGTTGGTGCTACTCACGGGAGTTCTATGATCGCACGATCACTTCCTACGAGTTACGTTGGTTTCGCGAGGTGTTGGTGCCACTCATCGGACCTTCTGGGGGTTGTGTCGAGTTTTTTCCTTCTAACCCCATATTTTTAAGCTTAAGCCTAGAAATATGCAAATTATTATTGTATTATCAAACTACAAGTCCCGTGATCATGCGATCAGTTCCTATGAGTTACATTTGTCCCGTGCGAGGTGTTGGTGCCACTCACGGGGTCATTCGGAGGCTGTTTTGGGTTTTTGCCCTCTAACGCCATTTTTAAGCCTAAGTTTAAAAATTTTCAAATTATCCTTGTATTCTCAAATCGGGAGTCCCGTGATCACGCGGTTAGTTCCTACATGTTACAGTAGTCCCGTGCGAATCGTTGGTACCTCTCATGGGGCCGTTCGGGGGATTTATAGGGTTTTTGCATTCTAACGCCATGTTTTTATGCCTAATTCTAGAAAATATGCAAATTATCATCGTATTCTCAAACGAGGAGTCTCGTGATCACGCGGTCAATTCCTACGAGTTACATTTGTCACGTGCGAGGTGTTGGTGCTACTTACGGGGTCGTTCGGGGGAGGATTTGGGTTTTAGCCCACTAACGCCATTTTTTAAGCCAAAGTCTAAAATTTTGAAATTATCCTTGTATTCTCAAATTGGGAGTCTCGTTATCACGCAATCAGTTCCTACGAGTTATATTGGTCATGTACGAGGTGTTGGCACTAGTCACGGGGTCGTTCGGGGGTTGTGTCGGGTTTTTTCCTTCTAAAGTCATGTTTTTAAGACAAATTATAAAAATATGCAAATTATCATCGTATTCTCAAAGCGGGAGTCCCCTGATCGCGCAGTCAGTACCTACGACTTACATTGGTCTCGTGCGAGGTGTTGGTGCCACTCAAGGGGCTGTTCGAGGGCTGTTTTGGGTTTTCACCCACTAACACCATTTTTTAAGCCTAAGTTTAGAAATTTTTATATTATCCTTCTATTCTCAAACTGAGAGTCCCATGATTGTGCGATCAGTTGCTACGGGTTACATTGTTCCCGTACAAGGTGTTGGGGCCACTCACGGGGCCGTTAGGGGGATGTGTCGAGTTTTTGCCTTCTAACGCCATTTTTTAAGCCTAAGTCTAGAAATATGCAAATTATCATCGATTTCCCATACCAGAAGTCCCGTGATCGTGCGGTAAATTCCTACGTGTTATATTGGACCCGACAAGGTGTTGGCGCCACTCACGGGGCCGTTCGGGGGCTGCTTCAGATTTTTTCCCTCTAATGCCATTTTTTTAAGCGTAACTCTAGAAATTTTCAAATTATCCTAGTATTCTCAAATTGGGATTCCCCTGATCATGCGATTAGTTTCTACGGGTTACATTGGTCCTGTGCGAGGTGTTGGTGCCTCTCACGGGGCCGTTCGGGGGCTGTGTCGGGTTTTTGCCTTATAACGCCATGTTTTTAAGCGTAATTCTATATATATGCAAATTATCATCGTATTCTCAAACTAGGAGTCTCGTGATCGCGCAATTAGTTCCTACGAGTTACATTGGTTCCGTACGAGGTTTTAGAGAAACTCATGGGGCTGTTCGGGGACTGTTTTGGGTTTGGACCCACTAACGCCATTTTTTAAGCCTAAGTCTAAAAAAAATAAAATTACCATTGTATTCTCAAATCGGGATTCCCCTGATGATGCGATTAATTCCTATAGGTCACATTGGTCCCGTGTGAGGTGTTGGTGCCTCTCACGGGGCCATTCGGGGGCTGTGTCGGGTTTTTGCCTTCTAACGCTATATTTTTAAGTCTAAGTCTAGAAATATACAAATTACCATCGTGTTCTTAAATTGGGAGTACCATGATTGCGCGGTCAGTTGTTTTAGGTTACATTGGTCCCGTGCGAGGTGTTGGTGCCACTCACGAGGCAGTTCGTGGGATGTTTCGGGTTTTTGTCGTCTAATGCCAATTTTTTAGTCCTAAGTCTAGAAATTTTCAAATTATCCTTGTATTCTCAAATCGGGAGTCCCTCGATCACGCGGACTGTTCCTACGGGTTACATTGGTCCTGTGCGGGGTGTTGGTACCTCTCATTGGACCGTTTGTGGATTGTGTCGGGTTTTTTCCTTCTAATGTAATGTTTTTAATCCTAATCCTAGAAAACATTCAAATTATCATCGTATTCTCAAACCGAGAGTGCCGGGATTGCGTGGTCAGTTCCTACGAGTTATATTTGTCCCTGCGAGGTGTTGGTGCTACTCACGGGGTCGTTTGGGAGATGTTTTGGGTTTTCTCCCACTAACGCCATTTTTAAGCCTAGGTTTACAAATTTTCATATTATCCTTCTATTCCCAAGCTGGGAGTCCCATGATCGTGCGATCAGTTCCTACGGGTTGCTTTCGTCCCATGCGAGGTGTTGGTGCCATTCACGGAATCGTTCGGGGTTAGTGTCGGGTTTTTTCCTTCTAACGCCATGTTTTTAAGCCTAAGTCTAGAAATATGAAAATTATCGTCGTATTCTCAAATCGAGAGTCTGGTGATCGCGCGGTCAGTTCGTACGAGTTAGGTCTTGATGAGGTGTTGGTGCCACTCACGGGGCCGTTCAGGGGTGTTTTGGGTTTTTTCCTTCTAACGCTATTTTTTAAGTTTAAGTCCACAAATTTTTAAATTATCCTTGTATTCTTAAATCAGGATTCCCGTGATCGTGCGATCAGTTACTACGGGATATATTAATCCCGTGCGAGGTGTTGGTTCCTCTTACGGGGCCGTTCGGTACTTGAGTCGGATTTTTGCCTTCTAATGCCAAGTTTTTAAGCCTAATTCTAGAATTATACAAATTATCGTCGTATTCTCAAATCGGGAGTCCAGTGATCACGCCGTTAGTTCCTACGAGTTACATTGGTTTCGTGCGAGGTGTTGGTGCAACTCACGGGGTCGTTCGGGGGGTTGTTTTGTGTTTTCACTAGGGTTGTGTTTCGACCGGATCGGATCGAAAAATGATCATTTGGAAAAAATTCCAATTTTTTTGGAAATAAAATATTTGTTCCAATTTCCTATCCAATTTTTTCGGAAAAGAAAAAAAGTTTCCGAATTCAGAAAAATCGAAAAATCGGAAAAAAAAATCGAAAAACTTCAAAATTTCAAAAAATATACTAAAAATTCAGAAATTTCAAAAAAATTAATATAGGATTTTCGATTACTCGAAATTCTCATTTTAAAGAAATCGAAAAAAAGATTTAACCCAACATGTAAATATGTAAGGATTTAACCATTTTTTCCTATTTGTGTAGAGGGTAGAGGGATATTCTCCTTTTATAGTGCACTTTTTTGGGCCTCTCTTCCTCTCCTAGCCGATGTGGGACACATGAGAATATTTAAAAAAATTAGAAAAATTAGAAATCAGAAAATATTTCGGAAAAAATCGGAACGTCATAGTTTCGGAAAAATCGGATCGGAAAAATCGGAAAATCAAAAATTCATAATTATTTCCATTTTTCGATCCGATTTTTTTCTGAAAAATTGGAAAATAAAAAATCAGAAACCTTATATACGTTCCAAAATTGAAAAATATCGGATCGGATATTAAACAAATTGGAATGCTCGGAAAAAAACACTGCCTTAGTTTTCACCCACTAACCCCATTTTTTAAGCCTAAGTCTAGAAATTCTCAAATTACCCTTGTATTCTCAAATCAGGAGTCTCATGATCACGCGATCAGTTCCTCCGAGTTACATTGGTCCCGTGAGAGGTATTGGTGCCACTCACGGGTTCGTTCAGGAGTTGTGTCAGGTTTTTGCCTTCTAACGCCATGTTTTTAAGCCTAAGTCTAGAAATATACAAATTATCGTCATTTTCTCAAACCAGGAGTCCCGTGATTGCGCATTAATTTCAACGAGTTACATTGGTCTCGTGCGAGGTATTGGTGCCACTCACGGGGACGCACGGGCGTTGTTTCGGGTTTTCACCCTCTAACGCCATTTTTTAAGCCTAAGTCAAGAAATTTTCAAATTATCTTTGTATTCTCAAATCGGTAGTCCCGTGATCGCAAGATCAGTTTCTACGAGTTATATTGGTCCTATGCGAGGTGTTGGTGCCACTCACAGTACCGTTTGGGGGCAGTGTCGGGTTTTTTTCTACTAACATCATATTTTTAAGCCTAAGTCTAGAAAAGTTTAAATTATCATCGTATTCTTAAACTGTGAGTCCCATGATCGTGCGGTCAATTCCTACGAGTTACATTGGTCTCGTGCGAGGTGTAGGTGCCACTCACGGGGCCGTTAGGGGGCTGCTTTGGGTTTTCACCCACTAACGCCATTTTTAAGCCTACATTTTGAAAATTTCAAATTATCCTTGTATTCTCAAATCGGGAGTCTAATGATCGTGTGGACAGTTCCTACGAGTTACATTGGTTTCGAGCGAGGTGTTGGTGCCACTCATGGGGTCGTTCGGGGGCTGTGTCGGGTTTTGGCCTTCTAACGCCATGTTTTTAAGCCTAAGCCTATAAATAAGCAAATTATCGTCGTATTCTCAAATCGGGAGTCCCGTCCTTGTGCTTTTACGACTCGTATCATAGTAGCAGGTGTAACGGTCAACACTGAGATGCATGCTCTTGCTACAGCATTATCCTGGCTAAGTTCTCTCAACTTGGCTTTCCACACTTCCGCTAGTTTCCCCACGAGTCTTCTAATCAGCACGTCAGCTACCACATTTACCTTGCCTGGGTGATAAAGAATATTGAACTGATAGTCCTTTACGAACTCTAACCACCGACGTTACTGCGTATTTAGATCTTTCTGTGAGAACAAATACTGTAACGATTTGTGGTCCGTAAAGAGACTAAATATCTCACCCAGGAGGTAATGCCTTCATATCTTTAAGGCGAACACTACTAGGGCAAGCTCCAAATCATGCACGAGATAATTCTTAACGCAGGGCTTAATCTTGCGAGACGCATATGCAATGGCCCTTTGTTACTATTATAACACACCCCCAATCCTTGTAGATATGCGTCTGTGAAGACCAAATAGTCAACCCCTGATCTCAGCAACGCGAATAGATAAGCATAAGTCAACTTGTCCTTCGACTCATCGAAAGCTAGCTGATAGGAATCATCCCAAACAAATCTTACTCCCTTCCGGGTTAAGTTCGTTAAAGGGCCCGCAACTTTAGAGAAACCCTTAATGAAACGGAGATAATATCCCGCCAAACCCAGAAAGCTACGGATCTCAGTTAGCATCGTGGGCTGACCCCATTCTGTTGATGTAAAAAACTAGATTACTCTAATAATTCAATCACAGATAAATATAAATGAGACAAAGAATTTTAAAGTGGTTCAGCCTTATATGAATGGCCTACGTCCACTGTTATGTCATTGCTGAGTGTTTGGGAATTCTCGATTATAAGTACTATCAAGAAATTTCGGTCCCCTTGAATGAGGGTAATACAATGTATTTATAGCCTTGAGGCTATATTCTGAAAGGGTTATACATTAAATTATATACATATGAAAGGGTAATTCATTCAATGCTCTTCAAGCGTGTGCGTCAAGATGATAAGCATTCAATGAATAGTTGAACTGTTAATTATCTGGCAATCAATGATGTGGTCAAGATGCAGCTCGAACCGCCTTAGTTGCTCGTCATCCAAGAGTTCCTCGGAGCACTGGAGTTCCTCGGAGGACTGGTGTTCCTCGAAGGACTGGTGTTCCTCGGAGTACACCTGTTGCTCGAAGTGAGTTTGACTAGGTCGAGGGAATGAACTTCCTCATTGCTATTGTGCCACGTAGATTGACACGTGTCTTCTTATTATTCGTCCACGTCATCATACTAATTTTGGTATCAACAGAAGCCCCCAATGTTTCATATTTCGAACTTTGAGGAGTATGGAACATTCTTTCTCGGTATATGGAAATATTAAATGACCTTCCTGGGTTTTAGGAGCGTTTTCTTCGTATTTGAATTTCCTTCCAAATTCGAAGAATTCGCCTTTTTGCATTTTTATAAGCGCTTCGATCTTTGTGCGCTTTTTGTCCTTTTAGCCGCCGGTAGCGTAATAGTTTCCTTTTTGTAATCATTTCTTTTGCCATTTCCCAAGGCAAAGTATTTAAACTTCATAGACAATATCACCGTCTTCTACCTTTTCCAATTTCTGCTTTCGAGTTTTCCATAGTCTTTCTTTCTCTTGTGCGTTCATCCTTATTTTCGTTCGTCGTCAACAGATCTCCCTTTTTCTTGTAAGATCTTCTTCCTTCTTCTTCATTTCTTTTATTCACCATGGTTTATAATATTGAATCTCTTGAGAAACTCCGTTATGATTTCTCTATTCCGTCTTGGGTAACTTTGGAGGATCTTTCTGAGCCTTCAAATTATTTTAATTTGGCTGAGGGACATTGGTTCCCCGGTCTCTTTATTGCTGAATGTGGATTCTCTTTTCCACTGAACCCTCTGTGCTTAGAGTTCTATCAGTATTTCGATCTTGTTCCTGCAAAAATAGCGCCCAACACATGGAGAATATTTAATGGGGTTCATAGGTTAAATCAAACTCATGGAACTCGTATAGGAATTCCTGAGATTATGTATTGTTATAGGTGGGTTGTTCTAGACAATGTTTATTATTTAAAAACTAGATTTTTGAATAGAGCTTTAGTAGTCAATCTCCCTGATGCTAATAGGGATTATTTTGAACATGGGGTAGTTATAAAAAATTGTCAACATGCCCCTTTGGTTGGAGACGAAGTATATAAAGGTCCCAAATGCCCTCCATATGGAAATGGGATAGGTTGTTTTCATTTTATTTTATTTCTGAAATTATGATTTCATTATGTTTGAATAAATGCGTGATTGACATTTCAATATGTGTTTGTTTGCAGTTGACAGCAAGAGAAAAACTCCCAAAGAATCAGAAGTTAATATAAAGCATTTGAAACATATCTGGAGTTTGCATCAGAAAGTTACAGACGAGCACGCCAGGTCTGCTTCATACTTGTTGCAGTACAGGAGCTATACATCATCCTTAAATGCTCGTCCTATGGTCAGCATTAGTGAACCATTGCCAGCTTCTGAGGATTCTTCACCAGAATCTCACATTCCTCTAAGTCATAAAATGGGCAAAAGAAGAGTTCCTGCTATCTTCGAGGAGACTTCCTCTGCTGGAGATGGAAAGAGAAATAAGAATGATGTCCCAAAGGGGACAAAGAAAGTAGATGCTGCCCCCTCTGTTGCTCCTCAGAAGGCTGCCGAGAAGCCCCCAGTGGCTCCGAGCAAGAAAAGTGCTTCTGTGGAAGTGGTCACCATCTCCCCCACCAAAAGTTCTTTGGTTAAAACTGTTGAAGTGCCACTGAGGAGATTGAAGAAATCCTCCTCGGTCAATTTTTCTGAAACCATTCCCCAGCTCTAAGCTAGTGGAGCTGGTGTTCCAACCATTATTCCCCCGAGTTCTGCAATGAGCTCGGTAAAGACTTGGACTATTCCTGAAGTCCAAGGAATTAAAGAAAACATGTCTAGGGATATACTGACATCCCTAGCTACTCGTCACATTGCTTCAGTAAGTTTCTCTTATCATGAATTTTTCTTTCTTTCAGTCAATATATGTATCTCGGCACTGACTTATCATTACCTTCTTTTTCAACTGGTGAGTTGTTTTAACACCATAGTGAAGAAAGATGAAGCACTCAAGGCTTTTAGCTCCTCGTCTGGAGTGGGGGATGCTTTTCTGGGTTTGGCCCAGTCTTTGAAGGATTCTCGTAAAAAATATGATGAGGATAGGGGTGAATGGGAGAAGAAGTTGGTTGCATCTGAGGCAGAGAAGGTGCAGTTGGAAAACAAAATAAAAGACTTGGAGGGAGAGAATAAGAAATATGACAAGAAGATCACAAACTTTGGGGAGCTTGAAAATAAGTTGAAGTCTGCTGAGGAAGAGCTAACCCTTCTGCGAGAAGTAAATCGCCAGAAGGAGGAGGTGGAGGCCAAGTTGAAAGCCTCCGAGGATCTTCTATCCGAGAAGCTCTCCTCGGAGAAAATGAAGAGAAAAGTGGTAGTGAAAAAATATTTTCGCACCGGTTGGGATAAAGGATAAGATAGGGGGGTAGCGGCAATGATGACCCAGGTCAAGTATGGGAGTTTGAAATACTTCCGAGATGGTTGGGTTGCTGCCCTGCAAGAATTGAAGGTGAGCGAGGACTCAGAACTGTTTCAACAACATCTGCCTGGTCCTCCCCAAGCTATTGAGGATGAAGAAGAGGATGAAGCTGCCTTCGAAGAATCTTCAATGGTAGTGGGTTATCTCATCCTTACCCAGCCTGCTGACGAGGAGCTTTCATCTCGGCCTGCTCCACCTGAACAAGTTCCAGTTCCTGCCGACCAACTCGTTGTTCCCACCGAGCAACCGAGATCCTCATCCCTGCCTCCCGAGAAAGTCTTGGGAGACAAGGAAAAGGTGTGAAGTTATTCGGTATTCACTTTCTATTTTTCTTCTTTTTCAAGTGTAACCTAGATCTTTGTAACTTTGCATTATGATCTAATAAAATTTGAGTTCTTTTCTTCCATATGACTGTCTCTTTTCTATCTGCATTCTGTCTGGATCATCTTTTTGATGATTACTTTTTCTTTCTCTGCTAGTTTCTGGCCAGGATGAATATGTTATCTGCTAATGATACAAAGCTGATGCAGCAATGTCATGAATATTATAAGGCTGGTCACACAGAATTGAGTGTATCAGAAGTTGCTGACATCCTCGGTCATGATGCTTCAGAGCAGGCAGTAGAAGCTTATCAGTACTTGAAAGATTTACTTGATCGAGCTGTGGCCAATAACGTGGCTTACTATGAAATGATCAAGGATCTTCAATATACTTTAGAAGATCTTCAGACTCAGTACAAGGAATCAACTGCCCTTTTTCACGAGGGGTATGAAAAGAGGTATCAACAGCTTTCTGCCGAGATAGGCCACAAAAAGATCCTTATTGGGTATGATGTCAGGGAGAAAACCCTAAGGGGTGAAGTTGAAGCATGTAGACAGATTGCCGAGCTGCTGGAGCAAGAGAATAACAATTTGCAGAAAGAGCTAGCACAGTATAAGTCTGCAGCTTCTTCTTCAACAGCTGTAATCCCAGTGACTGACGAGGGATTTTCATTTTTAGAAGTTGAGAATGCCAAATTAAGGCAAGAGTTGGATACCTGGAGAAGGTCGGGTGCCTCTACTGCTACTAGGGGACGAGGAAGAGGTTCTCGTGGACGAGGAAGAGCTGCTCAGAATGTTGTCGAGGAAATAAGTTCTCGACCTTCTCGGGGAGGATCAAGAGCTCTAAGTCGTAATGTTGAGGAAGCTCGTACTCGATCAACGTTGGAAAATCAAGCATTCCAATTAATGGCTAAGAACCAAGCCTTGTCTGAGTTGTCCAAGAAAGTTAGAGAATTGGAACAACAACTCTCTTCAAAGGAATCAGTTTTGAAGACTAATGAACTTTTCATCCAGAGTCTTAACGAGAAGATTTCAAGGTTGACATTTCAATTTCATAAACAGCCCAGGGAGTTTTGGATGGCTGGATACAACGAAGCTTTATTCCATTTAGATGATCGTATCCAGAATGCCAATAATGAGGGCTACAAGCAAGGTTGGCTGAATGCCTTGAGCGTGCTGAAGCTCGAACAAGGGCACTACCTGTGGGACTATTATGATCCTGGGGTATTAGACTTGTCTATGCCACCTTATAAATTGGACATGGAATGGATCCCAGCTCGTGCCATTCCTCAGCACTTAATTGCAAAATACCTCGGTGACTACAATCTTCATTCTCAGATCGAGGTATCTCGTCCCGAGCATCTACTGGACACCCCTTCAATAATGAACGTCAGAATGCTCCGAGATATTAACTTCATTAATTCTCCCCTTTTCTTGGAAGATCCTCCTGCTAGCGAGGAGCCTATATCGAAAGCTGAAGGAAAAAGCCCATAGAATAGGAAATTCTGATGTAATAATTAGTACACAATTTAATATCAATGTAATAAACTTGTGTAATTCATTTCGACTTTAATGAAAGAATTTCATTTTTGTTTGCAAATTTGTATTGCTCTTGTATTTGTCAAACACTTTATATTTGTGCTTTCATAACAATATTGTGTGGTTCATCGACCAACTTAGTAATAAAAAGTTACAAGTATCAGAAATGTTGCTCGATCACTTAATAATAAAGTAATGAGTATAAAAATGTTGAAAATTATTCCAACCAACCAAGGTTGTTAAATTGTGCTCGTCGACCAATTATAGTTAGTGAGAGTTTTTATCCCCGACTAACCATACTTGGTAAATTTATTTTTGTCTTTTTCATAAAATGTGCCCGACCAACCAAGGTCGATGAATTTTCCTCATCGACCAACTACAGTTAGTGGGTTTTTATCCCCGACTAACTATACTTGGTTCAGTTTGGAATATTTGTTCTTCGAGGAACTTTTATGTAATAAACTTACTTCCCGACCAAAATAAGTTGGCATTTGAGATAATCTTACTTCCCGACCAACATAAGTTGGCATTTGAGAGCATATCTTGTTTCCTAACCAACCGAGATTGGCCTTTCGTCGATCATCTCATTTTCTCGCTCTTTTACCAACCGGAGTTGGTCTGAGTTCGAACTATCGTGTTCTCACTCTTTTACCAACCAGAGTTGGTCTGAGTTCGAACTATCATGTCCACTAACTCTTTTACCAATCGGAGTTGGTTTAAGCTAATGTACGCCTCCTAACCAAAGGAGTATGGGGTGTTCTCGCCCTTTTACCAACCGGAGTTGGTCTAGGTTCGAACTATCGTGTTCTCGCTCTTTTACCAACCGGAGTTGGTTTGAGTTCGAACTATCATGTCCACTAACTCTTTTACCAACCCGATTTGGTCTGAGCTAATGTACGCCTCCTAACCAATGGAGTATGGGGTGTTCTCGCCCTTTTACCAGCCGGAGTTGGTCTGGGTTCGAACTATCGTCTTCTTTTTACTGTCGAGCAGCGTAGTGTTAAACACACTAGTATTCCCCGAAAAACTTTCAATAAAAGGAGAGAAGATTGTGAAATATCATCATTTTATTCATATTGATGGAACTGCTTTATTTTACATCACTGATAATACTTGCGTAGGTGTTCAGCATTCCATGCACTCTTAAATTCCTCTCCTTTTAGAGTCACTATTCGGTAAGTTCCTGGTCGGACAACTGCAGTAACTCGGTAAGGTCCATGCCAGTTTGCTTCCAACTTATTGTGCTTTTGAATGACTTCCTTTAGCACGTAATCTCCTTCTTTTAAGTCGCATTTCTTCAACCTCTTGTTGTCGAACAGGGATGTTCGCTGTTGATAAGCAGCATTCCTAATGGCTGCCTCTTCTCTAACTTCCTCGAGCATGTCCAAATCTAATCTCCTCATCAAGTCGCTGACTGGGGAATTGAAATTCAGCACTCTGTGTGTTGTAAGACCCAACTCGGCAGGTATTACAGCCTCACTTCCAAATGCCAGCATATATGGTGATTCTCCAGTTGCTGCTCGGGGAGTTGTTCGGTAAGACCATAATACTGACTGTAGCTCATTAATCCAATTAGCTTTAGCCTCACTTAGCCTCTTCTTCAAACCATTTAGTATTGCTATTTTCATCACTTCAGTCTGTCCATTGCTTTGAGGATGGCCTAGTGCTGAATGAACCTTTAAAATGTTTGACTGATGACAATAGGCGGCAAACTCCTCGTTATCAAATTATGTTCCATGGTCTGCGATCAAGGCACGAGGGAGACCATATCGGAAGATGATGTTCTTCCAAACGAATTGGTACACCTTCTCGTATGTCATATCAATCAGCGGCTCAGCTTCTACCCACTTAGTAAAATAATCCACTACGACGACGAGGTACTTGAATCTTCCTCGGGTCGTTGGCAGTGGTCCAACCAAATCCATTCCCCACATGGCGAAAGGCCAAGGGGAAGTTATGGGTGTCAACAATGCTTGTGGAATTCGTCGGATGGAGGAAAAACGTTGGCATTTATCACATCTCTTAGCATAAGATATACAATCAACCCTCATCGTTGGCCAGTAGTATCCTTGCGTCATCACCCTTTGCAAAAGTGTCTGACCTGCTACATGGGCTCCAGAGGACCCTTCATGGATCTCTTCAATCAATTCCTTCACCTTGGAGGGATGTACACATCTTTGCAAACCTTCCATAATTTCTCTTCTATACAAAACACCATTAGTTAGTACATACCGAGCAGCTTTAAACTTCAATTTCTTGGCAGCGATCTTATCCTCCGGTAATTCTCCTTCCTCAACATATGCCCTGATAGGATTCATCCAAGATGGTCCTAAATCAAGAGTAATAATATTCATCGTCAGGTCTTCATCTATGCTTCTACTTTCTAACACCTCAATTGGTATCGTTCTTCGCAGCTCGGTACGAGTAGCTGATGCTAGTCGGGCCAGTGTGTCTGCTTGTGTATTCTCCATTCTTGGTATTCTGATCAACTGAATGGCATCAAATTCTGCCAACAACTCCATCGCCTTTGCATGATACTTGACCATTAATTCTCCTTTAACTGCATATGTTCCCATCATCAGATTCAAAATTAATTGAGAATCACTGAATACCATCACTTGTTGCGCTTCCATAATCTTTGCTAAATTAAGACCTGCTATCAAGGCTTCATACTCAGCCTCATTATTGGAAGCTTTGAATTGGAATCGCAAGGCATATTCCACGTCAATCTCGTCTGGGGTGTTCAAAACAATCCCTGCACCACAACCCGTTGTGAAAGATGATCCATCTACATATAATCTCCACGTAGGTAACTCGTCTTCAAATTTCTTATCTAACAGAGTTCCTCGGTGAAATATCTGTTGTTTCCTTTCATCCTCCCCTGGTATTTTTCGCTCTTCGTCTACCATCTCCTCTCACCCTTTTACCAACCGGAGTTGGTATGGGTTTGAATTTGATGATCTTTCTACATCCACAAGCCCTTTTATCAACCGTAGTTGATCTGGACTTATGTCTGTTGATCCTGTAACATCCACAGGTTGGTCAGTGAGCAACTTTTGTTCCTCGGGGGTATCAGGATATGTAAATTCTGCTATAAAGTCTGCTACAGCCTGCCCTTTAGTGATGATCTGGGTTCATACACAATATCATATTCATCGAGCTCTATTGCCCAATACATCAGTCTCCCTGATTTTTCTGGCTTATGAAGGGCTTGTTTCAATGGCATGTCGGTATACACGATGATGGTATGGGCCTGGAAATATGGACTCATTCTTTTACTTGCCTCAATTAATGCCAATGCTAATTTTTCCAGCTTTGGGTACCTAATCTCTACACCTCGGAAAGCCTTACTTGTGTAATAAATTGGCTTCTGGACTCTATTCTCCAATCTGATCAATGTCGAGCTGACTGCATTCTCTGATACTGCCAGGTACAAGTAAAACTTTTCTCCCATTACTGGCCTGGACAACAGTGGAGGTGCTCCCAAATATTTCTTCAAGTCTTGAAAGGCTTTCTCACATTCATCAATCCACTCGAAAGTTTTTCGAAGCGTTTTGAAGAATGGGAGACATCTATCAGTTGCTCGGGATACAAATCTGTTGAGCGCTGCAACTCGTCCTGTAAGACTCCGCACCTCTTTCTTCGTCGTAGGAGATCGCAACCCTAAAAGATCTTTGATCTTTGCTGGATTTGCCTCAATGCCTCGCTGGTTGACGATGTACCCGAGGAACATTCCTTCTCGTACTCCAAAGGTGCACTTCGTCGGGTTGAGCTTCATTTGGTATTTATCCAGTTGATCAAAGGTCTGACCTAAGTCAACTAGATGATCAGTAGCTTTCTTGCTCTTTGTCAGCATATCGTCGACATAGACCTCCATATTGCAACTGATTTGTTCGGAAAAAACCTTATTCATCAGTCGCTGGTATGTCGCTCCTGCATTTTTTAAACCAAAAGGCATAACATTATAACAATAAATTCCCCTAGGGGTAATAAAAGAAGTACTTTCCCTGTCTTCAGGTTTCATTTTGATCTGATTTTAGCCAGAGTAGGCATCCATGAAGCTGAGCAGCTCGTGTCCCGAGGTAGCATCCACCAGTTGATTAATTCTGGGCAATGGAAAATGATCCTTGGGGCATGCCTTGTTGAGATCGGTGAAATCAACACACATTCTCCATTTATTGTTTTTCTTCTTTACCATCACCATATTTGCTAACCAGTCTGGATATTTCACATCTTCAATGAATTGGGCCTTCTGGAGCTTCTCGACCTCCTCTTGTATGGCTTGATTCTTCTCGGGACTAAACACTCTTCTTCTCTGTTTTACAGGCTTGATCTCCTTATTCGCATTGAGCTCATGGCATAAGAAGTTGGGATCTATTCCTGGCATGTCTTCATGACTCCATGCAAAAGTTTTTTTCTGTTTCTCAAGAAAGTTATCAACTCCTGTTTTATTGAAGCATCCAACGTCGAACCTATCTGGGTTATTCGTTCAGGGTGCTCATCGTCCAGAATAACATTTTCTGTAGATTCCACCACCTGTCCTTTTACAAGTTGGGATTCGTCTCTGGGATCCAGTGTTTCAATTTCTGTACCTTCATCCACCTGGTAGGTAATAGTCTTTTCCCTTGACTCTTCAAGCTCCTCTTGCTCGTCAGACGAATAATAGCATTCCCGGGCTGCTTTCTGATCACCTTTCACAACTCCTACTCCAAAGTTTGTAGGGAATTTTAAACACTGATGTACTGTAGATGGGACTGCTTCGAACTTCTTCAAACCAACTCTTCCCATGATGATGTTGTAAGCTGACTGCACATTCTTATCCATCACAAAGAAGCGTATTCTTTATGTTCGACAAGCAGGCCAAGTTCCAATGAATATATCCAACTTGATCGTCCCAAGTGGAAAGACTTTCTCGCCAGCAAAACCCAACAGAGGTCTGTGATAAGGTTCCAATTGAGATAATTTCAAATTTAAACTATCAAATCATGAATAGTACATGATGTCTGCCGAACTACCATTATCTACCAACACCCTTGAAATCACTACTTCTTTCATCCTCATTTTGATCACCAAAGGGTCGTCGTGAGGGTAAAGAACACCTGCAAGGTCATTTTTTGAAAAAACGATGACCAGCTTCTCTTTGTTTACCTTCCTCGGGCGATCCTCTTCAGCTAAATTTATCCGTTGAATGTATGAGCAAGCCTGAGCCTCACCGAGGTAAGCTTTTCTTTCAGCAATAAGGTCTCCTCCTCCTGCATCTCCTCCTGTAATGACATTACAATCAAATGACCCAAAGCTTATTGAAAATACCTCTCGTTCTGGCTGCCTTGGTTTCTTGGGAAGATCGGGGTCATCCTCTGTATCATCTTTATGATCCCTTTTCTTTTTCTCCTCTGCTCGACGAGGAGATCTAGACTTTTCTCTAGTTCGGTCATTATTTCTTCTTTCGCCTCCGCGATCAACATACTTCGCTAGCTTCCCTCTTCGGATGAGTGTTTCAATCTCGTTCTGAAGAGCTATGCAATTTTTTGTCATATGGCCGTGATCCTTATGGAACTCACAATATTTCTCCCTATTCCTCATGTCAGGGTCTGACCTCAGTTTCTTTGTCCACTTTACTTCCTCGTTATTCTTGATTTCTTCCAAGACATGATTAATACCCATTTTCAAAGGAGTATAATTATCGAATTTCTTCAGGACTTCCCATGACAATTTATTATTCTTGTAATGCTTGTCACCGCTATTGCCCTTATGCTCTTTCTTCTTGGATTTGTCGTCTTCCACCTTGGTTTCTTTATCAATATTCTTCTTCGCAGCCATAGCCTCCTCGGCATTCATGATTTTGGCCGCTTTTGCCATCAACTCTGATATAGTTGTAGGTGGATCTTTGGCCAAAGTGTAATACAACTTGTTAGGAAACAAGCCACTCATCAAGGCGATGATTGTTGTCTTTTCTTCATAATATATGACTTCCACCTTCTCGTTATTGAAACGAGTTATGTAATCTCTAGTACTCTCACCAGATTTTTGTCTAACACTTAACAAGTGTGCTACTCTTTTTACTGGCTTTGCTCCAAAACAGAAATTGCCAATGAACAACTCGGCCAATTGAAAGAAAGTTAAAATCTTACCCCGAGGAAGATTGTTGTACCATATCTGGGAAGATCCAATAAGAGTTCCCGAGAATGCCCTGCATCTCATCTCGTCGGGGACAGCATTGATGTCGGCGGCAGCTTGATATTACTCTATGTCTAGAACAGGATCTGTCTTTCCATCATATTTGGGGGTCACCATAGGTGCTTTAAACTTTGACGGGGTAGGAAAACCCACAATGGCTTGGACAAAAGGTGTCCCTTGAACAAAAGTTCGTTGTAAGGGATTCTTCTCCTTAGCCATTTCTCCCAATCTATCCTCCAACCGATGAATGGAACCCTTCCACGCATCATTTTCTTCCTCGGTCTTGTTAGTTCGAGCAATTGATTGCTCTGAAGTGGCCTCCTGAGATCTATCTTGACGAGCAACTGGTCGTGATTATGCTGATCCTTCTCTTAGATCTGATGGTTGTCGAAAACTCCTCGACATGGTCTTAGGTGGACTCCTATTCCTCCTAGGGCCCAATCGACTGAAATGAGACACCTTACTCAGTCTTTCCAAGGCACTGGGTCTTTCTGGAGAGAGAGTGATACGTTGATCAGTATTTGTAGCCCTTATTGACGAAGTTTGCCCAGGTTGATAAGAGAAATCATCAGATTCCTCATTACGATATGACTCAGTATGCCTGGATCGTGAAGAAAGTAAATAGGTTTGCCTTTGACCACTTCCCTATCCCGAACGTGCAGGTGCACCTCCATGAAGGGTCTGTATGAGTTGCCGCATTGTTTCTTGCATGGCGGTTTGTCCTTGAGCCAGATTCGTCATAATTCCAGCCAGATCTGGAGGTGCAGAAGGATTTGGAGGATTTCCAGCATTTCGATTGCTGGATTCCGGATTATCTGTCATTAATGATGAATGATTTTTGGTGAGAAATGATAACAACAGTCGTTCCCACAGACGGCGCCAATCTGTTGATGTAAAAAACTCGATTACTCTAATAATTCAATCACAGATAAATATAAATGAGACAAAGAATTTTAAAGTGGTTCAGCCTTATATGAATGGCCGACGTCCACTGTTATGTTATTGCTGAGTGTTTGGGAATTCTCGATTACAAGTACTATCAAGAAAGTCCGGTCCCCTTGAATGAGGGTAATATAATGTATTTATAGCCTTGAGGCTATATTCTGAAAGGGTTATACATTAAATGATATACATATGAAAGGGTAATTCATTCAATGCTCTTCAAGCGTGTGCGTCAAGATGATAAGCATTCAATGAATAGTTGAACTGTTAATTATCTGGCAATCAATGATGTGGTCAAGATGCAGCTCGAACCGCCTTAGTTGCTCGTCGTCCAAGAGTTCCTCGGAGCACTGGAGTTCCTCGGAGGACTGGTGTTCCTCGGAGGACTGGTGTTCCTCGGAGTACACCTGTTACTCGGAGTGAGTCTGACTAGGTCGAGAGAATGAACTTCCTCGTTGCTATTGTGCCACGTAGATTGACACGTGTCTTCTTATTATTCGTCCACATCAGCATACTAATTTTGGTATCAACACCTTGTATTCTCAAATCGGGAGTCTAATGATCGTGTGGACAGTTCCTGCGAGTTACATTGGTTTCGAGCGAGGTGTTGGTGCCACTCATGGGGCCGTTTGGGGGCTGTGTCGGGTTTTGGCCATCTAACGCCATGTTTTTAAGCCTGAGCCTATAAATAAGCAAATTATCGTCGTATTCTCAAATCGGGAGTCCAGTCCTTGTGCTTTTACGACTCGTATCATAGTAGCAGGTGTAACGGTCAACACTGAGATGCATGCTCTTGCTACAGCATTATCCTGGCTAAGTTCTCTCCACTTGGCTTTCCATACTTCCGCTAGTTTTCCCACGAGTCTTCTAATCAGCACGTCAGCTACCACATTTACCTTGCCTGGGTGATAAAGAATATTGAACTGATAGTCCTTTACGAACTCTAACCACCGACGTTACTGCGTATTTAGATCTTTCTGTGAGAACAAATACTGTAACGATTTGTGATCCGTAAAGAGACTAAATATCTCACCCAGGAGGTAATGCCTTCATATCTTTAAGGAGAACACTACTAGGGCAAGCTCCAAATCATGCACGAGATAATTCTTCACGCAGGGCTTAATCTTGTGAGATGCATATGCAATGGCCCTTTGTTACTATTACAACACACCCCCAATCCTTATAGATATGCGTATGTGAAGACCAAATAGTCAACTCCTGATCTCAGCAACGCGAATAGATAAGCATAAGTCAACTTGTCCTTCGACTCATCGAAAGCTAGCTGATAGGAATCATCCTAAACAAATCTTACTCCCTTCCGGGTTAAGTTCGTTAAAGGGCCCGCAACTTTAGAGAAACCCTTAATGAAACGGCGATAATATCTCGCCAAACCCAGAAAGCTACGGATCTCAGTTACCATCGTGGGCTGACCCCATTCCCTCACTGCGGCAACTTTGCTTGGGTCTACGAAAATACCCCCAGTCGTCACAATATGCCCCAAAAATTACACTTCCTACAACCAGAAACCACATTTCTCAAACTTAGCATAAAGTTGATGATCCCGTAGTGTCTATAGGACCAGTCCTAAGTGTTTGGCATGATCAACTTCCGTCCGAGAATAGGCTAAAATGTCAGCAATAAACACTATGATAAACTGGTCTAGGAAGTTCCTAAATATTTGATTCATTAGGTCCATAAATACGACAGGAGCGTTGGTTAGCCCAAAAGGCATGACCAAAAACTCATAAGACCCATACCTGGTTAAGAATGCGATTTTCGACACGTCCTGCTCTCGAATTGGTAGTAGATGGTACCCAGTTCTCATATCTATTTTAGAGAAGTACGGCGCTCCCCTTAATTGATCCAATAAATCATCGATTCGAGGTAATGTGTATTTGCTTCTGATGGTTACTTTATTCAATTCACGATAATCGATGCACAATCAGAGGGAACCATCTCTCTTCCTCACAAATAACACATGAGCACCCCAAGGCGACGTGCTACGCCGAATGAACCCTTGTCCCAGCAATGACTGAATATGATCCCTTAACTCCATCATTTTCAAAGGAGCCATTCGGTATGGATTTCTCGCAATCGACCGACTTCCCGGAGCTAAATCAATTATAAACTCAATCTCACGACTTGGAGGTAAGCCCGGGATTTCCCGAAAGACATCTTTAAATTCTCTAACAATAGGAATTGATTCTAGGGAAAGAAATGTTTCTCGTAAAGTCTCCTCCTCAATACAATACAACTGTGTGCTCGAACATCCCTACGAAAGAGGCATAACCACTAAAAACATTTCTTGCCCCGGAATGGCGAAGATTATACTTCTCCCATAACAATTTACCATAGCTCGGTATTTTACTAACCATTCCATGCTCAAAATAACATCATACCCGACCATATCCAAGATGAGTAAGTTGGCCTAAAAGCGCAATCTACCAAGGTCTATTCCTACCCCTTTACAAATAAAAAATATAAGTGAACCATCACCCATGGAAGACTCCACACTAGTAAAAGTACTTTCGGTAGATTTAAAACACCTTGTCCAATGAACAAAGTTCCTAGCGATAGATGAGTGCGTTGTGTCCGTGTCAAATAACACTCGACCCATATACCCATTAATGGGAAACTTACTCTCAATAGCTGGCAGTGATGGAGGAAACAAAGCATCCTGAATGTTATACACACGCCCAGACTGAAGTTGTCCCTATTATAGAGGGACGGCTGGAATAGGTGCTGGAGGTTGTGGATGTGCCTATAGATTCTGAGGGCCTCTAGGCAACTGTCCCCCGTTCAACTTTGGACAAGCTCTCCTCATTTGACCCTATTCACCGCACTGAAAACAAAGGCCCATAAAATTTTCCAGATGTCGGCTCCCCAATTATTGTTCCAAAACTACCCCTCACCTTGGTCGTGAGGGCCTTAACCTCCATTAATCCCTCTGCCTGCTTGGCCCAATTGGCCTAACTGCTGCTGAGCACCCTGACCGTGCCTAAAACCACCTCTGCCAAAGTTATAACCCCCAAAGCATTATTTCTTCACCGAGTCCCCTTGTTGGAGGTCCCGCGCTTTCTGCTTATTCCCAAACTGTTGTGGTGGTGGTAGTAATCCACCGGCACCATTTCCACCTTGTTTACTAGATTGACCAGAATCAACAATCTTCTTACTTCCCTTCAAATGAAGCCGGTGATCTTGGAAATGGAGTAAAGATGCATTCATCACATTGTCAAATGTTTGCAAAGCTGCGTTCCCCAACAAGTGTTGCCTTATCCTCCAATTCAAACCCCCGGTAAATTTTAAAATCCTCCTTTCTTCTGGAATTATTTCATCCGGCATAAAGTATCCTAAATGACTAAATTCCTCTTCATATTTCGCCACTGATAGCTCCCCTTGAATAACATCTTGTAGCTTCCTCCTCATCTCCTTCTGGATTGCTGGAGGAAAATACTTTCGATCAAACAGAACACAAAATTCTGAGATAGTCATGATATCCCTTTGTTCCAGATTTGTCATCGACTTCCACCATTGTAGGGTTGCTCCTATAAGATTAAAAGTGGCGAGAATATGTTTTCGCTCCCCACTACATTCCACCATTTGAAGATGGCGTCGAATATCTTTCTTCCATCGATTTTCTATAATCACATCAGCGCCACCCTGAAATTCCGGAGGGTAACCGCAGGAAATATTCTCTAACTCTTTCCCATGCGGAGCATCCCGTGTGGGCTTAAACCACTGGTGCGGCTAGTTATTGGGCTTGTGGGAGTTGTTGTGCCATAGCGGTCATTGTAGCATTGACTGCCTGGGCAACAATATTACCCACCTCCGTTGCATTCATCGTTCCCTGTGGTGGTGGCGACTCTACGTCCTCTACAACTCGATTTACCCTTGCGGGGTGACCTCGTCTGGGTGGCATCTGAGATAAAAAGTAACTGAATTAGACTACAGCTAAAATAATCCTTGAAGAAGATTGCAAACACGTACAAATAAAACAGTCCTAGCAATAGGGCTCTACATTAAAGAACGCTATTGTAGAACGTGACAAGTCCGTATAGATCCTAAGGACTCTAGAACCTGATGCTCTGATACCATCTGTGGCACCCCGCTTATTAAAATAAGAGGTGGCTAGACCGACACCCCATTGATTAGCATCATTATCGCATAATAATAGTACGAGACAACCACCAAGTATATTAGAAAATGGATGTCATATAATTTTACGAATTTGATGAATACAATTTCGACAATCCAATTTATAACAAAAGGTGGATATAAATTAAAACATGTAACAGTTTAATAACAATTCTACAAAACATAACCGAATAAGTTGTCGGTTAACAGACTAGTACAAAAGGTTACACCAAGCATTACTATAGATCTGAATAATAACTGGGCCAACACGCCTGAATATACAGACGGATCATACCTAGATTATCCAAAAGATTGAAGCGTATACTACAAAAATCCCACAACATTCGCAAAATGTTGTGGCTCCTTGACACTAGAACGGAAAGATCAGAGTGGCCGACCTTACGGTGGATCACCTGAGCATAAACGAGAACCACACAAGAATGAGAAATATAAACTGGCATCCAGGACTAACTGTGCCCTCAAAATTGGCATTCGGGATATCGTTCATTAGTTCATGTTCCAACGTCATGTAACTCTTTAATACTAACCTGATTGGGATATAAGTCATAATCATCGCTTAAATCACAACAACGCAATAAAATATAATGTTACACTATTTACATTCGCTTAACAGTAAATATGCAAAACTCAGTAAATATTATCTCTTAAACCACTTAAAGTAATATTCACTTCAATTTCCTTTATTTTATATAATTAACCCACAAGGCAATTTAATATAAAATAATTACTCATAAATAAGGGGTATTACACGTTACAATCGGACTCCTAGCCCTTAGGCGAGCAAACCTCGCAGTCGAGGAAGGAGCCCAGGAAAGGGTCGCAGAGGTCTGAGATACACGGGCCAAATGAAGACCAGTCCGAGCAGTAGCAATCATCTCACTGATACAGGAGCCCTGGATGAAGGAACGATGATATACGAAGCTTAGTTCGGAGAGAAATGGACCAACACCCATCTCATCAGGGTGCCAGATCAACAAGAGAGATGGGCAGGTGAGCTCTCAGAACTCGAATGAAGTCCCCTTTTTTTAGGACAATTGAGGAAGAAGAATCCCCAAATAAGTCTGTGGTGCCCAAATTCAAGATTTATGATGGCAAGAGTGATCCCATCGATCATGTCAGACAATATAGGCAGGCCATGACCCTATAGAACCATAACGATGTACTCATATGCTGGATTTTCTCATCAAGCCTGCACGATGTCGCCCAAAAATGTTTTGAGAAGATCCCTCACATATCCATCAGGAACTTCAAGTCTCTAGCTGAGCTGTTCACAACTCGCTTCATTACAAGCAACTCTCATTCGAAGAGGATGGACGTTTTGCTGACAATGAAGAAAAAACCTCAAGAGAACCTTAGATACTACGTGAAGAGATATTGGGAGGTGTTCAACGAAGTCGAGGATTTCTCAGAGCAGGTCATTATAGCATCCTTGAATATCGGCTTGCGCCAGTCCTATCTTCTAGACCAGTCCCTCACTAAGAAGGAGGCTATGACTGTCGATGACTTGATGGCTCGTATGGACAAATGTGCCAAAGTCGAAGATGTGACCCATCCTACTGTAGGAAAGAATGGTGTCACTAAGGTTGCCAACAAGAGGGAGAAAAAATTGGCACTAAAAAAAAGGGAATAAGAACGGGGCAAATGACAGACCCCAACCCAGTTACTTATAATTAAGTTTAAAGATTAAAGTGAGTCACATCATAATTATTGTTGATGAAAAAAATTGGACCGAATCCCATTTTTATGATCACAGATAAATAGATAAAAGCAATCCAATCAAGCACATGAGAGACAAATATTTTTAAAGTGGTTCGGCTATAAGAAAGAAACCTACGTCCACTTTTATTTTATTCTCAGGGGTTTACAATAGCACAATGTGGTAGAGAGATGGAGAAAAAGGGTGTATCTAGTGTATGGTCTCTCATCGTTGGTAAATCTCCTCCCCATTTTGGCTAAGGGAATACATGTATTTATAATGATGGGAGATAAAGAGATATAATGTCTTTATACATTCAGACATTTATGTCTACATACAATGAATCTAATTGTTGGCCTTCTATGATGGTTGGTCTTCCTTGAATTGCTTGGTATGATATGTGTTGTCATCTATTAATACAATAGAAATGTACATTAAGGCTCATTAAATGCATTGTCATCTTCATTAATGTACATTAAATGCATAGTTATCATTTGATCTTCCTAGTTGGTATGCCGACCAACTCTCCTCGGGTGCCTACTATCTCTCCTCGGGTGCCGACCAACTCTCCTCGGGTGTCGACTAACTCTCCTCGAGTATCGACCAACTTTCCTAGGGTGTCGATCAACTCTCTTCGAGTATCGAATATTTCCACGTAGGATGACATGTGTCCTTTTCTGATTGGTCCTCGTTGATGGAGAATTTTTGCATCAACAGAAGCCCCCAATGCTCCATGCTCGATGGTTTACTGAAAGGATGGAATATTTATTCTGCAGTGTTTCTCGGTGCTCGTGAAATTCTTGATCTACCTTTTTTATTTGTTCAACATAAAGTGCACTATCTCCTGGATGACATATGATGCAGGCTGATCGATGGTTGTTAATATCTCTTTTGAGGAACTCCGTGTGTTATGTATCACCCCTGGGAATTTGGATACAACCATGCCATAGTATGCAGCTTGTAGCTTGTCATAATCTTCAAGTACGTTGATTGGTTTGCCAGCCGACCAACTGCCTCTTGTGCCGAGCAACTGAGTGCTAACTTCACATGCTTGATTTTTTTGATTTATGCTCTTCTAAATACTTTATCGAATAACATTCTAGCTTTTGAATCCAATTCTTCAATGTACCAAGCTAGTGGTGGACTTAGAAACATTTTCATACAACTTCTTCTTCATTATTGGTCGGGACAGTAGTAGTAAAGATCTCAGTGCTGTAGATGATGGATTTGACTCCTGAACTTTAATAACATGTACACAATAACTCCTGAATATGCCTCTTGAACTTCTGAATACACCTCCTGAACTAAAATATACCTCCTAAACTTCAATGTCAAAAATAATTCCTGAGTAAGAAAAATAACTCCTGAATGATGATTGGTCGGGGCCCCGACCGTGTGAGTTTGTGGAGTTGAATTTGATGCTCGACTGCATGATGTTATGAGAATGTGCCACCGAATGAATAACTAAATCTGTAATAGAAGCCCCCAAGTATGGAATATAAACTTTGAATGCTTTCTTTGTTGTTTGCTGATGAATATACATATGTAGAAAGACAAATTGTCCTATTTTGCATAAACAATGAAACTTGCTCCACCTGCTGTATAATTATAGCGACTTGTCACTCTTTGGGCCTAAGCAATGAAACAACTCTCATCCCATGATCCTGCTTAGTTTAAACAACGTGTTCCCGACCAACCGGAGTTGATGGTTGTTCATTCCCGACCAACCGTAGTTGGTGGATTTTTATTCCCGACCAACCGTAGTTGGTGGATTTTTATTCCCGACCAACTGTAGTTGGTGGATTTTTATTCCCGACCAACCGTAGTTGGTGGATTTTTATTCCCGACCAACCGTAGTTGATGGATTTTTGATAATAAATTATGGAGACTTCCTTGGAGCTGACCAAAGGATTGTTGGGAATAAGATATAATAAATGTCGGAGACCTCCTCAGCAGATTGTTGGGAATAAGATAATATAAATGCTGGAGACCTCCTTGGAGCTGAATATATGATTATAAATATTTTGCCGACCTCCATGCTGAAATAAGAATAGAATACTCATCCAAATAGATATAAAAAATGATTTAAAACAATAATAAAGTATCTCGTTGATCTGTCGAGGCAGAATTGTATAATGCCGAACAATAATAAGATTTTCCATAACATAAGAATATGGCCGAGAACATTGTCGGGCCTGAAATAATAATTACCCGACCAACTATCCGTTGGGGGTGAAATATAATAAATGTTATAATTCTCCTCGGAGCTGAATATGATAATAAGCATCTCGCCGAGCTCCATGTTGAGATGAATATAGAATATGAATCCCAATGGATATACAGAATAATTTGTGCTTGAGTCGATATCTCCGTGCAATAGTAAAATATATAATGCCTCGCTGAGGTGAAATTTCATAATGCTGAGCAATGATAATAGTTTCCAGATTGTTTAAGATTGTTTCCGAGCATTCGTCGGCGTTGAATCTTGTACCTGTAAAAATTAATAACTTGCTCTACCATATGTGTAGGCTGAATTGATTAGTCATGAGAATAATTTACTCATCCAATCAATATATGATATGTATATGCTTTGAGAAATAAAAAATATTAATTTCAAAAAAATGAAATAATATAATCTCGTCCCTATGAACTTTTAATAAGCTGCCCGAGAACCTGTCGAGACTAGATTAAATAATTATTGTTATGAGAATAATTATCCAGCCAAACAATACGTGATGTGTATCAGCATAAGGCAATAAAAATTTCAAAATATGCACTAATATGTTTTGTGCCAAATGTGTATCATATGAGCAATTTTTATCAAGTACGTGCCACATGTAAGGCATAATTATTTAATCTAAATTTTTTGCAAAATTATCTGAATCCCAAGAAATACTTAATATAAGTTGGTTTCCAAAATATTTATAAGTTGGTTCACATGAGGGTGTAAACTGTAGAGAATTGGTGTAATTAACCAAAAGTTTTTTAATAAGTTTTTAATCAGCAGAGGGCTTTATTTGGATAAAGTCAAAATGGGATGTGGTAAAGATTTAATTAGCAAATGCTTATAATAGTCTGGTATGAAACCCAAGAAGTTTTTTCCTAGTTTTATCCTTTGTTACCGACCAGTGACGCCGACCACCAGGTCTGATTCCCAGGAATTTTATCTATGTTTTAACCGAGGAGTATCAGGTGATGCTGACCTGCTCCAGTGCTGGCCTTCTTATTTATCGACCAATAATAGCTGCTGTCGACCAGCCAAAGGAGGTCGGGAAGCCTTTCAATCTGCGTGAAACACGTATCCGATCAACAATTAATTTCTCCGACCAACATGTAAGAGATCAGGAAACCGTAATTTGTACAAATGTTGATTTAAAAGAAATCTGGTGTCGCAACCTCGTTGTCGACCAGTGCAAAACGTTATAAAAATCTGAGCCGACAATCGCCGACCAAGAATAGATAGCTCCGACGATGTTTTAACACAGTGATGGCGACCTTCAGTTTCTTTCTGCCGATTAACATATTAAAGCCGCCGATCAGTACTAGGAGTCCAATCAATCAGTAATAGATGGTCGTAGACCAATATAACTGATACCGATCAACAAAAAAAAGGTCTGGAGCCTAAGCCGATCAATATATTATCTGGATTTGTTCAACAAATGGTGTGCGGACCAACAAGGTATTATAACCCAACTTCCGACCAACGATGTCCAGTATACATATAGCACTGACCAATAATACCTGTGTAACACCTCATTTCAGAGAACGCTAAGAACAGCCGAGCAACAACAATATCAAAATTTATATTGCCGATGAATAATCCCAATTAATCGAAATCTCTGTGCCCAACTATCAGCACCATCTGGCATCAACCCATCGTCTATATAGCCATCACTGATTTAAACAACAATACCTAGTTTCAACACCTGGTATCAAAATCATTCCGCCGACCAGCTTCCTATAACGCCAACCAAAAAATAGTAGGTCGAGAAGTTTTTCGACCTGCGAAACCTTGCTGCCGACCAACAAAAGAGGTCTGGGGCATTTTCCAGCTAATCAATGGTCATCTCGGTGTGTTCAGGAACCAATAAGGCGGTTGTCGATGTGTGGATCTTGTTTATCTTGATCGCCAACTAGTTAAAGGGCACATTTCGGAGGTGTGGTACATAGTACAACCGTTGACTGATCTAACGGTTGGCCGTAATTAATTCCGGTGTGTTGACGTTTTCAATCGGTGGTAACCCATAACGATAATTTTTCAATAGAGGGGAAATAAAAATGATGTAGATCAGATTTAACCTGTGCTAGATTTTAATTTCAACCAATAATGGGTTCGGAATGGATCACCATCCCTTTTGATGTGATCTTTTTTATCAGAGATAGAATTTGGATTCTCATATGAATAGTTTCAAAAATATTTTCATACAATTTTTAATAAAGAAAATTTGGAGATAAACGATCCCATTTTCTAATATCAAAAAATTGACAGAGTTTTACAGATCAATGAGTGGCTTAACAACAAAAATTGACAGAGTTGTACATGTCTATAGGTGAAATAATTTCCATGTATAATTCACCAATGCAAATAAATAAATAAAACGATTGAATTTCAAATTGCACATACAGAATAGTATTATGTGGATTCAAAAAAATATATTATTCGTGAATGACACACAAAATATTTTTTGATTGAAACGATATGCGTATAAAGTATAATTGTTCATATAAAAAAGAATGGCTTATCTTTTGATGATGATCTTCATCCCTTGTAAAAAAGGAAAGAATTCTTGTGTCGATGGTATATGATCCGAATTAAGTATATAGCTCATAAAAATGAATGCAAAGAGACTCAAACTTGAAGAGAGAGAAAATAGATCTGGGTCATGATTTCCATGAGAAAAATTTTTAGTGTCTTTAACCTTTTCCCATTCTTTGATTAAAAATATGATGGGAATTTGAATAGACATCAAAGATCTTACAAAATTTATAATGAAAATTATCAATGAAAATTATCAAATCTTACCACCGTCGTATATATTGGTATATGTAATCATTTAAAATATTTATTCCATGATATAAAATTGAAACTTGAGAATTAAACAAAAAGTTATGATTTATGAAATCCATTATTTTTCAAATTTCTAAATAAGAATTAATCTAACAGTTATGATTTAAAAATCATGATAAAAATTGGACAATTAATTTATGTATATAAACATAAAAATCATGATTGAATCAAAAGATGTATGTTTAATTGATTATACATAGAGAAAATAAAAACTTAGCTTTTGATGGAGAACAATGCTTATAACACGTTCCCACAGACGGCGCCAACCTGTTGATGCAAAAAACTGGACTGAATCTCATTTTTATGATCACAGATAAATAGATAAAAGCAATCCAATCAAGCACATGAGAGACAAAGATTTTTAAAGTGGTTCGGCTGTAAGAAAGAAGCCTACGTCCACTGTTATTTTATTCCCAGGGGTTTACAATAGCACAATATGGTAGAGAGACGGAGAAAAAGGGTGTATCTTGTGTATGGTCTCTCATCGTTGGCATATCTCCTCCCCCTTTTGGCTAAGGGAATACATGTATTTATAATGATGGGAGATAAAGAGATATAATGTCTTTATACATTCAGACATTTATGTCTACATACAATGAATCTAATTGTTGGCCTTTTATGATGGTTGGTCTTCCTTGAATTGCTTGGTATGCTATGTGTTGTCATCTATTAATACAGTAGATATGTACATTAAGGCTCATTAAATGCGTTGTCATCTTCATTAATGCACATTAAATGCATAGTTATCTTTTGATCTTCCTGGTTGGTATGCCGACCAACTCTCCTCGGGTGCCGACCAACTCTCCTCGGGTGCCGACTATCTCTCCTCGGGTGCCGACCAACTCTCTTTGGGTGTCGACTAACTCTCCTCGAGTACCGAACAACTCTCCTCGGGTGTCGATCAACTCTCCTCGGGTGCTGAATATTGCCACGTAGGATAACATGTGTCCTTTTCTGATTGGTCCTCATAGATGGAGAATTTTTGCGTCAACAATTACCTTAATCAAACCATAAACACAAGTATCTTTATTCAATTTTTAACATGAATCAATGAAACCAAATGCCTTTCAAAATTTTAAGGTAATTATGCTTATTCAAACTTACAAAAAAATATAAGTAGGCTTAAATTACCCCATTTACGTTTAACCAAATTTTTGGTTTTATGCATCCCTTGCTAACCCCACCGAACTCCTAGATTTGGCAGTGAGATCACAATACCTGAAAAATATAAACATAGGAACCATGAGAAAAATAGCTCAGCAAATGCATCACTACTACACTATTGCATAAAATTAAATGCAATAAAACATATCTATGTAACAATATAAAACATCTCACCATATCTTGGTTATTAATAAGTAATAACATCTCTTGTCTGTTGGTAAGCCATAACATCTCTTGGCTATAATAAGCCATAACATCTCTTGGCTATAATAAGCCATAACATCTCTTAGCTATAATAAGCCATAACATCTCTTGGCTGTTGATAAGCCATAACATCTCTTGGCTATAATAAGCCATAACATCTCTTGGCTATAATAAGCCATAACATCTCTTGGCTATAATAATCCATAACATCTCTTCATAACACATACATATCATATCCATAATGAACTTAATAATTATACATATCATATCCATAATCAACTCACTAACAACACATACCATATCATATCTATAATCAACTCAGTAACCACACATTTCATATCCATTTCCAACACAATGACTACACATATCATATCCATATTCAACTCAGTAAGTACCACATATCATATCTATAATCAACATGGTAACCATGTCCCTATTTAACTCAGTAACTACACATATCATATCCATATTTAACTTAGTAATTACCACATATCATCCATAATCAACTCACTAACAACATTTATCATATCATATCCATATTCGACTCAGCAACCACACCTATCATATCCATATTCAACTCATTAACTACACATATTATATCTATATTTAATTGAGTAAGTACCACATATCATATCTATATTCAACTCAATAACCGTATCCATATTCAAGTCAGTAACCACACACATCCTATCCCTATTCAACTCAGTAACTGCACATATCATATCCATATTCAACTCAGTAAGTGCCACATATCGTATCTATGATCAACTCAGTAAACATATACATATTCGACTCAGCAACCACACCTATCATATCCATATTCAACTCATTAACTACAGATATCATATCCATATTCAACTCAGTAAGTACCACATATCATATCTATAATCAATAAGGTAACCATATCCCTATTCAACTCAGTAACTACACATATCATATCCATATTCAACTCAGTAAATACCACATATCATCCATAATCAACTCACTAACAACACATATCATATCTTATCCATATTTGACTCAGCAACCACACCTATCATATCCATATTCAAATCATTAACTACACATATCATATCCATATTCAATTAAGTCAGTACCACATATCATATGTGTACTCAACTCGTAAGTATACAAATACATCTTACTAGTGAGTACACTCACCTTGGCCACTTCATGTGTTTTTTCCTTGCCTTTCTCTAGCACTTATTCAACCGGTTCTTCTCTCCTTTCACATATAATGTCTTAAAATATTAGTATCATCATAATGATATTAACAATCCAAATAATAACTTAACCTTAACCGAATTCATAAGCATCATATCATCCCATTCTAATCATTTATCATAAATGAAGTCTCATCCAATTTCATGTTAAAATATTTAACATATCCAATCCATAGCCCAAACATACTTTAATCTTCTTGGTAATCCGATTCTTATCATATTAGGTTCCTAATATAAAAGACAACACATCTTTTCAAGTTTCATAGAGCAAGATGTGTTAATTTCTTTATTACAAAGCAAATCTGCCCTATAAGCTCTTTTATTGTTTAGTCAACTTCCAAGAATTTTCATAATTTTTATACATCATAACTTCTTGTGATATTTCACCCAACATCCATAAAAATAAAAAAATACAACATTAAAGTTTCATAATTTTTAAGGTTCATTTGCCATGTCAAGCAAAGCATCGAACACCTGGTGTGCATACTTACACCTTTGGGGCATATTTGATATATGAACTTCAAAATATCACCAAAGATTCATTTCTTGGTATTTTCACATAATTTTCGGATATGTTATACATATATGAGTCTATTTTCATACACAACTAGAAATATTCAATTCCAATAAATATACAAAAAGTTATAGGAGTTTGAATACACAAGGTTTCCAATCGAAACAATATACATGATTTACACGTTCCACTCTGCTTAAATTCGCATCTATTCATACACATAAACCAAGCCATGAAAGTTCCATAAAAAATATATGATTTATACTTTTTAAATCAGTCATGCAAGAAAATTAACAAGATTTACATATGGAATTACCTTAGGGACACTTTCGTAATTTCCCACGGATTTTCTCCCATTTTTCCTCACCTTTCTCTTCTTAAACTTCCCGTTTCTCTCTCTTCAGGCCAAACTCTCTAATGGATGAGTTGGGATGAAGAATGAGTTCATTTCAAGGGGATTAAGTCGGCCAATCTTGCCCCCCCCCCCCCCCCCCCTTAAAATTAATGAAATCCATCCACTTGTTATACATATGAGACAAAATACCACTTAACGTATGGACAATTTTGCCCCTGCTTCGTAATTCCAGCATAACTTCTTGCTCGAACCTCTATTTTACACACCGTTTGTTTTGTTACAAACTTAACTCATATATGTACAACTATATAGTTTTCACCTCAAGTCAATTATTATATTATAGTCGCCAAATCTAGTCCCGAACTCGAACATTCCTACCGAAGGCTTCACAAATTTGTGTTTGTGACTAATTCAATATTTCATAAGATATGAAAGTAGGACTAGACTAACCACAATAACTTAAAATTAAATATTCTAATAACACATTATCCTCATCCCATACAGTAAGCATGATTTAAACATGGTTATCATAATCATATTTGGGTCGTCACAGCAAAAGTGGCCCTAAGAGTGGGAACAAAGGTGACACCTCGAAGGCTTTTTAAGCCGTAAATACTATCTTTAGAGAATCGATCTATAAGATCCTTGAAAAAATAAAAGATGAACCATTAATTAAGTGGCCCAAGAAGATGGGTGGAGACCCCCCCAAGAGGAATAACACATTAAGATGTGCATTTCACAAGGAAGGAGGGAACAAAATCGAGGGCTGCAAGGCCCTCAAGTCCAACCTCGAAGAGCAAGCTCAAGCTGGACAGTTAAATGAATTCGTAAAGAAGAAGGCAGAGAAGGTAGCTGCAAACTACAATCAGAAGCCCGATAACGTTCTCAAAGAGTATATCGGCGACGAGTTGGCTGTAATCCATGGGGCGTCTAACCTCAAGCCGATTCAAGGGAATGCAGCTCAGATGGAAGGGAAGAAGCTGACAGCAGTGATGCAAGTTTTTTAGATTAATCCAGACAAAACCCAAGTTAGGAATCATCGATGTCCAGAGAAAATCAACTACAACAAGCATATTGTGTTCACAGGTGAGGATTTGTTGGAAGTGAGAACTTCGCACCATGACACATTGGTTATTACACTCAGGATAGCTAACTTCAATATCGATAGGTTACCGTCGACCAAGGTAGATCATCCAAAGTAATGTACTTAGAGCTATTTAGAAAGCTGAAGTTAAGCATTATTGACCTAAGAGAGGCCATTGTTCCTTTGGTAGGCTTCTCTGTAAAGAAAATAATCCCCTTAAGAAAGATCATCCTACCGGTAAGGGAAGGAAGTATCTTGAAGATGGTCGAATTTCTTATGGTTGATATCGATTCACCTTACTAAGCCATCCTCGGCAGAGGATGTCTGTACGCGATGAAGGCCATCTCATCGACCTATCATCAAAATTTGAAATGTGTGACAGAGCGCGGAATAGTTAAAATTCATGGAGACGAAGCAATGGCACTAAAGTACCTCATAGTGTCCATACGCCCTAAATAAGAGAAAAAATAGAAGAAGAGAGAAATAAAGACGAAGAACAGGAGAGGGTGATACCTTCCAAATATCAGTTAAGATATGGCAGATCGCGAGTAGAGAAGACCAGTCTCTTCCCCTCTGAAATGGTCATCGAGGACTGGAAGAAGTCGCAGCCAAGAGTGGCACGACTGGGAGAACATTTTTTATTAGAACATCCCTTACTAATCACGAGAAGAAGGAATTGGTCACCCTCCTTCGGAGCAATTTGGATGTTTTTTCATGGGAGCCCTATGAGTTGCCCGGAATTAATCCCAGCATTACTTACCACCGATAACACGTGGATCCAGCTTCAAGCCAGTTATACAGAGGGCTCACCGGATAACTCCAAAGAAGGCCAAAGTAGTGGAGAAAGAAGTGGAGAAGTTACTGGATGCAAGGTCTGTACGGGAAATTTAGTTCTCCAAATGGCTATCCAACCCAGTAGTAGTCCTTAAAAGCAATGGGAAATAGAGAGTTTGTATCGACTTCACTGATCTCAATAGGTCTTGCCCCAAGGACAACTTTCCCTTATAAAGATCGACAACTGGTGGATGCAACAGTAGCTAATGAAAGAATGAGCTTCTTAGATGCATATTCCGAATATCACCAGATCCCTCTGCATAAGATGGATTAAGATAAGACTTCCTTCATCACCACTATTGGATTATTTTGTTACAAAGTTATGCCCTTCGAACTTAAGAACGCAGGAGAAACTTATTAGTAGTTGGTCACCAGGACATTTAAGAACCAAATGAGAGACACCATGGAAGTGTATATCGATGATATGCTCATCAAGAGAAAGCTAAAAAATGACCACCTCTCCGACCGAGTAAGGACCTTTGCAATTCTCAGGAAGTACCGAATGAAACTTAACGCAAGTAAGTGCTCCTTTGGGGTCCAGTCAGGAAAATTCCTTGGATACTTGGTCAGTGAGAGAGGAATAAAAGATAATCCTGACCAAATTGATGCAATCAATAGGGTGAAATCCCCTCAAACTATGAGAGATATACATAAGCTCACAGGAATGCTCATTTCCCTAAACCAGTTCATCTCTACATCTTTAGAAAAATGCCAGTCGTTCTTCCAGCTGCTGAAGAAAACTATGAGCATGGTATGGAGCGAGGGGTGCTCGAGGGCCTTAGAAGAGCTTAAGGCCTACCTCAGCAAGTCCCCTCTTCTTATAATCCCTAAATAAAATGATCCCTTATATCTCTACCTCACAGTATCATAATATGCTATGAGCTCTGCCTTGGTATGTGAAAAAGAGGGGAGCCAGCATTCAGTCTATTATGCGAGCAAAACACTTTTAGATAACGAACAGCTGTACCTGCCATTGGAGAAGCTCGCCTTTGCACTGGTGGTAGCCTCGAGAAAACTGAAGCATTATTTTGAGGCCCACTCCATCTTTGTAGTTACTTCTCACCCCTCAAATATGTAATAAGGAAAGCAGACCTCTCAAGTCGACTGTCAAAATAGTCGGTTGAGCTCGGACGGTTTGATATTCATTTTTAACCAAGGACTTCTATCAAGGGGCAAGTCCTCACCGATTTCATTATTAAGTTCACAGAAGAATAGCCCTATGATCGGCCAGAGACCAGTCATCTGGAAGTTATATGTTGATGGAGCCTCCAATTTCAGAGGGGTAGGAGTAGGCATCGTGATAGTTACCCCCAAAAACACAGTGCTTAAGCAGGGAGTCAGGCTTATATTTGAAGTCTCTAATAACTAAGCAGAGTGCAAAGCACTGATCTCTAGTCTATAGAAGGCACAGTTGCTTGGGACAAGACACCTTCAAGTTTTTGGTAGCTCACAACTTCTATCCAACCAAATAAGTGGTGATTTCAATGCAAAAGACGAAAGGATGGCAACCCATCTCTCTATTGTGAATAGGTTAATGGCCAACTTCGACCATGTCAATGTTCAATAATTTTATAGGGGAGAAAACAGTCATGCTGATGCCTTGGAATATCTAAGCTCAATGGTTCAATCTGACGTAAGAAGAATAATTCAAATCGATTTCCTTGCACAGTCGAGCATCAACCAAAGAACCGAATCACTAAACCTCGAGCATGTTCTCCAAATAGATAAATCTCCCAGCTGGATGGACCCTATAGTAGATTACTTGCAAAGTGACTTACTACCAAGTGATAAGAAGATCGCCCATTAGATAAGAGTCAAAACTGCCTGCTTTTACTTATCTCTTGAGGGCAAACTATACAAAAGATCCTTCACAGGACCATACCTCTAGTGTGTTCATCCAAAGGACATCGAGCAAGTCCTACACGAGCTACATAAAGGAATTTATGGAAGTCACGTAGGAGGAAGGTTGCTAACCTTTTGAGAAATGAAGGAAGGATACTGGTGGCCATACATGCAGAAGGACGCTGGAGTCTATGCTTAAAAATATGAGAAATGCCAAATGCACGCACCTATGGTCCACTAGCCTACCAGTGACCTAAAGTCACTCACTAGCCCATGGCCCTTCGCCCAGTGGGGTCTGAACATCTTAGGCCCTCTGCCAACTCCTGTTAGAAATCGAAAGTATCTATTGGTCACCACAGACTACTTCACTAAGTGGATAAAGGCATAACCACTGGCGAACATCAGAGACGTAAACATGATGAGGTTCATATGTATATATATCATTACTCACTTCGGGATACCTAGGACAATCATCACTGATAACGAAACCCAGTTTGAGAGTGGACTCATCCAAAGATTTTACAGTGATCATGGAATTAGGCACTACTTTAGCTCTATAGCATACCCTCAGAGCAGCGGTCAAGCTGAGGCTTCCAACAAAATAGTGATCAATGGACTAAATAAGCGCCTAGAGCGAGCCAAGGGAGCATGGGTAAATGAACTACCCCATATCCTCTGGTCCTATTGCACCACCCCGAGGCGAGCAACTGGAAAGACACCGTTTGCACTCACATATGGAATAGAGGCACTTATTCCATTGGAAGTTGGTTTCCCTACCATGAGGTCCGCACTGATAGACTAAAGCCATAATAATGGAGCATTGCTCGCTGAACTTGACTTAGCCGACGAATGACGAGAATTGGCTCTAGTGAAACTGGCAGCCTACCAGCAATAGTTATCCATGCAATATAATAGTAAAGTCAATCCAAGGACATTCCAGGTTGGGGACTATATCCTAAGGAAATTCCTCGGCAGCGCTGTGAAGCCATCAAATGGCAAGCTAGGACCGAACTGGGATGGTCCATTCAAGGTGATAAGGGACGACCTACAAGGAGACTATCACATGGAAACTCTGGAGGGAATGGAGATACCAAGAGATTGGAATGCGGCCAACCTCAAGAAATTCTACTTCTAGATTTCTCTTTTCGTGCACCATTAATTTAGGCAAATTTTTATTTTACAAACTTAATGTTGCTCTCTATTCGTGAATCTGATTAATAAAATTTGATTGGCCTTGGCATTCTACGAGTGTTGGTTTTCTCATATATATTTTAGTATATGCATACCTTCTAAGTTATAGGTTTCAATAATAAGATCACAGGTTATAGTAAGTTGGTCAACTTACTCCAGCCAAACGATCATATATCTACCCCCTACCATTACACCACATTGGTTAAAGCATTAAAAGGGTTGACATATATTAACCCTCCTCAGTACTTTGTTACTAACATAATTGGCCTCCTAGTTTTCCCCCTGATAATAAATAACGCCCTACAGGGGATCCTTAGGCAATTTGGCCAACCCAGGTTGGTCGCCAACACAGTTTGGCTAAAAAAAACCTGCTCGGATGGATTATCTGCTTATTAGGTATATCCTTGCCACTAACCTACTTAGGCCTGAGGCAGTGTGACGACACAGCATGAAAGGTAAAGTGAGGCAAAATAGTATAACTGAAGTGTACTGGACTGGGGGGATATTTATCTGATAATTAGATCTATCTAATTTATAGTTAGTCGACTTGAAGATAACTAGAGAAAAGGCCAGCAAAATCGAAAATAAAATAACTCGTGTTTAGTCGATAATTTCCCAAAACATAAATATTTCATTACACCACTAAGTGTACAAACAGTTACATGTACCAAAATAAATCAGATCCTAAAGAGGACCAGGTTGCTGGGCAAGATAATCATCTACCCGCGCTCTTCGACCATCATCTGGGTGAGGGATAAATTCCTCCTCAACATCACCCGAGCTCGGCTCCAATAGTTGTCTTGGGATTGAATCTATTGGAATCTAGTGATCATCCATTTTGAATGGATTTTTCTCTAGAGATTAAGGAGTAATATCATGTCTATAATAAAGGACATAGTTTTTAGGCACTTTTAACTCTCTAAGGGCACGCAACCACCATCTGATAAAGGAGTGCTCCTCGACCTCCTTTAACGTTGTGGGAGCATTTGTCCAACCCTGGTCGTACCCATATGACCACACTTGCCAAGAACCATTCTTGAATAAGTGACTCAGTAGGACATCCTTTTAAAGACCAGCGGCTATCATGTACGCCCTATGAACATCTCCCCATAGTTTGATAATTTCCCTAGCTGAACTACTGTCATCAGGCCTAGCTCGCTTCCTAGTTGATAAAGAAGAACCTCATATGACTTGAGGGGCAACGATTGGCGCATTCTCCCTAAGACATGTGACTTCCCTCCTGAAAGCATCATTCTCATGTTGCATGATTTCTCAAACTTGATTGATCTCAGAAGCATCCAAAAGCTTAGCCTTCAAAGTATCTATTTCTTCTTGAACAGAGGCGTCGACCTCCTCCATCTCCTTAAGTCTATCTCTCAACTTGGTAACCAGCTCGGACTGGTCTTTATAGTCCTCGTTTCTTGATCTGAGAGACTTGCAGATTTTTATAAAGGCACGACGAACTTAGTCGCTCACGTCGATACAAAGAATTTGGCCCAGGCGAGAGGTAGCAGGAATACATTGATCCCTCGTGAGGTGTTCGTGACTCTTACGTGACCGTTTTATGGTTGTTTTACGTTTTTTATCTTTGATGGCATGTTTTTATGCTTAAGTTTAACTTTTTACAAATTTAAGTACACTCAAACCGGGAGCGCCATGATTACGCAATCAGTTCCTACGAGTTACACTGGTCCCGTGCGAGGTGTTTATGATTCTTACGGGACCGTTTGTTGGTTTTTTTTATGTTTTCACACTTTGATGGCATGTTTTTATGCTAAAGTCTAACTATTTGCAAATTTACATTGTACACTCAAATCGAGAGTCACCTGACTATGCAGCCGGTTCCTTGGAGTTACAATGGTCCCGTGCGAGGTGTTTGTGCCTCTTACAGGACCGTTTTATGGTTATTTTATATTTTCACCATTTGATGGCATGTTTTTATGCTTAAGTCTAACTTTTTACAAATTTACGCCGACCATCAAATCGGGAGTCACGTAACTCCACGATCAATTCCTACGAGTTACACTGGTCCCGTGTAAGGTGTTCGTGCCTTTTACGAGATCATTGTGTGGATGTTTTACAGTTTCACCCTTTGAAGGCATGTTTTTATGCTTAAGTCCAATGTTTTACAAATTTAGGTCGTACACTCAAACCAGGAGTCACATGACTACGCGATCGATTTCTACGAGTAACATTCGTCCCGTGCGAGGTGTTCGTGACTCTTACGGGACAATTTTGTGGATATTTTACTTTTTCACAGTTTGATGGCATATTTTCATGCTTAAGTCTAACATTTTGCAAATTTACATCGTACACTCAAATCGAGAGCATCGTGACTACACGATCAGTTCCTACGAGTTATATTTGTCCCGTGTGCGGTGTTAGTGACTCTTTCGGGACCATTTTGTGGTTGTTTTATGTTTTTACCCTTTGATGGCATGTTTTTATGCTTAAGTCTAACTATGTGCAAATTTACGTCGTACACTCAAATCGGGAGTCACGTGACTTCGCAGTCAGTTCCTACGAGTTACATTAGTCCCGTGCGAGGTGTTCACACCTCTTACGGGACAGTTTGGTGGTTGTTTTACATTTTCACCCTTCGATGTCATCTTTTTATTCTTAAGTCTAACTTTTTACAAATTTGGATTGTACACTCAAACCGGGAGCCACGTGACTACGTGATCAGTTCCTACGAGTTACATTAGTCCTGTGCGAGGTGTTCACGCCTCTTACGGGACCGTTTTGTGTTTATTTTATATTTTCACCATTATGGCATGTTTTTATGCTTAACTCTAACTTTTTACAAATTTATGTCGTACACTAAAACCGAGAGCCACGTGACTACGCGATCGGTTCCTACGAGTTATATTGGTCCCGTAAGAGGTGTTCGTGACTCTTGCAGGACCATTTTGTGGTTGTTTTACGTTTTCACCCTTTGATGGCATGCTTTTATGCTTCAGTCGAACGTTTTATAAATTTATGTCGTATACTGAAACTGGGAGCGCCATGACTACACGATGGGTTCCTATTACATTGGTCCCGTGCGAGGTGTTCGTGACTCTTACGGGACCGTTTGGTGGTTGCTTTACATTTTCACCCTTTGATGGCATGTTTTTAGGCTTAAGTATAAATTTTTGCAAATTTAGATTGTAGACTCAAATCGGGAGTCACGTGACTACATGGTCAGTTCCTACGAGTTACATTGGTCCCTGAGAGGTGTTCGTGACTCTTATGGGACCGTTTTGTGGTTGTTTTACGTTTTCACCCTTTTAAGGCATGTTTTTTTGCTTATGTCTAACTTTTTGCAAATTTAGGTCATACACTCAAACCGGGAGTCACGTGATTATGCACTCGGTTCTACGAGTTACATTGGTCCCGTGCGAGGTGTCCGTGCCTCTTACGGGACTATTTTGTAGTTGTTTTGCATTTTCACCCTTTGATGGCATGTTTTTATGCTTAAGTCTAACTTTTTGCAAATTTGGATCGTACATGACTACGCGCTCGGTTCCTACGAGTTACATTGGTCTCATGCGAGGTGTTCGTGCCTCTAATAAGACCATTTTATAGCTCTTTTACGTTTTCACCCTTTGACGACATGTTTTTATGCCTAAGTTTAACTTTTTTAAAATTTACATCGTACACTCCGAGCGAGAATCCCGTGACTACGCGGTCAGTTTCTATGAGTTACATTGGTCTCGTGTAACGTGTTCGTGCCTCTTTTGCGACCGTTTTGTCAATGTTTTACATTTTATCCCCTTATCGGCATGTTTTAAAACAAAGTTTAATTGTTTGTAAATTTTCTTCGCATTCTCAAATCTGGAGTCTCGTGACTACGCGGTCAGCTCCTATGAGTTACATTGGTCCCGTGCGACGTGTTTGTCCCTCTTACGGGACATTTTTGTGGCTATTTTACTTTCCCTATTTGCGGCAAGCTTATGTCGTACGTTTTGCAATTTTTCTTTCTATACTCAAACTGGGAGTCTCGTGACCAACCAGTTAATTTCTACGAGTTACATTGGTCCCGTACGAGGTGTTCGTGACTCTTACAAACCGTTTTGTGCTTGTTTTATGTTTTCACCCTTTGAAGCCATATTTTTATGCTTAAGTCTAACTTTTGGCAAATTTAGGTCGTACACTCAAACCGGGAGTCACGTGACTACGTGATCGGTTCATACGAGTTACATTGGTCCTGTGCGAGGTGTTTATGTCAAATTTACATGGTACACTCAAACCGGGAGCCCTGTGACTACGCAATCAGTTCCTACGAGTTAAATTGGTCCCGTGTGAGGTGTTCGTGACTCTTACGGGACCGTTTTGTGGTTGTTTTACATTTTCACCCTTTGATGGCATGTTTTTATTCTTAAGTCTAACTTTTTACAAATTTACGTTGTACACTCAAACTGAGAGCACCGTTACTATGCGGTCAGTTTCTACGACTTACATTGATCCCGAGTGAGGTGTTCATGACTACTACGGGACCGTTTTGTGTCTGTTTTACCTTTTCATCCTTTGAAGGCATGTTTTTATGCTTAAGTCTAACTTTTTATAAATTTAGGTCGTACACTCAAACCGGGAGTCACGTGACTACGTGGTCGGTTCCTACGAGTTACATTGGTCCCGTGAGAGGTGTTCGTGCATCTTACGGGACCGTTTTCTAGTTATTTTACGTTTTCACGCTTTGATGACATATTTTTATACTTAAGTATAACTTTTTACAAATTTACGTTGTACACTCAAACCGGGAGTCGCGTGACTACGCGATTGGTTCCTACGGGTTAAATTGGTCATGTACGAGGTGTTCGTGCCTCTTATAGGATCGTTTTGTGGCTTCTTGATATTTTCCCCCTTTGACGGATTATTTTTATGCCTAAGTTTAACTTTTTGTAAATTTACGTTTTACACTCCGAGCGGGAGTCCCGTTACTACTCGATCAGTTCATATGAGTTACATTAGTCCCGTGCGAGGTGTCCATGCCTCTTACGCGACCATTTTACGAATGTTTTCATTTTCCCCCCTTAACAGCATGTTTTAAAACTAAGTCTAACTGTTTGTAATTTTTCTTCGTATTCTCAAATCGAGAGTCCCATGATTACGGGGTCAGCGCTTATGAGATACATTGGTCTCGTGCGAGGTATTCCTGCCTCTTACGGGACCATTTTGTGGCTATTTTACTTTTTCACCTATTTGCAGTATGTTCTTATGCCTATGTCGTACTTTTTGCAATTTTTCTTCGTATTCCCAAATTGGGAGTCTCGTGACTACGCGATCGGTTCCTACGAGATACATAAGTCCCATGGGAGGTGTTCGTGCCCCTTACAGGACCGTTTTGTGGTTATTTTATGTTTTCACCCTTTGAGGGTATGTTTCAGCAAGCTACTTTGATCATGTTTGGGGTGTCCCTCATTTTGGTATGTTTATTAGTTGTTTTACATTTTCATCCACTAATACCCAATTTTCAAACGCTTTGTGTTCGACTTAATCAATTTAGAGCATTTATTTATTTCATAAAATTTCGTGTAGAGTTTATTTTGTTTATTCATGAAATCCAACCTCTTTTAACATTAAAATAAATCCCAACAACAAAAAAAAAATCACAACTAAACCACCAATGAATCCCTTCCACCGATTTAACATCTAAAAATAGTATATATAAGCCCGCATGGCCATAAACATCATCCAAGTGTAAAAATACAGTAAAATGTTTAAATGATCATCAAATAAGCCTATCTCGGGGGTCAAAGTAAAAATTGAATATCATGACATAAACTTAAATAAGTATCCGAGCACCTACATACGTGGCCCCTCTGTATCCATTGACTTTTCCACGTGTTGCAAATGCATAATCATTCTACACAAAATACAAAATAAATTATTAACAATCCAACTTCAAAACATAATGACAATTCATAATTTATAAACACTGTATATAAAGTAGTGATCTTTATGATTTATCGGAGCGTTAACATGCCCTATACCATGCAAGCATCATATATGTTGCTTTTTCTTCTTAGGTCGCCTCTTTCTACGAGGTTTCCAAGCATTGGAGTTAGAACGTAGGTTACTTCTTTGACCAACATGAGAATCCAATGGTGCCCTGTTTCTGAAGGAAGATCCATTGGTGCTATTTGATGTGTTACTAGATGTGGACATTTCAGGCCTATGAAAGTATGCTTTCTTACTGGAGGCTTTGAAACTTGATTTCACATGAACTCGCATTTCCACACCTGCGTAAATATGGTTTCTTGCTAGACAAGCCTTCAAAGTTTGATTTGAGATGAAGTGAAGTTGATTCGTTAGATGGTCATAAGGATGGTTTCTTGCTAAACGAGGCTTTAAAACTTTATTTTACATGAACTGAATTTTATTTGTTAGATGGTCGAGGAAGAGGCATTAGATCACGAGCAGAAATCTGCCTCTAGTTTTCCATTTGCTGCAGCATCAATTATATTGTCCTTGATATACTTGCGTAAGCTATTTCTCCGATCTACAATGTCCACATCATCACCTCCCAAAAATACAGATACATATTTCTCTTTCTTGGGGAAGAACTTAACATATTTAAAATCTTCTTTCAATTTAAAAAGTTGCTCAGAAAAATCTGCCACTCCAGCCCCACTAGATGAAGTATGCTTCTGTTTCTCCAACCGTCTTAAACTACGTTAAAAAAAGACACAAAAATGAGGAAGCCATTTATTGTTTCCTGATACCCAACCTCACAGCATTCAACAATTCACTTCCAGGATCAAAGAAAAAAATGAGAAAATAAAACTAATATTGTACTAGTATGATGCAAAAAATAAAACAATAACATTTCCCCTCACATTTTACTTAATATACATGTCTATATACCATCTAAAATGTCTTTATGTATAAAATCTTAATTCAACAATAACATTCTAAAATAAAATCAATTGTGTCACAATCAATGTAATTCGTGGATCTTGTTATAAATATTAAAAACTCACTTGTCACAATGCTCCTTCGAATTTAAATGATTTTTCTCTTTTTTCCTCTTCAAACTGCTCTTCTAGTGTTTCTATAACTGAATGAAAAGTTACAAATTAATCCAAGACGTAACAAATCAAAATCCAAACATATGTTTAATAAATATAATAAATCATGACAATCTGATTTTCAAATATAACACAAATTCTAAAGGTAAAGGGTCCCCTCCTATTGGAAGTCCTAGATAGCTTAATGGCCAATCCCCCCTCTCATAATGAAACAAATATGAACTGAATAAATTTCACAAACAAGAATCTCGCAATCCGGTAAGCTATTTCACAAAAAAGTTTAGACACATTTACTTTCTCCCATTGGTTCGAGTGTTTGCGCTTTCTTGGTATCTCAAAAATTTAAGTTTCAGATTTAGGCAAGGAGTTGGCATCATTTTATTTGTACTTTATAATGAATTATAGAACTGAATATTTAAATTTACCATTTCATATTCCAGGAAGCATGAACCAAATGAGCATCAGTGAAAATTGGTTCATGTCTCCATGTTCAAGTAGGGTTTCCACGTGAGAGGTTATAAAGCAGAATGTACACATTTAGCTAATAGCTCAAACTATAGTCCTTTGTAATATTAATGAATCATAATCAAGAATAGATTAACATCTTTCATGTAAACAACAGAGCATACGTTCATAGAAAATAATCAACATCGTGACTTCAAAGAAAATGTGATAACTAGAACAAAAGGATCTAAAGTACTAGGGTTAAAAAAAGTAAATTTCACCAAAATCTTATGAGATACTTAAACATATATACATACCCAAATATACAGAAAGGCTCATATGATTCGAATACCTGGAGAGATGGAAGAAATTATTGAATCCATTTTCTTGAGATTCTTTTTCTGAATCGATTTCCCTTCAGATTGAATAAAAAATATTAAGAATAAAAAACACGTCGAGTCCATTTCCTTTTAGATTGAACATACATTTTTTTGTGATGTTGAGAGAGAGAGAGAGAGAGGGGAGGGAGGGAGTGAGGGAGAGAGAGAGAGAAAGAGAGAGGGGGAGTGAGGGAGTGAGGGAGAGGGAGAGAGAGAGAGAGATACCTGGTAAAAGATGGAGCGGTGGTGACCAGTGTTGCGGAGCGACGGTGATGGGGGTTTGTGGATTTCACAACGGGATTTGTGGGTTTTACGATGGGGATTTCACGACGGTGATTTCACAGCGGGAGGGCAGCTCCTTTGACCGCGATGGGGAGGTTTTAGAAAGAAGGGTTTGTGGGTCGTTTGATTTTGATAGAAAGAAGAAAGGGTTTGAAAAAAATAAAAAATAAAAATACTTTTGGCATCACAATATCCTTTGTTGCCAAAAGTGTTTTATTTTTATCAACCCACTCTTATGTTGTCAAAAGTTGGGTGATATTTAGCAACAAATAATTATGATCCTAAAAGTTAAATTTCTCCCCCCTCCCCCCATTATTTTGCTATATTTTCGCTTAAAATTTTAACTTTTGGCAACAAAGTTTATTTTATGCTACCAAAAGTACCCTCTAAAATAGTCTTTTGGCAACATAAATAAGATTTTGTTGTCAAAAGGGTATCTTTGGCAACAAAAATAGATTGTGTTGCTAAATATTGTTGCTAATGGTGTAAATTCTTGTAGTGTAGGGATGTTATAACATTTTCTAAATTCTACCAAGGATTTGTTGTCTATCCTTGCCATAAGAAAAACCCTAGCTACGATAAAATAAAAAACGACGAGACGAAATACACAAAAAAAGGGAAGACTGAAAACTTACAGGGAAAGGAATGGAGCTTGTAACGATGAAAACCATGAGCAAATGAAGATGATTGAAGAAAAAGATAACTTGGAAGATATGAAGAACGAACTTGAGAGCAAGAGGAAGCTTGATAGTAAGAGACAGTTTGAGAATAAGAGAAAACACAGATTAGAAGTGGCAAGACGAACCATCTGAGTACGTCGGTTTAAACTCTTAATGATAATGCATAAGAATTGAAAAATGATTAACCGCTTGAATCTTGTGTAAAGAGACGTTTCGCACCCCATAATTTTTATGATTCACAACAATGCCATCTGGAAGGAACCGGAGTCAATATTTAAAAATTTTGAGCCCAATTTGTAACCCTAAAATTTTAGGGGCAATTGTGGGTACCTTCTTCGTATTTTAGTCCCATAAGAGTAGCCGAATAAAGCCCAATTAAAAATAAGAGGTATCTGGCCCAAATTATGGGATGCTCCAATTAACAGTTAGAATTGAAGATTTAACCCAGCGTATGCCCAAAGATCTCGGAGGAGATATTCAGCGGAGAGTGGGCTAACGGGGTGGTTATCAATGCCTCTCTCTCTTTTATGGAATATATATTGTACCCTTGGCCCGGGGTAAATGGCATATAGAAAAACTTCTTTTGAGAAATACTTAATATAACAGTAGACCTCTCCGTGGACGTAGGCAATTTGCCAAACCACGTACATCTTTGTGTTGTGTGATTGCGATCTTTACTGTTCTTCTTTTCCTGGTGATTCTCTTTCATTATTATTTGTGTTGAGATATTTGTCACCACAACTATTTTTTTTTATAAATCATCAAAAACTATTTTTCGTTAAAAAAACTGTTTTATTTTTATCAAAATTATTTTTTTTATTGTTAAAATTTATTTTTCATAAAAAAAAATTAAAACAATTTTTTCGTTAAAATTATTTCACTTTTGGGCTAAAAGAAATTTTTTTTAAACTGTATTTTAACCAAAAAAAAAAAATTACTAAATAAAAAAACAGCATTATTTTTTTCCTAATTTTTTTTTTGTTACAAACTCTTGAAAAAACTATTTTTCATCCTTATAAACTGTTTTTTATTGGCTAAACTATTTTTAAGAAATTTTTTCGTTATAATTTATTTTTTTGTTAAAATTATTTTTTAGAAACTATTTTTTTAATAACTTTTTTATGTTAAGAATTATTTTTTGGTTAAAAACTATTTTTTGTATAATAGTTTGTTTACGTTTATCACATTTGTCATTAATTCTATCAAATATCTTATTTTTGTCATCCGAAAAATTAATGTTACCAAATAATTCTATCTAAAAAAATTTATAGGATTTTACATTCCATGAAATTTTTTGTCACGACACTAATATATCTGCATGCATGTGCTGGAAAAGGTAGCAAACTTTTTGGAGTAAATGACGCCCTCTATTCAGAAAGTCAACTCATTTCATTTTCTCAACTAAATTCACTCTCTCTCCCAAGTAATGTCAACTTTTTCTCTCCGAGACTATTTAGAAATTCAGAAACTAAGAATTCTTCTCCAACACGAGGTCCTTCTAGCAACCCTATATGAGGTGCACAAATTTCCTTCCATTATTTTTACATGTGGAAATATGAAGACCCAGTTTCTATATGATGTGGACGAGATGTATTTCAATTTTGAGCTTTGCTACGGAGACCCGCCAATTCTACACAATTCATGGACACACCTACGTGGAACTGTCCACGTAGGAAAGAGAAAAAAAATCTGTTATCTCACCAAACCCACCAAAATCCGAACACACCAAAATCTCTCCCCTCACCAAAACTCAACAAGTTGTTTTGTGTTAGTTTTTAACTGTGTTGGAATTACTTAAAAAAAATAATAATAACAATTACAAAATTATTCATTTGGAATGCATTCTAATATAAAAAAAAACAATCAACAAAAACTGTTTTTTTTATATTAGAATGCATTTTTTTCATAACTTTTCTTTTTTTGGCAACAAAAACCCATCAACAAAAGAGATGAACGTTTTACTCGGAAATTTTTTTAGGGGCTTTGTAAATTTAGGACATATTGTAATGTGTATTATGGAAATAGGATAATAAATATTTTGTTTTAATTTTTAGTCCCTATTTTTGAATAAAGCCGCTGGCGCGGACCCATATCCATAAAATGTCAATCAATCACAACATGCCACGTCAACCGATAATTTAAAAACAGAGATTAAAAATAAAAACAAAATGTTTGTTGTCCTATATCCATAACCAATATTATTTTAAGTCCTAAAAGTGCATAATCTAATTTTTGTATAAAACTATTTTTATATAACACAATAACAAAAACAAGGAAAAACTATTTTAATATAACACAGTAACAAAAACAAGGAAAAATTCTATGAATAAAGTCTTAGTTGACGCAGTTTTTTGGATTTGTAGTCGGTAAAAACTATTTTGGCATGTGGTGTGATTATACCATACATATTGCACGAAGGTGTTATTGTTTTGCGAAATTTAAACCGTGCCTTCAAGCACGGGGAACACCATACATGAATGTTGATGAGTGGGGAAATTAATTACTGATAACTTCATCATACCAATGTCAATCATTATTTAGTTTTCCCTATATACGTAATAACAATTGTAATAAAATAATGTATATGTCATGCGGCGTAATCATGTAACAGTTAATAATATATGTTAACAGTTATATTAAGTACCACACAATTTGATGTTTTTTTACGGAACGATATTTTTCTTTTTTTGCGATTACGTACTTTGAAAATTTTCGCCGTGCCTTCAGGCACGGGTATCTGCTAGTATATATATCACAAATTGCTAACCGTTGAAAATGTAGTACAATATTATAGATTTTGCACTTTTAGACCTTAAAATAATATTGATTATGGATTTAGGACAACAAACATTGCTTTCCATCTTTAGTTCCTATTTTTAAATTATCGATTGACGTGGCATGCTGTAGTTTGAAAATTACCTATAGTTATATAATTTCGTTTGATAGATCGCCTTGAGGAGAGTCCATATATATAAATATGCGTTTTCAACGGAATTAATTTTATATTTTGACTCCTCTTAATGCCTATAATATCTATAGCTAAAGTTGTGTTAAACGAACATATATTTTGTGAGGTGTGTAATTTTAACGTGGAAAAATAAAACGGTGTAAAAAATAAAATTGTTAAAAAATTGAAATTACCGATGGTTGTTTGGACTCGTTTGACAAATCGCATTTAGAGGACTTAAAATATATAAATTTTGTGTTGAATATATATTTATGTTATGTTGTGAGAGACGCGATTTTTAACATTGAAAAATAAACCATTAAGTGTAAAAACAAAATTTTAAAATTACCTATAGTTTTTGGTGTCGTTTGATAGATGGCCTCGTGGAAAGTCCATATATATATAAGGGACATATACCAAATAGTCCCTCGGATATTTTTTAAAACCCATTTAGTCCAAACTTTTTTATTTTGCCTCAAAAAGTCCTTTGCCACATATTTTGGAGAGGGAGTGCCGCTGGCGCGAACCTCTAAAAATAAGAGGATATTGAGTGCTTGAGGGACTAAATGGGTTAAACTAAAAATATGTGTCCTTTTTAAAAAATATATATTTATAGTAGGGACTATTTAATAATTGACCCTATATATAATGCGTTTTCAACAGAATTAATTTTATGAGTTATTTAATTTTTAACGTAGAAAAATAAAATATTTGGAGTAAAAATAACATTTTAAAAAAATTGAAACTATATATAGTTGTTGGTCTCATTTGATTGATTGTGTTGAAAGGAGTGCAAATATATAAATTTTATTTTAACTAAAATTATATTTTATGAGTTATTTATACTTTATTTTAAAAAAAAAAAGTAAAAAGCAAAATGTGGTATAAAAAGAAAGATAATCTATCTCTTCAATTTTTAGCCTCTAGAAAAAACTCTCCGTTTATAATTGAACTCGAGCCCTTTGTCGCAAAATTACTATATAGATCATATATTTTTGTTAGTAAACGACTCATCCACTAATAAGCATGACACACACGAGAACTCCAGTTTTGTACTTCAGAATTCTTAGAATTGATTTTGAGCCTTTTGATCTTATAATAATATTTAATCCGCTTTTCATTAACTTATTTCAATCGTTGGGTCTTCAAAACTCATTAACTGCTCATGCTGAGAAGCAGTCGCGGATTAGTTTTAATATCTGGGATGGTGCTTCCATGCACATTCTGACATCATCTTACGTAGATTACCTCAACGTATACGTTTCAGATAATAGTGCATTGCTATGAAAGATCACAAATGAACGAAAAGATTTTTTCAATGTTGCTTAACATTTTAACACAAGCCACGGAGGGCCCATTTCTTAAGACGGTGTTACTCTTCAACACTCAAGTCATTCAAACCCATAAATAAATATTGACTTTAGAAATTTATACTTATTCTGCTCATATTTACAGTTCAATTTTCTTTGATCAGAGCACAATTGAAATGGGTAAAGTTGCAAAAACTGCATATTACACATTTTTTCTTCTTTTTGTATTAGCAGCTAGTGTAACCAGCCGGTCATTACAATATAGTTCTTCTGAATTGGTTTCGGATGGTATCGATGACCACGTTCAAGCCAAAAAAGAATCACCCATTCTCCTTCTCCGAGGAATGGATTCTAGTTCTTCATCGTACTGTGAGTAAATGTATGGTTTTTTACCGTGCTCCAATAGTATGTTAGGGCATCTCTTCCTTATTTTGGTGTACGAGTACCTCTTGATTCATGGAGAATCGTATGTAGCTGCTGGAGGGGCAAGGATATTCAAGATTCTTGGACCAGGTGTCTTTGGTGCAAGTGCATTCCAGGTTCTTGGCTCCCTCCCTGAGGCCTTGATACTTCTAGGTACGTGAATTTAGTAAAACGAAATAATAACACCAAATAATTTCAGAAATCTGCTGCACTTTATTATTTCATTTTTATATTTCTTGCTAAAGCCCCAAAATCCCATTAAACCTATTCATTATGCCAAACATCTTACAAGTTCAGTTTTGTAGTTAGAAAGTCACAGAGTTTCGATAATTCTAGGGGACTCATAAATCCGATTCATTTTTTGCGATTCATTGACGTGTCGCATTTGTATTAGTTTAATTTGTGAGTTTATGGGTCCAAAATATGGACCAAAATATATGAGACACGTAAGTACAACGCATAAAATGAATCCAATTTGTTCGTCAACTGCGTAGAGTTTACAACAACATGCATAGCACTTAAATTTTTGAAAATCGAAACAGAATGATCATTTCTAATAAAACATTAATTATTTGGAGAACTTTAAAAGCACTTAGCTAGCACCAGAGCTGGCCCTTGCCAACAATTACAATCCATTCCAAACAATGACATCGTCAAAAAGGCTGCTAAGCAAAACAAGATAATATACTTTTTTTAATTGAAGATGAGTGGGTATGGGTGGAATAAATAAATTAATACCTATAACTTATAAAGTAAGTTATGTTAAATTTTATGGTTAATTACACGTTGACTCTTGACTTTATTCTAATTTTCAATGTACCAATCATACTTTTATTTTCTACATTAAATTCCCTGAATTTTTTAAAATGGATCATATAACCCCAAACTTTAATGGTGTTGTGTTCTAGGCAAAAAATCATTTATCTGTTTGGCACGTGAAGATATTTTTGGTTATCAATTTTGCATCAAGAACATAACATTATTAGAGTTTGGGGTAATTTTACATTTTTTTCAAAAGTTAAGGGGATTTAGTGTAAAAAATTAAATTAAGGGTGGTGATGTGAAAATAAAGATAAAGTTTGAGTGATCAAAGTATAATTAAGCCAAAATTTTATGATGGGATGAGATCATTTCATATTATACTTAATTTGCGAGACAAGTTCCTTCTACCTGCAAACTAAGATATTTCTCCTCTACCTCTATCACTAGAGCTAATATTAAGGACCACAATTTAAGAAACTTAGATTACACTACGCAACACCAATGCACACATGATGTGGCACGTGTGCAATAAATTCAACAAAGGGTTTTATCAAGTTTTAGTACCTTTGAGTTAATGGATATTTAAATATTTAATATCGTGTTAAACTTGAGTTGTTGATGTGTTCTTGAAATAAATTTATTTGTATTTTGTTTGAATTACACTTGAAAAAAGGATTTTTTATCCAATTTTAACCACCACTTATTGTGGCCATTTAGACTTTGGCCTTATTTTTTCCAAAATTAGACTTTAGCCATATGACTTGCCATCCATTGATAACCAATTATACCAATATTATCCATGTCGCCAAAGACTAATATGACATAACTAGCCGATGACAAAAAATATTACAAAATTTATAAGAACCGTCCTACGTTATCCTCATCCTTGCGTGATAGTTCACTCCAGAAGAGCTAATAAATACCTCCCAAGAACCACTGATGAAGTTTACTATGCCTGTTGGAATTATTAATTAAATTTAATAATTATAATTGAGTAAAAATTGTGAATAAAATATTTTCTCTACGAGACACTTAAGGCTCATTCTAGAATAGACATTTCTAGTTATATTTTGAGGTATACGTATCTTGAAAATAGACATATTGTGATTCAGAAAAGTTGTGTCCAATAAAAATGACATGTATATTTAAAAAATATATTTCTATAAGAAAAAAATTTGCATTGCTATATATGATCTTGTGCTTTTCTGATTATTTAGAAACAATATATGATATTGGTTCAAAATAATGTTGTCTCTCATACTTGTAATTTTTGTCTTTTTTTTTTATAAGTTAATGAATTATATAGACAACTTGCCAATCGGACGAAACTTGTATACATGATGGATACACTACACTAATAAGGAAGAGGACCATGCAAGGGCCTCCTCTAAGAAAACTTCCTAAACTACATAACTATCTACAACTCCTTTAAAAAGTCTAAAAAAGGAAGAGATGTAGTATATCTTTTCTTATAACATATCATTAATGTACTCAGAAATAAGTAATGAAGACTAGGTGGCACAACTTCCTTCACTTCTAAACATCTCAAATTTCACTCCCGCCAAATCGCCCAAAATATGCAACATGAGACCAGTCTCCAAAAATTTTAACCACCATCTAACCTTTGGGCGGTTCCAAGCCTTGAGCATTACCCACGGAATCTGACTTATGGATAGAAAGACATCCTAAAGTCCCCTCATCACCTATCAATGCAAAAGTGAATGGTTAGTTGTCTCTTCCGCTTCCTTACATAGCCAACACTGACCGGCTATTAAACGTGTTCTCATCTGCAGGCCCTTTATCGTCAATATAGCCTGTCTTTCCACGGTCCAAGAAAAGAACATAACTATTTGTTCCGCCTTTGACTTACAAATTTCTCTCCATGGAAAGTAAGTGTTGCGGTTCCCATTGCCTCTCCAAATAGAGTAATAATATTTCACTATGAACACCCTTTTATGTCTAATACCCGTCTCAGCTTATCTTCCCTACCTGACGGGCTAGATGTCATTCCAAAATAGTCGAAGAATGAGGCCTTCTATAATTTCCAGTTTTATAACTGTCTTATGATTTTTGGGTCCACACCACTCGATCCCTAATCATCGTCATATATATATTCTACTATCAGTCCATATTTATCCCATCCGATGCTGAAGATCTCGGGAAATTGATCCTCTAGGAGCCAGTTTTTCCCACCTGTCATTCCAAAATCGAATCATGTTATCTTTTCCCAAGTGAAACTCCTTGTATCTTGAGAAACCCCCCACTCCTTCTCAATATGCTTCCACAACCCGACCCCATGTGCAAAACGTCCCACTTTCAGTCCCCTCCCAAGAAGAATATACCCCCAGCTACCACTACTCTTCTCCATATCCTCTTCTCATCGAGCGAAAATATCCATATTAATTTACCTAATAGTGCTTTGTTAAAACACTCGAGGTTTTTCACTCCCGCACGTTATCCTTAATCGGTTTGCACAGATCCTCCCAACCCACTTGATAGTATTTTGAATTCTATTCATTCCCTTTCCAAAGAAAGTATCTCATCATCTTCTCCAGCAACTTGCACACTAAACATGGTAACAGCAGGATGAATAAGAAGTAAGTTGGCAGACTTGACAATGTACCTTTTTTATCAATGTTAGCCTCCCTTATTTTGATAGATAGAAATTCTTCCATCCTTCCAGCCTCCTATTCACTCTCTCCAAAATTGGATCCCATATAGCTTTCTTATTAAATTTATCTCCTAACGGTAATTCGAGATATGTTGAAGGGAGCGAGCCCACCCTACATCTAAGCATTTCGGTCAGACTACCCATGTTCTCACCACCCCCTACATGTATCATTTCATATTTCTCCACATTGATATGCGATTATGACACTGCGTCGAAGCATAATAGCAATAATATCAATGATCTCACTTGTCCTTCCTTAGCATTGTATAAGACAAGCATGTTGTGTGCAAATAAGAGGTGGGATATCCTAATCGAATGTGCATTCGGATGCCCAATCAAAAATTCGCTAATCAACCCCACCTCAACCACTCGCCCCAACATCTTACTAAAGGTTTTCATCACCAATCTCTATATACTATAAAATGCATAACAAGACATTTATGAGTATTTAAGACTCCTTCTCATTGAGAGTGTCCACGTGGCACTCTATATTTTAATCTTTTATATAAATGCTATACAAGCATTAAAACTTCTCTTCGTTCCGTATGTCCACGTGTTAAGAATCTTGAAAATAGAATTTATCCACGCCATCTTCCTTATTCCTTATTCTCCGTTCACTTCCACACCAGTTGGCTGTTAATGTACCCATTTGTCTCTTCTCCTTCTGTCATCGTTATCCCTTCATTTTCTTCATGAGTGCTGCTAGGCTTACCGGCCATTAGCACACTCTTAGTACACATTGTTAGGTGTCATTCTTTTATTGGATTTTTTTTTGAGAAAATATGGTATAGTTTTAATAAGTTTTTTTTTGTGTGTTTTTATTTTAGAAAAAATGTTCTAATAGAAAAAAATATTTTTCACAAATTAGAAAAAAAGATATTATTAAAAAACACTATTTTAATATAATAAATATTTTTTTTGAGAAAAACTGTTTAAAAAAATAAAAGTTAGTTTAGTATAAATAAAAAAAAAATTACATTTTTAAACAGTTTTAAGAAATAAAAAATTTGTTTAAAATATTGTAAAATAAAAATAAAAATTAAGTTTAAAAATAAAGTGTGCCGCTGGCGCGGACCTTTAAAAATAAAGGAATATTGGGTAAATGGGTGTTTGAGGGACTAAATGATTTAAAAATAATTAAAAAAAACAAGTTTAAAAATAAGGGGTACCACTGGCTCGCACCTTTAAAAATAAGAGAATATTTGGTAAATGGTTGTTTGAAGGACTAAATGAGTTAAAAATAATTTTAAAAAATTAAGTTTAAAAATAAGGGGTGTCGTTGGCGCGGACCTTTAAAAATAAGAGAATATTTAATAAATGGGTGTTTGAGGGACTACCTGAGTTAAAAATCATTTTAAAAAAATAAGTTTAAAAATAAGAGGTACCGCTGGCGCGAACCTTTAAAAACAATAGAATATTGGGTAAATTGGTGTTTGAGGGGCTAAATAAGTTGAAAATAATTAAAAACATAATTTTTTTTAGATTAATTTTTTGATGCAAAAATACATAAATTATTTTAAATGTTGTAAAATTAAAAAAATGAGTTTAAAAAATAAGGGATGCCACTGACACGGATCTTTAACAATAAGATAATATTGATTAAATGGGTGTTTGAAGGACTAAATGAGTTAAAAATAAATTTAAAAATAATAATTCCTTAATAGAATAGTTTTGTTCTTAAAAAGCCTATTCTAATTTTAAAACTGTTTTTTTCTCAAAGTTTGAAGAATTACTTTTTTAAAATAAAAGTTCAAACCTTCCAAATGTATCCAAAATAATTTTTTTTAAAGAGTTTTTAAAAAAAATGAGTTTAAAAATACGGGGGTTGTCGTTGGCGCGGACCTTTAAAAATAAGAGAATATTGGCTAAATGGGTGTTTGAGGAACTAAATGAATTAAACATAATTTAAAAAAAAAAACTCTTATTATAATAGTTTTTTTTTCAATATATTTTTATTGAAAATACAGATTTTTAGTTTTTATTGAAAGAGTTATAAACATTTTACCTTTTATAAACATATTTAAAAACAATTAAGAAGTTGTTTTTTAAAAGTGTTGAAATGTTTTTTTAAAATAGTTATTTTTTTGATAATCTTAAAACAATTATAAAAAGTAAAAGCAATTAAAAAAAACGACTTCAACTGAGTGCCGCTGGCGCTGATATCGCGATTGATTAGTGTCGCTGGCGCGGGCCACATTCAACTAATGATGTGGCTTTGTGCCAGCGACACTAATTAATAGCGATATCATGTCAATAAATATAGTTTTTTTATTTATGAAAAAAATAATTTTTTAATATTTATTTTAATAAGAAAATTGTTTAATTTGAGTTCTTAGGTTCGTGATTGATTAGTGTCGCTGGCGTGGTCTCAAATTCTATAAATGATTTGAGTCCGCACTAGCGACACTAATCAATCGCGATATCATGTCAATAAACATAGTTTTTGTTTTACTTTTAATAAAAAACTGTTTAATTTTTATAAAAAAAAACTGTTTAAGGGTCCGGGAATGTGGGTCTGCGCACTAATCAATCGCGATATCATGTCAATAAACATAGTTTTTTTAAGTTATGAAAAAAATATTTTTTAATTTTAATTTTAATAAAAAACTGTTTACTTTTAATTAGAAAAATTGTTTGCTTTTAATTAATTTTTTAAAATTAATAGAAAAACTGTTTTTTAATGTAATTGTTTTTATATCAATTGTTAGAAACAAAATAATGAGAAACTGTTTTTATTTATGTCCAGCTATAGTTACTCTTGGTTTTATAAGTTAAAAAGCCGTTTTTTTTTAGAAAGTTTTGCCAACTTGGACACCGTATACTAAGTAGGTACTTAGGGCCGGTTAGAGGAGCATTATTCTTTCTTCATTGATATAATTTCCTCTCTCTCATGTCTTTTCTTATCCTCTCTTTACCTTATTTTATAATAACCCATATGTTAATAAAAATGATAGCAATGACATCCCAACATTCTTCTCCGCTCCACTATCATTTAACCATCCCCACCACCGTATAAACCTTTTATCCCCATCTCCAAAAAACACTCTATTGTTTCAACATTCAGAAAACGAACACCCCTAACATTTCCCAAAGCATCCTCATATTAGTAACGGAATTCGAATTGAATGGAATGGAAGGCATTTTGAAGCAATACATTATCGGTTGGAAAGGTAAGTGAATTTCTACTAATTTTCCTTTCAATGTTGCTTTGTTGCGGAGGATGTTCACTCGGTGCTAATTTCTGTTAATAAATCTGTAGAAGTTCATATCGACTATATAAACATCACAAATATGTCCCCTTCATAAAGATTTACCATCGGAAGCACCGACCCAGAAGCATCATCGTCGGCCATAGTCTGCACTGGTATATAAGCACTTACGATAGCGTACTTGGCGAAGGATCCTGATTGAGGCTGAGCCGTGAGCAGGAGCATGTGAGCTCCGTTGGATCTAGCAACGCTAAAGATGGCATCAACAGTGGGCCCACCTGGCCCTGCCAACGTTATCAGGAGATCCGATGAAGAAATTAGAGGAGTGGTCATGTCGAAGACACAATAGGCGAAGAGGCCTTGATGAAACAACCTCATGCCCAACCCTTTCACCATCAAACCATTGTTTCCCACTCCATACATAAATATTCTTGCGCCCTGTTTCGCTGCTGCCGCTATATCCTCTACCATCACATCCACCAACATTGGATTTGAATTCAACACCCCACTTATTTCGTCGAATATTTTTGAGGCCATACCTGAAGTTGGGCTGCTTTTGCTTTCGCTCATTTTATCTATGCATATCCCCTTCAATAAATTTGTCCATTCCATAATAATATATATATCCCAAGTTTTTTTTATGGGATAAACGACTTAGATGAGGCTTCTTTTACAAAATGAAAGGATGATGCCAAGACTCTCTTAAGACATCCTTTTTGTCCCTCACAGCTCCGTGAATCCCATCAATGTTTGTGTGTATGTTTTCTTATTTACATACTACTCATATGTATATAAATTACATGATATTATTGAATGTTTTGGTCAACTTTTAGTTGTGCATGCATAAGAACAATTAGTTATGTTATGCCTTATGTTCAGTAGTGATTTTTTATGCCTTTTGTGGTTAAAAGAAATTATATCCCTTGATCTAATTTGAAGATAATTTTTAGATATGGGTTTTGTTCATCGGTTTTATTTTCAGCTTTGGATATTCATTAATTCGTTGATTGCTTTGGTCTACTGATTATGCTATTGTAATGATGGTTTAGACCCAATTCAAGTCATCCAATTTGTAAGTCAAATAAGATTTTTTTTGCACTATTACGTTTTAACTAAAAAATATTTTTACCACTGTAATCTCTCTCTCCCCCTACATTCCCTCCAAGGCTATTTGGGATGTATTATTTTGCAGTATTACGAAGTTGTGATTTTGTTTTCACATGGGCCCGATCAGAATGTAGCCTCAAAGATGGGCATCAAATCCATGTCAACCATTGTATTTTCAGATATAAATAGACACGAAAAGGGTTATCTTTTCCTTTGGTTCATTATTTTTGCCTTTGATTAATTGGGAGTGTGATTGTGTAAAAGGGTGTATTAAGCATATGTCAAAATTACTAAGAAAGTTTTTTTTACTTAATAGTGTTAAATATCAAACTTAGAAAATGAACATGTATTGTCAATAACTCTTTGAAGATTTGAATAAGTACCTAGGCTATGCATGTGTGGAAAATACTACTCTCCAAAATTTTAACTGATTTTTAATTTCTTGCGTTTTTTTGTTAGATAAGTGCTCGGATTTTGTACTAAAGACACTACCTTGGATAATTTTGATTGCCTTTTGGTTCATGAGTTTTATTTACTGAATTCACACAATTATAAGTTTTTTAATATAATTTTTACTTAATTAATAAATAATCTAACCATATATCATGAAATTATTATTGCTCCATAACTTCATCACATTTTAAGAATTATTGGTTATGTGTGTGTCTCTACAAATTCTACTATATTATCATATGGATTTTTAGTTTTTTTGTCTTTAGTTCCTTCTCCTAAATTTTTTTAGTTTTCCATCCCCTGTATTTTTAAAATTGTAGTTAGTCCCATAATCACCAATAATGATTCATAACTACTTTCTAACCGTTAAGGGTAATTGTAAAATGACTATCAGAATAGTCTAATCCGCGCATCGCGCGGGTTTACACCTAGTATGAATAAAAAAGGGAGGCAATGGATCTCCCGGAAGAAGCCCGCGTGAGCTATGAAAAAACTCCTATGGAACCCCATTAATTAGAAGAAAGAATCTAACAGAAAAAATGCAACGCTTTTTTTACCATCACTACATCACACCAAACCCCATCCGCTCTAACAAATACAATAGAAAACCCAAGATGATGTGATCATAGGCTTTTTTAATATCTAACTTGCAAGCAATATCGGGATCTCACTTCTTAGCCTAGATTCCACACCCTCATTAGCCACCAGAACCGCATCTAGGATTTTCCTTCTTCCTATGAAAGCATTTTATGATTCCAAAATGAGTGGGTCAATGACCTTCCTATGCATAACCGACGGTATCTTGGCAAGCAACGTATAAGCACTCCCGATCAGGCTTATTGTCCCGAAGTCACGAATATCATTCGACCCTCCTTTCTTAGGAATTAAGGTTATAAATGGCGCATTTAAGCTCCTCAAGAAGTAGCCTCTGTCATGGAACTCGTAAAAGAAATCCATCACCTCTTGTTATATTGAATAACTTCATTAACATATTTCTAGAGTGGTACATTAAATGTTGTTTTTCTACAAATAATCGTAATAAGAAAAATAAGGTTGTGTAATGCATTATATATTTGAATTAGAAATTAGTACATAGTATATAATTACATCTTAATATATACGAGGCAATTGATGAAATTAAATTAATGAATTAGATTAATTAGATTTTGTCCATAAGAACAATATTGTATAAATTAACATATGATAGTAGGATACGTATAAATAATGACTAAATTCTAATTATAAGCAAAAAATGTGATTAAGATCTAATTGGGTAAAATAAGTTGTGAAAGAAACGTTTATGCATTAAGAAAATAAGTCATGTCATGTGGTGCTTCAAGTAGTTGTATTCTTTCATGTGGTATATAAAATATATTAAATTGTGTTATGTCCGTATGATAAATATTCTTAGCATGTTGCATCATGTAAATGAAAAATACAAATTACTAGATTTTATCCCCGCGCGATGCGCGGACGGTTTGTAGTGATATTTTTTATAAATGTAAAGAAAATAGTGCAATTCAGTGGAACCATATTTCACACAATATCTCCAAGATAATAATAATAATAATAATAATAATAATAATAATAATAATAATAATAATAATAATAACACATCAATATAATAAAAATGTAAAATTTTTTGCCAAGTACAAACTCATTAACAATTTAATTTGTTTCGAAACTCCATCAGGCTATTCAAAATGATTGAATGTACCTACTACCTCAAATATTTTTGTTTATATCAACTTTTCAAAATAGCGTATTCCACACTGATAAAAAAACAAAATAAAAAAAAAACTTCTACATAACATTTATTAAATCACTCCAATGATACGGTAGAAAACATAGTTGATTGCGGAGAGGCATATAATCATGGTTCTTGGTAGTAACAATTAAACCCTCTGTCCTTAGTAAATTTTTGGGAATATATATATTTTTTAAAATCTACTAAAAGAGAACAACTCTAAGAAAAATATTTATCAAATATAAAAAAATTATATGTAATACCTACATGACAACTGAATGAACAATCTTGATGAATTTGAACTTTTAAAAGACTTTTAGATTCTGCAAAAGCCTAATTCGAACTTAGATTGTAACCCCTTAAGAACTAATGGACTTACGAAGGAATATGAAAAACCATGGTTTGGAATTGCAAAACCATAAAGTAAAAAAAAAAATCGACTCCCCTAAAGCCACAACTGAACCTATAAATGATAAATATTAAAAAATCTTAAAAAGATAAGGTTTATACATTTCCATTTGTATACAAATTAATCATCACCAATACTTCTATTCAATACAGGAAACAAAAACATAAGTAAAAATATATACTCGTATTTGCATAAAAATATCATTAGTTCAGACAATTTTCACCATTTTGTTGCACTTGTATTTCTCATAAGGCCAAAACTCTTGTAGTCTTTTGGAGCAATTAAATAAATAATTTTCATGCTAAGAATAGATTCCATTACTCTGCAACACAAAAGCCACTTTTTTATAAGTAAGCCAAAAACTATAATGTACTCATGAATCAATATTTAAAACATCTTATACCAGGTTATGTAACAACAAAATAATAGCCAAACCATTCTATAAAAATTAGGAGGAAAGGTATATTCTAAAAAATTGTATTTTTGTTTGCAACCAACATTATATCTTCTACAATAGCTTAATAAAAATGAAAATTAAATGAAAATAATATAAATAATTATATTAGCAATTTGTGGAAGGATGAATATCCCTACTACGCCTCCTCTACAGCAAAACCCAGATTTTTCAAAGAGGACCAAACCCATCATAGAAGCAGATCCAGATCCGTGTTTGGAGAAAGGAGCCAATAAGCCATATCACATCATCACATAATGAAATCATGGAAGCCAATCCTCTCAGGAGAGCTATCTTCAATGTCTCTAAGATAACACAATCTTTGTCCAACCGTTTGGTTTTTCACATGGCTTTTTGTTTAGAAAGAATGGTTATTTAAGTGGGGAGAGGAGAGGCAATCGCATGAGTAACTTCTATAAAAATATCAATAAATGAGGGGAGAAGTAGATATATTGTCAGGAAGGAACTGGAAGGTCGGATTATTAACTGTAGTGACGTTTGGATCGTTCGATTTGGAGACGTTTGGATCGTCTAGTTTGGAGGTTCATTTGGAGAACGGGAGTGAATATTAAAGCAATAACTGTAGTGCCATGTGTCAAAAAATTGATTGGAGACACCATTTTAAATATTAGATACTAGTATGAACGCCACGCGATGCGTGGCCGAATATATATATATATATATATAAGAAAATGAATTTAATGTACCTTTGAATTGAGACTAATATATTTTTATAATTAAAAAATAAATTGAGAAAAAATCACAATTCAAAGAATAAGAATATAGACAAATCCATGTGAGCAAAAATAATAGGGCTAATGTGTAAATAAAAAAATATTTGGGCTAAAATACAACCTTAGATCTCAAGCACGAGTCTATGTTGGAAGTAAAATTTAAATAATAAGAATACAAACAATTCCAAGTGAACAAAAATAATAGGACTAATGTTTAAATTAAAAAAATTAGGGCCAAAATACATACATGGATCTCAAGCAAAAGCCTATGTGGGCGTGGCTTCTCTTTGTGTGGGGAAAAATTACAACATTTATAACTAACCCCCTTATTAAATACATTGAACCTTCTAATTGCAGATAACGATGCAAATGAAGAGGTGCCTTGAAAGTGGTAAATATTAACTAACCCCCTTATTAAATACATTGAACCTTCCAATTGCAGATAACGATGCAAATGAAGACGTGCCTTGAAAGTGGTAAATATTAATTAAAGGAGAGTCGTGAACTTCCATTCGTATTAATTAGTGGGTTCTCTTAAAATTCATTTATGATATGCCACGTGTCAAGTTTGCATTTATGACAGCCACGTGTCAGTCTCACATGATTTTGGTCTACAGTTTTTATATAGTTATATAGATTAGATAACTATTAACTAAAATTACATTACCGCCTTTTGGATTCCATTGACATCGTTGGCCTACAATTTTCATTCTTGAAAAATAAGATTAAAAAGCTTTATCTTGAGAAATAAAAATTTACAATCATTGATAATAACGTATCCCAAAGGATCACAGTTTTTCCTATGCAATTTAAGACCCTAAATAATGCTCAGCATACTTTTTGTATAGAAATACCTATTTCTTATTTCATTTTATATTAATTTTCAGCATCCGGACTTTTTGATCATGAAGAAACAACTCAAGAGTATGTGTTAACTGGAGTTGGATTGCTAGCCGGATCAACAACATTGCTTCTCACTCTACTTTGGGGAACTTGTGTAATCGTGGCTAGTCGAGATTTGAAAGATTCTAACCTTCCGGTCAATTCAAACCCTACACAAAACTCAATTAAGAGATTGCTATCATCTTTAGTTGGTTTGCCTCTCACCCACTTTCCTTGTTTAATTATAACAAGTATACGTAAGTGTGAATTTTGAAAATTTTTGAACAACAATGAATTTTTTTTTCGATAAACTAATTAACAAGCATTATCTCTTCTATATATTATTTGTATGAATTTTTTTTTGAAAAAAAATTAATAACTAAAATTATATATACCACATTATGAATATTGAGGGTACTTTGTATGATTTATTAAAACATTATATACATTTGGAGAAAAAAATGAGTACTCTCATATGACTACATAATAATAACCCTAAGTAAGCCTCTTATTACAACAGTTCTGGGATAAAAGGTTCTCACCTCTAGTTAAAGGTGGGATTACTCTTGCCTTATGACCATCTTTTATACGACTCATCTAATGAGGAAGAAAAATTTAGACTGTTTGACTCACTATATTTTAAGTGCTACATCCCATAACTAAGAAAATAGCTAAGAGATGATAACTAAGAGATGGCTTAGAGACATTAAATTTTTATCATGAAAACTTTACATATTAAATGTAACTTATATATATATATATATATGTGTGTGTGTGTGTGTGTGTGTGTGTGTGTGTGTGTGTCGTGTGAGAGAGAGAGAGAGAGAAGAACATACATATAATATTTTTTATAAAGAAATGTATTATAAAACCAACCGCTAATGGAGCGGAATCTATATACAGGAAGTATACATTATAGCCTATAGAAAATGGAATAGAGAAAATGAAATAAAAGCCTTCTGAACCTACAACCCACTATATAACTCCTCCATAAACTCGAGAAAGTTCATAATAGAAACAACATCTCTCCTTACTATAGCTCAGAAGGTTGATAAGAAATATATAACGAATCTTAGAAGGCATAGTATCAATACCTTTAAGGAGAGACCAACTGCCACACTTCATTGTCTCCCATCAACCCCTTCGGAGGGTGACAAATCTCTAGTGATGCCCTAATCGCCTCAGGCATAACCCACACAGTCCGACTGAGGGATATGAACACATCCCATAAACCTCTCATCACCCTACAATTTAAAAATTTATTAACATCAACCTCCCATCTTTTGGTAAATAACTACTATTTCACCCTGTCAACTTCCTTCTCATTCTCTAGAACGGGGTCCCAAATCATTGTAAACTTAAACCTAGTTCCTAGTGGCAACTTAAGGTATGTAGTTGAGAAAGAACCAATCATGTATCCCAGCGAGCCGGCTAGACCCTCCACGTTAACTTCTGCCCCAATCAGAATCATCTTACACATCCTTGCATTGATGCGAAGACCCGACACCGCCTCAAAGAAAATGAGAAGTAACTTTAGTGACGGAATCTCACCCTAATTTGCCTTATTGTATCATCATCAAATCGGAGACTTGATGTCATATTCCTATTCCAACATGGTTTTTCGATCACAAAATCGTTGATCCATCCCGCCTTAACCCCGTGTCTCGCTAACCAACTGAACGCTTACATAACCAATATAAATAGAAATGGGGACAATCGATCTCCTTACCGAAGACCTATAGAGATGGAAACAAATCCCTGTGGCACCCCATTAATTAGAACATAAACCTGACCGCAGAGATGCATCTTCCCATCCATTGACACTACCTATCTCAGAGCGCCCATCCTCCTCATCAGGTATAGAAGGAAATCCAAATTAACATAATCATACGTCTTCTTAATGTCGATGTTACACACAGTCCCCGGAACCCCACTTTTTAACCCGGATTCCACACATTCATTGGCCAATAGAACTGCAACTAAAATTTTCCTCGCTCCCACGAAAGCGTTTGGGTCTGTGAGATAAGAGAATTGATGACTTTTCTGAACCTAACCGATAATACTTTAGCAAGAATATTACAGACACTCCCAGTCAAAATGATAGGTCTGAAATCCTTAATATCAATGGACCCCCCTTCTAGGAGATCAAGGATATGAAAGATGTATTCAGACTCATCAATAACTAACCCCTATCATGAAACTCTCTAAACAAAGCCATTACATCGCTCCAAATAATAAACCAACAATGTTAATAGAAGGACATCAAGAATCCACCGGGATCAGGTGCTTTATCACCACTCATTGACTTCGGCACCTCCACCACTTCCTCTCAATGTAGTGTACCTCTAACATCTCGATCTCAGCCCACGAAATGATTCCTAACTCGACCCCTTCAAAAGAAGGCCACCACTCCTCCCCCTCCTTGAATAAATCTTCGTAAAATTGTGAGATAACCCCCTGACCTCACTGTTTTCTTCGAAATCTATCGCCTATGTGATTTTCTTGATATGGTTATTATTCCGATGCAATTTGGTCACTTTGTGAAAGCATTTAGTATTCTTATCACCCTCTCTTAACCACAACGCACTCGATTTTTGCCTCTGACTGATTTCTTCATGAATAAGTCTTCCTCGGAAAGATTGAACCTCCCCTCCTTCTCATCTAAATGCCTGATTTCCTCCATATATCTCACGATTGTCTCCCAACATTACCTAACACCTCTCTATTACATGGTTTAATAGTTTCCTTGAGAAATCCCTACTTGGAGGCCAATCTAAAACTAGCGTTCCATGACATAACTTAACCACCATTCCTTAACTCTTTCCACAAAACCCACCTCCATCAGCCATGTATTCTTGAAACTTGAAGGGGATTTTACCTTCTCTCCAACCCCCGCTCTCTAATAGGATTGTGCAATGATCTGACATAAACCTGGGTAAACACGACTGTAACACCCCTATAAAATGCTCTTACCACCACAAAGAGACAAGGAAACGATCTATGCTAGACAAATATGGGTTGTCTCTATTGCTAGACCACGTGAACAACCCACCTTTGAGCGAAAGATCATGCATCTCCATTTTGTCAATGAAATTCGATAATTCCCTCATGAATTTGTTAGTTCTCCCATACTCACTTCTTTTTTAGGAGAATCTCACCTTATTAAAATATCCTCCCATACTAAGGGATGCCCCAAACCCCTACGAGCTATTTCCATAACTCCCATCTACTCGTGTCCTCCACTGGACTGTAAATCCCTGAAAAACTCCAAGTGAAAACGTCCTCCGCATTTCTGAACAGGAAGGAGGAGGACCAGGTGCTAACCAATCTCTCCACTAATTCCACCACATGGGAAACCCACATAATAATCACTCCTCCCAAAGCCCCCACAGTGTCCAGACTGTTCCATTTAACCTACGACCTCCCCAAATAGATCTAGATACCCAATCATCAATCTAACTCAACTTAGACTCCTAAACGCACAAAATGTCGAGTTTCCACATTAAAATGATCCCTCTTACAATGTCACATTTTTTGGGATCGTTCAAACCCGTCACATTCTATGAAATCAACCTTAACTTCATTAAAATGCTAGATAAAATTTATTCTCCACCCACCTTTGTCTCCTCATTCCCCCAACCTCTGGTAGCTCCCAATTTTCTCAAATAAACACATAGCCTTGCTTTATTTCCCCTCATATTATATCCCCAAAACCTTATTAAATCCTCTTATTATATTCTCCACCTGTCCCTTTGTGTACTCAACCCTCCCCTCTTCCTCCCTTTCCCCATAATCCCCATATTTTCTCAGAATTTCTATTTCTACCCACAATTTGGAATTACTTAATTTTGTAAAATCATTGTCCTCCTACTTCGCCTCACCCCTCTGGTTTATCCTGTGTCAATAATGGGATAACCCCCAATGAATCTACAATTAGAATGTTCACTTGCCACCACAATGGCCAATTTATTTGTATTAAGACCTTTTGACCTTTCTCTACTTTCCTCATTTTCTTTACTTTGATTTACTTGTTCGATTTATGCCCACTTTTACTCTTCCCACTTCCCACCCCTTTTTTCCTTGGTTTGACCAAATTTATGGAAGATTTGATAATTTTTAGACCCAATATGTAATTATAAAAATAACCCCCCCCCCCCCCCCCCTCATCCGTTGGTTTTATCATTGTCAAAAGTAACCACTTTATTGTTATTAACAAATTCATCTTGTACAAGGACTGCATTTTTTTCTCCCAACAAAACCCTTTTGCATGCACGGGCCCCATAATCCCCAACAACTCCACTTGGTTGAACCTTGACGATTGCCCGTTTTTAATTTTGAGAAGTGTCTTCTCAGATTGTATAAAATTATTAACCCCTTTGCTATTTACCATGCATTTTAGTTGCCCTCTAAATAATTTCCCCCTGCTCCCCCCCCCCCCCCCCCCCAACATTTCAACAAATCACTCCCACCTGAAATTGTCTCGACCAAGGCATTAACCCCCAAGTGGGTCTTGTCTAAAAAGGTACACTACACCAAAATTTTCGACTTATCACGGTCTTTGATCGTAACATGTCAAACTTGTCAAGGTCAATGATCGTGACAAGTCTCGGGGTGACAACTTCTTTTGTTATGAAGTTGTCACGATCAAAGATCGTGATAAGTTAATTAAACTTGTCACGGTCCTGTCACGGTCTTTGACCTTGTCAAGTTTTGTCATGGTCAAAGACCGTGACAAGTTCGTGGCAAGTTTCTTTGTCAAGGACTTGTCATGGTCTTTGATCGTGATAATTTTGGATATAATTTAAAAAAATATTATTGTGCAGTACGACCATTGCCATTACCTTAGCAGTATATTTGTACTTATTATAGCAAAATTGTACCTGTCCAAACAACATATATCCAAATAAAAAAGAAATAATACACCAAATCATGGAATATATAATTCATATCCAAATAAAATAGAAATGCTAATATCCATCACATCAAAATCAACATGTACCAAAATAAAAAAAATACAAATACAATCTAATGTCCACATATCCAAATAAAAAAATAAATATAATGTCATGAAGAAGGAGAAGGTCGGAGGAGGAAGGAAGGCCACACGACATATGAATTGAGAAACCTCAATATGCTGAACACCGCATTATTCGCGCAACCACAAAGGTGAGTTCTCCTTTCCCTTTACCACACGCGTGACGAGCACTCTTGCCTCAATGTCTTGCCCACATTCATGAATCGGTATATCCGGGCCAAATCCCTCAAACCCCTTTCTATCGACTCCCCATAATATATGTCGAGTGAACACGCTCGGCCAACCGATTGTTGACATAGGCCTCTCAACGGGGGTCACGGTGGGAAATGGATCATCATATGGCACTGAGTCCGTGCGTATCAGCGATGAAGCAGTGGCGTCCTCATCCTTATCTATCTCTACCTCATTATCCTTCTCCTTCCCCTTGCCCTTTCCCTTGCCCAACTGACACTTCATGAAGACATACATATCTAAGATCGTCGCCTCTAACCTTGATAGCTTCTCGTCATGACCGTCCACCTTATATGCAAACCCGCTATTGCTCGTCTCCATTCCGATGATCCTAGAATTCCCCACCCGCGAGCTCACCCCCTAGTCCTCCCCTTGCGATCTAACTCGAGCACTTGACTGATTGCGTCCGAAGACAAATATACTTTGTCACTTCGGACTGCGACTCATGCACTTCCTTAAGCTTTGCCTGAAAAGACAAAAAGTTCACGATTAGTTAATTAAGTAAATAAAAAAATTATAACGTAATTAAAAAATTAAACATTTATAACTTACAATGGTGGCCGCGATGCTCGGGGCCACCTCCTTTTCCTTATCCTTTTTCGTCTGAATTGCCACATAGGCATCGAGCCTATGTGGCCTACCCCCAGGGCCACTCCCCGTGTCCAGAAATAAAATAATATATAAACAGTAAGTAACACAAAGTAATGTTAAATTAGAATAACATAACACTAAAATTAAAGAAAAATAAAACTTACCATCCTGTGCTCCACCTCGGCGTAAGACGTCCGCCCGGAGTAGTGCACGTATGAATTTTTTGTCCAATTTTCCCACCCCGATTGGCGAGATGCCAATTGCCGCTCAAAGATCTCATTGTCGATAACCTTTTGCCACTGCGCCAATGAGATCGGCTCCTTCGGGGGGACGGTTGCAAGTAGTCTCTGAATGGACTCATGGGTCTTTCCAAAGTACCGGACCAGCAAATTCTTCTTCCACATCTTATATTGATCCCTCAATAGTTCCAATGTGGAGTCGCGGAGTTGTGGGGGCAGGCCGAATTATTCATGTCAAACAAATACAAACCAAAAAGAAAGTAAGTTCTAGTTGTTTATAAATATAAATATAAATATAAATACATTACATGTAGTGCCCTCCAGATGTTCATCTTGAGATCAATAGGCACGGATCTCCAATCAGTGTACCCCGGGCCAACGATCGCCTTCATCAACTCTAGCGCTCTAGCCAATAATGTCGTCTTATTCTTGACGATGGATCCCAATTTGTCCCATTTTGGGGGCTTACTGGCCGAGGAGCCCTCGTCGCCTCCGCTACCGCGCCGGAATGAAGTCATTTTCTACAAAAATTATTATTATTATTATTATTAGTATTACAAACATGTATATGGACTTTGAATTAATGCTCAAATCCGATAATAACAATACATGCCAATTTATACCAATACCAAATTCAATTTATAACAATTTATACCAATACGAAATTCAATTTATGCACACGCACGCTCGCCTCCGCTACTGCGCCGGAATGAAGTCATTTTCTACAAAAATTATTATTATTATTATTAGTAGTAGTAGTAGTATTACAAACATGTATATGGACTTTGAATTAATGCTCAAATCCGATAATAACAATACATGCCAATTTGTACCAATACCAAATTCAATTTATAACAATTTATACCAATACGAAATTCAATTTATGCACACGAACGCTCCCCCCCCCCCCCCCCAAACACACTCCCAGGTCATGGACTTTGAATTAATGCTTAAATTGATTAAAATCCTAATTAAAATGATCAAGTACAAATGAACAAAAAGCATTAAGTTGTCGTCCGATAATAATAAAGCACTGGAATAATACATCCACTAGTCATTATAAATAATTTGAATACTTATTAAAAATCTAAAAATTGTTTCAAATTCGGGTTATCTTTAAAAATGGATTGATATTCGGTAGGTGCAGCCAAGTCATCCACACTGCTATTTAGACGCTTTAACGCGTGTAGGACGATTGACCACGACTCATTGTTGATATACTCCGAGTAAAACACTTGCTTGACCTTTTGAAAAGCACAAATAAATGGCTCATCACTCACATGTTCGTTGCTCTTCAACTTGGACAAGTCAACCATGATCAAATTAGTGCCAAGATCAAATTTACAAACATTTTTATTCTTAACTCTTACCAAATCATAGTAAAATGCAACCTCTTTGAAGTTTACATAGTCCAATTTAAATATATTTCAAATTACACCATAGTAAGTCATTTCAGCTTCAACGAGATTTCTATCCTTCGCGCTCGCTCGAAAGAAAGTAAGAGCCTTGTATGAAATGCCTAAGTTTTGTACATTTGTATTTTCCTCGTACACACTTACACCGAATACGTAACCATTCAATCGATACTTTTTGTACTCTTGTGCCATGAACAAGGGTCTAGTGGCTAGACGATCAAGCCTTGATATATCGCATCACCCGTCTTTAAGAGTTAAGAATATAGATAAATTAATTAGGTTAGTTGTACAGATTTCTTGTAATGTGACATTTAATAACAACCATTTTCATTATAATTACTTCGTGTGACAACCATAGCCTAAATTCGTTGTCTGATTATGCCATTAGTTTTCATATTTTATTGCTCCCACGGGCTTCATATTTTCTGCATAGATCTTGACAAACGTATTACAAACTCAATCATGTAAAAATTAAAAGAATGTAAAAGTTAAAAGAATTTGAACTTACTTTTTTCATTCTTCGACACCTTCATATGTGTCAAATAGATAACGAGCTACTTGTTCATGTTACAAACTCGTTAATTTCACTCGTTTGCCCATCACATGACCACCCTCCTCGACGAACTTATCATTGTCATCCACACTGGTCGAGTCAAGCATATATTACCGAGTGTAGATTAATGACTCCACGGTGATGTATTCCTCTGCAATTGATCCTTCAATATATCGTGTATTCTTGACGTAATCTTTGAAAACCTTCATCAATATTTCAAACGGATACATCCATTGACATCTAACTGGGTCGCAACGAAGTGTCTCGTCGTATAGGTATAGCAACAAGTGTTGGAAAGTACTTCTCCTAAACATAAATCACTTCTTTCTCCGCCAATTTTACGGCCACTATGTGATCTTGATTGACTACCTTCTCACATAAAAGTGAGAAGAAGTTATTAATTTTCATAATAGCCCTCCGCAAATCCTTGTGCTTGGAGAAACAATGCTTAAATAATAGAGGAACCAATTACATGATCACATGTCAATCGTGGGACTCACACTTATGTAAATTATGGGTAGCATAATTCATAATCCTTTGCAAGTTGAACGAAAAATTAGATGGAACCTTCAAATTATATATTGTGTCTAAAAGCACTTTCCTTTCCTCACTCGCCAAAGTAAACGCACCAGGAGGAATTATTATCATTACCCTACTATCTTCTTTCAACCATAGTTGTGGCTTAAGTTTCAACGCTTTAAGGTCTTTTCGTGCATTTTCTCCACCCTTCAAATGACTCCCCTAAAGGCATGTGCCCATAATATGTTCAGGGATGTTCTTCTCTGCGTGCATCACATCCAATACATGGCGCACCGAATTATTCTTCCAGTAAGGTAAGTCAAATAAAATTGACCTCCTAGATCATACCTTCTTGTTGATACCAAAATTAGTATGCTGATGTGGACGAATAATAAGAAGACACGTGTCAATCTACGTAGCACAATAGCAACGAGGAAGTTCGTTCCCCCGACCAAGTCAGACTCACTCCGAGCAACAAGTATACTCCGAGGAACTCCAGCTCTCCGAGGAACTCCAACGCTCCGAGGAACTCTTGAACGACGAGCAACTAAGGCGGGTCGAGCTGCATCTCGACCACAGCATTGATTGCCAGATAATCAACAGTTCAACTATTCATTGAATGCTTATCACCTTGACGCACACGTTTGAAGAGCATTAAATGAATTACCCTTTCATATGTGTATCATTTAATGTAACACCCTTTCATGTACAGCCTAAGGGCTATAAATACCTTGTATCACCCTCATTCAAAGTGACCGGAATTTCTTGATAGCACTTGTAATCGAGAATTCCCAAGCACTCAGCAATAACATAACAGTGGACGTAGGCCATTCATAAAAGGCTGAACCACTTTAAAATTCTTTGTCTCATTTATTTATCTGTGATTGAATAATTAGAGTAATCTAATTTTGTTACATCAACAGATTGGCGCCGTCTGTGGGAAACGATTGTTATTATCGTTTTTCACCAAAAATCATTCATCATCAATGGCAGAGAATCCAGAATCCAGCAATCGAAACGCTGGAAATGCTGGAAATCCTCCAAATCCCTCTGCACCTCCAGATCTAGCTGGGATTATGACGAATCTGGCTCAAGTACAAACCGCCATGCAAGAAACAATGCGACAACTCATACAGACCCTTCATGGCGGTGCACCAGCGCATTCAGGACAGCGAAGTGGTCAGAGGCAAACCTACTTACTTTCTTCACGATCCAGGCGTACTGAGTCATATCGTAATGAGGAATCTGATGATTTCTCTTATCAACCTGGGCGAACTTCGTCAATAAGGGCTACGGATACTGATCAATGTATCACTCTCTCTCCAGAGAGACCCAGTGCCCTGGAAAGACTGAGTAAGGTGTCTCCTTTCAGTCGATTAGGCCCTAGGAGGAATAGAAGTCCACCTAAGACCATGTCAAGAAGTTTTCGATGACCATCAGATCTAAGAGAAGGATCAGCACAATCACGACCAGTTGTTCGTCAAGATAGATCTCAAGAGGCCACATCTGAACAATCAATTGCTCGAACCAATAAGCCCGAGGAAGGAAACGATGCGTGGAAGGGTTCCATTCAGCGCTTGGAGAATAGATTGGGAGAAATGGCTAAGGCGAAGAATCCCTTACAACGAACTTTTGTTCAAGGGACACCTTTTGTCCAGACCATTGTGGGTTTTCCTACCCCGTCAAAGTTTAAAGCACCAGTGGTGACCCCCAAATATGATGGAAAGACAGATCATGTTCTACACATAGAGCAATATCAAGCTGATGCCGACATCTATGCTGTCCTTGACGAGATGAGATGCAGAGCATTCTCAGGAACTCTTATTGGATCTGCCCAGATATGGTACAACAATCTTCCTTGGGGTAAGATTTCAACTTTCTTTCAGTTGGCCGAGTTGTTCATCGGTAATTTCTGTTTTGGGGCAAAGCCAGTAAAAAGAGTAGCACACTTGTTAAGTGTTAGACAAAAATCTGGTGAGAGTACTAGATATTACATAACTCGTTTCAATAACGAGAAACTGGAAGTTATAGATTATGAAGAAAAGACAGCAATCACCGCCTTGATGAGTGGGTTGTTGCCTAACAAGTTGTATTACACTTTGGCCAAAGATCCACCTACAACTATGTCAGAGTTGATGGCGAAAGGGGCCAAAATCATGAATGCCGAGGAGGTTATGGCTGCGAAGAAGAATATGGATAAAGAAACCAAGGTGGACAACGACAAATCCAAGAAGAAAGAGCATAAGGGCAATGGCGGTGACAAGCACTCCAAGAATAATAAATCGTCATGGGAAGTCCTGAAGAAATTCGATAATTATACTCCTTTGAAAATGAGTATTAATCATGTCTTTGAAGAAATCAAGAATAACGAGGAAGTAAAGTGGCCAAAGAAACTGAGGTCAGACCCTGACCTGAGGAACAGGGATAAATATTGCGAGTTCCATAAGGATCACGGGCATATGACCAAAAATTGCATAGCTCTTCAGAACGAGATTGAAACACTCATTCGAAAAGGGAAACTAGCAAAGTATGTTGATCGGGGAGGCGAAAGAAGAAATAATGACCGAACTAAAGAAAGGTCTAAATCTCCTCGTCGAGCAGAGGAGAAAAAGAAAAGGGATCATGAAGATGATACAGAGGATGACCCCGATCTTCCCAAGAAACCAAGGCATCCAGAACGAGAGGTATTTTCAATACGCTTTGGATCATTTGATTGTAATGTCATTACAGGAGGAGATGCAGGAGGAGGAGACCTTACTGCATAAAGAAAATCTTACCTCGGTGAGGCTCAGGCTTGCTCATACATTCAGCGAATAAATTTGGCTGAAGAGGATCGCCCGAGGAAGGTAAACAAAGAGAAGCTGGTAATTGGCTTTTCAAAAAACGACCTGGCAGGTGTTCTTTACCCTCACGACGACCCTTTGGTGATCAAAATGAGGATGAAAGAAGTAGTGATTTCAAGGGTGCTAGTAGATAATGGTAGTTCAGCCGACATCATGTACTATTCATGCTTTGATAGTTTAAATTTGAAATTATCTCAATTAGAACCTTATCACAGACCTCTATTGGGTTTTGCTGGCGAGAAAGTTTTTCCACTTGGGAGGATCAAGTTGGATATATTCATCGGAACTTGGCCTGCTTGTCGAACAGAAAGAATACGCTTCTTTGTGATGGATAAGAATGTGCAGTCAGCTTACAACATCATCATGGGAAGAGTTGGTTTGAAGAAGTTCGAAGCAGTTCCATCTACAGTACATCAGTGTTTAAAATTCCCTACAAATTTCGGAGTGGGAATTATAAAATGTGATCAGAAAGTAGCTCGGGAATGTTATTATTCGTCTGCCGAGCAAGAGGAGCTTGAAGAGTCAAGGAAAAAGACTACCACATACCAGGTGGAGGAAGGTACAGAAATTAAAACACTTGATCCCAGAGATGAATCCCAACTTGTAAAAGGACAGGTGGTGGAATCTATAGAAAATGTTATTCTGGATGACAAGCACCCTGAACGAGTAACCCAGATAGGTTCATCGTTGGATGTTTCAATAAAATAGGAATTGATAACTTTTTTGAGAAACAGAAAGAAAACTTTTGCATGGAGTCATGAAGACATGCCAGGAATAAATCCAACTTCTTATACCACGAACTTAATGCGAATAAGGAGATCAAGCCTGTAAAGCAGAGAAGAAGAGTGTTTAGTCCCGAGAAGAATCAGGCTATACAAGAGGAGGTCGAGAAGATCCAGAAAGCTCGATTCATTGAAGATGTGAAATATCCAGACTGGTTAGCAAATGTGGTGATGGTAAAGAAGAAAAATAATAAATGGAGAATGTGTGTTGATTTCACTGATCTCAACAAGGCCTGCCCAAAGGATCACTTCCCATTGCCCAGAATTGACCAACTAGTGGATGCTACCTCGGAACACGAGCTGCTCAGCTTCATGGATGCTTACTCTGGTTACAACCAGATCAAAATGAAACCTGAAGACAGGGAAAGCACTTCTTTTATTACCCCTAGGGGAACTTATTGTTATAATGTTATGCCTTTTGGTTTGAAAAATACAGGAGCGACATATCAGCGGCTGATGAACAAGGTTTTTGCCGAACAAATCAGTTGCAATATGGAAGTCTATGTCCACGATATGCTGACAAAGAGCAAGAAAGCTGCTGATCATCTAATTGACTTGGGTCAGAACTTTGATCAACTGGATAAATACCAAATGAAGCTCAACCCGACGAAGTGCACCTTTGGAGTATGAGAAGGAATGTTCCTCGGGTACATCGTCAACCAACGAGGCATTGATGCAAATCCAGCAAAGATCAAAGCTCTTTTAGGGTTGCGATCTCCAACGATGAAGAAAGAGGTGCAGAGTCTTACAGGACGAGTTGCAGCGCTCAACAGATTTGTATCCCGAGCAACTGATAGATGCCTCCCCTTCTTCAAAACACTTCGAAAAACTTTCGAGTGGAATGATGAATGTGAAAAAGCCTTTCAAGACTTGAAGAAATATCTGGGAGCACCTCCACTGTTATCCAGGCCAGTAATGGGAGAGAAGTTGTACTTGTACCTGGCAGTATCAGAGAATGCAGCCAGCTCGGCATTGATCAGATTGGAGAATGGAGTCCAGAAGCCAATTTATTACACAAGTAAGGCTTTCCGAGGTGCAGAGATCAGGTACCCAAAGCTGAAAAAATTGGCATTGGCATTAATCGAAGCAAGTAGAAGAATGAGGCCTTATTTCCAGGCCCATACCATCATCGTGTATACCGACATGCCATTGAGACACGCCCTTCATAAGCCAGAAAAATCAGGGAGACTGATGTATTGGGCGATAGAACTCGGTGAATATGATATTGTGTACGAACCCAGATCATCACTAAAAGGGCAGGCTGTAGCAGACTTCATAGCAGAATTTACATATCCTGATACCCCCGAGGAACAAAAGTTGCTCGCTGACCAACCTGTGAATGTTACAGGATCAACAGACATAAGTCCAGATCAACTCCAGTTGGTAAAAGGTCTTGTGGATGTAGAAAGATCATCAAACTCAAACCCAGACCAACTCCGGTTGGTAAAAGGGCGAGAAGAGATGGTCGACGAAGAGCGAAAAATACCAGGGTAGGATGAAAGGAAAAAGTAGATATTTCACCGAGGAACTTTGTCAGATAAGAAATTTGAAGACGAGTTACCTATATGGAGGTTATATGTAGATGGCTCATCTTGCACAGCAGGATGTGGCGCGGGAATAGTTCTGAGCACTCCAGACGAGATCGACGTGGAATACGCCCTACGATTCCAATTCAAAGCTTCCAATAATGAGGCTGAATATGAGGCGATGATAACAGGTCTTAATTTAGCAAAAATTATGGAAGCGCAACAAGTGATGGTATTCAGTGATTCTCAATTAATTGTGAATCAGGTGATAGGAATATATGTTGTTAAAGGAGAATTAATGGTCAGGTATCATGCAAAGGTGATGGAATTATTGGCAGAATTTGATGCCATTTAGTTGATCCGAATACCAAGACTGGAAAATGCACAAGCAGACGCCCTGGCCCGACTAGCATCAGCTACCCGTACCGAGCTACGAAGAACAATACCAATTGAAGTATTAGAAGCTCGGAGCATAGATGAAGACCTGACGATGAATGTTATAACCCTTGACTTAGGACCATCTTGGATGGATCCCATCAGGGCATATATTGAAGAAGGAGAATTGCCGGAGGATAAGCTCGCTGCAAATAAATTGAAGTTTAAAGCTGCTCGGTATGTACTAACTAATGGTGTTTTGTATAGACGAGGAATTATGGTAGGTTTGAAAAGATGTGTGCATCCCTCCGAGCTGAAGGAATTGATTGAAGAGATCCATGAAGGATCCTGTGGAGCCCATGTAGCAGGTCAGACACTTTTGCAAAGGGTGATGACACAAGGATACTACTGGCCAACGATGAGGGCTGATTGTATAGCCTATGCTAAGAGATGTGATAAATGCCAACGTTTTTCCTCCATCCGACGAACTCCACAAGCATTGCTGACACCCATAACTTCCCCTTGGCCTCTCGCCATGTGGGGAATGGATTTGGTTGGACCACTGCCAACGACCAGAGGAAGATTCAAGTACCTCGTCGTCGCTGTGGATTATTTTACTAAGTGGGTGGAAGCTGAGCCACTTATTGATATGACGTACGAGAAGGTATACCAGTTCGTTTGGAAGAACATAATCTGTCGATATGGTCTCCCTCATGCTTTCATCACAGACCATGGAACACAATTCGATAACGAGGAGTTTGCCGCCTATTGTCATCAGTCAAACATTTTGAAGATTCATTCAGCACCAGGACATCCTCAAAGCAATGGGCAGACTGAAGTGACGAACAGAACATTACTAAATGGTTTTAAGAAGAGGTTAAGTGAGGCTAAAGCTAATTGGATTAATGAGCTACAGTCAGTATTGTGGGCTTATCGAACAACTCCCCGAGCAGCAACTGGAGAATCACCATATATGCTGGCATTTGGAAGTGAGACTGTAATACCTGCTGAGTTGGGTCTTCCAACACACAGAGTGCTGAATTTCAATTCCCCAGTCAGCGACTTGATGAGGAGATTAGATTTGGACATGCTCGAGGAAGTTAGAGAAGAGGCAGCCATTAGGAATGCTGCTTATCAACAGCGAACAACCCTGTTTTACAACAAGAGGGTGAAAAAATGCGACTTAAAAGAAGGAGATTACGTGCTAAAGAAGGTCATTCAGAAGCACAATAAGTTGGAAGCAAACTGGCATGGACCTTACCGAGTTACTGCAGTTGTCCGACCAGGAACTTACCGAATAGCAACTCTAGAAGGAGAGGAATTTAAGAATGCATGGAATGCTGAACACCTACGCAAGTATTATCAGTGATGTAAAATGTAAAGCTGTTCCATCAATATGAATAAAACGATGATATTTCACAATCTTCTCTCCTTTTATTGAAAGTTTTTCGGGGAATACTAGTGTGTTTAACACTACACTGCTCTGTGTTTAACACTACGCTGCTCGGCAGTAAAACGAAGACGATAGTTCAAACCCACGACCAACTCCGATTGGTAAAAGGGCGAGAACAAACTACACTCCTTTGGTTAGGAGGCACACACTAGTGTGACCAACTAAGGTTGGTAAAAGATCTAGTGGACATGATAGTTCAGACCCACGACCAACTCCGGTTGGTAAAAGGGTGAGAACAAACTATACTCCTTTGGTTAGGAGGCGTACACTAGTGTGACCAACTCAGGTTGGTAAAAGAGCTAGTGGACATGATAGTTCAGACCCACGACCAACTCCGGTTGGTAAAAGGGCGAGAACAAACTATACTCCTTTGGTTAGGAGGCGTACACTAGTGTGACCAACTCAGGTTGGTAAAAGAGCTAGTGGACATGATAGTTCAGACCCACGACCAACTCCGGTTGGTAAAAGGGCGAGAACAAAAGATGATCGACGAAAGACCAATCTCGGTTGGTTAGGAAGCAAGATATGCTCTCAAATGCCAACTTATGTTGGTCGGGAAGTAAGTTTATTACATAAAAGTTCCTCGAAGAACAAATATTCCAAACTGAACCAAGTATAGTTGGTCGGGGATAAAAACCCACTAACCGTAGTTGGTCGACGAGGAAAAATCTTTGACCTTGGTTGGTCGGGTACATTTTATGAAAAAGACAAAATTTACCAAGTATAGCTGGTCGGGGATAAAAACCCATTAACTATAATTGGTCGACGAGCACAATTTGACAACCTTGGTTGGTTGGAGAAATTTTAAACATTTTTATACTCATTACTTTATTATTAAGTGATCGAGCAACATTACTAATACTTGTAATTTTTATTACTAAACCACACAATATTGTTATGCAAGCACAAATATAAAGTGTTTGACAAGCACAAAATAATAGCAATACATATTTGCAAACATAAAATGAAATTCTTTCATTAAAATTCAAAACGAATTACAAGTTACATATGTGTACTAACTATTACATTGAGATCCCTATTCTATTGGTTTCTTTCCCTCTGCTTTTGAAATAGGTTCCTCGCCAGCAGGCGGATCATTTAAAGTCTGAGGAGAGTTAATGAAGTTCAAGTCCTTCAGCATCCTAACGTTCATCACAGAAGGTGTGTCTAGTAGATGCTCGGGACGAGATACCTCGATTTGTGAATGAAGATTGTAGTCACCGAGGTAATTTGCAATTAAGCTCCGAGGAATGGCACGAGTTGGGATCCATTCCATGTCCAATTTATAAGGTGGCACAGGCAAGTCTAGTAGCCCAGGAGTATGATAATCCCATAAATAATGCCCCTGCTCTAGTTTTAATACACCCAGGGCGTTCAACCATCCCTGTTTATAACCTTCATTATTGGCATTTTCAATGCGAGCATCTAAGTGATAAAGGGCCTCATTGTAGCCTTCTATCCAGAACTCACGAGGTTGTTTATGGAATTGGAAAGTTATTCTCTCTAACTGCTCGTGAAGGTTCCTGGCAAAAACATCCTTATTCTTCAGAGCAGACTTGGTCGAAGCAAGTTGATCCTCCAGAGTTTGGATTTTCTTAGACATTTCGGACAAAGCCCGATCTTTTGCATTCAATTGAAATGCTTGAGTTTCCAACGTTGATCGAGTACGAGCTTCTTCAATATTACGACCAAGAGCTCTTGATCCTCCCCGAGCAGGTCGGGAACTTGGTTCCTCGACAACATTCTGAGAACCTCTTCCTCGTCCCCGATTAGCAGCAGAAGTACCAGATCTTCTTAAGGTATCCAACTCTTGCCTTAATTTGGCATTTTCAACCTCTAGAAAGGAAAATCCCTCGTCAGTCACTGGGATTACAGCTGTTGAAGAAGATGCTGCAGACTTATACTGTGCCAGCTCTTTCTGCAAATTGTTGTTTTCTTGCTCTAGCAGCTCGGCAATCTGTCTACAAGCTTCAACTTCACCCTTTAGGGTTCTCTCCCTAACATCGTACCCAGCAAGGATCTTTTTGTGGCCTGTCTCGGCAGAAAGCTGTTGATATCTATTCTCATACCCCTCATGCAACAGGGCAGTTGATTCCTTGTACTGAGTTTGAAGATCTTCTAAAGTATATCGAAGATCCTCGATCATGTCATAGTAAGCCACGTTATTGGCCACTGCTCGATCAAGTAAGTCCTTCAGGTACCGATAAGCTTCGACTGCCTGCTCTGAAGCACCATGGCCAAGGATGTCGGCAATTTCGGATGCACTTAGGTCTGTGTGATCAGCTTTATAATATTCATGGCATTGCTGCATCAACTTTGTGTCATTAGCAGACAAAAGATCCATCCTGGCCAGAAACTAACAGAGAAAGAAAAAGTAATCATCAAAAAGAAGATCAAGACAGAATGCAGATAGAGAAGAGACAATCATATGGAAGAAAAGAACTCAAATTTTATTAGATCATAAGGCAAAGTTACAAAGATCTGGGATACAAAGTACAAGTAAAAGGAAAAATAAAAGAGAATACCGAACAACTTCACACCTTTTCCTTGTCTCCCAAGACTTTCTCGGGAGGCTGGGACGAGGAGCTTGGTTGCTCAGTGGGAACAATAATCTGGTCGGCTGGAGTTGGGATTTGTTCAGGAGGAGCAGGCAAAGAAGAAATCTCCTCAGTAGATGTCTGGTTGGGTTTTGTAGCAAGGACTTGATCACCCACTATCAGTGAAGACTCCTCGGATGCAGCTCCATCCTCTTCTTCATCTTCAATAGCTGGAGGAGGACCAGGAAGATGTTGTTAAAATAGTTCAGAGTCCTCGCTCACCTTCAATTCTTGCAAGGCAGCAACCCAACCATCTCGGAAGTATTTCAAACTTCCATACTGAACCTGAGTCATCATTGCTGCTACCCCCTATCCCATCCTTTGTCCCAACCGGTTCGAAAGGATTTTTTCACAGCCACTTTTCTCTTCATTTTCTCCGAGGAGAGCTTCTCGGATAGAAGATCCTCGGTGGCTTTCAATTTGGCCTCCACCTCCTCCTTCTGGCGATTTACTTCTCGCAGAAGGGACAGCTCTTCCTCGGCCGATTTCAACTTATTCTCAAGCTCCCCAAAACTTGTGAGCTTCTCAGCGTATTTTTTATTTTCTCTCTCCAAGTCCTTCACCTTCTTTCCCAACTGCACTTTCTCTGCCTCAGACGCAGTCAACTTCTTCTCCCATTCACCCTTATCCTCGTCGTATTTTTGACAGGATTCCTTCAGAGATTGGGCCAAACTCACAAAGTCATCCTCTACTCCAGACGAGGAGCTAGAAGCCTTGAGTGCTTCATCTTTCTTCACTATGGTGTTAAAGCAGCTCACCAGCTGTAAAAAGAAGGTAATGATAAGTCAATGCCGAGATACATGAATTGATGGAAAGAAAGAAAAATTCAAGATAAGAGAAACTTACTGAAGCAATGTGACGAGTAGCTAGGTATGTCAGCATATCCCTAGACATGTTTTCTTCTATCCCTTGGACTTCAGGAATAGTCCAAGTCTTTACCGAGCTCATTGCAGAACTCGGAGGAATAATTGTTGGGACACCAGCTCCACTAGCTTGGAGCTGGGGAATGGTTTCAGTCAGAGTGACCGAGGAGGATTTCTTCAATCTCCTCAGTGGCACTTCAGCAATTTCAACCAAAGAACTTTTGGTTGGGACTACTTCCACAGGTGCATTTTTCTTGCTCGGAGCCACTGGGAGCTTTTCGGCAAATTTCTAAGGAGCAACAGAAGGGGCACCATCTACTTTCTTTGTCCCTTTTGGGACCTCAACCTTGTTTCTCTTTCCATCTCCAGCAGAGGAAGACTCCTCGAAGATAGCAGGAACTCTTCTCTTGCCCATCTTCTGACTTAAAGGAATATGAGATTCTGGTGAAGATTCCTCAAATACTGGAAATGGGTCACTAATGCTGACCACAGGACGAGCAGTAAAGGATGATGTGTAGCTCCTGTACAGCAGAAAATATGAAGCAGACCTGATGTGCTCGTCTGCAACCCTTCGATGCAAATTCCAGATATGTTTCAAATGTTTAATATTTACTTCTGATTCTTTTGGAGTTTTCCTCTTATTGTCAACTGCAAACAAATACATAGTGAAATATCAGTCATACATTTTGTCAAACATAATGAAATCATAATTTCAAAAACAAAATAAGATGAAAATAACCTATCCCATTGCCAGATGGGGGGCATCTAGGACCTTCATATACTTCATCTTCAACTAAAGGGGTATGTTGCCAATTTTTTATAACTACCCCGTGTTCAAAATAATCCCTGTTTGCATCAGGGAGGTTGACTACTAAGGCCCTATTCAAATTAAATAAAAAACATTGTCTAAAACAGACCATCTATAACAATACATAATCTCAGGAATTCCTATACGAGTTCCATGAGTTTGATTTAACCTATACACCCCATTAACTATTCTCCATGTGTTGGCGGCTATTTTTGCAGGGACAACATCGAAGTACTGACAGAACTCTAAACACAAAGGGTTTGGTGGAAAAGAAAATCCACATTCAGTAATAAAGAGGCTAGGGAACCAATGTCCCTCAGCCAAATTAAAATAAGTTGAAGGTTCAGAAAGACTCTCCAAAGTTACCCAAGAAGGAATAGAAAAGTCATAACGGAATTTCTCAAGAGATTCGATAATATAAACCATGGTGAATAAAAAGAAATGAAGAAGAAGGAAGAAAATCTTACAGGAAAGAGGAGATCTGTTGACAAACAAACGAAGGAAGGGATGAACGCACAAGAGAGAGAAAAGCTATAGAAAACTCGAAAGCAGAAATTAAAAAGGTAGAAGACGATGGGATTGCCTCTGAAGCTTAAATACTTTGCCTTGGGAAACGGCAAAAGAAATGATTACAAAAAAGAAACTATTACGCTACCGGCGGCTAAAAGGACAAAAAGGGCACGAAGATCGAAGCGCTTATAAAAATGCAAAAAGGCGGATTCTGCGAATTTGGAAGGAAATATAAATACGAAGAAAAGGCTCCTAAAACCCAGGAAGGTCATTTAATATTGCCATATACCTAGAAAAAATGTTCCATACTCCTCAAAGTTTGAAATATGAAACATTGGGGGCTTCTGTTGATACCAAAATTAGTATGCTGACGTGGACGAATAATAAGAAGACACGTGTCAATCTATGTGGCACAATAGCAACGAGGAAGTTCATTCCCCGACCAAGTCAGACTCACTCCGAGCAACAAGTATACTCCGAGGAACTCTAGCTCTCCGAGGAACTCCAACGCTCCGAGGAACTCTTGAACGATGAGTAACTAAGGCGGTTCGAGCTGCATCTCGACCGCAACATTGATTGCCAGATAATCAACAGTTCAACTATTCATTGAATGCTTATCACCTTGACGCACACGTTTGAAGAGCATTAAATGAATTACCCTTTCATATGTGTATCATTTAATGTAACACCCTTTCATGTACAGCCTAAGGGCTATAAATACCTTGTATCGCCCTCATTCAAAGTGACCGGAATTTCTTGATAGCACTTGTAATCGAGAATTCCCAAACACTCAGCAATAACATAACAGTGGATGTAGGCCATTCATATAAGGCTGAACCACTTTAAAATTCTTTGTCTCATTTATTTATCTGTGATTGAATAATTAGGGTAATCTAATTTTTTACATCAACACTTCTTGTCTCAGTTTTATTCCCAGTTGGGGTCTTCTTATGATTGACATTCTTAATTTTAGGATTCTTACCTAGCATATTAGGGCCACAATCAGAAGATTTACTTTCAATTTCTGAGCTTGAAATTTTTCTCGGCCGTAGCCTATGTTCAATCCCGCCCCCGGTAAAAAAATTGAACATTTCTCAAATCTAAAACTATGAGCGGGGGTTAAAAACCTCATATGGCAATGGTATAAATTTTTTAGTTAGCGGGGAGACGAAGAGATTCAGTCTCCTCTCCATAAATAGGGCACCCTAAATAACCATGTACTATACAACCGGATAATGTACCATAAGCTAAAAAATCATGAATTTCCCATATCAATATAGCTTTCATCGTAAACGCTTTTTTCCTAAAAGAGTCAAATGCTTGGACACCCTCTTCCCACAACTCCTTTAATTCTTCTACTAAAGTAGCCAGGTAGACATCGATGTCTTCACTTAGTGCCTTTGGCCCAGGTTTCAATAAAGACAGCATCGAAAATTCAGGTCTCATGGGGCTAGGATCACTGGCCATACACTCTAATTGATGCTTAGATTTTCAAATTGATTGAAACCATATGTTGATATTGCGAAACGAATGTTAGTCTGTTCTCGAGAAAAATTGAGATACTGCAAACTCATCCTCTTTTAAGCTGTAGAATCAATAGGATTACGCATGAGATTTTCCCTGCTTCTGCCTAGCATCCCAAGTCATTACCTCCGCTATCCATGTTACTGTGAAAAAATGCTTTAATCTAGGTCCTACGGGAAAATATTTCAATACTTTTTTAGGCACTTTTGATCTTATGCCTTCCTTGCCAGTAGATTGGACATATCTAGGTTCATCGGATACTAGACACCGTTCGAGATTTTCATACTCCTTTCGATATAGTATGCATTCATACACACAAGCATGAATTGATTTGAACTTCATTCCCAAACCTTTCAAATTGTTTTTCATATTAGGATAGCTGTTTGGAAATATATTGTACTTAGGTATCAAGCTCTTCACCCAATTCAAAATTCCTGTCATGCTATTGCTAGACAAACCATATTGGATCTTCAAACTATGCAAATCAACTATGGCATGTAAAGTTGTTTAATCTTTCTCACAGCCAGAGTATAACGGCTGGCTCGCCTTAAATTTTAAACTTTGGTAGTCATCGTCAAGGTTTATCCCGATATCTTCATGAGCACCTAAACCTTATAAATCGTCAATGACCTCATTCTCTTCCACTTCATACACACCATACACATCATCAACTAAATCCTCTATCATATTATGATCCACATTGTCATTCTCCCCTTGTACATCTATCCTACTTGTTAAAGGTTGTTGCGAAGGTTGCTCGGGGACAAAAGGAACTTTTGATTCCCCATGAAAAACTCAAATTCGATAACTATCTTGAATATCCCATCTTAACAAATGTAGTTAAACTGTTTTCCACTCAAACACCTTACCATTCTTATACCTAGCACACGGACGCGAAAACTCTTCATCATTATGACATCTCTTTGCGTATTTCAAAAACTCATTAGCACCTCTGCGAAACACATCCCCTAATCTATTTATCTCACCCATCCACTCTTTGTATTTAAGATATCTCATCACAGCTACTACAAACAATCACCTATTATGGGTAAAAATCGTATAGTCGTGGATTAGCAAAAATAAAAGTGTGAACATTTAGTTCCCTTCAATATAAACAATCACCTACTGAATGCGTACACATAACAACTAGAAGGCTAGTTTATATGCATAAATTTATTCATGCATTCCAATTCAATTTTAATTTGAAATTGAAATTAAATCCAATTTATAATATTAATTCTCATTTCCTCCATCTCCTCTAAAGGGTGAGTGGTCCTATCCCATTCAAGACCGCATATTTCTGTAATATACTTAACAACTCATGCACATTGTTTCAATTTGAGGAAAATTCAGTAGCATATCCCCATAGTTCTCCAAGTACACAACATAGATTCACAAGCGTGAGTGTTATTTCAATTTGTCAATTGAAATAACACTTAACATCGCATCATCTAGTATGTACCCAGAGAACATTAAGATACGACTGCAGAATTTCCCCCAAAAGTAACAAGTTTAAGCCACTAAGAATATTCCAAACTGTCCAAACGGGACAATTCGAGAGATCGCATTACAAGGGTAATGACTCTCGAACGGGTCTAAGGGGTATTGAATGCGTACGCATAAGAACTAGAAGGCTAGTATCTATGCGCACTATAAGTAATTTTAAGTATGTTTCATTTAATTATGTCTTATCACAATTCAAGAGATTTCATTTAATTATGTAATTTAAAATATGTTTCATTTACTTTAAAGCACGCGTAAGAACTATAGAATGTTTTAGTCCATTTATAATGAGCTAAGAGGATGGTAACACTATGTGACTTCTCGTGAAATACGATACTACATTAAAAGCATGTTAATTATATTAAAGGTTTGAGTTGTCACTTCTGCCCATCACTAAATTTCGTGCGTGGAATGTCTAACCGAAGTGAAATCCAAATAATGAGCCCCCCCGGCCCGCGCGATACCCTTTCATTTAGATAAGGTAGTTGTTAAGACAATTTAATTTAAATATCTACGTGTGCAATTAATCCAACTTGTCCAACTCAATTAAATTCAATATAAAAATATCAATACCAATTCAATTCAATTCAATATCAATATCAATATTAATATCAATATCATTAAGGCAATTCAATATCAAGAAACAATTGTGATTTATATAATTGAAAAACATATATACACACACACATGGACTTTACTCTCACAAAATATATACACGCACACACACCCCACCACTGCCTTCCCCCACCACCACACACCTAAACACACACACACACACACACACACATACTCTCCACCCCACTGCCCCCCTAAATATTGTTTAGACACTAAAGTCCCTCGTTATATATATACAAACCTAATTAGCTTCGAGCCCTAAATAATAACACCCAATCAACATTAATAATTTCTAACCAATTTCAAACCTCAATAACAATACATAAACAATATTTATAATGTAAAATTAATTTCGTTCTCTAAACAATAAGATTCACGAAATATTAACAATACCTATTAATTTCAAACCCATCTAACACCACCCAATCAACATTAATAAATAACAATACCAATGAATTGCAAGCCCTAAACTAAAAATACACAATCAATATTTATAATGTCTAATTAATTTAAGTCCTAAAATACCCAACTAATACCACTCCCGCCCCTTATCCCCCCCCCCCCCCCCAACCCCCATACACCTATACTTTCATCCTAAACCCAACTTCATGCGCTATAAGCCTATTCTCACGCGACGTACCACATCACTACCTACAAACTGAGTTTTATAAGAAATTATTTTTTATAAGATTTTTATATATATGAAATTTACTATAAAAATAAAGTTTAACTACTTTTTTTTAACTTTTTAACTCTTTCCATAAATATAAAAAACAATTTTCGAATTGGGAAAAAAGTTGTTTTGTTCTTTGAACAGAAATGTAACATATCTTGAATCAACAATTTTTCATTTTTTTTATAAAAAAACTATTTTTCATAAGAAACTAATTTTAAAAAATTGCAAAAATTAAAGTAAATAAAATGTAGACAGTAAAGAGTCTATATAGAACCCCTTGACAATATCATATTCAGATATGAAAAGAAATCTCGAGATGAAATTAAAGAAAACTTACCGGTTCATCATCTCCATCTCACTCCTTCTCTACATCGCCTTCAGGACCCAAATTCCGGTACAATAATGAAACAAAAAACACACATATTATTTCCAAACAATGGTAATAAAAAGATGATCACTTCCAAACGATGGTAATAAAAAAGACGTTGGAGCTTGGCTCCGGCACCGATTTCGTCGTAATCTCTGTTACCGCCACTCTAGGAGCCTACGCCACAGCCACAGCCAAAGCTTAGCCTAGCATGGGGAGCTGTGTATTTTTGAGTTTCCACTATTTCTCTCTCCATCAAAACTGTGTCATGTTTGTGTCACATGTTTGAGTAGTTCTTTTTCTCTCTCCAAATCCTCTAAAGGAAAATGAAGTGTTTGCGTGTGATAGCGAAGAGCAGTGGCCTTTAAGGCAAAACGTAATTGCGCTTGATATGGGATTTTTGTTGTTCAGATGAGAAGTTCGGAGAGAAAGGAAGTAGTTGCGTGTGATACCTTCTCGAGCCACCCACACAAAGCGTGTGTCAGACTTGTGGGACTAATTAGACTTCTCAGCCACCTGACAAAATGTGAAACCATTAGATACAAACTCATAATATTTAATCTCAACCGTCAGTTGGGGAAGACATCAGTTGGGGAATACAACAACTCCCTTCCTCATATATATATATATATATATATATATATATATATATATATATATATATATATATATATATATATATATATATATATAGAGAGAGAGAGAGAGAGAGAGAGAGAGACTCTCCTATATCACACTCTATACATGACACCATACATCACACTTAGTTTTAGAGCCTAAGAATCCTTTTTTCAAATTTTTTTATTTTTTTATTGAAATTAATCTTTCAATCAAGACATGTTTAAAATGTTAGGTCAAAATATATTTTCTAGCCCTTTTAAAAAATTCACAAAATTCTGGTGGCTCAAACCCTTATAAATAAGATATTTTCAGCAGTTTTTTGTTGAAATTTTAAAACATAGTTAGAAATTGTATTTTGACAAAATGTTTTGAACATGTGTTGATATGAAGTTAACTCCATGGGTAAAATAAAAAAAAATGAAAAAAAGGGATTTTAGGACTTAGAACTAGGTGTATATATGGGTGGTGTAGGAAGCATGATGTATAAGAGTCTCTCTCTCTCTCTCTCTCTCTCTCTCGAGAGAGAGAGAGAGAGAGAGAGAGGTTCACAAGTAAACATTTTAATGAAGCTTAACAAAAATACCTAACAATCAATTAATTGTAATTCCTATGTTGTAATTGGTCCGCGCCAGCATCAACAGACACGCGTATCAACCGAATATTTTTTGACCACCCCCCCTTCTGCAAGGCAATAGTCAAACGACCACCCTAGATTCATATCAAGCTCAAAATGCCATCTCGGGACATAAACAACTCAAAACGACCACCCTAGTCAAACGACTGCATATATATATATATATATATATATATATATATATGTATACATATATATATATCTATATATGTATACATGTATATATATATATATATGTATACATCTATATATATATATAGATATGTATACATATATATATATATATATATATATATAGATATGTATACATATATATATATATATATATATATATATATATATATATGTTTGTCTTGCTATCTCGGGACGTAAACATAATATTTTAATTTAATGTTTGTGGGCAAAAGAGTATATATAATCTATCATGGTAAGTCCATTGCAAGGCACACTTTCACTTCATATCACCGTTACAATGCGTGAAACGTGACCCAATTACAGGAGCGGTCATGATGAGAAAAATATTCGACACTTAAAGGTGTGGCCCCCCAAATCCTTATGCTTAGCCTAAATGTCCAGTCCCCCTCCCCCTACCCCGGCGCACATGCATGTCCTTTTATTGTTATCGTTTGAATTCTTGGGGCCAAGGACGAGAGTCATAAGAGCATCCACAATGGTGATGTTAAAAGACAAAATAAATGTTAATATTGCAAATTGGAATCCCTTCACTGGTGGAGGATTGATACGGATAAATTTTGTAGGAGAAATGTTAGTGGTTCCGTAAAGTTACTGAACACATGCTGAATTTGCAAATGGTTACTAAGAACTTCGTAACAAATATAAATAATCATTTTTATCATAAATTTGGGTTCTTACGAATAATATTTGTCCGTAACATTTCTCATGAACAAATGTTATTCGTAAGAAAAGTTTGTTTAATTTCTATGAACAACATAAGTTTGTAGGAACTGATTTACACATATCTACAAGCTCCCTCATTGTGTACTGCTTTGTTGAACGAAAGATAAAATCATTTTTAGGTCTCTAACTTTGTTAATCCTGAGCATCCACGGTGCTCTAAGAAACTATGACGATATGCTTGGACTTGGTGATATGTTATGATGATTATCTTCTTAGCATGGGCTTCGAGAACTGGTCAATGGCCTTTTCTAATTGACGTGGAAAAGTGAGAGTCTGAAATATGCTAAGTTGGAAAATTTTAAGACTTTGATGTGGCACTTCGCGTGAATCTCATTCAACTATCCTTATATTATACCACATCATTAACTATAAGCATATTCATATCGAAGGTGTTCCTTTATCAACTTAAAACCATCATAAAAGAAAAAGAATAATGATACATACACCTACTCTTAGTACCAATCCAGTACCGAATGTGCTTAAAATGATTGTACCAAAGTGTGGTCCCCATGTAATAAAGTGTGAGTCTCATTATGGTACAATGCATTTAAAGCACAATCGGTACTTAGTTGGTATTTGTAGCATTACCCAAAGAAAAAAGGTACATGTTGATCCATCGTGTGCTGACAACGATGCACAAGAGGCCTTGCTAGAGTTTTAAAATTTAACGGTGCACTTTGGTCAGTTTCGGCAACTAAAAAATGCAACCATGGAGAGAGAGAGAGAGAGAGAGAGAGAGAGAGAGAGAGAGAGACTTTTTTTAGTGGCAATGGTGGTTTTGTGTGTAAATTCAACAGTTTTTTAGTACGGTAGAGAGAGATGATAATAGGTATATAGAAAGTGGGTTATAATGCAACACACCTAATGGTATTTTATCATAAACTTTTAATTATAATGACCCAAATGGTATGCCCTTTAAAAAAGTGAAGTTACTACTTGTCCCATTAAAAACATGTTTGACTAAGCCTTAAAAGTAAAAAAAAAAAATTGTTCGGCCCAACTACATTTATGATGCTTTTTTAATGAAGAACTTAAACCTTAGCCCCCAATATATTTTGCATAATCAATGTTAAGGAGGATACTACATGCGTTTTTTTATAATTAAATGTATTATAAAAACAATCGCTAAGGGGCGGAACCCGTATATAGAGAATATACATTAGATCCTGAAAATAGAAACCCTAAAAGGGCCTACACCAAGAAAACTATCATAACTACATGAATCTTTGTAAATCCTCCACAAAATCTAGAGGATACTATATGCATTTAAATAGATTATTAAATATTTATGCTTCAACTAATGATTGAGTCATGGTTCAGCTGAGATCTATTGCAAGTTATAAAAATAAATACGCCATCCGTCTCAAATCAAAAGTCTCTATCCACTTTTTATAAATTAAGGATATACTCAATTAATATTCAAGATCAATACTTATTCATTATCGTTAGATTTGGTTCATTGATTAAGTCCAAAAAAGGAAAGTGGATTATTAATTTGAAAAGATCCAAAAAAAATTCTGGACTCTTAATTCAGGATAGAGAGGTTATATAAATTTGTGTAAGGAATAATATGTTGGAATATACAATAATACATTGAGGTTTTCATCAAAACTCAAAAGAGTGCTGAGTGACAGTTAATTACCTTCTCTTTTTCTTTTGCTAATGGTTCCATTTTTTTATTTTATATTTCTGCAGTATATGGAATAACTACAGACCCAGAAACTACCAACACCGCTAGAATAATGCTTCTTTCAGTAATACCGTTTATAATCATCCTTGTTCCAAGTCTGATCTTCCATATATCTTCCTTGGGGGAAAATATTGTCATTATAATCACTCTTATTGTTTCTGTGCTATTCCTACTCTCCTACTTCTTCTACCAGGTATTTTCTTCAAGTAGCCTTTATCAATTTATTAAACTTACCAGCTCCTATTGTATCTAATTATTTTAGTAGTTAATTAGACCATGTTTATGCATATCAGTTTTATATATGTTGTACAGCATGATACCTTTTCCCAATATTTGAAGTCAAATAAATCATATTGTTATACAATTATAACTATACCTCTTTCTTAAATCATGCAGATGTTTGAGCCTTGGATCCAAAAGAGGCAGTTAGAATATGTGAAACATGAACATCTGGTTATAGACATATTAAAACATATCCAGGACCTTACAATGGGAAGACTCCTATCTGAGAATGGTGCACCAAATGTACCTGTTATAAGAAGGTAATCTATTTTTGTGAAATATTTGGTGAGATTTATTTTTCTTCTTCTAATATGTGGACTCTTTATGCTATGAAAATATTGTTTTATAAGTAAATGTCATGTTTACTTAATGATGCAGCTTATTTGAAGAAATCGACAGAGATGGCGACAATTTTGTATCATTCTCTGAATTAAAAGAACTTCTTCAGAAAATCAAATTTAGGAAATTGCATTGGGACAAAGATAAAACCATTGAACAAGTGATGGAAGAATTTGATCGTGATGATGATAGGAAAATAACTATGGATGAATTTGTGGATACATTCTCGAAATGGCTTGATGAGACAAAGGGTGCAATGGATAAAAAGTACCGCTCAGTGAAATCGTTGAAAGATTTATACGAGGTGAATTCATCTTATTTCATGTATGGATATATTTGGCAGAATGAATCACTAATAAGATTCTTAGGGGTTTATGACAAGCTGAAAAGAAATAAATATGAGGTACCATAATACTAAAACACTTTTCAACGGAGTACACGTGCTTTAGTGTATTCGTTATTTTTTTTATGCGTCAAAATTTCATTATGTTTAAGAATTTTTTTGTCAAGAATATGTGAATTATTGTAATGTACAAGTGTTAGGTTTATATATACACACTAATACTTATCATGTGTGGTGAGTTACCTGAGTGCCAATATAATTTATTTTTTGTACCAACTTCAAATCCTTCAAAATCTCATCTCAGATTCTTCAACCCTGGATTGAAAAAAAAAGGAAAGAGCAGGAGATGAAGCAGCACCTAATATCAGAGATTATAGGACACGTTCAAATGTCTGCATTAGGAAGCCTCTTCACAGAAGGTGGAACTCCTGATGTATCTTCTATAAAAAAGTAAGGCAGCTTTTGTTTTCAACGTGTTGATTCCGAATTTATTGATAATTACAAACATGAACGAATTAATGGTTTGTCCGTACTGAATTTATTAAAATCACAGGTTGTTCAAAAGCATCGACCATGATGGAGATAATTGCATATCAGAATCTGAATTGAAAGTACTAATCACGGATGTTAACTTTGGTAAATTACCTTGGGATGAAGATGAAACAGTGGCAAAAATAATGGGAGACCTCGACGTTAATGGGGATCAACGGATTAGTGAAGAGGAATTTATCTCTGGGCTTGAAAAATGGCTAAACACATTTAATCATCAAGCTCATATCCCAGCAGAATCCGAAGATATGTACCAAGTAAGTAAAACTAACCAAGCACCTTTTTTGGTTTCGGATCAAGGATTTTTGTTTAATCGGGGGGAAAGTTTCGAGTGGTCTCGGGGGTTTGGGGGCGGAAGCTCCCGAGTCGATTTTTTTTGCGATTATTTCAAGTTTTATACAAATTATAACTTTATAGTGCGCAAACCACTACAAATTATAGCAAACCTTAGTTTTATGTTTATAGCGTTATAATGCGCAAACAACTACAACTACAAAGAGATAGCGGACCTTGTTTTTATGTTTATTATTTTAATTAATTACAATCTTTTTTACACCCTTAGTTTTGTAAATAATTAGAGATATATTTTGAAGTTTGAAGGTTTATAAAAATATATATATATATATATAAAATGAATTGGGGCCGCCACCCCCCTTGGCCCTATGTCCATCCGCCCCTATTTGATTATATTGTATATAAGTCAGTAATAATCAAAGATGAAAGTTTTATTGACTCTCTCCATAATAACAAGCACCTATCATTTTCTTTATTTGAAGCAGAATCACACCACAAGTGACACTAGCAACCACCATCCACGAGAGACACCAGCTATTCTTTATTTCTACGTGCCAATGCCAAACATTTTTAGTCATTTTCTTATAATGAGAAATAATCTTAGATATATGTTAAGAAGATGTTTACGCATATTTCACACAAATTGTTGAATAGCACAAAAATTCATGTGAAGTAATCCAGAAAATACGCCACACGCAATCCCTTGCGCTTGCCTTGGAGTTCAAATTTGTTGACTCTTAATATTCTGGAGGGCTTCATGGAAAATATACACAACGAGATATGAAATGTGTCTATATTTGAAATCTTTTTCTATTTCTTATAAATGGCAAAAAATAACTAATTGATAAAAAGTTGACACGGGAAGACAAAATGAATTTTTCTTAAAATACTCTTTATTTAAATTCCCACAATGTTTCAAAAGTGACTAAACACTAAATTACACTTTAACGAATCATAGAATGGTCGTTAAAAATAGAAATAATTAGTCTCATTTATTGGGTCAAAGATGCATCAAATTTCATTGATTTTTTTTAATATACCAAGTCCTTTTTTGTTATAAACTATATATATTTAGACAAATATACCCTCACATGTTTTCATTTTAAACTCACTTACTCTCCTTCTAAAAATAAATACATAATCTCTCTCTCTCTAACAGCCCCACTTTCACCTCCACCCCCACCCCACCCCACCAAAAACAGCCCACCGAAAAATCTGGCCGGAAGCCGTCAAAATTCTCACCGAAGTGTTTCTCTCCTTGTTTCTCTCTCTCTTCGTCTATTTCTTTATTTTTTTTGTCCGCACCAGGGACACCATCACCCGCGCTGATAAATTTATATGTTTCGATTTTTTCGTCAAAAAATATCGAATATGAGTGTTGTTTGACTCGACGAATAGATTCCATATATATAAATTTTATGAATTTTAAATTTGTAAATTTGAAGTTATCTACTTTTAAAGATTTGATGTTTTTTTTTAAAAGCGACATTAAGAGGTAAAACAAAAACGAAACTATATAGATTATGAATAAATTAGTCTACAATCTTAAAACTGCTTGGAACCTATCCCCAGAGCGCCGTGGTTAATTCTCTTGATTTAATATAAGGATTTATGTATAAATTGAAAGACAATAGCTTATATTAGGGCTTAAGAACCACAATATAAGTTGTTGGTTATATATATTGGTGTTGTAAAATAAAAAGGAAAGTAAAACATTTTCCTCTAGTCCCAGTCACTTAAATATTTTATGTTCTCTCTCCTGTTTGTTTTTGCTAGCTCTTAACTGCATGACAATTAACAAATGGACAACTTAAATGCAGAAAAACTGGGAAGAAACTGACGTGCTGGTAGAGCATAAGCGCACCGACAAGTCAGTATGGGCATGGACAAAGGCTCTAATGCTCCTATTCATCGGAATAATTATACTAGCACTTTTGGCTGAACCTCTTATACGTAGTGTTCATAATTTCTCCACATCTGCAAATATATCATCTTTTTTCGTCTCTTTTGTATTTGTCCCGTTCGCTACAAATGCTAGAGTGATGATATCAGCTATCACCGCTGCAAGGAGAAAGAAACCAAGAACTACTTCTTTGACATTTTCGGAGGTCCGTCATTCTTTCTTCTCTTATTTAGATTAAACAAACTCTGGATGTGAAACATTTTAGTTTTCCTATTTCAAGTTAAATTCTTTAAAGCTACGGGTAAAGTACTCACGCACCGAAACTATATCAACTAGATCACATCCCACGTCCTGTAAATAGTTCAACACCTTCTTTCATGTTATAATAATCGTATTCAAATATGGGACATATACCAAATAGTCACTTGGACATTTTTTAATACCTATTTAGTCTAAACTTTTTTATTTTGCCTCAAAAAGTCCTTTGCCACATATTTTGGAGAGGGAGTGCCGCTGGCGCGGACCTCTAAAAATAAAAGAATATTGAGTGCTTGAGGGACTAAATGAGTTAAACTAAAAATATGTGTCCTTTTTAAAAAATGTATATTTATAATAGGGACTATTTAATAATTGACCCTTCAAATATTGATATTAATTGAAACAGACACTGATAATAATTTAAACTGGTGACTGTATCTTTTTTTTTTCCTCTAAAAAAAACAAATGAGCCATAACAATGTCATACCAACGGTGTCTTGATATTGAAGTGCCTTATGAGTTAATTTTTCAACAATATTTTTCAAAATGATTAATAATATATTAGTCCCCTGAAATTTGGGGATAGTTTCACTTGGGGTATGTTTTAATTTTTTCAATCAAGCTCTCCAATTACCATATTATTTCAATTTCATCCACATTTTAGGGAAAAGTTGACTCTTTTAAAGGAATTGACATGTGTCATTCACATGAGGGATTTAAATGAAACTGAACCAAACGTCAGGGTCAGTTTTTAAGAAATCACTATCTAATGTAATTTTTATGACATTTACTTCAGCGACTTTGATTTTCTACTTAAAATGTGCACTTAATGATGTGGCAATGTCACATCATTAAGAAACACACTTTTTTTTTTGCTTTGTCAAATATAAATTCATTTTTTAAAACATAATTTTAAAGTTAAAAAAAATAGTCTAATAAAAAAATATATTAAAATTATATGTGTCAAAATACAACAAGATAAGACACGAAATACAAAAATACAAAAATTGTTATTAGAATAGTTTTTTTAACGCGGAACTTTAAACAGTTTTAAGAAATACAAAAATTGTTTTAAATGTTGTAAACTTAAAAAAAAAGTTTAAAAATTAGGGGTGGCGCTGGTGTGGCCTTTAAAAATAAGAGAATATTGGGCAAATAAATATTTGGAGGACTAAACGAGTTAAAAATTAAAAAATAAGAGAATAATTTTTTTGCTATACACACCGTTGGCGCGGATCATTTTTTTTAAATAGTAAAAAAAATATTTGACTATTTAAAAAAAATTGGTTCGCACCAGTGATATGTATACGTAGTCCGAGCACCTGTACATACCGCTGACGCGGACCATTTTTTCTAATATGTTGGTCCACGCCAGCGGTATGCATAAGTGGTCGAACCGCCTATACAATTGCCGGTGCAGACAATTTTTTTAAATAGTAAAAAATTATTTTTAAAATAATAAAAAGATTATTTTACATTCCGCTGGAGCAAACCATTTTCTACTATTAAAAAAAAAATGGTCTGCGTCATCGGTATATATAGGCGGTTAAAGCTGGTGTAGACCATTTTTTCTAAATAGTATATATAGGTGGTTACTGCTGGGGAGGACCATTTTTTTTAAATAGTAAAAAAATATTTTACTATTTAAAAAAAATGGTTCGCACCACTGGTATGTATACCACTGGTGCAGACCATTTTTTCTAATATGTTGCTACGCGTTAGTGGTATGTATAGGTGGCCGAACCGTATATACATATCGTTGACGCGTATCATTTTTTTTTAAATGTAAAAAATATTATTTTTGAGTTGAATTTTTTTTGTCTGGTATTTAAATATTTCACGGAAAACATAAAAAAATCAACTCAATTTTTTTAAAATTAATTAATTGTTTTTTACTTAATTTGAACAAGATATTTTAGAAAAAAATAAATTTATAGTGTGTGTTTTTAATCAATTTGGAGTGTGTTCATTAATGATGTGGCAATGCCACATCATTAAGTCTCCATTTTAAGTTTGAAGGGCCGGTCGCTCTAGATTTATTCTTACTTCTATTTCTCAAGTTTTAAGTGCACTAATACATTTTATTTTTAAAACAATCAAAATAGAGTTTTTTATTTTAATTTAAACTGATATGTACATTTAATTAATATCTATCGACCTACATGAGTCTTAAATTTTAAAAATCATAATAATAATAATAATAATATTTAAGTCATTTTTGATATACTTCCATGTCTTAAATTATTATTATAATAATAATAATAATAATACTAATAATAAATACTAATTCGTAATAATGGTAATACTATTAATTATTAATTAATTATAAATACCTGTTTAAAATTATTAAAATAGTACTATTACTATTGATTAATAATAATAATAATACTAAAGTCATTTTATAATATGAAAAAATGAAAAAAACTTTAATTATTTAAATTCCCAATTTGTGATATCAAATAATAAAGGGGCTAATTGGAAAAATAATTAATAATAATAATAAAGTCATTTTATAATATGAAAAAATGAAAAAAAAATTTAATTATTTAAATTACCAATGTGTGATATGAAATAATAAAGGGGTAATTGGAAAAATAATTATTATTATTTTCATTTTTTCATATTATAAAATGACTTTATTATTATTATTATTAAAGACATGCAGGTGTCAAAATGACTTAAATAGTATTAATACTATTATTATTAAAATTTAGGACCCATATAGGTTGAGAGATATTAATTAGTTATAAATACTTCTTTAAATTAAAAAAAATAACTCTATTTTAATTGTAATAAAAATAAAATATATTAATGCACTTAAAACATGAAAAAATGTAAGAAATTGCATAAAAATTATATTAGATCGTGATATTGTTAAAATTTTCACTATAGTTTTGTTCATTCTCAATTAAGTCCCTCGCGCGAGTGGCACATATCAATTATGTAGGAGGAGTTAACTTTTCGCTAAATTTTGAATGAAATTGAATCAATATGTTAGTTGGAGAGTTTGATTGAGAAATTGAATCACTAGAACCCGAAGTGAGACTATCGCCAAATTTCAGGGGGCAAATTTATTAACCCTTTTCAAAATATTGAGAGTTGACATATAAAGTCTCAAATCGAGTAATCAAAGTTTTACGCCACAATATATAAGATCATGAAAGTTTTGGGTTGAATGCTTCAATATTTAAAATGGCAACATAAGAGGATAAACATGATGCGATTGCCCAATCACTCCATGCCACTCAATATAAATATGTCAACATCTTAGTCTAAAATAGTGTCACACGTGAAGGGACTGTTGAGATACAAAGTCCCACATAGGATAATTAATTTTTGCACCACACTATATAAGATCTTCTTGGGCCCTGCAATAATTGTCAATTGCTTTTGAGTTGGATGCTCCAATATTTAAGACTGAGGTTATACATACAAGTCATCAAATGCGTTGACACAATAATGATTGCCTCGCTCAGTTGGTTGCAAATATATTTTGATTGATGTTCAATTTTTCATTAATAATCTAGGTTTATACTCACATTTAATTTGTCTCTTATTAGTGATTAGTACAAAATTGTTTTACCAAGGGTCCATACAGTCATTGTGGAAATTTCCCACCTTGGCTATAGAGAGGAAAAAATATCAAATAATAAATATAGAACAAGTATTAATTTATATATAATTTAAATTAATATGGAGTTTTCGTGTTAACTTTACATGAACATAAAGGCACCACTCTTAAGGTGCATTCTAATGCTAGTCGAAGTCAAAGCATATATTTAGTCCATATTATAGGTAAGTTTTTTTTGTAGGTAAATGAGTTCGATACATAACAACTCACTAAGGGAGCAAAAATCCGTATATAGGTAGTATACTAAAACATGATAAAACTGACAAGCCAGACCCACCCCTCAACACCAACCTTAAAAAACTAAGTAGCCCTACGAATCTCGTCCATGAAATCCATGAACAAATGCGTAGAAAAAATAGGATATTTATTAAGCCACAGTAACATTGTACCCAATAATGAATAATGGAGCCTAGCAAGAGTAGTTTCCATCCCTTCGAATCACCTCGAATTTCTTTCCCTCCAAATCAACCAGAAAATGCAATAAGCCATCTGACACCCATGTCTCCCACCTTCCCACCCCTTAGGAATCAACCAAGATGCTAACAACTCGCTCAACATTTAGGGTAACACCCACTTGACCTAGCTAAGAGAAATGAAAACCTCCCATAATCCCCGCGTGACCCAACAAATGATTATTCATCTCTTCCACCTCCTTGCACAACCAACATCGACTGGTCATGCGTCTCCCCCTTTTTTCAGCCCCTCTGAAGTCAGGATCGCCTATTTCGCAGCGATTTAGATGAAGAAATAGATTTTAGGAGGCGCCCTCGATCTCCAAATAACCTTCAAGTAAAAACAGAGAACCTGTCCCTCTCAAAACTGAATAATAACTCCTCATCGAAAACACCCCCTTCTTCCCCATATCCTAACTCAAGCTATCCTCTCCAAATTATTTCTTCGATGTTGTACCCAACCAGTCAAAAATGCTTTTACCTCCTCTATCTCCCAATCCCGGAGCCATCTACTAAATTTAGGATTTCATACCACCATATCTTCTAACAACGTCATATGATCAGGCGCTATGCCCTCCTTATCTCTCCTAATGCGGAACATCCTCGGAAAGAAATCCTCCAGCTTGCTATCCATCCCCATCTGCCTCTCCAAAATTTAATATTGTTCCTACGCCCAAGAAGGAAAGAAGTTGACCGAGAGAATTCCTCCCAACCCATAGATAAGTACTTCCACAACCCCACCCCATGCGCATAGCGCCCCACCCCGGAGTCCAACCTAAGATGCGCAACCCCACCTCTAGCCACTAGAATCCTCCTCCACATCATGTTGATCTCACCATTAAACCTACACAACCATGTTCCTAACAACGCTTTATTGAAAGTCTCTAGACACTCCATCCCAGCCCATCCCTCCATGATCAGTTTGCAGACCTTTGTCCAATCCACTGAGCTATAATTTGAAACCTGCCTCATTACCTCTCCATAAGAAGTCCCTCATCATCTTCTCCGATGCCTTACGAACTGATGTCGGAAGAGGAGGGAACAAAATGAAGTACATCAGGAGGCTAGATAATGTACTCTTAATCAAATTTAATCTCTGCCCTTCGAGAGATAATAATTATTCCACCCCACCAATATTGTCTTTAACCTCTCTGACACCGGCTCCCATATCACCCCAGATTTAAACTTAGCCCCTAAAGGAAGGCTCGAATACGAAGACGACAGAAAAACCCACCTTATAACCCAATACCTCAGCTAAATAATCCACGTTCTTCACATCCCCAACTACAATCATCTGACATTTACCAACATTAATACACAAATTCGACACTGCCTCAAAGCACCGCATCAACAATCTCAACGATCTAAACTAGTCCACAACAGCATTACAGAAGATAATAGTATCGTCCACGAATAGGAGATCGGATATCATGACTGAATGAACACTCGAATTACCAATGACGAAGCCACTGATCAACCGAACCTCAATTGTTCGGTCAGTCATCCTACTAAGAGCCTCCATCACCAAAATGAATAGGAAGGGGGAAAGGAGGTTCCCCTGACAAAGGCCTCTAGAACTCGTGAAGAACCGCTCCGGGCATGCATTCACTAATAATGAGAATTTCATAGAGGATATGAAACTTTTGATCCACCGGCGCCACCATTCCCTAAAAACCATTCTCCACAAGACATACATAAAAAATTCCTAGTTAACATGATCGTAAGCATTCTCAATGTAAAATTTACATATAATCCCTGGCTCCCCACTTCTAATCCTGGACTCAATGCACTCGCCACCATCAAGACGTCAAGGGTCTGACGATCGCCCACAAAAGCATTCTGAGTCTCAGAAATAATAGGATTTATAACTCTCTTGCGTTTAACCGATAGAACCTTGGAAATAAGCTTATACGCACTCCCCCAAGATAATAGGACTGAAAACCTTCACATTAATCGACCCCCTTTCTTAGGAACAAGCGTAATGAACATAGCATCTAAACTACTCAAAAAATATCCCCTGTCATGAAACTCCCTAAAGAATGCCATCACCTCCTCCCTCATAATAGTCCATCACTGCTGAAAGAATGCCATAGTGATCGAGACGGGAGCCTTGTCGCCACTTATAGATTTCAAGACAAGAACTACTTCCTCCTCTATGTAGAAACCCTCAAGCCTATTAACCTCTATCTCATCAATGCTCTCGAAAGAAAGCCCATCAACCGATGGCCTTTAAGATTCCTCCTCAGCATACAACCTCTCATAAAACTAACCGATTGCCCTCCTAACCTATCATTCTTCATAAAATTCCTCCCCCCCCCCCCCCACCATAATTCTCCTAATATGGTTAAAGTGATAGTGAGAATCGGTCGCTTTATGAAAGAACTTGGTATTTATATCGCCTTCCTTCAACCATAATCCCTAGATTTTTTTCTCCATCTTATCTCTTCCTGCAACAACCTCTTACCAACCTCCCCTTTCTCCCCCCCCCCTCGCCATCTCTTCCTTCCCTGAGAGCCCCACCCTACCTTCCTTCTCATCAAGAGCCCAAGTAGACTCCAAATTTCTATCAATAAAATCCCTAACATTCCCAAACACCTCTCTATTACACCGCTTGATGTCACTTTTCAAAAGCTGGTGTCTCGACGTCCAGATTAAACTAGCATTACCCTCCACCACATACCCTTGCCACCATACTCTCACTTTCTCAATAAACCCTTCCTCTTTCAGCAACATATTTTCAAACTGGAATGGGATCCTACCTCCTCTTGACCCTCCACACTCGATCTGAATAGGAACATGATCTGATGTAACCCACGGTAGACAGGATTGAATCACTCCTAAAACGACCCTCCCAGTCTTTTGAAAGTAAAAAGTGATCCAATTGAGTTAGGGATGGGACTTCCCTATTACTGGACCACAGTAAAAATTCATAGCTCAAGCAGAAGATCAAACAATTCCATCTCATCAATGAACTCCAAAAACTCCCTCATGTAAGAATTAACTCGCCCTTCATTATCGCGCTCAGAGGAAAATTGCACAATATTAAAAATCGCCCCCCATACACCAAGAAACCCCCCACACTTCCCTCACCCCTACTAACTCCTCCCACAGCTGCCATCTGATTGTATCTTCCACGGGATCGTAAACACCAGAAAAGCTCCAAATAAACCCATATACTAAATTCTTAAATAGACAAGACAATGACAAATCATCTATCACTAATAAATTTTCTCTATAACCCTAAAATTTCACATGATTATCACACCACTCGAGGAGCCCACCGCCCACCCTAAATGCTCCTAGACATCTCCATATCTACATCCCCCAACTTCGATTCCTGTAAACAAAGGATGTCTCGGGACCACCTAGAAATCTCCCACTAACGATGCCCCTCTTGTCACGATCATTTAAGCCTCACACATTCCACGAAATAAGTCGTAAATTCATTAAAAACCTTTGATCATTTATTTCTTCCCACACCGCCACCCCTTCCTTTTTCTCCCCCGTCGTTAATCGACCTCAGTAACTATTGATGTAAAAAACTAGATTTGATCTAATTATTTTAATCACAGATAAATATGAATAAAGAAATATGAGACAATAGATTTTTAAAGTGTTCCAGCCTTATGAGAATGGCCTACGTCCACTGTTTTTATATTGCTGACTGTTTGCGTGGAATTCTCAATAATTGATTTACCAAGAGATCCAGAGTCCCCCTCTAATGAGGAGGTTACAATGTATATATAGCCTTGAGACTGTACAAATGAAAGGACAATGTGCTGTTAACTAGTAGACATATATATCTGTACGATAATAATGAGCATTTAATGCGCAGTTGTCTCTTTGATTTTCTTATTCTAAACGCTAAGTTGCTCTGGCCGTCTGAGGTGCTCGGCCTGCTTGAGTTACTCGGTAAGCTGAAGTTCCTCAAGGAACATGGGTTGCTCGGGACGCCAGAGTTGGTCGAGGAGCTTAAGTTGCTCGGAGGCAGTGTGTTGTTCATTGAAAGTGTTTGTAAATTCCATGTAGGTTGCCACGTGTCTCCAAATGATTGATCCATGTCAGCAGACTAAATTTGGTATCAACAGAAGCCCCTAATGTTTCATAGTTGAAGTTGAAGGAGAGTGTGGAACATTTTGCTGCTTAGATTTTTGGTTTTTATGGATTTTGGGCAAACTTACGTTGTATATAACTCCTTTTTGAGTGCAAAGTATCCTGCTTTTAAAGTATTTTGAATTTTCATTGCCCCTTCGATATTCGTGCCCTTTTCTTCTTTTAGCCGCCGAAAACGCAAACGTTTTTCCTTGTAATCATTGCCTTTCTCTATTCCCGAGGTAAAGTATTTAAACGCGACTGAAATCTTGTCTTATTTCACTTTTCAAATTTGCATCTATGAATTCTTTATCTTTTCTCTGTATTGTGCCTTCGTTCTTTCCATCGTTCATTGACAACTGATCTCTATTTTCTCTGTAAGATTTTCTTCCTTCCTCTTTACTTTATTCGCCATGGTTTACCTTGTTGAGTCGCTTGACAAATTTCGTTCTGAATTTTCAATCCCTTCGTGGGTTATCTTGGAAGAACTTTCTGAACCTTCTGATTATTTTTCTTTGGTTGAGGGACATTGGTTCCCCAGTCTTTTTGTGGCCGAATGTGGCTTTTTTTTGCCGCTAAATCCCATATGTGTGGAGTTTTGTCAATACTTTGATGTTGTACCTGCAAGAATAGCTCCAAACACATGGAGGATAGTTAACGGCGTACATAGGCTGAACCAAATTCATGGAACTTGATTGGGAAGTCCAGAGATCATGTATTGCTATAGATGGGTTATCGGTGATAGTACTTTCTATTTAAAAACTAGGTTTTTGAATAGGGCGTTAGTTGGCAATCTTCCTGATGCCAATAGGTATTACTTTGAAAATAGAGTGGTGATGAAAAATTGGAAACACCCTCCATTAAATGGAGATGATGTATACCAAGGTCCCAGATGTCCACCTTATGGCAATGGGATAGGTTGTTTTTATTTTTTGAAATTTTACTTTCTTTATGTTTGATAAAATGCATCACTGACATTTGTTTTTATTTGTTACAGTTGACAGTAAAAGAAAATATCCCAAAGAAGCTGACGTTAATTTAAAACATTTGAAACTGATCTGGGATCTGCATCAATCAGTTGTCGAGGAACATATCAGATATGCCTCTTATTTGTTGTAATATAAGAGCTATACTTCATCTTTCACTGCTCGTCCTCGTCCAGTGGTGGTTACTCTTTACCAAGTGCCAGCCTCTGAGACTAGCGTAGAAGGTTCTTCCTCTGAGTCAAGTGTTCCCATTAGTGATCTAATGAAGAAAAGAAAAGCTCCTGCTTTCTTTGATAAATCTGCTTCTGCCAATGTGGAGGCAAAGAAAAGTAAACAAGATGTCCCTAAAGAAGGGACGAGAATCATTGATGCACTTCCTCCTGCTGCTGCCAAGAAAACTGGCGAGAAGCCCCCTGTGGCTCCGAACAAGACTGTTGCCATCTCTCCTCCAAGTGAGGTTATCGTCATATCACCAACAAAGACAACGTCTTTAGTTAAGAATGTTCCTGTTCCTCTGAGGAGGTTAAAGAAAAGTTCTTATGAGAGACCTGCTGAACCTGTCTCTCAACCTTCAACTATTGAAGGTGGTGTTCCAACCTTTGTTCTCCCGAGCTCCGCTGTGAACTTGATAAAATCCTGGACTATCTCAAAAGTCAAAAGCATTGAGGATGCACTTTCTCGTGAAAGAATTAATACCCTGGTTGCTCAACACATGACCTCAGTAAGTATATTCAACTGGTGTTTTATTATTTATTTATATGTCCATGTATTGACTTGAAATTATTTCTTTTTTCAGCTGGTGACGTGTTTCAACAGCCTTTTAAAGAAGGATGAAGAAATCAAGGCTTCAAGTTCCTCGGGAGGAGTAGAGGAAGCCTTTGTTGGTCTGACCCAGTCTTTAAAAGACTCTCGTTAAAAGTATGAGGAAGATAAGGTTGTTTGGGAGAAGCAACTCAAGTCTATGGAGTTAGACAAAAATCGAGTTGAAAATGCCTCCAAGGAATTGGAGAAGAAGTTGAAATAGTTTGATTAGAGCAACAAAAATCTTGAACAGAGAAACAAGGAGCTTGAGGCTAAACTCAAGACTGCTAAAAATGAAGTTGTTGCTCTCAAAGACGTCGAGCGACAGAAAAAGGAGATGGAGGAGAAATTGAAGGCTGTCGAGGAGCTCCTTAGATAAAGGACCTCCTCGGAGAAGGCAAAGAGGAAGAAAGAAGTTAAAAATTCTTTCAGTGCTGGTTGGGATAAAGTCTGGAACAAAGGCCTGGCTACCATGTCCTCGCAAATGGAGTATGCCAGCCTTAAATATTTTAGGGACGGATGGGTTACAGCCTTGCAAGAGCTGAAAGTTGCTGAGAATTCTGAATTATTCCAGAAACACACTCATGACCCTCCTCCTTCTCAATAGGAGAAGAATAAGAGGACGAAGCCGCCTCAGATGAGTCTTCCATGATAATTGGAGATCAAGTTCCTACTGTTCCAGTTGCTCAGTCTACCGAGCAACTCCAACCAACCAATACTTCCACCGAGCAGCTATCATTATCTTCCGAGCAACCATCCCATTCATCCAAACCTTATGAGGAAGTTCTAGGGAACAAAGAGAAGGTGTAAAGTTGCTCGGATTTTTATTTTTTTGTTCTATTGAATGTAATCCCAGACTTTTTATTTTCTCTTATGATGAAATAAAATTTGAATTTTGGTTGTTCATCTCGAATTTCTCCCTTACTTGTTCTGTCTGCATCCTTATTGATTCTTTCCTTTCTCTTTGTCAGTTTATGGCCAGGATGGATTTCTTATCGGCCCATGACACAGAATTAATGAAGAAATACAATGACTATTTTAAAGATGGTCATGCTGATCTAAATGAAGCCCAGATACTTGACATCCTTAGTTCAAATGCCTCTGAACGAGAAGTAGAATCTTATCAATATCTGAAGTGCTTGCTCGACCGTGTTGTCGCCAATAATGTGGCCTATTATGAAATGATTGAAGACCTCCAAGGAACAATCGAGGAACTTCAGCAGAAGTACAAAGAATCATCCACACTTTTGCACCAAGGATATGAGAAGAAATATCAACAATTGAGCGCTGATAAAGGATATGCCCAATTCATGTCTGTTTAGGAGAAAAGAGAGAGCATTCTGAAGCTTGAGGTTAAAGAGCATAGGCATATTGCTAAATTGTTGGAGCAGGAGAACATTCTCTTGCAAGAAGAGATAAAATAACTTAAATCTGCTGCATCTTCTTCAGGAGCTTTAGTACCTGTTAACGACGAAGGTTTCTCTTTCCTGGAGGTAGAAAATGCCAACTTGAGAGATGAGTTAGAAACTTTGAAAAGAGCAGGACCCTCAACCTCTGCTCGCGGACGACGAAGATCTTCTTCTCAGGGACGAACAAGAGCTAGTCAGATTTCTATTAAAGGGGCGAGAACTCAGTCTGCCATGGAGAATCAGGCGGTTCAATTGATGGCGAAGAATCAGGCCTTAATAGAAATGTACAAGAAGATTTTGAATCTTACTGACCAACTTTCTTCTCAGAGTTCTACTTTGGAAAATAAGGAAATTCTGGCGAAGAATATGTACGAGCAACTGGAGAGGCTAACCTATCAATTCCATAAACAACCAAGAGAGTTTTGGATGGTTGGGTACAAAGAAGCCCTTTACCATCTTAATGCTCGGATCCAACAGTCAAATAACGAGGGGTACAAGCAGGGATGGTTAAACGCTATGTGTGTGCTGCAATTGGAGCAGGGACACTACTTATGGGATTATTATGAGCCTGGGGTGATCGACTTATCCGTGCCTCCCTTCAAGCTTGATTTTAGCTGGATTCCTGCTCGTCCAATTCCTCGATGCCCGATTTTGAAGTATCTCGGTGATTACAGCCTTCATGCTAACTTTGAAATTTCTCGCCCAAAACATTATCTTGACCGACCATCTGTAATGAATATTAGGATGCTACGAGATGTAAATTTTATAAATTCCCCTTATGCGTTAGATGATCCTCCTGTTGGGGTAGAACCTGTTTCAAAGGCAGAAGGGAAAAAACCAATAGAATAGGGTTTTTATTGTAATGAAGTATATTTTTCACATTATGTTTAATTCTATTTGATTTGAATGAAGAAATTTTTTTCCATTTCATTGTCTTCTAAATATAATTTGTATAATGTTCTTGCTTTATGGTTGATAAATATATGTGTATATGTAATACTTATCCCCTTTGTTGTTTAATCTGAGTTAACTGCTTTCCGACCAACCGGAGTTGGTGGTAATAAATTTCTGACCAACCGGAGTTGATGGTAAATGCTTTCCGACCAATCGGAGTTGGTGGTAAATGCTTTCCGACCAATCGGAGTTGGTGGTAGACAAGTTTTCGACCAATCGGAGTTGGTGGAAAATCTTTTCGACCAACCGGAGTTGGTGGTACATAAGTTTCTGACTAATCGGAGTTGGTGGTAAATAGTTTCCGACTAACCGGAGTCGGTGGTAAATACTTTTTGACCAATCGGAGTTTGTGGTAAATGCGTTTCCGACCAATCGGAGTTGGTGGTAATAAGTTTTTGACCAACCGGAGTTGCTGGTAAATAAGTTTTCGACCAACCGGAGTTGGTGGTAATAAGTTTCTGACCAACTGGAGTTGGTGGTAAATAAGTTTCTGACCAACCGGAGTTGGTGTTAAATAAGCTTCCGACCAACCAGAGTTGGTGGTAAATACTTTCCGACCAATCGGAGTTGGTGGTAATAAGTTTCCGACCAACCGAAGTTGGTGGTAAATAAGTTTCTGACCAACCGGAGTTGGTGGTAAATGCTTTCCAACCAACCGGAGTTGGTGGTAAATAGTCTGAATTTGGTAGTGTGTAGCACTAATACTCCGAAAAAATTTTAACAAATAAAGAAACTGGGAGAAAACGTCACTTTATTCATGTTGAAGAAACGGCATTACATAGAGATTTTAATTACTGATAATACTTGCGTAGATGCTATGCGTTCCATGCATTCTTGAACTCTTCTCCTTCCAGGGTCTCAATCATGTATGTTCCTGGACGAACAACTTCTGTTACTCTGTAAGGTCCATGCCAGTTGGCTTCCAGTTTATTAGTCTTTTGGATCACTTTCTTCAGCACATAATCCCCTTCCTTCAGATCGCACTTCTTCACTCTTTTGTTATTGAACAAAGTTGTTCGTTGTTGATACGTTGCATTCCTGATTTCTGCTTCTTCCCTGACTTCCTCGAGCATATCCATGTCTAATTTTCTCATCAAATCGCTGATAGGATAATTGAAATTAAGTACTCTATGCGTTGGTAGACCCAATTCAGTAGGTATCACAGCCTCACTCCCAAATGCCAGTATATATGGGGACTCTCCAGTTGCTGTTCGTGGTGTGGTACGATAAGCCCATAACACAGACTGTATCTCGTTAATCCAATTTCCTTTGGCATCATCCAGTCATTTTTTCATCCCATTCAGTAGCGTTCTGTTTGTCACTTCAGTTTGCCCATTGCTTTGAGGATGGCCTGGTGCAGAGTGGATCTTCAATATATTGGACTGATGACAATAGGCAGCAAACTCCTCGTTGTCAAATTATGTTCCATGATCAGTGATGAATACATGGGGAAGACCATATCTACAAATGATATGCTTCCAAATAAACTGATAGAATTTATCGTATGTCATATCAATGAGAGGTTCAGCTTCCACCCATTTGGTAAAGTAATCCATTACGACCACGAGGTACTTGAATCTTCCCTTGGTTGTTAGAAGTGGCCTGACCAAGTCTATCCCCCACATAGAGAATGGTCAAGGGGATGTGATGCGTGTTAATAATGCTTGGGGAGTTCTTCTAATGGAGGAAAAATGTTGGAATTTATCGCACTTCTTAGCATAAGCTACGCAGTCAGCTCTCATTGTTGGCTAGTAATACCCCTGCGTAGTTATTCTTTGCAAGAGCGCTCGACCTGCTACATGAGCTCCACAAGACCCTTCATGGACCTCTTCGATCAAATTTTTCACTTCGGAGGGATGGAAACATCTTTGTAGCCCTGCTATAACTCCTCGTCTATACAAGATGCCGTTGGTCAGTACATAACGAGCAGCTTTAAACTTCAGTTTTTTGGCTGCGAGTTTATCAGTTGGCAAAGCCCCCTTTTTAATATAGGCCCTGATGGGGTCCATCCAAGATGGTCCCAAATCTAAGGCAATGAAGTTTATCATCATATCTTCGTCTATGCTCCGACCAGCTAGGATTTCTATTGGGTTTGTTCTTCGCAGCTCGATGCGTGTAGCTGATGCTAATCGAGCTAGGGCGTCTGCTCTTGCATTCTCCGATCTTGGTATTCTAACCAACTGTACTGTAGTAAAACTTGATACAATCTCCATCGCTTTGGCTTGATATCTGACCATTAATTCTCCTTTTGCTGCATACACCCACCGGATTTGATTTACGATTAGCTGGGAGTCACTGAACACAACGACTTGCTCTGCTTTCATGTTTTTGGCTAGATTTAGACCCACAATCATTGCTTCATATTTGACCTCATTGTTGGAAGCCTTAAATTGAAAACGTAGAGCATACTCCACATCAATCTCATCCGGACTGTTTAAAACAATTCCTGCTCCACTACCTGTAGTGCATGAAGAGCCATCCACGTACAAATTCCATACAGGTATTTCATCATCAAATCTTTGATTAGACAGAGTTACTCGGTGTAATATTTGGTTCTTCCTTTCATCCTCTTCCGATACTTCTCGTTGCTCGTTGGTTATCTTTTCTTGCTCGTCTATCGACGTAAGTTGGTCGGAGTTTAAATTTGATGCTCCTGTAATATCCACATGTTGGTCGGAGGCATCTTCCTGAGTAAACTCTGTGATAAAATTCGCTGCTGCCTGCCCTTTGAGCGACGATCTAGGCTCATAAACTATATCATACTCACCAAGTTCTACTGCCCAGTACATCAATCTTCCCGATTTCTCCGATTTATGCAAAGCTTGCCTTAATGGCATATCAATGTACACAATTATAGTATGGGCTTGAAAGTATAGTCTCATTCTTCTTCTTGCTTTAATCAGTGCTAGTGCCAACTTCTCCAACCTTGGATATCTAATTTTTGCTCCTCGGAAAGCCTTACTGGTGTAGTAGACTGGTTTCTGCACTCCATCCTCCAATCTTATCAGTGCCGAGCTAACAGCATTCTCTGAGACTGCTAGATACAAGTATAGTCTTTCTCCCATCACTGGCCTGGACAACAATGGAGGTGTCCCTAGATATTTTTTCAATTCTTGAAAAGCCTTATCGCATTCATCATTCCACTCAAAAGTTTTTCGGAGTGTTTTGAAGAATGGGAGACATCTATCAGTTGCTCGTGACACAAATTTATTAAGTGCTGCTACTCTCCCTGTAAGGCTTTGCACTTCCTTCTTCGTTGTTGGAGATCGTATCTCTAATAGAGCCTTGATTTTTTCAGGGTTTTCCTCAATCCCTCGTTGATTAACGATGTATTCGAAAAACATGCCTTCTCGTACTCCGAATATGCATTTGGTGGGATTCAGCTTCATTTGATATTTCTCTATTTGATCAAAGGTCTGACCTAGATCAACTAGATGATCAACAGCTTTCTTGCTCTTCGTCAGCATATCATCAACGTAAACCTCCATGTTATGACTGATCTTCTCTACAAACACCTTATTCATCAACCGCTGATATATTGCACCTGTATTTTTCAATCCAAAAGGCATAACATTATAGCAATAAGTTCCCCTTGGGGTGATAAAAGAGGTACTCTCCCTGTCTTCAGATTTCATTTTAATCTAGTTGTACCCAGAATAAGCATCCATAAAACTCAACAATTCATGTCCCGAGGTAGCATCCACTAGCTGATCGATTCGGGGTAAAGGAAAATGATCCTTTGGGCAGGCTTTATTAAGATCAGTGAAGTCTACACACATCCTCCACTTGTTGTTTTTCTTCTTCGCCATTACCACATTTGCTAACCAATCAGGATATTTGACATCCTCAATAAAAGAGGTTTTTTGTAGTTTCTCTACTTCTTCCTGTATGGCTTGGTTCTTTTCAGGACTGAACACCCTTCTTTGTTGCTTTACTGGCTTGATTTCTTTGTTCACGTTGAGCTCGTGACACGAGAAATTCAGGTCTATCCCTGGCATATCTTCATGACTCCATGCAAAAGTCTTCTTACTGCATCTTAGAAATGCTATCAATTCCTATTTTATTGATACATCCAGTGATGCACCAATTTGAGTTGTTCGTTCTGGATGCTCGTCGTTCAGAATAATATTTTCGGTGGCCTCCATGACTTTTCCCTTCACTAGCTGAGACTCGTCTCTAGGATCTAATGTTTCAATCTCCACTTCTTATGTTTCATCCACTTGGTAAGTAGTAGTATTTTTTTTAGATTCTTCGTGTTCCTCTTGCTCGGCAGATGAATAGTAGCATTCTCGAGCTACTTTTCGGTCGCCTTTCACCACTTCTACTCCAAAGTTGGTTGGAAATTTTAAACATTGATGTACAGTAGACAACACTGCTTTGAACTTCTTCAGACCTACCCTTCCCATGATGATATTGTAAGATGATTGGATATTTTTATCCATGACGAAAAAGAGTACTCTCTCTGTTCGACAAGTAGGCCATGAACCGATGAACATATCCAACTTGATCGTCCCAAGTGGAAAAACTTTCTCACTAGTAAAGCCGAGGAGAGGTCAATGATAGGGCTCCAATTGGGCTAATTTTAGATTCAAACTATCAAAACATGGGTAGAATATGATGTCTGTCGAGCTACCATTATCCACCAATACTCGTGAAATCACTACTTCTTTCATCCTCATCTTGATCACCAATAGATCATCATGAGGATATAGTACACCTGCTAGGTCATTTTTAGAGAAACCAATGACCAACTTGTCTTTATTCACCTTCCTCGGGCGATCATCTTCAGTTAGATTTATTCATTGAATGTACGAGCAAGCTTGAGCCTCATTGAGGTAAGCCTTCCTCTCTGCAGTAAGGTCTCCACCTCCTGCATCTCCACCTGTAATAACATTACAATCAAATGATCCAAAACGGATTGAAAATACCTCTCGTTCTGGCTGTCTTGGTCTTTTGGGGAGATCGGGGTCATCTTCATGACTTCTTTTCTTGTCTTCTTTTGCTTGATGAGGAGATTTTGATCTTCTCCCTCCTCGTTCGTTGGTCTTTCCACCATTTTGGTGATCAACATACTTAGCCAATTTTCCTCGTCTGACGAGTGCTTCAATCTCATTCTGAAGAGCTATGCACTGCTTGGTCGTATGACCATGGTCTTTATGGAATTCGCAGTATTTGGACTTGTCTCTTCTGTCAGGATCTGCCTTCATTTTTGCTGGCCAGGCCAGCTCCTCGCTATTCTTGATCTCCTCCAGAATATAATTTATATCTACCTTTAAAGGAGTGTAATTTTCAAATTTCTCCATATGTTCCAGTGTTTGCTTTGCTTTCGATTGCCTGTTACCACCATTATTCTTCAGATCCTTCTTTTCGGTTTTACCATCTTCCACCTTGATGTCCTTAGTGTCTGCATTCTTCTTCGCAGCCATGGCTTCCTCGGCATTCATGATTTTGGCTTCTTTTTCCATTAGTTTTACCATGGTCCTAGGAGGATCTTTGGCTAAGGTGTAGTACAATTTATTGGGCAACAGTCCACTCATTAGAGCAGTAATTATTATTTTCTCCTCATAATCAATTACTTTAAGTTTTTAGTTATTGAAACGAGTAATATAGTCTCTGGTGCTTTCACCTGCTTTTTGTCTAACACTTAGTAGGTGTGCTACTCTTTTGACTGGTTTAGCTCTAAAACAGAAGTTCCCGATAAAGAGCTTTGCCAATTGAAAGAAAGTTTCAATCTTCCCTCGAGGAAGGTTGTTGTACCATATCCGAGATGATCCGATAAGAGTTCCTGAAAACGCTCTACATCTCATCTCGTCCGGTACTGCATAGATATCAGCAGCTGCTTGGTATTGTTCTATATGAAGTACAGGGTCAGTTTTTTCATCATATTTAGGTGTCACTACAGGAGCTTTGAACTTTGATGGTGTGGGAAAATCCATAATTGCCCGTATAAATGGTGTTCCCCGGACAAAAGTTCTTTGTAGAGGATTCTTAGCCTTATCCATTTCCCCTAATCTGTCCTCCAACCTTTGAATAAAGCCCTTCCATGCATCGTTTACCTCCTCGGGCCTATTGGTTCGAGCAACTGATCGTGTTGAATTTGCCTCTTAGGATCGAGCTGCTGGTCGTGATTGGGCAGAACCTTCCCTTAGATCGGATGGTCGTGGGGAGTTCCTTGATGCAATCCTAGGAGGACTTCTATTCCTCCTAGGGCCCAAATGATCAAAAGGAGAGACTCTACTCAACCTTTCCAGAGCACTAATCCTTTCTGGAGATGGAGTGATATTTCGTTGAGAATCTGTAGCTCGTACTGATGACGTCCGACCAGGTTGATAAGAAGGATCATTATATCTGTCAGAACGATATGATTCGGTGCGTATAGATTGATATTCCTCTGAGAATAGCGTTCACCTAGTTCATGAAGAGGGTAAACGGGTATTTCTCTAGGCACTTCGTTGTCCTGACTGGGCTCGTACTCCGCCTTGAACAGTTTTTATGAGTTGACGCATGGTTTCTTGCATGGCCGTTTACCCTTGGGATAAATTAGCCATTATGCTAGCCAGATCTTGAACATTTTGGGGAATAGAAGGGTTTGGAGGGTTCCCAGCATTTCGATTACTGGATTCTGGATTATCAGCCATTGATGATGAATTGTTTTGATGAAAAACGCCAAATACAGTCGTTTTCCCACAGACGGCGCCAATCTGTTGATGTAAAAAACTAGATTTGATCTAATTATTTTAATCACGGATAAAAATGAATAAAGAAATATGAGACAATAGATTTTTAAAGTGGTTCAGCCTTATGAGAATGGCCTACGTCCACTGTTTTTGTATTGTTGACTGTTTGCCTGGAATTCTCGATAATTGATTTACCAAGAGATCCAGAGTCCCCCTCTAATGAGGAGGTTACAATGTATTTATAGCCTTGAGGTTGTACAAATGAAAGGACAATGCGTTGTTAACTAGTAGACATATACATCTGTACGATAATAATGAGCATTTAATGCGCAGTCGTCTCTTTGATTTTCTTGTTCTGCACGCTAAGTTGCTCGGGCCGTCTGAGGTGCTCGGACCGCTTGAGTTACTCGGTAAGCTGAAGTTCCTAGGGGAACATGGGTTGCTCGGGATGCCAGAGTTGGTCGGGGAGCTTAAGTTGCTCGGAGGCAGTGTGTTGTTCTTTAAAAGTGTTTGTAAATGCCATGTAGGTTGCCACATGTCTCCAAATGATTGATCCATGTCATCAGACTAAATTTGGTATCAACAGTAACCTTCTTAGTTTCACATCCTTGTTATTTGTTCCCGATGAAGTACCCCCACATTCATTTCTCCACTCGGTTATCTCTTTTCTCTCTCTCACCACACTCTTGAATAACAACCATGCCTCATATTCATTACCTTCGAATGTTATACCTACGAACTTGCTAAAATCACCTATTATATCTTCAACCCAAACGTATGCCTCAACTTCACCTGCCCACCCAAAACAACCCCCTCTCTTGTATTTCACCCCAAAACACCCTCACCCACCGACCTAGAACCACCTTATGATACCTCAATATCTATCCACAACCGCGGATCCTACCACTTTACAAAAACACCCTTCCCGCTAGAGGAAAAATCCCTCTCAAGGCAACTTCTCCCACTAAATTCCCCCTGGACGAAAATAGAACTCATCCATGCCTCAGCAATCAACTCCCCTTTGTTTACTCCTTTATCAAGAGAGTTATAATCATAATGTAACACAATAGTCAAGCTACCATTTTTTATGATTACTTTTAACGTCATCCACAAGGACTAAATTTGAATCATAATTACCACCATTTACAGCATTTTCTAAATTGTACGACCAACTATTAGGATGGCCTTCATTAGGCCTCATTTTGTATAAATCATTTCTGCATTTGTTATTCTTCAAAAGCACTTTACCCATCCTCATAATATGCCCAAGTTTCTTTAAACTCAGCAAAATATTTCTACCACCTTTAGCAAAAGTGGGACCACCCTTATGTCTTCCACCAAGCCGACTCAAGTGGGAGACATATAGGGCTTGTCCTACCTTTAAGCCATCAGAAAAATACCTAGCAACAAAGATTTTAACTGAGTTTTTCCCATTAATAAAATCATTAAGCCCACCATAGGAAAATCAACCCACGCATGCCTCTCTCTATAGCATTATCCCACCACCCTGCATAGACCCCTGCCCAGCACACTACCTCAATTGTCTCTCCACTAAGTCACTTGACAACATAGCCCCATATCTAGCACCGGCGATTCCTCTTGTCTACCCACCTGACTAGAGTCGGTATTGATGTAAGAGTAGCTGGCGTCTTTCGCTAGCCTAGAGCAGCCTCCCTGCATCATGAAACCATCTACGTACTCTGCTAGAATAGGGACCACCTCCTCCGAGATAAAAAAAAATGTACCTCCCGCCGTTGCACACGAGTTGCGCACACCCACTTCACATAGTGAGATATTTCTGGTAATAGCAGCGCCTACACCAACAGGTGAATCCATGACATAAGCTCCCACTACCACATTAGTAAGATCAATAAGGGCATGCACATCCTCCTTAAACAGGTTGCAACTCAGTTGCGAGTGTGGTTCAAAATATTACCACTTCTTATCCTCTACAATATGTAAAAGATAAACCCACTAACCATTATTGAAATGGAAGAATTATAAATCTCCAAAATAATAGATAGAAATATCACAAATAGAGCCATTGCAACACTCTTACCATTGAACTAAGAGCCTCTCCCATATCAATTATATACTGTTGTACAGGGGCGGACCTAGGTGGTCCCGAAGGTGGGCGGCTTCCCACCTAGGTTTTTCGGAATTTTTTCCCGAGTCTAGGGTGTTTTTTTTTACCTATGTGTAATATTTAACAATAGAAGGTGTAATGTCTTTGGGGTAGAAATGAAAATAACCCTTTTCTTTTTTTTCTTCACTTACACAACCAACACACATTTTCATTTTAACCCTAACAAACAGCCATCCCATCCCACTTTCTTCTATCTTACCCCCGTCCTCTTCTTTCTCCTCTCCAGCGGTGCAGCCTCCTGCCGCCCTGCGCTGCGTCTCCCTCCAGCTTCCTGCCGCCCTGCATCTCCCTCTAGCCTCCTGCCTCCCTGTCGCTGCGTCTCCCTCCACTCCAGCCTCCGCTATACAGCCTGCAGCCTTGCTCCTGCCGCCTTGCGCTACTCCTGCATCTCCCCTCCAGGCTCCAGCCTTCTGCTGCTTCAAGCATTCATCCACTCCGGCCTCAAGAAGCAAACAGGTAATTTTTTTACATTGTTGAAGTTTTATTTTTTTACATTCTTGAGTTGAGTTCTTCTTGGAATTATTAATTTAATGTAAAAACATTGAAAAAATATAGTTTATTTTAAATATTAATTTATTGAAAAAACTAATTTTTGACATTGTTAGTTTAATCTAAAAATTAGATTGTTGAAATTAGTTTATTGTAAAAACATTATTAGTTTATTGTGAAAACAATGAAAAAAATTAGTTTGTTGTAAAAATTAGTTTATTGAAAAAACTAATTTTTGACATTATTAGTTTACTGTAGTGAAATTAGTTTGTTGTCAAAACATTTTAGTTTATTGTAAAAACATTGAAAAAATTAGTATGTTGTAAAAATTAGTTTATTGAAAAAAACTAGTTTATTGTAAAAACATTGTTAAATTAGTTTGTTGCATTTTATGAAATATAGGGCAATATGTTGAAATATTTTAACAAGACACGCGGAGGAGGCGAGACAAGTCAAAGTCATACAACCCCAACCCCAACACCAACACCAACACCTCCGCCCGGACCGTCGGCCCCACCCAATATTGAAGTAAATTTAGAAGACTTTATTACTGATGCGGGGTTAAGAAAAAGTATTTCGGAGTATGACGTGAATGAAAAGAATGCGGTTAGATTGTATTACTTGACAAAAGGCCCTTGCCAGCCTAAAAATCACAACTTTCCTTGGAATTTATGTGCAAATGAGAAACACAGATTTAGGCCTGTGTGGTTCAATGATCATGCAAATCGGTTGGAGTATAGCATTGCCAAAGATGCTGCATATTGTTTGTATTGCTATCTCTTTAAAACTGATAATGGTGGTTGCTTTGTTTCGGAAGGATATACGAATTGGAGAAAGAAAGAGAACTTTAATAAGCATGTTGGAGAACCTACGAGTACACATAATAAATGTGTAAAGGCTGGTGAAGATCTATTGAAGCAAAAGCAACACATCGAATTTTCTTTGGCTAAGCAATGTAGTCAAACTCAAGCAAACTATAGTGTTCGTTTGACTGCATCATGTTTGTAATGAAAGATAATTTGACTATTTATATATGGTATTCTCGATAATATGTAGGTTTTATAAATTGTGATTTTTTTAATATTATTTAATTTAATTAAATATTATTTTATTTTTCGCCCACCCGTCGTTAAAATCCTGGGTCTGCCACTGCTGTTGTGCATATGCTCATCTACTTTTACAAGACCCCCACATTTATCACCAATGAATTTAAACACTTCCTCCCCTATACATGTAAGGGGAGACCCATAACTCTAATCCAACGCTGCTCAGTAGACCTTAGTAACCTAGTCGTTCACGCTAATGCATGCCACCATTATAGCACCAGAGGTGTCCCCAAGTAGGATCACAGATTTGTTTGCACCACCCTGTTGAAAATTAAACTTGTTTTGGAATTAAAATAATTGGGCTTTATTAGTTTGTATTTTTGGGTTAATGTTTGGGTTATCTAATTAGTTAGTATTGGGCCTCCATAAAATTAGATCCATTAAGAGTGATATTTTCCAAGAACATTCTAGATCCCTCTTGTGTATTTTGGAGAGTGTAAGAAATAGTAGATTAGTGGAGCTAGATGTAGAAGGTTCTAGAGATTCAATCTTGACCCTTGATGTAAATTTAATCTCCACCATTCATTTGAGTTAGAGGATAGTATAAATAGGGGTGATGTCTCCACATTTTGTATCAAGTAAAATTTAGTGAGTTCTAATAAAAGAGTTCCTTTCACCAAATAGTTCTCCACTCTTTTTCATATATTTTGCTCCCTCTCCTAAATATATAAACAACCTCTTCCAACAAAGTGGTATCAGAGCCAAGGTTCAAAAATGGCTAATGTTATGGTTCCTTTCCAAATCCCTCAACTCACCAAAGACAACTACAACCATTGGAGTATCAAGATGAAGGTGTTACTCACTTCTAAAGATGTTTGGGAGATCGTTGAAAAAGGCTATAATGAGCCTCAAGATGAAGCCCACTCTATCCCAAGCTCAAAAGGATAGATTAAAAGAAGCAAGGAGGACAGATCAAAAGTCTCTCACTCTCATTCACCAAGCATTGGATGAAGGTATGTCTGAGAAAATTTCGTTTTCTACAACCGCCAAAGAAGCATAGGAGACTCTGCAAAATTCTCATAAGGGGATTGAGAAGGTAAAGAAGGTTCGTCTCCAAACACTTAGAGGTGAGTTCGAGTCTTTACATATGAAATATTTCGAGTTACTTTCAGATTATTTTGCTAGAGTTTAGGCTATTGTCAATCAACTGAAAACTAATGGTGAAAATATGAGCGACACACGAGTGGTAGAAAAAATCCTCCGCTCTTTAAGTTCCAAGTTTGACTATGTTGTTGTAGCAATTGAAGAATCTAAAGATACAGATTCTATGGAAATTGATGAACTCATGGGTTCCTTAAAAGCCTATGAAGAAAGACTTAACAGGAAAAGTCAGGAGACTTTAGAGCAAGCTCTTCAAACAAAGCTTACTCTAAAAGAAGGAAGAGAATACAACAACGAACGGAGCCAAAGAGGAAGAGGCAGAGGTCAATTTCGAGGAAGAGGCAGTGCGAAGTTTTTCAATAATGAAAGGCAAAACTCTTATCCAGCAAGAGGACGTGGAAGAGGGGGCAACACAAGACCAAGGTACAAAAAATCTTAAATTAAGTGTTATAATTGTCAAAAATTCGGCCATTATGCTTCGGAATCCAGAAGTAATTCTAATATTGTAGAGGAGAAGGCTAACTATGTTGAAAAGGAAAAGCATGAGGATTCGAAATTGTTATTAGCATACAAAGGAGAACATGATGGAGAAAGCAAGACGTGGTATCTTGACACGGGAGCAAGCAACCATATGTGTGACAAAAAGGACATGTTTGTGGAACTTGATGAATCGGTAAAGGGCAATGTTACTTTTGAAGATGAATCAAAAGTGACGGTGAAAGGAAAAGGTAAGATATTGATTCGTATGAAAAATGGGAAGCACCAATTTATTTCAAATGTCTACTATGTGCCAAGCATGAAAACATATATCTTGAGTCTGGGCCAACTCTTAGAGAAAGGTTATGATATCCACATGAAAGATCATAGTCCTTCTTTAAGAGACCAAAGAATGAATTTAATTGCTAAAATACCTATGGAAAGAAATAGAATGTTTTTGCTAAACATTAAAAGTGAAGGTGCGATGTGTTTAAATGCTTGCTTTAAAGACATGTCTTGGCTTTGGCACTTAAGGTTTGGGCATCTAAATTTTGGTGGTTTAAAATTGTTGCATAACAAAAGAATGGTTAATGGGTTGCCTTCCATTAATCATTCGGATCAATTATGTGAAGGATGTTTACTTGGAAAATATTCTAGAATGAGTTTTCCAAAAGAGTCAATTATAAGAGCAAAGAATCCCCTAGAACTCATTCATACCGATGTGTGTGGCCTTATTACTCCTTGTTCTTTTGGCAAAAATAAATACTTTCTACTTTTCATTGATGGTTTTAGTAGAAAGACATGGGTTTATTTCTGAAAAGAAAAATCAGAAGTATTTTGTTCTTTTAAGAAATTTAAATCACTTGTGGAAAAAGAAAGTGGTTATGAAATAAAATCTATGCGATCCGATAGAGGAGGTGAATTCACTTCTAAAGAGTTGGAAAAGTTTTGTGAAGAAAATGGGATATGCCATCCTTTAACGGTTGCATACTCACCTCAACAAAATGGAGTTACTGAAAGAAAAAATAGATCCATTTTAAATATGACTCGAAGCATGTTGAAAAGTAAAAGAATGCCAAAAGATATTTGGGCCGAAGCTGTGGATTGTGCCATTTATCTGTCAAATAGGAGCCCCACTAGAAGTGTGTGGAATAAAACTTCACAAGAAGCATAGAGCGGGAGAAAACCCGGAATTTCTCATTTGAGAGTATTTGGGAGCATTGCATATGCTCATATGCCGGATAAAAAGCAGACAAAGCTTGATGACAAGAGTGAAAAATACGTTTTTATTGGCTACGATTCACTCTCCAAAGGCTACAAGTTGTACAATCCAATCAGTGGAAAAGTCATCACGAGTAGAGATGTCAAGTTTGATGAAGAAGGCTCGTGGAGCTGGGATGCCCAGGAGGAAAACTATGACTTTCTTCCTTTGTTTGAAGAAGAATATGAAGATAGCAGCAATGGAGATGTAGAAGAGCCTGTTACGCCACCTCCATCACCACCATCATCCACTCATGGAGATCCATCATCATCATCATCATCATCATTAAGTCAAAGTTCACATGAAAGAGCCCCACGGTTAAGAAGCTTGGATGAAATATATGAGGTAACTAAAAATTAAAATGATATAACTCTCTTTTGTCTCTTTGCCGATTGTGAACCTATAGGTTTTGAAGAGGCCATACAAAGCAAGAGATGGAAGTATGCAATGGATGATGAGATAAAAGCGATTGAGAAGAATGACACATGGGAGTTGACAAGTCTTTCTAAAGGGCACAAAGCTATTGGAGTCAAATGGGTGTATAAAGCCAAGAAGAATGCTAAAGGAGAAGTGGAGCGGTACAAAGCAAGACTTGTTGCCAAAGGATTCAAGCAACGGTATGGAATTTACTATGAAGAGGTATTTGCTCCAGTTGCTCGTCTTGAAACTATAAGATTAATTATCTCTTTAGCAGCTCAAAATAGATGGAAAATCCATCAAATGGATGTGAAGTCTGCTTTCCTAAATGGACATTTTGAAGAAGAGGTATATGTAGAGCAACCCATGGGGTATGTTGTGAAAGGCAATGCAGATAAGGTGTTAAAATTGAAAAAGGCATTATACGGCCTAAAACAAGCACCAAGGGCTTGGAATAGTAGAATTGATCAATATCTTCATAAAAATGGTTTCAAAAAATGCCATTATGAGCAGGCCCTATACACAAAGGCGAATGTAAATAAAGATATTTTAATTATTTGCTTGTATGTGGATGATTTAATCTTCACAAGAAATGATGCAAAGATGATCGAGGAGTTTAAGAAGGTGATGACAAGAGAATTTGAGATGATTGATATTGGGCTCATGTCCTACTATCTTGGCATAGAAGTAAAGCAATAGAAAGAAGGAATATTTATTTCTTAAGAAAGCTATGCAAAGGAAGTTCTCAAGAAATTCAAGATAAATGAATGTCAGCCCGTAAGCACTCCCGTGGAATGTGGAACCAAGTTGTCAAAGCATGAAGAAGGAGAAACAGTGGATCTAACATATTTTAAGAGCCTCATTGGAAGCTTGCGATACTTAACATGCACAAGGCCCGATATCCTCTTTGGAGTTGGACTTACCAGTCGTTATATGGAAACTCCAACAACAACACACTTGAAGGCTGTAAGAAGGATCCTTCGCTATGTCAAAGGTACGATTGACTATGGATTATTTTATTCAGTCTCTAACAGTTTCAAGCTTGTTAGCTACAGTGATAGTGATTGGGGTGGAGACTTAGATGATCGAAAAGGCACAAGTGGGTTTGTGTTCTACATGGGAGACGTTGCATTCACATGGAGTTCAAAGAAGCAACCTATTATCACTCTTTCCACTTGTGAAGCTGAATACGTTGCCACAACAAATTGTGTGTGTCATGCAATTTGGTTGAAGAATTTATTGAAAGAGCTTAACATACCTGAAGATACGGTTGAGATATGCGTAGACAATAAATCGGCGATTGCATTAGCAAAGAATCCAGTTTTCCATGACAGACGCAAGCACATCGACACAAGGCATCACTACCTTCGTGAATGTGTGGAAAAGAAGGAGGTATAATTGAAGTACGTAAAGTCTCATGATCAAGTTTCCAACATCTTTACCAAGCCACTCAAGCATGAAGTGTTCCACAAGCTACGAAGACTACTTGGATTTGCAAAACCAAGTTTAAGAGGGCGTGTTGAAAATTAAACTTGTTTTGGAATTAAAATAATTGGGCTTTATTAGTTTGTATTTTTGGGTTAATGTTTGGGTTATCTAATTAGTTAGTATTGGGCCTCCATAAAATTAGATCCATTAGGATTGATATTTTCCAAGAACATTCTAGATCCCTCTTGTGTATTTTGGAGAGTGTAAGAAATAGTATATTAGTGGAGATAGATGTAGAAGGTTCTAGAGATTCAATCTTGACCCTTGATGTAAATTTAATCTCCACCATTCATTTGAGTTGGAGGATAGTATAAATAGGGATGATGTCTCCACATTTTGTATCAAGTAAAATTTAGTGAGTTCTAATAAAAGAGTTCCTTTCACCAAATAGTTCTCCACTCTTTTTCATATATTTTGCTCCCTCTCCTAAATATATAAACAACCTCTTCCAACACACCCAATATGCCTCCTGAACAAACACACACACAAACAAAAACATAAATGAATATTGGATGTGCACTTCAATCCCTCTGACAGACTTCCATTTTCTCTTGGCCCACGACATCATATTCTCGATGGATGGAGGTGAATCGGCGTTACCCACCCTCCCTAACAGATCTCTCCTGAAAAAGTAGACTCATAAAATTTCATCCCCGATAATTAAGTCATTCCTTAATGTCACATCCTCTCTAACAATGATGGGAGTGTTCGTCCACTTTGCCACTCTAACAACTTGCATGTATGTCCGAGAGTCCACAAAACTATCTGCAAAATTCACTAAAGCTTTCTCAGCATCCTCTGTCACCCCAACATGCCTCCCGTGTCGTAACTCCTTTCCCGCATGTCTACGAGGAATCACACATCGAACTTCTTGTTCCATTTGCAAGAAAGAATCTCTGGCATACCTCTACCTCCCCCTGTTCACCTCCTCCGAGAATTGAAAATAAGTTCGTTCCCGACCGACACTCACAATGACATTGAACCAGGATGCCTTCTACGTGAAACAATTGTAAACTGTTACCTCTTTATTGGTCTACCACCTTTTATTTAATATAAATGCCTCGTCTTCTTTAATGCCTCCGTAAAATAAGAGATGAGCCCAATAGACCTATCATTTCATTAAGAAAGCTTCTTGCGGGTTCCCCTTACCACTCTCTCGAAAGAAAAATCGATATTTGCTGTCTGTGGTGGACCCAGGATTTTGACTCGATGGGTGCGAAAAGGTTTGACAAAGCTTGGGGGTTCGGTGACGGGAGCCCCTGAGGCGATTTTTTTGGGGTGTTTTTACTTACTTTTTGCAATTTTTTAACCCTAAAAATGTTGAGGTATTAATTAACTAAATTTGAACTCCTGCTAAAAATCAAACTAATTTAAACATTCATATTATTTACACATTCATAAAATTAAACAAAAAAAATTATAAACTTAGGGGATGAAAAATTGAACTGAAAAAAAACATACATAAAAATTTACACATTATCCATAAAAGTTTCGTACAATATTCATAAAATTTAAGCAACAAAGTTTCATAAAATAAGAAATTAAACGAAGTTCAGCAACAAATTATTTTTTAGCAATAACAACCAATTAAAATTTCAGCAGCAACAACAAATTTTGCGAAAAAATTAAAATTTCAGCAACAAGTTATATTTTAGCAACAACAACCAATTAAAATTTCAACAACAACAATAAATTTCATATAAATTTCAGCGACAACAAATTTTAGGGAAAAATTAAAATTTCAGGAACAAGTTATTTTTTTAAAAACAACAATCAATTAAATTTTCAGCAACAAAATACTAACATATATTTGAATAACATATTGGAAAAAAATTAAAACATACTCAAAATATTAAAACAAACTGAAAAAACTGTTGATGTAAAAAACTAGATCGCTCTAATTATTCAATCACACATAAATAAATAAGACAAATATTTTTAAAGTGGTTCGGCTAGGAATAAAGCCTACGTCCACTGTTATGTTATTGCTGAGTGTTTGTGGAATTCTTGATTACAAGTTCTCTCTAGAAATTCCGGTCCCCTTGAATGAGGATGGTACATGGTATTTATAGCCTTTAGGCTGTACATGAAAGGTCCAATACATTAAATGATATACATATGAAAGGTTAATACATTTAATGCAGCGTGTGCGTCAAGAATATAGTGAATAGTTGAACAGTTGTCCGTCTGGTAATTAATGATACGGCCGAGATGCAGTTCGGACCGCCTTAGTTGCTTGTTGATCAAGAGTTTCTCGAAACATTAGAGTACCTCGGTGCTATAGAGTTCCTCGGTGTGTTAAAGTTCCTCGGTATGATAGAGTTCCTCGGCGTATTCTCGTTGCTCGGAAAGAAGCATGGCTGGTCGGGAAATGATCTTCCTCGCTGCTATTGTGCCATGTAGATTGACACGTGTCTTCATCTTATTCGTCCACATCAGCACATTAATTTTGGTATCAACAGAAGCCCCCAATGTTTCATATTTTGAACTTTGAAGAGTATGGAACATTCTTTCTCGGTATATGGCAATATTAAATGTACTTCCCGGGTTTCAGGAACATTGTATTCAAATTTCCCTCTTATTTCGCAATTTCCGCCTTTTTGATAAGCGCTTTGATATTCGTGCAAATTTTGTCCTTTTAGCCGCCGGAAGTTCAGTAGTTTCTTTTTGGTAATCATTTCTTTCGCCGCTTCCCAATGCAAAGTATTTAAACTTCTTTGGTAACCATACCGTCGTCTACGTTTTTCATTCTCTGCATTCAAGCTTTCTATTCTCTTCTTCTCTTGTGCGTTCATCCTTGTTTCCGTTCGTTGTCAACACATCTCCTTTCTTTCTGTAAGATCTTCTTTCTTTCTTCTGTATCTCTTTTATTCAATATGGTTTATATTGTGGAGTCTATTGAGAAATTCCGTTCTGATTTTTCCATTCCTTCGTGGGTAACTCTAGAGGTTCTTTCTGAGCCTTTAGATTACTTTCGATTGGCTGAGGGACATTGGTTCCCCAGTCTTTTTGTTGCTGAATGCGGTTTTTCCTTTCCACCAAACTCATTATGTCTTGAGTTTTGTCAATATTTTGATCTTGTTCCTGCAAAAATAGCCCCCAATTCATGGAGAATAATTAACGGGGTGCACAAATTAAATTTAACTCATGGGACTCGTATTGGGATCCCTGAAATTATGTTTTGTTATAAATGGGCTGTTCTAAATAATATTTATTATTTAAAAACTAGGTATTTGAATAGGGCTCTTGTAGTTAATCTCCCTGACTCAAATAGGGATTATTTTGAGCATGGGTTGGTCATAAAAAATTGGCAACATGCGCCTTTATCTGGGAATGAAGTATACAACGGTCCCAGATGCCCCCCATACGGCAATGGGATAGGTTTATTTTTCATTTTATTTTACTTATGAAATTATGCTTTCATCATGTTTGACAAAATGTATGACTGATATTCCATTATGTATTTATTTGCAGTTGATAGCAAAAGAAAAACTCCAAAAGAGTCAGAAGTGAATATCAAGCATTTGAAACTTATCTGGAATTTGCATAAGACCATTGCTGACGAGCATATTAGATCTGCTTCATATTTACTACAGTATAAGAGTTACACAACCTCTTATACTGCTCGCCCTGTTGAACCAGCTTCAACACCAGAAAGTTCATCTTCAGATTCTCATATCCCCCTATCTCAGAGAATGGGCAAGAAAAGAGCTCCTCCTGCTCTATTTGGTGAAACTTCTTCTGCTGTTGGAGCCCAGAAAGGCAAAATTGATGTCCCAGAGGGGACTAAAAGAGTAGATGCTGGTTCCTCCAAAGTTGCCGAGAAGCCCCCAGTGGCCCCGAGCAAGAAAGATGCTCCTGCTGATGTAATTGCCATCTCTCCGACCAAGACTTCTTCCTTGGTTGATGCTGCTGACCGTCCTTTGAAGAGATTGAGGAAATCATCCTCAGTTAATCTTGCTGGAACTGTATCTTCTCTACCCGCTGGTGGTAGTAGTGTCTCAAAAATTATTCTTCCGAGTTCTTCAACGAGCTCAGTTATACCCGAGGTTCTCGAGGTTGATGAAAAAATTCCTAGGGATACACTGACATCCCTAGCTGCTCGCCATCTTTCTTCAGTAAATTTCTCATACCTTTGGTCTTTCTTTCTTTTTCTTGAATTCTTGTATTTGTGTTGACTTTATTGTTTTTCTTATCTTTCAGCTGGTGAACTGCTTCAATACCATCGTGAAGAAAGATCAAGTTATTAAAGCTTCCAGTTCCTCGTCCGATGTTGACGATGCTTTGTTGGGTTTAGCCCAATCTGTGAAGGAATCTCGCCAACAGTACATCGAGGAGAAAACTGTTTGGGAGAAAAAGTTGGCTGTGGCTGAGGCTGATAAGATGAAGATGGCTGAAACCTCCAAGAATTTGGAGGAGAAAATTAAAGATTTGGAGGTTAAACATCAGGAATCTGATGATAAATTGAAGAAGGCAGAAGAAGAATTATCTACTCTGCGAGATATCAAGGTTAAGAAAGAGGAATTGGAGGTGAAGCTCTCCTCGGAGAAGTCGAGGAGAAAAGTTGCAATCAAGAAACATTTCAGCGTTGGTTGGGAGAAAGGATGGGAGAGAGGGATAGCTGCAATGACATCCCAAGTCCAATATGGGGAGTTGAAATACTTCCATGATGGTTGGGTAGCTGCTCTACAAGAGCTAAAAGTCCAAGACGATTCTGAGCTATTCCAACGGCATCTCCCTGGTCCTCCTCCACCAATTGTGGAAGAAGAAGAAGATGAACCTGCCTCAGATGAGTCTTCTATGGCTATGGGCGATCAAGTTTCTGCCTATCAACCCTCTGCCACCGAGGACGTTTCTTCCATGCCTCCTCCTCCCGAGAAGATTCCTACCGATCAAGCTGTAGTTACCACCGAGCAACCGAGATCCTCGTCCCAGCCTCCCGAGAAAGTCTTGGGAGACAAGGAAAAGGTGTGAAGTTGTTCGGTAGCATTTCTGTATTTCCTTGTAATCGAACAATGTAACTTTTTGATGATCTAATAAAATATATCTTTTCTTATCTCTGTTGTTGATAACTTGTTTTTGTTGATTGTTGTCTTTTTCTTGTCATTAGTTTGTTGCTAGAATGGAATTGATCTCTTCATATGATACCGAGCTGATGCAGCAATGTCATCAATACTATAAGGCTGGTCATACAGATCTTAGTACATCGGAAATTGCTGATATCCTTGGTCATGGTGCTTCAGAGCAGGCTATTGAAGCTTATCAGTACTTGAAAGCTTTACTCGACCGAGCAGTGGCCAACAATGTCGCTTACTATGAGTTGATTGAAGAGCTTCATGGTTCCTTAGAGGATCTTCAAAATCAACACAACGAATCAATGGCTTCGCTGCATAAGGATTATGAAAATAGATACCATCAGCTCTCTTCAGAAACAGGCCACAAGAAGATCATTGCTGGGTATGACGTTAGGGAGAGGACCCTAAAAGGTGAAGTTGAAGCCTGTAGACAAATTGCCGAGATCCTGGAACAAGAAAATAATAATTTGCAGAAAAAATTAGCTCAATATGAATCTGCTGCTTCATCTTCTACTGCATTAATACCAGTTACTGATGAAGGCTTCTCGTTCTTAGAGGTCGAAAATGCCAAACTAAGGCAAGAGCTGGAGGACTTAAGAAGATCTGCCATTTCTGGAACTGCTCGGGGACGAGGAAGAGGTTCTCGGGGGCGAGGAAGAGTCCTCAGCCAAAATGTTGAAGAGGCTCGCACTCAGTCTACTCTGGAAACTCAAGCATTCCAGTTGAAAGTAAAAGACCGTGCTCTGACTGAAATGTCCAATAAAAATCTGTCTCTGGAAGATCAGCTGGCATCAACGAAATCTGCCTTGCATAACAAGGATCTCTTTGCCAAAAGCCTTCATGAACAATTGGATAGATTAACCTTCCAATTCCATAAACAGCCAAGGGAATTCTGGATGGCAGGATACAATGAAGCTCTCGTTCATCTGGATGCTCGCATTGAACATGCTAACAATGAAGGTTACAAGCAAGGATGGTTAAATGCATTGGGTGTATTAAAGTTGGAGCAAGGGCATTTTTTATGGGACTATCATGCTCCATCATTATTAGACTTGCCTGTACCACCTTTCAAATTGGATATGGCATGGATCCCAGCTCGTTCCATTCCTCGCAGTCTAATTTCAAAATATCTTGGTGATTATAGCCTTCACTCCCAAGTTGAATTATCTCGTCCTGAGCATCTTTTGGATACACCTTCTGTTATGAACGTCAGAATGCTCAGAGATGTTAATTTCATCAATTCTCCCCTTTGCCTAGAAGACCCTCCTGCCGGCGAGGAACCTGTCTCTAAAGCACAGGGCAAAAAACCAATAGAATAGTAATATTCATGTAACAATTTAGTACCTTCTTGTAATTTGTAATTTATTCTAGATTAATGAAAAGATTTTCATTTTCCGTTTGCCAATTTTGTTAGTCTTGTGTTTATCAAGTACACTTATATTTGTACATATGTATCTGTTAAAAAGATAACGATAATATTGTTCATTAAGCAACTTAATAAAAAGTTACAAGTATTAGTAATGTTTCTCGATCACTTAATAATAAAGTAATGAGTAAAAATGTTCAAACTGTTTCCAACCAACCAAGGTGGGTGAATAATGTTTGTCGACCAATTACAGTTGATGGGTTTTTTTATCCCCGACCAGCTATACTTGGTTCAATTATAAAAATGCGTCCAACCAACTAAGATCAATAATTTGTCCTCGCCGACCAACTACAGTTGTTGGGTTTTTATCCCCGACCAACTATACTTGGTGTATTTTTTTGAACATTTTGTTCTTCAAAGAACTCATTGTAATAATATTACCTCCCGACCAACATAAGTTGTAATATGAGAGTATATTTTTATCTTACCAACCGTAGTTGATCATGCTGGTGTACACTTTCTGGCTCCTTAAATCTTTTGGCTCCTTAGAGCATTTTTTGGCTCCTTAGAGCATGTCCTCCTAACCAAAGGAGGTTGGCTACTTATAGCACTTTTGCTCCGTAGAGCTGTCCTCCTAACCAAAGGAGGTTGGCTACTTATAGCACTTTTGCTCCGTAGAGCTGTCCTCCTAACCAAAGGAGGTTGGCTCCTTAGAGCACTTTTGCTCCGTAGAGCTGTCCTCCTAACCAAAGGAGGTTGGCTACTTATAGCACTTTTGCTCCGTAGAGCTGTCCTCCTAACCAAAGGAGGTTGGCTCCTTAGAGCACTTTTGTTGTGTAGTGTATTACACTAGTATTCCCCGAAAAACTTTCAACCAGAAAGAAAATGGCGAAACATCTTCGTTTTATTCATAATGAAAGAAATGCTTTACATTTGACATCATTGATAATACTTGCGTAGGTGTTCAGCATTCCATGCATTCTTAAATTCCTCTCCTTCTAGAGTTGCTATTCTGTAAGTTCCTGGTCGAACAACCTCGGTAACTCGGTAAGGTCCATGCCAGTTTGCTTCCAGTTTATTCTGCTTCTGAATGACCTTCTTTAGCACATAATCCCCCTCTTTTAAATCACATTTCTTTACCCTTTTGTTGTAAAACAGAGCTGTTCGTTGTTGATAAGCAGCATTCCTAATGGCTGCCTCTTCTCTGACTTCCTCAAGCATATCCAAATCCATCCTTCTCATCAGATCACTGATCGGAGAATTGAAATTTAACACCCTGTGTGTTGGTAGGCCCAACTCGGCAGGTATCACAGCCTCACTTCCAAATGCTAGCATATATGGTGATTCTCCTGTTGCTGCTCGGGGAGTTGTTCGGTAAGCCCACAAAACTGACTGTAGCTCATTAATCCAATTTGCTTTAGCGTCACTTAACCTCTTCTTCAACCCATTTAGTAATGTTCTGTTCGTCACTTCAGTCTGTCCATTGCTTTGGGGATGGCCTGGTGCTGAATGAAACTTCAAGACGTTTGACTGATGACAATAGGCAGCAAATTCTTCATTATCAAATTGCGTTCCATGGTCTGTGATGAAAGCGTGGGGGAGACCATACCGACAAATGATATTCTTCCATATGAACTGATACACCTTCTCGTACGTCATATCAATTAGTGGTTCAGCTTCCACCCACTTAGTAAAATAGTCTACTGCCACGACGAGATACTTGAACCTTCCTCGGGTCGTCGACAGTGGTCCAACCAGATCAATCCCCCACATGGCAAATGGCCAAGGTGATGTTATGGGTGTCAACAATGCCTGTGGAGTTCTTCGGATGGAAGAAAAACGTTGGCACTTGTCACACTTCTTAGCATAGGCTATACAATCAGCTCTCATCGTTGGCCAGTAGTATCCCTGTGTCATCACCCTTTGCAGAAGAGTCCGACCTGCTACATGAGCTCCACAAGATCCTTCATGGATTTCTTCAATCAATTCTTTGACTTCTGATGGATGCACACATCTCTGCAAACCTGCCATAATTCCTCGTCTATACAAAACACCATTAGTTAACACATACCGAGCAACTTTATACTTCAATTTCTTGGCAGCTAGTTTGTCCTCCGGTAGTACTCCTTCTTCAATGTATGCTCTGATAGGATCCATCCAAGATGGTCCTAAATCAAGGGTAATAATCTTCACCGTCAGATCTTCTTCTATGCTCCGACTTTCTAGTACTTCAATTGGTATTGTTCTTCGCAGCTCGGTGCGCGTAGCTGACGCTAGTCGGGCCAATGCGTCTGCTCTAGCATTCTCCATTCTCGGTATCCTCACCAATTGAATAGCATCAAATTCTTTCAATAACTCCATCACTTTTGCATGGTACTTCACCATTAACTCTCCCTTCACTGCATATATTCCCATCATTTGATTCACAATTAATTGAGAATCACTGAAAACAATTACTTGACGTGCCTCTATAACTTTCGCCAAATGAAAACTTGCTATCATCGCCTCATATTCAGCCTCATTATTGGAAGCTTTGAATTGGAATCTCAAGGCATACTCCATGTCAATATCATCTGGAGAGTTTAAAACAATCCCTGCTCCACAACCAGCCGTGCAAGATGATCCATCTACATATAATCTCCATGTATGTAACTCATCTTTAAATTTCTTATCTGTTAGAGTTCCTCGGTGAAATATCATCTGTTTTCTTTCATCATCCCCGGGTATCCTTCGTTCCTCGTCGGTCATTTGTTCGCGCCCCTCTACCAACCGGAGTTGGTCGGGGTTTGAATATGATGATTTTTCTACATCCACAAGTCCTTTTACCAACCTTGGTTGGTTTGGATCTGTGTCTGTTGATCCTGTATCGTCCACAGGTAGGTCAGCAAGCACCTTTTGCTCCTCGGGGGTATCAGGGTATGTGAACTCTGCTATAAAATCTGCCACGGCTTGCCCTTTCAACGATGATCTGGGTTCATACACAATATCATATTCACCGAGCTCTATTGCCCAGTACATCAATCTTCCTGATTTTTCTGGCTTGTGAAGGGCTTGTCTTAACGGCATGTCGGTATACACAATGATGGTATGGGCCTGGAAGTATAGCCTCATTCTTCTACTTGCTTCAATTAATGCCAGTGCCAATTTTTCCAGCTTTGGGTATCTGATTTCCGCACCTCGGAAGGCCTTGCTTGTGTAATAAATTGGCTTCTGGACTCCATTCTCCAATCTGATCAACGCCGAGCTAACTGCATTTTCTGATACCGCCAAATACAAGTACAGCTTCTCTCCAGTTATTGGCCTAGACAACAATGGTGGGGCTCCCAAATACTTCTTCAAATCTTGAAAGGCTTTCTCACATTCATCAGTCCACTCAAAACTTTTTCGTAGTGTTTTGAAGAATGGGAGGCATTTATCAGTTGCTTGGGATACAAATCTGTTGAGTGCTGCAACTCGTCCGGTAAGACTCTGCACTTCTTTCTTCGTCGTCGGGGATCGCAGCCCTAAAAGAGCCTTGATCTTTTCTGGATTTGCCTCAATACCTCGTTGGTTGACGATGTATCCGAGAAACATTCCTTCTCGTACTCCAAAGGTACATTTCGTCGGGTTAAGCTTCATCTGGTATTTATCCAGTTGATCAAAAGTTTGACTCAAGTCAACCAAATGATCTGCAGCTCTCTTGCTTTTGGTGAGCATGTCGTCGACATAGACCTCCATATTACGGCTGATTTGTTCGGTGAACACCTTGTTCATCAACCGCTGATATGTTGCACCTGCATTTTTTAAACCAAAAGGCATAACATTATAACAATAAGTTCCCCTTGGGGTAATAAAAGAAGTACTTTCCCTATCTTCAGGTTTCATTTTGATTTGGTTGTAGCCAGAATAAGCATCCATGAAGCTGAGTAGCTCGTGTCCCGAGGTAGCATCCACTAGTTGATCAATTCTGGGCAATGGAAAATGATCTTTTGGACATGCCTTGTTGAGATCAGTAAAATCAACACACATTCTCCATTTGTTGTTCTTCTTCTTTACCATCACCACATTCGCCAACCAATCTGGATATTTCACATCTTCAATGAATTGGGCTTTCTGGAGTTTCTCGACCTCCTCTTGTATGGCCTGGTTCTTCTCGGGACTAAACACTCTTCTTCTTTGCTTCACAGGCTTGATCTCCTTATTCACATTGAGTTCATGACATAAGAAGTTTGGATCTATTCCTGGCATGTCTTCATGACTCCAAGCAAAAGTATTCTTCCTGTTTCTCAAGAAAGTTATCAACTCCTGTTTTATTGAAAAATCCAACGACGATCCTATCTGAGTTATTCGTTCAGGATGCTCGTCGTCCAGGATAACAATTTCTGTAGATTCCACAACCTGCCCTTTTACGAGTTGAGATTCATCCCTAGGGTCAAGAGTTTCAATTTCTGTGCCTTCCTCCACTTGGTAAGTAGTAGTCTTTTTCTTTGATTCTTCAAGTTCCTCTTGCTCGGCAGACGAATAATAGCATTCCCGAGCTACTTTTTGATTACCTTTCATAATTCCTACTCCAAAATTCGTTGGGAATTTCAAACACTGATGTACTGTAGATGGAACTGCTTCGAACTTCTTCAATCCAACTCTTCCCATGATGATGTTGTAGGCGGACTGCACATTCTTATCCATCACAAAAAAGCGTATTCTTTCTGTTCGACAAGTTGGCCAAGTTCTAATGAGTATATCCAACTTGATCGTCCCAAGTGGAAAAACTTTCTCGCCAGCAAAACCCAGAAGGGGTCTGTGATAAGGTTCTAATTGAGATAATTTTAAATTCAAGCTATCAAAGCATGAATAGTACATGATGTCTGCCGAACTACCATTGTCTACTAACACCCTTGAAATGACCACATCCTTCATCCTCGTTTTGATCACCAGAGGATCATCATGAGGGTAGAGAACACCTGCCAGGTCGTTTTTTGAAAAACCAATCACTAGCTTCTCTTTGTTTACCTTCCTCGGACGATCATCCTCGGCCAGGTTTATTCGCTGAATGTATGAACAAGCTTGAGCCTCTCCGAGATAAGCTTTTCTTTCTGCAGTAAGGTCTCCTCCTCCTGCATCTCCTCCTGTAATAACATTACAATCAAATGACCCAAAACGTATGGAAAATACCTCTCGTTCGGGTTTCCTTGGCTTTTTGGGAAGATCGGGGTCATCATCTGGATCCTCTTCATGGTCCCTCCTCTTTTTCTCCTCTGCACGACGAGGAGATCTAGATCTCTCTCTAGTTCTATCATCATTCTTCCTCTCACTCCTGCGATCTACGTACTTTGATAATTTTCCTCTTCGGATGAGTGTTTCAATCTCGTTCTGAAGGTCTATACAATTTTTGGTCATATGGCCATGATCTTTGTGAAACTCGCAATATTTGGCCTTATTCCTCAGGTCGGGATCTGTCTTCAGTTTCTCTGGCCACTTGATTTCCTCGTTATTCCTGATTTCTTCCAAAACATGATTAATACCCACTTTCAATGGAGTATAATTATCATACTTCTTTAGGGCTTCCAACTTCATCCTGTTATTCTTGGAATGTTTGTCACCACCATTACTTTTCTGATCTTTCTTCTTAGAATTGTCGATCTCCACTTTAACTTCTTTATCCATATTCTTCTTCGCAGCCATAGCCTCCTCGGCATTCATGATTTTGGCCGCCTTTGCCATCAACTCCGACATATTTTTAGGTGGATCTTTGGCCAACGTGTAATACAGCTTGTTAGGCAGCAAACCACTCATCAGAGCAGTGATTGCTGTCTTTTCTTCATAATCTATGACTTCCAACTTTTCGTTATTGAAACGAGTTATGTAATCTCTAGTACTTTCACCTGATTTTTGTCTAACACTTAGCAAGTGTGCTACTCGCTTTACCGGCTTTGCTCCAAAACAAAAATTGCCAATAAACAGCTCGGCTAACTGAACAAAAGTTGAAATCTAACCCCGAGGAAGATTATTGTACCATATCTGTGCAGATCCGGTAAGAGTTCCCGAGAATACTCTACACCTCATCTCGTCGGGGACAGCATAGATATCTGCAGCAGCTTGGTATTGTTCTATATGAAGTACGGGATCTGTCTTTCCATCGTACTTTGGAGTCACTACGGGTGCTTTGAATTTCGACGGTGTAGGGAAATCCACAATGGCTTGCACAAAAGGTGTTCCTTGAACAAAAGTTCTCTGTAAGGGGTTCCTCGCCTTAGCCATTTCTCCCAGTCTATCCTCCAACCGTTGAATGGAACCTTTCCATGCTTCATTCCCTTCCTCGGGCCGCTTAGTCCGAGCAACTGATTGCTCTGACGTAGCTTCCTGAGATTTATCTCGACGAGTGGTTGGTCGTGATTGCGCAGATCCTTCTCTCAAACCTGGTGGTGGTCGAAAACTTCTTGATGGAGCCCTAGGTGGACTCATGTTCCTCCTTGGTCCTAACCGACTGAAAGGAGACACTCTGCTTAACCTTTCCAAAGCACTAGTTCTCTCCGGAGAGAGAGAGTGATACGTTGATCTGTATCCGTAGCCCGTATCGATGAAGTTCGCCCAGGTTGATAAGAAGAATCATTAGACTCCTCATTGCGGTATGACCCAGTACGTCTAGATTGCGATCGCCTATGATCACTCCTTTGCCCTGAATAGGTAGGTGCAGCGCCCTGAAGAGTTTGAATGAGTTGCCTCATAGATTCTTGCATGGCGGTTTGTCCTTGAGCCAGATTCGTCATAATTCCAGCCAGATCTGGGGATGCAGATGGATTTGGAAGATTTCCAGTATTTCCAACATTTCGATTACTGGATTCTGGATTATCTGCCATTGGTGATAAATGATTTTTATGAAAAACGATAATAACAGTCGTTTCCCACAGACGGCGCCAATCTGTTGATGTAAAAAACTAGATCGCTCTAATTATTCAATCACAGATAAATAAATAAATAAGACAAATATTTTTAAAGTGGTTCGGCTAGGAATAAAGCCTACGTCCACTGTTATGTTATTGCTGAGTGTTTGTGGAATTCTTGATTACAAGTTCTCTCTAGAAATTCCGGTCCCCTTGAATGAGGATGGTACATGGTATTTATAGCCTTTAGGCTGTACATGAAAGGTCCAATACATTAAATGATATACATATGAAAGGGTAATACATTTAATGCAGCGTGTGCGTCAAGAATATAATGAATAGTTGAACAGTTGTCCGTCTGGTAATTAATGATACGGCCGAGATGCAGTTCGGACCGCCTTAGTTGCTTGTTGATCAAGAGTTTCTCGGAACATTAGAGTACCTCGGTGCTATAGAGTTCCTCGGTGTGTTAAAGTTCCTCGGTATGATAGAGTTCCTCGGCATATTCTCGTTGCTCGGAAAGAAGCATGGCTGGTCGGGAAATGATCTTCCTCGCTGCTATTGTGCCATGTAGATTGACACGTGTCTTCATCTTATTCGTCCACATCAGCACATTAATTTTGGTATCAACAAACATATTAAAATATACTAAAAAAAAATACCCGGAAGCAGGGGTTGGTTCTTGCTGCCTTTTTTTTAGCATAGGTGGTGTCGTGTTGGTCGGTTGCCTTGCTCTTGTTGCCCTTTTTTAGAGGTAGATTTGCTGCCCATTTTTTTATATTGAAATGAAAGAGAAAGGGGTTGAGAATGAGAACTTGAGATGAGAGGAGAGCTGCTGCTTTTTAGATGAAAGAGAAAATGTTGTTAAGTTTTTAGGTTTTATAAACTTAAGCTATTTACATATTAGCCCTCACCCCCAGGTTCTAGAAATTTACACATAGGCCTGATTTTTTTTTTTAATATAACAACAGACATTTTGGAGAAAGTCGTGGGTGAGGCCGCCCCCATTCGGGATGGGGTGGGTTCGCCCCTATTTGCTGCTTCCACCATCTCTACAAAACTCAAATGACTTCTCGCCCACATGAAAATGCACCTCCCTCTTGCCTAAAGATGCCATTGATGGATTAATTTCTATTTTGTGAAAACTATCACAAACAGGAACATTCATATTGAATTATCAAGAAATATAAGTATTGATTTTGCGGAAGCGTACCTGAATCCATGACAGAAGGTTAAAATATCTGAGTCTGAGGCCTTATGCTCTTCCAGATCAACACTTTTATTTCCTCTCTAAATTTCTCTCTGACAATGGGAATCAGAAGATTGGTGTTGTGTGATCTGGGGACCATGACCCCTATTTATAACGCAATCTTGTCTTTTCATATTTCGTATATTTCTATTTTAACCCATCATAAAAATAAAAATTACGCTTGTCTCTACACAATAAAACCCACACTTTAATAATACATTAGTAAGGGCCCAAAACTTAAATTAATCACTTTAATTGGCCTACTTTTATTTGATAGCCTATAATTCATATTTATTTTATATATAAGCCCATATATTAAATTTTACTCTAACAATCTCCCACTTGGGCTATATATATATGTAACTTTATAAATTTGAATTATACTTTATGAGCTCATGACTTTTAGCTATCAAAACTTTATGTATCTTAACAATCTTGTCCATTAGTTGCACTAATATAGAATCAAAGCGATCGTCATTACATATTTTGTAAGTAGACCCATCAATGATCACATATATCAATGCAACTAATGACAAAGATCAAGTGTGGATGTGTAGAATGGAAATTTCATGCAATGTGATCTTAATATGCCTATTTCCAACTGGTCCTCCTTAAACCTTAGTGATATCAAACCATATAAAGTCAGAGTGAATATAAACTTAATACTTTACTGCAGTAAATAACCATACAATATCCATTAAATCAAATATTCTATGAAAGCATATAAAATACAAACTCCCACTAAACTGACATATCCTGAAAAGAAATTACACCCATATGAGCAGTGTGCTCATGAAAGACCTTGGGTGGTAATCCCTTAGTCAGCGGATCCGCAATCATGGAGTTTGTTCCAATGTGCTTTATAGATATAAGTCCACTCTGAACTCCTTCTTTTACAACTAGGAACTTAATGTCAATAAACTTTTACTTCGTAGAATTCCTGTTGTTGTTGGAATACAGTACTGCTGATTTATTGTCACAAAATAACTTAAGTGGTCTTTCATTGCCATCCACAATACATAGCCCCATGACAAAATTTCGCAACCATATTCCTTGATTGGACGCCTCATAACAAGCTACAAACTTAGCTGCCATGTTGGAAGAAGCTATAATAGACTGCTTAACACTCTTCCACGATACAGCACCTCCAGCAAGTAAGTAGATATAACCTGAAGTAGATTTTATTCTATCTTGGCATCCAGCAAAATAGGAGTCAGAATATCCGATGATCTCTAACTGTTCTGACTTCCGATAGGTGAGCATGTAGTCTTTTGTTCTCTATAAGTACCTCATGACTCGCGTGGCTGCTATCCAATGATCCTTTCCAGGATTACTTAAGTATCTTCCCAACATGCCAACAATGTACGCAATATCCGGACGAGTACATACTTGAGCATACATAAGACTTCCTACTGCTGACGCATAAGGAATCTTTTGCATCTCCAGAATCTCAAAATCATTCTTGGGACATTGACTGAGACTAAATTTATCTCCTTTAGCTACAGGGGTGTCACCTGGTTTACAATCATGCATGCCAAATATTTTAATAACTTTCTCGATATAGCTCTTTTGTGATAAACTAAGTGTACTCTGAGAGCGATCTCGGTGTATTTGTATACCCAACATAAAAGAAGCATTACCAAGATCTTTCATCTCAAATTTCTTTGAAAGAAATCTCTTGATTTCGTGCAACATACATATATCGTTGGTGGCAAGCAAAATGTCATCAACATATAAAACCAAGTAAATATGCTTACTCCCACTGAACTTGTGGTATATACAATCATCAACCAGATTCATCTCAAAACCAAACGAGATGACAACTTGATGAAACTTGTAATACCATTGACGAGAAGCTTGCTTAAGCCCATAAATGGATTTCTTTAATTTGCAAACTGTTTTCTTTGCATCTCCCAACACAAAGTTTTCTGGTTGCACCATATATATTGTTTCATCAATGTCACCATTGAGAAACGCAGTCTTAACATCCATCTGATGAAGCTCAAGGTCAAAGTGCGCCACAAGTGCCATTATTATCCTAAAAGAGTCTTTCGATGAAACCGGAGAGAAAGTCTCTTTATAATCGATGTCTTTTTTCTGTGTAAAGCCTTTAGCGACAAGACTGACTTTGTATCTCTCCACATCACCTTTCGAATCCCTCTTGGTTTTAAATATCCATTTGCAACCAATGGATTTTTTTTACCTCCAGGTAATGGGACAAGATCCCAAACGTCATTGTCCTTCATGGACTTTATCTCATCATTCATGGCATCAATCAACTCTTGAGATTTAGAACTTTCCATGGCTTGACAAAAAGTGATCGGATCATCTTCCACCGCACCAATGTCAAACTCATGTTCTTAAAGAAATACAATGTAATCATCTGGAACATCACTTCTTCTTTCTCTAGTGGGTCTCCTTAATGGCATAGGTTCTGGAGATGGTAGAGTTTGTTCTTCTAGAATGGGAGATTCTTGGATATTGTTTTGATTAGGATCTGCTTCTTGAACAATGTCAGGAATTGGATCCTGATCAATGTTAATAATAGATGTGGGAATATCAACATATTCCTCTTCAAAATCAAAATCCTTAACCTTATCCCCCTCGGCAAACTCAACATCCTTAAAGAATGTTCTGGAATCCAGTTTCTTTTCATGTGGCCTATAAGGCCTCGCTTTAGCTGGACATCCCCAAATATGAAGGTGCTTCAGAATAGGTTTCTTGCCTGCCCAAAGTTCAAAAGGAGTTTGAGCAGTTTCTTTAGTTGGTACTCTGTTAAGGATATACACTGTAGTCTTTAATGCTTCACCCCAAAGTAAATCTGGTAAGTTAGAGTAACTGATCATACTCCTTACCATGTCTTTAAGCATTGTGTTTCGCCTTTCAGCAACACCATTCATGCTTGGAGAACCTGGCATGGTGTACTGCGGGACAATACCGCACTCCTCTAGGAATTTAGCAAATGGTCCTGGGCATTGTTCACCAAAACTGTCATACCTACCGTAGTATTCACCACCACGATCAGATATGATGCTTTTAATCCTTTTGCTGAGTTAATTTTCTACTTCAGCCTTGAATGACTTGAACACGTCCAGAGATTGGGACTTTTCATGGATGAGATAAAGGTAGCCATAACGTGAAAAATCGTCTATGAATGTGATAAAATATTATTGACCGTTCCATGAAACCGTAGGGAATGGCCCACAAATATCTGTATGTATCAGTTCTAAGACGTCTGTAGCCCTATTAGCACCAATCTAGAATTCCATCTGACACAAGTCTTTCAATTCTCCTTTGGGAGATGTGACCTAATCTCTTATGCCATAATGATGCAGAATTCTCATTGGTTAATTTTCTTTTAATACCTCGAGTACTTAATTGCAAGGTTTCATGATATGAAGCAATAGTATCAAGCATATAAAGGTTATCTACATAAGATAAAGAACCAGTACCAACCAAATTTGAATTATGAAGAAGACTAAATTTATTATTTCCAAAGGAACAAGTATAACCAAATTTGTCCAATACAGAAATAGAAACCAAATTTCGTCTAAATGACGGTACGATAAATGTCTCATTCAAATCCAAATAAGTACTAGACTTCAATAATAACCTAAATATCCCAATTGCTCTAACTTCAACCTTCTTTCCATCGCCCACAAAAATGTATCTTTCACCATCATTTGACTTTCGGCAACTCAGGCAACCCTTTCTTGACACGCCAAGCATGATAGTTGGTACATTGCTTCTTCCTATGTCCCACAGCTCCACAGAAGAAACAACCATCAACAGTTTTTTCTTTATGTTGTTTCTTTGGATATGGAACCACTGCAGCTTCTTTATCCTTCTTTCTTTTCTTCCCCTTGTCCTTGGAAGTACTAGCCAAATGAGCACTTTCTGTCTTATCATGCTTCAGTCTTTCCTCTTCTTGCACACAATGTGAGATAAGCTCATTAAGAGACCAAGTCTCCTTTTGGAAGTTGTATCTCACCTTAAATTGACTAAATTGTGTGGGAAGAGATATCAGAACTAAATACACAAGCAAATCCTCAGAGAGATCAAGCTTAAGTGCTCTTAACTTTGAAGAGAGATGAGACATTTCCATAATGTACTCCCTCATGTTCCCATTACCTTTATATTTCATTGAAATGAGATTTTCCAAAGGTGTACTTGTTTCAGTCTTTTCATTTTTGGCAAATCTGTTCTTAATTTCTTCTAGGAACTATTTGGTTGTCTTTATCGTTTCCGATATTGTGCCCCTGAATGCTTCTAGAATGGCATTCTTTATGATCATCAAACACATGCGATTTGACTTCTCCCACCTTTTAAAGTCCTTTTTGTCATCAGAGGAACTTTTATCCGTAAGAGGTGCAGGAGAAGGAACCCTTAATGCAAGGTCCAGATCCATGCCACTGAGAACTATATGAAGGTTCTCTTGCCATGATTTAAAGTTTGTGCCATTAAGCATGGGAATAGAATTAATACTGGCAGTAATGTTTGAAGTAGAACTGATAGCTGAATCAGAGAACAATAAACAAATAAAACTAGCTCATATAAGTCTTAAATCAAAAATAAATTCAAATAAAGGACAAATACCATTTTAAGATATCGGACACTCTATTAATATTTGATCTTTGGGAAAAATATTAACTTGTAAGTGATATCTTGTCGTAATAATCAAACACTGATAATAAGAACATATTGAATAATAATTCTTCCTTTGGGCCGATTTATTATTCATATGTAAAACTAAATAATTATCATGTGCTTATTATTAAAGTGGCATATGTAATTTTGTTAAAAAATAATCTTCCTTTGGGCCGATTAATATTCACATATTGAAAAACGTTGCTAATGCCGTTTAATATAAGATTAAACTGTATAAGCAACTCCGAGATGTTTGTTGGAGAAACCCTTTTCTTTTGAAAATAAAAATTATAAACAACAAGTTGTATTTACAAAAAAACTTATGTACGAGAGTAATCAAGACTTTGTAATCAGTTTTTAAAACAAGACAGTTTTAAAAATCATCACACTATAGACTGAGATGAGTAGATGAAGATAATCAACACACAGTTTTTAACGTGGTAAAACCTCTCCCAACAGAGGAAACATCCACGGTGACTTCTAAGTCACAAAAACAAAAATCCACTAATAACAAATAATAGTTACAAACAATACAACATACATGCACACAAATCAACCTATGCTAAGTTTAGGAATATACCCCACTTGGTGTCCTTTAACTTCTCATAGATCTGATTGTTGATGATGTTCTTCCAGTTTGATAACTTCCTTTGCTTTAGCTTCCTTATGTCGACTCAATGATCTTTGATCTTATACAAAACACTTCCAGTGTAGTAGTGTGTTAAGTGTTTGTGAAGTGATTCCTATCACATGCATGAACTCACTCACACTTAGATTTACAGACAGTCCTAGAAAAATGACATATAAAGTCTATATGCTGTGATTTTATTTTCTTTCTTTCTCACAGAACTAAAAACCTGTTTGACCTTTAATATAACCCAGATTCCACGGATATCTCGCTTCAAAATCGGTCAAGATCTTAATCAATCTCGGTTTTAAAAATATTTTTGAGATTGAAAATCTCCAAGTGTGAATCCAACCAAATTAAAAGCTCCAAGTGTGAATCCAACCTATGATCTGAGATGAAACTCCGTCACCAAAAACTACTTTCCCACCAGCAAATCTGGTTTTGTTTAAAAGTTTGGTTTCACCTCCTCTCATATGTTTGGAACATCCTGAATCTAAATACCAACCAGATGAAGTGTGTTCAGCTTTTAAGGCAGTGATAACAATGTTACACTTCATTTGGGGTAAAAGATCATCTTTTCTAACCCAAATAGCTCTAGTTTTAATTTTGCGCAAGTTTGCCCTCATTTGATAAAATTTTCGAGAAACAGCTTTTTGTCGAAAAACATTTGGAGCAGCAAACTGATTATTGTGGAAAATTTGAGCTTTTGGTTTAGGAAAGTTTCTGGGAGCCTTTCTCTTAAATGAACTCTTAGTTTTGGTCTTTCTATTTCTGTAGTTAGAGTTCTTATCAGGTTGTCTTGGAAGGACATAATGGTTACGATTTTGCCTAGAATAGTTAAAGTTCTTGTAGACATAAGTGTTGTACACAGGGGTGTTTAGACGCCTAGCATAACAACCTTCAAAGGAAGGACCATAAATATCACAGTACGAGCAATATTGATTGCTTGAGGGATGAATTTCCTTAGGAAAACTTCTAAAAATGGGTTTAACAACATTTTGTTCAGTAGTGCTATTCCTAGGAGGGATGGTTTTAAAGGTAGAATCAGCCTTTCTGATCAAAGGACAGACGTATTTAGTCTTAAGTGCAGTGTCAGCCTTAGAATTACTAGACTCTCCAATGTCTTTCTGTTGTTGCTTTTGATCAAATTCCTTTTTAATAAAATGAAAATCTGTACATGTGTCAATTGGTCTTTTGCCCCCAGACACAAACTTAATAGGTTCAAAATTTGTAGTTTGTGGTTTGTTCTTAGGGCAAAATCCAATACCGGTTCTATCATCAGAATTGGTCTTGGAGTCAACAACAAAGTCAGTAAAACAATTTGAATTGTTTTCAAACTTAGAAAATTTTTTGAAAACAGTAGCTGTCTTTGTTTTTGCTTCCTCCAGTTCTAATAATGTTCCCTTATATTTCATTTCCAGGGTTTCATTAGTTTTAGTCAACTCTTTTAATTTTTGATCAAAAGTTTCAATTTCAGAATGATGAGACAGACACTGGTTAGTGTACTCTTCGGCATTCAGCTTCACAATAAGACTTAGATCATCTAATTTCTTAGTCAGGTCTCTAACAGTCTTCTCCAGTCTAGTGCCTTTTTTAAGAGTTTTAGCATACAAAGTATGGATATCAGGTAGGTCTAATGTGTCTGAGTCGCTAAGTGAAGTGTGTGTAGTGACCCCTAACGATTCAGTTTTAGTACTCACGCACCCATTTACATCGTCGTTATCGAGATCTATTTGACTCACACACACGGAACTGGAACTAGCAACATTTTCAGATAATAAAGCATCTAGGACAGTCAAAACAATATTCACACAAGCAGGAGTTGGAGCATCATTATCACACACAGGCATATCATCATTGTAAATGATCTTAGCATAAAAGGACATGCAAGGGTCAAGTACATTAGATGACTCAAGTTCCTCTTCATCGGAGTCACTTGAATCATTCCAAGTTTTACAGACATTGGCTCTATTGTGTGTGTTGGCTTTATTCAGATTAACTCTGCAATCGTGAGCAATATGACCTAATTTCCCACATCTAAAACATTCAATCTTTTTAAGGTCTCTAGTGGGTCTGGAGTTGTTATCCTTAGGATGTTTGTCAAGTCCTCTCTCATGAGGTTTGGGATTAGACAAAGTAGGATAATTAGGCTTGCCTTGTTTAGTTGCCTGTTTGTTTCTAAATTTAACAATTTTCTTAAATTGTTTAGACATTAAGGCAATCTGATTATCTAGTTTGTCTATATCACACTCCTCATCAGAGTCAGAGTTGATCAAATTAGTCTCAAGTTTAGATATCTTAGAGGCAAAACTCAAGTTAGAGTTGGGCTGTTTTCTTTTTGAATGATTTAATTGTTTCTTAAAGTCTAATTCCATTTCCACAGTTCTAAGTTTGCTACTGAGTAACTCAGGGGTAAGGTTTTGATCACTCATTTCCTCAATAGCATACCTCTTGCTGTCAAACTTTTGTGGTAATGATCTTAGAATTTTAGAGACAATTTCATTCCTATCATAAGTTATACCATTAGCATGCAACTTGGTGACTATATCAGTTAAGTTCATGTAGAAATCATCAAAGGACTCAGAGTCAGACATAATCAAAGAGTTTTACTGCTGGGTAAGCGTTTGAGTTTTAGCATCTTTAACTCTTGAGTCTCCTTCATGGGCAGTGATTAATGTGTCCCAAGCTTCCTTAGAAGTGGCACAAGATGAGATTCTTTTGAACTCATACTCATTAATAGACATAAAAATTGCATTCTTGCCTTTATTGTTATTTCGAGAAATCGTTTTCTCTTCTTGGGTAAACTCACTTAAGATTTTCTTTACCCTCTCATCACTTCCTTCAGTGGCTGGTTTAGTAGGATAAGTGTATCCATTTTCAATAATGTCCCAGACATCATCTCCTAAAGTCCCTCGAATGAAGGCAACCATTCTTACTTTCCAGTAAGCAAAGTTGTTTCCATCAAAGAGTGGAGGTCTGGACAGATTACCAAACCTTTCATTCTTCTCGTCCATATTTAGGTTTTTCAGAAAAAGATTTCAGAAACACAAGATCTTTTTGAAAAAAAAGTTAAGAGGGCTCTGATACCAATTGAAAAACATTGCTAATGCCGTTTAATACAAGATTAAACTGTATAAGCAACTCCGAGATGTTTGTTGGAGAAACCCTTTTCTTTTGAAAATAAAAATTATAAACAAGTTGTGTTTACAAAAAAACTTATGTACGAGAGTAATCAAGACTTTGTAATCAGTTTTTAAAACAAGACAGTTTTAAAAATCATCACACTATAGACTGAGATGAGTAGATGAAGATAATCAACACACAATTTTTAACGTGGTAAAACCTCTCCCAACAGAGGAAACATCCACGGTGACTTCTAAGTCACAAAAACCAAAATCCACTAATAATAAATAATAGTTACAAACAATACAACATACATGCACACAAATCAACCTATTCTAAGTTTAGGAATATACCCCACTTGGTGTCCTTCTAACTTCTCATAGATCTGATTGTTGATGATGTTCTTCCAGTTTGATAACTTCCTTTGCTTTAGCTTCCTTATATCGACTCAATGATCTTTGATCTTATACACAACACTTCCAGTGTAGTAGTGTGTTGAGTGTTTGTGAAGTGATTCCTATCACATGCATGAACTCACTCACACTTAGATTTACAGACAGTCCTAGAAAAATTACATATAAAGTCTATATACTTTGATTTTATTTTCTTTCTTTCTCACAGAACTAAAAACATGTTTGACCTTTAATATAACCCAGATTCCACGAATATCTCGCTTCAAAATCGGTCAAGATCTTAATCAATCTCGGTTTTAAAAATATTTTTGAGATTGAAAATCTCCAAGTGTGAATCCAACTAGGTCAAGGTTAAGTTTCGTAAGAATAGAAACCATAAAACATTTTCAAAACCAAATCAGTAAAGATTTTCTTAAATCAAGTAAGAAATATGCAGATCTAGTGAAAATGTAACATGCAGAATGTAGATCTAAAGTTTCTATGAAAAGAAACACAGATCTTCACACGAATGTTTAAGTTGTAAACAAGATCATAGACAAAGAGGTTACAGCTTCAAATGAACAAACCACTCTCTCTCTCAAACACTTAAGGTTGTGTTTGGGGTTAGGTGTATACGAAGGTTTGATTCAGAAAATGAAGTGTTTAGGGTTAGGGTTTGGTTTTGGGCTAACAGAGTTTCTTTATCTCTCTTCTCTCTTTTCTTTTCTCTCTTCTCTCTCACTTCTCTCTTCTCTCTATTTTTTTTCTCTCAGAAATGACGAATGCCCAAAAGTCTTGAAAGTCTGAGAAGTGAAGGGTTTATATAGGGGTGAGGGAAGATTCTGGAACGACGAATGCAATCAAGGGCTGAGATCAAGTCTTTCAACCTTTGACTTGATCCAAGGGTTATGAAATAGCGGTGGTTAAGATGATTGTGATTGGTTCATAGATATAGCACCAGGATTGACTAAAAACACATGCAGACCATCGGTTAGGAATGATCCAACGTTCAGCAATGCACCAGGCAATCCTCTCACATAAGAAACACAAATTGAAGCATCAGGAGGATGACAAGTGTAGGTGTGTGATAGGTGTTCAAACGCGCATCTAAAATATTTACAAAGAGCCCCCCTGAAGTCTCTAGCGCATTTATATCCTACCCAATCAAACATTTCAGTGAAAACTGAAGTTTCCAAAATAGAATATTAACCCCACAAATTTTATAAACACATTTTACTAATGAAAACATTATTTAAAAAATGTTTAAAAATTCCCAAAAAATAATTAAAACCACATTTTAAGGGGAATTAATCACACAATCAATTTTAAGCAATATATACACATGTATGCACTTCTAATTGTGTGTAGTGTGATTCAATTTATACCTTCATGGATCATTGAAGAGGATTAGAGAGATAAGTTCTGAGGCTTTTTGGATTCTAGGTTAGACAACCAATTTTGTCACTATTTCCAAACTAGTTGAACACTTATACAGTATAGACTTAAGCAAGTCAAAGGTATAAGGTGCTTCAATCTCCCCCTTTGGAAAAACGAGACAAAATCTCCTTTGAGTTAGCTTAAAACTCGTAGGGAACCAAAAAAAATAAAACCTAGTCCTATACAAAAGATACTATCTACCCATTTCCTAGAAAGTCAAAAATTACATAACTCAACTATTTACAAAATTTTACACTAGAAATGGTAGACAATCAGTAGAAGAGATTCCTGCAAATATGCACACTAAGATCAAGCAGTTTAGATGAAATGTTAACAAAACATTGAACTCATAAAACTCAAATTTCTCCCCCATTTTGTCTCAAATGGACAAAGGGTAAAAATTAAGGTCTTAAAAGTTTAATCAGCGCATACCATACCTATAGAATTACGTAAATACAGAAATCTGTTATAGTCTAAAGGTTTAGTGAACATGTCTGCAAGTTGCAGATCAGTAGGCAGGTAATGAATTTCTAATTCCTTAGTTTCAACAAGTTCGCGTATAAAATGATGCCTTATTTTAATATGCTTAGTTCGCGAGTGTTGAACCGGGTTTTTAGATATGTTAATGGCGCTTTGATTGTCACAATACAATTGTAATTGATCTTCTTTAATCCCATAATCACTTAACATCTGTTTTATCCATAACAATTGAGCACAACAACTTCCTGCTGCTATATATTCGGACTCAGCCGTAGATAAAGATGTGCAATTCTGTTTTTTGCTACTCCAACCAACTAAATTATTGCCAACATAATAACAGGCACCTGATGTACTTTTACTGTCATCAGTACACCCGGCCCAATCAGCATCAGTATAACCTATAATGATGCTACAGGTATCCTTAGTATACCTAAGTCCAAGATTAAGAGTGCCTTTTATATACTTTATTATACGTTTTACACTCAATAAATGGATCTCTTTAGGGTTATTCTGGTAACGAGCACACAGACATACAGCATACATTATGTCTGGTCGTGAGGCAGTTAGATAGAGTAGGCTACCAATCATACTACGATACAGTGTGGAATCAACTGACTTTCCATTTTCATCTTTACATAATTTAACAGTAGTACTCATAGGCGTTTTGGCAAGTTTAGCATTATCTAAACCAAATTTCTTAACAAGATCTAAGGCATACTTAGTTTGAGAGACAAATAGTCCATCAGAATTCTGTTTCACTTGAAATCCTAAGAAAAGTTGTAGCTCCCCCATAAGGGACATGTGAAACTCCTTATGCATAATAGCAGAAAAAGATTTAACTTCAGAGTTTGAAGTTGACCCGAAAATGATGTCGTCTACATAGACTTGGGCTATAATAATGTTTTTGTCAAAATGTTTGACAAAGAGAGTCTGGTCATTTCCTCCTCTCTTAAAACCCTTATCCAACAAAAAGTTGGAAAGGCGTTCATACCAAGCTCGAGGAGCTTGTTTTAAGCCATACAAAGCCTTTTTTAGACGAAAGAAATGGTCAGGGTATTTAGGATCAATGAACCCTTTGGGTTGTTCTACATATGTTTCTTCGGACAGAATTCCATTGAGGAAGGAAGATTTGACATCCATTTGATAAAGTGTAAATTTTAAGTGACACGCTATGGCGAAAAGAAGTCGAACAGATTCAAGACGAGTGACAGGGGAAAAAGTCTCGCTAAAATATATTCCTTCTATTTGAGAGTAACCTTGAGCAACTAGTCTAGCTTTGTTTCTAAGGATGACCCCATTTTCATCAGATTTGTTCTTAAAAATCCAACGTGTCCCAATAACATTTTTGTTTTGAGGCCGCGGTACAAGATACCAGACATCGTGAATGACAAATTGTAAAAGTTCTTCCTGCATAGCAGAAATCCAGTGTGTGTCATTCAATGCTTCATTAACATTTTTCGGTTCCACAAGGGAGACGAAACATGCATAATTAGCATAATTTCTTAACTGGGATCTAGTACGGACTGACTCATTAGGATTACCGACCACGTTGTCAATGGGATGATCTTTAGAGACCCAGCCAGGTACTTCTGGACTCTCACTAGGTAATGAGTCATCTATTTCTGGTGAATCAGTTTTGAAATCATTTTCAGATTCAACCACAATAGGTGATTCAGATATCTTATTTTCGACAATAGTGTCGCTTACAATTACATTTATTGATTCCATAAGGGCCTTAGTACGCAGATTGTATATACGATAAGCACGACTGTTTGGGGAGTATCCTAAGAATATGGCTTTATCACCACGTGTCTCGAATTTAGACAGATGTTCTCTGTCTTTACAGACATAACACTGACTTCCGAAGGTTCTTAGATATTTCAGATTAGGCTTCTTACCGTACCATAACTCATAAGGGGTTTGTTTAGAGTTTTTCCTAAGGTAAACCCTATTAATGATATGACATGCAGTTCTAATAGATTCTACCCAGAAGTATTTAGGTAGAGATTTGGCATGCAACATGACACGTGCCATCTCTTGAAGAGTTCGGTTTTTCCTTTCAGCAATACCATTCTGCTGAGGAGTTTTAGGGGCACTAAATTCATGTTTGTAACCGTTGTAGTCACAATATTCAACTATTCCTGTGTCTATGAACTCTCCCCCTCTATCACTACGAATACAATTGACTTGAGTGTCCTTCTCATTTTCAATTCTTAGTAAAATTTTTAAAAAATTCTGAAACGTGTCAGATTTTTGTTTCAAGAAGGCAACCCAAGTGAATCGTGTGAAATCATCAACCATGACAAGGATATAACTGTGTCCACAAAGACTAACAGTTCTAGAGGGACCAATAAGGTCCATATGGATGAGATCTAAAGGTCTAGAGGTGAGAATGTCTTTAACCTTTTTATGCGAAGTCTTAACTATTTTTCCTTTCTGGCAATGACCACAGATAACACTTGAAATAGGTTTAATTTTAGGAATTCCTCTAACAATCTCTTGACTAGACAATCTACCAAGGATATCATAACTTAGGTGACCCATACGATTATGCCAGATTTCATTGTCATCCATTCTGACAATGTTACAGGTTTCAGAACTAGTCTTGATAGTATAACAATTGTCAGGTGTTGTAATGATGCATTCACCTTTATCATTTAGAATTTTACAATTGTTCTTTGAAAAGGTGACTGTATGGTCAGAGTCACAAAATTGTGATATACTGAGGAGGTTGGCTTTAAGGCCTTTAACTAATAGAACATTTTCTAGAACATGCATTCCTTCTTCTTTTAGGGTTCCTTTACCTATGATCTGAGATGAAACTCCGTCACCAAAAACTACTTTCCCACCAGCAAATCTGGTTTTGTTTAAAAGTTTGGTTTCATCTCCTGTCATATGTTTGGAACATCCTGAATCTAAATACCAACCAGATGAAGTGTGTTCAGCTTTTAAGGCAGTGATAACAATGTTACACTTCATTTGGGGTAAAAGATCATCTTTTCTAACCCAAATAGCTCTAGTTTTAATTTTGCACAAGTTTGCCCTCATTTGATAAAATTTTCGAGAAACAGCTTTTTGTCAAAAAACATTTGGAGCAGCAAACTGATTATTGTGGAAAATTTGAGCTTTTGGTTTAGGAAAGTTTCTGGGAGCCTTTCTCTTAAATGAACTCTTAGTTTTGGTCTTTCTATTTCTGTAGTTAGAGTTCTTATCAGGTTGTCTTGGAAGGACATAATGGTTACGATTTTGCCTAGAATAGTTAAAGTTCTTGTAGACATAAGTGTTGTACACAGGGGTGTTTAGACGCCTAGCATAACAACCTTCAAAGGAATGACCATAAATGTCACAGTACGAGCAATATTGATTGCTTGAGGGATGAATTTCCTTAGGAAAACTTCTAAAAATGGGTTTAACAGCATTCTGTTCAGTAGTGCTATTCCTAAGAGGGATGGTTTTAAAGGTAGAATCAGCCTTTCTGATCAAAGGATAGACGTATTTAGTCTTAAGTGCAGTGTCAGCCTTAGAATTACTAGACTCTCCAATGTCTTTCTGTTGTTGCTTTTGATCAAATTCCTTTTTAATAAAATGAAAATCTGGACATGTGTCAATTGGTCTTTTGCCCCCAGACACAAACTTAATAGGTTCAAAATTTGTAGTTTGTGGTTTGTTCTTAGGGCAAAATCCAATACCGGTTCTATCATCAGAATTGGTCTTGGAATCAACAACAAAGTCAGTAAAACAATTTGAATTGTTTTCAAACTTAGAAATTTTTTTGAAAACAGTAGCTGTCTTTGTTTTTGCTTCCTCCAGTTCTAATAATGTTCCCTTATATTTCATTTCCAGGGTTTCATTAGTTTTAGTCAACTCTTTTAATTTTTGATCAAAAGTTTCAATTTCATATTGATGAGACAGACACTGGTTAGTGTACTCTTCGACATTCAGCTTCACAATAAGACTTAGATCATCTAATTTCTTAGTCAGGTCTCTAACAGTCTTCTCTAGTCTAGTGCCTTTTTTAAGAGTTTTAGCATACAAAGTATGGATATCAGGTAGGTCATATGTGTCTGAGTCGCTAAGTGAAGTGTGTGTAGTGACCCCTAACGATTCAGTTTTAGTACTCACGCACCCATTTACATCGTCGTTATCGAGATCACTTTGACTCACACACACGGAACTGGAACTAGCAACATTTTCAGATTATAAAGCATCTAGGACAGTCAAAACAGTATTCACACAAGCAGGAGTTGGAGCATCATTATCACACACAGGCATGTCATCATTGTAAATGATCTTAGCATAAAAGGACATGCAAGGATCAAGTACATTAGATGACTCAAGTTCCTCTTCATCGGAGTCACTTGAATCATTCCAAGTTTTACAGACATTGGCTTTATTGTGTGTGTTGGCTTTATTCAGATTAACTCTGCAATAGTGAGCAATATGACCTAATTTCCCACATCTAAAACATTCAATCTTTTTAAGGTCTCTAGTGGGTCTGGAGTTGTTATCCTTAGGATGTTTGTCAAGTCCTCTCTCATGAGGTTTGGGATTAGACAGAGTAGGATAATTAGGCTTGCCTTGTTTAGTTGCCTGTTTGTTTCTAAATTTAACAATTTTCTTAAATTGTTTAGACATTAAGGCAATCTGATTATCTAGTTTGTCTATATCACACTCCTCATCAGAGTCAGAGTTGATCAAATTAGTCTCAAGTTTAGATATCTTAGAGGCAAAACTCAAGTTAGAGTTGGGCTGTTTTCTTTGTGAATGATTTAATTGTTTCTTAAAGTCTAATTCCATTTCCACAGTTCTAAGTTTGCTACTGAGTAACTCAGGGGTAAGGTTTTGATCACTCATTTCCTCAATAGCATACCTCTTGCTGTCAAACTTTTGTGGTAATGATCTTAGAATTTTAGAGACAATTTCATTCCTATCATAAGTTATACCATTAGCATGCAACTTGGTGACTATATCAGTTAAGTTCGTGTAGAAATCATCAAAGGACTCAGAGTCAGACATAATCAAAGAGTTGTACTGCTGGGTAAGCATTTGAGTTTTAGCAGCTTTAACTCTTGAGTCTCCTTCATGGGCAGTGATTAATGTGTCCCAAGCTTCCTTAGAAGTGGCACAAGATGAGATTCTTTTGAACTCATACTCATTAATAGACATAAAAATGGCATTCTTGCCTTTATTGTTATTTCGAGAAATGGTTTTCTCTTCTTGGGTAAACTCACTTAAGATTTTCTTTACCCTCTCATCACTTCCTTCAGTGGCTGGTTTAGTAGGATAAGTGTATCCATTTTCAATAATGTCCCAGACATCATCTCCTAAAGTCCCTTGGATGAAGGCAACCATTCTTACTTTCCAGTAAGCAAAGTTGTTTCCATCAAAGAGTGGAGGTCTTGACAGATTACCAAACCTTTCATTCTTCTCACCCATAGTTAGGTTTTTCAGAAAACGATTTCAGAAACACAAGATCTTTTTGAAATAAAAGTTAACAGGGCTCTGATACCAATTGAAAAACGTTGCTAATGTCGTTTAATACAAGATTAAACTGTATAAGCAACTCCGAGATGTTTGTTGGAGAAACCCTTTTCTTTTGAAAATAAAAATTATAAACAACAAGTTGTGTTTACAAAAAAACTTATGTACGAGAGTAATCAAGACTTTGTAATCAGTTTTTAAAACAAGACAGTTTTAAAAATCAGCACACTATAGACTGAGATGAGTAGATGAAGATAATCAACACACAGTTTTTAACGTGGTAAAACCTCTCCCAACAGAGGAAACATCCACGGTGACTTCTAAGTCACAAAAACAAAAATCCACTAATAACAAATAATAGTTACAAACAATACAACATACATGCACACAAATCAACCTATTCTAAGTTTAGGAATATACCCCACTTGGTGTCCTTCTAACTTCTCATAGATCTGATTGTTGATGATGTTCTTCCAGTTTGATAACTTCCTTTGCTTTAGCTTCCTTATGCCGACTCAATGATCTTTGATCTTATACACAACACTTCCAGTGTAGTAGTGTGTTAAGTGTTTGTGAAGTTATTCCTATCACATGCATGAACTCACTCACACTTAGATTTACAGACAGTCCTAGAAAAATTACATATAAATTCTATATGCTGTGATTTTGTTTTCTTTCTTTCTCACAGAACTAAAAACCTGTTTGACCTTTAATATAACCCAGATTCCACGGATATCTCGCTTCAAAATCGGTCAAGATCTTAATCAATCTCGGTTTTAAAAATATTTTTGAGATTGAAAATCTCCAAGTGTGAATCCAACTAGGTCAAGGTTAAGTTTCGTAAGAATAGAAACCATAAAACATTTTCAAAACCAAATCAGTAAATATTTTCTTAAATCAAGTAAGAAATATGCAGATCTAGTGAAAATGTAACATGCAGAATGTAGATCTAAAGTTTCTATGAAAAAGAAACACAGATCTTCACACGAATGTTTAAGTTGTAAACAAGATCATAGACAAAGAGGTTACAGCTTCAAATGAACAAACCACTCTCTCTCTCAAACACTCAAGGTTGTGTTTGGGGTTAGGTGTGTACGAAGGTTTGATTCAGAAAAATGAAGTGTTTAGGGTTAGGGTTTGGTTTTGGGCTAACAGAGTTTCTTTATCTCTCTTTTCTTTTCTCTCTTCTCTCTCACCTCTCTCTTCTCTCTATTTTTTTTCTCTCAGAAATGACGAATGCCCAAAAGTCTTGAAAGTCTGAGAAGTGAAGGGTTTATATAGGGGTGAGGGAAGATTCTGGAACGACGAATGCAATCAAGGGCTGAGATCAAGTCTTTCAACCTTTGACTTGATCCAAGGGTTATGAAATAGCGGTGGTTAAGATGATTGTGATTGGTTCATAGATATAGCACCAGGATTGACTAAAAACACATGCAGACCATCGATTAGGAATGATCCAACGTTCAGCAATGCACCAGGCAATCCTCTCACATAAGAAACACAAATTGAAGCATCAGGAGGATGACAAGTGTAGGTGTGTGATAGGTGTTCAAACGCGCGTCTAAAATATTTACAAGGAGCCCCCCTGAAGTCTCTAGCGCATTTATATCCTACCCAATCAAACATTTCAGTGAAAACTGAAGTTTCCAAAATAGAATATTAACCCCACAAATTTTATAAACCCATTTTTATTAATGAAAACATTATTTAAAAAATGTTTAAAAATTCCCAAAAAATAATTAAAACCACATTTTAAGGGGAATTAATCACACAATCAATTTTAAGCAATATATACACATGTATGCACTTCTAATTGTGTGTAGTGTGATTCAATTTATACCTTCATGGATCATTGAAGAGGATTAGAGAGATAAGTTCTGAGGCTTTTTGGATTCTAGGTTAGACAACCAATTTTGTCACTATTTCCAAACTAGTTGAACACTTATACAGTATAGACTTAAGCAAGTCAAAGGTATAAGGTGCTTCATAAATTACATGCACGTAATTCTTTTTATATTTCGAAATAAAATTAATTTTGAACAAAAGAGGTCACTTTGGTTACATATTGTTTAAATTAATTTATCTCGAAATATATATATAAATACACCAAAATTTGAATTTAAATTTGTATGGTATTACAAGCATGAAAGTAATATTCAACTTGAAAGGTCATGGGTTCAAAACCCCTTTGGCTCCAGACTTGAAAGGTCATGGATTTAAAACCTCTTGAGATCCTTCATAATTTTCATCATTTAAGAGGCTTAAATATGAAACACCAAGAGTCGAACCTTTAACCTTCCACTACCATCAAATCAACCTTTATACTTAATTTTTTTTTAAATCATATAAAATCAACCGCTAGTCCAAATTTCATGAATTTTATATCGTTGGAATCGTAATGAAACGAGAATATTTCTGAATCCAAAATTTTTCTGAAACATTAAAACCTTTTCGAAAAAATATTTGCAGCCGAAAATTAATATCAATACCTTCCTAATATATTCTCAACAATTTAACATGAAATAGCTCTGATACCACATGATAGATTAATTTCTATTTTGTGAAAACTATCACAAACAGGAACATTCATATTGAATTATCAAGAAATATAAATATTGATTTTGCGAAAGCGTACCTGAATCCATGACAAAAAGTTAAAATATCTGAGTCTGAAGTCTTATGCTCTTCCAGATCAACACTTTTATTTCCTCTCTAAATTTCTCTCTGATAATGGGAATCAGAAGATTGGTGTTGTGTGATCTGGGGACCATGACCCCTATTTATAACACAATCGTGTCTTTTTATATTTCGTAGATTTCTGTTTTAACCCATCATAAAAATAGAAATTGCGCTTATCCCTACACAATAAAACACACACTTTAATAATACATTACTAAGGCCCCAAAATTTAAATTAATCACTTTAATTGGCCTACTTTTATTTGATAGCCTATAATTCATATTTATTTTATATATAAGCCCATATATTAAATTTTACTCTAACAGCAATTGATCCTTATCTTAACACCCTTGCCATATTCCTTGAATTAACATACTAAGACATCGATATCATTTACTCTCTCTCTCTCTCTCTCTCTCTCTCTTCTCTCTCTCTCTCTCTCTCTCTCTCTCTCTCTCTCTCTCTCACACACACACACACACACACACACACAAAAACATATAGTTATAATTTTGAACCTGGTAAGTTTTTTATGCATATGATTTTTTTCCCATCTTATAATTTTTTTTTATTTTACCCTAAGATATAGAATCGTATTGGTTTACTAATGTATGAAAAAAACAATAAGTAAAAAACATGTTAGAAAATATGTTATGGACTAATTGTAAATTATAAATTAGGCGTGTTAAAATATTGTATAAAACTGTGAACCGTGGAGTGGATAATATTTTTGCTTACTATATAATATTTAACTCTTCAGACGCAAGTATTTGAACAGAAATAGTTGCATGTTGATGATATGAAATACACATATCCTATATTTATATATAACAAGAGAAGTTTTGAAAAAAAGACATGAAAAACTCATGGAAATGCTCCTAACAATTATACCATTTTCTTTATTTTTCTTTCCTTTTCCATCTATATTTTTTTTTTAAGATTGAAGCATAATACTAAAGTTTCATGCTATACGAATTTACTTTGTCAAAATATAAACACGGTAAACAAAAAAAATATATCAAAAGAACAATCATTGATCTCCCATTTAAAATTAAGGAGAAAGTATTATTAGGTCCCTCGTAAACAAATTTTAAACAATAAAGAAATTTTGACAAATTTTGGGCATGTTTGGTTCTATATTCAAAAAACTCAATTTAAATGTTATTTTTAAATACATTTTTAAAATTCGATTTTTTGTGATTATAAATATTGGTGCGCGTTTGGTAAACTTGTTTTTAAATACAATTTTTTGAAAATATGATAAAATTGGCAAACATGTATATTTATATATATACATATGTGTGTGTGTGTGGCTGTCTGTCTGTCTGTATGTATGAATAAACATACATAAAACTTCCATACATACTCGAATGTATACATACATGTATGTATAAACATACATAAAACTTCCATACATACTCGAATGTATACATACATACATACATACAGACATACATACATAAAACTTCCATACATACTCGAATGTATACATAAATACATACATACATACATACATACATACATAAAACTTTCATACATACATACATGCATACATATATACATACATACCACATACATAAAACTTCCATACATACTCGAATGTATACATACATACATACATAAAACTTTCATACATACTCGAATGTATACATACATACATACATACATACATACATACATACATCATTAATGCATCAATATATCATGTATTTTTATGTATATTTAATGAGGTACGTTGAAAATTTGTATATATATATATATAATTGTAGTCTTAAATTCTTACTAGAGTGCTACGTGTCAACGACATTTAATATTTCTTTAATTTTATAAATATACATAGATTCGTCTTTTCCCCACCCCAACGTATCCTTTCATTGGCATACTCCAATTCCCAAGATTCGGAGTACAGCTCTCCCGTTTCTTTTTTGGTCTCTTCACCTCCCTCATTTTAACACATTTAGCCTTCCCTCTCTAACGATTAAAAAAAACTTCCCTCACTCTTAAATTACCTTGGCCCTTAACCTCATATACACAAAACACACACACACACACATCTCTCTCTCTCTCTCTCTCTCTCTTTACACAAAACACACACATCTTTATTTTCTGAATTCTATTGGATTAAATATAACTACTTTCTTTGGTTACTTAATTCTCACCGATTTGAACACAAGTTAGTTATCTCATCCTACTAATTTCTCTGTGTGTGTGTGTGTGTGTGTGTGTGTTTCTTATCTTATAAATTAGTAAAATATTGTCAATGACAATGAAATATAGACTTTGTATTATATGATAACTAAAAGGATACCTTCATGTATATTTATGACACATATATAGTTAACTATCATTTTCGAGTGATTTGGAATTGGGAATAAATATTCAATGATTGTTTTTTTTCTCGAAAGAATACATGAATTAATAATATTTTTTAATACATATGTACTATATGTATATTTTATGTTATTCCATGCATTAATAGTACATGTATATAATTATATATAAGTATCATATATCTAGTGATAATATTATTTAACATATGAATTTTAGTATATTATATAATTTAATAAAATATAAATATATGTAATTTTGTGTACATGTACATATATATTTTTTATTTATAAGAATTACACACATATTAATGTATTATGTATGTACATTATATATTACGGTATAAATGCATTAAAATATTAAGTAAGAATGAATAATTTTGAGTTGAAAATAAAAAACAGAAGTTATAAAACACCTTTTTGCTATTTTCTGAAAAACTTGATTATACCACAAAAATATTATAATTTAGTGTTTAAAAATAGGTGTGTCAAACGCTAATTTTTATGAGAATTATATTTAAATACATAGAACTGAATTATAGGTGCAAACCAAACACGCCCTTAGCTACACTAATTCTCTTCTTGTAGAAATCTACGTTTGTGGTATAACAAGTGGACTTAATAATAAATTATCCTTAAATGTATAAAAATTGTCAAACAAAAGATCTAATTGTAACTTGCCTTTTAATTGACCCTAACAAATGTTCGACATGTGTGATGCAGATTTATGATGGAGTGTTTATGAACAATGTTCTTGGATTCTCTGTTCTTTTATCGTTAATCTGTTTTCGGGGGCTGTCATGGCAATTCTCTATTGAAGTTTTGATCGTTCTATTCGTGTGCGCTATAATAGGTATTGCAGCGAGTTCCAGATCCATATTCCCTATTTGGACAGGTTTCATGGCATACTTTCTTTACCCATTATCCTTGTTCGTGGTCTATGTGTTTGATGATATTTTTTGGTTGTCTAACAACATAGAGAACTAGATGTTTTAAACCAAAATGTAGCTAGAAAATGTGTTTGCTAATTTAGTTCTTCATGTATATTGTCTTGCTCAATCCTTTAAAGAATATTACATTCATTAATAATAATTCAGTCATCATCTGATGTTAAAAATCTTTTGCCATTGGATCTATTCCAAGTTATTTAAGAGAATTGTGAGTCTTCAATTAAAGAAGTAAAATATCAGCCCATAATACATAATTCAAGTTTAAGTAATATCTCTATGGAAAACTTTCATGAATCGTAAGTGCTCGTTGATAGGAATCCAACATGTTTTTCGCATGATGTGAACACTCCAACCAAGAAAATTGCTTACGACCTAATATGATCGATCATAGGATTAACTAATAGAGTTACTCCACAATATTAACAACCAAATATTCTCAGTCATGGTGGCATGTATCTTGGAAGAATAAAATTTGTGTTGTTAGGTATCAAATTTGATTGGGTTTAGAATATGGGTTACCAATTTAACTACGACTAGTAATTGAATTTCAATTTTAAGTTTATCACACTAAGGGTTGGTTCGGGATAAAATACTTTTAACCACGGTAAAAACTAAAATGGAGAAATGCCTTTTCACATATTTAAAATTAATTTTTTGTTGGGTTGACATTATGAATAACTACATACCCTATAATTGCAAAACTTTAAGCAAGAATAGAGAAGAAAATTTAGCTCTAAATAGGTGAAAACGTATTTCACCACATTACTTTTCATGGGATTGAAACATATTTTACCCCGAATCAAACGAATCCTAAGAACACATATTTGCATCTAAACTTTTAACCAACTTTGTTGGGTTGAAATCCACCACAAATGAGGGAACATTATGAGTCTTGGTCAAGGGTGACCAACTCAAATATTAACATCTCCCATTTATGTCCACCCCTCTTTAAACAAGAAATTATAGATGGGACCTCATGAGAAGAAAATACAACTTTAAGAGCAAGTTTTTAAGTCATCACCAAACTAACAAAAGTAAAACTATAAGAAAAATGACCTTTAGTGACATAATTTTTTGCACCTAATAAAGAATTCATCACTAAATCTTTTAGTGGTAATTTTTTTACCCATCAGATTGCCACTAATACTGTATCGCGGATTGGTTACTTGGAAATTTATAAAACTTGTCACTAAAGGTTAACGTTTTAGCGGCAAACTCACTTCACCACCACTACATCTCTTTCTGTGGAAAATAAATTTGCAGCTAATAAAGATAAAATTGGCATCCAATAGTTGACAGTTTGCCACCAAAAGACTATTTTTTTATAGCAAAACAAAGGTTCACCACCAAAAGGAACCTTTCGTGGCAAAAACAATCACCCCAATTTGGCTTAGATTAGCCATAAAAATGATTATGAAACGACTTTCTTGGTATCTTAAATTCGCCACTAAATGTCACTTTTTGTCGCAAAAAATTTCTCCATAAATTGATGCGATATTTGCCACAATACATATGCACGTTATTTTGGTAGCAATTTTATTTTACTACCAAAGAATTTTTTTAACATTTATTACTTAATGCTTTTATTTATTGTCATCCTATTTAAAATATACTCAATATAACCCATATACGCAGTTCTAATAAAGTCATTGACATTTATATAGCTCATAAAGATAACAATCTTTAAAAAAATCTTTGTCTCAAAAGTTCCCACGGTGGGCACTGTTTCAAATAAATCATTTATAATAAGCGCGCCACCATTCAAGAAAAATAAAAAGGAAATAAAACAATAAATAATCTAATTCATCATGTTTCTCCAGTCTTACTCTACTGCTTGTCTACAAAAGCTTCCATTAAATCTGCAAAAAAATCATAAAGAACTTGTTAAGAGCTAACTATCACTTTAGAAAGAACAATGACAATAGATTTAAGAAGCTAAATTAAAGTATATTTATAAATTTCACTTACAAGTCTTGTAAAATAATAACAAAACGATCATATATCACATTCATAAACATCAAATTCCTTTCCCAATTATCCCCACCACCACCACACACACAACACCTTTTCTTGTGAAAGCACAAAATACACAATAAAATAAATGATCAACAAAAATTAAAAAAAAGGATGTTAAAAAAAAATAGCCAATATGATATCATTTAACGAGATGATTTTAAATTTCTAACCAAATCAACATCATTCAACTCTCTGCTCAAAGGGTGAGTTTTATGTAGGGGTGGGGGTGGATTAAAAGTTTTGATAAAAGTGAATGTATGGTAATGAAAATTAGAATGGATGTGTGTAATTTGTGAATGTGACTGTATGGTGTGTTTTGGAATGTGAAGGTAGTGTGCTAGGGGGAGTCTCGGGATGGGTCTTCACTGAGTATGTGGGTTTGTATGGATAGTCTGTGTATTAGGTTACACACACACAAATTCAAATTTTAATCAAATTTTATCTTGATTGGCAATTAGGTGCGCATGCAATAAAGTGTCCAAATTAATTATACCAAACCATGACAATAAACAAACCAAACAAGAGAAGAAGATAAGAAAAATTCATTTCGAACAAAACATAATATTAAACACTATAAAGAGTTTGATAGACACAATCAACTTACATACTACTTATCTCTAATATGTATAACATGTACAATCTTCAAATCTTCTACAGAATACGGCACAATCCAGCACCGTCTATAGGAAGCGATCTTCCCTCGGTATCCACTGATCAGCCTCAGGATGCACGATCCTATCTTCTTCAGCCGTAGAGCCTCGACTCCACAAATCAACAGTAGAGTATGACTTTACAAGGTTTTGATGCAAGTGTATGGAAACTAGAATTTGAACAAACTCAATATATCATATATGGGATGAATAATTTGGAAAATAAAAGTATTTTTCTAAAATACAAAAGATGAGAAGTTTTGGTTCAGATATTGAGAAATCATTTTTGCCAAAAGTCTTGAGAAAAACTCACCAGAACAGGTTTTTATAGAGAAAACACGAATCTTGAGGTGGCGTCCTCGTTCGAACAAAAGCACCAGTTTTATTCTAACGAGATTTGGTTCGGTTCGAACAACAACTCATTTTCGTTCGAACAGACTTCTAACGACCTTTCAACGAGATTGGACCTGTTAGACAGAGGATTCTTTTTTGATGGCGTTCAAAGTTGATTTTAACGAGATCTTAATCTCGTTCGAACGAGAATACAAAAAATTTTATTTTTAAAACATGTCTTACAAAAGCCTCGATTTTAAAGCATCCCAGAATATAACTTATATGAGAAATAAAAACCACAAGTCATATACCTCCATTAAAGTGCCAATGACAAATCCAACAACATTAAAACCGGAAATGATTCTCGGTCACTAACATATCTTTGAATGATCGTGGAGGCAATGTGGATGTAGTGTTCAGTTTGAAACTCCGATTTGTAACGAGGTACGCTAAAAATAGCAAAAACCCTAAGTTGTGAGAAATTATTAAATCTTGCTCTTACAAATCTCCTCCTTTGACTATTCCGATACAACACAAAAATCAAAAATTAAATTATAATAAAACCCCTAAAATAATGTATCCTAATGTCCTCCCAAACCCAAGAAATGGAACGACATTTGAAACTTTGTCTTTGAATTTGATCTCCCATTACACCAAAAAGTCCTAATCGTCTCCTTTTAGTCGCTCGGCCAGCCTTGTCACGGTCATTGACCGTGATAAAAAAAAATACGTATTTTTTTATCGCGATCAATAACCGTGACAAGTCTGTGACAAGTGCAGTTATCACGGACTTGTCATGGTCAATGACCATGCCAACTTTAGAAAGTTGTCACAGTCAAAGATCGTGACAGATCCGTGACAACTTTGTTAGTAAAAAAACCCTCCCCCTTCTTTTTTCCCACCGTTTTCGCTTCCCTCTAGTTTCTCTCTCTAAGCGCACGACTGCTCTCTCTCTCTCTCTCTCTACGTTTTCAAGTGAGTTTTTTCTCTCTCTTTCCTATATATATATATATATATATATATATATATATATATATATATATATATATATATATATATATATATATGTGTGTGTGTGTGTGTGGGGTGGGGGGTGGGGGGAGGGGGGAGGGGGCAGGGAGGTGGGGTGTGTGTGTGTGCATGTGTGAGTATTGGGGGGAAGGGAGGGCAGGGGGTGGGGGGCAGGGGGTGAGTTGGGGAGGTGTGTGTGTGTGTGTGATTTTCAATTTGATTTTAGGAATTATAAATATTGATTGGATATTTTTATTTTTAGTTTAGGACTTGAAATTAATTGTTAATATTGATTAGGTGATGTTAGTTGGGATTGAAATTAATAGGTACTGTTAATATTGATTGAATCTTATTGTTTATTCTTGTTTAGGTTTGAAATTGGTTCGAAATTGCTAATGTTGAATTAATTGAGTAGATGAATTAGAAGGAGTACGGGATACACATTTGTTGGTTTGTTGTTGTTGTTGGACTATATTGGACGGATGTGGTTGGATATGGACATTGGTTGTTTAATTTTTTTTAAATTCTTAATTTAATTCATACTAATAAATCCTTAAATAATTATATTGCCTTAATTTGTTGAGTTCATTAATTTTCGAAGTGGAACGACCACTGGATTATTGTCAAAATGGGGGGAGGGGGATTTTTTGACTTTTTTCTGAAATTACTTTGTATCACGAACCGTTAGAGAGTGGCACGACTATGGACTTATGATAATTAAATGAAACATACTTGAAATTACACATAGTACTCATAGATACTAGCCTTCTAGCTCTTATGCGTACGCATTCAATAGCCCTTAGACCCGTTCGAGAGTCATTATCCCTGTAATAAGATCTCTCAAATTGTCCTATTTGGACAGTTTGGGACTGTATAGTTTCTGTACAATAATATTTTTAGTGGGTTAAAGTTGTTACTTTTGGAGGAAGTTTTGCAGTCATATCTTAATGTTCTCTGGGTACATACTAGATAATGTGATGTTAAGTGTTATTTCAATTATCAATTGAAATAACACTCACACTTGAGAATCTACATTGTGTACTTGGAGAACTATGGGGATATGCTGCCAAATGTTCCTCAAATTGGAACAATGTGCATGAGCTATTAAGTATATTACAGAAATATGCGGTCATGAATGGGATAGGACCACTCACCCTTTAGAGGAGATGGAGGAAATAGGAATTAATATAATAAATTGAATTTGAATTTGAATTTGAAATTTAAAAATCGAATATAAATAAGACATAATTAAATGAAACATACTATAAATTTTATACAATAAGTAATAGGTGATTATTAATACTAATGGGAACTAAATGATCACACTTTTGTTTATACTAGTCCACGAATATACACTTCTTACCTATAATAGGTGATTGTTTGGAGTAGCTGTGATGGATATCCTAAATACAAAGAGTGGATGGGTGAGACAAATAGATTAGGGGATATGCTTCGCAGAGGTGCTAATGAATTTGTGAAATACGCAAAGAGATGCCATAATGATGAAGAGTTTCAGTGTACGTGTGCTGGGAGTGGGAATGGTAAGGTGTTTGAGTGGAAAATAATTGGACTACATTTTTTAAGATGGGGTATACAAGATAGTTATCGATTTTTGAGTTTTCATGGGGAATGGAAAGTTCCTTTTGTCCCCGAGCAACCTTCACAACAACCTTCAACAAGTAGAATAGATGTACAAGGGGACGACGTAGATCATAATATGTTAGAGGATTTAGTTGATGATGCATACGGATTTCATGAAGTGGAAGAGAATTAGGTCACTGACGATGTACAAGGTTCAGGTGCTCATGAAGATATTAGGATAAACCTTGATGATGACTACCAAAGTTTAAAATTTAAGGCGGCCCAACCATTATACTCTGACTGTGAGAAAAATCAAATAACTTTACATGCCATGGTTGGTTTTCATAGTTTGAAGACCTAATACGGTTTGTTTGGTAATAGTGTGACAGGAATTCTGAATTGGGTGAAGGGCTTGCTACCCAAGGAGAATACGCTTCCAAATATCTATCCTGTTATGAAGAAGAGTTTGAAAGGTTTGGGAATGAAGTATAAATCGATTCATGCTTGTGTGTATGACTATGTATTATATCGAAAGGAGTATGAAAATCTCGATCGGTGTCTGGTATGCGATGAACCTAGATATGTCCAATCTATTGGCAAAGAAGGCACAAGCTCAAAAGTGCCTCAAGAAGTGTTGAAATATTTTCCCATTGGGCCTAGATTAAAGCAGTTTTTCACAGTACCATGGATAGCAGAGGCAATGACCTGGAATGCGAGGGCAGAAGTAGGGGATAATCTCATGCACGATCCTATTGATTCTACAAGTTGGAGCAGGATGAGTTATGAGTATCTCGATTTTGCTCGAGAACAGCGTAACATTCGTTTGGTAATATCAACAGATGGTTTTAATCCATTTGGAAATTTACGCACCAATCAGAGTGTATGCCCAGTGTTCCTAGCCCCACTCAACCCCCCTCCTTCACAGTGTATGAGACCTGAATTTTCGATGCTATCTTTATTGATACCTAGGCCAAAGGCACCAAATGATGACATCGATGTCTACCTAACTCCTTTGGTATAAGAATTAAATGAGTTGTGTTAAGAGGGTGTGTATGCATTTGACTCTTTTAGAAAAGAATATTTTACACTAAAAGCTATGTTGATGTGGGCAATTCATGGTTTTCCAGCTTATGGGACATTATTCGGTTATGTAGTATATGGTTATTTAGGGTGTCCTATTTGTGGAGAGGAGACTGAATCTCTTCGTCTCCCCGCTACCTTGAAAAATGTATACCATTGCCATAGGAGATTTTTACCCCTCGCTCATAGTTTCAAATTTTGAGAAAGGTTCCAATTTTTTACTAGGCGGGGTTGAACATAGGCTATCGCCGAGAAAACTTTCAGGTTCAGAAATTAAAAGTAAATCTTCTGATTGTGGCCCTAATTTTTCAGGTAAGAATCCTAAATTTAAGAATATCAAGCATAAGAAGACCCCAACTGGGAATGAAACTGAGAGAAGAAAGGTAAGGTCTAAGAGGTCAATTTTATTTGAATTTCCTTATTAGAAAAATAACCCAGTGCGCCATGTATTGGATGTGATGCACGCAGAGAAGAACGTTGTTGAACATATTGTGGGCATATGCCTTGGGGGAGTCATTCGAAGGATGGATAAAATGCACGAAAAGATCTTAAATCGTTGAAACTTAAGCCACAACTATGGTTGAAAAAAGATAGTATGGGAAGGACAATAATTCTCCCTGGTGCGTTTACTTTGACGAGTGAGGAAAGGAAGGTGCTTTTCGACATAATACATAATTTGAAGGTTCCATCTAATTTTCCGTCCAACTTGCAAAGGATTGTGAATTATGCTACCCATGATTTATATAAGTGTAAGTCCCACGATTGGCATGTGATCATGCAATTGGTTCCTCTATTGTTTAAGCATTGTTTCTCCAATCATAAGGATTTGCGGAGGGCTATTATGCAAATTAATATCTGCTTCTCACTTTTATTTGAGAAGGTAGTCAATCGAGATCACATAGTGGCCTCAAAATTGGCGATTACCGAAGCGATTTATGTGTTGGAGAAGTACTTTCCCCCATCATTCTTTGACATAAGTGTTCACTTGTTGGTACACCTATGCAACGAGGCACTTCTTTGCGGTCCAGTTAGATCTCGATGGATGGTTTCGTTTGAAAGATTGATCAAATTTTTCAAAGATTACGTCAAGAACACGCGATACATTACAGGATCAATTGCAGAGGAATACATAACCATGGAGTCATCAATATATACTCGGGAATATATGCCTAACTCGACCAACGTTGATGTCATTGATGAGTTCTTCGATGAGGGTGGTGATGTGAGGGGCAAAAGAGTGAAATTAACGAGTTTGCAACATGAACGAGTAGGTCGTTATCTATTTGACACATATGAAGATGTCAAAGAATGGAAAAAGAAAGTTTAAATTGTTTTAAGTTTTACATTATTTTAGATTATTTTATACATGATTAATATTTTAATATGTTTGTCACATTAATTTTATGTAGAAAATATGAAGCATGTGAGAACAATAAATGACAAAAAATAATGGCACAATCAGACAACAAATTTAGGCTGTGATTGTCACAGGAGGTAATTATAATGATAATGGCTATTATATAATGTTACATTACAATAAAACTTTACAACTAACCTAATTAATTTATATATATTTTGAGCTCTTAAAGATGGGTGATGCGACATCAAGGCTTGCTCGTCTAGCCACTGGACCCTTGTTCATGTCACAAGAGTACAAAAAGTATTGATTGAACAGTTGCGTATTCGGTGCAAGGGTGTACGAGGAAAGTACAAATGTACAGAACTCGGGCATTTCATACAAGACTCTTACTTTCTTTTGAGCGAGTGTGAAGGATAAAAATCTCGTTAAAGCTGAAATGACTTACTATGGTGTAATTCGAAATATATTTGAATTGGACTATGTAAGATTCAAAGAGGTTGTATTTTACTGTGATTGGGTAAGAGTCGAGGATAAAACTACTTGTAAAGTTGATCCTGGCACCAATTTGATCATGGTTGACTTGTCTAGGTTGAAGAGTAACGAACACGTGAGCGATGAGCCGTTTGTTTGTGCATTTCAAAAGGTCAAGTAAGTGTTTTACTTGGAGTATATCAACAAAGATATGTGGTCAATCGTCCTACATGCCCCAAAGCGTCTAAACAGTACTGTGGATGACTTGGCTTCTCCTTTCGAATATCAATCCATTTTTTATGATAACTCAAATTTGAAACAATTTTTAGATTTGCAATAAGTATTCCAATTACCAAACATTAGTTTAATGCTTTTAATTCATTTGTACTTGATCAGTTTACTGCATGTAATATTTAGATTTAATTCTTAAGCATTAATTCAAATTCCATGTCGAGTGGGTGTGTTATTCTAGTGTTTTATTATTACCGGACATCACTTTAATGATTTTAATTCATTTTTACTTGATCAGTTTAGTGCATTAATTCAATGTTGCCAGTGTTTTGTTATAATATGATTAGTGCTTTGTATTCTTCAAATTCATTTGGATTTGTACTAATAACAACAATTTTTACAGAAAATGTCTTCTTCAGGGCTTGGCGGCAGCGGAGGCGACGAGGACTCCTCGGTCCCTAGGCTCCCAAAATGGGGCAAATTGGGATCGGCCATTGAGAACAAGATGGGAATATTGGCTCGATCCCTCGAGTTGGTGAAGATGATTATCAGCCCGGGGTACACTAGTTGGAGGGAGGTGCCAAATGAGCTCAAGTTTTCTATTTGGGTGGCACTACAGGTAATGTATTTCAATTTCAATTTCAATTTAAATTTAAATTTATATTTATATTTATATTTATATTTATATTTATATTTATATTTATATTTATATTTATATTTATATTTATATTTATATTTATATTTATATTTATATTTATATTTATATTTATATTTATATTTATAAGAAACTAACACTTACTTTCTTTTCGTTTTGTATTTGTTTGACGGGAATAATTCGGCCTGCCCCCACAACTCTGTGATTTCGTATTGGAGCAGTTGAAGGAACAATATAAGACATGGAAGAAAAATTTATGGGCCAGATACTTTGGGAAGATCCGGGATTTCACTCTCAGACTTTGTGAGACCGTCCCACCAAAGGATCCGATCGCATTGGCACAGTGGCAAAATTTTCATCGACAATGAGATCGAGGAGCGACAATTGGTGTCTCACCAATCGAGGAGGGAAAATCGGGCAAAAAAGACGGACATGCTCTACTCCGGGCGAACGTCTTACTCCGAGGTGGAGCACATGATGGTAAGTTATTATTTTTCTATAATTATAGTTTTATGTTATTATGCATTATTTTATTTTGCGTTACTTGCTAATTTTGCATTATTTTATTTCAGGAGACGGGGAGTGGCCCTGAGGGTAGGCCACATAGGCTCGATGCCTATGTGGCAATTCGGATGAAGAAGGGAAAGGACAAGGAGGTGTCCCCGAGCGTCGAGACCACAATTGTAAGTTATAAATGTTTAATTTTTATTAATTACGTTATAATTTTTCTATTTACTTAATTAACTAATCATTTCCTTTTTGTCGTTTCAGGCAAAGCTTAAGGAAGTGAATGAGTCGTAGTCTGATGCCGACAAGGCATCTTTGGCTACGAATGCACTCAGCTAAGTGCTCGGTGCTGATCGCAAGGGGATGACTAAGGAGTAAGCTCGCGGGTGGGCAAGTATAGGATCATCGGAATGAAGGCGAGCAATAGCGAGTTGGCTCGTTAGGTGGACACGCATGATGAGAAGCTATCGAGGTTGGAGGCGACGATCCTAGATATATAGGCCTTCATGAAGTGTGAGTTTGTCAAGGGAAAGGAGAAGATGGTGGAGGAGGAGATGTATAGGATGAGGACATGGACGTCACTACTTCATCGTTGATATGCACGGACTCGCCGCTTGATGATCCGGTTCCCATCTTGGCTCCCGTCCAGTGGCCTATATCAACAATCGATTGGCCGAGCGTGTTTTTACTCGATATATATGATGGATAGTTGATAAAGAGGGGTTGAGGGACCCGAGAACCCTCCCGGGTATGCTGGTTCATGGAAATCTCCTTCAAGACATCGAGGCCAAGGTGCTCATCATGCATATGACACCCAAAAAGGAGAACTCCGCATTGTGGTCGCGCGAACAATGCGGCGTGACGCATATTAAGGTGTGTCTCAATGCGTATATTATGTGGCCTTCCTTCCTCCTCCAACCTACTGATGACTCTATACATTGATTATTTGTATCTATTTTATTTGGACACTTGGATTATATTTGTATTGCTTTGATTTATTACATTTTTGTTTGGATATGGATTGTATTTCCATTTTATTTGGATATAGAATTATTTATGCTGTTTGAATAGGTACAATTTTGCTATAATAGGTACAAATATACTGCTGGGTAGTGGCCATACTGCCCGACAGATGTTTTTTAAATTATACCCAGAATTGTCACGGTCTTTGACCGTGACAATTATTTTAGCATTTGTCATGGGTTTGTCACGATCTTTGACCGTGAGAAAACTTGTCAAGGTCAAATACCATGACAAGTCTAATGAGTTGTCATGGTCTTTGACCGTGATAAGTTCGTGACAAAAATAGTTGTCACCCCTAGACTTGTCACGGTCATTGATCATAAAAATCCGACAGTTTTGGTGTAATGTCCCCTTGGCCAACTTTATCTTTATCTTGTGTAGTTCATGAAATCATCATCAAAGCGAAAGATACTTGATGCGACTAATTAATTGTGTCTTTAACGTGTGTGATTACGGCTCAAGTGCAAGTCGATCACTCAACTAATAATTCGATAAACGGGGTATCGAACTCAGGGACTAAGACATGGAACGTAATGGCTACTAAGGAAGGTGCTTAAAATCTAATGACCGACACACGAAAAAGAAAAGAAAAGGTGATGATTTAATGAGAAAGTCTAATTAACAAATGTGACCAAATTAATAAATGCGAATTAACTAAGTATGCAAGGACGAAACTTTTTTTTATTACAACTATATGCAAAAAATGAGATTCGAATACACTCCCCCAAACCATTAGTAATTATACCGGATATAAAACTTTTAAGAATCAAATATATAATTGAGAGAAGACTTTAAATTGATCTAAGCACTGCGTATATGAGGATTTTACTCCGCACAATACATAGTCAAAAATAAATCTAAAGCGAATGACAAAATTGTCGGCACGCGTATCGCACCCTTAAACACTTCGATTACCTATGGAAAACGAAGTTAAAAGGCATACAATACTCGTACCGACAAAGTATCAAGCCTCTAATTATTTATTTAATTCATTCATGTTTTATATGTATCCATAATACCTAAGTTGGGTTCATATATCCCAATCCTCTAAAAATTTAGCCGGACATGGTGAATCTAAATTTAAGCATGGATTCTACTTTGCATGGATTCATGATGGCGTATGGATGGAAAACAAACATGTACTTAATCACTATTGCAGGAAAAATCATAACTATAACTTGGAAATCATGGATTTTGAAAGCAGTTAAAGAAAGAAATACTTATATTGAAGAATACAGTGAAAAATAATGATAAAACAATAATCTTTGTTAATCTTCTTGCCTCCAAAAGCTCTTAAAACTAGGTTAAAGCTAAGTTAGATATGACTAATTTTGTTTTACAACTCAATGAACCCATTTTTACAAGAGTCCTAGGCTGCTGCAGCCCCGCCTGACTCGAAAGGATCATAATCCAGGCATCCCTGTGTCTGGACACCTATATAAATATAATATATAGAAAGAGAGGGAAAAATATAGAAACAGGTCAGAGCGCGAATTGCGAAAATATTTTTTAAGTGCATAAATCCTATATATTTTGAAAAAAATATGCTTTACCTTATATTTAAATTGGTAACGGACTCCCACGAGATACCCCTCACCCCTCTTCTAATAGTGCACAGCTAACGCATACCTATTAAGTAACCTAATCAGTTACCCTGCCTAACTAAGCCGTCTAGATACCCCTCACTCAAACTTTGAAAATCCTAATTAACCCGAATACTAAGGGCTAAACTTCTCCCCATTCCCAACACTGCGTTAAATTCGTGCATGGGGTGTCTCGCAAAGTGAAATCTAAACAAGGAACCCCCCTGATACACTACTACTTGGCAATGTTGTTCGTCGAGATTTATTAAACCCTTAGCACACAACGTATATATACACTCATATAATTATATACATTATCATACTCACTTTCATATACATATCGCTATATACGTCCGGATATAATCCCCAAAAATGAGAATTAATCCTTTTTCATTTTATCTCTTTACTCTAGCAGAGATACATATATATTATTACTCTCATACACAAGTAGTGTACTATACACAAAAGTACAATAACCATCCCAACGACCTATAACTCGAGGATGCATTCTCATAGTGCCGATCCAACTCCGGGTTTGCTCACTGTACCATGGTTAAAAGCCATACTTACTCAATGGTCATGGTAAAATATACACAACACTGGAGGCGGTCATGTTCCCCCTGCAAGTGGAGTACACACATCACACTCGAACGCGGGACGAGATGACCTGGGGATATACTCTCCCTGCTCCTCAAGCCAGGGGATTCACCCACATCGCGCAACCTCCCTGGATCGCACTTGAGAAAATATATAATCTGGCTGTTCCAACCCTATGCCAAAGGAAAGCCCGTTGAAATCAGCCTCTAAGATACACATATACCAATCACACATAGATATATACGTACTCGTACCATATAATATATAATATAATCACATCGTGTTTATATATATATATATATATAGAGAGAGAGAGAGATAACTCCTCAAATATAAATGGCCAATATTGCCAATCGCACATAGCGATGGCCAATAATCCCAAAGATTCCCGTTAATAATAACATTCGAGTATTCGCACACTCACGATACTAAACTCAAAAGTATACCCTCACTTGATAAATAACATGTACCTTATTCACACTTAAGGATTTATATAATTTCTCCAACTATACCAATTCATCCCAGTAGTCTCGTAGGATTTACTCAACCATAATCGACATGATTACATTGTCTATGTGCACAATTATGGGTGCCTAAATGCCCACTGAAATTATCCCAAGAAATATTCATCCCTAAACACTCTTAATTTAGATGAGTCGTGGATTCCTTTTCCACAAGCCCAAGGACTACATTTTTGCTCAAATAATAATTTAGAGGTCCCCACTCTATTTTTGGGAACCCCAACTCTCTAATTCCTCAATTTATTTATTTTCCTCGAAAATATAATTTTAGTGCCACATGCTTAAAACACCCTCTTAGCCCCCATAAATTTCCTAAATTAACTAAAAATAATTTCTCCCAAATGGGTATCTATTTACTCAAATAAATAAGCTAGAAACAATTTGGTTTTGGATTTATCCCATTACACTTCACTAGCCAAAATTGCCAAAAATCCTGTAGGATTGATCGATCGACCCTTGGCCGTCGATCGATCGATCAAACAGGGCAGCCAGCCCTGCTTCTTCTCCAACAATTCCATTTCGACCATTAATAACTCACCAAGCTTTTTACCTCTTCTTCCACCAACAAATAACTACACCCAACCATATATACTCAAAATAAATAGGTTCTAATCATCCTAGAACCAATAATCAACAACTAAATTTAATTAATTTCTAAGTTTCTCTAATTTGATATTTTTCGGGGTTTGCCTGTTAACCTTTCTGAAAAACCCGTTTTGATTCTCGAAATCCCAATCCCAAAATCATATAGTTTTTTATTACCAATTATGATATGATATTTATGATAAAAAATAAATAAATCAAGTAAACCTTTGCCAGGAGGATAAAATCCGATGACCCCCAGTCGAATCCAGCGGAGTTTGGCCAGAATCTCCCTTTTCCTCCTCTTTCTCCCTTCCTTTCTTCTCTTCTTCCTTTCTCTCCTTTTTCTTTCCTTTCTCCCACTTTCTCGTGTCTTTTATAGTGGAGAAAAGGGTTTATCCTTTATTAAACCAAAAAACGACGCGTTTACTCAATTACGAGTCCCTACTGGTCCAAAAATTCCCGAAACTCAATTACGGCCCCTCGGATACTCTATTCTGACTATCTCGACCATTCTAAGACCAAACGCACAATCAGAATCTCCATCTGAGGTACTTGACCGCATATCACTAATTTAACCCAACACAACTTAATGCAGGATTTTCCATTAAAATATTGTCCTTGGTCGCTTTACCCAGCTGCGACATATAATTAAAAGACTCCAGCTCATTTACTTAATCCCAAAAGTAAAATATAACCCCATCGAAAATCATCTAATCCTTGAAAACTCTAAAAAATACTATTCACAATAATTTCTTAAATTCCCAAATTACACTTACTTATGAATTTTAGTTTTTCCCCAAAAGTATGGGGTGTTACAATGAGGTTTTGAAGCTTAAAAGCTTCCATAGCATTGATACCCTCGTGACTGAGATGGAGGGTATCCCAAGTTTTCTTAGACATGGTGCATGTCATAAGGCGGTGGAACTCGTAAGGATTGATGGGTCCTGATATGGCACTTAAACCGTGCGAGTTAAATTAAATCCATTTTAGTTCATCCTCCATCCAAGAGGTGACGGGTTTAGGACATATAACATTGACATTGGTCATAATGTGTGGTGTTCTCCCTCTTTCACATAAAAGCCAAACATGTTCGCTAATCTTTTTGAAAGCCGACCTCATTCGGCCTTTCCAATACACATAATTAAACCATCGAAAATCTATAGCCCATTATACAAATTATTCATAAAACCCAACTTTTAAAGGATCACACAAAAACTTAGTGTAACCAACTCTGATACCAATTTAAAAAAAAGCGGGTTTGTATAGATAGTTCGTATATTAGGTTACACACACAAAAATGCAAATTTTAACCAAATTTTATCTTGATTAGAAATTAGGTGTGCATGCAATAAAGTGTCCAAATTAATTATACCAAACCGTGCAAATAAGAAAACCAAGCAAGCGAAGAGGATAAGGAAAAATTCCTTTTGGGAAAAATCTTGTATTTAGCACTGTAAAGAGTTTGATACACATAATCAACTTAAAGACTACTTTGGTCCACTAAGTGTAACGCATTGGCTCTTGAAATATTCTATAGAATATATCAAAGTCCAGCACCATTCACAAGAAGAGGTCTTCTTTTGGTATCCATCGATCATCCTTGGGGTGTACGATCCTATCTTCTTCAGCCGTAGAGCTCGGCTCCACAAATCAGCAGTAGAGTATGACTCTATAAGGGTTTGATGCAAGTGTATGGAAACTTGAGTTTTAACAACTTAAAAGATCATATATGGGATGAATGATTTGGAAAAGAAAAGTGTTTTCCTAAAATACAAAGATGAGAACTTTTGGTTCGGATATTGGACAATTATTTTCACCAAAAAGTCTTAATATATAACAATCGTTTTCAGGAAATGAAATCCGGACAATGGTTCTTACAAGCGCAACTTATCTTTTTTTTTTACATTTGGTTCGTTATTAAGTAGGATTGAAATGAAAATCCCGTATTCGACACATGATAAGCTACAATATTCAATAAATCCGTGCATATTTGCAATAAAGGTGACAAAGATTCTAACATGTATAAAGTAATCATCAATGATCAATGAAATGATATCCACGCATTATTAAGCACACGAACGAAACAAAGTCATATCTCAAAGCGCTACAAAAAAGTCACGTGAATGGATGGAATGTAGGGTGATCCGAACAACTTAAATGTTCATCCATATATGGTGAAAAACAAAAGTTTAAAAATCTTTTTATCTTTTTCATAAATTTTATCAAAAATTAGATCTTTTTGAATTTTTTAAAATTTTTCTTAAAAACCAAAAATCTTTTTGAATTTTCATATTTTTTCATAAAAATTGAAAATCCTTTTGGAATTTTTCAAAATATATCAAAAAGAAAAAACATATGAATACAATAGAAATAAAATCTAGCGATAGGGATATAAGATATGAACATGATAAATTCCCTATTCTAGAAACAAGTCTCGACCTCATTGATTAGGACTGGAGGGGTTCTCAAAAGGAGAAGACATTCTATAAAATTCCTCCATCAAATGTTGTGAAGTCTTGACTAAATACTCTATTTTCTATCGAAAACTCTCAAAATCTCTGCGGTGATGTGCGGGAGCATGTGGAGCAACATCTGTGGAAATGTGTGCGGGTACATGTGTAAAAACTCGTGTGGAAGCATATTGGGGAACATGCACGTGAGAAACTCTCCCTAGCTTAAAAAAAATTCTCTAAGGTGACCTATTTGTTTGCAATGGGAATAAACATAAATGGGCTTAGGTCTAACTTTCTCAAAGTGCCTAGGACAAGCTCTTCTTTGTGGATTAGGTCTCTTTGGTGGGTTAGGTCGAGGCCCATAAGGATCCATCAGAAACTTGGGAACCAGTTTGGGTGCGGCTTTAAAAGTTGATGCATCGTCAAAACCTATTCCTTCCTCTCAACGTTACCTCATGCGGAACTATGGAGAACCATTGCAAAATTCTTAAATGTGTCCTCTAAAGTGACCTTGACTTCCTGAGCAAGTTCGAGATCGATCTCGTGTTGGGATATACGGGCTTCAAGTTTCTCACGAGTCTCCAATGAAACTTAAATATCTCTTATAAGACTAGCCATGGTGTTGGTCAAATTGGTCTTCTCCCTACCTACAACTATCAAGTACTCACACAAAGAAACTTTCACCTTCTCGAGTTGAGTCACCGATGCCTCACACTCTGTCAAAACATTCACCTCCTTCTCTAAATTAGACACCCTAAGAGATAAATCTTTATTCTGCTTTTTAATTTTTAAGGTCTTGATGTAAAGTTTACGAAAGTCTTTTTGGAGTCCACCTTCTCCCCCACTCGAATTCTCTTCCTCACTCTCTCTGTCTCCAGAATGATTTAAACATCATCGAGGCTGCCACGTTTAAAAATGTCCTTATCAGTGTGGGACAAGATAGAAGTACTCACGTGAATTACCATGGATGCACATGGATTAGGTTCATGCGGGGATTCATCCGCAGAATTCACTGACTTGACATCATTATCGATAAGAGTGGATTTATGTGCAACTTTTCCTTTATCCTGTCCCTTTAGCCTAGCGGCACAGTCATGGGATTTATGTCCCTTGCACTCACACTCATAGCATCTCACCTCATCTTTGTCACAAACATTCTTTGCCTTATTCCCATTTTAATTTTTCTTAAAAGTCTTTTCTTTGGAAGAATTTTCTTTGTTGAATTTGAAAAAAAAATTGAATTTTTTTTAAAAAAATTGCTAAACCATCCAACTCAAAATCAAATTCGTACTTAAAATCACAAACTTTTTATTTATTAATTTTGAACTAGGTATTTAAAGCAATCCCTATTTCCCTTTTCTTAACAATTTTGGGAAACATGTCGATTTTATAAGTTTGAATGTCTTCTATGAGTTCTTCTAACCTACGAGTATCTAATATTTTAAACAAATTAAGGAAAATGACTTTAGGGATAACACGAGGGGGTAAGGATCTCAAAATATTTTTTACAACTCTTGTCTCAAGCATTTTCTCACCCAAATTAAAACTAGAATTGACTATGTTCGACAAACGTGCATAAAACTTATCAAAATATTCAGACTCTATCATGGTAATAGTCTCAAACTGTTTGATGAGGCTTAGAAGCTTAAAAGCTTTCATAGCATTGATACCCTCGTGAGTGAGCTGGAGGGTATCCCAAGTTTTCTTAGACATGGTGCATGTCATAAGGTGGTGGAACTCGTAAGGATTGATGGGTCCTGATATGGCACTTAAACCGTGTGAGTTAAATTAAATCCATTTTAGTTCATCCTCCATCCAAGAGGTGACGGGTTTAGGACATATAACATTTCCATTGGTCACAATAGGTGGTGTTCTCCCTCTTTCACATACAAGCCAAACACGTTCGCCAATCTCTTTGAAAGCTGACCTCATTCGACCTTTCCAATACGCATAATTAAACCCTTTGAAAACTGGTTGCCCATTATACAAATTATTCATAAAACCCAAATTTTAATGGATCACACAAAAACTTAGTGTAACTAGCTTTGATACCAATTTAAAAAAAAACAGGTTTGTATGGATAGTTCGTATATTAGGTTACACACACAAAAATTCAAATTTTAACCAAATTTATATTGATTAGAAATTAGGTGTGCATGCAATAACGTGTCCAAATTAAATATACCAAACCACGCAAAGAAGAAAACCAAACAAGTGAAGAGGATGAGGAAAAATTCCTTTTGGGAAAAATCTAGTATTTAGCACTGTAAAGAGTTTGATACACATTATCAACTTAAAGACTACTTTGGTCCAGTAGGTATAATGCATTGGCTCTTCAAATATTCTATAGAATATATCACTGTCCAGCACCATCCATAGGAAGAGGTCTTCTTTCGGTATCCATCGATCATCCTCGGGATATACGATCCTATCTTTTTCTGCCATAGAGCCTCAGCTCCACAAATCAGCAGTAGAGTATGAGTCTACAAGGGTTTGATGCAAGTGTATGGAAACTTGAGTTTCAACAAACTCAACAGATCATATATGGGATGAATGATTTAGAAAAGAAAAGTGTTTTTCTAAAATACAAAGACGAGAACTTTTGGTTCAGATATTGGACAATCGTTTTCACCAAAAGTCTTAAGAAAAACTCATTAAAATAGGTTTTTATTGAGAAAACACGAATTTTGAGGTGGCGGTTCGTTCGAACGAAAATGGCATCTCGTTCGAATGAAAACACCGATTTCGTTCTAATGAGATTTGGTCTCATTCGAACAATAACTCATTTTCTTTTGAACAGACTTCTAACGACCTTCTAGCGAGATTGGAGCTGTTAGATAGAGGATTCTCGTTTGATGGCATTCAAAGCTGGTTCTAACGAAAAGCCTAATGATATCTTAATCTTGTTCGAATGAGATTACAAAAAAAATTTGTATAAAATTTGTTTTATACTAAGCCTCGATTTTAAAAACTAAACATCCGAGAATATAATTTATTGGATAAATCAAAACCACAAGTCATATACCTCCATTAAAGTGTCGGTAACAAATCCAATGGCATAAAATCTGGAAATGATGCTCAGTCTCTAACATATCTTCTAATGATCACGAAGGCAATGAAGATGTTGTGTTCGGCTTGAAGCTGCGGTTTGTAATGGGATACTCCATAAATAGTAAAAAGCCTAAGCTATGAGAAATTTTAAAATCTTGCTTTTACAGGGGTGGCTCACAAGTTTTGGTAAAAGTGAATGTACGGTAGTGACAATTAGACAGCGGGTGTGTGATTTATGAATGTGACTTTATGGTGTTTTTTTAATCCGAGCGTGTATGGTGTGTTTTGAAATGTGAAAGTAGTGTGCTAGGGGGAGTCTCAGGGTAGGCCTTCCTCGAGTATTTTCCGTATTTTTTTACGTTCACTCCCAATAATGTTTTTGCTCTTTGTATTAGGATTATATTTAGTAGATAACAAGAGAAAGAAAATATTGTGCATGTTAAATCACTACACCAAATCTGCCTAATTGTCAAGGTCAATGACCGTGATAATTCGGAGCGAGACAACTTTTTTTGTCACGGACGTGTCACAGTCATTGACCGTGACAAGTTCGTTAGAATTGTCACGGTTGTGTCACGGGCGATGACCGTGACAAGTTTAGTCACGGTTAATAATCGTGACAAAGCCTTGACCCTTTTTAAAAACATTATCACGATCAATGATCGTGACAACCTTATTTGTCAAGGACTTGTCACGGTCATTGACCGTGACAATTCTAGGCAGAATTTAAAAAAAAAAATGCTGGGCAGTATGGCCACTGCCCAGCAGTATATTTGTACCTGTTATAGCAACGTTGTACCTGTTCAAACATCATATATCCAAACAAACTAAAGATAATGCAAATATATATATTCAAAATAGAAACAATATACATGACGATATAATCCAAATATAATTCAAATGTACCAACTTAAAAATAATGTCACTACATGTCTGGGGTAAATGTGAGGAGGTGCGTAGGCCACACGATACACAAATTGATACACCCAGTAATATACATCGTGTCGCATTGTTCGCGCAACCACAATAGGGAGTTATCCTTCCCGGGTATCACATGCATGAAGAGCACTTTGGACTCGATCTCTTGAAGCGCACGTCCATGAACTATTCCACCCTGGACGATATTCGGGTCCCTCAACCCCCACCCTATCCGTTGGCCATCAAATACGTCCAATATGAACATGCTCGGCCAACCAATTGTCGACATCCGTCTGGGGAAGGGAACCAAATAAGGAAGTGGATCATCGAAGTACGCACGTGTCGGTGATGAAGCAGCGAGGTCCACATCCTCGTCATCCTACACCTAGTTCTCCTGAAACTCCTCCTCCTCCACCTCCTTCTCCTTCCCTTTCCCCTTACGGTCTTCGCCCAACGTACGCTTCATGAATGAGTACATATCTTGGACCGCCGCCTCCAAACGGGATAGCTTCGCGTCATGTGAATCCACCGTTCGAGCCAACCCGGTGTCGCTCGTCTCCAATCCGACGATCCTAGATTTGGCCACCCGCGAGCTCACCCCCTTGTCCTCACCTTGCGATCAGAGCAAAAAACTTGGCTGAATGCGTCTGTGGACAAAGACGCCTTGTCGGCATCAGATTGCGACTCATGCACTTCTTTAAGCTTTGCCTATAACGACAAAAAGCACATGATTAGTAAAATAAGTAAACTAAAAAATTATAACGTAATTAACAAAAATTAAACTGTCGGATTACTTACAATCGTGGTCGCGACTCTCGGGGACACCTCCTTGTCCTTCCCCTTCTTCGTCCGAAGAGCCACATAAGTATCGAGCCTATGTGGCTTACTCCCTGGGCCACTCCCTACACCCTGAAATAAAATAAAGTAAAATTAGTATCGGCCCCGCAAAGTAAAATAATTAAGAATAATATATTTCTATAGTTATAGAAAAATTAAATCTTACCTTCATCCTATGCTCCACCTCGGCGTAAGACGTCCGGCCGAAGTAGTGCACGTCCGTCTTTTTTGCACGATTTTCCCTCCCCGATTGGCGAGATGCCAATTGTCGATCCTCGATCTCATTGTCAATGAACTTTTGCCATTGTGCCAATGAGAGCGGCTCCTTGGGCGGGATGGATCCACGCCATTGGATAATGGACTCTCGTGTTTTCTAAAGTACCGTGTCCGCATATTTTTCTTCCACGCCTTGTGTTGCTCCCTCAATTGCTCCAAGAAGGAATCGCGTAGCTTTGGATCCAAGTTGAATTGTTCCTATCCAACAAATACAATGTTAGTTGCGAATAAATATAAATATAAATATAAATATAAATATAAATATAAATATCAATATAAATATAAATGTAAATATAAATATAAATATAAATATAAATATAAATATAAATATAAATATAAATATAAATATAAATATAAATATAAATATAAATATAAAATGAAATTGAAATTGAAATTGAAATTGAAATATTCATATAAATATAAATATATTACCTGTAGTGCTGCCCAAATAGCTAACTTGAGCTCATATGGCACCTCCTTCCAACTCATAAACCCCGGGCGATGACCGTCTTTAGCAGCTCAAGGGATCTCGCTAATAGATCCGACTTGTTCTCAATGGTAATCCCAAATTTGCCATATTTGGGGAGCCTAGGGGCCGAGGAGCCCTCGTCGCCTCCTCTACCACCGAGCCCAGACGACATCATCATAACCAGCATCATCATCCTCGCCTTAATACCTGAAGGAAACATTTGCTGTAAAAAAATGTTATTAGTACAGATAAAAAAAATGTTATTAGTACACATAGACACACACGCAGCCCCCCACCCCTACCCCACCACCCACCACCCATCCCTGCCCACACCCCCTCCTCCCCTCACCCACCCCACCACACACACGCGCACGTACACACACCCACCCCCCATCCCTGCCCCCCCACCCCCTCACCCCCTCACCCCACCCCCACCACACACACGCACACGTACACGTACACACACCACCCCCTGTTCCCCACCACACACACAATAATCCAATAATGATTAATAATTATATATACTATGTTTCATTTAATTATGTCTTTTTTATATTCAAATTCAAAATTTGAAAAATCCCACCCCCATATGGACAATAATCTAGTGGTCACGCCACTTTTAAAACTAACCAACCCAACATTTACTAAACAAAATAATCCAACAGCAATGTCTACAACAAATGTGTATATTCAAATTCAATTATTAATAATTATATGTAGTATGTCTTATTTAATTATGTCTTATTTATATTCAAATTCAATTATTAATAATTATATATAGTATGTTTCATTTAATTATGTCTTATTTATATTCAAATTTAATTATTCAAAAGTTGAAAAATCCCACCCCCATATGGACAATAATCCAGTGGTCATGCCACTTTTAAAACTAACCAACCCAACATTTACTAAACAAAATAATCCAACATCAATGTCAACAACAAATGTGTATATTCAAATTCAATTATTAATAATTATATGTAGTATGTCTTATTTAATTATGTCTTATTTATATTCAAATTCAATTATTAATAATTATATATAGTATATATTAATTTACTAATTTACAATAAGGGGCAAACATTTATTAATTTACTAAAAAAATTAATAATCAATCAATTTTTTACAAGGGACACTACGCACACACACACATAGACACACACGCAGCCTCCCACCACCACCCCACCACCCATCCCTGCAACCACTCCCTCACCCCACCCCCACCACACACACGTACATGAAACCCCCACCCCACCCCCTCCCCCCACCACACCCTCTGCCCCCCTCCCCCACCACACACATATATACACACATACACACACATATACACATACACACATATATATACACACATATACACATACATATACACACATATATATACACACATACATATACACACATATATATACACACATACACACACATATAGAAATGAAAGAGAAAGAGATGAAACAAATTTACCTTAGAGAGACAGAGAGAGAATCGCTTGTAGAGAAAGAGAAAGAGGGAAACCAAAAACGGTGGGAAAAAAAGAGTCTAGGGCTTTTTTTACTGAAGATATTGTCACAGTCGTGTCAAGATCCTTGACCGTGACAAGTCCGTGATAGATATATTTGTCACGGACTTGTCACGGTCATTGGCCGTGACACAAAACGCGAGATTCATGTCACGGTCAATGACCGTGACAAGGGTGGCCGGCTGAAAGGTGACATTTTGGCCATTTTGGTGTAGTGAATATAAAACAAGTTTGGGGTTATGTGCCTACCCGAATGTGACAGGCCGTAATTTTTAATAATTAGGTTGATCAAGTTTATTTATTAAATACTACAGTTTGTCAAAATAATTTAAATACCATCCTTAGCATGAGGGGAAAACAAGCGATATATATAAATGCAATAAAAGTTTGATAAGATAAATTATATAGATTAAATGAATAGGAAGATATCACTACCAAAATCTAATGATATATAAACTACAACCCGTCAATACATAATAAATCCCAAATCAACATGATTGATAATCCTCCATAAGCCAACTCAGTATAAATCCAAACTCAATAACTAAAATAGTACATACTAGAACTGAAGTCAAAATCCTTACATTTATCAAAACATAAATTGAAATAAATAAATAAACTGGGACCTGAAAGTACCCTTTATTAATCCCACGAGGTTTGTGTTGTCTTAATTTTGTAACAACGGTGCCAAATACACTCATTTCATTGCACACACTAAGCACATAATCCTAAAAATATTTTTAAAGAATTTTAAAAATAATTTTCTATTTTTAAAACCCTAATTTGAATTTTTTAATATATTCCTTATTTGTATATTTATATATCCTATATGTATTTTATACTAAAATATTTATTGTGTTATAAATTTCTTAGTTTTATAATTTTTTACAATTTAGTAATTAATTTTCATGTTTTATATTTAAATGTTGAAATTAAACATTTAAAATAAAAAAAATTAAAATCCATTTTTGTTTCTTAATTAAATTTTAGCAAATATTAAACGGCATTATTTTGGAAACTGGTGGGTCATTTTGTTTGTGATCCGCATGATTGGTTTTTTACCAATTAGGGTCTTGAGTGTTGCCCACATGATTTTATCACGCGTGACTTGGGGGTTAGTCTTCTCGAATGCAGGTTGTCGATGGTTGTTTTATCCTATTTCCCTCCACAGTGTTGTGGTAGTTTACACATCTACCCTCACCAACCTCTCTTTGTACAGTGTTATTCTTTCCCTTTGATGCCCTTGTTTGTTTACCTCTTTCCCCTTAATGTTTGGTGAATTACGATTCAACCCGAGACATTTCTTCAGCTATATAAATAGATGTTTCATTTTTAAGTCAAGAAAATTTCCTGAACCTAAACCAAACTCTAAAAAATTTTCTCAGACTTCTCTCTCTAAATTTTATCAAGTGTTTCACATATGTTTGAGAGTATTTCTAAACCTTTTCTCCAAAAACATTTCCATCTTCTATTTTACAATATATGCCATGTTTGAGGATGAGTGTTTAGATATTTGTTTTAAGTCTAAGAGGTTTTTGGGTTGATCGATTGAGGCTTTTGGAGTTTTCTGGTTGAAGATTTCCCTTTCTTTTGAGATTTGTTAGGGTATATTTTCTAACTCTTTTACATACATGCAAATTGATATATCTTATTTATACGTGATTTTGAGCTTTTAAATGTTTAGACTATTTTGAGATGTTTTAAATAAACCCTACTAATTTAACCCTAGTTTTGAAAACATCTTTTCTCGATACTGATCTACTTAACATGTTATAACATATATGTTGATGTAAAAAACTAGATCACTCTAATAATTTAATCACAGATAAATAAATGAGACAGGATATTTTTAAAGTGGTTCAGCCTTGTATGAATGGCCTACGTCCACTGTTATGTTATTGCTAAGTGTTTGGGAATTCTTGATTACAAATTCTCTCAAGAAATTCCGGTCCATTTGAATGAGGGTGATACAAGGTATTTATAGCCCTTAGGCTATACATGAAAGGGTTGATGCATTAAATGATATACATATGAAAGGGTAATATATTTAAGGCATCGCGTGCGTCAAGATGATGAACATTCAATGAATAGTTGAACTGTTGATTATCTGGTAATTAATGATACGGCCGAGATGCAGCTCGGACCGCCTTAGTTGCTCGTTGCTCAGGAGTTCCTCGGAGCGTTATAATACCTCGGAGTGCTGACGTTCCTCGGTGTATCCTCGTTGCTCGGAGAGACTATGAGTTGGTCGGGGAAATGAACTTCCTCGTTGTTATTGTGCCACGTAGATTGACAAGTGTCTTCGTATGATTCGTCCACATCAGTATATTAATTTTGGTATCAACAGAAGCCCCCAATGTTTCATATTTTGAACTTTGAGGAGTATGAAACATTCTTTCTCGGTATATGGCAATATTGAATGATCTTCTTGGGTTTTAGGAGCATCGTATTTGAATTTATTTCCAAATTCACAGAATCCGCCTTTTTTCGAACTTTTAAGAGCGCTTCGATCTTTGTACCCTTTTTGTCCTTTTAGCCGCCGGAAGTTCAATAGTTTCTTTTGTGTAATCATTTCCTTAGCCGCTTCCCAAGGCAAAGTATTTAAACTTCTTAGGTAACCATACCGTCTTCTTCTTTTTCCAATTTTCTGCACTCAAGCTTTCTATTCTCCAGTCTTTCTTTCTCTTGTGCGTTCATCCTTGTTTTCGTTCGTTGTCAACAGACCTCCTTTCTTCCTGTAAGATCTTCTTCCTTTCTTCTGTATTTATTTTATTCAGTATGGTTTATATTGTGGAGTCTGTTGAGAAATTTCGTTCCGATTTTTCCATTCCTTCCTGGGTAACTCTGGAGGTTCTTTCTGAGCCTTTAGATTATTTTCGTTTGGCTGAGGGACATTGGTTCCCCAGTCTATTCATTGCTGAATGTGGATTTTCTTTTCCGCCAAATCCCTTGTGCTTAGAGTTCTGTCAATACTTTGACGTTGTTCCTGCAAAAATAGCCCCCAATTCATGGCGAATAATTAATGGGGTGTATAAATTAAATCTAGCTCATGGAACTCGCATAGGGATTCCTGAAATTATGTTTTGCTATAGATGGGCTATTTTAGATAATGTTTACTACTTAAAAACTAGGTTTTTAAATAGGGCTCTTGTAGTTAACCTCCCTGACGCAAATAGAGATTATTTTGAACATGGGTTAGTTTTCAAAAATTGGCAGCATGCTCCTTTAATCGGAGACAGAGTGTATGAAGGTCCCAAATGCCCCCCATATGGCAATGAGATAGGTTTATTCTCATTTTCCTTTACTTATGAAATTATGCTTTCATCCTATTTGACAAAATGTATGACTGATATCTCATTATGTATTTATTTGCAGTTGATATCAAAAGAAAAACTCCAAAAGAATCAGAGGTTAATATTAAGCATCTGAAACTTATCTGGGGTTTGCATAAGAACGTTGCAGACGAGCACATCAGGTCTGCATCATATTTGCTGCAGTATAGGAGCTATACGACTTCTTATACTGCTTGTCCTGTTGAGCCAGCTTCAACTCTAGAGGATTCTTCTTCAGATTCTCACATCCCTTTAAGTCAAAGAATGGGCAGGAAAAGAGCTCCCCCTGCTCTATTTGATGACACTATTTCTGCTGCTGAAGCCAAGAAAAGAAAAGTTGATGTCCCAGAAGGGACTAAGAAGGTGGATGTTGCACCTTCCAAAGCTGTCGAGAAGCCCCCAGTGGCTCCGAGCAAGAAGGTTGCTCCTGTCGAGATAACTGTTGTCTCTCCGACCAAGAGCTCTTCCTTGGTTGAAACTACCGAAGTCCCTTTGAGGAGATTGAGGAAATCATCCTCAGTCAATTTGGCTGAAACTGTCTCTTCTCCACCATCTGGTGTTTTTGGTGTTCCAACCATCATTCCTCCGAGCTCTGCAATGAGCTCGGTAAAAACTTGGATCATACCCGAGGTCCAAGGAATTGATGAAAATATTTCTAGGGATATGCTGACATCCCTAGCTACTCGTCACCTTGCTTCGATAAATTTCTCACATTCTGAATTTCCTTTCTGTCTTTGAATACTTGTATTTTTGCACTGACCTGTCACTTTTTCCTTTGTTTAGCTGGTGAATTTTTTTAATAACATTGTGAAGAAAGACGAAGCTATTAAAGCTTCCAGCTCCTCGTCAGGTGTAGAGGATGCTCTGCTGGGTTTAACCCAATCTTTGAAGGATTCTCGTCAGCAGTATAACGAGGACAAAGCTGAGTGGGAGAAAAAGTTGTCTATAGTTGAGGCCGAGAAGGTGAAGATGGCTGAGACCTCCAAGAGTTTGGAGGATAAGGTGAAAAGTTTAGAGGTCGAGCATCAGAAATATGACGACAAGCTCAAGAACTTTGGAGAGCTTGAAGATAAGCTGAAAAAGGCAGAGGAAGAATTGTCCGCCCTGCAAGATATCAAGGGTCAGAAGGAAGAATTGGATGTGAAGCTCTCCTCGGAGAAACTGAAAAGAAAGTTCGCAGTTAAAAAATCCTTCAGCGCTGGCTGGGATAAAGGATGGGACAAGGGAATTGCTGCGATAACGTCCCAAGTACAATACGAGAAGTTGAAATACTTCCGAGATGGCTGAGTAGCTGCCCTGCAGGAATTGAAGATCAAAGAAGACTCTGGGCTATTCCAACTACACCTCCCTGGTCCTCCCCCACCAATTGTAGAAGAAGAAGAAGATGAGCCTATCTCTGACGAATCTTCCATGTCCATAGGTGATCAAGTCCCTGCCTCTCTTCCTTCTGCTAACGAGGACATTTCTTCCATGCCTCCTCCTCCTGAGAAAATTTCGACTCCTGCTGATCAGGCTGCTGTTACCACCGAGCAACCAAGCTCCTCGTCCCAGCCTCCCGAGAAAGTCTTGGGAGACAAGGAAAAGGTGTGAAGTTGTTCGGTATCATTTCTATCTTTCATTATTTGTAATCAAACAATGTAATCCTTTTGTGATCTAATAAAATACATCTTTGTTCATCTCTGTTGTTGATGATTTGTTTTTGTTGATTGTTGTCTTTTTCTCATCCTTAGTTTGTGGCTAGAATGGAACTGATATCTGCACATGATACAAAGCTGATGTAGCAATGTCATGAGTATTATAAAGCTGGTCATACAAATTTGAGTGTATCAGAAATTGCTGACATCCTTGGCCATGATGCCTCAGAACAAGCAATTGAGGCTTATCGGCACTTGAATGATTTACTCGACCGAGCTGTGGCCAACAATGTGGCCTACTATGAATTGATCGAGGAACTTCATTGTACCTTAGAAGATATACAACATCAACACAATGAGTCAACTGCTTTGCTGCACAAGGAGTATGAAAATAGATATCAGCAGCTTTCTTCTGAAACAGGCCATAAAAAGATCCTTGCTGGATACGATGTTAGGGAAAGAACTCTAAAAGGTGAAGTTGAGGCCTGCAGGCAGATTGCTGAGTTGCTGGAACAAGAGAACAATAATTTGCAGAAAAAATTAGCACAGTATGAATCTGCAGCGTCATCTTCCACTGCTTTAGTACAAGTTACCGATGAAGGTTTCTCGTTCTTAGAAGTTGAGAATGCCAAATTAAGGTAAGAGTTGGACGTTCTTAGAAGATCTGGTATTTCCACTACTGCTCGGGGATGAGGAAGAGGATCTCGTGGGCGAGGAAGAGCTGTTCAAAATGTTGTCGAGGAGCAAAATTTTCCACCTGCTCGGAGTCGATCAAGGGTTCTCAGTCGTAATGTTGAAGAATCTCGTACTCTGTCAACATTGGAAACTCAAGCATACCAATTGAACGCCAAAGATCGGGCTTTATCTGAAATGTCTAAGAAAAATCTATCTTTGGAAGATCAACTTACTGCGACGAAGTCTGCTTTACATACCAAGGATCTTTTCGCCAAAAACCTTCATGAACAATTGGATAGATTAACTTTCCAATTCCATAAACAACCCAGGGAATTTTGGATGGGAGGATACAATAAAGCCCTCGTTCATTTAGATGCTCGTATGGAACACGCTAATAATGAAGGTTATAAGCAGGGGTGGTTGAACGCCCTGGGTGTATTAAAATTGGAGCAAGGGCATTATTTATGGGATTATCATGCTCCTGGTTTACTAGACTTGCCTGTACCACCTTATAAATTGGATATGGAATGGATCCCAGCTCGTTCCATTCCTCGGAGCTTAATTTCAAAATATCTTGGTGACTACAGTCTTCATTCCCAAATCGAAGTATCTCGTCCAGAGCATCTAATGGACACACCTTCAATAATGAATGTCAGAATGCTGAAGGACTTGAACTTTATTAATTCTCCCCTTTGCCTAGAAGATCCTCCTGCTGGCGAAGAGCCCGTTTCAAAAGCAAAGGGCAAGAAACCAATAGAATAGGAATCTCAATGTAATAATTAGCACATATATGTAGCTTGTAATATATTTTGACCTTAATGAAAGAATTTCATTTTCTGTTTGCAAATTTGTATTGCGATTGTCTTGTGTTTATCAAACATTTTTACATTTGTGCATATGTATTTGTTAAAAAGATAACAATATGGTGTTGTTTATCAGCCAACTTAGTAATCAAACTTACAAATATCAATGTTGCTCAATCACTTAATAATAAAGTAGTGAGTATAAAATGTTTAAAATGTTTCCAACTAACCAAGGTTGTTAAATTGTGTTTGTCGACCAACTACAGTTGATGGGTTTTTATCCCCGACCAACCATACTTGGTAAACTTTTTCATAAAATGTGTCCGACCAACCATGGTCGATAATTTATCCTCGTCGACCAAGTATAGTTGATCACCGACCAACTATACTTGGTTCAGTTTGGAATTCTTTGTATTTTCTGGAATGATTTTACCTTCCGACCAACTTGTTGGCCTATTTGAGAGTATAAACCAACCGAGATTGGCGTTATAAGAATGTTGTTCTAGCCCTTTTACCAACCAAATTTGGTCGTGGGTTTGAACTATCAGGTTCTTTCTAACTATCTTGTCGACTAGTTATTTTACCAACCGAAGTTGATCACGCCAGTGTACGCCTCCTAACCAAAGGAGTATAATTTGTTCTCGCCCTTTTACCAACCGGAGTTGGTCGTGGGTCTGAACTATCTTGTTCTTTCGAACTATCTTGTCCACTAGTTATTTTACCAACCAAAGTTGATCACGCCAGTGTACGCCTCCTAACCAAAGGAGTATAGTTTGTTCTCGCCCTTTTACCAACCGGAGTTGGTCGTGGGTCTGAACTATCTTGTTCTTTTGAACTATCTTGTCCACTAGTTATTTTACCAACCAAAGTTGATCACGCTAGTGTACGCCTCCTAACCAAAGGAGTATAGTTTGTTCTCGCCCTTTTACCAACCGGAGTTGGTCGTGGGTCTGAACTATCTTGTTCTTTCGAACTATCTTGCCCACTAGTTATTTTACCAACCGAAGTTGATCACGCTAGTGTACGCCTCCTAACCAAAGGAGTATAGTTTGTTCTCGCCCTTTTACCAACCGGAGTTGGTCATGGGTCTGAACTATCGTCTTCATCTTGCTATCAAGCAGCGTAGTGTACAACACTAGTATTCCCCGAAAAACTTTCAAACAAAGGAGAGAAAAATGGTGAAAAACATCATCGTTTTATTCATATTGATGGACCCGTTGTACATTTTACATCATTGATAATACTTGCGAAGGTGTTCAGCATTCTAAGCATTCTTGAATTCTTCTCCTTTTAGAGTTGTTATTCGGTAAGTTCCTGGTCGAACAACTTCTGTAACTCGATAAGGTCCATGCCAATTTGCTTCCAATTTATTGTGCTTCTGAATGACCTTCTTTAGCACATAATCTCCTTCTTTTAAATCGCATTTCTTCACCTTTTTGTTATAGAACAGAGCTGTTCGTTGTTGATAAGCAGCATTCCTAATGGCTGCCTCTTCTCTGACTTCTTCGAGCATATCCAAATCCAGTCTTCTCATTAAGTCACTGATCGGAGAATTAAAATTCAGCACTCTGTGTGTCGGTAGGCCCAACTCGGCAGGTATTACAGCCTCACTTCCAAATGCCAGCATATATGGTGATTCTCCAGTCGCTGCTCGTGGAGTTGTTTGGTAAGCCCACAATACTGACTGTAACTCATTAATCCAATTAGCTTTAGCCTCACTTAGCCTCTTCTTCAAACCATTTAGTAGCGTTCTGTTTTTCACCTCAGTCTGCCCATTGCTTTGAGGATGACCTGGTGCTGAATGAGTCTTCAGGATGTTTGATTGTTGACAATAGGCAGCAAACTCTTCGTTGTCGAATTGTGTTCCATGGTCCGTGATGAAGGCATGAGGGAGACCATATCGACAGATGATATTCTTCCAAACAAACTGGTATACCTTCTCGTACGTCATATCAATAAGCGGCTCAGCTTCTACCCACTTAGTAAAATAGTCCACTGCAATGACGAGGTACTTGAATCTTCCTCGGGTGGTCGGCAGTGGTCCAACCAAATCAATTCCCCACATGGCAAATGGCCAAGGGGAAGTTATTGGTGTCAGCAATGATTGTGGAGTTCGTCGGATGGAGGAAAAACGTTGGCACTTGTCGCATTTCTTAGCATAGGCTATACAATCAGCCCTCATCGTCGGCCAGTAGTATCCTTGAGTCATTACCCTTTGCAAAAGTGTTCGACCTGCTACATGAGCTCCACAAGACCCTTCATGGATCTCTTCAATCAATTCTTTCACTTCGGAGGGATGTACACATCTCTGCAAACCTGCCATAATTCCTCGTCTATATAAAATACCATTAGTTAATACGTACCGAGCAGCTTTATACTTCAATTTCTTGGCAGCAAGTTTATCCTCTGGCAATTCTCCCTCTTCAATATATACCCTGATGGGATCCATCCAAGATGGTCCTAAATCAAGGGTAATAACATTCATCGTCAAGTCTTCATCTATGCTCCGACTTTCCAATACTTCAATCGATATTGTTCTTCGCAGCTCGGTACGAGTAGCTGATGCTAGTCAGGCCAGTGCGTCTGCTTGTGCATTTTCTATTCTGGGTATTTTGATCAACTGAATCGCATCAAATTCTGCCAATAACTCCATTACCTTGGCATGATATTTGACCATTAATTCTCCTTTAACTTCATACGTTCCCATCATCTGATTCACAATCAATTGAGAATCACTGAATACCATCACTTGTTGCGCTTCCATAATCTTTGATAAATTAAGACCTGCTATCATGGCCTCATACTCAGCCTCATTATTGGAAGCTTTGAATTGGAATCGCAAAGTATATTCCATGTCAATCTCGTCTGGTGTGTTCAAAATAATTCCTGCCCCATAACCTGCTGTGCAAGATGAGCCATCTACATATAATCTCCATATGGGCAATTCGTCCTCAAATTTCTTATCTGATAGAATTCCTCGGTGAAATATTTGTTGCTTCTTTTCATCCTCCCCCGACTCTTTTCGCTCCTCGTTGACCATCTCTTCTCGTTCTTCAACCAACCGGGGCTGGTCTGAATTTGAAGTTGATGATCCTTCTACATCCACAAGCCCTTTTACCAACCGAAGTTGGTCTGGACTTATGTCTGTTGATCCTGTAACATCCATAGGTTGGTCAGCGAGCAGTTTTTGTTCCTCGGGGGTATCGGGATATGTAAACTCTGCTATAAAATCTTCTACAGCTTTCCCTTTCAATGATGCTCTGGGCTCATACACAATATCATATTCACCGAGCTCTATTGCCCAGTACATCAATATCCCTGACTTTTCTGGCTTATGAAGGGCTTGCCTCAGTGGCATGTTGGTATAAACGACGATGGTATGGGCCTGGAAATATGGCCTCATTCTTATACTTGCTTTAATTAATGCCAATGCCAATTTTTCCAGCTTTGGGTACCTGATTTCTGCACCTCGGAAAGCCTTACTTGTGTAATAGATTGGTTTCTGGACTCCATTCTCCAATCTAATCAATGCTGAACTGACTGCATTCTCTGATACTGCCAGATACAAATACAACTTCTCTCTTGTTATTGGCCTGGACAACAATGGAGGTGCTCCCAAATACTTTTTCAAATCTTGAAATGCCTTCTCACATTCATCAGTCCACTCAAAAGTTTTTCGAAGTGTTTTGAAGAATGGGAGGCATTTATCAGTTGCTCGGGACACGAATCTGTTGAGCGCTGTAACTCGTCCTGTAAGACTCTGCACTTTTTTCTTTGTTGTTGGAGATCGCAACCCTAAAAGAGCTTTGATCTTATCTGGATTTGCTTCAATGCCTCGCTGGTTGACAATGTATCCAAGAAACATTCCTTCTCATACTACAAATGTGCACTTTGTCGGGTTGAGCTTCATTTGGTATTTATCCAGTTAATCAAATGTCTGAGCTAAGTCAACTAGATGATCTGCAGCTTTCTTGCTTTTTGTCAGCATATCATCGACATAGACTTCCATGTTGCAACTGATTTGTTCGGTGAAAACCTTGTTCATCAGTCGCTGGTATGTCGCTCCTGCATTTTTCAAACCAAAAGGCATAACATTATAACAATAAGTTCCCCTAGGGGTAATAAAAGAAGTACTTTCCCTGTCTTCAGGTTTCATTTTGATCTGGTTGTAACCAGAGTAAGCATCTATGAAGCTAAGCAGCTCGTGCCCAGAGGTAGCATCTACTAGTTGGTCAATTCTGGGCAATGGAAAATGATCTTTTGGGCATGCCTTGTTGAGATCAGTGAAATCAACACACATTCTCCATTTATTGTTCTTCTTCTTTACCATCACCACATTTGCCAACCAGTCTGTATATTTCACATCTTCAATGAATTGAGCTTTCTGGAGCTTGTCGACCTCCTCTTGAATAGCTTGATTTTTCTCGGGGCTAAATACCCTTCTTCTCTGCTTTACAGGCTTGATCTCCTTATTCACATTGAGTTCGTGACATAAGAAGTTTGGATCTATTCCTGGCATGTCCTCATGACTCCAGGAGAAAGTTTTCTTCCTGTTTCTCAAGAAAATTATCAACTCTTATTTTATTGAAGCATCCAACGTTGAACCTATCTGGGTTACTCGTTCAGGGTGCTCGTCGTCTAGAATAACATTTTCTGTAGATTCCACCACCTGTCCTTTTACAAGTTGTGATTCATCTCTGGGATCGAGAGTTTCAATTTCTGTACCTTCCTCCACTTGGTAAGTAGTGGTCTTTTTCCTTGACTCTTCAAGTTTTTCTTGCTCGACAGACGAATAATAGCATTCCCGAGCTACTTTTTGATCACCTTTCACAACTCCTACTCCAAAGTTTGTTGGGAATTTTAAGCACTGATGCACTGTAGATGGAACAGCTTCGAACTTCTTCAAACCAACTCTTCCCATGATGATGTTGTAGGCTGACTGCACATTCTTATCTATCACAAAGAAGCGTATTCTTTCTGTTCGACAAGCAGGCCAAGTTCCAATGAGTATATCCAACTTGATCGTCCCAAGTGGAAAAACTTTCTCGCCAGCAAAACCCAGGAGGGGTCTGTGATACGATTCCAATTGAGATAATTTCAGATTCAAGCTGTTAAAGCATGAATAGTACATGATGTCTGCTGAACTTCCATTGTCTACCAACACCCTTGAAATCACTACATCCTTCATCCTCATTTTGATCACCAGAGGATCATCGTGAGGATAAAGAACACCTGCCAGATCATTTTTTGAAAAGCCAATGACCAGCTTCTCTTTGTTTACCTTCCTCGGACGATCGTCTTCGGCCAGATTTATTCGCTGAATATATGAACAAGCTTGAGCCTCTCCAAGGTAAGCCTTTTTTTATGCAGTAAGGTCTCCTCCTCCTGCATCTCCTCCTGTAATGACATTACAATCAAATGACCCAAAACGTATAGAAAATACCTCTCGTTCTGGCTCTCTTGGTTTCTTGGGAAGGTCGGGGTCATCTTCTGGATCATCTTCATGGTTTCTCTTCTTTTTCTCCTCTGCCCGACGAGGAGATATAGACCTTTCTCTAACTCGGTCGTTATCCTTTCTTTCACCTCCCCGATCAACATATTTTGCTAGCTTTCCTCTCCGGATGAGTGTTTCAATCTCGTTCTGAAGAGCTATGCAGTTTTTGGTCATATGACCATGATCTTTATGAAATTCGCAATATTTATCCCTACTCCTTGAATCAGGGTCTGACTTCAATTTCTTTGGCCATTTTACCTCCTCGTTGTTCTTGATTTCCTCCAAGACATGATTAATACCCATTTTCAAAGGAGTATATTTATCATACTTCTTCATGACTTCCCATTTATTCTTGGAATGTTTATCTCCACCATTGCTTTTATTCTCTTTCTTCTTAGATTTGTCGACGTCCACCTTGGTTTCTTTATCCATATTCTTCTTTGCAGCCATAGCCTCCTCGGCATTCATGATTTTGGTCGCCTTTGCCATCAATTCTGACATAGTTCTAGGTGGATCTTTCGCCAAGGTGTAATACAATTTATTAGGCAACAACCCACTCATCAAGGCGGTGATTGTTGTCTTCTCTTCGTAATCTATGACTTCTAGCTTCTCGTTATTGAAACGAGTTATGTAATCTCTAGTACTCTCACCAGATTTTTGTCTAACACTTAACAAGTGTGCTACTCGTTTTACTGGCTTTGCTCCAAAACAGAAATTGCCAATAAACAACTCGGCTAACTGAAAGAAAGTTGAAATCTTACCCCGAGGAAGATTGTTGTACCATATCTGGGCAGATCCAGTAAGAGTTCCTGAGAAAGCCCTGCATCTCATCTCGTCGGGGACAACATAGATATCGGCAGCAGCTTGATATTGTTCTATATGAAGAACAGGATCTGTCTTTCCATCATATTTGGGAGTCACCACGGGTGCTTTAAATTTCGATGGTGTAGGAAAATCCACAATGTCCTGTACAAAAGGTGTTCCTCGAACGAAGGTTCGTTGTAGGGGGTTCTTTGCTTTAGCCATTTCTCCCAATCTATCCTCCAACCATTGGAGAGATCCTTTCCACGCTTCATTTCCTTCCTAGGGCCTATTGGTTCGAGCAATCGATCGTTCTGAGGTAGCTTCTTGAGATCTATCTTGACGAGCAACTGGTCGTGTTTGTGCTGATCCTTCTCTTAGATTTGATGGTTGTCGAAAACTCCTCGACATGGTCTTAGGTGGACTCCTATTCCTCCTAGGGCCTAATCGATTGAAAGGAGACGCCCTACTCAGTCTTTCTAAAGCACTGGGTCCTTCTGGAGAGAGGGTGATATCTTGATCAGTATCTGTAGCCCTTATTGACGAAGTTCGTCCAGGTTGATAAGAGAAATCATCGGATTCCTCATTGCGACGTGACTCAGTACGCCCGGTTCGTGAAGAAAGTAAATAAGTTTGCCTCTGACCACTTTGCTGTCCTGAACGTGCAGGTGCACCACCATGAAGGGTTTGTATGAGTTGCCTCATTGTTTCTTGCATGGCGGTTTGTCCCTGGGCCAGATTCGTCATGATCCCGGCCAGATCCGGAGATGCAGAGGGATTTGGAGGGTTTCCAGCATTTCCAGCATTTCGATTGCTAGATTCTGGGTTATCCGCCATTGATGATGAATGATTTGTGGTAAAAAACGATAATAAAAATCGTTCCCACAAACGGCGCCAATCTGTTGATGTAAAAAACTAGATCACTCTAATAATTTAATCACAGATAAATAAATGAGACAGGATATTTTTAAAGTGGTTCAGCCTTGTATGAATGGCCTACGTCCACTGTTATGTTATTGCTGAGTGTTTGGGAATTCTTGATTACAAATTCTCTCAAGAAATTCCGGTCCCTTTGAATGAGGGTGATACAAGGTATTTATAGCCCTTAGGCTGTACATGAAAGGGTTGATGCATTAAATGATATACATATGAAAGGGTAATACATTTAAGGCATCGCGTGCGTCAAGATGATGAACATTCAATGAATAGTTGAACTGTTGATTATCTGGTAATTAATGATACGGCCGAGATGCAGCTCGGACCGCCTTAGTTGCTCGTTGCTCAGGAGTTCCTCGGAGCGTTATAATACCTCGGAGTGCTGACGTTCCTCGGTGTATCCTCGTTGCTCGGAGAGACTATGAGTTGGTCGGGGAAATGAACTTCCTCGTTGTTATTGTGCCACGTAGATTTACAAGTGTCTTCATATGATTCGTCCACATCAGTATATTAATTTTGGTATCAACAATATATATATCTTTTGTGTTTGTGGGTCTCATTTAAAACTAAATATTTGTTCTAAACTCATATATACTTTGAAACACGATTTAGTTATGTTATATTTTGTTTGTGTGGATCCATCCGTGTTTTGTAAAACTCAAGATCTAAACCATTTTATACATAAACTGATTTTTTCGTTTTTACAAGGTTGAAACATCAAATCTTAAAGCAAGACTATTTATATATTTTTCTTTAGATTTTATTTTCTAACCAACTGTGAAAATAAAAAAATTATTAAAACTTAATTTGTGTATTACCTCTTCACTAAATACTCTGGTTTTGAATGTTAAGTGGTGTGTTCACTGCTAATATAATTTTTATTATTCTGGTCTGATTCAGTAGTTGTGGGGTTATTTGAGTGATTGCCTTGGTATACTAGGTGTATTCATATTACTGATTCATTTACACTTTGTAAACTATAATTTATGTGTAAATTGTTGTTATAGTGGACTTGTGTTGTGTGTGGTCATGGAACTAAAAGATCCAAGATTTTCGAGTACACTGGCTTCCTCGTTATCGAAATTATTGTATTCAAATCCCCTTCTCCTCATTTTATATAGTCAACTTTTATTCATTAAACTTTGAACACCACACCAGCCTAAACTATATTTTTTTGTGGGTATATTTAACCATTGAAGTTTAAAAGGTTTTTACCAAAGAGTTAAAATAAGATTTTTAATCTTAACACTTTTGTGTAATAAATTAGTTTCAATTGGTATATGAGCATCAGGATGACTTTAGTTTTACAAAGTTTTTTTTACTCTTTAACATCATGAACTCTTTATTTTACTCCTTCTTTAAATTGAATATCAAAATGGTAGTTTTATACATCCTCCTCAGTTTGATAGTGAAAACTTTTCGTACTAGAAAGTAATAATGATTGCACACATCCAACAGTTAGGGGGTGATGTATGGAATATAATTGAAAAATATTTTTCTATACCTACCCATATTATTAGTGAAGGTGATGTTCAAAAAACTGAAAGAAAGTCTCTTTTTGAATGGATTTAAAAGGAGAAACTAAGTTCACAATATAATAATAATAATAATAATAATAATAATAATAATAATAATAATAATAATAATAATAATAATAATAATAATAATAATAATAATAATAATAATAATAATAATAATAATAATAATAATAATAATAATAATAATAATAATAATAATAATAATAATAATAATAATAATAAAGGCAGAAATGTTATTTTCCAAGCAGCGAGTGAGTCTGAGTTTAAACAAATCTAAGCCTGCACTACTTCTAAGAGAGCTTGAGACATTTTAACGTCTACATAAGAGGGTGATGCAATGGTTAAAAAGGCTAAGTCACAATTTTTAATTCTATGCATGATACCATATTTATGAAAGATGTTGAAAAATTTGATGAATTTTATCTTGAGGTTGCAAGATATAGTTAATCAATCGCATGCTAATGGTATTGTATATATTGATTCTAAAATTTGTGCTAAAATACTTAGATTTTTACCTCAATCTTTACCATGAAGAAACATGCCATGGAAGGGTAATCCTAACATGACACCTGAACTATTATGTTATGCAGTAAACTAAAAATATTTGAACTTAAAACTACTTTCAGTGAAAATCAAAGAGGAAAATAAAAAAATCACACAGTACACAACCTTTATAGTGTTTAAATCTTTTATTAATAGTCCTGTTTTTATATCTTCCCTGCTTAATGTTGATGATTCCTCTTTGTCTCGAGTCATTAGATAATGAAATTTCTTTGCTGTCTAAACATTTCATGAATTTTTTTAAGTTTTGAAACAAATTATCTTCGAGAGATAGATAACCTAGTTATTCTAATAGGCCATGTGAAAAATAGTTTGAAAATAAATATTTAATAAAAATATGACCACAATAAAGACTTGAATCATATTCAAAATAGAAAGTGCAATGAATTTGGTCATTATGCTAATAAGTATTTTTCAAACACTAAATGACAATATTCTCAAAAAGAACATTTATCTAAAACTTGGGATGGGAGTTTTGACTTTAACAATGACTATATTGAAAATTGTAGTAATCTTATGGCTCTTACTTATATATGTTTAAATTAGTCTAATGATGGTATTGACAATTTGTTTATTATGTTTCATGATTCTGAATTATTTATTGACAATTATGATTTACCTCCTCTAAATGTTTCATTACTTGTTAAGACCCATGTGCATAATCATACTCCTGCTACAGTATCTAAACCCCAATTTTACTTTTAACTACGATGATGAAAATAATTATTATAATGAATCTTTGCTTAGAGTAGAATCTTTTGATAGTGATTGTGATTATAATAACATATATTTTAAGAAATTGTATACGTCTACCTTGAAAAAATGTATTCACTTAGGCAAAGTTAATGCTAGGCTATTATAAAAAAATTGATGTTCTCAATAATCAAATTCACTTCATTGCTAATGAATATTCTATGCAAGTAAAAGAGCTTGAGATTGAAAAATTGATGTTAGGGAAAAATATTTTTAAAATAAATGAAAGTTTTCTTAACTAATTTTGATGAATCACAAACTAAACTGAAAGAGGCTTTGAACAAACTAAATGCTTTCAACAAACCTGACATTATTATAAAACAACTTCAGAATTCTGAAAAGTCTTCTTCTAGTGACAAAGAATGAATTGGTTTTAAAGGAAAAGAAATTTTTAAAACAAATTTTATATCCTCTAATATAGACTATTCAGAATCCTCAACAGTTCATTGTCTATTTCGTATTTTCAAAAACAGAAAACAAATTCAAGCTCCTTATACTGCTAAACGGATTTATCATTGCAATTTTTGTGGCAAAACGGGTCACTTAAAATAATTCTATTATAAACGATTAAATCAAAACAGAAAAAATAGAAAAATTAATAGACCGAGGAGAACCATTAAGGCTGAACATGTTAAGAAACCTACACCTCTATTGCACCAAAACACACTATTAGTAACGGACCAATTTTTTAATTACTAACAATATTTTACTATTACTAATTCCCATGATAATTTCTTGTTACTAATTTACTATAATCGCTAACAATTTTAGTTTGCAAATTAAAAAAATACAAAAAGAAAAAAATATAGTAACTTTTTTATGAAGGTGAAGTACGCGTGGGATTTTACCATCCTAATACTTCCCTCCCAAATGAAAATGTACCATAGTTTCTAATTCCCTCCCAAACAAAAAAAACTTGACTTAACTCTCTTCCTCACCTTTTCGATTACCCCTCTCAAACGAAATCTTCAAATGTGAGAAATTAAGATAGGAGCTTAGAATCCTGTCTCTCATTGGAAGCACCCACGTCATTGTTAAGGTATGTTTTTATCAAATTAAACTTAAGAATGAAATTAGGGTTTTGTGGCCAAGTCATTATATTAGTATATGTAAATTTTTATAGTATTGGTCTAATGGAAGCCCTTGTTCAAGATTATTTATTAAACTAAGAACGTAAAAATTATAATCCACCACATATACTATCTGATCTATAATTGGGGATTAAAAAATAACCAATTTAGTTTGTTTCTTTCATTGAATGAGTAACAAGAAATATAAACTAAACATATAGATCTTGGATTCAAAATAACAAAATGCTTAGGTGTGAGGAAATCTAGGGATGGGAGAGGAATCGGTTGTGATTGTGGACTTCGAGGTTTGACTCATTGGGTATTGGGTTTCAAAATATTTTTTTGGTAGTTTAAAAGGATTGCAGAAGATAGTTTGTGGCCTTTTTTCATATTTGTTTTTAGTTTTCATCTTTTGCTTATTCTTTAGTGTGAGGTATTCATAATTGTATCAGCGAAAATTTACTTGTTCAAATGTGCCAATGAATTAAACCCATTTGTCCAAAGGGTTGAAATGAGATAAAAATATTATTATAGTTCAAACTTGTTTGTATCTCTTAATTGTTATTTTGAGTTCCAATCCCATTAATTTAAGTGGTTTTAGAAGGTCAAGCTTGAAAGGGTTTTCATATGTCGTTAATCTTTTGTTAGAATTAAATTTTGCTTTTGCTGTTGATTTTGATTATGTTCACCGATCCTTGAACCTTTTGATTTTTCACCTTGATGCTACATGATCATTAACCTATAAAAATCGATCAACCTAATAATTAAGGTGGTTTGTGATGCTTTTATTTATCAGGTGAATCAGTAGTTGATGTGATACTCTAAAATGAACTCTTATTGAAATGCTTACTAGAAAGATATTTTCTTTTTTAAGAATCCAATTTTGTTTTTTGTAATTGTTCAGGTTCAAACTTAATACTAACATGTGGTACTTGATTATAATTGAAAAAATTACCTATAACCTAAAACACTTAAAATAATGTTTTCTCCATTATAGTTAAATAAAACATATCTTCATGTTTTCTCCATTATAAGTAATTGAAAAACTTACCTATAGCCTAAACCACTTAAAATCATATAATCAAAATTCAAGTGTAGTACTTGATTGTAATTGTACATAATAATATTTAATTATTTCTTCTATAGTACTTAATTGTAATTGTTTCTTCATTGTTTCTCAACTCTACCATGAGCTTTTGGCAAACCTATAATAAGTTACTACTTGTATGTTGATTTTGTGTTTTAAGAAAATCGTGTTGTTTATTGATGAATTGAATCTTCTTATTTCATATATTAGATAATAATTTGATACGTGTATATCATTTTTACTTCCTTCTCTGTATGTTTTTTAATGTCCCTAAACAACCAGTTAAACTTCTACTACTTAATTATTCATGTTGGCCTTTATTGTTTTTCAGTGTACTAATGTCTTTAAGTTAAATTTTATTTACACTCACAAGAATGATCTGTGAGTTTACACTTAAATTTACACTTAAATTTTAAATTTTCAGTGTACTAATGTTTTTCAGTGTACTAATGTTTTTCAGTGACAAAGAATGATCTGTTTTGGTTATATGATTTAATAAAAATCAAGAATTTAAAGTACACAAAGGTAAGAAAGTATTAATTTTTCTTCATATATAAATATCATACCTATACTTTTAATTCCAATAAGATTTTGTTTAAAGTATTTTGGGTGTAACAGTGATAACTTACATTCAATTACTTTTTAATTATTGGACACACATATAGGTTTAGATTGTGATGAAGAGACAAATGTTACCCCGTTTTCTGAGGAGAGTATGACACATCTGAATTTGGCTACATTTCTTATTGGTATATAGACTTAGTTGATGGGTAGGTCATTTCGACAGTCACTCCTTATACTTCACTTAGGAGTTATTCATTTCGTTGTCATCTATTGTCTTATGCTTAAACATAAGACTCGGGAATTTCCATACGAGGTTAGGAGACAGATTCATTCCATTTGGATGAGAGAGAAAATTAATTTCCCTTATTTTATTCTTAATGTGATTAGGCACAGTGGGTTATATTGCACTCAGGAGGGGTTTCCATTAGGCAGGATGATTATCGGATTCATATATTCTTTATGGTTTCCTAAGTTTGTTTAGTTATCCCTACATTTATCATAGGTCCAATCACTAGTACCTGTATTACCCGATATGAGGGTTTGACATCGGAGTGGGTAATTCCACCAGTTATCAATCCGATTGCCAAGGACATTACTAGACAACCTTGGAACTTATTGTTTAGAATTTGTATATCTTATAGGTGAGTCTTCTAACTGAAATGGAAATACCAAAGATGACTTGAGGTTTCCCACTGATGACAATCTGCTCACCCAGGTATTGTAACAACCCGCTTAATTAAATACCGGGTGACCAGTCCTTTTTCCAATTAATTCGAATTATTCAGTTAACTCATTCTTAGCATCACTTTCGAAAAATAATTTTTTTTCTTTCATTATTAACCACCTAGTAATCAATTAAGCTAGTGTTAAAACTTTTAATTTTAAATAAAATTCCTTTTTAATAATAGCAATCATTTATCATATAACCCCATCCACAATAATGAATAATAAATAATAACCATCACAACTTATTTAATATAACTGGAATAAACTTCCAAGTTTAAAACATCTCAATACAATAAACCAAGTCAAACCAAATGTATCCAAAACCAACATAGGTAAAACTAACGACTGAGATAGAATGAAAATGACAAGGATCCATTGGCAGCATGCCACAGAAGAAAATGACTACACTATACAGGAATCAATAAAATGATGCTCTGATACCATCTGTGACACCCCGCCCAATAAAATACCGGGTGATCAGTCCTATATCAAATTAAAACAGGTATCTCATTTGGTTCATTCTTAGCATCACATTCGAAAACTTTTTAAAACTTACTAACCACCTAGTATTCAAAAAAGTTGGTGCCAAATTTTATCTTTATTAATCCAAGACAAATATAAGTGCGGAATTAAAATAAAATGTCCAATGCTGATAGAATCAATCATCACATAGAATAATAAAAGTCTCGCCGAATAAACCACCAGCTAAATCCAAAAGCAAACCAAGCTAACAGAAAGTAATAAATCCCCATACAATCTGAAAAGAAACTAAATAAAATTGTGAGCGACATGCTCGAGATAAACTGATATGAATCCCTACACTAGGAATAGAAAAATAGATGCGTTTATCCAAATCCTGCAACATCCACATATGTTGCAGCTGCGAAACTCTGGAACGAAGTCACACCTGGCGTCCCTGTGGATGGACACCTAAAAGGTTTTGAAAATATTTGATAGCAAGGGTTAGAACCCAAAACGTTTTGAAAATATTTAACAAGTGATTAAATTGCAGTTTTTTAAAATGCATGAATGCGCTTCATATTTAAGTTAGTTCCGCACTCTCTAGAGGACATACCCACCCCTCAACTAATGTGCACACCTAACGCTTTCTCTATAACTCACCTAGTTATCTATCCCGTAACTAGCTCTTGTTATAACTTTTTCCCGACACCTTACTCTAGCCCGGGTATATTTAATAAATGATTTATAAGTTATTTATCACCTTAACTTGATTAATCATTTTCCTCGAAAGACATATAACGTTCACTAGTTATATAAATAATACAATTTTCCCCATGTTTTAAATTACCCGTATATAATTATTTATCCCATAATATATGAAAAACCATAGTAAAACTATATATATATATATATATATATAACCCATCCTCCCAAGTAATACTTCTCCGGATGTATTCTCTAAAGTGCTATCATACCAGGTGTGCTCACTTAACCTAGTTACCCCAAGTCGGAATCGCTCACGAACTTGGCAAAAATATAAATATTGTGGAGGCGATCATATTTCTTTCCTCAAAGTGAGATAAGCCCCTCAGCCATATAACAGATGCTATGACCTGGGGATATACTCTCCCTGGTCCTCAAGCCAAGGGATCCGCCCACATCGCGCAACCTCCCTTGATAGCACTAGAGCATATAAATTAAATAAATATATAGTCACCGATATTTAATAGCACACACGATATATATATATATATATATATATATATATATATATATATATATATACACACACTATCACCACACCGGATATATATAATAATTGGTTCCCGACTTTACCGTGTAAAAGATCCGTAGCACCAGCCAAAAATATTCCCGAGTCTATGGTCCAACTCTAATTTAATTAATTTACACATTAATTAATGTAATACTTTCCCGAGTCTATGGTCCGACTCTAATTTAATTAATTTACACATTAATTAATTATTACCTTCCTGAGTATATGGTCCGACTCTAAATTAATTAATTTACTCATTAATTAATTTATCACCTTCCCAAGTTTGTGGTTTGACTCTAAATTATTCTATTCCTCTCAATAGTTAATTAAATACCTTGGCGTCACTCAACCAATATACCCGGACTCGCTCACCTGGCCCGTAAGTTAATACTTATGAATTTATTTCCCAAAATTCCTCCCATAAGATTTCACACCCTTATGTCCATTTTACATCCTTAATACCATCTTCAACAATTCCTAGGTACTAAGAATTTATTTAATTTCTACTAACTAAATCCCCTTAAAGGGCCCCGAAACAATTAAGGCATATATATTAAAAACTAGCATAACTGTCAAAATCCCTGAGCAGTCGATTGATGGACTCTAATGCTCGATCGATCGATCGAACAACTCATCTTCTCCGATCCTCTGTTTCAGCCATTAACAGAATACTAAGGTTTTAAATTCTTAATTTACCACCTCAAAGAGACATTCTAATTATATCTTCTCAATTAGAATAGGTTACAATCATCTCCTAACCAAATTAGCATCATCGATTTTTAAGAATTTACTTCCAATCCACAAATGGGTTTTCTACGTTCTCATCATATCCGTAAACTTGAAATCAAATTCCAAAATCCGAATTCATTCCTCTTTACTACTGGGTTCTGCTATAGTTCTAATTCCAACAATAATGAATACTTCTATAACATCTGTTGAATCATTAATCACACAATATGTTCAATTTCTTGAAAACCCAATTAAATGCCATAACCCACCCCAAACGGATTTGGGTTTACACCCACCATAATATGAATTGATTATCATAAACTTATAATCACAGCAAATTAACCACTTGCCTCAATTGTTCGTAGAATCTGATCCTTTAGAGTAGATAATGGCTTATTTGAAGAACACCTCCCTTGTTCTTCCTGTTTAGCTCCCAAAAGTTATCCCTTTTGCTCCTCTACGTTATCAGATTTCTCCCAATTGTCTTATGGCTGCTCACAACTCCTAAACTTAGGTTTTAGTGACTAAATCCCATTTTTTGGCTTATGGGCTTTATTCAAATGGACCAACTACCCCGTGTTGGCCCGATCATGCCCCAAAATATCCTGTGACCCATTTACCACCCCCGGGTACTTTTTCAACTATCGCAACCCATCCGGACTCAACTGTGCACTCAGAATTGACGTCCAAATTAATTTATAAAAATCCTTATCTCACACCTGACTTAGTCTATACCCGACTCCTGACTGAAATAAATAAATGTCACGTCACTAATACTCGTTATAACATAAATAAAATTATTTATATTTACTTAGTAATTTAAATCCCATAAATATTAACCATATGCTCTCCCGATTAATATTTAAATGAATATTAACATAATTAATTCAATTAAATTACGACATACAAGTAATTGAAAATTATCTGAATTAATTAAATCTTAAATGCACAGAAATGCGGGGTGTTACATACCCCCCACCCCTACAAAGGAATTTCGTCCCCGAAATTAGGTCATACTTGCGACATATAACTCTGGATACTGCTCTCGCATATCCTCCTCCCTCTCCCACATAGACTCGTTAACACTGTGATGACCCCACTGCAATCTCACTAGTGTCACAACATTAGACCGCAACTTACGCTCACTACGATCCAGAATAGCTTTAAGTCTCTCCTCATATGAGATGTCTGGCTACAAGTCAATCTCCTCGAGTGGAATGTGCTAAAAAGCCCTCTCTCTCTTTCGATATTTCTTTAGCGATGCCTCTGGCAAACCCAGTCTATGAGCTACCAATCATACCCTCTCAATAATAGGGAAAGGACCCACATACCTCGGTGATAGCTTCCCCTTCTTATCGAACCTCATCACTCCTTTATAGTAGATACCCGAACCAATACCTGGTGACCAATCTCTAACTCGATGGCCAATGACCATAGAGTGCCTCAAAAGATGAGCCTATACTCCATCGGCTCAACTATATCTATGTTAGGAATTTCTTTTCCTGCATGGGTTTCAATTTCCTTATTGTCAAACGCGTGACTTCCTTCAGGGTAAGTACCCGCAATGATCCCTGACTACTCATGTCAGTCTTCAAACCTTTGACTTATGGTGACGTACCCATCCTTACGTCCCTAAATTATACGAAAGAATACAACTTACTCAATTCTTGCGGATGGACCGCAACCTATTTCGGGTCCTAGCAGCTTGTTATTTCCCCACCTCTTATCAACCAAAAGTGGACAATGAAACTTTTCCAATAAAGTCTCCCATGGTGTCACACAGATACTAAACCGTTATGAGGCATTACATGTAACTCTACTTGTGGTAATTACTACTCTCGAATTACCCAAAAATCTAGAATGCACAATCCTCGCTTCCCGTCTACCCATCGACTTATGGGCGACATGTTCAACCCAATATGTAACTCTGTCCGCATCACCTCCTGATACTTTTTACCAGAGGTGCGACTGAAAGGTCTCACACAAGTTCCCAACAATATTGGAAGACACCTTATTACGTTTCACTCCTTCTCGTTAATAGTAAAGTTGGGTATACTACTCGATAGTATAACCCATTCAAAGATAACAATTCTTATTCAGGTCAATCCATTCAGTAACCCGATGGAAACCTTGACCCCTCCATGTTTTTTTTCAATCACCCAAATAAGAACTTTTCCAACCAGAGCATTAATTCCACCACTGGAACTATAAAATTTCAAAAATTTCCTAGTTGATACCCTCAAATCAACCTTTTTCCATCCTTAAATGGTCTATCCGGAGATAAATTCACTATATCTCATTCAACACCAATTCCCATGCTCAAGAACTCTATTCCTTGTGTAGTTTTCGTTAGGTAGGAATCTAAACCTTGTCTATGCATAAAACCACTATAGACATACGACTAAGTGATACTCTTTTCTATTTTCCCAAAAATGTGGGTTGCTCCCTTGCCTAGGGATATCTTATTACATAGGCCTCCCCCGCCTTTCCACTACCGACGGTGGAGGTAGTTCTCCTTGATATACATATAATCAGACCCTTTCCTTTCTTAAACGGACTTCAGTTCACTACACCTTTCCACTTATTTTCTGACTGCCCTGTGTAACACCCCGCCTAATTAAATACCGGGTGGCCAGTCCCATACCAAATTAAAATAGAATATACAGTTGGCTCATTCTTAGCATCACTGTCGAAAACATTTACAACTCACCCAATACCCAATTAAGCAGGTGTTAAAAACTTTCCAAATTTAAATTTCAACAAAACCATTTTTAGTTTAAGAATAACACTACACATTTTATTCTACAACACTGATAACATAATAAGTAACACAAAAGAATTTAAATGCAATTGGAATAAACATTCCCAAATAATATTAATCCATTACAGTAATCCCTTCAATAACAACTGTATTAAAAAGACCCGAATACAATAGTATTTGACCCCGATAGAAAAAGATAACTGAATCCTTTGGGCGACATGCCCTACTAAGAGAACACTGTGAATCAAATGAAGATAAGCGTCTAAGCAATACTCCATATCTCCATAGCTCGTCAATATCAACTAAGGTTGGCGTCCCTGCTGCTGGACACCTGATATAGGAGATACAATAGAAAAGAAAAAAATGCAAGGAAACGGGTCAGATCCCGAATGTGTAAATGATTTTTAAAACAGTAAGTATTTAACAAGTGCAATAAAGCATTTATTATGTACATGTTAGATCCAAATCTCACTTGCTATTCTCACCTCTCAACTAGAGTGCACACTTAACGTTTCCTATTAACTTCACTACACCAAAATGGGCAAATTGTCACCTTTCAGCCGGCCAGCCTTGTCAAGGTCATTGACCGTGACAAAAAAACACGCGTTTTATGTCACGGTCATTGACCTTGACACGACCGTGACAACGAATTGTCACGGTCATTGACCGTGACAAGCCCGTGACAAATTTAATTGTCACGGTCTTGTCATGGTCATTGACCGTGACAATTCGTGTCACGGTCAATGACCTTGACACGACCGTGACAACTTTTCCAGCAAAAACACTTTCCCCCTTCTTTTTTCCCTCCCACCGTTCCCTCCCTCTCTCTCTCTCTCTCTCTCTCTCGACTCGACGCTGCGCTCTCTCTCTCTCTCTCAGGTCCAATTTCTCTCTCTCTCTCTTCCATTTATATATATATTTGTTTGTATATTTATGTGTGTATGTGTATATACATATGTGTGTGTGTATGTGTGTGCGTGTGTGGGGGGTGGGGCGGGATGGGGCAGGGTGGGGGAGGGGGTGGTGGAGGGGGGCAGGGGGTGGGGCGGGGTGGGGCAGGGTGGGGGAGGGGGCGGTGGAGGGGGCAGGGGGTGGGGTGGGGTGGGGTGGGGTGCGGTGTGTGTGTGTGTGTGGTGGTGTGTTTTGGGGGAGGGGGGAGGGGGTGGTGGAGGGGGACAGGGGGTGGGGTAGAGTGGTGTGTGTGTGGTGGGGGAGGGGGTGGGGGGCAGGGGGCAGGGGGAGGGGGTGGGGTGGGGTGGGGTGGGTGTGTGTGTGTGTGTGTGTGTGGTGTGTGTGGTGGTGTGTGGTGGGGGTGGGGCGGGATGGGGCAGGGTGGGGGAGGGGGTAGTGGAGGGGGGGAGGGGGTGGGGTGGGGTGGGCACACCTACGCACACACGCACACCTACGCCACACACACACGCACACCTACGCACCTACGGACACACACACACCCCACCCCCTACCCCCCCTCCACCACCCCCTCCCCCATCATTGTGTGAATAGGTATGAGATCATAATTTGGAGGAATTCACGTCCAAGAAATAATTTGGATTCCCTTTAGGGTCTTATGTCTTGAATTAATCTGAGGGGGTGGGGGCGGGGGTGGGTGGGGTTTTGAATATTATTTACATTCAAAATAAATAATTGATAATAGTTGGATAATAATTGGATAATAATTGTTTTTATACCTATAGAACAGCTTAGATAGTGTGTGTGTGTGTGTGTATGTGGTCAATACATGAATTTATTTTTGTATTTGAATTATCCCATGAATTTATTTTTGTATTTGAATTATCCCATGAATTTATTTGTGTATTTGAATTAACCCATTATATGAAACATACTTGAAATTAAATATAGTGCGCATAGATACTAGCATTCTAGTTCTTATGCGTACGCATTCAATAACCCTTAGACCCGTTCGAGAGTCATTACCCCTGTAATGAGATCTCTCGAATTGTCCCGTTTGGACAGTTTGAGACTGTATAATTTTTGTATAATATTCTTATTGGCTTAAAGTTGTTACTTTTGGAGGAAGTTCTGCAGTCGTATCTTAATGTTCTCTGGGTACATACTAGATTGACAAGTGTGACTGTTATTTTAATTGACCAATTGAAATAACACTCACACCTACCAATCTACGTCGTGTACTTGGAGAACTAAGGGGATATGCTGTCGAATTTTTTTCAAATCGTAACAATGTGCATGAGCTGTTAAGTATATTACAGAAAAATGCATTCTTGAATGGGATAGGACCACATACCCTTTAATAGGATAATTAAATGATGGGATAATTAAAAAAAATATACTATAAATCTAAGTTTTGTTTACCTTTAATAGGTGTTTAGTTGTGGTAGCTGTGATGGGATATCCGAAATACAAAAAGTGGATGGGTGAGACTAATAGAATGGGGGATGTGTTTCGCAGAGGTGCTAACGAATTTGTGAAATATGCAAAGAGATGTCGTAATGATGAAGAGTTTCCGTGTCCGTGTGCTAGGTGTAAGAATGGTAAGGTGTTTGAGTGGAAAACAGTTGAACTACATTTGTTAAGATCGGGTATGCAAGATAGTTATCGATTTTGGAGTTTTCACGGTGAATTGAAAGTTCCTTTTGTCCCTGACCAACCTTCACAACATCCTTCAACAAGTAGAATAGATGAAGAAGGGGACGACGTAGATCATAATATGTTAGAGGATTTAGTTGATGATGCGTACGGAGTTTATGAAGCTGAGGAGAATGAGGTTACTGATGATGTAGAAGATTCAAGTGCTCGTGAAGATAACACGATAAAACTTGACGATGACTACCAAAGTTTAAAATTTAAGGCGACCCAACCGTTATACTCTGGCTGTGAGAAAGATCAAACAACTTTACATGCCATGGTTGGTTTGCACAGTTTGAAGACGCAGTACAGTTTGTCTGGCAATAGCGTGAGGGGAATTCTGAAATGGGTGAAGGGCTTATTACCCAAGGTGAATACACTTCCAAATAGCTATCCTGTTATGAATAACAGTTTGAAAGGTTTGGGAATGAAGTATAAATCGATTCATGCTTATGTGTATGACTGCATACTATACCGAAAGGAGTATGAAAATCTCGATCGTTGTCTGGTATGCGATGAACCTAGATATGTCCAATCTACTAGTAAGGAAGGCACAAGCTCAAAAGTGCCTCAAAAAGTATTGAAATATTTTCCCGTTGCGCCTAGATTAAAGCGATTTTTCACAGTACCATGGATTGCAGAGGAAATGACTTGGCATGCTAGGGCAGAAGTAGGGGTAATATCATGCGTCATCCTATTAATTCTACTGCCTGGCGGAGGATGAATTATGAGTATCCCGATTTTGCTCGAGAACAACGCAACATTCGTTTGGCTATATCAACAGATGGTTTCAATCCATTTGGAAATCTAAGCACCAATCAGAGTGTATGGCCAGTGATCCTAGCCCCACTCAACCTCCCTCCTTCACAGTGTATGAGACCTGAATTTTCGATGATGGCTTTATTGATACCTGGGCCAAAGGCACCAAGTGAAGACATTGATATCTACCTGGCTCCTTTGGTAGAAGAATTAAATGAGTTGTGGGAAGATGGTGTGCAATCATTTGACTCTTTTAGAAAATAAGAGTTTACGCTGGAAGCTATGTTGATGTGGGCAATTCATGATTTTCCAGCTTATGGGACATTATCCGGATGTGTAGTACATGGTTATTTGGGGTGTCCTATTTGTGGAGAGGAGACTGAATCTCTTCGTCTATCCTCCAGCTTAAAAAATGTATACCATTGCCACAGGAGGTTTTTACCCCCAGCTCATAGTTTCAGATTTGAGAAAGCTTCCAATTTTTTATTGGGCGGAGTTGAACATAGGCTACCGCCGAGACAACTTTCGGGTTCAGAAATTGAAAGTAAATCTTCTAAATGTGGCCCAAATATGCCAGGTAAGAATCCCAAATTTAAGAATGTCAAGCATAAGAAGACCCCAACTGGGAATGAAACTGAGATAAGAAAGGCATGGTCTCGGAGGTCAATTTTATTTGACTTGCCTTATTGGAAGAAAAACCCGGTGCGCCATGTATTGGATGTGATGCATGCAGAGAAGAACTTCGCTGAACATATTGTGGGTACTTTCCTTGGGGGGAGTCATTCGAAGGATGGAGAAAATGCACGAAAAGACCTTAAAACGTTAAAACTTAAACCGCAACTATGGTTGAAAGAAGATAGTAGGGAAAGGACAATAATTCCCCCTGGTGCGTTTACTTTGACGAGTGAGGAAAGGAAGGTGCTTCTAGACACAATATATAATTTGAAGGGCCCATCTACTTTTTCGTCCAACTTGCAAAGGATTGTGAATTATGCTACTCATGATTTACATAAGTGTAAGTCCCACGATTGGCATGTGATCATGCAATTGGTTCCTCTATTGTTTAAGCAATGTTTCTCCAAGCACAAGGATTTGCGTAGGGATATTATGCAAATTAGTATTACCTTCTCCCTCTTGTGTGAGAAGGTAGTGAATCGAGAACACATAGTGGCCGCAAAATTGGCTGTGAACGAAGCGATTTGTGTATTGGAGAAGTACTTTCCCCCAGCATTCTTTGACATAAGTGTTCACTTGTTGGTACACCTATGCGACGAGGCACTTCTTTGTGGTCCAGTTAGATATCGGTGGATGTATCCGTTTGAAAGATTGATGAAAGTTTTTAAAGATTACGTCAAGAATACGCGATATATTGCAGGATCAATTGCAGAGGAATACATCACCGTGGAGTCATCAATATATACTCGGGAATATATGACTGACTCTACCAGCGTTGATGACACTGATGAATTCCTCGATGATGGTGGTAATGTGATGGGAAAACGAGTGAAATTAACGAGTTTGCAACATGAACAAGTAGCTCGTTATCTATTTGACGCACATGAAGATGTCGAAGAATGGAAAAAGTAAGTTTCGAATATTATAATGTTTAACATTATTTTAGATTATTTTATACATGATTAATTTTGTAATATGCAGTAAATATGAAGCCTGTGAGAACAATAAAAGACGAAAAACAGTGGTACAATCAGACAGCGAATTTAGGCTATGGTTGACACAAGAGGTAATTACAATGAAAACAGTCGTTATATAACGTTACATTACACTCATATTTTACCACTAATATAATTAATTTATCTATATTCTCAGCTCCTAAAGATGGGTGATGCGACATCAAGGCTTGCTCGTCTAGCCACTGGACCCTTGTTCGTGGCACAAGAGTACAAAAAATATCGATTGAACGGTTACATTTTCGGCGCTAAAGTGTACGAGGAAAGTACAAATGTACAGAACTCGGGTATTTCATACAAGGCTCTTACTTTCTTTCGAGCAAGCGCAAAAGATAAAAACCTCGTTGAAGCTGAAATGACTTACTATGGTGTAATCCAAAATATATTTGAATTGGATTATATAAGCTTCAAAGAGGTTGTATTTTACTGTGAATGGGTAAGAGTTGAGGATAAAAATGCTTCTAAAGTTGATCCTGTCACCAATTTGATCATGGTTGACTTGTCCAAGTTGAAGAGCAATGACCACGTGAGCGATGAGCCGTTTGTTTGTGCATTTCAAAAGGTTAAGCAAGTGTTTTACTCGGAGTATATTAACAACGAGCCGTGGTCAATTGTCCAACACGCGCCAAGGCGTCTAAATAGTAGTGTGGATGACTTGACTGCTCCTACCGAATATCAATCCATTTTTTATGATAACCCGAATTTGAAACAATTTTTCAATTTGTAATAATGATTTTAATTTGTACCGAAACATCCATTTTTAATGCTTTTACTTGATCTGCACTTTATCATTTTCACTCTTGTGTAGTGTGCGTGTGTGGAGAGGAGATTAATACATAAATATTCCAACTACATCTAAGTTTTGTTTATACTAATCCATGAATATACGCTTCTTACCTTTAATAGGTGATTAGTACATAGTTATTTGGGGTGTCCTATTTGTGGAGAGGAGACTGAATCTCTTCGTCTATCCGAACACTAAGAAATGCCATAATCCTATGGAGCGATGCTCTGCAAATTCCTCCCAACCGTTATGTAGCCAAACATCACCGGTTGAAGTTGTCAATTCCACTTTCCATACCCCACCACTTTCCATACCCCATTCAAAGGTGGAGTTGACAACTTCAACTGCTGATTTTTGGCTACACAACGGTTGGAAGGAATTTGCAACGCATACCTCCATAGGATTATGGTATTTCTTAGTGTTTAGATATGAAGAGAATTATAATTGACACGATTGCCCGGGGTACATTAGTTGGAAGGAGGTGCCATATGAGCTCAAGTTAGCTGTTTGAGTGACACTACAGGTAATGTATTTATATTTATATGTCAATTTCGATTTCGATTTCAATTTCAATTACAATTTACATTTATCTATATTTGAGGGGCGGATACTAATTTTACTTTATTTCAATTCAGGGGACAGGGAGTGGCCCTAAGGGTAGGCCACATATGCTCTATACTTATGTCGCTATTCGGACGAGAAGGGAAGGATAAGGAGGTGTTCCCGAGCGTCGCGGTACAAAATCTCTTTTCCATGCAAATAGTTTGTAGATTTGAGATAAAATGATGGTGATGTTGTTTCTTTTTAAATAGTTTCTTATTTGAATATATATTTGCATTATCTTTAGTTTGTTTGGATATATGATGTGTGGAACAGGTACAACGTTGCTATAACAGGTACAAATATACTGCTGGGCAGTGGCAGTGGCCATACTGCCCAGCAGTTTTTTTTTAATTCTGCCCAGAATTGTCACGGTCAATGACCGTGACAATTTTTTTACTAAGGGTCACGGCTTTGTCACGGTCATTGACCGTGACAAACGTGTCACGGTCATTGACCTTGACACGACCGTGACACAAAACGCGAGTTTTGTGTCAAGGTCAATGACCGTGACACGATCGTGACAAAAAAAGTTGTCTCGCCTCGAAATGTCACGGTCATTGACCTTGACAAGGTGAATTTGTCAAGGTCAATGACCTTGACAAATGGGCAGATTTGGTGTAGTGCTTCCTAGTTAATGGTTCCTCTTTTCCAGTTTCCATATCATAATTCCATTCCCATATCATAATCCCCGTATGTCCCATACCATACGTCACATTATTATGCATTTACATTTCTCATTTATATGAATCCTTTCTCATTAACATGAATCATTTCTCATTAATATGAATTAAGCTTTCCAATTCTATAAGCATAAACATTCATTAACTTAATTCCATTATCTTTCTCTATTCACTGTTATCTTCAATTATCACTGTAGATAGATTTAACCACAATATATATATCCATTCAATCATTTAATCCATTATATATATATTCATATATAATACGGCACCCCGAGTCACAACTGCGGTGCAATGCATTACTCTGCTATCATGTCCCATCATCGCAGGTCGCCGAATAGGGGACTAAAGGTTCGGTAAGATTCAACGAACCACAAACAACAACAAACAAATTGGAGGCAAACATAGTTCTCGTATCCATGGGTCACGCACATACCTACGTACCCACAGTCAGCGGACTTATCAACTCCCCGATAAGTCTTTCATAGACCTATGTTTTCTCCAGCGACAAATCAAAGATCCCATGGATTCATCAGGATATGACTGCCCTCACGCGCAAACCTCCCACCGATAGCAAGTAAGCTAGGTATGTCATACACATAAATCATCAATCAATCCAATAGGCATTATCATACCTATAATATAATATCAATAAGGTAATATCATTACCCTAAGATAATTCCCATACGTATCATTATATCTCTTTTAAATTCCACGTATCATATCTTTACTTCATAATTTAATTATCCTTGCATCCTATAACTTCTCTCCACTCCCGACGTCGTTAAGGTTCATGCGCGGAGCGTCTCGCAAAGCGAAATCCAAACAAGGAACCCCTCCAATACACTACTACTTAACTTTATCGATCGAGGAGGTCCGACAACTTTAACTATGCGATCGGGATAACCTCATACCTTCTTTCAACCAAATGTGTTCTAAACTCCCATCTCCATCCAGGAGACACGCCACTACGCTCTTGTATTACACTCCGTCCATGCGAAATCAATAATGAGCTTAAAATCAGTCCTTGATGTTCAAATTGTAACCCTAAGGCTACCCTCACTCAATACACAAGATTCAAATAAGTTTTTCCTCAACATATATTCAGTAAGATGTCACTAATATCCTACTGGTCCATAACATCATTTCTCCCGAATTACTACGAGTTTAGTTCTCCTTATATTTAAGGTTAAAATCGGTAGTTTCAAATCTCTTATAAACACATCTTCTTTCACTTAGGATTAAACCCTCTTGTAAACTTAAGGATACCCAGGTGTTATATTAAATCACCCCTACTGGTCCTATCTTAAATCCTCATACATCCCCATTTGGTATTTAACAAATGAATCTAGCAACCGAAACTCCATTCAATATAATTTTCATCATTTTAATCACTTGAATCCAAATCAAATTAATTCAAATCTTATCAAGGGTTTACTGATATTTTCTAAGTCCCATAATATCCAAATAATAATCACCAAAGATCCACAAAAGGTTTGGGATAAGAATCAACATTTAAAAAGAAACAACTTTACATATTCCGGGGAGGTCGATCGATCGAAGGCAGGGGTCGATCGATCGATCCCTCAGGTCACAGCCTGGTTTTTCTGCATTTCAGCAACTACGGGTTTCACCATTTTTATTCATTCTATCCTTCATATTAACCTCCAAAATGAGTTATAATTATTACTACATGATATATCAACATATATGAACGATTTCCAGTACCCTAAACATCTTAGAATCATCAAGGGATTGGATTAAAAATCATGTTTATCTCCTTATTTCCAGAAAATTATCAACATATCATCTTCAAGAACACATCAATGGTTTTCATAATTTCTTCAACAGATTCATGACTATTTCGTGGATTATTATCAACCTAAAACATGAGTTTGATTCCTATATCATTTCAGTTTCCAGAAATCCATTTAATACTCCATTATTTCTTCCAAACATGAATAATCTTCTCTTTTCATACTATTCTAACATGGACAATATACAAACTTAAATTGCCATTATCAAACACTTGCCTTTACTGAAGGTCTGATCCTTTGGTGTAGTATATCTCAGTTGGTTGTCCCTTCTCCGGTCAACCTCCGGTGGTGGTTGGTGGTGGTGAACCTTGGTTCTTGTTCTTCTCCTTCCCAAGTAGGCTTTTCCCTTCCCAAGCACCCTTTCACTCTCTCTAGGAAGATGATTTTTCTAATTTGTGTAGAGGAGATGAATAACCCACATACACTTAATCTACCAATACTTATAATAGGACAAAATCCGAAATCACTATTCATCCCCCCTAGAAAATGACCAAAAAGCCCTTTCGGGTTGTCAATTCATTTCGAAATGACCCGAGACTCAAAATTAACATCCAAATAGACTTTTCTGACTATTTCGAACCTTTCGGACGCAACGACGCATTCGAAATGACTATAAGGTCGATAGAAAATAAATTTCCTTTTTAATTTAATAAATTAGTCCCGACAAGTTCCATACCACGTCTGACTAAAAATATAAATTACCGAATTTATATCATACAGTCATATCAATGACATCACATTCATATATTACCTAAATATCTTTAAGTAATATTTAGAATCATCCATTTTAATATCCACCGTCCGGATAAACCCCAAATGAATTAATTAATCCATTAATTTAAAATATAACCCATTTTAAAAGTCATTTAAAATTACGGGGTATTACATACTTCCCCCGTTATAACAGAATTTCGTCCCGAAATTCAAGAATATAAGTCATACCGGTAAGGTCAACTCCGAGTATAAATCTCACATCGCAAGAAATCCAAGATGTACCGCCCATACAGTACATTAACAAAATCCCTATCGATGTTATACGCCAAGCCTCACCATATAGTTTCAATTGAATCAAATTTAGACTTTACCTAATCTTCCCTATACCGTACTTGTGACAAACTTTGGGAAAACTGAGCCTCACACATTGAACAAATAAATCCTGAAGTTCCAACTACTTACCTTTTTATAATAATGAAAACTACTACCATTTAACCATCCAGGGCGCCCATACACCCTATCGTACCACTTTCAATATAAAAAAAAAAAAATCGCAAAGGTTATAAACTCACATCCCAAAGACCTAACTTATTTTGACTCCCAACGGTTATTAGTTTCATGCGTGGGGTGTCTCGTAAGCGAAATCCAAACAAGGAACCACCCCGATACACTACTTCCTAAAGTAGTCGGTCATCGAAACTCCTAAGGTCCTTAGTCAATAGTATATAAAAATTTTGGTTTGTCGATTTAAAAAAAATGGTTTATAGATCTACGCATCTACTCTCTTATAGAAGACAAGATGCAGGATAGTAGTAGTACATACGCTCTCTTGTACCACAAGTCAATGCACGCCAATAGTCTCGTCACGCTCGGACATGCCCAAGGTAAGTAATCCCATGATAAAAATCAAACCCACGTGATAACATGTAATATATAGGTGTCCCACACCCCTCAGTGAGTTTACGTAAATAAAGATGCTATAGGCTAAGTTTAGCAACCCTTTTTCCCACACAATATCAATCACTACAAAAATCAATATACGCTTCATAATCCCTCAGATAGAAAACATACCCTCATTCGCGGGTGGTGGTTGTTGATTCGCTGCCTGACGGACGTTATATACACGCCCGTACTGACCCTGCTGCACGGGTGCTGCTGGAATGGGAGGTAGTGCTAGCACCGGAGCTGGAGCTGGAAGAGCAGATGGTGGAAACACTGGTACCTGTGGCTCCTGTCGAGCATGTTGTTGCTGAGGGAATTTGTCTTTCTCAGGACAATCTTAACGTTTATGGCCATACTTGCCACACACGAAACATTTTCCCCCAAACTTTCCACCACCTTGCCCCTGTTGACCCCGAACCTGCTGGCCATTACCTCCTTTCCCTTGGCCCTGATGAGCCTGTCTCTGGCCCTGATGGTCCTGTTGTCCTTGCCCAATACCTCTATCCTCAAATCGAGAATCTCCAGATCGCAAACGCTTAGCATAGTCCCCTGTCTGGGAACCCTGCTCACTCTGGCGCTGATGACTCTGCCCTGGCTGAGTCCCACTAGAACTGCCCCCAGTAGTCTTGCCTTGCAGGCTTGACCCAAACCCCCGCTTGACACCCTGATTATGTAAGAGGTTATCCTGGCAGTGGAGCATTGCAGCATTAAGAACATCTGCATACGTACGTAGTGAAAGATTCCCCAATAAATATTGGAGAATTTTATAGTTCAACCCATCAGTGAACATTAGGATTCTCCTCTCCTCAGTAGGTACTTCAGCTGGTACCAAATTAGTTAATCTCGTAAACTCTTCCTCATATTCCGCCACAGTTTTCTCTCCCTGTTTCAAATCAAGTAGCTTCCGCCTCATCTCTGTCTGGATGGCGGAAGGAAAATACTTCCCATCAAACTGTATCCAAAAGTCTTAGATAGTCATTATGTCCCTCTCCTCCATAGTGGTCGTAGCTTCCCGCCATTGCAAGGCGGCCCCTACTATCTTGAATGTGGCTAGTATTTAACGTTGAACCTCAGTACATTCAATTATTTTCAAGTGCCGTTGGATATCTTTCATCCATTGGCTAGCAGTCATAACATCTGATCCTCCCTGAAACTCAGGTGGGTACGCTTTCTGAAAGGCATCCCGCGCTCGTTCCCATGCAGTAGGAAACACTTGCCCTTTTGCGGGTGGCATAACCGTTGCCGGTGCTGGAGCCTGCTGAACAGCAACTAAAGCTGCATTGACTGCCTGAGCGATAATTGCAGCAACTTTGGCCGCAGTCATCGTACCCTGAGCTGGGGCGGCCTGAGGTGCACGTCGAGGAGGCATCTGAAACGAGAGAAAACTATCAGTATTTGATATCTCAAAATAGCTGAAGTTTGCAGGCATAAATAGAAAAGCAATAATCCCACTCATAGGGCTCTACATCAAAGAACGCTAAGCTGAAAACACAGTAAGCCGTACAGATCCAAAAGGACACTAGAACCTGATGCTCTGATACCACATGTAAACCCCACCTAATTAAATACCGGGTGGCCAGTCCCATACCAAATTAAAACAGAATATACAGTTGGCTCATTCTTAGCATCACTGTCGAAAACATTTACAACTCACCCAATACCCAATTAAGCTGGTGTTAAAAACTTTCCAAATTTAAATTTCAACAAAACCATTTTTAGTTTAAGAATAACACTACACATTTTATTCTACAACACTGATAACACAATAAATAACACAAAATAATTTAAATGCAATTGGAATAAACATTCCCAAATAATATTAATCCATTATAGTAATCCCTTCAATAACAACTGTATTAAAAAGACCCGAATACAATAGTATTTGACCCCTATAGAAAAAGATAACTGAATCCTTTGGGTGACATGCCCTACTAAGAGAACACTGTGAATCAAATGAAGATAAGCGTCTAAGCAATACTCCATATCTCCATAGCTCGTCAATATCAACTAAGGTTGGCGTCCCTGCTGCTGGACACCTGATATAGGAGATACAATAGAAAAGAAAAAAAATGCAAGGAAACGGGTCAGAGCCCGAATGTGTAAATGATTTTTAAAACAGTAAGTATTTAACAAGTGCAATAAAGCATTTATTATGTACATGTTTGATCCAACTCTCACTTGCTATTCTCACCTCTCAACTAGAGTGCACACTTAACGTTTCCTATTAACTTCCTAGTTAATGGTTCCTCTTTTCCAGTTTCTATATTATAATTCCATTCCCATATCATAATCCCTGTATGTCCCATACCATACGTCACATTATTATGCATTTACATTTCTCATTTATATGAATCGTTTCTCATTAACATGAATCATTTCTCATTAATATGAATTAAGCTTTCCAATTCTAAAAGCATAAACATTCATTAACTTAATTCCATTATCTTTCTCTATTCACCGTTATCTTCAATTATCACTATAGATAGATTTAACCACAATATATATATATATATCCATTCAATCATTTAATCCATTATATATATATATATATATATATATATATATATATATATATATATATATATATATATATATATATATATATATATAATACGGCACCCCGAGTCACAGCTGCGGTGCAATGCATTACTCTGCTATCATGTCCCATCATCGCAGGTCGCCGAATAGGGGACTAAAGGTTCGGTAAGATTCAACGAACCACAAACAACAACAAACAAATTGGAGGCGAACATAGTTCTCGTATCCATGGGTCACGCACATACCTACGTACCCACAGTCAGCGGACTTATCAACTCCCCGATAAGTCTTTCATAGACCTATGTTCTCGAGCGACAAATCAAAGATCCCATGGATTCATCAGGATATGACTGCCCTCACGCGCAAACCTCCCACTGATAGCAAGTAAGCTAGGTATGTCATACACATAAATCATCAATCAATCCAATAGGCATTATAATACCAATAATATAATATCAATAAGGTAATATCATTACCCTAAGATAATTCCCATACGTATCATTATATCTCTTTTAAATTCCACGTATCATATTTTTACTTCATAATTTAATTATCCTCGCATCCTATAACATCTCTCCACTCCCGACGTCGTTAAGGTTCATTCGCGGAGCGTCTCGCAAAGCGAAATCCAAACAAGGAACCCCTCTAATACACTACTACTTAACTTTATCGATCGAGGAGGTCCGGCAACTTTAACTATGCGATCGGGATAACCTCATACCTTCTTTCAACCAAATGTGTTCTAAACTCCCATCTCCATCCAGGAGACACACCACTACGCTCTTGTATTACACTCCGTCCTTGTGAAATCAATAATGAGTTTAAACTCAGTCCTTGATGTTCAAATTGTAACCCTAAGGCTACCCTCACTCAATACACAAGATTCAAATAAATTTTTCCTCAACATATATTCAGTAAGAAGTCACTAATATCCTACTGGTCCATAACATCATTTCTCCCGAATTACTACGAGTTTATTTCTCCTTATATTTAAGGTTAAAATCGGTAGTTTCAAATCTCTTATAAACACATCTTCTTTCACTTAGGATTAAACCCTCTTTTTAAACTTAAGGATACCCAGGTGTTATATTAAATCACCCCTACTGGTCCTATCTTAAATACTCATACATCCCCATTAGGAATTTAACAAATGAATCTAGCAACCGAAACTCCATTCAATATAATTTTCATCATTTTAATCACTTGAATTCAAATCAAATTAATTCAAATCTTATCAAGGGTTTACTGATATTTTCTAAGTCCCATAATATCCAAATAATAATCACCAAAGATCCACTAAAGGTTTGGGATAAGAATAAACATTTAAAAAGAAACAAGTTTACATATTCTAGGGAGGTCGATCGATCGAAGGCAGGGGTCGATCGATCGATCCCTCAGGTCACAGCCTGGTTTTTCTGCATTTCAGCAACTACGGGTTTCACCATTTTTATTCATTCTATCCTTCATATTAACCTCCAAAATGAGTTATAATTATTACTACATGATATATCAACATATATGAACGATTTCCAGTACCCTAAACATCTTAGAATCATCAAGGGATTGGATTAAAAATCATGTTTATCTCCTTATTTCCAGAAAATTATCAACATATCATCTTCAAGAACACATCAATGGTTTTCATAATTTCTTCAACAGATTCATGACTATTTCGTGGATTATTATCAACCTAAAATATGAGTTTAATTCCTATATCATTTCAGTTTCCAGAAATCCATTTAATACTCCATTATTTCTTCCAAACATGAATAATCTTCTCTTTTCATACTATTCTAACATGGACAATATACAAACTTAAATTGCCATTATCAAACACTTGCCTTTACTGAAGGTCTGATCCTTTGGTGTAGTATATCTCAGTTGGTTGTCCCTTCTCCGGTCAACCTCCGGTGGTGGTTGGTGGTGGTGAACCTTGGTTCTTGTTCTTCTCCTTCCCAAGTAGGCTTTTCCCTTCCCAAGCACCCTTTCACTCTCTCTAGGAAGATGATTTCTCTAATTTGTGTAGAGGAGATGAATAACCCACATACACTTAATCTACCAATACTTATAATAGGACAAAATCCGAAATCACTATTCATCCCCCCTAGAAAATGACCAAAATGCCCTTTCGGGTTGTCTATTCATTTCCAAATGACCCGAGACTCAAAATTAACATCCAAATAGACTTTTCTGACTATTTCGAACCTTCTGGACGCAACGACGCAGTCAAAATGACTATAAGGTCGATAGAAAATAAATTTCCTTTTTAATTTAATAAACTAGTCCCGACACGTCCCATACCGCGTCTGACTAAAAATATAAATTACCGAATTTATATCATACAGTCATATCAATGACATCACATTCATATATTACCTAAATATCTTTAAGTAATATTTAGAATCATCCATTTTAATATCCACCGTCCGGATAAAACCCGAATGAATTAATTAATCCAATTAATCCATTAATTTAAAATATAACCCATTTTAAAAGTCATTTAAAATTACGGGGTATTACACCCCGCAGGCATACATTCAATATGTTTATTTACACATCCCTTTATTTAAGACGACTCTGAAATCACACTAACCAGAGTGCCCATACACCCTATATCCTGTGCATATTTACACTCTAATTATTTTCGATGTTGACCCACCCATTAATTTGTGGTGCAAAAGTTTTCTCGATGTTCCTTTCGCCGCACTCCCTGAATTTACTGGTCTTATGGAGCAATAGCTCTCAGTTCAAAGTGTTTTCTCAACACGTTCAATAATCGCCATTTAAACTGATGTCCTAGCATCAATTAATATCTCTCCACTACCGACGCTCATTTGGGCTTATGCGTTTCACAAACGAGCCCAGAAGACCTTTCTTCGAAGCATTAAACACTGGAATTGTCTTTCACTAATTTTTGCAGACCCAAGTATATAACCGAAACATTTAAAACTCTGTCCTTATACTCATATATTTAATTATCGACTCCCACGTGTCTAAAGGGCTCATATAATGTTGTGCTCACACTATCACTAAGTCCTCAGCGCTAAGTCACTAACGAATTGAATCTCTCCGCTCCATGGTCAATTTGCCAAGCCTTGAATTATGTCAGTAAAAGTCCATACGCACTGGGATATAATAGAACTAGACAACTGTACCCTCTGAAGTCTACTTCATACCAAAATTTATCGCCAGACCGACCCTCTTTCAGGTGGAATATCGAAAAAATATACATCCTTCCCTGGAATAGCGAATACGATAGTTTTGCTGTAACCGCCCACCACTGCTTACCCATGGCTAACCAATCCGTACCCAGAATAAATTCATACTCGTATAGCACTCTCAAAATGATCTAATTTAGTACCGTATATATCCTCTATGTGTGTGCATCCACCCATACAGAAAGAACCAAAGAGAGCCCCGTTATCCAATGGTAAAAATATACAAACCATAATAACACTTACGATACACCCACTAGACCCTTCTCCCGTGCGAATATAGTGTTATATAAAAATTTCTATGATTCACCCATATCACACAGAACTTACACCATTTACCCGAGGATACAACTTATACTTACACTCGTCAATACATTGACGGTTAAAATTATTCCTGGACATAATACTCTCATCAAAACCGAACTAAAAATCCTATAAGTGTTGCCCTTATCGGGCATCCCACTCTTGTCCTTAATCCGTCGCGTAAAGGATTTACACATGAGTTCCTACACTTTACTCATAAGACACTTAACTCTGTCATTCCCCTTCTTTTGGCCCCACTGTCCATGTCGGTATTGTCCTTCCCACAGATCTGGTAGTCTTGACCCTGATTGCTACCCCCTTTTTGTCCCTTTGGCTTCACTGGTCCTTATGGGACTCTTTTCCGGCCTTGAAGGCATTGTTTGAACGAACCATCACTTGGTAGAAATTCTATTGACCTGAACCATTAAAATGGATCCTTTACTGGGTATTCCCCCTGTGGTGTCTCACCAACACCATTAAATCCAGTTCTTACATTTGGATAGATTCCTTAGCATTCTTGGCTCCTCCTTCATGGAAACGTTGATGCAACTCATAGACGTATCACTCCTAATGACAATCGAAACTAGTCATTCTGGCTGGATTTTCTATCCATCATTGTATATTCTACCCATGAGTCCATTATCCACTTACAGACTCCATTATATTCTATGTCCCCTTCGTCGGGTATAAAGTTTTCTAAACTAGTCAACTTATCTATTATGATTGTCCTTTATCTTACCCACTAGTGATAAGTTTTGAAATTCCATTGGCATCTCTATGGAAATAGTAGATGGAGGTCTCCCGGTCAGACCATACCCAAATTTTCGTTCCATTCCACACATATTTCTCAATATGGGGTGACTGAACCTTGTCAATCCATGCTTCTCTTATGAGAAAATTTTTTGCTCAAAATTTAATACTGGGTGTCGCTGCACTCCACCCTACACGATTTCCAGTGGATTCTCTCTTTTTCATTGGCTCATCACACTTCCTCTTTTGCTCGAATTCCTACAATATCTTTTCAAACGAGTCCCTTTGACACCCTAAACAGTAATCATGGTGGCCTATATCACGATCACCATTTCTAGAATACTCCACGTCTTCCACTGAAGATGTGAACCACTTCTCTTGCAATCCTTATAACGGTCCTCGCTGGTCATTCATGATGTTTGATGTACGAAGCCCGATCGAACTCGTATATGAATCACCTCAACTATACTTAATAGCAGGAGAACGTAAATACACATACGTAAAAGAATACAACAATCCTATCATAAGCTCTACATCAAAGAACGCTAAGCTAAAATGTAAAAAGCCGCACAAATCCTAAAGACACTAGAACCTAATGCTCTGATACCATCTGTGACACCTCGCTCAATAAAATACCGGGTGATCAGTCCTATATCAAATTAAATAGGAATCTCATTTGGTTTATTCTTACCATCACTATCGAAAACTTTTTAAAACTTACTAACCACCTAGTATTCAAAAAAGTTGGTGCCAAATTTTATCTTTATTAATCCAAGACAAATATAAGTGCGGAATTAAAATAAAACATCCAATGCTGATAGAATCAATCATCACATAGAATAATAAAGGTCTCACCAAATAAACCACCGGAAAAATTCAAAACCAAACCAAACTAATAGAAAGTAATAAATCCCCATACAATCTGAAAAGAAACTAAATAAAATTGTGAGTGACATGCTCGAGATAGATTGATATGAATCCCTACACGAGGAATAGAAAAACAGATGTGTTTATCCAAATCCTTCAACATCCATATATGCTCTAACTGCAAACTCCTGGAATGAAGTCACACCTGGCGTCCCTGTGGATTGACACCTAAAAGGTTTTGAAAATATTTGATAGCAAGGGCTAGAATCCAAAACGTTTTGAAAATATTTAGCAACTGATTAAATTGTAGTAATTTAAAATGCATGGATGCTCTTTATATTTAAGTTAGTGTCGCACTCTCTTGAGGACATACTCACCCCTCAACTAATGTGCATACCTAACGCTTTCTCTATAACTCACCTAGTTATCTATCACATAACTAGCTCTTGTTATAACTTTTTTGCTGACACCTTACTCTAGCCCGAGTATGTTTAATAAATGATTTATAAGTTATTTATCACCTTAACTTAATTAATCATTTTTCAGGAAATCCTTATCACCCGTATATAATTATTTATCCCATTATATACCAAAAACCATATTACAGCATTCACACATATGTTGAATATATATAATCCATATATCATTAATACAATTCACTTCATGTATTTAATTACCCGTATATAATTATTTATCCCATTATACACGTAGAACCATATTATAACATTCACACATACGTTGAACATATATATATATATATAAAACCCATCCTCCTGAGTAATACTTCTCCGGATGTATTCTCTAAAGTGCAATCATACCAGGTGTGCTCACTTAACCTAGTTACCCCAAGTCAGAATCGCTCACGAACTTGGCAAAAATATAAACATTGTGGAGGCGGTCATATTTCCTTCCTCAAAGTGAGATAAGCCCCTCGCCCATATAACAATACTATGACCTGGGGATATACTCTCTCTGTTCCTCAAGTTAGGGAATTCACCCACATCGCTCAACCTCCCTTGATAGCACTAGAGCATATAAATTAAATAAATATCTAGTCCATGATATTTAATAACACACAAAATATATATATACTATGACTACACCGTATATATATAATAATTAGTTCCCGGCTTTACCGTGTACAAGATTCGTAGCACCAGCCTAAAATATACCCGAGTCTATGGTCCAACTCTAATTTAATTAATTTACACATTAATTAATATAATACTTTCCCGAGTCTATGGTCCGATTCTAATTTAATTAATTTACACATTCATTAATTATTACCTTCCCGAGTCGATTGTCCGACTCTAAATTAATTAATTTACTCATTAATTAATTTATTATCTTCCCGAGTCTATGGTCTGACTCTAAGTTAATCTATTCCTCTCAATGGTTAATTAAATATATTGGCATCACTCAACCAATATACCCGGACTTGCTCACCTGGCCCGTAAGTTAATACTTATAAATTTATTTCCCAAAATTCCTCCCATAAGATTTCACACCCTTATGTCCATTTAACATCCTTAATACCATCTTCAACAATTCCTAGGTACTAAGAATTTATTTAATTTCTACTAACTAAATCCCCTTAAAGGGCCCCGAAACAATTAAGGCTTATATATTAAAAACTATCGTAACTGTCAAAATCCCTGAGCAGTCGATTGATCGACTCTAAGGCTCGATCGATCGATCGAACAACTCATCTTCTCCGATCCTCTGTTTCAGCCACTAACAGAATACTAAGGTTTTAAATTCTCAATTTACCACCTCAAAAAGTCATTCTAATTATATATTCTCAATTAGAATAGGTTACAATCATCTCCTAACCAAATTAGCATCATCGATTTTTAAGAATTTACTTCCAATCCACAAATGGGTTTTCTACGTTCTCATCATATCCGTAAACCCGAAATCAAATTCCAAAATCTGAATTCATTCCTCTTTACTACTGGGTTCTGCTATAGTTCTAATTCCAACAACATTGAATACTTCTATAACATCAATTTAATCATTAATCACACAATATGTTCAATTTCTTGAAAATCCAATTAAATGCCATAACCCACCCAAAAAGGATTTGGGTTTACACCCACCATAATATGAATTGATTATCATAAACTTATAATCATAGAAAGTTAACCACTTGCCTCAATTGTTCGTAGAGTCTGATCCTTTGGAGTAGATGATGGCTTCTTTGAATAACACCTCCCTTGTTCTTCCTTTTTAGCTCCCAAAAGTTATCCCTTTTGCTCCTCTACGTTATCAGATTTCTCCCAATTGTGTTATGGCTGTCACAACTCCCAAACTTAGGTTTTAATGACTAAATCCCATTTTTTGTCTTATGGGCTTAATTAAAATGGCCCAATTACCCCCGTGTGGGCCCGATCATGCCCAAAAATATCCCGTGACCCATTTACCACCCCTAGGTACACTTTTTCGACTATCTCGACCCATACATAATCAACCGTGCACTCAAAATTAACGTACGAATTAATTTATAAAAATCCTTATCTCATACCTAACTTAGTCTATACCCGACTCCCGGTTGAGAAAACTGACCGCGTATTGGTGTAGTGTTCTTAAGCCAATGCTTTAGAAATCTAAAAATTAATTTTTAAAAACTAAGGTAATTTGGATTAGGAAAGAAGAATTAAGTTATGAGTTGATATGAAATATTATTGTATCTGCATTAAATGCTTTTTAAAACAATTCTCACTGGTACCTTGATTCTGGGTGTTCCAGACATATGACTGGGAACAAAAAAAATTATCTTTAAAAACTCTTGCTGTAGGAAATGTCACTTTTGGAGATGGCCAAACGTCCTGAATCATAGGTAGATGAACAATTAAAGTTGAAGGGATTCCTAACTAGAATGAAGTTCTATAGGTTGGAGGACTTATAGTCAATTTATTAAGTATACGACAATTTTGCAACACTAATCATACTGTTAACATTTCAAAAATAGAGTGCAAAATTTTAAGTCTAGAGGGAATTATATTTCTTTTTGGTGAAAGAACACCTGATAATTTCTACATTGTTATTCAAAACAAAGATTTTAAAAATTATTTATCTTCTAAACTAAAGGACTTAGACTTATGGCATGATAGGCTATGGCACATTAAGTATGACAATCTTTCTAGATTAAATAGTCAAAAACTAGACTTGATTTAACTAAATTACCAAAAATTAAACATTTTATTTGTGGACCATGTCAAATAGGAAAGATGCCTAAATCCCCTCATAAGTAAGTCAAAGATGTTTTAATATCTCATCCTTTAGAATTACTACATATGCATTTAATGGATCCCTCTCGGAGTACTAGCATATGTGGAAACTCCTACATTCTTGTCATTATAGATGACTTTTCTAGATTTACTTAGGTTGCGTTTATGAAAGAAAAATCTGACACTTTTCAAAACTTTTGAGAATCCATTTAAAGAATGGTAATAAAAAGGATATTTAAGTAACTAGAATTTGAAATGATAGGGGTGGAGAGTTTTAAAATACGGGTGTCGTTGAGTATTGTATAGAAAATGGTTATAAACATGAGATTATTGCACCCAAAACGTCTTAACAAAATAGAATAGATAAAACAAAGAACCGAACCATATCATAAATGGCTCATGTCTTGCTTCACACTAAAAATTTGCCAAAATATTTTTGTGTTGAGGCTACTCAAACTGCATGTCGCATAATTAATAGGGTGTACTTAAGAATAAACTCTAAACAAACTGCATACGAAATTTGGTATGATAAGCAACTCAATTTGAAATACTTTAGTTTTTGGGCAATGAATGCTATGTCTGTAAAGATAGATAACACTTGTCTAAATTTGACACTAGAGGTGATAAGGCTATCTTTTTAGGTTATTCACAAAACAGTTGTACATATCGTGTGTTTAATCTTAAAATAAAAACTATAATGGAATCCATTAATGTTTTTGTGAATGATAGTGTTTCCCATCATTTGGAATATGGTGAGAATCCTTTAGCTATTGACCAATATGAAAAATAAAAAATTTACCAAAATAGTCAACTGATAATGAAAATGAATCTCTACCACTGGATGAACCTGATGTTCCTAACTAGGTTAAGGCAAACCACCCTACTAAAAACATTTAGGAAATGTTAAAAACCCAATAAGAAATATATCTCAATATTTTGATGCTTTATTTTCTTCTTATGTAACTTTAATTTAACCAAAACATGTGAAATAATCATTGATAGATGAATCTTATTTTTTTAGCAATGTAAGGAGAATTAGGATAATTTAGACTACATGATATTTGGTATGTCCCACATCCTACTCATACTAACATAATTAGAACAAAATGGATATTTTAGAATAAGTGTGATGAGTCTGGAAATATATTAAGAAACAAGGCTAGGTTGGTAGCACAAGGTTATTCGCAAATTAATGGCATAGATGTCGATGAAGCCTTTGCTTCTGTAGCTAGACTTGAATCCGTTAGACTCTTACTTACTGCATCATACCATTTAAAATTCAAACTTTATCAAAAGGATGTAAAATTTGTTCTTGTAAATGAAATTTTAAATGAAGAAGTTTATGTTGAACAACCTAAAGGGATTCTAGATCCTTTCTTTCCAAATCATGCATTTAGATTAAAGAAAGTCCTTTATGGTTTAAAATAGGCCCCTTGTGCTAGGCATGTGAGATTAGCAAATTTTCTAATGGAAATGGATTCAACCGAGGGGGAATTGACCTTACAATGTTCAATAAATGTAACAAATATTGTTTGCTAATTGCTCAAGTTTAAGTTGATGACATATTTTTGGGTCCACTTCTCCCTTCCAAGGTGAAAAATTTGCTAACATAATGAAATATGAATTTTAAATGTCTATGATGTGAGAACTTTAATTTTTCTTAGGTCTTCAAGTAGGTTAAAAACCTTATCATATCTTTATTTATCAATCTAAATATGCTACTGATTTTATCAAATACTTTGGTTTAACTACTACTAAAACTAGTAGAACACCTATGAGTTATTATATTAAACTTTCAAAAGACTTATCTGGAAAAAATTAATGTCACTTTAAGATTACTTTACTTAACTGTGAGTTGACCTAATATAATCCATGGTGCGCGTGTATGCTCTAGATATTAATGTGAACCAAAATAATCTCACTTACATGTAATAAAACATATTATTAAATACATAAGTGTAACTATAACATGGTATCATGTCCATGTTTTATACCAACTCCAAAATAATAGGGTATACAAACGCTGACTGGGATGGTTGCATCGATGATAGTAAAAGCACCTCCTGTGGGTATTTTTACTTAGGACACAATCTAGTCTCATGGTTATCTAAAAAGAAAAACTACATCTCTCTTTCATCAGCAGAAGTCGAATACATTGTTGCTGGCAGTCATTATACTCAATATTCGTCGATGAAACAAAAGTTAAGTGACTATGGTATAAATGAAACACCTTCCTTAATCCTATGTAACAATCGAAGTGCAATTAGTATTTCAAAGAATCCTATTTTCCATTCTCTAACAAAATATATTAAAATGATAGAACACTTTATTCAAAAATTGATCGAGAAAACTGAAATTGACATTGAATATCTTAATACTAAATATTAATTGACAATTCTTTTTAAAAAACCATTAGACAATTAATGTTTTAAAACTCTTAGAATGTCTATTGGTATTTGTGCCTTCCTTATTTAATGTGTTTGGATTGTATGTTGGTACCTATTTTATAATAATATCTTTTGGTACATATATTGTTGTAGGTTCTTCACTACCCTTTGTTCCTTTGTGATAAATAGGGGCAGAATGTGAGCCTCTCTGATTTTAATATGGGAAAATTTGTGAGACTCCTGATTTTCTTTTGTATTTATTGAGTCTCTTAGGACATATGTTGTTAATTGAGTTATGTGCCCTTCCGTTTATGATATATGTGGTCAGTTGAGTCATGTACTCTTATTTTTAGGAATCTTGTGTATAGTTGAGTTATTTATTTTTATGTGTGAGACTGATTTTTTGAGTCTCAATTTGGTTTGTCAAAAAATTGGCCAAAGGAGGAGATTGAAAGTACCCTTTCTGAATCCCACGAGATTTGTATTGGCTCAATTTTCTAACAATAGTGACAAATACACTCGGTTCATTGCACACACTAAACATAATCCTTAAAATATTTTTAAGGAAATTTAAAATTAATTTTTCTATTTTTAAAACCCAAATTATTTTTTTAATATATTCCTTATTTATCTATTTATACATCCTATATGTATTTTATACTCTAAAATTTTTTATATTATAAATTTTTTGGCTGTATAATTTTCCAGAATTTAATAATTAATTTTCATATTTTATATGATTTTCTAGAATTTGTAAATGTTTGAAATTAAACATTTAAAAGAAACAAAATTAATGTCCATTTTTGTTTCTTAATTAAAATTCAGCAAATATGAAGCGAAAACACTTTATAAACTGGTGGATCATTTCGCTTGTGATCCATGTGATTGGTTTTAGACCAATCAGTGTCTTGTGTGTTGTCCACTTGATTTTATCACGCGTGACCACGGGGGGTAAGTCTTCTCGACTGCAGGATGCGATGGTTGTTTTACTTTATAGCCCTCCACAGTGTTATGGTTTTCTATGTATGTACCCTCACCGACCCCTCTTTTGTGTGATGTCATTCTTGCCCTTATATGCCATTAGTTGTTTACCTCTTTGCCCTTATTACTTAGTGAATTACAACTCAATGAGAGACATTTCTTTGGCTCAGTAAATAAAGGGCTCGGGTTGTTATTTTTAAGTCGAGAAAATTTTTAAAATCTAAACCAAACTCTGCCAAAATTTCCTCAAACTTCTCTCTCTAAATTTTATCAAGTGTGTCACATCTGTTTGAGAGTATTTCTAAACCATTTCTCTAAACACATTTTCATCCTATATTTCAAAATAAATACCCTAAGTGAGGATGAGAGTTTAGATAGTGGTCTTGAGTCTAAGAGGTTTCTAGGTTAATCATTTGCAAATTTTGGAGTTTGTTGGTTGATGTTTTCCCTTTGCTATTAAGATCAGCTGGGGTATATTTTCTAACTCTTTTACATACATCCAAATTGATATATCTTATTTGTATGTGATTTCGAACTTTTATGCTAATAGATCTGATTTAAAACTAAATATTTATTATAAACTCATATATAATCTAAAATAAGATTTAGTTATGTTATGTTATGTTTGTATATATCCATTTGTGTTTCGTAAAACTCACGATCTGAACCTTTTTATACACGAACTTGTTTTTCTATTTTCACAAGGTTGAAACATCAAATCTTAAAGCAAGACCCTTTCTATATTTGTCTTGAGATTTTATCCTCCAACCATATGTGAAAACTAAAAATTATTAAAACTTGATTTTTGTGTTACCTCTTCACTGAATACTCTAGTTTTAAACCTTTTTAGTGCTTGACTTACTATACTGGGTGTATTGGTGGTACCGATTCATTTACACTTTGTAAACTGTAATTTGTACATAAATTTTTGTTATAGTGGACTTGTGGTGTGTGTGCTCTTGGAAATAAAATACTCGGAGTTTTCCAGTATGCAGGCTTCCTTGTTATCAAAATTATTATGTTCAAATCCCCTTCTTATCATCTCATTCTATTTTGAGAAGACAAGATGGAATTTTCTACAGATTTATTCGTATCTTAGGCTAACCACACACAAATTCAAATTTTAACGAAATGTTATCTTGATTAGAAATTAGGTGTGCATTCAATATAATGTCCACATTAAATTATCCAATCACACAAGAAAATCAAACATGCGAATAAGATAAAGGAAAAATCCCTTTTGGGCAAAACTAAGTATTGAGCTTTGTAAAGACTTCGATAAACACAATCGACTTACAGACTACTTAGCTCTACTAAGTATAACATGTAGGGTCTTAAAATATTCTACGGTATACGATACAGTCCAGCACCATCGACAGGAACCAATCTTCCCTAAGTATCCACCGATCAGCCTCAGGATGAACGATCCTATCTTCTTCAACAGTAGAGTCTCGGCTCCACAAGTCAACAATAGAGTATAACTCTACAAGGGTCGGATGCAAGTTTATGGAAGCTGGGGTTTGAACAAACTCAACAAACCATATATGGGACGAAAAATTTGGAAAATAAAAGCGTTTTTTTCTAAAACACAGAGATGAGAACTTTTGGTTCAAATATTAGGAATTCGTTTTAGCTAAAAGTCTTAAGAAAATCTAAATAAAAAGATATTTTATAGAAAAAAAATGAATTTCGAGGCTGTGAACTTGTTCGAACAAAAATGGCATCTCGTTTGAATTAAAATGGCATCTCGTTCGAACAAAAACACTGGTTTCGTTCTAACGATATTAAGTCTGGTTCGAACGACAACCCATTCTAGTTTGATCAACATTCTAGCAACCTTCCAACGACTTTAATCATGTTAAATGGAGGATTTTCGTTCGATGGTCATTTGAAGTTCATTCCAATGAAAAGGGGCATTCGTTACAACGAGATCAATATCTCGTTCGAACGAGATTAAAAATAAAATAAAAATATTTTTAATTTTTTTTAACAAAATGCCTCAATTTAAAAAGTAGAAAACCTAGAATATATTTCATGTGAGAAAGAAAAATCACAAGTCATATAACTTCATAAAGTGTCAATAACGAATCTCGCAACTTGAAATCCGAAAATAATGCTCGATCACTAACATATCTTCTAATGATCATGGAGGCAATGTGAATGTAGTGTTCGGCTTAAAATTCCGATATGTAATGGGATACGCCCAAATAAAAAAATGCTTAAGCTATGAGTAATCATAAAATCTTGCTCTTACTAATCTCCACATTTGGCTATTCTAGTACAAAACAAAAAAAAAATGAAAACCATAAAACCCCTTAGACAATGTATCTTAATGTCCTCCCAAACCCAAAAATGGTACGACATTTGAAGCTTTGTCTTTAACTGAATTTGATCCTCCATTGGCCAACTTTCTGTTCAACTTGTGTAGTCCATGAAATCATCATCAAAGCGAAAGATACATACACACATGAAACAAAAAAAATACCGTGACGCGTATGAGTTTAAAAAAATAATTCCCCCTCAATTTTTTCTCCCCTTTTTAGTTCGTAATGGACAAAGGGTTAAATTCTAAACATTAATAATAAGCATCACATGAAGAATCAAATATATCATCACAAAGATAATCGATAAAGCACATGTAATGATATTCCAAAAGGAACAATGTGCTCTCCCCTTCTCAGACAACTATTTTTGAAGTTTTTCAAAAAATTTCTAGTATATGTATAAAAGTACATATAGATACAAAGCATATATTCACCATCGAATAACACAAAAATATCCAAATCGTGAAAATGGAATGTAATTGTGTGAACATTTTCCATAGGAAAATCTACATAAACATTCACAACATAGGTGCACGAAGTCATGCGATACTTCGAAAGAAAGAACTAAATTTCAACCATAGGTATAAAATATTGAACTCAAATGAAATTGACTCGACTTATGCAATATGCCATGCATTTTAATGATTCTCAAATCAATAATGCCAAACTATTTAATGCTTTTCAAGAGAGTCTGTTGTGTAAACCCATTGATCTTAAACTTTATAACACCCTTAAATCTCATATATATAAGAATTAACTCTAAAATATTTTGAAGATATCATGATGGTCATATGTAGCGAAGCATCAATGAATATAAAATAACTAGACTTGGCAATTTTGTTTTTGTGTGCCGTTAATCTCTTTAAGATCTTTTTGCAAATGGTGGCTTTTAACGCAAAGAGAATTTTGCTCTTTCGAAGCCTCTTTCCATTACTTAACATATATAAATCTTTTTTGAGAAACGAAATCCGAACAATGGTTATTACAAGCAAAACTTATATATTTTTACATTTGGTTCGTTATTAAGCAAGATTGAGATGAGAACACCGTATTCGACACCTGATAACTAATACAATGTTCAAAAAGTCCATGCACGTGTGCAATAAAGGTGATAAAGACTCTAACTGGTAGAAATTAATCATCAATGATCGATGAAATGTTATCCATCGATTATTAAGCACACTAATGAAACAAATCCATGTCTCAAAGCACTACAAAAAAAGTCAGGTGAATGGGTGGAATGTAGGAGTGATCCGAATATCTTAAATGTTCATCCATATACGGTGAAAAACGAAAAACATAAATCTTTTTATCCTTTTCAAAAAATTTATCAAAAAAATAAATATTTTTTAATATTTCAAAATTTTTCTTAAAAAACAAAAATCTTTTTGAATTTTTCAAATTTTTCAAAAAAATGAAAAATCCTTTTGGAAGTTTTCAAAATATATCAAGAAGAAAAACTTATGAGTAGAATACAAATACAATCTAGTAATAGGGATATAATATATGAACATGATAAACACCCTATACTAGATAAAGTACCCGAACTCAATCAACGGGACAAATACCCGAAGATTTCCTAAGATTCTCAAATCTAAGTGCATCTAGAGGTTTCGTGAAAATATCACCTAATTAACATTCGATGCTCACAAAGCTCAAGGACACAACCTTTTCCTTAATGAGATCATGAATAAAATACTCATGTATCCTTATCTGCTTCGTGTGGGAATGTTAGACCAGATTACGGGATATATGAATCGTACTCGTATTATTACACGAAATAGTCATTATGCCTTGGGAAATTCCATAATATTCTGACATTTTCTTCTTCCATAAGATTTGCGTGGAATAACTCCTAGTGGATATATACTAAGCCTCCACCGTGGACAAAGATATGGAGTTTGAATTCTTGATCAACTAAGAGAAAAGAGCACTCCTAAAGTAAATACATCCACCCGAGGTGCTCCTATAACCATCAACATCCTCGGCCCAATCGGCATCCGAATAAGCAGTCAAATGGTCATTGGTATCAAAGAAATACCAAATATCTTACTAACGATTCCCACTCATGTATTTGATGATACATTTAAGTGCGAGAAAGTGATACTCTTTAAGGGATGCTTGGTATCGCACACAAACTCGAATGATAAAGGCAATGTCGAGACGACTAACGGTCAAGTATAGAGGACTACCTATAATGATCCTATAAAGGCTTTGCTCAATGTTCTTGCCTAAAGGGTCTTTGCTAAGCTTAGTGATAATACGCAAATATTGCGTATTTCATCCCTCGAACCGACGCATTTTAGCCCCCTCGGGTATCTTATTTCCTATATTTATGCTCGTTAACCAGACAACCTTGGATTTCTATGTTAACATGTTTTGCAGGGGTTAATTGAGCTTTTATAGGTATTTGGATGCTAAGTATGAAGTTCGGACGCATTCCGCTCAATTTTCTTAAGCGATCGCACGTTCAAGGGCATTTTAGTCTTTTCATAGCTTGGGCACCTAGCCCAACATCTACACGAAAGTTGTATCCCTCCTCACAAGCTTCGCGTGGCCGTGAACGGTGCGCGATTCTGATTCAGAACAAAGAAGTAACGACAATTTTAGCGAAAGAGAAATTCATTCAAGCCAAAACAGGAGGAAAGGAGAAGTTGCCCTGCTTGATCGATCGATCGATCCTTCAAATTTTGGCCATCGTGGGGAGATAATGGGCTATGATATTTACCATCGATCGATTGATCATTTTGATCGATCGATCGATCCCCTATTTTCTCCAGATATTTTAGCTTTTCTTTTCTTTTTCCTTTTCTTTTCTAATTTAATTCCTTTGACTATATAAAGGATTTTTTATGTAAAAAGATATATAATCATATTTTAGGTTAGTTTAGGTTAGGGTTTGAAGTTGAGAGCTCTTTTCTTCTTCCTCATATGGGGTGACAACATTTGGGTTTGTAAGATTGTACTTTTATCTTCCCACTCCATTAATATAGCTTCATTTATTCTTGCTTTCTAGTTAATTTACATGCTTTCTAATTTAGGTTTACATGCTTTGATTTAGTTGCTTTCTAGTGTAGATTTAATGCGTTTATTTATCACTTTCATTTACCGCGTTTTTATTATGCTTTCTAGCTAATTTAAATTAGGTTGTGTTTGAATTGAACTCACTCAAGTTAATGTGTTGCTTTGCTTTGGTGATGGGGTTTACGAGCCTATTTTGGGTGTGTTGTCCTAGTTATTACGCCTAGGAGATTTGACGGGGCATATCATGTATGTCTCGTGCTTATGACCTTGCGTGCGTAATTTCTGGAGTATTTATTGATGCCAAAATCTTATTAGGCTTTTATGCGGATTTAGGGGTGTGACAGCCCTTGGTTCAATTAAATGTCAAAACGAGACGCATTTGTAATAACTCGTCGACCCATGTATCCATTTTATACTAATTAACTCGAGTGAGGGATATTCGACGCAAACTATAGTTTTATCCGCTTTCTTAATCTAGTTTCACTACGCTCGCCTAGATTAATATTTCCCTTTTATGCATCTTTTCCTTTTTAGTTTGTAATTCACCTTTTACGCTTTTATTTCGGAGTATTAAATCAATTAAATTCTAGCAACTCGTCTCTGTGGATCTTTCGATACCCGACTTATCGATATACTCACTCGTTGAGTATAGTCGTAATTTTGGTTTTGTTTGTATTATCACGGTGAACAGAAAACAACGATCGGCGTTTGACACGCGCCGCGCTTTTCACGCGTAATCAAAATGGCGCCATTATCGGGGGCTAGTTTATTTTAGACTTTATTTTATTTAGTATTTCATAGTATTTTCTTTCTATTTGTATTTTTTAGCTAACCTTTTTGCAGGACTTCCACATTTGAGCACTTAGAAATGCTTGAATTTCCCGCGCGCACCTACTTTGTGGAATTCCCCACTTCGAGCCATTTTTGGGGTAAGCATACCTTATTCTAATTCTTTCGATAATCATTGTTATAATTCTCAAAATGCTCATAAACTTATGACTTTTGGTGAATACTTAGAATCCCAAAAATTTACAAATTTAAAAATGACTTTGGGAGAGTATAACGAAAGTCAAAATTTGGGTTATTGGAATTTCGATGATGATGATAATGATTTTGGGCCTTTACCTCCTTATAATAGGAAGTTTGAAATGAATTGCAATAGTTTTCAAAATTCCTATAATAATGAGTTTTCTTTTAAGTCCGATGGTAATTTTCAAAGTTCCCATTTTCAAGCATCCGCACCTCGACCTATGACATTCGGTGAGGGTTTGTGTATGCTTGAGGATGAGAAAATTGAAAATCGTTGTTGGGAGAAAGACTTGGATTTATTATTCGAATCCGACGACAATTTTGCTTCCGAGTCTTTTGAAGTCGAGGAATGTTTTGAACCAAATGAGGACTTTGTGCCTACATTGGAACAAACCATTCTAGACCTTGACCGTTGCATAATAGATATTGAAAGTGAGGATGAAAATGACGTAATATCTATTTGCAATGAAATGATTTCTTCTTTGGCCCCCAAAGATGAACATTTCATTGAAAATGATATTATTTCCTTCGAAACTCAATCTTCATGCGATGATGATTCATCTCATGAGTTTGAATTTCTTTCATCTCTATTTTCATTCTTTGTTATCACACCGTCACAAGTAACCGATGATTCGGTTTCAAACTTTAATGTTTTAAACCTTTTCGCCGATGAGGAGTACTTGCTCGAGTCGCCCTCCACGATCGCATCTTTGCCCTCGTGTGCGCCACCTCCCATTCCGCTTGCTAAATCCTTGGGAGGATATTCGTCTTTTATCGATCCCCACATGTTTTTATCACCCAATCAATCCAAACCCCCCATTGTCCCTCTAAAAATTTTAATTAACAATGGTTCGTTTCTTCCGCCTTACACATGCCTTTCGTTGTTCAAACGGAATTCATATTTTTCGGAAGGCATGCTTGTATGTGAGGTTACACCGGTTATCCTCCAAAGTCAAATCGTTCTTATGGTGGACCCTCATCTATTTAGACTTTTAGTGTACGGTTAGTGTGAAGCCTAAATAGTAGGTTGTATATAGTTAGCTTTTTATTATTTCTTTTTTTCTTTTCTTTCTTTTAATTTAGTCTAGTGTAATTAGTTAACTTTTTGTTATTTTCTTTTTCTATGCTCGGTACTAACATGTTTTGTATATTCTTTGGACTTGTTCTTATGGGGATCGCTCCAATTTTGGGTAATATCACTCTTTTCCTCTCTTTAACTTGGTTCTTAATTCACATTGAGGACAATGTCAAGTTTTAAGTTAGGGAGTGTAGGATATTCTATCCATTTCTTTATTTAGTCCATGTTTTTTATCACATGTTAGTTACTTAGTATGCTTTTCTTGAAAAAATCAAAAATTTCAAAAAGATTTTCTCTCTTTTTTCTCCTTTTTGGGGCATTTTGTCTTTGTTTCCGATGATAAATTTCAATAATTGCCCGATCCAATTGACAACCCAATGATACATGTTTTCGATTTTAGAAGTTATTAGACTTTAGTCTTAATTATTGATATTATGAATAACTTCATGAGTTAAACTTTAATCCCATGAGCACATGCACTTTTATCGTTCTATTTATTTGGTTTAAGACTTTTATAACTCAATAATCTTTTGTTGCATTGTATATACTTACACCGAGTAAGCTTTGTACCTTTCGTCGTTTGTGAGTGTTATACATTATTCTTTCATCTTTTAAAACGTTGAATTCGTTGGTAATCTCACTATTCTTTCATTTGACCGCTCATTAATTGAGTTCATACTTGAAATGTATTACTTGATCATGATTTTCATATATTGTTTTGACTCAAGAATTGCGTAAACTTTCTGAAATGATCATAGGCAATCTTTGCTATATCACCCATATTGACCTTGACCTCACCTTAAATGTTTACCCTCGTCAACCCCTTTGAGCCTAAATATAGCCTTTCATTTCATAACCCAAATCCCATAACCAACTCCGAATTGGAGTTTTAGCCCATATATACACCTTTCATACCTTTATTTGGATTGTTACTTGCGATTGAATGATGTTGTTGTGTTGCGGTTTGCAATTTAGGCATATGAGAGTGTGAAAAGTAAAGAAAAAGATGTGAAAAAAAAGAAAGAAAAAGAGAAAGTAAAAAGCAAAAGAAAACATGAGAAAAAGAAGAAAAGAAAATAAAGAGAAAGTTGTAAATGTTGTGTATAGTGTTCAATAAGCTTTGATTACTCTCCCCGATGATATACCTAATGCCTTTTGGAACTTGTTTTCCAATTTTGATATTGCCCACATTTTCCCATTATCCTGAGTTTTCATCCCCAAACACTTTGAATCCGTACATACATATCCTTCGTCTTGTACCCTAGCCTAGCCTACATTATAACCTAATACAAGTCCTATGTGATATTAGGGTGCATTTAATTTAAAAGTTAAAATAGTTTTGATAATCTGTGAAAATTCATTTCGTCTCCTTTAATGTGCGGTATCTTTTCATTGAGATTACGTTTTTCATTTTATATATAGTGTTATTCATTTGTGATATGTGTGCGGCCTAGTTTCCATTTACATTTACTCTTTATGCCCGCATGTTCCGTGTGTTAGCTCTCTATTTCGAGTGAATTCACTTGATGAGTGTAATACCCGTGAGGATTGAATATATGCTTGCTTTAATGTTTATCCGGTTTATTTAAGTTTTAGCCAAATCACACTTTGCATGTGCTCGCTCCCCCTCCCACATTTTAAGGTTTCAATTCTATGAGGTGCATTCTATAATGTTAATGATTCAGACTTTTGTGTGAATTCATTCACTTTGATAATAATGCATATGAAATCTTGTTCGCTTTTATTGGGCTTGTCGCATGTTGGTTTGCGAATATTTTGAGGAAACCATGTGATGTTTATGGTTATCAACCCTGAAAACCCTCACGAGACGACACTCGTCCACTAGGGTAACCTAGGGGTTTAACAGCTTATTGCATACGCTAAATGCAATCGAATCGCCCACGAAAGTGACCTTTTGCTTTTATACCATACTTTTGTACTATCTCCTGCTTTTTGTTTGCTTGTAGTTCTTGTCTCATCCTATTTCATTGCTAGGGACTAGCAATGTGTAAGTTAGGGGGTGTGATAATATGCAATTATTGCGTATTTCATCCCTCGAAGCGACGCATTTTAGCCCCCTCGAATATCTTATTCCCTATATTTATGCTCGTTAACCAGACATCCTCGGATTTCTATGTTAACATATTTTGCAGGGGTTAATTGAGATTTATAGGTATTTGGATGCTAAGTATGAAGTTCGGACGCATTTCGCTCAATTTTCATACGCGATCGCACGTTCAAGGGTATTTTAGTCTTTTCACAGCTTGGGCACCTGGCCCAACATCTACACGGAATTGTATCCCTCCTTGCAAGCTTTGCGTGGCCGCAAACGGTGCGCGATTTTGATTCAAAATGAATAAGTTACAGCGATTTTAGCAGAGGAAAAATTCATTCAAGCCAAAACAGGAGGAAAGGAGAAGATGCCCGGCTTGATCGATCGATCGATCCTTCGGATTTTGTCCATCGTGAGGAGACAGTGGGCTATGATATTTACCATCGATCGATCGATCATTTTGATCGATTGATCGATCCCCTGTTTTCTGCAGATATTTTGGCTTTTCTTTTCTTTTCTTTTCTAATTTAATTCCTTTTACTAGATAAAGGATTTTTGATGTAAAAAGATATATAATTAGATTTTAAATTAGTTTAGGTGAGGGTTTGGGAGTTGAGAGCTCTTTTCTTCTTCCTCATATGGTGTGATAACATTTGGATTTGTAAGATTGTACTTTTATCTTCCCTCTCCACTAATATAGCTTGTATTTAATTTATTCTTTCTTTCTAGTTAATTTACATGCTTTCTAATTTAGGTCTGCTTTCTTTCTTTCCTTGCTTTCTAGTCTATATTTACCGCGTTTATTTATCGCTTTCATTTACCGCGTTTTTATCATGCTTTCTAGCTAATTTAAATTAGGTTGTGTTTGAATAGAACTCACTCGAGTTGACGCGTTGCTTTGCTTTGGTGATGGTGTTTACGGGTCTATTTCGGGTGTGTTGTCCTAGTTATTACACCTTGCGTGAGTAATTTCTGGGGTATTTATTGACGCCAAAATCTTATTAGGCTTTTATGCGGATTTAGGGGTGTGACAACCCTTGGTTCAATTAAATGTCGAAACGAGACGCATTTGTTATAACTCGTCGACCCATGTATCCATTTTATACTAATTAACTCAGGTGAGGGATATTCGACGCAACCTATAGTTTTATCCGCTTTCTTAATCTAGTTTCAATACACTCGCCTAGATTAATATTTCCCTTTTTTGCATCTTTTCCTTTTTAGTTTGTAATTCACCTTTTACGCATTTATTTCGGAGTATTAAATCAATTAAATTTTAGCAACTCGTTTATGTGGATCTTTCGATACTCGACTTACCGCTATACTCACCCGTTGAGTGTAGTCGTAATTTAGGCTTGTTTGTATTATCACAGTGAATAGAAAACAACGATCAGCGTTTGACACGCGCCGCACTTTTCACGCGTAATCACTTAGTCTATTTACTCATAGAGCTGCGTGAGTGCTTAACGATTTCTAAACCAAACTTCTTCACTAGGTTCCTAGCATATTTGGATTGAGATATGAATATACCATCATCTAGTTGACGCACCTAAAGACCTGAGAAGAATGTAAGCTCACCAACCATGCTCATCTCAAACTCCCTCTTCATCTCCTCTTCAAATTTGTGAGAATGTTGGGAGCACGTGGATCCAAATACTATGTTATCTACATATACTTGGGCAACCAAGATAGCACCACTCTCCATCCTCATAAACAATATCTTATCCAACCCCCCTTTATTGAAGACACGAGCTAAGAGATAAGAAGTGAGTCTCTCGTACCAAGCATGAGGTGCTTGCTTCAAACCATATAAGGCCTTCTTAACATAATAGATGTGTCCCGAGTGCTTTGAGTCTTCGAACCCCTTTGGTTATTCCACATACATTTCCTCCTGTAGAATTTAGTTTAGGAAGGCACTCTTGACATACATTTTATATAACTTGAAGTGTAAATAACATGATATGGGGAGTAGTAAACGGACGGACTCTAGCCTAGAAACAGGAGTGAATGTCTCGTCAAAGTATACACCCTCAATCTGTGTGCAGCCTTGAGCGACCAACCTAGCCTTATTGAGAACTATTGTACCATTCTTATCCATCTTATTCTTATAAATCCACTTGGTTCCTATCACATTTGTCTCTCTATCTTGGGGGACTAACTGCTTGACATCATTCTTGTGAAAGTGAAGCAATCTTGTATAGTAAATTTCCAATTCTCGTCCTTGAGTGCTTCTTTCACATTCTTAGGATAGACTAAGGATGTGTAGCAAAGTTAGTTAACCACATTCTCAAGTTGAGCGCGAGTCTTGACACCTAGTTTGGGTAACTAAGTATATTTTAAGGGATATGACTTTTTCGAACCCAAGAGGGTAGATCCTTTAAATTAAGAGTGGGGTGGGATCGTCACCTGGGGGTTCATCATCCTCACACTGGGGTCAGGGTCAACAGATGTTGGTGGCTCGCCATCTTTAATCATGATTTTTATTGACACCATAACCTTAGAGATTACAAGGTTAAACACTGTGTAAGCTTGAATAACCTAAAAATATGCCCTCGTTGCATTGGGAGTCGAAATTGCCTAGTTTCTCTTTATCTTTAAAGATGTAGCAAGTACTCCCAAAGACACGAAACTATGTTAGGTTGTGTTTCTTCCCTGTCAATAACTCATAATGTGTGTTTAACATATATGGATGAAGATATACCATATTCACCATATGGCATGCGGTACTCACCGTCTTTTCCCAAACATATTTAGGCACTTTGTCCCTAGAAGCATGGATCTAGCCATTTCTTGAATAGTTCAGTTATTCCTCCCAACACTCCCATTTTGTTAAGGAGTAAGAATGGTCGCACAACAAAAAAAATAGTTGTTTATGTTAGTCAAAAACTAACAAAAATGAGCATTTATGTCAGTTTTAGAATTTTACAAAACTGACATATAAAGCCCTGACATAAATGTTCATAGAACTGACATAAATAAGATCACATTTATGTCAGTTTTTAAGAACCCACATAAAAACTATGATATTCAACATGTTTTTAATCACATTTTCATGAAAACTGACATAAATAACATCACAGTTATCTCAGTTTTAGCAATTTTATGAGAGTTTTTTCAAAACTAACATAAATGTTGATATAAATATTAAAAAAAATAATTACTCCATTGATAGACAATTATTATTTGAGATTAAATCAACCCTTGTAAATAGATGGTAATCAAGGTCATAAATATCACGAACTTGATATATACGCCAAGATACTTACAATAAAAAAATATTGATGTGAGCTACATCATATCCAAAAACTAGCTAGTATGTGAGCTGCGTGACGATATCCAAAAACTAGCTAACGTCTAGTTATCTACGTGATAATATCCTAAAAATAGTGATGATACATCACAATATCCTAAAACTAGCATTGCGAACTACACAATAAGATCCACAATACTCAAGCTAGGATGTGTCGAACGTAATACTCGATCAAGTTTGTTCTCAATGCTATCCAACCCAAAATGAGTAACCCTGCAATCAAATATAATCAATATAGTTTTCATCATAACACATTCATCTCAATAAATTGCCATTACGACATAACAAAATATAGTTATTCGGAAGTACCGAATATATATAATCGGTAGTGAACTCAATGAACTCCAGTTGAACTTCATTTAGCTCATTCAACGTGCATGTCGCTTTATCGGGCAATCTTCTCATCTAAAAAATTAAAGATAGAATTGAATTTATTATTACGATATACAGTAGTTAATAACTAAACAATATTTTATATAATAGGAGAAAAAGAGAAAACATTGGTAACATACCTTTGTTAGGATCCTCCATTAAGTACTTCATGAACTTCAACACAAAATATCTGCAATGAAGATTATCATTTCCTTGCATTAGGAATTAGTTAACACAAAACATTATTACCAGATAAATAATAAAAGGGTACAAGTCGAGAAGATTTTTATACAACACAAATAATTATAAAAACTTTTCAAAAAAAATTGGGTAGAGTTTCGTTTGTATACAAGACTATCCCCCCTGGTTAAAAAATAGAAAATACACCTACAAAATTAATAGTTCATAACATATATATATATATATATATATATATATATATATATATATATATATATATATATATATATATATAAAATAAAGTAGGAAACTTATGTATGTTATAAGTTTGATCAATGATGTTATCCATATGATTTGTTTTTGCACTCTCTATTTTACCCCTAAAATTTTTTATTTCCCCCTCTTTTTGAACTTATCAAATTTAGACTTTAATTCAAAATTGGGGTTAATTTGGTCAAGATCACCTCATTAATTTGTTTCCACTCTCTCTCATTTATCCCACAAACTTATCATCTTCCCGTATCTCATCAGCAAGCCCCAAAAAAACCCTACCTCATATATCATCCCTTCTCTCCACCATCTCCCCATTGCTTCAGTCGTCGCCCCATCTGACTGTTTGCCACCGCTCCTCACGAAGTCCTCTCTACGTCGTCGCTCCTCTTAGGTAAGTTTCATATCGTTTAGATTTTAGGTTTCAAATCAAAGAGAAATTCATAGTTTTTGCATTGTCATTTTTAGGATTTTGGTTTGTTTTAAATATGATGTCAGTTCTATTTCTTATATGTTTAATTGGTTGTGTGGTAGGGCGATTTAGGTATTATTCTTGATATTAGTTCTATTTCTATTTCTGGGATGAGTTGTATTTATAATTTCAAACCTTATCTGGGTTTGAAGCTCCCACATGATGCTTCATTTTTCTTTTCCAGAGATTTGAAGATGAACATTGATATGCTTACTCATTTTATGTATTTATCTTACAGATGTTAAGTTGAAGCTAGGCATACAGTAAAGGATGATGTTCGCTAGAGGTATGAATGATCATGTCGATGAGGAAAACTTTGCATTACCTTCTTGATCTGATATAACGTTAAGATGTTTACATTTATGCACTACTTTATGTCATGTGTTTATATGTGTGCCTTATTTATTTTTTGAAATAGTGTACTTATATAGAAATTAATTTTTTGTTGTATATTGAGATGGTAATTGCCTATTTTGTTAAGATAATATATTTTATTTTCATATTAACTGAGCTTTATGATTTCTTATGCTTGATGTGTTGTCTATTGTGATTATACTGTGATTATAATGTTGCTTTTATTAGTGGCATCTTAGGTGCTTGACAAAATTCCAAAGCAAACATTTAAGTTATGTTGTCCATCTTCATCACCAACTTTGTGTGTTTTCTTCTTACATCAGGGAGTCTTTGTGAAGCCCATGTAACTTAATAAGGATGGTAGATGGATATGTATTAGAGTCTCATTGTTCTTTCATGAGAATCTGTTAAATTGGAGGTGCGTTTAGAGTCTCATTTTTCAACATTTCTTAGTTTAATTTTGATCAAACTCCACCACCATTCCAAGGCGTTGTTCTAAGATGATACAGAAGCTACTCAATAAGAAACATGATGCCCACGAAGAATCAAGAGTTGTAACTAAGGATGATGTTATGAAAGAAATCAAGCAGCGAAGGATAATGCATATAAGTTTTATATACAAATTAGTGTTTTGATGTTGTGATTTAAAATAACTAGATTCAATTTCAATATTAGTTATATGGTTATGAGACACAACGTGCGAGGTTCGTGTTGCTTGACGAAGTCCCACATTATGTTTTCTTTTTATTGGTCATCACATTATGTGTACTCTATAGAGATCTCCATTGTAAAATAGAGTTGTGTGTATTGGAGTCAATTTTGGCATAGTTATCTATCCAATTCTTATATCTCGGTGCCCTTTTTTATATATTGAGATTTGTAGCGAAATTTCAAATAGTTTGAATATTACTTGCAGTCATGGCTACAATACATCAATTGTCACACTTGCCTCAGTTTAACATTAGTGCTTAGTATGAATGAAGCTGTGTGCTTAATAATTACATGTTCAATTTGTATGAGTAAAGCTATGTGCTTAGTAATTATATGTTCAATTTGTATGAGTGAAGCTATGTGCTTAGTATGAGTGAAGCTACGTGCTCAATAATTTCATGTAAAAAGTCGCCTTTTTTTTCTTTTTGCTCTTTGTAATACTTTTTTCCTTTCAAACTAAAGAGGGTTTGAAAAATATTTTGTTTTTTACGAACAGAAAAAGGAAAAATAATAATTGGTTTGTGCATAGATAGATTAAGACAGGCAAACATGTTTATGCTAATACTCGGTTATTTTCCTTTCTTTTCAGAGGGGATTAGTTAACTTCTACGGTGGGTTAAGAAGAAGTTATTTTCAGTTTAAGTTTACTATTTGAATGAATCTTGAGTTTTTATTGCGTATCAATGTAGGATAATAGGTGTTTGATATAGCTTTAGGCATATGTTTTTTGTATATATTTTTGTCAGTCCATTTTTATTTTGATCCACACCTTTGTATGAATAATATGATGTTGTTTCTTTTCTCAAATGTATGTATATATTTCAAATTTTAATCCACAAGATCATGTATTTCCACGACAAACTATTGGCAAAGTTAAAATTAAAAAAAAAAGTCCCAATGACTATGGATGGTATGCTTGCACGTTTGTCAGCAAGTTGTTGTGCCCGCAATGATACTTTCGTAAGTCATTTGGTGAATATGAAATGATATTTTCATAATCACTTATTATATAGTTTGTATCCGCTTCATTTGAACGTGCTGGAATGAGGTATACTTCAATTGTAGCAGATTCAATAACTACTACAATTGTGCACCAGATCTTCCATTAATATGAACACTTTAGCATGTTTAAAGGATCATTTCATGTTTAGATTCTTCAATATTAAGGATTTTGTTTTTTTTGTTTTTGCCACACTCACTCGAGTTCATTTTTTATTAATGAAATCACTTTATTGGGGCCTTTGACCTATCTCTTCATCTCTCCATATTATTTAAGGTTTAAAAATTACATAAAGTTATTACTCGAGACTTCATAATTACAAACAAGGTTATTCTGAACAAATCTAGGAAGTATTCTATGGTTGCACTGTTTAAGAATCAACAAGAGGCTGATCAAGTATTTGACAACCTCCATAGTAGACATATGATGCACTGAAGACTGCCACAAAAGTCTGTTATATTTCAACTCAGTATGGTACATAAGGTAGTTTTTATGTTCATAAAATATATTGTGATTCGAGCCAATCGGACTCAAAGAAGAGGCCACTTCCAGAGAAAAAAATTGGCAGATGCTCTGTTTCCTTCATGTTGAGATTCTTATTCTCCCTGAACTTTGGAACATTTAAGATGAAGATCACCAGATGGAATTATGCCCGTGGTGATCTTCGTGGAACATTCGTGGAAAGACGTGTTGCGAATGTGGCAGATTGAATGTTGATCTGCATAAAAAAAATAGGCCACTCTTCGGCAAGATTGAATGTGGCAAGAGTGGCCTCTTCGTGGAACATTTAAGACGAAGACCAACATTCTTATTCTCTAAAAGTTGAACATTCGTGGGGTGGCTTTTTTTTTATGCAGACATGTTGCGAATGTGGCAAGGCCTTGAACTATGCCTGATTTGTTAAAGTCCAATCCAAAGTAGAATAAAGTTTTGTTAAGCAGTATGCCCCTTGCCTTATTATCTAACCATTATTGAGATTCAACAGCAGGATGTCTATGACGTGCTGCTGATGTAACAACACCATAATGGTCGCTCATCAGTTGCACGCAAATGCAGTTGTCGGTCATTAATTGATAATAGTAAGTTCCTTGGGACCTCAAATGATATTACATATATACATGTTGATGTAAAATACAATTGTATATAGGCTATGGCTCTGTAATTTTCATAACTCCTGTTGTGTATATAAGCAACGAAATATCAATTGTTAAGGGTTCTTTATGTTGGTTTTATTTTATGATTGGGGTTTTAAAAGATCTGAAGTTTTTACCAGTACTTAATTTCTTGATATTTCATTGCTTATGTCAGTACCTAACTTTCTTGATATATCTTTGCCCCTGTCAGTAGCTAACTTTCAAAAAATGTTAAAGGCAGTAATTTTCAGTAGTGAGTTTTGAGGAATCTGATGGGTACCTTACCTCAATTTGTATGGTGTCATATTATTTTTTATCTCAAAATACTTTGATTTATCACTTTATATGTCTTGTTGATGCAAATATGAATACGCATAGGATGCTTTGAATATGAAGATGGAGAAGGATAAAAATATGAAGATGCCATGAATATCTTCAAATACATCACCTTTACTCTTTACACTAAAGTAGTATAGGGCGTAGACAATTTCCACTTATCCTTTACGCTTCTACTCAAACATTTAAAACCCAAAAGCTAAATGTATCCTGGGAAGAATAAGTGTCATAACTGTGATAATTTTTAATGGGAACTCGAGCACGTAACGATTGTTATTATTTCAGATTTTGGTGAGTTATCTAAACAGTTCTAACTTTTTTTACTGAGTTTGTAATGTTTTGTACCGAGGTTGTAAATTGAGGTTGTTAACAATATTACTGGAGCCCAGGACTCACATTCTTGGACGCTTACGTTTTAGTAAAGAAAAAGTCCTCACAATCGTAGCTTGGTCAGCCTCTTTGTGGTCGAAGACTGAGTAATCCTCTATAAATCTTTGAAAAAATAATTTTTATTAAGTAATAAAAGAAAGTTACCTTTCACAATGGTTTTCATTTTGTCGTTTTTTTTGTACGAATTTATTGGGAGGTTACAGCCGCGTCGTTCCTTCCAGCAGCTTCTTCATCGGTTGGAATAATGGTGTTGTACTTTAATGACTTGGGAAGTTGTGATTTTTGTGAAGAATGCCGAAGATACCAAATGGCAGTTTTGTTGGCCTTCTTGAGGTGGATAACAATAGTTGTATCGGTTGGAATATGTTGTTGTTAAGTTTTCTTGCTTCATAAATAGTTTTTTTGTTTAGAAAACAGGGCTTAGAGCACACAAGGTCTTTAGGCATATTTTTGTGAGAAGTAGTCGTTGAATCATTAACAAGCAGAGCTCCATGCTGTAAAGTCTGCTTACACTACTTTAATGGAATTTAAATCACTTTTTTCGATTGAGTATAACATCATTTTTCTCCTATTTTGTCTATTGTTGTATTGATCGGAAGAAATTGATTGAGATGTTTTTTTATTGATTCAGGTATTGGATTTCTTGAATATACCCCACTCTTGAAGGTACTAACTTTTTTGTGTTGTGTTTTAGGTGTCTGGGAAAATGACCAAGTTATTCTGTTTTGGCAACCTTTTGGCCTAGATGCTTAATATATACAATTGGCGGTGATTTAACCATAATGAAGAAACATAGGTGTTGCGATCCGTGAAGAATTAAAAGTTGACATTTGCTTTCTCCAAAATAGGGCTCAACAGAAATTTAGCAGAATAGTCAAGAGCACTCACAGGTAGTTATTTATGTTGGCTTCTCAGACATATAAATTACCAAAGATCTTCAAATTGATACGGTCAACCACTTTGTAAGGTGAATTTTATTCTTTAAATTGAAATGAGGCGTTATTAAGGTAAACACAAGTGGTATTTGGTAGCCCGTAGGTCTAACAAATAAATGTATTGGTCGCCGTTAGTGAGATAAGCATTGCATGTGTTTATAAGTATAAGAAGCTAGAAATATGCTTAGGCCTAAATAATTTTGTTAGGCAACTAGAGTTTACCTTCCAAGTCATAGGCACACATTGTTAATATGTTAATACTTTTTAAACAGTGCCTTTAGGCATGGGTTAATCCTTTTGGGTTTACCTTATAAGCCGGAGAATGATGTTTTAATGTTGATATCTGAGGCGTTATTATTGGTTTGATAGGTGCTCTATTTTTTTCTAGACATACAAGAGTGAGATATTTTGAGTTGTTCTGAAGGTATTCTCTTACATGTTTTTTCCTTTGGTTTGAATATTTTTAAATTAGGGCTTGACAGGTGATATAGGTGGGCGACTATCATCCCGACGGGTGATATAGGTGGGCGACTATCATCCCGACGGGCTCTCTCCCAGTTTCAAAACTCTCGGGGGTATGAAACCTTCTCCAAATTTGTATGGTCATATGATTCAAATTTAATTTTTTGTCTTTGGTGGAACTTACACTCTCTCTTTATTTTTTCCTAACATGTTTGCAGGTAGGACATGTAATGGTAAATTCAGTTAGTCAAAGTTTCTAACACGTAGGGTATGCCACCAACCTTTGCTCTTTAGTTATTGTTTGTGTAGTAATGTTACTGGACCAAATTCAAATTCTAATTCCATTTCAGTTTAGTCAAATTCAAATTCAAATTCCATGAAGATCTAATTGATATTATCAATATTATATGGGGGTTATATCATTTTCATATGTTGATGAATATTTAATGTTTGCGGTTTTTCATATGATGATTTAATGTTCAATGTCTGCAGTTTCTCATGTGCTGATTAATCTTAGATATTTCTTCAATCGAAGCACTGTCAGATCACTGTCAAGATGAATTATCACTATTTTTGTAAGTAATGTTTATTTTTTAAATAGGGATTAGTCCTATAAACAAATGATATTTTATCCAAAATATCTAAAATGTTTACACGGTAGTGAAAAAAACATCCTAATTTTATATGGATCTACTTTAGAACTTATTATGGTTTTTTGTGTTATTTTTTATTTCACACGAACATGATCCATTTATAATGTGAAATTACACGCCTAACACGTTTAACAATTGACCCCAATTTAAAATGATGATACATAAAAACGCGAGTAAAAATAAGACTAAAGCGACAATACATGACAATATTAGTTATGAATATGACGTCAAACGAAAAATGCTCCTATTAGTTTTGTTGTTGGTGTAATTATTTATTTCTTATACAGGGCGGATAATTTTATAAACAAAGGAAACTCTGTCCCAAATTTTTAAATTGTTTATGGTTATTTATCGTGTATAAAAACATTAGACTTAAAATATACATCACTTGATATTTTGAAAAAAATTCTTAACTACATAATCTTGAATAGGCGGATGTCGACTTGCTTACCCACATATATGAAGAGGTGGATCCCGTGTTTCGAACCTGAGGCCAACCGTAGCTTTGGCGAGGGCACTTTCCATCGCACTAATGTACGACTGTATGCTTTTCAAAATTATCAGCGTGCCTTCAGCCACGGGCATACCCTAGTATATATATACACATTGTCTCACTAACGTACATCTTATATTCAAAATCCCCAAGTAAACTTTGCCCCCTGGAGTGTAGTTTAAAGCCCCAATTACAACGACCAAAACTTCATTAAATGATATCTTATTCACCATCATCCTCCTGAATATGAGGATTCACTATTTTCTTTAAGACCCACTATGAGTAAAACTCCAATCAAAAAGTAAGAACGTAGTGCTAAGGTAGTTTTTCGTACTAAGTGCCAGTGATCAGGAGATTTCATTACTTTAGTGATGGGACCCGGGGGATGGAGTTTTTAGACGATTTGAATCTGAATTCCAGGGTGTGTTTTATATATTCATACATAGAATATGCTCCTTCTTCAATCGAAAATATTCGTTCATTAAGTAAGTCACAACGCATTCATTTGTTGATGGGTGAGAGGCAAAGCAGGAGCCCCCACATCTTCCATACTTATTAGCTAGGCTTCCTCGCCACAGACCCGGACCGGTCCGCCTGGGATAAACACAAAACAGACCGTGTTCAGATTTTCAAGGCCTAGGACTTCTTATTTAATCCCACTACGGGGAGGTGGTTTGGTGAGACTTCCCCACGATTTTCAGAGTACAAAAACTCTAAGTCTTTGCCTGTTAAGTCCCAAGACTCCAGTTTTTGTTGATTCACACAACCTCTCATACATTTGTGAATCTGTTTGTAACCCTAGAACACAACCAGTTGTTGTTCAACCCTTGTGGAGAAGACCTTTCTTCTTCTTCTTCATTGGAGCGCTCCTGGAAAGGGGTATTTCCAGCCGCCGACTACAGAATCCGATACCTGAGGGTAATTCTTAGTCACTTGTATTTTCATTGTAATCCGAAATTGTACAGTTACAATATTATAATGAAAATAAATGGTTTTGCCCCTTTGGGGGATTTTTCCTCACAAGCATGTGTTTGAATGTTCTTGCTTAGTTCATTATCTTATTCAATCACATATTGTTGCATGTTTAGGGTTTGTTTGGGTTAAACTGAATTAAATATATAATTTTCTCATTTGAACGCACGCGTATACTCTCTCAAGATATTTTACATTTAACTTATATATTTTAAGTCAACCGGGACAATTAATGTTTAGTCCCTAGGAGCTAAGTATATTTTACATTTAGTCCACATTATTTTTTAATTTTGCGAAAACTCCCATGTCTACTTTTTTGATAATTTTTTCTTAAAGTTTAGGATAAGAGAGAAAAATGTTTGTAAGTGTTTTATGTGGCGAGGGATCTTTTGGAACAAAATAAAAAAAGTTTGGACTATATATTAATTAAAATATTGTCGAGGGACTCTTCTTCGAAAGACACTACTTTTTTTTGCAACAAATCATTAACCAAAATTATTAAACATTGAACATATAAACTGAAAAGCAAACAAAATTATGCTTAAAACTAATGACACGCAACTATTTCTTTAATATCTGTATTTTCAAAAGAAAATGACATTGTATAAACTGAGTTTATAATAAATACAATTCTTTAAAGAGTATTATTGCTAATAGTTGTGATAAATCCAAACAAATAAAGGCATGAACAATGCTTGGCACAAACATAACTATTTACTAATGTAAATAAAAAATAGTTGGTAAAGCAACATACCCAAATTCTCTATGTGCAGACTGGATCAGAGTAGAAAATAGGAGAAGAGGGAAGGTGACCCAACGGCGAGTCTGATAAGAGACGAGAGAGAAATAGAAGCGAGAGCGGCACAAAATGAAAAGGAAGATAAATTGATTAGGTTTTCAAACAGAAATATTACAAACACATACAAAAATCAAGAACAAATCGCATATAAACAAATCGCCCACATACAAATCAAGAACAAATCGCATATACACAAATTGCACACACACAAGCACATATACACAAATCGAATCCATTTATATACACAAACTCTTGCAAATCCAGATCAACAATGCATAGGGCTTTTTGTTCTATTTGGTAAGTGTTTTCAAGGATGAAATAACTATTTTGGATTTTTTGAGTTTAAAAAGGGGTTCACATTTTTAACTGTAGCGTACTATGATAATGTTATGACTAACAAGGGATGTGCCATTGAGTATATACAAATTAAAGTTGAGACATTCTAATATATTCTACTTGTTCCACATCTATTCGAAGGTCTGAACAAAATAAAGTTGACACATTCTAATATATGTTAGTTACAAATGTTTGTGTGTTTATTCATATTCTCTTAAGAATGCACATTAAACTGTTCAATATATTATGTGTGTGTGAGACCACTTATACTGAAGATTTAATATATTATGTGCATGTGACCACATATACTGAAGAATGCACATTAAGTAGAGTATATGCATTCTAAGAAGAGTATGTCACATTGAGAAGGAATGCAATTGCACAGAGAGGTATACAAGTCCCAGGACCATTGCAGAGGATCACTCCATTAACTGCATGTCCTTGTGGATTGTAGAAAGAATTTATAGTAGTGATATGAGCCTTGCCTCATATATAAACCTGTTTCAGGATTAGGCTAGTTTTGTCAAGCTATGAATTGCAGTTTCACTTGTAAGATATTTTTAAATCAATCTGTTAAATTAATTTTGCCACTAGGTGAAAGGCTCCACTTTTGTTGCTATTTGGTACTGCTACTGGTGTGCAGTATAGTTCATATTAATGGTTTGGATGGTTCCAGTTTATTATTGTTATTTTTTTACTTCTTTTTTTGACAAACTACAGTTTATAAAACACAAGTGGAATTCCAAGTTTATTTATCCTCACTTGTTATTAATTGAAGATTTTTCATGCTACTTCAAACAATATGATGAGAGGGTCAACTATAGACTCAAAAGGAAAAAAAAATATAAACACAAGCAAAATAAGGGTTTAGGCTTCCAAACATCAACAGGGGAATGAGGGTTGGGCTACTTTGACATTGTAAGAACATAAGTCGTAGCAAAAATAGTTATTCTAACACACAAACACACACATACACAAATCAAATCAAATTAAATCAACAAATTGCAATCTGGACCAAAAAATTCTTGTAAATCCATATATATTAACAAATTTGGCCAATTCGTATATCTAGATAGATTCAAATCCAAAAATATTTACAAAATCAAGAAAAAATCAAACATAGATTAGAACTCAATCTGGAAACCCTAAAAATTTAAGACAAAATGCGATCTTTGAAAAACTTGTTTACTAAGTTAATAACAAAAAGTTATAAGTTGAGTAAACTCTGAAATAAACTCGTTGAACAAAACTATTTTCAAAATACAACACTAGATGTGTTAAAACATTTTTCTGAATATCGAGATTCATTAGTTTGATTACCTTAGGTTTTTAAAACTAAAACCTTCAATTAAGTCTTAAGAGTGATAATGTTCACCAAAGCAATTAAGAAGATTCAAGCAAATTTGACACGCGATGTTTAACGCGGTAAAACCCTCAAATAAGGGAAACATCCACGGTGACCTCTACGCCACAAAACAAAATCCACTAAAATCACACAGAACAAGTTACAGCACTAAGCATGCAATTCAAGACCTAAATCTAAGTTCAGAATGTTACCTACACGATTTACTCCACTCTCAAAGTCTTCTAACTTGATGTACTCTTCCTTCCCGCAGCTTCCTTGCTTTATCCTTGCCCTCTTTGATTATAGCAACTCCAACAAAAAAAATATTTCACCAAGAACCACAACCTCTAAGTGTTCATGTGAGAGTGATAGTGTTTGTGAATTAAACTAAATGAAATAATGCTTCTCACATCTCTCAAACATATATAGAAGCAAATACCTACAAATTACAAGCCATTTCTATATGATATGAAAGTAATTTCAAATGTGCTTTGAACAATATGACTTCAAGAATTTGTTCAGATCTGTTACAAAAAAATTATCTCAAGTTTTTTGTTTCAAACACAATTTATTTATGTTCAAACTGATTTCACAAAATGTGAAAAAATTATTTCAGATATGAGAATATACACAAAAATATCAAAAATCAAATTTTTCAAAATAAATTTAAGATTACTATCTTGGATCAATCAACAACAAAATAAACTGATCCAAAAAAATAAAGAACCCTAGAAAAATCTTATACATGAATCAAATAGTTTCTTACGGAGATATAGAGTTGAAAAGCTCTTCAATTTTCTCTCTCTCAGTTTTCCCGGTTCCTATTGGAGAAGATGAGCTCTCCTCTTTCTATTAAGAGCCGATGGCTCCTTTCCTACTCTCGGTTTCTCTACAGCCCCGATGAGCTCTTTTTGTTCTCTGGTACAGCTGCTAAGTCCTTTCTCTCTCTATTTGAGCGTCAATCTCTACTCTCTATATACTCTTAATTAGTAGTGGCAAATGGACGGTTATGAGCGGTTATGGACGGGTCAAAAATGGATATGGATAAATTTAGGCGGATCAAAAGCGAGTCGAACATAATAATTTGGGCGGGTTAAATTCGGGTCGGGTCAAACCCGGATTAGGCCGGGTTGACCCGCTTTTTTTTTTTTTGAAAAAACAATTATTATACCATATACAAATAAATATGATATAATAATTTTGAAAAAAAAATATACAAGTAAATACTTGAATAAAAAAAATCTTTTAACTCTTTAGTAATTTGAGTTTTATTTTTGTGAGGGTCCAAAACCATTTTGACCCGCTAACGATCCGTCAACAAACTATCTTATTGGATCGTTCAAACCATTTTGACCCACAAACATAATTAATGGGATCCAAACACATAACATTATTTTGGATGGATTATGGGCGGTTTCATCCTCAAGAACCCATATTACCCACCCTAATCTTAATCAACAGTTTATGGAAACGAGATCAACTCTTTATATTTCTATTATGTTCTCTCTCTTGAAACACTGTACTCGCCTCTCTCTCTAATTTCTCTATTCTCTCCAACCAAAAACTAATGGTTGCAAACGAAGGCATTCTATACCTAGCAGCAAAGGTTCGAGGAGTTCTGTTACAATCCAACGGTGGAAACGAGTTTGCAACGATCATATTTTCAATCCAAGGGTTGATATTGTTTGTAATGAACAGATTTCGTAACTGAGCGAGGATAAAATTCGGTGAAAGACGTGATGCTGGTTGTTGGATGTAGGAGCATAAGGATTGAGGCTGGAACGGTTTTAGATCGTTGATAAACACACGATCAAGGGTCGCAATCTTCTTCGTAAATCTGACGTTGTTTAACTCGGGGGTTATAAATACGATCGCTGATTGGTTATTGTGGGATACACATGGATCAAGGCTTTGAACAATTTAGGTCATTGATAAAACCAAAGGCGACGATCTTTCATATAGCTTAGATTTTTATAAACGCAAATGGCAATAGCCATATACAAAATCAGACACGAGTTGAAGGTTTTGAAAATACAAATTTTGTACCACAAAAGTTTTCCAACATAAAAAGAAATTTTACTTTAAACTCCAAAGTTTTCTTTACAAAAAGAAATTCTACTTTTAGCTTCAAACCTTTTAAAAACACAATTTTAATTATATCAATTTTAAAAATCTTTTAAAATGATTAAAAAAATTGTTCAAATGAGTTTCTTTTTTTTTTTAAATGAAGCAACAAAACAACCATAAAAAATATAGTGCACACATAATAAATATGTATATGCAGTATGTGTACTAATTGTGGTTCAAGAGTAGTACTTACCTTTTTGTTTCATATTAGAGTACTTGGACTGGGATACAACCTTTGATGAAGTTTGGAGCCTTTTTGAGATAGAATAACTCATAAAAAAATCTAATCCCATTTTTGTCTCGATATCCAAACTAGTTAGAACTCTTATATGGCACATACTCAAGTAAGTCAACCATATAGTGTGTTCTCAATCTCCCCCTTTGTATATTAGAGACAAAATTTCCTTGAGTATCCTGTACTCGTGGGTAAAAATGAAAAATCCTAGATTTTCTATACAAAAATCTCTATATACCCATTCCCATCCTAGAACAAAAAATAAGAGAAGAAAATACATTACTCAACTATAATACAAATCAATACCCTAATAAATAGGACAATCTATACAATCGGGTCTGAAAAATGCCTGAAAATGATTAAATACTCAATGGCATATTAGTTGAGTTAGTACCAAAAGATATAAATCGTAGCACAGGTACTCAAGTCCTTCTCCCCCAATTTTTCTCAAATATACAACGGGGTAAAAAATATAAATCAGGAGAATATGATATAATATGTCAACACAATCAATAACATATACAAGGGCAACTACAAGGGTCTCCTACATAAAATAGATATTAGGAGGCGTCTTTTGTCATTTGAGAAACGTCCATGCTCTAAATCCTCATAAACCAATTATTAGCGTGTAACTACCGAGGATATGAATGATGTGTAGAATTAAGTATGAACTATCATACCAATGGCATTATGAAGATACTCAAATCGAATATCATCAACAGGTTTGGAATTCTTCCTAAGGTATACACAATCAATGATATGACAAGCCGTTTGAATAACTTCGGTCCAAAAATACTTAGGTAGATTTTTCGCATGTAGCATAACCCGGGCCATCTCTTGTAAAATTCTATTTTTCCTTTCAGTAATGTCATTCTAGTGAGGTGTCTTAGGCACACTAAATTCATGTTTATATCCATTGCCTATACAATATTTAGTAACACCAGAATATTTGAATTCTCTACCTCTGTCATTTCTGATGCGACATACTTGGGTATCCTTCTCATTCTCTATTTTTAAAAGAATTTTTAAGAACTCATCGAAGGTATGGGATTTATTTTTCATGAATGTGGCCCAAATATATCGTGTGGAATCATCCACAATAACCAATATGTAACTATTACCAAAGAAGCTGACAGTTCTAGAGGGACCCATTAGGTTCATGTGGATTAATTCCAAAGATTTTGTAGTTAAAACATTTTTAACTTTCTTATGAAAGGGTTTACTTATTTTCCCTTCTTGACAAGGACTACAGACAGGATAAAAAGAATTTTTTATTTTAGGCAATCCTTTAACAATTTCTTGGGAACTTATCCTACGAAGATTATCAAAATTTGTATGTCCCAATCTATTACAAGATTCAGACTTAGGAAGGACTGTGTAACAGTTATCCTCAATTTTGTTTCCTGTTAAAATATAATTTCCCTTTTCATCAAGGATTTTGCAATCAGTTTTAGAAAATGTAACAGTATAATTGGAATCACAAAATTGAGATATACTAAGAAGGTTAGCCTTGAGACCTTTAACTAGGAGGACATCATTTAGATTGGGAAGACCTTCCTCACACAATGTTCCCTTACCTATGATCTTAGACGAAACTCCATCACCAAACACAACACTACCTCCAAAGAAGTTTGTTTTTTTGTTAATTTAATTTCGTCTCTGGTCATATGTTTAGAACATCCGGAGTCAAGGTACCATCCAAATGAAGTGCATGGTGCCTTAAAAGCAGATATGACAATGTTGCACTTAAGCTGGGGTAACAAGTCATCTTTTCTAATCCAAATAGGTTGTAATAACCCTTACTTTTGAGTAATTTATTTTATATTAATTTATCGTGTGAAGTAATTATATAAATCATTGGATATTGGAGTAAATATTAATTGAGTGAGTTAAAAGATAATATTTACTAGTTTGTTACATATTTACTGTTATGTGTATGTAAATATCACCATGTTACGTTTTATAGTGTTGTGTGCTTCAAACGACATTTATGGTTTAAATGAAGCCGGAACTTGAAATGATTTAAATATTGTCGAATGCCAATTTAAAGGGCGCAGTGAGTCCCGAAATAGTTGAGATAGTCAAAATAAGTGTCATATTGTATTTTTGATTTTGGGCACTTTTGACTGGTTATGACTTAAATGTGTGTAGTTAGTTACGAGTCATTTAAATGGTGTATTTACAATTTAGAGATGGGAATTAAGGATAGAGGAACGTTTAAGTATTACACCTCATTTTATTTCTTAAGTGTGTATTTACTAGACCTAGAGAGATAGAGAGAGGAAGAGAATTGTGGAGAAAAAGAGAAGAAAAGGAAGAGAAGTGAAGATTGAAGCTTGGAGTTGTTACTACCAAAGGAATTCTGAGACTGCAAGCTTAAGGCAAGTTTCTTACTTGCTAATATCTTATTTAAGATGAATAAATTGTATTGATAGTTATGTATTGGAATCAATTGAATAAATATGGATTTTAAGGATTTTGTGGTGTTTGAACCCTTAATCATTGTTTAGATAGATGTTGTGTGGATAAGAGGAGTTAGTATTCATGTGGGATGGTTTTGGTTAGATTAATGGTGGGTGATATGTGGAGAAATGGAAATTGGGTAAACTAGGGTTCATAACCCGTAGCCGCATTCTTGGAAAATTCGCCAGGGCGAATCGATTCTCTAAGAGGTAAGGCTACAGGTCTGGGAACCCGAATCGATTCGGGTTAAGGACGAATCGATTCGGCCTGAGATAGAATGTTAGTTTCTTCATCCGAATCGATTCACTTTTGGGCGAATCGATTCGCTGTCTGGGGCGAATCGATTCGGCCCTAGGGCGAATCGATTCGAAATCCTGCTGTTTTGAGTTATTGTTCTAACTCAATTTTAACCCTTTTCTTTTAGGCTTAGGAATTAGGAACCTTCTTTTATGAAGTAAACTTAGTGTCCTTGAGTCTCATATTAGTTGGGTAACTACCTTATACCAGGAAGGCAATAAATGGTGCTTATTCCGGGGTTACAAAATAGACGATAAGGTATTATTTTTTCCTTTAGCAAATTAATATGAGACTAGGAGTTGTAAGATTATATCGGGGGAGTTTAGAAGCTCAATTGAGGTATGCTAGACTTGGTGGCCTATAAAAACGTCACATTTTCTTGGAGACTAATTCAGGAATATATTAAACGTGAAGTTTATAATGATGACCTTAAATGGTTATGGCCTCGAATGTAGCATAATGTATATATTGAAATGGGAACAATATGTAAATGATAATTTACATAAACACACCTCTCTAAATGCTATCATAGGGGAAGTATGCGCATGAGGTGAAGTCCCCTGGCTAGTGAATACAGGGTGAATATAATCATCGGCCATAGGACCGGTTATTATATATTATGTATTTATTTTTCGAAGTGAAGTAATTCCGGGGGTGGTTATGACTCACTATCGAAGGTATATGGCCACTTCCCAACGTCACTTGTTGTAGGATGCCCAGGTTGTCTTTTGTGATAGGCCCTGGAATATCATAGCTATTTAGGTGCGCATCCAGTGGGGAAACTCTAAAGGACGGTCTTAGAAACGTTATATATTGTGAAATATAAATATTCTTATTTAAGTGGGATTAAAGTAATGACAAAGCACTCTATGAATTAAATTGCTTTGAATATGTTTCCTAATGAGATATGGAACGATGAACTGAAATTGTGTATAAAAGAAAGTGAATCTCCGTTAATAATATTTTAATTCAGATCCTCTTATATAATTGAATTGGGATTATAATCATTACAATTGCTTTAGTTTATGCTCTTAGATTGAGTAGTTAGATTCTTATCATTATTGATTATGATGATTAACTGTTCATAACTGTCATACTCTTTAGTCATCTGGTGATCATATAAAATCGGGCCCTGACCTGTTCATATTTCTTGTTTTGCATGAATCTTTTATTTTCTCAAGTTCTCCGCCGCAAGGACGCCCGTATTGACTTCCCCATTCCTGTGTCTTGGAGCTGTAACACCTTGCGGATGTTACGGGATATTTTGCTATAGACGCCTCCATTTTTGTCTTCTAGTTATGATCGGGTTATCTATTTGGGCTTGTGTCCCAAGCTTTTGTAATTGCCTAATGCAATGTATTATGTAACTTAATTAACTTGTTGTGTATGGTTTGTAAGAGACTGTTAACCGACAGCTTATTCGGTTACTTTGATGTACATTTATTATTTATGTAATATAAGTCTTTTCGATATCCACCTTTTTGTAAATTGAATGGTTTAAATGTTCCTTTTTAAAGTGCAAATATTATTTTGTCATTCCGTTTTCCAAAATAGTGGGTGGTTATCCCGTACTCTTATTATATTAGTATGATGCTAAGAATGGACCATCTATGATTCCTACCATTATTGGAGTATCGGGTTGGCCACCTCTTATTTGAATAAGCGAGTTGTCACATAGGCCTAGTTTTAACAGTTTGATTGGCCTTTGATTTAGAAAAGCTTTGTTGGGTCTTTTTAGATGATTTCTTCTTAGTTTTAGGTCCTCCCTTATTTTTATAGTAATAGTTATAGTCGTGAGTGGTTTGTCACTACACCAAAATGGCCAAATTGTCACCTTTCAGTCGGCCACCCTTGTCAAGCTCATTGACCGTGACACAAATCTCGCATTTTGTGTCACGGTCATTGACCTTGACACGACCGTGACACAGAATTGTCACCGTCTTTGACCGTGACAAGGCCGTGACAAATTTACTTGTCACGGCCGTGTTACGGTCTATGACCGTGACAATTCTGTGTCACGGTCGTGTCAAGGTCAATGACCGTGACACAAAACGCGAGTTTTGTGTCACGGTCAATGACCTTGACACGACCGTGACAACTTTTGCAGCAAAAAAAGCCCTAGGATTCTTTTTTCCCACCTCTTTTGGTATTCCCCCTCTCTCTCTCTCTCATCCGCGATTTATGCTCTCTCTCTCTCTAAGGTATATTTTTTTCCCTCTCTTTCTCTTTCATTTCTATATGTATGTGTATGTGTGTATATATATGTGTGTATATGTATATGTGTATGTGTGTATATATATGTGTAAATGTTAGTGATAGTTAGAATGGTGTAAATGTTAGTGATAGTTAAAATTGTGTAAATGTCAGAAAAGTTCTAGAATTCGTATGTTAAATTTAATTATATAATTATTTAAATTGATAATAATTTTATTCATGAAATTAATTCAATTAGGTAAAACCCTAGATAATTTTTTAACAGAATTTGATAATATTATATAAAGTTTAGTAAATTCACAAAATGTTGCCAATTGTATGTTTTTAGGAATATCATTAGTTACTTTCGTGCCCAACTATGTAGAATCCATACACATGCATGTTGTTAGAAAGTCTTAAATTTAATTCTCACTTTAATTTGTAGAATCTTTGTACTTGGTTGGATTTATCCCTTTATGATAATGAAATTTATGCTCCAATTATAATTATCTCATGTCATAATTTTATTGATAAACAATAAATGTAGTTGTCACGGTCGTGGTGGGGGGAGGGCGGGTGGTGGGGGTGGGGTGTGCGTAGGTGTGTGTATGGTGGGGTGTGGTGGGGGAGGGGGGTAGTGGGGGTGGGGTGTGGTGGGGGGAGGGGGTGGGGGTGGGGGTGGGGGAGGGGGTCGTGATGGGGGGTGGGGGTGGGGGTGGGGTGTGTGTGTGTGTGTGTGCGTAGGTGTGTGCGTGGCGGGGGGAGGGGGGAGGGGGGCAAGGGGTGTGGTGGGGGTGAGGGTGGGGAATATTTGGATTATTTCTCATGAATATATATTTGCATTATCTTTAGTTTGTTGTAATACCCCGTATTTTTATGCTATATTAATTTGGGGATTTATTAAATTTAATGAGAATGATTATTTAATAAAAAAAAAAAAATCGGAAATTAATTATGTTATAATTATTAACGTGACGAGAGTTAGTAATTATGGGAAACTTGTTGAATATTACTAATGTGCATAGTAATATATTATATTGGTTATATTGAATGTCATAAGTGAATTAAATGACTATTTCGGAAATTTAAGTTGGGACGTGCCCGTGTCACGTCGGGACTAATTTTGTTAAATAAAAAGTGAATATTTTATAAGTTGTTCGTATAGTCTTTTTGAGTGCGCCAACGCGTCCGTAAGGGTCGAGATAGTCAGAAAAGTGTACCCGGGGGTTTAGTTTGGGCCTCGGGGAGTTTTTAGGCCTAATTGTTGCCCCGGGAGGGCATTTTAGTCATTTTACTTAATTGGGTAATTAAACCCACGAATTTCAGCCATCTTTATCAGCCATTAGGTTAGCCTTTTAGGGTTAGAACTTTCAGAAATCAAGTGACGGCTATTGGAGAAGAGAGGAGAGAGCTCCAAGGCAAATTCAAGGCCAAAAAACCACCGGATTTCACCACCACCACCGCGTAGATCGCGAGACAAGGAACGCAGCCACACCAAAATCATCCGAAAATCTGCATACCAAAAATCCCAGGCAAGTATTTGACTTGCGTATTTTCGTTAATGCAATCTTTATATTAGTCTAGGATTGTTTAGAGATGGAAATTATGGAAGAAAACTCAAATTGTGTTAGGATAATGAATGTAGTTTTGATAATATGGAAATTCTGGAACCCTTGCCATGTAGAGGAATATAACCCACGAAATTTTGATGTTAAATTAGAAGGAATTTCTGGTAAAAACAGATTAGAACCTTGTTTTAGGAAAACTCTAGGGTTCTTGATGATTAGATGGGATTTTGAGTTAATTATCCATGTTTAATGATAGTTACACGCATGCTTTACGTTATAATCACCTGGTATAATGTTATAATGATGATAGTAGGATTTTTGGGGCGATTAGAATGGAAACACATCGTTTTAGATGAAGAAGTTGGATGAAACCCGTAACTGCATTCTGCAGAATTTTGCCCAGACCTGCTTGATCGATCGATCCCTCCTGGCAGACTCCTAATTCCCTCTTTAAATGCGTTAAATTCAAATTGTCGTGACAAAATTCTTGGGCACTCTTGATAAATTGATTTGGGAGACATTGAGGACCAGTACGGGATATGAATAAATGTTGGAACCTTTAATCTTTAACGAAAATGGTATTTATGGGATATTTACTTTGGGTTAATGGATTTATGAATTTAAAGGGTGAGGTGCGTGAGAGAGTTACGTTGGAACCTAATAAAGACACTTACTGAAATTTAGATTTGTGAGGATATAGCCCACGAGTGTTAGGTAATAAGTGAGAAAACCCTTCGAGTTAAGGTTAGGAACGAAACCTTATACGTATTTCTATAAATGTGAAATTTAGGATAAATGGTATAATTATGGGTAATGTGAAGAACCTATGTTAATATGATAAAGTGGTATATTTATATGATTGTGTGTACATATATTATATACATGTGAAAAACATACCGCGCTACTTGCTATCCTTGAGGTTTCCGCGCTGGGACAGTCTTATCTCGATGGGACCTTTATGGGGGATATTGACTTGTACCCTAGAAGATATATATCCTTGGTACAGGCTATCGAATTGATAGTTCAGACGGTCCTAAGAGACGCGAGTATGTGCCATCCTCTTAGAGACTTGGAATCTATGCTTCGCCTCGATATTATTTGTATATGTGTTAATACAATTCGAGAGTGATTCCGAATTTGTATTCCCCTTGATTTGAGTTGTATGGGGTTTGGATAGTGGAAGTATGCACGCACCATAGTTATATTCGGGGTGCTGCTATATATATATATATATTATACGAGTAGTTAATATATATATGAGATTATGATATTTGAAACTGCCTACTGAGATTTGATAAGTAGGACAGGGTCGTTGGCTCAAATTATAAATACTTGTTTTGAGAAAGTATAATATGTCACTGGAAACTTTAGTGTTTTTATAAAGTTAAAAATAGAGAACTTTGGTTGCAGATTGGAACATCTCTTTTAAAGTGGAAATAGTGAATTGTAAATCTTACGAGTAATCTAAGATATGTTAATCTTTTAGAAAGACTAGTGCGATAATTGATAAAACAAACCGTTAGGTAGATTAGTGCGATAGGTGTGCACATTAGAAGAGAGGTGAGTATTTCTCAAGAGAGTGACGCACTAATATATTGTTGCATTGGCCTGTATCAATTTAAATACTTGCTAAACGTATTTTAAATCAAACACACTTTCGGGCTCTGACCCGTTTCTTTTCTCTCTCTCTCTTGTATATATATGTATATATTTTAGGTGCCCAGCCACAGGGGCGTCTTGCTTAGGGTCCTTTGAGAGGAACGTGCTGCAGCTTAAGTGGGAGTTGCAGGTCACTTGCGTAGACGACTTCCTTTATTGACTCCACTTCTAGCATTCTCATTTATTGGGCATGTGTCGCCCTTTCCATTATTTCATTTGTTGTTGGGACATTTATATTTCTATTTCCAGTATTGTTCTATGGGATTTATTCAGGATGGATTTGTGATTTTAGTTTCATATGTTGGCATTCGATTGACGAATGGTTTATGTTATTTGGTTTATTGTGGTGTGATTCTAAATTGTAGAAATGTTGTTTTAATTAACTAAATCTTTTTCGTTAATTAAAACTTGGAAAGTTTGTATGAAAATGTTTTTGACACTTAGCTTAATTATTTAGGGTGTTAAATTGGAAAATTTATTTTTATCGACAGTGATGCTGAGAATGAACCAACTGTTTACCTTGATTTAATTTAATAAAGGAGTGATCGCCCGGTATTTAATTAGGCGGGGTGTCACGGGTGGTATCAGAGCATTAGGTTCTAGTGTCCATAGGATCTGTACGGCTTATTTCGCTTTCAGCGTAACTTTATTGCTATAGAGCCCTATTTTTAGGATTGTTGTATTCTTGTTTTTACGTTTAAGTCTTCAGCTATTTGAGATGTGATAATAACTGTAGACTAATAAAATTGTTCACGTTTCAGATTCCTCCGAGACGTGCTCCGAAAGATAGGCGTGCCCAAGCCGAGCAGCCAGCAGCTCCGGCACCAGGCACAATGAATGCGAATGAAGTGGCCGCCATTGTTGCTCAGGCGGTGAATGCCGCGATAGCGGTGATTCAGCAGGCTCCACCCCAGGTTCAGGCAGTGGCTCCAGTACCAGCACAACTTCCATCCGCATAGGAGAGGGTTCGGGATGCTTTTCAGAAAGCGCATCCCCCTGAGTTTTATGGTAGCTCCGATATTGTTACAGTCAGCCAATGGAAGAAGGACATCCAGCGGCATCTCCGAATGTATGAGTGCACTGACGTGCAAAAGCAGCTGTTGGCTTCCTTTAAGCTGGTGGGATCCGCATTACAGTGGTGGGAGTCCACTACTACTTTGGAGGAGAGGGACACGATCCCTATTCAGTTGTTCTGGGAGCGGTTTGACCGCAAGTTTTTTCCACCCGCAGTGCAGACTGAGATGAGGTGGAAATTACTAAATCTGAAGCAGGAGAACCTTACTGTAGCTGAGTATGAGGAGGAGTTCACGAGACTTCTCACTATTGTGCCGGATGAGGCACCCACTGAGAGCAAGAAGATTTTGCTGTTTGTCGACGGGTTAGCTTGGAGGATCCGTCAGCACCTTATTGGGAATCTATCCCTGAGTACTTTCACTGACGTACTCAATGCAGCGTTACTATATTTCCAGGATCACCGCTTCCATCTTTAGGGAAGCAAGAGAGCAGGAGAGTCCAGCCAGCAGGGCAGGACCGGGGGTAATAGTGCCGGTGGGGCACCAACTCATGGATAGACTCGTCAGCACGAGCAGAGTTCCCATCAGGGGGACCCTGCTAAGCGATTCCGTCAGGTGATTTTAGGCAGGGATTCGGGGGTTTTAGGCAGGGCCATCAGGGCCAGCCTAATCAGCAGGGCCAGCAGGGCCAACACCGATCGCAGGGACAATAGCAGGGCCAGCAAGGCCAACAACGTGCACATCAGGGCCAACAGGGCCAGTGGCGTGGAGGTAACGGCCAGCAGGGCCGTGGACAGCAGGGTCAGAGGGGTGGAAACTTCAAAGGCAGATGCTTTGGGTGCGGTAAACATGGCCATAGGCGCCAGGATTGCCCAGAGGGCGATAGGGCCCCACAGCAGCAGGGAGCCCGTAATGAGCCGCAGAGACCACTCTTTCCACCTGCCCTCCCAGCTCCAGCCCTACCAGCCATTCCAGAAGCTCCAGTACAGCAGGCGAAATTGCAGTATGGACGTGTCTATAACGTCCACCAGGCAGCAGCTCCACAGGCACCACCCGCGATTGAGGGTATGTTTCCTATCCATGGTACTATGGGTCGGGTATTATTTGATACGGGGGCAACACATTGTTTTATAGCTACGCATTTTGCGAAGGCCTTAGGGTTGTTAGCCACAGCAGAGAGCACCGTGACGTGCATCGACTCACCCCTGGGGAGTGGGTCACTTATTTTCTTTATATGCCGGGGAGTGGGGGTAGAGATTGGTAGCTTGGTATTACCTGCAGACATGTTAGTCTTAGACATGCACGAGCATGATGTGATTATTGGTATGGACTGGCTCGCAGCTTATAGAGCCATGATTGATTGCTTCGGTGGGAGCATTATTTTTGCCATTCTAGGGCAAGAGATGTTTGTAGTGGCGATGCCTCGCCCAGAGGGAGGTTCGACCGCTCATTTGTATTACATAGAGGAGGATACCTCTAAGGAGGTTGTGATTCCCTTAGATTCGATCCCTGTTGTTAGGGAGTATTCCGATGTGTTTCAGGAGATACCAGGCCTACCGCCGAGTCGTGAGATAGACTTTGTTATAGATTTACTGTCAGATACGAGACCTATAGCACGCGCACCGTACCGTATGGCTCCGGCAGAGATGCTAGAGCTACAGGATCAGATAGAGCAACTGTTAGGTCATGGCTTCATTCGTAGGAGTACCTCACCTTGGGGCGCTCCAGTCTTGTTTGTGAAGAAAAGAGATGGCTCACTGAGATTGTGTGTGGACTACCGTGAATTGAACAAGGTCACGATACGGAATAAGTATCCATTGCCTCGAATCGATGATCTGTTCGACCAGTTGAGGGGAGAAACTTTCTTTTCAAAGATAGATCTGAGGTCGGGGTACCATCAGTTATGTATTAGAGAGCAGGATGTTTCAAAGACTGCCTTCTTGTCGAGATATGGGTCCTATGAGTTCAGGGTGATGCCGTTCGGACTCACAAATGCCCCAGCCGTTTTCATGGACTTGATGAACCGAGTATTCAGAGAGTTCTTGGATCAGTTCGTCATCGTCTTCATAGATGATATCTTGATATATTCACACTTCGAGGAGGAGCATGCCGAGCACTTGAGGCAAGTTCTTCAGACTCTACGAGAGCATCAGTTTTATGCTAAGTACGAGAAGTGTGGATTCTGGTTGCGAGAGGTACAGTTCTTGGGCCATGTTGTTTCTGAACAAGGGATTGCAGTTGACCCGAGCAAAGTGTCAGCGGTGAGGGAGTGGGGACAGCCCACGACACCGACAGAAGTGCGTAGTTTCTTGGGATTAGCCGGATACTACAGGAGATTCATTCGGGGATTCTCTAAAATAGCGGGTCCATTGACGAATCTGACTCGCAAAGGGGTACCATATGTTTGGGATGACGCTTGTCAGTTGGATTTCGACGAGCTGAAAGACAAGTTTACTTCAGCACCAGTCCTTGCCTTACCGAAATCGGGTGTGGAGTACCTGGTTTATACCGATGCGTCCTTACGGGGACTTGGGGGAGTACTTCAGCAGGAAGAGAAGGCTATAGCTTTTGCTTCCCGCAAGCTTAAGCCGCACGAGAAGAATTACCCCACCCATGACCTGGAGTTAGCAGCGGTCGTCTTTGCATTGAGAATTTGGAGGCACTACTTATTGGGCGAGAAATTCCGTTTGTTCACAGACCATAAGTCACTGCAGTACCTGTTCACTCCGCGAGAGCTGAATATGCGTCAGCGCAGATGGCTAGAGTTTGTGAAGGACTACCAGTTCGATATACAATATCATCCGGGGAAGGCCAACGTAGTTGCTGATGCGCTGAGCCGTAGACCGGTAGACGATGTAGCGGACGTCTGGAAGGCAAAGTGGAAGGAGTTGGGTCACCAGGACGCAGTGGCACGTTCTTTCATATCCGTGATGTCAGTCACACCCGATATTGTTACGAGGGTGATACAGGCACAGACTACAGACCCGTTTTTCCAGGAGCAGATTGTGCGACTCCTAGCCGAGGGTGTTGAGTCGTATTCTGTTAGTTCTGATGGAGGTTTGCGATTTAATGGGAGATTGATGGTTCCAGAAGGAGAAAAATTACGTCATGCAGTGATGACTCATTCTCATGGGTCCCGATTTTCAGTACATCCGGGAGGCGATAAGATGTACCAAGATATGAGGCGATAATACTGGTGGAGTGGGATGAAGAAGGACATCGTCGAGTTTGTGTCCAAGTGTTCTACCTGCCAGCTGGTGAAGGTGGACCACCAGAAACCGTCAGGATTATTTCAGCCATTGGAAGTACCCGCGTGGAAGTGAGAGAGTATTTCCATGGATTTCATTACAGGGTTGCCTACGTCACAACGGGGCCACGATTCTATCTGGGTGATTGTAGACCGTTTGACCAAAGTGGCTCATTTTCTGCCAGTACGGACAGATTATACTACGGGTCAGTATGCTCAATTGTTCATTGCTGAGATTCTCAGATTACACGGGGTGCCCCTGAATATTGTGTCAGATAGAGACAAGATTTTTGTGTCACGTTTCTAGGAAAGTTTTCAGGAGGCTATGGGTACTGAGTTGAGGTTGAGTTCAGCTTACCACCCACAGATAGATGGACAGATAGAGCGTACTAATTAGATGTTAGAGGATATGCTACGCATGTGTGTTCTCAATTTTGGAGGAGGTTGGGAGCCACATCTTCCACTAGTAGAGTTTGCTTATAATAACTCTTATCAGTTTACGATTGGTATGGCTCCATTTGAGGCTTTGTATGGCAGGCCTTGTCGTTCTCCAACTTGTTGGCTCGAGGTGGGGGACAACAAGTTGCTAGGACCAGAAGTGATTCAGGAGACCTCCGCAAGGATTGAGATAATCAGGAGTCGTATTCGGGTAGCCCAGGATAGACAGAAGAGCTATGCCGATGCGAAACGGTTCTTCCGGGAGTTTAATGTGGGAGATCAAGTGTTATTGCGTGTATCTCCTATGAAGGGTGTGATGAGGTTCGGGAAGAAGGGGAAATTGGCCCCGAGGTACGTGGGACCATTTCCAATCATCGAGAGGATTGGGCCGGTAGCATACAGGTTGGGATTGCCAGAACATTTACACCGCATCCACGATGTATTCCACATCTCGTCGTTGAGACGATTTCTTCGGGATGATATGACCCATACTCACATTGCGATAGATGAGATCGACTTATAGTCTGACAGCTCTTACGAGGAGAGACCAGTGGCTATTCTAGACTATAGTGAGAGGAGATTGAGGTCGAAAGTAGTTCCACTTGTGCGAGTCCAGTGGGAGCATCATAATGTGGAGGAATCCACTTGGGAGCGTGAGGCAGATATGCGCGAAAGATACCCAGAGTTGTTTTTACCAGGTATGCCTTATTCTCCGAATTTCAGGACGAAATTCCGTTATTAGGGGGGAAGTATGTAATACCCCGTATTTTTATGCTATATTAATTTGGGGATTTATTAAATTTAATGAGAATGATTATTTAATAAAAAAAAATCCGAAAATTAATTATGTTATAATTATTAACGTGACGAGAGTTAGTAATTATGGGAAACTTGTTGAATATTACTAATGAGCATAGTAATATATTATATTGGTTATATTGAATGTCATAAGTGAATTAAATGACTATTTCGGAAATTTAAGTTGGGACGTGCCCGTGTCACGTCGGGACTAATTTTGTTAAATAAAAAGTGAATATTTTATAAGTTGTTCGTATAGTCGTTTTGAGTGCGCCAACGAGTCCGGAAGGGTCGAGATAGTCAGAAAAGTGTACCCGGGGGTTTAGTTTGGGTCTCGGGGCATTTTTAGGCCTAATTGGTGCCCGGGAGGGCATTTTAGTCATTTTACTTAATTGGGTAATTAAATCCACGAATTTCAGCCATCTTTATCAGCCATTAGGTTAGCCTTTTAGGGTTAGAACTTTCATAAATCAAGTGACGGCTATTGGAGAAGAGAGGAGAGAGCTCCAAGGCAAATTCAAGGCCAAAAAGCCACCGGATTTCACCACCACCACCACCACCGCGTAGATCGCGAGACAAGGAACGCAGCCATACCAAAATCATCCGGAAATCTGCATACCAAAAATCCCAGGCAAGTATTTGACTTGCGTATTTTCGTTAATGCAATCTTTATATTAGTCTAGGATTGTTTAGAGATGGAAATTAGGGAAGAAAACTCAAATTGTGTTAGGATAATGGATGTAGTTTTGATAATATGGAAATTCTGGAACCCTTGCCATGTAGAGGAAAATAACCCACGAAATTTTGATGTTAAATTAGAAGGAATTTCTGGTAAAAACATATTAGAACCTTGTTTTAGGAAAACTCTAGGGTTCTTGATGATTAGATGGGATTTTGAGTTAATTATCCATGTTTAATGATAGTTACACGCATGCTTTACGTTATAATCACCTGGTATAATGTTATAATGATGATAGTAGGATTTTTGGGGCGATTAGAATGGAAACACATTGTTTTAGATGAAGAAGTTGGATGAAACCCGTAACTGCATTCTGCAGAATTTTGCCCAGACCTACTTGATCGATCGATCGAGCCTAGAGCTTCGATCGATCGACCCCTCCTGGCAGACTCCTAATTCCCTCTTTAAATGCGTTAAATTCAAATTATCGTTATAAAATTCTTGGGCACTCTTGATAAATTGATTTGGGAGACATTGAGGACCAGTACGGGATATGAATAAATGTTGGAACCTTTAATCTTTAACGAAAATGGTATTTATGGGATATTTACTTTGGGTTAATGGATTTATGAATTTAAAGGGTGAGGTGTGTGAGAGAGTTACGTTGGAACCTAATAAAGACACTCACTGAAATTTAGATTTGTGAGGATATAGCCCACGAGTGTTAGGTAATAAGTGAGAAAACCCTTCGAGTTAAGGTTAGGAACGAAACCTTATACGTATTTCTATAAATGTGAAATTTAGGATAAATGGTATAATTATGGGTAATGTGAAGAACCTATGTTAATATGATAAAGTGGTATATTTATATGATTGTGTGTACATATATTATATACATGTGAAAAACATACCGCGCTACTTGCTATCCTTGAGGTTTCCGCGCTGGGACAGTCTTATCTCGATGGGACCTTTATGGGGGATATTGACTTGTACCCTAGAAGATATATATCCTTGGTACAGGCTATCGAATTGATAGTTCAGACGGTCCTAAGAGACGCGAGTATGTGCCATCCTCTTAGAGACTTGGAATCTATGCTTCGCCTCGATATTATTTGTATATGTGTTAATACAATTCGAGAGTGATTCCGAATTTGTATTCCCCTTGATTTGAGTGGTATGGGGTTTGGATAGTGGAAGTATGCACGCACCATAGTTTTATTCGGGGTGATGCTATATATATATATTATACGAGTAGTTAATATATATATGAGATTATGATATTTGAAACTGCCTACTGAGATTTGATAAGTAGGACAGGGTCGTTGGCTCAAATTATAAATACTTGTTTTGAGAAAGTATAATATGTCACTGGAAACTTTAGTGTTTTTATAAAGTTAAAAATAGAGAACTTTGGTTGCAGATTGGAACATCTCTTTTAAAGTGGAAATAGTGAATTGTAAATCTTACGAGTAATCTAAGATATGTTAATCTTTTAGAAAGACTAGTGCGATAATTGATAAAACAAACCGTTGGGTAGATTAGTACGATAGGTGTGCACATTAGAAGAGAGGTGAGTATTTCTCAAGAGAGTGACGCACTAATATGTTGTTGCATTGGCCTGTATCAATTTAAATACTTGCTAAATGTATTTTAAATCAAACACACTTTCGGGCTCTGACCCGTTTCTTTTCTCTCTCTCTCTTGTATATATATGTATATATTTCAGGTGCCCAGCCACAGGGGCGTCTTGCTTAGGATCCTTTGAGAGGAACGTGCTGCAACTTAGGTGGGAGTTGCAGGTCACTTGCGTAGACGACTTCCTTTATTGACTCCACTTCTAGCATTCTCATTTATTGGGCATGTGTCGCCCTTTCCATTATTTCATTTATTGTTGGGACATTTATATTTCTATTTCCAGTATTGTTCTATGGGATTTATTCAGGATGGATTTGTGATTTTAGTTTCATATGTTGGCATTCGATTGACGAATGGTTTATGTTATTTGGTTTATTATGGTGTGATTCTAAATTGTAGAAATGTTGTTTTAATTAATTAAATCTTTTTCGTTAATTAAAACTTGGAAAGTTTGTATGAAAATGTTTTTGACACTTAGCTTAATTATTTAGGGTGTTAAATTGGAAAATTTATTTTTATCGACAGTGATGCTGAGAATGAACCAACTGTTTACCTTGATTTAATTTAATAAAGGAGTGATCGCCCGGTATTTAATTAGGCGGGGTGTCACATTTGTTTGGATATATGATGTTTGGAACAGGTACGACGTTGCTATAACAGGTACAAATATACTGCTGGGCAGTGGCAGTGGCCATACTGCCCAGCAGATGTTTTTTAAATTCTGCCCAGAATTGTCACGGTCATTGACCGTGACACATCCGTGACAACTTTTGTCACGAACGTGTCACGGTCATTGACCGTGACAATTTTTTTAAAAAGGGTCACGGCTTTGTCCCGGTTTATAACCGTGACAAACGTGTCACGGTCATTGATCGCGACACGACCGTGACACAAAATGCGAGTTTTGTGTCAAGGTCAATGACCGTGACACGACCGTGACAAAAAAAGTTATCTCGCCTCGAAATGTCACGGTCATTGACCTTGACAAGTTGGATTTGTCAAGGTCAATGACCTTGACAAATGGGCAGATTTGGTGTAGTGTGTCTTGGGAGAACATAAGTATTCCTACTGATGTGTGGAGTGTATACACCTACTTATGAACAATACTGATGTGTGGAGGACTTGACTTTATTACTAAACTCAAGTCCTCCACACATCAGTACTATTCATATTATGATGTCTACGGCCACTCCATTGCCGAATGTACTATTCATAAGTAGGTGTATACACTCTCTTTTGAAAACATTCGGCAATGGAGTGGCCATAGACATCATAGTATGAACAGTACTGATGTGTGGAGGACTTGACTTTATTACTAAAGTCTTTGGAAATTTGTTTATCCCTAATAGGAATGGTTGTCCAGATGTCATTGGTTTTGGGTTTTTTACATTGATTTCTAATAGGTGGACAAGCATACTTAGTTGGACCATTAGATTTAGGCGGTTGAGTATTGTCACTTTGTTTTGCCTTAGAGACATCTTTAAAACTATTTTCTTTCTGAGTGTTCTGAAGATTCTGGCCTTGTTTTACAAAAACAACATTTTCAGGAGAAACATTTTTGCTAGTATAAACTTTTTCTCCAAATCCAAAATCATATTTGTCATCAGAATCAAACTTTCTTCCTACAACAATTTCTTCGTAGGATTTAGCTTGAGTTTCAAAGCGCAAGCATTTTTTAAACACGTTTGAAACTTTTTGTTAGATTCTTTAAGTTCAACCAAAGTAGACTTGTATTTTTGTTCCAAAATATTATTTTTTTCAGAAAGATCTCCTATTTTTGTGGAAAATTCTCTAATTTTAGTCTCATGGACAACACATTTTGTTGTAAATTCTTCAGTGTTCCTCCTAATGGTCTGGTTAAGTAAATCAATATGCTCATTTAGTAGCTTAACCGTTTTATTAAGACGGGTACTTTTCTTAAGCATTTTTGTGTATAACTTATAAAAATCTGGAAGATCATCGTCGGACTCGCTAAGTGTATAGTGTGAAGTGTCTCCTATATCGCTCATTTCATATGTCGAATTCACACACACACTTTAGGTTTAAGGACAATGCTTTCAGTTTGACACACCCTGAAACTATCACTAGTGGTGTTGTTTTCATCATCAATAGTCACAACACTATCAACAACAGATGCAATAATGGGAACAATAGAATCATGAGTAGACACACATTCATCATCATCATGGTATATGATCCTATCATAGAATGACATACAAGACTCATAATTATGCGTTGACTCAATTTCATATTCATCAGAATCACTAGAGTCGTCCCATGTCTTACACAAATTAGCCCTGGTATTTTTGGTAGGCTTATTTGGGCATTTATTAGCAACATGTCCCATTTTGCCACATCCATAACATTTGACATATTTCATGTCTATCTTAGGTCGATTATTGTCATAGGTCCTTTTGTTGTCATGTCTTTTATGAGTTTTATGATTTTGATTACCTTGATAATTTTGTCTGCCTTATTTATAGGCTAATGCATTTCTGAATTTGATAATCTTTTTGAAATGCTTGCTCATGAGAGCTATTTGATTGTGAAGGCGAACCAAATCACAGTCATCATTCAAGTCAAGGTCAAAGTCTAAGGTAATGACTTTAGGTGAAGTCAATTATGATGAAAACATAACATTAGATCCAGTGAGTCTCTTTTTTTGGGCAGTCATGTGTTGTTAAAACTCTAACTCCATCTCAACAGTTCTTAGTTTGCTACTTAGGAATTCAGGAGTCATGTTTAGGTCATCTACTTCTTCTATGGCATATCTCTCATTGTTAAACTTAGTAGGTAATGACCTAAGAATCTTTTGAACGATTTCTTTTCTACTATAGGCTATACCATTTGCATGTAATTTTAGGAAAATATCGGTTAACCTAATGTAGAAATCATAAAAGGATTCATTGTTATCCATAATCAGTGTATTGTATTGTTGGACAAGCATTTGTGTTTTTTCGACCTTAACTCGTTCATCGCCCTCATGTGCAGTCACTAGAGTGTCCCAGGCCTCCTTAGAAGTAGAGCAAATAGATATTCTTTTAAATTCATGCTCATTAATGGACATAAAGATAGCATTCTTGCCCTTATTATTATTATCGAGAGACTTCTTTTTCTCTATCGTAGTAAATTCGCTAAGAAGTTTCTTACCCCTTATGGGATCAATATCAGACAAAGACGTAGTTGGATGTTCATAACCATTTTCAATCATATCCCAAACATCATCACCAAGAGTTCCTTGAATGAAAGCAACCATTCATACTTTCCAATAAGAAAAGTTGTTTCCATCAAAGAGTGGTGGTCGGGAAAGGCTACTTTCCTAATACAAAGAAAGTAAGCTAGAGCGGACTACTCAAATAGGAACAACACTGGATCATGTTCTTAAACAGGAGCTGGTAACTTTCCTAATACAAAGAAAATGTGTTTGCATGGAGTCACGAAGATATGCCTGGGATTGACCCTAACTTTCTTTTTCAGGAGCTCAATGTTAACGAAAATGTCATGCCTGTGAAGCAAAGGCATAGAGTATTTAGTCTCGAGAAGAACCAAGCTATTTAAGAATAAGTGGAAAAGCTTCAAAAAGCTTTATTCATTAATGATGTGAAATACCCAGATTGGTTGGCCAACGTCGTTATGGTCAAGATGAAAAATAATAAATGGAGAATGTATATGGATTTCATGGATTTAAAAAACGCTTGTCCGAAGGACCATTTCCCTTTGCCACGAATTGATCAACTCGTTGATGCTATATCAGGGCATGAGCTGCTAAGCTTCATAGATTCTTACTCTAGTTATAACCAAATTAAAATGAAGCCTGAAGACAGGGAAATCACTTCTTTTATTACTCCCCGAGGAACTTATTGCTATAATGTTATGCCATTTGGTTTGAAAAATACAGGTGCAACTTACCAGAGATTGGTGAATAAAGTCTTTGAGGATCAAATAGGCTAGAATATGGAAGTATACGTAGATGACAAGCGAACGAAGAGCAAAAAAGCATCTGACCATATTACCCACCTCAGCCAAACTTTTGACCAACGAGAAAAGCATGAGATGAAACTGAATCCAACCAAGTGCGTATTTGGTGTACAGGAAGGAATGTTCCTCGGGTACATAGTAAACCAGAGGGGAATTGAAGAAAATCCAAATAAAATCAAGGCGTTGATTAAAATGTAGTCCCCTACTTACAAAAAGGAGGTACAAAGACTAACAGGGCGAGTAGCAACCTTAAACAGATTTGTGTCTCGAGCTACTAACAGGTGCCTGCCATTATTTAAAGTGCTTAGAAAGAGATTTAAATGGAACGACCAATGTGAAAAGGCTTTTATGGAGTTAAAAAAGTACTTGGGATCAACCCCATTCTTCTCCCAACCAATTTTGGGTATTTGTACTTGTCTGTCTTTGAATCAACTGTAAGTTCTGCCTTGATCCGAGAAGAAAATGAAGTTCAAAAGACAGTCTATTACGCGAGCAAGGCCTTTAGAGGAGTAAAAATCAGATATCCATGCCTAGAGAAGTTAGCATTGGAATTGATTGAGGTATCTAGACGAATGAAGACCTATTTTCAAGCCCATATAATTGTGGTGTAAACTAATATGCCTCTTAGGCAAGCCTTGCACAAATCGAAGAAGTCTGGGAGATTAATGTATTGGACAGTAGAGTTGGGGGAGTATGATATTGTGTATGAACCGAGGTCTTCTTTAAAAGGTCAGGCAGTGACATATTTTATTGCCGAATTCACTTATCCAGAAGTTCCCGAGCAACAGGGAATTCATGCAGAGTAAGACCTAGGAAGGGATAGTCCAACTAGGGATATCATTGCCGATCTACCATAATCTTCCACCAGAGCACATAAGATGTCCAGGAAGTATGATGAAGTAAGGAGCAAAATATTCCATCATGGGATTTTGATAAACCAAGCGTTTGATAACAATCTCCCCGTATGGAACTTGTATGTTGATAGATCCTCTTGCATAATCAGAAGTGGAATAGGTATAATACTCAATACTCGTGATGGGATAGATATTGAATATGCACTACGATTCTAGTTTTATCCTCAAATAATAAAGCAGAGTAAGAAGCTCTTATTGTGGGACTAAGTTTGGCTAAATCGCTGAACACTGAGAAAGTTATGGTGCACAATGATTCTCAATTAGTGGTGAATCAAATAATGAGTTTGTATGGAGCCAAGGGAGAACTAATGACAAGATACTTGTCCAAAGAATTAGGAGTTATGGAAAATTTTTTATCTATTCGAATGAGAAGATTTCTAAGATTGGAGAACGCCCGAGCTGACGCACTTACTTGGCTGGTATTAACAACTGGAATTGAGCTCTTAAGAACTATTCTTATTGGAATTATAGTTCATAGGAGTATTGATGAAGACCTGATGATTAATTTCATCATAGTGGACACGAGGCAATCTTGGATGGATCCCATCAGAGCTTCTATTGAAGAAGGAGTGTTGCTAGTAGATCCAATCGAGGCCCAAAAAGTTAAAGTATAAAGCAATAAGATATATACTGGATAAAAGGGTACTATATAGGAGAGGATTGACAGCTAGTCTGTAGATATTTATTCACCCAACAGAGGTTCAAGACTTAATGCAAGATGTCCATGAAGGGTCTTGTGGAGCTCATGTAGCCGACAAAGCTTAACTACAGTGAATTAATACCTAGGGATATTACTGGCCAATAATGAGAGCAGATTGCATGACCTTTGGCAGGAAATGTGACAAGTGCCAAAGGTATTCCAATATTCGTAGAACTCCACAAGCTTCTCTGACTCCAATTACTTTACCTTGGCCATTTTCTATATGCGAGATAGATTTGGTCGGGCTACTGCCGACCACCCGAGGAAGATTTAAATACTTAGTCGTAGCTGTGGACTACTTCACCAAATGGGTCGAAGTAGAACCATTGATAGACATGCCCTATGAGAAAGTTTATCAGTTTATCTTGAAAAATATTATTTGTAGATATGGTTTACCTTATGCTTTCATTATAGACCATGGCACACAGTTCGATAACGACGAGTTTATTGCCTATTGTGCCCAGTGAAACATTCAAAAGATTCAGACCATCCTCAAAGCAATGGGCAAAACAAAGTAACAAATAGGACTCTGCTCAATGGACTGAAAAAAAGACTTGACGATGCCAAGGGTAACTGGATTAATGAACTACACTTCATTTTTTTGGGTATACCGAACAATTCCAAGGACTGCTACAGGAGAATCCCCATACATGCTGGTAATTGGAATTGAAGCAGTGATACTAGTTGAATTGGGTCTGCCCACTCATAGAGTGTTAAAATTTAATTCTCTTGTTAGTGATTTAATTTGAAGATTAGATTTGGATATTCTAGAAGAAGTATGCGAAGATGCAACCTTGAGAAATGCTGCTTATCGGCAGAGGATATCATATTTTTATAACAAAAGGATGAAGCCGGCCAACTTGAAGTAAGGAGATTATGTGCTCAAGAAGGTAATCCATAAGAACAAAAAACTTGAAGCCAATTGGCATGGGCCATATCGTATTTTAGCATTTGTCTAACTAGGTACCTAAAGAATTCAGAATTTGGAAGGGGAAGAGTTAAAAATCCTTGGCATGCTGAACATCTTAAAAAGTACTACCAGTAATGTAATGAAATAAATTATAATCATGGAATTTCCGTATCAATAAAATGATGATGTAGATGGGGCTTGAAGGTAATCCTGAGATTAAGGATAATTTTCCCACTGGCAACAATGTTTGGGATTAAGAAATCGAGGCAGCTCGGCAAGGCAGCTCAAGCGTGGAAACTCAGCGAGGCAGCTTAGTGTGGCAACTCATACTTTAGCTTGTCGTCTTAAACATATTTTATCTTTGTTAAATTGACTAAGATATAACGGTTGTAATTATATAACGAGAATAATAATGAGTTTTAGTGTGAGGTCAAATGGTACTCACGAGAGACCAGGCTTGGCAGGGCCTGGGAGAGCATCCATGCTCTATTGAATGACCTCGCCGTGGGAACTTTAAAGGGAATTAGTTTGGAGGATTGAGATGTGAGGCACCATTGGGGCTTGTCCTGACCATCTTAGATACACCTGGTAAAACACTGAAGGACCCTGGCCGTGGAATCTCGGGCAGAGCAGCTTGGAGTTCCATCGAGCGTTGAGTTATGAACTAAACAACCCTTTACTTAATGTCACATACTGTAGGTGATGTCACTAACCAACTAAACAATGTCATATTGGCGCTTGAGTAAACCACCGTGGTGTTTGGAGTTGTCAGATAGTTGGTGATCCATCTCTGTGACAACTAACACACAGTGGTTAGGCAAAAGGCATGTCTTGGCATTTAATATTTATGACGTGGAGACAACTAGTGGATCAGGTATTTAATGTTGTGACATAAAGTATGAGGGATGTCTTTCACATGCATTGATGACTGAGTTGCCTCGGGGGGTGTGGAGGGATATTTAAGGACCCTAACCACCTTTGAGGAAAGGAGAGGATCTTTTGAGAGTTCAGAAGTTCTTACTAGAGATAATATACACCAGAGAGAGTTATTATAAACCAGAGAGAGCTTACTCACCCACCATTGTCATTTATTAAGAAGCTTTTAATACTTGATAGAGATTCTTGAGGGCGGTTGGTGTGTTTGGCTTCCTGCCAATATGTATTTAGGGTGCTTACTTCTCTCTCCCTCTAGCGAAGTTACTTCTAAGTTAATTACTACCTTCTGAGTTATACACGAGAGATTTGTGAGTTTAAACTGAGTTTATCTTCATTGAGTCGTGTTTGTATGTCCTGTGGATAATCAATAGTGTTGCTATTTAACTTGTTATTACCATACTCAAAAGGGGTTACGCCTCCATCTTATTATCTAAATGTAATACCCCGTATTTTTATGCTATAGTAATTTGGGGGTTTTGTTAAATTTAATGAGAGTGAATTATTTAATAAAAATCCGGAAATTAATTATGTTATAATTATTAACGTGACGAGAGTTAGTAATTATATAAAAATTGTCGAATATTACTAATGAGCATAGTAATATATGATATGGGTTATATTAAAGGTCACAAGTGAATGAAATGTCAATTTTTAGAATTTTAGTCGGGACGCGCCCGTGTCGCGTCGGGACTAATTATTGAGATATAAAAGTAAATATTTTATAAGTTGTTCGTATGGTCATTTTGAGTGCGCCAACGCGTCCGGAAGGGTCGAGATAGTCAGAAAAGTGTACCCAGGAGTTTTGTTTGGGTCTCGGGATGTTTTTAGGCTTAATTAGTGACCCGGGAGGGCATTATGGTCATTTTACAAAATAGGGTAATTAAACCCACGAATTTCAGCCATCCTTAGCAGCCATTTAGGTCAGCCTTTTAGGGTTAGAACATTCAGAACCCTAGAACGGCCATTGGAGAAGAGAGGAGAGAGCTCTCAAGGTGATTCAAGGCCAAAAACACCACCATTTGCACCACCGTCACCACCAACGCGTAGATCGCGAGGAGGAGAACGCAACCACACCAATATCAGCAGGAAACCAGACCTTTGAAATCCCAGGCAAGTGTTTAAATTGCGTATTTTCGTTGGTGCAATATTCATATTAGTGTAGGAATGATTAGGAGTGTAATCTATGGAAGAAAACCCCAATTTTGATAGGGATTTGCATGTAGAAAACATTATAACCATATTTTGGAAATATTATGTGAAGTAGATGATTAACCCACGAATTTTTGATGATATGTTAGAAGGAAATTCTGGAGAAAACTGATTAGAACAAAAGTTAAGAAAACATTAAGGTTCTTGATGTTTAAATGAGATTTTGGGTTGTTTAACCATGTTTAATGATGGATATACGCATGCTTAACGTTAAAAACATCAGGAAATATGTTATTATGTTTGTAGTAGGAGTTTTGGGACGATTAGTGTTGGGAAATATTGTTTTGGGTGAAGAATTTTGGTAAAACCCGTAACTGCACTTCTGCAGGATTTCGCAGACCTGCTTGATCGATCGATCGAGCCTAGAGCTTCGATCGATCGAAGGTTCGATCGATCGAGCCCCAGACCTCGATCGATCGACCCTTCCTGGCAGACTCTTATTTCCCCTTGTTGAATTAATTGAACATGATTCATCGTGAAATAATTTTTGGGCTTTATGAATAAAATGTTTTGGGATATAGGAGAGACCAGTAGGGCATATGATTAAGTGTTGAGAACTTTATTATGAGACGATAATTGTATTTTAGGGACAATTATTTAAAGAACGAGGAAACTACGTAATTCAAGTGAGAGATTACGTCAAATACTTACGATAGTGAATAGACGTTTACCTACTGATTTTGCTACTTGGATGGATAGAATCCACGAGTGTCACGTAACTAGTGAGAAAACCCTTCGAGTTAAGGTTAGAGACGAAACCTTACACGTAATCATAATAATGGGAAATTAAGGATAAATGTTGCGACTATGGGTAACGGGAGGAACCTATATTAATATGATGAATGGGTATATTTATGTGATTGTGTGTACATATATTATATACATGTGAAAAACGTACCCGCGCTACTTGCTATCCCTGAGGTTACCGCGCTGGGACGATCTTATCCTGTGTTGCTTTATGGGGGATATTGATTCGTACCCTAGAAGATAGAGATCTTAGGTACGGGCTATCAGATTGATAGTCGGACGGTCCTAAGAGACGTGTGGGTATGTACTGACCTCTTGGACTTGGAATCTATGCTTCGCCTCAACGTTGTTTTGTATATGTTAATACAGTTCGAGAGTGATTCCGAACTTGTATTTCCCTTTGTGTGAGCGATACGGGGATTGGATAGCAGAGTATGCCCGCACCATAGTTTAGTTGGGGTGCTGTTATATATATATATTATACGAGTAGTTAATATATATATGAGGTTATAAACTTTAAACTGCCTACTGTGATTTGATAAGTAGAACATGGTTGTTGACGCAATAATAAATACTTGCTTTGTGAAAATATGAGATGACACTGGGAAACTTTATAATTTAATGAAGCTAAAACGGGAGGAGTGCTACAAATTGAAAGTAACCTTTTTAAAACGCTGACATTGTTCGGTTTTGAAAACTTATGAGTAAGTTAAGATAAACTAAATTATTTGGGAAGGTTAGTACGATAGGCGTGCACATTAGAAGAGAGGTGAGAATTCCTCAAGAGAGTGTTGAACTAATATGTTGTTGCATTGGCCTGTATCAAATTAAATTACTTGCTAAACAAATTTTAAATCATACACATTTTCGGGCTCTGACCCGTTTCTTCTCTCTCTCTCTCTTGTATATATATATATGTATTACAGGTGCCCAGCCACAGGGGCGTCTTGCTCAGGATCTCTTGGAAGGAACGCGCTGCAGCTTAGGTGGGAGTTGCAGGTCTCTTGATTAGACGACTTCGTTCATTCAGATCCACTCTTAGCATTTTCATTCTGATGGGCATGTGTAGCCCTTTCCATTATTTCTTTATTCTGGGACATTGTTATTCCATTTATTTCATAGTTTCGTTATTATGGGATTTTATTCAGGATGAACGTATTACTTTATATCTTCGCATGTTGACATTCGTTGATGGATGTTTTATATTAATTGGATTTTTGTTCCAAGTTTATTGTGGTGTGAATCTTATTTATTGAAACTCTGTTAATAAATAAACAAATCTTTTTCTTTAAATAAAATTTGGAAAGTAATGTTTAAACTTGGTTTTGACACTTAGCTTAATTATTTAGGGTGTTAAATTGGAAAATTTATTTTTACGACAGTGATGCTAAGAATGAACCAAACTGTTCACCTTGATTTAATTTAATAAAGGAGTGATCGCCCGGTATTTAATTAAGTGGGGTGTCACAGGTGGTATCAGAGCATCAGGTTCTAGTGTCCTTAGGATCTGTACGGCTTATTTCTCTTTCAGCTCAACGTTTTTGCTATAGAGCCCTATTTTTAGGATTGTTGTATTCCTGCTTTTACGTTTAAGTCTTCAGCTATTTGAGATTCGATGATAACTGTAGACTAATAAATTCTGTCCACATTTCAAATGCCTCCGAGACGTGCTCCGAGAGATAGGCGTGCCCAGGCCGAGCAGCCAGCAGCTCCGGCACCAGGCACAATGAATGCTAATGAAGTAGCCGCCATAGTTGCTCAGGCGGTGAATGCCGCGATAGCAGTGATTCAACAGGCTCCACCCCAGGTTCAGGCAGTGGCGCCAGCACAGCTTCCATCTGCATGGGAGAGGGTTCGGGATGCTTTTCAGAAAGCACACCCCCCTGAGTTTTCGGGTAGCTCCGATATTGTCACGGTCAGCCAATGGAAGAAAGACATCCAGCGGCATATTCGCATGTATGAATGCACCGAGGTACAAAAGCAGTTATTGGCTTCCTTTAAGCTGGTGGGAGCCGCGTTGCAGTGGTGGGAGTCCACTACTACTTTGGAGGAGAGGGACATGATCCCTATTCAGATATTCTGGGAGCGATTTGACCGCAAGTACTTTCCACCCGCAGTGCAGACTGAGATGAGGCGGAAACTACTAAATCTGAAGCAAGATAATCTTACTGTAGCAGAATATGAGGAGGAGTTCACGAGACTTCTCACCATTTTGCCAGATGAGGCACCTACTGAGAGCAAGAAGATTTTGTTGTTTGTCGACGGGTTAGCTTGGAGGATCCGTCAGCACCTTATTGGGAACTTGTCCCTGAGTACGTTCACTGATGTACTCAATGCAGCGTTACTACATTGCCAGGATCACCGCTTCCATCTTCAGGGGAGCAAGAGAGCAGGAGAGTCCAGCTAGCAGGGCAGGACCGGGGGTAACGGTGCCGGTGGGGCACCATCTCATGGACAGACTCGTCAGCACGAGCAGAGTTCCCATCAGGCGGACCCTGCTAAGCGATTCCATTCGGGTGATTCCAGGCAGGGAAATGGGGGTTATAGGCAGGGCCAGCCTAATCAGCAGGGTCAGCACCGATAGCAAGGTCAGCAACAGGGCCAGCAGGGCCAACAGGGTGCACATCAGGGCCAACAGGGCCAATGGCGTGGAGGTAACGGCCAGCAGGGCCGTGGTCAGCAGGGACAGAGGGGAGGTAATTTCAGAGGCCGGTGTTTTATGTGCGGCAAGCACGGCCATAAGCGTCAGGATTGCCCAGAAGGCGATAGGGCCCCACAGCAGCAGGGAGCCCGTAATGAGCCACAGAGGCCACTTTTTCCACCTGCCCTTCCAGCTCCAGCCCAAGCGCCAGCCCTACCATCCATTCCAGCAGCTCCAGTACAGCAGGGGCAGTTACAGTATGGACGTGTCTATAACGTCCACCAGGCAGCAGCTCCACAGGCACCACCCGCGATTGAGGGTACGTTTCCTATGCATGGTACTATGGGTCGGGTTTTATTTGATACGGGGGCCACGCATTGTTTCATAGCTACGCATTTTGCGAAGGCCTTAGGGTTGTTAGCCACAGCAGAGAGCATAGTGACGTGTGTAGACTCACCATTGGGGAGTGGGTCACTTATTTTCTTTATATGCCGAGGAGTGGGGATAGAGATCGGTAGTCTGAGATTACCTGCAGACATGTTAGTTTTAGACATGCATGAGCACGATGTGATTATCGGTATGGTTTGGCTCGCAGCTTATAGAGCCATGATTGATTGCTTCGGTGGGAGCATTGTTTTTGCCATTCCGGGGCAGGAGATGTTTGTAGTGGTGATGCCTCGCCCAGAGGTAGGCTCGACCGCTCATTTGTATTATAGAGAGGAGGATACCTCTAAGGAGGTTGTGATCCCTTTGGATTTGATCCCAGTTGTTAGGGTGTATTCCGATGTGTTTCAGGAAATACCAGGCCTACCCCTAGTCGAGAGATAGACTTTGTTATAGACTTATTGCCAGATACGAGACCTATAGCACGCGCACCATACCGTATGGCTCCGGCAGAGATGCGAGAGCTACGAGATCAGATCGAGCAGCTGTTAGGTCAGGGCTTCATTCGCAGAAGTACCTCACCTTGGGGCGCTCCAGTTTTGTTTGTGAAGAAGAGAGATGGTTCACTGAGGTTGTGTGTGGACTACCGGGAATTGAATAAGGTCACGATACGGAATAAGTATTCGTTGTCTCGAATCGATGATCTATTCGACCAGTTGAGTGGAGCGAATTTCTTTTCGAAGATAGATCAGAGGTCGGGGTACCATCAGCTACGTATTAGGGAGCAGGATGTTTCAAAGACTGCATTCTTGACGAGCTATGGGTCTTATGAGTTCAGAGTGATGCCGTTTGGCCTCACTAATGCTCCTGTCGTGTTCTTGGACTTAATGAATCGAGTGTTCAGAGAGTTCTTGGATCAGTTTGTCATTGCCTTCATAGATGACATCTTGATATATTCCCATTCCGAGGAGGAGCATGCCGAGCACTTGAGGCAGGTTCTTCAGACTCTGCGAGAGCATCAGTTGTATGCTAAGTACGAGAAGTGTGGATTCTAGTTGCGAGAGGTACAGTTCTTGGGCCATGTTGTTTCTGAGCAAGGGATAGCAGTTGACCCGAGTAAGGTATCAACAGTGAGGGAGTGGGGACAGCCCATGACACCGACAGAGGGATTCTCCAAGATAGCGGGTCCGTTGACGAATTTGACTCGCAAAGGGATACCGTATGTTTGGGATGATACTTGTCAATTAGCTTTCGACGATCTGAAAGACAAGCTTACTTCAGCACCAGTCCTTGCCTTACCGAAACCGGGTGTGGAGTACCTGGTTTACACTGATGCGTCTTTACGGGGACTTGGAGGAGTACTCCAGCAGGAGGAGAAGGCTAGAGCTTTTGCTTCCCGCAAGCTTAAGCCGCATGAGAAGAATTACCCCACCCACGACCTGGAGTTTGCAGCAGTCGTCTTTGCATTAAGAATTTGGAGGCACTATCTATTGGGAGAGAAATTCCGTTTGTTCACAGACCATAAATCACTGCAGTACCTGTTCACTCAGCGAGAGCTGAATATGCGTCAGCGCAGGTGGTTAGAGTTTTTGAAAGATTACCAGTTCGATATACAGTATCATCCGGGGAAGGCCAACGTAGTTGCTGATGCGTTGAGCCGTAGACCGGTAGAAGATGTAGCGGACATCTGGAAAGCAAAGTGGAAAGAGCTGGGTCACCAAGATGCCGTAGCACGTTCTTTCATATCCGTGATGTCAGTCACACCCGAGATTGTTACGAGGGTGATACAGGCACAGACCACAGACCCGTTTTGCCAGGAGCAGATTGTGCGACTTTTAGCCGAGGGTGCTGAGTCCTATTCTGTTAGTTCTAATGGAGGTTTGCAGTTTAATGGGATATTAGTGGTTCCAGAAGGAGAGGAGCTACGACATGAAGTGATGACTCATTCTCATGGGTCCCGATTTGCAGTACATCCAGGAGGCGATAAGATGTACCAGGACATGAGACGACAGTACTGGTGGCGTGGGATGAAGAAGGACATCGCCGAGTTTGTGTCCAAGTGTTCCACCTGCCAGCTGGTGAAGGTGGACCACCAGAAACCGTCAGGATTGCTTCAACCATTGGAAGTACCCGCGTGGAAGTGGGAGAGTATTTCCATGGACTTCATTACAGGGTTGCCTACATCACAGAGGGGCCACGATTCTATCTGGGTGATTGTAGACCGTTTGACCAAGGTGGCTCATTTTCTGCCGGTGCGGACAGATTATACCACGGGTCAGTATGCTCAGTTGTTCATCGCGGAGATTGTAAGATTACACGGGGTGCCCCTGAATATTGTGTCCGATAGAGACAAGATTTTCGTGTCGCGTTTTTGGGAAAGCTTTCAGGAGGCTATGGGTACTGAGTTGAGGTTGAGTTCAGCTTATCACCCATAGACAGATGGATAGACAGAGCGTACTAATCAGATGTTAGGGGATATGCTACGCAAGTGCGTTCTCGATTTTGGAGGAGGTTGGGAACCACACCTTCCACTGGTAGAGTTTGCTTATAATAACTCTTATCAGTTCACGATTGGTATGGCTCCATTTGAGGCTTTGTATGGCAGGCCTTTTCGTTCACCAACCTGTTGGCTTGAGGTGGGGGATAACAAGTTGCTAGGACCAGAGGTGATTCAGGAGACCTCTGCGAGGATTGAGATGATCAGGGGTCGCATTCGAGTAGCCCAGGACAGACAAAAGTGCTATGCCGATGCGAAACGGTTCTTCAGGGAGTTTAATGTGGGGGACCAAGTGTTACTGTGTGTGTCTCCTATGAAAGGAGTGATGAGGTTCGGGAAGAAGGGAAAGTTGGCTCCGAGGTACGTGGGACCATTTCCCATCATTGAGAGGATTGGGCCAGTTGCATACAGATTGGGACTGCCGGAACATTTACATCGCATTCACGATGTATTTCACATCTCGTCGTTGAGACGATACCTTCGAGATGATATGGCCCATACTCACATCGCGATAGAGGAGATCGACTTACAGCCTGATAGCTCCTACGAGGAGAGACCGGTGGCTATCCTAGACTTTAGTGAGAGGAGATTGAGGTCGAAGATAGTTCCACTTGTGCGGGTCCAGTGGGAACACCATAATGTGGAGGAATCCACTTGGGAGCGTGAGGCAGATATGCGCGAGAGATATCCAGATTTGTTCTTATCAGGTATACCTTATTTTTTGAATTTCGGGACGAAATTCCTTTATTAGGAGGGAAGTATGTAATACCCCGTATTTTTATGCTATAGTAATTTGGGGGTTTTGTTAAATTTAATGAGAGTGAATTATTTAATAAAAATCCGGAAACTATTTATGTTATAATTATTAACGTGACGAGAGTTAGTAATTATATAAAAATTGTCGAATATTACAAATGAGCATAGTAATATATGATATGGGTTATATTAAAGGTCACAAGTGAATGAAATGTCAATTTTTAGAATTTTAATCGGGACGCGCCCGTGTCGCATCGGGACTAATTATTGAGATATAAAAGTAAATATTTTATAAGTTGTTCGTATGGTCATTTTGAGTGCGCCAACGCGTCCGGAAGGGTCGAGATAGTCAGAAAAGTGTACCCAGGAGTTTAGTTTGGGTCTCGGGATGTTTTTAGGCTTAATTAGTGACTCGGGAGGGCATTATGGTCATTTTACAGAATAGGGTAATTAAACCCACGAATTTCAGCCATCCTTAGCAGCCATATAGGTCAGCCTTTTAGGGTTAGAACATTCAGAACCCTAGAACGGCCATTGGAGAAGAGAGGAGAGAGCTCTCAAGGTGATTCAAGGCCAAAAACACCACCATTTGCACCACCGTCACCACCAACGCGTAGATCGCGAGGAGGAGAACGCAACCACACCAATATCAGCAGGAAACCAGACCTCTGAAATCCCAGACAAGTGTTTAAATTGCGTATTTTCATTGGTGCAATATTCATATTAGTGTAGGAATGATTAGGAGTGTAATCTATGGAAGAAAACCCCAATTTTGATAGGGATTTGCATGTAGAAAACATTATAACCATATTCTGGAAATATTATGTGAAGTAGATGATTAACCCACGAATTTTTGATGATATGTTAGAAGGAAATTCTGGAGAAAACTGATTAGAACAAAAGTTAAGAAAACATTAGGGTTCTTGATGTTTAAATGAGATTTTGGGTTGTTTAACCATGTTTCATGATGGATATACGCATGCTTAACGTTAAAAACATCAGGAAATATGTTATTATGTTTGTAGTAGGAGTTTTGGGACGATTAGTGTTGGGAAATATTGTTTTGGGTGAAGAATTTTGGTAAAACCCGTAACTGCACTTCTGCAGGATTTCGTAGACCTGCTTGATTGATCGATCGAGCCTAGAGCTTCGATCGATCGAAGGTTCGATCGATCGAGCCCCAGACCTCAATCGATCGACCCTTCCTGGCAGACTCTTATTTCTCCTTGTTGAATTAATTGAACATGATTCATCGTGAAATAATTTTTGGGCTTTATGAATAAAATGTTTTGGGATATAGGAGAGACCAGTAGGACATATGATTAAGTGTTGAGAACTTTATTATGAGACGATAATTGTATTTTAGGGACAATTATTTAAAGAACGAGGAAACTACGTAATTCAAGTGAGAGATTACGTCAAATACTTACGATAGTGAATAGACGTTTACCTACTGATTTTGCTACTTGGATGGATAGAATCCACGAGTGTCACGTAACTAGTGAGAAAACCCTTCGAGTTAAGGTTAGAGACGAAACCTTACACGTAATCATAATAATGGGAAATTAAGGATAAATGTTGCGACTATGGGTAACGGGAGGAACCTATATTAATATGATGAATGGGTATATTTATGTGATTGTGTGTACATATATTATATACATGTGAAAAACGTACCCGCGCTACTTGCTATCCCTGAGGTTACCGCGCTGGGACGATCTTATCCTGTGTTGCTTTATGGGGGATATTGATTCGTACCCTAGAAGATAGAGATCCTAGGTACGGGCTATCAGATTGATAGTCGGACGGTCCTAAGAGACGTGTGGGTATGTACTGACCTCTTGGACTTGGAATCTATGCTTCGCCTCAACGTTGTTTTGTATATGTTAATACAGTTCGAGAGTGATTCCGAACTTGTATTTCCCTTTGTGTGAGCGATACGGGGATTGGATAGCAGAGTATGCCCGCACCATAGTTTAGTTGGGGTGCTGTTATATATATATATTATACGAGTAGTTAATATATATATATGAGGTTATAAACTTTAAACTGCCTACTGTGATTTGATAAGTAGAACATGGTTGTTGACGCAATAATAAATACTTGCTTTGTGAAAGTATGAGATGACACTGGGCAACTTTATAATTTAATGAAGCTAAAACGGGAGGAGTGCTACAAATTGAAAGTAACCTTTTTAAAACGCTGACATTGTTCGGTTTTGAAAACTTATGAGTAAGTTAAGATAAACTAAATTATTTGGGAAGGTTAGTACGATAGGCGTGCACATTAGAAGAGAGGTGAGAATTCCTCAAGAGAGTGTCGAACTAATATGTTGTTGCATTGGCCTGTATCAAATTAAATTACTTGCTAAACAAATTTTAAATCATACACATTTTCGGGCTCTGACCCGTTTCTTCTCTCTCTCTCTCTTGTATATATATATATGTATTACAGGTGCCCAGCCACAGGGGCGTCTTGCTTAGGATCTCTTGGAAGGAACGCGCTGCAGCTTAGGTGGGAGTTGCAGGTCTCTTGATTAGACGACTTCGTTCATTCAGATCCACTCTTAGCATTTTCATTCTGATGGGCATGTGTAGCCCTTTCCATTATTTCTTTATTCTGGGACATTGTTATTCCATTTATTTCATAGTTTCGTTATTATGGGATTTTATTCAGGATGAACGTATTACTTTATATCTTCGCATGTTGACATTCGTTGATGGATGTTTTATATTAATTGAATTTTTGTTCCAGGTTTATTGTGGTGTGAATCTTATTTATTGAAACTCTGTTAATAAATAAACAAATCTTTTTCTTTAAATAAAATTTTGAAAGTAATGTTTAAACTTGGTTTTGACACTTATCTTAATTATTTAGGGTGTTAAATTGGAAAATTTATTTTTACGACAGTGATGCTAAGAATGAACCAAACTGTTCACCTTGATTTAATTTAATAAAGGAGTGATCGCCCAGTATTTAATTAGGCGTGGTGTCACACTAAACTACCCTCTTACAAATGATTTCCTCCATTTTTTCAAATTTATTTTGGGAGTACTAGTGCTATGCACTACATACTTGATGCTCTTTCTTCAAAAGTTATTGTACTTGGTCCGAAAAACTTATAAAAGTTGTTTGGAAATGATGGTCCTTCAAAACAACAACCACACAGTTGGTCGGAGCTTAGAACAACATCCACATAGTTGATTGATTGGTACTATTCAAAAGTTGGTCAACATAAGCAAGAGTTGATCGGCATCAAACAAAAACCCAAGTAAGACAGGATCTCAAGTCCTCAAGAAACTTGGTCAATACAGTTAAGGGTAAAATAATAGATTTTATCCAACTGGGCAATAGGAAGGAAGAACATTATGAATATTCCTAAAAAGGAATGTAAACACATATTCCACATACGCATGGTCACCATTGGTAACTAATGCAAAACCTAAAAAATTAGGTGCATTAGTAGAACCTATGGAAGTACATGGGTAACTAGTATTAAACTTGGATTTTAAATTAAGTATAATGGTAGAACTTATTATGATAATTTCATTGGTAATTGGTACTAAACTTGGGTAAAAGCCTAAGTGTATCAATAGAACTAATGAAGCAAAAATCCATTCACATCGAGAGATTGACAAGGTAAGTTAATTAAATATTTAATTCATTTAATTGGTCATTACATGATATCACTTATAATTGAATTATAGGAACAAAACTACTCTAAGGGACGCTTCCCCTCTTCTTTAGAGGATCTCGACACTGATTCCATGTCTGCTAGAGGGTCGTCTAATGTGTAAGGGGAGTTGATAAAATTTAAGTCTCGAAGCATCCTTCTATTACTGTTACTCGGGGTCTCTTGTAGATGAGGAGGATGAACGATCTCTAGCTTGTCATAAAGTCCATAATCACCTAAGTATTTTATAATCAAGCATTGAGGAATAGTGTTGACAGGTTTCCAACTAACGTCCAATTTAAAAGGAGGATCTTGACAATCCAGCAAACTAGGATCATAGCAGCTCAAAAGTCTATTGTTATGCTCTACCTTCATAATTGTCAAGCAGTTGGTCTAGCCCCACTTGTAACCTTCACATTAGGCTTGCTTAAATCGTTCATGAAAATGACCAAGGGCCTCATTATATCCCTCCATCCAGACCTCCCTAGGCTGTTTATGAAATTCGAAAGTCAATCTCTCAACCTGATGATGCAATTTCTTTAGTACTCCATCTTTAGCTTGCAATTGGGAAGACTGGGTATAAAGTCACTCGGCTTCAGTCTGGAGTTTCTTGGATATATCAGCAATGGCCAAATTCTTTGCTTTCAATTATATAGCCTGGTTATCAAGTGTTTGTTGGGTCCTAGCCTCATATGTAATAGATCATCCAGGTTTAACTTTTTCTCAGGAGGAAGAGGTTGGTTTAGTTTTCTTCAGTGCTTCCACTTCTTGCCTTAGTTTGGCATTTTCAGTCTCCAAGAAGGAAACCCCATCATCATCAGCAATAACAGTAGCAGAAGAAGCCTTGAATGAGTTCAATTCATCACTCAAATTTTTATCCTCTTCTTCCAATAGCTTGGCGATGGCCCTAGCCTCCTCTATTTGGAGATTAAGTAGAAATTCCTGCCTCTTGAAGAAAGAAAGATGCATGATTTTCCAACTTCTTCTCAAAACCCTAACCTTCACTCAAAGCTTTGTACTTTTGTTCCTAGTCGGCATGTAAAAGAGATTTAGCCTCCTTGTGAGCTTTTTGAAGCTATTCTATCATTTCAAATTATGCAACATTCTTGGCTACCACCCGATCAAGAAGACACTTCAAGTATAGGTAAGCTTCTTTAGCCTGACCTGAGACATCATCCTCGGATAAAGTCATATCAACAGCCTTAAGGAGATCATTACATCTTCTGAGTAGCTCGGAGTTAGTGGAGGAGAATTGATCCACTTTAGCCATGAATTATAAAGAGCAAGAAAAATCTCCAATCAACAACAGAATATATAGTTTGAAACAGAGGAAGACAAGTGCAAATAAATGTTCATTTTCAATAATGAAAACAAAGTTACAAGTACATTGATATGAAGCATAAAGTAAAAATAAAGATAAAAATAAAGCTGCTCGCCAAGCAAGTCTACACTTTCTTTTTATCAGAAATGGCCCCAGCTTGAGAAAGGGCAGAGATTGGTGGAATGACTTGCTGAAAAAAAGGGAGGAGTGATGACCTAACTGCTGCTGCTTATTTTTGGTCGGCAGAGTCCAAGACAAGAGTGGAATCCTCTGATCCTCCATCATCCTCAATCTCCTCATCCAAGTGGGGAGGATAACCCGAGTCATACTTGAGGAATAACTCAGAGTCCTGTGATGTGCCAACCTCCGTGAGTGCTGCCGACCGGCCATCCTTAAAAAACTTTTTCTTCGCAAATTCAATCTGGGCAGAGGCAGCGTTGATAGACTTCTCCCAGCCTCTGTTGAATGCCGACTCCTTGGCCTTTAATCTTTTGGCCTTGTCAATAGCCAGACTCTTCTGTAGCTCGATAACCTGCCCTCGAGCAACTGCGGCATCACTCTCGACAGTCTTTATTTCTGTTTCCCATTTCTTCTGTTCATTTGTCAATGATTTTTAGGACTCAAGCAAAGACTTATTCAGGCATTCAAATGCCTCCTGCACTTCGTCTGAAGAAGAACGGAGGATGTCATCCTTCTCCAACATCTGGTTGAAATCAACCAGGAACTGCAAAAATAAATCAGAGAAAATCAGTATAAGAGAGCTGTCAAACTTGTGAATATGAAAAAATAACAACTTTTACCAAAGCAAGGCTTTTTATAGCCCTTTTGAGATTTTTGAATGGGGCATTGCAGAAGAAGCACCCCTATGGTCTGGAAGATTACCAGATTTTATTAATTTCCTGGCCAAACCAGGGCCAATAGCCACTGGAGAACCAGTATCAGACAAATCGACCAAGTCTCGTTGGTCGGAACCAGAAGTAGTTCCTTCATCCAGACTATAAGAAAGACCTTTATTTAAGTGCTTGAGTTGGGCTTCATCATTCTTCTTGGCTGGGGGCTTCTTCCCAGCCTCACCCTTATTGCTGACCCCACCAGCAATAGATTTTGTGGAGCCAGCAGTAGTAATATCCCCCATAATGTGGGGAAATTTCTCTTCACCATGGAAGTGGCAAGAGGAAAATTTGAGTCAATTGAAGATGAGGGGCCTATAACAGCTTTACCACTACCAGATACAGTGGCAGAAGAAGTGGAAATTGGATATTGGTCAATCTCAATCACCAAGGAGGGAGCAACAAAAGTTGGACGAGCAACAAAGGAAGTAATGGAGTTTTTATACTCTAACATATATGATACCGACCTAATGTGTTCCTCTCCAATTATCTGGTGAATACCCCTAAGACATTTCATCTCGGTAAGTTTGATGTCACTCTCCTTGGGACACTTTCTCTTCTGATCAATTGCAATCAAGAGAAAACAAATACGGTTAGTATTGTAACCAATGAAATTATCAAGAAAATCTATACAATAGTGTAGCAACCTATCCCATAGCCATATTAAGGGCATTGGGGCCCCTAGTATACTGCATCCCCTGTTATGGGTGCATATTGCCAATTCTTAGCAATCACTCCATGATCAAAGTAGTCTATGTTGGAGTCTGGGAGATTAACTACTAAAGCTCTATTTACAGCCCTAGTTTTTAAATAGTAAGTGCTATCACTCATGACCCATTTATAGCAAAACATAATCTCTGGGATGCCTATATGGATCCCATGGAGATGATTCAATCTATAAACCCCATTTAGAACTCTCCAAGTGTTAGGGGCTACTCTAACAGGTACAACGTCAAAATATTGACAAAACTAAAGATAAAAGGGTTTTGGGGGGAAAGTAAACGCACATTCAGTAATGAAAAGAGAGGGGAATCAATGTCCCTCAAATAAAGAAAAAAGATCTACAAGCAGACTAGGGAGCTCCAAATCCACCCACGAATGAATATTCCATTCGTTCCTAAATTCGTCTAGAGAAACTACTGAATAAACTATGATTGAAGATGAAGATAAGTAGAAAGAGAAATGACTCTTACAAAGACTTGAGTATTTAACAAGAACTGGAGGACAGAAATAATGATCGCACAAAAAGCTCAATAGGTAGCAGCAAAAACCAGAAAGTTTGAAGTGGAAGACAACCGAGATTTTACCGCCTTTATGATTTCCTCAAAAATTGACAAAAGTAATGATTAAAGGGAAAACGACAATTGAAATTTTGGCGGCGAAGCTAAAAAAGATGTGCCCCAAAAATGATTCGTTATAGTTACGGGCAATTGCAAAAATTCCATTTGTGTATATCAGCCAAGTTAATAATTTTATAAATGTGGGAAGTCGGCAGCCGACCAAGTATCAGAAAGGTTTCCCAAGCAACTATCAGAACTAAATGCTCCATACTTTCAAGCAAGCATTGAATATTGGGGTCTTCTGTTGATACCAAAATCTACCCACTTACGTGAACTAATCAGAAATATACATGTGTCATCCACTGTGGTAATAATCCTAGTCAGTAAGGAGTAATCGCCGACCAAGGCCTGGAATGGCGACCAACACCAACAGCAAGAAGACAGACCAACATGGTCAGTAAAGCGCCAGCAGTCTTATGCATTTTGAACAATATGTACTAATATAAATCCTTAATTTATAAAGGCATTCCGTCATTTAACATTACAACTCTTGATCCCCCTAGTGGGCTATAGATACATTGTAATCCCTATAGTAAAAGGGACAAGAATACAATCCAAGTGAAAAATAGGCAATACAAGACAGTGGGCATAGGCTTTTCCTTTCAGCCGAACCACTTTAAAAATCTTATTTTTTTTTATTTACATATTTATCAGTGATCAAATAATTAGATCTATTATAGTTTTTTTCATCAATAGGGACTTTATACACTTTATTCATAAATTTCACTTTGCACCGCTAATGTCACAATTCCAAATCATAAGGGTCTGATATAAATTCCATCATAATGTGTGTAGCCAATTAAATTAATTCAATCAACTATGCAAGTGAGGAAAACCACTAATAAGTAAATAAATCGTGGACTTTACTAAAATCATACGATTTGCCCATTTTTCATGGATTAACAATTCCACATAATCATATAAATTCGAATTCAAAATTTATATAGGATTATACTCATTTATACAAATTCCACAACTTACTAATACTATTATTCGGGACATTTCATTATTAAAGTAAGCATGAGAGTGTACATTAGAACTTACATGCAATACTATTAAAGTTATAATTATAATTCCTTATTAATTCATCAAATTATCCAATCATAAATTTATTCATTTATAAATTTATAAATTCATTAATTTCCTAATTATTAAAATTTCTACAATTTAAAATTTAAAATTTAAAATATGAAATTCAATACTTTGAAAATTTATACATTACCACCATCATTATATCTTCTTGTTTGTAGTTATAAAAACATTTCGTGTAGGTAGAATTTGGTATTTAAAATCATGAAAAGAAAGGAGTACAATGTTAACTTACCTCTTGATGAAATCCTCAAAATTAAAATAAGAATTATATAGAGAAAATTTGCAGAGGAACACTCTTGAAAAGTAGTTGAATTGCCTACAAATGTACTTTAAAAATTGATCCAAAGGTGTCTAAAAAATTCCACCAGAAAAATATAATTTTTGTCTAGAAGAAAGGATATATTTTTAGAATTGGGAATACATAATTTTTGTGGAATTTAATTGAGGTTTAAAGGTCAAACTTTGTACTAGGAATGGAAAGAAGTACGTTTTTTCCTTTAATAAAGTTGTAGATAATGGAAGAATGAGTGTTCAGCTCATTCTTAAGGAATTTAACCGCTGTCTGAATATTTTTTAATTTATTTTAGTTTAGTTTTTAAATTTTGTCCATGATATCTTTTTTTGGAAAGACTTGCACACCTTTATTTTTATTTATTTATTTTTCTTTTATTAACCAAATTATCTTTCTATTTCTTCCTTTATTAGAACCCTAACCATAAACCTTTCTTCAAGCAATCTCTTAATTACCTATTTACCCTAATTTTAAACAATTATTACCCTTATGACTAATTCTTCGTTTCATCATCATCATCATCTTTGCTTTTATCCCATCAAATGGGGTCAGCCACATAGATTCTCCTTTTCCATTCTAATCTATCATAACTAATATTATCATTCAAATGTAATTCTTTAAGATCTCTTTCAATAATTTATTCCCATGATAGCTTAGGACAAACCCTTTGTCTTTTATGCTCTATTTTCAATAATCTTTCTCTTGTTATAGGTTCATATAATGGTCTACATAGTACATAATGAGAGCTACTCCTAACTTGTATGCTAGAGATCTTTTATATTTTGTCATCGATGTTTGAAAGCTCCTCTAATCAAAACCTTTCATACCTACAAAAATATATAACAAAACTAGAGTGTAGCGAAAAGTAAGGGAATCAATCCAAATCCAAGGGTGAAACATGCCAGAGAGGAAATATGTAATTCATTTGTTTATTTTCTTTTTGGAGACTTTTTGCTTTTTCTATTTTTTTTAACTTTTTCAAATATTAAAACAATTTTTGTGATAGATGGTGAAACAACACTAAACTAAATCAAATATCTAAACAACCAGCTAAAAGCTGACTAAAAATGATGAACAAATTCTAACACTAAAATAAGAGATAAAGTGAGGCAAATAAATTTGAGAACAATCAAGGAGTGAGTCTACACAACAAATTCTAGCTATTTTAACTAAATAATTTAATTATTTGAATTCTCCCAAATTAATATCAAAATTACAAATCAACTCTCGTTGCAAATGTAATTTTAATAGTAACCTTTTAGAAAATTAATTTTAACCCTCCACAACTCTAGAAAATAGATCTACACTCCTTTTAATTAATCACCCGTTATGATCGATTCATCAAAATTTGTATAAATCATAGAAAATAAAATTTAGAGTTGAAATTCAAGGAATAATACCGCACTTAAGAAACCCCTATCTCTAGTTCGAATCTAAAATGGGTATTATATCTCAAATTTTGATTTTCTCTCGAAAATCATTTACCCTCTCTCGAGGCATAAATTTAAGGGTGAAGGATCAAAATTAACATTCAAAGGGAATTTTCAAATGATAAAACTCATTAAATCAAAATAATATCAAATAAGGGTTCACCCCACCCTTTGAAAGGGGATTTAGCCTAACATGATATCAAAAGTGACAAACTAATAATCAAAGGCATTAAAATAGATGAGAAGAGAAGAGAACAATCAAACCCAATCTCTTGATGTGTAATTGAACTCCAATCTTTGTGATTAAATTTGTATCCCTCAATTTGAGTGATCTAATCAAAATTACAAAAAAAATGCACTCAAATTGATCCCCACAAGAATTTATTTTTCCTCAGTAAATCAAAAATAAAAGAAAAAAAATTAAAAAAAAACTACTCTAAAAAATAAAAAGTGTTCATCTCTGACTCTAGAATTTTCCTCTCTACAACAATCTCCTCCCACAAAATGGGTCTTCTTCTTCCTCTTATAGTGCACATGGAGTTTAGGGGTAAATTGGGGAGGTTAATGGTGCAAGAGGGTGTATAAGGTGTTGGGTAAGGGGTAATTTAGGTAATAAGGGTATGAGAGCATGTGGATGGTGAGGTGATGAGAGACTGGGGATAAGTTGAGGGTAATTTTGGAATTGGGTTAAAAGGGAAAATAAGTGGTTAAAAGACACGAGATTTAAACATGTGGGTTTTGCTTGAGTTTTATTTTTTTGGCGGGTAAAAATCGATTTAGCTCATGGCTTTGTTGTTTTTGTTGGCAATCGGGTACAGACACAGGATTGAGATCGGGTGTAGTCGCTCCGGGTTAGGGTCGGGGGTTTGGGGTGGATGTATATGGGCAGATGGGGCGTGATCCGGTGTGAATGGGTTTGGATTTTTCGGTGTTAAAATCGGGTTAAGGTCGTCGGCGGGACAGTGATGTGGTGGCCGGAGCAAGGGCGGGGCTTCGTCGGAGTGGAAGGTTGAGGTCCACGGGTTTGGGCTGCTGGGGATCCACCGGGCTTGGTGGAAGCGATTCTGAGTCGTGGGTCGCAGGTAGTTCTAAAGAATATGTGGTTAGGCATAAACCAGGGATAAGGAGGATCGCCGACGGTGGTTGAGGTGGGGGCTGGTGGGGGTCATCAACGGGTATGCAACTCAGGTTGGGAGGTGAATATAAGGTCCATGGTAGTGGGTAAAGAGATGGGATTGGAGGTTTTGATGGAGGTAGTGGGTTTGGGTAAGTAGGAAATGGGTATGGTGTGGTGAGGTTTAGATGGAGAAGATGAAGTATGGGATGATTTTGTGTGTGAGGGTGTACGGTATTGGTGTGTGGGTGAGGGGTTAGTTTATGTGTATGTTAGGTGTGTGGTAATTGGGTGTGAGTGAGTTGTTTTGGTGTAGATGAGTGTAGGAAGAAAATGGTGAGGGTGACTGTGAGTTTTGTGTGTGTGTTGTTTGGACCCTTAAAAATAAAAAATAAAAAATATAGAAATAAAGTCCTACTAAAAATAAAATAAAATCAATGAACCAATTAAACCAAAAAGACCCTAAAAATAAAAAAAGAAATAAAAACAAAATTCTAAAATCTAAAAAAAAAACTAAAATCCTCAATAAAAAATATAAAAGATACAAAATAAAAATAAAATTCTATTAAAACTAAAAAAATATAATCCTAATATAATAAAACTAAAGAAAGCTAAAATCTAATAAAACAAAAAAATAAATTCCTAAAAACTAATCTTAATAAAAATAAAATAAAATAAAGTAAAGATTAAAAATTAAAAACTAATAAAAATCAAAATCGAAATATAAAAATTGAAAATAATTCCTAAAGAATTCTAAATAAATCTAAAAATAAAGCATAAAATAAAACGACAAAAAAAATCTAAAAAACTCTAAAAAACACAAACTAAACACACACGGGTCTCGACTGATGGTTTGGGCTAGGTTAGGCTTAGGTAAGGTATGGGACTGGGGAATTAGTTCCATAAGTCGCACATTTGCCTTGAAATAAGCGTCAAACTTCCTCACACGGCGATCAAGCCTGCACATTAAACATTTAAGCATATAAGATCTAAATTGCCGAGAATTAGCAATTAAAATACATCTATTCGGGGTATAAAATATACACTTTTGGGTGCTTATCATTATCTTTCACATAATGGTTTTTAATCTTGCCCTCTCTAGTGATTCCTATTGTTGATACCAAAAATTATTCATCTACGTGGACCATTCGGATACTGACACGTGGTGTATAGTAGAAGATTAATCCTAGACAACAAGGATGAAATGCCGACCAACTTCAGGGATGCCGACCAACACCAGGAAGACCGACCAACAATGACATGAAAACACCAATAGTTGTATACATAAATGATTGTACAAATGTAAATGTATACGATATAAAGACATTCGATCCTTTGATATTCCAACTCTTGTACACCCCCTGGGGGCTATAAATACATTGTAAACCCTATATCCAAGGGAGACGAAAAGAGAGGTAATTGAACAATCCCAAAGCAATACACAACAGTGGTTGTAGGCTCTTTCCTTAAGCCGAACCACTTTAAAAAATATCTTATCTCTTTTATTTCTATTTATCTCTGACCAATTAATTAGCATATTCTAGTTTTTGCATCAACAGATTGGCTCTGTCTGTGGGAACGATATTTCTAATTAATCTCACTCAATCAAACATCTAAATGACTAATATTCCTGAATCAAGTCTTAGGAACGAAGGTATTCTGCCTGCTCTTTCTGCTCTACCATCTGCAAATGATTTAACTGGGATTCTAGTCAGTCTTGTAAGAGGCCAAGAGGCCATGCAAGATACTATCAGGCAACTTGCACAAACTCTTCAAGCGGGGACACTTGCTCTATCTGCTCAAGGAAATATGCCACCACCCCAATCAAGAGGTAGTCGACACAGCCACTCAATGACAACAAGAGATCTCTCCTACCATCAAAAGTCAAATTCATTACTCGGGACATCAGAATCTTTCCATACGTAGTCTTATTCTCCAAAGAGGCCAAGTGCCTTAGAAAGATTAAGTCGTGCTTCTCCCTTCGATCGTTTGGGACCCAAGAGAAATAGAAATGTTTCTAGGGCAATGTCAGGTAACACCCGATGACCATCTGATCAAAGGGAAAGTATAAATCAATCTTAATCAAATGCCAGACGAACTGCTACTCGGACCGAACAACGTCTTCAGGAAGAAACCTCAAAAACTAATAAAGTTGCAATGGATAAATCCGGTGCTGCCAATGATGCATGAAAAGGATCTATATAGAGATTGGAAGACAGATTAAGGGAAATAGCGAAGATAAGAAACCCACTACAAAGAAGCTTTGTAAAAGGATCTCCATTTATGCAGACAATTATGGATTTTCCTACTCCAGTTAAGTTTAATGTTCCAGTAATAATACCTAAATATGATGGCAAAACTCATCTAGTTCTCCACATAGAACAGTATCAAGAAGCTACTGGTATTTATGCTGTCCCCGACGAAATGAGATGTAGAGCATTTTCTAGAACCATTACTGGATCTAACCAAATCTGGTACAATGGTCTTCCTCGAGGACAAAGTTCTAGCTTTAACCAACTAGATGAGCTATTCATTAACAACTTTTGCTTTGGAGCAAAGCCTGTGAAAAGGGTGGCACATTTACTTAGTGTGAGACAGAAAGAAGGAGAGAGCACCAGAGATTATATCACTCATTTTAACAACGAGAAACTAAAAGTTATAGATTATGAGGAGAAGACTGCAATAACCACCCTCATGAGTGGATTCCTCCCAGAAAAGATGTATTACACTCTTGCCAAGGATCCTTCGAAGACAATGGCAGAATTAATGGCTAAAGCAACAAATATCATGAATGTCGAGGAAGCAATGGCAGCCAAGTGTAGCTCGAGCACAAAAGTTGATGGAAATAATGATAAAAAAGATCATAAAGACCCCAAAGAACATAAGGAATCAAAACAGAAAGGAGTTTTAGAGCGACTCAAGAAGTACAATGACTATACTCCATTAACCATTAGAATTCACTATGTTTTGTAAGAAATAAAGCATAATAAAGATGTACGTTGGCCTGATAAGATGAGAAGTTCCCCGACCAAGAGAGACAAAACTAAGTATTGCGAATTCCACAGGGATCACAGTCACACGAAGAAACGTTGCATAGCTCTTCAAAATGAGATTAAAACTCTCATTCAATTAGGAAAGTTGAATTAGTATATTGATCGCCAGGATAATGAGGGAATTCGGTGAAGATCAAAATCTCCTTGCAAGCCCAGAGAGGAGAAGAAAAGAACTCATGAAGATGACTAAGATGATGATCACGATATCCCTAAAAAATCCTGGTAACCAGAACACGATGTATTCTGTATCAACTTTGGTTCTTTTGATTGCCAAATGATTACATGTAGAGATGCAGGAGGAGGAGATCATACAACTGAGCGAAAAGCTTACCTCCATGAGGTACAAGCTTTCTGATACATACAAAGGATCAACCTTTTCGAGGAAGATCGACTAAGGAACGTTAACAAAGATAAACTAGTAATTATTTTATCTAAAAATAACCTTTTAGGAGTACTGTATCCTCATGACGACCCATTAGTAATCAAAGTTAGAAAGGAATAAATCATTGTCTCTAGAGTATTAGTAGATAATGATAACTCAACGGATATTATATTTTATCCTTGTTTCACCAACTTAGATTTTAAACTCAGCCAATTAGAGCCCTATCATCGACCACTAATAGGCTTTACAGGTGAGAAAGTTTTTCCTTTAGGAACTATTAAAATGGAGGTGATGATAGGGACCTGGCCAGCTAGTCGAATAAAGAAGATTTGTTTCTTTGTAATGAAAAAAACATCCATTCATCTTAGAATATAAGCATGGGAAGAGTAGGGCTAAAGAAGTTCGAGGCAGTACCATCCACTGTTCATCAGTGTCTAAAATTCCTTACTAATTTTGGTGTGGGAATTATGAAAGGTGATCAGAAAGTAGCTTGAGAATGTTACTACTCTTCTGTCGAGCAAAAATACTGGGAAAAAATAAAGAAGAAAACCACTACCTACCAAGTGGATACTCCTGAGCTTAATGAAGAATCTAAGGTTGAAACCTTAGATCCAAGGGAGGAAATAAAGTTGGTAAAGGGACAGATTATGGAAGAAACTGAAAGAATTGTGTTAGACGATGACAAATCGTAGCGTATCACTCAAATAGGGACAACATTGGATCATGTTCTTAAATAGGAACTCGTAAGCTTCTTTAAACATAGAAAGCATGTGTTTTCCTGGAGTAATGAAGATATGTCTGGGATAGATCCTAATTTCCTTTTCCATAAACTCAACGTAAATAAAGAAGTTAAACCAGTAAAGCAAAGACGATGAGTGTTCAGCCTCGAGAAGAACCAAGCCAGACAGGAAGAAGTCGAAACTATTTAAAAATAAACTTTTATTAATGAAGTGAAATACCTAGACTGGTTAGCTAATGTAGTTATGGTAAAAAATAAAAACAAGTGGAGAATGTGTGTAGATTTCACAGATTTAAATAAAGCATGCCCAAAGGATCATTTTCCTTTGCCCCGAATAGATCAACTCGTGGATGAAACATCAGGACATGAGTTACTCAGCTTTATACATGCTTATTCTGGTTATAACTAGATAAAAATAAAACCTGAGGACAGGGAAAGCACTTCTTTCATCACTCCCCGAGGAACATACTGTTATAATGTTATGCCTTTTGGTTTGAAAAATGCAGGCGCTACATATCAAAGGCTGGTCAATAAGGTGTTCGAGGATCAAATAGGTAAGAATATTACGTGGATGATATGCTTACAAAAAGCAAAAAGGCATTCGATCACATTGTCGACATCATCCAGACCTTTGATCAACTTAAAAAGCACCATATGATGTTGAATCCGACCAAGTGCATTTTTGGAGTGCACGAGGGAATGTTCCTCGGTTATATAGTAAATCAAAGGGAAATTAAAGAAAATACAGATAAGATCAAAGCATTAATTTAAATTTAATTCCCAACTTGTAAGAAGGACGTGAAAAAATTGACTGAACAAGTAGCAGCGTTGAACATATTCGTGTCTCGAGATACATATAGGTGTCTGTTGTTCTTCAATGTGCTCAGAAAGAGTTTTAAATGGAACGAAGAGTGTGAAAAATCTTTTATGGAATTAAAGAAATATTTGGAGTCACCTCTAATACTTTCCCGACCAATCACTGGTGAAAAATTATACCTATACTTAGTTATTTTTGAATCGGCAGTAAGTTCTGCATTGATCTGAGAAGAGAATATAGTTCAAAACCCCGTCTACTATAGCAGTAAGGCTTTTCGAGGAGCATAAATTAGTTACCCATGTTTGGATAAATTGTCTCCATTACTAATTGAAGCATCCAGACGTATGAAACCTTATTTCCAAGCCCATATAATCGTAGTTTAGACTGATATACCTCTAAGGCGGGCTTTGCATAAATCGGAGAAATATGGTAGATTAATGTATTGGGCTGTGAAATTAGGGGAGTATGATATCATATATGAGCCAATGTCTTCTTTGAAAGGCCAAGCAGTGGAGGATTTCATAGCAGAGTTAACTTACTCTGAGCTCCCCAAGCAATAAAGTAAATAGGCAGAACAATAATTAGGAGGAAGTGATGTTAACAAGAAAGCTCCCGAAGGACTTTTTCAAAGGAAGTGGTTGCTGACCTAAAAGATTCCTCTTGACGAACACATGAGATGACCAGGAAGTTTGAAGAAGCAAAGGGAAAAATATTCCACTATGGGAGTTTGACAAACCAATCATTTGATAACAACGCCCCAATATGGAACTTATATGTTGATGGATCATCTTGTTCAATCGACAGTGGAAAAGGTATAATACTTAACTTTCCTGATGGTATTGATATTGAATATGCACTGCATTTTTAATTCCAGGCTTCAAACAATGAAGCAGAGTACGAAGCTCTTATTGTGGGCCTAAGTTTAGCCCAATCATTAAGAGCCGAGCAAGTTATGTCATACAGTGACTCTCAGCTGGTGGTGAACCAAACACTTGGTTTATATGGATCTAGATGAGAACTAACAACCACGTATTTATCCAAGGCAATGGAAGTTATTACAAAATTACCAGTTGTTCAGATGAATAGAATCCCAAGGTTAGAAAATGCTCGAGCTAATGCCCTTACTCGGCTAACCTTAGCTACTAGAATTGAACTTCGACGAACTATCCCTATTGAGATTTTGACCAATAGGAGCATAGCTGAATATTTGATGATTAATTTTATTGCCACAGATATGGGGCCATCATGGATGGACCCCATCAGAGCATACATTGAAGAAGAAACTCTACCAACATATATGGTAAAAGAAAGGAAGTTAAAGTACAAAGCAGCTTGATATGTATTAGATAAAGGTGTTTTGTACAAGAGAGGATTAACATGAAATTTGCATCACTGTGTGCATCCATCATAGGTCCAAGATCTAATTCAAGAGGTGCATGAATGATCATGTGGAGCTCACATAGCAGGGAGAACACTTCTGTAAAGAATCGGTACGCAAAAGTATTACTGGCCAACAATACGAGTAGACTATGCAACTTTTGCTAAGAAGTGTGATAAATGTCAAAGATTCTCAACCATTCGAAAACTCCATAGACTGCTCTCACTCTAATCACCTCACCATGGTCATTTGTCATGTGGGGTATAGACTTGATCGAACCACTGCCAACCACCTGAGGAAGATTTAAATACTTGGTTATCGCCCTGGATTATTTTACAAAGTGGGTTGAAGCAGAACCCTTAATAAACATGGCTTATGAAAAGGTTTATCAGTTCATATGGAAAAGCATCATCTGTAGGTATGGGTTGCCCTATGATTTCATTACCGATCATGAAACATAATTTGACAATGATGATTTCGCAACTTACTGTGCTCAGTCCAATATTCAAAAATTACATTCAACTCCATGACATCCTTAGAGTAATGGATAAAATGAAGTTACAAATAGAACTTTTCTTAACGGGTTGAAGAAACACCTTGAGTATGTCAAGGGAAATTGGATAAATGAGTTACATTCTGTCTTGTGGGCATACCGAACAACACCGAGAACAACAACATGAGAATCCCCATATATGTTAGCATTTGGGACTCAAGCTGTCATTCCTGCCGAGCTAGGTCTACCATTCTATAGAGTTTTAAGTTTTAACTCTCTTGTAAGTGACATAATGAGAAGGTTGGATCTAGATATTCTGGAAGAAGTAAGAGAAGATGTGGCCCTGAGAAATGCAGCCTACCAAGAGATAACAACTCGTTTTTACAATAAACGAATGAAACCGACCAACTTGAAGAAGGAGATTATGTCCTGGAGAAAGTGCTGCAGAAAATTAACAAGCTTGAGGCCAATTGGCATGGGCCATACCGAATTTCAAAAGTGATCCGACCTAGAACCTATCGAATTGAAACCTTAAAAGGTGAAGAATTCAAAAACCCATGGCATCCAGAGCATTTCAGAAAATATTACCAATGATATTGTAATCAGTTTGAAATCAACTTTCAGTATTAAAATCATCTATTCTTTCAATTTTAATTTTTAATATTTTTGGGGAAGTACTAGTGTTATGCACTACTATAGCTAATTGACAAAAGTTATAAGTTCCTCAAATTTTTGCTCGGATTAGAAAATCATTGCTAGGATCAACAACGATTGCCCTAAAAAATTCTCGATAGAACACAAGAATACAAGTGAGTTGCTCGACCAAAGCAATAAGTTGCTCGGAGAAGCCATAAACTTGATTGCTGATACACAAAGTCCAAATCAACAAGATATTAAATCCTCAAGAAACATGGTCCATAAACATAAGGATAAAATAAGATATTTATCCTACTAGGCAAAGTATAGGAAGAACGTTGCAAAGATTCCTCAAGAGGAATGTAAGTACATATTCTACAAACGCCCAGTCACACCACTTGCATCTAATGCAAAAACCCTAACATTTGGGTTCATTAAGAAAACTTTTAGAGACACATGGGTAACTAACTCTAAATTTAGATTTTAATCTAAGTATGCTAGTAGAATCTATGTATTCATCTAACTAGCTCTAAATTTATATTTTAATCTAAATATGATAGTATAACATCTGCACTCACTAGTAATTGATACTAAATTTAGATTTTAATCTAAGTTCATCAATAAAACTAATGAAAAAGAAAGGATTAACATTCAACATAAGATAAATTGATCAAATTTCCATTTCATTCAATCCACTGTTAAAAAAAGTACAAAGTTTCATTTTGCAGGACGTTTCCCTTTAGCTTTTAAAATATGATCCATTCCAGCAGGAAGATCATCTAAAGTATAAGGAGAATTAATAAAGTTAAAATCCTGAAGCATTCTGGCATTGTTGCTACTTGGACGATCAAGCAGGTGAGGAGGTTGGATGATTTCTAATTCATCATAAAGCTCATAATCTCCTAAGTATTTTGAAATCAATCATTGAGGAATACGATGGACTGAAATCTAATGACATCTAATTTAAATGGGGGATTGTCATGGTCAAGCAGTCCTAGATCATACCAGTCCCACAATTGGCTGTTTTGATCCAACTTCATCATTGTCAAAGCATTCATCTAACCTAATTTATAGTTCTCATTCTTAGCTTGTTGAAGCTTATCATCAAAATGTCCTAGAGCTTAATTGTACCCATCCATCCAGACATCCTTAGGTTGTTTATGGATTTGAAAGGTCAATCTGTCAACTTGGGAATGCAATTTCTTCAACACTCCATCCTTAGCTTATAACTCAGAAGGTTGAGTGGTTAGTTGTCGCGACAATGCCTACAGCTTCTACGACATCTCAGTAATGGCTTTATTTTTTGCCTTTAGTTATGCATCTTGATTGGTAAGGGCCTGTTAGGTCCTGGATTCCTTTGTAGTAACTCATCCAAGTTTGACTCTAGCTCAGGAAAAAGAAGAAGCATGTGTTAATTTATTCAAAGCCTCGAACTCCTCACTCAACCTTGCATTTTCCTCTAAGAATTAATGACCCTCATTTGTAGTAGTAACAACAGCAGTGGGTGACTTAATGGCATCAAGTTCATCTCTCAAATTATTATTCTCTTCCTCTAGAAGATTGGTAATATCTTTTGCTTCATCCACTTCACGTTTAAGCAGGAATTCTTATCTTCGAAAATGAGAAGAAAATTTATCCAACTTTTGCTCAAAGCCCCAACCTTCACTAAGGGCCTGGAATTTCTTCTCATAATCCTCATGAAAATGTTCCTTAGCTTCATTATGGTCTTCCTGCAGTTCTTCAATCATTTCGTAGTAGGCAACATTATTGGCCATTACCCGATCAAGAAGACACTTCAAATGAACATATGATTCTTTAGGTTTCTCGGATACCCCTTCCCCGAGCAACTTAAGTAGGTCAACATCAGTCAGAGATAAGTGACCAGCTTTGAAAATCTCATTACACCTATGGAGTATCTCAGAGTCAGTAAATGAGAATTATTCCAATTTATCCATAAACTATTAAGAAGAAGAAATTCATCAATCAACAAGGTGCAGAGCATATAAAAAACACAAACAGGGGAATAAAAACATTTCTCTTTTCATTAATAAAAAAGGGAAAGTACAAATACAGCTTCAAAAATAAAAAGAAAAAAATACAACTACTCAAAAAGGAAAATAAAAAGCTGCTCGGTTCTACACTTTCTTCTTATCTTCTTCAGGATTAGCTGAAGTAGAAGCAGGAGCAGAAGGAGGCAAATGATTAACTATGGAGGGGACAGAAGAATCAACACCCCGATGTTGATCAGTAGACTCCACCGCTATCAAGGATTCATTCGAACCCCCATTATCATCAACTTCCTCGTCCAGGTTTGAAGGGGCCCCAGGATTATGTCATAAGAATAACTCAAAATCTATTAGAGATGGGCGGACTTGACCAGCCATCCTTAAAGAATTTTTTCTTTGCAAACTTAATTTGTGAAGAAGCTGCTCCAATGGCTTTATCCCAGCCTCTATTGAATCCAGCCTCCCTAGCCTTAGTCCTCTTCGCCTTCTTAGCACCCAAGTCCTTTTGTAGATGGGCGGACTTGACTTTCTCAGTATCTAAGTCTTTTTACAACTTGTTAATAGAACCCGAGCAGTTTCAGCTTCTCCTCCCATTTCTTTTATTCATTAGCCAATGGTTGTTAGGAATCAAGCACTGACTTTTTTTAGCTCATTAAAGGCTTCTTTAACATCACCAGAAGAAGCTCTTAAAGCCTCATCTTTCTCCAACATATTATTGAAGTCAACGAGTAAATGCACAAGAACAACAAGGAAAGTCAGTATGATGAAGAATAAATAAAGAGACAGAAAATTAAATAAGGTAAAAGAATATACCAGAGTAAGGCTTTAAGCAACCATATCAGAACTTTTGGAATGAGGTAATGCATCTGCAGCACCCCTGTGGTTTGGTAAAGTCCCAAACTTTATTAACTGTCTGGGCAATGCCGGGACAAGGATGATTGGAGAGGTAGAACAATATATATCGACCAACTCACGCTGGTCAGTAAGAGCAGAAGGACCTTCTGCTAACTTAGAAGGAAGCCCTTTCTTTATTCTTTTCAGGGGGTTCTCTTCAACTTTTTTGGCTGGGGGCTTCTTCCCAGTCTCATCTTTATTTTTCACCCCTTCATCATCTTATTTGGAAGGGAGATTATCAGCTATGTCTCCCAAAATTTTAGGAAACTCCCTCTTTCCCATAGCTACGACAAATGGAAAATTTGAATCTAAGGAAGAAGGGGAAAGGGCAGCAAGATCACCACTTCCAGATGCAGTAATTGAGGAAGTAGAAAGAGGTTCTTGCTTAAGGTCAATTACAGGGGAAGGAGTAGGATGAGCAACAAAGGAGGAAATTGTATTCTTGTACTACAGCAAATAAGATGCAGACCTGATGTGCTCCTTGCCAATCCTTTGATAAAGTCCCCAAATAAATTTCAACACCCTAAGATTAACTACACTTTCCTTTGGGCACCTTCTCTTCTGATCAACTGCAATCAAAATTTATAGATCAGCAATTAGTGTTACATTTAAACAAATATGTACAGGAAAAAATAGTTAAATGAGGAATAACATATCCCATTGCCAAAAGGAAGGCATCTAGGCCCCTGATACTCAACATTTTTAGTCAAAGGGGTGTATTGCCAATTTTTTACAACAACTCCATGATCAAAATAATACCTATTGGAGTATGGAAGATTAACTACTAACTCTTTGTTTACAAGGCTAGTCTTTAAATAAAAAGCGGTGTCACTAGTCACCCACTTATGACAAAACACTATGTCTAGAATCCCTAGATGAGTTCCATGAATTTGATTCAACCTATACACTCCATTTATGACCCTCTAAGTATTGGGGTCTACCCTAGCTGGGACAACGTCAAAGTATTAACAAAATTCAAGGCACAGTGGGTTGGGAGGAAAGGTAAACCCACACTTAGCTATACAGATAGAGGGAAACCAATGACCCTCAACAAGTGAGAAAAAATAAGCAGGTAAAGTAGTGTGTTCCAAAATAACCCAAGAGGTAATATTAAATTCATTTCTTACTTCATCAAGATAATCAATAGAGTAAACCATGATGAAGAATAGAAGAGAATACAAAGAGTTCTTACAGGAATTAAGGATTCAGCAAGAATTAAAGAACAAAAAACAAACGCATAAGAGAGAGAAAGAAAGCTTGAAGACATTGTAGACAAAAACAATTAAAAAATTTGAGGTAATAAATTTTCATGGATTTTCCCACTCTTAATAGGTTGCCTCAAAAATTGGAAAAATAATGATTAAAAGGCAGCATCGATTGAACTGGTGGCGGCTAAAGGCAGAAAAGACAGATTTGCCCAAAAACGATCATTAAAGTTGTGGATAATTTCAAAAATGCCACGCGCATTATATTTCCATAATTAAACTGTAATTTTTACAAGTGTTGATGTAAAAAATTAGATCGTATCTAATTATTCAATCACAGATAAATAAATGAGACAAAGAATTTTTAAAGTGATTCAGCCTTGTAAGAATGGCCTACATCCACTGTTATGTTATTGCTGATTGTATGGGAATTCTCGATTACAAATTATCTCAAGAAATTCCGGTCCCTTTACAATGAGGATTGTACAACGTATTTATATCCCTAGGGCTGTAATGTGAAAGGGTAATACATTAAATGATGTACATATGAAAGGGTGATACATTCATTGCTTCTTAAACGTATGCGTCTGAATGATAAGCATTTAGTGAACAGTCAGACTGTTGGTTATCCAGCTATTAATGCTTTATTTGATGTGCAGCTCGGACCGCCTAAGCTTCTCGGTGCTCAAGAGTTCCTTGGAGAGTTCTCGTTCCTCAGAGCGTATGAGTTCCTCGGGGAAACAGTGTTCCTCATTGTAGTATGGTTCCTCGGAGCGTGTGACTTCCTCGGAAGTGTTTGTTGTTTCCACGTAGACTACCATGTGTCTTCACTTTATTGATCCATGTCAGCAGACTAAATTTGGTATCAACAGAAGCCCCCAATGTTTCATAGTTCGAAATCTGAGGAGTATGGAACATTCTTTCTCGGAATATGATAGCTTTAAATAGTCCTCCTGATTTTTAGGAGTGTTTCCCTTGTATTTATTTCTCTTTCCAAATTCGTAGAATCAGGCTTTTTTGAATTTTCACAACCGCCTCGATCTCTGCGTACTTTTTATCCTTTTAGTCGTCGGTAGCGTAATCGTTTCTTCTCGCTTCGATTGTCGCGCCCTTTTTATTCCTCTAGCCACCGGTAGCGTAATTGTTTCTTTTTGTAATCATTACTTTACCATTTCCCAAGGCAGGGTATTTAAAATTCACATACACTCCCATCGTCTTCTACCTTTTCAAATTTGTATTTTCGAGTTTTCCATTGTCTCTTTCTCTCCTGTGTATTCATCTCTTCCATCGTCCGTTGTCATCAGATCCACTCTTTTTCTATAAGATTTTCTTCCTTCTTCTTCATTTCTTTTATTCATCATAGTTTACCCTGTTGAATCTCTTGATAAGTTTCGTTCTGATTTTTCTATTCCCTCCTGGGTTGTTCTAAAAGAGTTTTCTGAGCCTTCTGATTATTTTCGCTTGGCTGAGGGACATTGGTTCCCCAATCTCTTTATTGCTGAGTGTTGATTTTCTTTTCCACCCAATCCCTTATGTATGGAATTTTGTCAATACTTTGACGTTGTTCCTGTAAGAATAATCCCCAATATATGGAGAATAGTTAATGGGGTGCATAGGTTAAATCAAATCCATGGAACTCGCATAGGGATTCCAGAAATCATATTTTGCTATAGATGGGCAGTTGGTGATAACACCATTTATTTAAAAACTATATTTTTTAATAGGGCCTTAGTAGTCAATCTCCCGGATGCTAATAGGGATTATTTTGAGCACGGGGTTGTCATAAAAAATTGGCAACATGCTCCTTTATCTGGAGATGAAGTTTATCAGGGTCCCAGATTCCCTCCCTATGGCAATGGAATAGGTTATTTTTATTTCATTTTATTTATTTTGAAATCATGCTTCTTTTGTGTTTGATAAAATGTGCTATTGATATTTTATTTATTTGCAGTTGATAGCAAAAGAAAGTGTCCAAAGGAAGCAAACGTAAATATAAGGCACTTAAAACTTATCTGGAGTTTGCATCAGAGTGTTGCCGACGAGCACATTAGGTCAGCTTCGATCTGCTGCAGTACAAGAGCTATACCACTTCTTTCACTACTCGTCCAGTGATAACTGACGCAGAGCCAGTACCAGCTTCCACCAGCTCCTCGCCTGAATCACACATTCCTTTGAGTGAAAGGATGAATAGGAGAAGACCTCCCACCCTTTTCGAGAAACCTGCCTCTCGTGCTGTAAGGCAAAAAGAAGTAAGATTGATGTCCCAGGGGAGGGGATAAAGAAAACTGATGCGCCTTCCTCGGCTGCTGCTGTTGTGAAGGTTGTAGAGAATCCCGCAGTGGCTTCGAGCAGGGCTGCTACTCCAGGTGAGGTGATTGTCATATCACCGACCAAGGGCTCCTCCTTGGTTGAATCAATCCCTGTTCCCCTGAGGAAGCTGAAGAAGATCTCCTCGGTCAATTTGGCTGACACCATCAATCATCCCCCTGTTACTGGAATCGGTGTTCCAACTTTTGTTCCTCCGAGCTCTGCCATGAGCTCGGTAAAGTCTTGGATCATTCCCTAGGTCCAAGGTACTAAAGAAAACCTTACTCGATACATGGCCACTTCATTGGCTGCTCGCCACCTTGCTTCTGTAAGTTTTCTTACTTTGAACTTTTCACATTTCCCTTGTCATTTCTGTTTCTGACTTGCTTTTATTTTATTTCCACAGTTGACGAGCTACTTCAATATAATTCTGAAGAAGGATGAAGTAATTAAAACTTCTAGCTCCTCATCTGGTGTGGAGGAAGCTCGGGCGGGCCTGATGAAGTCTTTGGAAGATTCTCCCCAAAAATATGCGACTGATAAGGCAATCTGGGAGAATAAACTTGCCTCCACCGAGCAGGAAAAAACTCAGGTTGTTGAGGTCTCCAAGGAGTTGGAGAAGAGAATAAAGGACTTGGAGGGGAAAAATAAAGAGCTCGACGAGAAGCTCAAGAATGCTGGAGAGCTAGAGAATAAGCTCAAGGTTGCTGAAGAGGAGTTGTCTCAACTTCGGGAGGTAAATCGGCAGAAAGAGGAGGCTGAGAGAAAATTGAAAGCTGCTGATGACCTGCTGTCCGATAAGCTTTCCTCGGAAAAGTTGAAAAGGAAAATAGCTGTGAAGAAGTCCTTAAGCGCTGGCTGGGACAAGGGGTGGAATAAGGGATTGGCTGCCATTGTGTCGCAAGTGGACTATGGCAGTCTCAAATACTTTAGGGATGGATGGGTTGTTGCTCTTCAGGAGATAAAAGTGGATGAAAATTCCGAACTCTTTCAGCAACATATCCCTGGTCCCCCTCCAACTCCTGAAGACTTAGAAGAGGACGAAGCTGCCTCCGAAGAGTCTTCTATGGTGATGGGAGATCATCCCCCAGCCATCCAGCCTGCTGCCGAGGAACTTCCGCAAATTAATACTTCTTCTGAGCAACTGCTGGCGCTCCCCGAGCAACTTTCTACTCCTTCCGAGCAACCTACTTCCTCGTCCCAGCCTCCCGAGAAAGTTTTGGGAGACAAGGAAAAGGTGTAGAGTTGTTAGGGTTTATCTTTATATTTTGCTTTTGTCAATTGTAATCATGAATATGTAACTCTGAAATCTTGTACTTTTGACCTTTATGATATAATAAAACTCGAACTTGTGTTTATTCATACTGTTATCTCTTCTTCATACTCTGTCTTGATTCTTATTGATTATTGCTTTTTCTTTATCTGCTAGTTTCTGGCCAGGATGGAATTACTATCTGCCCATGATACAAAGCTGCTGCGATAATGTAATGAATACTTTAAGGCTGGTCACATAGACCCGAGTGCAGCATAAGTCGTCGACATCCTCGACCAAGATACTTCAGAACAGGCAGTTAAAGCATATCAATATCTGAAGTGTCTACTTGATCGAGCATTGGCCAATAATGTGGCCTATTACGATATGATCGAGGATCTCCAAGGCACCCTTGAAGATCTTCAGCAATAATATAAAGAGTCCACTGCCCTGTTGCATGAGGGGTACGAGAAGAAGTACCAGCAACTCAATGCTGACAAGGGGTATGAGAAGTGTTTTGCTGGCTACGAGGTGAGGGAGAAAACTCTGAAGGGCGAAGTCGAGGAGTGCAGACAGATAGCTAAACTATTAGAGCAAGAAAATAACAATCTTCAAAGAGAGTTGTCACAGTTGAAGTCTGCAGCTTCTACTTCAAATGCCTTAATCCCAGTGAATGATGAGGGATTCTCATTCTTGGAGGTCGAGAACGCCAAATTGAGGGACGAGTTGGAAACCTTGAAGAGGTCTGGACCTTCTACACCTTCTCGTGGTCGAGCAAGAGCTCCTTGGGGACGAGCAAGAGTAGCTCGAATTCCTGTCGAGGAACAGAGAACTCAGTCTGCCTTAGAGAACCAGGCCTTTCAGTTAATGGCGAAGAACCAGGCATTGGCTGAAATGTCAAAGAAGATCAGGGACCTGGAAGAGCAGCTTTCCACGCAGAAATCTACCTTGGAGAATAAAGAGATCTTCATCAAAAATCTCCACGAGCAGCTGGATAGATTAACATATCAATTCCACAAACAGCAAAGGGAATTCTGGATGGCTGGATACAACGAAGCTCTCTATCACTTGGACGATCGTATCCAGAATGCCAATAATGAGGGCTACAAGCAAGGCTGGTTGAATGCCTTAGGTGTGCTGCAACTCGAACAGGGTCACTACCTGTGGGACTATCATGATCCTGGGCTGCTCGACTTACCCGTGCCACCATTCAAACTGGATATGAGTTGGATCCCTGCTCGGGCCATTCCTCAATGCTTGATTTCCAAATATCTGGGTGACTACAATCTCCATTCAAATGCGGAGGTATCTCGTCTCGAGCACCTCTTAGATCGACCATCCGTGATGAATATCAGGATGTTAAAGGATCTCAACTTCATAAATTCTCCCCTAGCTTTAAATGATCCGCCTGCTGGTGAGGAACCCGTGTCAAAAGTAGAGGGGAAAAGACCAGTAGAGTAGGAATTTTGATGTAATAGTTAGTATACATTTCAATATCAATGTAACTTTCATTTCATTATCAATGTAATTTGTTTTTGGATTTAATGAAAGCCTTTTATTTCTGTTCGCAATCTTAATTGCTATTGTCTTGTAAAACACTTTATATTTGTGCATGTGTATCTGATAAAAAGATAACAATATTGTGTAGTTTGTCGATCAACTTATTGTCGAGTAGTTTGAACTTGTGGTAGTCATTTGGCAAAAATAGTATTTTTTTTCTCGACCAACTTAGTAATAATTAAAAAGTTACGAGTATACAAAATGTTGCTCGATCACTTTAAATTTTACTTGTCGACCAACTACAGTTAGTGGGTTTTTATCCCCGACCAGCCATAGTTGGTAGATTTTTCTCTTAAATGTTTTCAACCAACCAAGGTCGGTAAATTTTCCTTGTCGACCATGTAAGGACATTTTTGTCCATTAACAATTTATTATGTAACACGCCGTTACACCGTTGAAGAAATTCAAGATTCATACATTCATCAACGGATCCGAATATCAAAAGAAGAAGAGGAATCAAGTCTGACAGCCGGACCGGTCCGCCTCCCTACCGGACCGATCCGCCAACGGACCGATCCTCCCTCAACCGGACCGATCCGTTTGATGCAGATCCAGTATACCCCGGACCGCAAGTGAACCGATGAAGCCTCAGAATAAAAGAACCGATCCGGTCAATCGGACCGATCCGCCTCCAAGCCGGACCGGTCCGCCTGGGATAAACTCGAGCAGTTCCGTGAATTGTTTTACCACTAATTTATTTTTCCTATATATATACCTATTTCGGTGGTGTATTTTTTAAGACATTTCAAGACGATTTTCAGAGTCCTAAATACTCTAAGTCTTCACCTATTGAGTCCAAGACTCTAGGTTTTTTATTCACACAGTTTACAAATCCTTTGTGAATCTTTTTGTGTAACCCAAGAACACAACTTTGGTTTGTTCAACCCTTGTGGAGAAGCAATTTTCTCTTCTTCATTGCAGCCCTCCTGGAAAGGGATATTTCCAGCCGCCGACTACAGAATCCGATACCTGAGGGTAATTCTTAGTCACTGTATTTTCATTGTAATCCGAAATTGTATGTTACAATATTATAATGAAAATAAAAGGTTTTGCCCCTTTGGGGGATTTTTCTTAAAAATGTTTGTTTTATCCTGCATGCTATATTTTATTTGATAAATCATCTAGATGCATGTTTTAGGGTTTAACTAAAATTTGGGTTTAATTAAAATTGGATTTTATTTGAGAAGTCACAATATTTCCGCTGTAGCTACTCTCTCAAATTGGTATCAGAGCAGGTTGCGCAAATATATCGCGTATTCCTATTTTTCGCAAAATCGTGTGATATTGATTTTTTTTAAAAATCAGTTTTGTGAAAAATCGCAATTTTTCAATGGAATGCCCATTTAATGAGGAGCCTATTTTTGAAAAAGTTCACGACCGTGCTGAAAAATTAAAAAGTTTGAATTTGAAACTTTGCAAAAGAATTAAAGTTTTGGAAAAAGAAAATTCTCTCTTTAAAAGTAAGATTGAATATTTGCAAGAGTTTCAAACTCAAAGTGATATTTGTCGTGAGCACTTTGGTAATTTGTGTATTGATTTTGATTCTTTGAAAATTGCCAAAAAGAAGAGTGATGGGAGAGTCCTTGTTTTAGAGAAGGAATTAGAGGACCTTAAAAATTCGATGGTTTGTGTTTGAGCCAAAGATGAAAGAAATATTTTAATCAATGAGTTTGTGGCACGTGAAGAGACTCTTAGGGAAAAGTTTTCTTTAATTGAGAGGGAGAGGGATACCCTTTTAGAAATTGTTGAAAATTTGAAAAAGCAAGCCCTGTCTTGGGAAGAGTCTAATTTGTTGCTTGAATCAAATATTTTGAAGTTGAAAAATAATTTAAACGATTCAAGTAGATTTGATTGTGATGGTAATGGTTCATCTTGTTCTCATGCTTCTAGTGCTAAAGCCAAAACCATTATTTGTTTTAGAGGGTCAATTAACCCCAAGGACATTAGAAAATATCACACTTTAGGTAACATTCCTCCCGTTTACACATGTTCACATTGTGATAGGAAAGGTCACCTTAGGAGATTTTGTTTTGATCTTGGAAGATGTCGTAGGAAGTCTATGTCTAGTGTTCCCGTGGTTCCCAAAGCCCCCGCACGATGTTTCACATCTATTTGGGTTAGGAAATCACTTTTAGAGGCACTAGATTTTAGACAAGTTGATTCCCGTTTGCTTGCACATGATTCTTCTCTTGCCATATCATATAGATGATTGTGTTTGCATGTTTGTCATACGCTAGTTATGCTTTTTGATATATTTTTGCTAGAGTTGTGACATGTACTTTTTGTATATATTTTTTTTGAAAAATTTTGAAAAATACAAAAAGATTTTATTTTGACAAAATTTTTGAAAAATACAAAAGATTTTTGTATTTTGTTTGCACCATTTATGGATGAACACTTTGGATGACCAAGTCACAACATCATTCCATTTTTTTTCATGTGACTATTTGATAGTGTTTTGAGACAATAGGTCAATTCATCCATGTGCTTTATAATATTTGGAGTCATTAAGATGTAATTAAGTGTTACTTCCTACATGTTTGACTCATGTTTCCTTTATTACACACATGCACGAATTTGTTTGATTATTGTGCTTGCCTTATCACATGTTGGTTGGGTGTTTTCACTTCAATCCTGTCCTTAAAATGAACTAAGCGCGAAAAATTTTTATAAGGAAATTGTGCATAAAAGAACCATTTTGTGAGTTTGTGTGCTTTGTTTGAAAACGGGGAAGGGCTGCGAAAGGTTCATTTTGCCTTTGCGAATATTAAGCCACCGTTAAATTGGACCTAAAAAATTGAGGAATTTTATTATTCGAGGTCCAAAGAGGTTAAAAGAGCCCGAAAAAATTGAAAGGCAATAAAAAGATATTCATGCCAAAAAGGGGCCATTTAGGTTTTTGCACCAATTCTCCAAAGTTTGAGAATTTAGATCACCTCTAAAAGAAAATATATATATGGGGGAGTTTGGTAGGAGAATTTAAAACGGGTTTGCACATCCTTGAAATTCTTGAAAATGCGCTATATAGTTTTGGACGTTATTGGTGTGGAAATCATTTGACTTTGATTTGTTGATTTGCATAAGACGATGTCATCTAAATTCAACAAATTTTTACACCTAAGGATACCTTTGATGTTCATTCATTAGGAGTACACGTATGCATCGTGCACATATGATTGATTGAGTTGATTTACCTATCGAATGTGTTCACACCCATTCATTCCATTTCCATGACTTGGTTGTTTGAGTCTAAATCCATGGTGTGATTTTTGTATCAGTTTTGTTCATATTGGTATCCTATCTTTGTATGAAAAATTTGAAAAATTCAAAAATAGTTTGTGAAGTTTTGTTTGAGCATCTCCTTGCAAGATCACGTTTACCATATTGTTTGATGCCCTGTTTTGTATACCGTGACACCCCGATTTTGCTTATTTGATTCATTCTTCTCATTTGTCTATTTGGGGACATCATAAAAAGGGGGAGAAAGAATTATCATATTATTATGGGGGAGTTTGAATTTTGGGGGAGTTTTTGAGATGTTGCTTATGTTTTTATCATATATTATCTCATTTCAAACTCGATATGTCACTTGGTATTTTGCTTTTTCTCATGTGTGTAGGTACTATATGGATTATCATTGGATTGCACACCCTGATGAGAAAAGTGTTGAGATTATTGAAGAATTGAAGAGCAAACGTTGTAGTCTTATTCAATTGTATCTTTCCAGTTTTAGGTTCATGGAAGGGTAGATTTGTATAGGCATTTTTAGTTGTTTGATAATTCGGATGTTTTATTTTTATGTATGTACCGGCATAGACATAGGGGGAGATTTGTAAGGACATTTTTGTCCATTAACAATTTATTATGTCGCACGTCGTTACACCGTTGAAGAAATTCAAGATTCATACATTCATCAACGGATCCGAATATCAAAAGAAGAAGAGGAATCAAGTCTGACAGCCGAACCGGTCCGCCTCCCTACCGGACCGTTCCTCCGACGGACCGATCCGCCCTCAACCGGACCGATCCGTTTGATGCAGATCCATTATACCCCGGACCGCAAATGAACCGATGAAGCCTCAGAATAAAAGAACCGATCCGGTCAATCGGACCGATCCGCCTCTAAGCCGGGCCGGTCCGCCTGGGATAAACTCGAGCAGTTCCGTGAATTGTTTTACCACTAATTTGTTTTTCCTATATATATACCTATTTCGGTGGTGTATTTTTTAAGACTTTTCAAGACGATTTTCAGAGTCCTAAATACTCTAAGTCTTCACCTATTGAGTCCAAGACTCTAGGTTTTTGATTCACACAATTTACATATCCTTTGTGAATCTTTTTGTGTAACCCAAGAACACAACTTTGGTTTGTTCAACCCTTGTGGAGAAGCCGTTTTCTCTTCTTCATTGCAGCCCTCCTGGAAAGGGATATTTCCAGCCGCCGACTACAGAATCCGAAACCTGAGGGTAATTCTTAGTCACTGTATTTTCATTGTAATCCGAAATTGTATGTTACAATATTATAATGAAAATAAAAGGTTTTGCCCCTTTGGGGGATTTTTCCTGAAATTGTTTGTTTTATCCTGCATGCTATATTTTATTTGATAGATCATCTAGATGCATGTTTTAGGGTTTAACTAAAATTTGGGTTTAATTAAAATTGGATTTTATTTGAGAAGTTGCAATATTTTCGCTGTAGCTACTCTCTCAGACCAACTACAGTTGGTGGGTTTCTATCCCCGACCAGCCATAGTAAGTCTTTTTGAAATAATTTTACCTCCCGACCAACTCAAGTTGGCATTTTTGAGAATATATTTACTTCCTAACCGACATAAGTTGGCATTTTTAGGAATACTTTTATTTCCCAAGAAACATATAGTTGTATTTCCCTTAGGAAAACAAATTTTACTTCCCGGAGGAATACAAGTAGCTTTACTTCCCGGAGGAATACAGGTAGCTTTACTTCCCGAAGGAATATTGGTAGCTTTACTTCCCGGAGGAATATTGGTAGTTTTACTTCCCGGAGGAATACAGGTAGCTTTACTTCCCGGAGGAATATTGGTAGCTTTACTTCCCAAAGGAATATTGGTAGTTTTACTTCCCGGAGGAATATTGGTAGCTTTACTTCCCGGAGGAATATTGGTAGCTTTACTTCCCGGAGGAATATAGATTTCTCGACCAACCTTAGTTGGCATTTTTGAGAAAAAATTTGAGTAGCCTGAGCTTTGCCGAGTAGTGAATAGCACTAGTATTCCCCGAAAAACTTTCAATAAAAAGAAAGAATTCGGCAGAATATCTTCATTTTATTCATCACTGATAATACTTTCTGTTGATGTAAAAAATTAGATCACTCTAATAATTCAATCACAGATAAATAAATGAGACAAAGAATTTTAAAGTGGTTCAGCCTTATAAGAATGGCCTACGTCCACTGTTTTGGTATTGCTGTTTGTATAGGAATTCTCGATTATAAGTTATCTCAAGAAATTCCGGTTTGGGGTCCTCCCTACAATGAGGATTGCACAATGTATTTATAGCCTTGAGGCTGTAATGTGAAAGGGTAATACATTAAATGATATGCATATGAAAGGGTAATACATTTAATGCCCTTTAAGCGTGTGTGTCTAAATGATAAGTATTTAATGAACCAGTTGAACTGTTGGTTATCTAGCTATTAATGCTTTGTTCGAGATGCAGCTCGGACCGCCTGAGTTTCTCGGACCGCCTAAGCTTCTTGGTATTCAAGAGTTCCTTGGAGCGTATGAGTTCCTCGGAGCATGTGAGTTCCTCGGGTAAGCAGTGTTCCTCGGGGAACTATGAGTTCCTCGGAAGTGTTTGTAGTTGCCATGTAGATAGTCACGTGTCTTCATATGATCGGTCCACAACAGTAGATTAAATTTGGTATCAACAGAAGCCCCCAATGTTTCATAGTTCGAAATTTGAGGAGTATGGAACATTCTTTCTCGGAATATGATAGTTTTAAATAGTCTTCCTGATTTTTAGGAGCATTTCCCTTGTATTTATTTCTCCTTCCAAGTTCGTAGAATCATGCTTTTTTGGACTTTTCTGCGCGCTTCGATTCCCACGTTACTTTTCATCTTTTTAGCCGCTGTTGCCTGCTTTGATTCCCGCGCCAATATTTAATGCCCTTTTAGCCGCCGGTAACGTAATCATCCTTTTTTGTAATCATTACTTCGCCAGTTCCCAAGGTAAGGTATTTAAACTTCACTGACACTCCCATCGTCTTCTATCCTTTCAAATTTTCATCTTCGAGTTTTTCATTGTCTTTTACTCTCTCATGTATTCATCTCTTCCATCGTCCGTAGTCAGCAGATCCGTTCTTTTCCTGTAAGATCTTCTTCCTTCATCTTTATTTCTTTATTCACCATGGTTTATCCTGTTGAGTCTCTTGAGAAATTTCGTTCTGATTTTTCCATTCCCTCTTGGGTCGTCTTGGAAGAGCTTTCTGAGCCTTCTAATTATTTCAATTTGGCTGAGGGACATTGGTTCCCCAGTCTCTTTTTTGCTAAGTGTGGATTTTCTTTTCCACCAAATCCTCTGTGTCTGGAATTCTGTCAGTACTTTGATGTTGTTCCTGCACGAATAGCCCCCAACATATGGAGAATAGTTAATGGGGTGCATAAATTAAATCAAGTGCATGGAACTCGTATGGGAATCCTAGAAATCATGTACTGCTATAGATGGGCAGTTAATGATAATATTTATTATTTAAAAACTAGGTTTATAAATAGAGCCTTAGTAGTCAATCTCCCTGATGCCAATAGGGATTATTTTGAACACGAGGTTGTCATAAAAAATTGGCAACACCCTCCATTAACCGAAGATGAGGTTTACCAGGGTCCCAAATGCCCTCCTTATGGCAATGGGATAGATTATTTTTATTTTATTTTATTTATTTTGAAATCATGTTTGTTTTGTGTTTGATAAAATGTGTCACTGATAACAATGTGTGTTTATTTGCAGTTGATAGCAAGAGAAAGTGCCCAAAAGAAACAGATATCAATATAAGGCATTTGGGACTTATCTGGGGTCTGCATCAAAGGGTTGTCGACGAGCAGATCAGGTCGGCTTCGTATCTACTCCAGTACAAGAGCTACACAACCTCCTTCACTGCTCGTCCAGTGATCAGTGAAGCAGAGCCAGTACCAGCCTCTGCAAGTTCTTCGCCTGAATCTCATATTCCTTTGAGCGAAAGGATGAAGAAAAGAAGAACTCCTGCTCTGTTTGAGAAAACTGCCTCCGGTTCTGGGGAGGTCAAAAGGATTAAGATTGATGTCCCAAAGGAGGGGACAAAGAAGACTGATGCAGCTCCTCCAGCTGCTCCTGCTAAAGTCGTCGAGAAGCCCGCAGTGGCTCCGAGAAGCTCTACTGCTCCTGGAAAGGTGATTGTGATATCACCGACCAAGGATTCTTCCTTGGCTGTACCTGTTCCCCCGAGGAGGCTGAAAAAGAGCTCCTCGGTCAATTTGGTTGATACCATCATTCAACCCCCAGCTGTTGGGACTGAAGTTCCCACTTTTGTTCCCCCGATCTCTGACATGAGCTCGGTAAAGTCCTTAACCATTCCCGAGGTCCAAGGTACTGAAGATAACCTTACTCAGGACATGGTTACTTCTTTGGTTGCCCGTCACCTTGCTTCAGTAAGTCTCTTTACTTTAAACTTTTCATATTTTCCTTTGTCATTTATGTTTCTAACTTGCTTTCTTTTTCTGTTTACAGTTGATGAGCTGTTTTAACATAATCCTGAAAAAGGATGAAGCCATTAAAGCCTCATGCTCCTCGTCCAGTGTGGAGGGAGCTATGGAAGAAGCTATCAAATATTTGGAAGACTCCCACCAAAAGTATGCCATTGATAAGGCTATCTGGGAGAAAAAACTTTCCTCCTCCGAGCAAGAAAAAGCTCGAGTTGCTGATGCCTCCAAGGAGTTGGAGAAGAAAAAGAATGCCTTGGAGAAGGCAAATAAAGAGCTTGAGGAAAAGCTCAAAGCCGCTGGAGAGCTGGAAAATAAACTCAAAGTTGCTGAGGAGAGGTTGGACCAGCTCCAGGAAGTAGGTCGGCAGAAGGAGGAGGTTGAGATCAAACTGAAGAATACTGAGAACCTTCTGTTCGAGACGCTTTCCTCGGAGAAGTTGAAGAGGAAAGCTGATGTGAAAAAGTCCTTCAGCTCTGGCTAGGACAAGGGGTGGAACAAGGGGTGTGCTGCCGTGGTATATCAAGTAGACTATGGCAGTCTAAAGTACTTTAGGGATGGATGGGTCGCTGCCCTTCAGGAAATGAAGGTCGACGAGTCCTCCGAGCTCTTCTAGAGGCATATCCCTGGTCCTCCTCCTACTCCAGAAGAATTAGAAGAGGACGAAACTACCTCTGAGGAGTCTTCAATGGTGATGGGAGATCACCCCCCAGCCATCCAGTCTGCTGTCGAGCAAGTCATTTCTTCGTTCGAGCAACAGCTGGTGCTCTCCGAACAGCCCACAGTTCCCTCCGAGCAACCTTCTTCCTCTTCCCAACCTCCCGAGAAGGTTTTAGGAGATAAGGAAAAGGTGTAGTGTTATTCGGGCTTACTTTTCTATTTTTCTTTTTTGTCAAATGTAACCCAGAATTTGTACTCTTCAACTATGATCTAATAAAATCTGAACTTCTTTTTTCCATATTGTTGTTCATCTTTCATTCATACTCTGCTTATTCTTCTTATTGATGATTGCTTTTCTTTCTCTGCTAGTTTCTGGCCAGGATGGATCTGCTATCTTCCCATGATACAAAGTTGCTGCAACAGTGCAATGAGTACTTTAAGTCTGGTCACACAGACTTGAGTGTTGCACAAGTTGCATACATCCTTGGCCAGGATGCTTCAGAACAGGCAGTGGAAGCATATCAATACCTGAAGTGTCTGCTTGATCAGGCGGTAGCCAATAATGTGGCTTACTATGAAATGATCGAGGATCTCCAGTGCACCCTCGAAGACCTTCAGAATCAATACAAGGAATCAACTACTTTGTTGCATGAGAGTTATGAGAAGAAGTATAAGCTGATCGTTGCTGACAAGGGCTACGATAAGCTTTTTGCTGGTTATGATGTAAGGGAGAGAACCCTGAGGGGCGAGGTTGAGGAATGCAGATAGATTGCCGAGCTGCTGGAAAAGGAAAACAACAACTTGCAGAAAGAGCTATCACAGTTGAAGTCTGCAGCCTCTTCTTCAACAGCCCTAATCCTAGTGACTGACGAGGGATTTTCATTCCTAGAAGTGGAGAATGCCAAGTTGAGGGAATAATTGGATACCTTGAGGAGGTCGGGCCCTTCCACGTCTCCTCGGGGATGAGGAAGAGCTCCTCGGGGATGAGCAAGAGCAACTCGGGTGCTTGTCGAGGAACAGAGGACAGCATCTACCTTAGAGAACCAGGCCTTCTAACTAATGGCGAAGAAAAAAGATTTGTCTGACATGTCAAAGAAGATTAGGGACTTGGAAAAGCAGCTCTCCGCGTAGAAGTCAGTCTTGGAGAATAAGAAGCTTTTCATCAAGAATCTCCACGACCAGCTACAAAGGCTAACATACCAATTCCACAAACAGCCCAGGGAATTCTGGATGGCTGGATACAACGAAGCACTATTCCACTTGGATGATAGTATCCAGAATGCCAACAATGAGGGCTACAAATAAGGCTGGCTGAATGCCTTAGGTGTGTTGAAGCTCGAACAAGGACACTATCTGTGGGACTACCATGATCCCGGGTTGCTCGACTTGCCTGTGCCACCGTACAATTTGGAGATGGAATGGATCCCTGCTCGTGCCATTCCTCGGAGCTTAATTTCAAAATACCTCGGTGACTACAGTCTACATTCTCAAATTGAGGTATCTCGTCCCGAGCATCTTCTAGATCGACCTTCTGTGATGAACGTCAGGATGCTGAAGGATTTGAACTTTATCAATTCTCCTCAGTCTTTAAATGATCCGCCTGCTGGCGAGGAACCTGTATCGAAAGCTGAGGGGAAAAACCAATAGAATAGGAATTTTTAATGTAACAGTTAGTATACATATCAATGTAACTTGTAATTTATTTAGAATTTAATGAAAGACTTTCATTATCGCTTGCAAATCTTAATTGCTATTGTCTATCAAACACTTTATATTTATGCATATCTGTTAAAAAGATAATAATAGTGTTGCTCATCGACCAACTTAGTAAAAAAGTTGCAAGTATCAGTAATGTTGTTTGATGAGTATAAAAATGTTTAAAATTTTTCCAACAAACCAAGGTTGTTAAATTGTGCTCGTCGACCAATCATAGTTAGTGAGGGTTTATCCACGACTAACCATACTTGGTAAATTTTGGAATATTTTCTCCTCGTCGACCAACTATGTTGGTACAGTTTGGAATATTTTCTCGTCGTCGACCAATTATGTTGGTACAGTTTGGAATATTTTCTCCTCGTCGACCAACTATGTTGGTACAGTTTAGAATATTTTCTCCTCGTCGACCAACTATGTTGGTACAGTTTAGAATATTTTCTTGAGTAGTATGCCGAGTTGTGCCGAGTAGTGCGTAGCATTAGTATTCCCCGAAAATTTTTCAATAAATAGAGAGACTTGCAGAATATTTTTATTTTATTCATACTGATGGAACTGTGTTACATATACATCACTGATAATACTTGCGCAGATGCTCTGCGTTCCATGCATTCTTAAACTCCTCGCCTTCTAAAGTGGCTATTCGATAAGTTCCTGGTCGAACAACTTCTGTTACTCGGTATGATCCATGCAAGTTTGCCTCCAGTTTGTTATGCTTTTGAATTACTTTCTTCAGCACATAGTCTCCTTCTTTCAGGTCGCACTTCCTCACCCTCTTGTTGTAGAACAAAGTTGTTCGCTGCTGGTAAGCAGCATTTCTAATGGTTGCTTCTTCTCTAACTTCCTCGAGCATGTTTAAATCCAGTCTTATCATTAAGTCGCTGACAGGGGAATTGAAATTCAGTACCCTGTGTGTTGGGAGGCCAACTCGGCAGGTATAACAGCTTCACTTCCAAACGCCAGCATGTATGGTGATTCTCCAGTTGCTACTCGGGGAGTAGTTCGGTAAGCCCAAAGTACTGATTGTAGCTCGTTGATCCAGTTTGCTTTTGCATCGTCCAATCATTTTTTCAAACTGTTCAGCAGCGTTCTATTTGTCACTTCAGTTTGTCCATTGCTTTGAGGATGACCTGGTGCTGAATGAACTTTCAAAATGTTTGACTGATGACAATAGGCGGCAAACTCCTCGTTATCAAATTGTGTCCCATGGTCTGTGATGAAGGCATGAGGGAGACCATATCGGCAAATGATGTTCTTCCAAACAAATTGGTACACCTTCTCGTACGTCATATCAATGAGTGGCTCAGCTTCTACCCACTTAGTAAAATAATCCACTGCGGCTACGCGGTACTTGAACCTTCCTCGGGTCGTTGGCAGTGGTCCAACCAAATCAATTCCCCACATGGCAAATGGCCAAGGGTAAGTTATGGGTGTCAATAATGCTTGTGGAGTTCTTCGGATGGAGGAGAAACGCTGGCACTTATCACATTTCTTGGCATAATCTATACAATCAGCCCTCATCGTCGGCCAGTAGTATCCCTGCGTTATCACCCTTTGCAAAAGCGTCCGACGTGCTACATGTGCTCCGCAAGACCCTTCGTGGATCTCTTCAATTAATTCTTTCATCTCGTAGGGATGTACACATCTCTGCAAACCTGCCATTATTCCTCGTCGATATAAAACACCATTAGTTAGTACATACCGAGCAGCTTTAAACTTCAATTTCTTGGCTGCGAGCTTATCAATTGGCAATTCTCCCTCCTCGATATACGCCCTGATGGGATCCATCCAAGATGGACCCAAATCAAAGGTGATAAAGTTTATCGTCATATCTTCATTTATACTCCGACCAGCCAACACTTCAATTGGGATTGTTTGTCGTAGCTCGGTGCGAGTAGCTGACGCTAGTTGAGCTAGGGCGTCTTCTCTCGCATTCTCCATTCTTGGTATTCTGACCAGCTGAATAGCGGCAAATTCTGACACCAGATCCTTTGCCTTTGCATGATATCTGATCATTAATTCTCCTCTAACTGCATATACTCCCATCATTTGGTTTACAATCAGTTGAGAGTCACTGAAGATCATAACTTGCTACGCCTCCATAACTTTTGCCAAATTTAGCCCTGCAATCATGGCCTCATATTCAGCTTCATTGTTGGAAGCTTTGAATTGGAAACGCAAGGCGTATTCTATGTCGACCTCGTCCGGAGTGTTCAAAACTATCCCCGCGCCACATCCTGTATTGTAAGATGAGCCATCTACATATAGCCTCCATATAGGTAACTCGTCTTCAAATTTCTGATCAGTCAGAGTTCCTCGGTGAAATATTTGCTGCTTCCTTTCATCCTCCCCTGATATTTCTTGCTCCTCGTCGATCATCTTTTCTTGCCCTTTTACCAACCAGAGTTGGTCTGAGCTCGAAATTGATGATCCTATAACATCCACTCGCCCTTTTACCAACCGGAGTTGGTCTGAGCTTGTGTTTGTTGATTCTGTAACATCCACAGGTTTATCAGCGAGCAACTTTTGCTCCTCGGGGGTATCAGGATAGGTGAACTCTGCTATAAAATCTGCTACAGCCTGCCCTTTTAGCGATGATCTGGGTTCATAAACTATATCATATTCTCCGAGCTCTATTGCCCAGTACATCAATCTCCCTGATTTCTCTGGCTTATGAAGGACTTGTCTCAATGGCACATCGGTGTATACTACTATAGTATGAGCCTGGAAGTATGGCCTCATTCTCCTACTCGCCTCAATCAGCGCTAATGCCAATTTCTCCAGCCTTGGATATCTGATCTCTGCTCCTCGGAAGGCCTTACTTGTGTAGTAAATTGGATTTTATACTCCATTCTCCACTCTGATCAACGCCGAGCTAACTTCATTCTCGGATACTGCAAGGTACAAATACAATTTCTCTCCCATCACCGGCTTGGACAACAGTGGGGGTGCTCCCAAGTATTTATTCAAGTCTTGAAAAGCCTTCTCGCATTCATCATTCCACTCAAAAGTCTTTCTGAGTGTCTTGAAGAATGGGAGACATCTATCAGTTGCTCGTGATACGAATTTGTTGAGTGCCGCTACTCGTCCTGTGAGACTCTGTACTTCCTTCTTCATTGTTGGAGATCGCAACCCTAATAGAGCTTTAATCTTTTCAGGATTTGCTTCAATGCCTCGTTGATTGACAATGTACCCGAGAAACATGCCTACTCGTACTCCAAAGATGAACTTCGTCGGTTTCAGCTTCATTTGATATTTATCTAGTTGATTAAAAGTCTGGCTTAAGTCAACTAGATGATCAGCAACTTTCTTGCTTTTTGTCAGCATATCGTCAACATAGACTTTCATGTTGTCACTGATTTGTTCAGTAAAGACCTTGTTCATCAGCCTCTGATATGTCGCACCTGCATTTTTCAAACCAAAAGGCATAAGATTATAACAATAAGTTCCCCTAGGGTTAATAAAAGAAATACTTTCCCTGTCTTCAGGTTTCATTTTAATTTGATTGTAACCAGAGTAAGCATCCATGAAGCTTAGCATTTCGTGTCCCGAGGTAGCATCTACCAGTTGGTCAATTCGGGGCAATGGAAAGTGATCCTTTGGGCATGCTTTGTTGAGGTCAGTGAAGTCTACACACATCCTCCACTTGTTATTCTTCTTCTTTACCATCACTACATTAGCTAACCAATCTGGATATTTAACATCTTCAATGAAACAAGCTTTCTGGAGCTTCTCGACTTCCTCCTGTATAGCTTGATTCTTCTCGGGACTGAATACTCTTCTTCTCTGCTTCACAGGCTTGATTTCCTTATTCACATTAAGCTCGTGACATAAGAAGTTTGGGTCTATCCCAGGCATATCTTCATGACTCCACGCAAAAGTTTGTCTTCTGCTTCTAAGGAAAGTTATCAATTCCTATTTTAATGAGGCCTCCAATGATGAACCTATTTGAGTAGTTCGTTCAGGGTGCTCGTCGTCCAGAATGATATTTTTAGTAGCTTCCACCACTTGACCCTTTAAGAGTTGCGACTCATCTCGGGGATCCAATGTTTTAATTTCTGCATCTTCATCCACTTGATAGGTCGTGGTCTTTTTCTTTGATTCTTCCAGTTCTTCTTGCTCGGCGGATGAATAATAGCATTCCCGAGCTACTTTCTGATCACCTTTCACAACTCCTACTCCAAAGTTTGTTGGAAATTTCAGGCACTGATGCACTCTAGATGGTACAGCCTCGAACTTCTTCAATCCTACTCTTCCCATGATGATATTGTACGATGATTGGACATTCTTATCCATCACGAAGAAACGTATTCTTTCTGTTCGACAAGCAGGCCACGTAACAATGAATATATCCAACTTGATCGTCCCAAGTGGAAATACTTTCTCGCCAGCAAAACCGATAAGGGGTCTGTGATAAGGTTCCAGTTGAGATAGCTTTAGATTCAAACTATCGAAACACGAGTAGAACATGATGTCTGTTGAGCTACCATAGTCGACCAACACTCTTGAAATCATTACATCCTTCATTCTCATCTTGATCACCAGTGGATCATCGTGAGGATATAAAACTCCTGCAAGATCATTTTTCGAGAAACCGATGACCAATTTTTCCTTGTTCACCTTTCTCGGGCGATATTCCTCAGCTAGATTTATTCGCTGAATGTACGAGCAAGCTTGAGCCTCACTGAGGTAAGCTTTTCTTTCTGCAGTAAGGTCTCCTCCTCCTGTATCTCCTCCTGTAATAACATTACAATTAAATGACCCAAAACGTATTGAAAATACCTCTCGTTCTGGCTGTCTTGGTTTCTTAGGGAGATCGGGGTCATCATCTGGATCAACTTCATGGTTTCTCTTCTTGTTCTCCTCTGCTCGACGAGGAGATCTAGATCTCTCTCTAGTTCGGTCGGTGTTTCTTCTTTCGCCTCCCCGATCAACATACTTCGATATCTTTCCTCGTCGGATAAGTGTTTCAATCTCATTCTGAAGAGCTATGCAATTTTTAGTCATATGGCCATGATCCTTGTGGAACTCGCAATATTTCTCCCTATTCCTCGTGTCAGGGTATGACTTCATTTTCTTTGGCCAGTTTAACTCCTCGTTGTTCTTAATTTCTTCCAGGACGTGGTTGATATTCGCCTTCAAAGGTGTGTAATTATCAAATTTCTTCAAGACCTCCCATGACGACCTACTTTTGGAATGTTTGTCACCACCATTGTTCTTATGCTCTTTCTTCTTAGCTTTATCACCTTCCACCTTGGTTTCTTTGGCGTCCATATTCTTCTTTGCAGACATAGCCTCCTCGGCATTCATAATCTTGGACGCTTTCCCATCAGGTCCGACATGGTTCGAGGTGGATCTTTGGCCAAAGTGTAGTACAACTTGTTTGGCAGCAGTCCACTCATCAAAGCAGTAATCGTTGTCTTCTCCTCATAATCAATGACTTCGAGCTTCTCGTTATTAAAACGAGTTATATAGTCTCTAATACTCTCACCAGCTTTTTGTCTAACACTTAACAGATGTGCTACTCGTTTAACTGGCTTTGCTCCGAAGCAGAAATTCCCAATGAATAACTCGGCCAGTTGAAGAAAAGTTGAAATCTTACCCCGAGGAAGATTATTATACCATATCTGAGCAGATCCGGTAAGAGTTCCCGAGAATGCCCTGCATCTCATCTCGTCTGGGACAGCATAGATGTCGGCAACAACTTGATATTGTTCTATATGAAGGACAGGGTCAGTCTTCCCGTCATACTTGGGAGTCACAACAGGTGCTTTGAACTTCGATGGTGTTGGAAAATCAACAATGTCCTGGACAAAAGGTGTTCCCCGAACAAAGGTTTGTTGTTGAGGGTTCTTAGCCTTAGCCATTTCCCCCAATCTATCCTCCAGCCTTTGAATAGATCTTTTCCATGCATCATTCCCTTCATCGGGCCTATTGGTTCGAGTAACTGATCGCGTTGAAGTGGCTTCCTAGGATTTATCTCGATGAGCAGCTGGTCGGTCATCGGATCCATCTTGACGAGCAGCTGGTCGCGACTGGGCAGATCCTTCCCTTAAATCTGATGGTCGTCGAAAGCTTCTCGACGTTGCATTAAGAGGACTTTTTTTCCTCCTAGGGCCTAATCGATCAAAATGAGAGGCCCTACTTAATCTTTCCAATGCACTGGTCCTTTTTGGGGAGAGGGTGACACGTTGTTCAGTATCTGTGGCTCGCACTGATGAAGTTCGTCCAGGTTGATAAGAAAAATCTTTAGATTCCTCATTGCGATATAAATTAGTACGCCTAGTACGCATAGAAGGCGAACGAATATTTCTTTGAATGCTTCGTGATCCGGAATGGGCTGGAGCACCGCCATGGAGGGTTTGGATGAGTTGTCACATTGTTTCTTGCATGACGGTCTGGCCCTGAGCCAGATTCGCCATCATTCCAGTCAGATCTGGAATAATTGGTGGAGCAGATGGATTTGGAGGGGTTCCAGTGTTTCGATTGCTGGATTCAGGTATATCAGCCATTGGTAATAGATTGTTTTTTATGAGAAACCGATTTTACCCGTCATTTCCCACAGACAGCGCCAATCTATTGATGTAAAAAATTAGATCACTCTAATAATTCAATCACAGATAAATAAATGAGACAAATAATTTTAAAGTGGTTCAGCCTTATAAGAATGGCCTACATCCACTGTTTTAGTATTGCTGTTTGTATAGGAATTCTCGATTACAAGTTATCTCAAGAAATTCCGATCTGGGGTCCTCCCTACAATGAGGATTGTATAATGTATTTATAGCCTTGAGGCTGTAATGTGAAAGGGTAATACATTAAATGATATGCATATGAAAGGGTAATACATTTAATGCCCTTTAAGCGTGTGCATCTAAATGATAAGTATTTAATGAACCAGTTGAACTGTTGGTTATCTAGCTATTAATGCTTTGTTCGAGATGCAGCTCAGACTGCCTGAGTTGCTCAGACCACCTAAGCTTCTTGGTATTCAAGAGTTCCTCGGAGAGGTTTGTTCCTCGGAGCGTATGAGTTCCTCGGAGCATGTGAGTTCCTTGGGTAAGCAGTGTTCCTCGGGGAACTATGAGTTCCTCAGAAGTGTTTGTAGTTTCCATGTAGATAGTCACGTGTCTTCATATGATCGGTCCACATCAACAGATTAAATTTGGTATCAACACTTGCGTAGGTGCTCTACGTTCCATGCATTCTTGAACTCCTCCCTTTCTAAAGTTGGTATTCGATAAGTTCCTGGTCGAACAACTTTTGTAACTCGGTATGGTCCATGCCAGTTTGCCTCCAGTTTATTGTGCTTTTGAATTACTTTCTTCAGCACATAGTCTCCTTCTTTCAGATCGCACTTCTTCACCCTCTTGTTGTAGAACAAAGTTGTTCGCTGCTGGTAAGCAGCATTTCTAATGACTGCTTCTTCTCTAACTTCCTCGAGCATGTCTAAATCCAATCTTCTCATTAAGTCGCTAACAGGGGAATTGAAATTCAATACCCTGTGTGTTGGGAGGCCCAACTCAGCAGGTATAACAGCTTCACTTCCAAACGCTAGCATATATGGAGATTCTCCAGTTGCTACTCGGGGAGTTGTTCGGTAAGCCCACAGTACTGACTGTAACTCGTGGATCCAATTTGCTTTTGCATCGTCCAGTCTTTTCTTCAAACCATTCAGCAGTGTTCTGTTTGTCACTTCAGTTTTTCCATTGCTTTGAGGATGGCCTGGTGCTGAGTGGATCTTCAACACATCTGATTGATGACAATTGGCAGCGAACTCCTCGTTATCAAATTGTGTTCCATGGTCTGTGATGAAAGCATGAGGAAGACCATATCTATAAATGATGTTCTTCCAAATAAATTGGTACACTTTCTCGTACGTCATATCAATGAGAGGCTCATCTTCCACCCATTTAGTAAAATAATCCACTGCGACGACGAGGTATTTGAACCTTCCTCTAGTCGTTGGCAGTGGTCCAATCAAATCTATACCCCACATGGCAAATGGCCAAGGGGAAGTGATGGGTGTCAATAATGCTTGTGGAGTTCTTCGGATGGAGGAAAAGCGCTGTCACTTGTCATATTTCTTGGCATAGGCTACACAATCTGCCCTCATCGTCGGCCAGTAATATCCCTGTGTCATCATCCTTTGCAAAAGCGTCCGACCTGCTACATGGGCTCCACAGGACCCTTCATGGATCTCTTTAATCAATTCTTTCACCTCGGAGGGATGTACACATCTTTGTAAATGTGCCATAATTCCTCGTCTATATAAAATACCGTTAGTTAATACATACCGAGCAGCTTAAACTTCAATTTCTTGGCTGCGAGCTTATCAATTGGTAATTCTCCCTCCTCAATATATGCCCTGATAGGATCCATCTAAGATGGTCCTAAATCAAGGGTGATAAAGTTCATCACCAAATCTTCATCTATACTCCGACCAGCCAAAACTTCAATTGGGATTGTTCTTCGTAGCTCGGTACGAGTAGCTGATGCTATTCGAGCTAAGGCATCTGCTCTTGCATTCTCCATTCTCACTATTCTTACTAGCTGAATAGCAGAAAATTCTGATACCAACTCCATCACCTTTGCATGGTATTTGATCATTAATTCTCCTTTGGCTGAATATATTCCCAATATTTGATTTACAATTAATTGAGAATCACTGAAGATAATAATTTGCCGCGCCTCCATAATTTTTGCCAAATTAAGACCTGCAATCATGGCCTCATACTCAACTTCATTATTGGAAGCTTTGAATTGGAAACGTAGGGCGTACTCCATGTCGACCTCGTCCGGAGTGCTCAAAACTATCCCTGCCCCACTGCCTGTTGTGCAAGATGAGCCATCTACATATAGCCTCCATATAAGTAACTCATCTTCAAACTTCTGATCTGACAGAGTTCCTCGGTGAAATATTTGTCGCTTCCTTTCATCTTCCCCTGATATTTCTCGCTCTTCTTCGACCATCTTTTCTTGCCCTTTTACCAACCGGAGTTGGTCTGAGCTCTAATTTGATGATCCTGTAACATCCACTTGCCCTCTTACCAACCGGAGTTGGTCTGAGCTTGTGTTTGTTGATCCTGTAACATCCACAGGTTGATCAGCGAGCAACTTTTGTTCCTCGGGGGTATTAGGATAAGTGAAATCTGCTATAAAATCTGCTACATCTTTCCCTTTTAGCGATGATCTGGGTTCATAGACTATATCGTATTCTCCGAGCTCTATTGCCCAGTACATCAATCTCCCTGATTTTTCTGGTTTATGAAGGGCTTGTCTCAACGGCATATCAGTATATACGACTATAGTATGAGCCTGGAAGTATGGCCTCATTCTTCTACTCGCCTCAATCAGCGCCAGTGCTAACTTTTCCAGCCTTGGATATCTGATCTCTGCTCCTCGGAAGGCCTTACTTGTGTAATAGATTATTTTTTGTACTCCATTCTCCACTCTTATCAACGCCGAGCTAACTGCATTCTTCGATACTGCTAGGTACAAGTACAATTTTTCTCCCATCACCAGCCTGGACAACAGTGGAGGTGCTCCCAAGTATTTCTTCAAGTCTTGAAAAGCATTCTCACATTCATCATTCCACTCAAAAGTCTTTCGGAGTGTCTTGAATAATGGGAGGCATCGATTAGTTGCTCGTGATACAAATCTGTTGAGTGCTTCTACTCGTCCTGTAAGACTTTGCACCTCTTTCTTCGTCGTTGGAGATCGCAGCCCTAATAGAGCTTTGATCTTTTCAGGATTCTCCTCAATGCCTCGTTGGTTGACAATGTATCCGAGAAACATGCCTTCTCGTACTCCAAATATGCACTTCGTCGGGTTCAGCTTCATTTGGTATTTATCTAGTTGATCAAAAGTCTAACTTAAGTCAACTAGATGATTAAGATCTTTTTTGCTCTTCGTCATCATATCGTCAACATAGACTTCCATATTGCAACTGATTTGTTCAGCAAAGACTTTGTTCATCAGTCTCTGATATGTCGCACCTGCATTTTTCAAACCAAAAGGCATAACATTATAACAATAAGTTCCCTAGGGGTAATGAAGAAGTACTCTCCCTGTCTTCAGGTTTCATTTTAATCTGATTGTAGCCAGAATAAGCATCCATGAAACTCAGTAGCTCGTGTCCTGAGGTAGCATCGACTAGTTGATCAATTCGGGGTAATGGAAAGTGATCCTTTGGGCATGCTTTTTTGAGGTCAGTGAAGTCTACACACGTCCTCCATTTGTTGTTCTTCTTCTTTACCATCACCACATTGGCTAACCAGTCTGGATATTTAACATCTTCAATGAAGCAAGTTTTCTGGAGCTTCTCGACTTCCTCCAGTATAGCTTGATTCTTCTCGAGGCTGAACACTCTTCTTCTCTGCTTTACTGGCTTGATCTCCTTATTCACATTGAGCTCGTGACATAAGAAATTTGGGTCTATCCCTGGCATATCTTCATGACTCGAAGCAAAAGTTTATTTTCTTCTTCTAAGGAAAGTTATCAATTCCTGTTTTAGTGAGGCTTACAACGACAAACCTACTTGAGTAGTACGTTCAGGGTGCTCGTCGTCCAGAATGATATTTTTAATAGCTTCCACCACTTGGCCCTTCACGAGTTGCGACTCATCTCTAGGATCCAATGTTTCAATTTCTGTACTTTCATCCACGTGATAGGTAGTAGTCTTTCTCCTTGATTCTTCCAGTTCCTCTTGCTCGGCGGATGAATAATAGCATTCCCGAGCTACTTTCTTATCACCTTTAACAACTCCTACTCCGAAATTTGTTGGAAATTTCAGGCATTGATGCACCGTAGATGGTACAACCTCAAACTTCTTCAATCCTACTCTTCCCATGATGATATTGTATGATGACTGAACATTTTTATCCATCACGAAGAAGAGTATTCTTTCTGTTCGACAAGAAGGCCACGTACCAATGAATATATCCAACTTTATCGTCCCAAGTGGAAAAACTTTCTCGCCAGCAAAACCGAGGAGGGGTCTATGATAAGGCTCCAGTTGAGATAGTTTTAGATTTAAACTATCGAAGCACGAGTAGAACATGATGTCTGCCGAGCTACCATTATCGACCAGTACTCTTGAAATTATAACCTCCTTCATTCTCATCTTGATCACCAGTGGGTCATCATGAGGATATAGAACACTTGCAAGGTCATTCTTTGAGAAACCAATGACCAATTTCTCTTTATTCACCTTTCTCGGGCGATCCTCCTCAACTAGATTTATTCGTTTAATGTATGAGCAAGCTTGAGCCTCACAGAGGTAAGCTTTTCTCTCGGCAGTAAGGTCTCCTCCTCCTGCATCTCCACCTGTTATAACATTACAGTCAAATGACCCAAAGCGTATTGAAAATACCTCACGTTCTGGCTGCCTTGGTCTCTTGGGAAGATCGGGGTCATCTTCGGGATCAACTTCATGGTTTCTTTTCTTGTTCTCCTCTGCTCGACGAGGAGATCTAGACCTCTCTCTAGTTCAGTCGTTGTTTCTTCTTTCGCTTCCACGATCAACGTACTTTGCCAGCTTTCCTCGTCTGATGAGTGTTTCAATCTCATTCTGAAGAGCTATGCAATTTTTGGTCATATGGCCATGATCTTTATGAAACTCGTAATACTTTGCCTTATTCCTCTTGTCAGGGTCTGCCTTCATTTTCTCTGGCCAGTTTAATTCCTCGTTGCTCTTGATTTCTTCTAGAACATGGTTGATATCCTTCTTCAAAGGAGTATAATTATCTAATTTCTTCATTGCATCCCATACCGACCTTGTTCTTGAATGTTTGTCATTGCCAATGTTCTTATGCTCTTTCTTCTTAGCTTTATCTCCTTCCACCTTGGTTTCTTTGGCATCCATGTTCTTTTTCACAGCCATAGCCTCCTCGGCATTCATAATCTTGGACGCTTTTCCCATCAGGTCTGACATGGTTCTAGGTGGATCTTTGGCCAAAGTGTAGTACAACTTATTGGGCAGTAGTCCACTCATCAAGGCGGTAATCCCTGTATTCTCCTCATAATCAATGACTTCAAGTTTCTCGTTATTAAAACGAGTTATATAAGCTCTGGTAATCTCACCAGCCTTTTGTCTAACACTTAACAGATGTGCTACTCGTTTAACTGGCTTTGCCCCAAAATAGAAATTCCCAATAAATAACTCGGCCAGTTGAAGAAACGTTGAGATCTTACCCCGAGGAAGGTTATTATACCATATTTGAGCAGATCCGGTAAGTGTTCCCGAGAATGCCCTACATCTCATCTCATCTGGGACAGCATATATGTCGGCTGCAGCTTGGTATTGTTCTATATGAAGGACAGGGTCAGTCTTTCCATCATATTTGGGGGTCACAACAAGTGCTTTGAATTTTGATGGTGTTGAAAAATCTACAATGGCCTGGACAAAAGGTGTTCCTCAAACAAAGGTTCGTTGTAGAGGGTTCTTAGCTTTAACCATTTCCCCCAATCTATCCTCCAGCCTTTGAATAGAGCCTTTCCATGCATCATTTCCTTCCTCGGGCCTGTTGGTTCGAGTAGCTGATCGCGTTGAGGTGGCTTCCTGGGATCTATCTTGACGAGCAGCTGGTCGCGACTGGGCAGATTCTTCCCTTAAGTCTGATGGTCGTCGAAAACTCCTCGATGGGGCTCTGGGAGGACTTTTGCTCCTCCTAGGACCTAATCGATCGAAATGAGATACTCTGCTTAATCTTTCTAATGCACTGGTCCTTTCTGGGGAGAGAGTGATACGTTGTTCGGTATCTGTGGCTCGCACTGATGAAGTTCATCCAAGTTGATAAGAAAAATCTTCAAACTACTCATTGTGGTATGAATTGGTACGCCTAGTATGTGAAGAAGATGCACGGGTATTTCTTTGAATACTTCGTGGTCTTGAATGGGTTGGTGCACCGCCATGGAGGGTTTGTATGAGTTGACGCATAGTTTCTTGCATGAAGGTCTGGCCCTGAGCCAGATTTGTCATTATTCTAGCCAGATCTGGAATATTTGGCGGAGCAGATGGATTTGGAGGGCTTCCAGCATTTCGATTGCTAGATTCTAGAATATCAGTCATTTGTGATGGATTGTTTTTGATGGAAAAATGATATTACCAGTCGTTTCCCATAGACGGCGCCAATCTGTTGATGTAAAGAATTAGATCGTATCTAATTATTCAATCACAGATAAATAAATGAGACAAAGAATTTTTAAAGTGGTTCAGCCTTGTAAGAATGGCCTACATCCATTGTTATGTTATTGCTGATTGTATGGGAATTCTCAATTACAAATTATCTCAAGAAATTCCGATCCCTTTACAATGAGGATTGTACAATGTATTTATATCCCTGGGGCTGTAACGTGAAAGGGTAATACATTAAATGATGTACATATGAAAGGGTGATACATTCATTTCTTCATAAGCGTATGCGTCTGAATGATAAGCATTTAATGAACAGTCAGATTGTTGGTTATCCAGCTATTAATGCTTTGTTCGAGGTGCAGCTCGGACCGCCTGAGTTTCTCGGACCGCCTAAGCTTCTCGGTGCTCAAGAGTTCCTCGGAGAGTTCTCGTTCCTCGGAGCGTATGAGTTCCTCGGGGAAACAGTGTTCCTCGTTGTAGTATGGTTCCTCGGAGCGTGTGAGTTCCTCGTAAGTGTTTATTGTTGCCACATAGACTGCCACGTGTCTTCACTTTATTGATCCATGTCAGCAGACTAAATTTGGTATCAACAACAAGTATGGGAAGTCGACAATCGACCAGGCCTAAAATTATTGCTCGAGCAACTTTAAGAGCTAAATGCTCCATACTCTTATGAAAACTTCAAGCATGAAACATTGGGAGCTTCTGTTAATACAAAAAATTATTCATCTACGTGGACCATTCGAATATTGACACATGATGTATAGTAGAAGATTAATCCTAGTCAACAAGGATGAAATGCCGACCAACTTCAGGGATGCCGACCAACACTACGAAAATCGACCAATAATGACAGGAAAACACCAATAGTTTTATACATAAATGATTGTACAGATGTAAATGCCTATGATATAAATACATTCCATCCTTTGATATTCCAACTCTTGTACACCCCATTGGAGCTATAAATACATTGTAAACCCTATATCCAAGGGAGACGAAAAGATGGGTAATTGAAAAATTCTAAAGCAATACACAATAGTGGACGTAGGCTCTTCCCTTAAGTCGAACCACTTTAAAAATCTCGTGTCTCTTTTATTTCTATTTATCTGTGAACAATTAATTAGCCTACTTTAGTTTTTTGCATCAACACTTATCATCCATCGAAGCATACTCATCTCACTAACATGGATACTTTGCTCATATTTTTACATTAAAGCCCAACACTCTGCTTCATATAGGGTCATTGTCCTAACAATTATTCTATATAATTTTCCTTTTAATTTATTAGTTATCCTCTTATCGCATAACACCCCACTCGCTTGTCTCCATTTCAGCCAACCAGTTATTATTCTACTCGTAACATCCTCATCAATATCACCATTACTCTGTATCACTGGACCTAAATAACAAAATTTATTGTTTAATTTATCACTTTTTCTTCAATCTTTGACATTATGATATCAGACTCCTCGTTATTAAATTTACATTCCATAAATTTCAATTTATTTCTACTGATTTTTAGTCCCTTAGACTCTTAGGCATTTCACCAAGTATATACTCTCATCACTAAGTCCTCTTTTGAAGTGCCTATCAAAACTATATCATCCACAAACAACATACACCATGGGGCATATTCTTGTATCTATTCATTAATCTCATTTAATACTATGACAAATAAGTAAGGACTTAAAGCTGATCCTTGATGTAGACTCGCTTTAATCGTAAAATCATTAGTTTTTTCAAAAATAGTTTTTACTCTTGTCTTTGTATTATCATATATATCTTTGATTACTATAATATAACTCATATGGATTCTTTTTCTTCTTAATACCCACCATATTATATTCCTAGGTACTCTATCATATCCCTTCTCTATGTCTATAAAGGCCATATGTAAATTTTTATTATTACTTATACATTTCTCCATTAATTGTCTTAATAAGTAAATAGCTTCCGTGGTGGATCTCCCTGGCATAAATCCAAATTGGTTGTTCGAAATAGTTGACTCAATTCCTAACATTTTTTCTATAACCTTTCCCCGTAACTTCATAGTGTGATTCATTAGTTTTATTCCTCTATAATTACCATTGTTTTTTATATACCCTTTATTTTTATACAAAGGTATTATGGTGATTTTTCTCCACTCATTTGGCATATTTCTTCTTTTAAAATTTTATTAAATAAACATGTTAACAACTCTATCCATAGTCCTCCAAGAGTTCTCCACACCTCTATAGGTATTCTATCAGGACCAACTTCTTTATTCATCCCCATTTTTCTTATTAATTAATCTACTTCCTTTTCAGTAATCAGATACACCATCCTATATTTGGTTATATATTCTCGACATCTTTTTTGGTATATTCTTTATTCAATAATCCTTGAAAATAGTCTTTCCATCTATCTAGAATTTCTTTATCGTTAATTAATATATTTTCATTTTTGTATTTAATACACTTAACCGGACCCATATCCATTGTCAATCTATCTCTATTCTTTTCCAATTTATTTATCTCCTTTTCACCTTTTTTGGTACCTAATTTACTATAAAGATTATCCAGTACATTATCTTGCATATTTCTAATAATATTTTTTATTTCACTTTTTAATTTTTTATACCTTTCTAAGTCTTTTTTATTATTACTCTTTTGCCATTCTTTAAAACTTCTTCGCTTCTTTTGTATTATATGTTGAACTTCCTCATTTCACCAGCAAGTATCCTTTTTAATGAATCATTTCCATTTAGTCTCACCTAAAATTTTCTTTCCTATTTTCTCAATATCATTCTTTGTTGTTGAGCAAATGTTGTTAATATTATTGCCCCAATTCTATTTCATGTGTGTCAGGAAATTCTGCCAAAATTCTATTTCTTTGTATCCTTTTAAATCCTTCCATTTTATATTCTGATAACCTATTTTCTCTTTTTGGTACTTAAATCCTTTAATGGCTAAATATATTACTAATAAGCGATGTTGACTTGTTAAGCTTTCACCTAGTATAACCTTACAGTCTTTGCATGTGTTAAAGTCTCTTCTTCTAAGTAAGCAATAATCTATTTGAGTTTTATTCTTGCCACTTTTAAATGTTATTAAATGTTCTTCCTTTTTTTTAAATGTGTTTGCTATCTCAAGATCACTGGCCTTAGAAAATTCTAGGATATCCTTCCTTCCTTCATTTCTCTCACCAAAACTATAACCTCCGTGTATTCTTGGATAACCGTCTCATTCTACTCCTACATGTCCATTTAAGTCACCTCCTAAAAATATGTTTTCATGCGTAGGAATTTGTTGTAATATTTCATCTAGTAATTCCCAAAATAATTTCTTTACATAATCATCTAAAGCTCCTTAGGGTGCGTAAGCACTTATAACCTTGGAGCCTATGGTTGATCAGTCGAAGATTTCTCAATACAAATTTAAGTTGGGTTTTGAAGGGTGTAGCTCTAATGTCAGTGGGAAAATTTGGTTGTTTTGGAGATTCAATGTAGTTGTAGAAATAATTGTTGATCACCCTCAGCATTTTCCAATTAAATTAGATCACGCATCCTTAAAGAATAGCATTTAATTGTCTGTTGTTTATGCTAAATGCAGTAGAGTAGATTGACAGAAGCTTTGGGATCCTTTGGTTTCATTCTCAGAGACTGTTCTTGAGTCTCCTCACATTGTCATTGGTGGTTTCAATATTATTACTTCTCAATCAGAAAAAGTGGGAGGAAATGATGTTGATCACAATTATGTTGAAGACTTTATTCAAGCTATTGATGATTGTGGTTTAAGTGACCTAGGTTATGCTGGTACTAGGTACACTTGGTGTAATAAGAGGAAGGAAGAAGACCTCATTATGGCTAGATTAGATAGATGCTTAATCAACAATATGTGGGCTGCTGAGTATCCTAATTTTAGTTTAAAACACCTGAACAGAGCTTCCTCTGATCATGCTCCTCTTCTCTTATCTGTAAACACTAATTTTGATGTATATCCTAGGCCTGTTAAGTTCCAATCTATGTGGTGCATCATAACTCTTTTATGGATATTGTTAAATCCTCTTGGGCTGCTCCTGCTGATGGTTATGGGATGAGATTATTTTCTATCAAAATACAGAGGCTAAAAGGTGAATTGAGGAATCGGAATAGGGAAACTTTTAAGGATATATTTCAAAAGGTTAGAGATATAGAGGACAATATTGTTCAACTGGAATTTTTATATGAACAGAGGAGCTCTGATTCTAATAGAGAAGCTCTTAATGAAGCTCAAGCTAAATTGTTTGAAGCAAATAAAATTGAGGAGATGTATTGGAGGCATAAATCAACTATCAAATGGCTCAAATTGGGGGATGCAAACACTAAGTTTTTCCATTCTAGTGTTAAAGCTAATAAAAAAAAGCTAGGGATCTATTTTATTAAAAATGGTGCTGGGATTCTTTTGGAGGAGGAACAAGCTGTGAAATCACATATAGTAAATTTTTTTGAGGATATTATGTCTCCAAATTTTGTCTTTAAGCATGGTGGATGTTTCTAATCTCATTCCAAACACTATTACTTCTTATATGAACTCTGAGCTGGAGGCATTTCCTTCTGAAATGGAGGTCTTTATAGCACTGTCTGATCTTAGTGAAGACTCTGCTCCATGTTCAGATGGTTTTGGAGGCACTTTTTATAAAAAAAATGTTGGGAAATCATAAAAGATGATCTTTTATCTGCTATTAATAGTTTTTTTTGCAGGTTCAACTATTCCACAAAGCTGGTCTAGCACTTCAATAGTTCTGATTCCAAAAATTCAACACCCAAAGACTTGTGGGGATCTTAGACCTATTAGCCTCTGCAATTTCTCAATGAAGATAATCACAAAAATCCTTGCAACCAGACTTTCAAAGCTTCTTCCTATCCTTATATTTCCTAATCAAAGTGAATTCATCAAAGGCAGATCAATTCAAGATAATATTCTCCTTGCAAAAGAAATGGTTGATAATTTGGAAAAGAAGGTGGATGGTGGTAATGTTGTGTGTAAGTTGGATATGGAGAAGGCTTATGATAGGGTCAATTGGGGTTTTTTATTATCTGTTCTCAGGAGTTTTAGCTTTGGGGAAAGATGGAATGACTTTATTTGGAGAGCTGTTTTTGGAAATTCGTTCTCCATTTGCATAAATGGTCAAAGTTGTGTATTCTTCAAATCAAATAGAGGTCTAAGACATGGGGACCCTATCTCCCCAAGTCTTTTTATCTTGGCTGCTGAATATCTGAGTAGGGGTTTAAATAGATTAATGGAGGAAGGGAAAATCAAGCCTCATTACATGCTTAGTGGAAGTCCCATAGTTTCTCACTTATCATATGTTGATGATGTTATTATCTTCTCTAGAGGAGATAAGAGAAGTCTCAATTTTCTCATGAATTTCCTTCTTAAATACTCCTCCATTTCAGGTCAAAGAATTAATTTTAATAAGAGCTCCTTCACAGTTAACAAAAAAAGTTCTTCTAGTTTCAAAAGCAAAGTGGCAGCCTGCACAGGTCTTCAAGACAAATCTCTGCCTATCAAATATTTAGGTTGTCCTTTATTTCGAGGTTGGAACAAGATTATTTACTATGAAAGTCTTCTTAACTCTTTAAGATCCAAGATGGCAGGGTGGCAATCCAAATATTTATCTTCAGGAGGTAAGTACACTTTGATTAATCATGTACTCTCTTATATTCCTCTATTCCTTCTGGCTTATATTTCTCCTCCAAAATCAATAATTCAAAAGATTCATAGGCTCTTTAATAAATTCTTTTGGGGTGGTAATGATATATCTGGTTGGAAATATTAGTGGAAAAATTGGGAGTTTCTTTGTAGAGATTAATCTCAAGGCGGTCTTGGATTCAGAGATTTTAATGCTATTTCAAAAGCCTCAATGATGAAGTTATATTGGAAGTCAGTGTCTGAATCTTCCTTATGGTCTTCTTACATGTCAAATAGATATAAAAATTCAAATGCCTCCTCATATAAGGGGCTCTCTCACCTGGAAAAAAATTAATGCAGTAGTAGATATTTGTTCTTCTAATATGGAGATTATTAATGATATATGGATTTAGAAGCCCGCCACTTCAGGCCAGTTCTCCTTCTCATCTGCTTTTGACATTGTTAAAGTCCATTATCCTTCCTCTAGAGTTAGTACATTTATAGGGGATCCTCATATTACAAAAAAAATGTTCTATTTTTATGTGGAAATTACTCAATGACTGTTTAGCTCTGCATGATAATGTTAAATCATTGGGTATTCGATTATGCTCTAGATGCAAAGCCTGTAAATCCAATGAGGAATCAATTAATCATGTGTTTCTTCAATGCTCCATTATACAGCCTATTTGGAAGTTTTTTGCAGATCTTATGGGCATTCCGTTGGATAAAGTTTCAATTCAATCTCTGCTTCATGGCTGCTGGTTAAAGTCAAGTCATAATGACTACTCTAAGTTCCTAGCTAAATGTATCCCAATCGTGGTTTGTTGGCAGATTTGGAAAGGAAGAAATAAAGCATTCTTTGAGAATTGTGAAGTGGTTCCTTCAGAGTTAATTTCGAAATCCATTTATCTCATTTCAAATATTTGCAAGGATCTTCCTTTTAAGAGTTCTATCTCATTCTTTGATAAGGAAATTCAAGAGATTTTTAATCTAACCACTCTCAGGAGAATTCAAAGTTTCAAATCAGTGAAATGGCTTCTTCCTCTGCCTAATTGTTATAAGTTGAATGTGGATGGATCTTCTAAAGGGAATCCAAGTGTGTCTGGCTCAGGGGGTATTTTAAGAAATGACAAGGGTGAGATGATTTGGGCCTTTTCCCAATATAGTGGTTTCAATTCCAACTCTTCTGCTGAACTTAGTGGTCTCTACATGGGCATTAAGATTTGCATTGATCATCATATTTCTAGTGTTCTGATTGAAGCTGATTCAAAGTTTGTAGTGGATCTGATTAATAGCAATTGGAAACCTCCTTGGCATTTGATCCCTTTAACTGAGGAAATCAAGTCAAAGTTATTGATGTTAAATTATACTCTCTCACATTGCTACAGGGAATCTAATATGGTTGCAGATGCTTTGTCCAATCATGGTTCTGGTGATGATTCTTTGAAGATTTTTTACAATGCTCTTGATCTTTCTTCTGTTGTTAGAGGTGCCTATAGGCTTGATAAGATGGTATGTAGCTACATTAGATCTTCCTTCCAATTTTCTCGATAGTTTTTTCTCCAATTTGCAATGGGGATATTTATAAATTCCCATATTTAATCTTTAATGGCTTCTTGTAGTTCTCATTTGCTTGTAAGCCCTTGGAGAGGCTCTTTCTCCATTAATAAATGTATGTTTGGGGGTTTAATCCCTCTTCCATGAAAAAAAAATCTAAGACACTCTTAACGTTCATTAATCTATTTACCCATATTTTAAAATCCACCACTTTATCTTTCATATAGTAATCAACAACAATATCTACCCTATTTCTTCGATTATCTTTTCCTCCCGAATAAAATAATTTATAACCTTCTCCTATCTATCTAGCCTTTTCTCCATTCCATTTAGTTTCTTGTAGGCATGCTATGTTTATTTTTCTCCGTTTTAAGGTACCCATAAGTTCTTTACACTTACTAGTTAGTGCTCTTAAATTCAACGTACCAAATCTAATTTTATGCATGTTATTTTTATTTGTGTTTCTTCTTTTAAATGGAGAATCCATCATAAATATTTGACGCAAATTTTACACTAAACTATCAAACTGATACTAACCCACCTCGTTTCACCTCCGAACTTGGGCACCAGTAATGGAAGAGCGAAAATAATTAATTATATAATTAAGTAATACTCTTACAAATTAATTCACTAAATAAAAATGTTAAAACTGAAGTCACAAGTACATTGAAAGAATAAAAATGCACCTCTACGAATGATAAAAATAATAATAACTCTAGACCATATACATTCGATGCTTGTAAATAAATATATGTAAAACTTCATGCCAGTTAAATAATAATGAAAAAATAAAAAATCTAGTAAAGGAAATGACACAGTTGAGTAATTGGTACTTCGCAATAAAGCGTAGTCCAAAAGTGTTAGCCTCAAATCAGTTTTTAAAACATAAATCAGTTCTTATTCGGTTATGAAATAAAACCCCAAGTCTCCAACAATCAACAACGAAACTCAGTTTCAAAAAAAAGATTAGAAAGCTATGTTTTTTAACTAACCAGATCGTGTATACATACATACATACATATATATATATATATATATATATATATATATATATATATATATATATATATATATATATATATATATATAGAGAGAGAGAGAGAGAGAGAGAGAGAGAAATCAATTATTTTAACGAAAAAAACAGATCAGATTTTTAAGAAAAATAAAATAAATTGTGTATTTCAAGTTTGAGAGGAAATCAGGTCACTCGGTTTTTCTACTGTAAACTCGCAATGTGTAAAAACTAGGAACAATTTTTTAAAAACAAGATATCTCTATATATTGCAAAAAATACAGCAATAACAACAAACAGATCAAAGGAATATTACAGATTGAAAAAAAAAACGTAGTTAAAAAAAACTTCAGTTCAACGATTTGAAAATCAGATTCGTGTTAATTTTTTTTATAAACTGAAATCGGTATTAATAAGAACAAATAGATCGGAGATCAGTATCTAAATATGTAGTTCGATTTAAAAAAAATAGTAAATCCATTTAATAAAATTGATTGATTCTGATCAATAAAAAGACAAATCCAAAAGTCTAGATCGTTTTTCGACGAAGACGGATCAAGCGAGATTAACCTCGTTTTGAAAAAATAACATCGGTCTATAATTGGAAACGACGAAAACGATTGCTAAAAAAAGCTCTATGACTAATTCTTAATTTACTTTCCATAATTATGAATTGAATTCTTACTTGAATTTATTCCTAAATAAGCACAACTACTTTGTAATTTCACCAAACTAATTTCATAAATCATAAAATAAATTTTATAGTCAAAATAATTTCCATAAATTATATTTCAACTCCCACTATCATAATTACGACTTTATTGTTTGTAAATAAACTATCACAATTCAAATTTCCCACTAATTAATTAATTCAAATTTCCCCCAATTTTGTACTTAATTATTTATTAACTCAGAAAAAATAATGGGGTATTACAATCTTCCCCCCAAATAAAAAGAATTCGTCCTTAAAATTAACATTTTAAAATTTATATCTGACTTAAAATAGATGTGGGTATTGTTTCTTTATCAAGTCCTTGCAATCCTAAGTGGGCTCTTCATCACTGTGATGGTTCCATGACACCCTTACTAATAATATTTCCTTAGCATGAAGCTTCTTAGTTCGCCTATCCAAAATCCCCACTGGATGTTCACTATATGAAGTGTCTGAGTCTAACTCGATCACACACAAATTGAAATGTTTATAAGCCCCCCTCATCTATAAGAATTTACGCACTAAGAAAATGTGAAAATTTTTATGGGCTCGATCCAGGTGATCCGGAAGTGCTAAACGGTACGCGACATTTCCTACCTTCTCCATGATCATAAATGGCCCGATGTACCGTGGAGTTTACTTTCCCTTATATTTAAATCTCATCACCTCTTTCATAGAGGATACATGAAGTAGGACATGCTCCCCTAACTGAAACTTCATAGGTTCCCTATTTTTGTCTACATAACTTTTATGTCTATCGTGAGCGGCTTTAACATGCTCTCTAATCAACTTAATCTTCTTGGTCGTCTCTTGGACGAACTCCGGTCCCAAATGCCTTCCCAGGATTGGTTTGGCATGATCTCCCATAAAGTGACTTGTATAGTGCCATGGAAGTGGACTTTTAAAAATTGTTATTATACGCAAACTCCACTAGAGGCAAATCCGTATCCCAACTGCCCTTAAAGCCCATAACACATGTACGTAATATATCCTCCAACTCCTGATTGAACCTCTCTGTCTACTCATCCATTTGCGGATGATATGTGGTACTAAGAAGTAACCGAGTTCCCATAACCTGCTGGAAACTCTCCTATAAGTTTGCCACAAATGTAGGACCTCGATTCGAAATGATTGATAACGGGACCCCGTGCAAACGGACGATCTCAGCAACATATAAATGTTCAAGTTGCTCGGTCGAGTATTTAGTATGCATGGACAAAAAGTGTTACACCTTCATGAGATGGTCAATAATCATCCAAATACAATCATATTAAAGAGGTGTCAAAGGTAGACTTGTGATAAAATCCACCGAGATGATTTCCCACTTTCACTCGAGAATGGGTATAGGTTGAAGCATACCAAACAACTTCTGATGGTCCACCTTCACCATCTGTGATGCATTTGAATACAAACTTTGATATATCTATGTTCATACCATCCCACCAACACTAACGCTTCATATCTTGGTATATTTTATCCCCCACCATGATGTACTGCAAAGCGTGAACCGTGTGTGTCCTCCATAACAACTCATCTTAAATCCTCATCAGAGGGTACCACCAATCTACCCTTGTAGCATAACTGTATTGAAAATAAAGGGACTCCCGTAGCAAGAAGCTTTATCAATTTCTCCTTACACATCGTGTCCTATGACTACCCTTTGATCACTCGTATCATAACCTCAGGAGTAACTATCAAAATACATGTAAAGGCCCTGGTCAACTCCATAGTCATATCAACTGACCACCATTCGGCCAACTGAAAGACTAATAGGCTACCACTAGGTTATCTGCTCAACACGTCTACTACCACGATATCCTTCCCTAGGTTATAGTGGATCGTGAACTAGTAATCCTTGATTAATTCGAACCACCGACACTCCCTCATAATCAGATCTTTCTGTGTAAAGAGATATTGTAGACTCTTGTGATCGCTAAAGATCATAAACTTCTCACCCCGGAGATAGTGCCTCCATACATGCAACATATATACAATGGCTACCAACTCCAAGTCCGGAGTTGAATAATAAACCTCGTGAGACATAAGTTTTTGAGAGTCATAAGAAATCAGCCTGTCCTCCTGCATCAATAGCTCGCCTAATCCCATTAGAGAAACGATGGTATGGAATAAGAACCCTTCTCCACTCTTAGGCAATGTAAGATTTGGTGCATAATTCAATTTCTCCGTGAGAGTGTTAAACGCCTGCTGACACTTCTCAATCCAAAATAATGGTGCACCCTTTTTCATCAACTCAGTCATCGACTCTGAAATTTTTCGGGTCTAGAGATTCGTTGGTGGCACTACAGTGGTGCGGGGATATCAAGCATCACTTGAGGCTTCTATCCTGCACTGAAGTGGAGAAACATATTCTAGCTACCTTCCATTTGATAGGTAATACTCTTCAGTGGTGGGAGAGTGTTTACCTAATCGAGTAGAGAGATCAAATGGGGTATAATGAGTTCATCATTAAGTTCAATGATATGTATTTTCCCGAGTATGTTTGTATGCAGATGTAGATGGAGTTTATAACACTTTAGTAGGGGACTCATACTATTACCGAGTACGAGAAAGAGTTCACCAATATGTCCTTATTTACCCCCAAGGGCGTCAACACCGAGAAGAAGAAGATTGCTAATTTATTAAGGATCTTATTACCTTATTCTCTAGATCCTCATGGAAAACCCAACATATGTTGTCTAATCACAAAAGTGGATGTGACACTCACTCTTTGCCAAGATCTCACTGAACATAATAAGAAGTTTAATAAAATAGGCTAAGCTAGTGGGATCGAGACTGATGAAGGGGTATGTGGAGATATGAGGGGAGGACAGTGCCAGTCGAGCTAAGGGTAGTGGAAGAGATCCCATCCCAATAAACATAGACCCCAATAGCAGGGGCCCCCTCAGACAGATGGTGGGCAGTAACAACACCATCACTAATAATGACAGGTGGGGACAGTTCTTAATTCGTTCATGGGAATTTTCTTTAGGTGTGGAGGTGCAAGGCATAGGGCCAATTTATGTTCTAGTGACAAGGCCATTTAGCAGATACAATAGGGACAGTGACACGGTCAGTTTGGAGGCCAATAGTGCCACTTCAGTTAGTATTGGTAGGGCCAATAGGCCTATGGGCTATACAAATAGGTCCAATAAGCCCCGGGGTAACAGAGCTTTAAGCCCAACTATTAGTCACAATAGAGGCAACAACATATGCTCGTTCTTCCAGCTTCGAGGCCAGTGACACTTCCACCATCACCACACACTTCAGTGCCTCAACCTCAGTTACAATATGGTCAAGTCTATCGGGTGGGAATATTAGATGACCCCATGCCTATTCTAGCCGTTGATGGCATGTTTTCTATTCATGGAACTCTAGCCAGAGTTTTATTTGATACGCAGTCCACACACTCTTTTCTCGCACGACACTTATATTGGGGATAATTTCGATGCGATATAGTTTTATCTATAGCTACCCTTTTAGGCATATTGACTTTAATCATTGAGAATTGCGATGAGATATGTATTGGTATTGGCAGGATATATTTGTATCCAATTTGTTGGTTTTAGATTTAACAAATATAATGTTATATTAGGGATGGATTGGTTATGTAAATATCGGGCATATGTAGATTGCGTAAGTAGAGCAGTTTGATGATATGCCTAGATCTATGGGTGGGGATACTATCCACTTGTACCTTATTAATGTGTAGACCTAGGAGGAGTCCACGACGTCCTTAGATATGATCCTTAGATACGACGTCCTTAGATATGATATATGAACTAAAACCCATCAATACATAATAAATCCCACATCAACATTGTAGACAAACCTCCACAAGCCAACTGACTAGAAATTCAAACTCAATAACTGAAAGTGTACATGTTAGAATTGAAGTCAAAATCCTAGCATCTCTCAAAACATAAATTGAAGTAAATAAATAAACTGGGAACTGCATCCTCAAGTGATGGTGATGATACTGGGACCAGATTCGTTCCCGCAAGGACTGGAAAGCTAAGTCGAAATGTCACGAGCACCTGAAAGGAGGGTTCAACGGTGATGGTCAAACCACCGCACACTAACATAGCGACAACACCCAATGAAAGTTATGCAAATAAATAAAAATTCTACAGTTTATAAAATTTAGTCTCACAAGGCATAAGGTGCCTTATATATATATATATATATATATATATATATATAATTTAACCTTCCATTTCTAAATGGTCTCGTGAGTGTACATAACAACTCAGGCATATGAAATAAAATATATCTCATGATATAACCAAATCCACATCATAAAAAAAAAATCAACCTTGCCTTATCCATTCCAAACACCACTAATAACATCATCGTAATCGTGTATAGCCCCAAGTCCGACATCTAGTCTTATCCACTCAAGAATATCAATAATAACAATCAAATAAAAGTTACCCCATGCATAGGGTCATCATAAAAAAAAGTAATATTTATCCACTCTCGATAAAATTCCATAATTACAATTCATAGGTCGCAAATGTATTGTAACGTCTTTTCATTTATCTTTCAAATTATATCATTTTCTTTAAATACTCCTCAATTTGTTATTAACTTAAAAAGGAAAAGGGGTGAGGCATAGATTCTACACTAAAGTAAAAAAGGGAGATATTTCTAATCTAGCATTTCAATCTTTCCTCGCATAATTTAATCTAAGAGTCATCTCAAGTAATTATATTATGGGGACATTATACACTTTATTCATATATTTCACTTTGCACCACTAATGTCACAATTCTAAATCATAAGGGGGTGATATAAATTTCATCATAATGAGAGTATCCAATTAAAACCAATTCAATCAACTATGCAAGTGAGGGACGCCACTACTAAGTAAAGAAATCACGGACTTTACTAAAATCATATGGGTGGCCTATCTTTCATGGATTAACAATTCCACATAATCATATAAATCTCAATTCACAAATTATATTGGATTATACAAATTTATCCAAATTCCATAGCTTACTAAAACTATTATTTGGAACATTTCAATATTAAAGTAAGCTTGGAAGTGTACAATTAGAATTTACATAAAATACTATTAAAGTTATAATTATAATTCTTTATCAATTTATCAAATTATCCCAATTATCCAATCGTCAATTTATCCATTTATAAAAAAATTGATTCCATTAATTTCCTAATTATTAAAATTTAAAATTTAAAATTTAAAATTTAAAATTTAAAATTTAAAATTTAAAATTTAAAATTTAAAATTTAAAATTTAAAATTTAAAATTTAAAATTTAAAATTTAAAATTTAAAATTTAAAATTTAAAATTTAAAATTTAAAATTTAAAATTTAAAATTTAAAATTTAAAATTTAAAATTTAAAATTTAAAATTTAAAATTTAAAATTTAAAATTTAAAATTTAAAATTTAAAATTTAAAATTTAAAATATGAAATTCAATACTTTAACCATTTATACATTAGCACCCTAATTATATTTACTTGTTTTTAATTATAAAATTATTTAGTGAGGTAGAATTTTGTATTTGAAAGCATATAAGGAGAGGATTAGAATGTTAACTTACCTCTTGAAGAAACCCGTAAATTTTAAATAAGAATTGTCGATAGAAAATTTGTATAAAAATCCCCTCTTGACAAGTAGCTGAATTGGCCCTTCAAAAATCCATTAAAAATTGATCCAAATGTACCTAAAATATTCCTCCAGCAAAATATAATGTTTGGCTAGAATGAAAGGATATATTTTTAGGGTTGAAAATATATAATTTTTGTGGAATTTGGTTGAGGTTTAAGGGTCAAATGGTGCACTAGGAATGGGAGGAAGTAGGGGATTTCCCTTTAATAAAGCTGTACAGAATGAAAGAATGAGTGTTCAGCTCATTCTTAAAGAATTCACCCGTCGCCTAATATTTTTTAAAGGCATGCACACCTTTATTTTTATATTTATTTATTTTTTCTTTATTAACCTAATTCTTTTTCTCTTTCTTCCTTTATTAGAACGCTAACCCTAAACCTTTCTCCAAACAATCACTTAATTGTCACTTTACCCTAATTTTAGACCAACTATTATCCTTATGCCTAACTCTTCATTTATTTTTCATAATTACGAATTAAACCCTTACTTTAATTTTTTTACAAATAAGCACAACGTTTTTATAAATTCATCAAACTAATTTTATAAATCATCAAATAAATTCTATAGTCGCAATAATTTTCATAAGTTATATTTCAACTCCCACTATTACTATTGTTTATAATTAAACTATCTAAATTAATTAATCACTTAATCACTGAATTAATTTAAATTTTCCCAAAATTGGTATTTAATTATTTATTAATTAGGGGATAGTTATGGGGTAACACAATGAACACTTATGTTGTCATTTTACGAGGTTAGTTAACACCTCAAGCTTTCCATTGAGCTCATCCATTCGTTCTTTCCTTGTCGCGTTTTCTCTTTTTGCTTCATTAGCTTATCTCCTAGTTTCATCTGATTCCCTCCTCGCCTCATCAACTTCCCCCATTATCTCAGTAACTTGTCTTTCTCTTTTAATGTCTTTCTCCTATTACATAGTAACAAGTGCATATGTTATGGATTTAAGCCCAGCCTAATGACCAAATATATATCCCAGGCAATGACCTAGAATTTTTTAAAATTCAACAGCATCATTCACCACCACACATTTTTCAAGTTCAGATTGTAATTTGAGCATTGCTTGCACATCATCTTATTCATAATAGTCAAGATATTATAATTATATCAAACGATATGTAAAAAAGTTATTAACAAACTACTATTTAAACACATCTTACGTAGACATTTTCAACAGTTGTAGTCACCTAATTTCCTTTCTTTTTGCTCCAATGAGTCGTATGTCATGCCTTACTCACGAACGTGGGAGTATTAGTATCCTTATCACGCTGTATAAATTTTAATACAAAATAAAGTGCTAAAATATATTAAAATGATTGGTTTAGACATAAGGTTTTTAGAGATATTTACTATCTCAAACTCCACTTAACAAAATACTTTGCTTCCACTATTGTGGAGAATCGTCTGCTTCGATTGATTGTTCGAGCTTATTTCACTTATTTTCTGTAGATACTCATGTTCAAAATAAATTTTAAAATAGATAACTATATGTAGCCCTTAATTAATGGTTTTAGTATAACAGAATCCAAGTACAACATTGAATTTTATTTGGACTCTCCCCACTAACATTGGTTGGTCTAGTAAGTATGAGAAAAATAACATCACGGTTAAAAAAACTGGGACTAGTTCACATTGCACTCCAAAATAAAAATAGGGCAAGTTCCACCATTTTTCACATAATATAGGATCATCCATAACTTAGGATGTATAAATCTGCAGAGAAATGTTTAAATATTCTAATTAGTTTTATTACTAAGTACTTAAATGTAAAATACAAAAGGTATATCTACACTTATGGTTGGATATGTACCTAAATATAAAAAGTCTTGTTTTTTAATTATATGATTTGAGATGATATGCAGCCTTAGCATTTCAATTGTTTAGAAAAAAAAAATATATTGCTTATGACAATAATCTAATATGCAAATCAAATCCGTTATTCCTCATATTGCATCCCTTCAACATCATTTAGGATTAACATATAATTTTATTATTGTTGGACTTGAACAATCTAGTATTCCAATCAAATTAAATGAAAGAAGCATGATAAATCAACACTTCGCATAATTAAATAAACTATTTAAGAGTTTCGTATAACCTGAAAATTTTCATGAGCAATTGTTAAATGAAGATCAAGTAATTTAGCTGCAAATAATTTCGGAGTACGATGCTGACGATACCGTTCCAAAGAGACATGTGGCTTGTAATGTTCATGATACATTTTCGAGCGGAAGTTATGAAATTTATTATTGAGTTGTGCCATTACTATAAACGTTACTTGTCCTATTTAAAAGAAAAAAAATAACTCTAAATTTAAATGTGGACTTTGTTCCATATATGAGTATATGTAGCTAACCCGCACAAGTATTCACATATGATTTTTGTTCTCGTTCGGAACTTGCCTACAATACCATAACTTGCAGGGGGCATTTTCTAGAATAATAATGCATGCCTTAGATTTTAAATTTGAAGAAGAAAAACCTACTAAACGATCCTACGATATTAGGATTTTATGTTCTCCCCCATTTATAGCTTCTTTTGAAAACTAATCCCTCATGTTAGTCCCCTAACTTGTTTCTTGGAACTTGAACCTATTACAAAGAAATAGTGGTCAATTAAACTTTAACGACAAAATTAAAAGGAACCCCATAAGTTTGAACTCATCATAGACATAATCACTATACAAATAAAGCTTAACCACATAAGATTGGTATTTTTGGTTGATCAATTGGAGTAATTTTATAAATCTTTGGTTCTCTTTCTACATTCACACCCCTCTCTCATTTTAACATCTAACTAAGCGCGCACACAAACATTTAGCTTTCATCCGCAACAACCCAAATAAAAAATTATGACAAGAAATATATCATCAAAATCAATGTGTAAAGCTATCAAGATCAAAATCATACCCTCGTTGGTGTTAATACCCGATGAAATAGTGTTCACAAAATCTTCAACATTCGGTGACTAGGGTGTGAAGGAGGGTGATTTGACTCTCTCACTAATCGTTGAACATGTGTTACTATATGACCTATAACATTCATGAAATTGATCAACATAATATTATTTAAATATTTACATAAAAAATAATAATATCCCTATTTAACTAAAATTATTTGTATGTGGTCGATTAATATGTTTTCAAATATGAAAATCTTAAACTCATAGCTATTAACATCAAAAGGAATTGTGTTGGGAGAGTGTCTGATATTAAGATTAATTTATTAAGAATGAAGACACATGGATTTTCTCGTGAATCATTGTCGCGTAAAAGATCTTGGGGAGCGTGCACGACTGGAATCTAATAAAAAACACGAAACTTACATTAGTTACGGAGATATGTATGAAATATCTATTGGTGCACACCCGATGCGTTTGTGATGCCTATTAATATAAAATGATGAAAACAAAATAAAGAATATATAAAATTAAAAACAACCAATATAAGATTTAACTAAAAGATGCTACAATATTTTTACACCTATTTATTCGGTTTGTATGTTGTTTGTATAGGCGACACAATCGGAATTATTACATAATATGTTATTCAGACAAAGATTAACAAGTGTTTTGTCTCAAATATAAATTACAGGAAATACATTTAAGATTATGACACACCATATAGATGAGCTTGACAAGGATAGTTTGACCTACAATTACAACATAGTGGATGGTGATGTCTTGATTGTGTGATTGAATCAATATCTTACATTATCAGAGTGGAGGCCTCTGCTGATGGGGGTTTTATTTTTAACAATAAAAGAACATATCACATCAAAGGTCATGCTCGAGTTATATAGGAGAAAATCAAGGCAAGCAAAGAAAAGGCTTTTGGAATTTTTAAGCCCATTGAAGGCTACCTCTTGGCAAATTATGATGCATAATGAGTAGGATTACCTGATGTCCACACACACGTTCTTCACTAATGTGTCTTATATTATCAATGTTAATTTATGTGTTTTTCAAGAACATATGAGCTACCTTTGGCTTCATAATAAGTATATTTCAATGTAATTTTAAAATTTTGTTTTGTCACTTGTTGGATTGAAGAATCTATGTACATTTGTATTGGTATTATGAATTTTGGAAAGACTCAATTTAAATTTATTCAAAGCATGCATCAGGACCAATATTTATGATTGAGAAAACATTTGTAATTACTTTTTATCAAATTTTATGTTGATTATATTAATATCCGGCTTACAATCAAAATAGATAATTTTCCAAGAATCAGTCTCCTTAATATGAACTTTTAGAAGTTCTTATCAAGTCATACAATGTTCATTTGTTCGTATAAATTAGTTAGCACAATGGTAACTTGAAATGGTCATTCTTATCTTCTGCTAAGTGTGTATATATATATATATTCTGTTTTTGTGCGACCTAGTCCGCATTTTAAGAATGCGGACCGAACATGTGTCACCTGGCGTGAGTCCAGAATAGAAAGAGAGTGTGTCTATAATTTAGGTAACAATCTTTAGGCGCATGGTTAGGTGACACATGTTCGGTCCGCATTCTTAAAATGCGGACTAGTCCGCACAAGAGCATTATATATATATATATATAGTGGAAGAATGATATTTTACTATTTAAATGATCCAACGGGTGTGGTATGTTCTCCTGGTGCGATCTAAGGGTCTCATAATATGCCATGTCATCAGATTGCCACATCATAAGATAACATTACTCATTTCACCTTTGAATGCCCGTTCCAAACTCCCTTTCATTTCATCTCTCTCCCTTTCATTTCACCTTTGAATTCCCCTACAACACAAACCCTCAAAACTTTCATCCATAACACAAGCACATGCTGCCACCCTCACCTTCAAAGTTATCGCCCTCAACTCGAACATTGTCGCCCTCATATTTAACGTTGTTACCCTCACCTCCATCTTCATCTAACAACTAGTCTCTCCACCTTCATTCGATTTTTGCTTTTTGAGTTAGGCTTTTACATTTTGACGAAGGAGAAGACCCACATGCTCCAATGATTTCCCCTCACTCTCTTACACGCGCTCACACACCTTAACTTCTTAATCTACCAAGGTGAGATTTATGTGATTTTCATTTTGTTTTCTTTAGATCTGAGAACTTTAAATTAGTGTATTTATGGGGTTTGATTGGTGTGATTTAATTGGTTTAATTCTGATAATCATGGTGCTTTTTGTGTGATTTTTCACACACACACATATATGATTTAGGGTATTTGTGGGGTTTCATTTGTGTGATCAACTAATATTATGTATTCAGTTTTTCTTTTACATTTTTTTGCAGTTACCAGACCCAGGTTTGTTATAAAGATTGAGGTTCCTAAAATAATTGAATAACCGGTATCATTTCTTTTTGTTTGATTCAGATTTTATATTACTTTTATAATGCGCATCCTAATTTCTTATAACCATTTTTTTGTTGGAGGGGGGGGGTGTTACAAATAACATGCATGTGTTTGCAGGTTCTTATTTGGGTTCAAATATAGATTTTTTAAAATTTATTGTGTAAATTGTGTGAAAACCACCCAATGTCGGTATCTCACTATTCTTTTCCATTTACCATTTTTTTCATGCAGTCTTTCCTATTTGCGGGATAACGTTTTTTCAGGGTTTATTAAAATAAGCTAATCTCCCACTCTTCATTTGTAAAAAAAGGTACTCTCTACATTTTGGGTTTCTCATATTTCTAAATTTATGATTTTATTATCTTTCTGAATGAACAATTTGATGGGTATGTTATTGTTTCATTTCTTGCTTAGTTTTGATGGACATGTTAATTTTTAATGTTTAAGTTTCTATTTGGTTAGGTGATTTTATTTTTTGAAGTGTAAATGTTAGGGTTTCAGATTTTTGTGTTTGGTTACGTGTAAGGTTTGTGATTTCATTTTAGGTGTTTCGTTAGGTGATATTGTTTCTAGATTATGATTGTAAGGGTTTATTTTGAAGTTGGATATCTTACTTTTCATTTTGGATTTTCTATTTAAGAACTATTTGTTCAAATTTGGGTTTATTTTGAATGTTATGATTGTCGTTATCCTTTTATTACTTCAATCAACTCCGACTACCACTTTGTCTTTATTTTCATCACTGAAGTGATTATTTAAGATAATTTTTTATGGCATGGAAGGCTTTAGATGTTTGAATTCGTTCTTACCTTTTTTCATTCTAGGAATGTTGATTCCCCATCTGTTAGGATACTAAATGGGTTTATACGTTATTTTTTATAGGTGGTTGGCAAGATACAAATGGGGTGACAACTTTTCTATTTAAGGGTTTGTAAGTGATATGCTACTAAATTTCCGAGAATGATAGGGTTTGATGTTAGAATATTTTCCTAGAATAGTGGGATTTGAAATATATAAATTCAGATTTTGGACTTCATAGTTTTGTTTACTTTGGATGTGTTTGCGATTAATATATAATATATATAATTTTGACATTGCCATGTGTTCTTACATTTGGATTTAAGATCAAGATTTGGGGAAGGACCGATTTGTTTATCATAGGTCACAAATTGTTGGGATGAAAAAAACTTTGATTTATCACAGTCACCTATATAAATGTGCCTTAATACATGCTTTTGGTTATTAAGATTTATATTGAGGAAAACATTGAATGAGAATCAATGTTTTGTGTGTTAATTTTGTGTGTAAGTGAATGGATGTCTGTCTAACATAACAAAATTATAAATATAAGTAACCTTAGTTATTTTATTATTTTTAACAGACTCGGTGTGATTATAGTTATTGCAGCATTTTATAAGAAGTAAAGAACATAAAATATTACTACTTTCTTATTATAGTTATAACACGAAAAAGCACACCAAGTAGTTATGGAATACGAGAATATCTGGGCATGAAGGTCGAAAATGAAATAACTAAAAAAGATACATGAATTAAAAATTGTAGACACCACATTCTAGGACCCTCCCTCCCTAAGTCTCTCCTTAAGTCCCTAGCACCTCCCCAATTCACTAGAAACCCGAGGTCATACTCCAAGTACCGATCTAGTGGCCATTACGCGCTCCTAGGCCCTGTTTGACTTCGGTCAACTCTAGCGTCAAAGAAAAAGCTCAATGAATCTTCGAATGGCTCTGAATGTCATTTTCAACAGTCCTTCGCGTGCGCGATCCAGACTTACAGTTTGGACAAACGATCCATCATCATCTGACGATCTCCTATCCAAAGGACCGCTGGTCTCTTACTAGCCCTGTTTGACCCAAATTTAACTCCCGGACTCGGGAGAGGCCTAAGGATTATAAAAGGTATCTGAATTACCTTTTTAACAATATGCCTCGTGCGCGATTTGTACTTACGGATTACTTTTTATGACCATTTTTTGAAAAATCTACACGAGACTACCGATTGGCAGATTCATTTCCCTGTCTATCGGAAGTGTGTCATGGGTTACCTTCCGATAAGCAAGGAAAGGCTTTGCCGATCGGCAGTCCCCCTACACAATATAAGGAGAGCATGAGCTCACTTCGAAAAGCACCCCAGACCCATCAATATCAGTGATCTCAATAACATTTTTCTGCAATCAGCAAAATTTCCTTGTGTAAAATTCCTTTCCACCTTTCATTCCCATCATTCTCATACCCAATTTTACAAAAAACTCCTTCTCTCTCATCCTACATTCATACCAATTTACAAGGGAGCTCATTAAGGATCAAGGGAAAGCTTCAAGTCTCCAAATAAGGTCCAAACATCCTTCTCTCTTTAAATTTCTTTATTTTCATATTAGCTATATAAATTTTCAATTTAGATTCTACTTTATATCATGCACAAAACCAAGAAAAAGAGGGTTACACCTATAAATTCCTAAGGGATTCTTCATCACATTTTCTCAAAAGTAAAAATATATTTTCGACACACACACATATAATAAACTCCCGTTTGAATTTATGGGATAAAACCCCACCCTTGTGCCGCGTGTGAACTACGTGGACTTTGATGCCTTTATAGGTTACGTAGGCGTCTAGGTCTAAAACCTGAGATTCTAGTCCTATTTTCCTATATTCCTATTTTCTTTTTTTTTTCTATTTTATCCATATTATTCATATATATATATATATATATATATATATATATCATACTTTTGATTCATACTTGCTTCTTATCTAACACATATTATCGTTTCACCATAACGATCAATATCTCAATAAGCGCACGCATTATATTTTTTCTAAATTATTATTTTGGAAACATTCCTATGGATGACCTCGCTCCGTCTTTTCCATGATATGAGTCGAGCGATTCCGATATCCACTTATACAAACACGCACACACACTTCACGAAGAAACTAAGGAAAATAGTAAAATAACCCATGAGAGTTCGAAAGGGCGAGATAGGTTCCTAATACCTTCCCATTTCGTAACTTAGCCCCCGAACCTCTGAACTATTGCTTCGCAAGCATCAATTTGTCTTTGATGCTGCTCTCTCGAGGTGGCAACATGCTCTTTTGCCGATTTTGTGCAAAACAGGTTGGCGACTCTATCTTTTTGCATCACCCCAACAGGGACGACGACTGAAACACCCCATGATGTAGAGAGGGGTGTAAGACCTTTATCTCTCCCTCTTTATCCTCCTCCCGAAAGTGCTCGGGGAGGAAAAAAGGGGGAATATCTCTGAGGATGGCCACAGTGGCAACTCTGCTGGGGACTGACTTTTCATAAGAGGGTTAGACTCTATTTGCATGGATGTTATCATTTTCTACTTGTGTGCGTATACATCTACATGTATGTTACCTTTTTTCTCCTCTATTACTTCATATATATATATATATATATATATATATATATATATATATATATATATATATGTATATATATATATGCTTCACACACCACTTAGAATATCCATGCTTAGGATTCACTGGCACACACCTCCACTTATCATACTTGTATATATCCATGCTCACTCACACTTATCACACACCACTTGTAGTTGATCCATGATTTGGTTAACTACCAAACACTCACTTATAGATATTCATATATTACTCACTCTCATGTATCCATGCTTAGTGTAATTTTCATGCTCCTTGCTAGATTTAATTTTCATGCTACTTGTACATTCCTCCTTATTAGTATAATGCTGATCCTGAATAAAGTACTCTCTCCATAATATACTAATCAAGAATCATGCATTTTGCACACTACAACACCAAGAGCATGGCTATTGACCAAAATTTAGTCCCGTACTAGGGGCTCACTTTGTGATGGGAGTTGGATCGGCAGGTCGCAATTAGCGTAGGTAATATGACTTTTACCTTCCATTGGCTAAGTACCTTCGACGTATATTGAACAGTTTCTCCTGCATCGTACCGCTTGACCGAAGTCATGACGGGAGGTATATTGCAAGGAACTCGTTCGCGTACATCGAGTATATCGAATTTTCTTTCACACGTACTGTCCCCATGAGGTATGTAGTGAGGCAATTCATGTACACTCAGGTATATCAAATGGCTTGTCTACACGTACCGATTGCCCACAAAAGCAAGACGTATATCATGGAAGTCATGCCAAAGGGGGAACTTTTCCACTAACCCAACAACTGCATACCCTCATATAGGCGTCAAACCTAGGGCACTGATATTTAGTTTGTTGGTTACTACCCGAAACTCTGTCGAAATGCTGGATCGGCATGTCGCCCATATTTTCATACAATTTCGTCTTTTTTCCAAAATGGGACCCTATCCATGATCCTCGAAACAAGTCAAAACATGTTTTACATATTTTTTAAACCCAATATTTCCAGGCTAGGGTCCCATCCCTTTTGCATTTAGGAAATCCTAATATAAGGGAAAACATAAACATAATAATAATCGTGATGAGACACTTCTTTTGTTTTTTCCTCCTATATTACAAAAAGTGTCAGAAACATTTTTGCTTATCTTTTATCAAAATACCAAAAATATTTTCCCTCCTTTTATTAAAAAATACCAAAAATATTTTGTCCTTCCCTTTCCAAAAAAAATGTCAAAAACATTTTCCTCCTTTTTTTATATTCTCCCTCTTTTCTTTCAAAAATAAATTTGAATAATTTTCCTTCTCAGTTCAATAGCATACCTGACCCTTAGCCTTGCTCACTATTGGATTCGATCTTCCATCGAACCGCCCCAAAGCTCCGTCAGTTCTCCTGCTACTTCCTTTGAGTCCGTCATACACCTTCACCAACTCTCCATGGAGAACGCAGACCAAGTACCGAATGTGCAGCTTGATTTGATGATGGTTCTAGTCCAACTTATCACCAAGATTGACATCCTTCAAATCGAGGTTCATAAGATGCAGCAAGACTGGGTCCCTATTCCCAAAGAAATCAAGGTCCTCTTCCCTCGCGCTATGGGTTCACTCGTACCTGAGTCTATTTGGATCCCGTGAGAATATTCACACGCTCCACGTTCCCCTCCTGCTAATGGGCCACGACTAGTACAACTTCCTATGCCAAATCTTGCCTATCCAGGGGCTAACCTAACCAATACCTGGTGATCCAAAGGAAGAATAGTTGAACAAGGTCAAGGAGGACCTTAAGCTTTTGACCAAGAAGTTTGAACAGGTTCGAATCTCCAGGAACTACATGGATTACAACCATATGTTTTCCTACCTTAAAGCAAGATTGCCAAAAAAATTCAAGATGCCCAATATTGAGAAGTTTGGGGGTAGTGGGCCCCTAACTGTTCATCTTCAAAGCTATCATCGAGTCATGACTCTCTTAGGTGCCTCCGAGGAAATAATGGCCTAGATGTTCTAGTAGACTCTGAAGGAAAATTATCTTCATTTCTTCCTATCCCTCAAGGAATCTATAATTCGCAGTTGGGAGGATGTTGCTAGTGAATTCATGTCGCAGTAAAAATATAGCGAGTAGTTGGAGGTTACACATCGTGATTTATATTTCTTAAGAATAATCTCAGAGAAACTGTCAATAATTTCATAGCAAGGTGGAGGGATAAAGCGACTATCATAACCAGCCAACCTTTCGAAGAGGAGAAATTTAGTATTGTGAAGAAAAACTTCTTACCCCATGTCCGAATGACGATAGGAGGATCGTATTACCCCCATTTCTGAGCCCTTCACGAACCAAGATTAGAGATTGAAAAAACTCTTGCCAAGATAAAAGTTGAGCTAAATAAAGTATTCAGATAATTTAATCCAAGAAAATGTGAGAAGCCTGCTACAGTCTCGACCATCAACAAAATCTTGCAACCTGCTACCTCTTGGGCGCCAAAAAGCCATGCTAACCCAATAAGAAAAGAATACACTGAGCTTCATGATCCCCTCTCCAAAATCTACCAAGCCCTATTGAGCCAAAATTTGATTAAGTCTTTAGACCCTTGTCCATTACCAAACCCACTTCCTAAACCTTTCTAACCCGACGCCCATTATGATTTCCATCAAAATGTCGACCATACCATTGATCAGTACTTCCATATCCGGAATGTAATCCAAAGTCTGATTGACTGGGGTGTTATCGCCCCACCAACCAATCCTAAACCAAAAACTATTTACAATACACTCCCAAATCATGCAAATGCTATCTTCCTAGAAAATGACCTAGAATTCAACCCATTTACCCGTATTCTACCTAGTAAATCACCCATTATACTCGTTTATTCAACTAAACCCTTTAAAGTTTGCCCATATTTTATCCTACACCCTAACTCTTTTTCTGATCAGGATCGGTCACTTCTTACAAGAGCATAAATTTTCGTTTGTACTCGTTCCAGAGGGAAAGATATGGAATTACAAGTGGTAATGAACCAACTCCTGGAGTTTGGTCTAAAATTGCCCTTAGAAATGACCATTGACAGCCAGAAGTTCAGCACACAGTTCATGGAAGCCTAGAAGTGAGCTTGACAATTAAATAATTGGATGGTACCCATTAATGAAGTCAGTTTAGACGATGCAGTTAAGATCATAGAAAGATTATTCCGACAAACTAATGAGATTTGTAATATCTTCGAGTTACTCTATACCTTAAAGATACAAGGGCGATTTATCCCTTCACTTTTGCATCTCCTCGTTGAGTGGGAGGATTTATATAAAGAAGTCATGGAAGTTGTGGAATGCATTGACTTCTCATGGAAGGATGAAATCGCAGCCATCGGATGGGGGGATAAACTTAATAGTTCAGATGAAGAGTCAAGCTAGGAAAAGGTTAGACTGGTGATCAGTGTATGTGGGATGATATCGTTTGAAGATCTGCTATGAGCAATCAACAAAGTTCCCAAGCACCCTGAGATAGATGAATAAATGGGGTTTCTATATTTCTTCTCTTATGTGAACCATATGAGAAGATCTGGGAGGCACTACAAGAATCTGAATCCTCAATCATCAATGACAGATAAAGGAATAGGTATTATTAAGAAACTCCATATTCCAGAAATAACCATCGAGGAGAGTAAGATCCTCTACCAGTTAAGAAAACTCATGCCAACATCACCTTATGGGGACTCTTTATGTCCTCCCAGCTACACCAAAATTCCTTAATAAAATTACTTACCAGGCCCATAGTCCCTCCTTCTACCACTCTATAAGAATCCGTGAACCTAGTTGGGTCCTTAACCTTTACTAGAATGCTTTCCTTCTCTAAATAAGAAATTCTAAAGTTTGGTCCTAATCATAACTATGCCCTTAACATCTTCGTGAAGGTAATGGGGAAGATAGTCTCGCTCTCACTCATCGATAACGGATTAGCACTCGAAGTTTACCCATTAAGAACCTTGAACTGATTGGGTTTAAAAGCAAGTGACCTTGCTCCAACTTTCTCCGCAATGCGTGCTTATGACAACACTCGTCGAGAGGTAATGGAATCCATAAAGCTTACGATAGGGTTTGGCCCTATAAATCCCGTTACCGAGTTCTAAGTCATCGACATACCGACTTGTTTCAACCTATTGCTCGATTTTCACAACACCAAGAGGTAATGTTATTATTTTCTTACCTCCAAGAACGACAATTCATTTTACTATTTACATGAATAAGAGGATTATGTACACCTTAGCGATTGGTTTAGATAATTCAAATGAAAAACTCATCAAGAGGCACAATAATATAATTAAAATCCTTTTTTATTCCATCATGGGAAAATCAGTATAATTACACGAAACATAAGCGTAGGGAGTCAAACAACTGAAGCGCCTTATACTCTTGACTCACTTGAGTATGTATTGTATAAGTGTGCATCTAGTTTGGAAATTGTGACAAAATTGTGTCTATCCTAGAAACCAAAGAACCCCAGAGTTTGGTTTGCTATTTCATCCCTCTGGCTTGATTGATCTAGACAATATTACCAACACTCACACACAGTAGAATTGATCTCATACATTTCATATTGCATATAATTGTATGTATATATGTTGAGTGTGTTTAAATCCCTAAAATTGTTGTTTAATATTTTTTTGGGGAATTTATAAACTTTTAAAATAAGGTGTTTATTAATTAAAATTTATTTTTAAAAGTTTTGGGGTCAATCTGCAATTATGTATTGGTGGTTATTTTGGCTGAATGTTTGCTTGGGTAGAATTCTAAAGAGGCAGAGACTTCAGGGTGCATTTGTAATTATGTTTAGACGCGCGTTTGTTAACCCATGTTTGCCCAACATCTGTTGCATCCTTATTGGTTGAATTTGTGTTTCTTCGAAGAGAGGAAACTAGCGTTGGTTAACAGCTCCTGGATCATTTTTATCAATGATCTGCATGCGCTCCTACATAATCCATGTGAACCTTGATTGAACCAATCAGGAGAGTTATAACCATCGCCTCTGTTTAAACCATTGGATCAAAGTCAATCATATAAGACCAGATCTTAGCCCTTGATCTTGGTTTGTGCTCTCGAATCTTCTCAGCCTCCTATAAAAGGACCCCTTCCCTTAGCCATAAGAGACTTTTGCCACTTTGTTCATTCGAGAGAAGAGAGAGAAGAGAGAGGAGAGAGAGAGGGAAACCAGAGTTAGGAAACCCTAACCCTAATTCGTTCAAACTATTTTCAAACCTTAACCTCTTTTAAAACCTGTATATACCAAACACAACCTTGAGTGTTTAAGAGATTTTGAGTGATTGGTTTGATAGTTTTGTTGCTGTAACCTCTTCGTTCCCAGATCTTGTTATCAACTTAAACATATTTTTGGATATGTGTTTCTTCTTTTATAGAAACCTTAGATCTAAACATTTCATGTTATATTACACATAGATCTACATTTTTAATTTCTCATCTTGAGAAAATATTTGTTGATTTGGTTCTGTAAATGTTTTTAACTTCAAAATCAACAAAATACTTTTCTGTTTCTAGTTCTCTTAAAACAAGACCTTTGTCCTAGTTTGGAATAGCATTTGGTGATTTTCAATCTCAAAAATATTTTTAAAACCTGAGATTGATTAAGATCTTGATACGTCTTCTGAGCAAGATAGCCGTGAATTCTGGGATTATTGTAAAGGTCAAATAAGGTTAAGTTTTGTGACAAGAGAGAAATAGAAAATCACAACTTATAGTTCTTATATGTAATTTGTTAATACTGGTTGTATCAAATAAGTGTGTGTGCGTTCATGCATGTGTTAGAAAGCACCTCCACAAACACTATCACCCTACCACACTAAAAGTGTTGGTAATAAGATCTCAAGAATAAGAGTCGACGTAAAGAACTTGAACAAATTGGAAGTTAGCAAACTGGGAGAACAACATCAACAATAAAAACTGCAGAGAAGTTATAAGGACACCAGAGGGTACATTCCTAAACTTATATAGGTCTGAGTTGTATGCATGTTTGCTATATAGTTTGTAACTGTTAAAATTTATTTTAGTGGAATTTTTGGTTTACTCCGTAGAGGGAGTCGTGGATGTTTTCTCAGTTGGGTGAGGTTTTACCACGTATAACATTCTTGTTCTTAATCTTTCTACATCTCCTCATCTAATTCTTGGTTGTGCTGTGTTTAATATTTTTAAACTGATTTATTAAACTTGTTATCATATCTTGAATAAATCTCGTACATAATTTTAAAACACATCTTGTGATTTATTAGATTTGGTTTTAAAGAAAAGAGTTTCTTCAAATAACTGTTTGGAGTTAATTAAATAGTTTAATTTTATATTAAACGGCTTTAGCAACATATTTTCAATTGGTATCAGAGCTTTGTAAACCCCATTTAAAAGAGATCCCGTGTTTCTGAAATTATTTTCTGAAAATCAAACATGGACGAGAAAAATGAAAGATTTGGTAGGTTGACTAGACCTCCTATCTTTGATGGGACCAATTTTGCTTACTGGAAAGTAAGGATGATTGCTTTCATTCAAGGAACTTTGGGAGATGATGTCTGGGACATTGTTAAAAATGGATACACTATTCCTATTAAACCAGCCACTGAAGGAAGTAATGAGAGGGTTAAGAAAGTATTAAGTGAGTTCACACAAGAAGAGAAACAAGTTTCTCGCAACAATAACAAAGGAAAGAATGTCATATTTATGTCCATAAATGAACATGAGTTAAAAAGAATCTCATCCTGTACCACTTCTAAGGAAGCTTGGGACACTTTGGTTACTGCTCATGAAGGTGAGACTAGAGTTAAGGCTGCTAAAACACATATGCTTATTCAACAGTATAACTCTTTAATTATGTCTGAATCTGAGTCATTTGATGACTTCTATATGAACTTGACTGATATTGTGATAAAACTACATGCTAATGGGATAACATATGACAGACATGAAATTGTATCTAAAATTCTGAGATCATTACCACAGAAATTTGACAACAAAAGATATGCTATTGAGGAAATGTGTGATATAAATCTCACTCCTGAATTACTCAGTAGTAAATTAAGATTTGTGGAAATGGAATTAGAATTTAAGAAATAATTTACCCAGTCTCGTAGGAAACAGACTAGTTCTAATCTGAGCTTTTCTTCTAAGTTGATTAAACCTGAGTTTAACATTCCCAATGATGGCTCTGATGAGGAATGCGATATAGAGAGTTTGGACAATCAGATTGCCTTAATGTCAAAATAGTCTAAGAAAATTATTAAGTTTAGAAACAACATGGCAAACAAACAAGGCAAGTCCAATTATCCAACTCACTCTAATCATAAACCTCATGAGAAAAGTCAAGACAAACACCACAAGGACTCTCACACTAGACCTAACAGAGACCTTAAGAAGACTGAAGGCTTTAGATGTGGAAAATTAGGACACATTGCACAAGATTGTAGAGTTAACTTGAACACTCAAAACAAACACGCTAGAGCCAACATTTGCAAGACATGGGATGATTCAAGCGACTCTGAAAATGAGGAACCTGAGTCATCTGATGTTTTTTATCCTTGCATGTATTTCTTTACCAAGATTATCTATAATGATGATATGCCTGTGTTTGTTAGTGAGGATGAATCTAGTAATTCTACTTCTGTTGTTGCGAATCATGCTGTTACTGGTTTAGATGCTTTAATTACTGAGAACATTGATATTTCAACTTCGGGGTGTGTGAGTCAAAGGGAAAGCGATAATGACGATGTCAATGGGTGTGTGAGTCCAAGAAATGAAGCCTTAGGGGTCACTTCACACACTACACTTAGTGACTCGGATAATGAAGATCTACCTGATATTCACGCACTTTATGCAAAAACTCTCAAGAAAAGCACTAGACTAGAGAAGATTGTGAAAGATCTCACCAAGAAGCTAGAAGATCTAAGCCTCATGGTCAAACTTAATGCTGAAGAGTATACTACCCAATGTGTAACTCATGAAAGTGAAATTAAAATGTTTGATCAAAAACTGAGAAATTTGACTGAAACAAATGAAACTCTGGAGAAAAAATACAAAGGGACATTGTTAGAATTGGAACAAACTAAAGAAAAGACAGCAACTGTTTTAAAAAAATTTACAAAATTTGAAAATAACTCAGACTGTTTTGATGGATTTGTAGCTGAATCTAAAACCAATTTTGATGATCGAACTGGAATAGGGTTTTGCCCTAATTTGAAGACACAAACAAAATCTTTTGAACCTATCAAGTTTGTGTCAGGAGGTAAAAGACCTATTGAAACCTGCCCAGATTTTTATTATCTAAAAACTGAGTTTGACTCAAAACATCAAAATTTTGACATTGGGGAATCAAGTTGCTCTAAACATGAAAGTTCTCCAAAGGCTAAATATGTTTGACCCTTCATTAGGAAGAGTGAATCTACATTCAAAACTGTTCTATCTAGGAATATGGTTCAACCTCAAAATACCATAAAGCCGATGTTTAGAGATTTTCCTAAGGAAACTCCTACCTTGAGAAATCTTTATTTCTCATACTGCGATATATACGACCATTATTTTGATGGTTGCTATGCTAGAAGACTAATTAAACCTATCTGTAATCCTCCCATTTATCAAAACTTTAACTATTCTAGGAGGAGCCGCAACAATTATGTATTGCCTAGACAACCAGACAAAAACTCTAATTATAGGAAGAGAAAGACCAAGCCTAAAAGAACATTCCCTAGAAGAATTCCTAAACACTTTCCTAAGCCAAACGCTCATGTGTTTCATCAAATTCAAAATCATGTGCAAAATATTTTTCAACAAAAATCGAATGCTCACAAATTTTATCAGTTGAGAGCAAATAAACGCAAAATGAAAACAAGAGCAATTTGGGTTAGAAAAGATGATCTATTACCCCAGATGAAGTGTAACATTGTTATTACTGCTTTAAAAGCTGAACACACATCGTCTGGTTGGTATTTAGACTCTGGATGTTCTAAACACATGACTGGGGATGATACAAAACTCTTAAACAAAACCAGCTTTGCTGGAGGAAAAGTTATTTTTGGTGATGGAGTATCATCTCAGATCATAGGTAAAGGAACTCTCCAAGAAGAAGGACTTCCTGTTCTTGAAAATGTTCTTCTAGTTAAAGGTCTTAAAGCCAATCTACTTAGTATCTCGCAATTTTGTGACTCAGATCATACTGTTACCTTTTCAAAGAATAATTGTAAAATTTTAAATGAAAAAGGTGAATGCATAATTACAGGATTCAGAACTCCTGACAGTTGTTATACTGTCATGAACAATTCTGAAATCTATAATGTTGCCAGAATGGATGACAATGAGATATGGCATAACAAGATGGGTCACATAAATTACGATAATCTTAGTAGATTGACTTCTCAAGAAATAGTTAGAGGAGTTCCAAAAATCAAATCCATTTCTAATATTGTCCGTGGATCCTGTCAGGAAGGAAAAATTATTAAAGCACTTCATAAGAAAGTCAAAGATATCCTTACCTCTAACCCCTTAGAGCTCATCCATATGGACCTAATGGGTCCCTCCCAGACTGTTAGTCTATGTGGACACAGTTACATTCTTGTTATGGTTGATGACTTCACTAGATTTACATGGGTAGCCTTCTTAAAACAAAATTCAGACACTTTTTAAACTTTCTTAAAAATACTTCTTCGAATTGAAAATGAGAAGGACACTCAAGTAAATAGAATTTGTAGTGATAGAGGTGGAGAATTCAAAGACACCGGTATAATAGAGTACTGTGACTATAATGGTTATAAACATGAGTTTAGTTCTCCTAATACTCCTCAACAAAATGGTATCGCCGAGAGAAAGAATCGTACTCTTCAAGAGATGGCACGTGTTATGTTACATGCCAAGAATTTGCCTAAATATTTTTGGGTAGAATCTATTCGTACTGCATGTCACATTATCAATAGGGTCTATCTTAGAAAAAATTCCAAACAAACCCCTTACGAACTTTGGTATAAGAAAAAGCCCAATCTTAAGTACCTTAGAACCTTTGGTAGTACTTGTTATGTATGCAAAGATAGGGAACACTTGTCCAAATTTGAGAGCTGGGGAGATAAAGATATTTTTCTAGGTTACTCGCCTAACAGTAGAGCCTACCGTGTTTATAATCTTCGCACTAAAACCTTGATGGAATCCATAAATGTAATTGTAAGTGACACTACTGTAGAGAGTAAGACTTGTGAATCAACTATTGAGGAAGAGCCTACAAATGTTTTAAAAAATGACTCTCCTGAAATAGATGACTCATTACCAATTGAGACACCTGAAGTACCTAACTGGGTTTCTAAAGACCATCCCATAAATAACGTTGTTGGTAATCCTAGTGAGCCTGTGCGTACAAGATCACAATTAAGAAATTATGCACATTATGCATGTTTTGTTTCCCTAGTGGAAACCAAAGAATGTAAATGAGGCATTGAATGACTCTCACTGGATTTCTGCTATGCAGGAAGAACTTCTTCAATTTGTCATTCATGATGTTTGGTATCTTGTACCTAGGCCTAATCACAAAAAGGTTATTAGCACACGTTGGATTTTAAAAAATAAGTCTGATGAAAGTGGGATAATTATTAGAAACAATGCTAGATTAGTTGCTCAAGTATATTCTCAAATTGAAGGAATAGATTTCAACGAAACATTTGCTCTTGTTACTCGTTTAGAATTTGTTCGCCTTCTCTTTGCCATAGCTTATCACTTTCATTTTACACTCTACCAAATGGATGTCAAATCTGCATTCCTTAATGGAATATTGACTGAAGAGACCTATGTAGAACAACAAAAAGGGTTCATTTACCCTCAATATCCAAATCATGTATTTCGTCTTAAAAAGGCTTTGTATGGCCTTAAACAAGCGCCTAGAGCCTGGTATGAGCGTCTTTCCAGCTTTCTCTTAGATAAATATTTTAAAAGAGGTGGAAATGATCAAACCCTATTTGTCAAATATTTTGGCAAACACATCATTATCGCTCAAGTTTATGTTGACTATATTATCTTTGGATCGACTTCTCCCTCAGAAGTAAAATCCTTCTCTGAGATTATGCATAAAGAGTTTCAAATGTCTCTTATGGGGGAGTTGCAATTTTTCTTAGGTCTTCAAGTCAAACAAAACTCAGAAGGATTACTTATCTCGCAATCTAAGTACGCTTTAGAGATTGTAAAAAATTTTGGCCTTGAGAGTGCTAAAGATGCTAAAACTCCCATGAGTACTACGGTAAAACTATCTAAAGACGAAACTGGAAAATCTATAGATCCAACTCTATATCGTAGTATGATAGGAACCTTGTTATACCTTACTACCCCGCGACCTGATATAATGTACGCTGTGTGTGTATGTGCTCGTTATAAAAATAACCCTAAAGAGAGCCATCTATCTTTTGTTAAAACAATCATTAAATGTGTAAAAGGCACTCTGAACCTAGGACTTTGGTACACTAGTGACACACCAAGCACTATAATTGGATACACTGATGCTGACTGGGCTGGGTGGTTGATGATAGTAAAAGCACATCAGGAGCATGTTATTACATAGGTAATAATTTGGTAGGATGGAGTAGTAAGAAACAAAACTGCACATCACTCTCAACAGCTGAATCTGAATATATAGCCGCTGGAAGCTGTTGTGCTCAATTACTTTGGCTTAAACAAATGCTAAGTGATTATGGTATTCAAGAAAACCAATTGCATCTCTATTGTGATAATCAAAGTGCGATCAATATCTCTAAAAATCATGTTCAACACTCGCGAACAAAACACATAAAAATAAGACATCACTTTATACGCGAATTAGTTGAAACTACGGAATTAGAAATCAATTATCTTCCTACTGATTTGCAACTCACAGATATGTTTACCAAACCTTTAGATTACAATTCATTTATCTCTTTGCATAAATCTATAGGTATGGTGTGTGCTGATTAATCTATTTGACGTCTAATTTTTTCCCTTTGTCTATTTGAGACAAAATGGGGGAGAAATTTGAGTCTAATGAATTGTTTTACATATGCTAAACAACTTGATCTATGTGATTCATTACAGGATTCTGTATAGTTATTCTCAAAAGTTGTAATAGGGTATTCAATTGTAAATAGTTGAGTTATGTACTTTTATTTTCTAGGAAATGGGTAGATAGAATTTTTTTTAGGAATAGGTTTCCTTATCCTTGTTTCCCTACGAGTTCTACATGACTCAAAGGAGATTTTGTCTCATATTTCCAAAGGGGGAGATTGAAGCACCTTATAACCTTGACTCACTTGAGTCTGTATTGTATAAGTGTTCATCTAGTTTGGAAATTGTGACAAAATTGTGTCCATCCTAGAAACCAAAGAACCCCAGAGTTTGGTTTGCTATTTCATCCCTCTTACTTGATTGATCTAGATAATATTACCAACACTCACACACAGTAGAATTGATCTCATACATTTCATATTGCATATAATTGTGTGTATATATGTTGAGTGTGTTTAAATCCCTAAAATTGCTTTTTAATATTTTTTGGGGAATTTATAAACTTTTAAAATAAGGTGTTTATTAATTAAAATTTATTTTTAAAAGTTTTGGAGTCAATCTGCAATTATGTATTGGTGGTTATTTTGGCTGAATGTTTGCTTGGGTAGAATTCGAAAGAGGCAGAGACTTTAGGGTACGTTTGTAATTATGTTTAGACGCGTGTTTGTTAACCCATGTTTGCCCAACATCTGTTGCATCCTTATTGGTTGAATTTGTGTGTCTTCGAAGAGAGGAAACTAGCGTTGGTTAATCACTCCTGGATCGTTTTTATCCACGATCTGCATGCGCTCCTACATAATCCATGTGAACCTTGATTGAACCAATCAGGAGAGTTATAACCATCGCCTATGTTTAAACCATTGGATCAAAGTCAATCATATAAGACCAGATCTTAGCCCTTGATCTTGGTTTGTGCTCTCGAATCTTCTCAGCCTCCTATAAAAGGACCCCTTCCCTCAGCCATCAGAGACTTTTGCCACTTTGTTCATTCGAGAGAAGAGAGAGAAGAGAGAGGAGAGAGAGAGAAACCAGAGTTAGGAAACCCTAACCCTAATTCGTTCAAAACTATTTTCAAACCTTAACCTCTTTCAAAACCTGTATATACCAAACACAACCTTCAGTGTTTGAGAGATTTTGAGTGATTGGTTTGATATTTTTGTTGCTGTAACCTCTTCGTTCCCAGATCTTGTTATCAACTTAAACATATTTTTGGATCTGTGTTTCTTCTTTTATAGAAACCTTAGATCTAAACATTTCATGTTATATTACACATAGATCTACATTTTTAGTTTCCCATCTTGAGAAAATATTTGTTGATTTGATCCTGTAAATGTTTTTAACTTCAAAACCAACAAAATACTTTTCTGTTTCTAGTTCTCTTGAAACAAGACCTTTGACCTAGTTTGGAATCGCACTTGGTGATTTTCAATCTCAAAAATATTTTCAAAACCTGAGATTGATTAAGATCTTAATACGTCTTCTGAGAAAGATAGCCGTGGATTCTGGGATTATTGTAAAGGTCAAATAAGGTTAAGTTTTGTGAGAAGAGAGAAATAAAAAATCACAACATATAGTTCTTATATGTAATTTGTTAGGACTGGTTATATGAAATAAGTGTGTGTGCATGCATGCATGTGTTAGAAAGCACCTCCACAAACACTATCACCCTACCACACTAAAAGTGTTGGTAATAAGATCTCAAGAACAAGAGTCGACGTAAAGAACTTGAACAAATTGGAAGTTAGCAAACTGGGAGAACAACATCAACAATCAGAACTGCAGAAAAGTTATAAGGACACCAGAGGGTACATTGCTAAACTTATATAGGTCTGAGTTGTAAGCATGTTTGTTATATAGTTTGTAACTATTAAAATTTATTTTAGTGGAATTTTTGGTTTACTCCGTAGAGGGAGTCGTGGATGTTTCCTCAGTTGGGTGAGGTTTTACCACGTAAAACATTCTTGTTCTTAATCTTTCTACATCTCCTCATCTAATTCTTGGTTGTGTTGTGTTTAATATTTTTAAACTGATTTAATAAACTTGTTATCATATCTTGAACAAATCTCGTACATAATTTTAAAACACATCTTGTGATTTATTAGTTTTGGTTTTAAAGAAAAGAGTTTCTTCAAAAAACTGTTCGGAGTTACTTAAATAGTTTAATTTTATATTAAACAGCTTTAGTAAAAGATTTTCAACAACTACCCCCGCCACCTGTCTGTCCTAAAAACAAATCAAACTAAGCTACCCCTAAACAAATTGACCAAACCTTCCCATATTTATTACCACAAACAAAAAACAACCAAATATATCTCTGTCACAAATTAATACCAGCTTCACAAAAGACCCAACTCGCAGCTACCAGAAGATCCATCCCCATCATCATCTACTCTATGAGGCCCCCAAACTTCCCTATTTGGATGGTATGCTAAAGGCGCTCCATGGAATGATAAGTTCGAACCAGCCTAGAGAAAACCACTATACCCCCTCCATAGCTTCGAACATGGAAACCCATCTTTTCCCGGTCTCCTCATCCAAGATTTTATCCACTAACCTCTTCCACAACCATTTTATGTAGTCTCTAGAAACATGTCAAACCCTGCCAATAGATTGGGAAGGACGGGTTGATGGTTGACGACTTTCCCACAAATAGCTCAACTGCATGTGCGAGCCTTCAGTCAAATCTTCTATAGGAAAGAAATCCAAGGTACGGGAAGGCACAATTTGTTCCCATCCAACTTGACATAGGATTCGCTAGGGGAAATAAAATGAGGTCTATCAAAGGCCAACTAATCGAACATATCGGTATTCCCCTGGTTTTAGAATAGGCTGCAACTCCCCCCACCAGGGCACCGACTAGTGTAAATATAAAGCTCCGTGTTCCACAAACCCGTTTACCTAGTTCTCTATGGTCGAGCCAAAGCTGATGAAATAGCGAGTGAAGAAATTTGTCATAGTTGCCAAGGGATATTCAGGGGGACCAGCAAATGAAATTTCTCAGATAGACACATGAACAGCGTAATAGGGCTACCTCTTAAAAAATCTGAACGACTTTCCCGCCAAGCATCTAGACCGTTTAGGGAGTCTGCCCATATCACCGCCGTAGAATTATGATGATATGACATCCATGCAGTAATGGAAGCAAGTTAAGGATCCACCATCAGATCCCCAGTCACTAGGAGTAGCTTCGAAATTAAGCCAAAGGCAACGTCTCTGGCATGGACCACATCATGGACATCCTGCAGACACAAGGAATATAGTACAGTTAGAAGAGATTCCATTCCCTCGATAACCAAAGGTCGAGCTGTCGAAGGAGAAATATGGAAAAATTCTTCTAACAGTACCCAAGGAGGCCGAGATAATTTAGGCCTTGTCGCTGCCACACTGGGATTTACCCCCAATATAGGAGAAAACTCCTCATAGGTTTGGCAGACCTCGTCCACGACAAAATGAAAATATGATCCTCAGGATACCAAAATTATTTTGTCGCCGTCAGTATGTTTCAGTCGATGGGACGATTGCACCACAAAGAGACCCGACGTAGGTTAAAAGCGTCATAATCTACATTGTATGAACACATAGCCTATAAATTCAGAAAATAAGATGCGAATTCCGCACTTATGGGAAGGGACATTTTCGAAATAATAAGACAAAAGGCAAGAAATAAGCAAGAGAAAGAAAATTTGAATGGGTGAATTAAACTCACCACCTTACCCCCTTTTATACTTGAACAATTTGGTTAAAAATAAGGAGCCTCCAAAATCTGAATGAAAGACTACCCCCTCTAGTACTAGTTGAAAAGAGTGCAATCAAAGCTTTAGGGTGATTTGATTGGATTGGCCTACCGATAGGTAGGACAAGGGGCCTGCCGATCGGCACCCCCTATTTTTAAAAAATTCCATCTTTCCTTTTTTCGTCAAAATCGAAAACTAAAAAAAAAAAATTATTTCAAATAATTCATGATTTTTCTTCCTTTATTTCTACTCATCAACGAAAATTTTCTCTTGAGTAATTATAACCCTTTTAATGGTCTCCAGCAAAAAAAGTAAAAAGTGCATTAAGTCATTTAAAGAGAAGATAAATAAATAAAATCCCATTCATTTCATATATATATTGCCACCATTACATTTTTTTGTAGAAAAATGGAAAAAGAAAAATAACAGGACATAGCCCCAAACCCCAAACTCTCTCTATCTCTCTCTCCCTAGGATTCCCCGGCCCTATGATGTGCGCATTTCCTCCTCCGACGAGCTGAGGAGCCTCCGCGACCTGATCTAGATTTCTCCTCAGAAGAAGCAGATGACAGTAGACAAGAAGGAATTCAGATCGAATCTTGAATATGAGCCGTCGCAGAAGACACCTAGTCTCGGACGTCCCTCAGCCAGGTAGTCGACACTCAGACATGCCGCAAAGAAAACAAAAAGGCAAATAAGCCAGTCTAAAGCAAAAGATAAATCAGAAAGACAAAAGACAAAGAAATGAAAAGAGATAACTCTGTTTGATGGACGTCCTACGTCAGCCTCAACACCGTCGGGTCCATCGCATTAGGGTGATGTTGTATAATCAGCGATCACCCTCCAGTTAGTCAGATATTGTAGGAAGGAGAAGTAAGTTGGAGAAATGGAGCCTCTGATGCCACTATTGCCGCTAACGTCGACGCACCACAAATACTGTGGGAATACCCCACCGATCGACTCGTACCCCTGGCAGAAGCCATAAGAGGCGGAGACATATTCACCACATCGTAGATACAAGAAGGCATCAACCATATTATCACGAAGTCAAGGTAGTCGTAAGTAGCCACTTTGTATGTATACGACGTCTAGGGATCGCCACCAACCTAGCCTTATCGTACATCTCTAGAACCCACCTCATATATCTCGGGGGAATTACCGGTGGAACCACCACATCATCCTCCATGATATGTTGGACTACTCTCTCCCCCAAATACTAGGAGTACCCAAACTCATGCGCCAGCAACAGCCGCATCTGCGCATATTGACTCGTCACCGTATCCCCTAAGGAGCCATCCCTTAAGGGTAAAAGTTCATCTACATCTCTAATAGATATTTAGTAATCCTACCCAACGCCGCCTGCCCCGCCTCTGGCGTCACCCTCATCATACGATCCACCTCTATCTACACACCCTCACAATCTATCCCCAACATCCCCTAAAAACCACCAATCGACACTGTCCCTTCCCCTTCCTAAGGTAACCCAGAAGACCATGCTATTGCAGGTTGGCAACCCTCATAACATGCCGGTCGGAAACCCCCCAAAATTTTATACAAAAAATCCCAGAAAATGCCAGAAAATTCCAAAAAATTCCTTAAATTGCCAAAACAATACTGGAACATTTCTTCACCAAGAAAATCACTTTCCAAGATCCCAAATCCCATTCGGATTAATACCACATTTTACCCTCAGCTTAAACCCTAAAAATCAGCACACCCGCAAAGCCCACTACAACTCCCCTGTGAAATCTAAAAAAAACTGATACCCAGTAGTAGTTAGAAGTTTCCTCACCAGAGCTACCCATTTCCCCAATAAGAATTATTAAACTAAACTCTTTCCCAGAAAAATTCCAATTTTCCCAAGAAGAGCTAGAAACCCTAACCGGACATCTCTCCCTAGCAACACATCCCCAGCGGAATGCCAAAACCTCAAGTTATCAACTGTTTACCCTAGTGGAATTTCCAGACTAAGATTCCAGCTCTTGTAAAAAAAGACAAAATCCCCAAACCGATGTCTCTTCCCCAATAGAGTCTCAAAAAAGGTAAAATTAAAATTCCCCAAAAGAGCTATTCCTCACGCTCCCACTTAAGGTCCTCAGAATTGACCTCGATTTTCAGAATTCGTCTCTCCTACTTAAGGTCCTCAGAATTGACCTTGACCTGCCGAATTGATCGCCCCTACTTAAGGTCCTTAGAATTCACCTTGAACCGTAAAATTGGTCGCCCTTACTTAAGGTCCTCAGAATTGGCCTCGACCCTCAGAATCGGTTGCCCCTACTTAAGGTCCTCGGAATTGACCTCGAACCTCATAATTGGCCGCTCCTACTTAAGGTCCTCATAATTGACCTTGAACCTCAAAATTGGTCGCTCCTACTTAACGTCCTCAGAATTAACCTCGACCCTCCGAATTGGTCGCTCTTACTTAAGGTCCTCAAATTTGACTCGACCCTCCGAATTAGTCGCCCTACCTTCGGTCCTCAGAATTGACCTCTACCCTTATAATTGCTCGCTCCCACCTTAGGTCCTCTAAATTGACCTCGACCCATATAATTGGTCATCCCCAGCATTACCTTAGGTCCTCATAATCGACCTCGACCCTCTAAAATGGTCATCCTTATCCCTTTAGGTCCACATAATTGACCTCTTTTCTCAAAACTTCATGTGGTGTATGTTCCAAGATCACCCTTAGAGCGGCTCTATAGACACCACATTATAGGATCCCCTAAGTCTCTCCTTAGGTCCCTAACACCTCCCCAATTCATTATAAACCCTAGGTCATACTTCGAGTACCGATCTAGTGGCCATTGGGCGCTCCCGGGACCCGTTTGACTACGATCAACTCCATCATTAAATTAAAAGCTCCATTAATATTCGAAGGACTTTGAATCCCCTTTCTAATGGTCCTCCATGTGCGCGATTCAGACTTATAATACAATGCATCGTCGTCCGATGTTCTCCTGTACAAACGACCTTCGGGCGCTTTCGAGATCCATTTGACCCAAATTCAACTCTCGAACTCGATAGCGGACCTAAGTATTCTCAAAGGAATCTAAATTATCTTTCTAACGATGTGCCCCAAGCATGATTTGGACTAACGGATTGCATTTTATGATCATTTTTTAGGAAAAATCAGTATGAGACTACTGGGAGGTTCATTTCCCTGCTTATTGGTAGTGTGTGTTGGGTTACCTACAGATAGGTAGGTAAGAACTATTCTGATCGGTAGTCCCCCTACCTTATATAATGAGAGCATGAGCTCACTTCGAAAGGAACCCCATATCCATCAATATTAGTGATCTCAACAACATTCTTCTGTAACAAAAAAAGTTTCCTTTTGTGAAATTCCTTTCCACCTTTTATTCCTATTATTCTCATACCCAATTTAGCAAAAATATCCTTCTCTCTCATCGTACATTCAACCCAATGTTCAAGGAAGCTCAATAAGGATCAAGGGCAAACTTCAAGTCTCCAAAGAAGGTCCAAACATCCTTATCTCTTTAAATTTCTTTATTTTTGCAATAGTTATATAAATTCTGAATTTTGATTTTACTTTAGATCATATATATTAACATCTCATCCTTTATTAGCTTTATTGCACATAATTTTTTTCAATAAAAAACCCAAAACCAATAAAAAGAGGGTTACACCTAAAAATTCCAATGGGATTCTTCATCACACTTTCTCAAAACTAAAAATATCTTTTCTACACACATAGACAATAAACTCTCATTTGTATTTATGGGATAAAACCCCACCCTTGTATCGCATGCGAACTACGTGGACTTTGATGCCTTTATAAGCTACGTAGGCGTCTCGAGATAAAACCCGAGACTCGAGTCCTATTTTCCTATTTTCAGCTTTTTCTATTTTATCCGTATAGTATTGATATATGTCACACTTATGATTCATACTTGTGTCTTATCTAACACATATTATCATTTCACCATAACGATCAATATCTTGATAAGTGCACACATCATATTTTTTCTAAATTATTATTTCGAAAACATTCCCATGGATGGACTCGCTCCGTCTTTTCCATGATACGAGTCGAGAAATTCCGATCTCCACTTATATATACACGCACACACACTTCATGAAGAAATTAAGGAAAATAGTAACATAAGCCCATGAGAGATCGAAAGAGTGGGATGGATGCCTAACACCTTCCCATTCCATAACTTCTCCTTCGAAACTCTGAATTATTGCTTTCGCAAGCATCAATTTGTCTTTAATGCCGCTCTCTTGAGGCGACGACACGTTCTTTTGCCCATTTTGTGCAAAATACATTGGCGACTTTATCTCTTTGCATTACCCCAACATCGACGGTGGACAAATCACTCCACGACGTAGCGAGGGGAGCAAGACCTTTATCTCTCCCTCTTTATCCTCCTCTCAAAAGCGCCCAGGGAGAAAAAAAGGGGGAAGCTATCCAGGGATGGGCTCAAAAATTATTACCAACCATGAGATAACTCATCAGTGAAGCCTATCAACGGTGACTGTTAACGCAAAAATTCTCCATCTACGAGGACCAATCAGAAAAGGACACATGTCATCCTACATGGCAATATTCGACACCCGAGGAGAGTTGGTCGGAATCCGAGGAGAGTTGGTCGGCACCCGAGGAGTGTTAGTCGGCACCCGAGGAGAGTTAGTTGGCACCTGAGGAGAGTTGGTCGGCATACCAACCAGGAAGATCAAAGGATAACTATGCATTTAATGTGCATTAATGAAGATGACAGCGCATTTAATGAGCCTTAATGTACATTTATACTGTATTAATAGATGACAACACATAGCATACCAAGCAATTCAACAATTTGATTCGTTGAATGTAGACATAAATGTCTACATACAATGAATCTCTTTATCTCTCATCACTATAAATACATGTATTCCCTTAGCCAAAAGGGAGAGATCCGGGAGAACCGAGAGACATCATACACAAGATCCACACCCGTTTCTCTCTCTACACCACATTGTTCTATTGTAAACCCCTGGGAATAAAATAACAGTGGACGCAGGCTTTTTCTTATAGCCGAACCACTTTAAAAATCTTTGTCTCTCATGTGCTTGATTGGATTGCTTTCATCTATTTATCTGTGATCATAAAAATGGGATTCGGTCCAGTTTTTTGCATCAACGGTGACAATGCCACCTTTTAAGGTAATGGATGTAGCGATTCAGCTCCCATGAAAGCAAATACAATCGTGGCTACAGATCTTTGTTTGAGAAATAATGGTAGTTTTGAGGTTTAACTTCATGGTGTTGTTTGGTACATCTTTCATAGGCAGGATATAACCAAGTTAATTGAATAATTGCATAAGAACAGGAAACAAAATTTGTTTCATCCTAGCCATGATTATACTTTTTAAATGAACGATAAGCATAAGAAACAACTGAAAGAGGAGTTCGAGATTGAACCATGGACATTTTAGCAACTCCTTGGTGAGACTATTTTTCTAGTGTGTTTCGATTTTTCTATTGTGCTTCGATGGTGGGGAGGATTGTTTCTTCTTTGATGAATCATTTCACTCTCTATAAATACTATATTGTATTGTAAATAATATTCAACTTTACTTAACAAAATATTTGTTTCAATTATTTATGGTTGGAAAAAATAACACATTATTAATGGTTGCTACTTTCCTTGGATTTTTGCTAATCATTTATTATTTCTTTGGTTTTTTGATTGTATTGTTCCATGCTTGGTTCCTGTTTAGTGGTCGTCACATGTAAAATCTTAGAAGCCAACTTAGATATTTTAGATCATTGTGTCAAATCAGATATACTAAGACGTATTTTGTAGAATAATATTACACGAACTAATTGATGCAAAATATATTTTTTGTTGTCTAAGACTTTATAACACTACTACCGGAAGTATATTGCTCTGAACAAAATTATGTTTATGATACATAAGTGTCTATTAATTCTCTGAAATTTAGAAAGTAAAATAAGTATGGATTTATATAATGTGAATTCAAGTTTTCAGTTGCTATAAAAAGTAGAAAGAAAAACTTAGCTCTATTTGTTTATTTTACGGAATGTTAGTATCCCAACATGGAGACCGTTTTTTGTTTTACTATGGTATTATGCCTAATAGTTTTTTTATCAATGTGGGTGTGGACACAATATGTAATATTAGTTTCCTGTATGAGGTAAGTAGATATACAATTTATTTTTTCACCACTTCATTGAAGAAATGAGAGTTATGAAGGATTCTGAAATCACGTTCACTTTGTTAAAATTTCTTTGTCGGATATTTGATTATCTTAAATATATATGTGGTTCTTTATTTTTGTTATGTATTTAGATTCTCTGTGACACGTTACGATATTTTGAAATGCTATGGATTTTTTTTTTTACATTTATACATAGTTCTCTATCTCTTTTACCTAACTTTTTTCAATCCTCATGGAAGTGGAGAAAACAATAACATATGAAAAGGATATGGGTTGATTTTTATAGATGTCTACGAAAACATAAAATATAAAAATTTAGATTATCAAAGCAATCAAGAATGAATACTATTCATTTTTTATATACGGGTTGGATCCAGTTTCGGGGACTGCATAGATGTGACAGAACAATCCATCATGAAAGATGTTGACAATATTGTAATGTTTATAAATTATGCTACACGCTATGATTTGTGTCTGTTTATGGCAAATTAACACAGAATATAATATTAAGCAAAATGGCTAGTGCATTTGTCTAGAATAAAATGGTACGTACTATGTCAAGTATTCTATCTTAATTTCTTTTATTTGGCCATGTTAAAAACGCATTCAGAAATATCAAATATGATATCTAAAAAATTAATGCACGGCCAACACTGAAGAAATAAATGATCACAAAGTCAACATATGTGCCTTGTTGACTGAAATATCACGATTGCTATTCTCGCTAATGTATGAATCTATGATATAAACATTTGTCACATCTTCAAATATTTGACATGAAAAATATCAGAGAGACATTATTTTGGAACTTAATTTTGTAACATGTGACATGTGTTCGAGTGTCAATTGAGAAATATTTATATATTTTTCAAATGTTTTTTGTAGATAAAAAAATAGTTTTTTTGTATAAAAACTGTAAATCATTTATAAAAAAAAGTTTTAAAAATTGTTTTCAGTTCTCAAAAGTTGCACCTATAATCCACTTACTCGCCACGTTTACACAATACAACATATCATGAGCCAAAACGAAAACTCATATACAGTGTCATCTTATTCGAAGTTAGAATCAAATGTTCTTGTAAAGAATATAAAATTGTAAGCTCAGCACAATAAACATGTATCAATTACAATTTCAGTACAAATTACTGATTGTGCCCAAGTCAATATAAAAAAATTAATTGGGGCCAAATCCTAAATATTTCATATATAATTATCACTACCAAACCAAGTCAATATCAATGCTTACTTTTTTTTACTTTTTATCATTTTCTTTGAACACTCCATTACACCCAATGTGTACATGTGTAATCTGACGATGAATTAAAAATATGTAATTTGACATGATTTGCTCTCACCATGGTATCCTGTTTTTCCACACTGATTTAGTTCTCTGAATAGACACCTCGAGCCCTATGCAACAAATATATATCTACAAATTATTTTAAAATGATTGTTTCTTGCTCAAAATAAATAAAATAACATCATGTATTTTTATAAAATGAAAGTGATATGCGTATCAAATGTAAATTGTGTATCATGTTTCAAATATAAACATTTGTCACAACTTAAGAAGTCTACTATAAAAAAGACAATCAAGATAAAGAAAGAAAGAACTATAAAATATGACAAATAATTCACATACTAAACCATGACATGAATAAAGAAACAAACGATTATAAAAGGAATAAAAATTGTTGACCCAATTTAAAAGTCATCAACTAAATCCGAGTTTAACTATAAACAGCTAAAATCACTAACAAAAAAAAACAGTAACCAACAATAAAAAATGTAAATTTTCGTTATGAATCCCAAGAAAAGAAGTCAAAAACCAAAGTAAGAAACACCTATTAGGCATGCAAATAATCACAATTTGAACATCCTTCTAAAAAATGAGCGAAAGAGAGAGAGCGCCAAGAACAATCACACAGAGAAGCATACAACTAAAAAAGGGGAGTAATATTAGAACAATCAAAAAGAGACACGCACCGGTGTTTGGAGAGTGAAACGAAACAGAACATAGACCGTACCGATGTTTGCATGACTCAGCCTATCAGAAATATAAAAAAACAGTGAAACAACTTCATAAAAAATCCCTACTAAGTTTCTACTTATCATCAATCCAAATACCCAAAACGAATGGCACAAAATAAAAGGAAAATTAAATAGAGTGAGATTTTAACAGTGACTGCCTGATCTTCTGAGCTATACAAAACCAAAAACAAAAATTTCGGAGATATAAACCACCACAGAGATGCCCAAAAATTTCAGAGATTTAGAAAACCAAATAGAGGTCGCTAGAGCACCTTGCTGGTCGGTAACCACTGTGCGAACAAATTACGTCGAAGAACACTGCACGACCACTGTGCGCCGATGACATAGAGAATTTTACTAGTCGCCGATAGGAACAAGAGGGCGCCAGCAATATTGCAGAGCTTTATGCTTTTGTGGGTACTCATATTGAAAACATTGGGTTTTAAACAAAATCTCAATACCTCTTCAAAATTCTCTTTGGCGATAGAAATCTCCCCATTTGTCCTCTCTGACCATACTGGTTACAGTGCAACATTCATATGCCATAACTCCCCCTTCTTCTAAGTTTTAGCAGCGCCTCTTCCAGAATAAACAGGGAAGCAATAGACTTTGTAGCAATATGGTTAAATCCACTTGACAAATAGTAATGGTAGAATCGCCGCCCTTCCGATCTCCCATTCGGCCATGTTAGTGATTCATGCTATGAAGATAGTACTACCAAACCAAATGGCCTATTTTAGGAAGATAGCATTGTAGATATAATCTTTTTATGTATGCATATGTTAATGATATTGAATTGAATAAAGTGTGACAATAACTTACTCTTTCTTAACAATAACATCAACAAAAATTTCTGAAGGATTCAACATCTAACGGAATGAAACAAAAGTAGATGCTTTCATTAGTAATTATATAAAAAAGGTTGGGGTTTACAAATATCCCACCTTAACTATATAAAAATCAGCGAGAGAGAGAGAGACCTATAGTGAGAAAGTATAGGAGTTTTGGCAGCAGATGAATGTGACTTGTTGAACGGATGTGAGAGGAGAGAAAGAGAAAGTACGAAAAAAATTCAAATTAAAGTGATGAATCATGTTTCTCGAGCCACACATAAGTGATGAATCTTGTGCTCTTTGTACCTGCAGTCCTGTTTCTTGAGCCTTGTGATCATCCTCCATTTTCACTCCCATATTAAATCTGAGCCATCCACGTGTTATAAGATAAAATTCAACACATTCAATCTCAACCGTCAGTTGATAAAGACCATACTTACCAACTTTTGATCTCAGCCATCAGTTGTGAAAGGCCAAAAGTCCTTCCACCTTTATTATATAGAGTGTACTCGGGCCCCCGGTGAAAATATTTTATTGAATTTGTTATTCCTCAAATTATTAGTTTTAACTGTTATAAGGTAGGTTACAATTTTAAACACAAAAGAAAAATCAACCCATTGACTCGCATTTGTGGTGCAAGAGAATTAGTATGTTAAATAAATTAACATGATAACATCGTATTTAGCATCTCCAACACATTATTGCAATATCTATGCAACATGTTCTTAAAATGACAATTTTGATAAATTTTTAATTCAATTCTGAACACCAAACTCTTAATTTGTTTCCATTAAAGATACATATCACAAAAAAGGAATAACTCACTCTGAGATCTCAAAATTTATCTTTACTAATTCAAATGAATTTGATCCCACTAAATCATTGTGTCCATATTCTTAGAATACCATTATTGTGGCATTACCCATGTTAATGGCACATCCCCTTCTGATGAAAGAAAAAAAAGTAACAACAAACTGAAACAAATGAAATAGTAGCGGTATAAAAAAATCTTTTATCATGCGAGGTATCATTGAGCTGATGTAAGACTGACCAAATGGCACCAAATTATAAATCCCACTAATATTTGACACAATTTATAATATACTTCGAACTGTAAGAATCTGGAACCATGTTTTTGTTTCAATTAAAAAAAATCTTCTTGAAGTGAAATAAGAGTAATGTTAGAGAGATCCATTTTTGTGACCCCTTTTGTTACCCCTAGCTTTAAAGTGTTGTATCTTGCTTTGTCTTTATTTGTATGGATCCCGCTAGGGCATAAAAGACACAGTAAGGTACAACACTTTAAAGCTAAGGGTAACAAATAGGGGATCCCAAAAAAGGGTCTCCCTATCAAAGCTCATGAAATAAACATGGAGGTATAACCCTACACATATAGAGTTCGGAAAACAACTATATAGAGTAGAGGTTTAAACAGTCCTGAATTTTCTCATGTATATTTATAACCCCTAAACATCAACATGCTCACAAGAGGCCCCTGTCAAGTCTTCACATAATATTTTTTTCATTGAATTTCCCTAAAATACTCGAAATAAATAAAGAATTTAATATAAAAAATCATCTTTATAACAATATCCAACCATTACAAAGTTAGTTTCAAATATCTAGTTTTATTTAGAATATGCATCCTTTGTGTAGTTTCAAAATTTTTCAATACATATTGATCATAACTTATTACATTAGATCCCATACATCATGTCATTTGTAGCATCTGAATTTCACAGCCGAAAGTTACCTGCAATAGCCATATCCCCTGGACAGCTAAATAATTTTTTATGCATGTCCGTTATGCAGACCTACCGACACGTAAATCGATATAAACATTAGGACAAAGAAAGGTACAATCAAGATCAAATTGCAAACGTGTTCAAGTTCAAATTCACCACTAAACCCTATAATAAACGAAGCACCCAAACATGTTCAAGTGCATAACAGCAACCTCTTTAATAAAACAAACACCCCAAACATTTTAAAGTTTGCATTCAACATTAACGTCTATAACAAAACATCTCAACAATATCCCCGAAAAATGAACTCAACCAACATTATATGCAAGGAGATAATCAATTAATATTTAAATGATCGAGTATTTGGTGGATATCATTGAGATACCACTCGTTGAGTTCATAACAATTGCAGTAAGATTACTACCACTATTTTTGTTACGCAATCTTAAAGTAAGAACTGATAATAATTAAGTACCATCATTTTACTATGCAATCTTAAAGTAAGAACCAATAGGTCATATAAGGAAAGAATGATAGATGTGAGAACTGCAAAACTAACCAAATAAAGAACCCAAAACATACTCAAATCAACGATTAATATTATTATAGTCCGACTACATGGTTCTGTGATTGATTAGACTCAATTATATAGTAGTAAATAGTTATACAGAATTTATATTGCAGTAAACTCAAGTTATATAGAATTAAAAAGTTGATAGCTTCATGTATGATATCAACAGAAATTTAAAAAAAGATAACAAATCTGACTAAATCCATATATGATATCAACAGAAATTTAAAATAAAATTTAAAAAAAAAACTTTTAAACAACCCATGTTTGAGTAATAATGGAAAATTTTAACTTCCTTAAGCATTATATCCAAAAATAAATTGTTTAAAACACTATACAATTAAAATACATAAAAAAGTTTCAACGATTAACTGAGATGTTCTCTCGAACATAATCTTACAGAAATCAAATATAGGGTTACATAACTCCTATGAAGCACGGACACTTCTCCGAAGGCCGCGTACGAGTGTCGGACACTCCAAGGACACGGACACACAAGGGACACGGCTGTGACACGTGTTCGACAAGCCACGTGGCGTGTTAGGCTCAAAAGGCATTTAAAAATAGTTGGACACAGTTGGAACACGTAAGGGACACGACTGACAAAAATATATAATAACTTTAAAAAAAAAGGGCAAGAAACATATGTTTTTTTTTTCTCCTTTTTCTCAGCTATTTATTCTTTTTTTTTAATCTCTTGTTCAATAAATTACATTAGCCATATGCATTTTGATTATTATTATTAGTATGGGATTTAGTATCATTGTAATGTTTGATGTGTAGAATGGATTTAATACTCTTAATGCTTATATGTTTAATGTTGCTCTTAGTATGAGATTAGTATTAATGTGATATTTCATATTTTTTATATATAAAAATAATTATAAAAAATATTTATTTAATACCGTGTCCCCGCCGTGTCGTGTCCTGATTTTTTTAGATTTACTGTGTCCGTGTCGTGTCGGACACGACACCCGTGTCCGTGTCCGTGCTACATAGCATAACTCACATGGTTGCTTCTCGGTCACAACCACCCATATTTCAAGGCTACTGCAAAACACGCGCCGAACCTTGAAGTTTACATGCCTGAAGAGCCAAGTAGATGTAAAACCTTGAAGTTTACTGCAAAATGCCTCAAGAAAAAATACCCAAAGAAAAAAAAAATCATAACTCTTAGAGCCAACAATAAATTTGGTAAAAATATTAAAATTTAGAAATGCCTAAAATTGGAAAGAGAGGAATTAAACAAATACCCAAAAAATCCCAAAACAGGTATACTCAAAAAAATATCTCAAAGCCGTAAACTCGAATATAGAGCTAAAAAAAGAGCCAAAACAATGTCTCAAATACATAGTAAACATAGATTTGAGACTCGTTTCCACCATGGATTTTTGATCTATTGAGGGAGTAGGTATGTAATACAGTGGAGGAGTGTTTGAGACCTGCTCTGGCCGATACGGTAGCGGTGGATTTGGAGCCCTGCTCTGGCCGATACGGTGGCAGATACAGTGGGGGAGTGTTTGAGAATTTGCTTTGGACTCCATTCATGCCGAGACCACTTCCCAGCTCCACCAAAAGCTAAAGAAAAACCTCACAACATAAATGAAACCTGATGAGAGATGGAGAACAACCACACACGTAAACGAAACTTGAAAAACCACAAATTTTCGAGGGATTTATAAATGGGTTGGCAATAAAACTTGAGAACAACGAAAAATAGCAGAAATAAAGAGGCGATTTTTTAGCCGAGGTGTTACGTGCCTGTTCCTTTCTTGGTCAGTAGTTTCTAGTCGGAAAAAGAGACAGAGAGTTTTGTTGTTGAGTGGAGCGTTTTATGTTATGGATGAATGGGTGTATACTATATAGGAGAACAGGGTTTTGATATTCTTATGTTCGAATGTCTGAATAGGGAGAACAGGTTCTGAGGTGTACGGATGAATGGGTTTGCGTCTCAAGGAGCGTGCGTGTGTGTAGGGTTTGCGCCTCAAGGAGCGCGTACTATTGCAACTTGCGTCAGTTTTGAGACTCATTTTGACAGATTTTTAGCAGGCTCAGTTTTCAATTTGATATCCTCACTTGTTAGACACGTGGCTGCTTTATAGTATATAGATAGATACAAAATTTGTTTATATAGATTTTGAATACTCTTATGACATGGCATAAAAGCCTTTCTCATTTATTTTATGAGTGCTATGGGTACCAAATAGTTCTTCCAAATTTTTTTTAAATAGCATTGATGAGTTGTGCTCTCGCGGGATCCATACCATAAGGTATAACACTTAAAGCTATTTGGGGGATGATTTGAGGGAGTTGTTTGGGACACATATCATTTTCCTTATTTTATATATATATACTAGCAGAATGTTCGTGCCTGAAGGTACGACGAAAATTTCCAAAGTACCTAATCGTAAAACGATGAAAATTTTAAAAGTTGCAAAACGGCAAAAATTCACATATCACAAATTCACATTCAAGTCATAAAGTTTTTTTACAACACAAATAAGGGTAAAAAAATTTAATATTTGGACAAAATTTTCGTTGTTTATAGGACTATTCAACCTGTTTAAAAAAAAAAGTACTCTAACAACAACAATAATAATAGCTCCTCTTGAACATCATACAAAAACCATCATCGATTTAACTCAATTCGTGTAACAACAACAATACATCAATAAATAAATAAAATGAGTCTGAGATGCACAAACTTAGTCTGAAGGCATAGCGAAAATTTTCAAAGTACGTAATCGCAAAACGGCAAATTTTTTTGAAATACGTAATTGCAAAAAGGAAAAAATTTCGTTCCCCAACAAAACAAAGTATAATTTTTAAAAAACTGGTCATAATTTTCAAAGTCGTACGCGTGCCAAAAAACACAACGAATATTCTCCCTGGTATGAATTATGTGCTCAAGTCATAAAAATTTTGTATTATAGTATAATTTTCCAAAATATCAATCGTGGCCAATTTTTCGTAAAATACAACACCATGTAAACATTTTAAAATTTTTGAAAAAAATCTCATTTGTTAATAGGACTATCCACCCTGTTTAACAATTAACAAACAGTCCAACTATCAACTTGATATGTTTGTGGCAAGTCAATTTAAAAAAAAATTATCAATTAGTTTAGTTTACTAAGTATGTAGGTTAAGACATTCTACCATTTTATTTATGCTCCAAAATATGTCCCAAGTAAAAAACAAATCTCCAATTGATCATATTTGTAAACATAAAGTGAATATTCACTACATCTATAATTAGGACTTATTAGGAAAAACAATGCGAAAGGATCTATTAGAAAAAAAATTTATTTGTGATAGTGTTTAATAGCATTTATTGATTAATTAAAAGACACACAGCAAAATCATATATATGATATCGAAATAGAGATAAGTCATATCCTTGTAAAAACTAAATATTTTATATAATGTCCACAATTGCTTTAAAAAAATAACAAAAAACTTATTTATTATTTTTTTTCTACCAATATCCATGAATTTGAAGGATTAAATCAAGTTCAAATTTTATTTATATCTTAAAGAGAGCATGAAAGAACATTTGACACGCATTCCCATTTTCATTTATGCCCTCCTTTTTCATTTTTTTTGCAGGATCTTTTTAATATCCCTATATACTCCCTCCTCTTCACCTACGTTTGCAGAACAATCCCCTCCATTGGTTCACACAATCATTTTTGTAAAAATTAAAATCAACAAATCCAAGTGGCAACTATAATAAGTTATCCTTTACTTTAGCTCCAAATACCCACTTTCAGAAGGGGCTTCACATTGTCCTTTACTTTAGCTATTCCTTTACAGATTCCTTCCTCACCGAGATCAAAACAGAAATCACAATAAAATTATAAATGGATGATGCCATGTGATACAAATATTAAATAACATTATGCAGATAAATAATATAAATGCAAATATAGTGTACTCTGAACATAAAAAAGCAAGTTCATTTTGAAAAATACAACTTCATAACTAATATAACTGTTGAATTATATTTTTAAATCAAGTTGGGTTATGTACTTCCCAAGATGTAAAACTGAAAAGGTTTTCAAATATCACAAAAAATGGTAATTTTGTAACATCCACATCATTTAAAATAAAAATATTACTAAAAAGGTGGGAAGAAGTAACAAAAAGGAAAAAAAGAAAGAAATGTGAATAGATTAACAAACACCCAAGAAACAAAAAAAAAAGCGAAAAAAGCATCCAACAGGCTAAAATACACAGATATACAAACAATGGATTCTACACAATCTATTCACTTTTACATAATATGTTATTTATGAGTACATCTTTCTCAAATGAGAAAGTGTAACAACTCTCTGCAAATATTTTTATGGGTTCACAATAAATGTTTCTTTTGTATGTTATCTTCAAAATATTTTTTATAAAACCCATTACAGCTTCCAAACCCTCCAAGTCCAACCATATAGAATTAGTAGCCCCGCTACTCACCTACTGGTGACCTCTAGTGAAAAATAGGAAAGGCTGTAAAAAACTAAAAGATGATATCCATAAAATTTATAGAAAGTAAAATTGGCAAAAGGAATATGATGGCACTGAACTGAAATAGCGTTGAACTGAGGTTTGAGCCTATGAATACCTCCAACATAAGGATTCAACTTCGAAAATAATTATATTTCCATATCACAAATGAAATTAGGTTTTGAACCAATAAAGGAATTCCACACACAAAAAAAGGTTTTGGACAACTTCATAGATTTGGAGAAAATTCAATCAGACCATAGAATGAATCCTCGACCTTTACTGAGGTGGCCAAACACCACTACGACCACAATAAAAATCTCCAACACCTGAAAAGAACCATCGCACCTTCAAAACTAAATACACGAAGGAAATTGAAAAAAGAGTAGAGAGATGTAGACAGGAAACAGCCACCTAACAAACTTTCAATCTTCTTACTGGAAACTGTAACAACACCAAAAAATCTAACTTAAACCTGCAAAACCCAAATAAACATAGGCAGAAGGATGAAAAGTAGAGTAGGTAAAATAAATACCAAAATCAAGTGAAACACCATCAGCTACACATCTGAGAAAAGGAATTGAGAAATCACCTCACAGCTGACCTTTTATGTGTTTAGAGTCTGGTGAATTATAGAAAATGATCGTAAAGAGATGGGGATAAGAAGAGATAGAGAGTACCTGCAAAAGAGAGAAATAATAGCTTGAGCGAGAAACATTTATGCTCTTAAACTTAAACACATATATCAACCCGAACCAAGGTGATTGAGAAAGAAAGATATTCCGAGAATCTGAGACATTAGCGTTCCTGCTAAAAGAATTGAAAAAACCATACCGAAAGAAGAACACAATGTATTAATTATTGAAAACGAATGTAAATAATAGTAGGTCTTTACTCTTTGAAACTTATAAATAAAAGACAGAGAATGGAAAAACAAAACTCTGAACTCAACCAAATTACCAAAAATATTGTCAGAAGAAAGAGTAGGAGAAGTAACGACCTGCAAAACCTTAAACAAATATGGTTAATACCTAAAGGAATCCCGTCAAGAAACAACACCCAGATATCAAAAGGTTTAAAACATCAAATAAATTAACAGAACCAAATCGAGTTCTTGTTCTTCATGTTCAAATTTGCTGAGGTTTACAGAACCAAACCAAGTTCTTGATCCCACCCACCAAGATTTTCGTGAACAAATCTGCTAAGATTTGTGATGGGGGCTGAGGAGAGTTAAGAGAGAGAGAGATAGAGGAGGGGGGCTTGCTTTTACTTCCACTGATATGCGTCTTTTTTTAGTTCCACTGTCCAATAGTGGGTGGGTGAGTAATTGAGAGGCTCGAGGTAGACTCCAAATTGAGAGGCTCGAGAAATTTAAACGGCTGTGCCACGTGGATCCATATTAAACCATTAGATTCAAACTCCCACATTCAATCTCAACCCTTAATTATGTTATCATCTTATTGAACAGTAAAAACACCATTACTCCTTATTATATATATATATATATATATATATATATATATATATATATATATATATATATATATATCTTTATCTTCTTTACTATTTTAAAAGGGGGAGTTCTTCTTTAATGTTCAAAGGACTAAAGTACCCTTATTAAATTTAAAATACATATTATACCCTCGATAATAGTCTTATATATTTCTCCCCTATTTAATAACACAACATACGAAATACCTACATTCATTCCTCCCATCTTTCTTCTATTCATTCACATATATCAAACTATCCAAATTCATTCATCTTCCAACCCGTATCCCAAATATTTACTCTCAAATACATATGACAACTCACATTCATTCATATATAACAAAACATCCAAATTCATTCATTCAATGTGATTCCAGTTTTTTTGTGACAAGCTACGGGTTCTCTCTTTCTCCCCGTCCACTTGAAGGAAGTGTATCAGACCAAGTCAATCTCCCATCTAATTATTTAGGTGTAATTTATCTGTTTTAGTTGAAATACAATTTCAAATGTTTTTGTATCCTTCTTTAAGACATAAACTCTTATTATGTAATTAGTATATAAATCAGTAACTTCTCACATTATACTATGAGAGAACAATTTTAGCTCCAACACTGTGTGCATTAACTCATCACTGTTTGTGTTCCCTTTGACGGATATATGATGTGGTGATACATCTTTGGAGGTGAGATTCTCTGAGTTGTTTCGTATTGTTGTCGATAAGTAGGGATTAGTAGCGGACTACATCACGCGTATAAGTGGTCAAGATGATAGGAATCCCAATTTCTGGGGGGAGGAGGGAGGGACGGAGGAGGTTGATGTGTTATTTCGAATGTTGGAGGCATACAAGTGATAGAGATTTTGCGTCCCCAAAATTCTGCATTTATAAATTGAATTTTCCCAGGTTCTGGAAATAGGTTTTGTAGAACCTAGAAGCACATAGGCTATAAACATTGAATTAATATAGTTGGTCTCTTGAGCATCATTATTTGTTATAAAAACTGCCTATATGTAAATAATACTTTCCACTAATAGAGCATGAGATCCAAATAAGCCAAGAGTTAAAAGTCCACTAACACATACACGCAGTGCCTTGCTTTGCCAAATGTATTGCAACCCTGTTGAATCAGTGTTGTTTGAGCATACGAGGTGTCATCTGGCTAGAGAATGGAGGGGGGTTCATCATTTGCCTTTGAATGTTCGGTTGAGATGTTGCGAGAAGCGGTTAATTCTTTTTTTAAATATCCATAAGAAATTCATCATAATCATGGAGTTCATTTCTCCGCATAAAATTCTATAAATATATCCATAAAATAGAAAATTTTGAGCCAAATCTCATTTACTTGAGATATGTCCAGGCCGGACAGTTTTTTCGCCTGTGGATTCACCTCCAGATTGTCGTGATTGGCTAAACATGATGTTATTATTATTCTTATCATCAAACACAACATTTTGGAGATGGTCTGCCAATATATCATCCTTGACCATACATTTTTCCGTTTTAACTTTCAACCCTATAATTTGGACTTTAATTTACTGTAGAACAACACTACTACATAAGTAAATACATTTGATGAAATAACATAAAGAATTGAATTATGCATTTAGTAAACATGTTCTCTACGAGTTAGAATTTGTTACCTCAAATCCTCTTTCCATTAATTTGATTTTTCTTTTATAGTAGCCAAATCTTTCCTTAGATCATTAGTCTCAGCTTCAAGGCCTCTTATTTACCTTTTACACTCTGTAACTTCATGTTCCAAAATTACCTACGCAAAAATCAAACTGATTTCATTCAATGGACATGCCTATGAAATGAATAAATTTTTCGTTATCATTTTACTGGTGTAGTGCATCAACAATATGATATATAATGCAAACTGTTTGGCCATAAAACCAATACGGCAAGGCTTGTATGGATAACTTAATAATATAAATATGTCCACCAATTAACTATGTTATTCATTAATCTCGAGGAATCAAAACACATACCTGTATATTAGACTTAACCCCAAATTTAAAATACATTAATTTCCCTTTTTTTTTGGTAAAGAATTAGGCTATAAACGGAAATTTGAATCTTTTTTAGTAGCTAAGAGGACAATCTCTCATGTATTCAATATCATCAACCACTATGTCCATAGATAATGGCAAGATGTTTTTCCTTTTAGATTAGATTTGTTTTGTTCTTACCATGAGTTTAGTCTATTGTATCTCTAGATCTGATATTTTTTTATTGTCTAGACCTTTGGTGACTTTTGGGTTGCTCATTAGTGTATTTGATAGTAGATACTAACTAATTTCATAGACCAAAAAATAGATACCAACTGACACGGGAGATCCAATAGGCTGTAGCTTAACTCTGTTAGAGTGATTTTTTAAAGTACCTTTCCCTGGCTTTGTTTGTCTAAAGTTTTACCATTTTAAACCCATCCCTTTCTCCCATATGTCCACTTACTTTCCTCATGTCCTTTTTAATTTGTTTACTATTATTATTCAAATAGGAAAGTTTCTGAAACATATAACCAACCCTACCTTTACTGTCTCTCCTCTTTTACTTGTTGGTTTTATTTTTTGCTCCTAGGTAGCACGAGCATCTAAGGGACGAATAGGAGGTCACCCTCATCCATGTTTTAGGCCATAAAATATATCTTTTAATCATAATACTCCAACGCTAGATGATGTAATCGAATCCATATGATTGTGGTGGCCTTTCTTAATTTTGTTGGACTATATTTTTGCTCCCATTTCCTAACTGTTAAGTAATGATTTAGTACTAACCGTGTACCTCCAGTGAGCACATGACTATAGTCTTCCTTTTTATAGAACAAGAAAACATAATGAATCACTGTTAGACATTAGATGACTAAAATCTGGATCAGTATTGGGTAATTAGACATCCCTCTCTTTCTCCCCGTGTGTGTGTGTGTGTGTCTTTATAGGCAAAATGACGTGTTATAGACGAAATGTTCTCTGTAGTATGTCCTTAATCATGGTTTTAATTTATAATTACGTAGTTTACGTTTGTTAAGGATACACATGTGATGTGTTTTCTCTCCGATTGCCTTAATTATTTCATTCTTCAATATTTTAATTACTTCTTTTTAATTATTGAATAATTAGAGTATCGTGAGCATCCATTTTCCTATTCCAATTAGCACAATACTGAGCTGGGGGAATCAATGACACTTCACTTGAGTTTCCCGTGATAAACGTGTTTATTAATTGAAACAAAAAGTCAACAAACGCAACTTATATTCATTGGTTTAGGGGATGTTACCTACATAGTACAGAAGTTTTGTTTCATCCATTTTTTTCCTTTTTTTCCTGTGTAGGACACATATGAATTTTCTGTCCAGTTTGATTCCCGTGTAGTTTATATCTGATTTTGTCATGTATACCTTGAATGGTGAAAGAACATAGTGTCATAAAAATTATGTTAGTGAGCTATAGTCAAATAACTACAATATTTCCACCCATTCCTAAACTTTTCCAATATCTTTGGCGGGACACATATGACAGGGAGATAGGGTCCGTTTCGAAAAAAAATATTTTTATAAAAAGCTTATTTTTTTAAAAACTTTATTTTTAAGAAACTGAACTTTTTATTAAAAAAATATATTTTCTATAAAAACTTTCATTGCTTCAAAGGAAAAGGTAATATCGTTGTCATTAACAATTCAAATCCATACATAAATTAAAAACACTCAATACTAATTACGTATACTTAATATTCCTATTTATTCTTTTATTCCACAGGGAATTATGCACTCAGACTATATTCAAAAGTTATATACGTGCATTGGCAAAATCTACAATTCTACATTAAAGGGAAATCGCTTAAAGATTCGAATCTAAAGCTTGCACGTTTCGTCGCTCATAAAGTTGAAGAGGAAGAAGAACCTTTGAATCCAAACAAACGTCAAAAGCAGCATATTTGATGAATACATTTTCATTTTTTTTATTACAAATTGTTATTATCCAATGTCTTCCCAAAACAAGTGATCTATTGCTTTGCATTTTACATTTTTAACAACTCGGATTCATTCACAGTAATTTTTTCAATTTCATCAAAATTCTTATCTTCTTACATCATTGTCACTACATTCTTTCACACAAATCGTTTAGTTCACTTCGTTACCTGTGCATAATTTGTTATAGGATTTACGCTCTACATAAAATATTTTGAAATTTAAAGATTCTTATTCATTTATTCAAATACTGAAGTTGAATATCTGGACTCGCCTACACGTGCAATGCACGTGGGCACAACTAGTATAAAATAAAGTAGGAAACTTATGTACGTCAATACTTAGTTGATGATGTCACATGTATTTTTTTTGCAATACCCATTTTACCCTTAAAAATTTTGATTTCCCCCTATTTTGACACAGTTTAATTTATTTCCCCATTTTTTTTCAAAATTCAAAAAGGAGGGTAAAATTGTATTTAACCCATTTTGATGTCTCTCTCATAAGGAGTAGTTGTGTATCCCTTTTCATAAAGGGACATCCGTTCCATACCCACCTCTTAGTCATCTTCCCTTGCTCTCCATCCCCTCTCACTTTAACAAAATCTCAACACCGTTGTCGTGCACTACTTCCGCCACACACTGACCAGGTAGTATCTGTTCAATGAAATTGGGGTTTTTAAAACCCTAAAGTAAGATCTAACAAATATTTGTTTTTATACTGTAGCTCTTTCACATTTGGTTGCCAATCGACGGATCAAAGACCTAAAGATATTCGAAGCGTTCTAAAGATCTTTTATATTTAAGGTATCATTAATATATTAATATATGTAATGCTCTGTTTTATTTTGTGCATGTTCCAACGCAGTCGAAAAAAATCACCACACCACCTAGAGAGAAAATGTCGTTATCGGAACCACCCAACGACCAGTAGACAAGGACTAAAATGGTCACCAGAAATCCAATAACACTAAGCATAAAAATGGTCACCAGCAATGACTGATATGATAAGGACCAAAATGGTAACCAACAATCTAAACCCCAACCACACTCACACTCCATTCCAAGTCACCGAGGATTTTCATACCTTTTCTTCATACGCCAGAAATCGGGCCCGGTGATGAGCAACACACGGTTCAGCCATGCCCCAAAATGGTGGTCCCGAGTCGAACACCACATGGTCAAAGAGGAAGGGTGTTGAAGGCGTGGGGAGACCATCTCCGTTCAAAACCACCAGGGGTTGGTAATCAACCCCGCTCTCACCGGCGCAAAGCTCTCACTAAAGGGTCGGTATAGAAAAGTGATGGCGACGGGAAAGAGGAAAAGCCAACAGTAAGAGGGGTTATGTCCTCGGAAGGTTATACTTTGGGGACCAATGGAGGAAGGCCCAAAACTATTGTGCTTGTTTACTAGCCCAGTCACAGAGCGCGTGTATGATCCGTGACGCGCAGTTATTTTAGCATTAAATGGTCCATCATATCAGTCATTGTTGATTTTATTCTTTTTGTCCTCGAGATGATCCAAACTATAGAAGATATATTTAAAAAAAATGACAACTATCTGTGTATATGTTTTGAGTGTTTTTTTTTGTAAGCATTACTCTTATTAAAATAAAATATTAACATTGGAATTATAATAAATTTGAAATTAATTGGTTGAGTAAATATAAGTTACATGTTTACTTATTTTTATTTTAATAATTTATTACGGTTTAATTACAAATCGTGAATGTATGAAGATTAAAATCTTATTTTTAAAAACAAATTACATATTTAGCTATTCAATAATGCTAGAGAAACTCATTTTTTAAAAGCACTTTGTAAATTTAGGGTCTATTGTAATATTTATTCTGAAAATAGGACAAAAACATTTGATTTGTAATTTTAGTCCCTATTTTTTAATAAAGCCAGTGGCGCAGATCCAAATTTAAAAAATGTCAACCAATCTCATTAGTTACTTTTTAACATGTCCATATGTTTGTTTTTTAATTAGTGTTTTCATTTTTGAATTATTATTTTTTTTTTTTAAATTACTGTTTTTGGGTGTGTTGGCCTACACCTTATTATTCAGAATCTACTCTCGCATTTAGTTAATACTAAATTAAAAGTAGATAACTATATGCCAAGTTATGTGGTTAATACTTAAACACTAGAATGCATTAATAATTTGATAAATTAAAACTTAAACACTATCGAAGTCATAGTCATGTTGGTCCATATAATCACGTCTTGAGATTTGTATCGTAGTCGTGACATTATCGAAGGCTATTTCAATTGACTAACTATATTTTTTTATTTTTTATCAGGTCGCATTTTGAAAACTACGGACAATCATTAGAATGGAACACATGGGACAATCTCAGTTGATATATATGTGAATTTTTAAAGAATTTTGTTTCATTGAAGTATTTGTTTGATGAATTTGGACTTTTTGAATGTTGTACGATTGGTTGTTACTTCTAAAGCAGGGTGGATAATCCAATAAACAAATGAGACTACGTCCATTATTTTTTTATTCAAAGTGTGAATTCATTTGATGAATATTATATATTTCATGTTATATGTTAGTTTATTTGATGAATTTAGACTTTTTTAATGTTGTTGGACTATTTGTTAAGCAGGTGGATAGCCCTATAAACAATTTTTTTTAAATTACATTTTGTTTTGTTGGGCAGGTGATGAAATTTATTTTTACAAAATAAACCATTTTTTATGAATCTTTTATCTTCTAAGTAGCACGATCACCACCCAAATAAAACGCAACGTTTCATGTAGTCGTATTTTTTTCATACCGTTGGGGCGGACCACTTTTTACTATTTAAAAAATAATCTTTTTACAATTTTGGAAAAAATATTTTTTTTATAAAAAATGTTGTTAATATATATTTGGTTATTTTTTTTACTTTTCATAACTGTTTTAAAAAAATATTTCAATTGTTTAAAAAAATGTTATCTATTTTTTTTTATTGAAAACTGTTTATAAAACATAAAATATTATTTTATATAAAATGAAAACTATTTTAAAAAAAACATTTAAAAAATAATCTTATTGCTATTTTAAGATTAATCTTATTAGTATTTAGAAAAATAATAGTAATCTTATTACTATTTAAAAAAAATAGTAATCTTATTTTTACTAGAAAAAATAAGAGTAATATTATTACAATGCCATTTTTAAAAAATAAACCATTTGAAAACATAGTCGTGTTTTCATCACAAAAAACAATTCAACTGTTTTTTTAAAAACATTTCATATGTTTTGTTGTAAAAAAAATTCAACTACTTTTTATTTTAAAAACATTTCAACTGTTTGGTTAAAAAAATATTTCACCCCTATACATATTTCAACCCACTATACATACGCTTGCCCGTGCATCGTTATTAAATAAGATGAAATTTAATTAGTAATTTTAGGTATTTCTTAAAGTGTAAAATACCATACATAGGAGTGTGAGTGTTCTATAATCCCAAATTCTCGAGAGAAAATGTATAACCATGCCATCGACATGGTTATGACTGTGCTATAGCCATAAATATTCGGCAGCAAATTTATCACCATTCCATCGGCACTGGCACACCTTTGGAGATTAAAGCCAATTTTTTTAAAATTACATTTTATTTTGTGGGGGAACAAAATATTTGCCTTTTTGTAATTACGTATTTTGAACATTTTGCGATTATCAGCGTGCCTTTAGGCACGGGCATACCCTAATATATATATAAAGACAACATTCATGAGGCTATGTCACATTTTATTTTCCAAAATTAACCCTTGTTAATAATGATTTAACCATTTTAGGGAAAAAATAATTAAAGGTTTACCTAGTAATTAATAGTAAACAACAGTTTCCCTTTAAACAAACCACGATCTTCACCATCTTACTCTTAACATACGTTCTTTTTTTTAAAACTTAATCCACGTTCTTTGAACTGCATTAAATTTGATTGGGTATCCATGAATTTTATTTCTCCAAAAAAAACAAATGATGACAACCAATGAATGCAAAATAATTTCAATCAAATCAGAATAACACCTCATATTGTTAATTTAAGTTTTCCCTAACTGAGAAAACAAACCTTTTTTTTAGTCTTCCTTACTTGCCCATATTTCTATTGGAATCAAATCCATTAATTTAATGATCCTCAAAATGAATCCACGTGGGAAAATCTAGCTCATGACCACTCTGAACGACCTTGACAATGTTGTGCCAAATGAAAAGCATCATAATATAGACGATTTAGGTAAAGGTACAATTAATAGGCACAAATTTTGATGGATTTGTTGATATTGTAACCTGTAGCGGACTTCGGGTGGAGGCAACTAAGGGAAAGTGTGTTTTCTTTCCTTCGTTTAGGAGTTTAAGTTAGAAAGAAAGGGACTTTCTCTCGTTTGAGAGTTTAAAAGGAGAGAAAAGAAAGGAGAATTTTTAAAAAAATCTTTCCCTTCATTTCTCTGCAAAACTTTCTTTCCAAGTCGGAAAGAAGTGGAGAGAAAGGAAAGTTTTTTAATGAATTGTTCCTTACTCTCCTTAAAATATCATTTTCCTCCCAAACTCCCAACCACAAGAAATAAAGTTATTTTCTTTTCTCTCCCAAACTCCTTTCTCTTATTTTATCTCTTATTAACTTTCTCTTTTCTTCTCTCATAATAAAATTTCCCTTTCCTTTTTTTCTCTCCAAAACTCTCAAACGAGCCCTAAGGCAAAGGCAGAGACAATTAAGTCAAAGGCGGGTAGTGATGGGATTAGAGTGGGGAGAGGCAGAAGAAGAGAGAAATCACACTCGGTGGTTTGGACACCAATTTTTAACATTTTCCATATTTTAACATTCCCTCATATACTCACCCGGTTGTAATTTTTTCAATTTCCTCTATTTTTGGATCTCCTCTCTCCTATTCCTCTCTCAAAATCGTCCTCTCGTATTTCCCTCCTTCAAAAATCTTCCTATATCCAACTCTCTCAAATGCTATATTCTTCAAATACATCTTCCTCACTCTCTGCACTTTCTTTACCCATTACCTCATCTATGCTTCTAATGATATTATTGCATTTTAATTTTTTGCTTTATAGCCTCTTAAATAGAGAAAACAATAATAGGTGACCTTTTTTGGATTTGATTTGTTCTGTAGAGATTATTATTGTATGTACTTCTTTATAATTTGCTTTATACAGTACAGATAACTACTGTAGGTAACAATTTTTATAATGATTTCCCCTGCAGGTAACTTCACATTTTTTACTCTCGTACCTCTTAACAAAATATACCTACTATAGGTAATTTCTTCTTTGATTTCATTTGTATTATAGGTACATATAATTTATTCATTACATGTACCATCGGTAACCTCAATTGGTATATTATAATTTTTTTGATGCAAGCCATTACGTTTTTTTATGTTTTTGGTACATGTATGCATTATGATTCTTTTGTTGCATTAATCATTTCTTTTACCCTGTGCTTAGTGAATAATAAATTCCATACTACCGTATTTACCTTTTTTATTTTAATTTGATTTCTAATGTTGGTATATGTATGCATTAATCTTCTTATTTCCTATTATGATTTGTGAACAATAAATTGCATACTATTGTAGGTAACTTCTTTTTTAATTTGACCGGTACTATAGGTAAACTCTTACAATTCTTTTACTGCAAGCCATACATTTATTTTATTTCATTTTTTCAGAGGCAATCCGTGAGTGAATAATAAACAACATCATAATTTGTTACTCCACTGCATAGTAAGTTCCCCTCTCTATTTCTTCCTTATCCCTCCTCTCTTATATGTTCCTAACTTAGGGCTATACATTAAATCACAGTAATGTATCACTTACATTTTAAACCTTCATCTATATATGACTATCTTTTATTTTAAAGATGATCTTCCTCATAATCCCACTTATATAATCATAAAATTAATAAAGAAAAATCAAAATATGTAATGGAAAATATCTCTACAGAAATGAAATTAAAAAGAGAATGGGACTAGATACACTAAAGACATAGAAGACAAGCTATGACTACATCATAACAATAAGTATACAATGCTCGAAGATATTAAAACTATCGTTTGCATCGACCTAGATAACTAAATGATGAAAGAAGGTCTGAACTAGAACCTCCAACTACTATTTGGCCAATGTTTCTCCTTCTAAAATTTATGTTCAATAGTTGCAATTAAATTTTAAGTCATTTTCCAAAATTTTATCTACCGAATATGACGTTAAATAACTTTAGGAAAAGATAGACACCTCTTAATCATCGAAAAGTAAAAATTTCAAATGTAAATACGATATTCAACAACTCCATCATACGTGCATGCTCTCTGTTGAGGAGATGTGTAGTTACCACAAACTATCACCCTAACTCCAAATTTTTTTTTAAAACCTCAGTAGATATGAATCCTTGAAGCCTACCCCAACCCCATCTCTCAAACTTCATGCTTGATTGGGTTGGTATGCACCTGATCCCTTCAATATATATTTATTGCAATAGTTATTTCTCCTATAAACATGTCAATTGAATTTATGAAAAAATGTTATATCAATAGAAAACTAAGTAATACCCTCATCAATATTAAAACCTGATGAAAATGTATCGGGAGAGTCGACTACATTTTAATGACTACGTTTTGAAGAAGGTTGATTCGGCTCTGCTACAAATCGTTGGCCGGGAGATGTTCTATTACCTATAATAGGCATGAACTGGATTAACAAAATACTAATATAACTAAACATAACACATAACTTAATGTTAGTATATTTATTACTTAATTATATATTTTAGTTGTCAAGTAATTTGATTTAGAATACAAAGATCATACCCTCATTGTTGTTAACAATGAATACAATAATTTTCAGAAAGTAGGCAACATTTGGGTCTATTGAATAAGAAGAAGGACATGTAGATTCTCCCAGAAATCCTTGATGTGAGGAAGATATTGGGGCACGCGCATAAGTGGAGCTGATCATAACTAAACAAGACACGAAAACCATTAGTTAAGAATATGTATGCAATAATTATGTAAAACATGGATGTACTTTTAACATATTAGCGCAATTCTAATAAAGATATGGAAGAAGATCACATCAATAATCAAATCAAGAAAGGGAAGAAAATCACATCAATAATTAAACCAACTTTAATAAGATTCTAACCAAACAAACCCCAAATATCTTATAACTAACATATAAAATAGGTGTCAGTAAGGGAGGTTCATCCATAGTTTTTCCACTTGTTTGCTCCATTAATACATTAATGTGTAAAAAATTTATTGCATGTGATATACTAAATGCCCCTTACTCTTTCTGAAACGCATTTCTCTCCGCCCTTTTCATTTTTTCTTCTCTCTCAAATACCTATTTTCTTTCATTCCCTCGACAACTATCCATCTTCTTCATATCTCAATATATATATATATATATATATATATATAGATATATATAAAAGATAAAGTGGTTATATATCATAACACACTCTCTAATGTCAAGCGTCAGAGGCCCATATTTATTCGTGTCTCACTCTCTCTGACAATATGCAACATCATGGTATTTCTCTTGCTTAGAATTTTATGCCGAGAAAAGAAATCTTCATCTGTAGCGAAAATTATTAAGGTACTGTTGTGTAAGTTCGATTGTGATTAATTCAATTCTATTTATATTTTCATTTGATAGTGTTCATAAATAAATTATTATAATTTATTTGAGATGTTGGTTTAGGGAGGAATATTAAAACTGGTAAAAAAGGGACCCTAATTGTTTTATTCGATTGGAATACTTCATATCTATTTTGGTTTTGATAAATTTTCTCAAATCATACTAGTTGAGTTAAATGTTTATTGGTTTATTTGATAATTTCTTAATGTGGTTTTTAATCATACTGGTTATGGTAATTGTTTCCTGGTTTATTTTTGTTTAACTTTATAGATTAATTGTTCTCATATAATATGTCAATTGCCTATGTATTTAGATTTTGTAGTATGGTATATTTTTTATTTAATTCCTAACTATGGAGTTCCTTATAACGTTAAGGTGTACATTTATTGCTTAATGAAATGTCACACGTCATATGTGTATCACTGATATAAATTTACAATTACATATACTTTGTTAATTGTTCCATCCATTGTACTCATATATTATTACATATGATTCTCATGTTTACTTTACAAAATTATAAAGTGATAGCTTTTCATTAAGATTCGTTACTATTTTCGAAAAGAAAAAAATATTCTTCCCCCTTTTCGGTTCAAAATGGAAATCACTACAGATAGATGTATATATTATATTACCTACATTTATTTTAGTTTTATTTTCTGTTGATCAAATATCAGTAAATTAAGAACCTTTATATACACAAAGTATCATGAAAACGATTGTAGCATTCTTCTTATCCACCCTTTCAATTTACTCTTTAAAATCCGTTCTCTATACTTTTTCCCAAATTCAATGACCTTTATTCTCATTTACATATTCATACTAATATAATGGAGTTTCTCCCAACCTGACATTATGCAGAATTGTGTGAATATACTCCCCATTTACGTTATTTCCATTTCAAATTTTTGTTCGATTTTTATTCACTTCACATTTACTTTTCTTATATTTCTCTTTATTCCATGTACAAATTTCACAAATTTAAAGTTCACAATGGTACGGTTAAAAGTAAGTCAACTTACCTAAGGCACAACCCCACTTAAGAACAAGTGGTATGATATAGAACATATTACATTATCATGCTCAGTCTACTGGGTAAAAGAGAATCGAAAACAAGTTAATTAGCATAAGACGATTGAATTCGGCCTATTTCGATGTCAATTGACCTAAGATGGTCAAATTGATCTCTAACAATCATAATTAACCATAAATAGTCAAGTTGGTCTATGACGATCAACATTAACCTAAGATGGTTGAATTCGATCGACTTTGGTTTCAATTGACCTAAGATGGTTAAATTGATCTCTAATGATCATAATTTACCATAAACATTCAAGTTGGTCTACGATGACAAACATTAACCTAAGATGGCTGAATTCGACCTATTTCGGCCTCATTTGACCTAAGATGGTCAAATTGATCTCTTATGATCATCATTGACCATAAACGGTCAAATTGGTCTACGATAACCAATATTAGCCTAAGACAGCTCAATTTGGCCTACTTCGGCCTCATTTGACATAAGATGATCAAATTGATCTCTTATAATCATAATTCACCATAAATGGTCAAGTAGGTCTATGACAACATATATTAGCCTAAGATGATTTAATTCGGCCTCATTTGACCTAAGATGGTCAAATTGATCTCTTACAATCATAATTGATAATAAACGGTTAAGTTGATCTATGACGACAAACATTAGCCTAAGATGGCTGAATACGACCTACTTCAGCCTCATTTTACAAAACATTATGAAATTCATCTCTTATGATCGTAAATGACCACAAATGTTTAAGCTGGTCTACGATGACCATCATTAGCTTAAGATGGATAAATTTAACATTCTTTGGCCTCATTTGACCAAAGATTGTCAAATTAATCTCTCACGATCATAACTGACCATAAATGATAAAGTTAGTCTCTGACGATCAATATTAGCCTAAGACGACATAATTTGACCTACTTTGGCCTCATTTGACTTAAGATGATCAAATTAATCTCTTACGATCATAATTAACCATAACTAGTCAAGTTGTTCTATGATGACAAACATCAACTTAAGATGGATGACTTTGGCCTACTTCGACTTCATTTAACCCGATATGGTTATATTTATCTCTTACGATCATAATTGGCCATCAACGGTCAAGTAAATCTATGACTATCGATATTAGCCTAACACGATTGAATTTGGCCTACTTCGACCTCAATTGACCTAAGATGGTTAAATTGATCTCTTATGATTATAATTATCCACAAAAGATCAAGTTGATTTATGATGACCAATAATAGCCTAAGACAGTTGAATTCGGCCTACTTTGGCCTTATTTTCATAAGACGATTGAATCTGGCCTACTCTGGCCTCATTTGACCTAATATTATCAAATTGATATCTAATGGTAATAATTGACCATAAATGGTCAGGTTGGTCTACAACACATGTTCAATTTGACCTAATATTATCAAATGTTGTCAAATTGGTCTCTTAGTAACATGATTGATAATAAATGGTCAAACTGGTCTTCGATGACCCACATTAGCCTAAGACGGTTGAGTTCGGCCTACTTCAAACTCATTTGACCCAAATGGTCAAATTCATCTCTTAAGATAATAATTGACCATAAACAGTTATGTTGGTCTCCAATGACCAACATTAGCTTAAGACGGATAAATTCGACTTATTTCAGCCTCATTTAACCTAAGATGGTCAAAGTAATCTCTAGCGATCATAAGAAACCATAAATAGTCAAGTTGGTCTACGATGGAAAACATTAGCCTAACACAACTAAATTCATCCTAAAATTGATCTCTTACAATCAAAATTGATGATATATAGTCAAGTTGGTATACGACGACCAACATTAGCCTAACACGACTGAATTCGGCCTACTTTGGCCTCATTTGACCTAGGACGGGGAAATTAATCTCTCGTAATCATAATTAACCACAAATGTTCAAGTAGGTCTATAATGACCAATATTAGCCTAAGATGGCTAAATTCGGCCTACTTCAGCCTCAGTTGACATAAGATCGTCAAATTGATCTATTACAAACATAATTGACCATAAACGATCAAGTTGGTCTAGGATGACCAACATAAGCATAGGATGGCTGAATTAGGCCTACTTCGGCCTCATTTAACCTAAGATTGTTAAATTGATCTCTAACAATCATAATTGACCATAAACAGCCACGTTGGCGTACGACGACCAAAATTAGCCTAAGTCGAATGAATTTGGCCTACTTCACCTCATTGAACCTAATGTTTTCAAATTGGTATCTCACTAACTTAATTGACAATAAACAGTTAAATTAGTCTACGACGACCAACATTAGCCTAAAACGGTTGTATTCGGCCATCTTTAGCCTCATTTAACCTAAGATTCAAATTGATCTCTGATGATCATAACTAATCAAAACTGGTTAAGGTTGTCTACGAATATCAACATTAGCTTAAGACAACTGAATTCAGCCTACTTTGGCCTCATTTGACCCAAATGGTCAAATTTATTTCTTACAGTCATAATTGACCTTAAACGGTAAAGTGGATCTCGACAAGCATCATTACCTTAAGACGGATGAATTCGGCCTACTTCAGCGTTATTTGAACAAAGATAATCAAATTGATCTCTTATAATCATAATTGACCATAAATGGTTAAGTTGGTCTACGATGACCAACATTAACCTTAAGATGTCTGAATTAATCCAACTTCATCCTCATTTGACCTAAAATGGTCAAATTGATCTCTTACAATCATAATTGATGATAAGCGATCAAGTTATACAATAACCAATATTAGCCTAAGACGATAATTTGGCCTACCTTCACCTCATTTGACCTAAGATAGTCCAAGTGATCTCTTACAATCATTAAAAACCATAAACGGTGAAGTTGGTCTACAACGACCAACATTAGCCTAAGATGACTGAATTCAGCCTACTTCTACCTCATTTTGCCTAAGATGGTCAAAATTGATTTCTAACGATCATAATTAACCATCAACGGTTAAGTTGGTCAACGATGACCAACATTAGCCTAAGACAGATGAATTTTGCCTACTTTCGTATCATTTGACCTAAGATGGCCAAATTGATCTCTTGCTATCATAATTGGCCATAAACATTCAAGTCGGTCGATGACGACCAACATTAGCCTAAGACGGCTAACATCATCCTACTTCGCTTCATTTGACCTAAGATGGTTAAATTGATCTCTAATGATCAAAACTGACCAGAAGTAGTCCAATTGTAATATGATGACTAACATTAGTCTAAGACGACTAAATTCGAGCTACTCAGCCTTATTTAACCTAAGAAGGACAACATAAACTCTTCCTATCATAATTGATTATAAACGGTCAAGTTGGTCTACGACGACTAATATAACCTAAGATAACTAAATTTGGCTTACTTGGGTCTCATTTCATAATTGACCATACAAGGTCAAGTTGGTCTACGACGACCAATATTAGCCTAAGCCGACTGAATTCGTTCTACATCAACCTCATTTTTCCTCAGATGGTCGAATTTATCTCTTATTTTCATAATTGACCATAAACAGTCAATTTAGTCTACGACGACCAATAATAGCCTAAGATGACTAATATCGGCCTACTTCGGTCTCATTGACCTACGATGGTCAAATTGATCTCTAATGATTATAATTGACCAGAAACGGTCAAGTTGATCTATAACGAACAACATTAGCCTAAGACGGCTAAATTCGGCTTTCTCTGGCCTCATTTGACCTAAGATGGCCAATTTGATATCTTAAGATCATAACTGACCATAAATGGTCAGGTTCGTCTACGATTACCAACATTAGCCTAAGATGGATGAATTCGACCTACTTCGGCCTCATTTGACGTAAGAACATCAAACTGATCTATTATGATCATAATTGACTATAAATTGTCAAGCTGGTCTACAACGACCAACATTAGCCTATGACGACTAAATTCGACCTACTTTGGCTTCATTTGACTTATGGTGGTCAAATTGTTTTGTTACGATCATAATTGACCATAAATATTTATGTTGGTTTAAGATGACCAACATTAGGCTAAAATAGCTAAATTCGGTCTCATTAGCCTAAGACCGGTGAATTCGATCTCCTTTGGCCTCATTTGAATTGGGATGGTCAAATTAATCTTTATCGATCATAATTAACTATAAATGGTAAAGTTCGTCTATGAAAACTAAAATTATCCTAAGTTGGATGAATTCGGCCTCGTTTGACCTAATGTTGTCAGATTGGTCTCTTATTATCACAATTGACCATAAACGGTGACATTAGTCTACGAAGACTAACATTCGCCTAAGACAGCAAACTTCTGCCTCATTTGACCTAAGATTGTCAAATTTAACTCTAAAGATTATAATTAATAAAAATGGTCAAGTTGGTCTACGACAATCAACATTAGCCTACGATGGTTGAATTTGACCTACTTTGGCATCGTTTGACTTAAGTGGTCAAATTGACTCTTACAATCATTATTGACCATAAACGGTCAAGTTGGTCTGCATTCGGCCAACATCGGCCTCATTTGTCCTAAGATGATAACTCTTACAATCATAATTGATCATAAACAGTCAATTTATTTTATGATGACACAAAATATTGGCTAAATTGATCTCTTACGATTATCATTGATCATAAAATATGAAGTTGGCCTACGACGACCAACATTACCCTAAGATGTCTAATTCGGCCTACTTTGGCCTCATTTTACCTAAGATGGGCAAATTGATCTCTGGCTACCATAATTGACCATACATAGTCAATTTGGTGTATGTCGACCAACATTAGCCTTAAAGGGTAAAATTTGGCCTACTCAGACCTCATTTGACCTAAGATGGTTAATTTAATATCTTACTATCATAATTGACCATAAACAATTAAGGTGGTCTATGACAACCAACATTAACCTAAGTCCGCATAATTTAACCTACTTCGACCTGATTTGACCTGCGATGGTCAAATTTGTCTCTTACGATCATAATTGACCACACACGATCATATAGGTTTATGACTACCAATATTAACCTAGGACGAATGAATTCGACCTTATTTGACCTAAGATGGTCAAATTGGTCTCTCACGATGATAGTTAACCATAAACGATCAAGTTGGTCTACAAGGACCAATATTATGCTAAGATGGCTCAATTCGGCCTACTCCAACCTCATTTGACCTAAGATAGTCGAAGTTATATGTAACTATCATAATTTACCAGAAATGGTGAAGTTGATCTATAATGACCAACAATAGCCTATGAAGGCTGAATTCGGCCTCGTTTGACCTAAGATGATCAAATTAATCTCATATGGCCATAATTTATCATAAATGGTCAACTTGGTCTATAATGACTCACATTAGCTTCAGACGGATGAATTCGGCCTACTTCGGCATAATTTGACCCAAATGGACAAATTGATCTTTTACGATCATAATTGACCATAAACGGTCAAGTTGGTCTACGATGACCAACATTAGCCTAAGGTGACTAAATTCGACCTACCTTGGCCTCATTTGACTTATGATGGTCAAATTGATCTCTTAAGATCATAATTGATCATAAACGTTGAAGGTGGAGTACGGAGACCAATATTAAGTTAAGAGAGCTGAATTCGTCTTACTTCAACCTCATTAGACTAAGACGAATAAATTCGGTCTACTTCGGTCTCACTTGACCTGGGATGGTCAAATTTATCTCTAACGATCCTAATTAGTAATAAGCAATCAAGTTAGCTTATGTAAATTAAAATTGTCCTAAGCCGACTGAATCCGACCTCATTTCTCTTATTATCATAATTGACCATAAACGGTCAAATTGGTCTACGATGACCAATATTAGCCTAAGACGACTGAATTTTGTCCTTCTGCCTCATTGGACTTAAGATTGTCAAATTTATCTCTAACGATCATAATTGATAAAAAACGATCAAGTTGCTCAATGATGACCAACATTAGCCTAAAACAGATGAATTTGAACTATTTTTGCCTCATTTGACTTAAATGCTCAAATTGACCTCTTACAATCATAATTGACCATAAACATTTATGCTGGTCTCTAACGACTAACATTAGCCTAAGAGATCTGAATTCGGCCCAATTTGGCTTCATTTGACCAAAGATGATCAAATTGATCTCTTATAATCATAATTCATCATAAACAGTCAATCTGGTCTATAATGACCAAAAATATCATAAGATGGTTGAATTCAGCCTACTTCGACCTCATTTGACCTAAGTGGATTAAATGTATTTCGTACGATCATAAATGATCATAATTTGTCAAGTTGGTCTGTGATGACCAACATTGCCCCCAAGACGCCTAAATTTATCTTTCTTGCATCTCATTTGACGTAAGATGGTTAAATTAATCTTTGGCTACTATAGTTGACCATAAACATTCAAGTTGGTGCACATCGACAGACATTAGCCTAAGAGGGCTGAATTTGGCATACTCTGACCTCATTTATCCTAAGAAGGTCAAATTTATCTCTTACTATCATAATTGACCATAAACGATTAAGGTAGTCTACGATGACCAACATTAGGCTAAAATGACTGAATTCAGCCTAGTTTAGCCACATTTGATCTTTAACGAACATAATTGACCATAAATGGAAAAGTTGGCCTATTACGACCAACACTGGCCTACGATGGCTGAATTCCTACTTTGGCCTCATTTGACTTAAGATGATAAAATTGATCTCCTATAATTATAATTCATTATAAACCGTCAAGTTAGTCTATAATGACCAACATTAGCATAAAAGGCTTAATTTAGCTTACTTCATCCGTATTTGACCTAAGATGGTCAAATTTGTCACTTATGATCGTAATTGAGCACAAATGGTCAAATAGGTCTATGATGACCAATATTAGCCTAAAATGAATGAATTCAGTCTACTTCGACCTCATTTGACCTAAGATGGTCAAATTGATCTCTTACAATCATAATTGACCATAAGTGGTCAGGTTGATCTATGATGAACGTCATTAGCTTAAAATGGATAAAGTCGGCCAACTTCAACTTCATTTTACCTAAGATGGTCAAATTGATCTCTTACGAACATAATTAACCATAAAAGGACAAGTTAGTATACGACGACCAACATTAGCCTAAGACGGTTAAATCCGACCTACTTTGACCTTATTTTACATAATATGATCAAATTGATCTCTTATAATCATATTGACCATAAACGATCAAGTAGGTCTATGACAACTAATATTATCCACAGACGACTGACGTCAGCCTAATTCGGCCTCATCTGACCTAAGATGGTTAAATTGATCTCTTACCATCATAATTAACCTGAAATGGTCAAATTGGTCTACAACGACTAATATATTAGCCTAGGATGGATGAATTCTACCTATTTTGACCTCATTTAACCTAAGATGGACAAATTGATATCTAATGATCATAATTGAACATAAATGATCAAGTAGGTCCCCGGTGACCAATATTAGCCTAAAACAACTGAATTCGGTTATTCCAACCTCATTTGACCAAGACAGCTGAATTTGGCATACTTTAGCCTCATTTGACCTAAAATGGTCAAATTGATCTTTAACGGAAATAATTTATCAGAAATGGTCTATTTGGTGTACGTCGACCAAAACGGCTGAATTCGACCTACTTTAGCCTCATTTACCTAATGTTGTCAAATTGGTATTTAACTATCTTAATTGACCATAACAGTTAAATTGGTTTATGACGACCAATTTTAACCTAAGATGTTTGAATTCATCCTACTTCAGCCTGATTTGACCTACGATTGTCAAATTGATCTCTAATAATCATAATTAATTAAAAAGAGATCAAGTTGATCTATGATGACCGACATTAGAATAAGAGGATTGAATTTGGCATACATTGGCCTCATTTGACCCAAATGGTCAAATTCATCTCTTATAATCATAATTAACCAAGCGATCAAGTTGGTCTCCGACGAGCAATATTAGCTTAAGATGGGTGAATTCGGCCTACTTCGGCCTCATTTGACCTAAGATGATGAAATTGTTCTCTTATAATAATAATTGATTATAAACGGTCAATTTGGTCTACGATGACCAATAATACCTAAAGATGTCTAAATTCGTCCTATTTCGGCCTCATTTGACCTAAGTTGATTAAATTGTTCTCTTACGGTTATAATTGGCCATAAACTGTTAGGTTGGTCGACAACGACCAATATTTCCCTAAGACATTGAAATTTGGCCTATTTTAGCCTCATTTGACCTAAGATGGTCCCATTGATGTTTGACTATCATAATTGCCCATAAATAGTCAAGTTAGTACACATTGACCAGCATCAGCATAATGGGGTTCAATACGACCTACTTCGGCCTCATTTGACCTAAGATGGTCAAATTGATCTCTTACTATCATAAGTGACTAGAAACTATTAAGGTGGTCTACGATGAGCAACATTAGTGTAAGACGGTTAAATTCGGCAAAATTCGACCTCATCTGACCTAAGATGGTCAAATTGATCTCTAACGGCCGTAATTGAGCACAAACTGTCAAGTTGGTATATGATAACCAACATTATCATAAGACGGCCGAAGTCGGCGTACTTATGTCTCATTTGACATAAAATGATCAAATTGGTCTCCTACGATCATAATTTACCATGAATGGTCAAGTTAGTCTATGGAGACAAACATTACCCTAAGACGGTTGAATTCAGCCTACTTTGGCCTCATTTGACTTAAGAAGGTTAAAATTTTCTCTTATTATCGTAATTGATAACATATGACAATCAATATTTGCTTAAGACGGATGAATTCGGCCTACTTTGACCTCATTTGACCTAAGATAGTCCAATTGATCCCTTACGATCATAATTAACCATAAATGGTCAAGTTAGTCAATGATGACCAACATAGGCCAAACACGACTTAATTCATCCTACTTCAACCTCATTTGACCTAACATGGTCAAATTGATCTCTTACGATCATAATTGATCATAAAACGGTCAAGTTGGTCTATGATGACCAACACTAGCCTAAGATGGATGAATTCAGTTTACTTTGGCCTCATTTGATCTAAGATAGTCAAATTAATCTATTACAATCATAATTAACCATAAACGAATAATTTGGTATGCGAGAACCAACATTTGCAAGTGACAGCTGAATTCGGCCTACTTCGACCTCATTTGACTTAAGATGATAAAATTGATCTTTTACTATCATAATTGAATATAAACGGTCAAGTAGGTCCATGCCGACTAATATTAGCCAAAGTTCCTGGGGTTTCATTAGATTAAGAATGTCAAATTGATCTCTTACGATCATAATTAACCCTAAACGGTCAAGTTGGTCTATGACGACCAATATTAGCCTAGGACAACTGAATTTGTCCCACTTCGATCACATTTAACCAAAGATGGACAAATTGATATCTAATGACCATAATTGAACATAAATAGTCAAGTTATTCAACAAATGCCAATATTAGCCTAAGACAGCTGAACTCAACTTACTTCAGCCGCATTTGCCTAAGATGACTGAATTTAGCCTACTTCGGCCTCATTTGACCTAAGATGGTCAAATTGATCCCTGGCAATAACAACTGACCATAAACGATTAAGTTGGTCTACGTCAACCAAAATTAGTCTTAAACGGTTGAATTCGGCCTACTTCGACCTCATTTGACCTAATGTTATCAAATTGGTCTCTAACTAACATAATTAACCACAAACATTCAAATTGTTCTATGACAACCAACAGTAGCCGAAGATGGTTGAATTCGACCAACTTCAGCCTCATTTGACCTAAGATTATCAAATTGATCTCTAACTATCATAATTGATAAAAAAAATGGCAAAGTTGGACTATAACAACCAATATTAGCCTAAGACGGCTAAATTCAGCGTACTTTGTCCAATTGATAACTTATGATCATCATCAACCATAAACAGTCAAGTCAGTCTTGGATGACCAATAATAGCCTATGATATCTTAGTTTAACTTACTTTGTCCTCATTTGACATAATATGATGAAATTGATCTCTTACAATCATAATTAATCATAAATGATCAAGTTGGTCTAAGATGACCAATATTATCCTAAGATGGTTGAATTCGGCCTACTTCAGCCTCATTTGACCTAAGATGGTCCAATTGATCTATTATGATCATAATTGACCATAAACTATCAAGTTGGCCTACGATGACCAACATTAGCCTAAGACGGCTAAATTCGATTTATTTTAGTCTCATTTGACCTAAGATGATCAGATTGATCTGGTACTATCATAATTGACCATAAACGATTAGGTTGGTGTACGATGACCAACAGTAGCCTAAGACGACTGAATTCGACCTAATTTAACCTCATTTGACCTAATAAGGTTAAATTGATCCCTTACTATCATAATTTACTATAAACAGTCAAGGTGGTCTATGCCGACCAACATTAGCCTAAGACGATTAAACTCAGCCTACGTGGGCCTCATTTGACCTAACATGGTGAAATTGATCTCTAACAATCATAATTGATGATAAACTGTCAAGTTAGTCTATAATGACCAATAATAGCCAAGACAACTGAATTTGGCCTACCGTGGACTCGTTTGACCAAAGATGGTCAAATTGATCTCTTGTGATCATAATTGACCATAAATAGTCAAGTTGGTCTACAACTACCAACATTATCCTACGATGACTGAATTCCACCTACTTCTTCCTTATCTGCCCTAAGATGGCCAAATTGATATCTTACGATCATAATTGACCATAAACATTCAAGTTGGTATACAATGACCAACATTATCCTAAGATGACTAGATTCAGCCTACTTTGGCCTTATTTGACCTTAATGGTCAAATTGATCTTTTACAATCATAATTACCATAAACTGTTAAGTTGGTCTTCGATGAGCAACATTAGCCTAAGATAGTTGAATCCGTCCTACGTTGATCTTATTTGACTTAGCATGAAAAAATTGTTCTCTCACGATATTAATTGACCATAAAGGGTCAAGTTGGTCTACGATAACTAACAATGTCCTAAGATGGTTGAATTCAGACTACTTTGGCCGCATTTGCCTAAGATGATCAAATTGATCTCTTTAGATCATAATTGACCATAAACGTTCTATTTGGTCTACGATGACAAACATTATCTTAAGATGGCTAAATTCAGAATACTTCAGCTTTATTTGACGTAGGATAGTCAAATTAATCTCCCACAATCATAATTGACCATAAATTATCAAGTTGGTCTACAATGACCAACATTAGCCTAAAAAGGCTAAATTCGGTGTACTTTCTCTTCATTTGACCTAACAAATTGATCTCTTACTCTCATAATTAATCCTAAACGGTCAAGTTGTTATCCTATGACCAACATTATCCCAAGACGATTAAATTCGATAAACTTCGGCCTCATTTGACCTAAGATGGTTAACTTGATCTCTTAGTATCATAATAGACAATAAACGCTCAAGTTGGTCTACGATGACCAATATTAGCCTAAGATGGCTCAATTCGGCCTGCTTGGGCCTCATTTGACCTAAGATCATAAAAATTGATCTCTAACAGTCATAATTGGCCATAAATAGTCTAGTTGGTCTATGGCAGCGAACAATGGTGAAATTTACCCTCTTTTGGCCTCTTTTGACCTAAGTTGGACAAATTCATCTCTTACAATCAAAATTGACGCTAAGCGGTCAAGTTTCTCTGCGATGATCATCATTTTCCAAAGATGATTGAATTCAGCTAACTTCGGCCTCATTTGACCTAAGATGTTCAAATTGATCTCTTACGATCATCATTTACGAAGTTGGTTTACGGTGACAAATATTAGCCTAACATGGCTAAAATTATCTTACTTCGGCCTCATTTAACCTAAGTTGGTCAAATTTATCTCTTATGATCGTAATTGACCCCAACAGTCAAATAGGTCTATGATGACTAATATTAGCCTAAGACGACTGAATCCAACCTACTTCGGCCTTATTTAACCTAAGATGGTCAACATGATCTCTTAAGATCATAATTAACCATACACGGTCAAGTTGGTCTATGACGACTAACCTTAGCCTAAGATGGTTGAATTCAGTCGCCTCATTTAACCTTTGATTGTCAAAATGACATCTAACGATCATAATTGACCATAAACGGTAAAGTTGATCTACGATAACCAAAATTAGCCTGAGACAATAGAATTTGGCCCATTTCGGCCTCATTTTATCTAATGTTGTCAAATTGGTCTCTTACTATCATAATTGACCATAAATAGTCAAATTGAACTATAACAACCAACATTAGCCTAAGACGACTAAATTCAGCCTACGTCATCCTCATTTTACCAAAGATGGTCAAATTGATATCTAACAATCATAATGAAACAAAAAAACTCAAGTTATTTTACAACGACCAACATTAGCCTAAGACGAAAAAATTCTTCCTTCTTTGGCCTCATTTGACCTAAGATGGTCAAAATGATATCTTACAATCATAAAAACATAAAACGGTCAAGTTGGTTTTTGATGATCAATATTGACCTAAGACGACATAATTCGGCCTACTTTGGACTCATTTGACCTAATGTTGTGAAATTGATATATACTATCATAATTAACCAGAATAGGTCAAATTATTCTATGACGACCAATATTATCCTAGGATGGATGAATTCGGCCTAGTTCAACCTTTTTTTACATAAGATTGTCAAGTTGATCTCTAACGAGCATAAATGATTAAAAAAGGTCAAGTTGGTCTATGACGAATAAGATAACTAAATTTGTCCTACCTTGTCTACATTTGACCTAAGATGGTCGAATTGATCTCTTACGATCATAATTGATTGTTGTGGGTATCTAGATTCGTCGTTCTGGCCCAAAACAGGCCCAGGACGAGTAGCCTAATAAAAAAGCCTAAAGTCTGGAGAGCCTTGCATCATAAGTAATTCAAGTAACGACTTGGTAAACCCCAGAAATCTCAGAGGCTGATATTCTGAGGATCTTGGACTGACGTGGTGGTTTCCAACACCCGACTAACGAACTAGTATATAAAAAACCCTAGGCCAGAGGCAAAAGGCACGCATTTTATTTTCTGTAAAATACTCCCTGGAGTATAGAAATAATACTGAGAGCAACACCATGGACGTAGGCATTTTTGCTGAACCACATAAATACTGTGTCGTGTGATTGGCATCTTTTACATTCTTTACTTGCTTTGGTGATCGCGATTTTCCTATTTATTTGTGTTAAATTTAATTGTCACCACAACTGGCGCCGTCTGTGGGAAATGTTTGTCTTATTTGAGAAATCCCTCACCAACAAAGAATTTGAAATGTCTGGTCACAACAGTAATGCCCCTCAAGCAGGGGATATCCAAAATCAGCCTGCCCCCTACAAGATCAGATCTGAAGTTCAACGTCCGGATCAAAGGGCTCGCCCTGGGCGACCAACCTCAGAGGAGAGCCAGGGACCAGAGAGGTCCACACAAATCTCCAGATTAATTGATGCCTATGAGGAAATGCTCCCAGATCAAAGAGAATTCGCTCGTAAATAAGAGGCTGAGAATGCTGGCCTCAAGAGGAAAACAGAAAGAATGGAGAAAAAACTCCATCGCAGCATTATGTGACATCTATACCGCACTCCTAGCCCTCAGGCGAGCAAGTCTCGCAACCGAGGAAGGATCCCTAGATGTGGATACCAGAAGAGTGAGAATCATGAGTCAGACGACGACTCACTCGAGCAATAATGACTAGCTCGTCGTTATAGGAGCCCAGCTCGAAGTAATGATGACATACGAAATTTAATTCGAAGGGAGATGGACCAGCACCCAGCACATCGGGGTGCCAGATCAACCAGAGAGCTTGCTCGTCGAGATCTCAGGACCTAGATGAAATCCCCTTTCTCAAAAGAGATAGAAGAAGAAGAAGCCCCCAAGAAGTTCGTAATTTTGAGATTTAAGATCTATGATGGAAAGACTGACCCTATTGATCACATTAGGCAGTACAGGCAAGCCATGACTCTCTAGAACCACGGGGATGCACTAATGTGCCGAATTTTTACCTCGAGTCTGCATGATGTGGCCTAGAAGTGGTTCGAGAGGCTCCCCATAGGTCCATCAAGAGGTTTGAGTACTTGGCTGAGCTCTTTACGACTCACTTCATTACCAGTAGATCCCATCCTAAAAGGATGGATGCTTTACTAACAATTAAGAAGACGCCTCAAGAGAGCCTCCGGGACTATGCGAAGAGATACTGGGAATTATTTAATGAGGCCGAGGACTGCTCGGAACAGGTAGCAGTGGCTTCTTTTAAGATTGGCCTGCCCAGCTCTTGCCTTCTGCACCAATCCCTGACGAAGAAGGACGCCACGACCATCGATGACCTGATGGCTCGCATAAAAAAATATGCCAAAGTGGAGGATGTGACACGCCTCAGTACAGGGGATAACGCTCGAACTAAGCTCGCTGCCAAGGGTAACGACAAAGCTGAGAACGAGAAGAAAGGAGGCAAGAATGGATCTAAAAATGAAGCAAGAATGATGCTTCAAAAGCATTTCAAGCAGTGAACACTGTCTTTAAAGAACCAATCTATAATATCCTGGCAAAGATCAAAGACGAGACATTTGTTAAGTGGCCCAAAAAAATTGGAGGAGATCCCTTAAAGAGAAACAACGCGCTGAAATGCGCTTTTCATACGGAAGGAGGACATAAGACTGAGCAATACAAAGCTCTTAAGTCTCACCTTGAGGAGTTGGCCCAGATCAGGCACCTAAACGAGTTTATGGAGAAGAAGGGAGAGAAAGTTGTTGCCAACGGAGAAACAAGACCCGATAATGTGCTCGAGGATGATGCCGACCATCATGAGTTTATCGTAATCCATGGGGCTTCCGATATGAAACAGATTCAGGTAAATTCAGCCCGGATGGAAGTGAAGAAGCTTACAGTGGTAATGCAAGCTTTCTATATCGATCTAACGAATACACAATCGGGAAAATGTCGGCGAGCAGATAACGTCGATTATAGCAAGAACATCGTGTTCACAGATGAGGATTTAGTGGGGGTGAGAACCCCGCATCATGACACTTTGATCATTATGCTCATAATAGCCAACTATGACGTCGACAAGTTTCTCGTCGACTAGGGAAGCTCATTCGAGGTCATGTGTCTCGACTTATTCAGAAAATTGAAGTTAAGCATTGTCGACCTGAAGAAAGCCACTGTCCCTCAAATTGGCTTCGCTGGAAAAGTAACTATCCCATTGGGAAAGATCATGCTACCTATAAGGCAAGGAAGTGTCTCCAAGATGATCGAGTTTCTAGTAGCCAACATTGACTCACCATACCAAGCTATCCTCGGTAGAGGGTGGCTACATGCCATGAAGGCAGTCCCCTCGACCTACCATCAGAAACTCAAGTACTTGACTGATCGAGGAGTAATGGAGATCCACATAGATCAACCAATGGCAAGAAGGTGTTTCATAGCGGCCATCCGGACGAAACCAGAAAAGAAGGTCGAGGAGCAAGAAGGGTTGATACCTAAAAAATACCAGTTAAAATAGGGAAGGCCCGGAGTGGAAGAGACTAGGCTCCTCCCATCTGAGCAGGTCGTTGAAAACCTAGAGGAAATAACAATCGAAGGAAGTAAGAAAGATAGTAGTTTCTTGATCGGGACTTCTCGTACAGACCAAGAGAAGAAAGAATTGACGATACTACTGAGAAGTAATTTAGACGTTTTCACGTGGGAATTATACGAGATGTATGGCATCAATCCCAGTGTGGTTTGTCATCGGTTACACATTGACCCCACTTTTAGGCCTATCGCGTAGAAAGCGCAGTGAACCGCGCCTGAGAAGTCTATGGCTGGGGAGAAAGAAGTTGAAAAGCTGCTGGACGCAGGATCCATACGGGAATTTCAATTCCCTAAATGGTTATCTAACCCAGTAGTAGTTCCGAAGAGCAATGGGAAATGGAGAGTATGTATTGACTTCACTGACCTTAACAGGGCCTGCCCTAAGGAAAATTTCCCTCTCCCAAAGATCGACCAATTGGTGGATACTACAGCCGATCATGAGAGGATGAGTATTCTAGATGCATACTCAGGGTATCACCAGATTACTTTATATATACCAGACCAAGACAAGACCGCGCTCATTACCACCGTCGATTTATACTGCTATAAAGTTATGCCCTTTGGGCTCAAGAATGTAGGAGCAACTTACCAGCGGTTGGTCATAAAGATGTTCAAAGACCAAATGGGTGATACTATGGAAGTCTACATTGATGATATGATCGTAAAGAGCAAGGGCAAAGAGGACCATCTCTCAGACCTATCAAGAACCTTCAAAATCCTCAGGAAATACCGAATGAAACTCAACGCGAGCAAATGTTCTTTCGGTGTCCGATCAGGAAAGTTTCTCGGGTACTTGGTCAGTAAGAGAGGCATTGAGGCCAATCCGGACCAGATCGATGAAATCAACAGGGTGCATCCCCCTCGCATAATACGCGATGTACAAAAGCTCATGGGCATGCTCACTGCTTTGGACCGTTTCATCTCGAAGTCCTCTGAGAAGTGTAAGCCATTCTTTCAGCTCTTAAAAGGAAACAAGATAGTAGAATGGAATCAAGATTGCTCGCAAGCATTGGAGGAACTCAAGGCTTACCTCAGCTCACTGCCTATGCTCGTTATACCTCAAGGAGATGATCCCCTATACTTATACCTCACTATTTCCAGTCACGCCGTCAGTTCTGTACTAGTGTGCGAAGAAGCAGGAGTCCAACACCTAGTTTACTACGTGAGTAAAACCTTACTGGATGCCGAGCAGCGCTACCTACCACTAAAGAAGCTCGCTTTTACACTAGTGATAGCTTCGAGAAAGCTGAAGAACTACTTCGAAGCTCATACTATCGTCGTCCTCACATCGCACCCCTCAAAGCAGTCATGTGGAAAGCGTATCTATCTGGCACACTATCCAAATGGTCAGTCAAGCTCGGACGATTTGACATCTAATTTTAACCCAGGAATGTAATCAAGGGGCAGATCCTTGCCGACTTTATCGCAGAGTTCATAGGCGAGCAGCCTTACGACCAGTTTCAACCCATAAAGCAAATGATAGATCACTCATCAACAGGAGTCTGGCGACTATTCGTTGATGGAGCATCCAACTCAAAGGGGATAGGAGTGGGCATTGCGCTCGTTATTCCCGAACACACAATACTCGAGCAAGGAATCAGACTGGGATTTGAAGCCTCCAACAACGAGGCAGAATATGAAGCTTTGATAACCGGCTTACAGAAGGCATAGGCACTGGGGGCAAAGCAGCTACAGGTATTCGGCAACTCATAATTGGTCTCCAATTAGATAAGTGGGGACTTCAATGCAAGAGACAAAAGAATGGAAGCCTACCTTGCCTTGTCAAAGAAACTAATGTCCATCTTCGAGGAAGTCAGTGTCCAATAGTTTCCCAGAGGATAGAACAACCATGCTGACGCCTTGGCAGCTCTAAGTTCAGCAATCGATTCCGACTTAAAGAGAACGATCACCATCGACTTCCTCTCCCATCCAAGCATCAACCAGAGCGACGAGCTGCCAAACCTAGAATATATACTCCTGATAGTGTCAGCGCCCAGTTGGATGGATCCTTTAAAGGACTATTTGAAAGATGGCGCACTTCCAAACGATAAAAAGGTCGCTCATCAGATAAGAGTTAAAGCTGCTCGCTTTCACTTATCCCCCGAGGGCAAACTATATAAGAGATCATTCATCGGCCCTTACCTTTAGTGTGTTCACCCGAAGGACGTCGAGCAATTTCTACACGAGATTCAAGAAGGAATCTGTGGAATCCATATTGGAGGAAGGTCACTATCTTTTCGAGCAATTAAGGAAGACTACTTGTGGCCATACATGCAGAAAGATTCGGCAGTGTATGCTCACAAATGCGAGAAATGTCAAATACATGCTCCTATGGTCCACCAGCCTGCCAGAGACCTAAGATCACTCACCAGCCCATGTCCTTTAACTTAGTGGGGGATGGACATCGTAGGCCCTCTTCCTACCGCTGTCGGCAATTGCAAGTATCTGTTGGTCGCAATAGAATACTTTACCAAATGGATCAAGGCAGAGCCGCTGGCAAACATTCGAGATGAAGATATGATGAGGTTCATATGGAAGAAAATAATTACTCGTTTTGGCCTTGCCAGAACCATCATCACTGATAACGGCATGCAGTTCGAAAGTGGCCCTTTCCAGAACTTCTGCAGAGAACACGGGATCAATCACTCTTTTAGCTCGGTGGCCTACCCCCAAAGTAATGGTCAAGTTGAAGCTTCCAACAAAATAGTGATCGATGGGTTGAAAAAATGACTAGAGCGAGCTAAGGGCGCATGGGTAAGTGAGCTTCCATATATTTATGGGCCTATCGTACCACCCCACGATGAGTAATTGGGGAAACCCCATTCTCGCTAATATATGGAATGGAATCAATAATCCCCTTGGAAGCTGGTTTACCAACCATGAGAACCACCATTATCGACCTACGCCAGAACGATGCAGCATTACTCGCTGAAGTTGACCTAGCTGACGAACGCATAGATCTAGCTTTGGTAAAGGTGGCGAGCTATCAGCAACAGCTCGTGAAACACTATAACAAAAAGGTCAATCTAAGGGCATTCCAAGTTGGGGACTACGTCCTAAGGAAAGTCCTTGGCAGCGCAGTAAAACCATCAAACGGAAAGCTAGGGCCGAACTGGGAGGGACCATTCAAGATAACAAGAGATGATCTATAAGGAGCCTATCACTTAGAAACGTTGGAGGGTAGAGAAATACCCCGAGCATGGAACGCAGCCAACCTGAAGAAATTCTATTTCTAGTTTTTTCTTGGCTCTTTTATCGAATTTTTGAAATTGGCAACTCATTTTTTATTTACTCGTGATTAATGAAAGATGTTTGGCAGTGGCATTCTATGAAGTGTTAATTCGGTATTAAGAACTTTATAACTTGCACACCCTTTCCAAGTAACAGGCACCTTATTCAAATCATAAAAGTAGGGCATCACCCTCCTCAGGTTTTCGTTATAAAACATGAATAACCTCCTAGCATTGCCTCGGCAATATATGAAGCCCTACAGGGGACCCTTAGGCAATTAGACAAAAAATGAATTGGTCACCAAACTATGTTTGGTTCAGAAAACCTGATCGGATAGAACATCCAACACCAAGTGTGTCCTCGCCATTGCCACACTTAGGCCTAAGGGAGTGTGACGACACGACCTAAAAGGTAAAGTGAAGCAAAATGGTATCTCATAAGCATACTGGACTGGGAGGATACTCACTCAATAGAACAACCCTACCAATCTAGTCGGTCCTGAAGGGCCCAAGATAGTTAGGCAAGAAGTAAATAAAGTGAAGAATATGCAACACATGTTTAGTCGGTAAGATCGCCCAAAACATAAATATTACATTACTTCATAACAGTTACAATGAATCATAGTTAAAGAACATACAACACATGCTTAGTCAGCCAGATTACCCAAAACATCGATATTACACTATTTCATTACATTTATAATAAGTTATAATTAGAAAAATCTTAATGAGGATTTTGCCTTTGAGCAAGATAGTCTGCCACCTGTGCTCTTCGTCCGTCGTCTGGAAGAGGAGCCAATTCCTCCTCGACCTCGTTCGCATCTGGCTTTAGCAACGGTCTAGGGATAGAATCTATAGGTATCCACTGGTCGTCCTTTCTGAAAGAATTGGGCATCAATGTTGAAGAAGAAATTTAGTGACGGTACCAGAGTACTGAGTTCCTGGGGACTTGCTGCTCCATAAGGGCACTCAACCATCCCCTAATGAAAGACAACTCTTCAAACTCCGTCAACCTCATTGGAGCATCTGTCCAACCCTGGTCATAGCCATCAGCCCACACTCGTCGAGGACCTTTCTTGAAAAAATATCTCAGCAGCGTAACATCTCTTTGTAGTCCTGATGCTATCACATAAGCTCACCGAACATCAACACGAAGCTCATTAGACTCCCTAGCTGCGCTCCCATCACCTGCATTAGCTCGCGGACCAACCGATAAAGAAAAGCCCCTTAAAACTTGGGGTGCAACACTTGGTGCGTGCTCCCTGAGTCGCATTATCTCTCTCATCAGAGTCTCATTCTCTTACTGAAGGACTTCTCCAACTTGATTAATTTTGGAGATATCTAGAAGCTTGGCTCTTAAAGTATTCACTTCCTCTTGAACAGAGGCACCAACTTCTTCCATCTCCTGAAGTTTATCCTTTAGTTTGGCGACGAGCTCTGACTGGTCCTTAAAGTTCCTATTCCTCATCTTAAGAGACTTACAGGTCCTAATAAAAGCTTGTCAAACTTGATTGCTCGCATTAGGACCAAGGATCCTTCCCAGTTGAGAGGTGGCAGGTATATATTCATCTATATCAATCAACTACAATCCATAAAGAGTAGTAAAGAATAAATGAATCAGTATGCTGAAGGAAAAGTCTTTTCATTTCATTAAAACATGGAGGGTTAAAGTACATTAGAAATCAGAAAAGAACATTACAAATAAATCAAAAATACAAAAAAAGTCCTAAGAGCAGGCTAGCGGGAAACCTCATTCTGTTTAGAGGTAGACGGTTGTTTTCCCTTGTCAACAGCACTGGCAGCACCTCTCTAGATGGAGCAACTGCTGTTCCCTGGGCAAGAGGATCAGGTAGGTTTGAGAAGCAGTCGCGGGTTGAGAAATATGCACTGACCCCGCAGCCGTGCATATTTCTCAAACTGGGTCCAGTTTCATCGCATATTTCTGAAACTGGACCCAATGTTTTTGTACTCCAGAAGAAAAGTAGCTGACCGGGGATGTTCACCGTCAGATAAAGGCTCTCTGATATTCCAAGCCTTAATCAGATCGACAGCTCGAACCTCACTAAGAGAAGGTTCCAAGTTCTTTGTCCTCCCTGAAAAGAAAATATAAGAGTATCAGAAAAATAAAACATTAACAGGAAGACCAATGAGCAGAGCAAAGATTACCTATGTACTCCTCCCCATAAAAGGGGACTGTGAATCTATCAGACCTCACCCCCACAGTATGGGGGGAGAACTGCCAATTTCTAGCAAGAAAACCCTCTTTCCAGTTATCCTTATGGGAATCAGGTAGGTTTACTACCAATTCCCTATCAGGACTCTTGGCATTGAGGTAAAGAAGGCCAGATCTAGTTCGAGAGAAAGAATAGCAAAAGAAAATTTTAGCAAGCCCTAAATTGGTGCCATAGAGTTGGTTTATTCTATGGACCCTGTTGACTATCTTCCACACATTCGGTGAACACTGTGTAGGGACGATGTTGAAATAACCAAAGAAATGTAAAAACAAATTGCTTGGAGGGAAAGTAAGCCCCCTTGAGACAACAAAAGGACATGAATCCAATGAGCATCCTCTATCTCCCTGACATTTTTAGGGATAGAGGCACACTCAATAACAACCCAGTCCGGAATGTTATAAGACTTCCTAAACTCAGGCACATACCTATTACCTATCTTCGCCATTTGTAAACCCTAATTATGAATCCTAAGAAACCTCAACAGAAATAACACAAGGAGAGAGCGAAAGGGACTTACGGAATGGGAGCTTAGCTTGGGACGATGCAAGTTTAAAAGCACAAACGATGAAGAAAGTGGAAAATGGAAATCTGGGGGTAAAAGTGCAAAAGCGGAGCTTGAAGATGATAAGAAAATGATAAGAATCTTGAAGCGAGAGTATGGAAATGCCACTCCAAATGGCTTTTTAAATGTTTCCAATCATAATGCACTGGACACGAAGCAGGCTTCCACCTAAATCAGTTCAGATGCACTTCAATCTTGAAAAGAGTTACACAATTTATAAGAAAGCCATTATGATAAATTATTTAAATTTATTGAGCCCATAAATTGTGGCCCAACAACTTTAGGGGAAATTGTGGGTACCTAGATTTGTTGTTCTGTCCTAAAATAGGCCCAGGACGAGTAGCCTAATAAAAAAGCCCAAAGTTTGGAGAGCCTTGCATCATAAGTAATTCAAGTAACGACTTGGTAAACCTCAGAAATCTCGAAGGCAAATATTTTGGGGATCTTGGACTGACGTGGTGGTTTCCAACACCCCACTAACGAACTAGTATATAAAAAACCCTAGGCCTGGGGCAAAAGTCAGGCATTGTATTCTATGAAAAATACTCCCCGGAGTATAGAAATAATACCGAGAGCAACATCGTAGATGTAGGCATTTTTGCATAACCAAGTAAATACTGTGTCGTGTGATTGGCATCTTTTACATTCTTTACTTACTTTGGCGATCGCGCTTTTCCTATCTATTTGTGTTGAATTTAATTGTCACCATAATTGTAAACTGTTAAGTTTGTATAAGATGACCAACATTAGCCTAAGATGGATAAATTTGGCCCACTTCAGCCTCATTTGACCTAAAATGGAGAAATTGATATGTTACTATCACAATTAAGCATAAACGGTTAAGTTGGTCTACGATGACCAACAACAGCGTAAAACGACTGAATTCGAACTACTTCGGCCTCATTTGACCTAAAATGGTCAAATTGATCTCTAACAATCATAATTCACCCTAGGTAAGGATGTTACAAGGAGAGATCATGTTGTATAACTCTTAAGGAGGAACATGCTGGAGGTTGGCAAACTACTAGCATTTGAGGCATTTCCAAACATCAACAATGCATTCTTGGACCATAGTTGTCCAGTAGTACCCTTGATTCCCATTGTGGATTTTTTGCATCATATCTTCGATCCTAGTCCTTGCTATGCAATTCAAGTCAGTTCCATCGAAGTTTCTCTTAAAAATCCCTTTGTCACAGATGATGGGCTAGGCACATAGCTTACGAAGGGTCGCACGGTCTTTCTTTTTCGCATCTCGAGGATACTTACCATGTTTGGGAAATTTCCAAATGTCATAGTACATCAATCCTGCCATTTTTGCATATTCTTTTGTAATGAGCTTGATGTCGTAGAAGTGGGTGGGTGCATCTTGTTTCTAGACCCAAAAGGGGACCATTGTTATTCCCTCAGGCATGTCAACCATGGAGGCTAAGTTTGCTAGTTCATCATCTAAGCTATTCTTTGAGAGGGGGAGGTAATAGAAGGCGACATCTTTGGATTGTGAGTAAAGCTCTTCTAGATGGGCATGGAAGAGTATGAGCTTTTCGTCTTTAACTTTCCATTTATTGAGAATTTATCCGACGATGAGGTCCGACTCTCCATAGATGTCCATGTGTTTAATTCCTTTCTTTTGGGTGATCTTGAGCCCTACGGTGCATGCCTCGTACTCTATCATATTATTGGTGCAAGAGAAATTCATCTTAATGGAAATTGGGGAGTGAAATTTTTCAAGAGATATCTGGAGTATTCAAATACCATACCCTTTCTTATTGGAAGCTCTGTCAAAGAACATATGCCACCTGATCTCCTTGTGAGAAGTGTAGAGGATGTCCTCATCTGGGAAATTGGAGGTCCAAATTCCAGTTCCTTCTATGGGATGATCGATAAGATAATTCAAAATAGATCTCCCTTTCATAGATTTTTACGTGATAATAAATAATGTCAACCTTGGCTAGTAACATCCACGAACGGTCCATGCGACAGACAAAGAGGGCTTTTCTAGTAGGTATTTTATGGGATCCATTCCGGACACCTGTATGATGGGGAATGCAAGCATGTGTTACCATAGTTTTAGCATGACCCAGACCAAGGAGACACACGCCTTCTCCAATATAGTGTAGTTTATCTCGTACCTAACTAGCCTTCGATTAGATTAGTAGATTGCTCTTTCCTTATGATATTCCTTAATATATTGGGCTAGCAAAACCCTTACTACAGTATCAGTGACAATCGAGTATAGGAAGAGGGGGAGAGCTTACTGCAGAGGCATGAGCACCGGAGGTCGGGTGAGGCATCGTTTGATATGATCGAAGGCTTATTGGCACGCCTAGTTCCAAACTTTGGTTGAATCCTTTTGGAGAAGTTTTAAAATGGGTTCTCAAATAGAGTTCAGTTGGTTGATGAGCTGACTGTTGTATTGTAGCTTACCCAGGAATACACACACCTCTTTATCCATATGGGGTGGTGGAATCTCGAGTAAGGCTTTCAGTTTGGCGGGATCTGCCTCAATCCCTTTTCACTAATTATGAACCCGAGGTGCTCTGTGGGTTGAGTCACATCTGCTACTATCGCAATCGCTCGAAGAATTTCCTTGGGGTAGGAACCTGACCTTTTCGAGTCTTGGACTTGATAATCACGTCGTTGACATAGACCTCGACTTCTTTACGGATAAGGTAGTGCATAATGGTTGTAGCTGCCCTTTGGTAGGTAGCCCCAGAATTCATGAGTCTAAATGGCATGATTGTGTAACAAAAGGTTCCCCGTGGGGTGACAAAGGAAGTCTTCTCCTGGTGGTGAGGATGCATTTTTATATGATTATACATAGAAAAACCATCAACAAATGACTTGAGAGCGTGATTGGCAGTGTTATCTATGATCATGTCGATAGTGGGCAGAGGGTAATCATCTTTCAGGGATGCCTTGTTCATATATCGATAGTCGACGCACATGCGAAGTTTCCCTCCCAATTTCGACATGGGGACGACGTTTGCAAGCTATACAGGGTATTCGACTATGCAAATGAAGCCTATATTTAACTATTTCACCACTAATTCTTTGACTTTGAGGGACCATTCTATTTGGAGCTTCCTTAATTTCTACTTGACAGTATTTCTCTCTAGGAAAGTAGGGATCTCGTGATGACCTATTTTTGAATCAATACCAGGCATGTCATCGTAGAATTATTTAAATACGTTCACAAATTATTTTAGAAGCTCTTCAAAGTGCGATAACTCATGATCATTAACCCTATCCTAATCTCGTATAGATTTCTACTAGAAACAAGATTAATAACAATATACTCTCATCATCATTAGTTTTAACGTGGTTATGTTGTTTATTTTCCTTATTGAGATCAGTTAAGAATTGTTCATTTACTAAGTCATCGTCATCATAACTTTGATTAGAATCAAGACGATTAATGTATAGCAGAACAAGATACTCAAAATTCTCATTGATTTTGTTAAAAGAGTTTTTAAGAAATACAATAATGAGAACCTCATCAAAGGAGGACTTATTTATAATGATATCAAAGACAGTCGAAAAAGTAACGGACTCAGGAGTCTCTTGGAGAGAGAAGAAAACATGGTTAGGTTGGCTTAACCATCTTGAATCGGAATGGAATGCCAGTTGAGGAGGGGTGTTTCAGTAGTGGCGATCTTCAAATACGGGTCAAATAGTGTAGCTTCCTAGCGGGTCATTAAGAGATCCATCTTCAGTGTGTGCAAGTCAAACGACTCCTCGATGTCAATATCCATAGATTTCTCAGTGTTTACTATGGATTTGTCTATCAAAGGATCCACCTCATATTTCTAACTTTCGTCTCCCAAGCGATGTCATCCTAAAGACATTTTTTAGCCCAGTTTCATCTTCTTGTCAGTGGGGTCATACCATGGTTCAGGTAACCCACGGAAGGGGAAATCTCTTCCCTCTGATTAATCGTTCGAGTTTTCAAAATCATCACCCCAGCCCTTGGTGACAATATCATCCTACCAATTGTAGTCGACACACTCAAGAACTTCCACAGATTCATCATACAAGTCTTCCCACTCAGCGGGGAAATGAAGGAATGAAGGGACCAAACGCCCTTGGAGCTTCAACTCGGAGAAACTGCATATCTCCCTTTTCTAAAGGAATGCATATGACATGATTTGTATGATGTCATCTATGTTGAATTATTTTACGGGCATAACCCATTCATCTGATTCTCTGGACCACTTCTGAGCTTTCATGAACCAATCGTTGAACGCCTCAGAGTCAATAGTCATTTCTGCGGGTAATTTCATCCCAAACTTCTAGAGTTAGTCTAGAACTATAGGTAACTCCATACCTCCCCCTTCTGAGCGGGTACGAACGATAATGCAGGCTTGGGTGAGGAGTGATAAAGCTTGATCGGTGAAACTCATGAGATGCATGATAAAGGATGGGAAAACCTTGAGGGATTTTGGTGAGACTGTAGGCATGTTGCGTGACTCGATAGGCTTTATTTGGGTAGAGTGGTCAAATTCGGGGTACTCTACTGGGAAGATAGCATTCACCCCAGTTCTATGTTTTGGGAGAGTGTTAAGAGTGGTGTTGGGTTTAGGATTAGCTAATGGGGCGATAATACCCCGATTTATGAGACTATGTATCACATTTTTTAGGTGAAAGCATTGATCAGTGGTGCACCCTACGATATGGTGGAAATTATAGTGGGTATCATGTCTGAATTTCTTGGGAAGAGGATTTGGCAACGACAGGGGTTCTAATGGATTAATAAGATTTCAAGGCAACAAAGAATGGTACACTTTTGACAAGGGAGCGTGGAGTTCAGTGTACTCATTTTCAGCAGGGTTGGGATGGCTTTCAGGTGTCCAAGAAGTGGAAGGTTGGGATATGTTATTGATTATTGAGACCGAGGTGCTAGCTAACTTGTCATACTTTTGTAGTGCAAATTGCCCAGTTAGCCTTTTTTGTTCAGATTATGCTTTGTGACTGGCAACTCCTTCTTTAATCTGTACACTAACCTCTAGGATATCTTTAAAATAAGGGTATAGTACTAACCTCCCTTAACAGCTCGGATATGGGGTAGGAAATATTTCTTTATTATGCTCATTTTCACTTCCTATAATGGACTGTTAGTTATGGTAGAAACTTTATCTCTCCACCTTTCGATGAAACTACTGACTGGATCTCTTGGATTCTTCTTGAGCAACTCTATATCTCTACGTGTAACTTCCAATTCCTTATTGTACTTGTATTTTGACATGAATTCTCTGGCCACATCCTCCTAACTACGGATTTTAGATTCCTCGAGCGACAGGAACCATCTGTGAAGACTCTCTTTTAAAGTGTGCTGAAAACTTTAGGCCATTATCACCTCTGACGCCACAAGTAGAGTTATGGCACAATGATATCTATGTAGGTGCACAATCGGAGGTTTGTTGCCTCCGAACTTCTCAATGTCCGGCATCTTGAATTTCTCTGGAAGTCTGGTATGGGATAGGAAGACATGTGAGTGCGGTCCATGTAGTTCCTTGAGATCTTGACTTGATCGAATTTCATTTATAACAGCTTAAGGTCCTCTTTATCTTTGTTCAGTTCTTCCTCCTTAGGGTCCACTGGTACTAGGAGATTAGTCCCTGACTAGGCAAGATTCTATATTCATAGTTAAAATGATGGTGACCCATTCGCAGGTGGGGCACATAGGGATGTAACACCCCGTGCGCCCAAAAAGTGACACACGACATGCTACTATGATATAAACTAAACTAAAACCATCCACAATAAGTATAGAGCATCTATATTCCGTAATTTAAATGTAACAAATCCATAAATTGTTACGCTTCCAAAGTAATTACAATAATGTTTCTCTCAAAATACTCAATTCTCCAAGTAATTACACCATCAATTTATACATCAAAAAATAAATCTTACAATTCACGCTCTAAAATAAACCTCCAAATAAGCCTTAGCATCCCAATCCACGCTAACATGCCACTAAAAGAAAATACGAGAAAGTACACAATATGATAGAAATAGATGCTAAAAAATAAATAGTACATTAAATAAATTACAACAATACGAATCCGCATATACGAATCAAATTTAATACTTAAGCATTGTACCAATATTAATTTCTCAAAAACACATCAATGGGTCACCAGGCATCACCTCACCTCCCCTAGGCATTCTCAAACCACGTATCGGATTTTGGACTATTGGCGGATACCCATTCTCCGTGCCATATAAAAATCTCATGACACGATGCCCAAATCAACAATTCAATATATTAATGAATCGACATAATAGATTCCAACAATTATTTTAGAATTTTCAAATTAATATCACAATTCAACATGAACTGCAATTGACACCAAAAACAAACGGAATACTCTCGAAAGAATTTTGGAGCATATTGCGTAAGTCCCGTATCTCAAAATTATCACATGAATCTTCACATAAATTTTACCCTCAAAATTTGACCGCACCTTCAAGTTCCTCTCGCGAAAATAATCAAAACTTGTTCTGGCCCAAACTCGAGAAAACACCAAATAAGCCTTCAAATATTGAGTCAAACACTTGATTAAGTTTGGGGCTAAAGTTTGTAGATGAAAGGAAATAATTTTGGAGAGGTCTTCTGGTTAAAAAGTTGATAAAAAAGTGATTTGAAAAGCCAAGCCACGAATTTGTTGTGATATATAAAGGACTAAGAGTTTGATTAAGAAAAGAGTTCTAATTAGATACAAACACCAAAAAATATATTTCAGATGATCGCACCGTTGGAATTGGCTGAAATTTGTGAGTGTAGTAGCTGAAGATGAGAGGAAGCTACATAAAAAATTTCAGCTCGATCGAACGGTCAAATATTTTTATATATTTTTTTCTAGAGAGTTTTATATTTTGAGGACTCTTAGAGAGTTTTATGTTTTGAGAACTCTTCTAAACACCCCAAGACTTATCTATACTCATATTAGGAGTCTTGTAATCTAGATTTTCGAATTTCGAATATAAAAACCAACATATTTAATTATTAAAAATCATCAAATCCAAAGTTTTATTTTTCTACGATTTCCAAAATAAATTTAAAAAATTCCCATTTAAAAAAATTAGGTTGTTATAAGGGAATGTTGATATTCTTTTGGGACCAAAACTAGTTTAGGAGAGGGTGGACCCATGGGATGGGCAAAGAGGATTTTGGGTTCATGAGCCTTGAGAGTTTGGACCCGGTGTCGTTGCGTCTCCCTTTCTTTGGTCTAGAGGTTGTCAATCTTAGCACTGAGCTGGGCAAGGATGGTCATTAAATTTGGTTTAGCATTTGGAGTCTGGTTAACGTTCTCTATGAATAACTTTTGGAGGGAGTTTTGAACTCGGTGAAAGCAGTAGAGGAAGTAATTGAGCTTCAGGGTGGCTTGATGGAAGACCGAAGCCAATAGGGAGCCAGGCCAGAATCAGGGTACGTGATCACACATAAAAGGAAAAATGATTTTGGTTTATTTTGAGGGAAACGGGAGTATTTTTGGGATTTCGATTTTCTTTTAATAAAGGGGAAAATGTTTTTGGTATTTTTTAAAAAGAGGGAAAAGGGAAAATCCTCAACATTGTTATTATTATTAGGTTCCACTTGTAGTGTTCATGATGTAAAACACGATTTGATTTGTTTCTGGACTCACGGACAGGGTCCGATTTTTAAAAATGGGCAAAATAGTGCAAAAATAAGGTGACCCAAAATTTGGGCAGAGATTCACAATGTAACAGGAAAGCTAGGTATGAGTATCCAGGGGTAGACGCCTATATGAGGTTGATGCATTTAATAGGCTAGTGGAAGAGTTCCCCCTTTGTCATGACTTACCGATAAATATCTTGCCTATAAGGGAAATCATTCATTGATACGCGTGAACAATCTATTTAATATACTTGAGGGTAAGTGAATTGCCTCACGATATACCTTGTGGGGATGGTAAGTGTGAGAGAAAATTCAATACGCTTGATGTACGTGAACAAGCTCCCTGCTATATACCTCCTATCGTGAGTTCGGTTAAGCGGTACTATGCGGGGGGAATCGTTCGATATACGTCAAAGGTACGAGGACAATAAAAGGAGTGACCCCCCAGTACGGGATAAAATTTTAGTTAATATTTTCATGCTCAGGTAATGTAGTGTGAAATAATGCATGAGTATTAATTGGTATCTTATGGAGGGTTTTATGTATGATAAGTAAGAGAAATACTACCATTATAAGGGAGAGTATACAAGTAATATGGGATAAAAAGGGGATAATCATGGGGAGGAAAACTAGTAAGTATATACATGGAGCATGGAGATTATACAAGACATAGTGGTATCTACAAAGTGTGAAGCATTTGAATGTACAAATGAGTGATAAATATGTGCAAGGTGAGATAGTGACATGGGAATACTGTGAGTAAAAAACATGTGAATATATAAGAGTGAGAGAAATGTGGAAGTGTGTTCTAGTGATACTAAGCATGGATAACCTACAAGTGGTGTGTGAAACATTTGTAAGTGAGAATGAAGATATATACAAGTGAGAAAAAGTGTGGGCTTGGACTAGTGAAGCTAAGCATGGATAATCTACAAGTGGTGTGTGAACATGTGAGTTAAAGTGAGACTATATATGAGTGTGAGTCAGTGAAGTGAGCATGGTGGATATATACAAGTAAGCATAGGGTGAAACTTGGTGACCATATACAAGTGAGTAAAAAGTGAAGCATGTGATAAGGAGGTGATATATAAATGTGGTGAGAAAAGTGCATACTATAGATAAGCATCACGATCAGAATGAGAGATATACATAAGATGTAAGCATAGGACTAAGAAGAACATACAAGTGGAGGCGTATGTACACGTATAGAAAAGTAGGAGATCAGAGAAGTAATACCCATGTGAAAATAGTATCTAGTCATCTAAAAATGTCCCCAGTGGAGTCCTCACTATGGCCATCATAGCCTAATTCTTCAGGCGAGGTAGTCCCAAAAATTGAGACGGAAGGGAAAACCGAAGAAAATCCTCTCTCCCCATGCGTGTGGGTGATTCGATGATAAGGGAGTCCTCTTTTTGTAACTCACATTGATATCTTCACAGGATGCCTCAGATGTAAATTGACCGTCATCAAAAGGTGATAAACAAGGCGAAATGGAGTCGCCAACCTATTTTACTCAAAATAAGAAAAAAAATGTAGCCGTCTCGAGGGAATGGCATCATGGACATGCTGATGCATACGAAACCAAATGAATTAAGGGTCCGAGGACTAAGTTAGGAAATCAAATCATGGTCTATCTTAATATTCTTATTTTCCCCAAACTGTGATATGTGTGAAGATGTGTGCGGTGTGAATAATGGAATAAGCAAATCATCCAACCCACGTCACGGGAAAGACAGAGCAGAATCATCCTAAGGAGTGTATCGAAGAAATGACATAAAAATAAATATAATATGAGTGTATGTCGAATCACGAGTCACTATGGAAAAGTGAACATGTATGCCAAGTGGGACACAAAACTCTAGGACTTCATGACTCACTAGTGCTAATAAACATAAGAAATCATAAAATGGAAAAATAAGAAATAGGAAATAGGGCTTGAATCCCAGGATTTGCCCGGAATGCCTACATATCCCAAAGGACATCAAATTAAACGTAGTTCAATATGTTATAAGGGTGGGGTTTAACCCATAAATCCAAATTTAAGACTCCCCTTTAATTCTTTTTGAAGTAAGCGTGATCAAGTGTAAAAGTGTGAAAAAATGAGGATGTTTTACTTTTGGAGTTTACAAGCAAACCCTCTTTTTTGTCTTTTGGGTATTATGAAATATGTTATCTGAATACTAGTAATAAAAAAGGATATTAGTTGATGTGAGACAATGAAAAAGATATCAAAAATGGAAATAAAGTGAGTAAACAATACTAAATAGATAAACTATAAAGGACTAGGAATATACCTCCTAAAAGACTTTGCTACTGATTTTTTAAGGAGAGTATGCTGATTTTATGGTGGTATAATGGTGGTGGAGTATGGTGAGGTAAGTGAGCAAAGGTGATATGAAAGTAAGGCAAGAGAAATGGAAGGAAAGTTGGAAAATTATATTTCTTAGGAATGACAACGCATTAATTTCGAGAGAATGTTTCTGAATGCTTAAAAACGGTTCCTGAGGAGTGAGGTCGTGGAATCCTTAAATAATGACCAATTAGGGTTTAGGGGGTGCCTATTATCACGGCCCCATACTTGTATATTGGCATAGCCTCTTCCTTATTGGCTAAGGAAAGTGTACCCTACTGATAGGTAGGGTCTGTGGGGTGCCTATAGGCAGTTCAAAATGGATTTTTAGAAAAACGAACATAAAATGCAAACCGTAAGTTCGAATCGTGTACGACAAGGACAGTTGGAAAGTGTATTTAGATCCCTACAAGAATCCATTGTGACACTCCCAGGTTCGAGAGTTGACCGAATCCAAACAGGGCTCGAAATCACCTGATCATCTCTAGGGGTTTAGGAGTAAAAAGGGTTGTGCGTGCGAAACGTGAGGTCGATTAGGGCATGGTGTTGGAAAGGGCATTCAGAGCTGTATGAGGTTTCATTAAGTTTCTCTCAGGTTGAAGAGTTGATCGAAATCAAACGGGTGTCTAAAGCACCCGATGGCCTTTTAGAGTAAAAAATCATGTTTGTGCGAACCGCGAGGCTGATTCGTTCATGGTATGGATCATTGAAAATGGGATTAGAATCCCTACAAGGTTTCATTGAGATTAACTCAGGTTGAAGAGTTGACCAAAGTCAAATGGGGATTGGGAGCACCCGGTGGCCTCTAGGTTAGGTCTTAGAGTGAAAAGGCATGTATGTTCTAATCGTGAGGCTGATTAGTACACATCATGGACCATTGGAAATAGCATTCAGTTCCCTATGAGATTTTATTATGCTTCGATCAGGTAGGAGAGTTCTCCAAAGTCAAATGGGTTCTGGAAGCTCTCGATGGCCTCTAGATCAGTTCTCGGAGTAGAACCTAGGGTATATGGAAGGAGGATAAGTGTTAGGGACCTGAGGAGGTATATAATAGGGTATTAGGATGGGATGTATACAACCTCATTTGACCTAAAAGGTAAAATTGATCTCTTATGATCATAATTATTCATAAATGGCCAAGTTGATCTCAAACGACCAATATTCACCTAACACTGTTGAATTTGTCCTACTTCGGCTCAAAATTGACCATAAGTGATCAAGTTGTTCTCTGACAACAAACATTATCCGAAGATGACTAAATTTGGCCTCCTTAAGTCACATTTGACGTAAGATGGTTAAATTGATTTCTTACGATCATAATTAACCATAAAAAATCAAGTTGGTCCATCACAACAAACATTATCCTAAGACGGTAGACTTCGGCCTTATTTGACATCATTTGACCTCAGATGGCCAAATTGATCTCTTACGATCATATTTGACCATAAATGATCAAGTTGGTCTACGACGACCAACATTAGCCAAAGACGATGAATTTGACCTTATTGACGTATGACAGTCAAATTGATCGCTTACGATGATAATTAAGCATAAACGGTCAAGTAGGTTTGTGACAATTAGTATTAGCCAAAGAAGGTTAAATTCGACCTACTTCGACCTCATTTGACCTAAGACGGTCAAATTGATGTCTTATGAACATAATTAACAAAAAATGGTCGAGTTGGTCTACGACAACCAAAATTAGTCTAAGACAGATGAATTCGGCATACTTAGGCCTCATTTGAGACAAGTTGGCCAAATTGATCTCTAACATCATAATTGATCATAGACGATGACTTAGTCTATGACGACCAACATCAACCTAAGACGGCAAAATTTGACCTATTTCGACCTCATTTGACCTAAGATGGTCAAATTTATCTCTTACGATCATAAATGACCATAAACGGTGAAGTAGATCTACAATGACCATGAACCCAAAACTGAAAAGGTAAATGACAAGTCTTCAAACTTTTTCAATCTTCGACAAAATTCAAACCTCAAAGATTTTCTCATCAGGGTGTGCAATACACTAATTTCCAACTTTTTACCTACACACATGAGACAAAGCAAAAATCACATGACGTATCGAGTTTGAAATGATATAAAGCATAATCAAATTAAAGCATAATCAAATCTCCCCCATAATACAAACCCCCCTATAAAATTATGATTCGTTCTCCCCCTTTTTATTATGTCCCCAAATAGACATATAAGAAGAAATAAGCTAAACATGGAGTGTCACTATAAAGCAAATATGAATCAAACTACGTGCATGCAAAGGTGTAACTCAAAAAATTTCACAAGCTATTTTTGATTTTTCAATTTTTTCAAAGCAAAAATAATGATACAAAAATCACACCATGGATTTATACTAAAACAACCAAGTCATGAAAATGGAATTTATGGGTGTGAACACATTCAATAGATAATAAAACTCAATCAAGCATATGTGCACAATGAATAGGTGTACCCCTAACTAATGAACATAAAAAATATACTTAGGTGTAAAATTGTTGAATTTAGATGACATCGTCTTAATCAAATCAACAAATCAAAGTCTAAATGATTTACACACCAATAATGTCCAAAATTATTTAGTGTCGTTTCGAGAACTTTTCAAAGGACGTGCAAACCCATTGATATATCCATCTAAAACTCCCTCATATATAATAATGCCATTTTTTTTTATATCAAAAGAGTTTCTAAATTCTCAACTTAGAGAACACATATTGGCTCAAATCTTTGGCATATTTCATCTTTTTATTGCCTTAATATTTTATGCGGGCTCTTTTCAAGCGGTGGCTTTCACAACATGATAGTTATTCACTCGCAGCCCTTTCCTGTGTTCACTCATCATTTTTTCAAATAAACAAATTCCTCACGGGCAAATGGATCTTACATGCACTACTTTTATTACTCTCGTATTATTGCACTTAGTTCGTTTTATGGACAGGATTGAGATGAAAACACGCAACCCACATGTGATACGACAAGCACAATAATCAAACAAATTAGTGCATGTGTGACATAAAGGAAATCTTAAGTCAAACATGTAGGCAGTATCATTTAATTACATCTTAATGACTACAAATATTATAAAGCTCATGGATAACATGATATATTGTCTCAAAACACTATCAAACAGTCAGATGAAAAATGGAATGATTTTGTGACTCGGTCGTCCTAAGTTTCCATCCATAAACGGTGTAAATAAAATACAAAACTCTTTTTGGATTTTTCAAAAAATTTATCAAAATAAAATCTTTTTGTATTTTTTAAAACTTAAAAAAAAATCTATACAAAAATTACATGTCACAATGCTAGCAAAAATAAATAACATGAAACAAAAAACTAGCATATGACAAACATGTGAACACAATCATCTATATGATATGGCAAGAGAAGAGTCATGTGCAAGCAAATAAGAATCAACTATTCTAAAATCAAGCGTATCCAAAAGTGATTTCCTAACCCAAGCGGATGTAACACGTCGACACGGGATTTTGGAAACCAAAAAAACACTAGACTTCGAATTCCTAGGATATCTTCTAAGATCAAAACAAAATCTCTTAAGGTGACCTTGCCTACCGCAATGTGTGCAAGTGTAAATCGGGCGGTGTGTGTTACCTAAAGGTGGCCCTCTCCTCAAATTTCTCAACTGCTCTCTCCGAATTCGCCTAGGTGGCCTCTCCTAATGATCCTAGGCGGCTCTCTCACGATGTGCCTATGTGGCTCTCTCCTAACAAGCTTCAGAGGATCTTTCTTAACAACCCTAGGTTGGGGGACTGTATTTGGAAATTTGTGTAACCCTCTCATCGAAGCCTATACCACCCATATCCTCCTTAATTTGGACCATGCCTAAGATCATATCTAGCTTTTTCGACCTAGACTCCAAATAAAATTTCACCTTACTTGATTCTCTCAAATTCTTCTCAAGATCACCTATCCTAGACTCGAGTAAACGTCTAGAATCTTTAAATTATAAAAGCTCATTTTTCATAGCCTCTATCACACCTCAAAGACTGTCTCTCACCCTCAACATATCCTAATTTCTCTTTAAGCATCTCCTTATGTGCCCTAATATCCTTAATCAATGCATCAGTATTATCATTATCTAAAGCACATTTCTTCAATTCAACTTCAAGTTTCAAGTTTTCCTTTTTTGTCTTCAAAGATTCAAAATACAAATTATTGTAGGCAACTTGCAACTCACTCAATTCTTCTTCTTACTCCTCACTCTTTTCACCCTCACTCTCATCACTAATCACATGGATAGGAAGCTCTCGCCTAGAAGCATAAAATACTTCTTCTTACGAATCATTATCACTATGCGTAGAAACATGAGAAATCAATTTATTCAATTTCTTCTTTAAATTTGTGGTACACTCGCCTAACGTGTGACCAACACCCTCACAATAAGAACACCTCTCGATGTAATTTTTAATAGAGGATATAAAGCAAGAATTTGTGTGAACTTTCCAATTAGGATTTTCAAAAAATCATCAAAACCACCAAAAACCAATTTTTGGAAAATAAGATCAAAACACAATAACTTAGTGCAACAGGCTCTGATACCAATTTATAGAATCGCTACAGTAGAATAATGTAAATTCTAAAAAATATCCCATTATAGTTAAACCCTAAAACATGCATCTAAGTGATTGAATTAAATATGAAAATCAAACAATCACATGATCAAATATTAGGAACACCAAATTCAAGAAAAATCCCCGAAGGGAAAAAACCTTTTATTTCTAGAACTTTGAAAAGTTTACAAGACCATTGACTTACATACAACTTGATCGCCTACAAGAGTAATGCACGGTGCTTTCGTCAAACCTTCAAAGCAATGGTTAGAAATCATCAGTGGTTCACATGCAGCTATACCACAAGGACACGCAGTCTTTACGGTGTAGGTTATCCTCCCCACAAGAGTAACTTCTTAGAGACTCTCTTCACAATAGCACGCAACTCTTTGGTTGGAGAGTTCTACCCATGAAGGTAAAGTTTCAACCAACTTGAATCTAGGGTTCTAAAATAATTCACTAAAATAATGGGATGTTTTGTGAATTTAAAACAAAAGGTTTAAAACCTAAAAGACGAAGACAAAAATTGTTTCTGCAGTAGTAGTTTTGTTTCTGAAAATTATGAAGGTCTCCTTATGGAAAACGAAGTTGGAGACTACTATTTATAAAAAACTTAAGTCGGCGCGTCGCTCAAACGAGATTTCTAAGTCATTCGAATGAAAAGGCTGTCGTTTGAACGACATCGCGCGATAACTTCTCGCGAGATAGCTATGTCGTTTGAATGGCATAATTATGTCATTAAAATGACCTATCAAACGAGATCTCAGGCCATGATTGTAGATAATTTCAATACGAACGCGTGGCCACCGGTTTTGTATTTTTTTTATTTTTCTTTGAATTGATATGATTTTTCTACAGAAAGGTGTCCGAGAACAAAATCTTTTAAAAAATATTTGATAAAAATATCCCAACACTTTAATTGAAATGCTAAGGAATTAAAACACAACCTAACCAAACTTAACCTCGCGGAGGCTTAAATATTGAAGATTTTGATATTCGGATCCATCTTTGATGCTTGAATGTTCTTGAATGCTCTTCGACGGTGTAGCAGTATACGACATATTAAATTGATAATGGAATTATAAAATAATGTCCTTACAACGCTGATCAACATTAGCACAAGAGGGTTCAATTTGACCTACTCCGACCTCATTTGACATAATATGGTCAAATTGATCTATTACTATCGTAATTGAATATAAATGATCAAGGTGGACAATGACAGCCAACATTATCCTATGATAGCTGAATTTGGCCAAAATCAACCTCATCTGATCTAAGCTACTCAAATTTATCTTTAACGATCGTAACTAACCATAAACGGTCAAGTTGGTATATGATGACCAAGATTAGCATAAGATGACTAAATTCAACCTACTTCGGCTTCATTTGACATAAGATGAACAAATTGGTCTCCAACGGTTATAATTTACCAGAAACGGTTAAGGTTGTCTATAATGACCAATATCAACCTAAAATAGCTAAATAGGGCTTACTTTGACCTCATTTGACCTAAGATGGTTAAATTTTTCCCCTATGACCATAATTGACCTCAAACGGTCAAATAGGTCTATGATAACCAATATTTGCCTATAATAAATCAATTCGGCCGACTTCGACCTAATTTGACCTAAGGTTATCACATTGATCCCTTACAATTATAATTAACCATAAACAATCAAGTTGGTCTACGATAACCAATATTAGCCAGAGATAACTAGGATCATCCTCGCTCGACCTCATATGACCTAAGATAGTCAAATTGACCTCTTACGATCATAATTAACCATCAACGATCAAGTTCGTCTATGATGATGAACAAATGAATTCGGCTTACTTTGACCTCATTTGACCTGAGATTATTAAATTGATCTTTTATGATCGTAATTTACCATAAGCAGACAATTTAGTCTATAACAACCAACATTGGCCAAAAACGGATGAATTAGGACTACTTCGATCTCATTTGACCTAATACGGTAAAATTAATCTCTTACGATCATAATTGATCGTAAACGGTCAAGTAGGTCTATACCGACTAATATTACGAAAGGTACTTCAGCCTCATTTGACCTAAGATGATCAAATTTATCTCTTACGATCATAATTGAATATAAATGATCAATCTGGTCTACGACGACCAATATTAGTCTAAGGTGGCAAAATTTGGCCTACTTGAGGAACACTTAACCTAATATGGCGCAATTGATATCTAATGATCATAATTGAACAAAAATGGTCAAGTTGGTCAACAATGTCCAACATTAGCCCAAAACATCTAAATTCAGCTTACTTCGGCCTTATTTTCCTAAGACGACCGAATTCAGCCTACTTCGGCCTCATTTGACCGAAGATGGAAAAATCGATTTATGACGATAATAACTAACCATAAGTGGTCAAATCGGTCTTTGTCAACTAAAATTAGTCTTAGACGACTTAATTAGACCTACTTCGGCCTCATTTGACCTAAGGTTGTCAAATTGGTCTCTAACTATCTTAATTGACCATAAACGGTGAAATTGGTCAACAAGGACCAACATTAGCCTAAGATGGATGAATTTAGCCAACTTCAGCCTCATTTGATCTAAGATTCCCAAATTGATCTCTAATGATCATAATTGATAAAAATGGTCATAATGGTCTACGACGACCAATATTAGCCTACGATGGATGAATTTGGCCTACTTTGTCAAATTGATCACTTATGATCATAATTTATCATAAACGGTCAAGTCAATCTTCGAAGACCAACATTAGCTCAAGACATCTGAATTCGGACTACTTCGGCCTCATTTGATATTAGATGATTAAATTGATCTCTTACAATCATAATTAATCATAAATGGTCAAGTTGGTCTACGATGACTAATATTATCCCAAGATTGTTAAATTCGGCATACTTCGGACTCATTTGACATGAGATGGTCAAATTGATCTATTACGATCATAATTGACCATAAACTGTCAAGTTGGTCTACAACGCCCAAAACTAGCTAAGGCGGCTAAATTCGGCCTACTTCAACGTCATTTGGCCTAAAATAGTCAAATTGATAACTCACTATCATAATTGACCATAAATGGTCAAGTTGGTGAATGAAGACCAACATTAGCCTAAGACGGAAGAATTCGGCCTGCTTCGATCTCATTTGACCTTAGTTGGTCAAATTCATCTCCTACGATCATAAATGACCATAAATGGTCAAGTAGGTCTACGACGACCAATATTAGCCTAAAACGGATAAATTCAGCCTACTTCGGGCTCATTTGAACTAAGATGATCAAATTAATCTCATATGATCATAAATAACCGTAAATGGTCAATTATTTTAACTATAACCAACAGTATCCTAAGCGGCAGAATTCGGCCTCATTTGACCTGAGATGGTCAAATTGATCTCTAAGGATCATATTTGAAAAATAAATGGTCTACTCAGTCTACGATGACCAACATTAGCCTAAAACGATCGAATTTCGTCGACTTCAGACTCATTTGACCTAAGATGATCAAATGGATCTCTTACTATCATAATTGAGCATAAATAGTCAAGTTGGTCTCGAAAGACATACATTAGCCATAGAAGGACGAATTCGAAATACTTAGGCCTCATTTATCGTAAGATGGTCGAATTGATCTTTAATAATCATAGTTGACCATAAACGGTCAAATTGGTCTACGACTACCAATATTAGCCTAAAATGACCGAATTCAGCCTACTTTAGCATGATTTAACCTAAGATGGTCAAATTGATCTCTTATGATCATAACTAATCAAGTTAGTCTACGATGACCAACATTAGCCTAAGATGGTTGAATTCATCCCACTTCATCCTCATTTGATCTAAGATGGTCAAATTTATATCTTACTATCATAACTGACCATAAATGATCATGTTGTTCAACGACGACCAACATTACCCAAAGACGGCTAAATTCGATCGACTTCAACCTCATTTTCCCTTAGGTGGTCAAATTTATCTCTTACTATCATAATTGACAATAAAGGTTAAGTTGGTTTACGATGACTAACATTAGCCTAAGACAGTTGAATTTGACCTACTTTGGCATCATTTGACCCATGATGGTCAAATTAATATGTTATGATCATAATTGTTCATAATCTGTCCAGTTGGTCTCCGATGACCAATATTAGCCTAAGATTGCAGAATTCGACCTACTTCGGCCTCATTTGATCTAAGATGATCAAACTAATTTCTTACAATTATAATTGACCATAAGCGGTCAAGCTGGTTTGTGATAACCAATATTAGCCTAAGGTGGCTAAATTTTTCCAACTTCGACCTCATTTGACCTAATATGGCCAAATTGATCTCTTACGATCATAATCGACGATAAATCGTGATCAAATTTGCTGATAACAGTTGACTTCGGCCTACTTCGACCTTATTTTCCCAAGGTGACTAAATGTGGCCTACTTTGGACTCATTTTACCTAAGTTAGTCAAATTGATCTCTAACGATCATAATTTATCATAAATGGTCAAGTTGGTCTACGATGACTGAAATTAACCTAAGATGACTAAATTCAGCCTACTTCGGCCTCATTTGACCTAAGATTGTCAAATTGGTCTCTTACTATCACAGCTAACCATAAATGGTCAAATTGTTCTTTGACGACCAACATTAGCCTAAGATAGCTAAATTTGGCCTTCTTCAACCTTATTTAACCTAATATAGTCAAATTGATATCTAACAATCACAATTGATCATAAATGGTAAAGTTGGTCTATGATGACCAACACTAGCCTCTCACAACTAAATTCGGCCTACTTTGGCCTTATTTGACGTAAAATGATCAAATTGATATCATACGATCATAATTGGCCATAAATGGTCAACTTGGTCTTCGACGACCAACATTAGCCTAAGATGACTTAATTCGACCTATTTTGGCCTTATTTGACCTAAATGGTCAAATTAGTCTCTTACTATCATAATTGACCATAAACGGTCAAGTTTGTCTCCGACAACTAATACAAGCCTAAGATGGCTAAATTTGGCCTACTTCGACCTCATATTACCAAAGATATTAAAATTAATATCTTACACTCATAATTGGCCATAAATAGTTAAGTTGACCTACAATGACCAACATTATCATAAGAAGGTTAAATTCGACCTTCTTCGTCCTCATTTGACCTAAGATAGTCAAATTAATCTCTTACGATCATATTTGACCATAAACTGTCAGGTTAGTCTATGACAATCAACATGAGCCTAAGACGACTGAATTTGTCCTTCTTCGGGCTCTTTTGACAAAAGATGGTCAAATTGATCTCTTATGATCATAATTAACAATAAATAGTTAAGGTGGTCTACAATGACCAACTTTATCCTACTTCGGTTGGATTCTATCTACTTTGCCTCATTTAACCTAAGATGATCAAAATTTTCTCTTATAATCATAATTAACCATAAATGGTCAATTTCGTCTATTCGAGTCGATATTAGCCAAAGGTGACTCAATTCGGCCTACTTTGAGCACATTTGACCTAAGATGGTCAAATTAATCTCACACGATAAAAATTAATCCTAAAAGGTCGAGTTGGTTTACGATGACCAACATTAGACTAAAATGAATTAACTTGGTTGTCATAGGCCTCTTTTGACCTAAGATTGCCAAATTGATCTCTAACGATCAAAATTGACCATAAATAGTCGAGTTGGTATCTCACGACCAATATTTTCCCAACATGGAAGAATTCGGTCTATTTAACCTCATTTGACCTAAGATGGTTAAATTGATCTCTTATGATCATAATTGACCATAAATGGTTAAGTAGATTTACGATGACCAACGTTAGCCTAAAATAAATGAATTCGTCCTTCTTCAAGCTTAATTAATTTAAGATGGTCAAATTGATCTCTTATGATCAGAATTAACCATAAACGGTCAAGTTGGTCAACATTAGCCTACTTCAATTGAATTCTACCTACTTTTTCTCATTTGACCTAAGATGATCCAATTGATCTCGAATGGTCATAATGAACCATAAATAGTCAGGTTGGTATTTGAAGACCAACATTAGCCTAATGAGGCTAAATTTGGTCGACCTCAACCTCATTTGACCCAATTAATCATAAACTTGGTCTTCAAATGTTGACAGTTTATGATTAATTGGACCAAGTTGAGGTCGACCAAGCAAATAAGGATAGTTGAGTAAAATTTGTAATTGTACAGTCGAAATCCGAATGTATGACCCAAGATAACTCAAAGACATCGAGCTCACGGGTATATATGATGAAACGGCAACCAAATCCAAGCTACGGATGAAGAGACATCAGATTTAAATGATGAGAAGAATTAAAGAGGATACCAGAACTGTTTCTATTTTGAGCTAGTACCGGTTCGCTTTTTTAAGGATTTTGAGGACCTTAGAACCAGTTCTGTTTCAAAGAGGAACCGGTTTGATTTTTTATAATCCAAAAATTCCAAATTAATTCCACTTATTTTGGAGAGTTTGTTTTGTTTTAAACACTTGTAAAATTGTGATTTATTATTCATTCTTCATTCTTAGAGAGAGATAAACAAGTTTTAATCTAGTTTAGAGAGAAAGAAAGGAGGCAAGAACCATAGGAACAAAAATCTTCATCAAGTTTACAATTTTGTGGTTTGAATTTCAAGATTTCTTTAATAAAGTTTGCTCTCTATTTCTTGTTCTTAAGTTATATTCTTTCTAGCATGTTCAATTTATTTTATGGGATTCTAAGAACTTCTTGAATGTTTAGTTACACTTTTATCAAAAATATGAATCCATGCAATGTTAGAATTTCTTTTAGGACTCACATCATCATGTTCGGTTAAGTTATTTTAAGGTTACGCTGCATGAACCCAACCCGAGGTGTTTCGCGTGGATATAGAATATAATCCAGAAGTAAATGAATAATGGGAAACATAATATTTTTTTGATATAACCGTCGTAGGACTTTTAACTCCATTTGCCCTATGTAACCGGAGTTTTTAAGAATGCGAAGCGAGCATTGATAATCTTATTATGTACCTAGATTTTAATCTTGATCACGTATCGTGTTGGTTAATTCCTCTCTCTCTCTCTCTCTCTCTCTATATATATATATATATATATATATATATATATATATATATATATATATATATATATATATATATATATATATATATATATATATATATATATATATATATAATTCTTTAAAGGAATTGAAGGTTTCTTTTCAATTAATTATTTAATTCTTGATATGTTCTATATCATGTGAATCTACTAAGGTGGAAATAGTGTATCCCAATCCTATCTTTCTCAGATAATTTACAATCTTATTTATTTACTCTTGCATGATTAGTTAGTTTATAATCTTAGTTAATTTGCATTAGTTGATAGGAAATTCCCAAAAAGAATCATCTTTATCTTTCTTTCTTCGACTCAAATGTAAGGTTATTTGTTGTTCCTATTCGGCGTCACGTTCTTCATCCTATTCCCTGTGTTCGATACTCGACTTTCTTAGATTATTACTTACATGGTCGGCTTACAGTTGATCCATAATTCACACGCATTAGAGACACATTTTGAGTCGTGTCATGTTTTTTGCGTCGTTGCCGGGGATTAGGTAGACATTTAGGTTAGGTCGAATTAATATAAAGTTCGACTCCAATTCTTAAAAAAAAGCCAAGTATTTTTAGAAAATAAAAAAAATCCCCAAAAAAATAGAATCTCTCAAACCCTTTTATGCAAAATACTAAACCCACTCCTCATTCTATGCCTAATAGAATTCACGAAAATCCCGTAGTTGAGTACAATCTCGATAGCCCACACACTCCACGTGTTCCATAGTTTTGGGTTCCACCTCCGACACCACCTAACTACATCACGAGTCACACTTATAAAGAGTTCGGGGAGGGTAGTGATTCTATTAGTGTGAGTGCGATGTCAGATCAAGGTAGTTTGGGTACGGGTGGGGTGAGATGCTGTAATGCTCTATAACAGACCTCTTATATCCCGAGCAAACCGTCACTCCGGGATGCATTATATTCCCGTATAATGCATGGTAGTTTCATTTTCAAAATGGGATGATTCAAATCATCCCTACATTCCACGCTATGGAGTCAGAAAAAACCTACCTCCATATCAGAAAGTTTGAGGAGGCTTGCGAGACTTTTACTAATCTAACGTGCAGTACGGATGTCGTTCTCCTTAAACTTTTTCCCTTCTCTTTGAAGGATAAGGCCAAGACCTTGCTATTGTATTTAGCACCAAACTCGACTGGAACGTGGAGGGACATGCAAGAAAAGTTTCTACAAAAAATCTTCCCCCCCACATCGAACCAATTCCATTAAAGATCAAATTCAAACATTTAGACAATTCGAAAATGAGCCTTTCGATAAATATTAGGAGCATTTTAATGAGTTGCTTAATATGTGCCCACACCATGGTTTTGAGAAATGGAGACTCATATCCCTTTTCCATCACGGGCTAAGCTTAAGTTCCAAATAACTCATTGAAATGTACCCCGAGGAGTTTCTAAGGTTAGACGCGGACAATGCCGAGGCTCACCTGAAGTATGTCGTCGAGAATACTTAAGTGTGGGACACATCCGATCCAAACACCCAAAAACGGGACCGACAAATGTCCACAGCTCCTTCTGCATTCGAACTCTATAATTTGGACAAAGAAACCGAGTTGAAGATTTATCCGTATCCATTCGAGCAGTTATAGAGGAGGTGTGTGTGATTTGTTAGGCGGGACATCCAATGAAGGAATGTCGACGATACTCGCCTACAATGTGATTCTTGATGATCAAGTGGAAGCTGTAGGATCTTTTCAGGGTAATTTTAATGCCCCTCACGGGAATTACTATAACCCTTCGTGGGAGAACCATCCCAGTTTCAGTTATAGGCAACCACACGCAGTGATGAACCCTAATTGACATGTTGCCCCACCTCCGCCACCTCTCCCGCATTTCCAAGAAGATTTCCCTAAGAAAGCACCACCTCTAGCGCCTTATATCACCCACTGCATAGAAATATCGAGGACACTTTGAACCAATTTATGCAAACTCAATCGACAATCAATGCTCAAAATTTTATCAAATTAAAAGCTTCGTTGTCTAAGTTGAAATCATCCTTATGTGTCCGAGAGAAGGTAAATTTTCCAGCCCAAGGCCAAATACCTTCCCAAGGTCACACTAATGTTAGCTCTACTTTAGACGATAATAAAGAGAAATGTCAAGACATTACCACTTACGTAGTGGGAGAGCTATTAATTTATCACCCCCTCACACGACGAGCTTAAAGACAAATAGGTTTCTCCTGACATGAAAGAGGCCAAAGATTCCCCCTTGAATGAGAGTGACAATGATGATGCTATTAGACCCAAGGTTGTAGTGAAACCACCCACTTATGCTCCTTTCCCTCAACGGTTTCTTCCTCCTCCTAAAGGATCCTGCCGTGAAGATGTGTTAGATGTGCTAAAGAAAGTCCAGATTAATTTACCTTTTCTCGAGGCTATCAAGAAAAATTCATGCCTATGCAAAGTTTCTTGAAGATTTATCGATGGTGAAACGTACATTAAAGGTGAAAAAATATATGTTCTTAGCACAATACGTGAGCTCAGTTCTTTTAAGTGGCCTCCCACCAAATTTTAAAGATTCGGGTGCACCTACCATTTCATGCATCATTATAGAGAATCACAGCAAGAGATCCTTATTAGACTTAGGGGCGACTGTTAACACTCTCCCTTAATCCATCTATAGGAAATTACATTTGAGGCACCTCAAGCCCACTAAGATCGCTGATACAACGCCAATATTAAGAATTTATGCCCGTTAACTTATGCATTTTTAGTCCCCTCGGGTACCGTAATTGCGATAATTATGATCGTTAATCAGACAACCTCCATTTTATACGCTAATACTTTATTTGAGGTATTATTGAGCATTTATAGGTGTTACGGTGCTTAGTGTGAAGTTTTGTCGCGTTCCGATAAAGTTTCGTAAGAGTTCGCACGTTCAGGGGCAATTCAGTAATTTTATACTTCAGGATGTTCGCCCGAAGTATTCACGGAAGTTGAAGCTCTCGGGATAAGCTTCGTATGTCCATGAACGGTGCTGGAATCGAACTCCAAATGAATATTCCAGGGAACTTTAATCGGGGAAGAATTTTAAGGAATTTAATTATAATTTTATTTATATTACTAACAATTCTAATATTTCCCTCCATGTCCTTTCTTCACTTTTGCAACACACTCCAATTTCAGCCATGGCAATTTTGGGATTTTCTCGGGTTATGCTCGGGTCTTGGATCCTTGCCAAATTGGAGGCTAAACCTATGGCCATACACCAAATTAGTTGGGTCTTGGGCTACACGCATATGGAGATGGCGATTTGGGTCGGGTTTAACACTGGTGGTGGTCTCAATTTGGACCAAAAATGGCCAAAGAAGCCATGAATTTTTGTTGGAGCTGTGTGGTGGGTTCCAGCAAGCGCTGATGGACCGGTGGCCAACTCGTGGACGATAGGATTTTCCCATTTTGCCGTGAGTCCGAGACAGTTCTGCTTTCCCTTGCCACGTGGTCGACCGATGTTCTGTTTTTAGCCACCCCTTTTGCTGCTTTATCACATTTTCCTTTGTTATTTTCTTTTTCATTTTTCTTTCTTTACTTAATTAGGAGACTTATCCTTATTTCTTTTCTTATTTCTTTTTCTTTATTTCCTTTTTCCCACTTCGTATAAATAGAACACTTTCTTTATTTTTGAAGACATCTTTCATTTTTAGATAGTTTTTAGGGTTTGTAAAAGAGGGGGATTTGGGTGAAGCTTCTCTCTCCTAGGTTTGGTTCCATTTGGATTGTTTTAAGCCACTATTCATCTTCTCCTTCATTAATATAATTGTTTTTCTTCATTTCTTGCTTTGTTAATTAGATTTACGTGCTTTGTTAATTAGTTTATTGCTTTATTTATTGCTTTCCTTAGTTAATTAGTGTAATTTAGTTTATTTCCATGCTTAGTCCTTAGATAAATAGGGTCGGGGTTATGTTTCGCCATTAGTGGGCCTCGAGCTCCGAAAGTTGGTTTTTGGATAAAATTGCGTTTAATTGAAACCTTGCGTATTAAAAGTAGATTGTTATGTGTTTACCTTTCTTTGTCATGCAACGTTAGAGTTTAAAGCGACAATTCGAATTTAATCCGCGTGTACCATTTTTGATTAAATGTTTAATCTCGCAACTTTGGGTTAAATTCCTTATGGCATGATGTTTATGCCTAATTAAAATGCTCGGTTAAATAGCTTTCGAGCTTGAATTCTAATTATTGGTAGTTCGACTCTTACGGTGCGAATGCGATCCCGATCCTCGCTTTACTTTTGCATAGTGTAACTTATCTTTTTCTTTATAACCCCTTATCACCTTTTACACTTTTATTTTTGAAGTAGCAAAACAATTAAAATCGAAAATTCAATCATTCCTAGTGAATTTCTTACGATACTCGACTTACCGATGTGCTTGCTTGTCAAGTGTAGTTGTAGTTTAGGTTTTTTGCATTGAGTTGACGAACCGATAATAACGAATTACGTATTACACGATGCATAGTTCACGCTCGATCAAAATTGGTGTCGTTACCGGGGAGTGTGTTTTAGATTATAATTGTTTTATTATCTCGTAGTATGTTTTTTCTTTTGTATTTGTATTCTTTATTTTATCCTTTCTTTTTTACTTGTGCTAGGTTGTTTCAAGAGATTTAAATTTTGGCGCTTGTTGTTTGAATAAATTAGTTTATTTTGAAATGTCTCGCTATAACTCTTTAGATAACTTTAATTGCTCTCGGAATAGTTTTTCAAGTTATACTCCCAAGCCAATGCGAGAATGTCTTCAAATTCTTGAAAACGAATGCCTTAAGAATGAAGTTTAAGAAGTTGTAAGTAATCCCTCATCGCCTTGGGAAGGTACTTTGGAAAGTGGGGATTCCATTTGCTATGAGCAAACTGCACAAGAAGATGATGGTGCTTCTTGTTGGTTTGACCATGAGTTAATGATTTAGGAAATTAATTACCGATCCGAAAGTTCTTAATCTTGGTTTTTAGAGAATGATGCCATCCTCGATGAAATCATTTCTTTATAAAATCGGGTCGAGGTTGAAACTTGTGTTTCACCTCCACCCCTTTTTGATGAATAAATAATTAAGAGTGATATAATCTTTAGCATTGTCGAATTTTAAAATCTTTTTAATTCTTTCAATTGTATTGAGGTTGATGGTTCCCTACTATTATCGAACAGTTAAATTTAACATAAGAATCGATTGACACTCTTGAGGACATTGACCCAATTATTGAACGAGAATGTTATTTTGAGATGCTTCATCTCATGGGCTATTCACTTGTACTAGCCCCACCTCCCCTTACAATTGAAAAACCTTGGGGATTTGATTTCAATTTTTTTGAGATCAATGTGGTCTTATCTCCCTTAACATCCAAATCCCCCATCGTCCCCCAAAAATTTATAATCGGCGATGGTTCATTTCTTACGCCTTACACATGCCTTTCGTTTTTCAAACGGAATTCCTATTTTTCGGGAGGCATGCATGCTATGGAGGGTCCACCATTGATCTTCCAAAGTCAAAATGTTGTTTGAGTGGATCCTTAATTATTTAGGCTTCTTGTGTATATTTATTTAGAAGTCCGAATAATAGGTTGTAAATAGTTAGCTTTTTAATTTTCTTTCTTTCTTTTTTTCTTTCCTTTTAATTTAGTCTAGTGTAGTTAGTTAACTTTTTGTTATTTATTCTTGCTATGCTCGGTACTAACTTGTTTTGTAGATTCGTTTGGACTTGCGCTTATGGGAGATCGCTCCAATTTTGGGTAATATCTTTATTTTAATCTCTTTGTGTTGTGTTCTTAATGCGCATTGAGGACAATGCAACATTTAAGTTAGGCGGTGTAGGATATTCTATCCATTTCTTATGTAGTCCATTTATTTTCTTACTTGTTAGTTACTAAGCATACCTTTTTGTTAAAAAAATGAAAAATTTCAAAAATATCATCTTTCTTTTTTTTCTTTTGTTGGGCTTTTTGCCCTTGTTTTCAATGATAAATTTCAATAATTGCCCGATCCAATAGACAACCCACTGATGCATGTTCTCGATTTTAGAAGTTATTAGACTTTAGTCCTCAAATCATTGATATTGTGAATAACTTCGTGAATTAAACTTTATCCCTTGAGCACATGCACTTTTCTTGTTATATTGATTTGGTTTAAGATTTTTATAACTCGATAATCTTTTATTGCATTGTATATACTTACACCGAGTAAGCTTCGTACCTTTTGATGTTTGTGAGTGTATACATTATTCTTTCCTCTTTGAAAACGTTGAATTCGTCGGTAATCTCTCTATTCTTTCATTGATCGTTCATTAATTGAGTTTATATCTTGAAATGTGTTACTTGAGCATGATTTTCATATATTATTTTGACTCGATAATTACGTAAACTTTATGAAATGATCATATGCCATCTTTGTTATATCACCCATATTATCCTTAACCTCACCTTATATATTTCCCTTGTCAACCCCTATGAGCCTAAATATTAACCTTTCGTTTCATTACCCAAAATCCCATAACCAACTCCAAATTAGAGTTATAAACCATACAAATTACCTTCCATGCTCTTGTTTGGAATGTTGTTTGGGATTGAATCATGTTGTGTAGTGTGGTTGAAATTTGAGCATGAAAATAGTGAGAAAAGAAAATAAAGAAGTGGAAAAGAGAAGTAGAAAAAAAAAACATGAGAAAAAGAAAAAAATAAAATAAAAGAGAAAGTTGTGGATATTTGTATATAGTGTTCAATAATCCTTGTTACTCTCCAATTTCATATTCAATGCTTGATTATGGAACTTGTTTTCCATTTTTGATGTTGCCCTCATTCTTCCCATTATTCCAAGTTTTCATCCCGAATAACTTTGAATACGTACATATACCTTTCATTTCGTACCCTAGCCTAGCCTACATTACAACCCTATCAGGTCCTATGTGATCCTAGGGTGAATTTAATTTAAAAGTTTAAATAGTTTTGATAATCTGTGAAAATACATTTTGCCTCTTTTAATGAGTGGTATCTTTCATTGAGATTACATGTTTTTTTTCTTATATAGCTTTCTTCATTTCTGACATATGTGCGACCTAGTTTCCATTTACATTTGCTCTTTATGTCCACATGTTCCGTGTGTTACCTCCCTATTTCGAGTGAATTCATTTGATGAGTGTAATGCCCGTGAGGATTGAATATAAGCTTGCTTTAACTCTTATCCGGTTTAATTAAGTTTTTTTCCAAATCATACTATGCATGTTCTCTCCCCCCCTCCCACTTTTAAAGTTTCAATTCTATGAGGTTCATTCAACCTCTTAATAACAATGGACTTTAGATTGAATCCATTCAATATGCTAATAACATGTTTGAAATATTTTTCAATGTTGTTGAGTTTGTCGCATGTTGGGCTGGGCATATTTTGAGGAAACTATATGATGTTTTAGGTTTCATCCCTGAAAACCACGAGATGACACTCGTTCACTAGGGTAACCTAGGGGTTTAACGGCTTATCGCATACGCTAAAAGAAATCGTGCGCCCGCGAAACTGGCCTTATCCCTTTTTATCGCTTTTTTATATATATCCTATCTTGCAGTTTTCTTATAGATCTTCTTGCTTTGAATTTCATTGCTAGGGACTAGCAATGTCTAAGTTAGAGGGTGTGATACGGTGCAAATATTGCGTATTTATGCCCATTAACTTATATGCATTTTTAGGCCCCTCGGGCATCATAATTGTTATAATTATACTCGTTAATCAGACAACCTTCGTTTTATACGCTAATACTTTATTTTAGGTATTATTGAGCGTTTATAGGTGTAACGGTGCTTAGTGTAAAGTTTCGTCACGTTCCGATAAAGTTTTGTAAGAGTTCGCACGTTGAGGGGAAATTCGATAATTTCACACTTTGGGATTTTCGCCCGAAGAATTAACGGAAGTTGTATCTCTCGGGCCAGATTCGTGTGTCCATGAACGGTGGTCGAATCGGACTCCAAACGAATATTCCACGAAACTTTAACCGGGGAAGAATTTTAAGGAATTTAATCATTATTTTATTTATATTACTAATAATTCTAATATTTCCCTCCATGTCCTTTCTTCACTTTTGCAGCACACTCCAATTTCAGCCATGGAAATTTTGGGATTTTCTCGGGTTATGCTCAGGTTTTGGATCCTTGCCAAATTGGATCCTAAATCTATGGCCATACACCAAATTGGTTAAATTCCCTATTACGTGATGTTTATGCTTAATTAAAATGCTCGGTTAAATAATTTTTGAGCTTGAATTCTAATTATTGGTAGTTCGACTCGTGCGGTGAGAATGCGATCCCGATCCTCACTTTACTTTTGCATGGTGTAACTTCTCTTTTTCTTTATTTTCTTTATAACCCCTTATCACCTTTTACACTTTTATTTTTGAAGTAGAAAAATAATTAAAATATAAAATTCAATCACTCCCTGTGGATTTATTACGATAACCGACTTACCGCTGTGCATGCTTGTCAAGTGTAGTTGTAGTTTAGGTTTTTCACATTGAGTCGCTGAACCGATAACAATAATTTGCGTATTTCATGACGCACGGTTCACGCTTGATCAATCGTCTTCCAACTTACGGATCGTAACGTGAAGATACCTCGAGGGATTGTTGAGCACATGATAGTCCAAGTGGACACTTTCTACTTCGTGATAGATTTTGTCATTTAGGATAAGGATCCCTCCTCTCCATCGAGTATTCATGGTCCTGTAATCCTTTGCCTCCCATCCTTAACTATGGATAACGCACTGTTTAATACTCAAAATGGGCAAATGCAACCAACCTTTGGGAATATGACTCTTGAGATATATATCTTCAACACCATCAAGCAAGCGGGTGATGAGGACGTATTTCACGTGGTGGATCTTATAGAGGAGGTTGTAGATGAGCACATCGAGGGAAGTTATAGTGGGGATTCGCTAGAAGCATGCCTTATTTCGAGAAATGAGAGCGACATAACGTATATCAATTTCGTGCGTGAGGTGAGAGAGTTGAGAGCGATTTTGAATGAGAGTGCGACAGATGAGGACGTGAGAGACGTTAGTTGGGTTTTTAGATTCGAGGAATTAACACCAAGGGAGTCATGCAAAGTTCACTCCGATGAGAATTTTACCATCCTCGAGTTGAAGAAACTACCCTCAAACGTTAAATATGCTTATTTGGGAGAGGATGAGATATTTCCCGTTGTTGTCTCCTTAAGACTAAATAAGGAGCAATAAAGCTATTATCTATTTTGAGGAAGCACCATAGTTATTTTGGTTGGATAATCACGGATTTGAAGGGTATAAGTCCCCTAAATTTTACCCATAAAATCCACCTAGAGGATGAAGTGAAGCCTTTTAGGGAGATACATAAGTGTTTGAATCCCACGATGAAAGATGTCGTGAGGGCGAATATTATTAAGTTATTGGACGCGGGCATAATTTACCCCTTTTGGATAGAAAATGCGTGAGTCTTATTCAAGTCCTCCCATAGAAGTCAGGAATGATTGTGGCCGAAAACACAAAGGGTGAGATTATACCACAACGTACCACCACTGGGTGGTGCGTTTGCATTGACTATCGGTAGCTCAATGAAGGCACTAAGAAATATCATTTCCCCTTACCGTTTATTGACCAAATGCTAGAGTGAGTAGCGGGAAACCCATTATATTGTTTTTTATGGTTATTTTGGGTATAACCAAATTGAGGTAGATGTGCTAGATCAAGAAAAGACGACGTTCACATATCCCTTTGGAACGTTTTCTTACAAACGTATGCCTTTCATATTATATAATGAACCCGTGGCCTTTCAAAGGTGCATGCTTAGTCTTTTTAGCGATATGATAGAAAGGGGCCTTGAGGTTTTTATGGTTGACATTAATGTCTTCAACCCCTCTTTTGACCTTTGCCTCACTAATCTCGAAAAAGTGTTAGCCCGTTGTGTGGAAAAGAACTTGGTACTAAATTGGGAGAAGTTCCATTTTATGGTTACCGAAGGAATAGTTCTTGGCCAAATAGTTTCGTTAAAAGGAATTGAGTTAGATAGGGAGAAAACAGATGTCATAGCTAACCTTCTTCCACCTAAGTCACTAAAGGATGTGCTCTCGTTCTTTGGCCGTGCGGGTTTCTATTAGAGGTTTATTAAGAACTTTAATTCCATCGCTAGGCCCTTAAGTAACCTACTTATGAAAGATTCTCGCTTTGAGTGGAATGAAGTGTGCCAAAGTACCTTTGAAAAATTAGAAAGAATTCTTGTGTCCGCTCCCATTATGCAATCTCTGTATTGGTCCCTTCCATTCGAGCTTATGTGTGATTTAAGTGATTATGCTACCGGGTGTGTTTTGGGTCAAAGAAAAGATAAGAAGGCTCGCGTAATTTACTATGCTAGCTGTACGTTAATCAGACCACAACTTAATTACTCCACCATGGAGAAAAAATTGCTAGCCATAGTCTTCACCCTAGACGAATTCCGTTCCTACCTCATAGGTTCACCCATTACATGTTTCACCGACTAAGCGGCCCTTAAGTAACTCCTTTACAAAAAGGATGCTAAGAAGTGCCTCATAAGGTGGATCATGCTCTTACAAGAGTTCAATATCTCCATAAAGGATAATAAAGGAGTACAAAACATTATCGTCGACTATTTGTTGAGGCTTTCGTTTGACATACGTAGTGATCCCATGCCCATACACTAATGCTTTCTGGATGAATAATTATTTTCCACTTATTTTCTCCTCTGGTTTGCGGATATAATTAATTACCTTATCACGGGGGACGTTCCCCCCAATTGCACACCGCAAAAGAAGTTCCTAACTTGGTTGCGCATATTCTTCTATGACGATCCCTATTTGTTCAAAAAATACCGCGGACCAAATCATCGAAAGATGTTTACTGGATGATGAGATACCTAGCGTCATTCATTTTTGTCATAAGAAAGTTTGTGGAGGCCACTTTTTTACGAATAAGATGTTTGCTAAGATTCTTTAGGGAGTTCTTTATTGGCCCATAATTTTTCAGGATGTAAGTGCTTATTGCAAATCTTGTGATAAATGCCAAAGGATGGGAGCCATCATTCACTGAGACAGGATGCCATCGACCCCTATTCTCGTCATCGATATTTTTTATTATTGGGCATTGACTTTATGGGCATCTCTCCTCCTTCCTTTGATTTATTATACATCCTTGTCGCGGTAGATTATGTGTCCAAATCGGTGGAGGCCACAGCTACGAAGACAAATGATAATAAGATGGTGATAAAATTTCTTACGAGAACATCTACTTTCTCGCTTCGGAGATCTGAAGGCAGTCATTAGTGATAATGGCAAACACTTTTGCAATAGGATATTTAAAAAACTCATGATAAAGCATAGGGTTATCCACAAGGTTGGGACGACGTATCACCCCCAAACGAACGGGCAAGATGAACTAGCAAACCGTGAGATTAAGTATAATCTAGAGAAGACTCTCGATCCTAACCGTAAGGATGGTCTCTTTGTTTAAATGATGCGCTATGGTATTATCTAACTACATATAAGAACCCCCTCGAGATGCCCCCATTTAACTTTATCTATGACAATCCTTGCCATCTCCCCGTGGAGCTAGAGCATAAGGCATATTAGGCGATCAAGAGGTTGAATTATAACTTGGATCAAGTCGGTGAAGCACACAAGTTTCAATTGAATGATTTGGAAGAAATATGTAACGAGGCAAATGAGAGCGCTAAAATATGCAAAGAAAGGATGAAACTTGCACATGAGCGAATTATCCATCGAAAGGAGTTTCACCCGGGTAAAAAAGTGCTCCTATACAACTCCATCCTACATTTGTTTCCCAGCAAGTTACGTCCATGATGGAATGGCCCGTTTGTTATGAGAAAAGTGTTTCCTCATGGATCCGTTGAGTTAGAAGATCATAAGGGGGAGACATGTGTAAAGTGGATGGACAATGCCTAAAGCATGCCTATAGGCATTTGTTGAGGAAATCGACATAATATGGTTGTCGGACCCCGTTTACGGGGTTGAATGATCTTAGAGGCGAGGTCGTCGTACCCCCGATGCGTTTGGGATGATTTGAGTTGTATCATATTGAGTTGTATTAGGTTAGCATAGTAGAGGTCCATGAGTCGTGAGTTATAAAGGATTAGGCACACCATTTCACCACACGGGAGTCTTTTAATCACGATGATATTTTTAGGGCCCTGAGGTAGAAACATATATAAAAGTGTTTTGGTGAGGTTGGAAATTGATATGGGTACGTTGCCTACACTCGAGGTCAGAAAAAATGAAAAAAGTTAGGCAGAACCAGATATCCGAACTGGTTTTCCCTGGGAATATACCAGGGTATAACCAGTTCGCCTTTCCCGGGATTTTGAGGGCACCTGAACTGGTTCACCTTGTTTCTCTTGCAGGGCCGAACCAGTTCACTTTTCTAGGATTCTAAATTCTTCCCCCAAATTTCTTTCCTTCCCTTTCCACTTCACCTCATTCATCCCCCCCTTATCCAATACAAAAATTTCCCTCCAAATTTTCCTTTCCCTCCACCTTTTCCCAACAATTCCATTCCACTTTCCCACCAAAATCCCCCCATCCTCCACTATAAATACCCACCTCTACTCACCCCTTTATTCAGCTCTCTATTCACCACCTCCATTTTTCCAAAAATCCTTCTCTCCCACACATCCCCAATACCTCGTTTGCCATGAACGAAGAAGATGTCATTAAGAAGTACACAATGACGAAAGTCCTCGAAGGGATTGACCACACCTATCGCTCCAATTAAGAAAGATATTAGTGTGAGGCATTCCTTTCCACACGCCACAAACTACACATTGAGCGACAAATATATCGGGAGGATATACCGCAACCCGTCACCAACCTATTTTACTATCGAGGGTGGTGCACCTTCTTTGTTGAGCCCGATAAGGATTATTGGCCTGATGAGGTCCGCACTTTTTACGGCACCCTCATGAAATTGTCAAGCACACACAGCGAGGCATATGTGGAAAAACTGTCATCCCCTTCTCTCTATACATTGTCATCCGAAAAATGCATGCCAAGCGCGTTCCCAACCCATAAAACTACGCCTACCACAATATGGACATCCCATTGCGCAAGTCCGAATGTATCGCAAGGATCACCCCAAATCATCAACGGTTACGCGGTTCATTTCTCGTGGGGAGTCTAGACGAGCGAATCCGCATGGTATTTCTCATTATTTGTGGATCCATTTCGCAAACATCACCAATTCCACCCTCCGAATTCGCCAAGTGAATTTTCTTTTTCATCTACTTGACGAGGTCACCATTATTCACCTCGCCCGCACTTTCTACGGGGGAATCGTCAATGTTGCGTATGATCGGACCAGTAAAGTCTCCCTCCCCTATGCCCTCTTCATCATGTATATTCTTAAGGACGTGAGAATCAAGGCACCACAAATGCATCCTCACTCCCAAAGTCGATTGGTGCCTCCTCTCTTATTAGGAGTGCTTGCCAAATGTTGTTCTTACGTCAACAAGAACAAGTTGCTCATGTGGAGGAGGATATATTAATAGGGGAAGGGGAAGAATAAGAAGATCCCGACTACATGCCAGAGTCAGAGGGCGTTTATCAATGCATTGACACGCTTGAGGCGAGGTTTTCCAGGTTTATCGCCAAGTATCGGGCAAATTGCCATGCCTACTACCGCGACACGAGTGTGATGGTCCGCCTCCAAGCGAAAATGTACCGGCTTCAAATGGGTCTCCACTCCTAATTGCCTCCATAATTTTATGACCCGAATTCTCCCGAGCCTTCTCATTAGTGTGTCGGAGTTTATCTTCATAGTTCTTCTATTTTATTATTTATATTGTTAAGAACTATGTATGCCTATGCTTTTTAATTTTTCATTGTAATGATGTTGATCGTAGTAATATAAAAATTTTGCATTTTGTCTATTTGATCTCTTTTTACGCACCTTTCTTTTCTTTTAAATTTTAGTCCTTGCATGAGAACATTGCAACATCTAAGTTGGGGGGTGTATCTGCATTTCTAAAGTTCACAAATTGCAAAATGCCAAAAATTTCAAAAGAATTAGAAAATTTAAAAAAATTACAAAAAAATTGAAAAATTACAAAAAAAGTGCAAAAATATTTTTCTCAAAATAAATAAAAATTGGAATTTAAAAGTTGCAAAAATAGCACTAAAATTTTATTTAAAGTCTCAAATTGTAAAAATCAAATGCACAAAGCCGAAATTGACCAAAAATGAAAATTGAGCAAAAATTGACGACTTAACGAATAAATGTTGAGATTGATTAACCCAACAAGATTTCGAGCTTATCGATTTTTGCGAGTATTTAAATCAATCCGAGTTAATAGTTAACTCAACGTTCGATTCAGTATTTAACTAAGTTGTTGAGGATCTCTAAATTTTTGGGTTGATCGATTACGGGAAACGAGTTAGATGTTGTCTTGAAAATTGCGCTAAAATATCTCTAAATTAAATTTATTCCCGAGACGCATATGGTAAAATAATGAGTAATTCAGATAAATGAAGTTAGGCCATCGCTTGTTACAAAAAAATATGAGCCATAAAAAATTATGAAATGGTATCAATTTTGCAAACCAATTTGAGCCCAAATAAAATTCCTAATTCCTTTGATTAACCCGAAAATCCCACTTAGCTAGGAGTTGTGACAATCAGAAAATTCATCAAATGTCCAAATGGTGAAATAAAACGGGGAAAGAAAAAAAAGTATAAAAAAGGAAAAAAAAAGAGCAATTGCCCGAGAAAGTACCAACGGACATCGCAAGAAAATTTTATAATTTCAAGTTTCCCAATCATTCCCATTTGTCCCAATGCACCTTACAACATGAAAAATTCAAACCGAGTCTGTAAGGACATATTTCTCATGCCTGATATCTTACATTTGTGTATGTCGTACGCCACTTCAAAAGGCACATCTCTTCACGATCTCACATGACGACCTCTATCCGAATTCCGTTAATGAAGCATTCAACTTCTCCATCATGTATCCCACATCTGCCTCAACAACTTCACATTCCACGATTTTAGGGATTTTATGCAAGTGTTACGCAAGAGAAGTCAAAACAATGAAAGAAGGCAAGATAGGAATGTTAAAAGGCATTTTGGTAATTTTACATCCATCATCCGGAGGTCTGGTCAACTAGAAAGTTAAATATCTCGACGCTATGAAAATACTGGAAGAAACGGTACCTCAATCCAAGCTATGGTGAAGAAGTTATGGCCCTTTGAAAATGGAGAAAAATCCGAGAAAAATACTTATGGACAATGCTGTGTTTTTTAAGCCCTAAAACAAGCGAAGTTTTGCGAACTGAATAGTGATTCGGTTCGGGGTACATGCGAACCGATTCGGGGTACCTGACGCTGCAAAGAGTCGCAATGACTTAAAATTCTTTTTAGTTTCCCTATAAAAGCCAACTTCGAGGGAGTTATTTTGCAAAACTTGGAGAGACGATTTTGAGAGTTCTATTAGCTCAAGTCTTCATATTTTTGAGTTCCAAAACTCATGTTTTGATTCACACATCATTGCCATACTTTTTTGAATCCTTTTGAAACCCAAGAACACTACTTTTCTTTTGTTCTTACTTGTGGAGAAGCCGTCTTTCTTCTTCATTGATGCCCACCTGGAGTTCCTGAGGGAGATTCCAGCGGACGACATTAGAACCGACACCTGCGGGTATTTCTGTGTCAAACTTGTTTTTTATTGTAATCCGTGTAATCGTATCTTACAAATTTATAGTGAAAAATAAAAAGGTTTTTCCCCTTTGGGGGATTTTTCCTCACTTGTGTGTGTTTGAATGTTCTTGCATGATTTCATCATCTTCAATCACACCTAGATGCATGATTTAGGATTTAATTGGTAAAACTGAGTTCAATTAAATAATCTCTCTATTTGAATGCACGCGCACTCTTCAAATTCGTATCAGAGACAATTACACAATTATACCGTGTAATTTTTCGCAAATTTTTTTTAAGATATCAATTTTCTAAAAAAATTTATTTTTGAAAAAGGGCGTGTTCATAATGAAGAAATTATTTAATAAAATGCCAATTTTTTACAGGACTAATTATGCTTGCTGGAAAGCCCGCATGAAATCTTCTTTAAAGGCCATTGATGAAAGAGTCTGGATTTTGGTTGAAAGAGGGTGGACACCTCCCTCCATCACTGTTGAGAACACGACTAGTTTATAATCTGCCACTGCTTGGACTGAAGAAGAATTTAAGTGGTTATATTTTAATTCTAAGGGTTTAAGTGCTATTTCTAGATCCGTCACAGCTAACGAGTTCCGACGTATAATGACGTGCACCACGTCAAAAGAGGCATGGGATGTTTTACAACTTACCCATGAAGGAACTAATGTTGTGAAAGAATCTAAACTGCAAAATTTAACAGCTCAATTTGAAACAATCACCATGCTTGAGACTGAATGGTTTGATGAATTTTATGCTAGGTTGTCTGATATTGTAAACACTATCTTTAATCCCAGTGAACACATTCCTAATGCTAGAGTTGTTAAAAAGATTCTTAGATCATTGCCTAAGTGTTTTATCCCTAAAGTCACTGTGCGAAATTCTATGGGTAATTTAAACACGCTTAAATTGGAGGAACTTGTAGTAGACTTATAAACGTATGAAATTGATATGTTTCCTAAATCTGTCAGGCCTAAAGATAAGGGAATTGCACTTAATGCCCAGGATAGAAAGAGTGAGGGGTCGACAAGAAAGAGGGCAGAGTCATCTAGACAAAGAGAGATAGATACGTCAGACTCTGAGTGTGACTTTGATTTAGATGATTTGGCTCTGTTTGCTAAAAAATTCAAGAAAAATCTCAAATTTAAGATGGTAATTTCAAAGATAAAAAGAATTTGGAGAAAAATAAATTTGAAAAGAAAAATGAAAAAGATTGTAAAGACCCTCATAAGAAAGACAGTGATAGATGTTATGAGTGCGACAGTAAGGGACATAGAGCTTTTGAGTGTGCTACTAGGCTGAAAGGACTTGCCAAAGAAAAGGGAAAAGTTGTCCTTAATGATACCCTTAGTGACGATAGTGAGGTCGAGTCGGTGGACTCTGGAGACGAGTCACCGCATGAATGTAACTTCATCGCATTCACAGCTAGTCATGTGAGTACTTATAGTGCTCCTCATAACGATGAGGTTGCTTCTTCATAGGGACACCTCGACGGTGAGAGCGATGTGAGTGAGGGGGGATGATGCTAGTGAAAGCAAGAGTAATCTTCAACGCATCTATGCTGAGTTATATAATGAGTCATTTAAAACCAAAAAGCGTAACAAAGCGTTAGTTCTTAGGATCACCGCGTTAGAGGAAGATTTAGAAGAAGCGAGAGAGAAAGAGAGAGTCCTCCACCTGCACTACTTTGAGAGAGAGAGAGTCTACCTGTGTTAAGAAAGAATGTTTGTTTAGAGAGAGAGTGTGTGATTTGGAGAAAGAAAAAGGGGATTTGACTAAACAAGTGGATAGTCTTGCGAGTGAGATCCATTCCTCCCTAGAGACTCGGAAGAAACTAGAATCCCTTGTTCCCCAACTTACTCATGATCTTAAGAGAGCAGGAGAAGTCAAGGTTCAAATCGAGGAGAGATCAGGAAAGATGCTCCTTGGCTCCGTCTTAGGTTTTGGTGATAGGCAGGGAATAGGTTTTGATGGTTCCTCCTAGTCCTAAATTTCACCTGGACTAATTCTTGAGTTTACTACGACTCCATATGGCCATCGTCAAAAACCAATAAGGAGAGTTTGACCAAGAAAAGCAAACCCAGGTCCGCCTAAAACTGCATTCTTCTGTACGTACTGCAAAAGAAAAGGCCACCTCAGGGAGTTTTGCTATAGTTTGGGTCGGACATGACGTACTACTACTCCACCACATCGTACTGATGATTTTTCCAGTCTAAGAGAGCGTGTTGAGTTTTTAGCTGCCACATCATAGAGTTTGATGGAGGAATTCCGACGGATGTCTTTTCTGTTAGTGAATGCTTCCCGCATCACAGCTAAAACCAACAACAAAAAGGGTAAACAAAAGGTTACCACTTCTTGGGTACCTAAAAAAGATGAAAAGGCCCTTGTTGTTCATGTCTCTCTCAAAGTACATAATACCTCACAGTGGTATTTTGATAGTGGGTGCTCCAGACATATGATAGGTGATGTTTTATTTTTTACCTACCTAGAGGAGTATAAGGAAGGTAGAGTCACCTTTCGAGACGGGAGAAAGTCTAGCATCGTAGGACGAGGTACTGTAGAGTTACCAGGATTTCCTAAGCTAGAGAATGTTTTATACGTCAAAGGTTTGAAAGCAAATCTTCTCAGCATTAGCCAGTTGTGCGACGCTGACTTCACTATAAAGTTTGACCGGGACGTATGTAATGTCTATAATCAATCCGGTAAACTTTTAATGCAAGGGGTAAGGACAAAGGATAATTGATATAGGACTGTGACCACATCCTCACTTGTTTACAATAGCGCCACGATCATTCCTATGGATCTGTAGCACTAACATCTAGGTCATGTGAACGTTAGAGATTTGACACGCTTAGCTAAAAAGGACCTAGTACATGGCTTACCATCACTTGGAAAGACGACTTCCACAGTTTGTGGACCCTGTCAGTTGGGTAAGCAAATCTGTAGCCCCCATAAGAAGTTACATTCCATTACCGCCTCCCGCATACTTGAGATGATTCACATGGATCTTATGGGCCCTACTCGTACTGAGAGTCTGAGTGGTAAGAGGTATATCCTCGTGATGGTGGATGATTTCTCCAGATATTCGATTGTAGGTTTTTTGAGAGAGAAATCAGATGCTGTAGAGTTTTTAACGTCCAAGTACCATGTTCTGCAAAATTAACTCGGAGTGACTATTAACAGGATACGCAGTGATAATGGCACAAAATTTAAGGAAGCAAAGGTAGATTTTTACTGTGATAGCCTTGGAATCAAACATGAGTTTTTCTGTTGTGAATACTCCTTAGCAAAATGGGATTATTGATAGAAAGAACAGGACGATTCAGGAAATGGCTAGATCTATGCTTCTAGGTCATAAGGTTGCTTGGATATTTTAGGCAGAGGCAGTGTCTACTGTATTCCACAAGGTGAATAGGGTTTACCTGCGTCCACACACACTTAAGATTCCGTATGAATTGTGGACTAGCAAGAAACCCAACCTTGCATATTTTCGTGTCTTTGGGAGTAAATGCTACATCCTACGTTATAGAGAGAAATTGGGAAAGTTTGATTCTCGGAGCGACGAGGGAATATTGCTAGGATATTCATCAAATAGTATAGCGTACCGAGTTTGCAACCTGAAGAGCTCTAAGGTTATGGAGTCAATAAACGTCATCGTGTAAGATGACGACTGTTGATACCAAAATTAATATGCTGATATGGACGAATAATATGAAGACACGTGTCAATCTTCTCTCCGAGCAACGAGGATACACTGAGGAACTTCAGCATTCCGAGGTACTCTAGCGCTCCGAGAAACTCCTGAGCAACGAGCAACTAAGGCGGTCCGAGCTGCATCTCGGCCGTAGCATTAATTGCCAGATAATCAACAGTTCAATTATTCATTGAATGTTTATCATCTTGACGCACACGCTACATTAAATGTATTACCATTTTATATGTATATCATTTAATGTATCAACCCTTTCATGTACAGCCTAAGGGCTATAAATACCTTGTATCACCCTCATTCAAAGGGACCGGAATTTCTTAAGAGAATTTGTACTCGAGAATTCCCAAACATTCAGCAATAACATAACAGTGGACGTAGGCCATTCATATAAGGCTGAACCACTCTAAAATCTTTGTCTCATTTTATTTATCTGTGATTGAATAATTAAAGCTATCTAATTTTTTACATCAACAGATTTGCGCCCTCTGTGGGAACGATTGTTACTATCGTTTTTCACCAAAAATCGTCCATCATCAATGGCGGATAATCCAGAATCTAGCAATCGAAACGCTGGAAATACTGGAAATCCTCAGAACCCTCTGCACTTCCAGATCTAGCCGGGATTATGACGAATCTGGCTCAAGGACAAACCGCCATGCAAGAAACAATGAGGCAACTCATACAAACCCTTCATGGTGGTGCACTTGTACGTTAAGGATAGCAAAGTGGTCAGAGGTAAACTTATTTACTTTCTTCATGATCAAGGCGTACTGAGTCACGTCGTAATGAGGAGTCTGATGATTTCTCTTATCAAGCTGGGCGAACTTCGTCAATAAAGGCTACAAATACTGATCAACATATCACCCTCTCTCCAGAAAGACCCAGTGCTTTAGAAAGACTGAGTAGGGTGTCTCCTTTCAGTCGATTAGGCCCTAGGAGGAATAGGAGTCCACCTAAGACCATGTCGAGGAGTTTTCGACAACCATCAGATCTAAGAGAAGGATCAGCACAGTCACGACCGGCTGCTCGTCAAGATAGATCTCAAGAAGCTACCTCAGAATGATCAATTGCTCGAACCAATAGGCTCAAGGAAGGAAATGAAGCGTGGAAAGGATCTCTTCAACGGTTGGAGGATAAATTGGGAGAAATGGCCAAAGCAAAGAACCCCCTACAATGAACTTTTGTTCGAGGAACACCTTTTGTACAGGCCATTGTGAATTTTCCTACACCGTCAAAGTTCAAAGCACCTGTAGTGACCCCCAAATATGATGGAAAGACAGATCCTGTTCTTCACATAGAGCAATATCAAGCTGCTGCCGACATCTATGTCGTCCCCGACGAGATGAGATGATGAGCGTTCTCAGGAACTCTTACTGGAGCTGCCCAGATATGGTACAACAATCTTCCTAGGGGTAAGATTTCAACTTTCTTTCAGTTGGCCGAGTTGTTTATTGGAAATTTCTGTTTTGGAGCAAAGCCAGTAAAATGAGTAGCACACTTGTTAAGTGTTAGACAAAAATCTGGTGAGAGTACTAGAGATTACATAACTCGTTTCAATAATGAGAAGCTGGAAGTCATAGATTACGAAGAAAAGACAGCAATCACCGCCTTGATGAGTGGGTTGTTGCCTAATAAATTGTATTACACCTTGGCGAAAGACCCACCTAAAACTATGTCAGAGTTGATGGCAAAAGCGGCCAAAATCATGAATGCCGAGGAAGCTATGGCTGCAAAGAAGAATATGGATAAAGACACCAAGGTGGACGTCGACAAGTCTAAAAATAAAGAGCATAAGGGCAATGGTGGTGACAAACGTTCCAGAAATAATAAATCATCATGGGAAGTCCTGAAGAAATACGACAATTATACCCCTTTGAAAATGGGTATTCATCATGTCTTGGAAGAAATCAAGAACAACGAGGAGGTAAAATGGCCAAAGAAACTGAGGTCAGACCCTGATTCAAGGAGTAAGGATAAATATTGCGAGTTTCATAAAGATCATGGTCACATGACCAAAAATTGCATAGCTCTTCAGAACGAGATTGAAACACTCATCCGAAGAGGAAAGCTAGCAAAATATGTTGATCGGGGAGGTGAAAGAAAAAATAACGACCGAACTAGAGAAAGGTCTAGATCTCCTCGTCGAGAAGAAGAGAAAAAGAAGAGAAATCATGAAGATGATCCAGATGATGACCCCGACCTTCCCAAGAAACCAAGACATCCAGAACGGGAGGTATTTTCTATACGTTTTGGGTCATTTGATTGTAATGTCATTACAGGAGGAGATGCAGGAGGAGGAGACCTTACTGCAGAAAGAAAGGCTTACCTTGGAGAGGCTCAAGCTTGTTCATATATTCAGCGAATAAATCTGGCTGAGGACGATCGTCCGAGGAAGGTAAACAAAGAGAAGCTGGTCATCGACTTTTCAAAAAACGACCTAGCAGGTGTTCTTTATCCTCACGACGATCCTCTGGTGATTAAAATAAGGATGAAGGAAGTAGTGATTTCAAGGGTGTTGGTAGACAATGGAAGTTCGGCAGACATCATGTACTATTCATGCTTTGATAGTTTGAATCTGAAATTATCTCAATTGGAACCGTATCACAGACCCCTCCTGGGTTTTGCTGGCGAGAAAGTTTTTCCACTTGGGACGATCAAGTTGGACATATTCATTGGAACTTGGCCTGCTTGTCGAACAGAGAGAATACGCTTCTTTGTGATGGATAAGAATGTGGAGTCAGCCTACAACATCATCATGGGAAGAGTTGGTTTGAAGAAGTTCGAAGCAGTTCCATCTACAGTGCATCAGTGCTTAAAATTCCCAACAAATTTTGGAGTAGGAGTTGTGAAAGGTGATCAGAAAGTAGCTCAGGAATGCTATTATTCGTCTGCCGAGCAAGAGGAACTTGAAGATTCAAGAAAAAAGACTACAACCTACCAGGTGGATGAAGGTACAGAACTTGAAACACTGGATCCTCGAGATGAATCCCAACTTGTAAAAGGACAGGTGGTGGAATCTACAGAAAATATTATTCTGGACGACGAGCACCCTGAACGGGTAACCCAGATAGGTTCTACGTTGGATGCTTCAATAAAATAGGAGTTGATAACTTTCTTGAGAAACAGGAAGAAAACTTTTGCGTGGAGTCATGAAGACATTCCAGGAATAGATCCAAACTTCTTATGTTATGAGCTCAATGTGAATAAGGAGATCAAGCCTGTAAAGCAGAGAAGAAGGGTATTTAGCCCCGAGAAGAATCAGGCTATACAAGAGGAGGTCGAGAAGATCCAGAAAGCCCAATTCATTGAAGATGTAAAGTATCCAGACTGGTTGGAAAACGTGGTGATGGTAAAAAAGAAAAACAATAAATGGAGAATGTGTGTTGATTTCACCGATCTTAACAAGGCATGCCCAAAGGATCATTTTCCATTGCCCAGAATTGATCAACTAGTGGATGCTACCTCGGGACATGAGCTGCTCAGCTTCATGGATGCTTACTCTGGCTACAACCAGATCAAAATGAAACCTGAAGACAGGGAAAGTACTTCTTTTATTACCCCTAGGGGAACTTATTGCTATAATGTTATGCCTTTTGGTTTGAAAAATGCAGGAGCGACATACCAGCGGCTGATGAACAAGGTTTTCACCGAACAAATCAGTTGCAACATGGAAGTCAATGTCGATGATATGCTGACAAAAAGCAAGAAAGCTGCAGATCATCTAGTTGACTTAGCTCAGACATTTGATCAACTGGATAAATACCAGATGAAGCTCAACCCGATGAAGTGCACATTTGGAGTACGAGAAGGAATGTTTCTCGGGTACATTGTCAACCAGCGAGGCATTGAAGCAAATCCAGATAAAATCAAAGCTCTTTTAGGGTTGCGATCTCCAACAACAAAGAAAGAAGTGTAGAGTCTTACAGGACGAGTTGCAGCGCTCAACTGATTTGTGTCCCGAGCAACTGATAAATTCCTCCCATTCTTCAAAACACTTCGAAAAACTTTTGAGTGGACTGATGAATGTGAGAAGGCCTTTCAAGACTTGAAAAAGTATTTGGGAGCACCTCCATTGTTCCAATAACAGGAGAGAAGTTGTACTTGTATCTGGCATTATCAGAGAATGCAGTTAGTTCAGCATTGGTCAGATTGGAGAATGGAGTCCAGAAACCAATCTATTACACAAGTAAGGCTTTCCGAGGTGCGAAAATCAGGTACCCAAAGCTAGAGAAATTGGCATTAGCATTAATTGAAGCAAGTAGAAGAATGAGGCCATATTTCCAGGCCCATAATATCGTCGTTTATACCGACATGCCACTGAGGCAAGCCCTTCATAAGCCAAAAAAGTCAGGGAGATTGATGTATTGGGCAATAGAGCTCGGTGAATATGATATTGTGTATGAGCCCAGATCATCACTGAAAGGGCAAGCTGTAGCAGATTTTATAGCAGAGTTTACATATCCTGATACCCCCGAGGAACAAAAATTGCTCCCTGACCAACCTGTGGATGTTACAGGATCAACAGACATAAATCCAGAGCAACTCCGGTTGGTAAAAGGTCTTATGGATGAAGAAAGATCATCAACTTTGAGCTCAGACCAGCTCCGGTTGGTAAAAGAGCGAGAATAGATGGTCGACGAGGAGCGAAAAGTGTCAGGGGAGGATGAAAAGAAGCAACAAATATTTCACCAAGGAACTCTGTCAAATAAGAAATTTGAAGACGGGTTGCCCATATGGAGATTATACGTAGATGGCTCATCTTGCACATCAGGTTGCGGGGCAGGAATTGTTTTGAACACCCCAGACGAGATTGACATGGAATATGCTTTGCGATTCCAATTCAAAGCCTCCAATAATGAGGCTGAGTATGAGGCCATGATAGCTGGTCTTAATTTATCAAAGATTATGGAAGCACAACAAGTGATGGTATTCAGTGATTCTCAATTGATTGTGAATCAGATGATGGGAACATATGTGGTTAAAGGAGAACTAATGGTCAAGTATCATGCAAAGGTGATGGAATTGTTAGCAGAATTTGATGCCATTCAGTTTATCAGAATACCCAGAATAGAAAATGCACAAGCAGACGCACTGGCCCGACTAGCATCAGCTACTCGTACCGAGCTGCGAAGAACGATACCAATTGAAGTACTGGAAAGTCGGAGCATAGATGAAAACCTGACGATGAATGTTATTACCCTTGATTTAGGACCATCTTGGATGGATCCCATCAGGGTATATATTGAAGAGGGAGAATTGCCAAAGGATAAGCTCGCTGCCAAGAAATTGAAGTATAAAGCTTCTCGGTATGTATTAACTAATGGTATTTTATATAAACGAGGAATTATGGCAGGTTTGCAGAGATGTGTACATCCCTCCGAGGTGAAAGAATTGATTGAAGAAATCCATGAAGGGTCTTGTGCAGCTCATGTAGCAGGTCGAACACTTTTACAAAGGGTAATGACTCAAGGATACTACTGGCCGACGATGAGGACTGATTGTATAGCCTATGCTAAGAAATGTGACAAGTGCCAACGTTTTTTCTCCATCCGACGAACTCCACAAGCATTGTTGACACCAATAACTTCCCCTTGGCCATTTGCCATATGGGGAATTGATTTGGTTGGACCACTGCCGATCACCCGAGGAAGATTCAAGTACCTCGTCGTTGCAGTGGACTATTTTACTAAGTGGGTAGAAGCTGAGCCGCTTATTGATATGACATACGAGAAGGTATACCAGTTCGTTTGGAAGAACATCATCTGTCGATATGGTCTCCCTCATGCCTTCATCACAGACCATGGAACCCAATTTGATAACGAGGAATTTCCTGCCTATTGTCATCAGTTGAACATTTTGAAGGTTCATTCGGCACCAGGCCATCCTCAAAGCAATGGACAGACTGAAGTGACGAACAGAACACTGCTGAATGGTTTGAAGAAAAGGCTAAGTGAAGCTAAAGCTAACTGGATTAATGAGCTACAATCAGTATTGTGGGCTTACCGAACAACTCCCCGAGCAGCGACTGGAGAATCACCATATATGCTGGCATTTGGAAGTGAGGCTGTAATACCTGCCGAGTTGGGTCTTCCAACACACAGAGTACTGAATTTCAATTCTCCTGTCAGTGACTTGATGAGAAGGCTGGATTTGGATATGCTCGAGGAGGTCAGAGAAGAGGCAGCCATTAGGAATGCTGCTTATCAACAACGAACAGCTCTGTTCTACAACAAAAGGGTGAGGAAATGCGATTTAAAAGAAGGAGATTATGTGCTAAAGAAGGTCATTCAGAAGCACAATAAATTGGAGGCAAACTGGCATGGACCTTACCGAGTTACAGAATTTATTCGACCAGGAACTTACCGAATAGCAACTCTAGAAGGAGAGGAATTCAAGAATGCTCTGAATGCTGAACACCTTCGAAAGTATTATCAATGATGTAAAATGTACAAAGGTTCCATCAATATGAATAAAACGATGATGTTTTCACCATTTTTCTCTCCTTTGTTCGAAAGTTTTTCGGGGAATACTAGTGTTGTACACTATGCTGCTCGACAGCAAAAAGAAGATGATAGTTCAGACCCACGACCAACTCCGGTTGGTAAAAGGGCGAGAACAAATTATATACTCCTTTGGTTAGGAGGCGTACACTTGCGTGATCAACTTCGGTTGGTAAAAGAGCTTGTGGACAAGATAGTTCGAAAGAACCTGATAGTTCGAGCGTGATCAACTTCGGTTGGTAAAATAGCGAGAACAAATTATACTCCTTTGGTTAGGAGGCGTACACTTGCGTGATCAACTTCGGTTGGTAAAAGAGCTTGTGGACAAGATAGTTCGAAAGAACCTGATAGTTCGAGCGTGATCAACTTCGGTTGGTAAAATAGCGAGAACAAATTATACTCCCTTGATTAGGAGGCGTACACTTGCGTGATCAACTTCGGTTGGTAAAAGAGCTTGTGGACAAGATAGTTCGAAAGAACCCGATAGTTCAAACTCATGACCTACTCCGGTTGGTAAGAGGTCAAGAACAACGTTCTTAAAAATGCCAATTTTGGCTGGTTAAGAAATAAAATATGTCAATTTATGTTGGTCGGAAGGTAAAATCATTCCAGAAAATACAAGAATTCCAAACTGAACCAAGTATAGTTGGTCGGTGATCAAAACTGTAATTGGTCGACGAGGATAAATTATCAACTTTGGTTGGTCGGACACATTTTATGAAAAAAATTTACCAAGTATGGCTGATTGGAGATAAAAACCTATCAACTGTAATTGGTCGACAAACACAATTTAACAACCTTGGTTGGTTGGAAACATTTTAAACATTTTATACTCATTACTTTATTATTAAGTGATTGAGCAACATTGATACTTGTAACTGTTTATTACTACGTTGGTTGATGAACAACACAAAATTGTTATCTTTTTAATAGATACATATGCACAAATGTAAAAATGTTTGATAATCACAAAACAATAGCAATACAGATTTGCAAACAGAAAATGAAAGTCTTTCATTAAAATCAAAATAAATTACAAGCTGCATATATGTGCTAACTGTTACATTGAAAAACCTATTCTATTGGTTTCTTTCCTTTAGCTTTTGAAACAGGCTCCTCGCCAGCAGGAGGATCCTCCAGGCAAAGAGGAGAATTAATGAAATTAACATCTCTGAGCATTCTGACGTTCATCACAGAAGGTGTATCCAGGAGATGCTCGGGACGAGATAATTAAATCTGAGAATGAAGACTATAGTCACCAAGGTATTTTGAAATTAAGCTACGAGGAATGGCACGAGCTGGGATCCATTCCATGTCTAGTTTATAAGGCAGTACAGGCAAGTCTAGTAGCCCAGGAGCATAATAATCCCATAAAAAATGGCCCTGCTCTAGCTTTAACACACCCAGGGCGTTCAACCATCCTTGTTTATAACCTTCGTTATTGGCATTTTCAAGACGAGCATCCAAGTGACAAAGGGCTTCATTGTATCCTTCCATCCAAAACTCATGAGGTTGTTTGTGGAATTGGAAAGTTATTCTCTCTAGTTGCTCGTGAAGGTTCTTGGCAAAAACATCTTTGTCATTCAAAGCAGACTTCATCGCAGTAAGTTGATCTTCCAAAGATAGGTTTTTCTTGGACATTTCAGACAAAGCCCGATCTTTGGCGTTCAGTTGGTACGCTTGGGTTTCCAATGTTCCCAGAGTACGAGATTCTTCAACATTACGGCTGAGAACTCTTGATTGACTCCGAGCAGGTGGAGAATTTTGCTCCTCGACAACATTTTGAACAGCTCTTCCTCGCCCACGAGACCCTCTTCCTCGTCCCCGAGCATTATTAGAGATACCAGACCTTCTCAGAGTATCCAATTCTTGCCTTAATTTGGCGTTTTCAACCTCTAAGAATGAGAATCCTTCATCAGTGATCGGTACCAAGGCAGTAGAGGATGAAGCTGCAGACTCATATTGTGCCAACTTCTTCTGCAAATTGTTGTTCTCATGTTCCAGCATCTCGGCGATCTGTCTGAAGGCCTCAACTTCACCTTTTATGGTTCTCTCCCTAACATCGTACCCAACAATGATCTTTTTGTGACATGTCTCAGAGGAAAGTGTTGATACCTATTCTCATATTCCTTGTGCAACAAGGCAGTTGATTCATTGTGCTGATCCTGAAGATCTTCTAAGGTATAATGAATCTCCTCGATCAATTCATAGTAGGCCACATTATTGGCCACAGCTCGGTCGAGTAAAGCTTTCAAGTACCGATAAGTCTCAATTGCCTGATCTGAAGCATCATGGCCAAGGATGTCAGCAATTTCTGATACACTTAGCTCTGTGTGACCAGCCTTATAGTATTCGTGACATTGCTGCATCAATTTTGTATCATTGGCAGATAGCAATTCCATCATGGCCATAAACTAATGAAGAGGAGACAACAGTCAACAAAAACAAATCATCAACAACAGAGAAGAACAAATATGTATTTTATTAGATCATAAAAAGATTACATTATTTGATTACAAATGATAACGAAAAGATAGAAATGATACCGAACAACTTCACACCTTTTCCTTGTCTCCCAAGACTTTCTCGGGAGGCTGGGATGAGGAGCTTGGTTGCTCGGTGGTAACAGCTGCTTGATCAGCAGGAGTTGAAATTTTCTCCGGAGGAGGAGGCATGGATGAAATATCCTCATTGGCAGAAGGTAGAGAGGCAGGGACTTGATCACCCATGGCCATGGAAGATTCATCAGAGATAGCCTCATCTTCTTCTTCTTCTACAATTGGTGGGGGAAGACCAGGGAGGTGTAACTGAAATAGCTCAGAGTCGTCTTTGATCTTCAATTCCTGCAAGGCAGCTACCCAGCCATCTCAGAAGTATTTCAACTTCCCATATTGTACTTGGGATGTCATCACAGCAATCCCTTTGTCCCATCCTTTATCCCAGCCAGCGCTGAAGGATTTTTTAACTGCGAGCTTTCTTTTCAGTTTCTCCGAGGAGAGCTTCTCGGATTGAAGATCCTCGACAGTCTTTAACTTCGCATCCAATTCTTCTTTTTGGCGCTTGACATCTCGCAGGACGGACAACTCTTCCTCTGCCTTTTTCATCTTATCTTCAAGCTCTCCAAAGTTCTTGAGCTTGTCGTCATAGTTTTTATGCTCAACCTCTAAACTTTTCACCTTATTCTCCAAACTCTTAGAGATCTCAGCCAATTTCACCTTCTCAGCTTCAACTATAGACAATTTTTTCTCCCAGACAGCTTTGTCCTCACTATACTGCTGACGAGAATCCTTCAAGGATTGGGTCAAACCCAGCAGAGCATCCTCTACCCCCGACGAGGAGCTGGAAGCTTTAATTGCTTCATCTTTCTTCACGATGTTGTTAAAACAATTCACCATCTAAACAAAGGAAAAAGTGACAGGTCAGTACAAAAATACAAGTATTCAAAGAAAGAAAGGAAATTCAGAGTGTGAGAAATTTACTGAAGCAAGGTGACGGGTAGCTAGGGAGGTCAGCATATCCCTAGAAATCTTTTCATCAATTCCTTGGACCTCGTGTATGATCCAAGTTTTTACCGAGCTCATGGTAGATCTCGGAGGAATGATGGTTGGAACACCAACACCACCAGCTGGTAGAGAGGAGATGGTTTCAGGCAAATTGACAGTTTCATCCAAAGTGACTGAGGACGATTTCCTCAATCTCCTCAAAGGGACTTCAGCAGTTTCAACCAAGGAAGAGCTCTTGGTCGGAGAGATAGCAGTCATCTCCACAGGATCAACCTTCTTGCTCGGAGCCACTGGGGGCTTCTCGGTAGCTCTGGAAGGCGCAACATCCACCTTTTTAGTCCCCTCTGGGACATCAATTTTGCTTTTCTTATCCTCAGCAGCAGAAGTAGTGTCGTCAAATAGAGCAGGAGGAGATCTTTTCCTACCCATTCTCTGACTTAAAGGGATGTGAGAATCTGAAGAAGAATCCTCTGGAGTTGAGGCTGGCTCAACAGATCTAATCACAGGACGAGAAGTATAAGAAGTCGTATAACTCCTATACTGCAGCAAATATGATGCAGACCTGATGTGCTCGTCTACAACGTTCTTATGCAAACCCCAGATAAGTTTCAGATGCTTAATATTAACCTCTGATTCTTTTGGAGTTTTTCTTTTACTATCAACTGCAAATAAATACATAATGAAATATCAGTCATACATTTTGTCAAATATGATAAAAGCATAATTTCATAAGTAAAGGAAAATGAGAATAAACCTATCCCATTGCCATATGGGGGGCATTTAGGACCCTGGTATACTGCATCTCCAACCAAGGGGGCATATTGCTAATTTTTAATAACCACCCCATGTTCAAAATAATCTCTATTTGCATCAGGGAGGTTAATTATAAGAGCCCTATTTAAAAACCTAGTTTTTAAGTAGTAAACATTATCTAAAATAGCCCATCTATAGCAATACATAATCTCAGGAATCCCTATACGAGTTCCATGAGTTAGATTTAATTTATACACCCCATTAATTATTCTCCATGAATTGGGGGCTATTTTTGCAGGAACAACGTCAAAGTACTGACAGAACTCTAAGCGTAAGGGGTTTGGTGGAAAATAAAATCCACATTCAGCAATGAATAGACTGGGGAACCAATGTCCCTCAGCCAATCGAAAATAATCTAAAGGCTCAGAAAGAACCTCCAGGGTTACCCAGGAAGGAATGGAAAAATCAGAACGAAATTTCTCAACAGACTCCACAATATAAACCATAGTGAATAAAAGAAATACAGAAGAAAAGAAGAGAATCTTACAGGAAAAAGGAAGAGCTGACAACTATCAAAGGAAAAGATGAACTGACAAGGTAGAGAGAGAACAGAAAGCTTGAATGCAGAAAATTGGAAAAGGTAGAAGACGGTATGGTTACCTAAGAAGTTTAAATACTTTACCTTGGGAAGCTGCGAAGGAAATGATTACACAAAAGAAACTAATACGCCACTGGCGGCTAAAAGGACAAAAATGCACGACGATCGAAGCACTCATAAAAATTCGAAAAAGGCGGATTCTGTGAATTTGAAAGAAATTCAAATATGAAGAAAAGGCTCCTAAAACCCAGGAAAGTCATTTAATATCGCCATATACCGAGAAAGAATGTTCCATACTCCTCAAAGTTCGAAATATGAAACATTGGGGGCTTCTGTTGATACCAAAATTAATATGCTGATATGGACGAATAATATGAAGACACGTGTCAATCTTCTCTCCGAGCAACGAGGATAAACCGAGGAACTTCAGCATTCTGAGGTACTCTAGCGCTCCGAGGAACTCCTGAGCAACGAGCAACTAAGACGGTCCGAGCTGCATCTCGGTCGTAGCATTAATTGCTAGATAATCAACAGTTCAATTATTCATTGAATGTTTATCATCTTGACGCACACGCTACATTAAATGTATTACCATTTTATATGTATATCATTTAATGTATCAACCCTTTCATGTACAGCCTAAGGGCTATAAATACCCTGTATCACCCTCATTCAAAGGGACCGGAATTTCTTAAGAGAATTTATACTCGAGAATTCCCAAACATTCAGCAATAACATAACAGTGGACGTAGGCCATTCATATAAGGCTGAACCACTTTAAAATCTTTGTCTCATTTTATTTATCTGTGATCGAATAATTAGAGCTATCTAATTTTTTACATCAACAACGACCCTTTGACATTTATTGATTCTAGCCTTCAGTGTGAGGATGAGTACTTTTCTGGCAGCAATTTACTTATCCCTCACACACACTCTGTGGACCCTACTCCTGTTATAGGGGACACACCTACTAGGGTTCGCAAGAGTCATGACCCGTACTCTACTAGAGAATGTTGTTATCCATTTTTGCTACACGTCCAAAGTCAAGCCCAAGAATCACAAAGAAGTACTCAAGGATGAACACTAGATATCTGCTATGCAAGATGGGTTGTTTTAATTTAAAAAGAACAATGTCTGGGAACTTGTCCCACGACCTAGTGAGACTAATGTGATAGGTACCAGATGGATTTTCAAGAATAAAATGGATGAAAATGGTACCATAATCAGAAATAAGGCTTGGTTGGTCGCTCAAGGCTACACACAGATTGAGGGTGTAGACTTTGGGGAGACATTTTCTCCTATTGCGAGGCTTGAGTCCGTCCGCTTACTACTCTCCATCGCATGTTATCTGCGCTTTAAGTTATATTAGATGGATGTTAAGAGTGCCTTTCTAAATGGCATTATATAAGAGGAGGTTTATGTGGAACAACCAAAAGGGTTTGAAGACCCTAAGCACCCAGAGCACGTCTGCTATATGAGGAAAGCCTTGTATGGTTTGAAGCAAGCAACCCGTGCTTAGTACGAGAGGCTTACTTCCTATCTCTTAGCCCGTGGCTTCAAGAGAAGGAGAGTTGATATGACATTGTTCATCAAGAGAGATGAAGGTGCTATTTTGGTTGCCCAAGTCTATGTGGACGACATAGTCTTTAGATCCACATGCTCCTAGCATGCTCACCACTTTGAGGAGGAGATAAAAAGTGAGTTTGAGATGAGCATGGTAAGTGAGCTTACTTTCTTCCTTGGTCTCCAGGTTCGTCATCTAGAGGATGGGATGTTCATCTCCCAATCCAAGTATGCTAGAGACCTAGTGAAGAAATTTGGTTTAGACTCCACTAAGCATGCACGTACACCTATGAGTACTTCTATCAATCTTAGTAAGGACACTTCATGCAAGGACGTAGAGAAAACCTTGTATCGAAGTATAATAGGTAGTCGTATCTACTTGACTTCTAGTCATCCCAACATAGCCTTTAGTGTTGGAGTTTATGCACGATATCAGGCATCCCCAAAAGAGTCACACTTACTCGCTCTAAACCGTATTATCAAATAAGTGAGTGGGACTCTCTCATATTGTATTTGGTATTCCTTTGATACCGATGATCGTTTGTCCGCCTATTCGGATGCCGATTGGGCCGGGGATGTAGATGGTTATAGGAGAACTTCTGGTGGGTGTTTCTATTTTGGTTATGCTATTGTCTCTTAGTTGAGTAAGAAACAAAACTTCATCTCTTTGTCCACTGCGAAGGCTGAGTACATCCTCGTCGGGAGTTGTTGCACGCAACTCTTATGGATGAAGCAAATGTTTGAGTATTATGGGATTTCACAGGACACCATGACTATTTCCTGTGATAACACGAGCGCAATACACATATCCCATAATCCTATCCAGCATACGTGCATAAAGCACATCAGGATACGCGAGTACTTTATACGACAGTTAGTTCAGGAGAAAGTCGTATCCCTGAGTTTCGTACCCACCGACCTTAAGTTAGCCTATATATTCACGAAGCCTTTAGATGCCCTTAGATTTGAGAGTCTTAGGAAGTCTTTAGGGGTTTGCATAATTGACTGAGGGGTTGGTTCATATCTAGGATATGATGCATTGTCATGTTCATATCATATGATTCCTATTGCTAGTTTGTATCATGTGTATGATTACTTTTTGCTTTGTATGTTTTTTGAAAAATCTAAAAAAAAATTTCTTTCTATAAAAATTTTGAAAAATGACAAAAAGATTTTTGTATTTTATTTGCACCTTTTATGGATGAGAATTTAAGATAGCCGAGTCACAATTTCATTCCATTTATCCATTTGACTTTTTGATAAAGATTTTAGACACTACATCATTTCATCCATGTGCTTTACATTATTTGGAGTCTTTGAGATGTGATTAGTGATATCTTTCTACATGTTTGACTCTTATCTCCTTTATTGCACACATACATGGCTATATTTGATTATTGTACTTGTCTATCACATATTGGCTTGAGTGTTTCCATCTCAATTTCGTCTATACAACGAACCATATGCAATAAAACTTGACAAGATTGGAATGCATGTAAAAAAACGTTTGCTGAGATTGTGTTTTTTTTAAATGGTGAAGGGCAACGAAAGGTAATTATCTATCCTTTGCGATTAAGGCACCGTTAAATCGGACCTAAAAAATTGAGAAATTTTATTATCCGGGGTCCAAAGAGGTTAAAAGAGCTCGAAAAAATTTAAAGGCAATAAAAAGAAATTCATGCCAAATATGGGCCATTAGGTTTCACCATAAATTCTCCAAAGTTTGAAAATTTAGATCACCTCTATTCAAAATATAAATCTGAGGGAGTTCGGTTGGAAAATTTAAACGGGTTTGCACTTCCTTGAAAGTCCTAAAAAAACTAAATCGTTTTGGATATTATTCGTGTGGAAATCATTTTGGGCTTTGATTTGTTTATTTGATTGAGTCAATGCCTCATATTTCCATGTTTTTACACCTAAGGTAGATGTTGAGTGCATTCGTTAGGAGTATCCGATATCCATCGTGCATATATGACATATTTGTATGCATTTATTTTCCTATGGAATTTAATCACATCCCTACATTTACGCTTTGATCGACTTGGTTGTTTTGTGTTCTTTCATGGTGTGATTCTTTATTTGTATATTTTGTGTGAAAATTTTTGAAAAATTCAAAAATATAAGTTTATTACCTTGTAACCTTCTCCATTTGCATTTATTTTCGCTTCTCATTTATGTCTATTTGGGGACATAATAAAAAAGGGGGAGAAAGAATTATCATATTATGGGGGAGTTTTGAGATTTTGAGATTTGTTTTATGCTGGTATCTATGTTTATCTCATTTCAAACTCGATACGTCACTTGGTATTTGCTTTATCTCATGTGTGTAGGTACTACATTGATGATCATATGTTGCACACCCTGATGAGAAAAGTTTTGAAGAACTGAAGAACAAATGATGAAGACTTATTCATTTGTATCTTTCTAGTTTTGGGTTCATGGGAGGGTAGATTTGTATAGGTCAATTAAATGATAATAAATTGGATTTTTTATTTTGTACCGGCATAGACATAGGGGGAGATTTGTAAGGACATATTTCTCATGTCCGATATCTTACATTTCTGTATGTCGTACGCCGTTACAAAAGGCACATCTCTTCACGATCTCACATGACGACCTCTATCCGAATTCTGAGAATCAAGCATTCAACATCTCCATCATATGTCCTACATCTGCCTTAACAACTTCACGTTCCAAGATTTTAGGGATTTTATGCAAATGGTACGTAAGAGAAGTCAAAACAATGAAAGAAAGCAAGATAGGAATGTTTAAGGGAATTTTAGTAATTTTACAGCCACCGTCTGAAGGTCCATTCAACTGGAAAGTTGAATATCTCGACGCCACGAAGATAATGGAAGAAACGACACCTCAATCCGAGCTACGGTGAAGAAGTTATGGCCCTTTAATAATGGAGCAAATTCTGAGAAAAATACTTATGGAGAATGCTGTGTTTTTTTAAGCCCCAAAACCAGCGAAGTTCTGTGAACTGAACAATGAATCGGTTTGGGGGGCTAACCGGTTCGGGGTACAGGCGAACCAGTTCAGGTTACCTGACGCTCCAACTTCGGGGGGGTTATTTTGCAAGACTTGGAGAGACAATTTTGAGAGTTATATTAGCTCACATCTTCATATTTTTTAGTCTTAAAACTCATGTTTTGATTCACACATGATTGCCATACCATTGTGAATCATTTTGAAACCCAAGAACACTTCTTTGCTTTTGTTCTTACTTGTGGAGAAGCCGTCTTTCTTCTTCATTGCTTCTCACCTGGAGTTCCTGATGGAGATTCCATCCGACGACATCAAAACCAACACCTGCGGGTATTTCTGTGTCACATTTGTTTTTCATCGTAATCCGTGTAATCGTATCTTACAAAATTATAGTGAAAAATAAAAAGGTTTTGCCCATTTGGGGGATTTTTCCTCACTTGTGTGTGTTTGAATGTTCTTGCATGATTTCATCATCTTCAATCACACTTAGATGCATGATTTAGGATTTAATTGGTAAAACTGAGTTTAATTAAATAATCTCTCTATTTGAACGAAGATGCACTCTTAAGAGTCTGAATAAACAAATTAATTACTGCGTGGAGAACCTAAGGCATGAAAAAGATAATAAGAGAACAATTAGCGTGGACTAAAGATCATGTTTCCATTTTTCCATTGACCGTATTCCAATGATTAGATCACTCACCATTAAAATTCCATCTTTTAAATTTGTGTGCGTGAATTCGTGTTCCGTTATATTTACTCTTAATATCATGCACACTAAGAGAACTAGCCACATTCTGAGTGATTCGTTTGTGAGAGTTCCCCGTGAGAATTGAATCAAAATGATTTTTTAAAAAGTAACGTAATGATCAATCAGTGGAAGTTAGTAGTTTACTTTTCGACTTCGCACACACACACACACACACTACAAATTGAGACAATTAAATATGAATTTACGGTGACTATTTTTGGGGAGTTTAAATTGTACAATTTCTAAGTATTTTGATTTTTCTTTGAGTCGAAGAATGAATTTTGTGGGTATATTCATTGCAAACCCTCAAGAGATACCACTCATCCTATTAGGGTAATCTAGGGGTTTAACGGCTTGCTACATATGCGAAATGTAATTTCTCATCCGCAAAAGGGATATTTTATCCCAATAAAATATATTTAAAGTGTTTATACCTTGCTCTTATTCTTTTACATTGCTCTGGACGATCAAAGTTCGAAGTTAGGGGGTTTGACTAGGCATAAATTATTCATATTTATCCCTATAATTTAGTTACTTTTGTTATCCCGTGTGATATTAATTTGATGATTCTATCTTGTATTATTTTTACTTACCTCTTCGTTCAAGTACAATGTGTTTTGTGTCTTTCTCTTATATTTTACAGGTATTTTATTCACGTGAAAGAAAGAGTGACAATGGAATGAGAGTCGAAAAGCAAACAAGGAAAATCCATTATTTTACAGTCAGAATCCGGATGCAGGACCTAAGACAACTCGAAGACATTGAGCTCACAAGTATATAGGAAGAAATGAAAACCAAATACGAGCTACAGTTGAAGAGACATTAGATTTAGAATATGAGAAGAATTAAAAAAGAAACCAGAAGCGGTTCAATTTTGAGCTAGTACCGCTTCGCTTTTTTAGGGATTTTGAGGAACCTAAGATGTTTGAATTCGACCTGCTTCAGTCTCATTTTACCTAAGATAATCAAATTGTTCTATTACAATCATAATTGAGCATAAATGATCGAGTTGGTCTATAATGACCACCATTAGCCTAAGATGGGTGGAATTATCCTACTTCAGCCTTATTTCATCCAAGGTGGTCAAATTGATCACTTATGATCATAATTGGCCAAAAATGGTATGGTCCATCTATGATGACCAACATTAGCCTATGACAGCTAAATTCGGGCTAGTTTGACCTTATTGGACCTAAGATGGTCAAATTGATCTTTTTCGATCATAATTGAACATAAACAGTCAGGTTGGTCAACATTAGCCTAAGGCGTCTGAATTCAGTCGCATCAGTTGATCTAAGATGGTCAAAATGATCTCTAATGGTCATAATTAACCATAAATAGTGAAGTTGGTCTACGACGACAAAAATTGGCCTAAGTCAACTGAATTTGATCTATTACGACCTCATTTGACCTAATGTTGTAAAATTAGTCTCGTACTTTCATAATTGACGAAAAACTATCAAATTATGTCATGACAACTAGCAGTAGCCGAAGGCGGATGAATGGGACCTTCTTCATCCTTATTTTACCTATGAATGTCAAATTTGATCTCTAGTGATTGTAATTGATAAAAAACGATCAAGTTGGTCTGTGACGACTAACATCAGCCTACGACGGCTAAATTTGGTATTATTTTGCCTCATTTGACCTAAATAGTCAAATTGGTCTCTTATGACCATAATTTACCATAAATAATCAAGTTGGTCTACGATTACCTACATTATCCTAATATGTTTGGATTCAGCCTATTTCAGACCCATTTTACCTAAGATGGTCAAATTAATATCTTACGATCATAATTGAACATAAATGTTCAATTTAGTCTAGGATGACCAACATTAGCCTAAATGGCTAAACTCAGTCTACTTCGACATCATTTGACATAAGATGGTCATTTTGATCATTTATTATCATAATTTACCATAAAGGTCAACTTGGTGTACGATAACCAACATTAGCTTAAAATGATTGAATTCGGCCTCATTTTACCTAAGATGATCAAATTGATCTCTTACGATCATAGTTGATCATAAGCAGTCAAGTTGGATAACGATGACCAACATTATCTTAAGACAGTTGAATTGGGCCTTCTTCGTCATCATTTGACCTTGGATGGTCAAATTGATCTCTTGCGATCATAATTAACCATAAATGCTCAAGTTGGTCTACAACGGCCAAGATTAGCCTAAGACAGCTGAATTCGGACTACTTCGACCTCATTTGAACTAAGAAGATATAATTTATCTTTTACGATCAAAATTCATTGTAAATTATCAATTAGGTCTATTGCGACCAATATTATCCAAAGACGCATGAATTTGACCTACTCCGACCTCATTTCCCCTAAGATCATCTAACTAATATCTTACGATCATAATTAACCCTAAATGGTTGAGTTGGTCTACCACGAAGAACATTAGCCTAAGATGAATGAATTCGACCTACTTTGGCCTTATTTGACCTAAGATGAACAAATAGATCTCTATTGATCATAATTGACCATAAACAATTAAGTTGGTCTCTAATGACCAACATTGGCCTAAGAGGGCATAATTCGATCTAATTTGGCCTAAGATGGTCAAATTGATCTCTTTTAATCATAACTGACTAAAAATAGCCAAGTAGATCTATGACTACAAACATTAACCTAAGACGGTTGAATTCATCATACTTCAGACTCATTTGACCTAAGTTTGTCAAATTGATCTCTTATAATCATAAGTAACGATAAACGGTAAAGGTTGTCTACAATGACCAATATTACTTCGGCTAAATTTGACCTACTTTGGACTCATTTGAACTAAGATTATCAAATGGATCTCTAACGATCATAATTGACCATAAATTATCAAGTTGTTATAAGATGACCAACATTAGCCTAAGATCGTCTAGATTCAGCCAACCTCAACCTCATTTGACGTACGATCCTCAAATTGATCTCTTACTATCATAATTGACCATAAACTATTAAGTTGGTCTACGACGACCTACATTAGTCTAACACGGTTAAATTCAGGGTATTTGAGCCTTAATTACCCTAAGATGGTCAAATTGATCTCGAATAATCATAATCAACCATAAGCGACCAAGTTAGTCTGCGATGACCAACATTAGCCTAACATGGCTGAATTTGTCCTACTTTAACCTCATTTAACCTTAGATGGTCAAATTAATCTCTTACGATCATAATTAACCATAAATGCTCAAATTAGTCTTCGACGATCGACATTAGCCTAAGACTGCTAAATTCAACCTATTTTGGTCATATTTGACCTAAATGGTCAAATTGATCTCTTACTATCATAATTGACCATAACCAATCAAATTGGTCTCGAACGACCAATATTAGCCTAAGATGGATAAATTCAACCTAAGTTTGCCTCAATTGACCTAAGATGATATAATAAGTCTCTTACAATCATAATTGACTATAAACGGTAATATTGGCCTACGATGACCGACATTATCCCATGGAGGTTGAATTCGGCCTTCTTTGGCCTAATTTTTCCTAAGATAGTCAAATATATCTCTTACAATCATAATTGCTATAAACGATCATGTTAGTCTACAGTGATCAACATTAGCTTAAGATGGTCGAATTCATCCTACATCTCCCTCATTTGACCTATGATTATCAAATTGATCTCTTATAATCATAACTAACCATAAACGGTCAGTTTGGTCTATGATGACCAATACTAGCTAAAGACGACTGAATTTAGCCTACTTTGACCTTATTTGACTTAAAATGGTCAAATTAATCCTCATGGACACAATTAACCCTAAACGGTCTAGTTGATTTATGATGACCAACATTAGCCTAAAATGAATGAATTTGGCCTTATTTGACTTAAGATGGAAAATTTAATCTTTAACGATCAAAGTTGACCTTAAACATTCAAGTTGGTCTTTAACGACCAATACTAGCCTAAGAGGGCAGAATTCAACCTACTTCGGCCATATTTGACCTAAGATGGTCAAATTGATCTTATATAATTATAATTGTCCAACATTAGCCTAAGATGGTTGAATTCATCCTATTGTAGGCTTATTTGACCTAAGATGGTTAGATTGATCTCTTATGATGATAATTAATCGTAAACAGTCAAGTTGGTTTACATGACCAAGATTTGCCTAGTTCGATTGAATTTCGCCTACTTTGGCTCATTTGACCAAAGATGGTCAAATTGATTCTAATGATCATAATTGACCATAAACGGTCATGTTGGTATACGACAACCAACATTATCGTAACACTGTTGAATTCAACCGACATCAACCTCATTTGGCCTAAGATGGTCAAATTGATCTCTTACTATCATAATTGAACATTCACTATCAAGTTGGTTTATGACGAACAATATTGGCATAAGACGGTTGTTGGACCACATTTGTTCTAAAATGGTCAAATTGATCTCTAACAATTGTAATTCACCATAAATGGCCAAATTGGTCTACAATGACCAACATTTGCCTAAGACATATAAATTTGACCTACTTTAGCCTCATTTAACCTAAGATGGTCTAATTGATCTCTTACGACCATAATTAGCCATAACGATCAAGTTGGTCTACAACGATTAACATTCGCCTAAGATGGATGAATTCGACCTACTTCGGCCTTATATGAGCTAAGATGGTCCAATTGATCTTTAACGATCATAATTGATCACAAATAATTAAGTTAGTCTACGACGACTAATATTAGCCTAAGATGGCGCCAACTTCAACCTCATTTAACCTAAGATGATCAAATTGATCTCTTACGATCATAATTGATCATAAATGATCGAGTTGGTCTACGTGACCAACATTAGCCCAAGGTGGATGGATTCAACCTACTTCGGGCTCATTTGACCTAAGATGATCAAATTGTCTCTTATTGTCATAATTGACCATAAGGTCTAGTATATCTATAATGACTAATAATAATAGCCTAAGTCGACTAAATTTGACTAGTTTGGCCTCATTTGACTTGATGGTCAAATTTATCTTTTATGATCATAATTAATCATAAACGATTAGTTTGGGGTACAACGACCAACATTAGCCTAAGACGATTGAATTTGGTCTTATTTAACTAAGATGACTGAATTCAGTTGCATCATTTGACCTAAGACGGTTAAAATGATCTTCAAAGATCATAATTCATTATAAACGATAAAGTTGATCTGCAAAGAGAAAAATTACCATAAGTCAACTGAATTTGGTCTACTTTGGCTTCATTTTATGTAAGATAGTCAAATTGATCTCTAATAATCATAATTGATCAAAAAAGTCAAATTAGTGTACGACGACCATCATTAGCCTAAGATGGCTAAATTTGACCTACTTTGGCCTTATTTGACCTAAATGGTCAAATTAATCGCTTATGATCATAATTGACCATAAATGGTCAAGTTGGTCTTTAAGGACCAACATTAGCGTAAAACGGATGAATTCAGCCTACGTCTTCCTTATTCAACCTAACATTAACAAATTGATCTTTTACGATCATAATTGACAATAAACGATCACATTGGTCTATGACTACCAATAATATCCTAATGTGTCTAAATTCATCCTACTTCGCCTCATTTTACCTAAGATGGTGTAATTGCTCTCTTACGCTCATAATTAACCATAAATTATCAAGTTGGGCTAAGATGACCAGCATTAGCCAAAGATGGCTAAATTTGGGTCACTTCAGCATCATTTGACCTAAGATGGTCAAATTGGTATGTCATTATCATAATTGATAATAAACACTCAAGTTAGTGCACGCCAACCAATATGACCCTAGAACAGTTCAATTCGACATACTTTATCCTAATTTGACCAAAAAGGGTCAAACTGATTTCTTCGTATCGTAATTGACCCTAAATGGAAAATCTGGTCTACAATAACCAACATTGACCTAAAATGGCTGAATTTGGCCTACTTCGGCCTCATTTAACCTAAGATGGTCAAATTGATTGCTAACGATCATAATTGACCATAAACGGGCAAGGTGGTCTATGTCGACCAATAGTAGCCTAAGACGACAAAATTTGGCCTACATTGGCCTCATTTTAACTAAGATGGTCAAATTGAACCTTTACGATCATAATTAACTATAAATGGTTAAGTTGTTCTGAGATGACAAACATTTGCGTAATAGGGCTAAGTTTGGCCTACTTCGGCCTCATTTAACGTAAGATGGCTAAATTGATCTCTAAAGATTATAATGCATCATAAATGGTAAATTTGGTCTACGAGGACCAACATTAGCCTAAGATCACTGAATTGGTCCTACTTCGGCATCATTTGGCTTAACATGGTCAAATTGATGTCTTACTATCATAATTGATCAGAATCGATCAAGTTAGTCTCCAACGACCAACATTAGATTAATACGGCTAAATTTGGCCCTTTTGGCCTCATTTGACCTAAGATGGTCAAATTTATCTCTTACGATCTTAATTGACCATAAAAGGATATGTTGGTCGACGACGACCAACATTGGTCTAAGATGGCAGAATTTGACCAACTACAACGTCATTGGACCTAAGATGACCAAGTTTATCTCTTAGTGTCATAATTGACCATGAATAGTCAAGATGGTCTACGAAGACCAAAACTAGCCTTATAAGACAGAATTCAGCCTCATTTGATCAAAGATGGGAAAATTGATATCTTGCGATCATAATTTACCATAAACAGTCAAGTTGATAACGACCAATATTGGCCTAAAACGACAGAATTTGGGTTACTTTAGCCTCATTTGACCTAAGATGATGAAATTGATATCTTACAATCATAATTGACCATAAATGGTTAAGTTGGTCTACAATGACCAATATTAGCCTAAGATTAATGAATTCGGACTACTTCGGCCTCATTTAGCTCACGATTGTCAAATTAATCTCTTACCATCATAGTTGACCATAAAAGGTCACGTAGATCTACGATGTCCAATATTATCGTACGATAAATTAATTCGGCCTATTTTAGATTTATTTAACCAAAGAAAGTCAAATTGATCCCTGATAATCATAATTGACAATAAGCATTTAAGTAGGCCTATGACGACCAACATAAATCTAACTGCAGAATTCGGCTTACTTCAGTCTCATTTGACTTAAGTTGGTCAAATTGATCTCTAACAATCATAATTGACCATAAACAGTCGAGTTGGTCTACGAGGACCAAAATTAACATAAGAGGGTCACCATAATTCGTCTTACCCAAAGATGACATTTGACGCATTTGACGCAAGATGAGCCTAAAACGGATAAATTTGGCCTACTTCGACCACATTTGACACAAGAATATCAAATTGATTTCTTACCATCATGATTCACCATAAATCGTCAATTACGTCTATGACAACCAATATTACCCAAAGACGACTCAATTCAGCCTACTTTGACCTCATTTGACCTAAGAGGGTAAAATTGATCTCTTATGACCATAATTAACCCAAATAGTCGAGTTTTTCTTTGATGACCAACATTAGCCTAAGATAAATGAATTTGTCCTACTTCGGCCTCATTTAACCTAAGATGATCAAATGAATCTCTAAGGATTATAATTAACCATAAACAGTCGAGTGTGTCCATGACGACCAACATTAGCCTAAGAGGTCAGAATTCATCCTACTTCGGCTTCATTTGACCTAAGATGATCAAATTGACCTCTTTTGTTCATAAATGACCATAAACAGTCAAGTAGATCTAGGGCAACAAACATTAGCCTCAGATGGATGAATTCATCCTAGCTTGGACTAATTTGACCTCAGTTGGTCAAATTGATCTCTTGTGATCATAGTTAACCTAAAACGGTTAAGTTGGTCTATAACAACCAATATTAGCCTACTTCGACTGAATATGGCCTACTTCGGCCTCAGTTTACTTAAGATGGTCAAGTTGATCTCTAACCATCATAATTGACCATAAATGGTCAAGTTGATATAAGACGACTAATATTAGCCTAAGATGGCTAGATTCGGCTGACTTCAACCTCATCTAACCTACAATGCTCAAATTGATCATCATCATAATTGGCCATAAATTGTCAAGTTGGTCTATGACGACCAACATTAGACTAAGACGACTGAATTTGACTTAATTGGCCCATATTTATCCCAAGATGGTCAAATTTATCTCTAATGATCTTAATTGACGATAAATGACCAAACTGGTCTGCACCGACAAACATTAGCCTACGATGGCTGAATTTGGCCCACTTTAGCCTCATTTAACCTACAATGGTCAAATTGATCTCTTACGATCGTAATTAAATGTAAATGGTCAAGTTGGTCTACGATGACCAATATTATCCTAAGATAGCCAAATTCAACCTACATCGGCCTCATTTGACCCAAGATGGTCAAATTGATCTCAAATGATCAAAATTGACTACAAAAGGCCAAGTTGGTCTACGACTACCAACATTAGCCAAAGATGACTGAATTCGCCTACTTCAACCTCCTTTGACCTAAGATGTTCAAATTGATCGCTTGTGATCATAATTGATAAGAAAGAGCGAAATTGGTCTATAATGGCCAACATTAGCCTAAGATGGATGAATTCGACATACTTCGGCCTCATTTAGCCCAAGATGGTAAAATTAATCTCCTACGATCATAATTGATCATAAACGGTCAAGTAGATCTATGATGACCAATAGTATCCTAGGACGACAAAATTCAGCCTCATTTGACCTGAGATGTCAAATTGACCTCTTGCAACATATGTGACCATAAACATTCAAGTTGAAGTACGACGACCAACATTATCCCAAGACGGCTGAATTTCAGTCGCATAATTTGAGCTAAGATGGTCAAAATGATCTCTAACAATCACAAATAATAATATACGATAAAGTTGATATACGACAACCAAAATTAGCCTAAGCTGACTGAGTTTGGGCTACTTTGGCCTTATTTGATCCAATGTGGTCAAATTGTGCTATGATGACCAACACTATCTTAAGACGGTTGAATTCGACATCTTTCATCTTCATTAGACCCAAGATTTTCAAATTGATCTCTGATGATCATAATTGATCAAAACAGGTCAAGTTGGTCCACGATGTTTAACATTATCCTAAGGTGGCTAAATTTGGCCTACTTTGGCATTATTTTACCTAAATGGTCAAATTGACCTCTTACGACCATAATTGATTATAAATGGTTAAGTTGGTCTCTAACGGCCAACATTAGCCTAAAATGGTTGAATTCGACCTACGTCTTCCTCATTTGACTATAGATGAGCAAATTGATCTCTTACGATCAAAATTGGCATAAATGATCAGGCTGGTCTATAATTATCAAAATTATCCTAAAATGGCTAAATTTGACCTAAGATGGTCAAATTGATCTATTACTATCATAATTGATCATAAAGGGTCAAGTTGGTCTAAGATGACTAATATTAACCTAAGACAACTGAACTCGATCTACTTTGGCCTTATTTGACCTCAGATGGTCAAATTGATCTCTAACGATCATAATTAACTTTAAACGGTCTAGTTGATCCACGGCGACCAACAATATCCTAAGACGACTAAATTTGGCCGACATTGGCCTCATTTGAACTAAGATGGTTAAATTAATCTCTTACGATCATAATTGACATAAACGATTAAGTTAGTCTATGACGAAAAAACACTTGCCTAAGTGGGCTAAATTCGTCCTACTTCTACCTCATTTCACCTGTGATCACCAAATTAATGTCTAACGATCATAATTTATCATTAATGATCAAGTTGGTCTACAAGGACTAACATTATCCTATGATGGATGAATTCATCCTACTTTAACCTCTTTTGACCTAAGATGGATGAATTAATCAATTACTATCATAATTGAACAGAAACAGTCAAATTGGTCTACAATGAAAAACACTAGCCTAAAATGGCTAAATTCGGACTTCTTTAACCTGATTTGATCTAAGATGGTTAAATTGATCTCTTACGATCATAATTGACCATAAACAGTCAAGTTGGTGTCCGACGACTAACATTGGCCAAAAACGATAAAATCCGACATATTTCGGCGTCATTTAATTAAAGATTGCAAAATTAATCTCATAATACCATAATTTACCATAAATGGACAAGCTTGTCTATGATGACCAATGTTCTCTTCGATGATTGAATTCAGCCTACTTCGACCTTATCTGATCTAAGATGGTCGAATTGATCTCCTACAATAATAATTGACCATAAATAGTCAAATTGGTCTTCGACGACCAATATTGGCCTAAGACGACAGAACATGGGCTATTTCGGCCTCATTTGACCTAAGATGATTAAATTGAGTAGTTGCGATCATAATTGACCCTAGACGATCAAGTTGTTCTATAATGACCGACATTTACCTAATATGGATGATTTCGGCCTACTTTGGCCTCATTTGAGCAAAGATGGTAAAATTCATCTCTTACAATCATAATTGATCATATATGATCAAGTTGGTCTACAACAACCAGCATTATCCTAAAACGGCTTAATTCAACCTATTTTGAACTCATTTGACCTAAGATGGTCAAATTGATCTCTTACAATTATAATTGATAATAAACAGTCAAAATGGTCTACGACGACCAACATTAGCCTAAGATGGTTATATTCGGCCTACTTCAGCCTCAGTTTTCTTAAGATTGTAAAATTGATTTCTAATGATCATAACCGACAAAAATGGTCAAGTTGGTCTACGACAGCCAACATTTGACAAAGACAGTTGAATTTGGCCTACTTTGGCCTCATTTGACCTAAATGGTCAAATTAATCATTTATTATCGTAATTAATCAAAAATGGTCAAGTTGGTCTCTGATGACTAACATTATCCTTAGATAGCTGAATTTGGCTTACTTCGGCCTCATTTGGCCTTAGATGATCAAATTGATCTCTTACGATCATAATTGATTATAAATGGTCATATTTTTCTACAACTACCAACTTTGTCCTAAGACGATTGAATTCGGACTAGTTGGGCCTCATTTGTCCTACTTTGCCCTCATTTGATCTAAGATGGTCAAATTGAACTCTAACAATCATAATTTATCATAAATGATTAAGTTGGTCTACGTGGACCAACACTAGCCTAACATAACTGAATTAGGCATACTTCAAAATTATTTAACCTAAGATGGAAAAATTGATCTCTTACTATCAAAATTGATTATAAACAGTTAAGTTTGTCAAGGATGCACAACATTAGCCTAAAACCACTGTATTTGGCCTACTTCGGCCTCATTGGACCTAAAACGATCAAATTGATCTCTAACAATCATAATTAACCAGAATTTGTCAAGTTTGACTTTGATGACCAACATAAGCCTACGACAGCTAAATTCGAACTTCTTTGGCCTCATTTAACCTAAGATGGTTAAATTAATATCTTACGATCAAAATTTACCCTAAACGTTAAAGCTGGTCTTCGATGACCAATATTGGCCTAAAATGGCAGAATTTGACATACTTCGGTCTCATTTGACCTAGGATTACCAAATTGATCTCTTATAATCATACCTGGCCAAACATGATCAAGTTTGTCTACGATTAGACATGTCAAAAGACACGATAACCTGTTAAAATGATACGACCCGACACGAAATTATAAGTTAACGAGTTTATCTTTATTGGATTTGGGTCATTAACGGGTTAACATGGTTAACCCATTAACACTAACGGTTTGTGTTTAGAAATTTACCTATACACATTTCTAACCGTTTCTACCCGTTAATATCTATTAACTCTAATGGTACTATAAGGCCAACCAGCCCGTATCCAATAAGAATAACCATTGAAACCCATAACATTAAAATTCTTTAAGACTAACGGGTACTATAAGGTCACCCAACCTATACCAAATAAGAATAACTATTAAAACCCATTATTTTTAAACTAATGAAGACTAACAGGTTCTATAGGGTCACCCAACCCGTTACCCATTTAGACCCAAATTGATTCATTAATATTAGCGGGTGCTAATGGTTTGGGTCATGTACCCGTTAATATTAATAGAGCGTGTTTGGGTATTTACATTTGACCTATTAGTCTTAATGGATCGTGTATGAGTTAATGATGTTTTGACCCGTTAACCCGTTAACCCTAACCTGTAAACGACCCGAGACATGACCCGTTGATAGGTCTATTTATGATAACCAACGTTAACCTAAGGTTGATGAATTCAACCTACTTCAGCCTCATTTGTACTGAGATGGTCAAATTAATATCTAATTATTATAATTGAGAATAAATGGTTAAGTTATTCTACGACGATGACCATTAGCCAAAGATAACTGAATTCAACTTACTTTATCCTTATTAGCCTTAAGATGGTCAAATTTATCTCTTGCGGTTATAATTGACCATACACGATTAAGTTGGTCTCCCACGACTAACATTAACCTAAGATGGATGAATTAGGCTGACTTTGGCCTAAATTCAGCCAAGATGGTCAAATTGATCTCTTACGATCATAATTGACCATTAAAGGTGAAGTAGATCAATGACAGCTAATATTAGTCTATGTTGGCTGAATCTGACGTACCTCAGCCTCATTTGCCTTAAGATGATCAAATTGATCTCTTACGATCATAATTGACCAAAAACTGTCAAGTTGGTCTACGATGATGAAAATTAGCCTAAGATGGCTGAATTAGTCCAACTCTGGCTTCATTTGACCTAAAATAGTCAAATTGATCTCAAACAATCATAATTGACCATACAAAGTTTGATCTACGACGATCAAAATTATCCTAAGACTGTTAAATTCCGCCTACATTAGCCTCATTTAATCTATGATTCTCAAATTGGTCTCCTCCTATCATAATTCACCATAAACGGTTGAATTGGTCTCATACGACAAACATTAGCCTAAGACGACTAAATTCCACTTACTTTGGCATCATTTGACCTAAGATGGTCAAATTGATCTCTACATTATAATTGACCATAAATGGCCAAGTTGGTCTACGACGACCAATAATAGACAAAGACGGTTGAATCGATCTATTTTATCCTCATTTGACCTAAGATGGTCAAATTAATCACTTACGATAACTATTGACCGAAAAGTTCCAATTAGGTCTATAATGACCAATATTAGCCTAACATGGATGAATTCCGCCCCCTTTAGCTTCATTTTACTTAAGATAATCAAATTGATCTCTTAGGATCACAATTGACCATAAATGTCCAAGTAAGTCTATGATGACCAATATTACCTAAGAATGCTAAATTCAACCTACTTCGGCCTCATTTTACCTATGAAGGTCAAATTGATCTCCTACCATCATGATTGATTATAAACGGTCAAGTTGGTCTACGACGACTAACATTAGGCTAAGCCAGTTGAATTAAGCCTACTTCATCCTTATTTGACCTAGGATAGTCAAATTCATCTCTAATGATCGTAATTGACCATAAAATTCATGTTGTTCTAGGACGACCAACAATATCCTAAGACTGCTGAATCGGTCTACTTTATCCTCATTTGACCTAAGACGGTCAAATCGATCACTTATGATTATAATTAATAGTAGATAGTCAAGTTGGTTCATGACAACCAATAGTAGCCTAAGACAGTTGAACTCGACCCACTTCTAAATCATTTGACCTAAGATAATCAAATTGATCTGTTAGGATCATAATTGACCATTAACAGTCAAGTAGGTTTATGATGACCAAATTTGGCCTAACATTGTTGAATTCGACCTCATTTAAAGGCTATGTTTGTCTAGGATAACCAAGATTAGTGTAAGACGGATGAATTAGGCTCACTACATCCTTATTTGATCTAAGATGGTCAAATTGATCACTTACGATCATAATTGACCATAAATTGTCAAGTTGGTCTACGATGCCCAACATTAGCATAAGTTGGTTGAATTCAGCCTCATTTGATCTAAGGTGATCAAATTGACCTCTTAAGATCATAATTGACCATAAACGGTCAAGTAGGTCTTTGACCAACTATATTAGCATATGATGGATGAATTTGGCATACACCGGCCTTATTTTACCTAAGATGGTCAAATTGATCTCTTGCGATCATAATTGGCCATAAACAGTCAAGTCTGACTACATTGATCAATATTAGCTCAAGATGGGTGAATTCGACGTACATCGAACTCATCTGACCCAAGATGGTCAAATTAATCTCTTACCATCATTATTGACCATAAACGGTCAAGTTAGTTCATGACTATCAACACTAGACTAACACAGATGAATTTGACTTACTTTGGCCCAATTTGACATAAAATGATCAAATTTATCATTTACGATAATAATTAACCATAAACGATAGTTAGTCTATGGAAAACAAAATAAGCCTAAGACGGTTGAATGGTTTGGCCTAATTTAACATAACATGATCAAATTGATTTTAAACGATCATAATTGACCATAAACAGTCAAGGTTGTCTAAGACGACTAAATATGGCCGACATCGGCCTTATTTAACCTAAGATGGTCAAATTGATCTCTTATAATCATAAGTGACTATAAATGGTCAGGTAGATTTACGATAACCAATATTAGCCTAAGATAACATAATACGGCCTACTTCGGGATTATTTGACCTAAGATTGTCAAATTAATCTCTTATGATCGTGATTAACCATAAAAAGTCAACATGGTCCATGACGAGAAACATTAGCCTCAGACAGAAAAATTCGGCCTACTTCGGCCTCATTTGACTTGAGACGGTCAATTTGATCTCTAACAATCATTGTTGACCATAAATGGTCAAGTCGATCTATGACGACTAACATTAGCCTAAAACGACTGAATTTAATTGATACAGACCTAATTTGACCTAAGATGGTCAAATTTATCTCTTACTATCATAATTGGCCATAAACGGCCAATTCAGTCTACGACGAGCAACATTAGCCTACTATGGTTGAATTTAGCATACTTCATCTTTATTTATCCTAATATTGTCAAATTGATCTATGATGATCATAATTGATTGTAAACGGTCAAGTTCGTCTACAACGAGCAATAATACCCTAGGACGGTTGAATTTGACCTAATTTAGCCTCATTTAACCTAAGATGGTTGAATTGATCTCTTACGATCATAATTGTCCATAAAGGGTCAAGTTTGTCTCCCACGACAAACATTATCCTAAGATGGATGAATTCGGCTTACTTTGGCCTCATTTGAGCCATGATAGTCAAATTCACCTCTTACGGTCATAATTGACCATAAATGGTCAAGTAGATCTATGATGATAAATATTATCGTAAAACGGTTGAATTCAGCCTACTTCGGCCTATCTAAAAGCGTCAATAATATGTCTTAGAATCATAATTGACATTAAATGGTCACGTTGGTATATGATGACCAATATTATCTTAAGACAGTTGAATTCGGCCTACTTCGACCTTATTTTCCTAAGATGACTAAATTCAGCCTACTTCAGCCTCATTTGACCTAAGATGGTCAAATTGATATCTCACGATCATAATTGACCATAAACTGTCAAGTTGGTTTATGACAACATAAATTAGCCTAAGACGACATAGTTTGTCCTTCTTCAGCCTCATTTATTTGTAGATGGTTAAATTGATCTCTTACTATCATAATTGACAATAAATAAATAAATTTGTCTATGACAGCCAACATTAACCTAAGACAGTTGAATTAATCCTACTTTATCCTCATTTGACCTTAGATGATCAAATTAATCTCTACGGCGACCAGTATTAACCTAAGATGGTTGAATTTGGCCTACTTTTGCCTCATTTGACTTAAGAGGGTAAAATTGATCACTCACGATTATAATTGATTGTAGATGGTTAAGTTAGACTACGATGACCAATATTAGCCTAAGACTCCTTAATTAGGCCTACTTAGACCTCATTTGATCGAAGATGGTCAAATTGATCTTTTACTATTATAATTTACCATAAATGGTTAAGCTGGTCAACGACGAACAACATTAGCCTAAGACAACTGAATTCGACATACTTCGCCCTCATTTATCCTAAGTTGGCCAAATTGATATCTCATAATTATAATTGATCATAAACATTCAAGTTGATGTACAACTTCCAACATTATCCTAAGAAAACTGAATTCAACACACTTTAGCATTATTTAACCTAAGATGGTCAAATTAGTATCTAATGATCATAATTGAGAATAAATGGCCAAGTTGGTCTCCCATGGCCAATGTTACCCTAAGGTGGATAAATTTGGCCTCATTTGAGCTAAGATGGTCAAATTGACCTCTGACGATCATAATTGACCACAAACAGTCAAGTAGATCTACAACGACCAATATTAGCCTCAAATGATTGAATTCGGCTTACTTCAACCTCAGATGGTAAAAAATATCTCTTACGATCATAATTTACCATAAGTGGTCATGACGCTCTACGATGACCAATATTAGCCTAAGATGGTTGAATTTGGCCTACTTTAACCTCATTTGACCTAAGATGATCAAATTAAACGATCATAATTGACCAAAAAATCTTAATTAGTCTACGACGATCAAAATTAGCCTAAGATGGCTAAATTCGGCCTACTTCAGCCAAATTTAACCTAAGATTATCAAATTGATCTCTAACGATCATAATTGACCAATAATAGTCAAGTTGGTTTTAAGATGATCAAAATTAGCCTAAGGGATGGATTCGGCCTACTTCGGCCCCATATTATCGAGGATTATCAAATTTGTCTCTTGCTATCAAAATTGACCATAAACGATCAAATTTGTCAATGACGACCAACATTAGCCTAAAACAACATAATTCAACCAACTTTAGCCCCATTTCACTTAAGATGGTAAAACTAACCTACAATGATATAATTGACCATAAATGGCCAAGTAGTCTATAACGACCAACATTAACATAAGAGGAATGAATTCGGCCAAGTTCGGCCTCATTTAACCTAAGATTATGAAATTGATCTCTAACGATCATAATTATGACAAATTGTCAAGTTAGTGTATGTTGCTCAACAATAGCCTAAGATAGCTGAATTCGATCTGCCTTGGCCTCATTGGACATAAGATGGTCAAATTGACCGCTTACAATTATAATTGATCGTAAACGGTCAAGTTGGCCTGTGACGACCAACATTAGGCTAATATGGTTTAATTGGGTCTACTTCGACCTCATTTGACCTAAGATGATCAAACTGATATCTAACGATCATAATTAAACATAAACGATCAAGTAGATCACCGAGGACCAACATTATCCTAAGATGGTCGAATCCGAATGACTTCATCCTTTATTGACCTAAGATGGTCCAATTGATCTCTTAATATCATAATTGACCATAAACTATTAAGTTGGTCTCCCATAACCAATATTAGCCTAAGACGGATGAATTAGGCTCACTTTGGCCTCATTTGCCTAAGACGGTTGAATTCGGTCTACATCGGTCTCATTTGACCTAGGATGGTCAAATTGATCGCTTATGATCATAATTGACCAGAAACAATTAAGTTAGTTTATTTTTATTTTTATTTTTATTTTTTATAACCCTGAACCTCCACACGAACGAGCCCTTTGGACTCCCTCGTGCAAGCTAAACAGGAGGGGTACTGTGCATGACCACCTCACACACGAGCCCCGCTTAAATACTGGTAAACCCTGCGGGGGATTGAACCCATGACCATGCGCATAACCACACAGCCTTGAGGAAGCCCTCCAAAAGGGGCAGGTATCCATGGGAAGGGATCGAACTCAGGACCTATGGTCAGAGCGAAACCCTCCTTACCTGTCTTACTTTGGCCTAATTTGACATAAGATGATCAAATTGATCTCTTATTATCGTAATTGACCATAAACGTTCAAGTTGGTCTATGATGACCTACATTTTCCTAAGACGGCTAAACTAGGCCTACTTTTGCCTCATTTTCATAAGATGGTTGAATTTGGCTTACTTCGGCCTCATTTGACATAAGATGGTCAAATTGATCTCTAATGATATAATTGATCGTAATTGGTCAAGTTTGTTTACAATGAATGACATTATCCTAAGACAAATGAATTTGGCCCACTTTGGTCTAATTTGACATAATCATATTGACCATAAACGGTCATAATTGACCATATATGGTCAACTTGGTCTACGATATAACCAATAATAGCCAAAGACGACCAAATTCGATCTACTTTGCCCTCATTTTACCTAATATTTTCAAATTGATCACTTACGATCATAATTGACCGTAAATGATCAAGTTGGTCTAGATGACCAACATTGGCCTAAGATGATTAAATTATGCACGCGTTGACCTCATTTGACCTAAGATGATCAGATTGGTCTCTGAGTATCATAATTGATCATAAACAGTCAAGTAGGTCTATGACGACCAAAATTAGTTTAAGATTGTGGAATTGGGACTTATTTCACCTAAGAAGATCAAATTGATCTCCTACGATTATAATTGAACATGAATGGCCAAGTTGGTCTATGATGATCAACATTATCCGAAGACGGCTGAATTCAACCTACTTTGGCCTTATTTGACCTAAGATTGTCAAATTGATCACTTACGATCATAATTAACCATAAACGGTCAAGTATGTCTACAATGCCCAACACTTGCATAAAATAGCTAATTTGGCCTACTTAATCCTCATTTGGCCGAAGATGACCAAATTATTCTCTTAAGATCATAATTGACCATAAATGGCCAAGTAGGTCAATGATGCCCAATATTAGGCTAAGTTGGCTGAATTCAACCTACTTTGGCCTCATTTGACCTAAGATGGTCAAATTGATCTCTTAATGGACCGCAAATGGTCAAGTTGGTATACGATGATAAACATTGACCTAAGATGGCTGAATTTATCCTACTTCGGCCTCATTTGACCTAAAATGATCAAATTAATATCTTACAATCAAAATTGATGATAAACGGTTATGTATGACAACTAACGTTAGCCTAAGACAGTTGAATTTGGCCTCCTTCGGCCTCATTTGACCTAAGATGCCCAAATTAATCTCTCACAATAATAATTGACCACAAAATGGTCAAGTAGATCTATGAAGACCAATATTTTCCTAGGATGGCTGAATTTGGCCTATTTCGACCTCATTTGATCTAAGGTGGCAAAATGGATCTCTTACAATCATAATTGACCATAAATGGCCGAGTTTGTCTGCGATGACCAAAATTAGCCCAAGATGACTAAATTCAGGTTAGTTCAGCCTTATTTGACTAAAAATAATAATATTGATCTCTTATGATAATAATTGTACACAAACGATCATGTTAGCCTATGATGACCAACATTAGCCTAAGATGAATGAATTTGGCCTACCATAACTTTTTTTTACCTTAGATGGTTAGATTGACCTCTTACGATCATAATTGAGTATAAATGGTCAAGTTAGTCTACAATGACCAACATTAGCACAATGCATCTGAATTTAGTCTACTTCGACCTCATTTGACCAAAGATGATAAAATGGATCTCTCATAATTATAATTTACCAATGTCAAGTTAGTTTATGATGAGAAAAATTAGCCTAAGACGACTGAATTCGGCTAACTTCACCCTTATTTAACCTAAAATGGTAAAAGTGATCTCTTAAGATTATAATTGACCACGGACGGTCAACTTGGTTTAATATGACCAACATTAGCCTAAGACAGCCGAATTCAGCCTACGTCGGCCTCTTATGACTTAAGATGGTCATATTGATCACTTGTGATCATAGTTGACCATAAACGGTCAAATTGGTTTATAATGACCAACATTAGCCCAATACGACTGAATTCGACTTACTTTAGCCTAATTTGACCTAAGATGATCAAATTAATATCTTTGATCATAATTTACCATAAACGGTCAAGTTGGCTTACGATGACCAACATTATCCTGAAGAGGATGAATTTGGCCAACTTCGACCTCATCTGACATAAGATGGTCTAATTGATTTCTTACAATCATAACTGATCGTATAATGTTAAGTTGGCCCATCACAACGAACATTAGCCTAAGCTGATAGAATTCGATCTTCTTTGGCATCATTTGACCTAAGATGGCCAAATTAATCTCTTACGATCATAATAGACCATAAATGGTCAAGTTATTCTACGATGGCCAACATTAGCCTAAGATGACCTACTTCGGCCTCATTTGACCTAAGATGGCCAAATTAAACTCTAATAATCATAATTGACCATAAAAGGTTAAGTTGTATTACAACGACTAACATTAGCTTAAGACGGTTAAATTTAGCCGACTTCAGCCTCATTTGACATGAGATAGTCAAATTGATTTCTTACTATCATAATTGACAATAAATGGATAAGTTGATCTACGAAGAATAAATATTAGCCTAAAGCGACTTAATTCAACATACTTCAACCTCCTTTATCCTAAGATGGTTAAATTGATTTTTAAAAATTATAATTGACCATAAACATGCATGTTGGTCTACGACGACCAATATTAGCTTAAGACTGGTGAATTACGCCAACTTTACCCCTATTGAACCTAAGGTGGACAAATTGATCTCGTACGGTCATAATTGACTATAAATGATTAAGTTGGTCTCACACAAACAACATTAGCCTAAGATGGATAAATTCGACCAACTTCGGTTGTATTTGAGGCAAGCTGGTCAAATTGATCTCTTACCATCATAATTGATAATTAATGGTCAAGTATATTTATGGCAACCAATATTAGCCTAATGCAACTAAATGCGGCCTGCTTCGACCTCATTATACTTAAGATGGTAAAAAATATCTCTTACGATCATTATTTACCATAAATGGTCAAGCTAGTCTACAAGACCAATATTAGCCTAAAAGGGATGAATTCGACCTCATTTGACCTAAAAATTTACCGTTAATGATCATAATTGACCATCAACATCTAAGTATATCTATGATGACCAATATTAGCCTAAGATGGTTGAATTCGATTGACTTTAGCCTTATTTAACCTAAGATGGTCAAGTTGATCTCTTAATATCATAATCGACCCTAGATGGTCAAGTTGGTCTCCTATGACCGACATTAGCCTAAAATGACTGAATTCAACATATTATGGTGTCAATCATCCACATATGGTCAAATTGATCTCTAACGATCATAGTTGACCATAAATCATTAAGTTGGTCTACGACGACCAACATTAGCCTAAAACGAGTGAAGTTGGGCTACTTTAGCCTCATTTAACCCAAGATAGTCAAATTAATCTATTACGATCATAATTGACCGTAAATGGTCAAGTTGGTCTCCCATGACAATCATTAACCTAAGATGGATGAATTAGACCTACTTTGACCTTATTTGAGCAAAGATGGTCAAATTGATCTCTGACCATGGTAATTGACCATAAATGGTCAAGCGGATCTATGACGATCAATATTAGGCTCGGATGGATGAATTCGACTATTTCGGCTTCACTTGGCCTAAGATGGTCAAGTTGGTCCACGACGACCACCATTAGCCAAGGACGACTGAATATGACAGACTTTGTCCTCGGGCCTAAGATGGTCAAATTGATCTCTTATGATTATAATTGACCAGAAATGATCAAGTTAGTTTATGAAGACCAATATTATCCCAAGACGGATGAATTCGTTTGACTTTGGTCTAATTCGACCTAAGATGATAAAATTGATCACTTATGATCATAATTGACCATAAACGACCAAGTTGGTCTACAATGACAAACATTAGCCCAAACATCTGAATTCAGCCTATTTCGGACTCAATTGGCCAAAAATGGTGAAATTGGTCTATTATGATCTCTTATAATCATAATAGACCATAAATGGTCAAGTTGGTCTATGATGCCCAACATTATCTTAAGACAGTTTTATTTGACCAACTTCGACCTCATTTGACCTAAGATGGTCAAATTGAACTGTTTTGATCACAATTAACCATAAACGATCAAGTTGGTGTACAATGACCAACATTAGCCTAAGATGGATAAATTAGGCCTACTTCATCCTCATTTGTCATTAGATTATCAATTTGATCTCTTACGATCATTATTGACCAAAAAGGGTCAAGTTGGTTTATGATGACAAAAATTAGCTTAAGATGTCTAAATTCAACCAACTTCGGCCTCATTTGACCGAAGGTGGTCAAATTGATCTTTTATTATCATAATTGACCATAAACAATCAAATTGGTATACAACGACCAATATTAGCCAATGATGGGTGAATTCGGCCTACTTCGACCTAATTTTACCTAATATGGTCAAATTGTTCACTATAATGATCACAATTGAACACAAACCATCAAGTTAGTCTATGATGACCAACATTAGCCCAACAGGAATTCAACCTACTTCGGTTTCATTTGACCAAAGATGATCAAGTTAATCTCTTACGATCATAATTTATCATAAACGGTCAAGTAGGTCTATGACGACCAATATGAGCCTGTTACGGCTGGATCTGACCTACTTCGGCCTCATTTAACCTAAGATGATCAAATTAATCTCTTACGATTATAATTTTTGAAAAATGATCTGGTAGATCTATGACAACTAATATTAGCCTAGGATAACTAAATTTGACCTACTTCGGCCTCATTAGGCCTAAGATGGTAAAAAATCTCTTATGATCATAATTGACTATAAACTGTCATGTTGTTCCACAACGACCAATATTAGCCTAAGACGGATGAATTCGGCCTACTTCGGCCTCATTTTACCTAAGATTGTTAAATTAATCTCTAACGATCATAATTGACTATAAACGGCCAACTTGGTCTACGATAATCAAAATTAGCCTTAGATGAATATATTCGACCTACTTTGGCCCAATATTACCGAAGATTGTCAAATTAGTCTCTTACTATCATAATTGGCCATAAAGGGTCAAATTTGTATTTGACGACCAATAATATCCCGAGACGGCTAAATTTGACCTACTTTAGCCTCATTTGACCTAAGATGGTCAAACTGATTTATGACGATATGATTGACCATAAACGGTTAAGTAGGCCTACGACAACCAACATTAACCTAAGACGCTTATATTCTACCCAGTTCGGCCTCATTTGACCTAAGATAGTCAAATTGATCGCTAATGATCAGTTGACCATAAATGGTTAAGTTGGTCTACGATGATCAATAATAGCCTAAAATGGCTGAAGTCGATCTATTTTGGCTTCATTTGACCAAAGATGGTAAAATTGATCACTTATGATCGTAATTGATCATAAACGGTGAAATTGGTCTATGACAACCAACATTAGCCTAAGATGGATAAATTGGGCTTACTTTGGCCTCATTTGATAAAATATGGTCAAATTGATCTCTAACGATCATCATTAAACATGAATGATCAAGTAGATCGACAAAGTCCAACATTATCCTAAGATGTTTCAATTCGGCCGACTTCTTCCTTAGTTGACCTAAGATGGTCAAATTATTCTTTAAATATCATAATTAATCGTAAATGGTCCATTTGGTCTCCTACAACCAACATTAACCCATGACGGCTAAAATCAGCCTCATTTGTCAAAGGCGGTTGAATGCGGCCAACATTGGCCTCATTTGACCTGAGATGGTCAAATTGATCTCTAATGATCATAATTGACCAGAAACAGTCAAGCTAGTCTACGATGACCAACATAATTCATAGATGGATGAATTTGTCTTAATTTGTCCTAATTTGACATAGATGATCATATTAATATCATGTGATCATAATTGACCATAAACATTCAAGTTTGTCTACAATTACTAATATTGGCCTAAGACAGCTAAACGCGACCTACTTTGGCCTCATTTTTGTAAGACAGTTGAATTTGACCTACGTTGGTCTCATTTGACCTAAGATCATCAAATTGATCTGTAATAATCATAATTTATCATAAATGGTCAAGTTGGTCTATGGCAACCAACAATAGCCAAAGACAGTTGAATTCAATCTACTTTAGCCTTATTTGACCTAATATAGTTAAATTGATCACTTGCGATCATAATTTTCCGTATATGGTCAACTTGGTCAATGATGACAAACATTAGCCTAAGACAGCTAAATTTGGCCTACTTTGTCCTCATTTACCCTAAGATGACCAGATTGATCTCTTAGGACTATAATTGATCATGAATGGCCAAGGAGGTGTATGACGACCAATATTAGTCTAAGATTGTTGAATTCGTCCTACTTCAGCGTCTTATCACCTAAGAGGGTCAAATTGATCTCCCACTATTAAAATTGACCATAAACGGTCAAGTTGGTCTACGATAACCAATATTATCCTATGATGACTGAATTCGGCCTACTTTTTCCTTATTTGACCTAAGATGGTCAAATTGATCACATACAATCATAATTGACCATAAACGGTCAAAATTATCTACAATGCCCAACACTAGCATATGATGACTGAATTCATCCTACTTTAACCTCATTTGATGAAAGATGACTAAATTGTATTTTTAAGATCATACTTGATCATAAACGATCAAGTAGGTTTATGACACCCAATATTTGGCTAAGCTGGTAGAAATTAGCTTACTTTGGCCTCATTTGACCTAAGATGGTCAAATTGATATCTTACAATCATAATTGACCATAAACTGTTAAGTTAATCTACGACGACAAAAATAAGCCTAAGACGGCTAAATTTGGCCTCATTCATCCTCATTTGACCAAAAATAATCAAATTGATCTCTTACGATCATAATTAATCATAAATGGTTAAATTCGCCCATGATGACTACAATTAGCCTAAGACGGCTAACTTTGACCTCTTTTGACCTAAGACAGCCAGATTGATCTCTTACGATTATAATTAAGCATAAACAGTTAAGTTGGTCTATGATTACCAACATTAGCCTAATATGTCTCAATTCGGTCTACTTCGGCTTCATTTGACCAAAAATGATCAAATGGATCTGTCACGATCATAATTGACCATAAATTGTCAAATCGGTTTATGATGAGCAACATTCTTCTAAGACGACTGAATTCGGCTTACTTCGGTCTTATTTAACTTAAATTGGTCGAAGTGATCTCTTATGATCATGGTTGATCATAAACGGTCAAGTTAGTTTACAAAGACCAACATTATCCTAAGATGGTTAAATATGGCCTACGTCGGTATCTTATGACCTAAGATGGTCAGATTTATCTCTTAGGATCGTAGTTGACCATATATGGTCAATTTGGTCTACGATGACCATTATCAGCCTAATACATCTGAATTTGGCCTCATTTTACCTAAGAAGATCAAATTGATCTCTAACGATCATAATTTAACATAAACGGTCAAGTTGGACTATGATGACCAACATTATTGTAAAAAGGATGAATTCGGTCTACTTCGGCCTCATTTGACCTAAGATGGTCAAATTAATCTCTTACGTTCATAATTGGCCATAAATTGTCAAGTTGGTGTACAACGACCGACATTAGCCTAAGATGGAAGAATTCGACATACTTCAGCCTCATTTGTCCTAAGATGATCAAGTTGATCTCTTATGGTCATAATTGACAAAAAATTGTCAAGTTGATCTACAATGACCAAAAGTAGCTTAAGATGTCACAATTCAGCCTACTTTTGCCTCATTTGACCTAAATTGATCAAATTGATCTTTTATTATCATAATTGACCATAAACCATCAGATATATCTATGATGACTAATATTAGCCTAAGACTGGTGAATTCAGCCTAATTCAACCTCACTTGACCTACTATGTTCAAATTGATTTCTAATGATCACAATTAACCATCAATCGTCAAGTTAGTCAACGATGAACGACATTACCCTAAAATAGTTGATCTCTTACAATCATAATTTATCATAAATGGTTAAGTAGGTCAATGATAACAAATGTGAGCCTAAGATAGTTGAATTCGGCATGCTTCAACCACATTTAACCTAAGATGATCAAATTAATCTTTTACTATCATAATTTACCATAATTAGTCGAGTAGGTCTATGACGATAAATATTAGCCTAAGACGGCTGAATTCTGCCTGCTTTTGCCGCAGGTGACCTAAGATGATCAAACTATTCTCTTACGATGATAATTTACCATAAACTGTCAAGTAGGTCTATAAAGACCAAAATTAGCCTAAGATGGATGAATTCATCCCACTTTGGCCTTATTTGACCTAAGATGATCAAATTGATCTCTTACGATCATAACTTACCATATACAGTCAAGTAGGTTTATGGCGACTAATATTAGCCTAAGATAGTTGAATATGGACTTCTTCAGCCACATTTAACCTAAGATGGTCATATTAATCTCTTACGATCATAACTGACCAGAACGGTCAAGTTGGTCTATGATGACCAACATTTACCTAAGACGTCTAAATTCATCGTACGTTGGCTTCATTTGACCTAAGATGGTCAAATTAATCTCTAACTATCATAATTGACCATAAACGGCCAAGTTGGTTTACAACAACCAACATTAGCCTACGAAGATTGAATTCGGCCTACTTCAGCCTCATTTGAACTAAGATAGTCAAATTGACCTCTAACGATCATAATTTACCATAAATGGTTAAGTTAGTTCACAATGACAAACAATAGCCTAAGACGGCTGAATTCGATCTACTTTGTCCTCATTTGACCTAAGATTGTCAAATTGACCACTTACGATCATAATTGATCATAAGGGTTAACTTGGTCTACGACGACTAACATTAGCTTAAGATGATTGAATTTGGCCTACTTCGGCCTCATTTGACCTAAGATAGTTAAACTAATCTCTAACAATCATAATTAACCATAAACGATCAAGCACATCAATAATAACCAATGTTAGCCTAAGATTATTAAATTCGACCGACTTCAGGCTCATTCAACCTAATATTGTCAAAATAATCTCTTAATATCATAATTGACCATAAACAGTCAAGTTTGTCTATCATGACCAACATTAGTCTAAGATGGATGAATGCGGTATACTTTGGCAACATTTATCCTAAGATGGTCATATTGATCTTTAACGATTATAATTGGCCATGAATGGTTAAGTTGGTCTATAGCAACCAACAATAGCCCAAGATGGCTGAATTCGGACTACTTCAGACTCATTTGACCTCGGATGGTCAAATTGATCTCTTACGATCATCATTAATCATAAATGGTGAAGTTGGTCTCCAGTGACCAACATTAGCCTAAGATGAGTGAATTCGGCCTACTTCGACCTCTTTTGACAGAAGATGGTCAGATTGATCTCTTGCGATCATAATTAACCATAACATGTCTAATTGGTCTATAATGACCAACATTATCTAAATACGGCTAAATTTGGCCTACTTAGGCCTCATTTGACCTAAGATGGTGAAATTTCTCTTTTATGATCATAATTGATCATAAATGGTCAAGTTCATCTACGATGGCTAATATTAGCCTAAAATGACTGAATTCTATCTACTTCGGCCTTATTTGACCTAATATGATCAAATTGATCTCTTACAATCATAATTGGCCATAAAAGGTCAAGTCGGTCTATGCCGACCAATAGTAGCCTAACACGGTTGAATTCGGTGTCCTTTAACCTCATTTTACATAAGATGATAAAATTGATCACTTAAGATCATAATTAAAAATAAATGGTCAAGTAGGTATATGATAACAGTTATTAGCCTATGATGGCTGAAATCGGCCTACTTTGGCCTCATTTGACCTAAGACAGTCAAATTGATATTTTATGTTCATAATTGACCATAAATGGTCTAGTTGGTCTAATACAACTAAGATAAGCCTAAGACGTCTCAATTCGGCCAAATTCAGTCTTTTTTTACTTAAGATTATCAAATTGATCTCTTACGATCATAATTGAGCATAAACGGTCAAGTAGGTCAATGATGCCCAATATTAGGCTAAGCTGGTTGAATTTGGCCTATTTTGGCCTCATTTGACCTAAGATGGTCAAATTGATCTCTTACGATCATAATTGAGGATAAATGGTCAAATAGGTCTATGAGGATCAATATTAGTCTAAGACGATTAAAATTGCCTGACTTTGACCTCATTTGACCTAAGATCATCAAATTGATCTCATTCAATCATAATTAACCATACACAGTTAAGTTGGTCTGCGATGACCAAAATTAGTTGAAGATGAATGAATTCGGCCTCATTTGGCCTACGATGGTCAAATTGATCTCTAACGATCATAATTAACCATAAATAGTCAAGTTGGTCTACGACGATAAACATTATCCTTAGAAGGATGAATACAGCCTACATTAGACTCATTTGACCTAAAATGGTCAAATTGATATCTAGCGATCATCATTGACCATAAAGGGTCAAGTTGGTATACACCAATCGACATTATCCTATCATCGATGAATTCTGCCTAATTTGGCCTCACTTCACCTAAGATGGTTAAATATATCCTTTACGATCATAATTGACCATAAACAGTCAAGTATGTCTATAACAACCAATATTAGCCTAAGACGATGAATTTGGCCTATTACAACCTCATTTAACCTAAGATAGTCAAATTGATCTCTTGATATCATTATTGACCAGAAATGGTCAAGTTGGTTTATGACGACCAACATTAGCATAAGACGACTAAATTCATCCTACTTTAGCCTCATTTGACCTAATATAGTCAAATTGATCTCTTATGATCATAATTAACCAGAAACGACAAGTTGGTCTTCGATGACCAACATTAGCCTAAGATGGCTGAATTCAGCCAACTTTGGCCTTAATTTACCTAAGATGATGAAATTGATCTCTTACAATCATAATTAATTACATACGATCAAGTTGATCTACGAAGACCACCATTAGCCTGACACGGATGAATTCAACCTACTTTATCCTCTTTTGAACTAAGATAATCAAATTGATCTCTTATAATCATAATTGATCATAAATATTGAAGTAGGTCTATAACGAGCAATTATAGTCTAAGACGATTGAAATAGGCCTACATCGTCCTCATTCAACTGAAGATAGTCAAATTGATCTATTATGATCATAGTTAACCATAAATGGTCAAGTTGTTCTACTAATACCAATATTATCCTAAGAAAGATGAATTTGGCTAAGATGGTCAAATTGATCTCCTACGGTCATAATTGACCCGAAATAGTCAAGTGGGTATATGACAACCCATATTATCCTAAGATGGCTAAATTCAGCATACTTTGACCTCATTTGACCCAAGAATGTCAAATTAATCTCTTACGATCATAATTGACCATAAATGGTCAAGTTGGTCTATGACACCCAACAATAGCTTAAAATGGCTCAATTCGGGCTAGTTCGGCCGGCGTCATTTGACCTAAGATGATCAAATTGATATCTTACGATTATAAATGACCATAAACGGTCAAGTAGGATTAAGACTACTAATATTAGCCTAAGACGAATGAATTTGGCCTAATTCGACCTCATTTGACCTAAGATGGTCAAACTGATCTTTTACGGTCACAATTAATCATAAGCGATCAAGTTGTTCAACGATGATCAATATTAGCCTGAGATCAATGAATTCGGCCTACTTCAACCTCATTTGATCTATGATGGTCAAATTAATATCTAGTTGGTCTACAATGACCAACATTAGGCTAGGGTGGATGAATTCGGCGTAGTTTTGTAACATTTAATCTAAGATGGTCAAATTCATCTCTTACTCTAGCAATTGACTAAAAATAGTCAAGTTAGTCTATGATGACCAATATTGTCCTAAGACGGATGAATTCGTCATTTTTTCAGTTTCATTTGACCAAATATAGTCAAATTGATATCTAGGAATCATCATTGCCTATATACGGTAAATTTGTTCTACGACAATCAACATTAGCCTAACACGGATAAATTAAGCCTACTTTGGCCTCATTTCACCTAAGATGGTCAAATTGATCTATTACGATCATAATTGACCATAAATGTTTAAATGGGTCTGTGACGATCAATATTAGTCTAAGATGACTGATTTCGGCCTACTTCTTACTTTTTTGACCTAAGTTGGTCAAAATGATCTCTTACGATCATAATTAATCATAAACGGTCAAGTTAGTATAATAAGACTAAATTTAACCTATTTGGGCCTCATTAAACCCAAGATAGTAAAATTGATCTCTTAAAATTATAATCAACCAAAAATGGTCAATTGGTCTAAGACGGCCAACATTCGCCTAAGACGACATAATTCGGTCAACTTTGGCGTTATTTTACTTAAAATTATCAAATCGATCTCTTACAAATCATAATTGACTATATACAGTCTAGTTGGTCTACGATGACCAACATTAGCCTAAAATGATTGAATTTGGCCAACTTCGACCTCCTTTAACCAAAGATGATCAAATTGATATCTTACGATCATAATTGACCATAACAGTCAAGTAGGATTATGATGATCAATATTAGCCTAAGACGACTTAATTTGTCCTACTTTGGCCAAATTTGACCTAAGATGATAAAATTTATGACTTACGATCATAATTAACTATAAACGGTCAAGTTGGTCTAAGATGACCAAGATGGCTGAATTCGTCCTCATTTGACCAAAGATGGTGAAATTGATCTCAAACTATCATAATTAACCATAAACAATCAAGTTGTTCTACGATGACCAACATTAGCCTAAGATGACCGAATTGGGCCTACTTCAACCTTATTTAATCTAACATGGTCAAGTTGATCTCTTACCATCATAATTGACCATAAATGGTCAAATTGGTCTACGACGACCAACATTAGCCTGAGATTGCTAAATTTGGGATACTTTGGCCTCATTTGACCTAAGATGGTCAAATTGATCACTTAGGATCATAATTTACCATAAACGGTTAAGTTGGTGTACAAGAACAAATGATGGCCTAAGACGGCTGAATTGAGCCTCCTTGGTCCTCATTTAACCTAATATGCCCAAATTGATCTCTTAGATCATAATTAACCAGAAATAGTCAATTTGGTCTACGACGACCAACATTATCCTAAGACGGTTGAATTCGACCTACTGTAACCTGATTTGACCTAAGATGACCAAATTGATCTCATACGATCATAATTAACCATAAATTATCAAGATTGTATACGAAGACCAATAGTATCCTAAGATGATTGAATTCATCATTATTTGACCTCATATGACCTAAAATGGTCAAAATGAGATCTAATAATCATCATTGACCATAAATGGTCAACTAGGTCTACGACCATCAACATTATTCTAGCGTGGCTAATTTGACCCTACTTTAGCCTCATTTTACCTAAGATGATCAAATTGATCTCTTGCGATCATAATTGACCATAAACGTTCAAGCGGGTCATAGATGACCAATATTAGTCTAAGACGGCTAAATTCAGCCTAATTCGACCTCATTTGACCTAAGATGGTCAAATTAATCTATTACGATCATAATTAACCATAAACGGTCAAGTTGGTCTATGACGACCAACATTAGCCTAAGACGGATAAATTCAGTCTAATTTGGCCTTATTTTACCTAAGATGATATAATTGATTTCGTACGATCATAATTGACCATATAGAGTCATGTTGGTCTATAACGGCCAACATTAGCCTAAGACGGTTGAGTTCGACATACTTTTGCCTCATTTTACCTCAAATTATCAAATTTCAAATTCTTCTCTTAAGATTATAAATGACCATAATAGTCAATCAGGATTATGATGATTAATATTAGCCCAAGACCGCAATACTTCGGCCTCATTTGACCAAAGATTATTCAATTTAGCTCTAACGATCACAATTAACTATAAACGGTCAAGTTGGTCTAAGACGACCAAGGTTACCCTAAGTTGGCTAAATCTACCCCACTTCAACCTAATTTGACAAAAGATGGTCAAATTGATCTCAAACGATCATAATTAACCATAAACAGTCATGTTGTTCTACGACGGCCAACATTAGCTTAAGACGGTCGAATTTGGCCCACTTTAATCTCATTTAACAGAAGTTGGTCAAGTTGATCTTTTACTATCATAATTGACCATAAATGGTCAAGTTGGTCTATACCGCTCAAGATTAGCATAAGATGGGTGAATTTGAACTACGTTGACCTCATTTGACCTAAAATAATCAAATTGATCTCTTACGATCATAATTTACAAAAGCGGTTAAATAGGTATATGATAGCAAATATTAGCCTAAGATGACTGAATTCGACGTACTTTGGCTTAATTTAACCTAAGATAGTGAAATTTATATCTTACGATCATAATTGACCATAAACGGTTAAGTTGGACTACGACAGCCAACATCACCTTAAGACAAATGAATTTTAGGTATTTATGTCTCATTTGACTTAAGATTGTCAGATTGAACTCTTATGATTATAATTGACTATAAACGATCAAGTTGGTCTATGATGACTAATATTAGTTTGAGATGGCCGAATTCGGGCTACTTCGAGCCCATTTGACTTAAGAACGTTAAATTGATCTCTTACGATCATAATTGACTGTAAACTGCCAAGTTGGTCAACAATGACCAACATTAGCCTAAAACAGATGAATTCAGACTACTTCCGCCTCATTTGATCAAAGATGGTCAAATTGATCTCTTATGATCATAATTGATCATGAATAATCAAGGTTTTTTACCACGACCAAAGTTTTTTTACCACGACCTACTTCGGCCTCATTTGATCTAAGATGGACAAATTGATCTCTTACGATCATAATTGACCACAAACGTTCAAGTTGGTGTACGACAACGTAAATTAGCCCAAGACAACTAAATTTGACCTACTTTGTTCTCATTTGACCTAAGATGTACAAATTAATCTCTTATGATCTTAATTCACTATAAACGGTTAATTTGGTCTACAATTACCAACATTATCCTAAAATGGATGAATTTGGCTTACTTCGTTCTCATTTGACCTAATATAGTCAAATTTATCTCTAACGATCATCATTTACCATAAATAGTCATATAGGATTAAGAGAACAAATGCTAGACTAAGATGGTTGAATTTGGCCAATTTTGACCTCATTTGTCCTAAGATGATCCAATTGACCTCTTATGATCATAATTAACCATAAACTGTCAAGTTAGTCTATAATGACCAATATTATCGTAACATCGCTAAATTTCACCTACTTCAACCTTATTTGACCAAAGATAATCAAATTTATCTGGAATGATCATAATTAGCCATAAACGGTCAAGTTTATCTACGACGATAACAAAGACGGTTGAATTCAGCCTACTTCAAACTCGTTTAACCTAAGATGGACAAATTGATATATTACTATCATACTTGATAAAAAAAATGGTCAAGTTTGTATAGAACGACTATCATTAGCATAAGACAACCGAATTCGACCTACTTCAACCTCATTTGACCTAAAATGGTCTAACTGATATCTAACAATCATCATTGACCATAAACGGCCAATTTGGTCTAGACGCTCAATATTATCCAAACATGGCATAATTCAGGCTGCTTCGGCCTCTTTTGACCTAAGATGGTCAAATTGATCTCTTATGGTTATAATTGACCATAAAAGGTAAAGTTGGTTTACGATGACCAACCTTAGTGTAAGACGGGTGAATTTGGCCTACATCGGCTTCATTTGACATAAAATAGTCCAATTAATCTCTTACAATCATAGTTGGCCAGAAATAGTTAAGTTGGTATACGAGGACCAACAATAGATTAAGATGACTAAATTGAGCCTCCTTTGGCCTCATTTGACCTAAAATTTCCAAATTGATCTCTTACAATCATAATTAACCATAAATTTTCAAGTTGGTCTATGATGACCAATATTATTCTAAGATGGCTAAACTTGGCCTACTTCAGCCTCATTTGACCTAAAATGATCAAATTTATCTCATATGATCATAATTAACAAAAATGGTCAAGTTGGTTTACGACGACTAATATTAGCCGAAGAAGCCTGAATTTAACTTACTTCAGCCTCATTTAACCTAAGATAGTGAAATTGATCTCTTATGATCATAATTGACTATAAATGGTGAAGTTGGACTATGATAACTAACACCAGCTTAAGACGATTAAATTCGGCCTATTTCAATCTCGTTTGACCTAAGATTGTCAGATTGAACTCTTACGGTCATAATTGATAATAAAAGGTTAAGTTAGTTTTTGACGACCAACATCAGCTTAATACAGTTGGATTTTATCTCTTATGATCATAGTTGACGATCAACATTATCATAAGATGGGTGAATTATTCTTATTTCGGTCTCATTTGACTTGAGATGGTCCAATTGATCTCTTATTATCATAATTGACCAAAATGATGAAGTGGGATTAAGGGGATCAACATTAGCCTAAAATGACTGAATTTGGCCTATTTCGGCCTCATTTGACCTAAGAGGATTAAATTTATCTTTTACGATCATAATTAACCATAAAGGGTCAAGTTAGTCTACGGCGACAAAGATAAACCTATAATGGCTGAATTCGGGTTACTTCGTTAAATGATCATAATTAATCTTAAATAGTCAAGTTGTTCTACGATGACAAACATTAGCGTAAGATTGCCGCACTAGGCCTACTTTAGCCTCATTTAACCTAAGATGGCCAAGTTGATCTCTTACTATCCTTACATACCATAATAGTAAAGCCTACGGCAACCAGCATTAGCCTAAGATGGCTGAATTCGGGAAACTTAAGCCTCGTTTGACCTAAGATGATCAAATTGATCTCTTACAGTCATAATTGACAAAAATGATTAAGTCGGTATATGAGAACCAATATTAGCCTAAGATGGTAGAATTCGACCTACTTCGACCTCGCTTAACCTAACATAGTTAAATTGATCTCTTATAATCATAAATTACCATAAACTATCCATTTGGACTACGACATCCACCATCAACTTAGAACGACTAAATTCGGTGCATTACAGTCTCATTTGACCTGAGATTATCATATTGAACTCTTACAATCATAATTAATGATAAACAGTTAGGTTGGTCTACGATGACCAACATTAGTCTAAGATGGCTGAATTTGGCTTACTTCGACCTCATTTGACCTAAGAATGTCAAATTCATATCTTACGATCATAATTGGCCATAAATGGTCAAGTTGATCCACGTCGACCAACATTAGCTTGTGATTGTTGAATTTGGGCTAATTCAACTTCATTTAACCTAAGACGATCAAATCGATATCTTATGATCATAATTGACCATAAACGATCAAGTAGGTCTATGACGACCAATATTAGCCAAAAATGGAGAAATTCAGCCTATTTCCAGTATCATTTGACAAAAAATGGTCAAAGTGATCTCTTATGATCGTAATTGACCATAAATGATCAAGTTGGTTTACCACGACCGATATTAGCCTAAGATGGTTGCATTCGACCTACTTCAGCCTCGTTTAATCTAAGATGGTCAAATTGATCTCTTACGATCATAATTAATCGCAAATGGTCCAGTTGGTCTATGATGGCTAACATTAGCCTAAGACGGTTGAATTCGACCTGCTTTATCCTCATGTAACCAAAGATGTCAAGTTGATATCTTGCATTCATAAGTGTTCATAAACAATTAGGTTGGTCTATGATGACCAACATTAGCCTAAGATGGCTGAAATCGAATTACTTCGACCTCATTTGACCTAATATGGTCGATTTGATTTCTTATCATCACAATTGACCCTAAAGGGTCAAGTAGGATTAAGATAACTAATATTAGTCAAAGATGATTGAATTTAGCCTAAGTTGGCCTCATTTGACCAAAGATAATCAAATTGATCTCGAACGATCACAACTAACCATAAATGGGCAAGTTTGTCTATGATGACCAACTCAGATGAGAGAATTCGGCCTACTTCAAGGTCACTTGACCTAAGATGAACAAATTGATCTAATACTATCATAATTGAACAGAAATGATCAAGTTGGTCTAAAATAACTGAATTCAACCTAATTCGAGCTCATTTGACCTAAAATGTTCAAATTGATATATAAGGATCATCATTGTTCATAAATGGTTAATTTGGTCGAGATAATCAACATTAATGTAATGTAATACCCCGTATTCTTGATGATTTAAATAATTATGAAATTAATTATTATTGTTGGATTAATTGAATTGAAATGTGAGATTTAATGGTTAATTATTCCGGATTAAAATAGATATTAACTAGCGTGCTAGGGTTAATACTTATTGATTGAATATTACTGTGTGATATGTAATATGGAATTATGCATTTTGATAAATTATCGAGAGTGAGAAATACGACAATTGGTAATTTAAGTTAGACGCGCGTGTGAGTCGTGTCGGGACTAATTAATGGGAATAAAAAGAAAATATATTTTTATTAACTCGTATGGCCATTTCGAATGCAATGTTGAGTCCGAAAGGGTCGAGATAGTCAGAGTAGTGTACCCGGAGGTTTAGTTTGTGTCCTGGGGCAATCTTAGGCCTAACCAGCGTCTCGGGAGGGCATTTTGGTAAATTATATTTTTGGGGCTAATTAATGGACGAAAATGAGAGTGTTTTAATATTCCTTACGTAGTTACAGTTAGGGTTTTATTTGTAAAAGAAAAGAGAGAGTCCCAGAGGAAGGAGAAGAAGAGGTTCCTAGGAGTTCCAATGCCAAACCCAGTCATCTTTCACCAAAAACATCATTAACGCGCAGATCGAAAAAAGTAGAACACATTTATACCAATTTCAAGCGATGAATCAAATCTTCATAGTCGGGCAAGTGTTTATTACTTGCTTCCTTTTAGCAATACTCATGTTCATGTTAGTATAGGAATGAAATACCCATGTATTGTGAATAAAAGTTATGAAAATTAGAGATTGGATATACATGTATTGAATATGAGATTAATCTAGGTTGAACCATTTGTGTATGTAGATTAGAAATCATGCATATATGATTTTTCGTGATAAAAAAATCTAGAAATTATATGTTCTTGGATGATAATTGAAAGAACTAGGGTTTTATTAACTATTTGGGGATTCCATATTATATTGATGATTGGTAATGAATTAATGATGTTATATTAGTAGAAATCATACATACATGTTAGGAAATTGATTTAGAATGATTGATCGGTGATTGGGAATGATTTTAGAGGTTATAGATGTTGAATTGGTGGAGAAAAACGTTTTGGGAAAGTCTGCGTCGAAAAGGGTAGCGGTCCGGATCGTTTTTCATAAAAAGGTCCGGATCGTTTTATTTAAAAGGTTTGGGTCTTTTATTTAAAAAAAGGGTCCAGATCATTTTCTTAGTGGGTCCGGGCCGCCCTGCTATATATTCCAGAATTTAATTGTGGACCCTTAGGACGTCTTTCGAGACTTAAAATGCAGGAATTTTAACAAAGTACATTGAGTTTAGAAGGGGGTGTTACATTAAGGCAATTGTGGCATAAGACTTGGACATATGTGAGATGTATGTATCTTAAGAAATTTCGAGAGATAATACTTGAAATAATTATATTCAGAATAGTAATAAGAGATTTTTCAATATGAGGAAAATATATGTTTGGGTTGGGAGAATACCTGTTAATATGTAATAGGATGTGTGTATGCCTATTAAATGATATTATGGTTAAGTGAACTAATGGGTGATAACCCGGGGGTGCAGGAATATTATTGGTAAGTGCACTAGTGGGTGATAACCCGGGGGTGCGGGAATATTGTTGTTAAGTGCGCTAATGGGTGATAACCCGGGGGTGCAAGAATACTATTAATGAGTGCGCTAATGGGTGCTAAAACAGGGGTGCAGGATAAATATGGTTAGGTGCGCTAATGGGTCTTAGCTCGGGGGTGCATAATTAGTATATTTATGTATAGGGATGCTGTGACTATATTTATATATATACAGTAACTTGTGAGTTATTCTACTGTGTGAAGTTTGTAGATTGGAAAGTGGTTATATAAAATAAATCTTAATGTATAACGGATTTATTACGAATTGAGAAACATGTTAATTAGCTATTTCGGTATAGACTAATTTAATAGAGTATTGTATGGGCGATACGGGAATAATAATAGTGAGTATAGTTAGTATCATAATGACTGTGAGCTAGTTAGGCTAGGTTGCAGAGCTAGATGGGATTAGATGTACGTTAGGCGTGCACAATAGATGAGAGGTGAGAATATCATGTGAGAGTTCGATATCTAACATGCGCGTAATACTTGCTTTAATGCAGTTTTAAATACTTGCTAAATCATTTTTTAAAACATTGGGCTTTGACCCGTCTCTTGCATCTCTTCTCTCTTTTGCTATGTATGTACTATATCAGGTGCTTAGACACAGGGACACCAGATTTAGAGACTTGGAGTATTTGGCGTGCTGCAGCTGTTGTGGAAACTATAGGTCCTTGCATTAGACACCCTTATCATTTCATTCAGTTTTATCCAGACTTTTATTTAGGAAAGTGTCACCCATCCGTAGTTATTTTTATCAGAGATTGCATTCACTTTACTTCTAGTTATTTGAGTTGGATTGGTTTTTTTATTATGGTTCTTTGGTTGGAGGTTTTGAACTGGAATGTTTTATCCAGTCTTATTTATTTTAATAATTGATTCGGACTCAGTATTTATTATATTCATGTGTATGGTTAATGGTTTAGATTTTATTACTTGTATTGGAAAATGAAAATATTTTGTTATATTAAAAAGGAAAATATTTTTGACACCAGCTTAATTTATTATTAGGTGGTTTTATTTATTAATTATTTTTCGATAGTGATGCTAAGAATGAACCAACCGAACATTCTGTTTTTAATTTTATAAAGGACTGATCACCCGACATTTAATTGAGCGGGGTGTCACACGTAACATGACATAATTCGGGCTACATCAACCTCTTTTGACCTAAGATGGTCAAATTGATCTCTTACGATCATAATTGACCGTAAATGGTCAAGTCTGTCTACGATGACCAACATTATTCTAAGATGGGTGAATTCAACCTACTTCAACCTCATTTGACCTAAGATGGCCAAATTGATCTCTTATGATTATAATTAACAATAAATGATCAAGGCATTATACGATGACTAAAATTAGCTTATGATAATCGAATTTCTCCTAATTCAGCCTCGTTTAAACTAAGATGACCAAATTGATCTGTTATTATTATAATTGACCATAAAGAGTCAAGCTAGTCGAATTGATATCTGACAACCATCATTGACCATAAAAGGTTAAATTGGTCTACGATTAAATGTTAACATGGTTGAATTTGGCCTACTATGGCCTCATTTTACCTAAAATGTTCAAATCGATCTCTTACGATAATAATTAACGACAAACATTCAAGTAGGTCTATGACGACCAATATTAGCCTAAAATGGCTGAATTCGGCCCACTTCGATCTCATTTTACCTAAGATGGTCAAATTAATTTCTTATGATCATAATTGACCATAAACAGTCAAATTGGTCTATGACTACAAACATTAGACTACGACGACTGAATTCAACCTACTTTACCCTGATTTGCCCTAAAAGGGTCAAATTGATCACTTACGATCATAATTGACTAGAACCGATTAAGTTGGGGTATGACAACCAACACTAACCTAAGGTGGTGGATTTCGGCCTACTTTGGCCTTAATTTACCTAAGATGATTAAATTGATATCTTATGATCATAATGGACCATATACAGTCAAGTTGATCTACGATAATAAGCTTTAACCTAAGACGGCTGAATTTGGCCTTCTTCAGCCTCATTTGACCTAAGATGGTCAGATTGATCTCTAAAGATCATAATTTACCCTAAATGGTCAAGTCAGTTTATGTTGATGAACATTACACTAAGATGGATAAATTCGGCCTACTTTGGCCTCATTTGACCTAAGAACATTAAATTGATTTCTTACAATCATAATTGTTCACAAACGACAAAGTTAGTCTACGATGACCAATATTAGCCTATGACGAAAGAATCCGCGCTACTTTGACCTCATTTGACATAAGATGATCAAATTGATCTTTAATACCATAATTGACCATAAATGGTAAAATAGTTCTATGACAACCAATATTAGCCTAAGGTGGCTGAATTCGGCCTATTTTGACCTCATTTGGCCAAAGATAGCCAAATTTATCTCTTATGATCATAACTTACCATAAACAATAAAGTTTGTTTACAACGCCCAATATTAGCCTAAGATGACGGAATTTGACATGCTTCAGCCTGATTTGATCTAATATGGTCAAACTGATCTCTTACGATCATAACTGACTTAAAACGGTGAGGTTTGTCTATGACGACCAATATTAGACTAAAACAGATGATATCAGCCTAATTTGGCCATATTTGAACTATGATGTCCAAATTGATCACTCACGATCGTAATTAACCATAAATGGTTTAGGTTGTCTGTGATGACCAACATTAGCCTAAGACAACTGAATTTGGCTTACTTAGGTCTCATTTGACTTAAGATTATTAAATTTATCTCTAACGATCATAATTTCTCATAAATGGTCAAGGTGGTCAATGACGACCAATATTACCCTATGATGGCTGAATTCGGCCAACTTCGGCCTCATTTGTCCAAAGATAGTCAAATTTATCTTAAACGGTCATAATTAACCATAAACGGTCCAGTTGGTTTACGACGACCAACATTAGCCTAAAACTATAGAATTTGGCTTACTTCAAACTCATTTGACCTAAGGATGTAAAATAAATATCCAACGATCATAATTGACCATAAACGATAAATTTAGTTAATGACGACTAATAGCAGCCTTTGACGATTGACTTTGATCTACTCCGGCCTCTTTTGACTTAAGTGGTCAAATTGATCTCTTATGATCATAATTGATCATAACCAACCATGTTGGTCTACAACAACCATCAACAATCTAAAATGGTTGAATTATGCGTACTAAGATTTCGTTTGAGCTAAGATGATAAAATTGATCTCTTGTGATCATAGTTAACTATCAGCAATCACGTTGGTCTACGTCGACCAACATTAGCCCAATACATATAAATTTGGCCTACTTTGTCCTCATCACACCTAAGATGATCAAATTGATCTCTTAGGATCATAATTGACCATAAATGGTCAAGTTGGTCTATGATGACCAACATTATACCATGACATTTGAATTTAGCCTACTTCGATCAAATTGATCTGTTATGATCATAATTTACCATAAATGGTGAAATTGGTCTATAACGACCAACATTAGCCTATGGTGGCTGAATTCGACCTACTTCGGACTCATTTGACCAAAGATGGCCAAATTGATATCTTACAATCATAATATACCATAAATAATTAAGTTGGTCTACGATGACCAATATTAGTTTAGGACGACTGAATTCGTCCAACAAAGGTATCATTTTACCTAAGTAGGTCGAATTTATCTCTAATTATCCTAATCAACCATAACAGGTCAAATTGGTCTACGATTAACAACAAAAGCCTAAGAGGGATGAATTCAGCTTGTTTAGGACTTATTTGAGCTAAGATGGTTAAATTAATATCTAATAATCATAATTCATCATAAATAGTGAAGTTGGTTTACGATGACCAATATTAGGCAAAGATGGATGAATTTGGCTTACTTCGGCCTCATTTGATCTAAGATGGTCAAATTGTTCTCCTAGGATCATAATTGACCATAAACGATCAAGTCGGTCTCTGACGACCTACATTGGTCTAAGCCTACTGAATTTATCCTACTTTGGTCTCTTTTGACTTAAGATGGCTATGTTGATATCTTATGATCATAATTGACTATAAACGGTCAAGTTGGTCTATGGCGACCAATGTTGATACCAAATTTAGTTTGCTGACATGGCTCAGTTAAGTGGAGACACGTGTCAATCTACATAGTACTAATAAACATTTCTCAACAATACCTTGACTTCGAGGAGCTCAATTTCCCCGACCAACTCAGATACTCCGAGCAGTGAATGCTCACCGAGGAACTTTACTTCACTGAGCAAGTCATGGATACCGAGATACTTAGGCGGTCCGAGCTGCACCTCGATCAGAGCATTTATTATCAGACAATTAAGAGGATTAAATGCGCATTTAATGCTGATTATTATCATACAGATGTATACTCTTATTGAACAGCTATGTATTACCTATTCATATGCACAGCCTCATGGCTATAAATACATTGTATCATCCTCATTGCCGGGGAACCGGAATTTCTTGAGATAAATCCTACCTCGATAATTTCGCAACAGTCAGTAATAACACAAACAGTGGACGTAGGCCATTCGTCAAAGGCTGAACCACTTTAAAATCTCTTGTCTTATTTATTTTTTATCCGTGATTAAATAATTAGAGATAATCTAATTTTTTACATCAATAGATTGGCGCCGTTTGTGGGAAACGACTGTAATTTTCGTTTTTCACCTAAAACAATTCATCACCAATGGCTGAAAATCCTGAATCCAGCAATCGAAACGCTGGAAACCCCCCAAATCCATCTGCTCCTCCAAATATCCAAGATCTGGATGGAATCATGGCCAGTTTGGCTCAAGGTCAGACAACCATGCAAGAAACAATGCGATAACTCATGCAAACTATCCAGGGTGGAGCATCAACCTATTCAGGACAACGAAGTGTTCAAAGAAATACTAATTTACTTTCTTCATGCATTAGACAAAGCGATTCATATCGCACTGAGAAATCTGAAGATTTTTCTTATCAACTGGGTCGAACTTCGTCAGTACGAGCCACAGATACTGAACAACACGTCACTCTCTCTCCAGAAAGGACCAGTGTACTGGAAAGATTAAGTAGGGTCTCTCCTTTTGATTGATTGGGCCCTAGGAAGAATAAAAGTCCTCCTAAGGCTGTGTCGAGAAATTTTTGATAACCATTTGAACGAAGAGAGGGTTCTGCCCAATCACAACCAGTTGCTCGATAAGATAGATCCCAGGAAGCGACTTCAACACGATCAATTGCTCAAACCAATAGGCCCGAGGAGGGAAATGATGCGTGGAAAGGCTCTATTCAGAGGTTAGAAGATAGATTAGTGGAAATGGCTAAGGCCAAGAATCCTCTACAAAGAACTTTTGTCCAAGGGACACCTTTTGTCCAAGCAATTGTGGACTTTCCCACACCATCAAAGTTCAAAGCACCTATTGTGACTCCTAAATACGATGGAAAAACCGACCCCATCCTTCATATAGAGTAATATCAAACTGCTACCGACATCTATGCTGTGCCAGATGAGATGAGATGCAGGGTATTCTCGGGAACTCTTACAGGATCTGCTCAAATATGGTACAATAATCTTCCTCGGGGTAAGATTTCAAATTTCTTTCAACTGGCCGAGCTCTTCATTGGAAACTTCTGTTTTGGGGCAAAACCTGTTAAACGAGTAGCACACTTGTTAAGTGTTAGACAAAAGGCAGGTGAGAGCACCAGGGATTATATAACTCGTTTCAATAACGAGAAACTCGAAGTTATTGATTATGAGGAAAAAATAGCGATTACTGCTCTAATGAGTGGGCTGCTACCCAACAAGTTGTACTACACTTTGGCTAAAGATCCACCCAGAACCATGTCAGAACTAATGGCAAAAGCGACCAAGATCGTGAACGCCGAGGAGGCAGTGGCTGTAAAGAAGAATATGGACACAAAAGAGACCAAGGTGGAGGTTGATAAGGCCAAAAAGAAAGAGCATAAGAACAACGGTGGTGACAAGCACTCAAAGACAAAGCCATCATGGGAGGTATTAAAGAAATTTGAAAATTATACTCCTTTGAAGGTAGACATCAACCATGTTCTAGAAGAAATAAAAACAGTGAGGAGTTAAACTGGCCAGAGAAAATGAAGTCAGATCCTGACAAGAGGAATAAGACCAAATATTACGAGTTCCACAAGGATCATGGCCACACGACCAAAAATTACATAGCTCTTCAGAACAAGATCGAAGCACTCATTAGACGAGGAAAACTGGCAAAGTATGTTGATCGTAGAAATGAAAGAAGAATCAACGACCGAGTAAGAGATAGGTCTAGATCTCCTCGCCGAGCAGAAGAAAAAAAGAAAAGAGACAATGAAGATGATCCAGAAGACGACCCCGATCTTCCCAAAAGACCAAGGCAGCCAGAACGTGAGGTATTTTCAATACGTTTTGGATCATTTGATTGTAATGTAATTACAGGAGGAGATGCAGGAGGTGGAGACCTTACTGAAGAAAGAAAAGATTACCTTAATGAGGCTCAAGCCTGTTCATATATTCAACGAATAAATTTGGATGAAGATGATCGCCCGAGGAAGGTCAACAAAGAAAAACTGGTCATCAGTTTCTCAAAGAACGACCTCGCAGGTGTTCTGTATCCTCATGATGACCCATTGGTGATCAAAATGAGATTGAAGGAAGTGATGATCTCGAGAGTACTGGTTGATAATGGTAGCTCGGCTGATATTATGTTCTACTCATGCTTCGACAGCTTAAATCTAAAGTTGTCTCAGTTGGAGTCTTATCATAGGCCCCTCCTCGGTTTTGCTGGCGAGAAAGTTTTTCCACTTGGGACGATCAAGTTGGATATGTTCATTGGTACATGGCCTGTTTATCGAACAGAAAGAGTACGCTTCTTCATGATGGATAAGAATGTTCAATCAGCCTACAATATCATCATGGGAAGGGTAGGATTGAAGAAGTTCAAAGTAGTACCATCTACGGTACATCAATGCCTAAAATTTCCTACCAATTTTAGAGTAGGAGTTGTGAAGGGTGATCAAAAAGTAGCTCGGGAAAGCTATTATTCATCTGTCGAGCAGGAGGAACTGGAGGAATCTAGGAAAAACACTACTACCTATCAAGTGAATGAGGGTGCAGAAATTGAAACATTGGATCCTAGAGACGAGTCGCAACTTGTGAAAGGTCAGGTGGTGGAGGCTACTGAAAACATCATTCTGGACGACGAGCACCCTGAACGAACAACTAAGATAGGTTCGTCGTTAGATGCCTCACTAAAACAGCAATTGATAGTTTTCTTAAAAAGCAGAAAAAAAAACTTTTGCTTGGAGTCATGAGGATATGCCCGGAATAGACCCAAATTTCTTATGTCACGAGCTCAATGTGAATAAGGAGATCAAGCCAGTGAAGCAAAGAAGAAGAGTGTTCAGCCCCGAGAAGAACCAAGCTATACAGGAGGAGGTCGAGAAGCTACAGAAAGCTTATTTTATTGAAGATGTTAAATATCCAGACTGGTTAGCGAATGTAGTGATGGTGAAAAAGAAGAACAACAAATGGAGGATGTGTGTAGACTTCACCGACCTCAACAAGGCATGTCCAAAAGATCATTTCCCTTGCCCCGAATTGATCAACTAGTGGATGCTACCTCAGGACACGAACTGCTGAGCTTCATGGATGCTTATTCTGGTTACAACCAGATTAAAATGAAACCTGAAGACAGGGAGAGTACCTCTTTCATTACACCTAGGGGAACTTATTGTTATAATATTATGCCTTTTGGTTTGAAAAATGCAGGTGCGACATATCAGCGGCTGATGAACAAGGTGTTTGCAGAACAAATCAGTTGTAATATGGAAGTCTATGTTGATGATATGCTGACAAAGAGCAAGAGAGCTGCTGACCATCTAGTTGAATTAGGCCAGACCTTTGATCAATTAGATAAATACCAAATGAAGTTGAACCCAACCAAGTGCATATTTGGAGTACGAGAAGGCATATTTCTTGGGTATATTGTCAATCAACGAGGCATTGAAGCAAACCCTTAAAAGATCAAAGCTCTATTGGGATTACGATCTCCAACAATGAAGAAAGAAGTGCAAAGTCTTACAGGGCGAGTAGCAGCACTTAACAGATTTGTATCGCGAGCAACTGATAGATGCCTCCTATTCTTCAAAACGCTCCAAAAGTCTTTTGAATGGAATGAAGAATGCGAGAAAGCTTTTCAAGAATTGAAGAAATATTTGGGAGAACCTCCACTGTTGTCCAGGCCAGTGATGGGAGAAAGGTTGTACTTGTATCTGGCAGTTTCAGAAAATGCAGTTAGCTCGGCATTAATAAGAGTAGAGGATGGAGTACAAAAACCGATTTATTACACTAGTAAGGCCTTCTGAGGAGCAGAGGTCAGATATCCAAAACTGGAAAAGTTGGCATTGGCGCTGATCGAAGCGAGTAGAAGAATGAAGCCATATTTCTAGGCTCATACCATAGTCGTATATACCGATATGCCGTTGAGGCAAGCTCTTCATAAAAAAGAAAAATCAGGAAGATTGATGTATTGGGCAATAGAACTCGGTGAATATGATATAATTTATTAGCCTAGATCGTCACTAAAAGGGCAAGCAGTAGCAGATTTTATAGCAGAGTTCCCCTATCCTGATACCCCCGAGGAGCAAAAGCTGAAAACCGACCAAACTGTGGATGTTACAGGATCATCAAATTTAAACCCCGATCAACTTAAGTTGGTCGGAGAGCAAGAGGAGAAGGTCGACGAGCAGCGAGGTGTGGTAGAAATGGAGATAAAGGAGCAAAAAATCTTCCATCGAGGAACTTTGTCCAATAAAAAGTTTGAGGGCGAAATACATGTATGGATTCTATATGTGGATGGCTCATCATGCACCTCAGGTAGTGGAGCTGGGATTGTATTGAAAAGTCCAGACGAGGTCGATATAGAATATGCTTTGCACTTTCAATTTCAAGCTTCTAATAATGAGGCCGAATATGAAGCGATGATTGTAGGTCTTAATCTGCCAAAAACCATGAAGGTAGAGCATGTAATCGTATGCATTGACTCACAGTTGATTGTAAACCAAATGCTTGGTATATATACAACAAAAGGAGAGTTAATGATTAAGTACCATGCAAAGGCAAATGGAATTGGTATCGGAATTTGTTACTGTTCAACTGGTTAGAATACCAAGAATGGAGAATGCAAGAGCAGAGGCTTTAGCTCGATTAGCATCAGCTACTCGTACCGAGCTACGAAGATTAATCCCAATTGAAATTCTAGTTGGTCGAAGCATAGATGAAGATCTGATGATGAATTTTATTGCCCTTAATTTAGGGCCATCTTAGATGGATCCCATCAGGGAATATATTGAGGAGGGAGAATTATCGATTGACAAACTCGCAGCCAAGAAATTGAAGTTTAAAGCTGCCCGTTATGTACTAACTAATGGTATTCTATACAGACGAGGAATCATAGCTGGCTTGCAGAGGTGTGTACATCCCGCCGAGGTGAAGGATTTGATTGAAGAAGTCCATGAAGGGTCTTTTGGAGCCCATGTGGCAGGTCAAACACTTTTGCAAAGAATGATGACGCAAGGATACTACTGGCCAACAATGAGGTCTAATTGTATAGCCTATGCCAAGAAATATGACAAGTGTCAACGTTTCTCCACTATCCGAAGAACTCCCCAAGCATTGTTGACACCCATTACTTCCCCTTGGCCATTTTCCATGTGGGGGATTGACTTGGTCGGGCCACTTCCAACGACCAGAGGAAGATTTAAATATCTCATCGTCGCAGTGGATTAATTTACTAAGTGGGTAGAGGCCGAGCCTCCTGTCGATATGACGTATGAAAAGGTGTACCAATTTGTTTGGAAAAATATCATTTGTAGATATGGTCTTCCCCATGCATTCATCACCGACCATGGAACACAATTTGACAACGAGGAGTTCGCTGCCTATTGTCATCAGTCAAATATCTTGAAAATCCACTCGGCACCAGGCCATCCTCAAAGCAATGGACAAACTGAAGTGACAAACAGAACGTTGCTAAATGGCTTGAAGAAAAGACTGAATGACGCGAAAGCAAACTGGTTCAACGAGCTACATTTAGTACTATGGGCTTATCATACTACTTCCCGAGCAGCAACTGGAGAATCTCCATATATGCTGGCATTTGGAAGTGAAGCTGTTATACCTGCCGAGTTGGGCCTCCCAACACACCGAGTGCTGAACTTCAACTCCCCTGTCAGCGATTTAATGAGAAGGTTAGACTTGTACATGCTCGAGGAAGTTAGAGAAGAAGTAGCCATCAGGAATGCTACTTACCAGCAACAAACAGCTTTGTTCTACAACAAGAGAGTGAAGAAGTGCGACCTGAAAGAAGGAGACTATGTGCTAAAGAAGGTGATTCAAAAGCACAACAAACTGGAAGCAAACTGGCATGGTCCTTACCGAGTTACAGAAGTTGTTCGACTAGGAACCTACAGAATAGAAACTTTAGAAGGGGAGGAATTTAAGAATGCATGGAATGCAGAGCATCTGCGTAATTATTATCAGTAATGTAAACCCTCATGTAATGCAGTTTCATCAGTATGAATAAAATGTGAATATTCTACCCAATTCTCTCCTTTGGTTGATTTTTTTTTTCGCGGAATACTAGTGCTACACACTACTCAGCAAAATCCACCAACTCCGGTTGGTCGGGAATAAAAATATTTCCCAGAAATACCAACTCCGGTTGGTTGGGAAGAAAATCCACCAACTCTGGTTGGTCGGGAACAAAAAATATTTTCCAGAAATACCTACTCCGGTTGGTTGGGAAGAAAATCCACCAACTCCGGTTGGTTGGGAATAAAAAATATTTCCCAGAAATACCAACTCCGGTTGGTTGGGAAAAAAATCCACCAACTCCGGTTGGTCGAGAATAAAAAATATTTCCCAGAAATACCAACTCCGGTTGGTTGGGAAGAAAATTCACCAACTCCGGTTGGTCGGGAATAAAAAATATTTCCCAGAAATATCAACTCCGATTGGTTGGGAAGAAAATCCACCAACTCCAGTTGGTCGGGAAGAAAAATATTTCCCAAAAATACCAACTCCGGTTGGTTGGGAAGAAAAATATTTCCCAGAAATACCAACTCTGGTTGGTTGGAAAGAAGACCCACCAACTCCGATTGGTCCCAAAAATACCAACTCCGGTTGGTCGGGAAGAAAAATATTTCCTAGAAATACCAACTCCGGTTGGTTGGGAAGAAGATCCACCGACTCCGGTTGGTCGGGAAGAAAAATATTTCCCAGAAATACCAACTCTGGTTGGTTGGGAAGAAGATTCACCCACTATAGTTGGTCGGGAATAAATTTTTTTACCAACTAAGGTTGGTCGAGGATTAAAAACACCAACTCTCTTTGGTCGGAAATAGTTGGTTAAACAAATAATAGCTTAGAATTAGAAAGTGATCAAGTAAAATTTTAATACTTGAAACATTTCAAATTACCACCGAGTTGGCCGAGAAATAAAATATCATCAACTCTGGTTGGTCGACAAATGATTATCATCAATTTAACAATAAGTTTCACCAACTTTAGTTGATCGACAAATAACATAATGTTGTTATCTTTTTAACATATATACATGCACATTCATTAGTAAATAAGTAAAGTATTTTACAAAATACTTACAAGACAATGACAATCAAGATTTCAAAGAAAAATAGAAGTTTTTCATTAAATCCAAAACAAAATACATTGGGAATAAAATACATAAAAATTATTACATCAGGAATCCTATTCTATGGGTTTCTTCCCCTATGCCTTTGGAATAGGTTCTTCACCAGCAGGAGGATCGTCTAAGGCATAGGGGGAGTTTATGAAGTTCAAATCTTTAAGCATACTAATGTTCATAACTGATGGCCGATCAAGAAGGTGCTCTGGGCGAGATATCTCAAAGTTGGATTGACGACTGTAGTCGCCGAGATACTTGGAAATTAGGCATTGTGGAATGGCTCGAGCAGGAATCCAGCTCATATCAAGCCTGAAAGGAGGCACTGGTAGGTCGAGCAACCCAGGATTGTGGTAATCCCACAAGTAATGACCTTGTTCCAACTTCAGCACGCCCAAATCATTTAACCATCCTTGCTTATAACCTACATTATTTGCATTCTGGATCCGATCATCTAGATGGTAGAGGGATTCATTGTAACCAGCCATCCATAACTCCCTTGGCTGTTTGTGGAATTGGTAGGTTAATCTTTCTAACTGCTCATGGAGATTCTTCACCAAATTCATTTTATTCTCCAAAGCAGACTTTTGAGCAGAGATCTGCTCGTCCAGATTCATGATTTTCTTAGACATCTCGGCCAATGCCTGGTTCTTTTCCATCAATTGGAAGACTTTGTTCTCCAGAGCCAATTGAGTTCTTTATTCCTCGACAGTAATTCAAGAAGCTCTTGCTCGTCCCCGAGCAGAGGTAGAAGGCCCAATCCTCTTCAAGGTTTCTAATTCATCTCTCAGATTGGCATTTTTGACCTCCAAGAAAGAGAATCCTTCGTCGTTTATAGGGACCAAAGTGTTTGAGGTAGAGGCAGCAGATCTCAGCTGGGATACTTCTCCTCGCAAGTTATTATTTTCCTGCTCCAGCAACTTGGCTATCTGCCTGAGCTCCTCGACCTCGATTTTTAAAGTTCACTCCCTTACTTCATAAGCAGTAAACAGTTTATCGTATCCCTTATCAGCATTCAGTTGTTGATACTTCTTCTCATATCCTTGGTGCAAGAGGGCTGAAGATTCTTTGTATTGTTGTTGAAGTTCTTCGAGAGTGCCCTGGAGGTCTTCAATCATCTCATAATATGCTACATTATTAGCCACTGCCCGATCGAGCAGACACTTTAAGAACTGGTAGGCTTCGATTGCTTGTTCTGAAGCATTTGGACCGAGGATATCAACAATCTGAGCATCAGTCATATCTATATGACCAACTTTTAAGTACTCATTGCATTTCCTCAATAATTTTGTATCATGAGCAGATAAAAATTCCATCCTGGCCATAAACTAGTAAAAAAAAGAGATAGCAAGAATCAATAAGGAGCAAGAAGAAGAGAATCAACAGTATGAATAGTCAAAACTTCAAATTTTATTATATCGTAAAAGAGAAGTACATAGTTCAAAGATACAATTGTCAAAAATAAATAAAGGGAAAAATCCGAACAACTCTACACCTTCTCCTTGTCTCCCAAAACTTTCTCAGGAGGCTGGGACGAGGAGGTAGGTTGCTCGGATGGCATAGATGGTTGCTCGGCTGGTGCTGGTAGTTGCTCGGTTGAAATAATGGATGGTTGAGGTTGCTCGCAAGAGGACTGGACAATTGGGGGATGAGAAATTTGATCTCCCATCACCATGGAGGATTCCTCATAGGAAGCTTCGTCCTCTTCTTCTTCTTCAGGAGTTGGAGGGGGGCCAGGCATGTGTCGCTGAAATAGGTTAGAATTTTCATCAACATTCATCTCTTTTAGAGCAGCGACCCAACCATCCTTAAAGTACTTAAGGCTACCATATTCCACCTGCGACATCATGGCAGCCAGACCCTTATTCCATCCTTTATCCCAGCCAACGCTGAAGGACTTCTTAATAGCCATTTTCCTTTTCACTTTCTCTGAGGAAATCTTCTCGGTCATGAGTTCCTCGGCAGTTTTCAATTTCCTTTCTGCCTCGTCCCTCTGGTGATCTACCTCACGAAGTTTGCCCAACTCTTCCTCAGCAGCCTTGAGCTTACCTTCAAGCTCCCCAGCATTTTGGAGCTTCCCATCGAGCTCTTTATTCTTACTTTCCAACTCTTTTATTTTCTTCTCCAATCCCTTAGAGACCTAAACAACCTGATCCCTCTCCTGCTCGGTGGAATTAATCTTTTTCTCCCAAGCAGCTTTATCATCAACATACTTCTAACGAGAATCCTTCAGAGATTGCGTCAGACCCACCAAAGCTTCCTCTACACCTGACGAGGAACTTGAAGCTTTAATAGCTTCATCTTTATTTGAAATTGTATTAAAATAGGTTACCAACTGGGAAAAGAAAATAATAGCAAGTCAGTACAAAGATATAATAGTGGAAAAATGAAAGTTTAGGACAATAATACTTATAAAAGCAATATGACGAGCAGCCAATGTGGTAACCGTATCCCGAGAAATATTTTCTTCCATACCTTGGATCTCGGGGATGATCGAAGATTTCATCAAGCTCATGGCAGAGCTCGAGCAATGAAAGTGGGAACACCACTTCCAGTAGTGGGAGGCTGAGAGATGGATTCAGCCAAATTAACTGAGGAGCTCTTCTTCAGCCTCCTCGGAGGAGCATCAACGGTCTTGACTAAGGATGTAATCTTAGTCGGGGATATGATAATAACCTCGCTTGGAGCAGCGACCTTGATTGGAGCCACTGGGGGCTTCTCGACAACTTTCACAGTAGCAGCCGGGGGAGCTGCATCAATTTTTCTTATCCCTTCTTCTGGGACATCATGTTTGTTTTTCTTTGCCTCTCCAGCAATAGAGGCAGACTTCTCGAAGAGGGAAAGAGCTCTTCTTTTCTTCATTCTTTCACTCAGAGGAATATGTGACTCGGGTGAAGAACTTGCAGAAGCTGGTACTGGTTCAACGTCACGTATCACCGGACGAGCAGTAAAAGACGAGGTGTAACTCTTATACTGCAGCAAATATGAAGCTGATCTGATATGCTCGTCGGCAACAGTCTGATTCAAACCCCAGATAAGTTTCAGATGTTTTAAGTTAACTTCTGTCTCTTTTGGAGACCTTCTTTTTCTATTAACTGCAAATAAATGAAAATTAAAATGTCAGTGACACATTTCAACAAACACAAAGAGAGCATAATTTCAAAAATAAAGTAAAGTAAAAACAACCTATCCCATTGCCATAGGGAGGGCATCTGGGACCCTGATACACATCATTTCCGGTTAGTGGAGCATGTTGCCAATTTTTCATAACAACACTATGCTCGAAATAATCCCTATTGGCATCTGGGAGATTAACCACTAAAGCTCTATTTAAAAACCTAGTTTTCAAGTAAAAAGTACTGTCTCCAACAGCCCATCTATAGCAAAACATAATTTCTGGAATTCCTATACGAGTCCCATGAATCTAATTTAATCTATGAACTCCATTAACTATTCTCCATGTATTGGGGGCTATTTTTGCAGGAACCACGTCAAAATATTGACAGAATTCCAGACACAAAGGGTTTGGGGGAAAAGAAAAGCCACATTCACCCACAAAGAGACTGGGGAACCAATGTCCCTCAGCCAAATAGAAATAATCTGAAGGTTCAGAAAGTTCCTCCAGAATAACCCACGAAGGAATAGAGAAATCAGAACGAAACTTATCAAGCGACTCAACAAGGTAAACCATGATGAATAAAGAAAATAAAATAGAAAGAAGAAGATCTTACAGGAAAAGGATGGATCTGTTGACAACGAACGATGAAAGGGATGAACGCACAAGAAAGAGAGAAAATGGAAAACTCAAAGATACAGATTTGAAAAAGTAGAAGACGATATGATTTTCTGCAACGCTTAAATACCTTACCTTGGGAAAAGGTAAAAATAATGATTATAAAAGGAGACGTTTACGCTACCGGCGGCTAAAAGGACAAAAAGAGCGCGGAGATCAAAGCAGTTAAACAAATTCGAAAAGTCTGATTCTATGAATTCGAAAAGAAAAATAAATGCAAAGAAAATGCTCCTAAAATTCAGGATGACCATTTTAATCCCGCCATATTTCGAGAAGAATGTTCCACACTCCTCAATCTCGAACTGTGAAACATTGGGGGCTTCTGTTGATACCAAATTTAGTTTGCTGACATGGCTTAGTTAAGTGGAGACACGTGTCAATCTACATGGCACTAATAAACATTTCTGAACAATACCTTGACTTCGAGGAGCTCAATTTCCCCGACCAACTCAGATACTCCGAGCAGTGAATGCTCACCGAGAAACTTTACTGCACCGAGCAACTCATGGATACCGAGATACTTAGGCAGTTCGAGATGCACCTCGATCAGAGCATTTATTATCAGATAATTAAGAGGATTAAATGCGCATAAAATGCTGATTATTATCATACGGATGTATACGCTTATTGAACAGCTATGTATTACCCAATCATATGCACAGCCTCATGGCTATAAATACATTGTATCATCCTCCTTGCCGGGGGACCGGAATTTCTTGAGATAAATCCTACCTCGAGTTTACTGCACCGAGCAACTCATAGATACCGAGATACTTAGGCGGTCCGAGCAGCTTAGGTGGTCCGATCTGCACCTCGATCAGAGCATTTATTATCAGACCATTAAGAGCATTAAATGCGCATTAAATGCTGATTATTATCATACGGATGTATACGCTTATTGAACAGCTATGTATTATTCATTCATATGCACAACCTCATGGCTATAAATGCATTGTATCATCCTCATTGCCGGGGGACCAAAATTTCTTGAGATAAATCCTACCTCGAGAATTCCCAAACAGTCAATAATAACATAAACAGTGGACGTAGGCCATTCGTTCAAGGCTGAACCACTTTAAAATCTCTTGTCTTATTTATTTTTTATTTGTGATTAAATAATTAGAGATAATCTAATTTTTTACATCAACAACCAATATTAGGCTAAGATGGATAGATTTCACCAACTTCGACATCATTTTACCTAAAATGGCCAAATTTATTTCTTACAATCATAATTGACTAGAAATGGTCAAGTTGGTCTATGATTGAGTGGAAAAAACGAGCGTCTGTGTAATACGCTAGTCGTTGTTATCGGCTTCCAACCTCAATACAAAAAACCTAAAATTGTAACTACACTCTTAACGAGTATAGTGGTGAGTCTGGGTATCGAATTAACAGGGAGTTAGGACGTGTGAACGTGATGACAAAGGTAAGGTAGTTTAATCCTAAAGTTGATGTTAAAAGAAAAGAAAAGGAAAAGATTATTGATTTTTGGATTGTATCTATGAATTAATTAAATTCAATTAAATTAACCTACGCATGAAAAATTAACTAACTAAGAAGGAATTAATATGAATGAAGAAATGGGTTAAGAATACACTCTCCCAAACCCTAGTGTGTATGCCAGTACAAAATTAGTCATAAATTAGATAATTGATCAGACCCAGTCTTTAGTACTCCAAAGCATTACATATATGAGGTTAAAGCCCGCATCATACATAATCAAAGAATGAGTAAAGCAGTGTTGCAATAGTTCATGTGCGTTGCATCCTTAAGCACCCCGTTTACCTAGGGCAAACGAGGTTAAAAGGTCTACAATGGTTGTGAAACTATACAACACGATCTAATCACTTATTTAATTTAGAGGACAAATTTTATATCTATGCATACCACATCGATTTGGGATCATACATCCCCAACCTTAAAAAACTTAGCTTAACATGATTAAATTAAAAGAAAACTTAAAAATGAAAGTGTAGGAATTCATAACTAAATCTAGAAAAGTGAGAACATGACTTGAATTGGGATTGGAAAATTAGAGAGCAGCAATTAATTTAACTAACTATGAAAGAAGTAAAAACAATAAATTAAAATTACTTGCAATGGATGAATGATGAATCTTGAATAGATCTTTGAATCTTTAATAGCTCTTGTTCAACTTACAAACTAAGGTTTCTAAATCCTAAGGAAAGAAAAATATGAAATTATATTCCAAAAAGGAACTCTCTCTCCTCCTCCAACTTGATAAAATAACTCCCCCTTTTACTACTAGGGTTTTCCCCTTTATAATACCTAAATATGAATCTTCCCTTTCCTCCCCACGTTTTTACAACTAATGAAAAGGAATTAAACAAGAAATTTCAAGAGTTGTGACTCTTCAGTTCTGAAAATGACTCTTTATTATCTCACAACTTCAAAATCTCGTAACTTCTTCACCGTAGCTCGGATTGAGGTTCCATTTTTTCCAGTGTTCTTGTAATTGGAATCTCTTCAACTTTACAATTGGACCTACCTCCATAATAAGGCTAAAAAATTACGAAAATGCCCTTGAACTTCACATTTCTTGCTTTCTTTCACTGTTTTGAGTTCTCCTTCGCACTAACTTACATGAAATCCTATAAAGCACATGATAAATACACAAAACACGATATCCTTGCCAAAAGAGGTTAGTAGAATAAATACGAGACAAATCCAAGCTATTCACTCTGCACGGGATCATAAAAATACTGAAATTAAAGGGATAAATGTGGAGAATATGTGCCTAATCACACCCCCTAACTTAGAACTTTGCGCGTCCCGAGCAATGTAAAAGAAATTAGTTTAAAGTTCAACTCTTTAAAATTATTTTATTAAAATAAAATTCCACTTTATTGCATTAAGCACATGCAATAAGCCTTTAAACCCCTAGGTTACCCTAGTAGGAGTACTTTTGTCTTGTGAGGGTTTGCAATGAATACACCCACAAAATTCTTTATTGACTCAAATAAATCTCAAAATACTTAAAAATTATACAATTTAAACTTTTCGAAAAATAATCACCATAAATTCATATTCAAATGTCTCAAACCATAGTGTGTGTGTGCAAAGCCAGAAACTAAACCTCAAATTTCCACCGATTGAGCATTACGTTACTTTTCAAAAATTCGTTTTGATTCAAATTCTTACGGATGCACTCACAAACGAATAACTCGGATCGTGGTTGTTTTCTCTCGATATTCATGATATAAAGAGTAAATATAAGGGACACAAATTCATGCATACAAAATTGAAAAGAAGGAAATATATGGTGAAAAGATCTCATCATCAGAATACAATTATTAGGAAACGGGAAACATCACTCTTAATCACACCATTTTAATCTCTTTTATTATCTTTTCATGTCTTAGCTCTCCATGCTATAATTAATTTCGCCATTCGGACTCGGTTAAGACTTTTAGGGTTAAAAAATGTAAAGGCTAAAAATGGGAATGGTCGGAATATTCGGAACGGGAAAATGTCCTTATGACGTCCATTAGTGCCTTTTCGGGCATTTGCTCATTTCTCTCTCTCCTTTTCTATTTTCATTTTTTTCTTTTTCTTTTTTCTTGCTATTTTTTTTTCTTGCCCTTTTTTTTATTACACACTTTGGACTTACTTGATGAATTTCCTCAATTTTCACAATTCCGGACTATTTGGGTTTTTTCGGGTTATCAAACGAAAGAGAAATATTTTATTAGGCTCAAAGTGGGTTGCAAAGGGATAATTTTTTTCAAAACTTTATTATGGCTAATATTTTTGGGTTAAACAAAAGAGGGCCTACTTCATTGTCCAAATTTCTAATCAAATTACCATATGCATCTCGAGATTAATTAAGTTTAGAGATATATTTAGCACGAATTTCGAGATAACATTTCACACATTTCCCATAATCGATCAAAACAAAGGATTGAAATCATCAATGACTTATTAAAACGCTGAAAAGGACTTTGAGTTAATCATAAACTGAGATTGATTTAAAAACTCATAAAAAAATTTAAAGGCTCGAAATCTCACTGGGTTTTACTAATGTCCACACTTATTCGTTAAGTCGTCAATTTTCTTTCAATTTTCATCTTCGGTCAATTTTGGCTTAGTGCGTTTAATTTTTACAATTTGAGACTTTAAATAGAATAAATGTGACATTTTTGATAAATTTAAATTCCAATTTTTATTTATTTTGAACAAAAATATTTTTGCCTTTTTTGTCTAAAGTTTTTCATTTTTTTTTTGAAAATTTTGAAAATTTCTAAAAAACACACACTTGCAAAGAACATGTGATTGAATCAATGAATCTAAACAATAAACGGGAAGAATATCCCACACTCCCTAACTTAAATGTTGCATTGTCCTCAATGTGAATCAAGAACACAACATAAAGAGAGAAAAAGAAAGATATTACCCAAATGGAGCGATTCTCGGTGAGTGGGAGTCCATTGAATCTACAAAACACGTTAGAACCAAGCATAGCAAAAAGAATAAAAAAAACTCTACCATCGAAACTAGACTATAATAAAATAGAAAAGTTAATAATAAAAAAAACTAATTATCTGCAACCTAAAATTTGAACGGCTAATAAATCATACACTAAAAGCCAAAAACTTTGAGGCTCCACCCAAAATACAATTTGACTTTGAGGATTTAATGGTGTGCCCTCACTAGAAAACATGCCTCCCGGAAAATAAGAATTCCGTTTGAAAAACGGAAGCCATGTGCAAAGTTTAAAAAATGAACTATCACCAATTAAAATTTTTAGGGGGATAATGAGGGATTTGAGTGAACAGGGGGACAAGTACCATTGGGATCCAAGTAAAATACAATCACGTCCCAAAGATTTTTCAAGTAGTATGGGAAGCGGATCACACAAACGGAAAGATTACATATTGGAAAACAATTCCAGCATAGAGTCCTTGTCCTCAAAATTTTCTCCCCCAAAATTTTCATTTGGATCTGGTGGAGTGACACGTTTAAGTGTATGGCCCGTAAGATGAAGCATCTCAAAAAAACATTACCATATAAGAATCGGATCAACATCCTCAAGACATTCATCCAGTTCTTGTGATGGATTTAATGGTTCGATAATAGTGGGTACACAAGGAGGCAAATGATCTTCAACCTCAGTAGATTTTGCAATATTTATAAGAGGTTTATATTCAAAAGAACTTGGATCACTCTCAATGATTTCATCCTCAAAAAGGTTAGGTGAAGCGCAAGTCTCGACCTTCTCTAAGATGTCCAAATAATCATTAAACTCCTTGCAAGTTGCTCTAATTTTCAACTCTGTAGCAGCAAGATCATCAGAATGCTTTTTGATAATAATCAAGAGTTCTTACAAAGTAGGCTTCTTTGGTTCTAGAACCTCGAATTTCTCATTTGGTTGAAAATATTCTTCAACTTAAAAAATATCGAAAGAAAAATCCTCATGGGGTTCAAATAATGCATCTAACACTTGCTCCTAATAACGATTATTTTCTCGATATTCTTTTTCATGTCTTTTTTCTTCAAGTAATTCATTTTGATAAATTTGGATGGACATAGCACTGGGCTTGTATTTATGAGACTCGTCTTTAGTGATATTGATCGAATGTTCATAAATCGTAAGTTCATTCTCCTCCTCACTATTAGCATAACAATTAAAGCCACCAAAAGAGTGAAAATAAGACATTTCAAAGTGGGCAATTGAAGAGCGTGACACCCATAATTCTGAATTTTTTTTTTTGGATTTTTTTTAAGGTCAACTTCGGGATTAACCAACCTAACCTAATGTGTACTTAATTCCTCGGCAATAGCGCCATTTTGATCGAGTGGAAAAACCGAGCGTCCGTGTAATACACTAGTCGTTGTTATCGGCTTCCAACCTCAATACAAAAAACCTAAACTTGTAACTACACTCTTAAGGAGTATAGTGGTGAGTCTGGGAATCGAATCCACAGGGAGTTAGGATGTGTGAATGTGACGGCAAAGGTAAGGTAGTTTAATCCTAAATTTGATGTTAGAAGAAAAGAAAAGAAAAAGATGATTGATTTTTGGATTGTATCTATGAATTAACTAAATTCAATTAAATTAACCTACGCATGAAAAAATAACTAACTAAGAAGGAATTAATATGAATGAAGAAATGGGTTAAGAATACACTCCCCGAAACCCTAGTGTGTATGCCAGTACAAAATTAGTCATAAATTAGATAATTGATCAGACCCAGTCTTTAGTACTCCAAAGCATTAAATATATGAGGTTCAAGCCCGCATCATACATAATCAAAGAATGATTAAAGCAGTGTTTCAATAGTTCACGCGCGTTGCATCCTTAAGCACCCCGGTTACCTAGGGCAAACGAGGTCAAAAGGTCTACAATGGTTGTGAAACTATACAACACGATCTAATCACTTATTTAATTTAGAGGACAAATTTTATATCTATGCATACCACATCGAGTTGGGTTCGTGCATCCCCAACATTAAAAACTTATCTTAACATGACTAAATTAAAAGGAAACTTAAAAACAAAAGTGCAGGAATTCATAACTAAATCTAGAAAATTGAGAACATGACCTGAATTGGGATTGAAAAATTAGATAGCAACAATTAATTAAACTAACTATGAAAGCAGTAAAAACAATAAATTAAAATTACTTGCAATTGATGAATCATGAATCTTGAATAGCTCTTGTTCAACTTACAAACTAAGGTTTCTAAATCCTAAGGAAAGAAAAATATGAAATTATATGCCAAAAAGGAACTCTCTTTCCTCCTCCAACTTGATAAAACAACTCCCCCTTTTCATACTAGGGTTTGCCCTTTTATAATACCTAAATATGACTCTTTCCTTGCCTCCCCACTCTTTTACAACTAATTAAAAGTAATTAAACAAGAAATTTCAAGAGTTGTGACTCTTCAGTTCTGAAAATGACTCTTCATTATCTCGCAACTTCAAAACCTCATAACTTCTTCACCGTAGCTCGGATTGAGGTGTCATTTTTTCCAGTGTTCTTGTAATTGGAATATATTCAACTTTACAATTGGACCCACCTCCAGAATAAGGCTAAATAATTACAAAAATGCCCTTAAACTTCACATTTCTTACTTTCTTTCATTGTTTTGAGTTCTCCTTCGCACTAACTTACATGAAATACTTATAAAGCACATGATAAATACACAAAACACTATATAATTGCCAAAAGAGGTTAGTAGCATAAATACAAGACAAATCCAAGCTATTTACTCTGCACGGGATCATAAAAATACCGAAATTAAGGGGATAAATATGAAGAATATGTGCCTAATCAGTCTACGACAACCATCATTAGCCTACAATGACTTGATTTGGCCTAGACTAGCCCCATTTAACCTAATATTTTCAAATTGACCTCTTACAATGCTAATCGACCATAATTAGTTAAGTTGGCCTACGATGACTAACATTAGCCTAAAGCAGTTGAATTTGACCTACTATGGCCTCCTTTGACCTAAGAGATGCAATTGATCTCTTACGATCATTGTTGATCATTAAAGGTCAAGTTGATCTTCGACGAGCAACGTTAGCTTAAGATGGATAAATTTGTCCTACTTCAGCTTCATTTGACTTAATGTGGTTAAATTGATCAATTTCAACAATAATTCAACATAAATGGTCCAGATGGTCTATAGCGACCAACATCAACCTAAGATGGTTAAATTTGGCCTACTTCAGACTCATTTGGTGTAAGCTGATCAAAATGATCTCTTACGATCATAACTGACTAGAAATCATGAAATTGGTCTACGAGAACTAACATTAGACTAAGACGGCTGAATTCGGCCTAGTTTGGCCTCATTTGACCTAAGATGTTCAAATTGATCACTCACAATCGTAATTCGACTTAAGATTATTAAATTTCCCTATAGCGATCATATTTACCTATAAATGTTAAAGCTGGTCTATAATAACCAACATTGCCCTATGATGCCTGAATTTGGCCAATTTCAGCCTCATTTGCCCAAAGATTTTCAAATTGATCTCAAACGATCATAATTAACTATACGTGGTCATGTTTATCTAAGATAACAATCATTAGCCTAAGACAGTTAAATTCGACCTACTTCAGACTCATTTAACCTAAGAATGTCAAATAGATATCCTACTAGCATAATTGACCATAAATGGTAAAGTTAGTTAATGATGACCAACAACAACCTAAGAGGATTGACTTTGATCTACTTCAGCCTCTTTTGACTTAAGTTGGTCAAATTGATCTCTTATTATCATAATTGACCATAATCGATCATGTTGGTCTACGATGACCATAAAAAATCTAAAACGACTGAATTTTGCATACTAGGGCCTCATTTGACCTAAGATGGTGAAATTGATCTCTTATGATCATAATTAACCATCAACAATCACATTAGTCTACGACAACAAACATTAACCCAAGACATTTAAATTTGGCTTACTTTAGGCTCATCACACCTAAGAGAGTCAAATTGATCTCTTAGCATCATAATTAGCCATAAACGGTCAAGTTGGGCTACGATGGCCAACGATATACTGTGATAGCTGAATTTGTCCTACTTCAGTCGAATTGATCTGTTATGATCATAATTTACCATAGACGGTCAAATCGGTCTCTAATGATAAACATTAGCCTATGATGGCTGAATTCGGCCTACTTCGAACTCATCTGACCTAAGATTATTAAATTGATATCTTACGATCATAATTGACCATAAACAGTCAAGTTAGTCTACTATAACCAATATTAGTCTAGGATCATTGAATTGTAATAGACCATAAAAGGTTTAGTTGGTCTACTACGACCAACATAAGCCTAAAAGGGTTGAATTCAACTTGTTTCGGCCTCATTTGAACTAAGATGGTAAAATTAATCTCTAAGAGGGATGAATTCGGCTTACTTTGGTCTTATTTAACCTATGATGGTCAAAATGATCTCCTACAATCATAATTGGCCATAAACGGTCAAGTTGGTCTTTGACGACCTATATTGGCCCAAGGCGACATAATTCATCCTACTTTCGTCTCATTTGACCTAAGTTGTCTATCTTGATACCTTCTGATCATAATTTACTATAAATGATCAAGTTGGTGTATGACGACCAACACTAGCCTAAAACGGCTGAATTTCACCAACTTCAATACCATTTTACCTAAAATGGTCAAATTTATCTCTTTCGATCATAATTGATTATAAATGGTCAAATTAGTCTACGACAACCATCATTAGCCTAAAATGACTTAATTCGACCTACTTCAGCCCCATTTAACCTAATATCGTTAAATTGATCTCTTACGATCATAATTGACCATAATTGGTCAAGTTGGTCTACGATAACCAACATCGGCATGGAACAGCTAAATTCAGCCTACTACGGCCTCCTTTGACCTAAAAAGGTGAAATTGATATCTTACGATGATAGTTTACCATTAAGTGACAAGTTGATCTATAACAAGAAACATTAGCCTAAGATCGCTAAATTTGTCCTCCTTTAGTCTCATTTGACCTAATGTGGTCAAATTGATTTATTTCAATCATAATTGACCATAAACGGTCCAGTTGGTCTATAACGACCAACATTATCCTAAGACGGCTGAATTTGTCCTACTTCGGACTCATTTGGTGTAAGATGCTCAAGTTGATCTCTTACGATCATAATTTATCATAAACGATGAAGTTGGTCTACGTCGACCAACTTAAGCCAAAGAGAGTTGAATTTCACTAACTACATACTCATTTGACCTAATTTTTTAAATTTATCTCTAATGATCCTAATTAACCATAAACTATCAAGTTAGTCTAAAATGACCAACATTAGCCTAAGACAGCTAAATTCAGCCTACTTCGACCATATTTGAGGTAAAATGACCAAATAATTCTCTTACGATTATAATTGACCATAAATGGTCAAGTCGGTCTATAACGACCACCATTAATTTAAGAGGAATGAAATTGGCTTACTTTGGCCCCATTTGACCTAAGATGGTCAAATTGATCTCATTCGATCATAACGGACCATAAACAGTTAAGCTGGTCCATGATGACCAACATTAGCCTAAGACTTCATCATTTGGCCTACTTCGACCATATTTGACTTAAGATGATCAAATAAATCTCTTACTATTATAATTGACCACAAACGGTCAGGTTTGTCTACAAGAATAAACATTATCCTAAAATGGCTGAATTTTGGCAACTTCATTCTCGTTTGACCTAAGATTGTCAAATTTATCTCTTTCAATCATAATTGAACATAAATAATTAATTTGGTATACGATGACCAACATTGGCCCAAGATGGTTAAATTTTTCCTACTTCGGCCTCATTTTACCTAAGATGGTCAAATTGATCTCGTACGATCATAATTTACATAAGCAGTCAAGTTGGTCTACGATGATTGGAATCTGCTTAACACGACTGAATTTGACGTACTACATCCTCGTTTCACTTAATATGGTCAAATTGATCTCTTATAATCTTAATTGGCCATAAATGGTCAAATTGGTCTATGACTATAAACATTAGCCTAAGCTGGCTAAATTTGGCCTACTTCGGCCTCATTTGACCTAAGATTGTCAAATTCTCTTAGGATCATAATTGACCATAAATGGTCAATTTGGTTTACAATGACCAATATTAGCCTAAGATGGCTGAATTCGACCTAGTTTGGCCTCATTTTACCGAAGATGGTCAAATTTATCGTTTACGATCATAATTGACAATAAACAGTCAAGTTGGTGTACGACAACCAACATTAGCCTAAGACGACTGAATTTTTCCTACTTCGGCCCCATCTAACCTAATATGGTCAAATGGATCTTTTTTTTAGAAATTTAATAAAGTAGGAAGTTTAATTAAGATAAAAATGACCATCCATAAGTATCAGCATACTATGTAAAGAAACCAAAAACATGTAAGGACACAAGTCTTCAATTGAGTCTTAATGTAGTGTTGGCTCAATTTCGGACAAAAACATTTAAGTCATAGCATAGTGTTCAAGTGTGTCCATTCAAGCCATTGACGTTTTAATTGAAGACGTAGCGACCAAGATTAAAAAGCTTCATCATATACCGAGTTTAATGTGTCTTGTTTCTACGTCACCAACATTAGTTCCAATTCCTCCTAAGGTATGAATGCATTACATATGTATAGGAGCTTGGAACACTTTTTATTGGGTGTAACTTTAGTTTAAACTAAGCTTTATTTTCAGAAGGTTTCTTTAAAACTTTAAAATAAAGTTTCTGGGCTAAAAATCGAAGTTTAAGCCTTCTGGAACTTCGTTCGGTATTGTCGTTCGAACGAGAATGTCGTTTGAACGAGTTTGCCAACGAATTTTCCCCATTTTCCTCTGGAACTTCATTAGAAGTGTCGTTCGAACGAAAATCTCGTTCGAACGAGATTTCTGGCGGGAAATTTTTTAGCAGTTTTAATCAGTTTTTCTCCATGTTCCCACTTACTTTTTCCCACTAACTCTTGACAGAAGCTATATGCAAGTTTGAAAAAATAACTTTTGACATTTTCTAAACACCTTTTTGAGAGAAAAATTTTTGAGAGAAATTTCTAAGTTCAAAAGTTCATGTTTTAAGGTTTTGCATTTTCCAGAACATTATCCTTAAACACTTTAGTTTACATCCATAGTTTGTTTATTCCAAGTTACCATAGATATACATCTTGCTTGGAGTGTTTGGCACCGAGTTTACTCTACCGAGTTGAAGAGTTTGTTTGGGTTTACTTCTACATCCCATAAAAAAGAAGTTCGTTGTTTTGCCGTGGCATTCTCACATGGTGAAAATCATCATGTGTGGTTGACAGTTGTTCCTAAAGTCTGATCGGTGGATTCCGAGACCGCGGTGGATCTCCGTGGTTATTCGCTAGGCAGAGGTGTGTACGAGAAGAAGCGTCAGGGCTTGAATAAAGTCAAGTCGAGTGTTGTAAGTCTTTCTTTGTCTTGTACTTGTAAAACCATACTTAGTGTATTTGAGGCTAGGGTCATCCGAGGTTGTTTCTCAATGTGGGTTTTTCCTCGTACATCGCGGCGTAGTGGTTATTTGCTTATTTTATCTTTTGCAAATCATTAGATGCATGCTTAGGTAAAAAGATAAAATTGGATTATTTAATTTGGTGCAAATTTAATTTGGGTATATTTTAATTTAGGTCAAGTCATTAATTTTATTGGATAAAATTTGGTTTGACCTAATTTGCAAGAATGGATTAATTAATTATGGTAGGCAAATTTTCTGGGACTTGGGTTAAATTGGTTTAAGTGAATTGTTTTGTGTTGTCCTATTTAAAAAATTCACTGTGTTTAGTTTATTTTAATTTGAAAAAAATTAAAATTAGTTGTTTGTGTGTGTTGTGTTGAGCCATCCTTATTCCGCATCTAAAAGGAAATTACTTTTTGTCCAATTTAAAATTAAGGGTTTTTTCGCACTTTCAAATTGGTATCAGAGCGGGATAGCTAAATTATTGCGTTTAAGATCCTTTTAATTATTTTTTACTAAAATGGAATTTTCCCAATTTTTAAAATTTCCTATTTTCGATGGTTCTAACTACGCGTATTGAAAAGCACACATGAAATCGATAGTTAAGTCTATCGATGAGAGGGTTTGGTTGTTAGTCGTTAACGGGTGGTCCCCACCTACATATTTAGATGAAATGAACGTGTTCCCAAACCCTCCGATATATGGAGTGAGAATGAATTTAAACTTGCAAACTTTAATTCCCGAGGTTTAAATGCCTTGTTTAGTGCGATCACACCAGATGAATTCCGACGCATTATGATGTGTGAAACCGCTAAATAATCTTGGGATATTTTGCAACTCACTCATGAAGGAACTAGTGTCGTAAAAGCTTCTAAACTCCAAAACCTCACCACTCAATTTGAAACCACCAAAATGAATGAAAAAGAAACTTTTGATGAATTTTATGCTAGACTTTCCGATATAGTTAATTCATCTTTTAATTTGGGGGAGAAAATACCCGACAACCGAGTAGTAAAGAAAATTTTAAGGTCCCTACCCGATAGATTTATTCCTAAGGTGATCGTGTTAAATTCTTTACCCACTTTAGCCTCTACAAAATTAAAAAAGCTCGTAGGTGATTTACAAACCTATGAACTAGACATGTTTCCCTCTAAAACTGAAAAGAACATAGATAAGGGTGTTACTTTGAAAGCCCGAAAGGAGGAAAAACATGTAGTAGAGAGTGAAAGTGAAAGTGACTCGGAAGATATGGCTATGTTTGCTAGGAAGTTTCAAAAATTTCTTAAATTTAACAAAGATAAATTTAAACATGATTTTAAGAAATTTGAAAATTCTAAGCATGACAAAGCCGAGAATATCCCTAAAAATTTAATGAAAATTTAAATAGGGACAAGACAAATAGGTGTTATGGTTGTGAAAGGTATGTCCATAGGGCAAAAGAGTGCCCCACTAAACTAAGGAGAGTGGGTAAGCAACCAATTTCTTATAATGCAACCCTAAGTGATAGTGATAAGGAAGAGGGACCCGATTCCCCCATTAAGCCCAACTTTGTGGCTTTTCTGGAAAGTCATGTGAGTGAAAGTGAGCACTCCTTTAGTGATGATATTCTAACACATGACACTTCCAAGGTCATTGTCTGTGATTCCCAAAAAGATGATGGTAGTTAGAGTGGAGAAGAGAGAGAGAGTGAAAGTGATGAGGAGGTTAATGTGAGTGAAGTTCAATTTACTTTTCAAGAATTATTTGAAGAATCTATTAAATTAAAAAGAACAAATTTGAAGTTAGAAGCTAGTTTGAAAGAGCGTGTCGAGGTCATTGATGAGAGTGTTTTAGTGGAAGATCTTAGGACTCGTGAGAGAGCTCTTCGTGAGAAACTTTTATATGTAGAAGGCGAGAGAGATAGCCTTAAAGGTTTAATGGAATCCTTGAAAAAGGAGCTTCATGCGTTTAAAGAGGGGAATGTTTTATTAGAGTCTAACATTTTAGATTTAGAAAATAAACTAAAAGAATCTAGTAAAGTCAAATTTGATTTGGAGTGTCGTTCGGAGAAATTAGATAAAATATTACGAATGGTCCAAATTAAAAATGACACTTGTGTTTTAGGATTCAATTCTTGTAACAATTCCTCTATTAAAGTCAAAACTAATGTTTTAAGAGAATCATCTAGGAACAATGTTATAGATCATGCCTTAGGTAAGTCTTTTCGCCGAGTCTTTAAGTGCTCACATTGTGGTTGAAAAGGTCATCATTGGAAATTTTGTTTTGATCTTAAACGAGGTCCTAGAAAATCCCAACCTAAGGTAACCGAGGTACCCAAGATTCCTACACCTCGAGATAGTCATTTTTCATTAGTTTGGGTTAGGAGATCCGACTTGGTAGCTTTACAAAATAGGATTTTTTATTCTCATTTACTTTCACATGCTTCCTCCCTTGCAAAATCTAAAGGTTGAATGTGTTAGTTGTTTGCATACTTTAGCTTTTGTACTTCATGCTAAATTATCATGTTAATTGTATGCTTCTTAAATCATTATTCTAGTCTATACTTCATGCTTTATCACATGATAGAATTATGATTGCTGTTCATCTTTTGTATTATAGTTCTTTCATTTTAGTTTGCATTAAATGAAAAATACAAAAATATTTTGTTTATCATTTGTGTTTCATTTTTTTTTTGTAATTTAGGCTTAATGAAAAATACAAATGATTTTTTGTTTGTCTTTTGGAGTAAATATTTTTGTTTGTTTGGTTTAAAAAATTCAAAAACTCAAAAAGATTTTTTTTGTGTGTATTTTAGTATGACACACTCTATGTGGCATATATTTGTGTTTGAATCCTTTTTTTTCGCTTCCATATGGCTAGAACTTTTGGTTTAGATTGACAATCCTTAAAATATTCTTTACCATGATTACATGGAGTAGTTAGATTTTGTGTTGATATAATGGATTCTTTTTTTATATGCCTCAATTCACACATGCACGAGCTCTCTTGAAATTTTAATTTCACATGTTATATTTGAGCTTTGCGAGATGTTCTCCTACCACTTATCATCTACATGTTATGTGACCTACTAGGACTAGTGCATGTTAAAATTCGTTGCACGTGAGATTTGTGTGAGAGATAAAAATGATGTACATAAATGTGCACGGGGAAGGGCTCCGAAAGGAAAAATCATCTTTTGCGAGTAAGCCGCCGTTTGCTTGGACCTAAAAGAAATACGTGGTCCAAAGGCCTAAAAGAATAATGGCATTAAAAGAAAATACTTGACAAGGACTATTTTTTTTAATTGTTATATTCATTCAAAAATATATATGCTTATTGAGAGAGATTGGATGGTTATCAACGATTTGCACAATATATGTTTATCCTAGTTGTACTTTCAATGTCATGACTCTATTGGTTTGTAGAATCATCAAAATTCTAAGCTTGTATGCATTGTGTATGTTTGTTCATTGAGTTCAATCTATATTTTCACATGAGGCCATAATCAAATGTAATAAATTTTACAATCAAATGAGAACTCCATGAACATGTTTTAAGTGATTGGGTCTAAATTGAATTGTTACTAGTTCACACCCCTACACTTTCGTTTCCATATGACACATTTTTGCCATACGAGTGTGAAAATCCTATTATATTTTGTGTCATTTGAGAGTTTATATCTATATATATGTGTGTTTGCATTATTGGTATATTTAGAGTATGTATATATATATGATATTTTTTTGTGTCTCTGCCTTACTTTCTAGTCCATCTGTGCTTGTACTTCATAATTGGTATCTATCTCGTTGCATTCTTTGTTGATATCACATGCTTAATACTTTATGTATCATATTGGTATCATTTTCTTGCATCTTATTTGGTATCCTTTATTTTTTGTATGGATTAGTTATGCTTTTGTTGCATATATTCTTTCACATTCTTTGCTTTGTATGCACTTTAGTTTTATTAATTCTATCACCTTTGTCTATTCCTGAACAAAAAGGGAGGAGAATGATAGGGGAGAAATGGTATCTAATCCTATTATAATCGTATCTTAGTTTAGGAGATTTATATTAGGGGGAGTCGCGACCTTCTTAGGTAGATCACATTTGATAAATGGAGAATTAATTTAGGGGGAGTAATTATTTCATTGCATTTAATATGTTGATATTCCCTATGAGTTTGATAGTTTGATTAAGTGTGCATGAATTATTCTAAGGGGAAACCTTCATCGAAAAAGATATTGATCCTTGGGTCTTGAGTCAAGTTTGGGTGGGATGTTTGATTCTAGTAGAGCTTGACGGCCCTTTAGGGTTTTGATTTTGTTTATTTTGTTTTGGTTTTTGTCCCGTAATAGCCAAAGGGGGATATTTGTAAGGACACAAGTCTCCAATTGAGTATTAATGTAGTGTTGGTTCAATTTCAGACAAAAACATGTAAGTCATAGCATAGTGTTCAAGTGTATCCATTCAAGGTTATGACGTTTAGTTGAAGACGTAGCGGCCAAGATTAAAAAGCTTCATCATATGCCGAGTTTATTGTGTCTTGTTTCTACGTCACCAACATTAGTTCCAATTACTCCTAAGGTATGAATGCATTACATATATATAGGAGCTGGGAACAATTTTTATTGGGTGTAACTTTAGTTTAAACTAAGGTTTATTTTCAGAAGGTTTCTTTAAAACCTTAAAATACAGTTTTTGGGCTAAAAATCGAAGTTAAAGCATTCTGGAACTTCGTTCGATATTGTCGCCCGAACGAGTTTTTCATTCGAAGGAGAATGTCTTTTGATAGAGTTTGCCAATGAGTTTTCCCCATTTGCCTCTGGAACTTCGTTAGAAGTGTCCTTCGAACGAAATATCTCATTCGAACGAGATTTCTGGCGGGAAATTTTTTGGCAGTTTTAATCAGTTTTTCTCCATGTTTCCACTTACTTTTACCAACTAACTCTTGACAGATGTTATAAGTGCAGGAACCAAGTTTGAAAAACTAACTTTTGACATTTTCTAAACACCTTTTTGAGAGAAAAGTTTTTGAGAGAAATTTTTAAGTTCAAAAGTTCATTTTTTAAGGTTTTGCATTTTCAAGAACATTATTCTTAAACACTTTAGTTTACACCCATAGTTTGTTTATTCTAAGTTACCATATATATATATATATATATATATATATATATATATATATATATATATATATATATATATATATATATATATATATATATATATATATATATATATCTTGCTTGGAGTGTTTGGCACCGTGTTTACTCTACCGAGTTGAAGAGTTCGTTTGGATTTACTTCTACATCCCATAAAGAAGAAGTTCGTTGTTTTACTGCGGCATTATCACATGGTGAAAGGCATCATGTGTGGTTGACAGTTTCTCCTAAAGTTCGATCGGTGGATTCCGAGACCGCGGTGGATCTTCGTGGTTATTCGCTAGGTAGAGGTGTGTGCGAGAAGAAGCGTCAGGGCTTGAACGCAGTCAAGTCGAGTGTTGTATGTTTTTCTTTGTCTTATTCTTGTGAAACCATACTTATTGGATTTGAGGCTAGGGTCGTCATAGGTTGTTTCCCGTTGTGGGTTTTTACTCGTACGTCGTGGCGTAGTGGTTATTTATTTATTTTATCTTTTGCAAATCATTAGATAAGTGCTTAGGTAAAAAGATAAAATTGGATTATTTAATTTGGTACAAATTTAATTTGGGTATATTTTAATTTAATTCAAGTCATTAATTTTATTGGATAAAATTTGATTTGACCTAATTTGCAAGAATGGATTAATTAATTATGGTAGGAAAATTTTCTGGGACTTGAGTTAAATTGGTTTAAGTGAATTGTTTTGTGTTGTCCTATGTAAAAAATTCACTTTGTGTTTAGCTTATTTTAATTTGAAAGAAATTAAAATTAATTGTTTGTGTGTGTTGTGTTGAGTCATCCTTATTCCGCATCTAAAAGAAAATTACTTTTTATCTAATTTAAAATTGGGTCCCATCGCACTTTCAAAACATCAAAACAAGCTAATGAGGACATCTTTCTCCCTTTCCCAAGAAGCACAAAATAAACGACAAAATTAGAAATATATAAGAAAACATAAGTTATAAAGATATACCACCAATCATCATTCATCAGTCAATGCTTTGCATGATATCCTCAGTAGTGAACTTGGTACCTTTGTCCTTGTCGGCAGCGGCATGACCCTTAGCTTTATGGTCGATGACATATTTTTAGTCCTTGTTGAGACGGATCTTGATGATGAGGGACAAATTTTTAGTCCTTATCGACATTAACGGTGGATCCGTTAACCTTCTCGCAGGTGATGCGCTGGATGTGGATTACCCATTTGTGATGGTAGACCTGAACCATTTTTCCTTCGCGACCCTTGTAGGTTCCTTAAACAACCTGAACCTCGTTATCTTTTCGGATGGGCACGGAGAAAATATTGTACTTGGAGTGGATATCGGTGGAGAAAGCTGCTCTCATGAGGATGCGATGGACGCTCGATAGAGCCCCCTTGACTGTACTTCATTTTCGCTAACTCTCTCTCTCTCTCTCTACTAAAATGACAGCTCAAATTGATGTCTTACTATAATAACTGACTTTAAATGGTCAAGTTTGTCTACAACTATCGACATTCGGGACCATTTGACCTAAGATGGTGAAATTTATCTCTTATGATGATAATTGACTCACAAATGGTCAAGTTGGTATCTGGCGACCAACATTAGCCTAAATCGGCCTCATTCGACCTAAGATGGTCAAATTGATCTATTATAATCAAAATCAACCACAAACGGTCAATGTATTCCATGATGAACAACATTATCCTAGTACGGCTAAAATCAAACTATGATTGTCTTATTCGGCGTAATATGGTAAAATTAATCTGTTACAATCAAAGTTAGCCTCAATTTGTCGAGAAGCTCTAAGACGACGACTGCTAGCTTTTGATTAAAAGATTGGCCTAAAATGGACTCATTTGATTATAGAAGATCAAATTGATTTTTGTCGATCAAAATTGACTTAAAGTGAACTAGCTGGTGTGTGATAACTAATGTTAGCATCAAACGACTAGAACCAACCCACGAGGGCATTATGAGTTTATAATGACCTAAATGGTCGTAGACATTAAATATCGTCCTAACACGGTGTAATATGTCTATGGTAATTCTCATCATTCAATTAATGATCTAAATATTGCATGAATAAATCATGATCAGCGTGACACTTGAACAAGTTAAAAAAGAATCGTGAATGACTCGACCCCCTGAGGGTAAATAGGCATCACAATAAATTTAAAGTCGGTCCATATGTTAGTCGAACGTCCTTCTAGTAAAACCCAAGATTCATTCAATGTCTTATAAAACCATACAAGTCAACCCAAGGGAATGAAAAAGACCGACCAATGGTACCAAACTCACCACATCAGTTCGGTACGACATACATACTCTAGCTCCAATCTCATCTCGAGACCAACTTGGCTAAACTGGGACTTGGGAGCCAATTGTGGGGAATAAAAATGGGTCTCCAATAGTTATATGACACATGATAATGGGGATACAGGATCCTTATTGAAGGCTGGTGGATCGCTTACCTAGTCACCAACACATGACCGACTAAACTAGTCTTAGCCGATTACAGTCCTTGTGATACTACATGACTAGTTTGATAATATAAAGATGGTATGATTCTGAGTGAATATAGAATATCAATCGTGTCACAATGGTGTTGTTTTGTTATGATGTAAACTTTAATAATAACAACCCTTATCCATTTGTAACCCCCCGACTCTCTATAAAGGGGAAACCCCTCATTATGTAGGAGTCTTAGGGGCTTGAGAATACTCTCATATAACTTATCTCTCATATTAATGAAAATATCTTCATCGCCTCCATGTAAATAGATCAACCTTAGCTGAACTATGAAAATCTTGTGGCTTTTATATTTATTTTTATATTGTTTAACACTGTTATGGGGGACGACCCCCTTCTGAGCGATTTTATTTCCCTAACTGACCTCATTATATCCAGGTGATTTCTAAGATAATTAAATTAGAGTGCAATCATATATGTGACACCCCGCCTAATAAAATAGCGGGTGATCAGTCCGGTATCAAATTAAATAGGAATCTCATCTAGTTCATTCTTAGCATCACCGTTAAAAAATTAATAATTACTAACCACCTAGTCTTTAATTAAGCTGGTGCCAAATTTTATCTTATGAATTAAGTAGAAACCAACCAATATAATAGAAATTCAAGATAACTAACACAAGAGGAAATCTAAACATGCCACACAACTGGTAATAGCATTACTCGAATAACATTGACTTTATAAGCAATCCACCAAGAGTAAAGTCTAAGAGACAGTAATGATGCATGCCAGACAGAATATATGTGTACAATTGCAAACGTACAACTGAAATGTCCCTATCTAGAGAGAACGAGATAGGCATCTAAGCAAATATCCCGCAGCATCGACATATACTGCATCTATACATCCTGTAAGAAGATCACGCCTGGCGCCCCTGTGGTAGGACACCTAAAAGGTTTTGAAAAGGTTTTTATAGCAAGGGTTAGAATCCAAAACATTTGAAAAATATTTAGCAAGTAAATTTAAATGTAGGAAATTAAAATGCAAGTATGCTCTTCATATATAAGTTAGTGTCGTACACTCTCTTGAGGATACCTCACCCCTCCACTAATGTGCGCGCCTAACGTAACTATACATGACCCACCTAGCTAACCACCCCGTAACTTGTCTTGTCATATATAATCAACAACTTCACCACTACACTAACTCGAGTGAGTTTAGTATACATTTTATAAGCTATTAATCACACTAAGCTATTTAATTCAATTCTCATTTGATACCATATAACCGAATCACAGGTTATATAATTAATACATTTCTCATCCTATATTATCCCGTATATAATTATACCATATATACATACTCATCTTACAATATTCACACATACATGTCGTAGATATATACTATTCCCCGAGTAGGCACTCATCTAGTGTTCTCTAGATGCTATCATAATCGAGTATTCTCATACACCCGAAACCCTGATACGGTTAGCTCCCCATTTTAGAAAAATAAACAAACGTTGTGGAGGCGGCCATAGTTTCCCATGGTAGCGAGATTGAATCAGACATCATTTGTCGCACTCCTGAACTGAACGCTGTGACCTAGGGACTATACTCACCCTCCATTCACTAGTCAGGGGATTCACCCACATCGTGTAAACTCTCCTGATAGCACTAGAATAGGTATGCTTTACTATAAATATTATTCATAAATATATATATATATATATATATATATATATATCCAGGCTACCGGTGTACTATGCCCTTACACAAGCCTAACACATGCAAGTCTATGGTCCGACTTTATTTCAATTAATTATACGCTAATTAATTTTCATACCTTAGTGTCACCCTACCAATATACCCGGACTCTCTCTCGGCCCGAAATTCAATATTTCTAATTCATCGCTCAATTTCATTCAATTAAGCCTACTCACTTAATTAATAAGGTTTCAAATCACTCACTCGTGACCTTAATTCATCAAATTAATTAATCCTCTAATTAATTTAACGGTAAACATTCACAAATTAAAACCCTAAATCATAACCAAAATTGTAGAATTAACTAATGCAGAAACTGAGTATCTCAAACACATAACATGTTTGAATTTGGGGAAGGGGAAAATATGATAGGCTTAACAGGTCATTCAAACGACAAGACAATGATTCTCGTTTGAACGAGATACCAGGTCGTTCAAACGACCCTGGTATCATTTTCTTCATTATCCTGCCCAGAAAAGCCAGTCCGCCATTGAAATATTTAAAACCTCCATTATGTACAGATTTCATCATCAAAACTTCCCAAGATTCATCGTAATTCCATCCTATTATCATATTCAATCCAACCCCAACAATTACATCACTTAGGGCATCAATTTAGTCAAATCTTAAAACCTCTACAGATTTATAATTTCCAATAAAATAAATCCCCAATTTCTCATGAACACAAACCCTAACATATTAATTGATTCCCACCTCCTTTAATATTAATAGGTAAATGCAAATTAACAATTGCAAATTTAACCACTTGACTTAATTTGTAGATCAAAGACCTTAGATGAAGATGTTGGATTGAATTTAAGGACCTCCTCTTGTTCTTGAAGCAATCTCTTAGAATCCCTAAATTCTCTTCTAATGGTTCTCCTCTTAATATTTCCACAATTTTAGTCTTCTAAAATGATTGTTAATACCAAATTTAATCTACTGGCGTGGACCAATACTATGAAGACATGTGGCTATCTACATGGCAACTACAAACACTTTCGAGGAACCCACTCGCTCCGAGGAACAAGACTGCAACGAGGAAGACTAGTTCCCTGAGGAACACTGCTTACTCCGAGGAACTCATACGCTCCGAGGAACAATGTCTCTCCGAGGAACTCTTAAATACCGAGAAGCTTAGGCGGTCCGAGCTTCACCTCGAAGCAGGATACCAACAGTTTAAATGCTCATTAAATGCTTATCATTTAGACGCGCACGCAAAGAGGGCATTAAATGTATTATCCTTTCATATGTATATCATTTAATGTAGTACCCTTTCACATTACAGCCTCAGGGCTATAAATACATTGTACAATCCTCATTGGAGGGGGACCCCTAGACCGGAATTTCTTGAGATAACTTGTAATCGAGAATTCTCATACAAACAGTAATACCAAAACAGTGGACATAGGCCATTCTTATAAGGTTGAACCACTTTAAAATTCTTTGTCTCATTTATTTATCTGTGATTGAATTATTAGAGTGATCTAATTTTTTACATCACAGACCCCTCATCGATTTTGCTGGCGAGAAAGTATTTCCACTTGGGACAATCAAGTTGGATATATTCATTGGTACGTGGACTGCTTGTCGAACAGAAAGAATACGTTTCTTCGTGATGGATAAGAATGTCCAATCATCGTACAATATCATCATGGGAAGAGTAGGATTGAAGAAGTTTGAGGCTGTACCATATACAGTGCATCAATGCCTAAAATTTCCAACAAACTTTGGAGTAGGAGTTGTGAAAGGTGATCAAAAAGTAGCTCGGGAATGCTATTATTCATCCGCCGAGCAAGAAGAACTGGAAGAATCAAAGAAAAAGACCACTACTTATCAAGTGGATGAAGGTGCAGAAATTGAAACATTGGATCCTCGAGATGAGTCGCAACTCGTGAAGGGTCAAGTGGTGGAAGCTACTGAAAACATCATTCTGGACGACGAGCACCCTGAGCGAACTACTCAAATAGGTTCATCATTGGAAACCTTATTAAAACAAGAATTGATAACTTTTCTTAGAAGCAAAAGATAAAATTTTGCGTGGAGTCATGAAGATATGCCTGGGATAGACCCAAACTTCTTATGTCATGAGCTCAATGTGAATAAGGAAATCAAGCATGTGAAGCAGAGAAGAAGAGTATTCAGCCCTGAGAAGAATCAAGCTATACAGGAGGAAGTCGAGAAGCTTCAGAAAGATTGTTTCATTGAAGATGTTAAATATCCAGATTGGTTAGCTAATGTGGTGATGGTAAAGAAGAAGAATAACAAGTGGAGGATGTGTGTAGACTTCACCGACCTCAACAAAGCATGCCCAAATGATCACTTTCCACTTCCCCGAATTGACCAACTGGTGGATGCTACCTCGGGACACGAGTTGCTAGGCTTCATGGATGCTTACTCTGGTTACAATCAGATTAAAATGAAACCTGAAGAAAGGTAAAGTACTTCTTTCATTACCCCTAGGGGAACTTATTGTTATAATGTTATGCCTTTTGGTTTGAAAAATGCAGGTGCGACATATCAGAGGCTGATGAACAAGGTCTTTGCTGAACAAATCAGTGACAATATGGAAGTCTATGTTGACGACATGATGACAAAAAGCAAGAAAGTTTCCGATCATCTAGTTGACTTAAGTCAGACTTTTGATCAACTAGATAAATATCAAATGAAGCTGAACCCGACGAAGTGCATATTTGGAGTACGAGAAGGCATGTTCCTCGGGTACATTGTTAATCAACGAGGCATTGAAGCAAATCCTAAAAAGATCAAAGATCTATTAGGGCTGCGATCTCCAACGACGAAGAAGGAAGTATAGAGTCTCACAGGACGAGTAGCGGCACTCAACAGATTTGTGTCGCGAGCAACTGATAGATGTCTCCCATTCTTCAAGACACTCAGAAAGACTTTTGAGTGGAGTGATGAATGTGAGAAGGCTTTTCAAGACTTGGAGAAATACTTGGGAGCACCTCCATTGTTGTCCAGGCCGGTGATGGGAGAAAAATTGTACCTGTACCTAGCAGTATCCGAATATGCAGTTAGCTCGACGTTGATCAGAGTGGAGAATGGAGTACAAAAGCCAATTTACTACACAAGTAAGGCCTTCCGAGGAGCAGAGATCAGATATCCAAGGCTGGAGAAATTGGCACTGGCGCTGATTGAGGCAAGTAGGAGAATGAGGCCATATTTCCAGGCTCATACCATAGTAGTATATACTGATATGCCATTGAGGCAAGCCCTGCATAAGCCAGAAAAATCAGGAAGATTGATGTACTGGGCAATAGAACTCGGTGAATATGATATAATTTATGAACCCAGATCATCACTAAAAGGGCAGGATGTAGCAGATTTCATAGCGGAGTTCACCTATCCTGATACCCCCGAGGAGCAAAAGTTGCTCGCTGATCAACCTGTGGATGTTACAGGATCAATAAACACAAGCTCACACCAATTCCGATTGGTAAAAGGGCGTGTGGATGTTACAGGATGTGATGCAGAGATAGTTGTGAGAACTCCAGATGAGGAACAAGAGTTGCTCGCTGATCAACCTGTGGATGTTATAGGATCGACAAACACTAGCTCAGACCAACTCCGGTTGGTAAAAGGGCAAGTGGATGTTACAGGATCATTAAATTCGAGCTCAAACCAACTCCGGTTGGTAAAAGGGCAAGAAAAAATGATCGACGAGGAGCGAGAAAAATCCGGGGAGGATGAAAAGAAGCAGCAAATATTTCACCGAGGAACTCTGACTGATTAGAAATTTGAAGACGAGTTACCTATATGGAGGCTATATGTAGATGGATCATCTTGCAATACAGGATGTGGTACGGGGATAGTTTTGAGCACTTCGGACGAGGTCGACATGGAATACGCCTTGCGTTTCCAATTCAAAGCTTCCAACAATGAGGCTGAATATGAGGCCCTGATTGCAGGGCTTAATTTGGCAAAAGTTATGGAGGCGCAGCAAGTTATGATCTTCAGTGACTCTCAACTGATTGTAAACCAAATGATGGGAGTATATGCAGTTAGAGGAGAATTAATGATCAAATATCATGCAAAGGCAAAGGAGCTGGTGTCAGAATTTACCGCTATTCAACTGGTCAGAATACCAAGAATGGAGAATGCGAGAGCAGACGCCCTAGCTCGACTAGCATCAGCGACTCGCATCGAGCTACGATGAACAATCCCAATTGAAGTGTTAGTTGTTCGGAGTATAGATGAAGATCTGACGATGAACTTTATCACACTTGATTTAGGTCCATCTTGGATGGATCCCATCAGGGCGTATATCGAGGAGGGAGAATTTCCAATTGACAAGCTTTCAGCCAAGAAATTGAAATTTAAAGCTGCTCGGTATTTATTAACTAATGGTGTTTTATATAGACGAGGAATTATGGCAGGTTTGCTGATTAAGCACATATTCTTCACATTTATCCCCTTAATTTCAGTATTTTTATGATCCCGTGTAGTGTAAATATCTTGGATTTGTCTCGTATTTATGCTACTAACCTTTTTTGGAAATTATTTCGTGTTTTGTGTATTTCTCATGTGTTTTACAGGTATTTCACGCAAGTTAGTGCGAAGGAGAAATCAAAACAGTGAAAGAAACCAAGAAATGGAGAGTTGAAGGGCATTTTCATAATTTTCCAGCCTTATTCCGGAGGTGGGGCCAACTAGAAAGTTGAAGAGCTCTAAATTACAAGAATACTGGAAAAAACAGCACCTCAATCCGAGCTACGGTGAAGAAGTTACGATGTTTTGAAGTTGCGCGATAATGAAGAGTCTGGATGTGCGAATTTCTGTCATTAATTATGCATTTAATGCAGTGCAACTCTTGAAAAACTTGTGCCACAAGTGAAATTTGATGCCAAATTCGTGCAACTTGGTGCTATAAAAGACCAAGCCCTACCTCATTTTCAAAAGGGAGTTGAATTCTAGAGAGAGGGAGTCAAATTCTAGAGGGTAGGAGTAGGATTAGAGAGAGAAAGTTAGATTTTAGTTTTCTTTGGTAGAAGTTTTCATAAACCCTAGTTGTAAGTTTGAAGAAGAAGTTTTGCTGGATTCAAATTCATCTCTTTCTCCTCTTGCTAAATACAAGTATCAATTTATATTCTCTATTTTATTTTTCCATTCAATTCTCAATTGTTTTGCAAATTGTTAACAATGTTTGTTAGAGTTTTCTTTTGTTTTCATCATGTTTAGCTAATTTTTAAGGGTTGGGATGCATGAACCCATCCCGATGTAATTTATCTACGTAGGAAATAGAATTTAAATTTAAATTTGAAAGAATCGTGTAAGATAAGTTCACAATCATCCTAGATCTTTTAATCTCTCTTGCCCTAGGTACTTGGGATATTTAAGAATATGATGTGCGTGTAATTATTTAGCACCGCTTTATATTTATCTTTGATTTCATATGATGCGGGCTTGAACCTCATATACGTAATGCTTAGGATCTATAAAGACTGGATTCATTCACCGCTTTATATCTATCTTTGATTTCATATGATGCGGGCTAGATCCCTCATATATGTAATGCTTAGAATGTATAAAGACCGGATCTAGTCAATAATTTTAATTTACAATTCTAGTATTCTATACGGTAATTTGTTAAGGATTGAGGGATTGTACCCTACCATATTTTCTCTCATTTGTCAGATCTAATTTCTTTTGCACTTTTCAGTTTGTTAAATTTTCCCAATGATTTATCATCTTTTCGTTTCTTTTAAGAAATCATTTCAAGATTCAATAATTTTTCTTATTACTATTTGGCAATCTCGATCCCTGTGGATACGATCCCGACTTACCGGGTTTATTACTTGAGCGACAGGCTTGCACTTGAGCCTAGAGTGAACGCATTTCTGAGACAAATTCTTAGTCGCGTCAAGTTTTTGGCGCCGTTGCCGGGGATTCGAAATTGTTAAATTTTTAAGAAAGTTATTTTTATCTACAAGTGATTTCGAAAAAAAAAATATAACAAAAATTGAAAAAAAAATGGGTATCACGTTCTTGAATTGCCCAATTTGAAATGTCTTATTTTAACTCTTTTGGTGTCTTTAATTGTTATGCTAATAGTGAGGAAGAGGAGGCACTCAAGACTTATGACCATTGGATCAATATCACTAAAGATGATTATATTAAATACAAGCCTAGTGCTGAGAAACTCCAAATTTATCAAAATCAATTGCTTGAAGAAGAAAGACTTGAAAAAGAATATCGCGAAAAAAATCGTTATTGGGAGCAAGAGTTAGATCCATTATTTGAACCCAATGAGGATTTTTTTTCCGATAGTTTTGAAGATGAAGTAAGTTTTCAACCAAATGAGGAATTCGAGGTGCTAGAACCAAGAAAGCCTACTTTGGAAGAACTCTTACTTGATCTAAAAAAGCATTCTGATGACCGTGCTGTTCTCGAGTCGAAAATTATAGCAACTTGCAAGGAGTTGAATGATTATTTGGACAACTTAGAAAAGGTCGAGACTTGCGCTTCACCTAATACTTTTGAGAATGAAATCATTGAAATTAATCCAAGTTCTTTTGAATCTCAACCTATTATAAATATTGCAAAATCTACTGAGGTTGAGGATCATTTGTCTCCTTGTGTCCCCACTATTATCGAACCATTAAATCCATCACAAGAATTGGATGAATGTCTTAAGGATGTTGATCCGCTTCTTGTATGGGAATGTTATTTTGAGATGCTTCATCTTACGGGCCACACACTTAGACGTGTCACTCCACCAGATCCAATTGAAAATTTTGAGGAAAAAAATTTTGAGGACACCAAGCAAGAGAGAGAGCTAGAGGAGTTGAGCCTAGCAGAGTTTGAGCGCGAGTTCGGACCGGTGGATGCGAGCCTAAATGATGAAGTCCAATCTTTCTGGGCCTCATTTCGTCATTTAGACGAAAGCGAGTGGGACAATAGAATTGATGAATTTCTCCTTCCTAAACCTCCACTCATACCATTTGAGTCTTCGGAGGTACTTGAAGATACGACTCAAATATCGTCCGACTTAGAGACCAACACACGTGCTACGCAACAAGAGGATCATTTTTCGGTTTATGAGGACAAGCACTCTATGCTTAAATTGTTTTCTAATATGGATTGTTCCTTTTTGTGTGCCCCTCTCCCCATACTACTTGAAAAATCTTTGGGAGGTGATTATATTTTTCTTGGATCTCAATTGTACTTGTCCCACTTATCACCCAAACCCCCCATCATCCCGTTAAATTTTTTAGTTGGTGATGGTTCATTTTCTCCATATCACACATGTCTTCCATTTTTCAAACGGAATTCTTACTTTTAGGGAGGCATGCATCCTAATGAGGGTACACCATTAATCCCTCAAAGTCAAATTGTATTTTGGGTGGACCCTCAAATTTTTCGACTTTTAGTGTATGATTTATTAGCTGTTCAAATGTTAGGTTGTAAATAGTTAGTTTTTTTTTCTATTTCTTTTTCTCTTTTATTATAGTCTAGTTTTGAGAGTTAAAGTTTTTGTTATTATTTTTGTTATGCTTGGTTCTAACATGTTTTTTAGATTCAATGGACTCGCACTCATCGGGGATCGCTCCATTTGGGTAATATCTTTCTTTTCCTCTCTTTATGTTGTGTTCTTGATTTGCATTGGGGACAATTCAACATTTAAGTTAGGGGGTGTGGGATATTCTTCCCATTTATTGTTTAGATTCATTGATTCGATCACATGTTCTTTCCAAGTGTGTTTTTTTTTAGAAAAAAAAAATTTGAAAAAATTTGAAAAAAGCCAAAAATATTTTTGTTCAAAATAAATAAAAATTGGAATTTAAATTTTTCAAAAATATCACCTTTATTCTATTTAAAGTCTCAAATTGTTAAATCTCAATTGCACTAAGTCAAAATTGACCGAAGATGGAAATTGAAAGAAAATTGACGACTTAACGAATAAGTGTGGAGATTAGTCCAACCCGGTGAGATTTCGAGCCTTTCAATTTTTTATGAGTTTTTAAATCAATCCGAGTTTATGATTAACTCAAAGTTCTTTTCAGCGTTTTAATAAGTCGTTGATGATCTCAATCCTTTGTTTTGATCGGTTATGAGAAATGTGTGAAATGTTGTCTCGAAATTCGTGCCAAATATATCTCTAAACTTAATTAATCTCGAGATGCATATGGTAAGGTGATTAGCAATTTGGACAATGAAGTAGGCCCTCTTTTGTTTAACCCAAAAATATTAGCCATAAAAAGTTGTGAAAAAATTATCCCTTTGTAACCCAAGTTGAGCCTAATAAAATATTTTCCTTTCGTTTGATAACCCAAAAAACCCAAATAGCCCAAAATTGTGAAAATTGAGAAAATTCATCAAGTAAGTCCAAATTGTGCAATAAAAAGGGGCAAGAAAAAAAAATGTTAAAAAAAAAATAGTGAAAAAAAAATGAAAATTGAAAAAGAAAGAGAAAAATGAGCAAATGCTCGAAAAAGCACAAATGGACGTCATAAGGACATTTTCCAATTCCGAACATTCCCTACCATTTCCATTTTTTCCCTTTACACCTTAACCCCAAGAAAAGTCCTAACCGAGTCCAAATTGCGAAATTGGTTACCGCGTGGAGAGCTAAGACATGAAAAGATAATATAAGAGATTAAGATGGTGTGAACTAGAGGTGATGTTCCCGTTTCCTAATAACCGTACTCCGATGATGAGATATTTTCACCATAAATTTCCTTCTTTTCAATTTTGTATGCGTGAATTTTTGTCCATTATATTTACTCTTTATATCATGCATATCGTGAGAATAGCCACAATCTGAGTGATTCGTTTGTGAGCGCAATCCGTAAGAATTTGAATCAAAACGAATTTTCGGAAAGTAACGTAATGCTCAATCGATGGAAATTTGAGGTTTAATTTTTGGCTTTGCACACACACACTATGGTTTGAGACAGTTGAATATGAGTTGATGGTGATTATTTTTTAGAAAAGTTTAAATTGTACAATTTTTAAGTATTTTGATATTTATTTGAGTCAATAAAGAATTTTGTGGGTGTATTCACTGCAAACCCTCACGAGACAAAACTCGTCCTACTAGGGTAACCTAGGGGTTGAAAGGCTTGTTGCATACGCTAAATGCAATCGCTTGCCCGCGAAAAAGGTATTCTATCCCAATAAAAGAATTTTCAACAATTGAACTTTAAATTAATTTCATTTACATTGCTCGGGACGCACAAAGTTATAAGTTAGGGGGTGTGATTAGGCACATATTCTTCACATTTATCCCCTTAATTTCAGTATTTTTATGATCCCGTGTAGTGTAAATATCTTGGATTTGTCTCGTATTTATGCTACTAACCTTTTTTGGAAATTATTTCGTGTTTTGTGTATTTCTCATGTGTTTTACAGGTATTTCACGCAAGTTAGTGCGAAGGAGAAATCAAAACAGTGAAAGAAACCAAGAAATGGAGAGTTGAAGGGAATTTTCGTAATTTTGCAGCCTTATTCCGGAGGTGGGGCCAACTAGAAAGTTGAAGAGCTCTAAATTACAAGAATACTGGAAAAAACGGCACCTCAATCCGAGCTACGGTGAAGAAGTTACGATGTTTTGAAGTTGTGCGATAATGAAGAGTCTGGATGTGCGAATTTATGTAATTAATTATGCATTTAATGCAGTGCAACTCTTGGAAAACTTGTGCCACAAGCGAAATTTGATGCCAAATTCGTGCAACTTGGTTCTATAAAAGACCAAGCCCTACCTCATTTTCAAAAGGGAGTTGAATTCTAGAGAGAGGGAGTCAAATTCTAGAGGGTAGGAGTAGGATTAGAGAGAGAAAGTTAGATTTTAGTTTTCTTTGGTAGAAGTTTTCATAAACCCTAGTTGTAAGTTTGAAGAAGAAGTTTTGCTGGATTCAAATTCATCTCTTTCTCCTCTTGCTAAATACAAGTATCAATTTCTATTCTCTATTTTATTTTTCCATTCAATTCTCAATTGTTTTGCAAATTGTTAACAATGTTTGTTAGAGTTTTCTTTTGTTTTCATCATGTTTAGCTAATTTTTAAGGGTTAGGATGCATGAACCCATCCCGATGTAATTTATCTACGTAGGAAATAGAATTTAAATTTAAATTTGAAAGAATCGTGTAAGATAAGTTCACAATCATCCTAGATATTTTAATCTCTCTTGCCCTAGGTACTTGGGATATTTAAGAATATGATGTGCGTGTAATTATTTAGCACCGCTTTATATTTATCTTTGATTTCATATGATGCGGGCTTGAACCTCATATACGTAATGCTTAGGATCTATAAAGACTGGATTCATTCAAATTTATAATTTATAATTCTAGTATTCTAATGGGTAATTGCTAGGGATTGGGGGATTGTATTCCAACCTATTTCCTCATTCATTTTAATTAGTTTTATAAATTTGTTCCAACTTATTTCCCCTTGTCAACCATCATCATCTTTTTCACTTTTATTTTAGAAGTAATAAATCAATTAAATTCTATAAAACATTCCCTAAGGATTCGATACCCAGACTTACTACTATACTCCATAAAAGTGTAGTTAAAAGTTTGGGGTTTTTTTTATTGAGGTTGGAAGCCGATAACAACGACTAGCGTATTACACGGACGCTCGGTTTTCCACTCGATCATTTGCAGAGATACGTACATCCCTCTGAGGTAAAAGAATTAATTGAAGAAATCCATAAAGGGTCTTGTGGAGCACATGTAGCAGGTCGGACGCTTTTGCAAAGGGTGATGACACAGGGATACTACTGGCCGACGATGAGGGCTGATTGTATAGCTTATGCCAAGAAATGTGACAAGTGCCAGCGTTTCTCCTCCATCCGAAGAACTTCACAAGCATTGTTGACACCCATAACTTCCCCTTGGCCATTTTCCATGTGGGTAATTGATTTGGTTGGACCACTGCCAACGACCCGAGGAAGGTTCAAGTACCTCGTCATCACAGTGGATTATTTTACTAAGTGGGTAGAAGCTGAGCCACTCATTGATATGACGTACAAGAAGGTGTACCAATTTGTTTGGAAGAACATCATTTGCCGATATGGTCTCTCTCATGCCTTCATCACAGACCATGGGACACAATTTGATAACGAGGAGTTTGCCGCCTATTGTCATCAGTCAAACATTTTGAAGGTTCATTCAGCACCAGGTCATCCTCAAAGCAATGGACAAACTGAAGTGACAAACAGAACGCTATTGAACGGTTTGAAGAAACGATTGGATGATGCAAAAGCAAACTGGATCAACGAGCTACAATCAGTACTTTGGGCTTAGCGAACTACTCCCCGAGTAGAAACTGGAGAATCACCATACATGCTGGCATTTGGAAGTGAAGCTGTCATACCTGCCGAATTGGGCTTCCCAACACACAGGGTACTGAATTTTAATTCCCCTGTCACCGACTTAATGAGAAGACTGGAATTTAAACATGTTCGAGGAAGTTAGAGAAGAAGCAACCATTAGAAATGCTGCTTACCAGCAACGAGCAGCTTTGTTCTACAACAAGAGGGTGAAGAAGTGCGACCTGAAAGAAGGAGACTATGTGCTGAAGAAAGTAATTCAAAAGCATAACAAACTGGAGGCAAACTGGCATGGACCATACCGAGTTACAGAAGTTGTTCGACCAGGAACTTATCGAATAGCAACTTTAGAAGGCGAGGAGTTTAAGAATGCATGGAACGCAGAGCATCTGCGCAAGTATTATCAGTGATGTATATGTAACACAGTTCCATCAGTATGAATAAAATGAAGATATTCTGCCATAGTCTCTCCTTTTATTGAAAATTTTTTGGGGAATACTAGTGGTACACACTACTCGGTAAAGCTGGGAAGACTACTCAACGAAATATTCCAAACTGTACCAAGTATGGTTGGTCGGTGATACCACTAACTGTAGTTGGTCGACGAGGAGAAATATTCCTAAAAATGCCGACCTGTTTGGCTAGGAAACGAAATATTCCAAACTGTACCAAGTATGGTTGGTCGGGGATAAAAACCCACTAACTGTAGTTGGTCGACGAGGAGAAATATTCCTAAAAATGCCAAACTGTTTGGCTAGGAAACGAAATATTCCAAACTGTACCAAGTATGGTTGGTCGGGGATAAAAACCCACTAACTGTAGTTGGTCGACGAGGAGAAATATTCCTAAAAATTCCAACCTGTTTGGCTAGGAAATGAAATATTCCAAACTGTACCAAGTATGGTTGGTCGGGGATAAAAACCCACTAACTGTAGTTGGTCAACGAGGAGAAATATTCCTAAAAATTCCAACCTGTTTGGCTAGGAAACGAAATATTCCAAACTGTACCAAGTATGGTTGGTCGGGGATAAAAACCCACTAACTGTAGTTGGTCGACGAGGAGAATTTATCGACCTTGGTTGGTCGGACACATTTTATGAAAAAGACAAAAATTTACCAAGCATGGTTAGTCGGGGATAAACTCTCACTAACCGTAGTTGGTCAACAAGCATAATTTAACAACCTTGATTGGTTGATACTCGTGACTTTATTATTAAGTGATCGAGCAATATTATTGAAACTTGGAACTTTTTAATTATTACTGAATTGGTCGGCGAACATCACAATATTGTTATTTTTAACAGATATGCATAAATGTAAAGTGTTGATATTTACAAGACAATAGCAATTAAGATTTTCAAACAGAAGTGAAAGTTTTTCATTAAATTCGAAATAAATTACATTGATGATAAAATGAAAGTTACATTGATATGTATGCTAACTATTACATCAAAAATTTCTATTCTACTGGTCTTTTCCCCTCAACTTTTGATGCAGGTTCCTCACCAGCAGGCAGATCATTTAAAGACTGAGGAGAATTGATGAAGTTCAAATCCTTCAGCATCCTGACGTTCATCACAGAAGGTCGATCTAAAATATGCTCGGGACGAGATACCTCAATTTGAGAATGTAAATTGTAGTCACCGAGGTATTTTGAAATTAAGCTCCGAGGAAAGGCACGAGATGGGATCCATTCCATGTCCAAATTGTACGGTGGCACAGGCAAGTCGAGCAACCCGGGATTATGGTAGTCCCACAGATAATGTCCTTATTCGAGTTTCATCACACCTAAGGCATTCAGCTAGTCTTGTTTGTAGCCCTCATTATTGGCATTCTGGATACGATCGTCCAAGTGGAATAGTGCCTCGTTGTATCCAGCCATCCAGAATTCCCTGAGCTGTTTGTGGAATTGATATGTTAGCTGTAGGAGGGTAGTGAGACTGGGGTCTATGAATAACTGGAAAGGGTGAGGCGTGACCCACTCCAATGGACACTGCCTGCAAGGTCTTCAAGGTCTCCTGGTGCAACTTCTAAAGAAAACTTCTCCTTCTGGTAACAATGAAACTCAAGCTTCAACTCACTCCCTGCAAGAAGATGAACTTTCACAGCAAAAATAGCAATTTTCTCAAGGGAAACACCTGAGAGTGATGGCTGTCAGTGGGGAGTGAAGGAACAAGGCACTCAGCACTATGAGAATGAGCAGGGAGAGAATACTTAGGTAGGTCTGGTGATATTTTGGCAGAGTAACAGTGCAACTTCTATTGTCTTTTGTTCTATCTATGACCTTGCCCAGGGGTCCTATTTATACTTGGGCACTAAGGCTGGGTTAGCACTTTTGGCGCCAAAACTTAGAGGGTTGGTGAGGGACAAAGTCTGCAGTGTACTATTTATCCCTACCTACAGACAGGTCTGCCTGTCCCCTCTGGCAGATGCCCCCTGGCACCGACCAAATTTCAAAAGCAAATATGTCTTCTAATGGAGACAAAATATCTGATTTGCTAAATATTTTTTGAAACGGTAACTTTGATACAAACTTTGTAAACTTGAGGGGGGGTCTCGAGGACCACCTCCTCTAAAATATTTGCAAGCTTGAGGGGGTCTCGAGGACCCCCTTCTAAAATCGTTTTTCTTGAGAGGGGTTTAGAGGACCCTCTCCTCTAAAATCATTTTATAAACAGTTCTTTTCTTGTGAGCAGCCAGCCCTTTGGCTGCTCACTTCACTTGTGACTAAGTGTGAGGTGTGTGAGGACTGGGTGACCCTAGGGTCTCCTACTAGTATTCTCTCAATCCTATAGTGCTAAGTGGTTGAGCTTGCTCAACATACCTTGTTCCTCAGCCGCCAAGCCAAAACTCCCGGGAGGTCCTAACGCGCCTGTTCGATCCCTGCTTGCTCGACTAGGCAACCTGTACAAGAAAGTAAAGTGTTAGTGATGTTGTTAATTTAGAGACTGATGTTTCATGATGAGGAGTTGCTTGTGATAGCTACTCCCTCAATATGAGTTTCTATCGAAACCCTTGTAGCGGCACTTCTCGAATAACATTTCTGCAGTGACCCTTGCTGTAGTGGCGCTGACGCTTGCAGTAGCACTGACCCTGGTGGCGCTGACCCTTGCAGCGGCGTTGACACTTGCAGCGGCGCTGACACTTGCAGCGGCGCTGACACTTGTAGCGGCACCGATCCTTACAGCGGCGCTGACCCTTGAAGCGATTCAAACACTTGCAGCGGCGCTGGCCCTTGCAGCGGCGGAGACACTTGCAGCGGTGCTGGCGCTTGAAGCGGCGCTGACCCTTGCAGTGGCGCAGACACTTGCAGCGGCGCTGACCCTAGTGACGCTGACTCTTGCAGTGGCGTTGACACTTGCAGCGGCGCTGACACTGGCAGCGGCGCTGACCCTTGAAGTGGCGCTGACACTTGCAGCGGTGCTGACCCTTGCAGTGACGTAGACACTTGCAGCGGCGCTGGCACTTGAAGCGGCGCTGACCCTTGCAACAGTGCAGACACTTGCAGCGGCGCTGGCACTTAAAGCGGCGCTGACCCTTGCGGCGACGCAGACACTTGCAGCGGCGCTGGCCCATGCAGTGGCGCTGGCACTTGAAGCGACGCTGACCCTTGCGACGGCACTGACCCTAGTGATGCTGACTCTTGCAGCGGTGCTGGCGCTCACAGCGACGCTGACCCTCGCAGCGGCGCTGACACTTGCGGCGGCGCTGACACTTTCAGCGACGCTGACACTCGTAGCGGCGCTGGTACTTGAAGCGGCACTGACCCTTGCGGCGCCGCGGACACTTGCAGCGGCGCTGGCCCTTGCAGCGGTGCTGGCACTTGAAGCGGCACCGACCCTTGTGGTGGCGCAAACACTTGCATCGGCGCTGACCCTTGCAGCGGTGCTGACGCTAGTGACGCTGACTCTTGCAGCGGCACTGGCACTTGAAGCGGCGCTGACCCTTGAAGCGGCGCTGACGCTCGCAGTGGCGCTGGGGGTTCCTGCTGAATATGAGTTTCTGTCGGGACCCTGGGGTGGTTCCTTCTCAATTATGCGTTTCTGCCGGGACCCTAGGTGGGTTCCTTCTTAATACGAGTTTCTGTCGGGACCCTGGGGGGTTTCTGCTCAATATGAGTTTCTGCCGGGACCCGGGGGGTTCCTGCTCAATATGAGTTTCTGCCGGGACCCTGGGTTTCTTCTCAGTATTTCTAATAAAATAATATTTTTACTTTTTTATAGGTAGACACCCTTCTACATTAGCCCCTCGTGCAAATTGTTTTAGGTTGGGTAGACCAAAAAAGCTTTGTACGCCATAAAGTCGATTTTTATTTTTTTTATTTTTGGGGACCCTAGGGTTCCTTCATCATTCCCCCTTAGGGTCATTAAATGTCCTTTCACTTCATCCCAAGTTTTGTAGATGAGGCCACTTATAGTAGACCTCCTTATCTGGGTATCAACTTGGGCGGAGGGGTTACTCGCAATGAGCCCCTCGTTCTTGGCCTGCTTTTGTGGCCTTTTTTCTAGGGCGGAGGGGTTGCGCGCCGTGAGCCCCTCACCCTTGGCCTTCTTCTGTGGCCTTTCATCTTGGGCCTAAGGGTTGCTCGCGGTGAGCCCCTCGCCCTTGGCCTTCTTCTGGGGCCTTTCATCTTGGGCGGAGGGGTTACTCGCGGTGAGCCCCTCGCCCTTGGCCTTCTTCTGTGGCCTTCTATCTTGGGCGGAGGGGTTACTCGCAGTGGTCCCCTCGCCCTTGGCCTTCTTCTGCGGCCTTTTATCTTGGGTGACGGGGTTACTCGCGGTGAGTCCCTCGCCCTTGGCCTTCTTCTGTGGCCTTCTATCTTGGGCGGAGGGGTTACTCACGATGAGCCCCTTGCCCTTGGCCTTCTTCTGTGGCCTTCTATCTTGGGCGGAGGGGTTACTCGCGGTGGGCCCCTCGCCCTTAGCCTTCTTCTGCGACCTTTCATCTTGGGCGGCGGGGTTACTCGCGGTGAGCCCCTCGCCCTTAAGCCCTCTTCTGTGGCCTTCTATCTTGGGCGGAGGGGTTTCTCGTCGTGAGCCTCTCACCCTTGGCCTTCTTCTGTGGCCTTCCATTTTGGGCGGAGGGGTTGTTCGCGGTGAACCCCTCACCCTTGGCCTTATTATGTGGCTTTCTTTCTTGGGCATAGGGGTAACTCGCGGTGAGCCCCTAGCCCTTGGCCTTCTTCTGGGGCCTTTCATCTTGGGCGGAAAGGTTACTCGCGGTGAGCCTCTCACCCTTGGCCTTCTTCTGTGGCCTTCCATTTTGGGCAGAGGGGTTGTTCGCGGTGAACCCCTCACCCTTGGCCTTATTCTGTGGCCTTCTTTCTTGGGCAGAGGGGTAACTCGCAGTGAGCCCCTCGCCCTTGGCCTTCTTCTGGGGCCTTTCATCTTGGGCGGAAGGGTTACTCGCGCTGAGCCTCTCGCCCTTGTCCTTCTTCTGTGGCTTTCTATCTTGGACGGAGGGGTTACTCGCGGTGAGCCCCTCGCCCTTGGCCTTCTTCTGTGGCCTTCTATCTTGGGCGGAGGGGTTACTCGCAGTGGGCCCCTCGCCCTTGGCCTTCTTCTATGGCCTTCTATCTTGGGCGGAGGGGTTGCTCGCGGTGAGCCCCTCGCCCTGAGTTCTTTTTATTAGCATCAAGTTTGGGAAAAGGGGTCACTCAAGGTGGATCCCCTTGCCCTAGGCTTTTTTTTGTCGAACTTACAATCTTGGGAAAGTGGAGCCACTCTAAGTGGATCCCCACACTCCAAGCTATTTTATTATTTGTTCACTTGCTTGAGGACTTCTCGATATTAGCCCCCTCGTGCAGAAGTGTCTTGCAATGTCGAGAGACTTGTGCACGAAATTGTCGTACCTTTTATTTATACTTGGCAATTGCTCAAAACTGTTAGCGCTCTGGTGCCCTTGGAGCCTTGGGTGCTAAACTGTTGCACCTTATATTTATCCTTGACACTTGATCAAGGCTGCGAGCACTCCGGTGCCCTTGGAGCATTAGGTGCTCAACTGGTGCACATTATATTTATACTTGGCACTTGCTCAAGACTGTGAGCGCTCTGGTGCCCTAGGAGCCTTAGGTGCTCATTTGGAGCACCTTACGTTTATACTTGGCACTTGCTCAAAATCGTGAGTGCTCCGATGCCCTTGGAGCCACAGGTGCTCAACTGGCGCACCTTATATTTATATTTGGCACTTTCTCAAGACTGTGAGCGCTCTAGTGCCCTTGGAGCTTTAGGTGCTCAACCGGCGCACCTTATATTTATACTTGGCATCTACTCAAGACTGTGAGCTCTCCAGTGCACTAGGAGCCTTACGTGCTCATCTGGAGCACCTTACATTTATATTTGGCACTTGCCCAAGACATTGAGCGCTCTGGTGCCCTTGGAGCCTTAGGTACTAAATAGTTGTACCTTATATTTATACTTGGCAGTTACTCAAAATTATGAGTGCTCCGGTGCCCTTGGAGCCTTAGGTGCTAAACTGTCGCACCTTATATTTACACTTGGCAGTTGCTCAAAACAGTGAGCGCTCCGATGCCCTTAGAGCCTTAGGTGCTCATCTGGAGCACCTTATGTTTATACTTAGCACTTGCTCAAGACTGTGAGCGCTTCGGTTCCCTTGGAGCCTTAGGTGCTAAACTGTCGCACCTTGTATTTATACTTGACACTTGCTCAAGACTTAGAGTGCTCCGGTGTCCTTGGAGCCTTAGGTGTTAAACTGTCGCACATATACTTATACTTGGCAGTTGCTCAAGACTGTGAACGCTCCGGTGCCCTTGGAGCCTTAGGTGCTAAATTTTCGCACCCTACGTTTATACTTATATTTGGCACTTGCTCAAGATTGTGAGCGCTCCGGTGCCCTTGGAGCCTAAGGTGCTCATCTGGAGCACCTTATGTTTATATTTGGCCCTTGCTCAAGACTGTGAGCGCTCCGGTGCCCTTTGAGCCTTAGGTACTAAACTTTCGTACCTTATATTTATACTTGGTAGTTGCTCAAGACTGTGAGCGCTCCGGTGCCCTTGGAGCCTTAGGTGCTAAATTTTTGCACCTTATATTTATACTTGGCACTTGCTCAAGACTGTGAGCGCTCCGGTGCCCTTGGAGCCTTAGGTACTAAACTGTTGTACCTTATGTGTATAATTACATTTGCTCAATACTTTGAGTTGCTCTTTTTTATGTGAGAACCTCAAGATTGAACTTCCCATTTCTAACTGTGGGGTATTTGCATATGAGATGATCAAGTTAAAAATTTTTGAAACTGCCCCTCTACCTGCGGGGTACCATCTGCAAATTTTGAAGTTTCCCCTTTAACAGTGGGATACTTGCATATAGCTGAGCAGGTTAAAATTTGGACGCTACCCCTCTAACTGCGGGGTACTTGCATATAGTTGAGCAAGTTATATTTTTTTTCTTTTAGCGCAACCCCGTGTGACTGTGCGGTACTTTTTAGTGCAACCCCGTGTGACTTTGGGGTATTTTGTTATGCATATTCATTTCTTGGGAAGTAACTAAGAGATGGGGTTAGCACTTCTCCTTCTCACAAACTTTGCATAAAATTTCACATATATTATAAGTAAAGAAATAATTATTTCTTTATACTAAAAATTTCCCTTGGTCTGAAGGGTCCTTGTTCCAAACTTTTCTTGGGAACCTTTTTTGTCTTATAAAAATAACAAGTTTAGAGGGGGGGTAGACCCACTTCTCCCTATTTTTTGAAAACTGGTCAATTACAATTTTTTGGAGAACAGAGGTTAAGACTTGTTCTCTAGGCTATAAATTTGATTGGAATAATAATAAAAAAATGTAGTGAATTTTTTTATTATTATTATTATTACTAGGAGGATAACCTCTTGCTGGTCCTGTCATGTCTGCACGGGCTTTACTCACTATACTTTTACTTTTGGGTTGGATATATCCCCAAGTATAATGAGGAAAGTTACTTATATCATAGGCCCTCTTCTAATCTACTGAGAGGTTCTACTATACTATTAAGAAAGAGAAAGCAATAGTCTTGTGTACCTTTTGTTGACAAATTCTACGACCTTGTGCCTACATTTCGGTCGCTTCTATTTTTTTTGTTTAAATGCATCGGGGGGTTCCTTGTGCAAGGTATCAGTCATGGAAAGTTCTTTGTCTGGGATTCTGGTCATCCCGGGTTCCTCGCTTATAGCATCGCCGACGATGGGCTCCTCGCCTGCCTCTTCGCGTGCTGAGGGTTCCTCGCCTACAACTCGAGTTGAGAGGCACAATTTTCTGTCTAGGGCTTGGAACTTATGGGTTCCTCACCGAAAATAATTTTTCATCAAGGGTCCTCGTGCGAAGTTTTAACCACAAGGGGTATCTTGTTTTCTATTTTAACTTAAAAGGGTACATCGCCTGCTAGCGAGGTTATGATAGGTTTCTCACGCCGCGGGTTCCTCGCGATCACCCTCAATCAAGGTGGGTTCCTCATCCAAATCATTTGTGACGAAAATTTCCCATTTCACCACGTCGGGTTCCTCGATGGCATTACTTCCCATAAGGGGTTCCTACCCAAGAACTTTAGCATGAGGAGTTCTTCACTGCTTCTTGAGATGGGGAGGGGTCCTCGCACATAGGCTCCTCATCACAGTCTGCTGTCGCCGACAGTTCCTCATTAGAAATCCCATTAGTCCTGGGTTCCTCGCGTTGTGGTTTGAACATGGTTGGTTTTTTACCATTGCTTGAGGTGGGAGAGGGTTCCTCGTCGGACCCAATATCCGAGGGTATCTCGACATTGAATTTCATCAAGGGTTCCTCGACCTTGTGCCACGTCGAAGGTCCCTCGCGCGTCGACTTCACCTCCAAGGGTCTCTCGACCTAACGCTCCATCGAGACTGCTGCCATGACTTTTTTTGTTGGCGGTGAGGAATACCCAGGGTTCCTTGCCCATGAGTTCCTCGCTCCTCGACTTCCTATCCGGGTGTCTCGACCTGTGATGAGTGTCTAGACGCGGAGGGTTCCTTGTTTGTTGGAACCAGTGTTGGAGAGAGGGGGGTCTCGATGCCCGTGATTATTTCTGAAGAAGGGGGATCTCGACCCGTGGTTTTCTGCGAGGCGACCCTACGTCCGAGGATCCCTCGCCAGCTGCCTTGAAGTCGTCAAAACCCCTAGTTGCTTTGGGAGGGTGTGTCTCGACGCCTTTGAATTTTCAGAAATAGGGGTTTCGGCCTATGGCAGTATGGTGGCCTCTCGTCAGCGGCCGCGAGTCTTGTGACCTGGCCTCGCGTCTACGGGCCCCTCGTCACTGCAAGGGGGTGTCTCGACATGTGCCGACGCTGACGGGGTCATCTCGACCTCGGGTGTCTCGATGCCCATGATTTTTTTATTTTTGTTGAAGAAGAGTGTCTCGACGCCCATGATTTTTGCTGAAGAAGGGTGTCTCGACGCCCATGATTTATACTGAAGAAGGGTATCTCGACACCCATGATTTTTGCTAAAGAAGGGTGTATCGACGCCCATGATTTTTGCTGAAGAAGGGTGTCTCGACGCCCATGATTTTTGCTAAAGAAGAGTGTCTCGGCGCCCATGATTTTTGCTGAAGAAGGGTGTCTTGACGCCCATGATTTATACTGAAGAAGGGTATCTCGACGCCCATGGATTTTGCTGAAGAAGGGTGTCTTGACGCCCAAGATTTATACTGAAGAAAGGTCTCTCGACGCCCATGATTTTTGCTGAAGAAGGGTATCTCGACGCCCATGATTTTTGCTGAAGAAGGGTGTCTCGGCGCCCATGATTTTTGTTGAAGAAGAGTGCCTCGACGCCCATGATTTATACTGAAGAAGGGTATCTCGACGCCCATGATTTTTGCTGAAGAAGGGTGTCTCGACGCCCATGATTTTTGCTGAACAAGGGGGCTCGGCCTATGACAGTATGGTGGCCTCTCGTCAGCGGCCGGGGTCTCGTGACCTGGCCTCACATCTACGGGTCCCTCATCACTGCAAGGGGGTTTCTCATCATCTTGTCATGTCGAGGGTTCCTTGACTCAGGTTGTCTCGACCCTTTATGATGTTGACGATTTTTGACTGGTCGTGTTGCGTTTGGGGAGATCAGTGATTTGCTATTTGTTTCTAGTGGGGGGGGGGGGGTCTCGACCTCTTATCACGTCGAGGGTTCCATGACCCAGGGTGTCTCACCCATTATTGGCATCATGGAGAGTATGTTGCTGCTGCCATGGACACTTTATTGACGACGAGAGGTACCCAGGGCTCCTCGCCCCTGGGTTCTTAGTGATTTGTTATTTCTACAGGGGTCGCCACTTCCACTCCCTTCTTGGCGGCGGGGTGTGTGTCGCCGACTGTTGGTATTATGGGGGTGTACTACTGGCCGCGGGTTCCTCGTGACCCCCTTTCCAGTGAGTTCATCGCGACCTCCTCGCTAGTTAGAGGTTTTCTATCTTTTGGGATTTCTACTATGGGACCCACTTCCGAGGGTCCCTCATCATTAGCTGCTACTTCCATGGGTTGTTTTCTTAAGGGTTCCTCATTGTTATCAATGAGTGAGAGGAGTTCCTCGCCAAACACTTAGGGTTCCAGGGGTTCTGCCAGTGAACTTGACGATTGTTACAACTTGCTCCAGCGCCGTCCTTTGCGGCTGAGCTACTTCTACCGGAATCGCTACTGGAATGGCTGCCCCTCCAGAGGGGGTTGCTGCTGGTGTTACACAATCTTAACCCAAACTTGTCAAGTCTCAAAAACATACTCATAAGACTCTACCACCGGAACTGCTGCCGGTGAGCTGGTCTGCCCTACCGGAGGAGCAGGTACCTTTGCTCCGGTCACCACCACATCCACCTGAGTGGCCTTGTCTTTTTGAGATCCATTTTCAGATGGAATGCCTTCAAACACTAGCTACCTAGAAACATTAAAACCTTCTTTGTCCATGGAAGTGAGGATACCTCCCCAGCGGAGTCGCCAAATGTAGGAGGGTAGTGAGACTGGGGTCTATGAATAACTGGAAAGGGTGAGGCGTGACCCACTCCAATGGACGCTGCCTGCAAGGTCTTCAAGGTCTCCTGGTGCAACTTCTGAAGAAAACTTCTCCTTCTGGTAACAATGGAACTCAAGCTTCAACTCACTCCCTGCAAGAAGATGAACTTTCACAGCAAAAATAGCAATTTTCTCAAGGGAAACACCTGAGAGTGATGGATGTTAGTGGGGAGTGAAGGAACAAGGCACTCAGCACTATGAGAATGAGCAGGGAGAGAATACTTAGGTAGGTCTGGTGATATTTTGGCAGAGTAACAGTGCAACTTCTATTGTCTTTTTTTTCTATCTATGACCTTGCCCAGGGGTCCTATTTATAGTTGGGCACTAAGGGTGGGTTGGCACTTTTGGCGCCAAAACTTAGAGGGTTGGTGAGGGACAAAGTCAGCAGTGTACTATTTGTCCCTACCTAAAGGCAGGTCTGCCTGTCCCCTCTGGCAGATGCCCCCTGGCACCGACCAAAGTTCAAAAGCAAATATGTCTTCTAATGGAGACAAAATATCTGATTTGCTAAATATTTTTTGAAACGGTAACTTTGATACAAACTTTGTAAACTTGAGGGGGGGTCTCGAGGACCACCTCCTCTAAAATATTTGCAAGCTTGAGGGGGGTCTCGAGGACCCCCTTCTAAAATTTTTTTTCTTGAGAGGGGTTTAGAGGACCCTCTCCTCTAAAATCATTTTATAAACAGTTCTTTTCTTGTGAGCAGCCATCCCTTTGGCTGCTCACTTCACTTGTGACTAAGTGTGAGGTGTGTGAGGACTGGGTGACCCTAGGTTCTCCTACTAGTATTCTCTCAATCCTATAGTTCTAAGTGGTTGAGCTTGCTCAACATACCTTGTTCCTCAGTCGCCAAGCCAAAACTCATGGGAGGTCCCAACGCGCCTGTTCGAGCCCTGCTTGCTCGACTAGGCAACCTATACAAGAAAGTAAAGTGTTAGTGATGTTGTTCATTTAGAGACTGATGTTTCATGATAAGGAGTTGCTTGTGATAGCTACTCCCTCAATATGAGTTTCTACCAAAACCCTTGTAGCGGCACTTCTCGAATAACATTTTTGCAGTGACCCTTGTTGTAGTGGCACTGACGCTTGCAGTAGCGTTGACCCTGATGGCGCTGACCCTTGCAGCGGCGTTGACACCTGCAGCGGCGCTGACCCTTGCAGCGGCGCCGACCCTTGCAGCGGCGCTGATCCTTGCAGCGACACAAACACTTGCAGCAACGCAGACACTTGCAGCGGCGCTGGCGCTGACCCTTGCAGCGGCGCAGACACTTGCAGCGGCGCTGACCCTAGTGACACTGACTCTTGCAGCGGCTCTGACACTGGCAGCGGCGCTAACACTTGAAGCGGCGCTGATCCTTGAAGCGGCGTTGAAACTTGCAGCGGCGCTGACCCTTGCTGTGGCGTAGACACTTGCAGCGGCGCTGGCACTTGAAGCGGTGCTGACCCTTGCAGCGGCGCTGGCACTTAAAGCGGCGCTGACCCTTGCGGCGACGCAGACACTTGCAGCGGCGCTGGCCCTTGCAGCGGTGCAGACACTTACAACGGCGCTGGCACTTGAAGCGACGCTGACCCTTGCGGCGGCGCTGACCCTAGTGACGCTGTCTCTTGCAGCGGCGCTGGCGCTCGCAGCGGTGCTGACGCTCGCAACGGCACTGACCCTTGCAGCGGCACTGACACTTACGACAGCGCTGACACTTTCAGTGGCGCTGACCCTTGCAGTGGCGCTGACGCTCGCAGCGGCGCTGACCCTCACAGCGGCGCTGACACTTGCAGCGGCGCAGACACTTGCAGCGGCACTGGTACTTGAAGCGGCACTGACCCTTGCGGCGCCGCGGACACTAGCAGCGGCGCTGGCCCTTGCAGCGGTGCAGACATTTGCAGCGGTGTTGGCACTTGAAGCGGCACCAACCCTTGCGGCGGCGCAAACACTTGCATCGGCGCTGACCCTTGCAGCGGTGCTGACGCTTGTGACACTGACTCTTGAAGCGGCGTTGACCCTTGAAGCGACGCTGACCCTTGAAGCGGCGCTGACGCTCGCAGCGGCGCTGACGCTCGCAGCGGCGCTGGGGGTTCCTGCTGAATATGAGTTTCTGTCGGGACCCTGGGGTGGTTCCTTCTCAATTATGCATTTCTGCCGGGACCCTAGGTGGGTTCCTTCTTAATACGAGTTTCTGTCGGGACCCTGGGGGGGTTTCTGCTCAATATGAGTTTCTGTCGGGACCTTGGGGGGTTCCTGCCCAATATGAGTTTCTGCCGGGACCCGGGGGGGTTCCTTCTCAATATGAGTTTCTGCCGGGACCCTGGGTTTCTTCTCAGTATTTCTAATAAAATAATATTTTTACTTTTTTATAGGTAGACACCCTTCTACATTAGCCTTTTTAGCTGCTCGTGAAGACTCTTGATGAAAATCTCCTTATTCTCCAAGACGGACTTCTGCACAGAGAACTGTTTTTCCAAGTCCCTAATCTTCTTTGACATATTTGATAACGCCTGGTTCTTCGCCATTTGTTGGAAGGCCTGGTTCTCTAAGGCAGATGCTGTCCTATGTTCCTCGATAAGAACCCGAGCTGCTCTTGCTCGTCCCCGAGGAGACGTGGAAGGGCCCGACCTCCTCAAGGTATCCAATTCGTCCCTTAATTTGGCATTCTCAACCTCTAAGAATGAAAATCCCTCGTCAGTCACTGGGATTAGGGTTGTTGAAGAAGAGGCTGTAGACTTCAACTGTGATAGCTCTTTCTGCAAGTTGTTGTTTTCCTTTTCCAGCAGCTCGACAATCTGTCTGCATTCCTCGACCTCGCCCCTCAGGGTTCTCTCCCTTACATCATAACCAGTAAAAAGCTTCTCGTAGCCCTTGTCAGCAACGATCAGTGTATACTTCTTCTCGTAACTCTCATGCAACAAGGCAGTTTATTCCTTGTATTGATTTTGAAGGTCTTCGAGGGTGCACTGGAGATCCTCGATCATTTCATAGTAAGCCACATTATTGGATACCGCTCGATCAAGCAGACACTTCAGGTATTGATATGCTTCCACTGCGTGCTCTGAAGCATCCTGGCCGAGGATGTCGGCAATTTGCGCAGCACTCAGGTCTGTGTGACCAGCCTTGAAGTACTCATTACATTGTTGCAGCAACTTTGTATCATGGGCAGATAGCAGTTCCATCCTAGCCAGAAACTAGCAGAGAAAGAAAGAGCAATCATCAATAAGAAATATAAGCAGAGTATGAATAGAAGAATGAACAACAGTATGCAAGAAAATTCAAGTTTTATTAGATCATAAAATTCATAATTATAAGTGTTGGATTACATTTGACAAAGAAAGAAAAATATAAAAGTAAGCCCGAACAACACTACACCTTTTCCTTATCTCCCAAAACCTTCTCGGGAGGTTGGGAAGAGGAAGCAGGTTGCTCGGAGGGAACTGTGGGCTGTTCGGAGAGCACCAGCTGTTGCTCGGAGGAAGAAATGACTTGCTCGGCAGTAGACTGGATGGCTGGGTGGTGATCTCCCATCACCATTAAAGACTCCTCAGAGGTAGCTTCGTCCTCTTCTAATTCTTCTGGAGTAGGAGGGGGACCAGGGATATGTCTCTGGAAAATCTCGGATGACTCGTCGACCTTCATTTCCTGAAGGGCAACAACCCATCCATCCCTAAAATACTTTAGACTGCCATAGTCCACTTGAGATACCATGGCAGCACATCCCTTGTTCCACCCCTTGTCCCATCCAGAGCCGAAGGACTTCTTCATCGCAGCTTTCCTTTTGGTCTTCTCCAAGGCCAGCTTCTCGGACAGCAGGTTCTCAATATCCTTCAATTTGTTTTTTGCCTCCTCCTTCTGCTGACATGCTTCCTGAAGCTGGCCCAACCTCTCCTCAGCAGCCTTGAGTTTATTTTCCAGCTCTCTATCGGCTTTTAGCTTTTCCTCAAGCTCTTTATTTGCCTTCTCCAAGGCATTCTTTTTCTTCTCCAACTCCTTGGAGGCATTAGTAACTCGAGCTTTTTCCTGCTCGGAGGAGGCAAGTTTTTTCTCCCAGATAGCTTTATCATCAGTATATTTCTAGCGAGAATCTGTCAGGGACTTGGTAGCTTCTTCCAGAGCTCCCTCCACACTGGAGGAGGAGCAATAAACCTTAATCGCTTCATCCTTCTTCAGGATTATGTTGAAGCATCTCGTCAACTGTGAACAGAAAAAGAAAGCAAGTTAGAAACCAAAATGACAAAGGGAATATGAAAAAATTCTAAGTAAAGATACTTACATAAGCAAGGTGACGAGCAACTAGTGAGGTAACCATATCCCGAGTAAGGTTTTCTTCGGTACCTTGAACCTCGGGAATGGTCAAGGATTTTACCGAGCTCATGTCAGAGCTCGAGGGAATAAAATTGGGAACTCCAATCCCAGCAGCTGGGGGCTGAGTAGTGGTGACAGCCAAATTGACCGAGGAGCTTTTCTTCAACCTCCTCGGGGGAACAGTTACATATTCAACCAAGGATGAATCCTTGGTTGGTGATATCACAATCACCTTTCCTGGAGCAGCAGAGCTGATCAGAGCCACTGCGGCCTTATCAGCAACCTTCTCAGCGACTTTAGTAGGAGCAGCTGAAGGAGCTACATCAGTATTCTTTGTCCCCTCCCTTGGGACATCAATCCTAATCCTCTTTACCTCCCCAGAACCGGAGGAAGTTTTCTCAAACAGAGCAGGAGTCCTTATCTTCTTCATCCTTTCGCTCAAAGGAATATGAGATTCAGGCGAAGAACTTGTAGAGGCTGGTACTGGCTTTGCCTCACTGATCACAGGACGAGCAGTGAAGGAGGTGGTGTAGCTCTTGTACTAGAGCAGATACGAAGCCGACCTAATGTGCTCGTCTGTAATACTTTGATGAAGACTCCAGATAAGTTTCAAATGCCTTATGTTGACATCTGCTTCTTTTGGCCACTTTCTTTTGTTATCAATTGCAAATAAACAAACATTGTTATCAGTGGCGCATTTTATCAAACACAAAAGAAACATGAATTTAAAATAAATAAAATAAAATAAAAATAACCTATCCCATTGCCATAAGGAGGGCATCTGGGTCCCTAGTAAACCTCATCACCAGTCAATGGAGGGTGTTGCCAATTTTTTATGACAACCCCATGTTCAAAATAATCCCTGTTGGCACCAGGGAGATTGACTACTAAAGCTCTGTTTAAAAATCTAATTTTTAAATAATAAATAAATTCATTGACTGCCCATCTATAGCAGAACATCATTTCTGGGATTCCTATGCGAGTTCCATGCACTTGATTTAATCTATGCACCCCATTAACTATTCTCCATGTGTTGGGGGCTATTCGTGCAAGAACAACATCGAAATACTGACAGAATTCTAGACACAAAGAATTGGGTGGAAAAGAAAATCCACATTCAGTAAAAAAGAGACTGGGGAACCAATGTCCCTCAGCCAAATTGAAATAATCAGAAGGCTCAGAAAGTTTTTCCAAGACAACCCATGAGGGGATGGAGAAATAAAAACGAAACTTCTCAAGAGACTCAACAAGGTAAACCATGGTGAATAAAGAAATGAAGAAGAAGAAGGAAGAAGATCTTACAGAAAAAGACTGAAGCTGTTGACAACGAACGACGGAAGAGATGAACGTACAAGAGAGTAGAAGACAATGAAAAACTCGAAGATAAAAATATGAAAAGGTAGAAGACGATTGGAGTGTCTGTGAAGTTTAAATACCTTGCCTTGGGAAATGGTGAAGTAATGATTACAAAAAAGGATGATTACGTTACCGGCGGCTATAAGGGCATTAAATATTGGCGCGGGAATCAAAGTGAACAACAGCGGCTAAAAAGATGAAAAGCGACGCGGGAATCGAAGCACACAGAAAAGTCCAAAAAAGCATGATTCTACAAACTGGGAAGGAGAAATAAATACAAGGGAAATGCTCCTAAAAATCAGGATGATTATTTAAAGTTACCATATTCCGAGAAAGAATGTTCCATACTCCTCAAATTTCGAACTATGAAACATTGGGGGCTTATGTTGATACCAAATTTAATCTACTGGTGTGGACCAATCCTATGAAGATACGTGGCTATCTACATGTCAACTACAAACACTTCCGAGGAACCCACTCACTCCGAGGAACAAGACTGCAACGAGGAAGACTAGTTCCCCAAGGAACACTGCTTACTCCAAGGAACTCATACGCTTCGAGGAACAATGCCTCTCCGAGGAACTCTTAAATACCGAGAAGCTTAGGCGGTCCGAGCAACTCATGGCGGTCCGAGCTGCACCTCGAAGAAGGATACCAACAGTTTAAATGCTCATTAAATGCTTATCATTTAGACGCACACGCAAAGAGGGCATTAAATGCATTACCCTTTCATATGTATATCATTTAATGTAGTACCCTTTCACATTACAGCCTCAGGGCTATAAATACATTGTACAATCCTCATCAGAGGGGGACCCCCAAACCGAAATTTCTTGAGATAACTTGTAATCGAGAATTCCCATACAAACAACAATACCAAAACAGTGGACGTAGGCCATTCTTATAAGGCTGAACCACTTTAAAATTCTTTGTCTCATTTATTTATCTGTGATTGAATTATTAGAGTGATCTAATTTTTTACATCAACAATGATTTTAAGTTTCCTTACCCTTTCACAATTAGGGTTATTAACTTCAATCCCTTTTTGGGCTTATGGGCCTTCTAAAAAGGGTCCAAACATTTATTTGGGAGCTCAAGTGTGTCTAGAAAGGTCCCGAAACCCATATTATACCTATGGCCACTCATTTCCAACTATTTCTACCCATACGGACTCAATCGTGCACTCTGAATTGCCATCCGACTTAATTTATGACATTCTCCAAATTTTTTACCTCAAATTGCGACACAAACTAATCCAAATAATAAATCCTTATTTCGCAAAGTTGATAAATTCCTCAAATTAAAAACATCACAACTCACGAATTAAATTCCTCCTAATAAAATAAATTATTTCTCTCCCAATTATTATTTAACCAAAAGTCCTTGAATTTACGAGGTGTTACATACTTCCCCCTTACAATAGAATTTCCTCCTCGAAATTTGGATAATCCCAGTACTCCCAGTCTTAACTAACTCCTTGATCCTCTAATCTTAGTCGTGCGACATAGTCCTTAAGTGAACGTACTTAACCAGAGCGCCCATACACCCTGTACCCATGCTTAACATCATGAAATAAAGACCCGTCTTTTACTAACCTATAAATCGTAATATAACTTCAATCTCACAATCATAACATTCCAATTACCCTCCTTTTGGCTTAAAGGTATACATAACCACTCTTATGTTAAACACGACATACACTACCATGCCCTTACTATCACCCGTTTCATTGCATTAATTTAGTCCCGTGCTATACCACCCTGCTCGACAATAAGTCCAACCACCCTGAATCATATCAAAAATGTCCCTACTCCCCAGGATTTCAATTAACAATATTAATACATTAATTTGCGACACACTTTAACATACATAACCGCACATATACGCTAGACTCTATCTCAGGTGAAACCTAGCAACGTCAACACATACCCTGGTACCGCGAACACCCAGACTTACTATAACTATCCACTATAGCCCCAAACTATAGCTACACCATTGAAATGTGGAAAAACATCCACGCTACTCCCATAATTCTTGAAAATAGAAATATTTGTTATAATGCAACCTTCCTCTTAATGTACCTTCCACTCTCTTAATCCACGTCACTAGGATACGCGAGTGTGTCGGATATTAGTGACGCTCTGCTCAAAGTATTTTCTCCACACATTCACTAATTTTCATTAAATTTGATGATATATAATCCAATGACGTCTTGACACTTCCAGCATTTTACCAAGGCTAATACGCATAACACTTCCCAACAAATCCCAAAGGAACTTTTCCTAATGCATTATTCCTCACCATTGTCAATCCTTGATTTCCACAAAACCCAAAGCATATCCCCGGGACTCTCAAACCTTGCCCCTATAATCACCAGTCTATCATCGACTTTTGTGTCACCAAAGGAATAATATAATACTGTGCTCAAACTATCACTAAGACCTCAATGCTAAATATTAATAATGAGCTGAATCTTTGTGACCCAACATACCTTGAATCTCATCAGTAACAGTCCCTACGCATCGGGATCCAATATAACTAGACCAATGTACCCTCTGATGTCTACTTCTCAAGATATTACCGCGGGCTCAACCCCCTTCCAGGTGAGACATCTAAAAAGGAATATACATACAACACTGAAACAAAGACCACGATAGCTTTGCTATGACTTCCCACCATTACGAACCCGTCCATACCCAAGATAAAACCATACCTCTAATATCGTCTCTCAAAAGAGCTAGTCCTCAAGAAATACATCGTCTCATTGTACCCACCCATTCTTTCAGGTGGGACCAAAGAGTACGCCACTACTCCATGGTAAAAAAATACACATACTAATGATATTAACGACACCTCCACTAAATCCATTTCTCACGCGAATTTAGTACTAATGCATTTCCATGACCCTCTCTCATCACACCAAACAAACCACAATCATCTCAGAATAAAACTTGTAGTTTTAGTTGCCCCTCACACTGCAGAGTCAATGGTTATTAGACATAACACCCGTATCCTAACTAAACTAAAAACTTCTCTAACTGTTTCCCTTGCTAGAAATCTCACTCCTATCCCCTGACCCGCTACAGACAAGATCCACCCATATGTTTCTACTCTTTTACACATAAGACACCTCTTTGTGTCATTCCCTCTTATCCGTCCCCACCGGCCATGTCGGAGTTGTCCTTTTTGCGGACCTGGTAGTCTTGTCCTTGATTGCTACCCCTAATGTCCCTTTGGCTCTGTTGGTCCCATGGGACTTTTTGATAGCCATTACGACCCTGACAAAACCCACCGTCAAAGGGTAGGAATTATATTGATTTTTATGATTAATTTGGGTCTTGTACTTGGTATCCCTTCCCTTGGTGCCTCACTAGTACACAATGAAGAAAAGATTTAATGCTAAAAGCTTGTTTACAAGGTTAATAAAAAATTTGTTATGAATTTTGAAAAATCCGAATAAACTTTTAGGGAAGAAATCTTTTCAAAAATAAAAACAAATGCGTTTTACAAACTTTCTGAATGTTTAGTTTAGATTCGATAGTTGATTACCTTCTTTTTAAAATTTAAGAAACATATACTAAAGTTATCATGCAGTCCCAACCGCAACAATAGTTAAGAATATTCAAAGGAATAGACACAAGAATTTTTAACGTGGTAAAACCCTAATGAAGGGAAACATCCACGGTGCCCTCTACGACAAAAAACAAAAATTCACTAGAATAAAGAATCAAGTTACAGTACTTAAGCAAACAAACAAGGATCCTTAATCTAAGTTAATAATTATACCTACTTGAGCTACTCCACTCCAAAGGTTTCTGACTAGAACTGATCTCTTCTTTGTTGCTCCTTTGTCTTTTCCTTCACCTCATTCTCTTTGAATTCAGACTCCAACAATTCTTTCAACTTTTAAGTCTCAAACAAACCACTGTGTCTAAGTGTTCATGTGAGACATGTTTGTGATGTGTACTATATGCAGATATGCAACTCACCCTCTCAAAATTATTTATACAGACGTTCCTATCAAATTACAAAATGTTATAAAATGAATAGGATATTTCCATGTCTATATTTTACAAATCAAGACTTCTTGATTTTTCTATTAATCCACAGATCTCAAGGTTACCTTGCTCAGAAGACGGTCAGGGTCTTATACAATTTCAGTATTTTGAAAATATTTTCGAAATTGTAAACCACCAATTGAGATTTAAACTAGACTAGAAGTCCATATCGTAAAAATAGAATTAGAAATAACATGCAGAAATTGATTCAAACGATTTTGTAAAAGAAACTTCTAACTCAAGATCAAATCTAGAAGAACAACCTTGTTTTCAAAAATAGCCAAGGTCCTACGTGTCTCCTTTTTATTTTTGAACATGTTTATTTCACAAAATGTGAAATAAAAACCAAGAAACACAAACGCTTTTAAGGATCTCTTTTTTTCTTGAAACCCTAGAAGTTTGTTTTTCAAAAAACTTTGGAATCAAATGAATCTGAAGACAGAGATCCAAAAAGGGAACTAAAAAAATAGGCATGTGATGTTCTCTTTAGAAAATCTTAAATTTCAATATATGAAACTTGCTATTTTCTCAGAGAGGTGTTTTGAGAAAGACTTAAAATGAAAGAGGTCTTCTAACAGATGTCCCCTAGATTGGCTGTATCTCGCGTGGTTTTTGGTTTCTGGTAAAGGTGTTTGAAGTTTAAAACTATTTGGGTTGAAGGGATTCACTCAGAGGTGATAAAGGACGAAGATGTATTTATCTTCTTCCCTTTCTCTCTATTTTTCTCTCGAATTTCTTCCCTTTCTCTCTCTTCTCTCTCTTATTTTCTCTCTGGGACGATTTGAACAAAAGTCTCAAAATGTTGAGAGTATGTTTGGCTTTATAGTAGGTGAATGAAGGATCTGGAACTATGTTTGCAATCAATGGCTGAGATTTAGTCCACACAGTTGACTGATGATCCAAGGGTTTATAACCAAGCGGTGAAATGAACGAATCTCATTGGATGAGAGTTAAGCATTGAGATTATAACACAACACATGCAGGTCGTTAATAAAACTAATCCAAGGGTTGATATTGGTGATTGAAGTTGAGTTTATGAGAAAACAAAAATCTACCCGTCTAGCTACTAACACGTGTATGTACAAGATAAAGTAAAACGCGTGTTATGAAAATAATTACAAAGACACCTTATAGTCTTTAGCGCTTTTATATTCTACCCAGGCTAACTTTCAGGGAACAAAATTATTTTCTTAAATTTAAATTTCAACCACAACACTTTTAAAATCAAGTTTTAATTAATTCAAAATTTCTTTTAAAATTGTATGAAATGTTTTGAAATGAATTAATTTGATTTTTTAAAAAAACTTAAAGTGTTGTAAAACCAATAATGCAAATAGGAGAAATATATGATGCAGTGAGAGTGTCCTATTAGTGGTTTTAAGGTTAGAAATAACCTCCCTATAAGGATTGCTTGGATTTGATTGCTTCTTCCTCTTCCTTCTTCTTGAACCTTTGGGTATGGAGCAACTCATAAAACTAATCCTACTTTATATCAATATCCAAACTAGTTGGAACCTCTATATAATGTAGACTCAAGTAAGTCAATTATATAGTGTGTTCTCAATCTCCCCCTTTGGATATTATAGACAAAATTCCCTTGAGTATTCTGAACTCATGGGTGAAATTTGAAAAATCCTAGTTGTCCTATACAAAGGTTGTAACTACCCATTCCCATCCTAGAACCGAAAATAAGGAAAAAATACATCACTCAAATATATACAGACCAATACCCTACAAAAGTGTAAGGAGCTATACAGCGGGTCTGAAATGGCTGTATCAAAATAAACACTGAATGGCATATTAGTTGAGTTATAATCAGGAATAGATAGAAAAATACTTAAGATCTTCTCCCCCAATTTTTCTCAAATATACAAGGGGTATAGATCACAAAAAAGTCGATCACAGAATATATCATAAACATGGCAGAATCAGGGGTCTCCTATATAAAACAGTGTTAGGAGGTGCCTTTAATCATTTGTCAAACAACAATGCCCTAAAACTTCAGAAACCAATTATAAGCAAGATACTACCTATGTTATGAGAAATGTGATAAAAATTAATTGAGAGTTATCATCCCGATAACGGTTCGCAAATACTCAAATCGTATGTTGTCTAATGGTTTAGTAAAAAGATCTGCGAGTTCCTTCTGAGTGTTCAGATATTGAATGATGATATCTTTGGATTCAATAAGGTCATGGAAAAAATGATGTCTAATCTTAATGTGCTTAGTTCGAGTGCCTTACAGGATTTTTAGAAATATTAATAGCACTCTGGTTATCACAAAACATGGTTAACTGATTTTCGGTGACACCATAATCTCTAAGCATCTGTCTAATCCATAATAATTGTGAACAACCACGACTAGCTGCTATATATTCAAATTCAGCGCTAGATAAGGAGATACAATTATGTTTCTTACACGATCAACCTACGAGATTATTGCCGACGTAGTAGCAAGCACCAGAAGTGCTTTTACTATCGTCAGTACAACCGGCCCAATCGTCATCGGTGTATCCTACAATAGAACTAGTTGTGTCGTTTGTGTACCAAATACCAAATTTTAAAGTACCCTTAATATATTTAATAATTCTTTTTACACTTAATAAATGGTATTCTTTAGGGTTACTTTGATATCTAGCACAGATACAAACGGTGAAGGATATGTCTGGTCGAGACGCGGTAAGATACAACAAACTCCCTATCAAACTTCTATAAAGAGTGGGATCAACACTTTTCCCATTATCGTCCTTAGAAAGTTTAGTTTAAGTACTCATGGGGGTTCCAGAAGGTTTAGCATTTTCTAAGCCAATTTTTTTAACTAAATCTGTAGCATACTTGGATTGAGAAATAAAAAGTCCATCACTACATTGTTTTACCTGTAAACCCAAAAAATATTGTAGTTCACCTGTTAGAGACATCTGAAATTTGGTATGCATGATATTAGAATTTTTTTGACTTGGTTAGGACAGGTGGAACCGAAAATAATATCGTCCACATATACTTGAGCGATTAAGACATGTTGATTTTCCTTTCTAACAAATAATTTTTTATCATTTCCGCCACAGACAAAGCTGTGAGACACTAAAAAAGTGGACAATCGCTCATACCAAGCTCTAGGATCTTGTTTCAATCCATATAAGGCTTTCTTAAGCCTAAAGACGTAGTCTGGGTGTACAGGATCAACAAATCCTTTGGGTTGTTCTACATATACTTCCTCGGATAAAATTCCATTTAAAAAAGTAGATTTAACATCCATTTGGAATAATTTGAATTGCATATGACAAGAGATGGCAAGAAGGAGAAGAACTGATTCTAGATGACTGACAGGTGCAAAGGTTTTGTCGAAATCAATTCCCTCAATCTGGGAGTATCCCTGTGCAACCAACCTAGCTTTATTTCTAATGACCTCCCCATTTTCATATGCTTTATTTTTAAAAATCCATCTAGTGCCAATAACCTTCGAGTCTTTTGGTCAAGGAACAAGATTCCACACATCGTGACTCTGAAATTGGACTAGCTCTTCTTGCATAGAATTTATTCAAAATGAGTCAGAAAGGGAAACATTAACATTTTTAGGTTCATCGAGAGAAACAAAACAAGAAAATTGTGCCACTTATCGAATTTGGGATCTAGTTCGAACTTATTGATAATGATTTCAATGGGATGATCTTTAGAAACCCAAGTGGGTACTGAAGGACTCTCATGTGGCAGTGAATCAGTATCAATTTGAGGATCAATGGATAAATTAGGTTCTTCCTCATCAAATGCTACTGGTTTACTATCACTTCTCCTTACACTAGTGTCATCTATAATTACATCAGTTGATTCCATAATAGTTTTGGTTCAATATTTAAAAACGCGAAAAGCCCTACTATTTTGGGAATAACCAAGAAAAATTCCCTTTTCTCCTCGGGTATCAAATTTTGAAAGTTTCTCTCTATCTTTGCAGATGTAGCAAATACTCCCGAAGGTTTTAAAATATTTTAAGTTTGGTTTTTTGTGGAACCACAACTTATAACAGTATTCTTTGGAATTTTTTCTGAGGTAGATATGATTAATAATGTGACACGCGGTTTGGACAGGTTCTACCCAAAAATATCTAGGGAGATTCTTAGCGTGTAACATAACCCTAGACATTTCTTGTAAAGTCTTATTCTTACGTTCAGTTATACCATTTTACTGCGGGGTTTTGGGACCGTTAAAATCATATTTATAGCCATTAGCTACACAATACTCAGAAATACTAGAGTCCTTGAACTCTCCACCTCTATCACTCCTAATTCGACACACCTGGGTATCATTCTTATTCTCAATTTTCAAGAGGATTATTAAGAATTCATTGAAGGTATCTTATTTTTCTTTCATAAAAGTTACCCATGTATATCGCGTATAGTCGTCCACTATAACTAGGATGTAATAGTGTCCACAGTAACTAACATTTCTTGTGGGACCTATAAGGTCCATGTGGATAAGTTCTGGAGGCTTAATGGTCAGGACATATTTTACTTTCTTGTGAGGGGATTAACTTATTTTGCCTTCTTGACAAGGACCACATATAGGATTGAAAGAATTTTTAATTTTAAGTAAATCTCTAACTATTTATTGGGAACTCAATCTTCTAAGCTTATCATAATTTATGTGTGTCAATTTATTGTGCCATAGATCAAAATTGTGACAACCCGGATATAATTATGATAAATTATATTTAAATCATGCTTATCTTATGTGATATGAATAATGTGTTATTAGTATATCTAATGTTAAGTGATTATGGTTAGTATAATTCTACCTTCATAAATCATGAAATGTCGAATTATTTACAAACACAAATTTTGTTGTTTTCAGTGGAAAGGTTCCTGTTTAAGACTAGTTTTGACCCGTATAACATTATAAATGACTTGAGGTGAAAACTAGATAGTTGTAGACATGTGAGTTAGGGTTGTAACACAATAAACGGATCATCAAATGGATGTCCGAGTAAAGAGTTATACCGAAATTACGAACAAAGGGCAAAGTTGTCCATTCCCTTTAAGTGGTATTTTGTCTTTTATTAAACCAAATGTTTTAAATTGATTGGTTGGCTTGGGAGGCATCCTTGGCCTACTTAAAACCCTCCCTCTAACATATTTCTTCAGCAAAACAAACCCTAGGTTCAGTTTCAAGTGTTGTTAGCTTGAGGAAATAGAAAGTTGATGTTTAGGAAGAAAAAGTGAGGAGAAAAAGTGTAGAAAAATCCGTGGAAATTACGTAAAAAGCCCTGAAGGTAATCCTAATTGAAATTCTTGTTATTTATCTTATATTAATGATTTATATGATATAAATCATCATAAGTTTACGAAAGTTTCAGCCCTTTATATGTATGTATGGTTAGATGCAAGTTTATGTTAAGTTGAATGTAGAAATCCTTAAAATTTCTTTGTATTGAAACCCCTTGCATTCAAACTTGCATATCTATTTGTGTGCTTACTAGAATTGAGAAATTCCAATTGGATATGAAATTAGAATTTATATCCTTGTAGTTATGTCGTAGTAATGATTTCAAGTTGGTATATAGTTTCTGTTTGTATACATCAATTCGGTATGCCTTGAGTTTAGTTAAGCTTTTGAGATAGCAAATGAAGTCAAAAAATTATGAAACTTAAATTCTGCACTATTCAGTATGTTTACTGAAAATGGGTTGAAAATCATGGAAAGTTATGCTGGAGAAAAATTATGAAAATTCTTGGAAGTTGAAGGAACAATAGAGGAGCTTGTAGGAAGATTTCTTGTGTTGTAGAGAAATGGTCATAACTTGCCCTAGGAAGCTTGAAAAATTACACCGTCACTTGTACTGGATAGTATATTCATATATGTTTTCATATTGATGAGGTTGGACCCCTGGATTTGTACAATTTAGGAATATAGGATGGGTAAGTATGTAAGACCATAATTTCATGCCATAATGGGTACCCGTTGAATGAATGTTTGTATTTCGTCCTTACAAAGGGTACTTTGAGTAAATGTTTCATGTGTATATACATTTAGGAGTATAATTTCATGTTTACTTGACTTTGGTTATAAATTCCTCATAAGGTATTTCCTACGGTTGAATGTGCGTAACTTTATCAATATGTACATCATTGTTTGCCTTTACCTATGTTTTATGGAATGTGACTTAATTGGAATTATATTGTTGATGTATAGCCATGGAAAGTTACATAATTATGTTTGGATAATATTTATGATTGAGGTTCAGTACTGATTTAGTTGGATTGACAGGTGTAAGGCCTAATCAACCCAGTTCAGCTCCACCAGAAGGAAACCTGAATACGTAGTTGTCAACCAAGGTGAGGGTACTCACTGGAGAGAGATATTTGTACAGTGTTGTTGGTATGATCATAATAAAATGAATATGAAATTGTTCATTTCGGTTTATCGAAATGAGGGGTTACTCCTCGACCAGGAATGGGGGAGATTTGTCTATTAATGACAAGGGGTTACTCCTCGACCAGGAATGGGGGAGAATTGTCTATTTAGACAGGATATGTGAATCATGATTCGGAAAAATTGGTCATTCATTATGAATGAGCTGGATAAGTTAATACATAATTATATGGACATTATTTATTGCATTTAAATTCATGCAATAGTATAGTAGTGATACATTCACTGGGCTATTTTGCTCACGGTTTCTATGTTCACATTTTTCAGGTAACGCGATGTCACTGCCAAATCTAGGAGGTCAGGTTGAGTTAGCCAGGAATGGGAGAAACAATGATTTTGTGTAAATGTAAATGATGTAATTAAGTTAACTTATCCTTCATGAAAGTTTTTATGGGCATGAGTACTTTGATGTTGTAAAAAAGGTTTTCAGTTATATGGATTTACAATGATGACTCTGAAATCAAAACTCATGTTTATGGTCTGGTTAGATTAATTATGGTTTGACTCACTTTGACTTTCAGACTTAATTATAAGTAATTGGGTTGGGGTGTGTCAAGAATCCTCTAATCTAGCAACATGGCAAGATTCAGAATTGGGGATTACTGTGTAATAATTTTTCGGGGTTATGTTTCCTGTTAAAATACAATTACCTTTTTCATCCATAATTTTGCAATCATTTTTTAAAAAGGTAACTGAGTGATTGGAGTCATAAAATTGTGATATACTTAAGAGATTAGCTTTAAGGCCTTTAACTAAGAGAACGTCATTTGGTTTAGGAATCCCATGCTCACTCAATGTTCCCTTACCTATGATCTGGGATGAAACACCATCTCCAAACATGACACTACCTCCAAGGAAGTCTGTCTTAATTTTCAATTTGGTTTCATCCCTGGTCATATATTTAGAACATCCGGAGTCTAAGTACTATCCAGTTGAAGTGCTTTGTGCCTTTAAAGAAGAAATGACAATGTTGCACTTGAGATGGGGTAATAGATCATCTTTTCTTATCCAAATAGGCCCAGTTTTATGGCCTTTTTGATTTAGAAAAGGTTTGAGGGGTCTTTCTAAACGATTTTATTTAGTCTTGGACCCTCCCTTTTTCTTTTTTGAGTTAGAGTTGTTTGTGGCCTGTCTAGGGAGTACATAAGTATTTCTGGATTTCCTAGAATAGTTAAAGTTTGGATAGGTCGGGGTGTATAACCTTTTCTGGAAACATTCATCAAGAGTATGGCCGAAAAAATCGCATTAGGAACAGTATTGATGGGTATAGGACTTGACTTTATTACTAAAGTCTTTGAAAATTAGCTTGGCTCTATTTAATACAGTAGTCCAGTTGTCATTGGTTTTTGGTTTCTGTCTTTGGTCTCTGGAAGAAGGACAAACACATTTGGTCTGACTATTTGGATTTATATGATGATTGTACTAATTATGTGTTTCTTGAGAGACATTGAAACTAGATTCACCTTTTTGAACATTTTGACAAGTTTGGCCTTGTTTGACAAAAGTAACATTTTCAGGAGAAACTTTGGTCTTACTAGTGTGCACGATTTCTCCAAAGCCTAGGCTAGACTTATCTTCGGAATCAAATTTGCTTCCAGTAACAATTATTTCATAAGACTTAGTTTGTGTTTCAAAGTGTTGGCATTTTTTAAACACATTTGAAACCATTTTCTTTGACTCTTCTAGTTCAACAAGGGTTGCCTTGTATTTCTGTTCAAATTCATATTTCTTTTAAGTTAAATCTTTTATTTTCAAGGCATAGTCTTCAATCTCAGTCTCGTGAGCAACACATTGGGAAGTATAATCTTCAGTGTTCTTCCTAATGGTCTGGTTAAGCAAATCGATATGCTCACTTAAGGTTTTTATCATTTTTTCTAAGCGAGCACTCTTCTTAACCGTTTTCGTATATAACTCATGTAAATCAGATAGATCATCATCAGACTCGCTAATTTCATCCTATGAAGTGTCTCCTATGTTTTTGATAGGTTCTTTACTCATGCACAAGTTCAATTCGTCATCAACATTATCACTTTGACTCACACGCAGTCTTTCAGCAGTAATAGGAACAGAATTATCAGCAGTATCATTAACAACATCAACAGGCATAGCAGGTTCATGAGCAGGCAAGCATGCGCCATCACTATATATTATCTTAGCAAAAAAAGACATGAAGTACTCATTTATTTGGGTTGACTCAATTTTATCCTCATCAGAATCACTAGAGTCGTCCCATGTCTTACATATATTGGCCTTGTTATTGTTATTAAGACTAGTTGGACATTTACTAGCATAGTGACCTAGTTTACCACAACGGTGACATTTAACATCTTTTATGTCAGGTTTAGGTCTATTGGGGTCATAGTTCTTCCTATTATCATAAGTGTGTTTGGTATTGTCTCTGTCATGAGGTCTGTGAAATTGATTACCTCAATAATTTGATTTGCCTTGTTTAGAGGCTACAACATTTCTAAATTTCAAAATCCTTTTGAAATGATTGCTCATAAGAGCTATTTAATTGTTAAGATTTTCCAAATTATAATTTTTAAGACAGTCAGTGTCAAATTCTAGATTGTTCAATTTAGGCACTAGCAATTTAGAAGAAAACACAACATGTGAACTAGAGGCTTTATTAGTATGTCTAGTCAATTGATTTTTGAAGTCTAGTTCCAATTCTACAGTCCTCAGTTTACTACTAAGTAATTTAGAAGTCATATTAGGGTCATTCATTTTTTCAATAGCATATCTCTTATTGTCAAATTTATATGGCAATGACCTAAGAATCTTTTGAGCATTTTCCTTTCTATTGTAGGTTATACCATTTGCATGAAGTTTTGTAAATGTATCAGTTAACCTTATGTATAAGTCGTCAAAGGATTCATTATCATTCATAATTAGGGTGTTATTTTGTTGGATGAGCATTTGAGTTTTTCTAGCTTTGACACGTTCATCACCCTCATGAGCAATGACTAACATGTCCTATGCCTCTTTTGAAGTAAAACATATGGATATTATTTTGAATTCATGTTCATTAATGGACATAAAAGTAGCATTATTTCCTTTGTTATTATCTAGAGATGCTTTTTTCTCTTCCTTAGTAAATTCACTGAGAAGTTTCTTAATTCTTCTCGGATCAGTTGCAGAAGTAGGTTTAATAGGATATTCAAACCCCGTTTCAATCATTTCCCAGACTTCATCACCAAGGGTTCCTTGAATGAAAGAAGTCATTCGTACTTTCCATTATGAAAAGTTATTTCCACCAAAGAGTCGTGGTCTGGATAGGTTACCTAACTTCTCAAATATTTCTTCCATATTTAGAAATTTTCTGAAAGAATTTTCGAAAACAATTTCTCAAGTTTTAGGATCACAAAAGGTGTTCCGGCTCTGATACCAGTTGAAGAAAAGCTTTAATGCTAAAAGCTTGCTTACAAGGTTAATAACAAAATGTTACGAATTATGTAAACTCCGAATAAACTTTTTGGGATAAAATCTTTTCGAAAATAAACACAAGATGCGTTGTACAAACTTTCTGAATGTTTAGTTTAGATTCGATAGTTGATTACCTTATTTTTAAAATTTAAGACACATCTACGAAAGTTACCATGCAGTTCTAACCGCAACAACAATTAAGAATATTCAAAAGAATATACACATTAACTTTTAACATGGTAAAACCCTAATCAAGGGTAACATCAATGGTTCCCTCTACGGCACAAAACACAAATTCAATAGAATAAAGAATCAAGTTACAGTACTTAAGCAAACACACAAGGATCCTAAATCTAAGTTTAGAATTATACCTACTTGAGCTACTCCACTCCAAAGGTTTTTTACTAGAGATGATCTCTTCTTTATTGCTCCTTTGACTTTTCCTTCACCTCCTTCTCTTTGAATTCAGACTCCAGTAATTCTTCCAACTTTTAAGTCTCAAACAAACCATTGTGTCTAAGTGTTCATGTGAGATATGTTTGTGATGTGTACTATATGCAGATATGCAACTCACCCTCTCAAAATTATTTATACAGACGTTCCTATCAAATAACAAACAGTTCTAAATTGAATAGGATATTTCCAAGTTTGTATTTTACAAATCAAGACTTCTTTATATTTCTATTAATCCACAGATCTCAAGGTTACCTTGCTCAGATGACGACCAAGGTCTTATATAATTTCAGTATTTTGAAAATATTTTCGAAATTGTAAACCACCAATTGAGATCCAAACTAGACTAGAAGTCTATATCGTAAAAATAGAATCAGAAATAACCTGCAGAAATTGATTCAAACGATTTTGTTAAAGAAACTTCTAACTCAAGATCAGATCTAGAAGAACAACCTTGCTTTCAAAAATAGCCAAGGTCCTATGTGCCTCCTTTTTATTTTTAAACAAGTTTATTTCATAAGATGTGAAATAAAAACCAAGAAACACAAATGCTCTTAAGGATCTGTTTTTTCTTGAAACCCTAGAAGTTTGGTTTTCAAAAAACTTTGGAATCAAATGGATCTGAAGATAGAGATCCGAAAAGAGAACTGAAAAAATAGGCATGTGATGTTCTCTTTAGAAAATCTCAAGTTTCAATATATGGAACTTGCTATTTTCTCAGAGAGGTGTTTTGAGAAAGACTTAAAATCAAAGATGTCTTCTAACAGACGTCAACCCAACTACGAAACCCACAGAAACCCTATATTGGCTCTATCTCTCGTGGTTTTTGGTTTCTGGTAAAGGTGTTTGAAGTTTAAAACTGTTTGGGTTGAAGGGATTCACTCAGAGATGATAAAGGACGAAGATGGATTTATCTTCTTCCCTTTCTCTCTGTTTTTCTCTCAAATTTCTTCCCTTTCTCTCTCTTCTCCTTTTTATTTTCTTTCCGGGGTGATTTGAACAAAAGTCTCAAAATGTTGAGAGTAAGTTTGGTTTTATAGTAGGTGAAGGAAGGATATGGAACTATGTTTTCAATCAATGGCTAAGATTTAGTCCACACAGTTGACTGATGATCTAAGGGTTTATAACCAAGTGGTGAAATGAACAAATATCATTGGATGAGAGTTAAGCACGGGGATTATAACACAACACATGCAAGTCGCTGATAAAACTAATCCAAGGGTTGAGATTGGTGATCGAAATTGAGTGTATGAGAAAACACAAATCTACCCGTCTAGCTACCAACACGTGTATGGACAAGATGAAAGTAAAACACGTGTTATGAAAAAAATTACAAAGAGACCTTATAGTCTCTAGCGCTTTTATATTCTACCCAGGCTAACTTTCTACGAACAAAATTATTTTTTGAAATTCAAATTTGAACCACAACACTTTTAAAATCAAGTTTTAATTAATTCAAAATTACTTAAAAATTGTATAAAATGTTTTGAACTGAATTAATTTGATTTTTAAAAAAACTTAAAGTGTTGTAAAACCAATAATGCAAATAGGAGAAATATATGATGTAGTGAGAGTGTCCTATTAGTGATTTTAAGGTTAGAAATAACTTCCCTATAAGGATTGCTTGGATTTGATTACTTCTTCCTCTTCCTTCTTCTTGAACCTTTGGGTATGGAGAAACTCATAAAATAAATCCTACTTTGTCTCAATATCCAAACTAGTTGGAACTCCTATATAATGTAGACTCAATTAAATAAATTATATAGTGTGTTCTTACACAAATTCGATCTTACTCTTCTGTTAGATTCTCCAACTCCCTTAGATCCCCTCTCCCGAGAGCATTGATACAAATTGTAAATGTATAACCCTCACGACAACGACACTAGTCATCCTAGTTGGATATCCTATCCACGCGTGTATTTTCTACCCCACTTGATTCATTGTAACCCTATCATCGGTTACGAGGTTTGCAAATTTCGTCAATTTTTCTTAATATTCGGCCACTGTTCGGCCTTTTTTGGAAAATTACTAGAATTTCCCTTGCCTCTCTATTTAACCTTTGGTGTGAGTATAGTTTCCCATTGTCGTGAGATCGAATCAGACACCATTCGTCTCACTCTTGAACCGAACTCTATGACCTACTCTACCCGCATTCACTAGTCAAGGGATTCACCCACATCGCGCAACCTCCCATAATAACACTAGAATAGGTATGCTTTACTATAAATATTAGTCACAAAAATATTTATAAATCATATATATATATAAAGTACACATCACCGTATATATATATATATATCCAGACTACTGGTGTACTATGCCCATACACAAGCCTAAAACATGCAAGTTTATGGTCCGACTTCATTTCAAATAATTATACGCTAATTAATTTTCATACCTTCATGTCACCCTACTAATTATACCCAGACTCTCTCCTCGGCCCAAAATTCAATATTTCTAATTCATCATTCAATTAAGCGTACTCACATAACTAATAAGGTTTCAAATCACTCACTCATGAACCTTAATTAATCAAATTAATTAATCCTTTAATTAATTCAAGGGTAAACATTCACAAATTAAAACTCTAAATCAGAACCAAAATTGCGTAATTAACTAATGTAGAAACTGAGTATCTCAAACACATAACAGGTCAGAATCAGGGGAAGGAAAAAATATGATAGGTTTAACAGGTCGTTCAAACGACAATGGTTCTCGTTTGAACGAGATGCCAGGTTGTTCAAATGACCCTGGTATCATTTCTTCATTATTCTTCCCTGAAATACCATCCCGCCATTGAAATGTTTAAAACCTCCATTTTGTACAGATTTCGCCATCAAAACTTCCCAAGATTTTAGTGGAAATAATTATGATTAAATAAAGAAAAGAAATTACGGGTTTTGTAATTTAGGATTTTTGAGTTTTCATTTGGCAGCCAATTTAATTATTAATCTTGAATCCCATATACCCAACTAGTTGGCCTAGATTCTAAAAAAAAACTAGTTTGTGTAACAACTCCCATTCTACGTGCAAAGGTTGGCTAGACACACTACGCCAAAAATTGGGTAGTCTATCAATTTATATAATTCTTAGAATCAGAACATAATAAAATATTTAGATTTTAAAACCACATGCACAATAAAACTGATTTAATTAATAACTTTAATAATAATAAATCCAACATCAACATCAACATCAACATCCACATAAGATAAAACCCAATGATAAATATGACTATCCCCAAAATGATTGAATAATAATAACTCCGGGCTTATGCCCATATAATATCCAAAATAAATGGCATAAAGGAAATGGCAACCTAAACTAAAATCAATGTGTTGATATCTCATAAGCATGGTATGACCGCAAGTCTGATATATGGTCAGTACTGCTATCCCTGTCTAGGCAAACCTGGGGGGAGAAGACATTTTATAATTTGGGTCAGCGACCTAGAATCACAAGAATTAACTTACAAAAATTAAGATTATATAATACAATTAATTCAAAGTATGTGCCACCCATTGGCACTTGCATGCGATAAGTACCTCCCCCTCATCTAAGTGCAATACTATACGCATATCAACACAACTCCCCAATTGTGAAAGATCGATACCCGTGTTAATAATTAACACACAATACATCTAGCATAATTAAGGTACCGAATGGTGATGCTGGAAACAGCACCACCAGATAAGGTGTTGACAAGCTCAAACTAACAACAATGGCAGCACAAGAGTATCTATCTATCTATATATATATATATAATATAATTAGGTGAGGAGAAGGGGATGAACACAACAATACAAGTGGTTTAGCAACAGCCTACGTCCACTGTGCAGGTGAGTGTGAATATCACTATTAGAAGAGGGCTCTAATGGCCTTAGTAATACAATCACTCCACTTTCTCTCTCTACTATAAATGCAACAGATTTTGGCTTGGGTTTATATTTTTGGATCCCCTACAAGGTAGGAGAATACAAGTATTTATAGTATTTGGAGGTGTAATGTACCCCCCAAACATGAAATGAGCATGTGTGTGATGATCTATCCAATCTCGTGAAGCCATCTGTAACTATCACATGTAGACAATGATGATGAAATATTCCCTCACGTGAGGGGATTGATTTGGTTACAATTGATTTTGTCCACGAGTTCCCAACCTTGCATGCGCTTGTAAATGCTCAGCCTTGTGCCCTTGACTGGTGTAACCTTGGCCAAGTAGACTATGAGGTTGGTGAAGTCCAACTGTTGCTTTGTCCGAGGTTAATATCCATGACGACCCCGGGTCAGGTGGGATAGCCGAGGTTAGGTATGAGATGTAACATCGGCATGGTTCGATGATGATGTTAGTAGATGAGCCCATGAGATGTGGATTTTGGCTGGTGACCGTAACGTTGGCTAAGGCCGATGATGATGTTGGCAGGTGTTTGAGCCCATGAGACCTTGCTGACCTCGACTGCTGACCAGCTGAGGTTGGTGTGATGATGATGCAACGTCGGCTAGGGCCAACCTTATGAGAGACGATATTATGATGGTTGCCATAGGCTTCTAGTCACCTCGGCTGTGAGACTATCCGAGGTTAGTTGCTCTAAATAAGAGGGTGCACTTTGGGTATATCAATCACCCCTAGCCCTTAGTCTTTTATGTAATTAGATGACTGAGGGGTATGTGGTTTAGGCTGAGGCCAAATTTCTCTGTGTGCCATTACTTTCTTGACACATGTCACTTGTTGAAGTGAAACGTGTTCCCCAAGATGATGTGATTTTGGCCTGCCTTTTAGGATTCCTAGGGTGATGATGGGCCATCGAAACTTTTGCCTCATCATTAAGTGGGTTTAAAAACCCTTTTCCTCTCTCTTTCTTCATTTCTTCCCGCCTTTGTTTTCTCTACAACTTCCCTTTCTTCTTTGATCCTCCATTGTTGGCTGCTATAGATGTTTTCCTCCACTTTCTAATATCCTCCTCCTTTACTCGCGACTAGTTAGGTACCATCTTCATCCTTATTTATCATTTTTATCCATTGTTTTTCATTTATGAATTTCCAGTTGGTGTTTGCATTTTTCGATGAAGTTTTTCCATTTTTCGTCGACCTTATTCTTGAGTGCTCTTGGTGTTCTTGATTTGAAACCTTTCCAATCCTAATTTCATCCTTAGTTCAGATTGAATTAAGTTGTTTTCCTGATTGTGGTTTTGAGTCCAAGTGTTGTATCATCTCCTTTATGCTCAGACCCTTTACCAACTCATAGAAGAGTTCCCATCTCTTCGTGAGAAGATCGTTGAGAAATTTAGGCAAATAGAGCTAGCCCAAGAGGAAGCTCATAGAGATGAGGCCTTCCCTCTCAGACCCATCTTCCCTCCACCTCTGAAGGTTATATACCCTGAGCCAGCCGAGCCTACTAAGCTTGCAGAGGTTCCTATTGAACCAACACCAATGTCTGAGTCTGAGTCGTCCTCCTCAGACCCCATCTCTGTAGACTCTTTTCAAGAGGCTACAGATTACTCTTTTAGGCAAGGTGAGGTCCCTAAGGAGGACGAGGTTTCAAGCCATTCCTCGTCTCACCACGGTTCTAGCACCTCACGTAGGTCTTCAGATATTAAAATCATTAGGCCAAATATGGCGATTCCCCCACCCATTGATGTGATTACTCAGACGGTCGCCACCTCTGCTAAGTTTACTCAGAGGTTTCCTGGTGGTGTCCCCGCACCTGCTCAGGCCGATGTTACCGGGGATGATGATGATGGTTAGGAGAGTTATATTGATACATATGAGGCGGTCGAGATTAAGATCTCAGTTAGCAAGTACGACCTACTAGCTTTTAATCACCTTTATTCGATAAACTCTTCCATAAACCTTAGGAAACCTCTGAGGGGAGAGAGGGCATTCAACGGTCGAGATGGAGAGATCTACCTGTATGAGAAAATGTTTAAGTTGGGTTTTCATCTTCCTATCCACCCTTCTATCAGAGCCATATTATCACACATAAATCTAGCCCCTTCACAATTATCCCCAGACACCTGGAGGGTTATGATTGGGGCTATCGTCCTTTAGAGGGTTGTCCACCACTCAGACCTTCCAGTTAGGGTTTTCACAGGTTGTTACATCCCTCCCTCTGCCAAAAACCACCATAGATATTACCACTTCTTAGATAGGAAGTCAGAGAAGAAAATGTTATTGGTTACTCAGACCTCAAACCATAACTAGAAACCTCAGTATTTCTTTACCTCCGGGGAATGGGAATTTGGTCCATTTGAGGCTGTAGGAACGTCGATTCTAAGGACTCCTCTGAGATGGGAGAAGGTCTCACTTGCTGCTAAAGCCGACCCTGGGCTTAGCCAGGATAATCTTTAAAAGTTGAGGATATTCGCAATCAGGGAGAGCAGGGTCTTCTAGTAAAATATGAACATCTGATGGCCCCCCACTAGCTCTCTTAGATAGTCCTGGGGGTGGTTCTTTGACAGAGCTTCGTAAGTCTCATTTTTCATAAGTTGTACCTCTTACTTTTTATATTTTTTACTTGCTAACTCAGATACTTCTTTTTGTAGAGTGACCTGAAGGCATTTCAAACGACCTTTGGTAAATGTTTACTCCAAGTATAGCGAAGTTGATGTAGAAGAGAGGTGGAAAATATGTTCCCCTTGCTACCACCCAGAAGAACGTCGGCACATCCCAGACCGATATTACCAAGAATAGGAATACCACTACTGACCCGGTGCATCAGAGGTTGGGGAAGACTCAAAAAGGGGATTGTGCCATCCCCATCTCCATAGAAGATTCCCTAGAAGCTCGTCTTGCTCAGCTGAAGATCAGTGATAGTCTCATTGCCCTTAGTCTGAAGGCTGCTAATGCCATCGGTGCAGTGATGACTGAAGAGGATAAGCATTTCTTACACTCCTTGGATGTCCCATTGTTGGTCGAGTTTAGTCTTCATAGATCAATTCCTAGCAGCCCTTCTCCTTTTGCTCTCTTGTCGCTCACCTAGGGTTTGCATGGATCCCCTACCTTCTCCTCTTCAAGGAGAAGGCATGCAACCCTCACTTACCCATGTTTCATCCCTTTCAATTCCCCACGTTCATCCTGTCCCTAATCCAAAGTCTTTTGCTGATGCGGTTTGTGTCTCTAGATCATCTCCAACATCTTTACTGCCTATAACTCGTTTCAAAGGTGAGCCAGCAATCATGTTTGATGAACCTATCATTCAAGAGATGGCATCCCCCTTTAAGCTCTCCCTAGTTGGTAAATTTTCGCATGGGAGACCACCTGTTGATGAAATCCGTAAATTTTTCTCTTCCCTCAATCTCAAAGCATCCTCTCACATTGGTCTAATTGATCAGAAGCATGTCTTGATTCGCCTTGATCATGTAGAGGACTTTCATCGTTTATGGTTAAAAGACACGTGGTTTATTAAGAACTTCCCTATGCGTAGTTTCAAATGGGATCCAGAATTTCATCCCAATAAAGAATCTTCTGTTGTACCTGTTTGGATCCAATTACCTCTACTGCCTATCCATCTATTCAATAAGAGTTCTCTCTTCTCCATTGGTCAAGTAGTAGGTAATCCTCTCAAGATTGATAGTGCAACTGATTCCATAGCCAGACCTAGTGTTGCGAGAATTTGTGTGGAAGTTGATCTTAAAAAAACCTTGCCTTCTAGAGTATGGATTGGAAATAAGGACAAGGACACAGGTTTTTGGCAATCTATAGTGTATGAAGACTTGCCTCCCTACTGTTTTTATTGTGAAAAAAAAGGTCATGTCCAAGATAATTGCCACGTAAAAAGGGAGACAGAATTTAAGAAGAATACTGGTATTCAAGGTGGAGTTCAGAAGATGAAGCAACAACAGCAAGAATCAACTAAAGAGTGGGTTAGCAAAAACTTTGGGAGAACAGTTGATGTAATAATCCAAGAACGTGATCAAATACAAGAAATAGAAGAGGGGGAAATTCTTGGAAATATACAAAACAGGAAAAAACGAGACAGTCAACCTCTCATCTCACACTTCTTCAAGAAACAAACTCAGAATAATATAATTGTTCCCCATTCAGTAGGGCTTCCAGTTCAAAAGGAGGGTTCACATAGAGTGCCCATCACAGAAGAGGTAACAACAACAATAGTGCATCAGAGAATTAATTCAGAAGTAGAGCAAGAAGAGTTAGAATCCAACTGTGCACAGCAAACGAATATTGAAGGGAATTTGACTAGAAGCAGGCCACAGTCCATTTCCAATGAATTCCAAGCAGGCTCCCCAGTTCAAAATGAAGGGGATTTCACTCCTCCTTCAACAGTTGATAAGGATGATGGTTTTGTCACAGTCACCAGAAGGAAGAAAACTCCAGTCAAGGGTGCTAAAATACCAGATATTAGCAATAGCTCAAAAAGGTTTCTAAGGTCAAACTCTAATTCTAAATATTCTCAATGTTCTTTATGATTGAGTCACTAATTTGGAATGTTAGGGGGATTTCGAAAAAAGGAGCTATGAGAAGGTTAAAAAGGTTAATTAGGATTCACAAATGTCAGGTTCTGGTAGTACTGGAGCCAAAGCAAGAGAAGGTTAAGATAAGTAGTTTTATGCTAAAATTAGGCTATGCTTCCTGCATATCTAATAGTAATAGTAAAATATGGTGTTTTTTTAAGGAAGGTATAACATGGGAGTTCATTTCAGATATGCCTCAGTGCATTACTTTGAAAGTGAAAATGTATGGCAATCAACAACATCTGCAATGCAGTTTTATTTATGCAAGCTGTATCAGATATGACAGGAGACTTTTATGGGATTATTTAGCTGAAGTGGCCATTGAATCTGCCTGGTTAGTAGGTGGTGATTTCAATATTATTGCTAATCAATCAGAAAAGGCAGGAGGTAATGCTGTTAATAGTGGGGCTATGTATGAATTTTTGGAATGTATAGATTCCAATGGCCTTATTGATATGGGGTTCAAGGGTTCTAAATTCACGTGGCATAATAAGAGAAGTAAGGAGAAAAGTATATGGTGTAGACTGGATAGGATTCTTATGAATCAAGAATGCCTTGATATAGGCATCCACTGGGAAGTCTCTCATCTTAACAGATGCATGTCTGATCACAATCCAATGCTGCTGACAGGTAAGTCCCCTAATCAAATTTCTGCTAAATCCTTTTGCTTTCTTAAGTTTTGGACTGAGAAGGAAGAATGTAAAAAAATTGTTAAAGAAACTTGGAAGGAAGTGGAGTGCCAAAATCCAATAGTAGCTATTTCTTTGAAGCTTAAAGCTATCAGGCATAAACTTTGTACTTGGAGTAAATCATGCTTTGGGGATATATTTCAAGAAGCTAGGGAAGCTGAAGACCAGTTGCTAAAAGCTGAATTAGATTTTGACCAAGATCCAACAGAACTACATAGAGAAATCTTGAATAAAGCTATAGCAGATCATAATTACCATCTCAAATTTGAAGCTGATTACTGGTCTCAAAAGGCCAATGATAAGTGGGCTGTAGAAGGAGATAGAAACACTGCATATTTTCATAAATATGTTAAAATCAAACACAGAAGAATGTCCATTCATAGGATGAAGAAGAAGGATGGCTCTTGGGCAGATAGTATTGAGGAAATAAAGTCTGAAGCTATAGACCATTTTGCAGAAGCTTTTCAATCAGAAGAATTTTGTAACCCAATGGGTGAGAATCAGGTGTTAGACAAGATTCCAAGGTCCATTGATGAAACTCAGAATCAGAAGTTAATTGCTTGGCCAGATATGGAAGAAGTGGAACAAGCAGTTAAGGGTCTAAATGTCTCAAGTGGACCAGGTGTTGATGGATTCAATGGTTTCTTTTATACTTTCTTCTGGGAAGATATTAAGCTTGATGTATTTAAGGCAGTGCTGAGTTTTTTTGCAGGTTCTTTTCTCCCTAAAATCACCACTGCCACAAAAATTGCTTTGATTCCTAAAACTGAAAACCCTCAATCTTTTAATGATTTTAGACCTATAAGTATGCAAAATTTTATCAACAAAATTTTTTCCAGAATTTTGAATGATAGAGTTGCAAAGCTTTTGAATCAAATCATCTCCCCAGTTCAGTCAGGCTTTATCAAAGGAAGGTCCATCACAGAGAATGTTCTTTTGGCTCAAGAATGTATTTCCAGAATCAACCATAAAAATTTTGGAGGGAACATCATTATGAAGTTGGATATGGCTAAAGCTTATGATAGGGTTTCCTGGTTATTTCTTCTAAAAGTCATGAGAAGAATGGGATTTTGTGAACAATGGATTGATTTAATATGGAGGCTCATTTCTAACTGCTGGTTTTCTGTCATGATCAATGGAGAAACAACAGGATTTTTCAAATCTTCAAGAGGTTTGAGACAAGGGGATCCCCTATCCCCTAGTCTTTTCATCATTATGGCTGATGCTCTATCCAAAAATTTAGATAACCTAATGTCTAAATCTAGTTTTGTGGGGTATAAAATGCCTTTGGGCAGCCCCAGATTTAACCATTTATCTTTTGCAGATGATATTATTATTTTCAGTTCTGGAGCAAGGAGGGATGTCAAAAACCTTATGTCTGTCTTAAGCCAATATGAAGAAGTGTCAGGTCAAAGAATCAACAAATCAAAGAGTAACATCATGGCTTCAAAGCTTATAGGCCTAAGATCTCTTAATCACCTGAAGGAGAGTACTGGTATGCAGCTGAAGACAGATTCTATTAAGTACCTCGGCTGTCCTATCTATAGTGGAAGGAAGAGAATCATTTATTTTGAAGAAATGGTGCAGAAAATCAAACAAAGAATCCTAGGTTGGAAGGCAAAATGCTTGAGTACTGGAGGGAAGATTATTCTAATCAATTCAGTTCTGTCATCTATGTCTCTGTATTTATTATCTGCTCTTAGTCCTCCAAAAGAAATTCTCAACAGAATATCTGCTCTTATGTCCAAATTCTTCTGGAGTGCAAGTTTTGGGGCTCCTAGACATCAATGGTGCAGGTGGGATACTATAGCTAAACCTATCAATGAAGGTGGTTTAGGTATAAGGCACATAAATGATATTCATTCCTCTCTCAGTATGAAACTCTGGTGGACTTTTAGATCTCAAAATTCCTTATGGACTCAATATATGAGGGCTGCTTATTGTAGAAATTCCCACCCTATTTCTGCTCCTAGAAGAGGATGTGCTCCAACTTGGAATCGTATGTGTTCAGTGAGAGATATAACAGAAGACCATATGATGTGGATGATTGGAGATGGCTCTATCAATATTGCTAAGGATAATTGGAGTATTTCTGAATGTAAGTTATTTTCAGATTCTGTAGCAGGTCCTATTAAAGAATTTTGGAGTCATAACAAAAAGTGGGATAAAGAAAAGCTTGAAAATCTGTATGATCAAAATGTAGTCCATAAAGTTCTGAAATTTGAAGAGATTATGCCTAATAAACCTGACTTTCTCATCTGGAAGCCAACTAGCACAGGTAATTTTTCCATCACCTCAGCTTGGAACTTAAGCAGAAATCAATCTTCTTCTAGGCTGAGCTCAAAATTTATTTGGCATAAGAATCTTCCGTCCAAAATGTCAGTCTTTATGTGGAAAATGATGAATAATCTTCTCCCAATAGATGAAAAGTTAAAATCCATTGGTTTTAGAGGCCCTTCCAAATGTTGTTGTTGCTCAAAGCCTAAAGAAGAAACTATAGACCACATGTTTGAGGAGGGAGATGTAGCTAGCAGCATATGGGATCAAATGACTAACGAGTTTGGGATTACAAGACACAAAGGAGGAGGTGTTAGAAATCAGTTATTCCAATGGTGGTTATATGGGGTAAAATTAAACAAAAGAATAAGCAGAATTGTTCCAGCTATCATTTGTTGGTGCATTTGGTGTTTCAGAAATAAATGCAGATTTGATGATAGTCTTCCTAGTGTAAATGCTGTTATACATCATATCAAGTCTGAACTTATTTCTAACAAAGTCTTTTTTAGTGCTCAAAAGGCTAAAGTGCAGATGATAATCAAGTGGAATCTTCCTAGAACAGGTGCTTTAAAGATTAATGTTGATGGCAGTTCCATTGGTAATCCAGGTAATGGAGGGGGCGGCGGAATTCTTAGGAATCACTCAGGGGACATGCTTTGGGCTTTTCATGCTCATTTTGGAGTAGTGTCTAATATGGAAGCAGAGGCTTTGGCTTTACTTAAAGGTCTGGAATTTTCAATGGACTTCATTGGCTATGATCTAACTATAGAGAGTGACTCTAAAGTTTTAGTGGATTTCATTCAAAATAAAGGTTCTTCCCCTTGGAAAATTCAGTGGCATATGTTCAAAATCAGAAGTTTAATGTCGAGGATAAAGGTCAGACTTGTTCATATTCATAGAGAGGCAAATCAAGTAGCAGATTTCCTTGCAAAGTTAGGCAGCTCTCAACATACAGATTGCTTTTCTCATAGTACAGATGACTTCCCAAAGCAGCTGAAAGGTTTTATCAGAGTAGATAGATGGGGTTTACCTTCATTCCGAAATGTCTAAGGGTCATTGGTGTTTAGTTTATTCCTCTGGTTTCTTAAAGTTGGCTTTAATCAGTTCTTTTCTATTTGATTCTGTAAGGGTTCTTATTTATAAAGAACCTCGTTTATGTTTCTTATTTCCTTCTTTCTTGTATTTTCTCAATGATGTAAGCTATTTAGAAGAGGCTAGTTCTTCTATCATTTGAGAATAAAAGGATGCTTTCTCCAAAAAAAAAAAAAAAAAAAAAAAAAAAAAAAAAAAAAAAAAAAATAGATCAATTCAGGTATTAGTTTCTCAAACTATAACCTCGACTATTTTACATATTATAGCTCATGTGCTTATACATCTGACCTTCTACTGTAGGGTATCTTGTCCATGCACCATTTTGTTGATTGGACCCTGAAGAAGCTTCCCCTCATAGAGAAGGGTTAAGAAGCTCACAAGGTTCAAGCCTCTTTGAATACAGAGTTTAAACGTCTGAAGGAAGAGCTAAAGGAGGTTGACAAGATGAAGGAAGTTATTCAGCAAGGGGACAGGGCCATGGCCAAGCTCATGAAGGACCACGATGTAGCTCTGAAGGCTAAAGATGATGCCCTGCAAGATAAGGTGGCTACTGCAGTCAAGGCTTCTTTAGAGGATGCTGTAGAGAATATTATTGAGGATTATAAGGTCTCTAATGAATTCATCAGTTTGGGCTTTGAATACCTTGAAAGAGGTATAAAATAAACTAGAAAATGGACAGCCTCTAAGGAAAAAATGTTAGGGAGTCTTACTACCTCAGACTTTGAGGGTCTGGGCTTTGGTGACCCCCGATTTTCTCAGGCCTTGTAGGAGGTTGAGGAGGCCGATGCTGCTCCTATTGAGACTGCTCCCTTGGAAGTCACTAAGACTGAAGATGCTAATCGTCAAAATGATACAACCGAGGTGACCAACGTCGGCCACGAAGACACAACTGTAGATGCAGAGACTTAGGCCTTTTCTTGTGAAGCTTTTAAGTTGTAATTTTTGTTTCCAATCTTGTCTCTTCCTCTTAGCTTTTGTGAACTCTGATGGCACCTTGGTATATCTAATTTGTAACTCTTGAATGTTGTTCAATGATAATCATTAATCCCATCTTCTTCAGAGTATATTGCTTCTCTCAATGTTATTCTTGAATATCTTACCTCTTACATGTTGTTTAAGGTCTGAGGTGACCATATTATGATGTTCCCCTTATAAATTACCACCAAATTAATGATGTTCAAGGTCTGAGGTCACCATAATATGACGTTTTATCTCATAAATTATCACCAAATTAATGATGCTTAAGGTCTGAGGTCACCATATAATGATGTTTACCCTCATAATTTTCATCAAACTAATGATGTTTAATGTCTGAGGTCACCATAAAATTATGTTCACCCTTATAATTTTCACCAAATTATGATGTTTAAGATCCGAGGTCACCATAAAATGAAGTTCACCCACATATTTTTCACCAAATTATGATGTTTAAGGTCTGAGGTCACCATAATATGACGTTTTATCTCATAAATTATCACCAAATTAATGATGCTTAAGGTCTGAGGTCACCATATAATGATGTTTACCCTCATAATTTTCATCAAACTAATGATGTTTAATGTCTGAGGTCACCATAAAATTATGTTCACCCTTATAATTTTCACCAAATTATGATGTTTAAGATCCGAGGTCACCATAAAATGAAGTTCACCCACATATTTTTCACCAAATTATGATGTTTAAGGTCTGAGGTCACCATAAAATGATGTTCACCCTCATAATTTCACCAAATTAATGATGTTTAAGGTCTGAGGTCACCATAATATGATGTTTACCCTCATAATTTTCACTAAACTAATGATGTTTAAGGACTGAGGTCACCATAAAATGATGTTTCACCTCATAGATTTATCAAATTATGATGTTTAAGGTCTGAGGTCGCCATAAAATGATGTTCACCCTCATAATTTCACCAAATTAATTATGTTTAAGGTCTAAGGTCACCATAATATGATGTTTACCCTCATAATTTTCACCAAACTAATGATGTTTAAGGTCTGAGGTCACCATAATATGATGTTTACCCTCATAATTTCGACTAAACTAATGATGTTTAAGGTCTGAGGTCACCATAAAATGATGTTTCACCTCATAGATTTCACCAAATTATGATGTTTAAGGCATATAACAAAAGTATCAGCACAACATTGCTCTTTTCATTAAAATCCTCTTCATGAAATGATACATGCATTACAAAGAAATAATTGTAACATCATATGTAATATTTCTTCAAGTGGTCCGCATTCCAAGGATTGGAGAAAGGTTCCCCTTCGAGATTTTCTAGCCGGTAGGTACTAGGCACAACCTCATCAACTACTCTGAAAGGACCATGCCAGTTTGGGTGGAGCTTATTTTCCTTCTGCAATGTCTTCATTAGGACTAGGTCTCCCACAGCTATGGGCCTTGATTTTACCCTTTGGTTGTAGAACCTCGTAGTTCTCTGCTGGTAGGCTACCTATCTAATCTCCGTATCTTCTCTTCTTTCTTCAATCAAATACAGATCAAGTCTTCTCTCTTTTCCATTCCTCTGAGGGTCATAGGTATAAACTCTATGAGTGGGAAGTCCTACCTCTGTAGGGATGACAGCTTTTGAGCCATGGGCTAACATAAATGGGGTATCTCCTGTCGGTGTTCTTGTTGTCGTCTTGTAGGCCCATAATAATAAATCTAATTCCTCTATCCATCTCTCTTTGGCCTCCTCCGACCTCTTCTTTATCCCATCAAGGACTGTTCGATTCGTGCCCTCGGTTTGTCCATTTGTCTGGGGTCGACCAAGAGAAGAGAATAATTGCTTGATCCCCACTCTTTCACAGTATTTTTCTAAAGAAGTATTCTTGAACTGGGTTCCATTGTGTGAGGTGAGGGTGTTTGGAAGACCATACCTGCATATGATGTTCTTCCAGATGAACTGGAAGGTCTTCTATTCTGTAATCATGATCATTAGCTCAGCCTCTACCCATTTGGATAAGTATCAATTGCCACTACTAAGAATCAATAGTTATTCACAGCTCTTGGTAAGGGTCCTACTAAGTCAATGCCCCATATTGAAAATGGCCAAGGTGTTCTTATTGACGTCATAAGTTGATGAGGTTGATAGGGAATGGTGGAAAATCTTTGGCACTTATCGCATTTCTTCACATATGCCGTTGCATCTTTGTCTAAGGTCGGCCAACAATACCCCTGAGTGATTATCCTCTTAGCTAAAGGTCTTCCTCCTATTTGACTTTAGTAAAAGCCCTCATATACATCTTTCAATATGCGTGGAACTTCTGAAGGGTGGACACATACGAGGAGAGGGAGTAGGAACCCCTTCTTATATAAAACATCTCCTACAATTGAGAACTTGGTAGCCCTGAACCTCATCTTTCTCCTTTCTAACTTTGATTTAGGTAGCTCTCCCTATCTGATGTATCTGATAAGAGGGTCCATCCATCAGACTCCCATATTCAAGTTGAGGCAAGTTCTAGCAACCTCTTCTTCCTTAATGGTTGGCTTGAGCAGAATCTCAACTGGTATTGTTCTTCTTATGTTTGTCCTCGTTACTGAGGCCAACCTCGCGAGTGCATCGGCTCGACTGTTGTCTTGCCGAGGTATCCTCTTCATCTTACTTCATTGAATCTTTCTAGCATCATTCTCACCCTCTTCAGGTATTTGGCCACCCTTTCATCTTTGGATTCATACACCCCCGAGATTTGGTTGACAACTAACCTTGAGTCACTATGGACTAGGAGTCGACCAATACTAAGGTTATTTGCCAAGGAGAGATATGATATCAATGCTTCATACTCTGACCTATTGTTCGAAGCTTTGAAGTTGAACCTCATCTCATATTTAATGTCGGTACCTTTGATGCTATCATTCCCGCTTCTCTTCCTCTTTCACAAGATGACATATCAACGAAGAGGTTCCAAATATCTTCATTTGAAGAGAAGTTTCCCTCTGACACAGTCCCTTTCTTGAAGAGGTACATGTCTTCCTCATTCCCAACTATTCTTCTTCTGGGCCTGCTTGACCCAATCTCGTCCAGATCTTAGAAGACATTTATGTTTCGTTCATCAGTAGACCTATAATTAATTTCAATCTCAACCTCTTCCCAGGTAAACTCTGCTAAAAAGTCTGCAAGTGCCTTCCCCTTGATGGCAACCCTGGGTTAATAAATAATGTCATACTCCCCCAACCTAATGGCCCAGGTCATCAACCTGCCTAACTTCGCAGGCTTATGGAGGACCTGCCTGAGTTGGGAATCAGTGAGGACAACCATTGTGTGGTCTTGGAAGTATGGCTTCATCTTCCTAGAAGCATAAGCTAATTTTTCCATTCGAGGGTACTTCTGTTCAGACCCTTAAAGATCTTTACTATTAAAGTATACTGGACTCTGTACTCCATCATCTTCTCTTACTATGGCTGCACTAGTGGATAATTTAGCTAGATATACATACAACCTCTCCTCCAGAATGGGACGAGATAGGAGTAGAGGGGATCCGAGGTAGGACTTGAGCTCCTTAAAAGCCTTGTCGCATTCCTCGTCCTATTCGAAGGCCTTTCTAAGCACTTTGAGAAAAGGAAGACACTTTTCTGTAACTCTTGAGACCAACTTGTCCAGCACAGTAACTCTTTTGGTTAACCTCTGAACGTCTTTGATGGTTCTGGGTGTCTTCATTTACAGCAGGGACTTGATCTTCTCAGGGTTAGCCTTTATCCCCCTTTGATTGACAATGAATCCTAAAAACTTTCATGCTCTTACTTTGAAGACACATTTGGCCGGGTTGAGCTTCATTTTATACTTATCCATGGTCTCAAAGGTTATTCTAAGGTCATCCACGTGAGTGTCGGCCTTCAGGCACTTCGTCAGCATGTCGTCCACATATACTTCCATGGACTTACTGATTTAATCATCAAATATCTTATTTATAAGACATTGGTAAGTATCCCCTGCATTCTTCATCTCGAAGGGCATTACTTTATAGCAATATGTCCCCTTATTTGTGATAAACACTGTCTTCTCGGAGTCTTCTAGGTTCATAAAGATCTGATTATACCCGGAATAGGCATCCATGAAGCTCATAAGCTCATGTCCAGCTATGGCATCAACCATCTAATCAATATGAGGCAGGGGGAAACTATCTTTTGGAAAAGACTTGTTCAAATCAGTGAAATCTATGCACATCCTCCATTTCCCATTTGCCTTTAGCACTATGACTACGTTGGATAACCACTTGGGGTATATGACCTTCCTGATGAACTTGGCTTCTTCAATCTTTCTGACCTCTTATCTGATGACATCACACTTCTCTCTTGAGTATACTCTCCTCCTTTTCTTGATGGGCTTAGTGTCTTCCATAACATTGAGTTTGTGTCACATGACCTTAGGATCAATACCTGGCATGTCTGCGTGGCTCCAGGCGAAAACACTTTGTCTCTTCCTCAAAAGTTTCACCGGCTCTTACTTGATCTCAGGTCTTAGGGCTTTGGCAATTTGGATGGTTTTTTTTTATTCGTCCTCATTGAGGACGATGGATTCTTCATATTCTGTGGCCTCTCCCTTCTTGAGCTTTGTCTCGTCTCTAGGATCAAGTGTATCAATGTTGTATGTGGTTGTTGCCTTCTTATGAGCCTCTCTCTCTTCTGGAGAGTTGAAGTAGAATTCACGTGTCGATATTTGGTCACCTTGCACTTCCTCTACTCCATAGGGAGTCGAGAATTTTAGCATTTGGTGGACCGTTGAAGGCACGACCTCAAATTCTTTAAGGGCTACTCTTCCTATGATGAGGTTGTAAGCTGAGAAGACGTTTTCATCCATCATAAAGAAATTGATTTTTCTGGTCAACCTCTTAGGCCACTCATCTCCCATCCTCACATCCATCTCATATATACCCAATGGATGAACCTTTTCACTGTTGAAGCCAATCAAAGGATGATGATAAGGGACAAGCCTAGCTCTGCTGAGGCCTAGGCTCTTGAAATAGGTCCAGAACATTACGTCTGATGAACTTCCCCCATCAATGAGGATTCTTTGCACCTCACATCCATTCACCCTTGTGGTGATTACCAGAGGGTCATCGTGCAGAGCTAACATACCTTTGAAATTGAGTCGTAAGAATCCAACTATGAGAGTATCCATATCTACCTTCTTTTTCTTCTCATATTTTACCTATGAAGATGCCAAATTCACAACCTCTACCTTGGTCACTGACTTTGCCTCTATCACATGAGCTTTGCGGTCGGCCACCTCTGATCCACCCCCTGCTAGTCCTCTACAAGTGGTGTTAACACCAAAAGAGATCATCTCGACCCTCTTCATTGGGATATTGTCGTCTTTTGATGGGAGGTTAGGGTCATCATCATCATCATCATATGAGTCCTCAGCTCTTTTGGTTGGGGCATCTTCCCAACACCTATCGTTTCTCTTTTTTTTAAGGTTGTCTCTTCCTCCCTTAGAAGCTCTTCCATCCACATAATTCTTGAGCTTTCCAAATTTTAACATCTTCTCTATCTCTTCCTTCAAGGCAAAACACTTGTCGGTTAGATGATCGTGATCTTGGTGAAACTCGCACTATAGGTTCTTATTCCTTTTATATGGAGGAGCCTTCAGCTTGTCCGGCCATCTCAGGGACCTGTCATTCTTTATTTCATTTAGGATGTGTTCGCAGCTCACAGCTAGAGGAGTGTAGTGTGCAAACTTTTCATCCGCGGCCTTCTTATTTCCATCCTTCTTCTTTTGGAATTTCCTACTGCTACTTCCCTTCTCATCCTCATACTTTGAAGCCATTGCTTCTTCAGCATTCATGACCCTACCAGTTGTTGCTAACAGCTTGGCCATAGACTTATGAGGGTCTTTAGTAAGCTTCCAAAGTAACTTCCCCTTCTAAAGTCCTCCTATAAGGGTTATCATAGCTATATTCTCTTTGTAATCTTCAGCCTCTAATTTTCCCTTATTAAATCTTGCAATGTAGTCTCTGAGGCTTTCATTCTTGCCTTGCTTTATGTAGAGTAGATCCGTATTCTTTTGAGGTCTTACCCCAAAACAGAAGCTGTGTATAAACCGCTCAGCCAATCCCTTAAAGTTCTAGACATAATTTTTAGGAAGCGAAGTGAACCAAATATGCGCAGCTCCCGTCAAAGTGCTTGAAAAAGCTCGGCACCTCATCTCATCAGGGATTGAATAAATGTTTTCTACATACTGATACATCTCAATATTATGTACCGGGTTGATACTTCCATCATACTTGGGAGACACCATTGCGGGTTTCAATTTGTCAAGGGTTGAAAATTTTACAATCCTTGCCACAAATGGGGAACCCTTTGAGAATCCCCTTTGTAGTGGGTCTCAGCTTTTTATGAGGTTCCTTATATTCTCTTCCAACCGTTGAATCGAGTCATTCCATGGTTTACCAATGTCGGACTGGCTGAGATTGTCCCTATCCACCTCCAAGGGGTGAACTGAGGGTTCCCCAGCTACTGCACAACGTCGGTTGTTTACGTCTTGGCCACCATCTCGGCCATGTAGGGGTCGGCCATACCGAGGCCGATGTTCACCATCTTCCTTCTGTGAGCCAGCTGCACTTATCGACTTGGATAACCTCTGCCTCAGATTATTAACTGGGATGAGCCTTTCAAAGGCCGACCCTCTACTCAAGCGATTAAAAGCTGATCCTCTTTGATGGGCATCACCAACCTCGGCCCTTCTTGCTCCGTAACCTCGGCTCTACTGTATTGGATGTATTGTGTTGTTTGAAACCTCATATGGCTCCCAGCAGTCTGCTGGAGCATCCTCTGCTTCAATGTCATCGTACCTATCCTCATGGTAAGGGTTTCCTTATCTCCCCAGACATAAATGCCTAGGGTCGGCAACGTCCCTCCTCCGCTAAGGTGTAGGTTGGTCCTTTCGCGGTGCCTGGGGTGGTCCCCTGGCCTCAGGATGTGGTTGAACAGCTGCCGGAGTAATCATTTCCGGTGAGACCCTAGGTGGTCTCATCATATTTTGGCTTAGCTAGGAAAATTGCTCATTCATTGCTTGCTGCGTTGCATCCAAGGACCTCAAGGCTGATGCCACCTCAGCCATCTCAGATTGGGGTGGTGCTTAGCTGGAACTGGGTCATCCAACACCAGATAGTGGAGGAGGTGGTGGTAACTCCGGTGCCATATGTTAGGACTAAATAGCTTGCAATGAAAATATTAGAGAGCTTTATACCTTAAAGGATCTCTTTCAATGGTGAAACAGCTTCACACGAAGGGTGAGGCTTGGTTTATAACCAGAGTCTCCGGTGAGGTTAAGCTGCAAAATGGAAGAGATGAATCTTCTCAATTCCCACAGACAGTGCTAAAATGATGATGCTAGAAACAGCACCACCAGATAAGGTGTTGATAAGCTCAAACTAACAACAATGGAAGCATAAGAGTATATATATATATATATATATATATATATATATATATATATATAGAGAGAGAGAGAGAGAGAGAGAGAGAGAGAGAGAGATAGAGAAAGAGAGAGAGAGAGAGAGAGAGAGAGAGAGAGAGAGAGAGAGAGAGAGAGAGAGAGAGAGAGAGAGAGAGAGAGAGATGAGGTTAGGAGAAGGGGATGAACACAACAATATAAGTGGTTCGGCAATTTCCCACGTCCACTGTGCAGGTGAGTGTGAATATCACTATCATATGAGGGCTTTAATGTCCTTAGTAATACAATCACTCCACTTTCTCTCTACTGTAAATGCACCAGAGTTTGTCTAGGGTTTATATTTCTGGATCCCCTACAATGTAGGAGAAGACAAGTATTTATAGTGTTTGGGGGGGTATAATGTACCCCCCCCCAAGCATGTAATGAGCATATGTGTGATGATCTAGCCAATCTAGTGAAGCCATCTGTCACTGTCACATGTAGAGAATGGTGATGAAATATTCCCTCACGTGAGGGGATTGATTCGGTTACAACTGATTTTGTCCACGCGTTCCCAACCTTGCATGAGCTTATAAATGCTCGACCTTATATCCTTGACTGGTGTAACCTCCGCCTGGAAGACTACGAGGTTGGTGAAGTCCGACTGTTTCTTTGTCCGAGGTTAATATCCATGACGACCCCGGGTCAGGTGGGATAGCCAAGGTTAGGTATGAGATGTAACGTCGTCTGGGGACAATGATGATGTTAGTAGATGAGCCCGTGAGATGCTGATTTTAGCTTGTGACCGCAACGTCGGCTGAGGCCGATGATGATGTTGGCAGGTGTTTGAGCCCATAAGACCTTGCTGACCAGTCGAGGTAGGTGTGATGATGCTGCAACATCGTCTAGGTCCGACCTTATGAGAGATAATATTATTGATGGTTGCCATAGGCTTCTGGTCACCTCGGCTGTGAGACTAACCGAGGTTAGTTTCTCTGAGTAAGGCATATCATCGAAGTTAACTGTCTACACATGAATTCCCATTTCCTAAAATACCCCAATGATACTACCCATAAAAGTAACATAATCATCTATTATGCATTTATGTAGTATTGGGTTCATAATTGATTGTCTACATCATTATATTATTCAGTTAATCTTAATTAATGTATATGATTATATCTATATACAACACATAAGGGTATCTACCCTTAGCATCCCATTCATGCTCTATCGGTAAGTCCGGAGGAGTCTCTCATCTAAATGGACATCTCATAATACATACAAGGGGGAGGTCCTTATGTAGTACACCATTGCACGGTCCATACCCAATGGTGATAATGGATCCCAACATCTACACCTACCTCTCGTAAGTGGCACTGCTATGTAGTACCTAAAGTAAATGCCTAGCCCACATGTGCCAACATGTGCTACGGTCCCCAAATGCACATAACCCCAACTGATAGGACCATGCACGAACATAGGTATGTCCACATAATTAAGTAGTTACATGTCTTTATCCCATAATAGATATAGGTAATTACTCTATAATTTAGAGCTGGTAATTTTTTACCCGATAACCCGTTTATGGTAATAACCCGAAATGACCCGAACATGACCCGATTAGCTTGTATAGATTTAAGAGTACCCAAAACTTATACTAGAATAAAAATCAACGCGACCCAAAAATGACACGACTAAACCGAATTGCCACCCCTACTATAATTACCCCCAATATATATTACTTAATCGCTTATTAATAACTGCTATTTAATAATATATATATATATATATATATATATATATATATATATATATATATATATATACGAAATTACCCTATAATTACCCCCAATATATACTACTTAATGGCTTATTAACAATTCCAATATAATAATTAACCATCTAGTCAATTGTTAATGTCCCCATTTAGATAGTAATCCAACTTTTACACGGAACTGACCTATGATTAGTTGAAGTATTTCCCAACCTTCACATTTTGTTCCCAGAAGTTCCATCCTAACTCGCGGACTCTATCTACCATCCTACACCCTAAACAACCCTCAATAAATCATAAAACGAAAGGGGGACCAACCAGCTAAACTCAATTGTCGAACTGGTTCGATCAGCGAATCAGTTTGCCCCCTGCCAGCAAACCAGTTCGGTTCAATTGGATGCCCCGACGAACCAAAGACATAATTTGGTCTTCTTACTTCAACCAAAACACCTCTAACCATCCCCCAACCAACATATATGAACTGTAAATGATCTCCCATTATGAAATAACAGTTTTCTCCATGAAAATGTTCCTAAAACATATTAAATTCACCAGATACTAATTTTCTCAAGAATTGTTCACTATACAAACTCTAGTTATCAAAATTTTACCTTTCTCCATTTATCCCTTTCAAGAATCCTTATTTCTTATTAATTTACTTTATTATTGATTTACATCAAATTTAATAATCCTACAAAATGATATTCTAATATTTTTCTCTAAATTATTATGATCAGCAATTTCCAAGTTTATCATCAATTTGTCAATTCTCAATTCATAACAATTTCAGATTTGATCCTCTACGTGCATAATATATTATATCATCCTATAATCATCCATTTATGTGTTTTAACCCAAAAATCTAATGAGAAAATACAACAATGAATTAAAAAGTACATTGGAAGTTAATTTTAGTAAGAGAATTCTTTCCTTATGATGAAGATTGAGAGCCTCTCTTCTTGGATCCTTAATCGTCTTCCCTCTCTTGGCCTAGGTAACTTTTCTCTATAGAGGTGGGGCTGGTAGGTTAAGTTTTGGTGAATGAAAGGAGTTCTCTAAACACTTGATTAACTCATAATGGGTGCTAATCTCGAGTTACCCCATTACCTCGATATTTTGGCCCCCAAATAAAGCCAAATCCATAATCGAATTGGCCAAACGACTCTCCAAATAGTGCACCTATACCCCGGGCCCAATTTTAGATGTCTAAAACACCCAAATGAGTACCCAAACTAATGTTACCCAACATACACATTTTTCCAATTTTATTGAACATCACATATCAATTATTTAATAAACAGGCAATTATTTTCTATGAAATTTTTTAACATGCATAGATGAATACACATAACATGAAATTACAACTAATAAATTTATTCATGACTTATTTAGTTCAATTCTACCGTTTTAACCGATTTAATTTATTTTCTATCAATTTAATTTTATTATAAAAATTATGGGGTATTGCATTCTTCCCCCCTAATAACGAAATTTTATCCTCGGAATTCGAAATGTACTTGACTAAAAGAGATCCGAATATTTCTCTCGTATATTTTCCTCCCTCTTCTATGTTGACTTATCCCCATTGTGGTCTCCCCACTGTACACGTACTAAGGGGAACCACCTTGGAAAGAAGTCTATGCTCCCACCGATCTAGAATGTCTACGAGTCTCGCCTCGTAAGTTGCGTCAGGCTGGAGCTCTGTCACGTCGATATCAATATGATGGTAAACAACCTCAACCATCAGAAACCTCTGCAATGCATAATTATGAAAGACATCGTGCATCCTCTGCAAGTGGTTCGATAATCCCAATCGATATGTCACGGGTCCAATCTGCTCAATAATAGGTAATGGTCCTACATATCGAGGAGTCAGCTTCCCCTTCTTCCCAGATCTCATTACTCCCTTTATGGGAGACACTGATCTTCGACCTCAAAGTCCAGGTGTCTCTGACCTACATCCACATAACTCTTCTTTCTATTTTGGGCAATTTGAATCCTTGCCCGAATCATTTCTACCTTCTCTGAGGTGTCCTAAATAAACTTTGGTCTGATAAGTTTGTTCTCCCCTACCTCCGACCAACATGAGGGTGAACGGTAAGGTCTCCTATATAACTCCTCATAGGGTTCCATACTAATAGTAAACTGATAGTTGTTGTTATAAGCAAAACTCCACGAAGGCCAAGTATTGCTCCCAACTACCCTTAAAGTCTAAAATGCACATCAATAAGATATCCTCTAGCATCAAGTTTACCCTCTCCGTCTGACCAAATATCTGTGAGTGGTATAAGATTCTTAACCTCAACTCTACCCCTAGGGCCTACTTAAAACTCCTCCAAAAGTGGGACACAAACATCTTGTCTGTATCCAATACAATAATAAGCGGTACCCCATGAAATTTCATAATCTTTTCAAGAAAAATCCTAACCTACTACTCTGACGTGTAGTTTGTCCAGACCAGTAAAAAGTAAGCCACCTTTGTCAATCGATCAACGATCACCCAAATAGAATCATGCCCCTGTTGTGGCATAGGAAACCTTGAGATAAAATCCATGGAAATGCTCCCCTACTTTAACATCGAGATGTCAAGAGGCTGTAGAACACCTGTGGGATGCTGATAGTTTACCTTCACCAACTAGCACGTGGCACACTTGGATATAAAGACTGTTATGTCCTTCTTTATGCCTACTCACCAATATTGGCGCCTTATGTCCTAGTATATCGTATCCCCATCGGGATGTACTGTGAAATATGATCTATGTGCATGCCTTAGACATAATGACTCATCTCAACTCCTCGTCCTCTGGAGCAACCAACCTACCCTGAAATCTCAATCCGCCATCTGATTCAATTGAGTAGTTCTCTGCACCCTCGGCCAATAACTTCTTAATCCTCTCCAAAAAATAGGGTGAGAACCTCTATAAAATCAAGTGTCAACGCATTGTCATCATGAAGCGATTTCCACTTCGCCTTCCACATTATTGCTAACTCCACTATCGTCCTGCAGCTCAAAGCATCTGCTACTACATTTTCCTTTCCGAGGTGATACTAAATATCAAACTGGTAATCTTTCACAAACTCTATCCATATTCGTTGTCTCGTAAACAACTCTATCTATGTGAATAAGTACTGTAGGCTCTTAGGGTCTGTGAATAGAAAATTTCTCTCCCATGAGATAATGCATCCATATAGAAAAATCAAATACCACGGCTACTAACTATAAGTAATGTGTGGGGTAATGTCCCTCATGAGGATTTAGCTTTCGATAATCATAAGCTATCAGCCTCTCCTCCTGCATTAACACCTCTCCAAGTCCTCATAAGGATGCATCTATGAAGACCTTATAGTCTATCCAAGCTCGAGGCAACATAAGTATCAAAGTCATAATCAGTCAAGCCTTTAGCTCATCAAAGTCCTATTAACACGCATCATCCCATATAAATATCACATCATTCCTCTTTAAGTCGGTTAGGGGCTATCTATCTTTGAGAACACCTACATAAATCGACAGGAATACCCTGCCAATCCTAAAAAACTACACACCTACATGGGTGTAGTGGGTTGTCCCCATTCCATTACTATTGAAACCTTTCCTGGATCAACCCATATCCCCCTCTCATATATGATGTTGCCCAAGAACTGAACCTCCTGTAAACTTAGGATAAAGATGATGGTCTCATAACGTCTACTAGACTATCCACAAATATTTTGCATGATCCTCCGACGTCTGAGAATAAATAAGTATATCATCTATGAACACAATAATGAACTGATCTAAAAAATCCCTAAACACTATATTCATTAGGTCCATAAACACAACCGGTGTGTTAGTCATCCCAAAAGATATAACAAGAAACTTATATGACCCACATCTTGTCAGAAATGTTGTCTTAGGGAAATCCTTCTCCCTAACCTTTAGTTAATCATGGCCTGATCTCATATCGATCTTAAAAACATGTGCAACACCCCTTAGTTGGTCAAACAAGTCATCAATACGAGGCAATAGATACTTGTTTCGTATGGTGACCTTGTTCAACTTTAGATAATCGATATAAAGTTGCAAAGATCTGTCTTTCTTCTTGACAAACAGAACTGGAGCACCCTATGATGTACTCCTCTGAATAAACCCCTGACCCCATAACTATTAAATTTCATCCCTAAGCTCCCTCAACTCTAGAAGAGCCATCGACACAGTGTACGAGCAATATGTCTCATACACGGGATCAGATCGATCATAAAGTCTATCTCCCTGCTAGGTGGCAACCCTAGAATGTACCCACATACATCAGTAAGCTCACTAACTATTGAGATGGAATCTTGCTGAATAATGACCTCTAAAAAGTCTCCTCCTTAATATAATATAAATGAGTGCTCGACCACCCCCAAGGTGTGGCGATGTAACCATGTACATCTCTTGCCCTAGAATGGAAATGATGATGGATCTACCGTAACAATCAATACAAGCTCTGTATGTAGCTAGCCAATCCATTCGTAGGATGATGTCATACTCAGACATATCTAATACCAAAAAATCTGCAACAAACATCAGTTGCCCAATATCAATCCTTATACCTCTACATACAGAATTTATGTGTGCCCCTTTACCCATATGTTAATCAATATGAAGTATTATATCATATGAAAAAGCTATCATCCCTGACTCCATGCAAAGCTAGTACTAACGAATGAATGTGATGCACTAGAGTCAAATAAAATATAATCCACATGCCAAAATATATGGAGCATACCCTCGAATGCCTGAACTAGAACTGGTCCCTTACTCGGTGCAAAATGGTACACCCGCCCATACTACAACTGCGGTTGTTGCCCTTCAGGTGGGGCTAATGGATCTAGTAGAGCTGGCGCTACAATCCCTGGGGCTGGAAACTATTAGCGCTGCCACTATGGAACCAGATACCCACGCTTTCAACCCTGTTATGGTCCCTGATTACCCCTAGGAAAGGTCTTTGATGTATGACCCCTCTCTCCATAACTATAGAAATTCTTGTGGAATGGGCGTCTCTCTAGCTGCCACCCCTACTGGTCTCTGCCCAGTTGCCCTTGGCCTTGATGGTCCCTCTGCTGCTAGCCCTACTGGCCATCTTGTGCTAATCACAAGACTGTGGCCCCCTAAACTATTGGGCCCCCTAACTGTTGCTCCCATTGTCTTACCTTGTTAGTTCAACGTCTCTGAGCTAGGTCTTTTCTCTCCCTCATTTTTCTAGAATGCCCCGTGATCCTGACAATGTAGTAAAGCATCATTCACCATCTGAGTATATGTAGTGAAAGTCAAATTCCCCTAATAAAGACTTCTTGATGTGCCAGCTCGCCCCTAAGATAAACTTCTCCATCTCTTTCTCTTTCGTGTTCACCTCGTCCCCAGAAAATAGAATAGCGCAATAAAATCCTCCTCGTACTCAGCAACTATGCAACCTTCCTGCTTAAGATCCATGAACTTTCATCTCATGTCAAATTTCATTATCGGTGGAAAATATATTCCCTTAAACTTTACCCATAACTCATCAATCGTAAAACTTTCTTCTCTCTTCCAGTGAGGTAAAAGACTCCCTCAACTATAAAGTTTCCCCAACCAATCGAAATGAGGCTAACATCTACTTTTATACTATCGTGCACTCCACCATACTCAAGTGACATTGTATATCCTTTTTCCATTGACTGAACAGTAAAATGTCGAGGCTCCTAGAAAATTCCGTTGGGTGGACCTTAGTAAGGCCTCCCTAGCTCTGTCCCATACTTAACCAGGTGTCTTCACTAGTAGAATCACCTACTATGGGGGTGGGGGGGGGTTACTTCTTCTGCGATGGCTGAAAATATTGTAACATAATGGTCATCGCTGTGGAAACTGCCTGAGTCACAATAGTGGCAATATCCACTAGACCAATCACTGGTGAGATTGTTGGTGGTTGTGGGTGAAGCACGTCATTGTCTAGCTCTCCTATTATTTTCCATCTGAAAGCAAACCTGGTTCGTATTAATATAGATCACAAGAATACAATGATTCCTCGTCAAAGGCTTTACACATCAAATAACTCAACGCATAACATAATGAATGCAACACAGATCCTAATGACGCTAGAACCTGGATGCTCTGATACCAACTATAAGAACCCCCATTTTCCACGTAAAGGTTGGACAAAGATAATACGCCGAAAAGGGGTTTGTCTATCAATTTATATCATTCTCAGCATCAGACTATAATAAAATACTTACATTTTAATATCACACGCATAATAAAACTGATTTAATTAATAACTGGAATAATAATAAATCCGACAACAACATCCAGATAAGATAAACCCCAATCATAAATAGGACTATCCCCAAAATAACCGAATAATAATAACTTCGGGCTTATGCCCATACAATATCCAAAATAAATGATAGAAATGAAATAGCAACCTATACTAGAATCAATGAGTTGATCTCTAATAAGAAAGGTATGAATGCAATTATGATATCTCATCAGCCATGTTATCCTTGTCTAAGTAAACCTGGGGGAGAAACTACTTTATATTTGGGTCAGCGTCCTAGAGTTCCAAGAATTAACATATGAAAATTAAGATTCAACAATAGATTTAATTCAAAGTATGTATCACCCATAGGCACTCGCATGCAATAAGAACCTTACCCCATCTAAGTGCAATACTACACACATATCAACTAAAGTCCCCAACTATGAAAGACTGTTACCCTTAATAATAATTAACACAAATCATCTAGAATAATTCATGTGCCGAAGTTAACTGTATACACATGTATTCTCATTTCCCATAATACCCCAATAATACTACCCACAAAAGTAGCATACCCATCTATTATGCATTTACATAGTATTGGATTCATAATTGATTGTCTACATCATTAGACTAATTAATTAATCTCAATTTATATATATATATATATATATATATATATATATATATATATATATATATATATATATATATATATATATATATATATATATATATATATATATATATGTCCTTACAGATATACAACACCTAAGGGCATCTACCATTTACATCCCGTTCGTTCTCTATCGGTAAGTCCAGAGGAGTCCCCCACCAAAATGGACATCACAAAACACATACAAGTGGGGGGTCCCTACGATGTACACCATTGCACAGCCCATACCCAACAATGATAATGGATCCTAGAATCTACACCTACCTCTCGTAAGTGGTGTTGCTATGTTATACTCAACGTAATGACCAACACAACGCCTAGCCCACCTGTGTCGATGTGTGCTACGGTCCTAAAACGCATATAACTCCGACCGATAGGTTCATCCATGAACATAGGTATGCCAACATAGGTAAGTAGTTACATATCTTTATCACATAATAGATATAGATAATTACTCTATGATTAACCCCAAGATAAACTTCTTAATAGACCATATATAATTCCAGTTTCATAATTAACCATTTAGTTAATTGTTAATGTCCCCATTTAAATAGTAATCTAACTTCTACACGAAATTGGTCATTACTTTTACACGAGCTAGGATGGCACTGATTAGTTAAGTTATTTTCCAACCTTCCAATTTTTTTCCCACAAGTTCCATCCTAGCTCGTGGACTCTGTCTACCATGTCTCACCCTAAACGACCCTCGAAAAATCATAAAAACCAAAGGGGGACCAGTGAGCCGAACAGAACTAGTTTGCTGGGTTGGCCGAACTAATTTGATTAGTGAACCGATTCGCCCCCTCACATGTAACCGATTTGATTCAATTGGATGCCCTAACAAACTAAAGATGTGATTTGGTCTTCTTCCTTCAATCAAAACACCTCTAACCTTCACCTAAACATCATATATGAACTCTAAACGATCTCCCATCATGAAATAAGAGTTTTCTCCATGAAAATGTTCCTAAAAGATATGAAATTCACTTGGCACTAATTTAGCCAAGAATTATTCAATATATAAATCCTAGTTTTCAAGATTTCACCTTTGCCCATTTATCCCTGTTAAGAATCCTTATTTCTTAGTAATTTACATTACATTTAATATTCCTACAACATGATCTTCTAAGATTTTTCTCCAAATCAATATGATCCATAACTTTTGGGTTTATCATCAATTTATCAAATCTCAATGCATAACAATTTCAGATTCAATCCTCTACATGTATAAGTTACAATCCCATACAAACATCATCCTTTTATGTGTTTTAACCCAGAAATCTAATGAGAATGTACAATAATGAATTAAGAAGTATATTGGAAGTTAATTTTAGCAAGAGAATTCTTTCCTTATGATGAAGATTGAGAGCCTCTCTTTTTAGATCCTTAATCGCCTTCCCTCTCTTAGCTTTAGTAACTTCTCTCTATGGAGGTGGGGATGGTAGGTTTTGATGAATGAAAGGAGTTATCTAAACACTTAATTAACTTATGATGGGTGATAATCCCGATTTATCCCATAACCTCCATATTTGGGTCCCCCAAATGAACCCAAATCCATAACTGAATTGGCCTAATGTCTCCACAAATGGTGTAACTACTCCCTGGGCCCAATGTCTAAATCACCTAAACGAGTCCCCAACCCATCCCCGAATGTCCCCAAACTGATTCTACCTAACATACATAATTTTTTAATTTTATTGAACATCACATATCAATTATTTAATAAACATGCAATTTTTTTCTACGAGAAATTTAACATGCATAGATGAATCCACATAGCATGGAATTACAACAAATCAATTTATTCATGACTTATTTAATTAAATTTTACCGATTTAATTTAATTTCTTCTTATTTTATTATAAAAATACAGGGTATTAGAGTCTGGCCCAAGCCCACCACTTAATATAGTATATATTAGTTTAAGTTAGGGTTTAAGATTAGGGATAGAAAATACTATTTAAGTTTTTGTGAAGATGCCTAAAGAGAGAACCATATCTCACTCGAAAGTAAGAGTTTTATTCTTCAAAGGTACCCACACACCTACTTAGCTTTGGGTGTATCATAGACTAAAATATCCAAGAATTTGAGAGTGTTCTAGAAAGATTTTGAACGACTAAATGGAGACAACCTTTCATTCTCACCAAATACCTTTCTCCATAGCGGATTGCAACCAAATTTGCAAAGGTATGTATTCTTTACCCTAATTTTTTTCGAACAAAGTTTTTGGTTTTTGTTCTTCCTACTGAATAATCATTCAAAGTTTCTAGGGCTATATTTTTTCTGCATATATCGATCCCCGTCAATCAATACAAACTTCAATTCCTTATTTTTTTAAATATACTCAATGTGCTCCATGGAATTAGATTGTCTAAATTTCTTGCCAAAACATTTTTTGAGCCTTTTTTCCAAGAGGTCCCCAAAAGGCTTCATCAATTTCAACCCGAATTCATTCATGCCTAACCTCATGTACACCACACAAGAAAGGAATAAGCCTTAGTGTACATACATTCACCACTTGGTCAATTGTTTTCATAATTGTAAAATCTTTTTAAATTGACCTTGTTTGAATAAATTGTCAACCACACTATGAAAATATACACTTCATATAGGAAAATCTATTTTCTTAGAAATTTCATATTTTTCATGTATTTTAAGTATGACTGCTCTTAGATGAAAAAAATACTTAAGATTTTGCCAAAACAAATTTTTAAAATCATATTTTAGGAAAAACTAGACAAAATACCTTAACACTTTCACGAGTCGTTCGCTGGAGCTTCGCCACAATGAATATTTTCTTCGCTATAGCGAATGTCATTCACTGGAAATTTTTGTCCTCGTGCTATTTTCTCGGGTAATTGGCGTGACCCATTTTTCTTTAGGTTTTCTCCAGTGAAGATTTTCTTCACTTTAATGATGCACTAACGAACGAATCTAACAATTTACCAAAGAACTTTTGAGTACATCTTTCCTTAATATCTTGTTGGTAAGTGTTCAAAGTATGCCTTTTTCGACTGATTAAGCCTTAGATGTGACTAGTTAATAACTTATGAGTTTGACACCAAACCTATTACCATCCTATATGTTTACTACCTCAAGGATATATACTTTTGAATCAATACTCTTCCAAACCAAGAGTGAGAGTTTAAGAAAATCTTTTTGTTGATGAAAAATTTTTCATTATTTGAGAGCTTATTTTTCACTCCTCTTCTTTGAGTTCTTTAAGCCATTGATTTTGGGTTTTCTATTTGATAAAGCCTTAAAGATTTTTTTGCTGATCTTTGTATTCATATTATTTTCAAAACTTTTGTTTGTGAGTATATATATTCTCTTCTTGGGCTTAAAAAATTCTTCGTGAGATTTAGAGCACCATACTCTTATAATACACCAACCTATCCTTTTAGGAGTCCCTCGCAATCCTTTGTATATATTTTGTGTTTGATTGAAAGTCCATTCCTCACAAAAAAATTCTTCAACTTTAAATAAGATATTTGTCCAAGTGGATTTGTGGACGTTGGTCGGTGGTGATTGTTTAGAGTTCTTTAGTTGTTAGAACTCTCCTCGGTGGATAGGGTGAGAAAGGGTTTGTAGTCAGTCATAAAATTCTTTGTTTGGAAGTCTTTGTATTCTAGTTGTAATAATCTACCATAATGTAATTGTCATTCTTATTGGCCCGTGGTTTTTCTCGTTACTGGGTTTTTCCCTCGTACATCCAGTCTTGTGATTATTTTACATTTATGCATCTTTTATAACCAGTGTCTTGATTATAGAAGACAAAGCTTGGATTCTAAAACTTAGTAAAAAAAATTATCATATACACTTTTGTATTATTTACCCTTTTGTAATAATAAATTATTATTACTTTTGTTTGAATTAGGTTACCTAGTTTTTATTTGGGTAGTTACCATCTGTGGGTACCTCGATTAGCTATTTCGGGCCAGACGAGTAGCCCGAGTAAATTCGACCCAAAGTCTAGAGGCCCCACATTATAGTTGATTCAGTGGTGACCTATTCAATTCCTAAAATCTCTCAAGGAGATATTCTAGGGATTATGGGCTAACGTCGAGGAGTCCAACTGACACACCCCAACCCAGTTACTTATAATTAAGTTTGAAAGTCAAAGTGAGTCAAACCATAATTAATCTAACCAAACCATAATCACGAGTTTTGATTTCAGAGTCATCATCGTAAATTCATATAACTGAAAACCTTTTTACAACATCAGAGTAATCATGCCCATAAAAACTTTCTTGAAGGATAAGTTAACTTCATTACATCATTTACATTTACACAAAATCATAGTTTCTCCCATTCCTGGCTAACCCAACCCGACCTCCTAGATTAGGCAGTGACATCGCGTTACCTGAAAAATGTGAACATAGGAACCGTGAGAAAAATAGCCCAGTGAATGCATCACTACTATACTACTGCATGAATTTAAATGCAATAAATCATGTCCATATACTTATGTATTAACTTATCCAGCTTATTCATAATGAATGACCAACTTTTCCGAATCATGATTCACATATCCTGTCTAAATAGACAAATCTCCCCCATTCCTGGTCGAGGAGTAACCCCTCATTTCGGTAAACCAAAATGAACAATTTTATATTCATAACATTATGATCACATTCGTAACAGTATACAAATACATCATTCCAGTGAGTACACTCACCTTGGGTTGTCAACTACGTATCCAGGTTTCCTTCTGGTGGAGCTGAATTGGTTTTATTAGACCTTACACCTGTCAATCCAACTAGATCAGTACTGAAACTCAATCATAAATATTATTCTAAGATAATTATGTAACTTTCCATGACTATACATCAACAATATAATTCCAATTAAGTCACATTCCATAAAACATAGGTAAAGGCAAAACAATGATATACATGTTGATAAAGTTACGGACATTCAACTGTAAGAAATACCTTATAAGTAATTTATAACCAAAGTCAAGTAAATATGAAATTATACTTGTCAATGTATATACACATGAAACATGTACTCAAAGTACCCTTCGTAAGGACGAAATACAAACATTCATTCAAGGGGTATCCAATATGGCCTGAAATTATTGTCATACATACTTAACCATCCTATATTTCTAAATTGTATAAATGCAGGGGTCCAACCTTATCAATATGAAAACATATATGAATATATTATCCAGTACAAGTGACGGTATAATTTTTCAAGCTTCCTAAGGCAAGTTATGACCATTTCTCTACAACACAAGAAATCTGCCCTACAAGCTCCTCTATTGATCCTTCGAATTCCCAGATTTTTCATAATTTTTATACAGCATAAATTTCCATGATTTTCAACAAACTTTCAGTAGACATACTTAATAGTACAGAATTAAAGTTTCATAATACATTATTCATATCACATAATATAAACATGATTTAAATATAATTTATCAAAATTATATTCGGGTTGTCACAACTTCCCCCCTTAGAAAATTTCGTCCCCGAAATTTAATATAAAGGTCACTTACCAAACAAATGGGGATACTATTTCCTCATTCTATCCTCCGTTTCCCAAGTTGCTTCTTTAACTCCATGGCTGATCCACATAACTTTAATTAAGTGAATAACTTTATTCCTCAATACCTGCTCCTTACGATCAATAATTTCCAACGGTTCCTCGATGTACGACAAGTCTTCCTTCAGTTCAATTGGTTGAGTTTTCAACTGATGAGATGGATCCGCCAAATACGTACGAAGCATCGATACATGAAACACATCATGTAAACGGGATAAATCTGGAGGTAATGCTAATTTATAAGCCAGGGGCCCAATTCTTTCCAACACTTCATATGGTCCAATGTATCTTGGACTTAGTTTCCCCTTTTTGCCAAATCTCATAACGCCTTTCCACGGTGAAATACACCGGAATACAAAATCTCCCTTCTGAAATTCCAATGGATGCTTCCTCTTATCTGCATAAAATTCCTGCCTGCTTTGCGCTATCTTTATCCGTTCCCGAATCATTTTGATCTTTTCAGTTATCATATCTATGAATTCCGGACCCAAAATTTTTCTTTCACCAACTTCATCCCAACACAAAGGCGTCCTACATCTCCTACCATATAAAGCTTCATAAGGAGCCATACCAATGGTGGACTGATAACTATTATACGAAAATTCCATCAATGGCAAATGATCATCCCAACTACCTTTGAAGTCAAATACACAAGCCCGTAACATGTCTTCTAATATTTGAATTGTCCTTTCAAATTGCCCATCGGTTTATGGATGAAATGCAGTGCTGAACTTCAAACTTGTGCCCATGGCATTCTGTAAACGAGGCCAAAACTTACAAGTGAACGTTGGATCTCTATCTGATACAATTGACACTGGTGCCCCATGTAAACGGATAATCTCATCAACATATATACGTGCATACTTGTCAATAGTGTAGGTGGTCTTAACTGGAAGAAAATGAGCTGACTTTGTCAATCGGTCTATAATCACCCAAATAGAATCATGCCCCTTTGGTGACTGTGGTAATCCCGTAACAAAATCCATCGTTATATGCTCCCACTTCCATTCCGGAATAGGCAAAGACTGCAATAATCCTGCCGGCTTCTGATGCTCTGCTTTTACTTGCTGGCATACTAAACATTTAGCTACGAATTCTGCAATCTCACGCTTCATATTGTTCCACCAATAATACTCCTTCAAATATCTGTACATTTTGGTAGCTCCCGGATGCATAGAGTAAATATAACTATGTGCCTCTTCTAATATATCCTTCTTTAAGGTTGGGTCATTTGGTACACAAATTCTATTTTTATAACACAACGATTCATCATTCTTAATCTCAAAGTCACTCTCTCTACCATCCCGAACTTCTTATTTCTTCTTCTCAAGGAATGGATCACTGGTCTGCAAATTTCGTATGCGTTCGGCCAATAAAGGTCTCACTGTGACATGTGCTAATAATCCTCCGCTTTTTGAAAACTTCAATTCAATCCCCATCGATGCCAAGTTAAGAATATTTACAACACGGGCACATCGTATGCAACCAAGCATCCCTGATGATTTTCGACTCAAAGCATCTGCTACCACATTGGCCTTCCCTGGATGATGATGAATGGTACAGTCATAGTCTTTAATGAGCTCTATCCAACGCCTCTGTCTCAAATATAGTTCTTTCTGTGTGAATAAGTATTTCAAACTTTGATGATCTGTAAATATCTCACAAGTTTCTCCATACAAGTAATGTCTCAACAACTTTAAAGCAAAAACAATGGCTGCTAGCTCCAGATCGTGTGTAGGGTAGTTTCGTTCATGCGTATTTAATTGTCTGGAAGCATATGCTATTACCTTCCCATTCTGCATAAGAACACATCCTAACCCCTGAAATGAAGCATCTGTATAGATCACAAAAGACTCATTCCCACATGGAATAGCAAGTATAGGGGCTGAAACCAACCGCTTCTTTAATTCTTTAAAACTCCTTTTGCATTCTTCATCCCACACAAACTTCACTTCTTTACGGGTCAACTTTGTCAATGGTAATGCTATTGCTGAAAATCCCTTAATGAATCTGCGATAGTAACCTGCCAATCCTAGGAAACTCCTAATTTCTGTCACATTCTTAGGACTCTCCCATTCAAAAATTGCTTCCACCTTCCTTGGATCAACATATATCCCATCTCCTGAGACAGCGTGCCCTAAAAACACAATTTCATTCAACCAAAACTCACACTTGCTGATTTTAGCAAATAATTTCTTCTCTCTCAAAATCTGCAATACGAGTCTCAAATGTTTCTCATGTTCCTCCATGCTACGCGAGTAAATCAACACATCATCTATGAATATTATCACAAATGAATCAATGAAAGGGTGGAATACCCGGTTCATCAAATCCATAAAAACTGTCGGAGCATTAGTCAATCCAAAAGGCATCACCAAAAACTCATAGTGCCCATATCGAGTCCGAAAAGCTGTTTTGGAAATATCACAATCCTTCACTTTCAGTTGGTGGTAACCCGATCTCAAATCAATCTTCGAAAATACAGTGGCCCCCTGTAATTGGTCAAACAAGTCATCGATACAAGGTAGAGGGTGCTTATTTCTAATGGTCACCTTATTCAACTGCCGATAATCAATACATAATCGCATTGTCCCGTCTTTCTTTTTCACAAATAACACTGGTGCTCCCCATGGCGAAACACTAGGCCGAATGAAACCTCTGCTTATCAGATCTTGTAATTGCACTTTTAATTATTTCAACTCAACTGGTGCCATTCTATATGGAGAAAGATAAATTGGACAAGTACCTGGAATTAATTCAATAGAAAACTCTACTTCCCTATCGGGTGGCAATCCTGGAAATTCCTCTGGGAAGACATCAGAAAACTCTCTAACCACTGGTATAACTTCAACTTTAAGTGCTTCCTTACTAACATCAACCATATACACTAAATACCCTGTACAACCCTTACTCAATAACTTTCTGCTCTTAATTGCTGAGATGAGACAAGTAGGGACAACATTCCTTTCCCCTGTAAATTGGAACTCGGGTTCACCAGCCAAATGAAATGTAACTTCTTTGCGAAAACAATCAATGGAAGCATGGTATGATGATAACCAATCCATCCCCAATATAATATCAAAATCTCGAATGGCCAACGGTATCAAATCAACATAGAAATCTCGCTCACCCATTCGTAAGACACAATTTTTATAAACATTCTCAACCAGAATCACACTTTCCATTGGGGTAGAAATATATAAGGCACAATTGAGAAATGAGCATGGTCTACCCAAGTATGAAATAATATGTAATGCCACAAATGAATGCGTAGATCCAGGATCAATGAGTGCATATAAATCTTTGTTTGCAATAGAAAGTTTACCTGTAACCACTTCCGGGGTAGCATGGGCATCTTGTAGCGTCATCGCAAACACTCTTCCTCTTGCCCTCGATCCAGTTGCTTGTTCTGTACCTCTCCCCCTGGTGGCACTGCCTGGAGAAGATCCTTTATGAGGCCCCACACTACTGACTGAAACTGTTCTTGCCCACATAGGACAATTCTTTCTCAGATGACCCTTTTGGTGACAGTTGAAACATTCTATATTCAGTAACTTTGGGCAATTTCTCTTTATATGACCCGATGACCCACAAAAGAAACAAACATTAGCATCTCCTTGTGCTGAAACTCCTGAACCTCTTCCACCACTAGCCTCACCCCTTTGTAAACTACTTCCACCTCTACCCTGTTGGAATTTCTGCCCTCCAAACCTCTAATATTCTGTACCACTACTCTTTTGATAATTTGGATCAAATCTGCTTATCTTTACACCTCGTTCTCGATTCCCTCTAGCTTCATTCACGTCCCTTTTTACCAACATGGCTTTGTTCACCAAGGCTGAATAATTAACAGTCTCTAAAGCTGACAACCATGATTTAATGACTAACTCAAGCCCATCAAGAAATCGACTGCACAAATCTTCCTCATTCTGTATAAACCTCGAAGCAAATTGAGATAAAGCTGTAAGTTTAGCTTCGTATTCTCTAACTGTCATACTCCCCTGATTCAATAGGAAATATTCTTTCTCCTTTTGTTTTTGATACATCGGAGGAAAATACTTATCATACAAGGCTTTAACAAAAGCATCCCATGAGATCACATTCCCACCTCCTGGAGTAATCAAGAAATGTTTTGTGGCATCCCACTAGTACTTAGCTTCTCCTCTTAGCATATATGTCGCCAAGGTCACTCGTTGATTGTCAGGCATTCTCATTACCCCAAAAATAATTTCAATCTCTTTAACCCAGACTTCTGCCTCTGCGGGATCAACTGCTCCTTCGAATGATGGTGGGTTCATCTTAATAAATTTCTCATGTGAAGTACTTCTTTCTTCCTGGTGTATCACCTCCTCAGCCCTAGCCAAGGCTTGTGCCTCTAGTTGCCTGGTATGTTGTTCTTCCACATGAGCCATAAATCTAGCTTGTTGCTCTGTCATTAGAGTCATAGCACGTGCCAATTTTTGCATGTCTGTCAATTGTTCCGGTTCAGGTTCTACATATCCATGAATAGGTTGTTCAACATCTACTTCCGATGCCATATTTGAAGCCTCATCTTCTATTCTCTCATTAACATTCCCTCGTTCAATTCTCTTATATCTAAAATGAATAAAAGATATAACAACATGCAGATATACATATCTTTCCTAACATGATCGTTAGTATCAAATAAAATATATTTCTGACATTCACTGCCAAATCTAGACTCTTCTCACTCCAGAACCTCTAAACCTAGGCTCTGATACCAAAAGCTGACACACCCCAATCCAGTTACTTATAATTAAGTTTTAAAGTCAAAGTGAGTCAAACCATAATTAATCTAACCAAATCATAATCACGAGTTTTGATTTCAGAGTCATCATCGTAAATTCATATAACTGAAAACCTTTTTACAACATCAGAGTAATCATGCCCATAAAAACTTTCTTGAAGGATAAGTTAACTTCATTACATCATTTACATTTACACAAAATCATAGTTTCTCCCATTCCTGGCTAACCCAACCCGACCTCCTAGATTAGGCAGTGACATCGCGTTACCTGAAAAATGTGAACATAGGAACCATGAGAAAAATAGCCCAGTGAATGCATCACTACTATACTACTGCATGAATTTAAATGCAATAAATCATGTCCATATACTTATGTATTAACTTATCCGGCTCATTCATAATGAATGACCAACTTTTCCGAATCATGATTCACATATCCTGTCTAAATAGACAAATCTCCCCCATTCCTGGTCGAGGAGTAACCCCTCATTTCGGTAAACCAAAATGAACAATTTTATATTCATAACATTATGATCACATTCGTAACAGTATACAAATACATCATTCCAGTGAGTACACTCACCTTGGGTTGTCAACTACGTATCCAGGTTTCCTTCTGGTGGAGCTGAACTGGTTTTATTAGGCCTTACACCTGTCAATCCAACTAGATCAGTACTGAAACTCAATCATAAATATTATTCTAACATAATTATGTAACTTTCCATGACTCTACATCAACAATATAATTCCAATTAAGTCACATTCCATAAAACATAGGTAAAGGCAAAACAATGATATACATGTTGATAAAGTTACGGACATTCAACCGTAAGAAATACCTTATAAGTAATTTATAACCAAAGTCAAGTAAATATGAAATTATACTTGTCAATGTATATACACATGAAACATGTACTCAAAGTACCCTTCGTAAGGACGAAATACAAACATTCATTCAAGGGGTATCCAATATGGCCTAAAATTATTGTCATACATACTTAACCATCCTATATTTTTAAATTGTATAAATGCAGGGGTCCAACCTTATCAATATGAAAACATATATGAATATATTATCCAGTACAAGTGACGGTGTAATTTTTCAAGCTTCCTAGGGCAAGTTATGACCATTTCTCTACAACACAAGAAATCTGCCCTACAAGCTCCTCTATTGATCCTTCGAATTCCCAGAATTTTCATAATTTTTATACAGCATAAATTTCCATGATTTTCAAAAAACTTTCAGTAGACATACTTATTAGTACAGAATTAAAGTTTCATAATATTTGGACTTCATTTTCTATCTCAAAATCTTGACCAAACTCAGGGCATACCGAAATCAAGTATACAAACAGCAACTATGTACCAACTTGAAATCATCATTACGGCCTAACCACATGGAGATAAATTCTAATTTTCAGATATTATATGAATATATGAGTCTTATTTCATTTCCAATTGGAATTTCTCAATTCCAGTAATCACACAAAGAGATATGCAGATTTGAATACAAGGGGTTTCAACACAAAGCAATTTTAAGGGTTTCTACACTCAACTTAACATAAGCTAGCATCTAACCATACATATATATAAAGGGCTGAAACTTTAGTAAACTCATGATGATTTATATCATATAAATCAGTAATATAAGATAAAAAACAAGAATTTCAATTAGGATTACCTTCAGGGCTTTTTACGTAATTTCTACGGATTTTTCTACACTTTTTCTCCTCACTTTTCTTCCTTAACTTATACTTTCTCTTTCCCTAAGCTTAAAACCCTTTTATGGCTGGTTTTGGCTGAAGGATAAGTATATTTCAAGGGTATAAGGTCGTCCAAGGCTGCCTCCCAAGCCAACCAATCAAATTAAACTATTTGGTTTAATAAAAGACAATTTACCACTTAAGGGAATTGACATATTTGTCCCTTCTCGTAATTTCTACCTAACTCCTTGCTCGAGCATCCGTTTGATGAACCGTTTGTTGTGTTACGACCCTAACTTACATGTCTACAACTATGTAGTTTTCACCTCAAGTCAATTGTAATGTTACAATGGTCAAAAGTAGTCTTAAACAGGAACATTTCTATCGAAAATAACCAAATCTTGTGTTCGTACATAACTCGGCATTTCATGATTTATGAAAGTAGGATTAGACTAAACATAAGTACTTAATATTAGATATACTAATAATACATTATTCATATCACATAATATAAACATGATTTAAATATAATTTATCAAAATTATATTCGGGTTGTCACACCAACACCGCCACTCTCCGAGAGATAACAGATATATATTAAACCCTCAGCCCGGGACAAAGGGCATGTGTTATTTTCTGAAAACACTCCCCCAGAGTAAAGAGAAATAAAATACTGAGAGCAGCACCATGGACATAATCCTTCTTACCGAACCACGTATATCTTGTGTTGTGTGTGATTGCAATTCTTTCAAGTTCTTTATTTATTCTGGTGATTGCTTTTGCTTGTTATTTTGTGTTGAGTTTTATTGTCACCATAATTGGCGCCGTCTGTGGGAAAGTTTGTTTTCCTTTAAGAAAGCCTTCACCAATAAGAATTTGGAATGTCTGGCCACAGCAGCAATCCCCTCAAGCAGGGGATATTCAAGAGCAAACTACCCCTCATAGGATTAGATCGGAAGTTCGACGTTCAAATCCTATGGCTCGCCCAGAACGGAAAGCTTCGGAGGAAAGCCAAGGACCATCTAGGTCCACACAGGTCTCCAGGCTCATCGACGCCTATGAAGCCAGGCTCCAAGAGCAAGAGGAGGCCACTCGCAAGCGAGAAGATGAGAATGCTCGTCTCAAAAGAAGATTGGAGAAAATGGAGAGAGAACTCCATCGTAGCACCAGGCAATGTCAATATCACACTCCTAGCCCTCAGACGAGCAAGTCTCACAGCCGAGGAAGGAGCCCTAAACGTGGATCTCAAAGATTTAAGGAACACAGGTCAGATGACGACTTGCTCGATCAACAGCCACCAGCTCTTCGTTACAGGAGCCCAGCTCGAGGAAATGATGACATACAGAATTTGTTCTGGAGAGAAATGGACCAGCACCCAGCACATCGGGGTGCCAGATCGACTAGAGAGCTAGCTAGGCGAGCTCTCAGGACCCAAATGAAATCCCCTTTTTATAAGCACCCCAAAGTGCCTATTTTAAAGCCCAAATAGATGAATTTTTGTCACTCATTTTAATTAAAATTAGCCTTATGCTCGTATTTTATTATTTTGAAGGTCAATACGCAGTTGCAGTACAAATAATGCTAAATCAGTATAATTGCGATGCATAAGCAGTTAAAGCAGTACAACGAAGAAATCAAAAGAGACCGCGAAGTCAGAGTCCCATTGAGCTTGCCCAAAAGAGTTTCTATGTCCCGAGCCTAGCCCCGACATTCCTAAACCCTTCACCCAAGCCCCATGTGTGTTGGTTTGCTCCCTTTTATTTTATTTTAATTTTTTTAGATTTTTAGTTAGAGTTTTTTTTTTAGATTTTATTTTAGATTTATTTAGAAATTTTTTGGTTTTATTTTCTATTTTTATATTTTATTAGTGTATTTTTATTTTTATTTTATCTTTACTATTATTTATTAGTTTTATTTCATTAGAATTAGTTTTTTTAGGATTTTATTTATTTTTAGATTTATTAGATTTTACTTTTTTTAGGATTTTAGTTTTTAGTTTAATAGTTTTCTATTTTTATTGTTATTTCTTTTTAGATTTAATTTGTGTCTTTTATTTTATAGATTAGGATTTTTATATTTTTTTGTAGATGTTAATTAATTTTATTTTTTAGTTAGTCAATTTTTAAGAGTCACAAACTAACACACACACACACAAATCCCCTACACACTATCCTACACACAAATAAATCCCTCATCCCCACCTTATTCACCTACACTCACCCACACTAAATCAACACACCCACCACTATTCATCATCATCTACCCCCACTCTCTCTTTCCTCAATCCCCCATTAACAAACCAAATAAAAAAAAAACCATCACCTCCCTTATACCTCCACCCCACCAATAACCCCCTACCTCGACTAGCTACCCTCCCGCGATTTCGGAGTGACCCGAACCAAACCCGCAATACTGCCCCTGTCCCATCTCGGAGCAACTCGAGATTCACCAACCACGGACCTGCTCTCCACCTCCAGACCCGAACCCGAGTTCGCCCAACTCGTCCCACAACCAAAAATCCGAAACCCACACTAGCCTTGAACCCATATCCAAAACCATTTCAAACCAAGCCTAAATCGATTTTTCCACGTGTCCATATCTCCACCAAAGTAGGAACAAATCCAAAACCAATTCAAAAACCAACGTGCGAAAGCCAAATAGTCTTTGACTTATCCAAATGAAATCCCTCCAATCTCTCACCCAATAAAGAAAAAAATCCATGAGACTCTACAGTTTATTTAAAAGGGGACTCTAATCAGATCAAGAGAAGACTCTCAGATACAGACGCGTAGAGAGATAGAGCAACTGTGTATATTATGTACAGTTTAGGGTCATGAAAAAAATTCAGAAAAATACTAAAAATGTTAGTTTATCTTTAGAATAATTTTTAGGTTTAGTTTTTAGTCTTCTTTTTGTAATCAAGTGCTGAAAATTGTGAAAAAAAATTGCGTTTTGTATTTCTTCATTCTCTTTTCAATTTATATCCTTCTTGACATATTATTGATTGTTGTTTATGCACACATGAGAATGTTTGGCTCAAGGGCTGGGATGCACTGCGAATGATGTTAATTTAATTAATTGGTTTCATTACTTTTATATTTCTAGGAAAATTAAATTTTAAATGTCACCAATTAATTTATGTAACGAGAGTTAGTAAATTAATTGCACAAATTAATGTTTGAATTTAGGAATCGAACTAGAGATAGGTTTTTTCGATATTCGGTATTGAAATTTGAGGATTGATATTATTTTCGTTAAATTGATCCTAGCGGGTAATTTTCTGAAAATAGTATAAGTCTTAATGTTTCATCGTGTGACATTTTTAAATTAATTTTCTGAAAAATATTTTATTAAATTTCTAATTTTAACGAGAGTTAGATTATCGATTTAATATTATCTCAAAATATTTCACATTAATAAATTGAGAAATTAAAATAATTGAAAATGCAGTGTATTGCCATCTCTTGACCTTCTCACATATTTCACACTCGGTTGCACACACTGTTTTTCATTATTTAGTCATTTTGTAATTTTAGCATTTAGTAGTAAAATTTTCCCTTGAAATTGTTTTCAAAAAAATAATAAATAAAAAAAATTAATAAAAAAAATTAAATTGCACGTTTTCACATTAATTGTTTCACCTTGAAAGTTGGATTGATACCCGTACTTACCGCAATAAGAATTGTTTTAGACAAGTTTTGTAGGTACTCAAGGGAATTTTGAGAGTGAATTTTGAAAACAATGACCACACGCGAAAAAGCCTCTTATCAAATGGCGTCGTTGCCGGGGAGATAATAAAAAGCTACTTATCAAATGGCGTCGTGGTCGCTTCCTTGACGTAGAGACAAATTGAAGACTTGTAATTTTTATTTTATTTTAGTTGTAATTATTATTCCTCCTCCCTCCTCATTAGACTGGTTGTATTGGATTTTTGAAGGTTTGTATTTATTTGGTGCATTTTGACACCTTTTTTTGTAATAATTATTCATAAACATAAAAAAAAAAAAAAAAGCGAAAAGGAAAACCGGATAAGGTAGAGAGAGGGCGTCCAAAGGTGAGGATTTAGAAGCCTCTCTACTTTGGGTCGGTAGGACTCCCGGGAACGAATGAGATAGGCGAGATCTCTCCCCGGTCGACTCAACTCAGTCTTCACCCCACGTGTGTAAAAATCATTGGAGATACATTTTTTTATCCCTCACTAATCTCCTATCAGCGAGTTCAATTTTTGTGTGCATATTTGCTCCTGTGTGCTTTTAATTTTTGCGTCGCACTTAAATTGAATGGTTTGATGAATTAATTTACCTAAGACCTCGACCCGGTCATTGCAACGAGAAGGGATTTCATCACCCGACTCACTCGCTTATCCATTGTGTGTTACCCTAGCTTTCATTAAATTTAAAATCAATCAACTAGCTAGTCCCGTAGGAACACATTTTTGCCCGAGGCGATCACAAAGATAAATTTTGTGATTTTCGTCGCCCGCGGACTTAATTAAAATTTGACTACCCTACTAATTTTGAAGATAATGATTGGCTACGTGCTCGTTAGGATTTTTTCTTAACTCGTGTGTGTCCAATTCGATTCTTTAGGTAGTCGGTTTTCGTTAGTTCGACTAAATCAAGAGTCCATTTTCTCCCATTTTCCAAAAAAATACCAAAAATATTTTATTTTTAAATATTTTCAAAAATCCCAAAAAGATTTTTTTTTCATATTTAAAATGCCATCAATATTTTCCCTTTCTTATTTTCAAAAACCACAAAAATATTTTCCTTTCTTTTGAAAAATATTTAAAAACCCACAAATATTCCTCTCGTCATGGCCGAAGAACGTCCTTTACAGGAATACTTTGTCCATTTCCCATTCTCTCGAAGATTGTTTGACGATAAGCCCTTATTGACCCTTCATTCATTCATTCAGGGTTTTAACTCTCAAACACACAACATTGATACTCTTGTGTCGTCCATGTACACATCTCATCTTCCACCATCTCCGCTGATGAGTGTCAACCCATCACATGCTTCGCCATGCACACACTGCTTTCTTATTGATCACTTGTCCCATGAGTGTCCATTTATATTCTCTCCATTTGAATCCACCTTGGAACATGTGTATCTCCATGACACTATTTTGGACCCACCTTCAATGTATTTTCATGGCATATCTAATGTTGAGGGGTATGATTACCCAAGCTATTCATCGAGGCCTGATCATCCTTCCATACAATATGAATCGCAACACCATATTGTGGATCCTTACGATTTCCAACAGTCGTCATCGCCACCTTGTTCACCTCATACCTATCAGTCCCCTTCATATGCTCCTCATGATGATCAAACTTTTGTGCCTCACGGAGATGCTTCTCCTGTGAATGTTGCACTTGATCCTGCTCCACACACTTCATATGCATATTCTCCACATCCTAGTAATTCTAGCGAGTTGTGTCTACCTCAACCACCACCTTGCACATATGCTCTCGAACGCCTCTTGCAAAAGTTCATGAGCACTCTTAATTCTCAAATTGAATCCCTTCAAAGGCTTGAACAATGATTAAATGATTTTGAGTGTGCGAATGAGTCAGATTTCACCCCTAGTTAACCCATTGTTGCTCCCATGTGGAGTGATGATGCGTCGTCTAGTGCCACTGATTTTGAGTGTGACCAACTCTATTATCTTGAGAATCTTAAAGTTGAGACCACCTAGTGGTCCGGGCCCCTAGTTGACAATTGTGTTGACCTATCCCTTGATTGTGAGACTGATCCCACACCACCCCATCCTCTCGAACCTAACATTGAGGTTCGCCTTTCCCCTTCCATAGAATCCTTCATTACGCTCGAGTTTTTACCTTATGACCAAATTGCATATGTCTCTGACATGCCCCTATCTTTTATGTTAGCTCCGTCTACAATTGCTCATCAATGTCCCGAAAAAGCATCAGAGATGGACCCCACCTCTCTTGATATGGATCCTACCCCATCATATTTGGCTGCCCTTGAGCTGAATATTGATGTAGATTCATCTATCTCAGATCTTAAAGCCTTGTTAGATCCTTTCACCACCTCGGATGGTGACGTAATGGTGGTTAAGTTGACCACTCCCTCGTTCACTTTCACACCCCTTCCTTTGTGTTCCCTTGAGGATCATTCTGAGGCTCGTGAGGAGCGTGTCTCTCCTACTCGTGAGTTGGATCATTTTCCCCCACCCTTTGTCCCACCCACTGTCCCTTCCACCCCACCACTTGATTTGGACCTTGTTATTGCACCTCACCTTTTCACATCTACGCATTTAGGTCCTCACCTACACCCACCCTCCACCCTAGTGCTCCAGGATCTTATTTGTGTACTTTTCATCGACCCCAACATCCATGTGAGTATATAATGGTCATGAACTTTCTATGAGGCCCGCCCCAACATTATTGTTAAACCATTTTTCCTTCCCAACCAATTGGAGCATCATTCTTATAGGGCCCTTGATGGATTCACATTTATGCTCAATCCGGCCCGTGATCGGTGCATGTTCACCCTAGCCCATCTTCGCCTTACCCTAATACCCACTCACCCATGGTCCACCGATGCTTTGCATCGAGTGATGCACTTTTCTATACAAGTTCATTGACCTCTTTTAACCTTTATCAAATAAGACTGACGCATCAGTCTTGTTTGGGTGTGATTCTCATCACCCAATTTTTCTGCCGCCTCGCACTTTTTTAGATCTTATCTTTAGGGTGAGTTCCGATCGGTCTGGCTGAAGATGTTAAACTTAGCGCTATCGGGAGGCAGCCCGTCACTCATTATTTCTGAGTATGAGTCTTATCTTGTTTGGGGGTGGTGTTTCACACCACCCAATAATTTTTCACATGCTTTATAGACTTGTGCATATTTTTGTATCGCCTTTGTTCTTCAGGTTTTATCTCTCCATCATGTGGTACAATTTTATAAGCGGTTCATTGTGGTAATATCTTTCCTCCCTTGTGTTTTTTATTTTATATATATAGTTTTCAATATCGAGGACGATGTTCTTTTTTATTTGGGCTGGGAAATTTATCAAAATCGTACCTCTTTTGAAAATTATTAGAAACAAGTGATTTTAAACTTTTGTGCAGTTAAAAATAAATTTTTATGACATGAATTGTCTATTATCCCTTTTAGAAGTCTCAGAATACTTGCGTTTGACCCAAAAATTACGCTTTTTAACTTATAATTAATTAATACCACTTAAAGCGAACTTGCACCATGAATTCCTAAACTCGATGATTTGCACTATCACGCTTATAATAAAAAGTTGAAGAGTAACTATATTCTCAAGAGAGCCTTAAAAGATCACTAGTGGCGACTTAAACCCGTGAGATTTGAGCTTTTCACCTTTTTGAGGGTTTTTACGTATCTCCGAGTCACAAGTTGACTCAACTCTCTTTGGATACCACACTTAGTAGTTTCATGGTCTCATTATTTTTTTCAAATTTGACTTAATCACTGAGAATGACATTACTTTCGAGTTGTAAGAAACATGTGTCTTGTAGTTTTTCCCAAGCACTAAACCGATTTTTCCATACACTTACCATTTTTACCCTTCACTCTACTTATTATCATTCCACCTTTTTCATATCCATATGTGTCCCATAGACCGTCCGTATATCATTTGCCATCACTACCATAATTTTTGAGAAAAAGAGTATTGGAGATTATCAAAGTAAATTGTCTTCATTTTTGTTATGAAAAGAAAAAAATGAATCGCAATAAAAAAATAAAAATAAGCAAAGAAAAAAAAATATGCGATCATAAGTTCAAATGATGAAGACAATAGTCAATCAAAGTGTGTTTCACTCTTCTCAAAAACCCTATCATTCATCTTATTTGTTTCATTATTCCCTTATACCTTTTATAAATCACATTTTCACCCTAGGTAGAGTGTTCGGGCAAACGAGAAGATTATATGGTGAATAACTCGACATTCTCAACATAGTGGTTTGCAATCCTTCATGAGATCAATTTTTTTTCTTGTATTCGTCATTTTTAGCAAAGTGTGTGAGATGTTTGAATTCATTTACATTTATTCACCTCCTCACACACTATAGAGATACACTTGCCCAATTCTCAGAGAGTTCAATTCAGAGAGATATATATAGTGAGAATTGAAGTCAAAGCTTTGATTCTATAAAGGCAATCTAAGAATTGCTCTAATGATACTTAAAATGATTTCAAACTAACACATGCTGAGTTTTAGGAAAGATTACACTTTTGCTATTAAGTAATTTTATATCTCACTTTGAGAGTTGAATACGGTGTTCCTTCATATCCTTTTAAGTTAAATTGTATAGCGTTTCATCATCTACTCAGAGACTGCCATAATGAATTTGAATTTGTGGGTATATTCACTGCAAACCCTCAGGAGACACCACTCGTCCTGTAGGGTAACATACAGGTTTAACGGTTTGTTTCACATACTAAGTGCAATCGCGAGTACCTGTGAAAGTGCCACACTTTTGGTTACTTATCTCAGTTTTCTCTCTATTTTTGCTCGATGACTAGCAATGTTCTGTTTGGGGGTGGTGTGATAAGCACCCAAAAGTGTCTATTTTATACCCCGAATAGATGCATTCTAGTCACTCATTTTAATTAAAATTGACCTTATGTTCGTATTTTATTATTTTGCAGGTTAGTACACAGTTGCGGTACAAATAATGCTAAATCAGTAAAATTGTGAAACATAAGTGGTTAAAGCAGTGCAACGAAGAAATCAAAAGAGATCACGAAGTCAGAGTCCCATTGAGCTTGCCCAGAAGAGTTTCGATGTCCTGAGCCTAGCCACGACATTCCTAAACCCTTCACCCGAGCCCCGTGTGTGTTGGTTTGTTCCCTTTTATTTTATTTTAATTTTTTTAGATTTTTAGTTACAGTTGTTTTATTTTTAGATTTATTTAGAAATTTTTAGGTTTTATTTTCTATTTTTATATTTTATTAGTGTAATTTTATTTTATTTTTATTTTATCTTTATTTTTATTTATTAGTTTTATTTTATTAGAATTAGTTTTTTTAGGATTTCATTTATTTTTAGATTTATTAGATTTTACTTTTTTTAGGATTTTAGTTTTTAGTTTAATAGTTTTCTATTTTTATTTTCTATTTTTATTGTTATTTCTTTTTAGATTTAATTTGTGTCTTTTATTTTATAGATTGGGATTTTAATATTTTTTTGTAGATGTTAATTAATTTTATTTTTTAGTTAGTTAGTCAATTTTTAAGAGTCACAAACTAACACACACACACACACAAATCCCCTACACACTATCTTACACACAAACAAATCCCTCATCCCCACCTTATTCACCTACACTCAACCACACCAAATCAACACACCCACGACTATTCATCATCATCTTCCCCCACCCTTTATTTCCTCAATCCCCCATTAACAAACCAAATCACAAAACCCAAACATCACCACCCTTATACCTCCACCCCACCAATGACCCCTACCTCGACCAACTACCCTCCCGCGATTCTGGAGCGACCTGAACCAAACCCGCAACATCACCCCTGTCCCATCTCGGAGCAACCCGAGATTCACCAACCACGGACCTGCTCTCCACCTCCAAACCCGAACCCGAGTTCGCCCAACTCGTCCCACAACCAAAAACCCGAAACCCACACTAGCTTTGAACCCATATCCAAACCCATTTCAAACCAAGCCTAAGTCAATTTTTCCACGTGTCCATATCTCCACCAAAGTACGAACAAACCCAAAACCAATGCAAAAACCAACGTGCCAAACCCAAATAGTCTTTGACTTATCCAAATGAAATCCCTCCAATCTCTCACCAAATAAAGAAAAAAATTCGCGAGACTCTACAACTTATTTAAAAGGGGACTCTCGTTAGATCAAAAGAGGACTCTCACATACAGACGCGTAGAGAGAGAGAGCAACTGTGTATATTACGTACAGTTTAAGGGCATGAAAAAATTCAGAAAAATACAAAAAAAGTTAATTTAGCTTTAGAATAATTTTTAGGTTTAGTTTTTAGTCTTCTTTTTGTAATCAAGTGCTGAAAATTGTGAAGAAGTTGGACGCATGTCAAGGCGCATTTCAAGACAAATTTGTGAAAAAAATTGCGTATTGTATTTCTTCATTCTCTTTTCAATTTATATCCTTCTTGACATATTATTGATTGTTGTTTATGCACACATGAAAATGTTTGGCTAAATACCTCGTTCAAGGGGTGGGATGCACTGTGAATGATGTTAATTTAATTAACTGGTTTCATTAATTTTGTATTTCTAGGAAAATTAAATTTTAAATGTCACAAATTAATTTATGTAACGAGAGTTAGTAAATTAATTGACCAAATTAATGTTTGAATTTAGGAATCGAACTAGAGATAGGTTTTTTCGATATTCGGTATTGAAATTTGAGGATTGATATTGTTTTCGTTAAATTGATCCTAGCGGGTAATTTTCTGAAAATAGTATAAGTCTTAATGTTTCATCGTGTGACATTTTTAAATTAATTTTCTGAAAAATATTTTATTAAATTTCTAATTTTAACTAGAGTTAGATTATCGATTTAATATTATCTCGAAATATTTCACATTAATAAATTGAGAAATTAAAATAATTGAAAATGCAGTGTAATCCCATCTCTTGACCTTCTCACATATTTCACACTCGATTGCACACACTGTTTTTCATTATTTAGTCATTTCGTAATTTTAGCGTTAAGTAGTAAAATTTTCCCTCGAAATTGTTTTAAAAAAAATAGAAATAAAAACAAAAATATTTTAATAAAAAAAATTAAATTGCACGTTTTCACATTAACTGTTTCACCTTGGAAGTTGGATTGATACTCGTATTTACCGCAATACGAGTTATTTTAGACAAGTTTTATAGGTACTCAAGGGAATTCTGAGAGTGGCTTTTGAAGACAACAACCACGCGTCAAAAAGCCTCTTATCACCTTTCTCAAGGGAGATAGAAGAAGAAGAAGAAACCCCCAAGAAGTTCGCGATTCCCAGATTTAAGATATATGATGAAAAGACTGATCCTATCGACCATGTTAGGCAGTACAGGCAGGTCATGACCCTCTGGAACCATAAGGACGCATTAATGTGTCAGATCTTTCCATCGAGCTTACACGATGTGGCCCAGAAGTGGCTCGAGAATCTCCCTCACAGATTCATCAGGAGCTTCGAGTCCCTGGCATAGCTATTCACAACTCGCTTTATTACTAGCAGCTCCCATACGAAGAGGATGGATGCCTTGTTGACAATGAAGGATACGCCCCAAGAGAGCCTCAGAGACGATGCAAAAAGATATTGGGAGTTATTCAACGAGGTCGAGGACTGCTCGGAGTAGGTCATTGTGGCAACCTTTAATATTGTCCTACCCAGCTCCTGCCTCTTGCACCAATCCCTCACTAAGAAGGAGACGACAACCATCGATGACCTAATGGCTCGATATAAAAATATGCCAAAGTTGAGGATGTGACCCATCTTAGTGTAGGGGAGAATGGTCGCGCCAAGTTCGCCGGCAAGAGCAGCGACAAAGCTGAGAACCAAAAGAAAGGAAAAAAAATGGGGGCAAAAGTGGCTCCAAGAGCAGGAATAAGAACGATGCCTCAAAAGCATTTCAGGCAGTGAACATTGTTGTTAAGTAACCAATATACAAGATTCTAGCAAATATCAAGGACGAGCCATTCGTTAAGTGGCCCAGAAATATGGGAGAAGACCCCTCAAAAAGGAACAACGCACTAAGATGTGCTTTCCATAAAGAAGGTGGGCACAAAACCAAACATTGCAAGGCTCTCAAGTCTCACCTTGAGGAGTTAGCCCAAACTGGGCATCTGAACGAATTTATGGAGAAGAAGGCAGAGAAGGTCGCTGCCAATGGAGACCTGAGGCCTGATAACGTGCTCGAGGAGGATGCTGGCCATAAGTTCATAGTTATTCATAGGGCATCGAATATAAATAAGATTCAAGGAAACTCATCTCGAATGGTAGTTTAAAAGCTTACGGCAGTAATGCAAGCTTTTCAAATTGATCCAACTAAAATTCGGGCAGGGAAGCATCGGCGAGCAGATGATGTCGACTACATCAAACACATGTGTTCATGGATGAAGAATTAGTGGGAGTAAGGACCCCACATCATGATGCCTTGATCATTACACTTAGGATAGCCAACTACGATGTCGAAAATTTTCTCGTCGACCAGGGTAACTCATCCGAAGTAATGTATCTCGACCTATTCAAAAAGTTGAAGTTAAGCATTGCTGACTTAAAATAAGCCACTGTCCCTCTAGTTGGCATCGCTGGTAAAGTGACATCCCTTTGAGAAATATTGTACTTCCTATAAGGGAGGGAAGTATCTCCAAAATGATCGAGTTCCTGGTGTTCGACATTGACTCGTCCTACCAGGCCATCCTTGGCAGAGGGTGGCTACACGCGATGAAGGTCGTCCCCTCTACCTACCACCAGAAACTCAAATATATGACTGAGTGAGGAGTGATGGAGATCAGACAATGGTGAGAAAGTGATTTATAGAATCCATCCACCCAAGGTCGTAGAAGAAGTAGAGAAGGTTGAAGGACAGGAAGGTTTGATAACTTCTAAATATCAGTTAAAATATGGAAGACCTAGAGTGGAGGATACCAGGCTGCTCCCCTCTGAGCGGGTCAGTGAAAACTTAGAGGAAGACACAGTCGACGGCAATAAGAAGGATAGGATGTTCTTTATCGTAGCCTCTCTCAAGAGAAGAAGGAACTAATAGTACTTTTGCGCAATAACTTGGATATTTTTGCGTGGGAACCCTACGAGCTACGTGGGATTGATCCCAGTGTGGTTTGTCATCAGTTGCACGTTGACCTGGCTTTCAAGCTGGTCGCACAAAAGGCACGGCGAACTGCACCCAGGAAGGCCAAGGTTGTGGAGAAGGAAGTGGAGAAGCTGCTGGATGTAGGATCCATACTGGAAGTTCAATTACCTAAGTGGCTGTCCATCCCAGTAGTGGTCCCAAAAAGCAATGGAAAATGGAGAGTATGTATTGACTTCACCGACCTCAACAGAGCATGCCCTAAAGATAGTTTCCCCTCCCAAAGATTGACCAGTTGGTGGATGCCACAACGGATCATGAAATAATGAGTTTCATAGACGCCTACTCCGAGTATCACCAAATCCCTCTAAACGAGCCAGATCAAGACAAAACAACATTCATCACCATCGTCGGGTTGTATTATTACAAGGTCATGCCCTTTGGGCTCAAAATTACAGGAGAAACCTACCAGCGGTTGGTCACTAAAATGTTTAAAAACCAAATAGGGGGCACCATAATGGTCTATATCGACGATATGCTCGTCAAAATTAGACTTAAAGAAGGCCACCTCTCAAACCTATCAAGGACCATCAAAATCCTGAAGAAATACCGAATGAAGCTTAATGCAAGTAAATGTTTTTCAGTGTCAAGTCAAGAAATTTTCTCAAATACTTGGTTAGCGAGAGAGGGATTGAAGCCAACCTGGAGCAGATTGATTCCATCAACAGGGTGCAGCCCCCCCCCCCCCCCCCGTACGATAAGAGACGTGCAGAAGCTCACAGGGATGCTCGCCGCCCTAAATCGGTTCATCTCAAAGTTATTCGAAAGGTGCCATCCATTCTTCCATTTATTAAAGAAAAGTAAAAATGTCGAGTGGAATGAGGATTGCTCGAAGGCATTAGAGGATCTCAAAGCTTACCTCGGCACACCACCCTTGCTCGTAATACCTAAAGAGAACGATTTGTTGTATCTATACCTCGCAGTTTCCAGCCATGCTGTCAGTTCTGCATAAGTATGCGAAAGAACATGAATCCAGAACCCAGTCTATTACAGGAGAAAGACCCTTTTAGACGTTGAACAGTGATTCCTACCATTGGAAAAGCTCACCTTTGCACTAGTGGTAGCCTCGAGGAAATTGAAACATTACTTCAAAGCTCACTCCATCATCGTCCTTACATCTCACCCCCTTAAAGCAGTCTTATGAGAAGTGAATCTGTTCGATAGACTATCAAAGTGGTCAGTTGAGCTCGGGCGATTTGACATCCTGTTTTAGCCAAGGAATGCAATCAAGGGACAAGTCCTCGTCGACTTCATCCCAGAATTTATAGGAGAACACCCTTGCGACCAACTTCAACCTATTGGTCAAAGGTAAAACCCCTCCACAAAAGGTGTTTGGTGACTGTTCGTTGATGGAGCCTCCAACTCCAAGGGGGCAGGAGTGGGCATCGTGCTGGTTAACCCTAAAGATGCAATCATTGAGCAAGGAATCATGCTTAGATTTGGAGCGTCCAGCAACGAAGCAGAGTATGAAGCACTGATAGCAGGCCTACAGAAGGCACAGGCGCTGGGGGCAAAGCAACTCCATGTGTTCGGTGACCCACAATTGGTCTCCAATCAAATAAGTGCAGACTTCAGCGCGAGGGATGAGAGAATGGCGGCCTACCTCGCCACTACGAAGAAATTAATCTCTAACTTCAAACAGTTCAACGTCCAACAGTTTCCCAGAGGACAAAATAGCCATGATGATGCCCTAGCGTCCTTGAGCTCAGCGATCGATTCTGACCTGAAGAGAATAATTCCAATCGACTTCCTTGCCCAGACAAGCATTACCCAGATCAAGAAAAGAACAATTCCAATTGACTTCCTTGCCCAGCCAAGTAATACCCAGATCGAGAAACTGCCAAACATAAGTCATGTTCTCCAGATTGAATTAGCCCCCAGCTAGATGGACCCCTTAAGGGATTATCTGAAAGATGGTGCCCTACCAGACGATAAGAAGGACGCTCATCAGATAAAAGTCAAAGATGCTCGCTTTCACTTATCTCCTGAGGGTAAACTATATAAGAGATCTTTCACCGATCCTTACCTCCAATGCGTTCACCCGAAGGACGTCGAGCAAGTTCTGCACTAGCTCCATGAGGGAATATGTGGGAGTCATATTGGAGGCAGGTCGCTAGCTTTCCAAGCAATGAAGGAAGGCTACTGGTGGCCGTACATGCAGAAGTATTCAGGGGTATATGCTCGTAAGTACTAAAAATGTCAATTTCACGCTCCTATGGTTCACTAACCAGCCAGCGACCTAAAGTCACGTACTAGCCCATGGCCTTTCGCCCAATCGGGAATGGACATCATAGGCCCTCTTCCTACCACTTCCGATAATCACAAGTATCTGTTGGTCTCGACGGACTACTTCACCAAATGGATAGAGGCAGAGCCACTAGTGAACATCAGAGACGTGGATATGATAAGATTTATATGGAGGAACGTTATCACCCACTTCGGGATCCCTATGACCACCATCACTGACAATGGAACCTAGTTCAAAAGTGGAGTTTTCCACGATTTCGGTAATGACCACGGGATCAGGCACCATTTCAGCTCGGTGGCATACCCTCAGAGCAACGGACAAGCTGAAGCTTCCAACAAAATGGTGATTGATGGATTGAATAAGTGATTAGAGCGAGCCAAAGGGGCATGGGTGAGCGAGCTTCCATGCATCCTATGGGCTTAACGCACTACCCCACGATGAGCAACTGAGGAAACCCCATTCGCACTGACATATGATATGGAGGTAATCATTCCCTTGGAAGTTGGTCTCCCCACCATGAGGTCCACCCTAGTCGACCAAGGCTAGAATGATGAAGCATTTCTCGCTGAACTTGACCTAGATAAGGAACGAAGAGAGCTGGATCTAATGAAACTAGAAGGCTATCAGCAACAGCTAGTAAAGCACTACAACAAGAAGGTCAATCTGAAAGAATTCCAGGTTGGGGACTACGTCCTAAGGAAAGTTCTTGGTAGTGCAGTAAAACCATCAGACGACAAGCTTGGACAAAACTCAGAAGGACCATTCACGGTGATAAGGGACAACCTACAGGGAGCCTATCACTTAGAAATGCTGGAGGGCAGGGAGATACCTCGAGCTTGGAATGCAGCCTATTTAAAGAAATTATACTTCTAGTTTTCTGTGTTGATCTTTTATTACAATGTTGAAATTTACAATTCATTTCTGCTTAATAAAACATTGTTTGGCAGTGGCATTCTACAAAGTGTTGATTTTGTCTCAAATACTTTATAATTTATGCACCCTTTCCAAGTTACAGGCTCTCCTCTCAATATATAAAAGCAGGGTATTACCCTCCTCATATTTTCGTCATCAAACACGAACAACCTCCTAGGATTGCCCCTGGAAATATATGAAGCCCTATAGGGGACCCTTAGGCAGCTCAGCCAACTCAGGTTGGTCACCAAACTATGTTTGGCTTAAAAAACCTGCTCGGATAGAACATCCAACACCAGGTGTGTCCTCTCCATTGCCACACTTATGCCTAAGGGAGTATGACGACACAACCTAAAAGATAAAGTGATGAAGAATGATATCTTATAAACATACTGGACTGGGGGGATACTCACTCAATAAAATAACTCTGCCTATATCAAATTTAGTCGGCTAAGAAGAGCCCAAGATATCCGAATAAGAAATCAATGAAGTAAAAAATACACGTGTTTATTCAGCGAATCGCCCAAAATATAATTATTTTATTACATCATTGCATATTCAGAGTTACATGTGTTGAATAAAATAAATCCTAAAGAGGAATAGGTCGCCGAGCAAGATAGTCAGCCACTTGCGCTCTTCGGCCATCATCTGGGCGAGGGGCTAATTCCTCCTTGACTTCATTTAAATCTGGCTCCAGTAGTAACCAGGGGATAGCATCTATGTGAACCCACTGATCATCCCTCTTGAATGGGTTAGGATCAAGGTTGAGGGGGAGATCTCATGACGATACCAGAGGACAGAGTTCCTAGGGACCTGAAACTCCCTAAGAGCACTCAACCATCCGTTAATAAAGGATAACTCTTCAACTTCCCCCAACTTCATCGGAGCATCGATCCACCCATGATCGTATCCATCAGCCCACACTCGTCGAGGACCTTTCTTGAATAGATTCCTCAACGAGGTAACATCCCTTTGAAGACTAGAAGCTATCACGTACGCCTGACAAACACCGCATCGAAGCTCGACAATCTCCCTGGTTGAACCTATGTCATCATTACCAGCTCATGGTCTAGTCGATGAAGAGGAAGCACGTAGAACTCGAGCAGCAATGCTAGGCGCATTCTCCCTGAGTCGCGAGACTTATCTCCTCATAGCTTCATTCTCTTGCTGAAGTACCTCTCCAACCTGATTAACCTCAGAGGAATATAGGAGCTTGGCCTTCAGAGCATCCACCTCTTTTTTAACAGAAGCACTAATTTCCTCCATCTCTTGGAGCCTATTCTTCAACTTGGTAATGAGCTCTAATCGGTCCTTATACTCCCTATTCCTTGATTGAAGAGACTTACAGATCCTTATAAAGGCTCTGCGAACTTGATTGCTCGCATCAGGACCAAGATTTTTTCCTAATTAAGACGTAGCAGGAATATAATCTTCAACATCGATGAGTTACAAACCATATAAGCATTAAAAAAGCAAATAAATCAGTACGCGAAAGGGAACTGGATTTTATTTCATTTAAAGAAGGTTCAGAATACATCAGCGAACATAAAGATTAACTGAAATACAAAAAATACAAAGGGTTCCCTAAAGAAGAGTAGTTGGCAACCTCAGTCTGCTCATAGGTTGTTGGTTGCTTCCCCATATCTGCAGCAGTTCCCAGTACACCTCCTTCAGACGGAGCAGGCACCATCCCCTGGCCAAGGGGAGCATCAGCAGTAATGGTCAAAATAACAGGGATACCTTTATTGGCAACAAAGAGAGGCACCTTATCTATGATATGCTTAGGACCAGGGCCATGCTCGTTAAAGAGGGTGGATTCAATATATACCTTGGTAGCAAGTAAGGCCTTGTCCCCACCCTTATCAAAATTAAGATAACCAATATAATCAATATGGGCCTCTGCATCCTCGTACGCTATGACCTATCTAGCTAGCAACTTGTTCAACAATGCTAGGCACATTCTCCCTGAGTCTCAAGCTCTCTTTAATGGTGGCCGCCTCAAGTTCCACCTTCTTCACCTTCCCAGCCAGCACCTTGTTCTCCTCTTCCACAGCTAGCTTACTCGCACAGACCAAGTCATAGGACTACCTCAGCTCTTCGAGCTCCTTATTCGTCGCCTCCTTAGCTTTGTTGTCTTGGGCCAAGGTGAGTTCAGAAGACTTTTGAGCAGAACTGACAGTCTTCAAGTTAGCCTCCAGCTCAATATTTTTCTTATCCAGCTCTGCGTTCTTCCTCGCGAGCTCGTCGTGACTGCGATAGAGGATAGTGAAATCTAAAACAAACTACAAATAATAGGAAAACATCAGCATAGAAAACATTAAAGAAAGCATTGCAAAAGAAGAGAAGTGAAAATAGGTTTACCAAGTCTAGCCCCTAACTCGCCTTCGGGGCTAACTCGTTAGTCCTTATGTTTGTCAACCTCTGACGATCAGCTGGCAGTACTGCCCTCTCAAGCACTATTGGAGCTAACTGAGGGGTAAGAGCAACAGAAGCCCCCTCAGCCAGAGTGGATATAAAATCCAGAGACTACCCTCTTCCCTCCTCTTTTATTCTTCCCTCTCCTTCCTCTCCCTCTCTATCCTCTTTCTCTCTTCCACCTTCTTTTTCCCATCTTCCTTCTTTCTCTCCCTCTCTCTCACCAGTTCCTCCTATTTCTTCTTTCTCTCCTTCCGTGAGCAATATTCTGGGAGCCAGTGGCAGCATCCCCACTCCCATATTTCTGCTTCCTCAATAGGTGAGAAAGAAGCACGTTGTCTTCATCATCATCTCGGATAAAATTCTTCCTAGGAGGAGCCATATCTTCCTCGCTGGAGCTATTTAATTCCCCCGAAGACTCCTGAGCCTCTGAACCCTCCTCTAAGCTGGAAGACTCTTCATTATTTAAGCTCTTCTCACTGCAATCACCTTCAGCACCACCCATGTCAGCCCGTTCTCTCCTCACCAGAGTTGATTTCCTCCTCGTCCAATTGGAATAGGTAGGCAGGAACCTCTTCTGTGAGGTCTAGCTGAGGAATGCTATCCACAGGTTGTGCGATGAAATTGGACCCAATGTTCTTATATTCCAAAAGAAATGCAACTGATCGAGGATGCTCACCGTCAGCTAAGAGTTCCTTAATATTCCAAGCCTTAACTAGCCCAGTTGCTCAAATTTCATTGAGAGCGGGTTTTGAGTTATTCGACTTAGCTGTAAAAACAAAGAGAGAAAGATATGAGAAAGACCATACACTAACAGAGGATCAATGAGTATAACAAGATCTATCCCTACCTATATATTCCTCCCCATAAAAGGGAATCACGTATCTCCCAGACCTTAACCCTTCAGTATGGGGAGGGAGTTGCCAATTTATGGCAATAAACCCCTCATGCCAGTAGTCCTTGTGGGAGTTAGGTAGATTTACTACCAATACCCGATCAGGACTCCTAGCTTTGAGGTAAAACAGACTAGATTTTATTTGAGAAAAAGAATAGAAATAGCAGATTTCAGCAAGCCCAAGATTGGTGCCATGGAGCTGATTAATTCTATGCAAACCATTGACAATTTTCCAAATATTTGGCGAGCACTGTGCAAAAACTATATCAAAGTAACTAAAAAGTGCAAAAATAAGCGATTTGGGGGAAAACTAAGACCCCCTGGGATAACAGGAGAACATATATCCAGTGACCGTCCTCAATGTCTCTGACATTATGAGGAATAGGGTCACATTAGATGTCTACCCAGTTTGGGATATTGTAGAATTTCCTAAACTCAGTTATTGACCTATTGCCTATTTTCATCATCAGAAAATAGAAACCCTAGTATCGAATATGAAGAAATTTCAACAGAAAAAGAAAGAAAAAAAGGAGTGAGAAGAACTTACGAAGTAAGGGTCAGCTTGAGACGATGCAAAGTCACAAGAAGGGGCGATGAGAAGATAAAAAAGAAACTTAAATATGGAAAACGAGACCCGGGAGTGACAAAGCAATAGTGAAAGCTTGGAGAAATCAAGAGAATGCGAAGAAATCTGAAGCGACGCTCAGGGAATAACCTCTCTAAGATAATTTAAACCTTTCTAATCATATCACACAGGAAATGAGGCAATTTACTGCCTACATCGATTCGGGAAAGGCTCTTCAATCTCAAGGTGTTGCACGATTTACAAAAGTGCCATGAAGACAATCATTTAAAATTATTGAGACCAAATTGTGACCCAAAAATTTTAGGGGCAATTGTGGGAACCTCAATTAACTATTTCGGGCCAGACGAGTAGCCTAATTAATTTCATCCCAAAGTCCAAAGACCCCATGTTATAGCTGATTCAGTGGTGACCTATTTAATTCCTAAAATCTCTTAAGGAGATATTCTAGAGATTATGGGCTAACGTGGAGGAGTCCAACACCCCTACTCTCTGAGAGATAACATATATATAATAAACCCTCAACCTGGGACAAAAGGCATGTATGCTTTTCTGAAAACACTCCCCCGGAGTAAAGAGAAATAAAACACCGAGAGCGCCACCATGGATGTAGACCTTCTTGTCGAACCACGTATATCTTGTGTTGTGCGTGATTGTGATTCTTTCAAGTTTTTTATTTATTCTGGTGATTTCCTTTGCTTGTTATTTTATGTTGAGTTTTATTGTCACCACACCATCATGAGGAACACTCTCAACTGGTATCAAAGTGGGTCTCCATCAATTTTGGTCTTATAACCTCGAGTATATCCTTTTTCGTGTGCAATTGATGGTAGATCAATTGTCCGACCTCCTCCATTTTATGGTTATAATTATACCTACTGGAAATCTCATATGTTCACATACTCCATGTCTATGGACAATAGAATATGTAATTATGTTCTTTTGAATGGAAATGTCCCTTGGTTATTGCCAATGATATCCTAGTAGAAAAGACTAGATCTAGTGGGGATGACAATGATTTTAATAAGAGTGGGTGGAACATTAAAGGACTTAATGCCATTTTTTATTATGTGTCCTGGATTTAATTTAGGTGTATTTCCACTTGTACGACATCTAAGGAGGCGTGGGAAATCTTACAGAAGATCTACGAAGGAAACTCTATCGTAAAGCATTCTAAGCTATAATGATGGACTATCTGTTTAGAACTCCTTCCCATGAAGTATAATGAAAATTTTAATGAGTTTTATGTTGTGGTGGATGACATAGTAAGTTATAACTTTTCTTTAGGTAAACCATAAAAAAGGATATAATTGTTGATAAAATCTTACGGCCTCTCCCAAGTAGGTTCCGAGGTAAAGTGGATTTCATTGAAAAAGTTATAGTTCTACTTAAAACACCCATGTGTGTTGATGAGTTTTTTTTTTGGCTCTCTTCAAATCCATGAAATGAATTTGTTATATTGCCTAGGAATGTTATCTAAAGAGAAAAATCTAGATTTTAAGGATAAAAATTCATCTCCTAGTATGAGTTCCCTTAATGTTAGTGATAAAGATACGGACTTCATTACTAAAAAGTTTTTCAATACTTAGAAAAAATGATTTTAATATAAAGGTGATCCCAAGAAACATTCACATAGATTTGAAGTTGGTCGATAAAGTGGAGAAAAGAAGGTTGATTCTCCAAAACCATTTACTTGGTTTACTTGTGGTGGTTGAGTACATATTGCAAAGCAATGTCCCTCGGGTTTGAGTCAAGATGGTGGTAAGAACTCTTATCAAGCCACATTTAGTTATGATGACTTGAACTCAAATGATGACTCTTAAGAAAATGTATATGAATCTTTCATGGCACGAGAGAAATTTGATAAGTTATACAATTTATAGGATTTTGATGTTCCTCGTCCAGTTAGTGAAGAAGTGATTACTTATAACACCTCTTTAAGTACTTTTGAGGATGAAGAAGATAATGTTGAAGAATAATATGTTAAGCATTATTAGGAATCCATAAACCTTGGAAGGGAAACATAGAACTCTCCATAATTATAGCCAATGTTGAAAATGATAGGGCTATAATATTTATCATAACTCGTGAACTTTATATCAAGCTATAACTTGAGCACTTTCCAAGCAAAATATAATTAAGGGATTTCTTTTCTACTTCTACCAAAAATTAAATGTTTTATGTAGTGTTTTGAGAAATAGTGTCATTGTCAAACCTTTTGTGTGTGAGAGATGTTTATCATCATTATTTTCCTTGAAAAGTGATATATATATATATCATAAGTGATAATGTGGTAAGGGCTGAAACTTTGGAATTGAGAAAACTACCATATAGTGGCAAAAGTTCCCCACCCTTTGTAATGAATGAGCGAAAGACTCCACATGCAATTTTTTTTTTCCAAAAGCAATGTCTCAAATATTTTTATCCATCGAAAAAATAAGTAACATCAAGGACATGAGTCGCAAAAGGTTTTAATCATAAATCGCTATTTGAGGGAGAAATAAATGGTAGTTGAAAATTTAATTTGCTGTCAAGAAAAAATGAGTCTTCATCTTTATTGCATAAAGAAAAAAAAATTTAAAGTGAGTTGAAACAGTAATCTTCATTCTTGATTTTACGGATTAATTCTCATGTACTTCACTTTTCTATCATGAGTTATGTCTTTGAATCACTTTATTTTTATATGGATTTAATTTGACCTTAGTCCTTTCAATGTTAAATCATTATGTATGTAGAGTATTTGACATAACCAAGAATTATTGTATGAAATTTTTAAAACTTTTTTAATCATAATAATGGTATTTATTTTGGGATAAAAATATACCTGCTTATAACTAAGAAATCATTGAGTACATTACCTTTTGATATATATGTTTTTCTTTCACACATATTTTTTGGCTAATATTGCGAATTGGCCTCGCTGGTACTTTGTTGCATTGAAGGTCATGACCAACGATTGTTATAATCGATGGAATGATGCTTATGTTTGTTAACAGTCTCCTAAATTGGGTTTCTATGACTTTTACCCACTTTATCTTTCAAAACCCTCTTTCACCTTAGAAACCTCATATCTTCCTCCAATCTTAGTTCCTTAAAAGCTATTTTATGTGTTCTTAACCTCATAATAATGGTCAATCATCATCTTGGTAAGTTTATATCTCCTAAATTTCTGATTTGTTACATTTAAAGACTTAGGGCTTAGTGTTTTTTCTTTTATTACATTTTAATGATTTCTTGTCTATGATTGATAAGTTTTACTTGATTGACATGAGATTGATTATCTAGAGTATATTTTTAGTGTGTATAGATTTTGTTTACTTAATTAGGGGGGGTTTGTACTCTAGTGTTTGTATGTGTTCTTCATGAGTGTTTAAATCCTTATCACTCATGAGACTCTTTATCATATTTTTAGTATAAGATCTTTAGTTTATCTTATGATTATATCATTTCTCATTGGACTGTTTACTTTTTGTCTTAGTGTATGTAATTTTTAGGCTATTTTTAATGGACCAAAAGTCTCACTCACGTGCCTCAACTTCCTTCACCCATTCCAGATTTGATGAACTCTTATTTACACATTATGTGTTTTTGAAGAGATAGGTTGATTTGGATTCACCATCTGACACTTATGTACCCTATTTCACAAGAGAAAGAAAATGAACTGCAGTATGTTCTCAAACCAAACCGTGTTACCCCAATCTGGTGAGAGAATTTTATTCATCGCTAGTGGATGGTCTTGACCGCTTTGGTAATAAATTTTTAAATGCTAAAGTAAGGGGATTACATGAGAATATTTCTACCTAGTGGATTAGCAATAACTTTCATCTCTCGAAATAATATGACTCCTAATATCCATACAAGATGATTATTGGTGAGCCTCCCAAACGTGATGTGATTACCTTTTTGAGTGACAACTGTTGTCAGTGTTGGATTGAGTAAAATTTTCCTCAAGCATATCTCACTGAGGTTTTTTATATTCTCAACATGGTAGTGTCCTCATGTGTTTTTCCCATAAACCACCCTCATAACGTATCTTTCAAACATGCATAAATTTTGTATGTTATTGGTAAGGGTGATCGTATGTGTTTTTATGAATCGATCGTGGGCTCGATCTTTTCTCACAATAAAGACGATATGAATACTCACACTTTGCCCTTCGATCATTTTATTATGCATTTTCTTTTATAGTTTGAGGTTCTTATTCTTCCAAATGAAGTTCATGAAAGCCCGAGTCTGCGTTGACCATTTGATCCAACTATCAATCTATTACTCATCTTAGTGACTTCGTGCCACCACACGTTGTTCCTCAACCCGATCCTCTTCCTATCCATACATCTCATGCTTCTAGTATACAGTACATTACTAAAAATCAGTTAGAAACTAACATTTATCGATTATCTACTCAATTTCTTTCTAGTTTTCTATCCGTCTTTGAGGACTATAGGAATTAAAAATTACTCCTTTAGTTCGGCAAGTTCTTCATTTTATGACAACTTTCGAGATGCATTTCATACTCAGGTGAAGAATCTTAGGGATGCCTTGCAGGAATCTCAAAATGGTGTTATGGGCATGTGTGTTGTGAAGATCTTGTAGAAGAAAAAATGATTTATTTTGTTTTGTTTCAGGCTTTGTCTATTTTAAGAGTTTAAGATTTATTGGATTTGTCTTGTATTGATTATATCTTTGGTAATACTTCTAGCTCTCGAATTTTAATGAAATGCTTATTTTATTTTTGCATACATTGTATATCTTTTACATGATATATTTTATCTCTCCATGTGTAGTTAAAATTATTGCTCTTATGCCTATTATTATTATGATTATATCTTATATAGTCTTTATATTAAGTGTTCAGTCATTATATGATTCATTCTTTATTTGTTAGAATGACTATCCTGTTTGACTCTCTTTAAATGTCATCTTTACTTTATCTCATTATATTCTTAGTTCTTTACTTTGTTATTTTTCATGATAAAACGGGGGAGAAGTTTATAGATAAGGGATATTATTTTCAAAGCATGTTAGGTTGCCTAGAGTTATTTTTTACTGTAAGTGCTAGAAAATATCAGAATAAAATATTCTAAGAAAATATTCAGAGATGGCAGAAAGTAAATGGAATCATACACATGACAACAATTTATGTGGTTTGGCAACTTGCCTACGCCCATGGAGAGGTTACTTGTTCTTATCAAGTGTCTCTCAAAATCTCAAGTTTCAATCTCTTTGCTCGAGTCAGGGTGTAAAATTTATAGATATGTTGTTAAAAAATTTGAATTATTTAAGGAACTCAAAGTAGCGTGCGGCCATAAGGTACTTGATTATCTCATTCAAGATTCTTGGTACCTGATTTGACCATATCCACGAGTGTTGTCATACTTCTAAAATTCTCGTGTGGAAATTGAGTCATGATTTGGGCTGGGCCAAGTGTTTAATTTATGAGGACTTGTTCGGTTGCTCTCATGGACTTATAAAAAATGGTGTTCCATAATTTCCCCTAAAATCACTGGGCCAATAGATTTTAATTTATCTAATAGGCCAAAACCCTGAAACGGAAAAATGGAACTTTTGTTATTGTGAGAGCTGATGAGGACGATCTTGTCTTCGAAGAGAAGTTTGAAGAGTTGTGATCTTCTTCGGGAAGCACGACTTATGATTTGAGATGTTTTGAAAAATGTCTGTGTGTAACTTAACAGTTAGTTTAGTGTCTTCAGTCATTTTTTCCCCGTACTTCATCTTTAATCTTCACTCCTTTCGTCTTCTACTTCAAAATTAGAGCTTCCTTTGTTTAGTGATATCCCAAGGCTTCATCAACACTTGTAAGTTTTATCTCTAACTCTTCTCTGGTTCTTCTTTTTTGTAAAATTTCTCATAGTTGTAACTAGGGTTTTGTTTGAAAATGGCAATGCTTGATAATAAATCTCTTTTCGAATTTAGAAAGTGCTATAATATTCCTGATTGGGTGGATTTTGAGTGTGTCCCCATTCCTGAGAATGTTCGTACCATAAATGGCGATCATTGGATCCATACCTTGTTGGTCTCTCAAGGGGGTTTGACATTTCCCCTAAATCTCGTGTTTTTACATTTCTTCAAATACTTCGACATTGTTCTTACCCAGTGCACTCCAAATGTTTGGAAAACTATGAATTAAGTATATAGGATAAACGAGTTGTATGGGACTAACTTAGGGCCTGCAAAAAAAATTTTTTGTTATGTCTTTTCACATATAAAAGGTGGAATCCTGTACTTGAAGGCTAGGAGTACTGACCGAGTTCTAGTTGTAAACTTTCCTGATTCTCATAAGGATTACTAGAATGAAAGATTTATTGCTAGAAATTAGCAATACCCTCCCCAATTAGAGGGCGTAACATACAGGGGACCTAGGATCCTAACCTTTGGGGAGGAATATATAGGTTGCTAACACTGTCTCTCTTTTCTTTTCTTTGCTCGCTCTTTCTTCTTCACGATTTTTTTATATGTTTTTAAATTTTTGCTCTAGTTATTTTTGTATCTGAGGAAAAGAACTAAGAATCTGACCCCAGTGAGTTTAGTGCCACTTAACTTCTAAAGTCTTGGGTGATTAGGGATGCTCTTTGTAAGAGGGTAGTTTAGATAAGATGGAGGCGTAACCTCTTTTGAGTATGGTAGCGATAAGTTAATTAACCCCAAGACCTTGGATTAATGATAGGACATATAAACACAAACCCGATGAAGATAAACTCGGTTTAAACTCATAGAAACTCTCGTGTATAAATCAGAATATAGTGGTGAACTTAGAAGTAACTTAGATAGAGGGAGAGAGAAGTAAGCACCCTAAATACACCTTGGTAGGCAGTCAAACACACCCAAAAGCACCCTCAAGAATCTCTGTCAAGCATTAAAAGCTTCGTAATAAAATAACAATGGTGAGTGAGTAAACCCTCTGGTTTGCAATAACTCTCTCTGATGTGTATATTCTCTAGAAATAACTACTAAACTCTCAAAAGATCACCAAACTCTCTGAAAAAGGATCATCCTCCCCTCAGGGGTGGTTGGGGTCCTTAAATAGCCCCCACACCATCCCTGAGGTAACTCAGTCATTAAAGACTATGAAAGACATCCCTCATACTTTATGTCACAACATTAAATGCCTGATGCACTAGTTCTCTTTATGTCATAAACATTAAATGCCAAGACATGCCTTTTGCCTGACTAGTGTGTGTCAGGGGGCTGTTGTCGTAGAGGTGGCTCACCAGTTCCTGACAGCCCTAAATACCACAGTGGTTTACTCAAGTGCATGTCTGGCATTATTTAGATGGATAGTGACATCACCTATAGTAGATGTGACATTAAATAGAGGGTTATTTCGTTCATAACTCGACGCCCGATGGAACTCCAAGCTTCTCGGCCTAAGGTTCCACAGTCACGGTCCTTCGGTATTTTACCAGGTATATTTAAGATGGTCAGGACAAGCCCCAATGGTGCCTTACTTATCAATCCTCCAAACTAAGTCCCTCTAAAGTTCCCACGGCGAGGTCATTCGATAGAGCATGAAAGCTCTCCCACGCCCTCCCAAGCCTAGTCTCTCGTGAGTACCGTTTGACCTCACACTAAGACTCGTTATTAACTTCGTTACAACATTACAACCGTTATAGCTTACAGTTAATATAAAAAAAGATACAATATGACTAACACCACAAGCTAAAGTATGAGTTTCCACGCTAAGCTGTCTCGCTGAGTTACCGCACTGAGTTGCCACGCTGAGTTACCACGCTTGAGCTTCCTCGGTTTCTTAATCCCAAACACTATTTTCTAATTGGGGAATTATCCTTAATCTCAGGATTACCTGCAGGCCCCCTCTACATTTGCCCCTTCGTGGAGAGATTTGTTGGGATACAAAATGTCTGCACAAAAACTTCTCAATTCGATGAACCTTCTATGTGTGAAAAATCTGGCCTTCTTTCCCTCGTTAGAACCACGGCGATATAATCTGTTGGAAAAAGTAAAATTCTCCCCGATGTACCTGAGCCGAAGCGCCTTTATCATTGGGGCTTGGGCGAAGGGACATCGCCACTTTTTCCTCATGCTGAGACTCAACCGTTCTAGATTTTCTATTTGAAATTCTCTCGAAAGGCCTACTGACCTTCTCAGGTACTTGTTTGGACTCCTTGTAAGTGAAATTCTCCCTAATGTAACTTAGTCACAATTTAAACAACGTTTGGACCTGCGGCTAGGGGACATCGTAGCTTTTTGAACCGTTGGGACATATTTTCCGTTAGGTGTAAATGGATAAGTCTGACACCAATTTGGCGCCAAAACATAAACTGGATTTGAAAGGCAACCCTTTCTATTCCCCAGACGTGTAATACCCTGTATTTTTGAAGACTTAAATAATTGCGTGATTTATTATTATTGTGTGAGAATTAATTATTAATCCGGATTTAAATTGAATATTTACTAGCGTGACGAGAAGTTAGTAACTATTAATATTATTGTGAGAATAAGTAATATGGAATGACAATTTTTATATAATTTGTCGTGATAGAGAAATACGACGGTTTGGTATAGTAAGTCGAGGACGTGCGTGTGAGTTGGGTCAGTACTAATTAAGTGGAACAAAAAGATAAATTATTTTTAAGTAACTCGTATGAGTATTTAGAGTGCGTCGTTGAGTCCGGAGGGGTCGAGATAGTCAGAAAACTCTACCCGAATATTTTATTTGGACTCCGGGACATTTTTAGGCCAAGCCGGCACCCGGTAGGGGTAGTTTTGTAATTTGGGTATTTGGAGGAATTAAATGGACGAAAATTAGAGGAATAATATATCAGATAATTGGAGACAATTAGGGTTAGGTTACACCAAAATTAAGGGAGAGCCACAGTGGGTGAGGCAGAGCAATTTCCAAAGGAGGAGAAGCCATTTTCACCACCTTGCACAACCACCACCACCATCGTGTAGATCGGAACGCGAGGAACGCATCCATACTAGCAACACCTACGGATTAGATGTTTGAAACCGAGGCAAGTGTTTATGGCTTACTTTTATTAGCGATAATTATGTTTATGTTAGTCTAGGTTAATAAACCTTGTGATGAAAATTAATTTGGGTGAAATTGGAGAACTAGATCATTAATTAGGGTTGATTTGATAAGTATTTGGGATACCATATGTAGATAGGATGATGCTTACGAAATTGGATGATATCTATGAACAAATCTGGGTTTAATTTGAAGTTATGCATATTAATTTAAGAACTAGGGTTCTTGATAATAAAATTGGGGATTTCGAATTGTATGGATGATTGGTGAGGATTTAATAATGTTAAGTTATGGGAAATCACGCATACATGTTAGAATAATGTTTGGTATTGATTGTTAGAAGTTTGGGCTTGATCTTTAGAGGTTTTAGGAGTAAAAATGATGGGAAAACCCTGAATCTGGAGGTACGGGATGAAATAGCCCAGGTTGCGCGAAGTCGTTCGCGCGAGATAGGATGTCGCGCGAAGTCGTTCGAGCGAGATGCTCATCTAGTTCGAGCGAGATTTCTGATTTTTAAGAGATTGCCTATTTTTCCCCTATGTTAGTAAATGATTGATTTGAGTGCAGAAAATTAGTGTTCGATGAACCCAAAATAGTGCAGAATTATTGGGAGTTGTTTAGGTGTATTGATTCAAATATTCGTGACAGTGAGATTACCTTGGTGATTACGAGAGAGAGATAATCGTAATTGTAAATGCGTCAAAAGTATTAAGTGATAAATACTTACGATTTAAATTCTAATGATATGGAACTTAGAAGAATAAAAGTTAGTGATTACGTTTGGTATATATTATGATTATGTATTAAGGATTTTCGGGTGACATATTATCCCTAGAAATATATTACGAGAGAAGAAATATCGTAACTTAAAATACGTTGATAGTATTTAGTGATAAAAATACTACGTATGGAAAATGACACTTAGTTGTGTATATTGTTTGATTGGATGGGTTGTGTGAATACCTATTACTTGCTAGTATTATGTGTATGACATACCTAGCTGCTTGCTATCACGGGAGGTAGTGTAGAGACAGTCTTATCCTGAGGGGATTTTGACTTGTATCTCAGAACATAGGACTGTGAAGACTTACTTGTGAGTTGGTAAGTTGCTGACTATGGGAGCGTAGATATGTGCGTGACCCATAGGTATGTGAGCTATGTTCCCCTCCATTATGTGTGTTTTATATATATGGTTCGTGGGAAACTTTCGAACCGATAGTCCTTGTTTGAGTACGAGATGTACCGGGACAGGATAAAAGAGTATGCATTGGACTACAAGTATAGCCTTGGGGTGTTGTGTTAGTATATATATAAATAGTGGTGATAATTTATATATACTTGTGTTATACTTACAATGTGATATTTGTAAGATATTAAGATTGGGTTAATGCATATATATATATATATATGTATGCTTTGCGTATATCTAAAATGAGAACATATCAGATTATTAAGATAGTGAAATCTTCAGTAATGTAAATAGTGAATACTTGAGTTTAGTGTGTTAACACTTATTTAAAATGATAATCATGGAGATCAAATGTGTAATACTACTATGAGGGATATCTAGTAGGATAAGTCTTTTCCTAGTAAAAGTGTGTCAGATGGCTAGGTGGGGTTAGATGTAAATTAGGCGTGCACATTAGTCGAGAGGTGAGAATCTCATGTGAGAGTTCGAACTAACATGCATATATTACTTGCTTTGATGCGGTTTTAAATACTTGCTAAAACAAATATTTTTACACATCGGGCTCTGACTCGTCTCTTGCATTTCTTCTCTCTTTTGCTATATATATATATATATATATATATATATATATATATATATATATATATATATTAGTATTAGTACAGGTGGGGACACCGTTTTAGATACTTTGATGGTTTGTCGAGCTGCATCTATTGTGGAAGTTGCGGGTTATTTGAGATTAGATGCTTCTCTCATTTCATTCAGTTACTAGTTCAGATATCTCAGTTAGGGCATGTGTCGCCCATCCTCATTAGCAGAGTTGTGCTCAGTTTACTTTGTAGTTCTTGCCAGTTGGTTTGAGTATTTTTTATGGTTTGGTTTGCAATTGTAAACTGGAAAGTTTTATCCAGTCTTATCTATTCAATATTCGATTCAGTCAGCATTTAATTCTTGTGTATGGTTTATAATTACATGTTAAGAATTTATTAAATTAGTTGGTTTCTAGTTTAATTGGAAAATATTTTGACACTAGCTTAATTAAATGTTAGGTAATTAATTGGATTTAAGTTTTCGATCGTGATTCTAAGAATGAACCAACCGAACATTCTGTTATAAATTTTATGAAGGACTGATCACCCGATATTTAATTGGGAGGGGTGTCACAAGACGTCACTTTGTATTTGACATAACGTTGTCTTTTCAGCTGTCAAAACACTTCCTGAAGTGCCACGTGTGCTGTTGAAATTATTATAGGCGGCTTTGCACGTGCGAGGGTGGGAAACTCAAACGATAGGTTCTTAAAAGGATTTAAAAGTTTCAAACGTCTCCTTATTTCAAACCTTTCTTTTCTTCTTCTTCAAGCTTTCATATTTCCTCAAAGAGAGATCTTTGTGAGAACTCTATGCGACCTCCATTGTTGCCCCAATCTTTACTCAGTCTCCTCCCTCTTTCATCTTTTGCACCACCTTCCATAGTTGTGCTCCTCCCCTCCTGTTCTTTGCCCTTCTTACCCCTCCATATCATTCATCACTACTCTACCATGGCTTCTTCAAGTGCTTCCAAGGTTGCTGCCACTACCCAGCTCGATTCCCCCTCTGCCGCTGCTATTGCTACCACTGCCTTTAGCGACGCTGCCCTTGTTACTGCTCGTCAGGAGAAACTACGTTTTTACCGCCGGGTGCCTATCTTTGACAAAGATGATAAGTTTTCTGAGGCATACAAGACCTGCCATTTCTCCTCCAAGTTCGACCCATTACTGTTGGGTGATGAAGAAGTGGATTCATCGAAGTGGGGTTATTTACCCCCAGAGGGGACTCTACGCTTCCGTTTGGACTGTGGCGACTTCCTCTATTCCCAAATTGACTTCGAAGCACCCGGAGGGTCGCCAACTCACTTTTGTGCCTAGCATACACATATGCAGAGTTCTCACGCTACTGCTCTTGCCAAAATTGGGCTTCATTGTGCATTCTGGTTCGGGGAGTTCACCCTCTCAAAGCACAATGCGGCGTTACAAGTTTTAGTCTCCCGATGGAACATCACAACCCATACCTTCTTCGCTGTGTGGGGGGAGTTTACTGTTACCCTGGAGAACTCCTTGGGTTTGAACCCATGGGTGAGTTCACTTATTATGATGAGGCTCTGGATGCCAAAAAACTTCTGATCGAGCCAAGTTGGACCGGATCTGTTGCCACTGCACTGGTTCTTCAAACAAAACCACATTTACCTCTCTTATCAACTATTTTTTTAAAGCTCCAACGCCGAAGGATGTCAATGATGTAACGGGCCGTGGTAGAGGTACCTCTCTGGAACTACTAGCCTATATATTGGTATTACTTTCACGCTTCTTTCTTACTGGGAAACCCAATGATCAGCCCAGGAGGGACCTAGTAAACATTTTCGTTCGTTTGGCCAGAGGGTTCAACCTTCCTCTGGCCACCATCGCATTGGGGTCCCTCTACACCTGGTTGGATCGAACCCATATTGACATGGAACGATCACTGGGACGTTAAAATTGGCAAATTTCGCCAACACCATCATTTTGACGGGCTTCCTCTATACCCGCTTTCCTGCTATTGATGCGAAGTCAGTTTCCCTGCCCGTGAGCGAAGATATTAAGCCCCCACGCCTCCTATGTTTCCATAAAAAGCAGAGCCGAAAGGAGATAATTTAGGTTTTTGATTGCTCAGACTCCTTCGTAATGAGGCCATACAATGAGCCCACCTTTGCCCATAGTTTGGACTTCTTTCCTACCGCATCCACAATGGTCAGATTTAACCCGGTTATAGAAGATCCCTCACAAGACGTAGTGCTACTTTTCACCCCGGGGTTCCTCCACTCTTATACCGAATCGGGATTCACTTCTGATCCTTACAACCCTGATAGATGCAGCAGGCAGTTCGGGTTTGATCAGGGGGCTCCTCGACCTGTGTTCCAGGATAATTATTCCAAGGCCACCTTCGCTTAAGCAAGCACCTTATACACTGCAGCCGCGGTGCTTGGTGTGACATCCACTATTGATGGCCGTGTCAACCTTCCTAGTGCTACTAGAAAGTGATACGTATCCACCTCTATTGCCACTAAGTTCCAATTGGAGTAGTTAGCCATGATTCGTGAGTACATCCAGTCCCCCCCCCCCCCCCTTCAATATCCCCCAGTCCTTTCCTTCCCTTCCTCTGACCTGGGTCTGAAGGGGAACTCCATGCTTTGGGTTGAGTTTCCTTTAAGTAAAACTATTAAAGAGTCTCCCCATGAACTACCCCCTCATTGCCCAATGATCTCAACTTCCACCCCAAAACCTAAGGCCGCTGTGACCCCTAAACCATTTGTCCCCACGGTCGAAGCTGCCACGGGAGAAGGGCCTTCTCAACCACCTACTAAGAAGGCCAAGAGGTCTAAAAAATCAAAGGCCCAAGGTCAAATGCAAACTCCATTGGAGGCATTCCCAATTTCCTCCGTTACCCCTCCAATGTCTCCAGAAATGGCTGAAGAGCTGAGGAGGCGGGTGTAGGCCGAGGTTGCCCGAATAAACACTGAATTCCAACGACGCGCAGTCACCGTTCCTCCTCCGAGTACGTTCCCTGTGATCATGGTTGATCCCACAGAGCCAACGGTAAAAGGGAGAAGAAGGACGAAGGTACCTAAAACTGATGGTGAAACGAGCTCCAGGAAGAAAACACTGGGTACCAAGTCCCAGAGGAAACAGACATATGAGAAGCCTTCCTCCCCAGCTCCTTCGACTGCTGCCTCCTCCCCACCTTCACCATTGGTTATACCCTCTCGTTCTCCTTCTGGATCTAAGGTATGTGTGCATTCTTTATTTCTTATTCTCCTTTTCTTAACATAGCGCCTTTACTTATTGCCTGATAACTTTTGTGCAGGTAGTTGAAGAAGCGAGGGTCAGTTCTCCTAGTCCCCCCAGTCCCGTAGTGAGCCGTTTTGTGGGGGGGAAATTGCAATGCACTTCTAGCTACTGCCGCCCTTCTAAGTTCTCCTTTAATAATCCTCACCTATTCCACCGTTCATCCTCTTATCGGGCCAGGGATGCCGCCACGGGTGCTGCTGAGATGTCTGACCAGCCCAAGGTAACCATTCCAACCTCCTCTGAGTTACCCCCAGAGCGAGAGATCTATCTTCCCCTTGCTGTGGTCTAAGAGAGTGCCCCAAAGGTAAATTTCTTTCCAAGCCTTACATCTTTTATTTGTCCCATTGGTTTATTCATCAATTCTAACATATTGGGCTATTTTAGGTGGAAGTGGCGTCGTTGATAGCCAATATTCTCCTTCCTCCTGCATTATCAAGACCCATTACTGCAGTTCCTCTTTTCAGTTCCATAACGGGGGTAAGCTAGGTGCATTTATGTCTCTTATCCTTTTGCGATTAATCCTTCTATCTAACACTTGTCTTTATATTTGCATCTTTCTCCAAGTCTTTCTTCGCCTTTTGCGTTGAGCCTTCTCAGGCCCAGGGTGGTGCAGCTGCTCTCGTTGGGGCATCCCTTGAAGGTCCAACATCTCCTTCTGATGATGCGCCCATGTTGTCCTTATTACCCTATGCTGGAGAGGGGAGTGTGCCTACCTTTGAGGCTTCCACAGTCGAAGGCTCCGTGGAAGCTGCTGAGGTAACGAGCCCGCCTCCCACGGTTTTTAGCGTCATGGCTCTCGTAGTAACTACTAATCTCGCTCCTACTGCTGAGGTACTTCTCTAATTTCTCGGTATTTCTCATCTTCTCAAACTCCACCTATATAGGTGACTTAATCAACGAAGACATTTGTTAAGGTTTTTTTTCATAAACTCCACCTATAACGGTGACTTAACAATGAAAGCACTTGTACTTAACAATTGTTAAGATTTTTTCATAAACTCCATCTATAATGGTGACTTAACAATGAAAATACTTGTTAAGATTTTTTCCATAAACTCCACTTATAACGGTGACTTAATAATGAAAACACTTGTTAAGATTTTTCATAAACTCCACCTATAATGGTGACTTAACAATGAAAACACTTGTTAATATTTTTTCATAAACTCCACCTATAACGGTGACTTAACAATGAAAACACTTGTTAAGATTTTTCCATAAACTCCACTTATTACGGTGACTTAACAATGAAAACACTTGTTAAGATTTTTCATAAACTCCACCTATAATGGTGACTTAAAAATGAAAACACTTGTTAAGATTTTTTCATAAACTCTTTGTTTCCTCTAACTATTTTCGGGTTGCTCAGGAGGATTCTCCACCAGTTCCTTCACATATTGCCTCACCCCGTCATGAACCTGTTGCTTCCGAAGAAACTAGTCATGAATAGTTGATAAAGAGGAAGCCAAGTTGGCCGAGCTAGCACCTCTTCTTAAAATAGTTGATAAAGAGGTGGGGGACCTCGAAGAATCTCTTCACGCGGAGAAGTCGAAACAAGAGAAACTCCTGATTGAGCGTACACAGGTGCAGACAAAGCTGAAGGTTTCTATCAATGCACAACGATCTTTCCAAGTAGCTTCTTCGTTCCTTCCTGAAGACTTTTTCTCTTCTCTTGAACTGTGGCTCCTCCTTGGCGAATGAACTTGTATATATATTTTTTACTTTCCTTCTCATGTAACTTTTGGGCAATAGCTCCCAATTTTGTAATGCCCCAAAGTTTATAAATGAAAAAGATACTTGATCTCATGTCATTTCTTTGTGTTACAACTATTTACATAGATTGTGAAATATGAAGTTCTGTAATCCTTTCGTCTCTACTTGAGTTATAATAAAAGAACTTGCATACTTATTGTTGATGTAAAAAATTAGATTATCTCTAATTAATCAATCACAGATAAAATAAATAAGACAAAAGATTTTTAAAGTGGTTCAGCCCTGAAAGAATGGCCTACGTCCACTTTTTTTGTTATTGCTGACTGTTTCTTTGGAATTCTCGATAATGGGTTTTACCAAGAAATTCCGAGTCCCCTTTTTCATGAGGATGTTACAATGTATTTATAGCCTTGAGGTTGTATATGTGAAAGAGATGATGCTCTGTATTTTAGCAGCCACATATATCTGTATAGCATTAAATGTACATTTAATGCGTAGTTGTTTTCTGGCATACTTGACGCGCACGCAACAAGTATTTGAGTTGCTCGGACCGCCTTGAGTTACTCAGACAGCTTTGAATTTCTCGGACTAATTTAGTTGCTTGGATATCTTTAAGTTACTTGGACCTGTGGAGTTCCTCGGACCTTATTCGTCAAAAGTCTTTGTATTTACCATGTGAATGGACACGTGTCTTTATATGATTGATCCATGTCAGCAGATTAAATTTGGTATCAACACTTATCATAAGAAAGAACTTGTGTATTTATTGATAAAAAGAACTTTTGCGTATATTTGTCGTTGTTGTACAATCTCCTTCTAATCAAAAACCTTATAATACCTACAAAATAAAACAATCTAAAGTGTAGAGGTAAGTAAGGGTATCAATCCACTTCCTAGGGAGTAAGCTAGAGACAAATTCAATTGTAATTCACTTTTTATTTTTATTTTTGTGCTCTTTCACTTTTCTAATTTTTTTTAGCTTTTTCAATATTAAAACAATTGGGTGAGGTGAGGTGAGATAAGATTTAACTAAAATATAAGATGAAAACAACTAACTAGAAAGTGACTAAAAGTGAAAAATAAAGTCTAACACTAAAATAGGAGATAAAGTGAGGTAAATAATTGTGAGAACAATCAAGGAATGGAATTACACCACAAATTTTAGTTATTCTAATTAATTAATTTAATTATTTGAATTCTCCCAAATTAATATCAAAACTACAAACCAACTCTCGTTGCAAATGTAATTTTAGTAGTAACCTTTTAGAAAATTAAGTTTAACACCTCACAACTCTAGAAAAATAGATCTACACTCCTTTTAATTAATCACCCGCTAGGATCGATCAATTAGAATTTATGTAAATCTTAGAAAATAAATTTAGAGTTGAAATTCAAGTTATAATACCCCACTTAAGAAACCCATATCTCTAGTTCGAATCTAAAATGGGTATTATAACTAGAATTTCGATTTTCTCTCGAAAATCATTTACCCTCTCTCGAGGCGTAAATTTAAGGGCGAGGGATTAAAATTAACATCAAATGGACTTTTCAAGTAATTAAACTAATTAAAATAAAATAACATCAAATAAGGGTTTTACCCCACCCCTTGAAAGGGGTTTTAGCCTAACATGATATGAAATATGACAAATTAATAATCAAAGGCATAAAATAAATGAGAAGAGAATAGAACAAGCAAACCAAATATCTTTGAGAAAGTTGAACTCTACTCTTCCAAATTAAAGCATACAATCCCTCCAATTGAGCATCCAAATGATTTGAAATTAAAAATTTACTCAACTTGAATCTCACACAATTATTACTCACAAATATCTAAAAAACATTAAAATAAACTATTTACAAATATTTCTACCTAATTTATTCTAGCCTAACTTTCTACTTTTCTCTAGAATTTTCTCTTTATTTGATGATGATTTTCCCAAATGGTGTCTTGAGTCTTCTTTTATAGTAGATGCATGGCACACATGAGACTAAGGGGTATTTTGGGTAGACAAAGGTGCAAGAGGGTGTGTAAGGTATTGGGTGAGAGTTTATTTAGGAATTTAATGGAGGGTGCATGTGGTTTGGGTGTGAGGTCATGATAGTGGGAGAATGAGGATATAAAATCTGACTTGGTATAAGGGTTTTGTTGGGTATTGAGTAAAATAGGTAGTTGGAGGGTATTTGGGTAATATTTTAAGGGGGGAATAAGTGAGGTTTTAAGACATGTGGGTATTAGTGTTTAGTTTTGGTTTGTTTGGCTTTGGTTGGCAGGTGGAAGTCGTGTGGAGGCTTGGCTACAAATGAGTTTGGGTAGAAATGGGTTGGACATGGGTGAGTTGAGTGAAAATGGGTATGGAGGTGGGTTGGATTTCGGGTTGGGGACAGAAGTGAGCCGGAGTGGTCGGAATTTGGGTGTTGCTGGACGCCGCCGGGGAGGGTAAGAGGGTAGTAGCTCCGAACAGAAGGGTGCGCCGGAGACGCGCCAGAGTGTTCACGGCTGACCGACGATGGTTTTCGTCGCCGGCGGGTAGCAGGGAGAGAGGGGCGACAGTAGGGTCGAGAATGGGACGGGGTGAGGCAGTCGCCGGGTCGTGATCGGAGTTGGGCGTCGCCGGAAGGGGTGATACAGGCCGGGGAATCGTTGTTGAGATTTTGTTGAGGTGAGAGAGATAAGTCGGGGATGGGATTGTTTTTGGTTATGGTGGGAATGCTGGGTTTAGGTTTGCTGCCATAGGAGAGTTGGGTGTTGTTGGTTATGGAGGAGAGAGAGTAAGATGGGTTGTAGGTTGAAGATGGATGGGGGATGGTATTGGGTGTATGAGGTGTAGGGGGTTTAGTGTGAGGGTGAGGGTGGTTTTAGGGTGTGTTTGGTAGTGTGTTGGTTTTAGGGTGTGTGTGAGTTTAATTTGAACCCTTAAAAAAAATTAATAAAGACTCAATTAAAATTAATAAAACTAAAAATAAAAAATAAATCTAACTAAAAATAAAACAAACTAAAAATAATAAAAAATAAAAATATCAAAACTAAAAAAATAAAATACTAAGCTTATATAAAAACTAAAATAAAACAAAAGAAATAAAAACTTAAAATCTAAATGAAAACGAAGGTCCTAAAAAATATAAAATATAATAAACTGAAAACAAACTCCTAAAAACTAATCTTAATAAAATAAGACTAAACTAAAAGCTAATAAAAATCAAAACAAAATAAAATTATAATAATAAAGATAAAATAGAAAAATAGAAAACAAAACTTAGAAAATACTAAATAAATCTAAAATAAATCCTAAAAATAAAAATGACTCAAACTAAAAATCTAAAAAAATAATAAAATGACACAAACAAAACACACACAGGCTTGGGGTAAGTTTAGGCTAGGTTTAGGCTCGGGTTAGGGTACGGGAGAGGAAATTAGCACCATTTTAACTGCAAATTGCCTGAAAATATAGCTTGTGACCCCGCAACTGCAATCAAGCCTACATAATGAACAATTAAGCACATAAGACCCATATTGTCGAGAATTAGCAACTAAAATACATCTATTTGGGGTATAAATTGTACAGTTTTGGGTGCTTATCACACTACCCCCAAACAGAGTGTTGCTAGTCCTCGAGCAATAAGATAGAGAGAAAGAGAAATATAAGAAGCCAAAAGTGTACCACTTTCGCGGACACTTGCGATTGCACTTAGCATGTGCAACAAGCCTTTAAACCTATAGGTTGCCCTACAGGACGAGTTGTGTCTCGTGAGGGTTTGCAGGGAATATACCCGCAAAATTCTTTATTTGCAAACGGCAGTCAATCTCTTATTAGACGTAGAATAATCGCACAATCCATCACATGTGAAAATGATTTCAGAAATACAAGTGAAAATGTGTAAAAATTAAGCAAAGTAAATACTCAAGGCACATCCTTCCTAGAACTCAAAGTGTGTAGTGTGAATCAGTCAAAACGGGTCGAGTATCACAAGAGTAATTCCTAGATTGCCTTGTTGGAATCAACGCTTCAACTTCAAATCTCACGGATATATCTCTCTCAAACGAACTCTCAAGATTAGGGTCAGTGTATCGCTCTTATGTGTGAGGAGGTGAGTAAATGTAAGCAAGTTCAAAAGTCTCACACACATATAAGAAAGAGCGAACAATAAGAAAAAAATGATCTCATGAAAGGAATGTTAATCACTATAGTGACAACGTCGAGTTATTCACCACATTGACTTTCATTTGCCCGAACTCCTAGGGGAAAACATGGATTTTTATGGGTGAGGGGAAATGAAATGGGATGAGAAATATATGATAGGTAGGATGGATGGGATGAGGTAGGTAGGATAAGATGCATGTACGAAATGATGGATGTACGATGCGATGGGAAGTGGATGGATATGCGATGTGAGAGAGTGTATACACTTTAGGCAGAAATGTCTTTATTTTAAAACCAACTACAAACTCTCTTTTTCTTTTCTTTTCTCTTTTTTTTTTCTTTTCTTTTTTCTCTATTGTTTTTTTTTCTATTTTTGCTATTTTTTTCTATTTTTCTTTTTTTTTCTTTTTTTTTCAAACCAGCAATGAAGACATTTACATTTGGAATAAACACTCTTTTTCTCAAAAAATGATGGATGAAATATAAATGGAGATGATAGGTGATGGTGTCGGGAAATATGTGGGAATATGGAAGAGCATGGGAATATAATGGGTGATATGAATGGTAAATGGTATATGAAAAAGTGGTAAGTGTATGGATGAAAATCTAGTATTCGGGACAAATTTCAAGACACGTGTTTCTTACAACACGAAAGTGATGTCGTTCTCAGTGATCAAGCCAAAAATGAAGAATAGTGAGATCATACAACTATTAAAGTGCGGACCCAAAAGAAGTTGAATCAACTTGTGACTCGGAGATTGCATAAAACACTCTGAAAGGGTGAAAGGCACGAATCTCATAAGCTAAAGTCTCTACTAGTGATCCTTAAGGTTCTCTTTAGAATTGTAGTACTCCTCACCTCTAAACTGTAGTGACGTGATAAGTGCGCAAATTTTGTTGAGTCTAGAAATTCATGGTGCAACATGCCTTGTTATGTATTACATAAGCTATTTAGAAAAAAAATATTCTCTAGCTTGATTCCGAGACTTAGAAAGATGGATGATTGAAAATTCACATCAATGAGTGAGATGAAAGAAACTGCACGAAATTTTCAAAATCAAGTTTAAAATATCAAAAATTTTCAAAAGATTTACAATTTTGATAAAATTCCCCATCCCCAAATAAAAAGGAACATCGTCCTCAATGTTAAGTAAAATGATTTTTAAAATTGAGAGAATAAGGTAGGAAAGAGATTACAAGAATGAACCTCTAATGAAGTGGACAGATATCTCCAATAATAAACCTGAATAAGAAGTGAGAAAAAAAAATGTGTACAAGTCTATAAGCATGGTAAAACATAGGGTGATGTGAAACACCACCCCCAAACAGGATGAAACTAGTACAAGAAACGCAGGCTGCCTCCCGCTAGCGCTAAGTTTAATGTCTTCAGCCAAACCGATGGGATCACACCCTAAAGATAAGATTTATGAAAGCGCGGGGTGGCAGAAAAATCGGGTGATGATAATCACCCCAAACAAAACTGAAGCGTCAGTCTTGTTGGATAAAGGCTAAAAGGTCAATGCACTTGTATGGCAAAGTGCATCACGCGATGCAAAGCATCGGTGGACCATGGGCGGGTGGGGATTAGGGTAAGGGTGAAGAGGCATCAGTCACGAGCCTTATTGAACCGGAAGGTGAGGGTAACAAGGGCCCTATAGGCATGGTTCTCAAGTTGTATGGGAAGACGAAATGGTGTGGAAATAATGATGGGGTGGGCCTCATAGAAATCACACGACCGTTCTTTGAATGGGCGATGATAATGGTCGCGCCGTGACACACCAGGGAGCTGTTGAGAAGAAATATCACCACCATAAGAGAGTGGTGTGCATGGAGGAACAAGCTCGGTGTCACGAAAGTGGAGAGTAGCACCATAAAAACTCTCATGGGTGGTGGAGGATGGTTTCAGGTGAGGATCTAAAAATGTTTATGGAAACATGAAATGTGTAAATCCAATATCCAAATCAGGTGGTGGGGTAGAAGGGACAATGAGTGGGTCGGGTGGAATATATGGTGTATCGGGTGGGATAAATGGTGTATCGGTTTGGATAAATGGTGGAGGAAGATGATCCAACTCAAGAGTGGGAGACACACATTCATTGGGAGGAGTAAAGGAATACTCACAAGGGAGTGTGGTTTCTAAAGATGGAGTTGTAAACTTCTCCACAAGAGTAGCACCAGTAAATGTGGTGGGTGGGTAAGACGAGGCACCAAGATCTAAGATAGAGGAATCAGTAGAAATATCAGTCTCAATAGGAGCCATGCATGGTGGAATAGGATCCAAATCCGTATAGTTAGGAACTATCAAGGATTCTATCTCGGGAAAATGGTGAACACTCGTAGCCGGAGCTAACCTATAATGAAGTGGTTCCTCGGGAACACAAGGGTGAAGCTCGATAGGTGTAGACTCGGGCATATTTTTGGACTCTATGTGAAAGGGAATTGGAATGGGAACCGCAAAGTGGGGTTCAGATAGATATGGTGTAATTTGATCAGGCTCACTATCGAAAGGTACGTCAACACAATTGTCGACTTGGGACCCGGACCATGGAATGGTCTCAACTTTGAGATTCTAGGGGTGGTAGGGTTGGTCACACTCAAAATCTGTGTCACGAGAGGACACATCATCATTACACTCGGTTGTAATGATGGGTGGAGCCATGGGAATGTCCGACTCTCTCGCACACTCCAATTCATTTAATCGTTGTTCAAGCCTTTGGAGAGCTTGAGTTTGAATTTGAGTGGATTGCTCTTGCTCGAGTATGAACTTTTGCAAGAGGGTTTCGAGAGAGGATGTGGATGAAGGTGTTGTTGGAATGATGGATGGTGGCGGTGGTGGAGGTGGACACAACACGCTACTATCATGAGTGTATGGCAATACTCAAAGGAAGTGTGTGGGATGGGGCCAAGTACATCATACACGAAATGATCACTTTCGTGATGGACAATTAGTTCATACTCATTGGGTGTGTAGTGAGGTAATTGATCGTGACTGGGTGCACAAGGTTTCCATGACGACTGTTGGAACGTGTGAGGATCCGCAACATAGGGTTGGGATTCGTATTGCGTGGAAGGGTGATCAGGCCTCCACGAATAACTCGGGGACTCATACAACTCGGGATTGGGTGTATCGGGATAGTAGACCGAGGTGGGTTCCAAAACAGTGTCATATGGATACACATGTTCCACGGTGGATTCAGATGGATATGTAATGTAAGGTCACTCATGGGACATGTGATCGGAATAATAACAGTGGGTGCACAACAAAGGAGGAGACATGTCGACACTTGACACCGAGGGTGATGGAATATGAGGTGCGTGCATGGGCGGGTTAAGATTATCAAACTGGACTCGTGAGAGAGGTAAAACCACTAAGAATATCATAAAGAGACGGCTCGGGATTTCTCTCACACGTGCCAATGGAAAATGACCAAAGTAGTCCCGTAAAGGATGTTCTTCGTCCATGAGGGGAAAAATATTTTTTTGGAATTTTTATTTTTTTTCAAAAGGAAAGAAAATATTTTTGGATTTTCAAAAAAAATAATAGAAGAAAATATTTTTGGATTTTTCTAAAAGGAAAGAAATAAAATGTTTTTGGATTTTTTTTTTGGAAGAAAAGGTGGGGAAAAATATGGACTTTTAATTTTGGACGAACCAACTAAAATCGACTACCGAAAAATGAATTGGACACACACACAAGTCAAGAAGAATTCCTAACTAGCACGTAGCCAATTTTTATCTTTAGATTAAGTGAAAGGGTAGTCAAATTTTAATTAAGTCCGTGGGCGACAAAAAAATCACGAAAATCTGAGTGATCGCCTTTGCAAAATTTTCTCGTAGTGGGCTACCTAGTTGATTGATTTTAAATTTAATAATGGCTAGGGTAGCACACAATGGTAAGCGAGTGAGACGGGTGATGAAATCCCTTCTCGTGAGTGACCGGGTGTAGGTAATTCATCACATCATTCAAAAAAAAAATGCGAGAATAAAATCACACAAGAGCACACAAAAGAATTGACTCGCTAACAGGAGAGGCGCGAGGGTTTGAGAAATATACCTCCCACGGAATTTATGCCGTGGGGTGCCAAAAATTTTGAGTCGACCGGGGGGAGATCACGTCAATCTCAATCGTCCCCGGGAGTCCTACCGATCCAAGGTAGAGAGGCTTTTAAATCCTCTCTAATGGACGCCCTCTCTATACCTTGTCCGGTTTCCCTATCACGCTTGCTTCGATTATTACAAATTAAAATGAAAAATAAATGGTGTCCCTATGCACCGTAATACAAGCCAAGGATAAAATCCTAAATACAAGCCTTCTAATAAAGTGCAAAAATGGTACTAAAAAAATGCGATAAATAAATGAAATACAAAATGAAATCCGCTCCGAGCTCTTCACGCTCCCAAGAACGGCAACGGCGCCATTTGATAGAAAGACTTTTGCGTGTATTTGTAATTAATCACCCGCTAGGATCGATCAATTAGAATTTATGTAAATCTTAGAAAATAAATTTAGAGTTGAAATTCAAGTTATAATACCCCACTTAAGAAACCCTAGTCTCTAGTTCGAATCTAAAATTAGTATTATAACTAAAATTTCGATTTTCTCTCGAACATCATTTACCCTCTCTCGGGGCATAAATTTAAGGATGAGGGATTAAAATTAACATTCAAAGGGACTTTTCAAGTAATTAAACTAATTAAAATAAAATAACATCAAATAAGGGTTTTACCCACATGATATGAAATATGACAAATTAATAATCAAAGGCATAAAATAAATGAGAAGAGAATAGAACAAGCAAACCAAATCTCTTTGAGAAAGTTGAACTCTACTCTTCCAAATTGAAGCATACAATCCCTCCAATTGAGCATCCAAATGATTTGAAATTAAAAATTTACTCAACTTGAATCTCACACAATTATTACTCACAAATATCTAAAAAACATTAAAATAAACTATTTACAAATATTTCTACCTAATTTATTCTAACCTAACTTTCTACTTTTCTCTAGAATTTTCTCTCTCTATTTGATGATGATTTTCCCAAATGGTGTCTTGAGTCTTCTTTTATAGTAGATGCATTGCACACATGGGGCTAAGGGTTATTTTGGGTAGACAAATGTGCAAGAGGGTGTGTAAGGTATTGGGTGAGGGTTTATTTAGGAATTTAATGGAGGGTGCATGTGGTTTGGGTGTGAGGTCATGATAGTGGGAGAATGAGGGTATAAAATCTGAATTGGTATAAGGGTTATTTTTTAGTATTGAGTAAAATAGGTAGTTGGAGGGTATTTAGGTAAAAGTTTAAAGGGGGAATAAGTGAGGTTTTAAGACATGTGGGTATTAGTGTTTAGTTTTGGTTTGTTTGGATTTGGTTGGCAGGTGGAAGTCGTGTGGAGGCTTGGCTACAAATGAGTTTGGGTAGAAATGGGTTGGACATGGGTGAGTTGAGTGAAAATGGGTATGGAGGTGGGTTGGATCTCGGGTTGGGGACAGAAGGGCGCCGGAGTGGTCGGAATTTGGGCGTTGTTGGATGCCGCCGGGGAGGGTAGTAGCTCCGGCAGAAGGGTGCGCCAGAGTGTTCATGACTAGCCGACGATGGTTTTCCTCGCCGGCAGGTAGCAGGGAGAGAGGGGCGACAGTAGGGTCGAGAATGGGACGGGGTGAGGCGGCCGCCGGGTCGCGATCGGAGTTGGGCGTTGCCGAAAGGGGTGATATAGGCCGGGGAATCGTTGTTGAGTTTTTGGTGAGGTGAGAGAGATAAGTCGGGGATGGGATTGTTTTTGGTTATGGTGGGAATGGTGGGTTTAGGTTTGCTGCCATGGGAGTGGTGGGTTTGAGTTGGGTGTTGTTGTTTATGGAGGAGAGAGAGTAAGATGGGTTGTAGGTTGAAGATGGAGGGGGGAGGGTATTGGGTGTGTGAGGTGTAGGGGGTTTAGTGTGAGGGTGAGGGTGGTTTTAGGGTGTGTTTGGTAGTGTGTTGGTTTTAGGGTGTGTGTGAGTTTAATTTGAACTCCTAAAAAAATTAATGAAGACTCAATTAAAATTAATAAAACTAAAAATAAAAAATAAATCTAACTAAAAATAAAACAAACTAAAATTAATAAAAAATAAAAATATCAAAACTAAAAAAATAAAATACTAAGCTTATATAAAAACTAAAATAAAACAAAATAAATAAAAACTTAAAATCTAAATGAAAACTAAAGTCCTAAAAAATATAAAATATAATAAACTAAAAACAAACTCCTAAAAACTAATCTTAATAAAATAAGACTAAACTAAAAGCTAATAAAAATCAAAATAAAATAAAATTATAATAATAAAGATAAAATAGAAAAATAGAAAACAAAACTTAGAAAATACTAAATAAATCTAAAATAAATCCTAAAAATAAAAATGACTCAAACTAAAAATCTAAAAAAATAATAAAATGACACAAATAAAACACACACAGGCTTGGGGTAAGTTTGGGCTAGGTTTAGGCTAGGGTTAGGGTACGGGAGAGGGAATTAGCATCATTTTAACTGTAAATTGCCTGAAAATATAGCTTTTGACCCCGCAACTGCAATTAAGTCTGCATAATGAACAATTAAGCACATAAGACCCATACTGTCGAGAATTAGCAACTAAAATACATCTATTCAGTGTACAAATTGTACAGTTTTGGGTGCTTATCATTTATAACAATAGCCAATTACATTAGAGGTCAAACATAACTTCCTACACATGATAAACTTTCAACCACTTACTGTTAATCTTAAATGGCCTATCTTCTTCTATCTTAGAAATTAAGCAATACTCTGAATCATGGGCCTCTTTTACGATCAAAGGTCCCTCCCAATTTGCTGCAAACTTAGGTAGAGGAAGCCCCCTAATATGTTTCACTGCTGCCTTGAATACAAGATCTCACTCCACGAACTTCCTTGGTCTCACTAAATTATCATATGCCCTAGAGAGTTATTTCGTATACATTTGAAAGTGTTGCATCGCATTATCCCTGTGTTCATCAAATGCCTCCAACTGCACATGTCTACTCTGAGGGAGCATGCTACTTCGCAAAGCATATAGAGCAGAGGGAACTTCCATCTCTACTGGGAGAATTGCCTCGGCCCCATAAACAAGAGAGAACGGTGTATACCCTGTAGGCTTCCTCTTAGTGATTTGATAGGCCCGTAAAACGGTTGGTATCTTGTCATCCCGCGATCCTGGGAAATCCTCCATCATTTTGGCTAAGATATTGACCAAAGTTTTGTTAGTCTCTTCGACTTTATCATTTCCTTTTGGGTATGCCAGCGTCGAAGTGTGATGGACAATGGAGTATTTATCTGTGAGCATCGTCATTTATGAATTGACGAAAGGGGTTCCATTATCCGAAAGGATAACCTTTGGGATCCTGAAATGACAAATGATGTATTCTCTGATGAATTTGCTCACTACTCCCGTTGTTGCCCTTCTCAGTGGTATCACCTCAGCCCACTTTGTGAAACACTCCGTTACCACTAGTATCCATATCTTCCCCCTCGAAGAAGGGTCTATCACTCCTACTAGGTCGAACGCCCACGTATGAAAAGGATAAGGAGTCGCCAGAGAGTGTAAGTCTACTAACGGGGCATGGATCATATTTCCATGAAGTTGGCAAGCCCTGCACCTTCGAATAAACTCAGCTGAATCTTTCTCCATCATTGGCCAGTAGTATCCCAAAGTCATCAATTGGTCATATAACTTGGCTCCTCATATGTGAGATGGATCGTGTGCCTGATTGAGAACCTCTAATGCTTCCTTTTTTGTAATACAACACAATGGCATGTTGAAGTATCCCCTTCGGTACAGCTGCCCCTCCTGAATATAGAATCTTGGGGACCTTCGACGGAATCCTATCGCATTAATTTTCTCTGTTGGGATAACTCCATCTTTAATGAAGTCAATGTAAGGCTGTCTTCAGTCATCCTGAGCCTCCACGAAATGACATTCAGCTGCTTCAAAGAACAATTGGCATTTATCGCAGTTCCGTTGTAACTCGACTGCGTCCTGCTTCATACTACGCCAAAAATATCCCTCCTTATAAATTCTCCTATAAAGAGGTATCTCAGTCATTTCGTAGTGCTCTTCGTGTGTTTTCTTCAACCTTCGCTCTGCTTCTTCAGGGCTGATGCATATTGACAGCCATCCTCCTGCATTTCTGAAGTAAAGGTTTCCCTAGTTTATGAAGTATTGGGATAATTCTATAAGCCCCTTCGTTCCTTCACCAGACTCCAGTTGCTTCTTAATTTATCCCCACTAGTTCGCATCCTCCTCCTCCATCGATAGAATTGACTGTACCATCGAAGGAGTTATTCTTCATTGGATCACGATGGTAGTTGTATCTCTACTCATGATCATCTTCTGGGAAATGGTGGCATAGACATCTAGATGACGGTTCATCGTTCTAGGCTTCCTCTTGACCCTGGTCCAATGGAACTGGTAAAGGAGTCTCTGGATGATTGTCCTATATGGCGTCAGGCCCATATATTTCAATGCGTACTCCGTATTTACTTGATGAACCACCAAGTTTGAATCCCCCTTGATGCCAAGTGAATGAATTCCTCTTCGAAGAGCCTCTAGCAACCCTAGCACCAATGCCTCATATTTCACCTCGTTATTAGAACAAGGAAAATATAATTTGTAGGAAAGGCATATATCCTCCATCCCTTTTGAAAGAATAACCCCTGCTCTTCCTTTCCCCTCTGCTGAAGATCCATCGAACTGCATTGTCTATTGCTCCTCCGTTGTGTCTATGTGATTAGCCTGCAGATCGTCTGCCAAAACACTTTCTTTGGGTGGCTCAAAAGTTCCTGAGGGGAATATTGCCAATAGGTCGGCATACGCTTAGATTTTGATTGTGCGAGGAACCACATATTTCAAGTCATATTCAAAAAGAATAAGGAACCACCTAGTTGCCCTGCCAATTAATATAGTTCTTGATAGCAAATACTTAATAGGATCACATCTATTTATAATATGAATTATAAAAGACAACATATAATGTTTGAGTTTTTATGCAACAATTACTAAGGCTAAATAATGCCTTTCCAAGCTACTATATCTGACTTCTGACCCATGGATGATCCTGTTGAGGTAGTAAACTAGCCGTTCTTTCCCGTCGATCTCTTGCACCAGTACAGCTCCCACAGACCTTGTGGTGGATGTGAGGTATAGCTGTAACGGTATTCCTACCTTTGGGGGCACCATGGTTTGGTGAAACGAGCAGTTTCTTCAGCCCGTAAAAAGACTCATGGTGAATCTCCTCCCATTTGAACTTTGTATTCCTTCGTAATAGTTGGATCAAGGGATGTGTTACCTCGGCTAATCCAGTCACAAATCTCCTAAGGTAGGAAACTTTGCCGATGAAACTCTTCAACTCCTTCGTCGTTCTAGGACTTGGCATTTCCAAGATCGCACACTGTTTGTCCTGGTCCATCTGCACCCCTTGTAGATCAACCACAAAGCCTAGGAATTTCCCACTTGTCACCCCGAAAACACATTTCACTGGATTGATCATCAATTTATACTTCCTATAACGAGAAAACACCTTCCTCAAATCACTCAGATGGGACTCCTCCTTCCTTGATTTGAAGACCAAATCATCCAAATAGAATTCCACAAATTTATGGAAGAAGTCATGAAAAATGGCCATCCTTGTTCTCTGATAAGTCACCCCAGCATTCTTGAGGCCGAACGACATCATCAGGTATATGAAGTTACCCAACGGGGTTCTGAATGTTGTTTTCTCTGCGTCCGAGGGGTCCCTCTTGATTTGATTATACCCTACATACCCATCCATGAAGCTATACATCTCATGACCAGCCGTTGCATCTATCAGGGTATCGATGGAGGAAGAGGGAACTCATCTTTAGGACAAGCTCTATTCAAATCTATAAAGTCCACACAGATCCTTATTTGGTTTATGTCTTTCTTTCCCACTGGGAAAATGCTAGATAGCCAGAGTGGGTGTTGTATCGATACGATGAACCCTGTCGTTAGTAAGCATTGAACCTCTTCCTTAACCTTCAGATCCAGCTCGGGCTTGTACGTTCTTGTTGTCTATTTTACTAGAATGGTTGAAGGCATTACGTTAAACTTGTGGCAGCTCACCTCCTCATCCAGCCCTTCCATCTCCGTGTATTTCCATGCAAAGACATCTATAAATTCCAAAATAAACTCAACTAAAGCCTCTCGTCTCTCCTTTCTGAGACCCTTCGAGATGAAAATGGGCCTTAGATCTTCTCCTTCTTTCACCAGGTTCAACTACTCCAACTCTTGTGCTTGGGGATTGGGTTGATCTGCCATGTAATCTGGTTCCACGGCGACTTCCTCCATAAATTCCTATATGCTAGAATTATCTATCACCATACATTGCCCCCGTTGATCCATCAGAAAGCATACATATATCGAGTCAACCTCATCATCATCTTTCTCGACCGCCCGCTCACACCATTATAATTGATACACCACCTTTCCTTCTTCGATAATGACTTTTTTGCATTGTTTGCTGGTAGCGGCGACTGCCTTCCTCTTCTTCTCCATAGAAGTCTTGGCCACTCTTTTTCCTGAGAACCGACTCAGCACACTTTGTCATTGGACCTCATGCTCCATCGGATCCACTCTGGGCCTCATCCTGTCTCTGAGCTGCTTGGAGATGCTTTGGGTTCGAGGGACCACCTGGTGAGCCTCTTCGACTATTAACCCCGTGCTGCTTGCAACCTCCCTACTTTGCTCATTCACGGGCCCCATCCTTTCTCTGATCGAGGGAACCCATGGACCCTCCATTCTTCTCGTTAGGACCCATACATCTTCCTCTAACTCTGTGTAGAATGTTGCATTCAATAAGTGAGCTTCCTCGACAGTGAAGGGCCTTTTCGTTGCCCTAATGGTCACTTATGTCCCCTTTATATTCGCCTTAGCGCATTAGTGGTACGTAGAAGTAACTAACCCTTGGTTGTGCATCCACACCCTTCCTATTAGTAGAAGATAGGAAGTTTCACTCTCTATTACATGGAACTTAATATGGGAACTCAGATTTCCCTTCACAATCCCAACATTAACGTACCTAATGGATTTAGAAGATTGGTTATCATACCCCGAGATTGGCATGGGGACCAACCTTTCTTCTAGAATGTTTATTACATGGAAGGAGTTGATTGGCATGATGTTGATGGAAGCTCCTCCATCCATAAGAGTCCTCGTAAAGCTAACTCCGTTGACACTGGCAGTTACATACAATGGTCTATTATAAGGGAACCTTACAACCCTATCTGCATCGCTGAAGGTTACTTCCGATAGGAACCTCCTCACCAACCTGGCAATAGGTCCCTTCCATCTCAGCGAAAGGATTGCATTCTTCCTCGCAATATCAAGTATTGTCTGGGTTATCTCCAACCTACTCTCCCTTGGACTCCCCACTTGGTCGAAGAGCCAGTTGAACTTTAAGGATTTTGAAACTACACAATATTTTAGAGTTGGGTCTACCTCTTCACCTTCAACACCATATACATCCTCCACATCCTTGTCTCTTACTTCATCATAGGCCAACACTACATTAGTCATTCCCTCAGTATAAATCTCCAAAGCTTCCTTGTACTCATCTCTTTCTCCTCTCTCCGCCTCTTCATCATAGGCCACCACAAGACTGGCCCCATATACTGGTAGTGGGTTGTTATTGACTTTCTGTGGAGGGATATACAACGTCCCTGCCTTCACGTATTTATAGATGATTCTCCTTAACATGAAATAACTCTCCATCGGATGATGGATCTTCCGATGAATCTGACAATATTTTGGATCTGCCCTTGTTGCCGCATCAAGTTCCCTGATGGGAATGCCTTTTGGTTCATATACCATTCCCCCTTGAACCATTACGTTATAATAGCTAACAGCCTCCTCCACGGTATAAGGCAATGGTGGTGGGTCCTCTCTGTCTCTTCCAAACTTCCTCTTATTGTCTTTCTTCAGCGCTTTGCCCCCATCTGCTCCCTCGGTGTACCCCACTCGTGGGGGCTGAGATCTCCCTCATGGGTTGTATTGGTTGCCTCAACATCATGGGCACCACCACTGGATTTGGTCGCACCACCAATGAGATATTTCTTGCTGCTTTTAAGAACGCCGAAAAAATCCCCTCGCACGTCTCATTGATAAAATGGCATATGTACTCAGGAAGCAGCCCCTCAGCGCAGATCTATAATAACTTGGATTCTTTAGCCTCCTCCCTCACATCGAGGGATCTTTCTCTAAATCTTTGGACATAGGCCACCACTTCTTCCCCAGGTAGTTACTTCTCCCTACCCAGTTAGGTCAATGTAAACTCATCTTCTGCCAGAAAGAACTTCTGGACAAATAACACATGCATCTCTTTCTATGTCGAAACGCTATTGGGAGCCAAATGGGAATACCAGGTATATGCTTTATCGGTCAAGGATTTAGAAAACTCCCTCAATCTAAGCCTTTTATTATTACAATGCACCCCTAAATGTTCAACAATGTGCTTAATATGCTCCTTCGGGTTCCCGCCTTTTCCTGTGTATTTCTCAAAAATAGGGGGGATATAGTCCTTCGGATAGGGCTCATCATTATATTCCTGAGGATAAGGTGTTCGAAAGTCATCATAAATTGAAGCTACCTCACCAGCATATTGAGAGGAGTCTTGGATGAATTTCAACATCTCTTTCTGCATTTCCTTTCTCATTTCCTCCATGGGTGATGCTACTGGGGAAACAGCCAATGGCACCATGGGTTGGGCCCGTTGCAGCTGGAACCAACATCACAATGGGGGCCGTTGACAGCCCTGACGTTCCCACAGACGAATTCATAATAGAGGGTATGCCTGCTGGGACAGTTCCCGCAATACCAGCACCATGTGGGGCCGTTGGAGCTACCCCTGGTGTTACGAAGGCATTAGCCTCCAACCCTCCCAGCATAGTTAAAGCTACTGGAGTCTGAAAAAACTCATAAAACTTGATCATGAGGAGCGCGACCTGAGTAGGTCCTAACCCCTCCCTCGTGGTACTTTTGCCACCCCTGGAACGCTTGTCGTCACCGGAGTCGGGGGTACCTCTACTCGAGGAGCCCCATCCCTTAGGGTCTTTAGTTCTCTCGTAGCTTGTTCTTCTTTATGTTGGATGTCATCAAAGTTGAGCCTTCGATTTGCATTATCTTGCACCATACTGCTTACTTAGAAGAATGCCTCCCCAGCGGAGTCGCCAAATGTAAGAGGGTAGTTTAGATAAGATGGAGGCGTAACCCCTTTTGAGTATGGTAGCGATAAGTTAATTAACCCATGACCTTGGATTAATGATAGGACATACAAACACAAACCTGATGAAGATAAACTCGATTTAAACTCACATAAACTCTCGTGTATAACTCAGAATATAGTGGTGAACTTAGAAGTAACTTAGCTAGAGGGAGAGAGAAGTAAGCACCCTAAATACACCTTGGTAGGCAGTCAAACACACCCAAAAGCACCCTCAAAAATATCTGTCAAGCATTAAAAGTTTCATAATAAAATAACAATGGTGAGTGACTAAACCCTCTAGTTTGTAATAACTCTCTATGATGTGTATATTCTCTAGCAATAAAATCCTGAACTCTCAAAAGATCACCAAACTCTCTGAAAAAGGATCATCCTCTCCTCAGGGTTGGTTGGGGTCCTTAAATAACCCCCCATACCATCCCCGAGGCAACCTAGTCATTAAAAACTATGAAAGACATCCCTCATACTTTATGTCACAGCATTAAATGCCGGATGCACTAGTTGTCTCTATGTCATAAACATTAAATGTCAAGACATGCCTTTTGCCTGACCACTGTGTGTCAGGGAGCTATTGTTGCAGAGGTGGCTCACCAACTGCCTGACAGCCCCAAATACCACGGTGGTTTACTCAAGTTCATGTCTGACATTGTTTAGCTGGCTAGTGACATCACCTATTGTAGATGTGACATTAAGTAGAGGGTTGTTTGGTTCATAACTCAACGCCCGATGGAACTCCAAGCTGCTCCGCCTGAGGTTCCACGGTTAGGGTCCTTCGGTGTTTTACCAGGTATATTTAAGATGGTCAGAACAAGCCCCAACGGTGCCTTACTTCTCAATCCTCCAAACCAAGTCCCTCTAAAGTTCCCACGATGAGGTCATTCGATAGATCATGAAAGCTCTCCCAGGCCCTGCCAAGCCTGGTCTCTCGTGAGTACCATTTGACCTCACACTAAGACTCTTTATTAACTTCGTTACAACATTACAACCGTTATAGCTTACAGTCAATATAAACAAAGATACAATATGGATAACACCACAAGAAAAAGTATGAGTTGCCACGCTAAGCTACCTCGCTGAGTTGCCACACTGAGTTACCACGCTTAAGCTGTCTCGGTTGCTTAATCCCAAACACTGTTTGCTAATTGGAGAATTATCCTTAATCTCAAGATTACCTGCAGGCCCCCTCTACACTCTTACTGATGGCGGACATCCCCAGTTGGCTACTTATCTTCTTGAGTACAATAATACTACCTCTAGTTTCACTGCCAGGCTAGTAGACTCCATTCTTGATTTGAAGGTGTTAGAGGAGGATGTTGGTGGCCCTTATAAATCCATTTTGTTAGAAGAAAGAGGGAAGAATAGAGTGAAGAGGATTATGAGGGAGAGGGTGAAGAAGAAGATAGCGAAGAAGAAGAAGAAGAAGAAAAAGTAGAGAGAGAGAGAGAATGGAGCCACTAAGAAGGAGGTGTTTAATCAATTATAACGATGATGATGATCTTTTGTATGATCACATGAAGTCTTTGAAGAGGAAGGATGGAGACTCCCCTAATGTAAGTGTCTCCAAATCAGGAGCTAGGGAGACTGGATCTGAGAAGAAAAAGAGGAGAATAAAAAAGAGAGAGAGAAAAAAAAGAGGAAGAGGGAAGAAGAGAAGAGGGCACGACCTTTAGGTCCCCTGTTATACCTTTTTATGTTAATGCTAAGGGAGGAGTGTGGTTGAATCTCCCCATATTTCCCCTGTACTTCTAATAGGGGTTGCTCTCATTGTCGATCGTGAGCGATCACTGAAGATGGGTGCCGACCAGTTGGCCCTGAAATCAGCTTAAGGGCTTGTATTGGTACGTTATCTTCCTATTTAATTCCTTAATTATTTTTCTCGATCCTCGATAAATTAGCTTATGTTTCCTTCCTTTTCTGCAGTTTATTTTTTATTTTACCACGCTTCTTCGTGGTAGGGATGACCATTCGAGGAAGTATGCTGAGCTGAAAGAGCCCTTAAAGAGCTCGAAAGAGGCCCTCGTCAATACTAAGGCCAATTTTGACCAAGAAAAACATAAGGCTTTGGACGCTCTTAAGGGGAAGTTTGAAAAATATCTCATTGATCTCTGAGAGTCCTACGCCCAAGTGGTGGTGACAAGTTAAAGGTAGCAGAGGTCAACAAGGAGCTATCTACTAAGGTTGAGAAGTTGGAAGGAGAGGCTACAGTTTCCCGGGATAGCACATATAATGAAATCTGGTAGGCAGCGTACAATAATGTTGAGCATTAGATTACCTACGTTCGGTGCTTAGGATTCAAAAAGGGCTGGGACCAAGCATTGGTCGTAACTGAAGTTTCGACTAACTCCCATCTGTTTCCTAGCATTAGCTAGGTACAAACTCGATGGATATTGGGGAGCCTTTGATCAAATTGCCTCCAGTTCAAGCTAGGATAGAACTAGCTCGACCTACTATTGAAAACCTTTTTGCTGTCCAAGTTAAAGGAGGTCCTAGTACGATCGCGGTTGCTGACGATCAGGCTGCCCCAGTTGTCGACAAGTGGAAGGGGCCAGCGTCTTCTGAGTAGGTGTAAGCTTTCGTCATTGTCTAAGTCTTTTTCTTCTTTATTTTTTTCTTTGTATTTTGTAGTTTATTTAAATTTTTCCTTCGCATTTTCCCCCACTAATATTTTAATGAAAGAAACTTCTCACTGCTGATCTTGTGTTGATGTTGATGTTGATGTTTATTGAATCTATTGCTTATTTTATTGTTTGTATCCCGTTGATATAGATGAATATATTCCTGTGAATTCTCCATTAGGACAAATTCTTGGGATAAATGTTGATCCGAAGGTTCGCAAGGCCTTTGTAAAGATATGCAAATATTTTAGAGTAAGAAACTAGTAGTATAAGGACTAATCTGACCTCTAAAAAAATAAGGACCAATCCGAGTTGGTCGCGAAGTTGAAAGATAATCTTCAAGAGATGGAAGAAGTTGGGGCTTCAGTCCAAGAGAAGGTAAATGACCTAAAGGCCAAACTCCTAGATGCCAGCGGGGTAAACCAAGTGAACGAGATGATCCAGAAGGAGGAGGAGGATTTGAAGAGGGTTATTGCTCGTTTGAAGGAGAACACCCCATCAAGGTCCTCCTTGGTGCTGCGAGGATCTTCATCATCGTCTAGAGGTGTTGCTCGAGTTTAGGCCCAAGATCTACAAAGGGAGGTTGTTGGACTGAAAGGGGATGTGTTATCGGGCGTATGTAATCGCTGATGGGCTTCAAAGGGATGTAACGAGGTTGCGGCATTTATTCAAAAGAGTCCTAGACAGTCTGCGTAGATGTTTATGACTAAGACTTAACTGATGCCCTAGTGAAGCTAAAAGATGCAGAATACCTTTCGTTTTCCTGGGGTGGATCAGTGCCCTCAGAGACCTAAAGATGCCGAAGGACTCTCCCTTATGGTATAAATATCAAATTGATTGCCCGTCCTATTGCCATAATCCCTTTTCTAGGGATGATCGGTGGATCCCAATTGATGTTATCTTGATTAGATTCTGGAACATCACTTAGAAGATGCAGGAAAAGAGCTTGTGCCTTACCAAGATTATGGTGGAAGAGCACATGTGGCAGATTACCTTGCTCGCCATTTTGGGTCATTATAAATTCCTTGCATATTCAAGTTTTGATTATAAATGTAACTTTTCATTCTAATGAAAATTTATTGCATACTATTTTTTGACATTTATGTTTTTAGCTCATGCTGACTAAACATATTTTTTGTTATATAATTTCCTAACCAAGCCTCTCTTCGCCTTTGACTTTATCATTTTGAGCTTCAAATCTAACAAAATGTTATTGAGATATATTGATGGTTACATATTGTTTGTGTTTATCCATTCCAATAAGCCTTTGTTATGTTGTTCCGTCTACTTTACATATTAGGTCGTGTTATCACACTCCCTTAGGCCTAAGTAAGATGATCGCGAGAATGCACCTGGTTAATTGGCCATTCGCCCGAGCAGGTTTTTGCGACCAATTATGTTGGCGACCAACATCAGTTGGCTTTTGTTGCTTAAGGATCCCCTGTAGGTATTTTTGTGGTTATCAGGGCAACCCACAAGGTTCCTTGTGTTCATAATAACAACCTGAGGAACGTAGTAATTGAAACGAATCTACTGATTCCCTGTAATTACTACGAACCCTAATTGACCTATTAAGTTTCCTGATTTTGAAAACAAGTTAAACAACTTGTAGTAATCTTAGGCGTTTGGTCATGCATGATGGAGACATTGCTTGGAAAGGTGCGTACTAGTGAGATTCTACCGATAAGAGTTAAGCAACAAATGTAAAAATATAAAAGCGATGGGGCCAATCCAATCTCTATCTGAGTAGCATAATGTTTAAAAAATAAAAATTTGCATAAAGTAGCTAAAAGATAAAGGACAATGTCTAAAAGTAGAACTTCTAGAGATTGGTTGCGTTCCACGTTCTTGGTATCTCCCCGCCCTCCAGCATTTCCAAGTGATATGCTCCTTGAAGATCGTCCCTGATTACTCTTAAGGGTCCTTCCCAGTTTGGTCCTAATTTATCATCTGATGGTTTCACAACACAGCCAAGGACTTTTCGCAGGACATAGTCCCCCATTAAAAACTTCCTCGAATTGACTCTCTTGTTGTACTGCTTGGCTAGTTGTTATTGGTAGGAATCCAACTTGATCAGGGCTAGCTCTCTTCGCTCATTTTCTAGGTCAATCTTAGTGCGTAGTGATCCATCGTTGAGGCATTGGTCAACTAAAGTGGTTCTCATAGTAGGGAGACCTAATTCGATAGGGATGACAACCTCCGTTCAATAAGAGAGTGCAAAGGGTGTTTTCCCAGTTGGTCTCCTGGGTGGGTGTTGTGAGATAAGCTCATAGAACATGAGGGAGTTAATCCACCCAAGCACCATTAGCTCTTTCCAACTTCTTTTTTAGTCCATCGATCATGGTCTTATTGGAAGCTTCTTCCTGCCCATTGCTTTGGGGATACACCACAAAGTTAAAGTGGTGCTTGATATTGTGCTCGTTACAAAAATCTTGAAAGAAACCACTTTTAAATTGTGTATGGTTTTTGGTGATAATGGTCCTTGGTCTCCCAAAGAGAGTTATGATGTTCCTCTATATGAACCTTGTCATGTTAGAATATCAAATATTTGGCAGTGGTTTTGCCTTTACCCATTTGGTGAAGTAATCGGTGGCGACCAACGGATACTTATGCTTTTCAGGTGCATTGGGTAGTGGTCCCACGGTGTGTAGTACCCATTTAGACAAAGTTCATGGGCAAGTGAGTGATTTTAGGTCACTGACGGGTTAGTGAACCATTGGTCAGTGATTCTGGCACTTTTCTCATTTGTGAACATAAGGACTAGCATCTTTTTGTATGCGAGGCCACTAATATCCTTCTTTGATCGCACGAAAGACTAATAATCTTCCACCTACGTGACTCCCACAGATGCCCTCATGGAGTTCACTAAGTACTTGCTCAGCATCTTGTGGGTGAAAGCACTGGAGGTAAGGGCCTATAAATGATTTCTTATAAAGCTTCCCTTCAGGGTTGAGGTAGAATCGAGTAAGCTTGACCCTAATTTAATGGGTTGACCTCTTATCGTCTGGTAGTATGTCACTCCATAGATAATTGATGATTGGATACATGTAACTTGGTACCTTATCTGTGAGGAGGAATTTCTCAGCTATGACTTCCTGGTCGATACTGGGCTAAACGAGGAACGCTATTTAAATTATTCTCCTTAGGTCAGAGTCGATTTCCGAGCATAGTGCTGTTAAAGCGTCAGCGTGACTATTATGCCCTCTAGGGAACTGTTGGATATCCACTTCTTCAAAGTCTACCATGAGTCAGCTCACTACATGACGGTATGTTGTGTTGAATTCCTTACTTACCTTATTGGACACTAGCTTGGAATCACCGAATACGTGGAGGCATTCCGCCAACCCCCACATTAGTTTGGCTTTTCGCAAATCGGCAATTAGCGCTTCATACTTAGCTTCGTTGTTAGAGGTCTCAAATCCCAATCTAATTCCTTGCTCAATTACAGTATCTTCGAGGGTGATGAGAACGATCCCTACTCCTACCCCCTTGGAGTTTGAGGCTCCCTCAACATACAAGGTCCAACCTTTGGACTGCACTTCTTGTGACATTGATTGCTCACTATTCAGTTGGTCTTCTGGACGATCTGTTGTGAACTCAGGGATGAAATCTGCTAGGATCTGCCCCTTGATTGTCGTTCTAGGTTGGAAGTGGATATCAAATCTCCCGAGTTGGATCGACCACCTTGAAAGTCGTCCAGAGAGGTCTTCCCTCCATAGAACGACCTTGAGTGGGTGAGAGCTGATTACTGTTATGGAGTGGGCTTCTAAGTAATGCTTCAACTTCCTTAAAACAACCACCAGTCCATAGGCGATATTTCTAGAGGAAAGTACCGTTGTTCAGTGTCTAAGAGTGATTTACTGGCATAGGTAAAGATACAGTTTCTCTCCATCATTTAGAATTACCAGCAGCGACTGCTTGCTAAAGTAGGACTTGATCTCTTTCAAAGCTCACGAACAATCTTCATCCCATATGAGGCCTTTGCCCTTCTTTAGAAGATGGAAAAATGGTCGACATCATTGAAAGACTTATAGATGAAGTGATTGAGCGCCATGCACACCCCAGTAAGCTTTTGAACATATCTCAATGTTTGAGGAGGTTTGACTCTAGTGATAACATCGATTTAGTCCGGGTGAGCCTCAATCCCCCTCTTACTTACTAGGTAACCTAATAATTTTCCTAAATGGACACCGAATGAACACTTATTTTCATTAAACTTCATTCGATGCTTCCCGGGAATCTCAAAGGTTGTTGCTAAATCTAAGAGGTGATTGACCTTTTCCTTGCTTTTAACAAGCATGTTGTCGATGTATACTTCCATCATTCCCCCCATCTATTTGCTGAACATCTTTGTCACCAATTTTGGGTAAGTCGCCCATGCATTCTTGAGGCCAAATGGTATGACCTTGTCATGATATAACTTGATTGAGTTTATAAAGGAGGTCTTATCCTGGTTAGGACCGTATAGGGGATCTGATGATAGCCTCAGTAAGCGTGTAGGAAGCCCATCCTCTCATTCGTCGATGTGGCGTCGACCAACTAATCTATCTTCGGGAGGCAGAAATAATCCTTGGGACAGGCCCGATTGAGGTCGGTGAAATCTATACAAACCCTCCAGCTACCGTTGCTTTTGGTTACCACCACTGGGTTGGATAACCATACAAGGAACTGAACTTCCCTGATGGATCCTACATACAGTAGCTTCCCTACTTCTTTCTCCACTACCTTATCCTTCTCAGGGGATGTTCGATGAGCCTTTTGAGCGATGGGCTTGAAAGTTGGGTCAATGTGCAGGAGATGGCAAGCCATGCTAGGATCAATCCCTGGTAACTCGTAATTCTCCCCGACGAAAACATCTATGTGACTTTTGAGAAGTGCAACTAACTCCCTTTTCTCTTGTTTGGTGAGAGCAGATTTGATCAAAAATTTCCTTTTCATCAAGTTTTCATTGGCTACAACTTCCTCCAGGCGTTCTACGACCCTATCAGCGAGGTGGACCCTAGTCTCTTCCACCCCTGGTTGACCATATCGTAGTTGCTATTTAGAGAGAACATCCTCCTCATGGGCTTTCTCCAGGGCATTCTCTAACTCCTTCTTCTTTTCTTTTTTTGGGTGGATAGATTCAATAAAGCACTTTCTGGCCATAGCCTGGTCACTACGGATCTCAAACACTCCTCGATCTGTAATGCACTTTGGCTTTTGATGATAGGTGGATGACACGGTTGATAAATGTACGTGTCGTTGTATGGATAGCATCTTTGATCTGGTCATTGGTTCATTCTTTGATCCCTCATTTGTGAGGATTACTCGTGATGGTATGCCATTATGAACAGGTTTTGTGACTCACCCCGTATATATCGAGAGAGATGTGCACTTGACACATCTTTAGCGGAATCCTTAGGGCGTACATTGGTTACACACATTCGATTGTACGCAAACCTCTTAGTTTCTTCTAAAACACCATTGACTCTCACCTTTTTGTCTAAGGTTTATAGATTATATTGATTAAGGATTTCATGCATCTTATCTTTGACTTGAGCATGTCTATGATACTCATTTTGTTCCATTTTCAAACAAAGGTGTTTCTTTTGATAACCTTGTGTATTTCTCATCGGGTAGAGCTGTTATTTGGGTAGGATCTTTATTTAGGCATATATAAATCTTGTGCAGATTAGTTCGTATTTTAAGAGTGAGGACCGGACATGTGTCACCTGACGGTGAGCCTATAAATTATGGGCTAAATTATAGGCACACTCTCTCCCTTTTCTGGACTCACCGCAGGTGACACATGTTCGGTCCGCACTCTTAAAATGCGAACTAATCCGCACAAGAGCAGTACTGTGTGTGTGTGTTTGTGTGTATGTGTATATATATATATATATATATATATATATATATAGAGAGAGAGAGAGAGAGAGAGATATTAAGGTTCATGTACATACCAAACGTTACATACCAACTGTTGATGTAAAAAATTAGATCGCTCTAATAATTTAATCACAGATAAATAAATGAGACAAAGATTTTTAAAGTGGTTCAGCCTTGTAAGAATGGCCTACGTCCACTGTTATGTTATTGCTGAGTGTTTGGGAATTCTCGAGTACAAGTTCTCTCAAGAAATTCTGGTCCCTTTGAATGAGGGTGATACAAGGTATTTATAGCCCTTAGGCTGTACATGAAAGGGTGTTACATTAAATGATACACATATGAAAGGGTAATACATTTAATGTAGCGTGTGTGTCAAGATAATAAGCATTCAATGAATAGTTGAACTGTTGATTATCTGGCAATTAATGCTGTGGTCGAGATGCAGCTCGGACCGCCTTGGTTGCTCGTTGCTCAGGAGTTCCTCGGAGCGCTAGAGTACCTCGGAGTGCTGAAGCTCCTCGGTGTATCCTCGTTGCTCGGAGAGAACATGAGTTGGTCGGGGAAATGAACTTCCTCGTCGCTATTGTGCCAAGTAGATTGACACGTGTCTTCATATTATTCGTCCATATCAGCATATTAATTTTGGTATCAACAGAAGCCCCCAATGTTTCATATTTCGAACTTTGAGGAGTATGAAACATTCTTTCTCGGTATATGGCGATATTAAATGACTTTCCTGGGTTTTAGGAGCCTTTTCTTCATATTTGAATTTCCTTCCAAATTCGTAGAATTTGCCTTTTCGAATTTTTATGAGTGCTTCGATCTTCGTGCATTTTTGTCCTTTTAGCCGTCGGTGGCGTATTAGTTTCTTTTGTGTAATCATTTCCTTCGCAGCTTCCCAAGGTAAAGTATTTAAACTTCTTAGGTAACCATACCGTCTTCTACCTTTTCCAATTTTCTGCATTCAAGCTTTCTGTTCTCTCTCTCTCTCTTGTGCGTTCATCTTTTCCTTTGCTAGTTGTCAGCTCTTCCTTCTTCCTGTAAGATTCTCTTCTTTTCTTCTGTATTTCTTTTATTCACTATGGTTTATCTTGTGGAATCTGTTGAGAAATTTTGTTCCGATTTTTCCATTCCTTCCTGGGTAACTCTGGAGGTTCTTTCTGAGCCTTTAGATTATTTTCGATTGGCTGAGGGACATTGGTTCCCCAGTCTGTTCATTGCTGAATGTGGATTTTCTTTTCCGCCAAACCCCTTATGCTTAGAGTTCTGTCAGTACTTTGACGTTGTTCCTGCAAAAATAGCCCCCAATTCATGGAGAATAATTAATGGGGTGTATAAATTAAATCTAACTCATGGGACTCGTATAGGGATTCCTGAGATTATGTATTGCTATAGATGGGCTATTTTAGATAACATTTATTACTTAAAAACTAGGTTTTTAAATAGGGCCCTTGTAGTTAACCTCCCTGATGCAAATAGAGATTATTTTGAACATGGGGTGGTTATTAAAAATTGGCAATATGCCCCCTTGGTTGGAGATGCACTATACCAGGGTCCTAAATGCCCCCCATATGGCAATGGGATAGGTTTATTCTCATTTTCCTTTACTTATGAAATTATGCTTTTATCATATTTGACAAAATGTATGACTGATATTTCATTATGTATTTATTTGCAGTTGATAGTAAAAGAAAAACTCCAAAAGAATCAGAGGTTAATATTAAGCATCTGAAACTTATCTGGGGTTTGCATAAGAATGTTGCAGACGAGCACATCAGGTCTGCATCCTATTTGCTGCAGTATAGGAGCTATACGACTTCCTATACTGCTCGTCCTGTGATTAGATCTGTTGAGCTAGCCTCAACTCCAGAGGATTCTTCTTCAGATTCTTACATCCCTTTAAGTCAAAGAATGGGCAGGAAAAGAGCTCCCCCTGCACTATTTGATGACACTACTTCTGCTGCTGAGGCCAAGAAAAGCAAAATTGATGTCCCAGAGGGGACTAAGACGGTGGATGTTGCTCCTTCCAAAGCTACCGAGAAGCCCCCAGTGGCTCCGAGCAAGAAGGTTGCTCCTGTGGAGATGACTGTTATCTCTTCGACCAAGAGTTCTTCCTTGGTTGAAACTGCTGAAGTCCCTTTGAGGAGATTGAGGAAATCGTCCTCAGTCACTTTGGCTGAAACTGTCAATCTGGCTGAAACCATCTCCTCTCTACCATCTGGTGGTGTTGGTGTTCCAACCATCATTCCTCCGAGCTCTGCCATGAGCTCGGTAAAAACTTGGATCATACCCGAGGTCCAAGGAATTGATGAAAATATTTCTAGGGATATGTTGACATCCCTAGCTACTCGTCACCTTGCTTCAGTAAGTTTCTCACACTCTGAATTTCCTTTCTTTCTTTGAATACTTGTATTTTTGTACTGACCTGTCACTTTTTCCTTTGTTTAGCTGGTGAATTGTTTTAACAACATCGTGAAGAAAGATGAAGCAATTAAAGCTTCCAGCTCCTCGTCGGGGGTAGAGGATGCTCTGCTGGGTTTGACCCAATCCTTGAAGGATTCTCGTCAGCAGTATAATGAGGACAAAGATGACTAGGAGAAAAAGTTGTCTATAGTTGAAGCTGAGAAGGTGAAGTTGGCTGAGATCTCCAAGAGTTTGGAGAATAAGGTGAAAAGTTTAGAGGTTGAGCATCAAAAATATGACGACAAGCTCAAGAACTTTGGAGAGCTTGAAGATAAGCTGAAAAAGGCAGAGGAAGAGTTGTCCGTCCTGCGAGATGTCAAGCGCCAAAAGGAAGAATTAAGACTGCCGAGGATCTTCTATCCGAGAAGCTCTCCTCGGAGAAAATGAAAAGAAAGCTCACAGTTAAAAAATCCTTCAGCGCTGGCTGGGATAAAGGATAGGACAAAGAAATTGCTGCGATGACATCCCAAGTACAATACGGGAAGTTGAAATACTTCCGAGATGGCTGGGTAGCTGCCCTGCAGGAATTGAAGATCAAAGACGACTCTGAGCTATTTAAGCTACACGTCCCTGGTCCTCCCCCACCAATTGTAGAAGAAGAAGAATAAGATGAGGCTATCTCTGATGAATCTTCCATGGCCATGGGTTATCAAGTCCCTGCCTCTCTACCTTCTGCCAACGAGGACATTTCTTCCATGCTTCCTCCTCCTGAGAAAATTTCAACTCCTGCTGATCAAGCTGCTGTTACCACCAAGCAACCAAGCTCCTCGTCCCAGCCTCCCGAGAAAGTCTTGGGAGACAAGGAAAAGGTGTGAAGTTGTTCGGTATCCTTTCTATCTTTCGTTATCATTTGTAATCAAACAATGTAATATTTTTATGATCTAATAAAATACATCTTTGTTCTTCTATGTTGTTAATGATTTGTTTTTGTTGACTGTTGTCTCCTCTTCATTAGTTTATGGCCAGGATGGAATTGCTATCTGACAATGATACAAAACTGATGCAGCAATGTCATGAATACTATAAGGCTGGTCACACACAGCTAAGTGTATCAGAAATTGCTGACATCCTTGGTCATGATGCTTCAGAACAGGCATTTGAGGCTTATCGGTACTTGAAAGCTTTACTTGACCGAGTTGTGGCCAATAATGTGGCCTACTATGAATTGATCGAGGAGCTTCATTATTCCCTAGAAGATCTTCAAAATCAGCATAATGAATCAACTACCTTGTTGCACAAGGAGTATGAGAATAGGTATCAACAGCTTTCTTCCGAGACAGGCCACAAAAAGATCATTGTTGGATACGATGTCAGGGAGAGAACCCTAAAAGGTGAAGTTGAGGCCTGCAGACAGATCGTCGAGCTGCTGGAACAAGAGAACAACAATTTGCAGAAGAAGTTAGTACAATATGAATCTGCAGCTTCATCCTCTACTGCCTTGGTACCGGTCACCGATGAGGGATTCTCATTCTTAGAGGTTGAAAATGCCAAATTAAGGCAAGAATTGGATACTCTGAGAAGGTCTGGTATCTCTACTACTGCTCGGGGACGAGGAAGAGGTTCTCGTGGGCGAGGAAGAGCTGTTCAAAATGTTGTCGAGGAGCAAAGTTCTCCACCTGCTCGGAGTCGATCAAGAGTTCTCAGCCGTAATGTTGAAGAAGCTCGCACTCAGTCTACTTTGGAAACTCAAGCGTTCCAATTGAATGCAAAAGATCGTGCTTTGTCTGAAATGTCCAAGAAAAACCTATCTTTGGAAGATCAACTTACTGCGACGAAGTCTGCTTTGAATAATAAAGATGTTTTTGCCAGGAGCCTTTACGAGCAACTGGAGAGAATAACTTTCCAATTCCACAAACAACCTCGTGAGTTTTGGATGGCAGGCTACAATGAATCCCTTTGTCACTTGGATGCTCGCCTTGAAAATGCCAATAATGAAGGTTATAAACAGGGATGGTTGAATGCACTGGGCGTGTTAAAGCTAGAGCAGGGCCATTATTTATGGGATTATCATGCTCCTGGGCTACTAGACCTGCCTGTACTGCCTTATAAACTGGACATGCAATGGATCCCAGCTCGTGCTATTCCTCGGAGCTTAATTTCAAAATACCTTGGTGACTATAATCTTCACTCCCAAATCGAGGTATCTCGTCCCGAACATCTACTGGACACACCTTCTGTGATGAACGTCAAAATTCTCAGAGATATTAACTTTATTAGTTCTCCTCTTTGCCTGGAAGATCCTCCTGCTGGCGAGGAACCTGTTTCAAAAGCCAAGGGAAAGAAACCAATAGAGTAGGGATCTTAATGTAATAGTTAGCAAACATATGTAACTTGTAATTTATTTTGAATTTTAATTAAAGACTTTCGTTTTCTGTTTGCAAATCTGTATTGCTATTCTTTTGTACTTGTCTAACACTTTTACATCTGTGCATAGGTATCTGTTAAAAAGATAATAATTTTGTGCTGTTCATCAACCAACAGTTACAAGTATCAAAAATGTTGTTCGATCACTTAATAAAGTAATGAGTATAAAAATGTTTAAAATTTTCCAACCAACCAAGGTTGTTAAATTGTGCTCGTCGACCAATTATAATTAGTGAGAGTTTATACCCTACTAACCATACTTGGTAAATTTTTGTCTTTTTCATAAAATGTGTCCGACCAACCAAGGTCGATAAATTCTCCTCGTCGACCAACTACAGTTAGTGGGTTTTTATCCCCGACCAACCATACTTGGTTCAGTTTGGAATATTTTGTTCTTCGAGGAAATTTTGCAATAATCTTACCTCCCGACCAACATAAGTTGGCATTTGAGAGCATACTTTGTTTCTTAACCAGCCAACATTGGCATTTTAAGAATGTTGTTCTCGCCCTTTTACCATCCAAAGTTGGTCGTGGGTTTGAACTATTAGGTTCTTTCGAACTATCTTGTCCACAAGCTCTTTTACCAACCGAAGTTGATCACGCAAGTGTACGCCTCCTAACCAAAGGAGTATAATTTGTTCTCGCTATTTTACCAACCGAAGCTGGTCACGCTCGAACTATCAGGTTCTTTCGAACTATCTTGTCCACAAGCTCTTTTACCAATCGAAGTTGATCACGCAAGTGTACGCCTCCTAACCAAAGGAGTATAATTTGTTCTCGCTATTTTACCAACCGAAGCTGGTCACGCTCGAACTATCAGGTTCTTTCGAACTATCTTGTCCACAAGCTCTTTTACCAACCGAAGTTGATCACGCAAGTGTACGCCTCCTAACCAAAGGAGTATAATTTGTTCTCGCCCTTTTACCAACCGGAGTTGGTCGTGGGTCTGAACTATCGTCTTCTTTTTGCTGTTGAACAGCGTAGTGTACAACACTAGTATTCCCCGAAAAACTTTCAAACAAAGGAGAGAGAAAAAATTGTGAAATATCATTATTTTATTCATGTTGATGGAACTGCTATACATTTTACATTACTGATAATACTTGCGAAGGTGTTCAGCATTCCAAGCATTCTTGAATTCCTCTCCTTCTAGAGTTGTTATTCGGTAAGTTCCTGGTCGAACAACTTATGTAACTCGGTAAGGTCCATGCCAGTTTGCTTCCAATTTATTGTGCTTCTGAATGACCTTCTTTAGCACATAATCTCCTTCTTTTAAATCGCATTTCTTCACCCTCTTGTTGTAAAACAGAGATGTTCGTTGTTGATAAGCAGCATTCCTAATGGCTGCCTCTTCTCTAACCTCCTCGAGCATATCCAAATCCAGTCTTCTCATCAAGTTACTGACCGGGGAATTGAAATTCAGCACTCTGTGTGTTGGTAGACCCAACTCGGCAGGTATTACAGCCTCACTTCCAAATGCCAGCATATATGGTGATTCTCCAGTCGCTGCTGGGGAGTTGTTCGGTAAGCCCACAATACTGATTGTAGCTCATTAATCCAGTTAGATTTAGCTTCACTTAGCCTATTCTTCAAACCATTTAGCAGTGTTCTGTTCGTTACCTCTGTCTGTCCATTGCTTTGAGGATGACCTGGTGCTGAATGGGTCTTCAGGATGTTTGATTGTTGACAATAGGCAGCAAACTCCTCGTTGTCGAATTGTGTTCCATGGTCTGTGATGAAGGCATGAGGGAGACCATATCAACAGATGATATTCTTCCAAACAAACTGGTATACCTTCTCGTACGTCATATCGATAAGGGGTTCAGCTTCTACCCACTTAGTAAAATAATCTACTGCGACGACAAGGTACTTGAATCTTCCTCGGGTGGTTGGCAGTGGTCCAACCAAATCAATTCCCCACATGGAAAATGGCCAAGGGGAAGTTATGGGTGTCAACAATGCTTGTGGAGTTCGTCGGATGGAGGAAAAATGTTGACACTTGTCACATTTCTTAGCATAAGCTATACAATCAGCCCTCATCGTCGGCCAGTAATATCCTTGAGTCATCACCCTTTGAAAAAGTGTTCGACCTGCTACATGAGCTCCACAGGACCCTTCATGGATTTCTTCAATTAATTCTTTCACCTCGGAAGGATGTACACATCTTTACAAACCTGCCATAATTCCTCGTCTATACAAAATACCATTAGTTAGTACATACCGAGCAGCTTTATACTTCAATTTCTTGGCAGCGAACTTATCTTCCGATAATTCTCCTTCTTCAATATATGCCCTGATGGGATCCATCCAAGATGGTCCTAGATCAAGGGTGATAATGTTCATCGTCATATTTTCATCTATGCTTCGACTTTCTAGTACTTCAATTGGTATTGTTCTTCGCAGCTCGGTACGAGTAGCTGATGCTAGTCGGGCCAGTGCGTCTGCTTGTGCATTTTCTATTCTGGGTATTCTGATCAATTGAATGGCATCAAATTCTGGCAACAATTCCATCACCTTTGCATGATACTTGACCATTAGTTCTCCTTTAACCGCATATGTTCCCATCACCTGATTCACAATTAATTGAGAATCACTGAATACCATCACTTGTTGTGCTTCCATAATCTTTGCTAAATTAAGACCTGCTATCATGGCCTCATACTCAGCCTCATTATTGGAGGTTTTGAATTGAAATCGCAAGGCATACTCTATATCAATCTCGTCTGGGGTTTTCAAAACAATCCCTGCTCCACAACCTGCTGTGCAAGATGACCCATCTACATACAATCTCCATGTAGGTAACCTGTCTTCAAATTTCTTATCCATTAGAGTTCCTCGGTGAAATATCTGTTGTTCTCTTCCATCCTCCCCTGTTAATTTTCGTTCCTCGTCGACCATTTCTTCTCGCCCTTTTTCCAACCGGAGTTGGTCTGGGTTTGAATTTGACGATCTTTCTAGATCCACAAGCCCTTTTACCAATCGGAGTTGGTCTGAACTTATGTCTGTTGATCCTGTAACATCCACAGGTTGGTCAGCAAGCAACTTTTGTTCCTCGGGGGTATCAGGATATGTAAACTCTGCTATAAAATCTGCTACAGCTTGCCCTTTCAATGATGACCTGGGTTCATACACAATATCATATTCACCGAGCTCTATTACCCAGTACATCAGTCTCCCTGACTTGTTTGGCTTATGAAGGGCTTGTCTTAATGTCATGTCGGTATACACGATGATGGTATGGGCCTATAAATATGGCCTCATTCTTCTACTTGCTTCAATTAATGCCAATGCCAATTTTTCTAACTTTGGGTACCTGATCTCTGCACCTCGGAAAGCCTTACTTGTGTAATAAATTGGCTTCTGGACTCCATTTTCCAATCTGATCAATGCCGAGCTGACTGCATTCTCTGATACTGCCAGGTATAAGTACAATTTTTCACCCATCACTGGTCTGGACAGCAATGGAGGTGTTCCCAGATATTTCTTCAAATCTTGAAAGTCTTTTTCACATTCATCATTCCACTCGAAAGTTTTTTCGGAGTGTTTTGAAGAATGGAAGACACCTATCAGTTGCTCGAGATACAAATCTATTGAGCGCTGCAACTCGTCCTGTAAGACTTTGCACTTCTTTCTTCGTCGTTGGAGATCGCAACCCTAAAAGAGCTTTGATCTTTGCTGGATTTGCCTCAATGCCTCGCTGGTTGACGATGTACCCGAGAAACATTCCTTCTCGTACTCCAAAGGTGCACTTCGTCGAGTTGAGCTTCATCTGGTATTTATCTAGTTGATCAAAGGTCTGACCTAAGTCAACTAGATGATCAGCAGCTTTCTCGCTCTTTGTCAGCATATCGTCAACATAGACTTCCATGTTGCAACTGATTTGTTCAGCAAAAACCTTGTTCATCCGCCGCTGATATGTCGCTCCTGCATTTTTCAAACCAAAAGGCATAACATTATAACAATAAGTTCCCCTTGGGGTAATAAAAGAAGTACTTTCCCTGTCTTCAGGTTTCATTTTGATCTGGTTGTAACCAGAGTAAGCATCCATGAAGCTGAGCAGCTCGTGCCCTGAGGTAGCATCCACTAGTTGGTCAATTCTGGGCAATGGGAAGTGATCCTTTGGGCAGGCCTTGTTGAGATCAGTGAAATCAACGCACATTCTCCATTTATTGTTTTTCTTCCTTACCATCACCACATTCGCCAACCAATCTGGATATTTCACATCTTCAATGAATTGGGCTTTCTGGAGCTTGTCGACCTCCTCTTGAATAGCTTTATTCTTCTCGGGGCTAAATACCCTTCTTCTCTGCTTTACAGGCTTGATCTCCTTATTTACATTGAGTTCATGGCATAAGAAGTTTGGATTTATTCCTGGCATGTCTTCATGACTCCATGCAAAAGTTTTCTTCCTATTTCTCAAGAAAGTTATCAACTCCTGTTTTATTGAAGCATCCAACGATGAACCTATCTGGGTTACTCGTTCAGGGTGCTCGTCGTCCAGAATAACATTTTCTGTAGATTCTACCACCTGTCCTTTTACAAGTTGGGACTCATCTCTGGGATCGAGAGTTTCAATCTCTGTATCTTCTTCCACCTGGTAAGTAGTAGTCTTTTTCCTTGATTCCTCAAGCTCCTCTTGCTCGGCAGATGAATAATAGCATTCCCGAGCTACTTTTTGATCACCTTTCACAACTCCTACTCCAAAGTTTGTTGGGAATTTTAAGCATTGATGCACTGTAGATGGAACTGCTTCAAACTTCTTCAAACCAACTCTTCCCATGATGATGTTGTAAGCTGACTGCACATTCTTATCCATCACAAAGAAGCGTATTCTTTCTGTTCGACAAGCAGGCCAAGTTCCAATGAATATATCCAACTTGATCATCCCAAGTGGAAAAACTTTCTCCCCAGCAAAACCCAGGAGGGGTCTGTGATACGGTTCCAATTGAGATCATTTTAGATTCAAACTATTAAAGCATGAATAGTACATGATGTCTGCCGAACTTCCATTGTCTACCAACACCCTTGAAATCACTACTTCCTTCATCCTCATTTTGATCACCAGAGGATCGTCGTGAGGATAAAGAACACCTGCTAGGTCGTTTTTTGAAAAGCCAATGAACAGCTTCTCTTTGTTTACCTTCCTCGGACGATCGTCCTCGGCCAGATTTATTCGCTGAATATATGAACAAGCTTGAGCCTCTCCAAGGTAAGCCTTTCTTTCTGCAGTAAGGTCTCCTCCTCCTGCATCTCCTCCTATAATGACATTACAATCAAATGACCCAAAACGTATAGAAAATACCTCTCGTTCTGGCTGTCTTGGTTTCTTGGGAAGGTTGGGGTCATCATCTGGATCATCTTCATGGTTTCTCTTCTTTTTCTCTTCTGCTCGACGAGGAGATCTAGACCTCTCTCTAGTTCGGTCGTTATTTTTTCTTTCACCTCCCCGATCAACATATTTTGCTAGTTTTCCTCTTCGAATGAGTGTTTCAATCTCGTTCTGAAGAGCTATGCAATTTTTGGTCATGTGACCATGATATTTATGAAACTCGCAATATTTATCCTTACTCCTCGAATCAGGGTCTAACCTCAGTTTCTTTGGCCATTTTACCTCCTCGTTGTTCTTGATTTCTTCCAAGACATGATGAATACCCATTTTCAAAGGAGTATAATTGTCGTATTTCTTCAGGACTTCCCATGATGATTTATTATTTCTGGAACGTTTGTCACCGCCATTGCCCTTATGCTCTTTATTTTTAGACTTGTCGACGTCTACCTTGGTGTCTTTATCCATATTCTTCTTTGCATCCATAGCTTCCTCGGCATTCATGATTTTGGCCGCTTTTGCCATCAACTCTGACATAGTTTTAGGTGGATCTTTCGCCAAGGTGTAATACAATTTATTAGGCAACAACCCACTCATCAAGGCGGTGATTGCTGTCTTTTCTTCGTAATCTATGACTTCCAGCTTCTCGTTATTGAAACGAGTTATATAATCTCTAGTACTCTCACCAGATTTTTGTCTAACACTTAACAATTGTGCTAATCGTTTTACTGGCTTTGCTCCAAAACAGAAATTGCCAAGAAACAACTCGGCCAATTGAAAGAAAATTGAAATCTTACCCCTAGGAAGATTGTTGTACCATATCTGGGCAGCTCCAGTAAGAGTTCCTGAGAACGCTCTGCATCTCATCTCGTCGGGGACGACATAGATGTCGGCAGCAGCTTGATATTGCTCTATGTGATGAACAGGATCTGTCTTTCCATCATATTTGGGGGTCACCAAAGGTGCTTTGAACTTTGATGGTGTAGGAAAATTCACAATGGCCTGTACAAAAGGTGTTCCTCGAACAAAAGTTCGTTGTAAGGGATTCTTTGCTTTGTCCATTTCTCCCAATTTATCCTCGAACCGTTGGAGAGATCCTTTCCACTCTTCATTTCCTTCCTCGGGCCTATTGGTTCGAGCAATTGATCGTTCTGAGGTAGCTTCTTGAGATCTATCTTGACGAGCAGTTGGTCGTGATTGTGCTGATCCTTCTATTAGATCTGATGGTTGTCGAAAACTCCTCGACATGGTCTTAGATGGACTCCTATTCCTCCTAGGGCCTAATCGACTGAAAGGAGACACCCTACTCAGTCTTTCTAAAGCACCGGGTCTTTCTGGAGAGAGGGTGATATGTTGATCAGTATCTGTAGCCCTTATTGACGAAGTTCGCCCAGGTTGATAAGAGAAATCATCAGACTCCTCATTACGACGTGACTCAGTACGCCTGGATCGTGAAGAAAGTAAATAAGTTTGCCTCTGACCACTTTGCTGTCCTGAATGTGCAGGTGCACCGCCATGAAGGGTTTGTATGAGTTGCCTCATTGTTTCTTGCATGGCGGTTTGTCCTTGAGCCAGATTCGTCATAATCCCGGTTAGATCTGGAGGTGCAGAGGGATTCGGAGGATTTCCAGTATTTCCAGCATTTCGATTGCTAGATTCTGGATTATCCGCCATTGATGATTAATAATTTTTGGTGAAAAACGATAGTAACAATCGTTCCCACAGACGGCGCCAATCTGTTGATGTAAAAAATTAGATCGCTCTAATAATTTAATCACAGATAAATAAATGAGACAAAGATTTTTAAAGTGGTTCAGCCTTGTAAGAATGGCCTACGTCTACTGTTATGTTATTGCTGAGTGTTTGGGAATTCTCGAGTACAAGTTCTCTCAAGAAATACTGGTCCCTTTGAATGAGGGTGATACGAGGTATTTATAGCCCTTAGGCTGTACATGAAAGGGTGTTACATTAAATGATACACATATGAAAGGGTAATACATTTAATGTAGCGTGTGTGTCAAGATAATAAGCATTCAATGAATAGTTGAACTGTTGATTATCTGGCAATTAATGCTGTGGTCGAGATGCAGCTCGGACCGCCTTGGTTGCTCGTTGCTCAGGAGTTCCTCGGAGCGCTAGAGTACCTCGGAGTGCTGAAGCTCCTCGGTGTATCCTCGTTGCTCAGAGAGAACATGAGTTGGTCGGGGAAATGAACTTCCCCGTCGCTATTGTGCCAAGTAGATTGACACGTGTCTTCATATTATTCGTCCATATCAGCATATTAATTTTGGTATCAACACCAACGATACATACTGCTGGCGCAAACCCATTTTATAAATTATTTTGAGTTGAATGTTTTTGTGATATTTAAACATTTCAGGGGAACCATATAAAAAAAATCAGGAATTTTTTTTTTTTTTTGCTATTTTAAAAAAATCGGTCAAACTTTTGCAGCTTTTAAAGCGCTTTAAATGTCGTGAAAGTTTGACCAATTTTTTAAAAATAGCAAAAAATGTTATTTTGAGTTGATTTTTATTATATGGGTCAATTGAAATGTTTAAACGTCATATTAAAAAATTTAGCCAAAAAGTAACTTCTTTTACTATTTTAGTATGTACCGTTTGGTATGTACGAGAGGCTCTCACACTATATATATATATATATATATATATATATTAGTCCTTATTACTTAATGCTTCATTTCATAGTGACTTTTTATCTATTCGCAAGATGTAGTACTCCAGACTTCCTTGTAGAGCTTGAAAGGCCGATGCACACTCTGGCGATGCAGAGTATGATAGATTTTCCTTCTTTGATTATAGAGATTATCCGTAGAGGTGCATCTGATGCATATCATGGGGATTTTTTATTTGGGCACGTGCTTATTGGTTACCTCTATTCACTTCAAGTTCGTAGGTTGATTGGTGATGTACTAACTCACTTCAGTAAAGCAATAAAGAGAACATATGGGTCTCGTTCTCGGGGTTAGACTACTAGATGACCACATGCCATTAATTTAGAGGTAGACAATCAAACACTAACACCAACACCATTACCGGACGAGAAAAGTTATATAAACCCTCAAAGTGTACTTTTACCCATACCCTGTGCATTAAATGATTATACCTTATTATTTTGGGTCTCAGGGCATTAAGTACAACATGTTATTGCTCTATAAATTTTATTTTATTATAAGGGTACAAAAATGGGGTACATTTTGAGGGTCCATGTAGTAGAGCTCTTACCGGGCCCTATTCCTGATCTAGTAGGTCTGAGAGTTTACCAGTCTATGAGAGATTATGTGGATTTCCAATGTCATCTCATTGTGATATGACCGCTCCATCTCCGACTTTTACATCCATTCTTACTTGTACCTCTCCTACACTTTTTGACATAGTAGACGTCTCAAATTTAAATTATGATTATAACCCCAAGGCTAATAATTCTCACAAATCGTTTTTGATTTGATCTTATATTTTGTATGGAGGAGAGAAGTGTGGGTATTGTTTTATGTATGTGATACATTTTTTTGATAGATCATGTATTTTGTACTCCTGTTACATTTATGGAGTTGATACAGTTGTATGTATATACTAGCATGAAGGCCACGTGATGCATGGCTGAATATAAGCAAATGTTCCATTCCATACAAATTATCAAACTACAAAGAAGTGGAGAATATGCTAAAGTAGCTAATATATTTTTTAGTCCCAGAAAATCTATTTAATTTAAATTCCAATAAAATTAATTAAGTTAACTATTTTCTGTACTGTTATAATTTTCTATACTGTGTGCTAACTATCTTTTCTCATGCGATATTTTGCCTTTAAAGCAGTTATTATTTTTTAAGGGTAAAGCCTCGTGGATGATAAGCATATCAGAAGTGGTTCTTATTGTATTTTGTCAAAGCTTAGCATTAGGCCTTCAAATTGATACCCAAATTTGATCAGATTGTTTCTGATTTTGGCCCAAAAAAAACATTTTCCATATATTCTTGTACTCGTGAATTTTTTTTAACATTAGATTTATGCAAATGGATAAATACACACAAACACACACAGACAGACTTATAACACATGCCATGGAAGCTTTGCTTCCATAGCTTCCCCAAAACACGCACACACACATACCAAGTACTCTCTTTCTCTCTCTTCGTGTATATATATATATATATATATATATATATATATACACATATGGTATAAAATAAAAATAGGGGAGAAATAAAAAGGAGGAAACATACTCACTTGATCATCCATGGCCTTGTCAAGAAGAAGAAGGAACCCAAATCACAAATCAGCAATATAACCAACTTCTCCATATGTAGGCAAAGGCAAAAAATATCTATTTTATATCAATTCCTGAACTTTTAGGGGTTTTCCAAACCTTGGAAGCTTCAATTGGGTATTCCGAAACAGAGATCAAATCCAATGTATTTGGGGATTGAGAAATGAAAAGTTTGTGGTTTAAAAGTAGAGCCCTCATAAAAGCATTCTGATAAAAGTAGGCACTCGCCACGTGTAAGCAAGCCTTTATTAGCATGCTTATATTTATGTCAATGCCACGTGTCACTCTCACATCACTTGGGCCTATAGTTTTTATATAGATATATAGATTTTTATAATTATTGATATATATCTTGTTGCTCTATTTTTTGTGATATCATTTTAAATTAAGTGATACTATGGGCCCCGGACTAGACTCAAGGGAGATTAGGATGTATGTGTGTGTGAGTGCGCGCACGCAAGGGAGGAGTGTTGTGCCATCCGCGTGCATGTTTGTGTGATACCACAGGGATTAGTGGGCTCTTATAACTTCATTTATGTTTCCCTTTCAGGTCAAGTTTGTGATGGTTCCCTTCGAATCTATTCTTTACCATTTATAATTTGGTTCCACGCCCATATTTCCCCTAAATAATTCTTTCCACGAGGGGTTGTCGTTTGTTTGGAGTGTCCAGTTTATTTTAGATAAAAATGAATAAAATGGGTAGTGTTATCCCTTTCGACCTTACCTTATGGTAGGTTGAGTCCTGGGCAGGATATCGATATTCTTGATGTGGATTTGGGAACCAGGTTATGAGTGAGGAAGGTATTAAGTATTCCACTTGTTCTTTATGTTTCCTTATTTATGTACTTATCATCATATTTTACATTTGTAATTACTTTTAGTTTATTTTAAAACATGTTGAGAGACCTTAGTTTGAGAATCCCTTAAAACTTAGATATATATTTAGGTTTAAAAAAGGTGTTAGTGAAAGGCATCGAACATCACTAAACTGTTTTGGCTATACAAGAATGATTGTGTGTGCATATGTATTTTTATAACGGGTGGTAGTTAGCATGTGTATAGGTGTGATAAAGCTTGGCATGTGTAACAGAAGACCATTAGTATGTGGAGACTTGTTCTCATAAGTCAAGCCTTGGTATCGTCCTTACGTACTTATACAACCACAAAATTAAAGCTTGCATATTACGTGATGTGATTATTGTGTACGCATTTGAGCTTTTGTCTTTTATGGGTATGCACAAGAAGTCACAACTTGAGATAGTTTGATATCTTGTTTGAAACAAGAGAGAAAGTGAGAGATGTAAGAACCTATATTAATAAATATATCGAGAGAGATGTTTCAAAAGCTTGTGCTCATGAGAAGGACTTGGTATTTAATCTACTCGACCTTGTATCCATGAGATCAAAGCCTACATAGTTTGATTTTCCAGTGAGCCACATGGAAAGTTTTCTAGTGAAATGTGTGTGTAAGTGTGGTGGCTTGGCTTTTGTGGGAGTGTAAAGGATACAATGTTTTAGACATCCTTCATTTCATGCGGGAGCAGGGCTAGGGGTGCTCCAAAGATGTTATGTTTTAAAGTCATGAGGTTGATTGTAGTATCGCATCTTTGAATGGAAGTGGACCATAAGTTATTGACAAGGATCTACATATCCTTTATCAAACTACCCAAAATCTCGGAGGTGTCGTAGGGCCTCGATCTGGTTCAAGGTGGTGAGGATTATCATTTTGAGGAGAATTTGTTTGGACTAGAGACAGACACATCCCTAATGATAATTGATGATGTTATAATCAGCACCACCAGATCAATATGAGACTATGAGTACCTTAAAACTCAATCACAACTCAATAATGGAGATGGATATATGTATATATAAAAGAAGGAGATGAGGGTAAGAAGATGAACTCAATGATTCAAAGTGGTTCAGCTAATTAGGCCAACATCCATTGTGTGAGTGTGTGAGAATTCCACTAAACAAGGGCACTAATGGCCATGGATACAGCACACAAAGCTCTCACTCTTATGTATACAATTGGACAGAGTCTTATTAGGGTTATGAATCAAGGATCCCTTCTCATTGAGAAGATGAAGTGTATATGTAGAGCTTTGGAGATGTAATGTACCTCCCAAGCATGTAATCAACATGTGCATGATGAAACCCCCAATAAGATGTAGACATCTGTCTTTGGCACATGGGCACAATAATGATGTAATATTCCCTCACGCGAGGGAATGATCTTGTTATAACATAATTGCCTATGTGTGCATACCTATTTCGTACTCGCATATGTTCGTGTTGTTGGGTATCATCTGCTACAACCTCGGCCTTAGAAGGTATGAGGTTACTAATTTCAATAGGATGGTCCCATGATGTCATAAGTATGACCCCGATTGAACAAAGCAAGCCAACATCAGATTAACTGGGTCACTCCTATTATCGGTCAAGGCAGAGTACGAAGATCGTGCTATTTGTGTAGGTAATGCTCTTGCGGTCTCGGCTTTCCATATGGCCAAGGCTAGTTGAGGTGAGGCCAACCCTTATCGGGACGACCCCGCCAATGACATGTGGGGGTCTTATGACAACTCAGCCATGAGATGTGATGACACTCATCCTAAGAGACAAGGGTACACTTTGGCCATATCAATCACCCCTAGCCCTTAGCCTTCTGTGTGAATAGGAGGTTAAGGGGTACGAGTTGCTGAGGGAATGATGAGAAGTATCTTACGTGTTGGTTGCATATGGCTTGGTACATAAGTGGGTGACACATGTCACTATCCTGATTAAGTGGCGTTTGCCCAAAGTAAAGTTTGGTGGCTGCGTGTTTCAAGTTTTGTGCCCTCAATGATGACATTATTGGGGAGTGTGCATAATCATTAGGGGGTTTAAAAGCCCCAAAAATATTTCATTTCTCTTTCTTCACCAAAATGTCCTTCGTACTTCTTCTTCTCCTGCAATAAAAAAAAACTCCATAGCTTCCTACTTGTGCAAAGCTTGCAAGCCTTTCCATCCTAGGTCTCTTCCTGACATTCCCCCTTATTTCAAGAGTTTGAGTTTACTCAGGTAACCGTCTTCACCTCAACTTTCTTCAATTCTAATAAAACCCATCATTGTTTAAATTTTTCCATTAGCATTTTGGTTTTTTGGTGGTTGTCTGCCGATGTTGGGGGATCTTTTAGGCTGAGTGAGGGTTTTGTTAGTGGTTTAGTGTGTGATTGAGTGACTGTGAGGAGTTTTTAGGGTGAGGCTGGTAGTTTTTAGGTTTCCATTCTTCCTCCGATCACCATCTCCGGTGATTAAGGTTAGGCTTCTTCTTGGTGTTCTTGGGTAAAACCTTTCGAATTTCCAAGGTTTGATCCTTAAGCCAAACTGTAATCACCTTAAATTGTTTGTCCTTTCCTATTTCACCCCAAGTATAGCTTCTTCTTTCTGATGCTACGACCCTTGTATAAATTAGCAGAGGACTTCCCTAATCTGAGAGAGAAGTTCTTTGACAACATTAGGCAAATAGAGGAAGCCCAAGTCAAGATTCGAAAAGCTAAGGCTTTTCCAGTCTGACCTATCATTCCACCACCCTTGGTTGTAGTATACCCCCAAGTTGCTGATACTTGCGAACTAATGTTAGAGTCCTCTACGATCGACCCTATGTCCACCTATGAACAAGCCGAGAGTGTGGATTCACATGAAGAGGCTATGGATTGCTCCCCTGCGTAAAGTGCAGGGTCTAACATTGAAGAGGTCTCCTCTCGTAACTCATCTTCTAGAAGAGTCGAGTCATCACATTACTTTGATTCTGTAGAAATATTAGAACCCAAGGTCGCATTTCTCCCTCCAATAAATTCTCTTCCATAATTATTCGCGACTGGAGCCGAGTTTTCTAAGAGGTTCCTTAGTAGTGACCCAGGAAACCCTTAGGTCGAGGTTGATACCTCTATCACTTCTGAATATGAGATTACTATCTTTGAGGCTGACCTCTTTGGACACCTCTAAGTATAGATCACGCTATTTCTATTATGGTAACTCTTGAGGAGGAGAGAGCCTTTGATGGTCAGGATGGCGAGATTTACGTCTATGAGCAGATGTTCAAGTTAGGTTTTTATCTACCTATTCATCCCATACACTGATCCATCCTTATCCATATAAACCTTTCCCCTTCTCGGATGTCTCCGAATGCGTAGAGAGTGATGATTGTGTCAATAGTCCTTTGGAAGGCTGTACATTAAACCGACCATCTAGCTCAAATATTTCTTAGTTACTACACGTTATCGTCTTCTAAGACTCATCCGGGATACTACCATTTTATAGCCAGGAAGTCTAAAAAGAAAATTATACTAGTAACTCAGACCTCCAACCATAACTGGAAACCCCGATACTTCTTCATTTTGGGTGCTTAGGAGTTCGGCCCAAACCAAGCCTGCAGGACGTCTGCGCCTAGGACTCCTCTGTGTAAGGATATTTTTCTCAAGTCCGATATGTTACATTTGTGTATGTCATACGCCGCTACATTTGACACATCACTTCACGATATCACATGACGGCTTCTATCCAAATTCTAGGAATTGAGCATTCAACATCTTTATCAAGTGTCCCACATCTGCCTCAACGACTTCACATTCCACGATTTTATGGATTTTATGCAAGTGGTACGCTAGAGAAGTCAAAACAATGAAAGAAAGACAAGATAGGAAAGTTCAAGGGAATTTTGGTAATTTTATAGCCATAGTCCAGAGGTCTGGTCAACTGGAAATTTAAAGAGCTCGATGCTGTGAAGATACTGGAAGAAACGTCACCTCAATTCGAGCTACGGTGGTGGAGTTATGACCTTTTGAAGATGGATAAAATCCCATAGAAGAATGATGATTACTTTTAACCCCAAAACAGTGAGGTACCGCGAACTAGATAGTGAACCGGTTCGGGGTACATAGAGAACCGATTCAGAGTACACGCACAGCAAAAGTCCCACCGACTGAAAACTCTTTTGGTTTTCCAATAAAAGCCAACTTCGGGGGAGTTATTTTTTAAGACTTGGAGAGACGTTTTTTAGCGTTCTATTAGCTCAAGTCTTCATATTTTTCAGTCCCAAAAACTCATGTTTTGATTCACACATCATTCTCATATTTTTGTGAATCCTTCTAGAACCCAAGAACACTACTTTGCTTTTGTTTATCTTTGTAAGGAGATCTTTGCAACCGAGGGCTACGTGTTATTGCTGAGAGAGTCTCTACGAAGTTTTATGATTGTGTGCCATTGAGGAGTGCTGCAGTTCTTCCTTTGCTGATTAGATTGTGGTCCATGTGGGTTCGCTGCGTATGGATTCATTACTAACGACACAGACCGATGCCTGCGGGTATTCGTGTGTCACTGTATTTCATTATAATTCGTGTAAGTTGCGATTTACTTATTATAATGAAATAAAAGGTTTTGCCCTTCGGGGATTTTTCCTGAATATTTGTGTCGCGTGCTCTATTTATTTATGGGTTGACACACAGACACACATAGTTGCATATTTAGGGGCTGAATTAATTTGGTTTAAAAATTGACTCTAATTAAATAAGTGTCCCAAATGGGATATTTGCGAATTTAATCAATTATCACACAACGTCATACTTTACAAATTGGTATCAGAGCGGGTTACGCTAATTTATCGCATGATCCTAATTTATCAAGGATTATTTTTTTATACAATTTGACTTCTCACGTCGTCAAATTGGTATCAAAGTTGGTTATGTTAATTTATTGCGTATTCCTATTTTTCGCAAAATTTGTCTGATATTGATTTTTTTGAAAAATCTGTTTTGTGAAAAATCGCAATTTTTCCAATGGAGCACTTATGTAATCGGATGCCCCCCTTTGATGACACGAATCATAGTTTTGAAGATACAAATCATTTGAATTTGATGTTTGCTAAAAGAATTGATTTTTTGAAAAAAGAAAATTCTCGTTTGAAATCCGCGATGGATCTTTTGCAAACGGTTCAAAATCAAAGAGATTTTTATCGTGAGAAATTTATTTCCTTGGACCATGACTTTGTTGATTTAAAATTGTCCAAGAAGGAGAGTGACGATAGAGTCTTATTTTAAGAAAAAGAATTAGAGGACCTTAAAAATTCGATGGTTTGTGTTTGTGCCAAAGAGGATAGAAATATTTTAATCAATGAGTTTGTGGCACGTGAAGAGACTCTTAGGGAAAAGTTTTCTTTGATTAAGGGATAGAGAGATACGCTTTTAGGAATTGTTAAAAATTTAAAAAAGGCGTCCCTTAAATTGGAAGAGTCTAATTCTTTGCTCTAGTAAAAAATTTTGAAGTTAAAAATGATTTAACAAACTCGAGTAGGTTTGATAGTGATGGTAATGGCTCATCTTGTTCTCATGCTTCTAGTGCTAAAGCCAAAACCATTATTTGTTTTAGAGGGTCAACCAATTTCAAGGATGTTAGAAAAGGTCAACCCATAGGTGTCATTCCACTCGTTTACACATGTTCATATTGTGGTAGGAAAGGCCACCTTAGGAATTTTTGTTTTGATCTTGCAAAATGTCCTAGGAAGTTTCCGTCTAGTGTTCCCGTGGTTTCCAAATCCCCCAAACGATGTTTCACATCTATTTGGGTTAGGAAATCACTTTTAGAGGCACTAAATTTTAAACAAGTTTACTCTCGTTTGCTTGCACATGATTCTTCTCTTGCCATATCATATAGATGATTGTGTTTGCATGTTTGTCATACACTAATTGTGGTTTCATGATATATATTTGCTACTGTGTTGACATGTACTTTTTGTATAGATTTTTGTTTTTGAAAAATACAAAAAGATTTTATTTTGATAAAATTTTGAAAAAATCCAAAAAGATTTTATTTGCACCATTTATGGATGGACACTTAGGATGACCGAGTCACAACATCATTCCAGTTTTTTCATGCGACTATTTGTTAGTGTTTTGAGATAATAGGTCAATTCATCCATGTGCTTTATAATTTTTGGAGTCATTAAGATATAACTAAGTGTTACTTCCTACATGTTTAATTCATGTCTTCCTTTATGGCACACATCCACGGATTTGTTTGATTATTGTGCATGTCTTATCACATGTTGGTTGGGTGTTTTCACTTAAATCCTATCCTTAAAACGAACCAAGCGCGATAAAACTTGATAATAAAGCTGTGCATGTAAGAGCCGTTTGTGAGTTTGTGTGCTTTATTTGAAAATGGTGAAGGGCTACGAAAGATTATCATTTATCCTGTGCGATTAAGTCGCCGTTTAATTGGACCTAAAAAATTGAGGAATTTTATTATCGGGGGTCCAAAGAGGTTTAAAAGATCCCGAAAAAATTTAATGGCAATAAAAAGAAATTCATGCCAATTATGGGCCAATTAGGTTTTTGCACCAATTCTCCAAAGTTTGAGAATTTAGTTTAACACCTCTAAAAAAATATATATGAGGGAATTTGGATGGAGAATTAAAACGGGTTTGCACGTCCTTGAAAGTCTTTAAAAAATGCGACATAGTTTTGGACGTTATTGGTGTGAAAATCACTTTTACTTTGATTTTTTTATATACATAAGACGATGTCATCTAAATTCAACAATTTTTACACCTAAGGATACTTTTGATGTTCGTTCGTTAGGAGTACACGTATTCATCGTGCACATATGATTGATTGAGTTTATTTACCTATATAATGTGTTCACACCCATTCATTCCATTTCCATGACTTGGTTGTTTGAGTTTAAATCCATGGTGTGATTTTAGTATCTTATTTTTGTTTAAAACAATTTGAAAAATAAAAATAATCTGTGAATGTTTTTGAGATACTCCTTTGCATGCACGTAGTTTGATCCATGGTTGCTATGCCTTTTTCGTGACACTCCATGTTTTGATTATTTCTTCTTATCTATCTATTTGGGGACATCATAAAAAGGGGGAGAACGAATTATTCTATTATGGGGGAGTTTAAATTATCTATGTTTATCTCATTTCAAACACGTGGTATTTGCTTTATCTCATGTGTGTAGGTACGACATTGATGATCATATATTGCACACCCTGATGAGAAAAGATTTAAGATTTTGAAGATTTGAAGAACAATCGATGAAGACTTACTCATTTGTATCTTTCCAATTTTGGGTTCATGGGAGGGTAGATTTGTATAGGTCAATTGAATGATAATAATTCGTATTTTTTATTTTGTACTGGAATAGACATAGGGGGAGATTTATAAGGACATTTTTCTCAAGTCCGATTTATTACATTTGTGTAAGTCATACGCCGCTACATTTGGCACGTCACTTCACGATATCACATGACGGCTTCTATCCGAATTTTAGGAATCAAGCATTCAACATCTCCATCAAGTGTCCCACATCTGCCTCAACGACTTCACGTTCCACGATTTTATGGATTTTATGCAAGTGGTACGCTAGATAAGTCAAAACAATGAAAGAAAGACAAGATCGAAAAGTTCAAGGGCATTTTGGTAATTTTACAGCCATAGTCCGAAGGTTTAGTCAACTATAAATTTGAAGAGCTCAATGCAAAAGCACCTCAATCCGAGCTACAGTGAAGGAGTTATGACCTTTTGAAGATGGAGAAAATCCCGTAGAAGAATGCTGATTTCTTTTAACCCCAAACCAACGAGGTACCGCGAACCAGATAGGGAACCGGTTCGGGGTACACGCAGAGCAAAAGTCCCACCGACTCAAAACTCTTTTGGTTTTCCTATAAAATCCAACTTCGGGGGAGTTATTTTTTAAGACTTGGAGAGACATTTTTTAGAGTTCTGTTAGCTCAAGTCTTTATATTTTTTAGTCCCCAAAACTCATGTTTTGATTCACACATCATTCTCATATTTTTGTGAATCCTTTTGGAACCCAAGAACACTACTTAGTTTTTGTTCATCTTTGTGAGGAGATTTCTGCAACCGAGGGCTGCATGTTATTGCTGAGGGAGTCTCTGCGAAGTTTTATGGTTGCGTGCCATTGAGGAGTGCTGCGGTTCTTCCTTTGCTAATTGGATTGTGGTCCATGTAGGTTCACTGCGTGTGGATTCATTGCTGACGACATCGACCGACGCCTGCGGGTATTCGTGTGTCACTGTATTTCATTGTAATCCATGTAAGTTGCGATTTACTTATTATAATGAAATAAAAGGTTTTGCCCTTCGGGGATTTTTCCTGAATATTTGTGTCGCATGCTTTATTTATTTATGGATTGACACACACACACATAGTTGCATGTTTAGCGGCTGAATTAATTTCGTTTAAAAATTGACTCTAATTAAATAAGTGTGCCAAATTGGATATTTGCAAATTTAATCAATTATCATATAACGTCATACTTTACACTCTGAGGTGGGCCAAGCTTCCTATATTGGCCAAAAATTACCCGAGCTTGAGCCCTGAAGCCTACGAGAAGATAAACAAGCTCTGTGGCCAAGCTGACAAAGTTCATCTTGTGAGGTTTGAGCATCTGATGAACCCATATTACCTTGCTCAGACAGGTATGGGGGGTGGCCCCCTGACTGAACTTGGTAAGTTATTTTGTTATTATTACTAGGTGATGCATCTCTCTTTTTTTTATAAATGATACACTGACTCTGAGACTTTTCTTTTGCAGAGTGTCCAGAAGGAATTTCGGACGAGCTTTGGAAGATGTTGGCCCCTAACCTGAGCAAGCTCATTGACAGACGTGGAAATAAATCCGCTCCTCCAACTGGCCTACCAAAGAAAAATGTCGGCTCCAACAGGACCGATGGTGCTGGAAAGAAGAGAAAGGTTTCGCCGACTGACCCAACCTCAACTCGGCCTTCCAAAACACCGTGTTCTAATCATTCCATCCCCATTTCGATAGACGATATTCTTGTTGCTCGTCTATTGCAGTTAAAAATAAGTAATGATAGCCTCATAGGCTATAATCTGGAGGTTGTTAATGCCCTAGGCTCCATGATCTCAGAGGATGTGATAGAAAATAATGAGGAGTAGGATGACCATAACGATGGTGCTGAGGTTACTAACATCGGAGTTAACGAGACTGCTCATGCGGGTGATGGGTCGGCCCCGACTGAGGGTGAGGTTCAACTTTGAAGGCTCCTGGATTATTTTTCTTGTTAAGGAAATTAGCCCTGAGGGCTTTTATGTTTTTGCATTTTGTAATATGTAACCTCGGATATTATCAATGGATGATTGTTTGCTTTCCATATGCTTTTCATTATTTTTCTGTCTTGTGCTTGCTATCTTTTGAAGTACGATACCACCTACTAATGATGTTTGGTATCATGTTAAAATCACTCATATATCACCATATCACAGCACATACCACATACCACATACCACCAAACGATGTTTAGAATCTGACTAATGATGTTTCATCTCTTATTCAGGAAATTAATGATGTTTAAGGTAAGAGATCACCAGAATAATGGTGTTTCATCTCATATTCACCAAACTAATGATGTTTAAGGTCTAAGATCACCAAACTAATGATGTTTCATCTCATATTTACCACATTAATTATGTTTAAGGTCTGAGATCAGCAAACTAATGTTGTTCCATCTCATATTCACCAAATTAATAATGTTTAAGGTCTGAGATTACCAAACTAATGATGTTTCATATCATATTCGTCAAATTAATGATGTTTAAGGTCTGAGATCACCAAACTAATGGTGTTACATCTCATACTCACCAAACTAATGAAATTTAAGGTCTGAGATCACCAAGCTAATGATGTTTCATCTCATATTCACCAAATTAATGATGTTTAAGGTTTGAGATCACCAAACTAATGATGTTTCATCTCATATCCACCAAATTAATGATGTTTAATTAATGAACCACACCCAAGTGATTTTCAATTCGGACTCACCAAATTATGGTGTTATGCCATACCCCCTCTCATCGTTTTGAGAGTGCATGGTTAAGCATCGTCTCGTCCATGCACTGTCGTCTCAGCCGAGAGAGGTTTTTTCACAGTATTCCCTAAATTAATGATTTTTTAATAATTAAGCTGACCCTTCTTGATGTTATCAAAAGTCCATGGATAGGGTCGACCCCCTTTCCAAGTTAACATTTCACCAAGGTGGGGTTGTTACTATCTCACCATGAATGATGTTTTACAGCTTTTAAGGGCACTTAAAATAAATCATTCAACACAAAGTATATAAAATATGAGGGAACAAACCATTTTCCTTTTTCTCATTCATAATAAGCCCTTTTTACAATGATTCATAAGGAAAACCTCCTATACAATGATATATTGGTAGTACATTTTTAAGTGATCGGTGTTCCAAGGGTTGGAGAATGGTTCCCCCTCTGGGTTCTCCAGCCGATACATGCCTAGGACTACCTCATCAGTAACCCTGTAAGGACCATTTAAGTTGGCATGAAGATTTTTATGTTTTTTCCAAGTCTTCTTTAGAACAAGGTCTCCCACTGCTATCGGCCTCGATTTTATCCTTCTATTATAAAACTTGGTCATCCTCTGTTGATAGGTTGCCACTCTGACCTCAGCATCCTCTTTTCTTTCTTCAATTAGATTTAGTTCGAGTCTTCTCTCTGCCATATTTCCCTCATAATCATACGTTTGAACTCTGTGGGTGGTGGGGAGACCACTCTCTGTTGGCACCATAACTTCTGATCCATAAGCCAACATGAAGGGGGTCTCCCTTATCGGTGTTTTCACCATCGTTCGGTAAGCCCATAATACATCATGTACCTCTTCAGTCCATTTTCCCTTAGCCTCTTCAAACCTTTTCTTGATTCCATCAAGAATAGTTCTATTGGTGACTTCAGTTTGACCATTGGCCTGGGGTCGGCCAGGTGATGAGAAGAACTGCTTGATGCTGACCCTTTTATAATAATTTTTTAGGGAGATGTTTTTTAACTGGGTACCATTGTCTGAGATGAGTGTATTAGGAAAATCGTATCTGCAAATGATGTTCTTCGATATGAACTGAAAGGTCTTCTTTTCTTTGATCTTAATCAAAGCCTCGGACTCTACCCACTTTAAAAAGTAGTCTATCACCGCAATCAAATATCTGTAGTTACCCATGGCCCTTGGCAGAGGTCCAACCAAATCAATCCCTCATACTACAAATGGCCATGGTGAGGTGAATGACGTTAGAGGTTGATGGGGCTGATGGGGGATGGTGACAAACCGCTGGCACTTATAGCAACTCTTTACATATTCGGTTGAGTCCTTAGTTGGGGTCGGCCACCAATATCCTTGAGTAATGATACACTTTGCCAATGATATACCACAATATGGCTAGATCAAGTTCCTTCGGGAACATACTTCAAAATGTAATCTACCTCGGCTGGGTGGACACAACTGAGCGAAGGTAAAAAAAACCTTCTTGTATAACACGTCGCCTAGGATAGAGAACTTGGCAGTTTTATATCTCCATTTCCTTCTTTCAATCTTAGACTCCGGTAAAGTAACCTCTTTAATATACTGAATAAGGGGGTCCATCCAAGATGGTCCCATGTTTAAATTGAAGCAAAAATTCATCTTTTCATCATCCTCCTCCCTTATCGGTCGATGAAGGATCTCTATTGGCACCAATCTCTTAGTCTTTATCCGTATTGTCGAGGCTAACTTTGCCAGAGCATCGACTCGGCTATTATCAAACCGAGGCACCCTTTTGACTTTGATCTCACCAAAGTCCTTCATCATCTTCCTCACTTTTGCTAAGTATCTTGCCATTCTATCGTCTTTGGCTTCATAAATCCCAGGACCTGATTAACCGCAAGCTGAGAGTCGCTAAAAGTTGGCCGACTTTGAGATCCCTAACAAGGGAGATTCCGACAATGAGGGCCTCATACTCTGATGCATTATTGGAAGACTTAAAACTGAACCTCAACACGTACTCTTTATCTATTCCACCTGGGGATGATAGAATCAGGCCAGCTCCATTCCCATTTTCACAAGATAAACCATCAACAAACAAGTTCCATACCGCCCCTTCTAAAAATGTCCCTTCTTCAATCACTCCATTTCTGAGAAAAAAACGTGTCAGTCTCAGCTATTGAAGGTCGCAACATGCTTGTCTCGGCCTTAGCCAGTTCGGTGCCCACTTCGGTCGACCTTTAAAAACGGTCTGCTTCATCACTATCAACCTCATCCTAGGTGAACTCTGCCATAAAGTTTGCTAGGGCCTTCCCCTTAATTACCACCCTCGGCTGATATGTATTCACCTAGTTCAATGGCCAAGGTCATCAACCTACCTGATTTCTCAGGTTTATGGATGACTTGCTGTTGTCAAGTTTTATTTGTTATAAAACTATCGCAAGTGCACGGGCTATTGTAATATAGCGGATGTAAGTACGGGTCGAACCCACAGAGATTTCATCAATTTTGATAATGTATTGATTGTCTAACTAGACAGTGTATAAAAGTGATTGAGTTTCTAAAATAAGAATAAAAATAACAGCAGAATAAATGAACAAGTAGAGATAATATCAAATGTGAAAGAAACTAGGACGTCGGTTCAGTTTGCCAATTTTAATTAAATTTACACATTAATTTAATACCGTAATTCCGAATTTATAACACAAAATATACCAACTCTCGTCACGTATATTTCGGGGAATATAACATTACATGCGTTCAAAATATTTTAACGTCTCTTGAATTAGACACTATAAATCCCTATTCCCTCGAAAATATCACGTTCTAAATTTTAATGTGTATTTAAGCATGAGGTATCAAAACATCTAAGTGCAAGCATAACCCATCAAAAATGACAACTTTAAAATTTTAAAGCATGAATTTATAATGAATTCTTGAGGTTTAAAAAAATACACTCTCATGTAATTTTAAGCGAATATCGATTTTTTTTTATTTAAAATTAAAACATGTCGAAATATGTACGAAATTAAATTAACATGCGTAATTTAATCAATCATGACAAACATCACCTAAGTCCTAGTAATTAAACTACTCACACATCATAATTGACACACAAATATTGCAAGATGACATAATAATTTTCATTAACAATAATCAACTTACAAAAATTACGTCCAAGACGTGAGTCACAATACACAATATGCTCCTCCAATGTGCACAAACTAATCTTCTAAACACTCCAAAATAACACACAAGGTACAATATTTTTGGGTGTTTACAACATTAATTCCCCCTCAAGAAATATGTCTCTCAGAGTATATCCCCAAAATATGTCTCTCCCCTCCTCAACTGTCCGAGATATCTCCCTCATCTGTGCAAGCTACCCCCCCCCCCCCCCCCCCTCATTTATAAGTCCAATACAATAAAACAAAGAAAGAAAAATAAAGGGAATAAGAAAAGGTGGGTACAAAAGGTGGGGAACACCAAAAAGAAAATATGGGAGTGATGGAGCAAAACATGGGGGTGGGGTAAAAGGAAATTTTGGCTGGAGCAAAACATGGGTGGTGGAGAAAAACATGGGTGTGGTGTAAAAGGAAATGTTGGAGATAACAGTCTTGGGACGGCAGACAAAGGTAAGTAGAAGGGACTTTTTTTTTCTTTCCTTTTGCATTTTCATCACTTTTTAAATCGGAATTTTCAAACTGATTTTGCACCTTCAAAACATCTTATTTTGATATTCGTCCAAACTAGAAAGTTGTGAGTCTTTTAAATACCTTTTCGAAAAGCTATCGCATGACATCAACGGACACTCGAAAGAATTTATAATCGTTTTTTAGTACTGTCGTGTCGGTGTGTCATGTCGCGACATAACCAAACCATTTTTTTGCATGTCCAATCCTATATTGTCCGAATTCTCGAGACATCTATAAAAAATGCAAAATAAAAATACTTAATATAAATTTTGGTCATAAAATGTTGAAAATTACATAATTACCCTTATTTATATTTTAGTCCCTGAAATTCATGTCTCACTCATTTTAACTTGGAATTTAACGAAATTTCAAGGAAAACTTTATATTGACCCGATAAATATTTAAAAATTATTTCTAAGCCCATAAAGTTTCTGAAATTACAATTTCACCACCGGGGTTGCTAAAATTGCATTATTAATCTGAATTATTTCCAAAGTTGCATTTTCCTTTTAAATAACAAAAATGGCTATAAAAGCTCTTTATTTACGATGCAAGGGACCTAAAAAGGCCTAGATTTGAGGATAAATAATACAAAATAATGCACTCATCACTTGCCTAAGGAGAGATTCTATCGAGACAACCATTGTATGAACTTGAAAATAAGGCTTTATCTTTCTTAAAGCGTGGATAAGGGCATGTGCCAGTTTTTCTATCTTAGGATACCTCTGTTCAAACCCTTAGAGGGCCTTGCTGTTGAAATACACTGGTCTTTGTACACCCTCATCATCTCGTACTATTGTCGGTCTTTATTAGTGGCTCTTGAGACAAACCTGTTTATTGTGGCTACTCGTCTGATCAGCCTATGAATTTCCTTGATTCCTTGGTGTCTTCATCTCTAGCAGGGCCTTTATCTTCCCTGGGTTGGCTTCTATACCCCTCTGATTGACAATAAAGCCCAAGAACTTGCTAGCTTCAATGCCGAAGATGCACTTGGATGGATTGAGATTTATCTTGTACTCGTCCATAGTGTTGAAAGTTTTTTCAAGGTCGGCCACATGAGTGTCGTCCTTCAGACTCTTGGTCAGCATATCATCAACATAAACTTCAATAGACTTTCCAATATGGCCTTTAAACATCTTGTTCACCAACCACTATTATGTTTTCCTGGATTTCTTCAAGCCAAAAGGCATAACCTTATAACAATAGGTCCCCTTATCAGTGATGAAGGTTGTCTTCTCTGCATTGGCTGAGTCCATAAAAATTTGGTTATAGCCGGAGTATGCATCCATAAAATTGATTAATTCATGCCCTAGTGTAGCATCTACCATCTGATCAATTCGAGGGAGAGGGAATTTGTCTTTAGGACAAGACTTGTTTAAATTAATGAATTCCATGCACATTCTCCATTTGCCGTTAGCTTTAGGTACTATGACAGCATTTGTAAGCCATTCAGGGTATATTACTTCTCTGATGAACTGTGCATTCTCTAGATTTTTTACCTCATCCCTAATACCCTCTTACTTCTCCCTCGAGTAGATTCTCTTTCTCTGTTTTATCAGCTTGGCACCATCAACAACGTTCAACTTATGAGACATTACTTTTGGGTCAATCCCAGGCATGTCATCGTGACTCCACGCAAAGATATTTTGTCTCTTCCTAAAAAATTCAATAAGTTCATCTTTGATCTCCTGTTTTAGGGATTTGCCAACTTGGACGATTTTTTTCGGCTTTTCCTCATTGAGGACGATGGATTCTACCTCTTTCATAGCCTCCCATTTCCTAAGTTTTGTCTCGTCTCTAGGATCAAGGGTGTCAATGTTGTATGTGGTGGTTATTTTCTTGTGTGCTTCTCTCTCCTCTGCTGAGTTAAAGTAGCATTCTCATGTCGATGTTTGGTCACCTAGAACCTTTAAAATCTACTTGTCCCAATATGAGGGTAGGAAGATGTACTCTTTAAGAGCTACTCGTCCCAATATGAGGTTATAAGCCGAGAAGACGTTCTCATCCATCATAAAAAAGTTAATCTTCTTGGTCAGCCTCTTTGGACATTCGTCTCCCATTCTGACATCCATTTTGTACATCCTCAGAGGGTGAACTTTTTCTCCACTGAATCTAATTAGATAATGATGGTACGGTATGAGCCTATCCCGGCTAAGCCCTAAGAATTTTAAGCATGGCCAGAAAATGACATCTGCAGAGCTTCCTCCATCAACTAAGATTCTCGACACCTCAAACCCATGTACTCTGATGGTAATAACGAGCGAGTAATCATGAGGAGCTAGGATACCCTTGAATCTAGTCTTGAGAATCCTACTATGAGGGTTTCTATATCCACTTTCTTCCTCTCCTCGAGCTTAACATCAAGAGAGGCTGAGTTTATAACCCCAGCCTTGGTTATTGCATTAGCCTCGATAACGTGTGCCTTGTATCCGTCCACCTCAGAGCCTCATCCTGCTAGTCCTCTACAAATCATTCCCACACCAAATGAGATCATATTAAGTCACTTTATAGGGATGTTATCATCCTTTAGTGTGAGATTCGGATTATCACTACCATCATCCGGAGGGTTATCCCGCTTGTTTGGAGAGTCCTCTCTATACCTATCGTTTCTCCTTGTGCTGGGGTCATCTCGGACTTTATCGTCTCGACCTCGGCCTGAACCGCCCTTATTAACACATTTCCTCAACTTACCAAATTTCAATATTTTTTTTTATCTCATATTTGAGGGAGAAGCATTTATTTGTGATGTGCCCATGATCTTGGTGAAATTCGCACCAAAGATTTCTATTTCTCTTGTGAGGAGTTGCCTTCATCTTTTTTGACCACCTAGGAGACCGGCCATTTTTTATCTCATTCAAAATGTGCTCACAGCTAACTGTTAGAGGCATTTAGTCCACAAACTTATCATCCATCGGCCTTTTCTTGCTATCCTTCACTTGGACTTCTGACCCTTTCCATCACTGTGGCCTCTTTTTTCTTCATCTTCTTTGGCGTCCATTGCCTCTTCTGCGTTCATGACTCTCCTGGCCATAACCAAGAGTTCAACCATGGACTTTGAAGGGTCCTCGGCCAACTTCCATAGTAGCTTTCCTTTCTGAAGACCTCCCATAAGGGTTGTCATCGCGATACTTTCTTTGTAGTCTTTGACTTTCAGTTTCTCCTTATTAAAATAGGCTATATATTCCCTCAAGGTTTCATCCTTCCCCTGTTTGATGTACAAAAGTTGGGTCATTTGCTTCCTAGGTTTTACCCTAAAGCATAAGTTGTGGACAAAACTATCGGCCAGCTGCTTAATATTTCCTGTAGAGTTCTTAGAAATTAAGGTGAACCATACGTGGGCTGCCCCTGTCAACGTGCTTGATAATGCTCAGCATCTCATCTTGTCTGATATTAAATAGATGTCGGAGGCTGATTGATACATCTCCACATGATGTACCGAATTTATGCTCCCGTTATACTTTGGAGTAATTACCGTTGGTTTGAACTTGGTCGGGGTTGTATAGTTCAATATCTTTGGCATGAATGGGGATCCTTTGTCATATCCCCTCTGCAAGGGATGTCAGCTTTTTATGATATCCTCTACTTTATTCTCTAATCTCTGTATGGACTCATTTTAGGGCTTTCTTGCTACAACGTCAGCTTTTACATGGATAGCATTTTCCCCTGCCACTTCTCTATCGTCTGACCGAGATGATCATTCCCAATTGGCCGAGGGTACCCTCTCTAAACACCTAGGTTATTTGATAACCTCTCTTTGCTCCTCTCGGTCTTGAGGAGGTCTGCATTCGTCTCTCCTCTCATTTCTTCTTGAACCGACGACACTCCATGATCTAGACAAACAGTTCCTCAGATATCTTTAATGGTCGAGCCTATCAAAGGTCGACCCTCTACCTAGCCTGTCTAAGGATGATTGCCTTTGTCCACAATTCTGGATGGGCCTCCGTCCTTGGTAACTGCTGAGTCAAATAGGATGCACAGTTCCACTAGAAATCTCACGGGGTTCTTAATATTCGAACTCTCCCTCTTCATCGTAAAGATCGTCCCCGATTAAGTCATCACGGAGTTCTTGACCTTGCCTCCTCAGGCGTAAATGCCTATAGTTGGACCCATCTCTCAATCTCTGACATAGTGGAAGGTTTTTTTTTGGAGCCTGGGGTGGTCCCCTGGCTTGCTTACCTAGTTCACCTTCCCCGGCGGCCAAAATTACAGATTTTGCTTCAGCGCCACCTGTCCTGGCCACGAAATTCTGGCTAAACATAAAAAATTGGTTTTGCATTTGTTGTTGGCTAGCTATGAGAGAGCAGAGCGTAATCGCCATCTCATCCATCTCTGACTGGGGCGGTGCTTGGCTGGAGCTTGCACCACCTCCATGTGGTGGGTCTAGTTGATTCTCAGGTGGAAGAAGTGGATCCATTGCCATTGGTGTAAGTTTTTTGAGCTATGAGTTGGAGAAGGAGAGCTTAAATGCTCAAAAAAATCTCCTTCAATGGTGAAACAACTCCATAAAGAGGGTGGACTGGTTCACCACCAGAGACTCTGATAAGTATAAGCTAAAAATAGGTAAGAGATGGTTATCCTCGTTTCCCACAGATGGCGCCAGATTGATGATGCTATAATCAGCACCACCAGATCAAGATGAGACTATGAGTAGCTTAAAACTCAATCATATCACAACAATGGAGATGGATATAAGTATATATAAAATAAGGATATGAGGGTAAGAAGATGAATTCAATGATTTAAAGTGGTTCAGCCAATTCGGCCTACATCCACTGTGTGGATGTGTGAGAAATCCACTAAATAAGGGAACTAATGGCCATGGATACAACACACAAAGCTCTTTCTATCTCTTTTATATACAATTGAACAGATTCTTGTTACGATTATGGATCAAGGATCCCTTCTCATTGAGAAGATGAAGTGTATATGTAGGGCTTGGGTGGTGTAATGTACACCCCAAGCATGTAATCAGGATGTGCATGAGGAAACCCCCAATAAGATGTAGACACATGTCTTTGGCACATGGGAACAATAATGATGCAATATTCCCTCACGTGAGGGAATGATCTTGTTATAATCGAATTGTCCATGTGTGCATACCTCTTATGTACTCACATATGTTCTTGTTGTTGGGTATCATCCGTTGTAACCTCGGCCTGAGAGGGTACGAGGTTTCCAATTTCGATAAGATGGTCCCATGTTGTCATAAGTATAACCCCGGCTGAATAGATCAGGCCAATGTTGGATTAACTGGGTCACTACTGTTATCGGTCGTGGCAGAGTACTAAGATGGTTCTATCTGTGTAGATGATGCTCTTACGGTCTTGGCTTTCCATATGGTCGAGGCTAGTTGAGGGGAGGCCGACCCTTATCAGGACGACCCTGCCAATGATATGTGGGGGTTTTATGACAAATCGGCCATGAGATGTGATGCCACTCGTCCTAAGAGATGAGGGTACACTTCGACCATATAAATAATACGTTTAGAGATGTATTATAAGTCTTGGGCTCACGAGTGTAGCTCGGTATTGCGCCTTGACACTCGAGAAGTCATGGAATCAAAGCCAACATAGTTCCACTGGGTGGGTTCTATTTACATGTGGGCGATGGAATACCGGGTATAAACTATACAACATTATGGTATTTAATGAGCCTAGTCCTTTGTATAGCATTTTCGTTTTCAGCGGGAGTATTATATTCGTATGTTAAAATATGTAATCAAATATAGTTGTTTGATAAGTATTCTAGGAAAACACTTTTTTTGAGTTTCGTCTTTGAGACGGGAATGTTTGCTCGGAGAAGTGGCGAAGAGTATTCCGACTTTAGACTTTGTTCTTAACAAAGATTTCTGACTACCTCAGTTCAAGGATACTTTCCTAAAAACTAGTTTGAAAACTGTGTTTTTATTTCGTACTTAGTTTTATCAATTTTTATCAGTATCTTTTAATATATGAGTATGTTATTCATCTAAAAAATGGGAATGTTGGAGAAAAACGAGGCTTTAAAAATCAAACGTTGTAAAATGCAAACTTCATCCCCTAGCGAGGGTCGGTTTATTTACTACATAGATATATACATTTTCGTATCCCACATTTATTTAAGACATAGACCTGGGTTTTATTTAGAATATCTACCCTTGTATAGTGAGCCAAGTATTTCCAATGTGATATCCCTTTCTAGATGGTTCCATCAGACAGAGCATTATTTGGAAAGACTCGTGTTCACGAGATGCATAGAGGTATGCTTTTCTTTTTTGTAGGAAGAGACTTTTTTGAAAGTGGGAACTTTGCACAGAAATCAATATACTTAGATGCTCGGGGTTGAAGAAAGTTTGAAAACTGAATCAATGTTGGGTTTGGGGGTTCTTTTCGTAATGGGTGGGGACCTCTTTTATAGCAAGCAAAATTACACTTTTAATCGCGTTGTAAAAGTTTATTTAACTATGCGGTTAAATTTTAGGATGACTAGAGATACGATAAGATTTTTTTGGGACAGGTGTCTAGAAAATTCAGTCGCACGGTCAAATTTGGAAGATATGCAATTTTACACATGGATATTTAGCCACGCAGAAACAAAAATTAACCTTGGGCGGTTTGTCAGCCATTTGTGGGATTTAGACGTACTTTTATGTATTTATCGTTTTGACCATATATTTTGATGATATGTAGGACTTTTCCCAATGTAAGAGCAAAATTGATGATTGCTTATTATGTTTGTAGTTTGACATTTTCCATTACACACCACTACACCATCATTTACATTGTCAATGATTTAACTGAAGCCAAGTTAGTGACCAAATGCGATCGAAGAGTTGATTTCGTCACTACAACATACGAAGAGGGTATATGAGGTTGACTTTGTGTAAAAATTATGTTTATGGATATTTTTACAAATGTTTGAAGCATAAAATATTTTTCCAGAAGTTTTTAATTGAAAAATATTTTTTAGGCAACTCGTTGGAATGAGATACTGAGGTTTGTTGGAATGAGTTCCTTTAACTCATTCGACATCAGATGTTCGAACGAATCTTCAAACGAAAAAATTTCCTCATCATTGTGGAATGTCGTTCAAATGATTTTGCATATGTCATTCGAACGAGGTCCAATGCGTTCAAATGAGCCTGCAAAAAAATATTTTTACTTGGTTTTAAACGCAATCTTTTCAAGTCTATCTCCTGGAGATTTTTCTCTCTACTTAAAAGATACGAACTTGCTCTTCTTTACAAGCCTTTTTCGACATATTTTGGGATCAAACACTTTGGTTTTCCAAACCTAAACCCCTTGGGTGTTTTGTGATCACGTTATCAAACCTTGAAGAAAACATCACATGTTCAAATTCTTATGGTGTTGATTCTTCACTATTGAAGATAGGAAAGGAGTTTTCTAAGGTTGATTGGTGGATACCGAGGAAAATGGGGCTTGTTTTGGAGCATTGCTAGATTTGCACCACTTTTTGTTATCAACAAGGAAGGAGACATAACTTCGATACTCAGTGGAGTCTAAGTCTGTAAGCGCGTTTGTGTCGTTCTGTAATACCTTAGATGTAATAGTGTTGAAAAATGTTTTTTCTCGGAAGGGGGGGTTATTGTTTGTTTAATTCGATTTAGATTCATTAACTTGAAAGCTTAATCTAACGTAATTAATCAAGATAAAATTGGATTAAATTGAATTTGACTTGTTTGTGACATAATCTATGGATTCTACATTTGACCATACAACCGCAACACTTTGTAATTTTTTTAAATTATTATTAGAGCCTGTTTTTATAAGTTATTTAGATGAATCTTGGTGTTTATATGGAGAATTATTACAATAGGCCACCTTTGTTTGATGGCATGAATTATGCTTATTGGAAAGCTGGAATAAGATCGTCTCTAAAATCAATCGAAGAGCGCATTTGGCTTGCTATTGAAAGGGGGTGGAATCCTCCTATCATGACTAGTGAAAATGTCATTAGTCTCAATCAGGTCGCAATTTGGATTGGAGATGGTTTTAGATTGAGTAATTTTAACTCTAGTGATTTGAATACTATTTTTGGTGCTATCACACTTGACGAAATTTATTGTATCATGATGTGTACCACATCTAAAGAAGCTTGGGATATCCTCTAGTACTAATATTGTTAAAGATTTTAAACTTTAAAACCTCAGCGTACAATTTGATACTATACACATGCTTGAAACTATAACTTTTGATTAATTTTATACTCGTATGTCTAATATTGTGAATTCCTGTTTTAATTTGGGTGAGGAAATTCTGGAAATAAGAGTTATTCAGAAAATTTAAAGGTCTCTCCCGTTTCATTTTAGTACAAAGGTTACCGTTCTTAAGTCTTTGGAAATTCTATATACAATTAGGATAGAAAAACTCATAGGTGATCTCCAGACTTACAAATCATTGGAGGTCGCAATTCGGGTTAGTCGTGTTAATTTTGGCTCACGTTGATTTTGATTTGAGTATAAGTTTTGGGTACTTTTAAATTTATACAAACTAATCGTGTCATGCTCAGGTAATTTTGGGTTATTACCGTAAACGGGTTATCGTGTCAAAAATTACCAGCCCTACGAATCATACATGTTCCTAGAAACTGAAAAGAAAAGGGAATTGGTTTAAAAGATAAATAAAAAAGAGAAGGTTTCTGACTCCGATTCTAAAATTAAGCATGATGATCTTTTCCTGTCTGCTAAAAAAATTAAAAAGTTTTTCTAATTCAAAAATCAAAATTCATCCAAATTAGAAAATAAAAGTTTTGAGAAGAACAAAAATTATAAATCAAGTAAGAACTTTTTTTACAAGGTCAAAAGAAAGATAGAGGTGAGTAAGCTAACAAAGATTAATCGAAGAGGTGTTATGAATGTGAGGAGAAAATTCACAAAGCACATGAGTGTCCCACTAGACTTAAGAGACAGGGCAAAGCCAAAGCTGCCTATAATGTCACGCTAAGCGATGGTGATATTAAGATGGTGGATTTTGGGGATTAATCATCGCATGAACATAACGTTTTCACGTTCGTGGCTAGTCACGTTAGCACTACAAGTATATCTCACACCGATGACGTTTCTAAACATGATAGCCTCCAAAAAGAGTCAAATCATTTTGTAGAGTTTAGAGGTGATAATGAGAATTTGAGTGAGGGAGAATGTGGTCTCCAATATGCATACTCTGAACTTTGCACTGATTCGTTAAAAACTAAATAAAAATTTGACGCTTAGGGTGTTATCTTTAGAGAAGGAGTTGAAAGTTTCGAGAGAGAGTAAGGACCCGGTTAGAATCTCTTTGATTGAGAAACTTGTTTCGGTGGGTAGGGAGAAGAATGACTTAAGCAAAAAATGTGGCTAATATTATAAGAGATCTTCAAGCATCATTGGAGACTCATGAAAAACTTAAAGCCCGTGTTTCCCAACTCAAGAAAGATCTCGAATGTGCCCGAGAGGTCAAAGTCACCTTAGAGGACACATCCAAGAAAGTTGAAAAGATATTCCTAGGTCCCATTTTAGGTTCTAAAAAGAAGCATGTCTTAGATTACGAGGGTGAATCCACTTCCAAAATCGCACCCAAACCGGCTGCCAAGTTTGTGTTAAATCCTAACGGGCCTCCACCTAATCCACCGAGGAGAACTCATCCGAGGAGTTTTAACCAAGGTCGATCCAAAAAACTCTATATGTGTACCCATTAAAAATAAAGAGTTTAGCTTAGGGAATTTCTTTACAAGCTAGTAAGAGTCTCTTACATACATGCTCCCACACACCGCCATAGCGACCTTGATAGTCTTAGAGAGCAAGTTGAGATTCTAGTCAATACGTATAAATGTTTAATGGAAGAATTTCAAAGGATGTCTATGCCTTTTGAGAACATTTCCAACACAATGACTAGTTCCAATAATGATAAGTTTAAGAAAGAGGTTAGTAGATATGATTTTTCTCACACTGTTCCATTGCACACACATAGCGCCAAACCTCCTTTAGGTAGTGAGGTTTTCTCTCACGGGTGAGTATTTTTGTTTCACTCCATAGACTAGGTGTGCTTACATGTTCATTTTTCTAGTTGTGGTGCGCTTTTTCTAGTCTTGGATTTTTTTTCTATTACAACATTTTTTAGATATCCTTGATTAGATGTGTATCATCTTTTATTAGAAAATTTTCAAAAATATTTTTTTGATAAAAATTACAAAAGAGTTTTTATTTTGTTTTACACCTTATATGGATGCGCGTTTAATATATTCGAATCAAAATTTCATTCCATCCATTCACGTGATGTAATCATGGTGTCATGATACTTGGCTACACTTTTTGTGCTTACTAATGCATGTTTAGCATTGCGTCGTTCACTGTTGATGACTTCCTTCATTCTAGACTCATTATATCGCCATGATTGCACACCTGCACAAACTTTTGAACATTTCACTTGCTTTTTATATGGTGAATAGGGTGTTATTATCTCAACCATTCTTAATAACGAATCAAATGTACTAGGAACTAATTGTGCATGTAAAAATCATTGGCCGAATTTTTTTACCAGAAAAATTGTAAATTTATGTTTAAGCATGGAAAAGGGCTACGAAAGAAGCGGACTTCTTTGCATTAAAAGGTACCATTGTCAAGAGCCTAAAATATGTATTCGACACATAAAAATAGAAGTTCCAAGGCCACTTTTGTTTTATTGATTCTTCGTTAAATTTGAAGAATTTGATTCTTTCAACAATTTTGAAAGTTTATACTTAAAATGTGAGATGTTGAGGGAGTTATAAGTTAAATACCAATGGTATTGCATAATATAATTTCTTTAAAAACATTAAATAGTTTGTCATTATTGATGTGAGAAGCATTAAAATTTGAGTCATTTTATATAAGTTGATTCAATTTCACTTTGTTCAACAATTTCACACAAAAGGTTGAATTGAGTTCTTTCTTTTGGTGTGTCTCTTTGACTTCGTGGACAATCATTTGGTATGCCTATGTTGACTTTCCAATGAATTAAGTTCACACACTTTTATTCCATTTCCATGATTCGTATGATTTCATGCAATTCCATGCTATGTTTGTTTGTACTTATATATATATATTTTTTAACTCAAAAATTTTAAAAATTTCAAAAATATTTTGTTGAATTTCATCGCATATGCGTAATTGTACATACTTTGTGATGATATTTCAAATCTGTATACTTATGATGATAACTATTCAAGTATAATTTCTAATCATTTGTCTATTACGGACAAAAAGAGGGAGAACAAATTAAGGGGGAGTTTTGTTTTGTTTAAACTCCACGCCTCACAGTATTTTCTTTGCTTCATGTGTGTAGGTTTTCTTCTGCATCGATGATAATATTCAATTTCGTTATGGTGTTTTCTTTGTTTATGTGTGTAGGTATCTTTACACATCGATGATATCATGAACTACACGATGAATATCTTAAGTTGAGATGACGTCAATTTCCTTTTCATTTTCGGGTTTAGGAGGGACATTAGTTGAACTTATCTTAAGGGTTATTTTTTTCAGTTGTGTGTTATATACTAGAATAGAAAAAGGGGAAGATTTTTAATAGCAAAATTTATGATTGTTTATTATGTTTTTAGTTTGTCATTTTCCCTTACATCCCACTACATCAAAACAAGTTTTTAGTAACGGTCTAATTTAGTTATTACTAACAGAATTATACCATTACTATTTCTTACCCTACAATACCGTTAGTAATCTAATATAAGTGTGACTAATTCTAATTAAATATTTTTAAAACGAACATAAAAAAACAAAAAGAAATTTTGCCTCCCAAAACTAGAGAAACTATCCCGTCTCCTGCTCACCCAAACGAAAAACCTTCTTCTTAGGAATCTATACCTCTTCTAGCACCCATGGTTTCTTAAACTCAAGTCCCCTCCTCGTACCTCAAATTCCATCACGTCACCTACGGTTTCTTAGATTCAAGACCTCTTCTCAAACACCATCGCGTGCCCTAGAGTTTCAAGATTTGGAGTAAGCCTCTACTTCAAGAGTTAGATGAGTTGTTATGTGTTCTTTCTTGACTATTTATTAGTTAATATGAAACAACATTAGTCCCTTTCCATGTTTCACTCACTAGATTCTTTGAGATATTGTTAAAATCTTTATTAAATAATATTTTGGGTTTGTATGGTATTCCTTTGCTTATGTTTCCATTATCTATTTTGATTCAATGATGTTATTTTAAATTCATCTCTGTAAATTTGAAGTAATCTATGACCTCATTATCTTTAAAGTAATCTATGACCTCATTATCTTTAAAGTTTATTGGAAAAAATAGGTTTTGAATTTTTCAGATAGCGTACGTACATCTTTTTAGCTCAATAGTACCTGTACATCCTTTAAGCTACAAAAAATGAAATTAAAAACAATCCAGACCATGGGTGATGAGTGAAGAGTAGATCATGTTATATTCCAATTAAGTAGAAGATTTAGCGACTAGTGTGACGACTTAGTTGCCTAGATCAAGGAATTGATATGGATGTTTTTAATGAAGTTATATTTTGTCATTTTATAGATAATGAAGAAAAAGAACACTTAATTGTGGTTGAATTACTTTTTTAATTTGTATTACTAATTAGAATTGAATTACTTGGACTACTAATTCGTGTAACTAGTGTGTAGCTTATTAATTCACTGTATTGATATACTTGGACTAATTAAAAGTAAACTAGAAAACTTATTTCTCATTGGTTTCAATATGTGTAATCAGTTATTTTGAGGATTTGGAGCAGAGCTAGAGCCATTGCAGTAACAGCTAAGTTTCTCCAATCAATGCCATTGTTATCTTACTATCGAACTGTGCATGTTGCATAACCTATCTACAAATGTACTAGTTTTTAAATGTGAATCAGTTATATACTTTGTATGTATGTAGTTTCCAATACTCATATACCAATATGCGATTCTATTCATGCTCTATATATACTATCATATACATGCTACTTAGTTGTAATATAACAGTTAGAAATGCATACACTACTGCATATTGTTATCTTTGATTTCTTTGTTGTAGGAAAGTTTTTGTATTGATATTACGTTTACTCAGTATATAGTGATATCTTTGTACTGAACTAGTTTTTTAATTTAATTACTTTAGCATAAGAAATTGTTCATATCCAATTGTTATAAGTATTTCTAAGTCATTACGGCTTCTCTTATGTGGTTGTTTGACCCATGTTGGAAATGTTTCAAGTTAATTTATGTGTTTTACCCAAGGTGTTTTCTTGAGTAGTAATCGAGATCTAAACAGTGTAAATGACAACATTACTATTTGAAAATGATGAAAAAGTAAAATTCATCCTAGCCCAAAGGCATAAAGAATCCATACTCACCCAAGCACATAAGCGATACCCCCACATAGTCTATCTATATTCCTCTCATCTTAGAACCCGTCTTGTCTAATAACCTAAGTGCATGAGGATATCAAATAATTGTTTACTGATATCTATTTGTTTACTTATGGTATAACGTTGTTTACTTATTTTCTAGAGATACATTGCTGTTGATTTAGTGCTCCCTCTTCACCACGTTCCATCCCATTAGTAAAAAGGAAATCGATAAGAACATACAACACTCGATTTGATACTTGATAATTTGATACAATAGCTACCTGTGAGGTAATCATGATCCTTGGGTAATTATTTTAGTATTTTAGTTCTAGTAAAACTATATGTTTAAATTTTTTATTAAATAACATGTTGGTCGTGTTACTAGATATGTCAGCAAGAAAACGTTAATTTTGTGACATTACATTTTTTTTCTTGGTTTGACACAATCTTGTTGATTTGAGATTAACATCGTTGGTATGAAGAATTATGTTTGTGTTTATGTTTGTTCGTGGTTGTTAAATTAAATTCAAGCACTGTAATGTTGTTGGACATCGTCTTATAGTTGTACAATTGTACAAAGGCTATACCATTATTATTCATGGCAATCCTTTTTAAGTTATGGGCTTGGAATGTTGATATTTTTCTGTAATAGGAGTAATGTAGTTTTATCGTACAGAGTTTTTAAATATAGCATAGAGGTTATTGATGTCAGAGGCGAGAGATCTGTGGATGCAGAATGTAGGGCATACTTAGGTGGCTTTAGATACTTATACTCAATGAAGTTGGATGATTGCCACAAGTTCAATAGCTCTGCCCTTTGGCCAATTACAGGTATGAATTCTTTCTTGTTATATTTCCTTGCTTAAATAGTGGACATGTATTAGTGTAGGTAGTAAGTTTCTGGTGATTGGTGGGTCCTATTCACCATATGATCCCCTATTTCCCTATAAAAAGCCTTTGATTATAAATGATGTTGTGCAATTTGATCCATTCAGAAAATGGTTACTTAGAGTAGCAAGTATGCAAACATCGCGGTCTTATTTTTCTTGTAATGTTGCCTCTGCAAGGTTTATCTTGCTGGGGGACACACCTGATCTAGTGTTAGAGGTCTTCCTCTACTCATGCTTTGCCAGTACTTTGATACTTGGCTTATTCGAATAAATAAAATTCTTAACCTCTCTTCAGAGAATTAATATTTTTCTTAGGGTGTGTTTGATTGGAAATATCTTTCAACTTTGGGTGCTTTTGATCATCTAAATTTTCTTGGGAAAGATTTTCCAGGTTGTATAATAATGCACATTTTGGACCTTTTCCATGAAAATTTTTCTTCGGTGGGGAGGTAAAAAAAAACATTCCTGGAAAACTTGGAATTTTTTCCCACCAACTCCAATTAAACACATCATTAGTGTTCTAATTTTTGTTGCTTCCGCCCATAATTTTCACACATCGGTAGTGGAAATTTTAAATGTATCTCTATTTTTTTACCTTCAATGTATATTAATACACATGATTTTTATTCTTGTGACAGGCTGTTCAGCTCACCAAGTTTGATTACAGACTTGCAGATAAGTTGGAGGGACACCGGACCTATGTGTGGACTCGCATGCGGCTCTATTTTAGGATGCACATCTATGTACGAAGAATCTTCTCATAGATGAAAGTTATGCCATTGTGTGATGAATGCCAACTAATTTTATTCCAAGGTGATGAGGAGATTGATACAATTTTAGAGTTTGATACTATTGTTCCTTTACTTTCTTTTTATCCCTTAAATATTTTCTTACATACATATACTACTTGGCATTCGTATTATCTTAATATACTCATTTGTCTGCCTGCTTATAAAAAAAAATACAAGGGCCTATGGCGTGGAAAAACTGTTGGAAATGATAGCTTTTAATTTAGATGGCACATATGCAGAGGGGAACATATGGAAAGAGTTTGTTGCTTGCTTCCTCAACCTTTCTCAATGTGGAGAAGATTGAATGCCAAACTGTCTGGACATAAATGCTGGTGGGCCCATGCAAAGGTACTCTAGCCATTCTAATAGTATCCTTAATATATTTATCGAATATGTATTGGAAAAGAGTTGGAGATTTCATTACCGATGGTGGTTGACACGTCACTTTAGCCAAAATTGTTTTGCCTCATAAATTGCAGCAGGCCTCTTTTCATCTTTTACCATTTTTTCCTTCATATTTTAATAATTTTTTTATATGCTAAAGGATTTTAAAGTTGTGTTTAGTTTGACATCAAGTGCTTTTTTGGTTCGAGTCTTTTTTTTAAGAAATTTGGATTAGTTAATTTGCATATAGCCCGTTTGATTGTCCTTAAAATATAGTGATTGTACTCTCAGTGATTTTGTGGTAGAATATAAACTATGAATTAGGCATTTCTTTTTTGACTTTTTTTAAATTCGATTGTGAGTATATTCTATTAATGCTAAAAGAGGAAATTTATGAGTATTTAGGAGTCATTTTATTCTTCCGCATTCCACACTAGGAACCTTAACATTGAGATAATTTTAAAGTACATTGATTGTTACCTTTAGAATTGGATCTGGTTATCCTCTTGAACCGGGACTTGATGTCTTTTGATTGGGCCATCGGTTGTGTTAACCTTTATTTGTCGATTCTTCTGCATTCTTTGGGATTCTGCTCCTTCCTTTTGATGTTTGTTTTCAATCATTCTTAAGAACATGATGATCTCTGTAATAGTAGTGTGACCATTTGTATCTTCATCTATATCAGTGGCATATAGATGGTCTGCTGTAGATTCTGCAGTAACATCATTAACAGTGGCATATAGCTTTGTAGTGTAAAAATTGAAAATATTGGACACCTAAATTTCATTTAACTTTTGTTCCATTCAATAGTATGTCATTCCTTATAGAATCACATGTCTTTTGGTAATCCACTTCTTACTAAATCAGGTTCGAGGCTGGAACACCAGCCATTGGGGAAGCAATCGGGTTAGCAGCAAGACTTCACTATCTGTCTCGCATTAGCATGAAAAAGATGCATGATTATGAGGTGAGTTTATATTTTTCATGTTAGAATAGTTGATATGTCTCGTTCCTGATTCTAACTTGTACAAGTCAAGGAACATTGTCATATGAGCAGCCCCAATGCTTCGCATTACAAATTTAGGGTTTGAAACATCGATTTATCAGAATCTAGAAATCTTGCTGAAGTGTTTTTGTTGGGTTTAGTTTTGAGAAATATATCTTTCGCTCTATTTTTTTGGATTGATGGTTTATTATGTTTCATTTACTATGTTAAGACTTCGATTTTTATCCCTTTTATGTTCGGTCTATAATGTTTCGCATATGTTTTGGTAATGGTTCTCCATTTTCTTATATACACTTATTTTCATTACTTGTTAGCATTATGAATTGAAATATGTTATAATCACTTTGTTTTTATTAATCTCCCTAGTTTGTTATACTGACATGCATATTTGTTTATTGTGAATTTAAAGTTGTGCTTTTGTTTTTTGTGTTGACTGTTACTGTTTAGCCATATTAACCTTTGTTTGGGCAGTTATGTTTATCTTATGACAATATAAACAAACATATGTTTATATTGTCATGAGATATATTGCAACTCTTTATCTCAATATATTTCACAAGTTGTAACTATTTGGGGAGAATTAACACCGTTATATTCGTTATAATATAAAAATATAACGGTGTTTTATGACCCTGCTTCTATTCCGTACACAAACCCAAGATAACCTGTACCCATGTATGATAGGGTCATAAAACACCATTACCCAAATTATAATGGTGTGCATATGATAAGTCTTGTTTGATAGAAATAAATTAATAATGGGTGACTATGTTACTACGTGTGTGTATGTGCGCAGTCTTTTTTCATCGGTGGAGGGCCGAATCCGACCTCAATCCTTACAGGGCTTAATGCTCACACTTTCCACGGTGTTTAATGTAAAAAAATTACTTCATCAATTGAAATTACACTTTTATATAACATTTGTAAATTAGAGTTCCATTTTGTAGTTCTACTAGTATTAAAAGTCACGTGCTCTATCTTGTCTATGAAGGAAGAACATTGCACCAAGCAAGACATTTTTACGTCACTCATTTTCAATTAATTTTGATGATAATAATTTTTTTTTCAAGCTTTTACCTTCTTCTTAATGTAACAAATCCTAGATGTAAACTTAAGTATGGTTATTACAGGTATCAACGGATGAATTAAGAGAGATCATGACAAATCAACAATCAGGGGAAATCATATCATTATCCCCCGATTACCATCCACCTAGCATTTGGGCACGATTCTTGGAGAAAGAACAGAATGAGACCCCGCTCAAATGAAGGTTAATATAAACTTTATAAGATAATGCATGTATTGACCCCAAAAAAATAAAAATTTGAGTTTAAATTCACAATAAACATATATGCATGTCATACTACGTAAGTTGTGTTCATCTCAATTTGATATGACATTTATGATATCGCCAAACTGTGATAACAATACATCCACCACAGGCAGTTGTGTTTATCCCAATTTGAAATGACATTTATGATATCGCTTGATGATGCAGAGACAGTCATACTCCTATAATCTTTTGTCTTATAATCAAGTACATATTGAGTGAGATGAGGTTCTATTTTCTTCTTACTAGACATTTACTTCCAACTGATTAAATGTGCTGATGATCTAAAGATATTATCTGAGACAGTACAAGAAGCACGAGGAACTCTTCCAAGCATTAGTCTATTAATTCTTGGTTCAACATTAGTAATTGCACTTATATCAACCACTATATTGTTGCTATAAAGTACTTTAAACAATGCCACGTAATATGACAAATCCAGGTGTCATTAATATGTGCATGAATGATCTGAGCCTCTTATACTGATTTATTTCTCTTTTAGATCATAATGCGATTGCCAGACGACACATAAGTGAGCAATGAACTAGGATGAGGTGATAGAATGTATGAAGATTCATGTGTATGATAAGGTTCCTCTAGTCCGTACATATGCGGTTAGGGCTATATCGCGTTTTGCAAATGATCCGACCTGAATGGTGACGTTTTCGGATCACTTCTTCAAACACTGCCTCTAGAGTAGAATCCGGTAAGCTTCCCAACTGCCTGTATTGCTTGGAATACTAAAAAGTTTTGATGTACTTTTGTTTAATTAAAGTTTAGTTGTAGTAAAGCTTAGCAGGGCTCGTAGTGTGCTGCCACCATAAATTGATATTGTCTTCGTTACCAAATGTAGTGTCATTTATGTGCATTTGTGGAAGTGGAAATTATCATTAAATAATGAAAATTGGCATATGTGCAGGATGTTCATAAGACGATAGTATTATGGGATCTAATTTGCACTCCGTCAAATGGGATCGTATTATATTAGATGAGGTCAGTCCGAAATGAATTTTACCAAGTTCTTACTTTTTTGTACTTGAGTTATTTCTTTTACTTTTCTTACATCTCACAACGTGTGAATTTATGAAAAATATCCAGAATTCATAAATGCACATTAAATGCTTGGATATAACGTACAAAACAATTTAATTCATTTTTTCTATCATGGTGTGTTTGTGTGAAGTGTGTGTTCAGTGTTTGTGTGCAGCATGAGTGTGTGTTTCTGTGTTTGTGTGAACAGTGTTAGTTGTACCAAAAAAATTGAATTTGTGTTAGAAACCATGTGTGTTGTGTGCTGATGTAAAAGTGTGATATTACAAGTTCACATACTTGTTTATATGTGAAATTTCGTCCTTTTAAGTGCTGATGTGAAATGTGATATTATAAGTTCACATACTTGTACAATTAATTTTGCTGGTGGATAATTTTTTGTACTAAATTAATTTTATATGACTAAATGTTGATATTATAACTAATATGATAATTTTATTTTATTTGACCGAATGTCATTTTTGGATCCTCATCAAGTTTCCAGTGTTGCGAGTTGCGGCGTTGATGGCGATGATAATAGAACGAAAGTTGATAGTCAACAACAATAGACTTCTTTTTAATATTTCATTTGATTTGTTATATTATAAAAAATATCTCATTTGGGGATGATTGTATTATGATGTTATATTGGATGGTTTTATTAAAATAATGTAACTTTCGGGGCGATTGTATTACAATGTTTCATTTTTTTTATTTAAGTTTCTTTTGTAAATAAAGAGTGGAGGCTTGAATATAATGCCCTTGTTTTTGTAGACTATTTTTGTATATGTTCTTAGGATTTATATAGTGGTAAGAATAATCAGGATACTGGATCTTGATTTTTTTTTTTAAATATGTTTTACTATTACTAATAGAATTTTACCATTACTAATTTTGAATTTTACCGTTACTAATTCTGAATTTTATCGTTACTATTAGCAATAGAATTTCACCGTTACTAATTCTGAATTTTACCATTACTATTAGTAACAGAATTTTCCGTTACTAATTCTGAATTTTACCGTTACTAGATGTACCAGAATTTTCCGTTACTAATTCTGAATTTTACCGTACTATTAGTAACAGAAATTTTCATTACTAGCTTCGTGACCCACGCCTTTCTTCTAACGGAAAAATTGTGTTACTAATATTTTTAGTAACGGTAAAATTGTGTTACTAATGGCGTGTTTTGGTGTAGTGATGTACATTCTCAAGGATTCAATTGAAGATGAGTTAGTGACCGAATGAGACAATCAAAGATCGAAGAGTTAATTTCATGTCTAAAACATACGGAGAATGTATATAAGGTTGATTTTGTGTAAACATTGTGTAAACATTATGTTCAGGGGTATTTTACAAATGTTTGAAACATTAAATATTTTTCAAAAGTTTTTAATTGAAAAATCCTTTTTTAGGCAGCTCGGGCATTTTAATGGAGTGACATCACAATGTCAGATTAATTGAGGAGAGATTTATTAAATTAAGGGTCAGGGATTTGACTCCGATATTTTTAGGCTCAGTGTTGCGGGAGTTTGTCACGGGGTATCCAGTTAATTTATTATGGAGATATATAATAAATTATCGAATATTGAATTTGACAAGAGGTGTAAACCTAAATGGTGGAATTGTGTGTAATAAATTCAAAGAGATGAAGATACAAACTGAATGAGTGAGTCGGGCTATTCTAGTTAGGTGACAAAACTTGAATCATAAAATACTTAATGTGTGATTAATTAAATTACAAGTCGGGATATAGACTTGGGTATTTTTGGGCTAGGGCTATGGGTGTTAGGCACGGGTTAGTCGGACTTTTATAAAATATATGTATACGGTAGTGTGATAGTATATATATATATATATATATATATATATATATATATATATATATATATATATATATATATATATATATATATATATATATTTGTGTGCTTTATAGATATCGGTGTGAATGATATTTATAGGAATACAGATCCCTTTACTGCTATCATAGGAGATTGCGTGATGTGGATGAATCCCTTGGATAGTGAATGCAGGGTGAGTATAATCCCCAGGTCATAGGCATCCAGTATTTATATGTTGTCATTCTTTTCGGGGTGAGACGCTTTGGGTATAATTTTGTCTCACAACCGGGGAACTATGACCGCCTCTGCTACACTTATTTTATTTTCACTGATTCGGTGAGCTAACCATATCAGGGTATCTAGGTGGATTGATTATACCTGGGATGATAGCATTTTAGAGAAAATATCCGATAAGTTCTTACTCAGGAATGGATGGTTATTATACTTAACATGTGTGTGAATGTTGTAGTATATTAGTACGTATATAATATGAGTAGATAATTATATACGGGATTAATACATAAGTGTGAATGTCTTTCTTATATAACTAATGTGAAAGTTATATGATATAAAAAGGTTTTTTTTTTTATATAACTATTGTGAAAGTTATATGATTTAAAAAGGTGATTTCTTATATAACAAGTGTGAAAGTTATGTGATTTAAAAAGTGGTTTTTCTATATAGCTAGTATGAAAGTTATAATAAAAGGGGGGGAGGGGTTCCAATATAACTAGTGTGGACGTTATATGGTTTAGTATAGTTGAACCGATTAATAAATTAATGAGTAGATAACTTAATAATCAAAGTAAGAATACTCGGGTTAGAGTAGTATGGTATAAGGAGGTGTAACACGTCTAGTTAGGTGGGGTAGCTTAACTAGAAAGTATGGTGTAACAACCCGTACGTTTGGGGATAATTAAATTCCATAATTGGGTATGAATTGGAAATTTGGGGAATTTCCCGGAATAGTAATTTTTGGGATTTTCAAGGATTAGATGATTCTCCATGGGTGATATATTTACTTTTGGGATTAAGTAAATATGTCGGAGTATTTCAATTATATGTCGCAGCTTGGTAAAGCGACAGAGGATAATATTTTATTGGGAATACCGCATTAAGTTGTGTGGGTTAAATTAGTGAGTTGCGGTCAAGTGCCTCGGATGGAGATTCTGACTGCGCAGTGAGTCTCGAAATGGCCGAGATAGTCAGAATTGAGTATCCGGGTGTCAAAATTGAGTTTCGAGAAATTTTAGAGTTAAAAGGACTCGTAATTAAGTAAACGAGTCATTTTTGGGTTTTAAAGGGATAAACCCTTATTTTATCCTTATAAGACACGGGAGAGGGAGAAAGAACGAAAGAAAAGAGAGAAAGGGAGAAGGGAGAGGAGAAAAGAGGAGAGAAAAAGGATTTCCGAGCCAAACTCCGTCGGATTCGACTCGGGATTGTCGGATTTTATCCACGAGGCAAGTGTTTACTTGCTTTATTTAATTTTGAGCATAAATCTCATATCATAGTTGGTAATAACAAACCCTAAAGATTTTGGGTTGGGTTTTCGTGGGTCAAACGTTTTTTTCTCGAAAGTTTAACGATTAAACCCCGAAAAATATCAAATTGGAGAAACTTAGGAATTTCTTGAATTTAGTTGTTGATTCTTGGTTCTAGGATGATTAGAACCTATTTCCTTTGTGTATATATAGTTAGGTGTATTTATATGTTGGTGGGAGAAGAGAAAAAAAGCTTGGTGGTGTATTAATGGAGGTTTGGGATTTTTGGAGATGGTGATGAATAGTGACCTGCGTCTTTCCCAATCGATTCGGCCTTGATGCGAGTCGATTCGGCTCTTGGTCAAAAAATGAAATTTGTAGATCTTTTCGATGCGGTCGCGTGGGCACCGACCGCGTATTTTTCTATTTTTTTTGGATTTATAGTGATTTTTCTACGAAAAGTTGTCCGAGATCGAAATAGTTAGTTAGAAATTAATGCTAGAATTATTTGGAGATAAATATTAAGGGTTCTCAAATAGAGTGTTAGGACCTCTAAAGGACTTGCGGACATATGAAAACTTTGGGTTCGTAGAAATAAATCCAAGTTATGATTTAAATGGAGATTGAATTGAGTTTTGGGTATTTGGAGATTGGAGAAAAATCACCCAAAGAGTGCCCCTCGAACAGGCCGAATCGATTGGGTCTAGACTGAATCGATTCACTTAAGGGGATCTGTATTTCTGCAGTGGGCTGAATCGATTCGGATTTAGACCGAATCGATTCGCCATTAAGGACCTGCTTGCATAACTCTTTTCGAATCGAATCGGATTGGGGGACGAATCAATTCGCCCACCTGAATCGATTCGCAATTAGGGCGAATCGATTCTCTTTGGTCAGAATTGTTAGTTTTCTTCCCTTAAGAGTATGGAGAGTTAAATTTCAATTTGGGATTTTATATGGGAATACCGGTGAATATATTGGGACTCATAAATGATGGTTTTGAGGGTAAGTAACCTTTAGATGAAAGAGAACGCCTCGGATTGGTGTCGGGCATAACCCGGGGGAATGGACATAGTTAAAGTTCGGGAAAGAATAATCCTTGGGATAGTTTCAGTGGGCATTTAGGCCTACATAATTATGTGTGTAGGAAAACATAATTATATCGATATTGGTTGAGAAGATCCTACGAGATTATTAGGATGAGAATTGGGGATATATATATTTATTCACTTAGAGTGAATTGGTATAGTTGGAGATATCCAATAAATCCTTAGATGGGAATAAGGTATTTATTATTTATCAAAGTGAGGAAATACTTTGGGTATAATATCGTGAGTATGTGAATGCTTGAATATGATTCTTTGAGAGAATCTTTGGAATTATTAGTCATCGTTATGAGTGTTCGGCAATTATGGTCGTTTATATATATATCCGAGGAGCAATATATATAGTATATATACTTTGTGATTAAAGTATATATGGAATACGATACAGATGTGTATGTATGTATATATATCTATATATGTGTGATGGTATATATATATATATATATATATATATATATATATATATATATATATATATATATATAAGTGAAGCATACCCCCTCTAATGCTATCATTGGGAAGTGCGCGATGAGGGTGGGCACCATGGCTCAAGGAGGAGAGTGTGGATATTCCCCAGGTCATAGTCGTCCATGTTTTTTTATGTGATATACATATTTGGGATAAGACGTGGTGGGTATGTTTCGTCTCATTGCCGGTTAGGAGCTATGACCGCTTCCCGGACGTTGTGATATATTTTAACCACGAAGTAGGTGTCGTTTAGTCCTACCGGTGGTCCCCAGTATGCTACGTGAGTCGGTCACTGGAAGATGATAGCATTGAGAGACAGCATCCTCGAGTGATAACTCGGTGGGATGGTTATTATACTGGTATATAGTATATTTCTTGTGTATGAAAACAAGGTGATATATATCTCTATAAGAGTAAAGAGATAAAAGAAATGAAAAGGGATAAAACCTCAGTCCGGGAGATAGATGCGGGTGTGTATTATAAAGATGAATATAGAGTAAACCTCAGTCTGGGAGATATTATCCAGATGCATATTGTAAGATGTATATGAGAATAAATATAATATGTATATTATTATATAAAATGTTTATTTATTCATTTTGTACGAATCACCTAATGGATCTCTACCATTGACCCTGCCAAGTAGTAGTATATCGAGGGGGTTCCTTGTTTGGATTTCGCTTCGCGAGACACCCCATGCACGAACTTAGCACAGTGTTGAGAATGGAGAGAAGTTTTTCCCCTAGTACTCGGGTCGTCTAGGTTTCTAGCAGACGGGTGAATCAAGTTAGTTAGGTGGGGTAGCTTAACTAGGATGTTTTAGGCGAGTATGTTAGGCGTGCACTATTAGAAGAGGAGTGAGGGGTATCTCATGGGAGTGCGATACCAACTTAAATATGAGATAAAACATATTTTTAAAAATAAAGCACTTATGCACTTGCTTAATATTTTCACAACTCGGGCTCTAACCCATTTCTATATTTTTCCTCTCTTGCTATATATTATATATATAGGTGTCCAGACACAGGGACGCCTGGATGACACTTCTTTCGAGTCAGACGTCTGCTGCAGCAGCTGTGGATTCATGCAGGTTTAATTTAGACGCTTCTATTCTTGCAATCTAGATAGGAAGCATTGTAGTCACTCTCGGGTCGAAAGCCCAATTGTATTTATTTATTCTTTTACTGCCTTTTAGTGCGGCATTCGATATGGTTGTATGATGTTTTAACCGAGTGTTCGGTTATTTTACCTCTTTTCAGTTTCATATATATAAACTGTGTGAATGTTTATATTGTGTAGTTTTTTAAAAAGAGTAGTTAAGTAAAATTTTGACGCCAGCCTAATAGGTTATTAGTAATTAAAATGGATTTTCGACAGTGATGCTAAGAATGATCCATATGCGACTCATGTTTTAATTTTATATAGGAGTGATCTCTCGGTATTTGATTAGGCGGGTTGTCACATAGGGGTGGTAAACGGATGGATATGGATCGGATACCATGTTTTCCATATTCGTATTCTCTATCGGGATGCACAATTCATATATGTATTTGTATCCGCCTTGATAGTTAAAACAACTATCCATATCCATATCCATATCCCCTCGGATACCTCGGATTCGGATAATATCCGTATCCGTTTACATTGTTTGGATATCGCAAAAAATAACTATTAAAATATCCAATCCAATCCAATCCAATCCAATTAAATATATAACAAAATTATTACCTCTTAACATCAACAATTATGGCTTCCATAATAATAATAGCATCCCATAATGATAATATGGCTTAAATCCATCCATACTTTACAACTATATAAGCTGAAAGCAATCCCAAAAAAAATAACAGTAGCAGTTCATAACAATAGATATAAATATGCAACTTTTAGATTAAATCAAATTTATTGAGAATGATAACCTCATGGACCTTTTAGTCTTCAAAACATACTGATATTTTTATTTTAATAAGTATACATTTATATTTTGTATATAATATACCAGTTGTTAACTTCAGTTCTCATCACAATCAAAACCATCTCGTTACTTTTTTTTTCTCTCTAACATTTATTTATAATTAAGAAAACTAAAAAACAACCACATGAACAATATATAAATACAGTTATATATTTTTATTTTATTTTGTATGTACCTGTTGTTGCTAACTTTCCGTTCCAAGAGGAGGGGATGCGCAGCGATGGAGTTGATGCGCAGCGATGGGGTTGATGAGAAGCGATGGGGTTGATGAGCGGTGGCGGGGTGATGTGGCGGAGGGGGAGGTGGTGGAATGAATGTTTTTTGTGGTGTGAAATGAGAGTTTATTTTCTCTTGTTTTGTACGAAAGAGAAATGAAATGAAATTAGGATTTTTTTGTTTTGAGTGGAGTATATGTTCTTTAGTGGGTGTTTCTTATGTGTGATAGGGTGTATTGTAAATTTAGTGTAACTCCATAATAATACACCCAATAAAATAATAATACATGGAATTTTATAGTATACCCAATAAAATAATAACTTTAGGGTGTTTTTGTTTTGAATGGAGTATGTGTTTATTTTGTTTTAGGGAATAAACTATTAAGGTTTTTTTAATATTATTTTATTAGTAATACTAATACTAATATTATTAGTAATATTTTAAACATATGTTTGACGGATACGGATATCCAGTAAAATGGATAGTCCGCATCGAATACGGATTATCCATGTCGGATACTAGTACTATCCGTATCCGTTTTCTCGGATATTTTCATAGAGTATCCATATTCGTATATGTTTCCATTTTTCGGATAAATATCGGTGAATTTGGATTCGGATATCGGACGAATGCGGATTTTTGAATATCTGTTTACAGCCATACTAGGAAGGTTAGTATGCAAGCGTTAGGTGTGCACATTAGATGAGGGGTGAGTTATGCCTCAAGAGAGTGAGACACTAACATAAATATGAAAAGTGTACATGCATTTAATTATTGCAATTTAACTGCTTGCTAAATATTTTCAAAATGTTTTACTTAGGCTTTGACCCTTGTCAAAATCTTTTCCAAAACATTTTAAATGTCCAGCCACAGGGATTCCCAGTTGGAGTATTTTATCAAGGGATGAGCAGCTACAGCTCATGTGGAAGTTACAGGACTTTTCTATAGACGCTTCATTCATTCATTCCTAGTGTAGGAACTTTACTTAGTATTCATTTGGGAATGTCGCCTTTAGATTTAGTATTCAGTTATTTATTTAACTTTACGCATCTGGGTTATTATTCCAATTTAGTGTTGGATTTTATAGTTGAACCGATAGTTGATTCGGTCATCTTTATTTATATTATTCATCTGTGTTGGATTCAGTTATAAGTTTGTGCTGATAGTTTAATTATTATTTATTTGTGCATGTTGTTAATTAATGAAAGATATAAATTTAGCACCGGTCTGATTAAATTACTGGTTGGTTAGTAACTTTAAAAAGGTTTTAGATAGTAATGCTAAGAATGAGCCATATGAGACCAACTTTTTATTTTGATCACGGGTTGGCCACCCGGTATTTTAGTAGGCGAGGTGCCAAAAATTTAGTGCTTTACAAATTGGGTAGAGGCAGTACCTTTGAAAAGGTTAACAACAAGTGTGGTGGAACAGTTCATTAAAGACTACATCTTTTGTTGGTTTGTCATTCCTAAGGTTATTCTGTCAGATAAAGGAACTCCATTTATCAACAAAGAGGTGGCAGTGCTAACTGGTAAATATTCAATTATCCACCCCACCTCAATAGTAACTCACCCTAAATGCAATGGCCAAGCTGAGGCTCCAAACAAGACCTTGGTTAACATTTTAGACAGGATGATGGAAGATTTTCTTGGTGCATGGGATGACAACTATTGTGCTTTTGGCTTATTGAATTACAAAGAGGAAAGCAACTGGCTACACACCATTTTTCTTCGTCTATAGAGATGAGGAAATTCATCTAGTGGAGTTAGAAGTATCTTCTTCCATATATGCCTTACGAAGTATCATGCTTCTATGGAGTATGCACGTTCAACTAGAAGCATTAGATGAACATAGAGATAATTTGACAAGGAAATTCCATATCTACACAAAGCAACTCTCCAGAGCTTATGAAACTTGGTGAAACCAAGAAAATTTATTGAAGGTGTCTTAGTTTTGAAAGCTTCTATCAACCATATTAGAGGACTTCCTTTGTCAAAATTTATAACAAATTTGGGAGGGACCATATGTTGTTAAGGAGGCACATGAATCAGGTTATTATTTGATCTCAAAGATTGAGGATGATAGACCTTTCAAAGTTAACAACAAATAGTTAAAGGTTTATCATGTATAGACAACACATGTAAATTTTTGTTTGTTCTCACTTTTGAACTTATAGATTGCGATGAAAAGCATGTAAATTTTGGTTACAGTTTTTATAAATACACAAATGTTGAAGTAAGAAAATGAGTTATATACACATATTATAAAGAAAAAATATCCTTTGTATTTCACTTGTAAAATAGTTACAATACAAAATTGGGGATATTGAATACAAATACAACAAAAAGAGTTTGTCCCAAGAGAAACCACAAATCAGGAGAAGTGAAGAAGCCATCCTCATTCAAAGTAGCAAATTCAAAAGTAACTTCTTTTTTATACTCAGACATACAAAGATGTTCGCTTCATCTTCGGTTTTTAACTTGAGTTTAGTTTCACGTTTTCTTTTGGCATTAGCTAAAGCTTTTTCAGCTGCTGTCGATTCTTGGTTACATACTTTACTTTGGGGGATAAGCTCCCTTATATTTTCTTCTTTAAACTTTATATCCTCTATGTTCTTAAGGTACTGGGAACGATAGGTTAAGATGTTGGGATCCTTAAGGTATCTCAAGCTGTTGATGAGCCATAAGAAATCAAACCCATCAGTTTGCATATCTTTGAGGTTGCCCAGATGACGATTAAGCACAGACCTCTCAATAGGAAAAATTAGGTAATTTACAACCTCAGATACCATGGAAGTTACCCCTTTCGAATAATAAGACATTATCGAGTTATGACGCCTCACACTGTTAACATTAAAGGTCTTAGGGTGAGAAGCAAGAAGTCGATCTAGCACAGAGCATGAGGAGCATAGAATAATGGTACTACTTCCAATACCTACCAACAAAAATGAATTAGTGCAATGTTTAGCATAGGAGAACCACAACCAGACTCATTTTTCTCCTCCCTATTTACACTGGTCGTGGAGCCATGGTAACTTTGGCTAGACAACTCATATTAATCAAGAGCAGCTATTATGGGATTAACCTCTATCACTTGGACAGTCACATCAACTTTATGATGTGTCACCTGAGGCGCCCAGGATGGTTATTTTCTATCAAATGCTAAAAAATAGAGGAAATATGGGAGTTATCCAAACTTCAATGATTGTTTTTACCAAGCGAGTAAAATGAAAAAAAAAATTACCAAGAGTTGAGCTAAGTCACCAAGCAGGTGTGTTTTTAGAGTAACCGTGCCCAAATAGGGTACGTCACCAAGAAGGTGAAAAAATTCAAAATTTTGTTAAACGTTACTCAATTGATAGAGTAAATCACTATGCATGTGAGGTATTTTTCTAAGCTACATCTAAGTGTAATACCCCGTATTTTTGGCTACATTTATTTTGGGATTAATTAATTAAATGCGGGACTATAAAAATACTAATGAAATGCGAATTGGTATTTGATTATGTGCATATATGATTATATATGTATTTGGTATTATAAAATTTGTCGTGAGATTTATATACGGCATTTTAAAAATTTTGTTGAGACGCATGGGACCGCCGCGTCACGGTATAATAGTTTGTTAATAAAAGTGAATTAAAAATCGATAATCCATATGGTCGTTTTGAGTGCGGCAACGCGTCCGGAAGGGTCGAGATAGTCAGAAAACACTAGCTGGGGGTATAGTTTGGGTCCCGGGGTATTTTTAGGCCATTCCGGCACCATAAAGGGTATTTTAGTGATTTGGTATTTTTGGGTAATTAAAAGTGACGAAAATTGAGAGTTGTAATCTGATAAGGAATTGACCCAACCAACCCTTATTAACCCAACAAGCTACGGAGGTTTATTAAATTAGGTTTTCATAAGTTCCCCCAAAGCAAACCCTAGCCACCATAGCTTTTTGGAGAAGAAAGCTTGGAGAAGGATAGAGAGAGAGGAATTCTGCAGAAATTCTACACCGAATCCACACCAAATTCAGAAATCAAACCAAGGCAAGTGTTTTAATCATATTTAAATTCGTAGAATGTTTCCTCCATGTTAGAAAATTGATAAATTACAACTGTTCTTGAAAGATAATGAAAACCCATGTAGTTTGAAGTTTAGATCTTAGAGATTATGAAGAGGATTGCATGTAGTATGATAGGTAGATGATTTCCCTTATATTAATTGTGATTTGAAGGAATTAAAACGAAATAAATTCTGGGATTTGATGATGATATAAACCTAGGGTTCATGTTCTAGAGAAATTGGGAAAAGTGTAGAGATTTGTAAATTTAGTCGATGGTATGATGATTTAATCCTTGAAAACATGTTAGGAGATGATGTAAATATGTTTAGGGTGAATTAGAGACCCTAAAACGTTATTGGGATGAACTTTGGAGAAGGATTGAAGTGTTAAAAATGGTGAAAAACGAATTGGGGAAAAATCTGGGCCGAAACTGGTAGCTCGTTAGAAGCAGCCCCAGGTCGTTCGAACGAACTCGTTCGAACGAGCTTCTAACGAGTTGACCAGTCGTTATTAACGAGTAGGGATTTTCGTTCGATATCTCGTTCGAACGAGATATCGTTAGAAGGGTCAGTTCGTTCGAACGAACTGGGATCTCGTTCGAACAGCCTCGTTCGAACGAGACTTCTAACGACCTGACAGTCCAAACTCGTTCGAAGTCTCGTTCGAATGAGACTTCTAACGAGTTGACAGTTTTGTCCTTTTTGGACTGTTTTGATTTTTGGGGTCCCGGAAACTGGTTCGAGGGTAGAATTAACATTCTTTGATGATGTAAGGATAGATTTGGGACAATTGGGTATTTATGAGAAGGAATTTACATACGAGAGTGTTATTACATGGACGGTTTGGGTTGAGACGTGAGTGTCTACTACGACGTGAGATAATTATGGCGCGTATAATTACAAACCGGAATAGTATGGATTGTGTTAATTATAGTTAGTATGAGAATATATACTACGATTAAAATACGGTGCTACTAAGACGTGTGTTTACTTAGTATTGGTATATGGATTGTGTGTATGACATACCTACCATACTTGCTATCACGGGAGGTTTGCGTTCGCTTAGGACCCTCTAATCCTTGTGTGCCTACGGGGGGGATATAGACTGGTACCTTGATGAACATAGGTCATAGAAAGACTTATTGTGATATTAATAAGTCCGCTGATCATGGGAGCGTAGGTATGTGCATGACCCATGTGATGGTGACTGTGTTCGCCTCCATTATTTGTGATGTTGTTATCGGTAAACTATTCCTGAGAGATTCGGAATATGTAATCCTTATGTACGTGATGTACCGGGATGGATAGCAGAGTATGTGTGCACTACAGCTTAGATTGCGGGGTGCTTGTATTGTATATTTATGATATGAATAATATACATTATATTAATGGGAGTCCTCATGTTAATGTTGTAAAAATATTACGGTATTGTTTTGAGAAAAATAATGAGTTAACTGATAGTTATATCAATGGCATATTTAGTAACTGAGTTTACGTTAAACCTCTACTTAATTACGAGCATTGTTATGTTAAATGAAACCGAGTAATATGGATAGAACCTTTGGCAGTCTAGCTAGTTATGTTGTCAGTTAGCTAGTAGTATGGGTCGATATAGATGGGTACTTACGTTAGGAGTGCACAGTTAGACGAGAGGTGAGGATATCATGCGAGTGTACGTCCTAACATGTACTTTGCATTTAATGTTTTAAATGTTTTTAAAGCACTTGCAGGTTTTTAAAATATAACTCCACTTTCGGGCTCTGACCCATTTGCTTTTCAAATCTTTTTCTTGTAAAACCATTTTAGGTGCCCAGCCACAGGGACACCAAGCATAGGATTCTCACTCAGGTGACGAGCTGTAGCTGGGTGTGGAAGCTACAGGGATTTGCATGTAGACGCTTCTATCTCTTGGATTCCAGAGTCACCATCTATCAGTTGTAGGGCATGTTGCCCATTTCTTTAGAGACATCTTTTATATTTCAGTTTTCAGACTTTAGCATGTATTGTTTCAGTTTATTTATTTCAGTTGTGGGATTGTAGTGAGGAGTTTTTCCTCCAGACTTTATTTACTCTATTGCGATGGTTATTCAGTTTACTTCAGTATGGTGAATGATGTTAGTTATTTCTTCATTTTACTTGTTGCTTGTTAATCAGACTTAAATTAAAATTTGGCAACTTGCTTTTTAAATACTAGGTGGTTAGTAAAAATAAAATGTTTTCGACAGTGATGCTATTAACTGAGCCAACTTGGCATTTTGAATTAATTTTATAAAGGAGTAGCTACCCGGTATTTAATTAGTCGGGGTGTCACACTAAGCAAGGTATACTAATGGGAAAACAATTCATACACAAAAAGAGTTAAGAGAAATCATAATTTTCACAAAAATAATAATGGTATTGAGAAACTTACTTTATCAATAGTAGCAGTAAAGATTGAAGGTTGGGGAAGTGTCACATCCTCAGATACAACTTAAGGTAGAACTAATGGATTATCCTCAATAGCCAAAATTATAAGTTCGACCAACCTCCAAAGATGAAGGAGAAACAACCAATGGGGTTAGATTAACCTCAGTAGAAGGAGATTTGTTCTCCCTCGCTTCATTGTTAACAGGATGAAACACCAAAAATAGTGTAAGCTTATAATGAGGTTAAAAATGAGAAAGCTAAATAAAAGTTAGAAAAAATTTACAAGGCAAACACCTAAAAAGTAGTTGGGCGAACGTGGGAGAAGATGTATATAGGTACCACGGAGGCAGGTATCCTAACTTGAAGGTCCCAATTGATTGATGGGCTCACAAGGATATGAGGAAGCAAGTCCTCATTTATATCCCTCATGATGGACATCACATACAAGGAAGGACCATAGAATGGAGGGATTTCGTCCACCTATATGCACAAAAACCAAGTCTTGAAAATCAGAAATATAAAGATAAGCATCGAGTGATAAAAAAAAGAATAATTAAAACTACCTCAGTAGAAGGATTTAGAGGATCCGCTGTCGGTGGTAACTAGGGTGAAATTGGGGTAGTAATTAGGCTTAAAGTTTCAACAATTCCACCTAAGTCCCCCGATATTTCCTCATTCATAGGCAATTTTCGTGCTACCTCACCAGCATGTTTAGATGAGGCACGCCTAGACGAAGCACGTCTTGAGGAAACTTGCCCAATTATTGAAGAGGTGGACAAACCATGAGTTGGAATAATATCTTCTTCAAAAAAATGGAATAGAGGAACCTCTCATGGTAAGAGTGTTATCAATAATAAATACAACTTCCACGAGGGATAAAGGAGCATCCTACAAAAGGAGAAATAGTCTGAGAAATACTTTTGTTCACTAAGAGACAACTGAACACTTATATAGAATTTCAAAGAAAACGTGAGTTACTTAATCAATCTCATAATGAGGCACAAGTAGATCAACTTGGGTGGAAGCATCCACCACATCACTAAGTGGCTTTTCCTCTAAAGTTTCTTCAGAAGAACCTGAGGGTGTGGGAGCTAGAGTTAGAACCACACGTGTTCCACTAAATTTCTTCCCCAAAACCTTCTTATATTGAGAAGATGCAACAGGGAGAGATATTTTCTTTCCTTGCTCAATAGGAGAAACCTTCTCGTGAAGAACATAAGGAAATAAAAAATCATCAGCTGGATAGAGTCTTTCCAAACCAGGGATAATTTCCTCAAGAGTGATAATTGTAGACTCCGTCTAAGAAAGAACATCAGAAACCAAGGCAACTACTTGTTCTATTATATCTGGATTTGGAGGAACACTAGCAAGCTTAGATGAACCTTTCACATTTTTGGACTTTTTTTAGTACTTTTGCAACAATCTACTACTTTGAAGAATCAATAACTGAAGAATCTTTCCTCTTCATTCCACTAGGTTTCGTGGAACGTTTCTTCTTCTCTTTTGATGTCAGTTGGAGCTAGAGGAGGAAACTCCTTGGGGTATGGTATCTTTGTAAGGCTAAAGGGAAATTTCATATCTCTCATGGAGAGATTCTTGAGACAAAGTTCATTAGTATCAAACCTCTCAATAATGGGGTACCTGGGCTCAATTTTTATAAAATATGTTTGAGTTACATCGAGCGATGATGGCAGTTCTAGCCAAACAAAGCATCCCTAGTGTTATATCTCTCGGGAAAGACCAAATTTTGACCTTGGGCACACAAAACGACCACATTCCTCCTTATAAAACCTAAATTGGCACTAAAAAATGAATTATCATCTCCATTTGACTTATTAATAGGTATGGTTATTCTTTGGTTATAACCAAACTGTCGGGTACACATATGTGGATTATAGGCTTCACTTTGAACATTCCACTTAGTATGGGAAGAAAGATGGTTGGAAGTAATCAGAAGGATGACAATAAGTGATAGGACATCTTTAACAGCTTTCTCACCTTTCAAAAGAAGCTTCACTGAAGAAGCTTATGACTTGAAGAATGTCCAAGTTTGAGCATTGGTCTTTCTAGTATATGGATAAAACTCAAAACATTTGATATTATCAATCAAATGAAGGAATTACTTCTTGCTTTGCCTTCTGCACCACTAAGTTATGGGTGGACATTTAATAGGAAGGATGATAATCTCTACAGCATTAGGGGGGAAAACTGGGGAACCTTGCGTAGAGGAACCCCATTAACAAAATGGCGTTAGAAAAATTAGAGACGTCAAAATGGACAATTGAGCGCACCATATCGAGGTAGAATTTGTCAAACCATGTATACAAAGATCTACGTGTTCTAGTTTCTAGAGGAATATTGACTCCAAGAGATAATCTAATAAAAATATTCACTATGTCCCTACGTGGTTGATCGTTAGGCTTCTCAAGGATAAAGAATCATGAAAGCGATCATAGGATGTATGCAGCTATCTCGAAGTCACTACCATAACCTTCACTAAATTCCATATATGTCTTAGTTCCTTGATCCTTATACTCTTAAGTGAGCTTGACACAGGTATTGAAGAAATGTTTGATGTATTGGCTAAAAGTGGCCTTCACGGCATCATCTATGCCCTCATGAACAAGTTGGTCAAGTAGAGCATGGTCCTTCTCCTTCTTTGCATAAATTAGGGAAGCATCATAAGGGATATGTCCATATGTCGCTAAGCCATACAATTAACACACGTCTTTAAGTGTGATGGTGAATTATCCCTAATCTTCCATGAAGGTATGCGTGGTAAAACTCTATAGAGAGACAAGGAGTTGAAGAGCAGGGATGTTCTTGGACAATGTGAAATCTCCAAAGAAGCATGTTGCATGTACAAGACCAATATTTTTTTAAACCTCCTTATACTTGTTATAGATATAACTTAATCAAGAAGAAAAGCCATATGAAGATCCACGTGATGCTTCGAAATTTATATGATAATAAGTGAAATCCCCCCGATCAAGCCTAAGTAGAATGGAGAAAGAGGTGACGTAGATCCCTTGAGTATTGTTCTTAGGTTCTTGTGTCACCAAATTGGATTCATCAACGCCCAAAAAAGTGTTCTTTAAATCCTTGGCCTCTTGGGAAAATATATTACCTTTATAAAAATAAGGAACACGATGGTAAAGAGTGTACAAAGCGTGTCGGTCAACTAACTCAGATGCGGAGTCCATACCGAAATCCTTATCGAAAACCTGACTAGTTTTGCTGGAAGAAGCCATTTATAGTTGGGTTTTTGTATGGTGGAAATGAGATGAAAATGGGGTAGAAATGATGATCGAAGAAAAAGAGAGATAAAAATGGGCACAATTGGAGTTTTCAGGTGACGTTTACACAACAAATACCCTTTTTCTCTCTAGAAAATGATTTCTTTGAGTTCTTTAATGGAGGAAGGCATAAGAAGTTTGAGAAGAACAGATAATGAGGTATTTAAAGGATTGAGAAAGATAAACATTTAAGATGGATTAATGGTTCATAGTACCACACTAATTGTAAAAAATTGGGGGCAAATGATGGTTACGTGAAATGAGGAATTTCAGAGTTCACCCCATCGTGCCACTTGTCAAACGCGACAGACTTGGAAGGTGAGTGGACTCCAACATTAAATAGTAAAGATATGTGAAGATTTTTCTGACATGGGGAGAAATAAGTTGTGTTATTTTGAGATTTTTCAAACTATGGCTTGTCGGTTTAAGATATTTTGAAATGTGGTTGCTTGGTTTATGATATTTTGAACAGTGGTTTATTGGTTCAATATATTTCAAATTATGGTTTGTTGGTCCAAGGTGTTTCATATAGAAATTTTTTGTTCTCAGAACAACTTTCTCTACAAGGGAACAAATGTAGGAGGATCTTATAGATAAACATCATCATTAAGAAACTTATAAATATTCATCAAATATTAATGACACCACAAAGGAGTGTGAGGAGATAACAAATCTGATTCAAGACCAAGTCAAAGTGGAGATTTAAGCGGAGATTGATGACGACTTCCGGAATAATCTATTTGAGGAACTATGTATTTTGTCTATTCGTTTATATAAATTATTAGTTATGCTGTAATATTGATGAGGTCATTCGAAACCAGCGATGGATCGAATCTAGCAAGACCTCGGGAAGATTTTATACTTTATCGAGACACCTCACTTGGGAACCTCTCAGGGAATTGGTTTGGAGGGTAGAGAGCAAGGAATCGTCATAGAATTATTTAACCATTTTAGATACACCAAGTAAAACCACCACTTTTTCTCGATTGAGCACACTCGAGCAACCTTCAGCTACCAACCAAGAATTTACTCAGCCATAACATTTTGGCGCCAAACAAAATATATTTATATAAAAGATTTGTGTGATGTCATATTATACCTAACACATGTTAAATTAAACTTACCTCAAATAATGATGGTTTGGTGAGCAGCTGGTTGACATGGCGTTGATATGCTACAGCTGGTCACTCGAGAATACACTTAGCATCCTATACTAATGACATATTAGGTATGGTAGCCTGACTCAATATGTAATTCACATAAGGTTCTAAGTGTCTGAGATGAGCCTATATATATCCCATTTATCTTTTAATAAACCACGTGATCTTTGATCCAAAAGACCACTTTAAGATATTTATTACAAACCTGAGTTTTTACTCTCCTTCATCAATACGCTTACCTAATTATTTCTAAGAACATGAGCATTTATTGAGTCCTAAACACTATAATACCTACATCAGGGTGTTTACCTGCCTACCTAGGTGAATTTACTTCCAACTTACGTTCATTTATTTTATCAAGTAGTTGTATTTTCTACTCTGTCTTAAGATATATACTTGAATTCACACCTTCTCATTAAGAGTACATTTATCATGTGTTTTCACCATTAATACACGCTATGCCTCAGTTTATCCTTAAATACCCTAGAAAAGATAACTACTCTCTTACAGAATCAAACCAGCATGAACAGTACAAATAAAGAAGTTCACGTTAGCAAGAAAATTTAAATATGTTGACAAAAGGTCATGGCCACATAAAAAAATAGTTCTACCTTTGTGTAGTGTACTCCCCCATGTTCGAATAATCTTACGGGATCTCTCAAGTTCAAACTCCACAATATGTAATTCCAAAGTATCCATAAACATAAAAATAAAGTACTTGCCTTTTTAGTTTTTAGTACTAGAAGGCTTGTTGGTCATAAGATATCATACGACACTATGTGATGCCATATACTAATACCAAGGATTATTTATTGTATCTTCCTTGGGCTAATAAAAATAAAAGAACTCCGCAAGAGTTATGTCCTTGTTAAACTTATTCTTCCGGACCACAAGGAATGCTAAAATCCCCTCCATCCATTGGGTTCAATATGGGTCGGGGCCAAGTTCACTACCTTTAGAATTTTTCTTATTAGTACTTAAACATGAAGTCTAAGGCCGATAATGGAGGTGTGTGAAGTAAAGAAAACTCCATTATTTTGAATCACACAACAGGACCTCTGGTCTACGGAAGGAAGAGAACAAAGTGTACCCACTGAAAATTCATAGACTTCAGCTAAGCAAGTCAATCACTCTTTAGTCATTTCACAGGGGTACTTCATGGTTGCAAGAATCCTCTCTGTATCCTCATCATGGCCTGAGGTCCCGATTTCATTACTTCTCTTTCATATGACATTTTTTAGGGGATTTGGCCATGTAGGTGTTTGGTTGTTGGTTGAACATTTATCCTCCTCATCCCAATATCTGGTATGCCTATGATCTACAAACTTCAAAGACCACGGCCTCATGATAAAGGTCGTGGAATTATCCATATAAATATCCTAAGGCAATGGCCAATTAAAGGAATAAAAGTTATGGTCAAAGGTTAATGGATATTTGATAACGCCACGACTAAATTAACAAATCATTAAGGGTTAAACGTCAAAGACTAGAACATCTACAAAGTCCACATAGTTCTAAATTCAAAGCTAAGGCATTGACCAAAAGGTCACGGCAATATGCATAAACAGTTCAAAACCTAAAGGGAGCCATGGGTGGACCAAGACCATGACCGCTAAGCAAAATCCACGACCTAATTGACAAACACCCAAAGTTATTAATCGTGTATTTATAAAGATAAAAAAAATTAATAAAAACTCTAGTTTCTTGGCTAAAAACACACTAAGAACGGGAATAGGAGTTATTGGCCAAGAACCACCCAAATCCGATAAAATCAACCCCTATTTTGTCTTAAAGATACACTCCAAGCATACAACCTACTCCTACAAACTTTATCCAATAATAATTGGGACACAAATAACCCAGAAGGTTCATCAAAATGTAAACAATTGAATCTAAAAACCCACGAACCTAAAAATGTATGGTTTACAATTAAAACACATTTAGAATCATTTTTTATGGATCACGATTTATGTGGTTGGGGTTTATAACTTTAATTTAGTGTAGAGTTAAAAATGGTTTAAGTCACGGCAGGGATTTATTATTTTAAAGTCACAATTTAAGCTATTGGTTCCTAAGCTCAAGAATAATAAAAACCCTAATTCTAGCAATCTGCATAAATAGGAGATACTTGGGCTGATTAATGCAAATTAATGGAAGAAAAGATAATAAAAGGCATCAAAATGGGTATTAAGGTGTATGAATAGAGGAAAAGAAGTAATATCTAACCTGGTAGTAGAGGTTTATAAATTGTCACAACGCTTTGAAGATCGCTAAAAATCGCACATAAGGGATGCCAAAAATCTCAAGTGTATTTGCTCTCAAAGTGTTCAAACAATGAACGAGACCTCAAACACAAACCCTTTATATTAGAGGTCTCGGAAGACAAAATGTCACAAAAATAGCTAATAGACACATATCATAGAGGTATGCACAAATACATAAGGATATGCCTATGTACCTTCAAAAGGCCCTAGTCTCTAATGAGGCCTCGTTCTTTTACCAAACTAGAACCACGAAGTTTACACCTCGGACATAAATAAGCATATCGATCCATGGAGTTTACACATTGGCATACATTCTGCCAGTTGTCCACCTTCTAGAAAAATTTCCTCTTATCTATAAGTCACGTGAACCGTGCACGTTAGGACTCCAACCGACTCTTGTAAAAATAAGTGATCACTCCTCATTTAATATGTAATAACAAATTAACCAAGATCTTCCAAATCCTTTCCATTTTTCTCTACACATGGGTTCCACTCCGGTCACCTGCTCTATCAAGCCCAGCACAAGATAGCCCCACACTCCTATCAATTTTACTTAAAAGTCTTGACCTCGTATACATAAAAACATGTATGGTCCTTATTTCAGCAATTTAATCTCTACTTTTAAGCCTCTAAGGCCCAATCATGTATTGTAAACATAAATCCAATGAGAATAAGGCCCCAAAAGTGGATGTTGTCTTATTTTAATAGCCAAACTACTCAAAATCTCATTTATATCTCCCCTTTACCTCTTTATACACTCTTTTAAAGTTTTAACTATTAAGTATAGGTTATATGGCATGATTTACATTAGTAGATTCATTTTTAAGCATCAACGCGATCTTTGTTGCATCTCTATGCATAATAGAGTATTTTCATTTTTGCCTATTTTTTATTTAGATCTCGCATGCTCTTTTAATTTTAATCATTATTGATTCCTTATATTTTAATATCTTAGTACTTCATTGTTTATTTACATGATTGATTGAGATTGTAATAACATGTTTAAGATGTTGTTACATATTGGTTATATACCATGACTTATCCTTTTGTGGTTTTAGATATCTTTCATTAAAAAATTCAAAAATATATTTTTGATACTATCATTTTTATCCCTTTTAGATGATATACTCTATGACATATATTCTTATATCAAATTGGCATGTTTGACTAATTCTCCTTTTATTTTGGAATGTGATATGTTATTCAAGATATGTATTCAATTTTCTTTTAAGCCTTATAAACTTTTGAGATTTATTTTCTTGAGAATATATGCTCATATCTTGTTTCACTTTACACCTAAGTATACATTGTTACGATGACACTTTATAAAGGATCAATTTTTTATGGTCTTTTACAAAATGTTCAAAGTTTCAAAATACTTGTAAAATAGTGTTTAATTACTTATATTGTATATGTGAATTTTGCGGTTCGTGATATGTAGAGTTGAAAAATATTATACTATACCATAAAAATAATGAGAAAAGAAGTCATTAGGGCTATGGCATTGGAATGCATGATTCTACATTTGAAAATTTGAAAATTTGAAATACGTTCCCTTCTTTATTTTTGAGTAAAAATATCCACTTAAAAACTAATTAGAATAAAGGCAATGTCTCAAGGATCTATTTTATCCAATATTGAGTAACACCAAGGATACGCAACAAAAAGGTTTTATCCAAAATTTCATATTGAGGGGAAATAAGTGGCAAATGAAAATGCTTATAAAAGGGTGTTGGATATTATGGTGCTACGATCCCCAAACTGGACTCAAGGGGGATGGAGGATGCTCTTCGGACGTGCTGCATTTGTTGATGATTCTGAACATTTTTTTGTTCCTAGAGGTACTCGAGAATGATTGTCTCTCGATATCTGTTTATCTCTGAGGTCAGGTTTATAATTGTGACACTAGAATCTATTAGACAATATATCCAGTTTTGTTGCGCCCCTGTTGGACGAATCCATTCTTCGAGCAAAGGGTTTTCGATTGTTCATAGTTTTTTATTTATTTTATATAAAAATAAAAATAATGGGTCGGATTATCCCTTTTGGGCTAACCTTAAGGCATGTTGAGGCCTATAAATGATCCATATATTCTTTGTGTGGGTTCGGGAACCGAGTTACAAGTGGGGAAGGTATCACCCACTCCACTTATTCTTTATGCTTCCTTATCTATATACTTATTATTGAATTTAATGTTTGTTATTACTTTTATTTTATTTTAGAACATTTTGAGAGACCTTAATTTTAATATCCCTAAAAATTTAGACATGTGCTTAGGAATAAAAATGGTGTTAGTGAGAGGTGTGAAAACATCACCAAATCGTTGTGGGTACATAAGAGTGCTTGTGGTGGAATATGTATTTGGGTAATGGAAGGTCATTAATATGTATATGTACAGGTGCAAAAAGTCTCAACTTGCATATCAAAAAAATTTTAATATGTATGGGTATGAGTGAGAATTCGCGGCTTGAGATAGTTGGATATCTCATTTGTAATGATCAATAAGGGTGAGAGATGGAAGCATAAATATAAATACAATATTCGAGAGACATATTACATGACTCGATATTGAAACTATGTACCCATGGATCCACGAGATTAAAGCCTACGTAGTTCGATTTTATGATGGGACGCATGGAATGTGTTCCGACATGATGTATGAGTAAGTATTGGGACTTGGATTTGGCATAAGTGTAAAATACGTGATGTTTCATACATCCTTAACTGCTTATGGGGTGTAGGTCTCGAGGAAAATTGTGTAAAGGATATGATGTTTTAGACATTATTTTTTGCCTATGGTAATTAGTGCTTAGGGGGTGTGCCAAAGATCTCATGTTTTAGAGCCCAAGGCTAACTTTAACATGGCAACTTTGAGTCGGAGTGTACTAGAAGTCTCTGATAGAGATCTCATTGTCCCTTATCAGACGACGAAAATCACGTACATGTTGTAGGGACTCAAATTATTTTAAAGTGGTGCTAATGACCATTTTGATGGGGAAGTGTTTAGATTAGAGATAGATACATCTATAAAGATAATACACTGAAAGATGTATTATAAGGCTTGGGCTCACGAGTGTAGCTCAATATTGCACCTATGTACTAGGGAATTCATGGGATCAAAGCCTACATAGTTCCAACGTGGGGTTATATTTATGCGTATAGTCTACGAGATACTGCACGGTTAAAAGTTAACTTATGCATTTTTCCAATAATTATGGGCTTTTGATACATTTTTGGGTATTTATGAAAGTGACCACATATTTTATGGATATTTAGGATTTTGTACTCCCCAAGGTTGAGATTTTTAGGATTTGGTTCCTTGTGATTTAGGAATGCCGATGATTAACAAATTGGAGCTCGACTAAGGATTGGGGTGTCCACAAATATTTTGCTTGAGTTTAATCTTTAAGTTTTTTTTTCAGGAAAAGGCAAAAGGCCCTAATTTATTAATAATAAATGGATAAAAAGCCTCTCCATGGTGGCCTTACAAGCAGAAGCATAAATTAAAAAATTCTAACATTAGGCATACCCCATCTATCTAGATTCAGTAAGCACATAATCATCTTTGGCATGTCACTAAATTTTTAATAAGATAATGTATCTTTGGATGAAGAAGCTAAATTAGCTAAACCATCAGCAACATTGTTATTTTGTCTCCAAGAATGATGAATGAATATATTTTGAGATGAAATCAACTATCTAATCTCATTAACAATTCCTTTCAAGTACCAAGGAACCTTCCAAACATCTTGAATCATATTCACAGAAGATAAAGAATCAGATTCAATTAAAAGATTGTTGAACTCAATTCCTCGACAAACTTTGATTCCTTGAAGAATAGTTATCAACCCATCTTCTAAACTTATAGAAATGACAATATATATTTGATGGGCTTGGATCAATTCTCCATAATGGCCTCTAACAATAATTCCAATCCCACTTTCTCATGGATTGCCTTACTTGATCCATCAACATTAAGCTTCACATCAAATCTGGGAGGGGGTAATGATTTAGTGATAAGAAAAGAGGGTTGCTTTGGTTGTACCTTAATGTCGAAGTACTGTATGAGGACCTGATGATCTGTTGCAATGTGACTTTCAAATTTGAGGAGAGAAGCTTGCTTAGAAACCACTGCTACAACATTTTTTTATTATAATTTGAGCTTGCATAGGAACTCCTTCAAAATAAGATTTTCATCTAGCTTTCCATACCTCCCATAACACAGTTATTGGGATAATTTTGAGGAAAAATTTCAAGTAATCTTTCAAAGATGCAGCCATGCACCAAGACATGAGAATGGAAGAAACAGAATGAGCAGAATTTCTGACATCAAACATATTTGAGAAATGCTTCCAAACTTGAGAGGCAATAGGACCTTGACAAAATAGATGATTAGCATTTTCTTCATTTACCTGACAACACTGACATCGAGATACAATAGGGATATTGATATCTTTAATGTTAGAATCCAAGGTAAGAGAATTATGAATCAGCTTCCATGAGAATAAAGAAATTTTAGGAGGAACATTTGCAGACCATATATTAGAACAGATCTGAATTGATTCGTGATTCTGAATTGGAACTGAGCTTGGATCTTTCTCTAAACGGTGTTTTTTTTTTGTTTTGAACAAATGAGATATGGTCTTATGTTCTTGGTTAATCCTCAAATCATGTTATTAGCCTTTTTTAGATTATATTCTCTTAATTATAAACATTGGATATAAACTCAAAATTTGTTGAGTGTGATAGTATTCTCTTTATCCTTACTTATCAAATTTGGTCTACGATTTATTCTAATTTAGTATAAATATGATTGTGTCTCCTTGTAAATTTGTTAATTATTTATAAGAAAATTTTTAAAATATCTCAATTGGTTACATATCAACTAGTGTTTATTATAATCCCATCCTCTTTGTTGTGATTATTTGGTATTAAGTGCATTTTTGGTATTCATGCTACACCTTAATAATGGTGTGAATATGTTTGTCTTCATATATAACTATTGATCCTTTATGCATTTATATTTTATGCCATGTGATTCATATATCATATTACTTTAATCTCCTTATGCTTATAGTGATAAATGAAATTCTTTATACTACGATTTGTTTTAATCTCAAATAGTGTGTAGTTTACTTTCTCATGTATTTATTAATTCATATTCTTAGTTCTTTCATCTTTTCTTAGTCAATTCAATGATAAAAGGGCGAGAAGTTCCCCAAATGGGAAAAGTTATGATTAAGGGGGGGATTCACTTTATGACAAAAGAGAGAAAATTATATAATAGGGGAAAAGCTTGTGTTCTTAGGTACTCTTACATTGTATTAAGAGAATTTTATGAGAACGTGTTAGAGAGAGTTTAGTAAAGGTTAGTAGATTTATCCTTTTGTGATTTGATAAAATCTTTACATTGCCATATCTTGTAATTCATCTTATTTATAATGTTTTCAATGTCTTTGGATTACACGTTAGTATTTTGATATGTTTGCTAGTGTGTAGCAAAAAAACGAGCTCTTTCAAGGATGTTTTATCATCTTGTGTCATTTGATTCTTGTAAATGTTAATTTTCTTTTCGGCACATTTGATCGGGAAAGTTGTGTCACAAGAGATAAATTTATTTTATTTTCTTGCAATATTTTGTTTTATATTTTTCACGAAATAGACAAAGGGGGGGATTGTAAGAGCATACGTATTTTCAAGTTTCCTCGACTTGTTAGGTTGTCTTATTTTGTTTCCAAAACCCACTGAGTCGTAGTCCAATAGGTTTTCGAAAAACTTCATATGCATGATTTCATGATCCAACTTCACCAAAACTTTATCAAGATAGTTTTATAGAATAGGCTGAATTTTGTTACTATTCGGGTGAAGCTAAAAGTAACTTTGATGACTTAGATTTTACCCCATTGGTTAAATATTTTCATACTTTTTTAAAATTTAATAGTGTGTTTTTTTAGGTTTCCAAATTCACGATGCAATATATTATTTCTATATAAACTTACATTTGAAAATCATCTTTTGTATTTTGAATTTACTTGGTTATAGTCTGGAAAGGAAAATTTTGAGTATTGTGAAATTTTGCAAAACTCGCAAACTTTGGTTCCTAATACAACCTTGATCACTAGTACTTTGTGCCTTCAAAGATTTGTATTTGCTGACCATAACCTTTGGAATCCTTTATATTAAATCTATTTTTTGCGGCACGATCTAGTGTCGTTGAACCTTCAAGTTAACGAAGACCATCCTTCGCATCCACGATGGGTCCATGTGCTTAATGGTTTCTATAAGTTTTAAAGATCTTTCTATAAGATCTCCTTGGAGAATTTGCTAAGATACAATCAAAGTTGGGCTGCCAAAAGAGATTATTTCTTGACCTTTGACGAGAAACACTTGATTTTTATCATTTACTTGCCTCTCACTTTTGTATATAAAACCTTAGGGTTGTCCATTTCTCCATTAGAGAGAAGGGAAGAAGAAAAATACCGAGAGAAAATGTATGCAACTTTTAAAAGAAGAAAAAAAATCTTATTCTTCACTTTTTGTGTGAAGCTTTTTTATTCATTTTTGAATCTGAAAAGTAATGCTTTCATGAGAAAGCTAATTTTGATAAAATTATTTTCCAAAATATGTTGTTTTTTAGTATGGTCTTATTTCAAGCTTGAAAAATGATATGTGGAATTTTTTTAGTTACGCCCAAACATTTTCTACACCATCAATTAATAGGATATCGTCACATATTCTTGGTGTTAATACCTGACTTACCTTGATTTCGTTTTACTTGGAGCAAAGTGTATCTTGAACTTTAGAAAAAAAATTGTTGAAAGGTCCAAAATGCGACCTTATCAACAAGGTTGACACCCGTGATGTGGCGAGTAGTCAAATAACAATTCGCGCTTGCTCTTGCTACTATAATGTGGAAATAATTGGTTGTGGAGATTGTGCTTTATTGAGTCTAAGAGACGTTAAAGTTTGTAAGTCATTTCTCCTCCTTCTAATACTTTACTTATTCTAGTGTGAGATGTCAGTTTATTTCGAGGTTTTCTCTCAAAAAGGTTTTTGCATATAAATCTTTGTCTCGAGTGTATGATTTACTATTAATCATTTTGATTTATTTATATTATTAATAAGAAATGTTTTTTGTTTAACCCCCACTTTTTAATGTGGTATCTGGTTTAACTCCCACTTTGCTAATCTATTTGATATAACCCCTTCCAGGTGGTGGGGGGTATTTTAAAATATTGAATAATAATAGGGGTTGTGTCTAAGGATTTATTTGACTCTGCACCTTTATATAATACCAAATTAGACTTAATATCTTATGTTGAGAGCAAAGTCAAAGGGTTATTAAAATGAGGGGTTAAGTCAAAGTATGCTTTAAATTTGTGAGTTAAGTCAAAATGGCCCTATTAATAAATATATGTTAATAAAAGAATCAATTTTGTAATTCATAATATTATCACTTACACGTTGCGATAAGTTTTTATCCAAATTTTGATATAAGGAAAATATTTATTATTAGTTTGAAATAATTTTAATTAGGTAGTTATCATTGAGATCCATACACTCTCATATTTTTATACAAATGTATCAAATCAAATCTTCTTTCCTGCTCACATTGTTCATAGAGTTTCTAAATAAGTATATTTTATGAAAATAAAAGTATAACAAATTATTTTACATCATGTCCTGGATGTAACGTATCCACATATTTGTATTGTATCAAATACAATACATGTATTCATGCTTCTTATCATAAAATTGTTACCAGTATTAATATCTATGACAATTCAACTATAAGACTTACTTAGTATTCGTCAGAATATGTACAAGGTAAAAGAGGAATGTTACGCTATGTGAAGCAAGTCCCTTTTGCAAAGGTCCTAACAAACCTAAGATTATCATGTTGATATTGTGTCATAAATTTGAAGGAATTTACCAAGAAAACATGTAAATAATTAGGATGGATTATTTTTATTTCATATCAAAGACACATCTCAAAATGCTACTTGAACCTATATGAGTGGACATCCTTAAAATAATACTCCATCTGTCACAAAATATTAGTCGCTATTTGAAAGTCCAACCTCTTAAGAAAAGTTTCTACTTTCCAAAATTATCATCTGATAAAATAATGTATACCTGTAATACAAGACATGCACTTAGATTATTTTTCAATCATAGATATTGTCCACATGGGTAATTGTAATACCCTGACTTTTGAATTTGTTATTACTTGACATAGTATGACATTTTACCTTAGGTTTTATGATAAATGTATTTGTATGGGTTTACATGTGTATTACAAGTGTTAAATACGTGTTGTATGGCATTGCATGTTTTTTTCATGCGTTGCATGCAATAGTGAACAATAAAGTTTAACGTTAAAAATTTACACCTTATAATGTTTTGAAACATATTAATTGGTTTTTACTAATTATTAGACTAGCCTTACAAATTTTGTAAACAAAAAATTGGTGTTTTAGAAAAAGGTAAGCGTTAAATAAAAAGACTATTTTTATGTTTCGGCAAAAACTTCATATTAGTAAAGTTATATTTTTGGTAAGAAAGATATTGGATGTTGAGAAAAATAATATTTTTTTTACTAGAAACGGGACTATTTTACATTTAGGGCACAAATAATATTCTAATAAAATATATTATAGTTGAAAAAGAATTTAATGTGTTTTGTGCGAATTATGTCTCTTTTTTGGATTGAATAAAAAGGAAATCAAAGGCAGGAAAGATATGGTCCCAAAGTGTGTGTATATATATATATACAGTGTTTTTAGGGAAAGAATTGTAGAGACTTAAAACTTATGGGGGAAATAATGAAATTAGCTGGGATTATGAGGAGCTGGACGAGACGGCTTGGTTTTGCAAGCCTATTTTATTCATTGTTGACTTCCCATTGGGTGGTTTGTTAAGTTGTCCATTTTTTACTAGGTGTGCAAGATTTCACTTTTATACTCAAAAAATTATTAGAGCTAAACCGACTAGTTAAAAAAAGGGTTAAACCCTTTAGTTTCAGAACTACCCAGAAATGAGGATAAATGAGGTAACTGCGAGTTGTGGAGAACCAAATGAAAGAAGGAGAAGAAGCTGACTCTAGGACCACCACCCAGCCACTATGGAGGGTTTGCCACCGCCATGGCGGGCTGCACAAGCCGCTGTGGCGGTTGTGAATGGGCGACAATCCATATTCTCCCTTCATGCTGCCCAGAAATGGTTGGTTACCACTTGGTCAATAGTGGAATCTATAATATATCTCACCATTATGGTTTGTAAAATATTAGCTGTGGAGTATTGATCCACTAAATATATTCCTCTCTTAATTTATTTAAAGCCCATCAGTATACAAAAACCCTCTATTTTTAGAGTTTGAAGACAAGTTTAAATGAGGTGTTCTCGAGGTATTGTAGGGGGTATATTTTAGAGTGCTCTTGAATTATTTTTGGAAGTTTTCTTTGGAGTATTCTATAGAGTCTGGATGAAAATTTTAATGGAACTTTGAATGGGGTTATGAAGATGGAACTTTCTTGGAGCCTTCATGGAGTTTTGGAGCACACTTTCTACCTAAATGTGGAGGATTTCATCATTTGAGGTGGGGTTTATTTTATGGCATGTTTATATTCTAAAAATATAGTATGCATGTTAGGTATATATATATATACATGTATATATATATATATATATATATATATAATACTTGTTTATGAAATTATGGTATAATGTCATGTGAAATGGAGTGTTAAAATGGGTTCAATACATGATTTTCAAGTTATTAAATTTTTAGAATATAAAGTAATAGTTTTTATGTGATTGACTTGCTTTAAAGTTACCAGTTCATGAGAAATAATATTAATTATTATAAACAGTTATTGTGATTTCATGTTAAGGGGTAAATGTGCATAAAACTTGTCATTTTATGTGTACAAAGTTAAGAGAATATAAATGTGATCATATTGGGTCAATAAGGGACATGTTTAAAGATTATTTAACATGAAAATATTGACTAAATATTTTCATAATACAATTTGTATAGAATAATGTGATTATAGAGTGAATGAAATCTTGAAAATACGTTGTTGAACATTACTATGGGCTAAAAGTTAAAATATGCAAAACGTGGGTTCAATAAGTAAATCGTGTCATATTTGACGCTCCTTAAGTTGATAAAGGCATGGAAGATATGGAATGGATAAATTACAAAGTCATCCCCATATAGGATAAATTATGATTTTTACCCCAAACATGGTATTTTTGATAGATGAAGACTTCATTACTCAAAAACTTAAAATGAGCACAAACACAGGAATAATGGTTCTCGAACGTAAAAATGGTAGAATAATCTCACTTCGATAAAGGTTAAAGGTTAGTTAAACATTTCAATGAAATAATAAGGGCTTAATGGTAAGGTGTGTTCAAATGTGTAACCAATGTGATAAGGTGGAATTTACCTTGAGTATTGGCCTTTGGGTCGGGTAATATGTTTTAAGTAAGTAGAAATGGGTATATATGAGGAAAAAAAAGGGCGATATGTCGGGTGTTTTGATAAAAAATGGTGGTTCGACCGCAAGTTAATGAAATTAATCTAAAGTGAAAGAATTTGCACAAAGGAGTACCAGGAAACTTGATAAGGGCCCATATCCCTAGAGTGCGGCTTCGGCTTAGACCCAAAACCACTGGCCAGGGAAGCAATGGCTGCGGCATTTATGGTAAGAGGTAAAAGTCCGTATATGTAAATGAAATACGGTTAACTCTAGGATTTAAAAAGAAATAAATGAAAAAATTTGGAATTGGTATATTCTGGGAAAGGGCAAAGATAAATAATGATATACGGGTATGACAATCCAGGTTTAGATAATACCTAATGGAATTATGGGGTAATTGTGATATTGAGATAAACTCTTGGTATAAGATATCAAAGAACATAATAGTTTAACATGGAAATATGTTGGTTAAGTTAAATATTATAAGAAATAAAGCAACTTATTTTGTAATTGGACATTTGAAAATCCTATAGTGGTTATAACCCCAGGTTGACATATAAGCTTAAACAAGTCTTTTCATACACCGGGTCCATGTGATAAAAAAAATGCTATTTTTTTAGGTAATTTCATGGACGTGGAGGTTTAAATGCGAAATTTCTAAATTTCAAGGGAAATAGGAATAATATAAATTATTAACAAAGGGATGTGATTTTTAGCATATTAATCTTGTGGATTAACGGATTAAAAGAACGTTTTTGTCATATAGTAAAGTGTAATACATGAAGGAGAATTTCATTTTATTAGGAAATGTTTTGACTAAAACATAGCTAATGCATACATTATTTAGTTGTTGCGTTTTATTAGAGTTAATGTTTTATATTGCATTCGTTACTTTCTGTCATTCGTTTTTGTACTCCATTGTTGTTGGGAACCCCACTAGGCATTGGCTCACCCCTTTCCCTTTGTTATGGTAGGTTAAGTGATATTTCTTATTTCGAGAGCCTTTTTTTACAAGTGATTCTTACTATTTACGCTATTAGATTTTATTTCTTGAACCCTATGGCATTTCCTAATAGGTTCTGCACATGTTATCATTATGTTTATATGCTTGAAAAGCGAAATTGCATGCTCACTTGGCTAATTTAATTAATTAAAATGGACTAAAAATATTATCTAGGTTGTTTCACATCATTTCACACCTAACGCAATCGAACTTTCTCGGGTTGACTCATAGGGGACCCTTAAATCCTTGTCCTAGTGTTACAATAATTTTCTAGTCTCACCTAGTTTCATATGTCATTTTTAATGGTATTTTATCAACTATCACACTACGACTCAATACAACCGATGGTTCAATGAGAAATTTTAGTACTGAAGGGCATTGTAGCCGATTACGCCGTGTAGACGAACATGTGGCTCTCAAAGGTTAATGGACGTAGTCAGCCAAATATCGAGGATGAGATTATTTAGAATGTAGGGAGATCATCATACAACACAGGAAATTAATTATAACACAAATCAATCACCTATGGATGAGCTCAAAGTAGAGAGACCTATACTCATAGGAATCTTGAACTTATAAATTTGGGCGACCTCACCTATCTCAGCTAGAAACCTAATCACTCCAATTGTCGTTTGTTCTTCCAAGAAATAAACAGATCTCCTTCCCCTCCCCGTAGATGTAGGCAGAACTATCAACTAAACCATGTACATACTGTGTCCTTTGTTTTACTGCATTTATCTTTCTGAGTCCAAACTATAACATTTTTTAGTGAGCATTTGATATCCCCTACAATTTGGTGTCATTTGTGGGAAACATTTGAATTCTCACCCCTATGAAACATCTTCCTTATAATAATATGAATGTCAGCCAGTCTCATCATTCATATGCGAGAGGTCGTATCCGCGGTGAAGTACAAGTTGTTAAGAGGGAACAAACTCCTACAGTATCACCTTCGCCTACTAGGCGATTGAGGTCGAGAGGTCATTCTCCTAAAAGGTCTGGCTCTAGTCGTCGAAGTTATACCCCCTCCACTGAGCGACTTGCAGGGAGAAAAACATCACGATTGGACACTCTTTATGAAGAAAGGTTGAATCATCGTGATGAAGAGATTACTCATCTAAGGGGGGAATCAGTTGGGGAATTAGAAGAGCATAACTCCAATTCTCACAATCTAGAGAGACATAGAAGGAGGATGATTCATTCTTCGAGGAATAACATATCAAACCATGATGAAATGGTTTCCAGGTCATGGAGCCCCCATGTAGTACACTCAATTCCATGGCATAATAATCACTCACCGACTCGTAGGTTCGCTAGTCATAACTGCCAACTAATTTGGCCAGTTGAATCTACACATAGTAACAAGTCAGTTCGCCCAAGAATGCCATCGAAAAAAGTTAAGAGTGACAAAATCTGGAGCTTCATTAAGAAGGAGTTTGAAGGAAGGTTGAGCTCAAATTTAGTGTGAACTCCGAAAGATCTTGCTAGAAGAGCGTTGGGGCATGGCTCTACCTCACCATTCACCATGGAGATAGAGACCTCAGAGCCACCAAAAAATTATTCGTTCTAAAGATCATAACTTATAACGAAAAGGCAGACCCGTCTCATCATATTAGGCATAACTAGCAGACAACATCTCTCTAGAGTCACCATGATGCCCTGATGTATCAATTCTTCCCCTAAAATTTTGGAGAGATCGACCTAAAGTGGTTTGAGAAATTGTACCCAGATCAATATCCTCATTTAGAGAGCTAGATGAATAGTTTATGACTTTCTTCATTATCAATAACAAAGAGGTCTAGGAGGTTGATTCATTGAATTCTCTCACAATGAAGAAATGAGAATCCCTCAGGCAGTATGCACAGTGTTAGTGGGAACTTCTCAGCGAGATTGATGACTTAAATGTAAAACTATCCATTTCATCCTTCAAGTTCGATCTTTCCAGATCATACAATCTCTACCAATCCTTGACTACGAAGATGACATCAACTATAGACGATCTCATGGAACGCATAAAAAATTACGCTAAGGTAGATGATGAACTCATCACTATAGAGGTTATATCCGACCAAAATACTAAGTAGTCAAAGAAGAACGACCTAAAATATACCTTTAAAGGAGGAGATCAATCTACTTTAGTGAAGAAGAGGTCACACAATGACACTGTCAAGGGATAATTTAAGTTGCAAACCGATGAAAGAAATTTTTAGGCGGTGGTGAGCTTCTTCAAAGTGACTATATTCAAGTTTATTCCACATGTCAGAGACAAGCCTTATTTTACAAGATCAGCTAATATGGCCAGTAATCCTGGCGATAGGGATGTTAATATCAAGTGTACCTATCACCAGTACCACCGACACCTCACAGCGAGCTCGTTCAATCTGGTCACCATAAAGAATATATTAATATAGCCAATCCCAAGTCCTCAGCCAAGGTTAATGCGATGTAGAAGGAATATGAAGATATCCCACCTATATTAATGGGCATATCCATTTAATAATACAACGATCCTTCATAATATACATTAAAGAAACTTAAGGAAAGGGTGAAGATTGCAACTTGCATTTTAGGTGGAAGTGTTCAGGCCCATTCTGTATAAAAGGGAACGTAAAGACATAAACTTTAATTGGGCAGTCATATTCAATAATGATATCCTAGTCGGAGTGAATATGACACACAAAGACACTTTGGTTCTAACCCTACGGGTGGAAAATTTTGATGTCAAGATAATTCTAGTCGATCAAGGGAGCTCATCAGAAATTATGTATCTGAGTTTGCTGCTCAAGATTAGCAACATGATTTAGGGTTTGGATAACAAGGTTGGGACATTAATCAGTTTTAATAGAATGTGGAAACCTCTCTCGGGAAAATCAAACTTCTAATCAAGTTCAGATCAGTCAATCATGAGATAAAATTCCAAGTTATCTAGTCAGAGTCACCTTATAATGCCATTCGAAGAAGATGTTGGATTATTACTATTAGCATTGTCCTTTCATCCCTTCATCAGAAGCTCAAGTTTCTAAGCGATCAAGTAGTCATGGAGATCGAGGAACATCAGGGGGAGGCTTGAAGTTTCTTTGTAGCTTCCATTAAGACAAAACGGAATTAGTTTAAAAAGAGTTAGAATGATAACGATTCGAAGGATTACTAACCCAAGTAGCAACCAAAGGGCATTCAACCGGGGGTTAAAGAAACCAAGATGTCCCCCGTCAAACGAGTAATGGAAGAACTCATTATTGATCCTTTAGATTCATCCGAATTAGAAAAGGCCTTTCTGATCGGATCAGAACTACTAAAGGAATAAGCATAGCAACTCATTCACTTTTTCAAACTAACGCCGACATCTTTGCATGCTAACCTTATGATCTCCTGGGCATAGACCCATATTTCACTTGCATCGACTATATATGGATTTGACAATACAACTAATCAAATAGAAGTCAAGTAATTTACAACCAGAGAAGGTTAAAGCTATGGAGAGAGAAGTAAAAAATCTCCTACATGTCGGCTCCATCAGAGAGTTATAATTGCCTAAATGGATTTCTAACGCCATCGTGGTTAAGAAAAATAATAAAAAATAGAAGTTATGCACAGACGTCACCAACCTCAAAAGGCATTGCCCAAAGGATAGTTTTTCATTGCCCCAGATTGATCAACTTATGGATTCAATAGTCGAACATCAACACATGAGTTTTATAGATGCATATTCTGGGTATAATTAGATACCAATGTTCGGCCCAAATCAAGATAAAACCTCGTTCATTGTGACCTTGGGGCTTTACTATTACAAAGTAATGTCATTAAGTCGAAAGAATGCTAGAAAAACCTACCAAGGTCTTGTAACCAAGATGTTCAAGAAGCAGACTGGTGTAACTATAGAGGTCTACATCGACAATATGTTTGTTAAGAGAAAATAAACATCTGACCACATTAAGGATCTAATGAAGACATTCAAGATCCTTAGAGAATAATAGATGAAGTTGAATGCCTCCAAATGCATCTTCGGATTGAGCTCCACCAAGTTCTTGGGATACCTGGTGATGCAAAGAGGGATAGAGGAAAATCCTAATTGGACCAAGGCTCTACAAGATATCAGAGAGCCAATCATCATCAAGGGCATTCAAGTCGTCACTGGGATGCTGACCACATTAAACCGATTCATTTATAGGTCATCAAAAAAATACCGACGTTTATTTCAATCCCTAAATAAGTAAAACACAACAATTTGGATGGAAGAATGCGACCAAGAACTAGAAGGAATTGGGTAGTACTTAGGATCCCCTTCTTAGTTGTCAACTTCTACTGTCAGAGAAGAGCTCTACCCATACTGTCTCACAACATGCGACCAGTGTGGCATTGGTTTAATTGACGAATAAATAACAACTTCCAATTTATTATGTCACCCCACCCTCTTTAAGGTAGAAACTAGATACATTGTTATCGAGCAGATGGTCCTGGCCATTAGTAACATAATCCAGGAAGCTACGACACTACTTTGGTGCTCATAAAATGATCATCCCAATGACTTAACCATTAAAGGAGATCCTCAAGAAGGAAGGCCTCTCCAACAGGAGCTAGTGCAGTTCGACATCAAGTCTGAGTCACCAACCGCCATCAAATGGTAAATTCTGGATGACTTCATTGCCTAATTCTCAGCATCACCACCAAGAAAGAAGGAGAAGACAAATTCAATCATGGAATCACTAGTCATCAGATAAGACGATCAAAAATGGTAATTGTCATTCATGGGGCATCCAATTAATGTGGTACCAAAGTCGGGATCATCTTTATTATGCCATAAGGTTGCCTTATTGAGTAAGAAATTTAGATCAAGTTCAAAGGGCCCAATAAGAATGCTGAATACGAATCTATGATCCATGGTCTATAAACGGAAATTGACCAAGGAGCCGATCATATAACAGTATATAATGACTCCTACTTGATCACTAACCAGCTCAATAGTGAATATAAAGCCAAGATCCTAGCACACCCGCTTACCAAGATAAAGTGAGGAAACTTCTCAAGCTCTTCAGGTGATAGAGAAGCTACCAAGGTACAATAATAACCATGTGGATGCATTAGCTACTCCGACGTCCGCCATTGATACCGAACTAAAGAAAATGATCAAAATAGAGTACATAGATCAACCCAGTATTAGTGCACTAGAGCCAACTTTGAACGTCACATAGACCTAGTTAGCACCGTTATAGATAGTGAAAGTGCATTATGACTCAATGGTCTATATTTATTTAATTACATGTTAACTTAACCAAGATTTTAATTCTTATTAAACCCTAGTTCATGAAATTATGTGATTGAAAATAGTAAATTAAGAAGCATGCAACCAAACAAATAAGAAAGACAAATTTCAGGAAAAATCCCCAAAGGGGCTAAACCTTTCCTTATTTCATTATTATATACAAATCGCAACTTATATGTACATAGAGAAATACAAACAGAGTTTAAGATAAAAATTCTGTAGGCGACGCTTCGTCTTCCTCAATAATAGTTCCCCCGAGAACTACAGGATCAGCAGTGAAGACACCTTTTCCACAACAGAAACTCCAAGAATATAATTATGTGTTTGAGGGTTTCAAAGTGATTAGCAAAATATTAAATGGGAGGATGTGTGAATCAAAAGGTGTTTTTATCCTTTTAAAAGAAGACTTTTTATACAACATGTCTGCAGAAAACGTAGTTTGAAAAGTCTTGCAAAATACCTATAGGAAGCAGGTTTTTATAGGCAAACATGAAATTGAGGCGGTATCAAGTCATTCGAATGAGTTTGAAGGGTCGTTCGACCTTCAAACGACTTTCTCGCGACCTAATGAAAACTAAAAAAGTAAGCCCTCGTTTGAACCATATTCGATGAAGGCTATTAAACGATACTTCAAACCACATATGTAGGTCATTTGAATGACATATGCATGCCGTTATAATGACTGTTGGTGAAAAATATCTTTACTTTAAAATCCAACCTCGTTTTTTAAAATAAAACTAAGGAAAAATCTCCCAGAGATATTTATGAAAAGCTAAGAACTCCAAACAAGGAATATACCATAAAGAGAATGGTTGAAGATGATAGTGTTGGCATAATGAGTGGTGCACATTTGATGATGCATGTTGCCAAGGATTCAGATTGATGACGTCGTGGATGATCGTGAAGACGTGAACAATGTAGCGGTATATGCCATATCTAAAGTAATCTAGAATGCTACGAAGAAGTCCAAGATTCTAGGGACAGTGATAGAAAAATCCTTATAGATGGATACGGTCATTACTTTTCTGAAGAATGGTGATCTACCATCAGACAAAAAGGAGGCTCAAAAGTTTTCCTTAACTCTGAAGGCAAAATTTATCATCGATCATTCACTGGTCCTCTACTCGAATGTTTTCATCCAAACCAAGTGGAAGGAATCCTCAATAAGATGTACGAATGGAGTTTCGAAGCTCATACAGGTGGAAAACCATTCTTCAATAGGGTGATATCTCAGGGATATTAGTGGCCTTAAATGTAAACGAACGCTCTTCAATTTATTCGAATGTGTATTAAATGTCAGTGGTTCTCCTTAATTATCAAACAGTCAGTCGGAGAATTGAATTCCTCACAAGTCCTTAGCGTTTTGATCAATGGGGCATGGATATCGTGGAACCTATGCTTGTAGATCCCAGTAACCTAAAGTACTTGATAACTACCATCGGCTACTTCATAAAATGGGTGGAGGCATAACCGCCCACTCACATCAGAGAAGTAGATGACAAAAAATTTGCATGTAGAAATATTATGTCAAGATTTAGGATTCCAAGAACAATGGTCACTCATATTAGAACGCAATTTCACAATGAAAATTTTAGGGAATTTTGAGCAGAACAAGGTATCAGGATCCATTACGTATTATCCATATTCCCGTAGTGTAATGTCCTTACCGAGATCACTAATAAAACTTTATTATAAGGAATTAAACGTCGACTGGAAATGGAAAGAGAATATGGGTGGACAAACTCCCTTCCATCCTCTGGGCCTATTGTACAATGCCAATAAGTCCGACCAAGGTAACCCCATACTCTCTAGCTTATGGAATGTAGGTAATCGTCTATTTGGAGATCGAACTCCAAACTCTTAGGTTAAAGATTTTTAAATATGGTCAACATTATGACAGAATAGACCATGAGTTGGATCTATCAAAAGAATGAAGAGAACAAGCTCTCACACACCTGGACGCTTACCAATTGGATTTGGACAAGCAAGATAATAATAAGGTCAAAATTAGGGAATTCCGGGTGGCAACATGGTCCTTAAAAATCTTTTGCCTATAGAGAAGAAGTCTTCAAACGAAAAGCTGACACTGAGCTGGTAGGGCCTATAGAGAATAGCAACAAAGAAAGTTGGTGGATCCTATCACTTAGAGGAACTATATGGCACAGAAATACCAAGGTCATTGAATGCCACGAACCATATAAAATCCTATCATTAATTAAGTTTTCATTTTTGCAAACTTTTCAATTTATTTACAATCAATCAAGTTGTTTCTTTACTACTGTGGTCTTAGTATAATTATTTAAAGCACTAAACCCACCTGAAAATGGTGGTATGGCCCAAGAGGGTCTGTTGGCCTAGAATAAGCATAAGCCCATTTAATAATAGGGTGGTACAACTTAGAGATAAGTTGGTCACCTACGCTTGGCATCAAACCCACTCAAGAAGTGGTATGACTTGGAATAAGTCGGTCACCTACGTTTGGTATCAAGCCCACTTAAGTAATGGTATGACTTCGAACAAGTTGATCGCCTAAGAATCTAGCATCGAACCCACTCAGGCAGTGGTACGACATAGAACAAGTCAGTCGCCTACATTTGGAACTAAACCCACTTGAAAATATGGTATATCCCAAGAGGGATGGTTATCCTAGAATAGGCATAAACCCACCAAAAAATTGGGTGGTACAACTTAGGTATAATTTGTTCACCTATGATTGGACTCATACCCACTAAAGTAGTGGTATGGATATAAAAAAGTCGGTCCCCCAAGAATATGGCATAAAACCCACTCAAGCAGTGGTACGACTTAGAACAAATCATGCACCTACGTTGGCATTAAACCCACCTGAAAATAGTGGAACAACCTAAATTGCATTAGTAGGCCCATAACATCCACAAGTTTATCTAAAAATAAATTCTGTTTTTTTAAAATGAGTTAACCGCCCCAAATGGCACTTTAACTTAGAACTGGACAATCAATTTAGCATACGATATATTAGTTTATATGATTTATATGCTAACATAACATACTTTACAAAGGCATAATCGGGAAAATTACAACTAAGCATGTCACAAGTAAAAAAGAAATTCAAATAAAACAATGAAGCAAATTTTATCGCTTTCAATAAATATCAAAATGGACTGAGGCCTACAAGGTAAATAACTAGTCGGTATGCAAAAGTTTAAGCAAAAAAAACTAAAGTAAAAGTCAGGGGTGATCTCCCCCTGACCACCTAAAGGTGCATTCTCCATAACACCGGCCGCTCCCTCAGCCAGAGCAATGTGATCGGTGGCGATATTATTGACGGAGTTAACAACTTGATCGACCTCTTCAACGGATTGATTGACCTCAAGAACAGGGGGATCAACGATAAGAACTTCAGGGCCTTCATCCCCCCTTCTCATTTGATCCTCCAAGGGAGGATGTTCATCATAGGTTGGGTCACCCTTAAGAACCTTGCTCAATTGAAGTTCGGCCAACCAACTCTTTTTGAATGTAACGGACTCATGGTAGTCCAATTACGAGGCAACCTATGGTACCACTGGCTCAAAACCTTCATCGAAGGCCTTGTTGAGGTCATTTTCAGTTTCCTCTCTAAAATGAATTTTTCCTTTGAAAGATAAGTTTTTTAGGAGAGTCTTTTAGCAGTAGGCCTTCTTCAGATCAGATAGCTTAGTGTCTACATGGCTGAACTCCTATTGAGTTTGCTCGACCTCTTCGATGACTATGTCCTTTGTTGTCGTCTCATATTTTAGTTTATTATTGAGGTCGGTCAAATCAATCTTCTTCTCATTCAACACATTCTCTAAGATATTATTTATTTTAAGAAGAACATCATTTCTTTTATTCAAGTTTTCAACCCATGGGCGAGCTCTTGTGTGGCCTGTGCTGAGAAAGGAAACTATTAGATAAGAAAAACTTATGAGAAAATAAAATCTTTAAAATATGGATGAAACTTTACTAGCACACCGTGGCAAATCCCTTCTTTATGAAGGCGCTCTAAAGGGAAGATCCTCATATCGATCGTGTTAAAATAAAACATAGCCACATGTACAACAAAGTACGCGACCTCTAAATATCTTGGTGAGCTGAGCCAGTAGAAGTGATCAACTCCTTGCCTTTTTAAAAGGTGATCTCCTAGGCATACACCCTTGAAGTAGATGGTGGGGGAGTATTTTGACGACCCTATGGCTGAGGATTGATTACCACAGGTCAGCTTGATGTAGGTGGGGACAGCTTGATTATTTGGAGGAGACTTATCCGTCCTCCCCTTCTTAGATAGTTCAACCTTCCTATATCTCTCCCTATGTTTCTTTATCTTTGGGGCCTCTTTTTTACCTGAGGGTCATCACCCTCTTCTTTTACCTAGCAGCATTTGGGGTAGCCTGGTTGGTTTGATACCCTGCTTCTTTTAGTTAGCCCTGACGATCGCCAAGTCAACTGATTATCAAGGATAATTGGTTATGTCTTAAATATTATCAAGGATTGGGGGAAAAGTGAAGTCTTCCACTTGGAAATTTTATTCTTCCTCAACCCTTTCCCAAAGGCGACTAGAATTGTGGACGGCTTCGTATGAGAAAAGTGGGTCGAGATCATAAAAAAGAGGCATTCTACTACTTCGTCTTCATCTTTATCCTCTTTCTAGGCCTCTCTAGACTCAGTTGAGATGACGTAAACATGAGATGATTCCCCCAGATAAATGCCCTTTCGGCCTCACTTGGAATAGGGGTGGAAATTGAGAGGGATGAGTCATCGATTACTGAGTAATCGACCGCGGTGACCTTAGGGATCACTGTGAAATTTTTGGATGAAGTGACAGTGATATTGTAGCCAAAGAGGATGTGGCCCGCGCTTCAATGAGGTCTCATTTCGATCAGGGTTTTCCTTTTCCAAACGATCTCAAGGTCTCTTAAATTGACTTGAAAATCCTTAAGTTTCCTGTTCTGTTAACGATCTGCACATGTGAAAAGCTGATTTGTATCATAACACAATTACTATTTAATAATGAAAAATGGTGGATGAGCTTCCAAGTTTTTTGTTCGTTAAAGGTACTCAGAGACCTCTATAGTTCTCACCATGCAAAAGCCCAGAAAAACACTAAAACATTTTTTTCAATGTTCTTTTATGATATGAGGTTCAATTTACCAAGCCATGAGACTTATCCTTGGCTTGTAAATGGTATGTATCATACCCAGGGGATCCCCTCAGGCCGTAAAAATACCTAATTTCATCCTGCAAATTTGGTTTATGGTAACTATTCCCATTATAATTCGGTAGAAACTACCGTCTGCTTGTATTGGAAGTATTCCATAATAAGGTAGTACTTCCACCAACAATGGGTGGAGGGGAAAGCGAATCCCACCTCCATTATGGAAACCACCAACCATAAAACCAACTTCACAGTCAAGTATAAATACAACTTCATTTTCCTGTGAAGTTCTAATGTAGATATTATTAGGAATTAAGTACCTATTATGAAATTTCTCAAAATCACTTGATGCAGAAATTTCATACTTCCACATACACTTAGACATGAAAAAAAGATATAAAGAAAATGAGAAATAACATTTCTCTGGTTTGAGCAGATTCTCGAGTGAGAAGATGAAAATGGAGTATACCTTGCAAATATTGAGAAATGACGATGGTATAAGGTCCTCAAGACCTTATACCTTCTGCCTCCAAAATTAAATCAACTGGCATTTGGTAATTGGGAAAGGACACTGCCCTAATGGTTGCATCATCGACGTGCTCACCACTTCACCAAACTAAGTGAATGGTCACGAATTCGGGCCATGACCAGGCTTTTGGGTCATGAATCATATTTGTGATCAAAATATGTGTGACTAAAATCGTTGGTCACGGACCTTGTCCCTGACCAAAAGGAGTAGTCATGGACGAGAGCATGTGGCAGCATAAGGAAGGTTGATTGCGCACAAGGGTCGTGACCAGGAAATCACGAACCAAATTCATGAACAGCTTCGAAAACCTAGTCATGGACTACAACCATGACCTATAGGCCTCATATGCTTCAATGTGGTCACAGAAAAAAAGCCGTGACCAAAGCTCAACATGATCACGGACCATAGCCGTGACCCACTTTTACACATGCTTCAATTTGGTCATGGAATAAATCCGTGCCATAGATTTATCATCAAAAATATAAAATAAGGTCACGGTTCAAATTCGTGACCATATTTAAATGAAAAAATATGGGTTGTTTGGGGTCTAGTTCTCAAATTGAGAGTCTATTGACTACACGCTTAGTTGCTAGAAGTAACGTTGGTCACGTGTGAGGTGTTCGTGTCCCTTGGGGGGCCGTTTGGGGGATGTTCGGGGTTTTGACGAACTAGCGGCATGTTTTCAAGCCTAAGTGTGAAAATTTTAAAATTTGGGTCCTATTCTCAAATTAGGGGTCCCGTAACTACGTAGTCGGTTGCTACAAGTTATGTTGATCAAGTACGAGGTGTTCGTGCCCCTTGCAGGGTTGTTTGGGGTTTAGGGTTTTGGAGCACTAATAACACGTTTTCAAGCCTAAGTGTGCCTACTTTCAAATTCAGGTTCTATTCTCAAATTGGAAGTCTCGTGACTATACAGTCATTTTCTACGAGTTATGTTGGTTATGTGTGAGGCGTTCGTTCCCCTTGTAGGATAGTTTGGGGGTTGTTCGGGGTTTTGGCGCATTAGCGACATGTTTTCAAGCCTAAGTGTGCCTATTTTCAAATTCGGTTACTATTCTCAAATCGGGAGTTCCATGACTACATGATCAATCACTATGAGTTACGTTGGCCATGTACAAGGTATTAGTGCCCCTTGTGGGGCCATTTGGTGGTTGTTCGGGGTTTTGGTGCACTAGCAGCACATTTTCAAGCCTAAGTGTGCCTATTTTTAAGTTCCGGTCCCATTCTAAAATTGAGAGTCCCGTGACTACACAGTTGGTTGCTATGAGTTACATTTGTCACGTGTGAGGTTCGTTCCCCCTTGTGAGGTCATTTAGGGGTTGTTCGGGGTTTTGGCGTACTAGCGGTACGTTTTTTAACCAAGTTTGCCTATTTTCAAATTTGGGTCCTATTCTCTAAACGGGAGTCCTGGAACTATGCAGTCAGTTGCTATGAGTTACGTTGGTCTCGTGCAAGGTGTTCGTGCCCCTTACAGGGGCGTTTAGGGTCTATTTAGGATTTCAGCGCACTAGCCGCACGTTTTTAAACCTAAGTGTGCCTATTTTAAAATTCAGATCTTATTCTCAAACTAAGAGTCTTGCCACTACGTGGTCAGTTTTTACGAGTTAAGTTGGTCACGTGCAAGTGTTCATATCCCTTACGGGGTTGTTCGGAGTTTTGGCACACAAGCGGCACGTTTTCAAACCAAAGTGTGCCTATTCTCAAACTCGAGTCTTATTATCAAATTGAGAGTCCCACGACTACGCGATCAGTTTCTATGAGTTACGTTGGTCACGTCTGAGGTGTTCGTGCCCTTGTTGGACCGTTTGGAGTGTTGTCGTACCAGCGACACATTTTCAAGCTTAAGTGTGCCTATTTTCAAATTCGGGCCCTATTCTCAAACCAGGAGTCCCATGACTATGTGGTCAGTTGATACGAGTTACGTTGGTCACGTACGAGGTGTTCGTTCCCCTTATGGGGCCGTTCGGCTGCTATTCGAGGTTTTGGTGCACTAGCAGCACATTTTCAAGCCTATGTGTGCTTATTTTCAAATTCATGTCTTATTCTCGAATTGAAAGTCGTGTGACTACTCGATCGGTTGTTACAAGTTACGTTGTTCACGTGCGAGATGTTCGTGCTCCTTGCGAGGCCATTTGGGAGTTATTTGGGGTTTTGGTGCACTAGCGGCACGTTTTCTGTCCTAAGTGTGGCTATTTTCAAATTAGGGTCTTATTCTCAAATTGAGATTCCTGCGACTATGTCGTTGGTTGCTACGAGTTACGTTTTTCAGTTATGAGGTGTTCATGCCCCTTGCGGGTCCGTTTGGGGGTTGTTCAGGGTTTTAGCACATTAGCACATTTTCAAGCCTAAGTGTGCCTATTTTCAAATTCAGATCATTTTCTCAAACTGAGAGTCCCGCAATTATGCGGTCAGTTTTTACGAGTTACGTTGGTCATGTGAGAGGACTTTGTGCTCCTTGTGGGGTCATTTGGGGGCTGTTCAGGATTTTGTCGCACTATCGACATATTTTTAAGCTAAGGTGTGCCTATTTTCAAATTTGGGTCCTATTCTCAAATCGAGAGTTTCGTGACTATGCGATCATTTGCTACGAGTTACGTTGGTTATGTGCGAGGTGTTCGTACCCCTTACGGGGACATTTGGGGGCAGTTCAAGGTTTTGGTATAATAACGGCATATTTTCAAGCCTAACAGTGCGTATTTTCAAAGTTGGTCCCTATTCTCAAATCGAGAGTTATGTGACTATGCGATTTATTGCTATGAGTTACTCTGGTCATGTGTTAGGTGTTCATGCCACTTGCGGGGATATTTGGATTTGGCCCACTAGCGGTAGGTTTTCAAGCTTAAGTGTGTCAATTTTTAAATTTGGCTCCTATTCTCAAACTGAAAGTCCCGTGACTTCACGATCAATTTTTACGAGTTACGCTGGTCACATGAGAGGTGTTCATCCCCCTTACATGGCTATTTGGAGGTTGTTCGGGGGTTTGGTCCACTAGCGGCACGTTTTTAAGTCTAAGTTTGCCTATTTTCAAATTCGGGTCCTATTCTCATATCAAGAGTCCCTTTCCTGCACGATCGGTTGCTACGAGTTACGTTGGTCACTTACGAGGTATTCGTTCCCTTCGTAGGGCCGTTTGGGGGTCGTTCGGTATTTTTAGCACACTGATGACACATTTTCAAGCCTAAGTGTCCTAATTTTTAAATTCAGGTGTTATTCTCAAACAAGGAGTCCTGTGACTGCGCGGTTGGTTACTATGAGTTACGTTGGTCACATGCGAGGAGTTTGTGCTCCTTGCGGGGTCATTTGGGAGTTATTCGGGGTTTTGGCGCACTAGCGACACGCTTTGAAGCCAAAGTGTGTCCTTTTTCAAATTTGGGTCCTATTCTCAAATCGAGAGTCTCGTGATTATGCAATTGGTTGCTAAGAGTTATGTTGGTTACATGCGAGGTATTTGTACCCCTTGCGGGGCCATTTGGGGGTTGTTCAGGGTTTTGGCCTCCTAGCGACACGTTTTCAAGCCTAACAGTGCGTATTTTTAAAGTTGGCCCCTATTATCAAATCGAGAGTTCCGCAACTATGCGGTTGATTACTAGGAGTTACTTTGGTCTTGTGCGAGGTGTTCGTGCCCCTTGCAGGGCCATTTTTGGGGTTGTTCGGATTTTGACCCACTAGTGGCACGTTTTCAAGCCTAAGTGTGATAATTTTTAAAATCGGCTCCTATTCTTAAATCTAAAGTCACGTTACTATGTGTTCACTTGTTATGAATAATGTTTGTCACGTGCGAGGTGTTCGTGCCCATTGCGGGGCCATTTAAAGGTTGTTTGGGGGTTTGGCCCACTAGTGGCACATTTTCAAGCCTAAATTTTTCTATTTTCAAATTCTAATTCTATTATGAAATCGGGAGTCCCTCTACTGCGCGATCGGTTGCTATGAGTTATGTTGGTCATGTGCGAGGTTTTCGTGCACCTAGCAGGTCCGTTTTGAGGTTGTTTGGGATTTTTGACACACTAGCGGTACATTTTCAAGCCTAAGTGTGCTTATTTTCAAATTAGGGTCGTATTCTCAAATCGGGAGTCCCTCGACTGCGCAGTCAGTTACTACGAGTTACGTTGGTCACGTGCGAGGTATTCGTGGCCCTTGCGAGGCCGTTTGTGGGTGTTTGGGGTTTTGGCACACAAGCGGGAGATTTTCAAACCTAAGTGTGCCTATTTTTAAATTTCGGTCATATTCTTAAATCGGGAGTCTTGCGATTATGCGATCAGTTAGTACGAGTTACGTTGGTCACGTGCAAGGTGTTCACTCTCCTTTTGGGGCCATTTGTGGGTTATTCGGGGTTTTGACCTCCTAGTGACACATTTTCAAAGCCTGAGTGTGCCTATTTTAAAATTTAGGTCCTATTCTCAAACTCGCAGTCCCGCGATTATGCGGCCAATTGCTACGAGTTACGTTGGTCAAGTGCGAGGTGTTCGTGTCCCTTGCGGTGCCGTTTAGGGGTTGTTCGAGTTTTGGGTGCACTGTCGGCATGTTTTCATGCCTAAGTGTGCCTATTTTTAAATCCAAGTCCTATTCTCAAACCGGGAGTCCTGCGGCTACACAATCAGCTGGTATGAGTTACGTTGGTCACGTGCGAGGTGTTCGTGTCCGTTGCAGGGCGGTTTGGGGTCTATTCGGGGTATTGGCACACAAACGACATGTTTTTATGCCTAAGTGTGCCGATTTTCAAATTCGGGTCTTGTTCGCAAACCAGGAGTCCCGCAACTACGTGGTCAGTTGCTACGAGCTACGTTGGTCACGTGCGAGGTGTTCGTTATCCTTATGGGGTCATTTGTGGAGTGTACGGGGTTTTAGCACACTAGCGTCACGTTTTCAAGCCCAAGTGTGCCTAGTTTCAAATTCGGATCCTATTTTTCGCGACTATACGGTCAGTTCCTACGAGTTGTGTTGGTCATGTGTAAGGTGTTCGTGCCCCTTACGGGGGCGTTTGGGTCTGTTCGAGGTTTTGTCCCACTAGCGACACGTTTTCAAGTCTAATCGTGTCTATTTTCAATCTTGGGTCTTATTCTCAAATCGGGAGTCCCGTGAGTATGCGGTCAGTTGCTATGAGTTACATTCGTCATGTGCAAGGTATTCGTGTCCCTTGCGAGGCCGTTTAAGGGTTGTTTGGGGTTTTGGCCCACTATCGACACGTTTTCAAGCCAAAGTGTGTCTATTTTCAAATTCGGGTCCTATTCTCAAATCGGGAGTCCCGCGACAATGCGATCGGTTATTACAAGTTACGTTGGTCACGTACGAATGTTCATGCCCCTTGCGGGGCCATTTGGAGATTTTTCGGAGCTTTGGCATAGTAGCGGCACATTTTCAGCCTAAGTGTGCCTATTTTCAAATTCGGGTCCTATTTTCAAACCATGAGTCCCGCGACTACGTAGTCGGTTGCTACAAGTTACATTGGTCACGTGCGAGGTGTTCGTGGCCCTTGCGGGGCCGTTTAGGGGTTGTTTAGGGTTCTGGCCCACTAACGAGACATTTTCAATCCTAAGTGTGCCTATCATTTAAAAGATTATGCATTTCAATTATATAAAAAATTAGTTAAAGTAAAGAAAACCTGGTTCCTACGATCCAAGAAGGCAATTTAATAGAAACTTTTGAATTTATGGTTGGACCAAATTGATCCTGGAACACCCACCCACTCACCCACCCCAACACACACACACAAATATATTCATGTACATGTACATTTGCTAATTAGTTACATTTATAAAATCATCATAAAATGATGGAAAATTAACGTCCCACATGGGATAAAAATCAACATTACTAATATCCTCAAAATTTGGAAACTCGAAGTTGGTGATGAGGTTGTTCAGTTCTGAAAATTGAAATTGCCTATCCACTGATGTCTTTAAGCTTGATCACGAATAATTTTCGAAATAGAACAACCTCATCACCAACTTAGAGTTTCCAAATTCTGAGGATATCAATAATGTTGATTTTTTATCCCATGTGGGATGTTAATTTTCCTTCATTTTATGAAGATGGTATTAATGAAACTAATCAGCAAATGTATATGTATAGGAACACATGGAAATTGAGCTATCAATTTGGTCCAATCACAAACTCAGGAGACTCTATTCTCAAATCGAGCATCTCCTGAAAGATGTTCGTGCCCCTTAACATTCTTGAATCAAATTAGACATTCATAAATCAAGCTAAACATCCATACATCAAACTAAACATACATAAATCATATTAAGCATTCGTAAATCAAACTAAACATTCATACATCAAACTAAACATTCATAAATCAAAGTAATGCACTAATATATTGTCAATATCATAATAGGATACAAATAAGATTGACAAGGATAAAATAAGGAGACTCTATTCTCAAATCGAGCATCTCTTGAAAGATGTTCGTGCCCCTTAACATTCTTGAATCAAATTAGACATTCATAAATCAAGCTAAACATCCATACATCAAACTAAACATACATAAATCATATTAAGCATTCGTAAATCAAACTAAACATTCATACATCAAACTAAACAGTCATAAATCAAAGTAATGCACTAATATATTGCCAATATCATAATAGGATACAAATAAGATTGACAAGGATAAAATAATGTTTTGATACTCAATCTTCCTCTAAATCAACTAAAAGATCCTTCAAATTAGGGTTGTCATCAAGAGCTGACTGAAACTCTTTTGGAGCCTTTAATGCTTCTGCTTGAGTATTCATACCCTTTGGTGTATTCACAACAATAGACCAATTGCCATCGTCTATGTAATTCGAGTAGAATACCTTCGTTACATTTTAAAAGGCGGAAATAAAAGGCTCATCGACGATGCAATCTTTACTCTTCATCTTTGATAAATCTACCCTAATAAGTTTGGTGTCGGAATCAACTTTGCAAGAATTCGTAGTATCCTCCGCCTTCACCCAATCATAATAGAATATGATTTCTGTTAAATCTAAGTAATCGAGTTTTAGGATGTGTTGGATTATCCCATAATAGGTTAGCACAGTATCTTTGGGATTTTTATCACTTTTCAAGTAGTTAATGCAGAAATTAAAATTCCACTTTTTTGTGTCAAAAGCTTTTCCTCGTATGGATATAAAACAAAATCAAAATCGTTGGTGCGGAATTTCTCAAAATCTTTTGGACGATAATTAGGACCTTTTGCTAGGCGTGCAAGTCTTGAAGATACATCACCTCTTTTTGTAAGCTGCATTTATTAATGAATTTATATTAGGGCATGTTTATACGACAAATGAATAAATAACTGCACACATAAGAGATGAAAATTTGGGCATGTTTTTGATACTCATGCCCTAAAATCATTTGTCGTGAAATTTCTCCTTTGATTTTGGGCAATTTAGTTCTCGTATTTCATATGAGTAAATTGTAGGTTTTATATCATAATATATCAAATAAATTATTAAACAAGAATAATTAAGTAGATACTCACTCTCTCCAATCTTCGACTTAATCTTACAATTCAAAGACATAACGACTTGCTTTCTCATATTGTAGATTTGTGAGTTTCACCTATTTAGGGTTCCTATAAAGAAATTCATCCTAAAACTTATTAGGTTCCTCGATAACTCATTTTCCACAAGGATTGAACCACCTCGCCTCTTATTTTGGCATATGTTCTCGAGCGTATAACGATGATTTCACAATGTATTCTTAAGCAATTGACCCTCCAATATACCTTTCATTCTTTACATAATATTTGAAGGTTTTCATCTAGCGCTCGAAAGGATACATCCAGCGATACCGAATGAGACCACATAATAAAGCCTCATTACATAAATGCACAAGAAGGTGGATGCTGATATCGAAGAACTACGGAGGAAAGTATTTCTCTAATACACAAATTGCCTCGGCTAAAATTAATTTTATAAATTTAATGCGCCTTATGTTTACCACTTTTGCACAAAGTAGGGTAAAACACAAACTGATTTGCATAATTGCTCGACGAAGATCTTTGTGTTCAGTGAAGAAATGCTTAAATAGCAAAGGGATTGATTAAATGATTACGTGCCGGTCATGAGACTTGCACTTTTTCAAGTCATTTATTTGGTAGTTTACTATCCTGCATAAATTACCAGAACAACCAGTTGGAGTCTTCAAGTTGAACAACTTGTCTAATAGGATTTTTTCTCACTATTAGTAAAAGTGAAAGCAGCTAGGGGATATAAATTCTTCCTGTTGTAGGATCGTTTTTTAACCACAATTTCTTCTTTATTTCATATCCTATAGATCGCGGTGGTCCAGCTCTCCATCTTTTCAATGAGATCCACCCAGACATGTTCCTATCAGATGTTATATAACATTCTTCTCTGTGTGCATCACATCAATTACATAACCTACACGATGATCTTTCTAATATGACAAGTCAAAAAATATTGATCGTCGAGACTATGGCTTCGCTTTACTAGGGTCGTTCAGATCCTCCCTAGATTTACACTTCAATTTTACAAACCAGGGTTGATTACCTACGTGCCTATTTCCCGCAATCACAACCATCGTCTTCTCCTCGATATGCTGATTAGAAAGTCAAGCAGGTTACGTCATGTGCTTGTGATCAATAGAAAAAAAGTTAGACTCGTCATTCTTGAAAGGGTGACTCGTCGATAGAGATCTACAATGACCCGTATAACTCATCTTACCACTATGATATAGCCAACTGGCTTCAATTTCCTCCCCACATATAGGACATTCATAATAACCATGAACAGTACAACCAGATAAGGTCTTATAAGCAGGAATATCATGGATCGCCCACATCAAAATTGCTTTAAGTGTGAACTCTTCACACTTGTGAGAGTCAAACTCCATCACGCCTTTATCCAATAACTCTTTAAGTTCTTCAATTAATGGGGCTAAGAATATATCAATATCATCGTCATGAGCCTCCAGCTCGAGTATCAATAAAGATAACAATGTGAACTCCTTTCTTAAATTGGCCAATTACTCTGATTAGTACTTAAATTATTGAAAGGGTTAAACCCATCGGTTGATATTGCAAGACAGATGTTGCGCGGTTCCTTTGCAAATTCAGGGTTTCGTGCATTTAAAATTTTCTTGATGAGTAAATCAACCGGATCCCACCCACCTCACATCGAGCGTGCCATGTCATGGCCTCAGCTATCCACGGTAAAGTGAAAAATCGTTTTAACTATGGCCTAAGTGGAAAATACTTCAAAACCTTTTATGGGACTTACGAGCACTTGAAATATTTTCTAGCCTTGTCCTTTCCATTCTCATAAGCCATGCATCTAGGCTCACTGCATACAGGATGCTTCTCCTTCTCTTTGAGCTCGTTATGGTACAATATGCAATCATATTTGAATGGATGAATAAATTTTACTTCAAATCCAAACCCTTCAAGATTTTCTTCATGCTAGGATAATTATTTGGTAACGTGTTTTCTTTTGGGATAATTTATTTAGCCCACTTAAGAATTCTGGTGATGTTATTTCCAGACAAACCAAATTGACTCTTCAAATTATTCAAGTTAATTATTTCATATAATACCGAGTGATCTTCATCGTAATCTTTATGCAACGGTCTAGCCGCATCGGCTTTCAACCGTATATATTCCCGATCTCCTGGTAATTCAACATCAAATTATTCATTTACTTGGTCATAATGCGCATTATCTGTATCCATAGATTGGTGGTTTTGATGGCTGTGGACTCCGTAAGCATCATCAATTAGGTCAGTCAGTGGACGATATGTTGGCAAATCATGTCCCACTTCCACTCATTGGGGTTTCGTTACACGGTCCGGTACCAGTAATTCTTTCGAAATGTAAGGCATATTTTTTCACAATGGTAAGTCCATATTTTATAGTCTTGAAAAATTCCCCACTTTATTAAATGCAACTAAACGTCTTCTAAAGAATTATATTTTCTGTTCATACAACGGGTGCACGAATATGGAATCTTGTCATTTTTAAGATTCTTATAAGCGTATTTAACAAATTCTTAAACGCCCTTTACATGATTATTTATTATTCGGTTTGTCTCCCTCATACACTCTTTGTATTGTGGGAAATCCATTTAATAAACTTCAAATTTAAGTCATGTGTTAATAGGTTAAAACAAATGCCATATTGCATACAGGTAAATTAAACAAATTACAGAAATGTCACAAATCAAACTCAAATTAAACAAATTTTTTAAGTGATATTATTACAACTGAAATAAAAAAAATATTATTACAACTAAAATAAAAAATATTATTATAAGTGAAAAAAATATTATTAGAACTTGACCAACAAAAAAACTCTCCAAGTGATAAAAGAATTTGCATAATACCTCAATTCTTTCTCTTTCCCGTTGTCAAAATACACAGATACATCTTCGCAACCATTATATATTTCATCAACCATCATTTGTGCCTCACCCTTATACAAAGGTCAGTTATGTACTTTAGTTCTAACAACTACGGATATGGGTGTGCACATGCCAACAATCTTACTATTAGCCAAGTCCTTGAAATACAACTGCTCACCACAGTCACTGTGAGTGGTCGACGATGATCCAAGATCTGTGACAGGCGGAGGCATTGGGAAGGGCAATGTTGAAGGATGCGGGCATTTATGAGGGAAAACTTGCAGAGGGAGGAAAGGTAAAATCTTGAGAAGGAGGGTAAGATAAACCTTGAGGAGGTATTAGGGGTCGAAAAACTTGAGTAAAAAGAGATCCAAGTTTTCCAATTTCACTCGACAAGGCTCCCAGGTTAGTTTTAATCTTCTAGACATCCCCATCAGTCATGGAATGATGTTCCTCTTGGGTCGAGATACGATTCTTGACCAAAGAAAGCTCGTCCACAATAGGTGCAGTGTGTTTTAATTTTATTTTTGGCATATGTGATCCGACACCTCTCGTCCTCCCTGTTTTGTACTTTCTAAAGGTTTGGGTCAGGGCATCATTTTTATGTCATCATAAGGGCTCGAACTTGACTGACTGCTTATGGCCTCTATTGATTTCAGAATCTTAGCCAAGTGGAGAGGGAATTTATTATCTTTGTTCCGTCAGGCATGCACATATAAGTTGTCTTGATTTGATTGTTTATCGGCACCTGAACAATCTTTTGTCCTACTCGACCATTCATTCTGCAAATCTTCATAAGATTTGGAGACCATCCTTTGGACACCAATTTTTTTCCCGATTTTGTTTATTTTTCTCCCTCTGGACGAGTTTCTTATCCTTCGCCTCATTCTCTAAAAAACCATTCCACTGATCAATCGACATTTCAACATTCGGAGGTACTTTGTCTTTCAGAGCCAAAATGTTAAAGCTCGATGCCCCCTTCAGGAAATGTCTCTGTTGATACCATATTCCAACAATTCAATTAAATTCTATATGAATTATTCTGAAGAGGAGTTAAAGATGATTATGAGAGAATTGTGGTAAAAAACTGAATGAATAAACTTATAGAATAAGAGTCATTCAAACGATTGTAAGGGGTCTTTCTAATGATATCCCTGTGTCATTAGAAATGAGATGAATGTTGTTAGAAACATGTATTTGAATGACGTGCCACTGCTTTATAGTGACAGGTCACGCGAACCAAACTTAGAACGAGATGGAGAATGTGTTCGAGCGACAAGCCCAAGTTGTTTGAACGACTTATATCGAAAATGTTTAGAACAGATTGTCCTTGTGCACTGTCACATTTCTGGCCTTTAATTTGGTGTGTTGTCAAGCCCAGATCAACTCCACTTTGGCAAAACGGGAATTTGGAGTTTTTGGAGGTTTTATAAAGGTGTGTTTGGGGAATTTTGAGTTAGGAGAATATGAAAGAAGGAGAGAGAAAGTGGATAAGTCTTCCATTATTTTTGTGTCTTCCACCACCATTTTATGTAGTATTCCACTATGTTCAAGCCTACAATACCTATTTTTACCATTGTTGAGGTAGAGCTACGAATTTTAGAGAAGTGTTGGGGAACTTTTGGAGAAGATGATGGAACGTCTATGAAGTTTGAAAGAGCTTTCTTGGAGCACAAATGGAGCATTTTTGGAGGATGCATTTAGTGCCCCCTTGAGGCAACCTTTGAAAGTGGGGATTGCTCCTCCTACACCAACATTTCTACGACCATTGGAACTATTAGAGGGGGGAAATCTATCTTTAGTATTAAGACTCTACTTTTCATTATTTGTAGTCTTGTAGTCAGATTATATGGGTAGTATGCATATGATTAGATGATGAAATTATGTCCAGTAATAAGAAATATTTTTATGAAATAAAAATGTTGGAAAAAATGAGATTTTTTTAAAATAGAGAATGAATAAATATTTTAAAGTTTTGAAGTAAAAAAGTTAGTATTTTATGAAAATGTTGTGTTTTCTAGAAATATTGATGTCAAACATTTTATGAAAAATAATGATTTATTTTTGTAAAAATTGGTGAAATAATGTTTCTTGCAAAAATGAAGATTTTATGAAAAATAGACATTTGTTGAGTTTGAAGAAATTAAATGTCTTTCATGCCTTGAAAATGTATTTTTGCAAGTATGATGAATTTTTATAATGAAAAGCGTGTTTAACCCATTTAATAGGATTTTAAGGTTTAAAGTCCATCTTCTCATGCGTATAAACTTGTAGTATTTTGGCACTAAGTGTATAAACAAGTTTAAAGAAGATTTTATTGAGTTTAAATATGAAATAATAAAAGTAGAAATTCTTGTCCTTAAAGTGTGTGAAAAAGGAGTTAAAAGTATAAAAGTACAAAGTTGTAAGACTACATGTAAAATAAAGGAAATGGTAATTTCTTATAAAAGATGTCTTAAGTGTAAATGGATTTCTTGAATGAAGAAAGTAGAGAAATGTGTGGTTGGAAAATTTTTAATAAAGGTATTGAATAAGTGTTAATTGGCAAACATGGGAAAGTTAGTGTGTATAACTTGGTAATATTGTGAAAGATCAACACTTATGAAATTAAAAAGGGAATTAATGAGGTAGAGGTGTTTCCAATTAAGAAGAATATTACTCCAAGGTTAAAAGGGTGTTAAGATGTTAAAATACTCAAGAAGTAAGATTCGTCAATTTAAAAGTGTTTTTAGAGAAATTAACACTTGTGAATATAAAGTAAAAGGTGATTTTGGAAATAAATGAGTAAAATAGTAATTTTACTTAAAGCGGAACATTTTTATGAAATAAAAATGTTGGAAAAGATGTTACACAAAGTGGTCCTAAATGAATATGATTTTTGAAATAAAAATCAAGGTTAAAGTGTAAAGGACATGAAACCGTAAAATTTTAAAGTGTAACACAAGTTGGGGTGTAACCTCGGGTTTTGGCTTCGGTCGGGTAAAAAGGAAAAGTGGAGTAATATGGACATTTATAAAATACTAAATCGCATTAAAAGGAACTCGGATGAAAGAGGTATAATTAAGGAGGACCTGAATCCCTGGGGTGTAAGGCCCAAAATAATTGGTCACGGCATATGGTGCTCATAACCGGCAGTGTGGAGCTCGTTGAACTATGTGATATTTGAAAGATTCTGAAAAAAGGAAAAGTAATTAGGAACACATCATGAAATGGATTGTGTGGTGAAATGTGTTAATACAATCTAACTTGAATGAGGTAACAATTGTTCCGATAAAGGTTAAAATGGACAAGTAAATGTGTAATTGATTAATGTCCATAAGGTAAGGAAAAAGGTAAAGTAAGTGGGTAAATGGGTGATTAAGAAACCTAAGAGGTTAAACCCATAATTAACACACGATTGTGTTATAAAAATGTTCTTAAAGATCAAATAATTATTTTCTATCATGGTGTTCACATGTGTTGAAAGGGTGGGTTTCAACGAAATACTACTATGTGTTGGATAAAATAAAAAGTGTGATTTTGATAAAAGAAATGGTTACGGTCAAGTCAAATATAGTGGTTTCAAGTATTGAACCGTGTGTGTTAAATGAAGCGAGAAATGCAAGGATGAGAAAAAGGAAGTCTTTTATAAGATTAAGGTAAATTAATCTAAATAAATAAGGTTTTCAGAAATAAAATTGTTTCATGCATTAAGTATGGGCATATATATATATATATATATATATATATTAGTTGTATTTGCAGGTAGGCATAACGTATTAGAGTCTCATTTATGTCGTTCGGTTCTATACTGCATTTGTATATTTCCCACTGAGCATCGGTTCACACCCTTTATTTGTTGCGATAGGTTGAGAGAGATTTCTTATTTTGAGAGCGTTATACTTGTAAGTACCTTCTTTGTTATACGCTAGTAGTTATGTATGCTTGGACTTCAGGATGATCCCCAAGGATCCCTCACATAGTTTATTTTGAAACTGGAATGACATGCTAAACAAGTGAAATGTTAATTAAAATAAAACTGGACTAGCAACATTATATAGGTTGTTTCATTCCACTTCACACATAACGCCCAGGTCGGACCGGGTTAACTACAGGAAAGGTTCTAAAAAATATGGGGCGTGACTAAAGCGTCGAGGCCAAGCCTTAAACCTTAGAAGCTTAGGCGGGTATTAGGCGTAAAAAGGCGTTTAGGCCCTTTTAAATATATTTTAACATTTTTAACTATAACAAGGCTATTAAAAATACTAAAATGGTACATACCTTATAATATTTCTGAATATATGCAAACGAAAATACTAAGAAAAAAATAAAAAAAACGCGTGTTTGTTTGGACGAGAGGCAGAGAAAAGTCTTTAAAAGGCGATATCGATTCACTAAAGCGTTTTTATTTTTAAAAAAAATGTCTTAAGCCTTTTATCAAGAATAAGGCATAAAAGGCTTATAGCGGGGCGTTTCTCTCAAGCCTCAACTCTAGGCGCGCCTTTTAGAACACTAACTACAGGCAACCCATTAATCCGAGACGGAGCATTACAGTCGAAGGTTTCTTCAGTATGTTCTCAACTATTGAGCAACCCGGGAAAGAACATTATGCATTGAATGGTCGGGAAATGAAAATCACTTACAGAGTTGATTATAGATGTCATATTTGATGTCTTGATCAATAAGTCTCCAGTTGTCTACTCTCCTGACTCCTACATTAGTTTTTCAAGTGAAAAATAGTGGCTTTTAAATCTCACTAGGTCATTTTTATCACCCGTGGGGTTATTCTCGAGAAGGGAGAATCCAATGGGCTTCTTTTCATTTGACCCGAAAGTGTCGTGAGTGTTGGGTGGGTGCGTTGGAGCAATGGAGGTTCGTTGCCTACTCGTACTTAGAGTCATACTTGGACTAGTGGACTAGACCAATGGTGGAGTTTTGAGTTGCTCCACAATTAGAGATGAGAATTTTTATTGTTGTGCACGAGATGAAGATCCTCGTTGGGGTGTTACCTCGTCACTTAGTACATTTTATCCATTGTCGCCCGACATTATATACAAAAAGAAAAATTAATAAGTGACTAAATAATTATAATAATATGAAATTATAACTAATTAATCAAGTTTATATATATATATATATATATATATAAACTTTTTAGAGTAAGACTTTTTAAAATATGTTCAATGTGTCTGATCTCCATTCATTCAGTATTAGTTTTTAAAAATCTATGGATTTTTTTATGTGGCCAACTAGGAGGAAGTGTATCTATGATTGATGTATAGATATCCGTGCCATGAACTCAAAATCCCATCTTCTTCAAGTTATTGGCAAGATTCAACTTAATGTGCATATGTCGTGAGGCATCACAGTCTATGCTAATACTCTTTGTACGTAGTTTTATCCATAACGGGTGAGTTTTTTTCTGCCTTCTCTAATAGCATAAGCAATGTCAGAGCTACATCGGGAATATGTACACAAAATATATTCTCTATAGCGTCATCCCAGCTTTCTGGTAAGGAAAATAGAATACGATCAAACAGGTACTCTTGCTGGAGATCAACTCGATGATTTGCAAGGTAGTTAAATTGTTCGATCTTCTTATTTCCATACCTATAGATAGTAGTACCCTCTAAATGGCGTGCAATATTAAAATAGGTATAAATGTTGTCTAATTTCAACATCTCGTACTCTTGTTGTCAGTGATTATCACTGTGCCTCATTTTCCTGAGAAAACTATACGAGGGCGTGAATATGAGTCATATAAATAAAGGCTCTAATTAATCAATAACTAGTTATTATTTTTCAACCAATCCAATTTAAGTTTATCTTATTTTAACATATGAGGTATAAGGTTATATTAGTTTGATTAAGGTTTTGATTCATCACTACCTTTCTCTTAACCTCGTGCGTGTTGGATCTCTCCGAGGTGAAATCCAAACAAGAACCTGTCGTAAGTGTTAAGACGCATTTTTTTAGGGTTTATTATGAGAGAGTTTGAAAGTATATGTATATTATCAATCTAAGAAATCCAACATTACTATCCAACGACCAAACCAACAACCAATAATTATTCCGTACTCCTTTTATCATATATATGATAAAACACATACCAATAATCACAATATCTCACTAAAGTAGGGTACTTTCTCATTAAATTAGGACTTAGGGTCTTTTTTCACTAAGTTAGGGTTTAATAAATAGGGTTTAGGGTATTTTCGCACTAAATTGGTTTGAAAATAGGATTTAGTAAATAGGGTATTTTTCCACTTATTTAGTTTTAAAAAATGGTCAAATTTTTCACTAATTAAGGTTTAAGAACTGAAAATTCTAAATAGAGTTTAAGAATTGAAAATTAGGGGTTGTCACTAAATTAAGGTTTGTGGCAAATTGTAATTAGGGTTAAACTAAACACACATACATGCTCACACACACACACACTGCATGTATACATACACACACACACACATATATATATACACTCACACACACACACACATGCACACAGCACTACAAAAAAAAGTTGCTTTTGAGGCGGTGGCCTAACAGTCCCAAAAGATCATTTATGCGTCTCAAATACTTTTTGTGATGCTATTTGGGATGGCTGGGGGGTCTTTTTAATAAGGGGTTATAAATACTTTTTGTGATGCCATAGCCATCTCAAAAGAATATTTTGAGACAGGAACAGATCCGTCTCAAAAGGTCCTCATTTTATATGACCCTTTTGAGACGGGAATTAATCTGTCTCAAAAGGTTACTATTTTAGAAGAGCTTTTTGAGCCAGCAACATAACCGTCTTTAATATATTTTTGGGACAGTTTTAACCATCCCAAAAGAGGTAAAGGACTTTTAAAATTTTTGCACTAATATTTTGTGGAGAATAAAATCTACCGCTAAAGTTTAATATAGAATTGAATTACATTTAAAACAACACAAACAACGAATAATCATAAAATGTAATACATAAGATGATTTTCAACCAACACAACGAATCATTTTCATTCAACAATAAATAGAGTTCTTACAACCATCTCCAAATATTCAACAAAATAGGAATTATAATACTAAGTTGAAATATATGACTTAACAACAAAAATACATTAATTTCTTATACTCCAAAATAAATGCTTTTATCAAAGTAATTCTGCAACACTAAAGCGTACGACCTCCAAAATCACTGATTAACATTCGCATGTTCTACAAAATTTATCACCTGCACAAAAAAAATAGTGTCAATTATGTTAGAATTAATACCCCATTCATCAACAATACAATGTGCAAAATGAATCAATATAGTATATTCTCATCACAAACAATATAAATATCTAACTACTATTATTTTTTTTTAAATCGATAGAGTCTCCTTTGTTTATTCATGAAAACCACAGGTAGCCAACCTGTTTTAAACATTATAATTGATTCTAAGAATAATATACACCGACCAACATAAAATTTTAACCACCACCATTATAAATTCTCACCACCATAGAAAATTGGCACCACCACCATTGAAAATTTAACTTTAAACGAGAGAATTTTCCACCCGAATATCTCTCAATATATATATATATATATATATATATATATATATATATATATATATATATATATATATATATATATATCCTACTACATTTCAACATCAGTTATAAAACTAATCAAACATGAAAAAATAAAATAAAAGGATCGATCATTACATTAAAATGATAAAAGGATCGATCATTACATTAAAATGATCATGTTCAATCAGACCGGCTAAATGAATTATATCAATGCAAAAGAATCTAAATCAAATGTAAAATGCAAGAAGAATTGTCCATTGGAATATGAAACATATAACATAACAGTAGTTGCACCAGTTATAACAGTTTCACCCTTCATCCATGACCAGTTATAATGTAACACTTGCACCAATTATAATGTTTTAGAACATATTTTAATGGACGATTCTTCTATCATTTTACATCTGTTTTATGGGTAAGGGATTCAATTATGTTATAACTGTTATAACTGTATTGCCAAATGTACACAATGTTTTTTCGATGGCAATCACTAGAAATTTTTGGTATATTAAGATACACCTAACAACATCAACGCCAGATAGCTACAAGTTACCAAATCATATAATTTTGTTCTGGGGGACAAAGTCAAATGAAATATTATTTTTGTCTTTTGAGGGGCATATCTATCATTTGCTAAAATGTTGAAGGTAAGAGTTGAAATCTACTTTAAACACTTTAAGTATGGGTGCTTCTTAGAGCGTGGTTCAAATTATGGGTTGGTTATGGATTTGATGTGGCCCATTTTAAAACTTAAGGTATTTGTGTTATTTTGAGGTTCATAATGGTAAATTGATGGTTTCATCTAAACTGTGTGTTAATCTTACCAAAAATATTAATAGGACACTTTAAAGTATTAACATAAGAAGATTTAGATCCAAACATATAACTTATTGACTGGTCCCCTAATCTTACAAAATATGATAAATTTTTGGTCCCAAACACTTTGAGGACCAAACTCTAAAAGTAAAGAGAATAATAATAATAATAATAATAATAATAATAATAATAAATAATAATAATAATAATAATAATAATAATAAATAATAATAATAATAATAATAATAATAATAATAATAATAATAATAATAATAATAATAATAATAATAATAATAATAATAATAATAATAATAAAAGGAAAATAATAGTGTTGTACATATTTTCCTCTCCATAGACCAAAATATTAAAGACGGTGAGTGGCTTCAACTTTTGAGGAAAATATAGAGAGGCTTTCGTATGGAAACAAAATGAAGTTTGGGAAAGAATTTACTTCTCAGATGGTGCAGGAATGGTGGGAAGCATACACGAATTATAACCAACTGAAAACTGTCTTAAACAACATTTTACATCTTCAAGAGAGGAATAACATATCATCATTCTCAGTTTCAGTGACTCCAAAAAAGTCCTCAAAGAGAAGGATGTCTCTTTACAAAGCCTTTAGTGGACTAACCAACCGAAACAACACTACCAATGAGAAAAAGGACCAGTTATAATGTAATAATTGCACCCTTCATCCATAACCAGTTATAATGTAACACTTTCACCAGTTATAATGTTTTGGAACATATTCCAATGGACAATTCTTCTTACATTTTACATATGTTTTGTGGGTAAGGGATTTAATTATGTTATAGCTGTATATTCAAATGTACACAATATTTTTCGGATGGTAATCAATAGCAATTTTTGGTATATTAAGATATACCTAACAACATCAACGTCAAACAACTATAACTTGCCAAATCATATAATTTTGTTCTGGAGGACAAAGTCAAATGAACTATTCTTACGTGAACGCACACATGACTTTGTGTTTTAAGGGGCATATCTATCATTTGCTAAAATGTTGAAGGTAAGAGTTGATCTTTAATTTAGCCTCTCCTATTATCCCTCTTCTCAAGGTACTATAATTGCAACCTATGACATCTTAGTTCACTTCCCCACTACCTGCTTACATGGATTCTTTATATACATCCATCACAGTTTGTTTCATAATCCCCATTGCTCCTCCTGCTGCTGCACTTTTTTATCAGATGTCATAGATGTACATACCTTTCCCTGCTCAAAAAGGGTAATCATTCCTTTAATTGGACTATTTACCTCTGCTTGGACCTTAATCTTATTAGCTGCTACCACTATTGGCATAGTGCTATGCACTTAGGCCTTTATAATTGTAAGCATTGCTGCAATGTTTGGTCTATTTGTACTCCACTCACTACTTTGTTCAAGATCTTTGGTCATGACCGCATTTCAAGTTGCTCTGTTATTATCAAACTGAGGACTCACATATTTAGTTGGCCTAATTTTCACCATTTGGTCCTTTTGGTATTGTATCCTACTTGCTGCTGTCACCATATTTGGCATAGTGATGTGCCTTTGATCACCTCTAACACTAAGTTGTTGCCTCAAGTCACTCAAATGGTTTGGTTTATAGGCACTTCTAATGATGGGGTCCAAGACAAGACATGCTTCAATAGTATACAGATAAGCTCCCGTAAATTCCTCAAATGAGATCCTATCTAATGGTTGAAATTAGACTTTTGTTCATTTCTTATCTAAAAATATAATTATGGTAGTACCAAAGTCTAATTTTAACTAGTAGTATGGTAGCTAAGTGAAAATAACTCTTTTAAGAAAATTTTCATATAGAGAAAACTTTTTTCCTTTTGGTATGTTTTTTTATTTTTCATTTTCATTCTTAATCTTTCATTTAAATAAGATAGCGATTTTGACTTGAGGTATCTCTCTAATCGTTGAAATTTTGGTATAGGCATAGATATCTTTTAGATAACTTCAATGGAAAGTTTAGACTTAACAATTCAATGACTAGAAAATATGTACCAAAGAAGTAGACAATTCTAAAAAAATAAGGATTCTTTAGACTTAGGTAATGATTTATTGACGAAAAAGTAACAAAATATGAAAAACATATACAATAATAACAAAGTCTAATTTTAACTATTAGCATCAGCATGATACCTAAGTCAAAATTTCTCAAATGTTTGCGAGGTACCTAAGAAAGAAAAATAAACAACACTGCAAATGGAAACTAGCAAAAAGAAGGGAATTACCAGGATATGTTTCTATTGTCTTTCAAGGAAGGAGGAGAGATCCTATGCTACATCACTTCACTATGCTCAAGTTTTGGAAGTAATTAATAATCCAAGTAGTTCACTATGCTACAGCAGAGTCGTGAATCTGCGACGATATTTCCAAAGCCTGAAGATTATATGAAATACTTAATGTTTACGAGATTTTAATCCAGGATTAGACTTTTGCAATTCATTTGGAGGTGGAGATATTCTATTTTTTATTCTTATTCTAGATCTTTTAAACCAGCAGTATCCAATTCAGCAATGGGTACTGAGTTTTTAGCCCTTCTATTCAATCAAATTAAAATATATTTTAATGACACCAAGGATCTTTCTTATTCATAAAATCGAAAAATTGAATGATAACATTCACCTTAAATTCATGACTTGTATTGCATTGTCATAATAAAATGTCCCAATTTATAGACATAAACCAGTTAGTAATGATGTCAAGCAGGTAAAGCTGGCAGGACATTTGAAAGGGCTGCAAATTAATGGAACTTAAATCTCTACTAAAAAAAAATCTTGAGGCTTTTGATTTTACTTTAACTGTAATGAGATTTGCTCTGTTAAACATTGGTTAAAGTTGATTCTTACTTTTTAATAGACTTATGTGTAATACCCCGTATTTTCATGGCTTTTAAATTATGGGAATTTATTAAATTTAATTGAGATAAATTAATTTAATTTGAATCCGGAATGTTATTTTAAATATTTACTAGCGTGATGAGAGTTAGTAATTATTGGAAATTTGTTATTTGTTGAATATTATTGGATGAGTATAGTAATATATGAGATTTATTGTTATAATATTGTCACGTGTGAATAAAATGACAATTATGGAAATTTAAGTCGGGCGTCGGGACAAAATATTGTTAAATAAAAGTGAATATTTTATAAGTTATCCGTATGGTCGTTTTGAGTGCGCAAACATGTCCAAAAGGGTCGAGATAGTCAGAAAAACGTACCCGAGGGTTTAGTTTGAGTCCTGGGGCTATTTTAGGCTTAATTAGTACCCCGGGAGGGCATTCTAGTCATTTTGTATTTTTGGGTAATTAAACCCACGAAAATTAAAAGGGTTATATAAGATATCTAGGTTGTCTTCTAGGGTTATAACAACCAAATACAAGTGACGGCCATAGGAGAGGGAAGGAGAGAGCTTCCAAAGCAATCCAAGGCCCGAAATCCATCCGTTTGCACCGCCGCCACCGCCAACGCGTAGATCGCGAGACGGGGAACGCAACCACACCAATTTTGGCACCAAACCAGACTTTTGAAAATCCCAGGCAAGTGTTTATCTTGCTTATTTTCCTTGGTGCATCACTCATATTAGTGTAGGAATGATTAGGATGAGTTGTATGGAAGAAAAAACCCATTTGAGATAGGAAATTGCATGTAGGGATGATTTAAATGATATTCTGGAAACCCTTTTTCCATGTAGAGGATTAAACCATGAATTTATGATGTTTTATAAGAAGGAAATTCTGGAAAAGATGTGTTAGAACCATGTTTAAGAGATTGCCAGGGTTCTTGATATTTACATGAATTTTGAGTTGTTAATCCATGTTTAGTGATAGAAATCTACATGCTTTACGTTGGAAATATCTGGTATGATGATATAATGTTAGTAGTATAAATTTTGGGACGATTGGGATTGAAAAATATGGATTTGGTGAAGGTTAGAAGATGAAACCCGTAACTGCAAAACTGCAGAAATCGCAATACCTGTTTGATCGATCGATCGAGCCCAGAGCTTCGATCGATCGAAGGTTCGATCGATCGAGACCCAGACCTCGATCGATCGACCCCTCCTGGTAAACTTAAGTTCCCCTTTTAAAATTGTTGAATAGATTCGAAATGAAGAAAACTCCTTAGACATCCTTGTTAAGATAATTTGGGAGATAATGATGACCAGTAAGATTCATTAATGAATAAGAGACCTTTAATGTAAGGCGAAATCTATATTGTTGGGATATTGTGCATAAGGGACAATGTAAGTATATATTTAAGGGGAGAGACAGGTAAGAAAGAGTTACGTTGGAACATAAATGGATATCTACTGAATTGTACCTTTGGAAGGATAGAGTCCATGAGGGCTACGTAGTAAGTTGGAGAAACCCTTCGAATTAAAGTGAGAAACGAACCATTATACGTGATAACTAATAATGGGAAAATAAGGATAAATGATTGTGAATATGGGTTATGGGATAAACCTAAATTGATATGATAAAAGTAGTATATTTATATGATTGTGTATGCATATATTATATACTTGTAAAAATCATGCCCACGCTACTTGCTATCCCGGAGGTTACCGCGCTGGGACGATCTTATCCTGTGTTTTCTTATGGGGGATATTGACTCGTACCCTAGAAGATAGAAATCCTAGGTACGGGCTATCGGATCGATAGTCGGACGGTCCTAAGAGACGTGAGGGTATGTACTGACCTCTTGGACTTGGAATCTATACTTCGCCTCAATATTGTTTGTGTATGTATTTGTGCAGTTCGAGAGTGATTCAGAACTTGTATTCCCTTTAGTGTGATTGATACGGGGATTGGATAGCAGAGTATGCCCGCTCCATAGTTTTTATGTGGGGTGCTGTTATGATATATATATTATATGATTAGTTAATATATATATGAAATTCTGAAATCTGGAATTGCCTACTGTGATTTGATATGTAGGACATGGTTGATGACTCAAATTATAAATACTTGTGTTGAGAAAGTATAATATGACACTGGAAAACTTTATTGATTAATAAAGTAAAAAGGAGAAATTTGGTTACAAATTGAAATCTTATGTTTTAAATACTTGTGTTGTTCTGTTGTAAATCCTGCGAATAACCTAAGATAAGTTAAATCATTGGGGAAAGATAGTGTGGTATATGACGAGATAGACCATTGGTAAGGTTAGTGCGATAGGTGTGCACATTAGAAGAGAGGTGAGAATTTCTCAAGAGAGTGTCGCACTAATATGTTGTTGCATTGGCCTGTAATCAATTTAAATACTTGCTAAACGAATTTTTAAATCATATACACTATCGGGCTCTGACCCGTTTCTATTTCTCTTTCTCTCTTGTATATATATATATATATATATATATATATATATATATATATATATATATATATATATATATATATATTACAGGTGCCCAGCCACAGGGGCGTCTTGCATAGGATCCTTTGGCAGGAACGAGCTGCAGCTTAGGTGGGAGTTGCAGGCCTGTTGTTTAGACGACTTCATCCATTTGATTCTACTCCTAGTTCAGTTTTATCCAGCAGGGGCATGTGTCGCCCTCTTCCTATTAATTAGTTGGTATTGTCAGAGATTGTAATTCTTTTAATTTCAGTATCTTTATTTCGGAATTGTTACTGTCAGGATGTTTTCCTTAGTATTTTAATGTTGGGATTTATTATTGTTGGGTTAACTCTTAAATGTTCATTTTATTCTTCTACTTATTGTGAGACTCTTTAGATGTTAATGGTTTAAGGTTTTATAACCGGATTTTATAAAATGAGAATAAAGGTTTAAATGGTTTTGACACTTAGCTTAATTAATTAGGGTGTTTAAATTGGAAAAGTTTTATTTTTTCGACAGTGATGCTGAGAATGAACCAACTGTTCACCTTGAATTAATTTAATAAAGGAGTGATCGCCCGGTATTTAATTTGGCGGGGTGTCACAGGTGGTATCAGAGCATCATGTTCTAGTGTCCTTAGGATCTGTACGGCTTATTATGCTTTCAGCGTTGCTTTGTTTGATATAGAGCCCTATGTTTAGGATTGTCGATTTCTTTGACGAGATTTTGTCCTCCTGTTATAATGTGTATACATTAGTGAGTACTCATTTCGTTCGGATATGTGCGTGTGCCGAGCAATGACGGATGTCAGAAGAGGACCGTTAAGCGTACATCAGGAGGCAGGGCTCAGTCGAGATTATAAAATATATCCGAGGATGATGACCGTAGTCGAGGTCACCTCCATTATGGCGCGAGAAGCCAAGACTAGAAAGGCGACTAAGGCGCAGCAGTGATTTCCAAATGCTGTTATAATCAAATAAGGTGCGGGAGTAAACTTACCCAACGTATTACAAAAACGTGTAGAGACTGTCAATGGAAAATTTTAGAAATGCGAAAAATTGTATGTGTTTACCAAAGGAGGTAAAGTATCAAAAGGTTTAGATATAGGACGGAGTGTGGCAAACTGAAAGTGAAAATTTAGAGAAAATTTTCTTGGCTTTCGGGACGAAGTTATAATGGTTGAAGTCAACCACCAATTTTAGAAATGGAATGCTATGCCAATAGGAAAACCTTAGGTACAGTTTTGACCGTATGTTCCTTCCTCAACTGTTCAGGAGTAGAAGCAAACGTGGTTCTGAACTCATCGCGAGAGGGCATGACAGGGGTCCATTTGTGAAAATGAATCTTAACCGCTAGCGAATTTTGCATCGGAAGATGTAGATACGAGTGGAGGAAACGACTCCAAGTGGGAGACCAACTCGTAATAATAATTGATAATACTCTAGGAGGAAATTCTGATGGACGGTTGATTCAGAGGTTGACAATGTTGTATTTTGTCAATAAAGATGATAATGCTCCTTGTGTGGGAAGCTTAAAGGAATCGAGGAAGTTAGTCGAGAATAAGACTGAATACGAGGGTGGTGATATAGCACCACAAAGGGATGTGGATATACATCAGGGGACCCATTTAAATGATTCGGATAATGAAATTCTTACCAAGTGATGGTAAATTTAGTAAGTACTATTATAGATAGTAATAGGATCTTTATGGCCTAAAAAGTTAAAGGAACAATCGGGATGGCTAACGGGAATCGAGTCTAATAAAGTCCGAGAGAAGGACAATCCTAACCTGGTTAGTAGGACAGGTGATAAGTGGATTATCTATTGAGGTATTTTTTGCGGAGTGAGATCGCTTGCGATAATATGTTCCAAAGTGAGAAAGGAAAAGAATACGGTGCCTAGTAAAAGGAAATGATTAAAGAAATTTTGTTTGGTTTGAGTAGACGTGTTACGTCCAGAAACCATTTGCGCAGTCAAGACGATTGACAAGGTAGAAGTGTAGGTTGTATCCTCAGAGGATGAGGCGTGTTTATGTGACACGAGCGAGTCACTATATTTTGTTCCTTGTTAGATTAGCATGTGAGATGAGTTTAATGCATATAGTTATAAATGTTACCATTATGTGAGTATTTTTCCCTAGCGTAGCGGGACTTTTCTTTGGTGCTATCCGCGGAGGATGAATGTGCATATTAACAGTGTTATGTATTTTATTGAGGTTACTCGTTGTAGTGATGTGATACACGAGTATGATATTATCTTTGTTAAAACATTATAGAAATGGTTAGTACGATAGTGGGCATTTATTGCAAGACTATCGGAGTGGTTGCATTAGCGCAACATATTTTACGTTTTGTTTTGGCGAGGCTTTACCTGTAAGAAGGTTGGACTCGCACTTATATTATCTATCCTAGAGACTTCGGAGGAGATAGTGGGATCGAGATATTCGATGCCAAAGTATGTGTAGACTTTGTCAGTATAATTCCGTATGTATCGGGATTTACCGTTGGGAGAAAAGATTTGACTCAGTATTATGTTTAGCACTCCGGACTTAGTGATAGGAAGAGTGCATTGTTATATTTATCCTTTAGAGATGTGGGAGTTAATATTTAAACCCCTATTATTAGGGAAAGGAATTTCGAGAATTCCGATTGTATGTATTCGACGTTTATGGAATGCTATTACCACCAACCTATACTGAACAATAGTGCAATTAGTGAAACATTCTTTGTTAAGCATAATTACGGGAGAAATTGTAACTTTTCTGTCAAGAGACGGAATAAAGGGGTAAATGCTATGGAAGGAGGACCTAACGGATCTTGATAACCGACAATGCTAGGTAGTAGTGTATCGGGGGGGGTCCTTGTTTGGATTTCGCTTTGCGAGACATCCCACGCATGAAACTTAGTGTAAGGATGGAAATAGGGAGACGTTTGGTCACTATTCCATGAGTTCGGTACCCTGGTCGAAATGGGATCAAGTAATTATGTATGTAAGTTGGAAGTTGAACTTTGATTTAAAGCCATTGGAGCCGGTTGTGTGGTAAGAAAGCATTGAAAGTTACCCCACGAGTTGAGGGGCGGAACGATGATAAGGAAGATTTAAAATTTTGATTTTTAGGGTGATTAGAGTGTTGTAATCACGCTGCAAGCACCAGGGAAAACAAAGAATTTGTTTATTAGTATGGAGCGTATGCGATGCTTACGCTAGTATGCGCGGTTTATATGGTGTGTAGATATCCTGGTTAATTGATGTTAAAACTCATCCGAGTCGAAGGGACGTGGTCATGGACGTGTGTCATATATGTTTGTGGGACTAGTTTAATGAAGTGGAAGTAATATAGTGGATTAAATGTCACATGAGGGGCGATAATCCATACATAGGTGTGCAATTAGAATAGCACACCCAAATTTGAATTGGAAGACTGTGGGAAGTCATTTAAGAAGAGTATTCCTTGAATAGAGCAGAATTAAATGGTTATGAAGAACACTCGGAGCGGAGTTGTTAGTAGGCAAGTATGAGAGCGACTTGCACATACAAAGGGTGATGGTGTTGGTATGGTATAGGAGATCCAGAAGTGCGCTTCGTGGAGAGAAGAGCACGGGTCGGAACTTTCAGCATACTACAAGGAAGGAAGGGGAGTATTACGTGTCACTTAATATGAGACATTTCAAGGAAAAATCGATGTTTAGCGGGACATAGTGAGTATTCTCTACATGCACCGCCCACTGGTAAGGTTGGGTTGAAAGAGGAGAATCAACCAAAGAATTCTGTGTTTATCTATAATTCCTGAATTTGGAAGAGCTCGGTAAAGTCGGTACAGTTCTTGGATGGGTTGCCATCGTCAAAACAAGATCAAGGGTTCATCCCGAACATGTGAATTAAGCCGCTGAGAAGAAGTGATTGATATTCCTTTGGAATTGCTTACAATATTAACTAGTATGCCCCAGACTTCCTTTGAAAGGAAGGATCGCGCCAGTGCATGATCCGGCGCAGTATAAATTTCTAAATCAGGATGAGATTGGTGAATCCCACCTTTGATATGGGATTTCAAAACCAGCGGAGATAAGGTTTCGTTTCGAGTAGGATGTATCACCCTTAGTCAGGGAATAGGCGCATGGTGATTAAAGATTTGGGGAGCTACATGAAGGAGATTTTGGAATCTTGATACAATGATTTCAGGAATGCTCTATAGAAGCACTCGTACATGTTTGTCGCGTACAAGGTACTTATTAAGTTTCTGTTATGGAAGAACCTCGACTATTCTCCTTCCGTATGTTTAGAGGAGAGTAGATAATCAGAATTTTTGGATCGGTCGAGAGAACATCCGATAAATGTGGTAGAATTCCACGACTGTTTTAGGCGAGCAAGAGTGATCAAATGTTCGTATAATTTTCACAGAATGGGAGTTTTGTATATGAATAAATTCGAGTATTTGTCATGTAGTGAGGTGCGGCCTCCTAATGATAGTGAGATAATGATATTTATAACGTATAGGCGTGACCTATGCGAATGTTGTCGGTTGGGAGCACAATATGAAGTGTCTCCAATGAGAATGTAAAACAAAGTTGCTATGAAGAAAGGGCTATAGTGATTGAGCGCCGTAATGTGTAGTTAGTTTGTGTACGGAAAAGGATATCCAGAATTGTGCTACCTGATAGGCCTTATTTTCTGAATTTCGAGACGAAATTCCATTATTAGGGGGGAAGTATGTAATACCCCGTATTTTCATGGCTTTTAAATTATGGGGATTTATTAAATTTAATTGAGATAAATTAATTTAATTTTAATCCGGAATGTTGATTTAAATATTTACTAGCGTGACGAGAGTTAGTAATTATTGGAAATTTATTATTTGTTGAATATTACTGGATGAGTATAGTAATATATGAGATTTATTGTTATAATATTGTCACGTGTGAATAAAATGACAATTATAGAAATTTAAGTCAGGACGCGCCTGTGTCGTGTCGGGACTAAATATTGTTAAATAAAAGTGAATATTTTATAAGTTGTCTGTATGGTCATTTTGAGTGCGCCAACATGTCCGGAAGGGTTGAGATAGTCAGAAAAGTATATCCGGGGGTTTAGTTTGAGTCTCGGGGCTATTTTAGGCTTAATTAGTACCCCGGGAGGGCATTTTAGTCATTTTGTATTTTTGGGTAATTAAACCCACGAAAATTAAAAGGGTTATATAAGATATCTAGGTTGTCTTCTAGGGTTAGAACAACCAAAGACAAGTGACGGCCATAGGAGAGGGAAGGAGAGAGCTTCCAAAGCAATCCAAGGCCCGAAATCCATCCGTTTGCACCGTCGCCACCGCCAACGCGTAGATTGCGAGACGGGGAACGCAACCACACCAATTTTGGCACCAAACCAGACTTTTGAAAATCCCAGGCAAGAGTTTATCTTGCTTATTTTCGTTGGTGCATCACTCATATTAGTGTAGGAATGATTAGGATGAGTTGTATGGAAGAAAAACCCCATTTGAGATAGGAAATTGCATGTAGGGATGATTTAAATGATATTCTGGAAACCCTTTTTCCATGTAGAGGATTAAACCACGAATTTATGATGTTTTATAAGAAGGAAATTCTGGAAAAGATGTGTTAGAACCATGTTTAAGAGATTTCTAGGGTTCTTGATATTTACATGAATTTTGAGTTGTTAATCCATGTTTAGTGATAGAAATCTACATGCTTTACGTTGGAAATATCTGGTATGATGATATAATGTTAGTAGTATAAATTTTGGGATGATTGGGATTGAAAAATATGGATTTGGTGAAGGTTAGAAGATGAAACCCGTAACTGCAAAACTGCAGAAATCGCAATACCTGTTTGATCGATCGATCGAGCCCAGAGCTTCGATCGATCGAAGGTTCGATCGATCGAGCCCCAGACCTCGATCGATCGACCCCTCCTGGTAAACTTAAGTTCCCCTTTTAAAATTTTTGAATTGATTCGAAATGAAGAAAACTCCTTAGACATCCTTGTTAAGATAATTTGGGAGATAATGATGACCAGTAAGATTCATTAATGAATAAGAGACCTTTAATGTAAGGCGAAATCTATATTGTTGGGATATTGTGCATAAGGGACAATGTAAGTATATATTAAAGGGTAGAGACAGGTAAGAAAGAGTTACGTTGGAACATAAATGGATATCTACTGAATTGTACCTTTGGAAGGATAGAGTCCATGAGGGCTACATAGTAAGTTGGAGAAACCCTTTGAATTAAAGTGAGAAATGAACCATTATACGTGATAACTAATAATGGGAAAATAAGGATAAATGATTGTGAATATGGGTTATGGGATAAACCTAAATTGATACGATAAAAGTAGTATATTTATATGATTGTGTATGCATATATTATATACTTGTAAAAATCATGCCCGCGCTACTTGCTATCCCGGAGGTTACCGCGCTGGGATGATCTTATCCTGTGTTTCCTTATGGGGGATATTGACTCGTACCCTAGAAGATAGAAATCCTAGGTACGGGCTATCGGATCGCTAGTCGGACGGTCCTAAGAGACCTGAGGGTATGTACTGACCTCTTGGACTTTGAATCTATGCTTCGCCTCAATGTTGTTTGTGTATGTATTTGTGCAGTTCGAGAGTGATTCCGAACTTGTATTCCCTTTAGTGTGATTGATACGGGGATTGGATAGCAGAGTATGCCCGCACCATAGTTTTTATGTGGGGTGCTGTTATGATATATATATTATATGATTAGTTAATATATATATGAAATTCTGAAATATGGAACTGCCTACTGTGATTTGATATGTAGGACATGGTTGATGACTCAAATTATAAATACTTGTGTTGAGAAAGTATAATATGACACTGGAAAACTTTATTGATTAATAAAGTAAAAAGGAGAACTTTGGTTACAAATTGAAATCTTACGTTTTAAATACTTGTGTCGTTCAGTTGTAAATCCTGCGAATAACCTAAGATAAGTTAAATCATTGGGGAAAGATAGTGTGGTATATGACGAGATAGACCATTGGGAAGGTTGGTGCGATAGGTGTGCACATTAGAAGAGAGGTGAGAATTTCTCAAGAGAGTGTCGCACTAATATGTTGTTGCATTGGCCTGTAATCAATTTAAATACTTGCTAAACGAATTTTTAAATCATATACACTATCGGGCTCTGACCCGTTTCTATTTCTCTTTATCTCTTGTATATATGTATATATATATATATATATATATATATATATTACAGGTGCCCAGCCACAGGGGCGTCTTGCATAGGATCCTTTGGCAGGAACGAGCTGCAGCTTAGGTGGGAGTTGCAGGCCTGTTGTTTAAACGACTTCATCCATTTGATTCTACTCCTAGTTCAGTTTTATCCAGCAGGGGCATGTGTTTCCCTCTTCCTATTAATTAGTTGGTATTGTCAGATATTGTAATTCTTTTAATTTCAGTATCTTTATTTCGGAATTGTTACTGTCAGGATGTTTTCCTTAGTATTTTAATGTTGGGATTTATTATTGTTGGGTAAACTCTTAAATGTTCATTTTATTCTTCTACTTATTGTGAGACTCTTTAGATGTTAATGGTTTAAGGTTTTATAACCGGATTTTATAAAATGAGAATAAAGGTTTAAATGGTTTTGACACTTAGCTTAATTAATTAGGGTGTTTAAATTGGAAAAGTTTTATTTTTTCGACAGTGATGCTGAGAATGAACCAACTGTTCACCTTGAATTAATTTAATAAAGGAGTGATCGCCCGATATTTAATTAGGCGGGGTGTCACATTGTGCAGGTGCTGTTGTGCTAACAAAAATAGTGTTTTGGTGTAATTTTTCCCATATATGACGGGAGAAAATTCTAAACTCACCCTGGTGAGTCTTAATCCTGGCTACGTTCTATGTTCGTCATATTTCATTTGTTAACCCTATATGAGTGTCATTTCTTCAAACATATGTTTATGTCAGTCTAGTAGAAATAGAAGAAGCATATTTTTGCGTTAAAATCAATTGGGTCATCATATATTTCAATTGGCTCACCCTCAACCTCATATCACCATTAATAATTTCAAACATAAGTCTTCAATCCCCAACATACCAAATCTTCAACAAAAAAATAAAAATTGCACCCAACAAGAATCTATATGTAACTCAAGTAATTAAAGAAATATATAATTATTATATATAGATATATATATATATATATATATATATATAGAGAGAGAGAGAGAGAGAGAGAGAGGATCTCATGAGGACTTCTGTTTGCATACCGCTAGCGCGAACCAATTTTGATAAAATAGTAAAAAAATATTTTTGAGCTAATTTTTTTTATATAGTTTTTAAACATTTCAGTAGGGCCATATAAAAAAAATCAGGTCAAAATGAATTTGTTTACTATTTTAAAAAAATCGGTCAAATGACAAAGTTTAACTAATTTTTTTAAAATAGCAAAAAAATTATTTTGAGCTGATTATTTTTTTATGATCCTATTAAAATGTTTAAAAATCATAAAAAAAAAATCAGCCCAAAAATATTTTTTTACTATTTTAAAAAAATGGTCCTCATTCGGGGTCCTCAAACTCGGACCTCACTTGATCCTTTCCATATATATATATATATATATATATATATATATATATATATATATATATAGAGAGAGAGAGAGAGAGAGAGAGGGAGGGAGGTAGAAACCTCGTACCGTGAGAATGACCTGCTAGTGCGAAGGCTGAAGGGTATTTCTTTAGTTGCGATCAGAGGAGGAGATCGGGGTGAAGGGGAACTCGGGTGAAGGGGGAACGGTTGTGAAGGCTGAAAGGGTGAAGGAGAAACGATTTTTGTTTTTTCTATCAATACACTTTTGTTTTTTCTATCAATACACTTTTATTTTTTAACATTATTTTTTAATGACCAGTTAGTTTATAGGAGGTAGGTCTTAATGATCATGATAATTACCATGCGTTTTGTCGCCTTCTTGGACACTTTAAAGTTGATTAACAGTTTTCAAACCTTGTGAGAATGGATAGCTATAGTGAGTTGATACACTTAGTAGCTCAGTTCACACTTAAGTCTTTACCGTCATGGCAGGGGGCAAGCAACAGTTTGGACATTCTTACTGCCAGTAGCCTCTTTGGACTCGCTTTTCATGAACCTTACACTTGAGGTGTCTGCTTGGACACAGACTATGATTTTTCAATCCAAAAATGACAACTTTTGACTTGTATACATTGCACCACTATATATGAAGATATTAAATGAAGATTTATAAGTATCCTTTAAAGTTGTATGAATATGAGATTCATGATGATCATGATCATAACCAAAATTCCTTATAACCCCATGAGGACTATATATAACAACCCCTCACCCTAGTCAATACTAAAAGGCAACTTACTAGTAACAAACAAATCCAAGGCATTGATATTTGAAGCCTTCAAAATAGCATATTCATTAATCTTCCTGTAAACAAACTATTGATCTACATCTAAAAAAAAACTATACACACAATCTTTCACATAAGGTCTAAATTTAAATATACCTAACTCATCAATATGAGCTGCCAGAATACTCGAAAGATGATCATCCAGCGAACAATTCGAATGGGGGAATTATTCATAACATGAACTTCATATTCGATAGGTACTGTAGAAAAAAATGGGAATCATTCATATAGCTTTGAATTCCCAAAATATATCACATCATACTTACCCATCGAACGCTCCATATCAGAATGGAATCTTTCCACCTAAGCATTAACATTCCCAACTGCTTAGGGTGCGATAGAAATTTTATGCCCAATAAAGACGGGTGAAAAACACTAATTAATCCTTATTATGACAATCACTATGTTTGCCTGACAACAAGAACCTCGAAAGGAAAGCAACAAAATAGGTAGCCAAATGACCCGGATCATCAGGATTCACCCCAGGGACCATAGACTCAACAAGCTCCTTCTTTGCACCCGCCGACACTTCCATTTCTTTAAAACAATTTTTTTTTTCCAATTCCAAACTTGGTACCTTTCAAATGACCCCCCCCCCCCCCCCCTTCACTATTATTTATAGCTTGTTCTTGTAACTGCCAAACTTCACATACTAGGTAATCAAAGTATTCAATATATACTTCTCGTGCCTTGACATATACCCACTCCCCTCGGCCTCACCTGAAGAATACAACCTGAAAATCTCACAAACATCATCGGCTGTAATAATAAACTCCCCCAACAAATTGTAGTTATAAACGTATGGGTCTAAAGTGACCACCTAAAAAATAAAATAAATAATGTTTCACTACTCTTTGATAGCTTCAACCCCTACCTTCGATAAATCTAGACAACCCAATTCGATCATGAACTTGCCTATGTTTAGGAGATCAAGGACATGTTTGGGCTATAATTCTCAATCCTCATGATAACCACCAGGGGTAGCCTAATTAACCAATAAAATGTGTTAGACATGTATATTTAATGGTTAGAAATAATAACCAGAAAGTGGGAACGAACGAGTTATTCTCTTTTATGACTTTGAATAAGAGCAAAGTATTCAAGTGGCGTGAAGAGTCAACCATAAACGTGAGGTCAAATCTATATTTTGCTGAGGGAGTGGGAACCTGGCCGCAGTGGGCCCTTCTAAAATGCATTTTCAGTAGCTCTCAATCTCAAATCAATTACTTTTTGTAGGGAGGTCAATCGTTTTGTTGCCTTTAGCTACCTTCTGCCATCATGCTTGGTCCATGTTTAATCCAAGCCTTGATGAATTAAAAAGGTTTTAGGCCAACAAGACCATCAGTAATAGACTCAAATATACGAGGGTAATGATCAGAGTGGAATCTCACAACAGTTTTATAAGAGACAACATCCTAGAAATCAACCCATATTTGGTTGCATAAAGACCTATCAAGCTCTTTGTGAACTAATCTTTGGTCACTCTTGACCCAAGTGTGAGAAATACCCACAGTGTTAATTTGAAGCATTTTAGCTGAGTCGGTCATGTTTTTAAAATCTAATAAGGGTCTATTATAGAGGGGAGTCTATCCACTTTGCATTCATGAGCCTCCAAGGAAGAGTTAAAGTCTCTAATAATTGACCAAGAGAGAGAGTGGGTAGAGTAAATGCGTGATAGTCATCCAGAGCTCTCTTCTAAGGATGTAACCATCAGTGTAGCATGGACATAAGTCATTACACACTGGTTATGGAAATAGGAGAAAAACTAGTAATTTTTTTTCATCACTAGAAAGGATAGTTGGATTAACAATAGCAGCCGAATCAAACACCCGAATGTTAGGCAAAAGTATATTTATGATTTTGAAGGCAAGATGATGCATGCCAATAGAGTTTCAAAAATTAGGAGGAATTGATGAAAATGACGTCATTGGCTTAGAGATGCATATGAGATCAAGCTTATGAGAGCCACGGGCTATTTAAAGCTAATTGAGTTGGGGAATTATCTAAACCCATAATATTCCAATAGATAACTAACATTAAGAAGAAAGGTACTTACTTCTGTTGTATAAATGTATTTTAAATACACAAGTGGGAGACCCACTAACCCACTTTTCCTTAAATTTCGGCTAAAGAAAAAATCACCCACTAACCCCACTATTCTCTAACCTCTTTAAACCTTCTAAAAAGAATTCCCTCCAAAAAAAAAAAAAAAAATGAGCTTGAGAGAGTTTTAGAATTTGAGTTTGGTTATTTAAAAAAAAAAGAAAAAATGGAATCAAATGAGGAGGGACTGCAGAATTTTTGAGTTTGGTTATTTAAAAAAAAAATGAGCTTGAGAGAGTTTTAGAATTTGAGTTTGGTTATTTAAAAAAAAAGAAAAAATGGAATCAAATGAGGAGGGACTGCAGAATTTTTGAAAGAGAAAATAAAAAATAAAAAAATAAAATAAAAAAAATGAGCTTGAGAGAGTTTTAGAATTTGAGTTTGGTTATTTAAAAAAAAAGAAAAAATGGAATCAAATGAGGAGGGACTGCAGAATTTTTGAAAGAGAAAATTAAAGAGAAGAAAAATCACTCCTTCTCTCCCTCTAAGACTGAAAATATTTTCTTCACGAAAATATTTATTCCCCTAAATTTTTTTTAGAACAGTTTGTTCCCCCAAACTGAAATTTCGGATATTGAGTAATTAATTTGGAATGGGTGTTAGAAGACATATAACTACGGTGCATGGTTATAAGATACAGAGGTTATTCTGGGCTTGTTTTATCCTGCGAAAGACGTGACTGTTGATTACCTGCACAAAGAGGGTAGAGCCGCGAAACGTCTTAAAGAGAGCGACCTAGTCCACGACTCAACCCAAGAATCGTCTACGACGAATTTATAAACAATTGAGGTAATATTATTTATTTTTGTATTGTGCGGTATTTATTTGGAATTCACGCATGAGGTTCATATTTGCGATAATCACATGAGGTAATAATTTAATTTTGAGCAGTAGACTTAAAATTAATTTATGATTTTATTTTTTGAGTTCTCCATAAAACTCTTTGGTGTGATTTTTTAATCACAATTGATAAAGTGTACCAACAATTTTAAGAGGTTTTATATCTACCATGGAGACCGAAAAATAAATTTTATGGACATATATTATTAGTTTTATGATGTCGAAATGAAAAAAGGCCAACTAAGTTTCTATGTTTAGAAATTATAATTTTGACCTTGTACCTCTAGAAATGACCGTTTAGCCCCTTAACTTCCATAATATTATATTTTGTGAAGTAAATATATAAATTTCAGTATTTTTCGTCAATTCGAAATTGATCAATAATTTCGTGAGAAATTAGAATTTGAACAAAAATGAACCCCTTCATGGAAAACTTTTAAATAGGTCAATCCTATTTTTTAGTTATGAATGTGAAATATTATTTCACATAAGATGTTATTGTTGGAAATGGAATTGTATATTGTTTTTGGACAATTCATTTTAAGCCACTTGTGGTTAAGAAAAAAAATTAAAAAATTTGTTATATGGAATCAAATTAAAAATTTGATATTTGGAAACAAATGAAAATTTGTTATATGAAAAATAAATGTGAACATTTGTTATATGGATTCGAAGGGTAAATTATAAACATTTGCACCTTGAGCTATGTTTACTATAAAAAAAAATTGTTCAAATATTTTTTGAAGTGTTTATGTGAAAGTGTAATTGATATTTTTCAACCACACTAAAGTGACCGATGATGGAAAAAAAATCTGAAATTTTTGTTATGAATTTTGTTGGAATATCATCTCGGTTTTTTGATGATATATAGACTGAAATTTCGTGAATTTTGGCATGCATATAGTATGTTGAGATTATAAATTTTGGGCTTCGAAATTTCTGAAAAAAAGAGTTGTATATCTTTTATGATGATTTTTACAAATGGGATGCGCAATATTGAATTTTTTGGACAGCTTGTAGTAAAATAAGTTTATCTTCACTTGTACTTAATATTTTTGAGTGATTCCAATTTTGGATAAGACTAGACTCATAAAGGATGAATTTTGGAAAATTTTATAAATTTTCAATTAGCGGTTTGGTCGTGGTGAAATTTCAAACTTGAAGTTTTTCGGTTTGAACAAAGATTTTGGACAACATTTTCTTAGAAAAATGTATCATGTCGTGTTCCTAACGGATTCAAAATATTTTGAAGCCTTTATAAATTTCTTTTTCAAGGATTTATGAAGTACTTAGAAAAATTTGGACTCAAATTTATGGAAGATGAATTTCAAAGAAATTGTATAAGGACTTATGCAATATTTGAGTTTGAAGCGCAACCGCTCGAATTTTATATGAATAATTCTTTGTATTTATTCATTTATATGAGTTGGAAAATGTATAGAATAAAATTGTATTCTGCAATGTTGGAATCAATTTGGTGTGCTTCATACGCATGTAGAAATAATTTAGTTGGATAAAATTATTTTGGCCGTATGCTTTGATTTGGAATAGAGGTTTAAACTCTAATACGCAGTATTATTTTATACATTGTGAAAAATTATATATTATAATTTTTTATGAAATAGATTGTATAATCTATATGTGACTTTCAGACACATGAAAATCTGAATTTATGACTAAAATAAATGAACATGTATTTTTTGATTCGGCCATACATGATGACATTAAGCATGTATTTATTTAAGAAATAAGATTAATTCTTATTTAATATTGAAACTCACAAGTTTAGATTGCATTTTATGAATTGAAGATATAGTGGGGGCACATTATATGTTGCTTCTCAATACTATAACTAGAGAATAGTGGGGGCACTCAATCGAGTACCTCTCAACTATAATTAGGGAACATTTAATAGAATCTGAAACTTTGGTGTTCAAGAGAACTCTTAATTTTTTGAATAAATAAAAGCTTGCTTATGTTATTGAAAAAGGATTCAAAAAATCCTTAGAGAAGTCATGTCATAAATAATTGATTGAATTCCTTGAAATAAACTAGAAATTAGTTTATAATTGACTTATCTTATAACTTTAAGATAAAGAGGTGTATACACATCATTTGAAGGAATATTGAGACCATTATCATTTATGAATATGAGCTTTGTTTAATAGTCGAAATTCATCGATATAACTTAGTTATACATGATGCATGCTAAATTATTCTCATGAAAATGAAGAAGCTTCATTTAATTTGAATGCCGTTGATATTATATTTATGATGTTGAGTTAAAGACTAAATAGATATACTATTGTTTATCGAATGGTGACCTATGTAATGCAACTTACATGGACCAACTTGAAGTTGAAAAATTAATATGGAAGGCACCAATAAATGGCATGATATTTTGATAAATTATCAAATGAGAATGAATTGAGAATATTATGAATCGTATTTATCACTAAGCATGTTGAAATATGAATGCACTCTTATTTATTATGCAAGAATGATTAACTAATATTTGGTTATAATATTTTGTTGCCTAGAAAACCAAATTCATGCTAAGTCAAAGTGTTAGCATAAAGAGTTTCAATGAAACAAGAATAGTACTTGTTAATATTACAAGGCTATATGGATCAATTAATTGATCGAGTACATTGAAATACAAGAATATGTATTTATTAGATGTATGCTTATTATGAACCATCATGTACTCCACATGATCCAAGTATAAGAACACTATATATAGTGATAAGAAAAGATGAATATGCGAACATCTTAAGTAGTCTCAATTGAGCTACTAAATACAGCTGATTTGGAATAATTTTTTGTGGGAGTACTATGAAGGTTTATAATTAAAAAGTGCATTCTTATGCTATTGAGAAAGGTTATGTGTTTTGTTAAATCACGAACCTATAATTGATTCTGAATCAATAATGGATATGTGTTTAACACATATTATGTTGCTATTTTTTGGAACTCCCAGAAATATTAATTATTGGCACAATTAATGATGGAGTATATGGTGATACCATTAGCTATGGCTAGTGAGTAAATGAAAGGTTAAAAGACCTATTATAAGATACCATTTATGGTAGATATTGACACAGTCATTTTATCCACAATAATATAACCATGGATATTGTAAAATTTTAGAACCGTTATCATAACGAAAGAAAGACAAATATGTCGTAAGCACAACATAGTTTGAGAATTTAAAAACTAATGAGTTGTGAGTGTGGATTATGTTCGGACTGATGAGAATAGAACTTGTCTTATCCTTTAACGAAAGGACTAGTGCAGGAGAAGGTGTTTAATACCTAATCATTTGTGGTGGTAACCCAACCTATAGACTGTAGATCCCAAGAAATAGGTTCAAAGGGTAATAACAAGTCACGGTGATATGGGTTGAATCATGCTAATAATTATTGTTTACGGGGTTTTACTCCGAGTCCATCCCTATGGAGCATGATATCCTGAAGCATGTTAAGATTGAGTTAATTATAACTCTTAATGAAGATCTATATCTCTATTTTGAGTGGGGTACCTAGCTACAGGAGTATTCTTGATAGACTAACCTATGTGGATGTGGAAGTATGGCCGCTTCCTATGGTAATTTTGGGTAAATTCCCTAGAGCGTTTACATACTGGGATAGAAGCACATGGCCGTAACGTGCTGGCTTGAGGACTACACCCAAGTAGGGTTGTGTGTGAGATGTTGTTAGAGATAGAGTTCAAAACTACGAGTTACTCTAGTATAATCTGAATCATCTTTACTACGTAAAGGTTTAAGTCGAAAGACACCTTTGCTTATGCACAATTCTATTAATAATTATTGCTCAATAATTTTTTAAAATTTTCAAGAGGGGCATTGTTACCGATGATTGTGTTTTTAAAATCCAAGTGGGGGATTGTTGCATAAATGTATTTTAAATACACAAGTGGGAGACCCACTAACCCACTTTTCCTTAAATTTCGGCTAAAGAAAAAATCACCCACTAACCCCACTATTCTCTAACCTCTTTCAACCTTCTAAAAAGAATTCTCTCCATCCAGCCAAAAAAAAAATGAGCTTGAGAGAGTTTTAGAATTTGAGTTTGGTTCTTTAAAAATAAAAAGAAAAAATGGAATCAAATGAGGAGGGATTGCAGAATTTTTGAAAGAGAAAATTAAAGAGAAGAAAAATCACTCCTTCTCTCCCTCTAAGACTGAAAATATTTTCTTCATGAAAATATTTATTCCCCTAAATTTTTTTTAGAACATTTTGTTCCCCCAAACTGAAATTTCGGATATTGAGCAATTAATTTGGAATGGGTGTTAGAAAACATATAACTACGGTGCATGGTTATATGATACAGAGATGATTTTGGGCTTGTTTTATCCTGGAGACGACGTGACTGTAGACTACCTGCACAAAGATGGTAGAGCCGCGAAACGTCTTAAAGATAGCGACCTAGTCCGCGACTCAACCCAAGAATCGTCTACGACGAATTTATAAACAATTGAGGTAATTTTGTTTATTTTTATTGTGCAGTATTTATTTGGAATTCACGCATGAGGTTCATATTTGCGATAATCACATGAGGTAATAATTTAATTTTGAGCAGTAGACTTAAAATTAATTTATGATTTTATTTTTCAAGTTTTCCATAAAACTCTTTGGTGTGATTTTTTAATCACAATAGATAAAGTGTACCAACAACTTCTAAAATCGTATCCATCCGTGGCAGTGACATCATTTATGTTTTTTGCGTTCGATTTGTGATTTAGATAAGACCACTTAAAATATCTAATATTGTGACCGCAAGGAGGAGCCCTCCAAAGTAGATCCATCAGCAATAGCAGTAGGAGAATTGACTATGGTTAGGGAAGTAGTCAGGACATGGGAAACTTTTCAAAGTATTGTGTTCTTAATGATTTGTTTACCTATATAAGTAGTGGTTAAATCGTCATTTTACTCCTTATCAACCAAGTTTTCCTAAGAGTTATAGCGAAAAGACCGAGTAAAAGAGTTGTTGGGGGCAGGAGTTGTGAACTGAGTAGGATCAAAAACCACTATATGATCAGTCTGTCCAAAAGAAGAACTGGGAGCAATACTAGTGACATAATTAGTCACTATCTTATCAAGACAGGTTGTTTCTATCATCTCAATATAGTTGATAATATTTGTATGAGTATCACTAATCTCAACAATAGCATTATCCCACATTATAGTGTTATTAACATCAACTATAAAGTCATATGCACGGTGAATATTATCAGTAGCATCCAAAGAATTATCAGTTTTTGGATTTTCTACAGCATTATCACTAGTATTGTTGATATGAGCATCCAAAGTATTTGAGGGATCAACACTTGGATTCTCTATAGTTCTAAAAAGTTGTTGCACAGTTTTAGGTTTGGATTTTCTTTTAGGAATTGAGTTATTGTCCCTATTATCCTGGCCAACACCGCTAGGTCTAAAAAGTATAATGAGATAATGAAGAGTGTCGAAACTCGTGCGTGCGTGCGTGCTACACGTACGGAGTCACAGGAGTCCTATGATTTTGTGGATTCTTCATTTGTTACCCCCCCCCCCCCCCCCACGGATGGATCCCAATTACCAATTATTCCATGACCCCCACCCCCAACGGGTAATATGGAATGTCACATCGAATATAGCTCAGGCCAATCGACCTCGATTGTTACACACTTATAAGACACTTTTCAAGACATGGGGCTAACACTTAGGTATGATCCCAGTCCTCGTTCATCTCTGACGCGAGCTAAAACTGGGGGTGTTCCCACTACATCTCCCTGAGACAGTTGGTACAACCACGGAAATAGCTATGGTAGCCACTTTTTAAAAAGACACCCCCTCTTATACACCACAAGTATCCGGGCTCCACTGCTAGAATAAGTATTATCATGAAATTCTTAACAGAAATCTTTTGTCCCAATCGAACTTGTGCTTTAGGTATTTAAGCCAAGGCGTGGCCTAACCTACTAGTGCATGTGATGGATAACTTCAATAACTAGACAAGGGTATAAGACCGGTAAAGAGTCAACTATCGCATATTATGGTAAAAAAATTAATCGTGCAATTATATACTAAACACAAATCAATAATTCTACAGCTATATCTAGACCTTTTTTCTAACTTGTCTAAAACAATTAGACCATTTGTTGTTCCTAGTGGCCTAAAATTTATCACGTCTACTAATAAGAAACATGATACATCTATAGAGTTTCTGGAATCTAATGTAACTACAAGGAAACATCAGAAGGGCAGTACATTATTGATTGCAAGAAGAACTTGTCGATAAAATAAATTTATTTGGTAGTGTCTTCCTAACCAATAACACTATATTCCACTTATGAAGTATGATAACTGTAAAGGGAAACTGATACCAAGACACGCTTCAAAGGCAATATGTGAAACTTTACTCCAATGTACATTTCTTAATAGGCATATAAACTAGCTAAAAAGAGAACTTGTCAAGATCAGTTAACAAAAATTTATGTATGTATAGCCCTAACAATTACAAAATTAGGAGTTGACAACAAAACACCAATAACAAGGAAATATAACATGTGGGTTGATAATCACCTCAAATAAGTCTGCATCTTTAATGCCCCAACAACTTCTGATCTAATAATTTTCCCATTGATGTTAACAAGTAAATTAACGCTCTCCACGACATCTAAAAACACCTGAATAAACAAGACAAAAATATTAATTTCTGGTTTCTCACACAAGCATACGTATAGTTAAGAAACCTGCCAATCCCATTAATGTTGTCAACGGTTCTATAAATCAATCCAACTCTTATTCATGGTTCCCATCTATGAATCTAAAAAAATGTTATTAAATTTATATTTCATAATATAAATAGGATAAAATCTTCATAATGCCTTCATAAGTTGATGAAAAGATAAAGAGGTTAATAATGACAAACATGAATTTGTAAAGAGATTAACACATAAAGGGGGAGCAAGCTATATTAAAATAACAATATAATTCAACACATCAATTTAAGTATTAATATAGATATATCGAACAATTCAAATTTGAAAGATTGAAGTATTAATGCACGCATGATACTGGAAAACATAAAATAAGAAGTCACACAATTAACTAATTAACACCTACATCACTAAATATTTACACATTAAAAAACTCACAAGTCACATACCCATTTTCATTCTCGCATGAATCCATATGCTCATTTTCTTCTTCAAGTGGCACAAACTCGACATCATCACCAATGATTTTTTTTACTCTTTGAACCACTTTTTTTATCTTTATCTTTGTTTTGAATTGCCGAATACAATTCATGTATTACCAATTCCTTCAATTTTGCTCTATTCTCTTCCTCTTTTCTTTCTCGTACTCCTTCATTATCATAAACTTTTTTTGAGAAAAGATATGTAATTAAAGAAGGAATGAGACTCATACTACTTCTTTAACATGTTAATTTCATTTCTAAACTTTCTCTCAAAGTAGTTATAGAACTTTAAAGCATTTTTATCCTTGCATTTAGCTTTGTAGTCATAAGACTCAATATCATTTAACTTCACTCTTATAAATACATAAAAAAGAAAGATCTACCAATCACAACTTTATATCAAAAACCTAATCAATCGTTCTACAAATCTCAAATACATAAAAAAACACATTAATGATTGGGGAGAAGAATAATTTTAGGATCTTTGAATAATTGGTTCATGCATTTAAGAATTTCTTTAGAAATTAAATAAAAATCTATTATAGAATCATTGAGCCAACATGAACCATAATGCTATATAACATCAAACAAAATAAATAGCCTATTATAGATATGCTCATTTAGGTCACATTGAAAGCTACAAAAAAAATTAAAATCAACACATAAGCATCCACTTTTTATTTACATTTTATATAAGTATTATGCATATGGTTAATTAATTATATCTAAAGAATAATTTTTTATCACCCATTGTCACCCTTGTCCAACTAACTATATACAGTAACATATTTTGAAGAAGAAAAATAATAAAAAATAAAAAAATAACAATATGTTGTTTCCCTCAACAAAAAAGCAAAAGATGAAAAGTTACCATGAGACGAAAAACAATCGGAGAGAGAAAACGACCGGATAGTAGGAGAATGGCGGAGGATAAGAACGCCGAGGGGAACATGAGAAGAAGTCGGGGGTATTGAATGTCGGTTTGGGTATTTTGGTGGAAATTTGAGTGGGTTTTGTTTTTTATTTTTTTTAGGTGGGTGGTTAGGTTAAAGTGTGAGCGGGAGATAAAACAAATTAGTGGTGGGAACCAATTTGTTTAGCCGTCTTATTTGATATATCTTTTGATACACTAATTATTTACCGTCTCATTTTGGTTTACTTTATAAGACGGATATAATTAATTGTATCAAAAAGTGACCTTTTTTAGACGGATATAATTAGTAGTCTAAAAAATAATAGTTTTTGAGACGGCTAATTATATCCGTATAAAAAAGTATGTTTTTAAGACTATATTTTGTCTTTTAAAAAAATAGGATCTTAAAAGCAACTTTTTTTTGTAGAGATACACACACACATACACACACACACACACACACACACACACACACACACACACACACACACATATATATATATATATATATATATATATATATATATATATATATATATATATATATATATATATATATATATATATATATATATATCAAGGTTCTAAAAAACTTGGGTCGTGATCGAGGCGTGGAGGCCAAGCCTTAAGCCTTAGAAGCCTAGGCGGGCCTTAGGCGTGAAAAGGCATTTAGGCCTTTTTAATATATTTTAATATTTTTTAACCATTATAAGGCTATTAAAATACTAAAATTATACGTATCATAAAAATATGTCTGAATATATGTAAATTAAAATGCTATTTGATTATTTTGGATGACATAATGGTCCAGTTTGTAAAAAAATTCTTTCAAAGGCGATATCGTTTCACTAAAATATTATTGTTTTTAGAAAAAGTGCACCTTAAGGGTTTTACCAAGAATAAGGCGTAAAAAGCGTAAGGCGAGGCATTTCTCCCAAGCCTCAAGCCTAGGCGGGTTTTTTAGAACAGTGATATATATATATATATATATATATATATAAAGAGAGAAAATGTTACCTAAGAAAGTGGGTGAGAGGAAGCTGGAGAGAGAGCGAGATAACAGAGGTGAAAGGGTTTGGGGGTTTGAGAGAGAGGGAGAGAGTCTGCATAAAAATGGCTGAAAGGGTTTGGGAGTTTATAAAGAAAGAGGCTGGTCACTTTGGGCCATGACTAACTAATGTGACCCCTTTTTTTCCATGTCATCATTTGTGACAACCCCATTATAATAGTATTGGTCATGGTCCTGAACCGTGACCAAGTTTCGTGGCCAATTCAAAATGGTCACGAACCAAAGTCGCGACCCCATTAGAGGAAATTTTGGCCATGGTCATGGACGTGGTCACAACTATAATACGTGACCACCATTGGAGGGAAATTTGGCGTAATTTTGTTGCCATGATGGTCACGTATTGGTCACAGATTATGGTCGTGACCTACTATGGTCACGGCTCATGGGCGTGACCAGCTCCAGTTAAGGTCACGACAGTGTATGGTCATGGAACTAGTCACGTGTTTTTTCACTGTGGTCACAACTTCGAGACGTAGGTCATGGACCAAGACCGTGACAAGGCGACCGCAACTATTTGCCTATTTTGGGGTGGTGCACGTGCAATCATTGCCTACGACATATAACTGACATCACACGAAATCCTAACTATGGGGATTTTGTGCGTAAAAGTTTAATGATTGAAATCCACTCACTTGAGTGGGCATATGCGGGGCAAGCAGCGATAATTTAGGAAACCTATAGAGACGCGTGTCCAGATAATGACAAGACCGGACCAGACGTATAAGGCCAATCACCCTAGTCTTAAGGGAAATTAAAGGGAAATGTAGTCGATTACGCCACATGGACTTGACATGTGTCTCTCAGAGGTTAAGGGATGTACTCGGACGAATATCTAGGAGGATCTGAGTTAGAATATAAGGAGATCACCATGCATCATGGGCGGTTAATTGCAACACGACTCTATCACTAACAGATGAGCCTAAAATAGAGAGACATAGATTCATAGGAACCTTGTACTTATAAATGAGGGCGACCTCACCCTATTTGAGGGTATTAATTTGTACCTAGCCAATGACGACTTGGAAGCTCAATTAGCAACCCTAGCACTCCAATCGTCCCTTGTTCTTCTAAAAAATAAATAACCCCCACTTTCTTCTCCGTGGACATAGGCAGGACGATCTGTCAAGCGAAGTACATACTGTGTCCTTTATTTTATTATATTCATATTTCTGGGACCAAACTATAATATTGCTTTTATTGACGGTTTGATATCCCCTACAAGTACAAAATACTCCTTAAACAATATGTCTTAAATATCTTAAATTAAAAAATAAGTTAACACGAAACCAATTTAATTTACTAAGTTCAATAAACCATCATCTTTTTCTTTTGCTACAATCAACCATCATCAAAGAACCCTAAATCCCAAATCATTCAAGAACCCCAAACCCCAAATTGATTAAAGACTATGGATGAACCCAAAATCAAAAACTCGAAATCCATAATCTTATGAACCCAACTCAAAATCATAAAACTAATAACTCATCATCACATCAAATTGATTGAACATTATACTAAATCGTATCATATAGAATACACATAACCAAAAATCATATAAAAAATGATGAACTCATCTTCAAAACCTAAAAATGCGCTATAAAGAGAACGAATCATAAAGATGATTGTTTCCCCCTCCTTTATTTCAGAACCCCAAAAATGGACTTCGCTGGGCTGTAAATAAAGCGTGTCTCGTATTGAGTCAAAATGTGATTGTTGATAGAATTACTCTTTTCAACAACATGACTATTAATTTGTAATGGACTGAAAAATGGTTAAATAATGTTTAGCCCCCTATTGTAATCATCATCAAATGTTTAAACTAAGAATATTATCTTATAACAAAAAGGCTTTAACATAGAATTATATGCTCTTTATGAACTATTATCTGCCCTAGCGACCCCCCCCCCCCACCCCCACCCCCTTATGACGACCGACAACCGGTTGGCGACGAGCTATCAGTAAAGGAGAGATAAAGGAGGTATATGAGGATGAAATGAGGGCCTTTTATTAGACGGATAATATAATTGGTTTAGTTATTTAAAAAAAGTTATCATGTGGTGATTTTTCTAGAATGTCTCCTAAAACAACACAAATATTAATATAAATGAGCGTTAGCTAATGAATCCCTTGAAAATCTATTTATATATGATCAGTTTAAGCGACAATCTTATTGGTATCTTAAATTCATAAATTTTTCAATCAATTAATGATGAGTCCAAGTGATACATATACACTTATTAACGTATATATAATTACACTTTTTTTAATGTAGATACAGTTACACTTATTGATATAGATAGAATTGCAATTGTAATTGTATTCATCATTGTGACTCTATCTACATTAATACGTGTATATGTATTTATATTCATTAGGGTAACTGTATTTATATTAATAATTGTAACACACGTAAATTTATTAAAAAATAAAAAAATACATGTCCTTAACGTCAATTACGATAGAGTTGAGAGATTTTTCACCATCCTTTAGAATGAAAAATCTAAAAAATGTGTGTCCTCAAACATCAATTAAAATTTTGGGGATTATGTTTAAGATATTGGTAAATTGGAAGTTTTTTCAAATATAAAATTATAAAATGAGGATAATATTTTAAAAAAAATCATTTTTGTTGATTGTGGCAAAACAAAATGTTATATACGTATGCTCTGCCTATGTTTGAAGTTTGGGAGAAACCACCCACATTAGCTTTTTATGCCTTATTCTTGAAAAAAGGTTTATACGCACTTTTTTTAAAACAAAAATGCTTTAGTGAAACGATATTCCCTTTTAATTTTTTTTTTAAAAACCGAACCAATATCTCATTCAAAACAATCAAAAGACAAATAGTATCCCAAACCTCTCTACCTCTCGTCTAAAAAATGTGCATTTTAAAAAAAAAATCTTAGTATTTAAAAAAAATAGTATTTTAGTTTGCATATATTTAAACATATTTTAAAGTATGTATTATTTTAACATTTTTAATAACGTCATTATAATTTAAAATGTAAAATTATATTAAAAAAGACCTAAACACTTTCTAAACTTCTAAAACTTAAAATTTAAACTCGACATCTCTATTATGCGGCGTTTTTTTAGAACTTGCATATGTTGTTACGAGCAACATACGAACCAGCTCTCATGATGGCAACTAGGACTGTGCATTAAAATCGTAAACCCGAAGAACCGAACCAAATCGACCTCTATGGTTCGGTTTTTTTTAATTATGGGTTGGCTCTGGTTCCAAAAAAACCCGATATACTCGGTTCGGTTCTCGGTTTAGTATATAAACCAAACCGAACCGAACTATAGACCCGAACCGAAAACCGGTATGTAGAACCGAAGCATGACCTGGACATTTTAGTTCTTTAGCTCTACATTTTAGAACCTAGGGTTCCTTTTATTTTAGTCTCTCTTTCTCTCGTTGGGAGACAACAGCAGCCGTATCTCTCTCTCTCTCTCTCTCTCTCTCTCGTCTTCAATAGCAGCCATATCTCTCTCTCTCTCGTCTTCTTCGATAACTCATTTTCTCCGGCAACAGTGTAAGTTTTCGTTTCAAAGTGATTTTGTTTTAGGCCTTACTAATTTTGTTTCATAACAGTGATTTTGCTACAACATTTTACTGATTTCCATTTATATTGATGGATAGATCAAATATTTTGATAGCTAAATACGTTTTGTTATTGGTCATTGACTAGTGTCTCCTGATTTATGACCAAAGTAGATATACATCGTACGAAGAGTGAGAAATTTCACCAGTCAAACTTGGTATGGAAAAGAATAAACAACTCAATTTCTCATAGTGTCCTTTTAATAGAATGATTAAAATTTAAAAGGATTCTCAACAAACAAATATGCCCCATCTTTGAGATGAAAAGCAGAGGAATTGAGTGGACTATGTGAAATGAAACAGATCTATCTAGTGTGTTATCCATCCTCACAACTTGAGTGAATATTATTTTGTTAATTTCTCAAGAAAATAATATCAACGGCTTTGATACGAAATGGATCAAAATGTTTACTGATTTCATTAATTCCTTCATTTTCATATAAATTCCTTCATCTATAAAATTTCGTTTCCTTTTACATATTTTATTTTAATAGTTTTAGTTATAATGTTTTATATTTCATTAACAGATTTAGTGAGGAAAAATATTGTTTGCTGTTTTATTTTTTCATTTGATTAGATTTAGTTATAATGTTTACGTATTTACTATTTTATTTGTAGATGTCAAGTATTGCGGACACTACTTTTCGTCACCCAGCTTCTGTTTCTCAGCCAACGAAAAATACCACCACACAAGCATCACAAGTAGCAGCTGGGGATTCGACCGAGGTAGCTAAAAAGAAGTTCAAATCTGATGTGTGGGATCATTTCACTAAAGTAGAAAAGGAAGATGGGAGTAAAGCCGATCAATGTAGGTGTAATTATTGTTCATCTATATATGCATGTTCAAGTTATTATGGAACTAGTACCTTAAAGAATCACTTTGGGAGATGTAGATCTTATCCACTTAATAAAGATACAAAGAAAACAATTTTAGTTTTTTAAAAGGATGACGAAGAGGAGAGTAAACTAGTACCTTGGAAATTTGATCAGGGGGATTGTAGAGAGGCACTTGCCAAAATGATTATGATTGATGAACTATCATTTAGGTTTGTTGAACGTGAAGGCTTTAGGTTGTTTATGAGTGTTTGTCAACCTAGATTTCAGCATGTGTCCCGCACTACAATTGCTAGAGACGTTGTCCAGTTGTATGCTAGGTTGAAAAAAGATTTAAAAATTGATTTGCGAAATTAGACTCAGAGAATTTGTCTAACTACTAACGCATGGACCTCAATTCAAAATATGAGTTACATGTGTCTTACCTCTCATTTCATTGATAGTACTTGGAAATTACAAAAAAAGGATACTCAATTTTTCTTTCCTTGCTAGTCATAAGGGTGTTGCTATAGGCCAAGCCGTTAAAGCATGTTTGGTCGAATGGGGTGTAGAAAAAGTATTTACAATGACAGTTGATAATGCTCCTCTAACGACACTGCTATTGCCCACTTGAAGAAAAAACTTTCCAAAAAAATGCTTTTGTCTTAGATGGTGAATTTTTTCATATGCGATGTTGCGCCCATATATTGAACTTGATTGTGAGGGATGGGGTGAAAGAGATAGAGACGTCCATTATTAGAATTCGTGGTGTAGTGAGATACATTAGGAGTTCTCCACAAAGAGCACAACAATTCAAAAATTTTTGTGACCAAGAACAAATTGTGTCCAAATCCTCTTTGTGTCTTGATGTCCCCACAAGATGGAATTACACATTTCTCATGTTAGAAACCGCACTCAAGTTTCAAAAGGCATTTGAAAGGTTGGATGAACTTGAAACAAACTTTACCACCGATCTTAAGGAGGGGGTACCTAGTGAGGAGGATTGGGATAATGTTCGAGTATTAACAAAATTTTTGGAAGTTTTTTATGACGTGACTAAACGTTTATCCGGGTTTTTGTATATCACGTCAAATGATTATTTTCATCAAGTGTGTGCAATTGAACAATTGTTGAGTGATTGGGCTAAACATAGTGATATTATGTTGAGTATCATGTCTAAAAAAATGAAGGAAAAATTTGATAAATATTGGGAAAACATTGAGAAAGTTAATATGATGTTGTTGGTTGCGATTATGTTGGATCCACGATACAAGTTGAAGTATGTGGAGTTTTGTTATGGGAGAATTTATCATTTGGAAAAAGTGAATGAGTTATCAACGAGAATACAGGAAGTTATGCATCGTATGTACATTCATTATTAAATGTTTGTCAATACGAATTATCGTTCAAAGAACAGACAATCTTCAAATGATATTGAAGTTGATTCCTTGGAAGGTGAAAATGGTGAGCAAGTTAAGTCTCTTCAATCACAGTTTTTGAAACATTTGGAAGAACGAGAAAGTGTAGATTCAAAGTCTGAAGTTGATATGTATTTTGATGAAGGGGTAGCAAAGGATGGACCGAATTTCGACATCTTAGCATGGTGGAAATTGAATGGTTGTAGGTATCCAACACTTGCTCTAGTGGCACGTGATGTTTTAGATATACCGATTTCTATCGTTGCTTCAGAGTCGGCCTTTAGCACGGGGGAGGGGGGCACGTCCTTGACCAATTCCGTAGTTTCATATCCCCTAAGGTAGCAGAGTGCTTGATTTGTGGACAAGATTAGCTTCGCGCATCACCATTACCACTAGAAGTTGAGATGCAATTAGATGAAATGTCGGATCTAGAATCAGGTAACTTTTATTATGCAATTTTTTTTATTTGTTTTACTAATATGTAACTGAATTATTAATATGTAAAAATATGTTATTTGCAGTCATCACGAAAGATCCCGAACTCGCAGTTGTTTTCTCTAGTACACTCGTGTTGACTTGAGGTAAAATTTCATATTTATTAGTATATAAAATTTCATATTTATATGTGTGTGTATATATATATATATATATGTTACAACACATATGCTATGTTATATATGTTGTAACAACATATATAACAAACTGTTATATATGTTTGTGGTGACAATTATTATGCAACACAAATAAATATGAAAGAGGTAACAACCAAGAAAAGATAAATAAAATGCCAATCACACAACAACGGGTATACGTGGTTCAGCAAAGATGTGCCTACGTCCACGGTGGTTCAGTCAGTGTTATTTCTCTATGTTCTGAAGAATAAGTACAGAGAATACAAGGTGTCCTTTACCCCGGACTTAGGGTTTAATTTATACATGTATATGTTGGTTAGTGGGGCTGATGGGTTCCTCCTTATTAGCCATCTCCCCTGTAACTTTCTTACATGGGATCGCGCTTCCCCACAACTTCTCTTCATGGTATCGTGGAGTAATCGGATCAATACAAAAGGTGATGGGCCTGGGCTTTGGGCCCCTAAGGCGAGCCTACTCGTCCAGGCCTATAATGCTAAATTCAGGGTACCCACAATTGCCCCTAAATTTGTTGGGCCATTTATATGGGTCCAATGAATTTAAATGATCAGCTATTATGGTTGATTTCTTCAAAAACTGTGACGTTGCTTTGACGGCACCCGCTTCGCTATCCGTGCGCTATGATTAGAGTTGAAGGCTTGTTGGAATAAGGCACATTTCTTTTCGTCGCTTCAGCTTTTCCAGCAATCTTCTATCTTCTGAGAACTCTTACGCTTTGTACCTTCTGTTTTTGATCTCTACTTTCGTTGCTTCTTCGCCATTTGACCTGATCTTATGTCTTGTAAGTCTCTCGTGCTCTTTGCATTTTCTCTTTAGTTTGTAGTTTTTCTAATATTTTTCCAATAGCGAAGATTGGAAATAGGTCAGTAACTGAGTTTAGAAAATTCTACAGTATTCCTGAGTGGGTAGAGATTGAGTGTTGCGCCTCGCCTCCTAGGAATGTTAGGGATATAGAGGATGCACATTGGATTCACGTCCTGTTGCTCTCCCAGGGGGGACTTACCTTCCCCCCTAATGATCTGTTTCTGCACTTCTTTAGCTATTTTAGTATTGTGCCTGCACAATGTTCGCCCAACGTATGGAAAATAGTGAACGGCGTGCATAGGATAAATCAATTGTATGGCACAAGGTTAGGTCTTGTCGAGGTCTGCTTTTGTTACTCCTTTTCTCGAACGAGTTCAGGTGTTCTGTACCTTAAGGCTAGGAGCCCTGATAGGGTATTGGTAGTAAATTTACCTGATTCCCATAAGGACTACTGGCAAGAAGGTTTTCTTGTTAGGAATTGGCAATTTTCCCCCCAATTTGAAGGGTCGAGGTCTGAGAAGTTCACTGCTCCCTTTTATGGGGAAGAATGTATAGGTAGATGTCAGATTATTGTTTCAACCTTTGCTAACTTGTGATTTTTCTAACTCCTCCTTGCTTTTTCTTTCTCAGCGAGGACAAAGAACTTGGAGCCTGCTCTCAGCGAGGTTCGTATCTCGGAACTGGTGAAAGCTTGAAACATCAGGGAACCTTTGGGTGATGGTGAGCATCCTAGGTCTGCTGCTTTTCTGCTTGAATACAAGAACACAGGCTCCAACTTCATAGCCCGACCTGTGGATAGTGTTCCAGACTTTGATTCTTTCGAAGAGATTTCGGCTGAGCCTATCCATTTGGACGAAGAAGAGAGCAGCTCGGAGAGCGAGCCTGCAGGTGTTGTGAGTAATTTGGGTGCAGGCAGTGCTGACAGTAGCAGTTCTTCTGAAAGGAATTCTGAGTCTCGAGACTCGTCGAGCACTACCAGTAGTTCTGGTGAAGAGATGCCTCCCAGGAAGAATTTGATCAGAGATGATGATGATGATGATGATGATGTGCTTCTTGCACAGAGGTCCAAGAAATCGAAGACTGCCTCCGGGGCCATAGCTACTGGTTCTCGGCCTTCTTCTCAGGAGCAAGAGAAGAAGAAGAGAGAGGAGGAGCAGGCGAGAGAGAGAGAGAAGAAAAAGGAGGAGGAGAGGAAGAAGGTGGAAGAGAAGAAGAAGGTGGAAGAGAGAAAGAGAAGGGAGAGAGAAAAAGAGGAGGAGAGGAGGAAGATGGAATTGAGGACCAAAACTGGTCAAGCCCTGGTCCCAGTGTCTGCTTGCCTGAGGGGGCTTCGGTGGCCACCTCTCCTCAGCTTGCCCCTGCGCTGCTCGAGAGAGCAGTCCTCCCTGCAGATCATGAGAGGGCGTTGGGGTCCGATCAACTGGCTTTGCAAGCTAGCCAGAGGCTTGCCTTGGTAAGGTTCCCTTCTAATTCTCAATCTCTTTTAACAAATTTTGATGGTTTCTTCTTCTTGATCCCTTCCTTGTTCTTTGCAGTTTGTGACCGACTTCGCTGTGCTTTATCGCTCTCGCGATGAGCTGATTAGAAGGAATGGCGAGCTGGAGCAGAAAAAATCTGTCCTGGTAGCCAGGGGGTCTCAGCTGGAGGTCGATCTGAAGGCTGCTGACGCAGCTCGAGCTTCATCTGATTTGGCTCTTGTTAATTCTGCTCGCGGGAGAGATGATGCGATTAGGGAGCTCGGGGAGCTGAGGAAGGCGTATGACCTGGTGTGCTTGAGCAAGCTAGACCTTGCAGAGAAGAACAGGGTTCTGGTCGAGCAACTGGAGGCGGAGAAAGCCTAGGCAGCCACTCTTAAGGAAGATTCGTACAACTCTGGCTGGTCTGCTGCGTATGAGGACGCCGAGGTTCAGATAGGCTATATCAGCCGTCTGAACTTCAAGAAAGGGTGGAATAAGGCCCTCGTGGCTGCTGGGGTGGACGTTGCATCCCCACTCTTTGACGAGCATGATCCAGGGCCAAAGCCAGTCGTGGATGAGGACCTAGCCCCAACTGCTGAAGGCACCAATCCTGTCTCTCAGACGACTTCTGCTGATGCTCCTTTGGTCGAAAGGGCAGTGGACACCCCTGCAGAGGGTAATACCCCTGCTGATGCTGATAAGGACAAGGGTCCATCCACCTCTGGGCCATCCGAGGTTGCTAATTGATAGGGATTCTTTGTAATTTTTATTTATTTTTATCTGATGTAACCTTGCTCATTATCAATAAAAAGACTTCATTTTTGTTTATGCTGATCTCTTTCTTTTCTCTTTCTTTTACTTGTAGTTGGTTGATGTGGATGACTATATTCCTGTTACCTCCCAACTAGGTAGGACTCTTGGTCCTAATGCAAGCCCTGCAGTTCGCTAGGCCTTTGCTAGGCTTTACAAGTTTGCTAAGTCAAGGAACCAGAAATATAAGGATCAGTCCGAGCTAGTGGCCAAGTTGAAGGACAGGCTCCAGGAAATGGAAGAGATCGGTGCTTCAGTGCAAGAAGAAGTTAGCGAGCTGAGAGCGAAGTTACTGGAGGCCACCGAGATCAACCAAGTTGGGGAGTTTCTGCAGCGGGAGAATGAAGACCTGAGGCGGGAGGTCTTGAAGCTTAAGGAGCATTCGCCGAGCACCGTTTCGGCAGTCCTACAAGGCTCTTCTTCGTCGCGAGATGCTCGGCCTCCCCTCTCGCGTGCTGGTAGGAGTGCCAGGGGTAGGAATAGGGAAGTCGAGGAACAGCGTGAGAGGGAAATGGAGGAGCTGCGCGGCGATGTTCGACGAGCATATATGACTGCTGCTGGGCTCCAGAGGGACGTCACCCGTCTCCGGCATTTGTTCAAGAATGGCCCTCGACAAGTGTGGTCCGATGGATATGATCAAGGCTGGCTGGAAGCTCCGACGAGACTATCAGAGTTTGAAGAGTTATCCTTCATCAGGGGGTGGTTGAGTGCCCTCAAAGAGCTGCAGGTCCCGAGGAACTCGATGCTGTGGTATCGACACGAGATGTCCTCCTCTACTCTGATGCCCAACCCATTTAGGCGGGATGATCGATGGATACCCATTGATGCTATTCCCCGGCGATTATTGGAATTGGACGCAAATGAGGTCATGGAGGAGCTTGCCCCTGCTCCTGATGATGGAAGGAGAGCTAAAGTTGCTGATTATCTTGCTCAGAGGCTTCCACCTTCTTGAAATTTTGTTTTTATTTATTGTAAATGCTTTGGGCGAGCTTCGTCGACTAAACATGTACTATCATTTTTGTAAATATAAAAGATTAATGAGAAGTTCGAGTTTTGGGCAATTTTGCCGACTAAACGTGTTCATCCAATCCTTTTATATTTTTGCATCTTCACAATCCTTTTTATTTTGTCATGTGAGTATCCGCCCAGTCCAGTATAAGAATACCATTGTGCCCTCCCTTTACCTTTTAGGTCGTGTCGTCACACTCCCTTAGGCCTAAGTAGGGTAATTGGCGAGGACACACCTGGTGTTGGATGTCTTCATCCGGTCAGAATTTTGTTTAACCAAAGTAGGTTTGATGCCTAAGAATACTCTGTAGGGCTTCATATATTGCCATGGCCAATGCTAAGAGGTCTGTCGTGCTTCATGACGATGACCTAAGGAGGGGTGTTCCCCTGCTATGTCGACCATTATGCCTGTAATTTGGGAAGGATGTGTAATAAGATATAACTGTTACTAATTAGAGAGTGATCAACTGAGAGATTTTCATTGGTGAATTGAGGAATGAACTGTCCTTTCACATAATGAATACAATAAAAGATCTAACAATAGAACTCCTAAAAATAGAATTTTTTCAGATTAGCTGCGTTCCATGCTCGTGGTATCTCTCTGCCCTCCATCGTTTTCAAATGATAGGCACCTTGCAGGTCATCTCTAATTATCTTATAAGGTCTTTCCCAGTTCGGGCCCAGTTTACCGTCTGATGGCTTCACTGTGTTGCCCAGGACCTTTCTTAGAACATAGTCCCCAACTTCGAATTTCCTCGGATTGACCCTTTTGTTGTAGTGCTTCGCGAGCTGTTGCTGATAGCTCGCTAGTTTTACTAGGGCAAGTTCCCTGCGTTCGTCGGCCAAGTCGAGTTCAGCGAGCAAAGCCTGATCATTCTGACCCTTCTCGACAAGGTCGGATCTCATTGTAGGCAATCCTGCTTCTAGTGGGATGACCGCTTCCATAGCATATGCTAGTGAGAATGTCGTTTCCCCTGTGGCTCGCCTAGGAGTCGTTCTGTACGCCCATAGGATATGTGGTAGCTCGGTTGTCCACGCACCTTTTGCTCGCTCTAACCGTTTCTTCAATCCAGCGATCACTGTCTTGTTGGAAGCCTCAGCTTGTCCGTTGCTTTGAGGGTAGGCTACCGAGCTGAAGTGGTGCCTGATCCCGTATTTGTCGCAGAAGTCCTGAAAAGGGCCACTCTCGAACTGTGTTCCATTGTCAGTGATGATGGTTCTGGGGATTCCGAATCGGGTGATTATATTTCTCCATATGAACCTCATCATGTCAGCATCTCGGATGTTCGCCAGTGGTTCTGCCTCGATCCACTTGGTAAAGTAATCAGTTGCCACCAACAGGTATTTGCGATTGCCGGCAGCGGTGGGCAGTGGTCCCACGATGTCCATTCCCCACTGGGCGAAGGGCCAGGGACTGGTCAGGGATTTTAATTCACTAGCGGGCTGGTGGACCATGGGAGCGTGAAGTTGGCATTTTAGGCATTTGCGGACATATACTGAGGAGTCCTTTTGCATGTATGGCCACCAGTAACCTTCCTTCATTGCTCAGAAGGCTAGAGACCTTCCTCCAACGTGACTTCCACAGATTCCTTCGTGAAGCACTGCCTTGACATCGCCTGGGTGGACGCATCTAAGGTAGGGGACGGAGAAAGATCTTTTATACAAGTCGCCTCCTGTGGATAAGTGAAAGCGAGCAACTTTGACTCTTATCTGAAGAGCAGTTCTTTTATCCTCTGGGAGTGTTTCGTTCTTCAAATAGTCTCTCAAGGGATCCATCCAGTTGGGGGCTGATTCTAATTGGAGTATTGGTTTCGCTTTGGTCAGCTCGCAGTTGGGGTAAATGTTTGGGCAGCTGAGGAAATCGATAGGGATGATCCTTTTAAGGCTGGAATCAACTGCCGAGCTCAGGGCTGCTAAGGCGTCAGCGTGTCTGTTTTGCCCCTTGGGAAACTGTTGGATGTTGATATCTTTAAAGTTCGTTATTAAGTTTTTTACCAAGGAGAGGTAGGCTTCCATCCTCTCATCCTTCACGTTATAGTCTCCACTTATCTGATTGGAAACTAGTTGCGAATCTCCGAATACCTGTAAATGCTTTGCTCCCAGAGTTTGCGCCCTTTGGAGACCTGCTATTAAGGCTTCGTATTCTGCTTCGTTGTTGGAGGCTGCAAATCCCAGCCTGATTCCTTGCTCGACGACTGTATTCTCTGGAGTGATGAGAATAATTCCTACTCCTGCCCCCTTTGAGTTGGAGGCTCCATCAACGAATAGTTTCCAGCTTCGCCCTGTAGCCTGGTTGTTTTGTTCTGTTGGCTTAGGCTGGTCGATGCGTTCTTCGCCTGTGAATTCAGCTATGAAGTCAGCAAGGATTTGACCTTTGATAGCTGTCCTTGGTTGAAATTGGATGTCAAATCGGCCGAGCTCGACTGACCATTTAGACAGTCTGCCCGACAAATCCGCCTTCCTTAGGATAGCCTTGAGGGGGTGTGATGTAAGGACGATGATCGTATGAGCTTCGAAGTAGTGCTTCGGTTTCCTCGAGGACATCACTAGGGCGAATGCGAGCTTTTCCAATGGTAGGTAGCGCTGCTCGGCGTCCATTAAGGTTTTGCTCGCGTAATAGACTGGATGTTGGATCCCTGTAACTTCACACATTAGCGCTGAGCTGACAGTATGGCTGGACACAGAGAGGTAGAGGTACAAAGAGTCCATTTGCTGTGGTATGACAAGCAGCGGTGGGGAGCTTAGGTAGGACTTGAGCTCGTCTAATGCTCGTGTGCAACCTGGGGTCCATTCTACTATTTTGCTGCCTTTTAAGAGTTGGAAGAAGGGCTTGCATCTCTCGGAGGATTTGGAAATGAAACGATTTAGAGCAGCGAGCATTCCAGTGAGTTTCTGTACATCTCGGACTGTGCGAGGAGGTTGCACTCTTTTGATTGCATCAATCTGGTCCGGATTAGCCTCTATGCCTCGCTTGCTGACCAAATACCCAAGAAACTTTCCTGACTGGACACCGAAGGAACACTTGCTCGCGTTGAGTTTCATTCGGTACTTCCTGAGGATTTCGAAGGTACTTGATAGGTCCGAGAGGTGATTTTCCTTCTCCTTGCTCTTGACGAGCATGTCGTCGATGTAGACCTCCATTGTGTTTCCCATTTGATTTCTAAACATTTTGGTAACTAGCCGCTGATAGGTTGCCCCTGCATTTTTTAGCCCAAAAGGCATGACCTTGTAACAGTATAAACCAACCGTTGTGATAAACGCCGTTTTGTCCTGATCTGGGGCATATAGGGGAATCTGGTGATATCCCGAGTATGCGTCCAGGAAACTCATTCGTTCGTGAGCTGCGGTGGCGTCTACTAGTTGGTCTATTTTCGGAAGAGGGAAGTTATCCTTGGGGCAAGCTTTGTTGAGGTCAGTGAAGTCTATGCAAACTCTCCACTTCCCGTTGCTTTTTGGAACTACCACTGGGTTGGATAACCATTTGGGGAATTGCACTTCCCGTATGGACCCTGCATCCAACATTTTTTCGACTTCTTTTTTTATTGCTCTGGCCTTCTCGGGACCAGTTCGTCGTGCCTTCTGCGCTATCGACTTGAATGTGGGATTGACGTGCAACCGATGGCAGACCATACTGGGATCGAATCCTGGCAGCTCATAGGGTTCCCAAGCGAAAACATCTATGTTGCTTCTGAGTAAGGTTAACAAATCCCTGTGCTCTTGGTCAGTGAGTGAGGTCCCGATCAGGAAGACTCTGCTGTTGTCGCCTTCTTTAGCAATCACTTCTACCAGGTCCTCTACAACACGCTCGGAGGGGAGGAGCCTGGTCTCTTCCACTCCGGGCCTTCCATATTTTAATTGCTATTTGGAAGGGATTGCACCTTCTTCCACTTTCTCGCTGGTTTGAACGGCTCTTTTCTCTGGCTTTGGTCGGATGGCCGCTATGAAGCACTTTCTCGCCATCGCCTGGTCGCCATGTATCTCCATCACTCCCCGCTCGGTGACATATTTGAGTTTCTGGTGGTAGGTCGAGGATACTGCCTTCATTGCATGAAGCCATCCCCTGCCGAGGATGGCTTGATACGGTGAATCGATGTCGACCACCAAGAATTCTATCATTTTTGAAACATTTCCAGCGAGCACCGGTAGTACTATCTTGCCCAGAGGCATGGTCATCTTCCCAGCGAAGCCGACCAGAGGGACAATGGTTCCCTTTAGGTCGGCGATGTTCAACTTCAATTTCTTGAACAGGTCGATGTACATTACTCCGGATGAGCTCCCTTGATCGACGAGCAGCCTGTCGATATCAAAGTTGGCTATCCTGAGTGTAATGACTAAGGCATCGTGATGTGGGGTCCTTACTCCCACAAGATCTTCATCCGTGAAAACAATATGCTTGTTGTAGTTGATGTCCTCTGCTCGCCGACGTTTTCCTGCCTGTGATTTTGCTGGATCAATCTGAAAAGCTTGCATCACCGCTGTCAGCTTCTTTACCTCCATTCGAGCTGAGTTACCCTGGATTTGCTTAACATCGGATACTCCGTGGATTACTACGAATTCGTGTCCGGCGTCGTCTTCCAATACGTTGTCGGGTTTTGCCTCCTTGTGGACAGTCACTCTCTCTACCTTCTTTTCCACAAAGTCATTCAAATGTCCGGATTGGGCCAACTCCTCGAGGTGGGACTTAAGAGCCTTGCAGTGCTCGGTCTTATGCCCTCCCTCTTTGTGGAAGGTGCATCTCAGTGCATCGTTTCTTTTCGAGGGGTCTCCTCCCATTTTCCGGGGCCATTTGATGAACGGCTCATCCTTGATCTTCGCGAGAATTTTGTAAACTGGTTCTTTGAAGACGGTGTTGACCACCTGGAACGACTTTGCAACGTCAGAGTTCCCTCCGTTTTTGGAGCCATTCTTGCCCCCACTCTTTCCTCCTTTTTTCTAGTTATCAACTTTCTCACTTCCCTTGGTAGCGAGCTTGGCTCGACCGTTTTCTCCTACGTTAAGGCGGGTGACATCTTCCACCTTTGCGTATTTCTCAATCCGGGCCATCAGGTCATCAATGGTCGTAGCTTCCTTCTTTGTCAAGGACTGGTAAAGGAGGGAAGATCTAGGTAGCCCAATTTTGAATGAAGCCACTGCCACTTCTTCCGCGCAGTCCTCGACTTCGTTGAATAACTCCCAGTACCTCTTCGCGTAGTCTCGGAGTGTCTCCTGAGGCGTTTTCTTCATTGTTAATAGAGCATCCATCCTTTTGGGATGGGAGTTGCTGGTGATGAACCGGGCCGTAAAGAGCTCGGCCAGGGATTTGAAATTTCTGATGGATCGGTGAGGGAGTTTCTCGAACCATTTCTGGGCCACGTCATGAAGGCTCGAGGGAAAAATACGGCACATCAGTGCATCCCGGTGATTCTAGAGGGTCATAGCCTGCCGGTACTGCCTGACATGATCAATGAGATCAGTCTTCCCGTCGTAAATCTTGAACCTTGGAATAGCAAACTTTTTGGGAGCCTCTTCTTCTTCAATTTCCCTCGTGAAGGGCGATTTCATCTGGGTCTTGAGGGCTCTCCTGGCGAGTTCTTTGGTCGACCTGGTGCCGCGGTGAGCTGGATGTTGGTCCATTTCTTTGCGGACTAGGTTCCTTATGTTGTCGTCGCTGCGAGTAGGGCTCTGATAGCGGCGAGCTTTTCTCAATTGTTCGCGGAGGTCGTCGTCTGAGTCGCCACCTTCGTACCCTTGATATTGCCGCCTAGGGCTCCTTCCTCGGCTGCGAGATTTGCTCGCCTGAGGGCTAGGAGTGCGATAGGGGCGTCTCCTGGTATCAGGACGTAGTTCCTTCTCCAGTTTTTCCAGTCTTCTTTTCAAGCGAGCATTCTCAGCCTCATATCTGCGAGAAGACTCCCTCTGCTCGTGGAGCCTTGCTTCGTATGCATCGATCAATCTGGATATCTGAGTGGACCTTGCTGGTCCTTGACTTTCTTCTGAGGCTGGCCTTTCTAAGCGAGCCCCTTGATCTGAACGTCGGACTTCAGACCTAATCCTGCGAGGGGCGGGTGGCTCCTGAATATCTCCTGCTTGAGGAGCGTTGCTGCTGTGACCAGACATCTTAGATTTTTTCTTGGCGTAGGCTCTTCTCAGGGAAAGATGAACGCTTCCCACAGACGGCGCCAATTGTGGTGACAATTATTGTGCAACACAAATAAATATGAAAGAGGTAACAACTAAGAAAAGATAAATAAAATGCCAATCACACAACAACGGGTATACGTGGTTCAGCAAAGATGTGCCTACGTCCACGGTGGTTCAATCAGTGTTATTTCTCTATGTTCTGAAGAATAAGTACAGAGAATACAAGGTGTCCTTTACCCCGGACTTAGGGTTTAATTTATACATGTATATGTTGGTTAGTGGGGGTGATGGGTTCCTCCTTATTAGCCATCTCCCCTGTAACTTTCTTACATGGGATCGCGCTTCCCCACAACTTCTCTTCATGGGATCGTGGAGTAATCGGATCAATACAAAAGGTGATGGGCTTGGGCTTTGGGCCCCTAAGGCGAGGCTACTCGTCCAGGCCTATAATGCTAAATTCAGGGTACCCACAATGTTATAACAACATATATAACTGGGTTGTTATATATATATGTTATAACAGTTGTTATTATATATGTTATAACATATATAACAATCTGTTATATTTGTTATAACATATATAACTGTTATGCTATAACATATGTTATAACATAACTATTAACATCAACTGTTTTTGAATATAACGGTTTTCATGTCGTTTCATTTTTTTTGCAGAAACGCTTCACCGAGTGGAACAAAGGAAGATGACTTCAATTGGAATTTTGGAAGGAAAAAGCTCTATTTGAGTGGATGAAATTTATTATGAATTCTGGTTTATGTATTTTGAATTTAATATGAATTTCTAATTAAATATGTATTTCGGATCAGCTCTTTTTGAGTGGATAATATGTATTTCGAATAATGCTTTCATCACTAAGTTGTTGAATTATTCTAGTTAAATTCATGTATTTTATTTTTGAATGTTGGGATATTCAAGTTAATTTCATATTCTTTATTTATTCTATTTAATTCCACACTTGAATGGTAATTTCATTGTTTAACTTTAATTTAATACAAAATGAACAAGAACCGTGAATCGATCCAAACCGAACCGAGAACCATCGGTTCGATTCGGTTCGGTTCTAAACATTTTTTGATTTGGTTCTAATTTCAAAATCATAGGATCAAACCATTCTCATTCTAATTCTAATTCTAATTCTAATTCTAATTCTAATTCTAATTCTAATTCTGATTTAATAATGAAATCGAATCAACCCAAAGCATGCCCCCTAATGGCAGCGGTACATTATTTGCAACTCAAGATATTTCCCCTACTTTCCAAATAATTTATTCGCAAGTCCACAAATATCTGTAAGCAGAGCGAAAATCTAGATCTCCTTGCCATTTTACCCTTTGAAAAACGAGATGGGAAAAGTCATCCCCCCGTCCCACCCCCCACACTGATTCTCTGTTCTCTCTGACTTGAAATCGCTTCGTTATCCCCACACACGGTCCTAACGCTCTTTCAACACCTCTAACAGTCATCACACAGTTGACACCAACGCACACAGACGTGCTCCCCCTACTCTACTCTATATTATCCTCAAAACGGTTTTACAACTTCACACCTTCCAACTAGCGCACCAAATCCAAAAATGTCTCACAAACTCTCTCTCACTTTTCTCTCCTCTCTCCTCCTCTTCTCTCTCTTCCATCCAACCTCCAGCCGACTAATCTCCGACGGTCTCAACGATGACACACAATTGCTCCGTCTCAAGTCAGACAATTGTGAGCAGACGTACGGGTTCATGCCATGCACCAGCACCGCCATTGGCAACCTATTTCTCTTACTCGTTTACGGTTTTCTCATGTTCCTCGCCGCTACATATCTCTCCAGTGGTAGTGAGCTTTTAATGGAGATTCTCGGTCCAGGTATCATCGGCGGCCTTTTTCTTCCCGTCCTCGGTGCTCTTCCAGATGCAATGCTTATTCTCGGTAACGACTCTCATTTCAATCTCCTTTTTACTGTATTCGAGATCTAAGACGGAAGGGATATTGTTATTTTAAGCAACAACTTCATCTCATTTTTAGTTACTAATTTTGGTTTAAATTGTTGACTTCACTTATCTAATTATTTCTTTGGATTTTTGTTATTTGAATTTCAATATTTTGGACTGTCGTGATCGTGGAAGTTTTCTGAGTTGTTTTGGCTTTTCTTTTTTTGTGGTCAATTCTTTCCGGAGTTTTGGTTTGGAGATGGGCCCAAGTAGCTCGTGCTAATTGCCAACGTCTTAATTTGGCAAGTTGCAACCCTATTTTATAGGTAGGGCCTAAAATTTAGCAGTAAAGGTAACGTCGGCCATTTATAGACATTTCTATTATACTGGCCGGGCCCCAGTTGTACTTCTTGGATGAATTTGTCAGCTATAATAATTCATTTAGTCGGCACCACATACTACAAAAAATCAGCCTAGGCACTATGAGATAGTGTACAATAAAATCATGTCAATGGGAATGGGACACCCTCATTAGCCGTGCATCGTGCTAATCGAGGTCTGAATTAACTATATCTCAGTTGGATTGTCCAAGATATTGCTGACTAAGCCAAGTCAGACGAGTCACAGAGAGTTGGAAGGATTTGAAGCAAAGCAAACAATAGACTTTATAAACAAGGATCTTATAGGAACATGCTTTTTGGCCTTTAAACTTACTCTACCCTTAGCGGAATTTGCACTCTCACACATTTAGAAACAATAAAAGATAACTATCAAACTCTTTTTCATACACATCTCTAAAAATATAAATATAGCAGTGTCCTCCCAAGAGCTGAGTCTCTCTCTCTCTCTCTCTCTATATATATATATATATATATATATATATATATATATATATAATATTTATATATATATATATAGAGAGAGAGTACAATTAAATAATGGAGAAACTTTCAGAATATGATGTCATGAGGTGGTGGTAGGGCTGTCAATGGACCGGGGCTGGACCCGGACCCGATCCGAATTAACGGATCTGAGCAAATTTTATAGACCCGATTATCCGATTACCCGATTATCCGATTAGTTAATGGATCGGATCTGGATATACATGACTCCGATCCGATAAGGATCCGATCCGAATGTGTATATATATAATATAATAAATATATATTTATATATTTATATATAATATTATATATATATATATATATAGTCTTAAATATAGTTACTATATATATATAAGTTAGTTAGTTTATACATATAGTTATACAAACTTAAGTTTGGTAGCAGTTATGTATGTTAGTTTATATATATAAACTGTTAGTATAGTAAACTTATATAAACTTAAGTTTAGTAGCAGTTATGTATGTTAGTTTATATAACTTTTAGTATTTATATATATATGCAGTAACTGTTAAGTTTAGTTTATATAACAGTTACTGCAAGTTTAGTTTGTTTAGTTTATATAACAGTTACTGCATATATATATATACTAACAAACAGTTACTAAACTTATATTACTTATATAATATACTAACAGTTACTGCATATATATATATACTAACAAACAGTTACTGCATATATATATATATATATATATATATATATATATATATATATATATATAAGTTAGTTTATACAGGTATTCGGGTCGGGTATTCAGGTCGGGTCTCTGGGTCCTTAACGGATCCGGGTCTGGATCCATTTTCTGAGACCCGTCGGGTAATCGGGTAAGACCCGATCCGCTAAAAATATACCCGGATCGGATCTGGATATACCCAGACCCGATCCGTTTACACCCCTAGGTGGTGGATCCGGGATTTTTAGTCGGGGAGCCAAAGTTTCGAGGGATGCTGGGGTTCGTGGGTAAGAGCCCCTGAGTTGATTTTTTTAGAGTTAGTTCGAGTTTTATACAAATTTTTAGTCAAGAGGTGCGTATGGTTTTAAAATTTTCAGACTTATTATTTTTTTTTACATAAACAGTAAACTTTATTCTCCCAAAAACAGTAATTGTATCGTATCCTCCCTAAAATTAACTAATCAATTAACATAAACAGTTAACTAATTTAAACAATTAACACATTTAAACAATAAACGCATAAACAATTCTAAACGGGTAACACTTAAACAATTAACACAAAGAGTCAACAAATAAACAATTAACACATAAATGTTTCATAAACAGTTATCTGATCAAATCATTAAATAAATTAAAAAAAAAATCATTGATGAGAGTTCTTACTAGGCACCAGCAGGCTGGAGGGAGGAGAGCGGAGCCGGACCGAAGAGGAGAGCTGAGCAGAGCAGGCCACAATCAGTGGCGTCAGACCGGAGAGAGGAGAGGGGAGAGCCGGAATGGAGAGGGGTAGATGGAGAAAGAAGCGGCGATAGAGAATGAGGAGACAAAACGGACGCGTGTTTATTAGGTAAAAAAAATAACCCTTTATTACGTTTTTTTCCCTTTTAAGTTTTGAAAATCTTCAAATATTCACCTTTCATTTACTATTTTCATACAAAATATTCATGGATTTTGTCAGTAAATTTTTTCGAAAATATCAGGTGGAGCCTCCGCCCCTCATCGGCCCTATACCAATCCGCCCCTTATGTCACGTCTAAGGAGCATTAACCTTGAAATCACTAAAACCAATCTAGACCTATTCTTGTTCTTGTATATTCCCAAAGGAATACTCATTTGTTCTAACAATAAATTACTAAAATTAAAAAAGTACAATTAATATCTCCGTGTCCCACATATACGATATACTCCCACCTTGAGCGGGGAGGGGGTTTATTATTGGCATAAGTACCAATGGACTCCCCACCTGAAAGGGAAGTAGTCCTTGGAATCGACTCACATATCGGCTTGAAAAAGGTGAACACGGGGGAGCTAAAACCCAATCCATGGTCGAAGAATGGGAATTCGGCCCCGATACTTCCCGAGAGGGGGAACAGAGCATTGAAGCATCCATGGAGGGCGACGAGGCCACATCTCGGTTAGAGCATTTAGGATCAACAAATTCACCTTAAGACACCGAAGCACCATTTTCGAATGGTGTCAATGTAAACATGTGCTTATGGGCCCAAACAAACCATAAACTTCACATCTCCAAAATGCGTGCAAGTTACCTAACAATCCTTACAAAAATAGGATAGAATTCGCCGATATTGAGCCCAACCTCGTCCTCTTTAAAGATGGTGTAAATACCCAATGTCGAACACCTTGACGTTTTCGAATCTCGTGTGCGAGTGATCGAACACTTCTCGACGAGCATGTCAAAGCAATCCTCAATAGTGTACGCAAGAGAATTCATAACAACTAGTAGCGATGAGAAATTGGAGTGGTTAAGAGGGTCGTCACAAGTATCATTAACTAAGGCAGGGCATAGGAAATGGCTCACCGAAGGTGAAACCTCAAAAGTCTCCTCGCATTCCCGAATCTAAGTATGTTGTTCGAAACGTGACAACTATTCAGACACACTCAATTAACTGGACGCCACACTCCTTGTATGCAGTAGCTGGAATCAAGTGCGAATCGAGAGCCTCACAATGTCAATACGAACAATGGCCCTTCCAAATGTTGATTTCACCCTGGGCTCTCAATGGCTTCGCGACTGTCTCGATCGATGGACGCATATGATTTGGCATCATGGATCTGGTGGTGTAACAACAAAATTCATCATTCTTGTGGTCAAAGTCTCCCACTTGTAAAATGGGAGGGCTAGAAGTTTCGGGAGTTATCGGATATTTGGACGTGTATTGGTAAAAATGGGGGAAGAATTGGAGTGATGGGCTACATTTTTGTAAAAATTGTAGTGGGTTATCTTTGTAATTTTGTGAAGTGGGGGTGTACAAAATTACCTTGGACTATTTTGTACATATATGCATCTATGGGTGTTGGGGTGTTATATTTGCAAGGAGGTTGGTGATAAAAAAAATTCAGGGGTAGTCCTGAAATTTTCAAAAATTGGCGAAAGCCTTAGGGGGGAGGGTGTGAAGTGCAGCTTAGAAAGGAATTTTGTCATGGGTTCTAACATTACCCAACACACATTGTCGTTTACTTGGACCTTCAATTTGTGCCCCATCTTCCATAACACAGGATTGCTGAAGATTGGCGGTTGCCAAAGCCTCGTGGGTTATTGGCTGACATCAGCAAGGGTCGTCGGTCTTTGACGACGGGGAGGCGAGAACAGGAATGTATGAACCCGAGTTTTGATGATGTTGTGACGCAGAATGAAGGGCGTTCGAGCTAGGGGAAGTTTTATTTGTGCTCATCGGAGAACGAACCATCTTCAACGGGTGTCGCAATGCTTTTTCGGTGGTTGAAGGGTTGGAGAGTGCAGACGAGTGCATTGGTGTTTGAGGTCTAGGTTTTCTGTAGTCATTGGTTGTTGCGAGGTATCAGTGGGTTTTTGCGATGTTGGGGGGGAGGGGGGGAGGTCAGAGAAGGCAAGGGATCATTAGATTTATGCATAGTTGTCAAAATCGTCCGATTCGCGATTCGAATCGGACGATTCGATTCGATTCACTACCAAAACGATTCGAATCAACCTTAGAATCGCAAATGTCTAAAGAATTGGTCTGAATCGGCGATTCATGATTCGAATCTTCCGATTCGGGTCCGATTCACTTTTTATTTTATTTTATTTTATTTTATTTTTTTCGCGATTTTTTTACATTAAATTAATATATAGGCTCTTTATGATATATATTTGTTTTATGTAGGGTGTTTTAAATTAATATGTAGGCTGTTTTATGATATATTTTTGGTTTTTACATTTTTAAGTTTAAAATGAAAGAGAACATGTGCTACGGTTAATTTTTGTGATATATTTTGGTATATTATCATGTGCTACGATTAGTTTTTTGTCATATTACGCTTAATTACCAATTCTATAGTGTTAAATTCCATTTACGTATGTTTTACTACGTTTTTATCGTTTGGTTCCGATTCGACCGATACGATTCACGATTCGGGGGGTAAACGATTCACGATACGATTCGCGATTTGACAACTATGGATTTATGATTGTTTTGGGGGAGGAAAAGGTGTTTGGCTTTTGTTTATAATCGTAGATGTATGGTTTGGGCATTGGGGGCTAGTGTTTTGTGAATATGGTGGTGAGATGGTATTTATGGCCAAAAGGGATGGTTTGGTGCTTCGACAAGGGTTGCCAAAAGAGGGCGACATCTACTGAGGCTGAAACTTGGGAAATAAAAGGCGTGACAGGGGTGCCTTTTGACTGCGATCAAACTAATGATGTTTTCAATAAAAGCCTTGTAAGTGAATGGTCAATAGCCATAATTCATAAGTTAAAAGACTGAAAAAAACTTTGGTGTGCCTTGCAGAATCACTAAAATTAGGGTCATTGGGGGTAATAATTTGTTTCATCTCATGTTTGGGTCATGTTATTTCGGTTTCGAATCAAGTATTAGATAATTCTGATCCTACATGTTTAAGTAATCGTGTTAAATGACTTAACACTAATTCAATGAATATATTAATTGTCTTGTGTTCAGATCGACACGCATAATATGTCAGCCAAAACAAAAGATTAGTATTCTCATCATCTAACTAATCAACCCGCCCACAGGCCCGCCATAAACTGAAAATCATTAATTATAAATAGTACCAATAAATAAGTAAAGTATCATTTAATTCCGATACAAATTTACATAATAGCAGATCAAGGTATAAAATAATGAATCTATTCTCCATATAATATTAGTTAATTGGGTTTATTCGTGTCATGTCATTTTTGGGTTATGCGTATTTAACACCAATCCGATTTGTTCATTATTCGTGTTAGCAGGTCGCGTCTAATGAGAATTAAGGAGTGAAATGGGATTGATTCTAATATTATATGTTCCAAATGAACTGTTTTAGTTTGTTTAATTTATAATTAAATTTCCTTATTAAATTTAATATTTTCGGTAGGGGGTAATAGTCCCGTAGAATATTCTTAAAGTTCTTTTTACCTTATAGGGTAACCAAAATAACTTATCCTATAAATAACGCCTTTGGCCAATTATTGTAATCGCCTTATATTTTGAGATATTATGGAGAGAGAGTTTGTTTTGATTTGTAGTGCCATTTGTCGTCTTGCATTAAATTGATATCGAATTGATAGGAGCTGTAAAATATTTTGTGCAATTGATAGTTAATTCCTAAAACAAAGAATCGAAGTATTACACGCGGAAAAAATAATGCTATTGTTAGAGAGTGAAAGATCTTAATTTGTGCTAGTTCTTGTGTGCCATTTGTCATGGTACACATATGTCATATTCGGGGTTCATGTTGAGAAATGGTCAACCCTAACCTTTTAACTTTGTGTCGGGTTAGGGTATCATGTCAAAATATGGACCCCTATATATAATGCCAGTGAACCACCACTATATTGGGATATAATTGCATTTCAAGTCAAACTGGCATTGTAAATGTAGAAAATACTTGGACGGTTGTAGGTCCCTATGGTAGGGATTCTATATGGATAGGGTGCAAAACAAGCAAACCACAATTTTTTAAATTTTCTCAAATTTTAGTTCAATTTAACAGATTAACCCAAATTAAACGTAGCACCAATTTTAAATCAATTGTTGTGATAAATAGATTAACCAATTTTATTTTAATCTAAACATAAATCTAGGTGAGTGCAGGATAAAATAAGTAAATCAAATGACAACGCCCGATGTATGAGGAAAATTCAAATGGAAAAAACCTCGGATGGCCCAGGCAACGCAATTCACTCTGATGCTAAATAGACAGATGACTTACACAACGATTCGACGTCCTTGCAAGTCTTGACGCGTCTTCTATACTTCGACCTCTTCTCCACAGCGATACGTAGGAGTCCACCTACACAGTGCCACAATGCGTGAGTTCACACACACCACCATGGAGTTCACCGTATGTAAACAAACCAGGCCCTGCATGAAACAATTCTCAACATGATGTAGAGAAAAAAAAACAATGGTGCCCGCAAACTTGATCTCAAAGCATATAATAGATGAACACTTATCTTTAAACAGTTGGGTGTAAACTAGGGTGGGTTTTAGTTGGAAAAATTGATCATGGAAGATCAAAACGTTGGAGAGCTTTTTGGACGAGTTTTATGACTATAAGGTTATGAAAAAGTCTCCATAGAAACTGTTGCTCCGAAGTCCTATTTATCTTAGGTTTTCCAAATACGAGATAAGGCCGAAAAACGAATTTTGCATTGAAAAACGCTTCGATTCATTCGAACGAAATTGGATCTCATTCAAACAAAGCTACACTTTTCGTTCGAACACCTTTCAAACGAAACTTCTAATGAGAAACCAGTGCAGACCAAAAATTGCCTCTTTCGAACTTCGTTGGATCATGATCTAACAAGCTGTGTAAACTCGTTCGAACGATATATCTGATATCGCTAGAACGACTTCAATTTTTTTTTAAAAACTAATTTTTAAAATCAACTTAAAACAATTTTTCAAAATAACACCCAAGTAAAATATCCAAGGATCAAAATATTTATGCGTTCATATCTGAGAGATTTTCGGAACATGAAGATGAAAACAAGGCACGAAACTCGACACGGAGTGAACATGATATCTTGACCCTACACCTTCAATCAAACATGTCATAGGCTTCAAAGGTAAACACACTCATATGAAGCACGGACTGACACGACAAATCTAAAAAAATTAGGACAAGACACGACAGAGACGCGGCGAAAAATGAATATATTGAAAATTAGACGTACACACACACACACACACACGCACACACAGAGAGAGAGAGAGAGTGCTCAAATAGTTGAATTTTTTGCGGATCTTATAAATGACATTGTTTTGCGTTAGCATGTTTTTTCTTCTTCAATTTAATGCAAAACGATGTTTTTGAGGAGTCCATTTATATTCCACTATTTGAGTCTGCATTTGATCGGTTTTGTGTATGTATATATATATATATAGTTGTTAAACTAATTTATCAAAATTAACATGGTTAAATATTTCATAATAACATTAAACCGTAAATTAAAAGTATGCATTGAAACCAAGTTAGTGACTAACAAAGATTTACCTTTTACACGATGACATTAAAATTTATTAAAATTAATTAATTTTTGGCGATCAGACATGTCCGCAGAGTGTATTAGTTGTGTCTCAGAAGTGTCCGCGAAGTGTCCGCCTTCTTTAAAATATCAAATTAGTCCGACACGCCACGTGGAGTGTCGAACACGTGTTCGCGAAGTGTCGTACGTGTGTCGGAGTGTCCGACACATGTACGTCCCGTGTTTCATAGACACACTCAAATCCTAACCTATGACTTAAAGATTTTGTCCAAATACGGAATAAGCCAAAATACATACAAATCGATTTTATTGGAAATTTGTCCTTACAACAGTAGTTGTCATGCTATGGATATTTTGTCGTGTCCATTCTTCTCTTTCTCTGGCTGTATTGGCTATTCTGCAGTAAACAACTAAAAATGCTAGTGATAGTTTTGGTAGTTAGAAACCTTTCCTCTGTACTTTATATTTATGCTTCTATCCTTCATCCAATGCTCTGTCATCTTTCAATGCTTTTAATTGAGGAATTCTGTCATTTTCCCAATTTATTTTCGGGGATGGGGGGTTAGATATATGCTTCATAATCAATTAATTTGTGTGGTCAACAATGAACATTTCTTTCGTATTGCTTGTTTTTACAGTATCTGGACTAGGTGGGACTACAGAAGCTGCTCAGAGTCAGGTCTCAGTTGGAATGGGCTTGCTAGCTGGGTCAACTGTCATGCTTATTACAGTAATATGGGGAACATGTGCTGTTGTTGGCAAGTGCGACCTACACAATTCAGTTGCTGTAGACAGAAAAGATACTAAATGGTTTAGCTTAACTGGTTTGTCCTAACACTATATACATGTATATTTGATTTTTTTTTAAATTGTTGAGGATACTTTTTTCTGTACAAACACATCATTTAAACTGAAACCATTTTTTACTTGCAATGTGATGGACTGAGAAGCTGCTCTCTCCCCCTCAGCCCCCCAACCGCCTCTTCACACACACACACACACACTGATTAGCAATGCTACAGTGACCAAGTTATTTGTTCCTCAGTTATGCTTTGTACAATTATTAAAGAAGTTGGGTGCAACAACTACTAAGAATCCAATACAAGTTGGATACCTATTATGAGGGTTTATGGTTACACACACCCAGCCAATAGTGCACATGCCCCTTCTCCCTTGGCTGGACCTACACAAAAACCAAAAACCAAAAACCAAAGAAAGTGTGTATACGACAATCTTATATATTACTTCTTTGTCAACTTCATTTTATGATTTTGCTTTTTTTCGTTTCCATTGCTTATTCTAGATTTTTATTTTTATTTTTTAACATGTAGCTATTCTCACTCCAAAAAATACTGAGGTATTCTACAAATGTTACAAAAGCCTCACAATATGCCACATCACACCCCCATAAAGTCTCACCAAGTACAATTTTGGAGTGCTAATTTGCTATTAACCACACTGTCGAGCATTTACAATTTGAGTCATATTTGTTTTTGTTACAGTTAGGATTTATTCGTTCCTAGGATTCTTAAGGTTCCTTGATATTCTTGTACATTCAATCAGCTGTTTGGACACTCTTACTTTTATTATTTAAGTTGTTTTGTTAATATATATCAGAGTTATTTTGATTTACTCCTCATATAAAAGCCTAATTAGACATAATTTTATTAAGATCCCACATGTTCGATGATTAAAAATAATCCCAAAATTCTAATATCGTTACCCTTCAGTCAAAAGAGGCCTCTAAATTAAATATAAATCTTCCCTGTTACCTTTCATGGAATAAAATACCCTCCACACCTTTGTCCACAGTGACTCCTTACCTATTTCCCGAACCAGCCTAACCCAAATTATTTACAAACTTTGTAAACCCTAGCACATTTGTTCACAGTGACTCCTTTACATTCATATTGTGAAGTTTAATCTATTTGATGTTCATGTTCTTTTGTTCTCTTAAGTTCGATTTGAATTGAAATCTATGGATTATAGTGCATATCAAACTCTGACTTATATTTATCAGTGGAATGATTAGATGCAATTTTCTTATCTTTGTTGGACGGCGCAGGAATGAAAAATCTTGCTTCATTTTCGCAAATGTATATAGATATAAATATATAGCAATTAGAAATGCGATTGTGATATGTTATAACACTAACCTGAATTTGAGCATCCAATTTTAAATTTGAACTCCGCCGGAACACAAACCCAGAATCGCGATGGATGCAGCCTTTAGCAAAATAAATCCACATGAATTTTTATTGGGATCCAATTTGGTAACCAACCGGAGCTCTGACGAAGGTTTGAAATCCCGATGCAACTCTCTGCTACAGCTAATCTCAACTAGGTGGAATTTCTACACAATCGCTGCCGGGGGGGGGGGGGGGGGGGGTAGGTTCATTGAAGAGGACTTAGTTGTTTTCTGCCAAGCTTGTTGGTGATAAGCGTTTAACAAAGAAAGGATTGAGCAATGGTTTGAAGAGAGAGTCCTTGGTCATATTTGCAGATGAGTGTGTATTCATCACACATAAATCGAATTGCAGCCATTGAGTTATATGTATGTGTATATATAACGAGTAATGAACTTGCAAATCAATTATAATAAATTTGTGAATCGGGTCTCTTTAATTTGCGAATTAATTTGTTTCTTGTGAAAGTTATTTATGAGATTTGTTAGGATGAGGGTTTACACTTAATAACTAGGCCTTTTTTTTATGGGGGTAGGGGGAGGTAGAATATTGGAGAAGAAGATCAGAGTAGTCAGATCGATAAAAATACAAGTTGTTATGTCGAATATAAATTAGAGTCCCTCGTTAACGGAATGGTAACGGCTTGGGGACTTGTGTGTAATTAATGAACATGTAGGGGGTATGTCTAATTAGGTATTAAAACTAGGGAGGTAATTCAACAGAACTCTATAGACTATTATATTTCTTTGTTAACAATGGGTATCCATGGTACAACAAAGTGTTTTGCTGCCCTGACATGATGGTTTCCCTGTCTTCAACAAGGTGGCTATTACTGAGTGAAGTCCCTTGGGTATAGTCCCAAGGGGCATGACTGAAACGCAATCTCCTTTCCTCTTGAACCCAGGTCTGCTCATCCAAAATTTAGATGGTCTAGAAAGTTCTTTTGATTGGAAGGCAAGAAGAATCTAATCATCTGTTGGCAGTTTTTAAATATTTTGCTTGCCATAGACCTATGGTAGAAAAACAGTAGCTGTTTTCATCTTATTGTAGTATGTGATGTGGTGTATGAGAATCACAAGAAATATTCCTCCCTTGTTGAGTGTGCTTGTTTTTGCGGTTTTCATGACACTACGGTTCATGATACAATAAAATTCTACGGTCATAGTTGTCAAATTATGAATTGAATCGTAAGAATCAGTATAAAATGTTGAAAATGTAGGAAAATATATACAAATTCATTGAGAACATATTGGAATATGTAATCAAATATATTATGACCTAAAACCAACTTTAGGACACAATTACATTGAAATATAACTAACAAAATGAATTTTCATTATCATTACTAACATGAAGATTTGTCTTTCGATGTTTTCAATTCCAAAAGATCATGCACAAGTATAATATATCAAAAAAAGAAACCACAAAGTTGTTTGTCTATGATCATGTCACTAGATGACATGCAACTATGCAAGTATAATCTATTCTCCACAATGTTTACGTTATTATGCGTACCGGCAAAATGTTATTTCATTCTAAACACACCTCCCCATCTTTGACCTCTACAATAATTGCATCTTGAATGCATTCTATTGTCATCATTGACCTTTGTACAATGAGCCCAAGTTGGATCATTATTTTTTTTACTTTTTTTCTTAACCATTTTGATGATCAAATATTGACAATAACAACACCTACAAAGTCCAAATTCAAACACAACAATATATTATTTCAAATGGTTACAAATATAAATTGTAATTTGTAATGCATAAAGATTAAACACAAACATATTACATTAACAATACAATAAAAAATATATGATCTAATAATAAAAACTATACAATATGAATACAAATATAAATTGTAATTTGTAATGCACAAAGATTAAACACAAACATATAAATAATACTTTACATTTACATTACAATGATACAAACTTTACAATATAAACTATAATAATAATAAATTTAATGATAAAAACTTTACAGTATAAATGGTACTTTACATTATAAGGATATTAACAATCATATAATAATAACAAACTTACAACCTAATAATAAAAAGCGTACAGGACAAACGTTGAGCAACAAAGTTCAGTCTTCGATGAAAAGAAGAGAACTGGAGATGATCGGGTAGAAGAGAAGAGAAGAGAACCAGCCAAAGTTTCCGAGCAGGAAAAGGAGAAATGGCAGTAGTTCCTGCCAAATTTTTTAGGGTTTCTCAACTTTGGAACATTCTATTCTTTAAAAATATGTTTCGTAAAGTTATGTTTTGTTTCTACCCTTTTTTTTCTTAATTTTAATAACTAAGCAGGCACATATGTTTAAAATAAAAAAAAGAAGACCCATAACTTGTTTTTTGTACTTCCTGGGTAAAAAAAACACAGAACCCATTTTCCTGAATCGTTACTGAATCATGAATCCTTCGATTCATGATTCTCACTAAGAAATCGGCGATTCATTCCGACCTTAGTGGCCCAGCCGATTACCTCGGTTTGAATCGAAAAGTATGGGAATCGAATCGTACAATTCGAATCGTGCGCAAATCGTGCGATTTTAACAACTATGCGTATGGTATAGTAACATATAGGATATCATGCAAAGTTTCATAATGGGAAAAAACATATATTTTTATCCTCAAATATGTCATATGTAGGTGGGATAATAAGAATGTTGATTGAAGTTGAAATATCATATGCATAGGTTGTTTCTGTTTTGAGTTATTTTGTGTTTGTTCAACTGGTCATGAATTGGTTTTACGATCATGCAACTTGTGGGTTTTAAAATCTTGGTTGGATGGCTTACCCCTTAATTAATAGGTCAGAAAAATTTAATGAGTTAGAGGCATATTAAAATACTTCCATCTTTGCAGGTTCTGGTGTTAGTACTGATATCTGGACAAGCTATGCAGCACGGATAATGGCTATATCTATAATCCCATTTGTTGTTGTCCAAATACTCCAAGTTCTCCCTTCGACTTCAGAAAGACACTTGGCTGTCTTGATTTCACTTGTTATCTCTGTCTTGCTACTGATTTCGTATTGCCTTTATCAGGTAATTATAATTTTTTAGTGGTTACATTTGCTATGTAGAGTGATGAAATCAGTTTCCTTTTAGTGTCGTTGTATCATTGTAAATGGAAAAGTTGAGTGCATGGAAAATGAATTGTTACATTTTTTGTTCTATTATTTCTATGCAAATTAAAAAAAACATTTCATCAATTGCTGCAACTTAATATTGCAACCTGAAACTTCTAAAAGTTACAGAATAATCTTATCTTGTAGCAAGCGTAATCGATAAGATTTCTGTTATACATGCACAATTTAACATTGGCTTTATGTGTATATTATTTTTTTTTTAATTACCAGATCAAATTCAGTTTAAGTTGTTGGAAGTAGTATTAATGTGTGACCAAAACTGTGTACTTTGCCTTTAGAGGCTAATTGATGGAAGATTATCACACGGATGATAAAACAGTATCTTCTTCATATGGTTTTTCTTGAGAATGACAAGTCTTACGGCGAGCAAATAATGTACTGTGTCATGTGGACATCACCTTAATCAATTTTTGGCTTGGATACTTTAGTTTCACCCATGTGATGGGCACATTTTGGCTCCACTTTACCTACCATAATTCATTATGTTTGGTTCAGTTCAGCCATATGTGAAGCATTACAGAGAATAATATCTTACGCAAGGTAAGTAAGCCTTGCATCTCAATATCCAAGCTTTGCGGGCCTCTCCGTCCATTGCTAATTGTTTTTGGTGGGATGCTTCAACAAATTTTTGTATATTGTATCATTCTTGACTTGTTATGAAAGCGTGCCGTTGTGGATGAGTGAGAAGTCAACATCTTAAACAATCATTAAATTAAATTAAATAATCAATTTATTCATTTTTTTCTTCTTCCAACTAGTTTATTGCTTCCTTCCCCCCAGTGGTGTCAAATTCTAATTCCTTGCTATTATTGTTCTATGCCCCCCTCTTTTCTCGGGAACTGTTTTCCTTGCTTCTTTATTGAATTCCTAACTTCCTCTCGGTGATATAGTCACATCATCTCAATGGAACCCTAAGCCACTACTTCTGTTTTCTTTGTTTCATTTGTTTATTGATGTATTAACCTAGCCTGTGGAGGAAAAATGTTTAATCTCGGCAACCAGCTGTCACTGTTTCCATCGTACCTCAACCATACTAAAATAGAGATGCTTCGATCAGTCAATGGTGAAAAGTAGTACATGCAAAGTCAGTGTAATATATCCTTTCAAAGATATATTAGTAGTTAGGGTAAATTACACTGACCACCCCTATTGTTAGGCTTAACTATAGATACCGCACTTGTTACAAATATTATACAGACCTCCCCTCTTGTTTTGAATATTACATTTGCCTCCCCTTTTGTTTTAAAATTTACGGTCAGTCACTTCCCCCATTACTCATGCAGCAAGGTTTGCGAGGGTTACAAATATCACAAGTCAGAAAGTATATCTAATCGTGCCAAAGAAGAGGGGAGGTTCATGGAATATTCCGTTATAGTTAAAAATTAGGGGTAAATCACTGTCTTATTCCACTTAGCACCCCATTTTTCAGAATAGGCTGGGTAGGAAAGACAAACCTCATCCACCAGTATTACGTCCTTTCCCACCTCACTGGGAAATTCAATCACTACTATTGTTATTCAATCTTTATAGCAGTGCGGTATCAGAACCACTCATCTTGGCCAATCCAATACTATCTCTCTCTTTCACACACACACCCACACACACACACGGGCGGATCCATGTGGAAAGCATGGTGGGCAATTGCCCACCTTATGTTTTGACATTTTTTAATAATAGTACTATACATTGGAATTTTTTTACTGAAAACATATTAAAATTTAGAAAATTTGATTTGTTGCTCACCTTAATTTAAAAATAAACTGGTAGTAGGATTTAGTTTGTCCACCTTAAAAATACTTCCTGCCTCCGCCCCTGTACACACGCTTTCCTGCGAACGAGCCACACAATCAATTGTGCTTTCGCCTAAGAAAATGTTGCAACTCGACACTATAACACACTTAAGACCATCCTCTCCTCTCTCTCTCTCTCTCTCTCTCTCTCTCTCATTTTCCTCCTATGGACTCGAATCACTGAGTGTGCCCTCGCCTAAGAGAATTTTGCAACTCGATACTGTAACACAATTAACCCTATCTATATAATAGAGGAGGGTGTTTTACTGTTCATGCATATAAAATACATCTAACGGTATGACTATGGCCACGTAATAAGATTCAATGGCTGTTAAATGGGCAATAAAATGGAAAATTCTATCAGAAGTAAAGGGTAGACAAGTCATTTGAAGTTCACACATCTGACACACCCCTGCCTCTCCAGATCTGAGAAACCAAAGAATATATGTGGGGTGGCTCGAGAAGGATTGGAAAGGGGGTTCTTTAATTTGAAATTTATCCTCGTGTCGCAGTCACATCTATTAACTACACTATTTCTCCCTCTCTCAGAACTTTCTTCCACCTCATGGAGTGACCCATCACAAACAAACACCGTCTTCGTCTTCTTCTCATTCTCATATTCACCCCCAAACAACAAAAACCTCAAGGTCTGAAGCATAGGCTCGTGACACACAACATCATATTCGAATACAAAATTTAAAATCACTTCCAATGGCTTCCATATGCTCACTATCCCCCCAAACCAGCTGTGACACGACAAGAGAGCTTTCGATGACCGCTATAACGCTCATGTCAGCGGCGGTGTTGTCTAGCAGGTTGGGTAGCACATGAGGGAAGTGTGTGCCCGTGGTGCTAGCGCCCAGAATGGCGGTGACGGAGACCGACAAAACCTGTGCGGGAGCCAAGATCCTGTGAGTTGATCTGGGCAAAAAAATTGGTTGAATACGTTAGGCTATATATTTTTAGGGCATGGCTTTTGATTTTTTTGTCATTTTTTTCTTCATCGTTTTTAGTTTTAATCATGGGTTAGCCTGATAAAAAACCTATTCATTATGGTTATGTCGCAGCATGCTGCAAATGAAAGAAAAAACTGGCTGGAAACGAGTATATCCATTTGTGTATTCATATGGCTAAAAAAGTCGTACCCCGTGCACAAGGCTCTCGTTTAACTGCAGGGTCGGAGAGAGGCGGATGTCGGCTGGCCTTACCCCCATATATGGAGAGGCTGCTCCCATGTCTCGAACCCGAGACCGACTGTAGCTTGGGCAAGGGCACTTGCCATATGCTATAATCTGAAAAATCCATTGTCTTTTTCTGTTGAGATGTAGATCAGTTTATTATTTTGTTGAGCTGCTTAAACTTATTTAGAGTGAAACCTAATGTGGAATTAGTTGTGTTACCACATAATTTGTTTTTAAGTGGTTTGCCTCTATGAATACACTACTACACTCGGGCAAGTGTTGTGAAAAATTTACACTCGGACAATTGTAAGTCCTTTTTTCCCTTTTCTATTAGGTGTACAAGTTGCAAAAATAAACACTGGTCTATGCGATCAAGTCTAAGGAGAAGAATAGTGCTGGTAAAATTTCAATAGATTTTTAGGATTTGTTTGGTTCAGATTATTATTCTCGCTTATGTTTGGTGTGCTGTGGGACATTCTTAGCTGAGTTTTGAAATTTTGGTACTACTCTGCACTGCACCTGTAATTTTCCTTTATATGATGTGAAAAATGCATCAAGCAGTTTGCTATTGTCATTTCAATTGCAACATTGTTTATCCTCACTGTAAAAGTAGTTGAACGTTAAAGACAAATCATTCAAAATTTATTTGGAATCAATTTATAATGTAATCAGAATTTAAGAGTCACACCTGATTTTTTATTTTTATTTTGAATCGGTAAGATAGAATGATGGTTCAATGTTTGTAGATGATTCAATTTTTGCTTTCTTTACGCTTCTCTGATTTTTTTTTGACTGCTGATTTTTTTTTTAATTTGTGTCGAGTAAAAATAATAATTTGAAATTTATTTATATATTTTTCTTCAAGTCTTCGACTATATATATTTGTACAAGGTAACAAGAAATGACGTTTCAAAGAAATTAATTTCACCGACTATTGCTTTAAGAAACTGGTACACTGCTGGAGGAGGACATCCTTGGATTAGAGAAGAATGAGCTTGTGGCTCAAGGTTTCAATGCTAATGTAACACCCCGCGCGTCCGAAAAGAGACACGCGGCGTGCTACTACGATAAAAACTAAACTTAGACCATCAACAATAAGAATAGAGCATCTATATTCCATAATTTAAATATAACCAATCCATAAATTGTTACACTTCCACAATAATGATTACAATAATGTCTTTAAATTATAAAATTCTCCAACTAAAATTACACCACTAATTTATACATCAAAATAAATCTTCCATTCTACGCTCTAAAATAATTCTCCAAAATAGTCCATAGCGTCCCAATCCACGCTAACCTGCCACTAAAAGAAAATACGGGGAAGTACACAATATGACATGACTAGCTCACAAATAATTAGCACGATGAATAAATCGCAACAATACGAATCGTAATAACAAATCAAATGCAATACTCAAGCATTATATCAATATTAATTTCTCAATAACACATCAATGAGTCACCAGGCCTCACCTTACCTCCCCTCGGCATCTCAAAGCCATATACCGGTTTGTGGGACTATTGGCAGGTGCCCATTCTCCGTGCCATATTAAAATCTCATGACACAATGCTTAAATCACAATATAATATATCACAATATTAGAGTCCAACAGTTATTCAGATTTCAAATGAATATCACAATTCATTTATGAGTGCAATCGACACAGAAAACAAATGGAATACTCTCGAGAGAATTTATGAGCATATTGTATAAGTCCCGTACCTCAAAATCATCACATAAATTTCAGCCTCAAAATCTGATCGCACCATCATGTTCCTCTCGCGAAAATAATCAAATCACGTTCTAGCCCCAGCACGAGATATCCCCAAATAGGCCTCCAAATCTAAGGTTGAACATTAAATAAAATAGGGGTTAGGTTTTGTATAAAGAGGGAGAGGAAAATATAAAGGGCTACTGCATAATTGAGATGATAAAAGTTTGTTCACAAATGGTTACCCACGACCTCTATTTATATAAGAGAAAAGAAATTTGGAAAGCCTCCAACTCTTTAAAACAGATTTGCCGACTCAAATCTGGGCATAGTTGATCGATCGACTTCCTCAATTTGCCAGCGTGTTAAAATGAAAAGGCTATCACTAAAACCTCTTTAAAAACTTCATTTTAAATTCAAATTCAAAACCGATTGAATTTCACTTTTCAAAAATAAAACTCAACATATTTAATTATTAAAAATAATTAAATCCAAAATTTTATTTCTTCGAATTTTCAAAATTAATTTAAAAATACCCATTTAAAAAATCCGGGTTGTTACAGCTAAATCAATGATATAGGATGCTCCTTACAGGAAGCAAAAGTACAAGTCTGTTCAACAAACTCAATAGGTGTGCACAATGCATATGGCAATAGAAAAATTGCAACAAAATACATCATTTAATATATAAAATGTCCAAACAAATGAGCCTTACATAATGAAAATTGAACACAGGAGACAAGAATTTGTATAATTTGCTTATTAAAACGTTTAGCATGATTTTAATTCATCAATAAAATTTATAGAAAATAATTATTCGTTAAATAGATAATTAGATTTTGAAAATTTTATTTTATCCTAGTCAGTTTTCTATTTTTAATAAACTTTGGTTAAAGCTGTTTGGTTTAGGGTTGAGTCAATCCTAATCTAGGCTTGAGTTGCATGATTCAGTGTGTTAATATAATTATTCAGTTAATTAGAATAGGTGCCACCTTAATTTTGTTACGAATAAAAATAAATCAAAAAATTTACATACCATAATTTTGCATTCTCATTTCATCTCATAAGGTACAAACGACACCCACCCATGTAAGCCATGATAATGTCTATCAATGCGCTTCATATGCCTTTATTAATTATGAAAAAAAACTATTATAAATCATAATACTATTTGGATATTTATTAATTTATTACATCAAATTACGGCATAGTGCCATAGACACAAATTTGGAGCCAAATCATGATTTAACATGAAGGAAAAAGTTTAGAATTTATTGATCGAGCCATCGGCATGGGTACAACTAGTGTGTGTATATATATATATATAGATATGTATAGATCAGGTGAGGTTCTAAAATGAGATCCTAACTTCTAGACCAATTTTGAAAAATAATAAAATAAAAATTTGGGATGATTTTTTTACACGATATCCAAATATTCTATTAACGCACTCTAATATAAATCAGCCAAAAAAAGTTTTTTTACTATTTGAAAAAAATCGGTCAATATTTGTCAGTTTTTAAGCAGCTTAAAAACTAACATACGTTTGATCGATTTTTTTAAAATAGTAAAAAAAAATATTTTGGGTTGAATTTGTTTTGAGGGCATCCATGGAATGTTTAGATATCGTATAAAAAAAATCATCCCCTAAATATATTTTTTACTATTTTTTCAAAATTGGTCTGCCAGTGCACAAGCCTCCCGCTTAACTGTAGGGTCTGGGAGAGGCGGATGTCGGTTGACCTTACCCCATATATGGAGGCGCTGCTCCCATATATGGAGGCGCTGCTCCCATGTCTCGAACCCGAGACCAACTGTAGCTTGGGAGAGGGAACTTTCCATCGCACCAAGGTACGGCCTCTTCATATATATATATAGGTCCTAAAATGAGGTCCCTAAGTATATATATACAGGGGGTCATGTAAGGACCTCATATATACATACCCCTTATGCAAACCATTTTTTTTCTAAATAGTAAAAAATTGAATATTTTGATGATTTTTTTTGTCGAGATCATCTCCAAAACAAATCATCAAAATATACGATTGTTTACTCTTTAAAAAAAAATAGATGTAAAAATGATGAATATTTACATTTTTTGCCATTGAACCTTGTGATGATGATCATCTCACCTACTTTGGAATTAGATTTTTTGACGAAACTTTTTGTAGATGATCTCTTCACTATGGAGCTTATCTTTAAAAAAGATATAAAAAAGTTCAATGTTTTATACTATTATTAAAAAATGGTCCGCACGGCCTGTATATATATATATATATATATATATATATATATATATATATATATATATAGTGTGTGTGTTTGTGCGGACCAATACGCATTTTAAGAGTGCGAACCAGACATATGTTAGCTGGCGGTGAGCCTAAAAATTATTGGCTAAATTATAGGCACTCTTTCTCTTTTCTGGCAGGTGACACATGTCCGGTCCGCACTCTTAAAATGCGGACTGGTCCGCACAAGAGCAGTATTGTATGTATGTATGTATATATATCCATATATAATATGGAGCCATATGGGGATGGCCAAAATTCATGTATGATATTTTTTGACATTTCATGTCCATGCTAAAAGCTGTTTTTTTTTTTTTTTTTTAATAAATAGATATGGATTTTTTTTAACTATTTTTCTCTCTCTCTCTCTCTCTCTATCTATCTATCTATCTATATATATATATATATAGAGAGAGAGAGAGAGAGGGGGGGAGGGGGGGGCTGCATAATTCTTGGGAACCATAATTATGCATCAAACTATGAGTCATCTTCCTTACAATATTGTTTGTTGCTCAAAACTCCTATGGCTGTTTTAATCTTGAGTTTGGAACTCTATCTTTCTTAGTGCATGATATCAATTCAAATATTTTATGCAGGTTTTTCAGCCTTGGATTCAGAAGAGACGGCTTGCTTATGCTAAGCACAAGCATGTAATATCTGGAATGCTTAAAAATTTAAATCAGCTTCAAAAGCTCTCAACCGATCAAGGCACACCTAATGAAGAAGTTATTGAGAGGTTTTATATATATATATATATACTTTCTGCAACCCTTATCTAGGTTGCTATTGTGTCTGAGGCCTGACTGTAAAGATAATGTGACAGGCTATTTAATGTAATTGATTCGGATAAGGATCACTATCTCTCAGCCTCTGAAATGCGAGCACTGGTAGTAGGAATCCGGCTTGAAGAGATAAATTTGGATGAGGCTGATGCTGTGGATAAAGTGATGAAAGATTTCGACACGTCTGGTGATGCTCAAATTGATCTTCCTGAATTTATTAGTGGAATTGCGAAATGGCTTAAGGAGGTCAAGGGTGCCAACGGTGCTTCTGTAGACCACTTTCACGAGGTACGTGTGTTACAATGACTGTAACTAGAGCTTATTACTAGTGGAATTGTGATATATCATCTGATCTTATTTGCAGCAAACGAAGAGAGAACATGACCTTTTGGGGGATCAAAGCGATGAGGTTGTTGAGGGTGTTGAAAACACCAAGTGGATCACGTTGAAGGCGGTACTGCTGCTGTTGTTAGGGACTGTTATTGCAGCTGTGTTTGCTGATCCTCTGGTAGATGCTGTTGATAATTTCTCTACTGCCACTAGCATTCCCTCTTTCTTCATCTCGTTCATTGCTCTTCCCGTGGCAACCAACTCGAGTGAGGCAGTGTCAGCAATTATTTTTGCAAGCCGAAAAAATCTGAGAACTACCTCATTGACATATTCCGAGGTTTGTTTCTTTTCTTCGGTTCTCTCAGGTGTTGTAGCCAAGTTAGGTGTGGTAATTTTTGGAACTAAACGATGACACGGCACGAAACGAAACGAAATTGACACGGTCTTTCGTGTTCGGATCTTGTTCGGGTCTGGGTTTTTGGACCCGCCATCGGGTTGTGTCGTGTCCGTGTCCAATTTCTTCCACGAAATTGACCAGATAAAGACCCGATAGTGATACGATAGTGACCCTTAATTAATAGACCCTATGTAGAGCCACTATCGACCATATTTAGACCCATTATCAATCCACTATTTTTTTTAATTCCTCACGAACTGGTATAATCGTGTCCAACCGTGTTGTGTTGGGTCGGGTTTAATCGTGTCCAATCGAACCTTATTTACTTATCGTGTCGTGTTTTTAACGTGTCGTGTTCGGGTTAAAGAAAAAAACACCTTATCTTGTCGTGCTAAGTTGATAATTGTATTCTTGTATCTGTTGCAGCTTCTTGCTGCATATTATTCAGTGTATTGTACTAGAATGACGACATATATCAACATTATCCAGAGAGAACACAATTCTAAACTTTTGAAGCTATAATAATAATAATAATAGTAATAAACACAATAAGAACGTTTGGTGAATATCCATTAATATCTGATTAGTGCATATTCGTTCTTCTATGCTTTGACTGAATCCATTTGACAACATGCTAACTTGTCTTTCTTGCCGGTGAAAGCAAGTATTCTTATGCTGTATATACTCTGTCCCAATTTAAGGTCTCTTGAAAGATAATAAGAAATCATTTCTTTTCAATTTTAGCCTGCCTATTTTATTAAACACTACTCCCTTGGTCCCAAAGTAATAGTTGTGCTTTCCATTTTAGTCCACTTTAAATTAATAGTCGTGTTCCTAAAGATATTATATAAAACTAGGTGAAATTACAAAGTTATCCATCCAAACCATACTCACTGGATGACAATGATCTAAGTGCATGTCTTGCATTCAAAGATATTCGCCATTTTTAAGAGGATAAATTTCGAAAGTAAAAACTTTTCATAAAATGTTGGCACTTCCAAACGGCGACTATTAATTCGGATGGAGGGAGTATTTTTTAGTGTATTTTACTCCAAAGACAACATATTTGAACATTATCCAGAGACAACATGATTCAAAACTTTTGAACCTACCTTAAAAATTAATAATAGATAATAATAGTAATATAAACCATTAAAACTTGAATCAAATACCAAAAAGTCTCTCAAACATTTTTTATTAATCATTTAGTCCAACCCTTTTATTTTGTACCAAAAAGTCCCTTATTCTCTTATCTTTAAAGGTCCGCAACTAAACGTGTATTAAAAAAAATTTGAGGGGCTATTTGGTATATGCCCCTTAAAACTTTTGGTGAATATTTTTTAATATCTGATTTGTTCATATCCATTCTTCTAATCTGATTAGTGCATGCTTCGACTTAATAAGAGAGCATTTTTTTCCCCAATTTTAACCTCCCTGCTTAATTAACACAATAAGTCCACATCACCTGATGTTGAGCTTCTAAGCATAAATTTGGGACACGACTCGTAATTTTGTACAACTCACAAAGGAAAACATGACTAATAATTTGGAACGGAAGGAATATAATTTTCACTAATTAACCACGTCACAGCGCCATTTGTAGGGTATATATATATTTTGTATATTGAATGCTTGTATGAGCTACGGGGTTAATGTTAAATAAGAGTGGTGTTTATAATAACATCATCTACAATGGGAAAGGAAGCCTGTTATGGCATTACTGATGAAAAACAATCTGATCTCTTATGGCTTATATGTTGCAGTTGTATGGAGCAGTAACCATGAATAATGTTCTTTGCCTGTCAGTCTTCTTAGCCATTGTGTACATTAGGGGGTTGACATGGAACTTCTCATCGGAAGTGCTGGTTATTGTAATTGTTTGCATTTTGGTGGGTGCGTTTGCCAGCTTCCGCACCACCTTCCCTCTTTGGACATCCTTGATGGCTTTCTCGCTTTACCCGTTATCGCTGGCACTGGTATACGTGCTTGACTATCAGTTCGGTTGGTCATAGATTCAGGGTGGTTGTGGTATTGTCAGAGTGACCACATGACTACCATTATCTTATGCGGCCCCCCCCCCATCTCTCCCCCCGCTTTTTTGTTTTTGTTTTTTTTTCCCCGGATGGGGGTTGGTGTGGAGAAAAGGATTGGGTTGAGTATGTGTATTTTGAGCGACTGCAAAGTCACATTTGCAAGGTTTGAAGCGTTGAAGAGATACAATAAATGGCTTTTATGTGTCTAATTATTATCGTCACGTATTTTTTCTCCCAATTTGTGTTTTCGTTTTGCTTCTCCTTTTGTGCCATTGATATAAAATTCTCAGAGACTTGCGTGTTTGTAAGTTTTAAATTTATTTCATCTATATACAACATTCATGAACTATTCCTTTATATCTAAATGGACTTATCATGAACTATTCCTTTGCCTAAAGGCACTCCTAAGCAGTGGCGGAGCCAGGAATTCGCGTCAGGGCGGGCTGTCTTAAGGGTGATATCCGGGGGTTTGGGGGCGGGAGCCGTCGAGCCGAAGTTTTTTTGAGGTTATTTAAATTATTTTTGAGAAAAATCATCAAAAGTCCTATTAGGGGTGCGCTGAAATTATATTTTGGGCGGGCTGAATTTATATTTTAACACAGTGTTTTTTAATAAATCAACACTACTTTTTTTTTTTTGGGGGGGGGGGGGGGGGGGGGGGGAGGTCCCAGCTCCCTAGTTCAGCCTATGCTGCCAAGTCTGCCGTCCCACCGGCTAAATGATATAACAAGTCCTGCAAAAAAGAAAAGAAAAAGCTTTAGGGTCCGTTTGATTGGCATAGAATCACTTTTCATGAAAAATAATAATTTATTTAATTTTTAACTTTTGCAGTGCTTGATTTAAAATAAATTATACAAAAACAATTGTCACAAATACGATAAGTGTTCCATAGTTTTTCTTAACCAAACTCCAAAGAATTGGTTTCTATGGAAAACTCCAAAAGTAAGGCCACATAACTCTTTATCTTTTTTCACTCATTTTCAACTTCTTATGAAAATGAATTAATTTAAAGTTATTTTTCAACTTTGTTATCAAACACACCTTTAGTGCTCTTTGGTTAGAGTTATATGTGTATGTGTGCGTCTCTCTCTCTCTCTCTCTCTGTATATATATATATATATATATATATTTTTTTTTTTGGGGGGGGGGGGGGGGGGGGGGTGTGGTGGTGGTGGTGGTAATTAGTGTCACAACAATCGTTTTACATGTTTACTTGTAAAAATAATTTTTCAAATCGATCAACAAATTGGATTAATTGAATTTTTTTACACATTCTCCTTCAAGTGTGATGATTACTTGTATGTGTGAGATTTTCCATACTGATCATTTTTTGTGGATCCCGGGGGGGGGGGGGGGGGGGGGGGGAGTAATGGTTCATATATGTAGATTCACTCTTCTAACACCGAGACCTTTTAGCTCCACCGGTAATGCATGTGATTCGTGATGCACATGTTAGGGGTTCGAACCCCACTGACACCAGTTTATGGATATATAGTTAATAAAAATTCCATACCACTAGATACGGTAGTTAAAGTGGGGACAATATTGGTGATGGAATAGTGGAGTGTTACAAAACGGTATCAAAGGTAGTAGCCAATCGAAATAAAGTGTGTCAACATGTTCGGTGATGGTTGATTTCATCCCAACGAGGATGTTGGGGGGAGGGTAGATTGTAATAGACCGGGCAATGGTTGATTTGGCAGCCAGAGAGTTACATCCCACATCGCCTGAGTAATGGAAAGTAATGGTTCATATATGTAGATTCGCATTCTTCTAATACCAGGCCTTTTAACTCCACCAATAAGGCATGTGATTGGTGATGCACATGTCAGGGGTTCGAACCCATTGCCACCAGTTTGTGAATATATAACTAATAAAAATACCATATCGCTGGACGCTGGTGATGGAAGAGTGGAGGGTTACAATAAAGATCGGAGACTGGAGACCTACGTGACAAGAAAATATCTTCAATGAAAATTAAGATGGAAAATAATCTCCAATACAATAGTCTATAATAAATCATAACATCATTGTAACTTCACCGTCTCTTTGAATAATTATTTTCCTTCTCTATCGATAATTTTCCTTCCCAATTAGAACGCACATGTTCGATGCACCGGATAAAAGAGTGAATATGATGAGGATTTCTTAATTCCATCAGGATAACATTATCACACCTCCTAAGTGGGATAAGATGCTTGCTTACTTAGTATAATTTGTCTCACTTGAAATTCTATTCCATTCAACATTAATCATGGGATGGGATAATGGCCACATCACATAGCCACTTTTCTTTTCAATTTTTATTGCATTAACTACATAGTTTCTATCCGTGATTACATTGGAGAGCTATTTTTTGTTCAAATATCAATGTCCAAATTCACATTGACAATCAGCAATAAAGTTATTTTAAATTTGTTAGACACTCATTTAGTAAGTGCTAATATAGCACCCTTATGATATTGGTTTAAATATGTAAAAATATCATAGTGGTCATGCTCATGTTTCCTAACCGGGAGGTCATAAATTCAACACCCTCCCCCTTCATGGGTCATTTGGAACAACTCAAAATAAATTTCACCAATCAACCAAAATATGTGAAACCTATTTCTAAATAAAAAATAATCCAAACTAATCAATTTTTTACCCCTGCACATTTGAGCATAGTTCACCCTTATATAGCAAGGACCTGCCTCTTGAATCCATAAGTCGATTGGAGGGTCGACAACCCCATTTTAATTTTTCTTTCTTTCTTCTTCTTCTTCTTCTTCTTCTTCTTCTTCTTATTATTATTATTATTATTACACCAAATCCAACTATTGATTTTTTACACACAATCCCTTTTCAATATTTTTTTTAGCATTTTTATACATAAAATCATGTTTTATCAACTTTATTTTTATATGAAAAGGGGTTGGGTGTTTAAATAGTTCAGAGGGTTTGGTGTTGTTGTTGTTATTATTATTATTATTATTATTATTATTATTATTATTATTATTATTATTATTATTATTATTATTATTATTATTATTATTATTATTATTATTATTATTATTATTATTATTATTATTATTATTATTATTATTATTATTATTATTATTTCTTCATTCATTTTGGAACTTATTCGTCATTTAAATGTTTACAACTAGTTAAAAATCATTTACACAAAAGCCGAAATTGAAATTAATATATTTTATTAGAAAAAACTAAGATTGGTCATCATGGATCACAATTTCATTTTGGTCGGATTTCCTTTGTCATGTTGTCACATTCACTGTCTCAGTTTTGAGCTTTGCTCACCACTTCTCCAAGATAATCACTCACTTTTTTTTTCTCTCAATATGTTCACAAATGCGACATCATGCGAGTGAGGTCTACCGCCTTGTTATATTTGTTTTCCTTTTTGGTCATCTCGGGTACGATGTCCTTGTTAAAGGTTTCGACAATTATTTATTTTTCTCATCATTTGCCCCTATCTTTCGATAGGTCATACCACAAGTTTACATTAGCCACTAGCATGCAAACCTCGCGATGTGGGGCCTTTTTTTTAACAAAATTATTAAAATATAAACTGAAAATATATAAAGAAAAATAATTTTGAAATGATAAAATATATATTTTTTCAATTATAAAGTATACGATAGATCGAAAACGTCTTTACATTTGTCCTGCATATGAAATAGGTTGTTAGGAGAATATAAGAAACCAAAATGAAAAGATTAAATTTGAGGCTAAATTAGAAACAAAAATTGGAGAAAGTGAAAGTTATCCAAAAAATACACAGTTCAACCATTTCAACAAACATCATAATAAAATGATAGTCAGATATGTATAATATATATATATATATATATATATATATATATATATATATATATATATATATATATATATATATATATATATATATATACATACATACATATATAAAAGGGTGTGAGTGAAAGAACCCCAAGAGCAAAAATATTTTTTTCTTAAAAATTTTCAGATAAATCAAAATGAAATACATACCCTTTTACAAATAGAGGTTGAATGATGACCCATTCATTGTCTAGCCAATGGAAAAAGTGGCTTTGGCATATTCAGTGACAATGGCCAGAATCGAGTGTCTAAATAACAAAATCGACTTCCAAACATGATTTTAGATAAAAAAAATATTCATGATTTAAGATAGTTTAAATATTTCCCACTCAGATATGTAAGGACATTTTGTCCATCTTTATGTATATGTTATGTCATACGCCGTTACAACATTGATGGGATCACATCGTCATCAATGAAATCCGAAATCCGAAGATCAAAAGAAGAATGAATTTGGGAATCAGACCTGACCGGACCGATCCGGTCCAGATAAAAGAACCGATCCGGTTCATTCGGACCGATCCGGATAAAGGTACCGGACCGATCCGCTTGCTGAGGTGAAGCCAGTATACCCCGGATCCATAGCGAACCGATGAAGGATAAAGTCCCAGACCGATCCGATGCCAACCAGACCGATCCGGTTTCAGAAAAAGAACCGATCCGACTTAACCGGACCAATCCGCCTAATCGACCGGACCGATCCGGCGAGGATAATCACTGCCAGATCGTGCAGCAGATTTTTTAGGGTTTTCGATCCCTTATTTAAACCACGATCAGCAGTTGGTTTTGTTAAGATTTTCCCACGATTATCAGAGCATATCAACCCTAAAAGTCTTCACCTATTGAGTCCTATGATTCTAGGTTTTTAGATTCACACATCTTCCATATCTATGTGAATCAAAGTTTGGTAACCCGAGAACACCATTGCTGTTGTTCAACCCTTGTGAAGTGGACCGCTTCTTCCTCTTCATTGCAGCCCTACTGGACAGGGATAGTTCCAGCCGTCAACCCTACTGGAAAGGGATATTCCAGCCGCGACTACAGAATTCGATACCTGAGGGTAATTCTTAGTCAAAAACTTGTATTTCAGTGTAATCCGATTGTAAGCCGTTTCTCTTACAAATTATAGTGATATACAAATGGTTTTGCCCCTGTGGGGGATTTTTCCTTAAACTTTGTGTGTTGAATAATTCTTGCATGATTTCATATTGTTTAAATCACACCTAGTTGCACGCTTAGGGTTAATTTGGGTTAAAAATGGTATTTATTATATTATTTCTCAATTGAACGCAAGCGACAACTCTTTCAAATTGGTATCAGAGCAGGTTACGCCAATCTATCGCGTATTCCTTACTTCCGCAAATTTTTTCTAAAGATATCAATTTTTTGAAATAAATTGATTTTTGAAAAGAGCGTGTTCATATGGAGAAGTCATATTATAAAATGCCTATTTTTGACGGGTCAAATTATGCTTATTGGAAAGCCCGTATGAGGTCGGCTTTAAAAGCCATTGATGAACATGTCTTGATTTTGGTTGAACGAGGGTGGACTCCTCCCACCGTGACTGTTGATAATGTGAGCAACTTGAAACCTGACATTACTTGGACTGATGAAGAATTTAAATGGTCATCTTTTAACTCTAAGGGTCTAAGTGCTATTTCTGGGTCTGTCACACCTGATGAGTTCAAACGCATAATGACGTGCACCACGTCAAAGGAGGCATGGGATATTTTGCAACTTACCCATGAAGGAACAAATGCTGTTAAAGAGTCGAAATTGCAAAATTTAACAACTCAATTTGAAACCATCACCATGCATGAAAATGAATGTTTTGATGAATTTTATGCTAGGCTTTCTGACATTGTTAATACTAGCTATAATCTTGGTGAACATATTCCAAATGCTAAAGTTGTTAAAAAGATTCTTCGTTCCCTTCCTAAGCGTTTTATACCTAAAGTCACTGTGCTAAATTCCTTGGGTAATTTAAATACTCTAAAATTGGAAGAACTGGTAGGAGATTTACAAACTTATGAAATAGACATGTTTCCTAAATCTGCCAAGCCAAAAGATAAGGGAATTTCCCTTAAAGCCCAAGAGAGAAAAAGTGAGGGGTCGACAAGAAAGAGAGTCGAGTCATCTAGAAAGTTAGAAAATTCTGATTCTGAATGTGAGTTTGACTTAGATGATTTGGCCTTATTTGCTAAAAACTTCAAGAAAATTCTGAAATTTAAGAAAAGTGGGAACTTCAAAGATAAAAAGAATTTTCAGAAAAATAAGTTTGAAAAGAAAGATTTCAAAGAACCCCCTAAAGACAGTGAGAGGTGTTTTGAATGCAACGGTAAGGGACACAGAGCGTTTGAGTGTGCCACTCGTCTGAATAGGGAAAACGGTAAAGCTGTCCTAAATGCTACCCTTAGTGACGACAGTGAGGTCGAGTCGGTGGACTCGGGAGATGAGTCACCGCATGAGCGTAACTTCACCGCGTTCATGGCTAGTCATGTGAGTACTCCTAGTGCATCTCTCAACGATGAGGATGCTACTTCACAGGGACACCTCAACAGCGAGAGCGAAGAGAGTGAGGGAGAGGAGGAAGGTAGTGAGGACGAGAGTAACCTTCAACACGCCTACGCCGAGTTATATAATGAGTCTTTCAAAACTAAAAAACGTAACAAGGCGTTAGTTCTTACGATCACCGCGTTAGAAGAAGAGTTGAGAGAGAGAGAGTCCTCCACCTGCACCTCCATGAGAGAGAGAGAGTCTTCCTGGTTTAGTAAAGAGAATTTGCTTAAAGAGAGAGAGAGCAGTTTTGAGAAAGAGAAAGCGGACTTGACTAAACAAGTGGCTAGTCTTACGAGTGAGCTCCATTCCTCCCTGGAAACTCAAAAGAAACTTGAAGCCCTTGTTGCTCAGCTTACTCATGACCTTGAGAGAGCTAGTAAAGTCAAGGTACAAATCGAGGACAGATCTGGGAAGATGGGAAAGATGCTCCTCGGTCCCGCTTTAGGTTTTGGTGACAGGCAAGGAATAGGTTTTGATGGTGCCTCCACGTCCCAAATTGCACCCGGACCAATTCCTGAGTTTATTACGACTCCTTATGGTCGTCATAAAAAACCAAGAAGGAGAGTTCGACCAAGAAAATCAAACCAAGGTCCTCCTAATACTGTGCTCTTTTGCTCCCATTGCAAAAGAAATGGACACCTTAGGCATGATTGCTATAAGCTGGGTCGGACACGACGTACGTTTGCTCCACCACATCAGACTGATGAGTTTGCCAGTCTGAGAGAGCGTGTTGAGTTTCTAGCCACCACATCACAGAGTTTGATGGAGGAATTCCGACGGATGACCTTACCATCAATGAATGCGCCCCGAATTCCGGCTAAAACCAACAACAACAAGGGAATACAAAAAGGTACCTACACTTGGGTTCCTAAGAAAGAGAAAAAGGCCCTTGTTGTCCATGTCGCTCTCAAAGCACATAATACCTCACAGTGGTATTTTGATAGTGGATGCTCCAGACACATGACAGGTGATGTCTCATATTTTACCCATCTTGAGGATTATAATGATGGGAGAGTCACCTTTGGAGATGGTAGCAAATCTAGCATAGTTGGACGAGGTACAGTAGAGTTACCAGGTTTTCCAAAGCTAGAGAACGTGCTGTACGTCAAAGGTTTGAAAGCAAACCTTCTTAGCATCAGCCAGCTGTGCGACGATGACTTTGCAGTAAAGTTTGACCGGGAAGCTTGTAAGGTCTATAATCAAGCCGGTAAACTTTTAGTGCAAGGGGTGAGGACAGAGGATAACTTCTATGGGACTGAGCCCACATCCTCACTAGTTTGCAACAGCGCCACGATCACTCCTATGGATCTGTGGCACCAACGTCTAGGTCATATGAACGTTAGAGACTTATCTCGTTTAGTCAAAAAGGACCTAGTACGTGGCTTACCATCTCTTGGAAAGCCAACTTTCACGATTTGTGGACCCTGTCAGTTGGGAAAACAAATCCGTAGTCCTCATAGGAAGTTGAATTCCATTACCACCTCCCGTGCTCTTGAGTTGATTCACATGGATCTTATGGGTCCTACTCGCACGGAGAGTCTAGGTGGTAAGAGATACATTCTCGTGATGGTAGACGATTTCTCTAGATACTCTATTGTAGGTTTTCTAAGAGAGAAATCTGATGCTGTAGAATTTTTAACGATCAAGTGCCGTGTCCTGCAAAATCAACACGGGGTCACTATTAACAGAATACGTAGTGACAATGGCACTGAATTTAAGGAAGCAAAGGTGGATTTGTACTGTGATAGCCTTGGGATCAAACATGAGTTTTCTGCTATGAGAACTCCTCAGCAAAATGGGATTGTTGAGAGAAAGAATAGAACGATCCAAGAGATGGCTAGATCTATGCTTCTAGGTCGTAAAGTTTCTAGGAGATTTTGGGCAGAGGCAGTGTCTACTGCATGCCACACGGTGAATAGGGTGTATCTGCGTCCACACACACTTCACACTCCTTATGAGTTGTGGACTGGCAAGAAGCCCAACCTGGCATATTTCCGTGTTTTTGGGAGTAAATGCTACATCCTACGGGATAGAGAGCAATTAGGAAAGTTCGACTCCCGGAGCGACGAGGGAATATTTCTAGGATATTCATCGAACAGTAGAGCGTACCGGGTTTTTAACCTGAAGAGCTCTAAGGTTATGGAATCAATAAACGTCACTGTGCAAGATGACGAACCTCCGACAGTTATTGATCCCAACCTTCAGTGTGAGGATGAGGATTGTTCTGACAGTGATTTTCCTGTTCCTCTCCCACACTCAGTGGACCCTATTCCTGTGTTAGGGGACACACCTGCTTGGGTTCGCAAGAGTCATGATCCTTCAGCCATTGTTGGCGATCCCACTCTAGGGGTCAAGACTCGTGCTCAACTAGAGAACGTTGTTAGTCATCATTGCTACACGTCCAAAGTCGAGCCCACGAATCACAAAGAAGCACTCAAAGATGAACACTGGATATCTGCTATGCAGGATGAGTTGCTTCAGTTTAAAAAGAACAATGTCTGGGAACTTGTCCCCCGACCTAGTGATACTAATGTTATTGGTACCCGGTGGATTTTCAAGAATAAAATGGATGAAAATGGTACCATAACCAGAAACAAGGCTAGGTTGGTTGCTCAAGGCTACACACAGATAGAGGGTGTAGACTTTGGGGAGACATTTGCTCCTGTTGCGAGGCTTGAGTCCGTCCGCTTACTACTCGCCATCGCATGTCATCTGCACTTCAAAGTATATCAGATGGATGTCAAGAGTGCCTTTCTGAATGGCATTCTACAGGAAGAGGTTTTTGTGGAACAACCAAAAGGGTTTGAAGACCCTAAGCACCCTGATCACGTCTACTATATGAGGAAAGCCTTGTATGGTTTGAAGCAAGCACCCCGTGCTTGGTACGAGAGGCTTACTGCCTATCTCTTAGCCCGTGGCTTCAAGAGAGGGGGAGTTGATATGACGCTGTTCGTCAGGAGAGATGACGGTGCTATCTTGGTTGCCCAAGTCTATGTGGACGACATAGTCTTTGGATCCACATGCTCCCCGCATGCTCACCACTTTGAGGAGGAGATGAAAAGTGAGTTTGAGATGAGCATGGTTAGTGAGCTTACATTCTTCCTTGGTCTCCAGGTTCGTCAGCTAGAGGATGGGATGTTCATCTCCCAATCCAAGTATGCTCGAGACCTAGTGAAGAAATTTGGTTTAGACTCCGCTAAGCATGCTCGTACACCTATGAGTACCTCTACCAAGCTTAGTAAGGACACTTCAGGCAAGGACGTAGAGCAAACCTTGTATCGGAGTATGATAGGCAGTCTTCTCTACTTGACTGCTAGTCGTCCCGACATTGCCTTTAGTGTTGGAGTCTGTGCGCGTTATCAGGCGTCTCCTAAAGAGTCACACTTACTCGCTCTAAAACGTATTATCAAATACGTTAGTGGGACTCTCTCATACGGTATTTGGTATTCCTTTGATACCGATGACCGTTTGTCCGCCTATTCGAATGCCGATTGGGCCGGGGACGTAGATGGATGTAAGAGCACTTCGGGTGGGTGTTTCTACTTTGGTTCTTCTCTTGTCTCTTGGTTGAGCAAGAAGCAAAACTCCATCTCTTTGTCCACTGCGGAGGCTGAGTACATCGCCGCCGGGAGTTGTTGCACGCAACTCATGTGGATGAAGCAAATGTTGGAGGATTATGGGATTTCACAGGACACCATGTTCATTTCCTGTGATAACACGAGCGCGATACACATATCCCGCAATCCTGTCCAACATTCGCGCACAAAGCACATCAGGTTACGTGAGCACTTTATACGTCAGTTAGTTGAGAAGAAGGTCGTAACCCTGAGTTTTGTTCCTACCGACCGTCAGTTAGCCGATATTTTCACGAAACCTTTAGATGCCCTTAGATTTAAGAGTCTTAGGAAATCTTTAGGGATTTGCACAGTTGACTGAGGGGTTGGTCTATGTCTAGAATAGGATGCTTCTTCATGTTCATATCATATGCTTCCTATTGCTAGTCTGTTTATATGTACCATTTCTTAGTTGTACAGTTTTGTTTTATTCTAGTTGCCTTTTATATTTCTTTTGAAAAATACAAAAAGATTTTCCTTTAAGAAAAATTTTGAGAAAAAGCACAAAAAGATTTTGTTTTGATAAAATTTTTGAAAAATTCAAAAAGAGATTTGCCGTTTATAGATGAGCATTTAAGATAGTCAAGTCACACCTTCATTTCATATATCCATGTGACTGTTTGGTAGAGATTTGAGACGCTACATCATTTCATCCATGTGCTTAACATTGATTGGAGTCCTTGAGATGTAATTAGTGATATATTCCTACATGTTTGACTCCTATATCCTTTAATGCACACATGCACGACTTTATTTGATTATTGCACTTCTCTGCCACATATTGGCTTAAGTGTTTCCATCTCAATCCTGTCTATACAATGTATAAAATGCGATAAAACTTGACAAGATTGGATTGCATGTAAAAACCGTTTTGGTGAGACTGTGTGATTATTTTCATAACGGGGAGGGGCTGCGAAAGTTGATTCTTATCCTTTGCGCAAAAGCCACCGTTACAAAGGACCTAAAAAATGGAGGAATTTTAATATCCGAGGTCCTAAGAGGTTAAAAGAGCCCGAAAAAATTGAAAAGGCAATAAAAAGCAATACATGCCATATATGGGCCATTTAGGTTTTCACCATCAATTCTCCAAAGTTTGAGAATTAAGTATACCTCTATTCAAAATATAAATCTGAGGGAGTTTGGTTGGAGATTGATAACGGGTTTGCACTTCCTTGAAAGTCCTGAAAAAGCATGAAAATCATTTTGGACGTTATTGGTGTAGAAATCACTTTGAGCTTTGATTTGTAGATTTGATATAGTCAATATCTTATATTTCCAATCTTTTACACCAAAGGAAGCATTTGAGTTCATTCGTTAGGAATATCCAATATTCATCGTGCACATATGTCATGTTTGTATGCATTGATTTTCCTATCGAATTTTGATCACACCCATTCATTTACGCCATCACCGACTTGGTTGTTTTATGTTCATTCATGGTGTGAGTTCATGCCTTGTGTCACCCCGGTACTTGATTGCTTGATTTATTTCTCTCATTTGTCTATTTGGGGACATCATAAAAAGGGGGATAATGAATTATCTGATTATGGGGGAGTTTTGAAATTCTGAGAATATCATCTTAAATTGATATATATGCTTATGTTTATCTCATTTCAAACTCGATACGTCACTTGGTATTTGCTTTATCTCATGTGTGTAGGTACATCCTTGATTATCTCTGAATTGCACACCCTGATGAGAAAAGCGTTGAGATTTCTGATCTGAAGATTTGCTGAACAAACGATGCAGCCTTAATCATTTGTACCTCTTTCAGTTTTGGGTTCATGGAAGGGTAGATTTGTATAGGCATTATTCATACTTGATAATTCGGATTTTTTTTATGTTTGTTCCGGCATAGACATAGGGGGAGATTTGTAAGGACATTTTGTCCATCTTTATGTATATGTTATGTCATACGCCGTTACAACATTGATGGGATCACATCGTCATCAATGAAATCCGAAATCCGAAGATCAAAAGAAGAATGAATTTGGGAATCAGACCTGACCGGACCGATCCGGTCAAGATAAAAGAACCGATCCGGTTCATCCGGACCGATCCGGATAAAGGTACCGGACCGATCCGCTTGCTGAGGTGAAGCCAGTATACCCCGGATCCATAGCGAACCGATGAAGGATAAAGTCCCAGACCGATCCGATGCCAACTAGACCGATCCGGTTTCAGAAAAAGAACCGATCCGACTTAACCGGACTGATCCGCCTAATCGACCGGACCGATCCGGCGAGGATAATCACTGCCAGATCGTGCAGCAGATTTTTTAGGGTTTTCGATCCCTTATTTAAACCACGATCAGGAGTTGGTTTTGTTAAGACTTTCCCACGATTATCAGAGCATATCAACCCTAAAAGTCTTCACCTATTGAGTCCTATGATTCTAGGTTTTTAGATTCACACATCTTCCATATCTATGTGAATCAAAGTTTGGTAACCCGAGAACACCATTGCTGTTGTTCAACCCTTGTGAAGTGGACCGCTTCTTCCTCTTCATTGCAGCCCTACTGGACAGGGATAGTTCCAGCCGTCAACCCTACTGGAAAGGGATATTCCAGCCGCGACTACAGAATCTGATACCTGAGGGTAATTCTTAGTCAAAAACTTGTATTTCAGTGTAATCCGATTGTAAGCCGTTTCTCTTACAAATTATAGTGATATACAAATGGTTTTGCCCCTGTGGGGGAATTTTCCTTAAACTTTGTGTGTTGAATAATTCTTGCATGATTTCATATTGTTTCAATCACACCTAGTTGCACGCTTAGGGTTAATTTGGGTTAAAAATGGTATTTATTATATTATTTCTCAATTGAACGCAAGCGCCAACTCTTTCAAGATAGACAAATGTAAGAACTAAAACAAAAAAATAGATAGAAAATTAAAAAATTCCCCAATGCTCAATTCTGCCACCACCACCAGAAGTGGAGAACAACCTCCCTGTACCAAACCCATCACATATTTTAATATAAATTTTATCAATGCAAGCATATATATTCCACAATTGTCATCATTTTTTTCCATATTGAATGAAAAACCTTGAGGGAAGTAAAATTTTTCATTTATTTTGGAATGTGTAATTTTTTCATTAAGTAGACATTAGCGAATCACCAATTTCCAGTGTCATCCCAATATTAGGAGGAAAATGAGGAATCAATGATGGACATGGATTTACCAAAATTTCAAGATATTTACTCATCATTTGAGATTTTGTATAAGAATTAAAGAATCGAAAATAAAGAAAAGGTGATATTGAGAGTGGGTATATACCATATGGTTGGGGCTTTCCTCCTCCTTTCTTGTTCTTGCTGCGAAATCTACCACCAAAGGAATTATTTTTCTTCCTTTCTCATTCTCAATTTCTCATACCCAAAAACTAGGTACACAAAAGATTTCAAAGTTTTTTTTAAATGCATGGAAAATACGTATTTACAAAAATGTCGTACTTTCAGAGTGTTTTGGTAGTGGAGTGGTACTCAGTTTAAAAAATAGCTAGATATAGGTATGATGAGGTAGACAAATGGATGAATTTAGAGCGACTATAAATATGACAGATATAGGAGAGAAGTTCATGCATCTCAGTAAATGGAAATACCATGAAAGGAAGGGAAAAGAGAATAGGGTTTAAAGGACTGCCTGTTGGATCTCAAACACAGTTGGGTAATATATCAGGAATGGTATTGATCATCAATTAATGTTGTGTGGAATTTTAATGGTTTTCAACATTTTCTTTATTATTGGGGAATAAAATTAATAAAGGGATGTGGAATTTGAATGGTTATTTTTGGGTAAAAAATTTAATAAATGGGTAATTTATATTTGTTAATTAAATAATATAACCCTACTTACCATTGTCCACGTGGCGCTCTCTATATGTGACAAATGTCGTCACCATGTTTCACTGCAAATCTAGTTATATACTTAAATTAGGCTAATGAGAAAGTTTGGTGATGAGTGTTAGGGTTTAACAGTAAAAACAATTATCGCCTAAAGGACTTTGATTCATCGTATAAAGAAAAACGAAGTAAGCTAGATCTTTGTAACTACATATAGGGTTTAGACCACCATGCTTTTACGGATCTTGTAGGTGATCCAATATAGGACACATAGTTGATGAAGATGTTATTGATGATTCCCCACCTTTAGTCCTTGCTTAAAAGTGCCAAAAACTTCAAATCTTTTCGTATATGATCCACCCAAAGCAAGTCATGTATATGAAAACTTTCGGAGATGTAAACTTGGTGAAATAAGAGAAAAAATATTTTCTCTCTCCCTCTCTAACTCATAGGAGTGTTCCCTACAACTTATACCCCTTCTTTAGATCCATATATATGTACATGAAGTGGCCTTGGACCAATTAGGGTTTTCAGAGAGTTTTAGGCTTGCAACTTGGTATACAGATTATTCTAAGAACCCAAGGCAAATAATTAAATTGACTTTCAAACATAATTATGAAATTCCAAATTACTCCCCGTAATTTATTTTCCTTTCTGTTTAATTATAACTATTCCTACTAAATAATTACAATTGCACTCCAATTTAATTATCTCAAAATTACTCGAATAGAGATGTCGTGTTTGCAAAGTTATATAACACATATTACGATTTCCCGCATTAAGCATTCAATAGTAGCTTGGTGAAATTCAGTTTGACGCAAGTCAATTTTTAATCAACGTCGTATTTATTCCTTGGTCCCAAAGTTAACTTATTTGATACTCTACCCAGATTATAAATTCACCAACTGGGTTTACTGGTAGAATCAATACTTATAAGTTTATCAAGGGGGAATCACAATTCAGAATATCTTCTGGATGTGAATTCCTTCAGAATATGATCTTGAACATATTCACACAATGATTGCCCAACCTATAGATATTATTGACTCAATAAATTAAGTCTCACCATAACAAATCAAAACAATAATTATGTGAATATTCCAATACCTATATCCCTTGGGATCAAGAATTTATGAACCCTTTTCAAACTGTGATATTGTAAAAGTCTAATCTAGTCATCACATAGACTCAAATCTCATTTGTGGTCCCGTTCAATACATGCCTATGTACTTGTTGAACAACCAAATAGCTTTTCGTAGTCAAGATAAACTACTAAGATTGTACATGTAGATTTATCGATAGGATGCCAACTCCATATCTAGGTTGTAAACTGTTCAATCATACTCAAATTGAAATTTTAATCTTCTGTGTGATCAAGCCAAACTCAATTCACCTGAACTCTAACTAAGTACAATTGACTGGCATATATAATATATTTAAACAAATATAAGACATTTCCACAAACATGATTCATATCTCAAAACGAGCTTTAAATCTTTTTATTAATAAATAATTAATGTCATAACTCTTGGTTTTAAGAATAAAACTCCTAAAAGGTGATGTTGTACTTGCATGGAGAGGGGCTGACTGGACCCTTTCTCTCATATCCGAATTTATATTGGACCCTTGGTATGCCATTGTCTTAAGGGGGGGGGGGGGGGTTGTTGATTTCAATACATTACTTTGTTTCAATTTTAGACTTTGACATATTTTAATTGAAAAATTAGACTCTGCTAAAAATCATTAAAAACAGTTAACCTTGACTACCACATGTCATTTTCACTTCGGATAATTTTAAAATACCAAAAATTCTTTAAAAACACATTAGAAAAAGATAAAGAAAATGCATTTAAAGTTAAGAATAAATCAAAAATTCAAAAAAATCTAAAAAATAAAATAAAGATAAAAAAATTTCATCTTCAACACAAGACACCATCACTCCCCTCTCTCCCCCTCCTCTCACACACATGCTAATTCTAATTCTCCATTATCAAACCTCAAACCAATCTCTAACAACATAAGGCCAACCAATTGTTAAAAAAAACAACCCAAGATTTGAACCACCATTCTCGACCCTTATTTTATATGATTTGTGTATGTGTGATGTGAATCGATTTGAAATGATATTGGTGGTGTTCCGGTGTGTCTCTAATAGCCATGATGGAGACTTGATGATGTTACTAGTAAGAGGTGGTTGGGTTGCGATTAAGTTTGCTGGTGGTGTGTGACTTTTTTTGTGTGTGTGAGAGAGATGTTTTGGGTTTTTGTAGAATGTTTAATTTATTTTGTTTAGGATCAAATATCAAAAAGTCCCTCAACTATTTTTTAATACACATTTAGTCCAAGCGTTTTATTTTGTATCAAAAAGTCCTTTATTCTCTTATCTTTAAAGAGAATAAAGATAAAAGAATAAAAGACTTTTTGATAAGGTGTTTTTAAGCTCAATCTAAGAACATCAATGGCAGCATAGTTATGTAAATGGCAAGAGAATGAGATGAGGAGAAGGGGAGAGTACACCAGGATATAAGTGGTTCAGCCTAGATTGGCCTACGTCCACCGTGTGTGTGAATAATCTCACTGCAATAAGGCTCTAATGGCCATGGATACAATCTCTCAAGCTTTCTCTCTCTACTGTGTATCTAGACAAAGTTTCAGCTAGGGTTGAATATATGGGATCCCTTTGCAAGGTAGAGGATGACCTCTATATATAGTACCTAGGGGGTGCAATGTACCCCCCCATGCATGCAATGATCATGTGTGTGGTTACCTCACCAATATGGGAGTGCCATCTGTCACTGTCACATGTAGAGAATGATGATACAATATTCTCTCCACGTGTGGGGAATAATCTTGTTATAACTGACTTGTGTCCACGTGTCCTTATCTAAATATCAGCAGGTGCTCGGCTATCGCGTCTGGGGTATGACCTCGGCCTTGGTGAGGCCGAGGTTGGTGAGTCTTGATACCTGTTCAGTCCGAGTATTCCATGAGGTCTCGGCCTAACCCTGGCCGAGACAATGGCCCAGGTCGACCTGAGACGAGGTTGAACTGGTAGCTGGTGGCCTCCTGCGAGCTCGGCCTACATCTGGCCGAGGTTGCCATTCCAAGGTATACGACAATGATGCCGATCCTTGTGACGTCCCTTCGAGAGGCTCATGGTAGTGTCGGCCCTGGCCGACCTTGTTATGGTCGAGGTCTGATATCGTGTGCCCAAGACTCGTCCAACGTCGGCCATGATCTCGGCCGAGGTTGGTGTGTCTCTAGGCCGAGGTTACACTTAGGGCATATCAATCACCCCCCAGCCCTTAGTCATATGTGAGAGCAAGTGACTAGGGGATTACTACACCTCCGAGGCCTGTCTGTTACAAGCCAATACTTGCTTGGCACTTGTCCAATGCTGGAACATGCTTGCTTGGTAGGCGTGTGCTGTCAGCCGCCCTTTGGGGCTCCCAAGGAAATGATGGGCCTTGGGAGTTGTGCCTGAGTATATAAGGGTTTTGAACCCTTCTTTCCTTCTTTCTTCTTCATTTCTTCCATTTCAGCCGCTCTCATTCCTGCAGCTTTTCTCTCTCTAGAAAGATCTTGGTTCAAGGCTTTTGGGTGGTGATTTCTCACGTCTTCTCCTCTCTTCCTTACCATTTCATCCTCAGGTAAGGTCTACCATAATTTTTCCTTCATTTTTCCTGCAAGCATCCTTATTTTCGTATTTTTCGGCGAGTTTCTTAGTTTTTCGGTGACACCACCATAATTTCAGGTGAGCTATTCTTGCCAAATTTAAGTAGTTTGATCTTTAGATTCCTTTGCTTTATCAGCCAGCCTCGTTTGTAATTTTTGGAGTTTAAGAAAATCCCTAAGTGTAGTGTCATCCTATGATGCCCAGACCCTTATATCAGCTTCTTGAGGAGTTTCCCTCTCTTAAAGAGAAGACTCTAGAAAAGATTAGGCAAATAGAAAGAGCGCAAGAGGAGGCTCATAGATCGCAAGAGTTCCCCATTAGACCCATATTTCCACCACCCCTGAAGGTGATATATCCTGACCCCCCGGAGAACTTCTATCAGACAGAGGTTCCTACTGATCCCATACCTATGTCTGAGTCTGAATCGTCTACCTTAGACCCCATATTTATGGATTCCTTTCAAGAGGCCATGGACTTCACACCTAGGCCTGATCAGGCCGAGGTCTCCAGCTGAGCCTCGTCCCATAACCACTCAAGCACTTCAGGGTCTTCCTCAGAGGTTGAGATTCTTGAGCCGAGTGTGGCCATTCCACCACCAATTGACGCCATCCCTATGTCGGCCATCACCGGGGCAGAGTTTGCTCAGAGGTTTCCGAGTTACCCATCAACATCTGCTCCGACCGACGTTGAGTTGGATGATGATGAGGTTGAGAGCGATGTCGACGTCTCTGAGGCGGCCGAGATCGAGAGTACAATTACTGAGGTAGACCTTCTCTGCTTTAGATATCCGTATTCTATCAACCCCTCAATAAAACTTAGGAGACCTCTGAGGGAAGAGAGGGCTTATTATGGCCGAGACGGTGAGGTCTTCTTGTACGAGCAGATGTTCAAGTTGTGGTTCCGTCTGCCCATTCACCCCATTATCAAGTCCATCATTTCTTATATTAATTTGGCCCCCTCCGAACTCTCTCCTAATGCCTGGAGAATCCTAATAGGGGCCATAGTGTTATGGAAAGCTGTCCACCATTCAGACCTTCCAGTTCAGGTCTTCGTAGGTTGTTACATTCCTTCCTCGGCTAAAAATCATCTGAGCTACTACCATTTTGTAGCTCGGAGGCCTGAGAAGAAATTTCTTCAGGTGACCCAGACTTCCAACCATAACTGGAAGCCTCGGTACTTCTTTGCTTCAGGGCCATGGGAGTTTGGCCCATATGTTCCCTCGTCCAATCTGGAGCAGAGGATGCCCTTGAGATGGGGTAAGGTCACCATGTCTGCCAGGGCCGACCCTGGCCTAAGTCTACAGAACCTCCAGAAGGTGAAATCCCTTCAAGATCAGGGGGTACATGGTCTATTTGTCAGGTTCGAACAATTGATGACTCCCCACTTCCTCTCTGGGACAGGTCTGGGTGGAAGTCCCCTTGCCGAGCTTGGTAAGCATTTTTGTTTTGCAAGTTTAACCTCTGAGTTTATTCATATCTGATTATCTAACTCAGGTCTACTAATTTTTTACAGAGCGACCAAAGGACATTCCAGACGAGCTTTGGGAGATGGATGCACCAAGCTTGATAAGACTTGCCAAGAAAGCAGGTCTTAACGCTCCTCCCCCAGCTCCCTCTGCCTCTAAGCCCCCAGTAAAAAAGAAGAGGGACCCCGAAGATCGTGCCCCTGAGGATCAGAGGCCGAAGAAGAAGGCTGCTGAACCTGCTATCCCTATCTCTTCAGCTGAAGCCCTGTCGACTCGTCTGAATCAGCTGAAGTTAACCAACAGTGTAGTCGGCCACAGTATGCAGGACTTGGATGCCATCGGCTCTGTAATGATCGAGGCTGACAAACGCTTCTACAGGTCTATGGACACCCCATTGCTGGTTGAGTTCGGCCTTCACAGAGCCGTTCAGGTATGATTTAATAATTCATTACAAATTCTTCTAAGTGTAACATCTGATTCTTCTTCAGCTTACTCATGATCACTAAATATGCAGGGCTTGACCACTATGCACCATTTATCGAACTGGACTCTGAGGAAGTTACCTCTCATCCAAAAGGGGCAAGAGGCCGAGAAAGTCCAGAGTACTCTGAACGCAGAGATCGAGCGCCTCAAGTCTGAGCTGAAGGACTTTGAGGAGAAGGTGAAGAGGTTGGAGAAGGACATCTCCCAGCTCGGCAAGGATCATGCTGCTGCACTAAAGGCTAAGGACGACGTTCTGCAGCAAAAGGTCAACTCAGCTGTCAGGGCCGCCCTTAAGGACGCCTCTGAAAAGATAATTGCTGACTATAAGGCCTCTGACGAGTTCATGGGCTTCGACTTTGAATACCTTGAAAGAGGTATCAAAGCCACTATTAAATGGGCAGACGTCAGGGAGAGAGAGGCCGACACTTTGAAGGCCTCTGATTTCGTTGGTCTCGGCTTTGCTGATGCTCAATTTGCCCAAGCTCTTCAAGAGGTTGAGGAAGAGGCTTCTGCTCCTGCCGAGACTGCTACACTAGAGGTCACCGAGGTTGGAGGGGCATACCTTTGTGATGATGCGGCCGAGGTGACTAATCAAGCCGAGGGTGTCAACGTTCCCCCCTCAGACTCTTAGGATATTTTGATCACTTCTTGTAACTTGACTGTATTGTGGAACTTGTCTGTAATCATTGAACATCTTATTATTTCTGAATGTATACCAATCTCTGATGAGGGCCATATTCACTTCTTTTTTATTGAATGTCATGTGATGTCTTTCATTCTTAGTTCCATTGTTATGGTGTTTGCTAAAAATAAATTTGCAATGAGCTTCAACCTCTGAAGCTCTCTTTCTAAGCTTGTCTTTGCAATGGTCTTGTTTAAACTCAACCAATGGTCCTGAGCTCAGACCTTGTCGCCAATAAATGGTGTTATGAAAGTCTGAGGTCATTATCTAAGAGGTTATCCTCATAATGAATCTCACCAAATTAATGATGTTAAGTGTCTGAGGTCATCTCATTATGGTGTCTGACCTCAGACCTCGTCACCATTGGATGGTGTTATGAGGGTCTGAGGTTATCACCTAAGATGTTACCCCCATAATAAGTCTTCACCAAATTAATGATGTTAAGGGTCTTCACCAAATTAATGATGTTAAGGGTCTTCACCAAATTAATGATGTTAAGGGCATGAGGTCATCTCATTATGGTGTCTGAGCTCAGACCTCGTCACCACTGAATGGTGTTATGAGGGTCTGAGGTCATCACCTAAGATGTTACCCCCATAATAAGTCTTCACCAAATTAATGATGTTAAGGGTCTGAGGTCATCTCATTATGGTGTCTGAGCTCAGACCTCGTCACCACTGAAATGGTGTTATGAGGGTCTGAGGTCATCACCTAAGATGTTACCCCCGTAATAAGTCTTCACCAAATTAATGATGTTAAGGGTCTGAGGTCATCTCATTATGGTGTCTGAGCTCAGACCTCGTCACCACTGAAATGGTGTTATGAGGGTCTGAGGTCATCACCTAAGATGTTACCCCTATAATAAGTTTTCACCAAATTAATGATGTTAAGGGTCTTCACCAAATTAATGATGTTAAGGGTCTGAGAACATCCAAGTAAGGTGTCTGAGCTCAGACCTCATCACCACTGAATGGTGTTATGAGGGTCTGAGGTCATCACCTAAGATGTTACCCCCATCATAAGTCTTCACCAAATTAATGATGTTAAGGGTCTTCACCAAATTAATGATGTTAAGGGTCTGAGGTCATCTAAGTATAGTGTCTGAGCTCAGACCTCGTCACCACTGAATGGTGTTATGAGGGTCTGAGGTCATCACCTAAGATGTTACCCCCATAATAAGTCTTCACCAAATTAATGATGTTAAGGGTCTTCACCAAATTAATGATGTTAAGGGTCTGAGGTCATCCAAGTATGGTGTCTGAGCTCAGACCTCGTCACCACTGAATGGTGTTATGAGGGTCTGAGGTCATCACCTAACATGTTACCCCCATAATAAGTCTTCACTAAATTAATGATGTTAAGGGTCTTCACCAAATTAATGATGTTAAGGGTCTGAGGTCATCTCATTATGGTGTCTGAGCTCAGACCTCGTCACCAATGAATGGTGTTATGAAGGTCTGAGATCATCACCTAAGGTGTTATCCTCATAGTTAATCTCTGATCTAAGAATGTAGCAATAACTGTCATGGGAACTGATCTTCATTAATAACCTCTTCATAATAAGATGGTACATTTACATAAAACTTTATGAAACATCATGTGTAATATCTCTTTAGGTGATCAGCATTCCATGGGTTAGTGAAAGGTTCTCCTTCTAGGTTTTCTAGCCTGTAAGTGCCAGTCACAACCTCTTCTGTCACTTTGTAGGGGCCATGCCAGTTTGGGTAAAGCTTATTTACTTTCTGTAGGGTCTTCTTCAGCACTTGGTCTCCTACTGTAATGGGTCTTGACTTCACCCTCTGGTTGTAGAATTTCCCTGCCCTCTGCGTCCTCTCTTCTTTCTTCGATAAGATCTAGGTCTAGCCTCCTCTCTTCTCCATTATTGTCAGGGTCGTAGGTCTGAATCCGATGAGTTGGGAGTCCTACTTCCGTTGGTATGACGGCCTCCTAGCCATGTGCCAGCATGAACGGGGTTTCTCCTGTTGGTGTCCTTGCCGTGGTTTTGTAGTCCCATAACACAGCGTAGACCTCTTCAGTCCATCTTCCATTCGCACCTTCTAACCTCTTCTTGATTCCGTCCAAGATAGTTCTGTTTGTGACCTCGGTCTGACCATTTGCCTGAGGTCGACCAGGAGATGAGAAGAACTGCTTAATCCCTACTCTTAGGTAATACTTTTCTAAGGAGGAGTTCTTGAACTGGGTCCCATTATCCGAGATGAGAGTGTTTGGGAGGCCATATCTGCATATGATATTCCTCCAAATGAACTGTAAGGTCTTCTGCTCTGTGATTGTTATCATCGGCTCTGCCTCCACCCACTTTGAGAAGTAGTCAATGACAACTATCAAGAATCTATAGTTGTTGACAACTCTTGGCAAAGGTCCTACTAAGTCAATTCCCCATACCGCAAATGGCTATGGAGAAGAGATTGACGTCATAGGCTGATGGGGTTGATGAGGGATAGTGGCAAACCTTTGACATTTGTCGCATCTCTTCACGTAGTCTGCAGCATCCTTGGACAAGGTAGGCCACCAGTATCCCTGAGTGATGATCCTCTTGGCCAATGGCCTTCCCCCTATGTGGCTAGAGCAAGAACCCTCATGGACTTCTTGTAAGACCCGAGGAACTTCCCTGGGATGCACACATCTGAGGAGAGGCAATAGAAACCCCTTTTTTTACAAGACGTCTCCTACCATTGAGAACTTGGCAGACCTATATCTCAACTTTCTCCTTTCTAGTTTGGACTCAGGTAGCTCTCCTTCTCTTAGGTATCTGACGAGCGGGTCGATCCATGAGTCTCCTAGGTTCAAATTGTGACAAAGGTTACATACCTCTTCTTCCTCAATGGTTGCCTTTCCTAAGACTTCGATCGGAACGGTCCTTCTAACCTCTGTCTTTCTTGCCGAAGCCAACCTTGCCAATGCATCAGCGTGGCTATTACTTTATCGAGGCACTCTCTTCAGTTTTGCCTCTTCAAAATATTCCAACATCTTTCTAACTCTCTCCACGTACTTCGCCATCCTCTCATTCTTGGCCTCATAGGCTCCCAGCACTTGATTGACAACTAACCTTGAGTCGTTGTGGAGCAAGAGACGTCTTACGCGAAAAATCTTTGCCAATAAGAGGCCTGCTATCATGGCCGCATACTCGAACTCGTTGTTTGAGTTTTGGAAGTTGAATCTCAAGGCGTATTTAATGTTGGCTCCATCTGGAGACGAGAGTATTAGCCCCACACTGCTTCCACTATCACAGGAAGAGCCATCAACGAAGAGGCTCCAGACGTCTGTATCTGATGAGAAGACCCCTTCTGTCAGAACTCCTTGCTTGAAGAGGTATCGATCCTCTTCGTTCTCTTCTATTTTGCTCCGGGTTTTGCCTGAGATGACCTCTTCCCGATCTCGAAAGATGTTTGGTGCCATCTTTTCTGAATTTTGGAAGACACTACGGTTTGTCTCTTCGGCATCCTCTAGGCCTTTCTCTATCTCGGCCTCTTCCCAGGTGAATTTTGTAACAAAGTCTGTGAGGGCCTGCCCTTTGATGGCTGTCCTAGGCTGGTAGGTAAGATCATATTCTCCTAATTCGATGGCCCAGGTCATCAATCTCCCGGACTTCTCAGGTTTATGCAGGACCTGCCTTAGTGGGGAGTCAGTGAGGACTACCATGGAGTGAGCTTGGAAGTAAGGCTTCATTTTTCTTGAGGCATGTATTAGGGCATAAGCCAACTTTTTGATGCGGGGATAATTTTGTTCAGACCCTTGAAGGGCCTTACTGTTGAAGTATACAAGCCTTTGGATCCCATCCTCTTCTCGTATGATGGACGCGCTGATGGCTGACTCAGAGACTGCCAGATATACAAATAACCTTTCTCCTGCGATGGGCCGAGACAACAATAAGGGAGACCCTAAGTAGGACTTGAGTTGGTTGAAGGCTTTTTCACACTCTTCGTACCATTGGAAGGCCTTTCTTAGAACTTTAAAGAATGGAAGACACTTATCCGTTGCCCTAGAAACAAACCTGTTAAGGGCAGCCACTCTTCCCGTGAGTCTTTGAACATCCTTGATACTCCTAGGAGTCTTCATGTCGAGTAATGCCTTGATTTTCTCAGGGTTCACTTCAATTCCTCTCTGGTTAACGATGAATCCGAGGAACTTCCCAGCTCCTACTGCGAAGACACACTTTGCTGGGTTGAGTTTCATTCTGTATGAGTCCATAACATTGAAGGTCTTCTCAAGGTCCGCTACGTGAGTACAAGCTTTCAAGCTTTTTGTCAGCATATCATATACATACACTTCCATGGTCTTCCCTATCTGCTCTTCGAACATCTTATTGACAAGACGTTGGTATGTTGCACCTGCATTTTTCAGACCGAAGGGCATCACTTTGTAGCAGTACGTCCCTTTGTCGGTAATGAAAGCTGTCTTCTCTGAGTCTTCGGCATCCATGAAGATTTGGTTATAGCCTGAATACGCATCCATGAAACTCATGAGCTCATATCCTACTGTATCATCCACCATCTGATCTATCCGAGGTAAGGGATAGCTGTCTTTTGGGAAAGATCTGTTCAGGTCAGTGAAATCCACACACATTCGCCACTTCCCATTGGCCTTAGGCACGATGACTGCATTTGAGAGCTACTCCGGGTAGGTAACCTCTCTTATGAACTCGACCTCTTCCAACTTTTTGACCTCTTCTCGGATGACGTCGTATTTCTCCCTGGAGTAGACTCTTCGTCTCTGTTTGATCGGCTTGGCATTTCTGGTCACATTGAGCTTGTGGCTCAACACCTCAGGGTCGATGCCAGGCATGTCTACGTGACTCCATGCGAAGAGACTCTGTCTCCTCCTGAGGAAGTTTATCAGCTCTTCCTTGGTTCCTGGCTTTAGGACCTTACCGACCTGTACGGTTTTTTTCGGCTCGTCCTCATTGAGGACGATGGATTCTACCTCTTCCGCGGCCTCTCCCTTCTTCAACTTTGTTTCATCTCTTGGGTCAAGAGTGTCAATGCTATAAGTGGTGGTTGCCCTCTTATGGGTTTCTCTCTCTTCAGCCGAGTTGAAGTAACATTCTCGCGCTATGGTCTGGTCACCTTGCACTTTCCCTACTCCATAAGGAGTCGGGAATTTTAGCATCTGATGGACCGTTGACGGCACAGCCTCGAACTCCCTAAGGTCCACCCTTCCTATGATGAGGTTATAGGCCGAGAAGACACTCTCGTCCATCACGAAGAAATTAATCCTCCTGGTCAACCTCTTAGGCCATTCGTCACCCATCCGTACGTCCATCTCATACATGCCCAAGGGGTGAACCTTTTCACCACTGAAGCCTATCAGGGGGTGGTGATAGGGGACCAGTCTTGCTCTACTAAGGCCTAAGCTCTTGAAGCAAGGCCAAAACAACTTATCTGCTGAGCTCCCCCCATCCACGAAGATCCTCTGCACCTCATATCCATGTACCCTTATCGTTAGACCAAAGGGTCATCATGGGGGGCTAAGATAACTCTGAAGTTGAGTCTGGAGAACCCAACTACGAGGGTGTTCATGTCTACTTTCTTCCTCTTCTGTACTGTATTGGAAGATGTTAGATTCACAACTTCAAGCTTGGCCATTGATTTGGCCTCGGCTACATGAGCCTTCCTATCAGCTACTTTAGATCCACCACCTGCAAATCCTCCGCATATTGTGCCAACACCGAAAGAGATCATACCAACCCTCTTCACCGAGGTGTTTTCATCCTTTGGTGGGAGATCCGTATCATCTTCATCATCACCTTCTAAATCATCGTCTCTTCGGGCCGGGACGTTGTCACGGCATCTGTCATTCCTCCTTTTCTTATGGTCTTCTCTTCCACTCTTAGGAGCCTTACCGTCTACATATTTTCTCAATTTCCCAGATTTTAACATCTTCTCAATCTCATCCTTCAAAGCGAAGCATCTATCTGTGATGTGACCATGATCTTGGTGGAACTCACACCATAGGTCTTTGTTCCTCTTACGTGGTGGAGCTTTCAGCTTCTCTGGCCATCTCAGAGCCCTGTTACTCTTAATCTCATTGAGGATGTGCTCACAGCTCACAGTCAGAGGAGTATAGTGAGCAAACTTGTCATCACCCGATCTCTTCTTCCCATCTTTCTTGCCTTGGGGCTTTCCACTGCCACCGCGGTTCTCATCCTCATACTTGGCGGCCATTGCCTCTTCCACATTCATTACTTTCCTTGCAGTTGCCAGCAGCTCCGCCATAGACCTAGGGGGCTCTTCCGCCAATTTCCACAATAGCTTCCCCTTCTGGAGACCTCCTATAAGGGCGGTCATGGCTATGTTCTCTTCATAGTCTTCGACCTCCAACTTTTCTTTGTTGAATCTTGCTATGTAGTCTCTTAGGCTCTCACCCTTGGCCTGCTTGACATACAACAGGTGGGTAGTCTTCTTTTGAGGCCTCATCCCAAAGAAGAAGTTGTGGATGAATCGCTCAGCCAAGCCTTTGAAGTTCTCAATTGAGTTCTTCGGAAGGGAGGTGAACCAACTATGTGCAACCCCTGTTAAGGTCCCAGAGAAGGCTCTACACTTCATCTCATCGGGTATCGAGTAGATGTCTACTGCCGATTGATACATCTCGATATGATGCACAGGGTTAGTGCTGCCATCATACTTGGGAGGCACCGTAGGAGGCTTGAACTTAGCTGGGGTTGGGAACCCCACTATCCTAGCCACAAATGGGGAGCCCTCTGAGTAACCCCTTTACAATGGGTCCCTGCTTTTAATGAGGTCTCCTATCTTCTCCTCAAGGCGTTGGATAGAATCATTCCATGGTCTTCGGCCATCGACTTGGCCGAGGTTATCCCCTGCCATCTCCATAGGATGGACCGAGGGTTCCCCTGCCAAGACACGTTGGCTGTTGACCTCTTCCTGTTCCCTATCTCTTCTTTCACCGTGTCGGCCTTGGTTTGGCCGACCCTGCCTGTTCCCTCTCTGAGAGCCTGTTGCGCTCCTTGATCTCGACAGTCTCTGTCTTAGGTCATTTATCGGGCCCAGTCTCTTGAAGGTTGACCCTCTGCTCAACCTATCAAAGGCTGACCCTCTTTATCGGGCCTCTTCACCTCTTCGGCCGACACAACCTTGACTTTGCCTAAGAGGCCGTACAGTGTTATTTGACACCTCATAGGGCTCCCAGCAGTCTTTCGGGGCTTCTTCCGCCTCTAGATCATCATACCTGTCCTCTGGGCAAGGGTTTCCCTGCCTCCCCAGGCGCAAGCGCCCAGGGTCAGCAACGTCCCTTCTCCGTGGGGGTGCAGGCTGGTCCTTCATTGGTGCCTGGGGTGGTCCCCTGGCGTCAGGATGAGGCTGAATTGCCATCGGAGTGATCATGTGCGGTGAGACTCCAGGTGGCCTCATCATAGTTTGGCTGAGTTGTGCAAATTTCTCTTGCATGGCTGCTTGTGTTGCAGCTAAAGATCTCAAGGCTGCAGCTACCTCCGCCATTTCGGACTGGGGAGGCGCCTGACTGGAACTAGGCCCCCCCCCGGGCGGTGGAAGAGGCGGTGGTAAGTCCGGTGCCATATGTTAACACTATAGAGCTTAAGTAGCAGATGAGCTTAGTACCTTACATAACCTCTTTCAATGGTGAAATAGCTCCGTGCTAGGGGGAGGCCTAGTTCACCACCAGAGTCTCCGGTGAGGTTAATCAGAAAAAGAGGAAGAGATAGCTTTTCGTTCCCACAGACGGCGCCAAAATGATGATGATGGAACCAACACCACCAGGTAAGGTGTTTTTAAGCTCAATATAAGAACAACAATGGCATCATAGTTATGTAAATGGCAAGAGATTGAGATGAGGAGAAGGGGAGAGTACACCAGGATATAAGTGGTTCATCCTAGATTGGCCTACGCCCACTGTGTGTATGAATAATCTCACTGCAATAAGGCTCTAATGGGCATGGATACAATCTCTCAAGCTTTCCCTCTCTACTGTGTATCTAGACAGAGTTTCAACTAGGGTTGAATATATGGGATCCCTTTGCAAGGTAGAGGATGACCTCTATATATAGTACCTAGGGGGTGTAATGTACCCCCCATGCATGCAATGATCATGTGTGTGGTTACCTCACCAATATGGGAGTGCCATCTATCACTGTCACATGTAGAGAATGATGATGCAATATTCTCCCCACGTGTGGGGAATAATCTTGTTATAACTGACTTGTGTCCACGTGTCCTTATCTAAATGTCAACAGGTGCTCGGCTATCGCGTTTGGGGTATGACCTCGGCCTTGGTGAGGCCGAGGTTGGTGAGTCTTGATACCTGTTCAGTCCTAGTATTCCATGAGGTCTCGGCCTAACCCTGGCAGAGACAATGGCCCAGGTCGGCCTGAGACGAGGTTGAAATGGTGGCTTGATGAGGTAGCTGGTGGCCTCCTGTGAGTTCGGCCTACATCTGGCCAAGGTTGCCATTCCAAGGTATACGAGAATGCTGCCGATCCTTGTGACGTCCCTTGGAGAGGCTCATGGTAGTGTCGTCCCTGGTCGACCTTGTTATGGCCGAGGTCTGATATCGTGTGCCCAAGACTCGTCCAACGTCGGCCATGATCTCGACCGAGGTTGGTGTCTCTAGGCCGAGGTTACACTTAGGGCATATCAGTCCGCGTCAGTGGCATGGTAAAGTCTTTTTGGCATGGTGAAGGACTTTTTGGTGCAAACTAAAAAAGTTTGGAGTAAACGTGTATTAAAAAAAGTTCGAGAGACTATTTGGTATATGCCATTTTTTTTAATTATTAATTATTTTTTGGAGTTTTAAATTATTCTTATCTAAAATGACACGTGTTAGTTAAGTTTAACATTTTTTTTTCTATTTTGACAAAATACAATATTTGAATTAAAAATGTTCAAGTCTAAAATTGAAAATTACTAATGTATTAAATTAAAAAAAAACTCGAAAACAATTGATACCCTTAGAAATAAAATCATCCATGGAACACCTCATATTTTTTGGTATATTTAAATTACACGTGTCGCAGTACTTTAATTAAATTGAAAAAAATAGAGTGAATTGAATAAATATTAATTAGCAAGAAATGGAGTGATATTTATGTGTTACTATAATTACTTGTATGATATTATATGTACCCGTGTGATAAGTAAATGAAATTGGATTATTTTATAGTAAGTTGTAAGTGGGTAAAAGCGACAGGTTGACAAGATCTTATTTGGGATGCGCGTGTGGGTCATGTTGGAAATAAGATGTTAAATTGGTGATAGGTGATTAGGACGGTGATTTCGAGTGCACTGATGATCCAGGATGGATCAAAATAGTCAAAATTAAGTACCAGGGGGTAGTGATCGGGTGTCGAGGAATTTTTAAACTAGTCTGGACCCACTTAGGGGTATACGGGTCATTTGAAACTTACGGGTTAACCTAATTTCGAGATTAGGGTATTTAAATAAGAGATTAGAGGCTTGTGGGCAGCCTGTTTAAATTAGACATCTTCTGTGAAAGGAATTAGGGAGAAAAGAGGAGGAAACACAAAGAAAATCAAGGGAGGCCAATTGGAGAGGTTCTTTGAAGAATTGATAGGCCTCATTCAATATATACGGAGCATTCAGAGTCTTATTTATACCTAAGGCAAGTGAATGACTTTCTTAATGTTATTTGTGTAGTTATTTATGTCATATCATAATTGGTAGAACTGAAACCAATTTTGGCGTGGGATTAATATGTTAAATGAGTTTTTAAGAAAGAATGAAAATTGTGATGATTCCATATGGTCTTGATGAGTAAATCCCATACTAAAAGTTGGTTCTTGATAGAAAAACCTAAGAATGAGAAAGTTATATTGTGTTCTTAAATTGAAAAATCTGACATTGAACAATTAAAAGATGCGATCTTGAATTATGGATGTAAAATTTGTATTAGAATTAAGGGCTGATTAATTATGGGAAAAAGGATGATTGAATCCCATTATTAAGTTTGGTTTTTGATGAATTGGGACAATCAAACATGTTTCTTTATGTTGAAAATTGATAGAATAATGATGGTACTCATTGGGATGAAGATTGGGACTTATTTGGGGGTGGAAATTTGGGTAAAATTAGCAAGAGATTTGGTAGCCTTGACCTGGCCAACGCAATGGGGAAAACCAGTTCGCCCCCTGGTCGAACCGGTTCGGCTGCCCTGCTTGGCCCATATTCTTCTTTAATTGATGCGTTGATTTGTTTAATGCTTGTATTAATTGGAATATCCGTAGATGAAAGTAGGATTTTTGAAAAATTATTTAGGGACCCTTGTTTACCTTGGGTTAGTTGGAATAAAACCCAAAGTATGGAATATAGAGTGTTAAGGATGAACAACACTCGAGAATATAGATTAACGAATTCGGTTGGGAATTTGGGTTAATTTAGGATACGGGCTGGTCGGGAATGGCTTAGTGTTTGAATATATTAAATAGTCAGCAGTCAGGAATAGACTCGGGTCATTTAGGCTAGTGCTACGAGTAATTGGCACGGATTAGCCAAATTTTGTGAATATTAGTGGTTAATTATTTTTTATATAAGAGGGACAAAACCCCCTGCCATTTTTTTAAGTGAGGAGAAATATCATCTCCTAAGTGGTAAAGCAAGCTTAGATACAAAAAGTGGGAAATTAAACTTAGAAAGCAGTAAATATGGGGCTTTATAATAGCCCTATTACAATTGAGAAACTCTAAGAGAATCTAAAATAGAAACATCCAATTTTGTCAAGCTTGAAAGCACCATGAGCTAAAGTTGGGAGATCCATAAGGGTGTTGAAAATTAAGAGAGATTGAAGAATAGTCCCATAATTAGCATGAGCATCTGCAACCATATTTGATTCCTGAAAATAATGATTTAATGAGAAGTTGAGGTTTGATAAGTTTGATCTGATTTCCTCCACACATTTTGAGAGATTTCAAGGAGGTTTCCAATTCAAGTTAATCATATTCACCACATAAGTTGAGTCTGATTTACCCCCAGGGGTTTGGTCGAGTGTTAAGGGGGGGACCCTTGGCAGCCTAAGACCGGTTGGTCGAGGGTTCGATTCCTACCGCCCTCGGTCACTCCTGAATTACATTGGTCCAGCACCGTGGGGTCGAGGAAACAGGACCCGTGAGTTTGCTAACTGGTAGTGTTCACAAAGTGGCACCGACCGGGGAAGTTCTCACGATAATAAAAAAAAAGTTGAGTCTGATTCAATAACCACATATTTAATATTGTACCAAGCACAATTTTACTCCCATCAATAAACTTCTAAATTCCACAAAAGAATTAAGTGTTACCTTCAGGATGAGCAAAAGCAAAAACAATATCTCCTCCATCATTCCTTAAAACTTCTCCAATGCCACTCCTCCCTGGGTTTCCCTTTGATGCTTCATCAATATTTACTTTTGAAACAATTGGTAGAGGGAAAACTCCATTTAATTGGTATGGACACTTTGAGAATCCTTTTGATATTGAGATTGAAAGTTACTTAAATACCAACATCAAAGTTTTAAATACTATTTTTGAACTGTATCCTCTTACATATGCTAGAGATAAGAAAAATGGATTGAGAAATAATTCCTTTCTCATCAACTGGAGAGTTTTCAAACATAGCCTTTTTCCTAATAATCCAAATTACTCAACACACAATAACAAGAATGCACTTGCCAAGAAATTTAGAGTAATCTCTAGGGCCACTTTTAATTCACCAACTAAGCAACATAGATGAAATATTAGATATACTCATTTCAATACCCGTGGGATTAGAGAATAATTTCCAAACATGTGTTTTTATAGAGAAGTGAAGAAATAGGTGATCTAAAGTCTCAACATCATTAAGTCAAAGATTACATCGGGAGCACATCCTTATACCAAGAGATTGAATATTTTCATCAGTTAAAATGATCTTCCATAAATTAATAGAGCATTTTTTAGGAATATGAAGATCCCAAATAATTCTATTAATTGTGGATGAAGGAAAATTTTCTTTGCAAAAAGAATAGGCAGAAGAAAAAGAAAATTCACCTTTCACCTCAGGGGTCCAAAGCCGCTGACCCTCGAGACATTTCATATGATCTAAGAATATGTATTTTACTTGCATTAGATTCCTCTAAGTACGAGATCCACTCTGCTAATGAATTCCATTCTTCATGTATCTGTTAGACATGTATTTAGCCCATAGATAACTATCAGAATACAATTTCCAAAACAACTTCACGAAAGAAGCTTTAAATATGTACTAAAAATTAGAAAGCCCTAGGCCACCTTCATTGATGTAAATGAACTCATAGTTCTTCCATTAGTACTTCTAACCTTTCTCTTCATTTCCACCCAAGAAGAATTTGTTAAGAATTCTATGGACTTTAGAGATGACTCCTTTAGGAGGAGAAATTGAGGATAATAGATAAAAGGGAATGGAGGTAAGAACATGTTGAAGAAGAATTAATTTTCTAGCACTCGATAGAGTCTTTAATTTCCAACCTGCAGTTTTGGATCTCATGTGGTTTAACCGAAGATATTGCACTGGACAGAATGGAATGGAGAAATAGGATTCATGTAGCCAACCCCAAATAATTGGGAAAAGGCTTTATTGAGTTGAGTTTTGGATCTCAACTTATTGATGAGGTTATTATAATATTTCACCTTATTTCTTCCTTTGAACAAAGGGCAACCCAAGTAAGTAATAGAAAGATCCTTGTGCTTGAGGCTTGTTATAGCAGCTACTTTAGATTTGCACTGAGGAGATCACTTTGAATCTACTGTGAATGTGATTTTATTAAAGTTTACTTTCTGCCTTGAAATGTTGCAATACTATTGAATGAATTCTCCCACTCTATTAAGAGACCTCTTATCACCCCTATAAAACACAATATGCAAAGGCAAGATGTGAAATTAATGGACTGCCACTGGGAACATAATGAGGTTAAATGCTACCATCTATCATCAACTTGTTGAGGCCTCTACTCAAATATTTAGCTGCAAGAATGAACAAACTAGGGGATAAAGGATCCCCTTGTATTAGACCCCTATGGGATTTAAAGAAACCACATTTATGGCCATTAATAATCACTGAGAACCAGTTGTTGGATATGCTCCTCCAAATGAAATCTAGCCATCTTTCTCCAAAATCGAATGCTCTAAGAACTTGAATTAAGAAGCCCCAATGTACCCTGACATAGGCCTTCTTCATATCAAGTTTGAGGATCACATTACCACCATGAACTTTCTTTCCCAAATTCTGAACCATCTCTTTAGCAAGGAGCACATTATCCTGAATAGACCTTCCCTTTATGAGGCCATTTTGATTCTGAGAAATGAATTTAGGAAGAACTTCGGCAAGCCTATAAGACTATATCTTTGTAATAATTTTGGATGAGAAATTACAAAGACTAATGGGCCTGAGGTCACCACATGATATAGGGGCCTTCACTTTGGGGATTATGATAACTAATATGATGGTTCAACTTAGAGGAAGGTAACCACCTACAAAAAAATAAATTAATAGCATACAATAAATCATGCTTAGTAATATTCCCATACTTCTTATAGAAATACCCCCCCAATCCATCTAGACCCGGGGCAAAGTCCTCATTCAGGTCTTTAATAACAGTTAGAATTTCCTCTTCATTTGTGAAAGCTTCCAATTCCTTATTAACCTCACTGGTTATAATGGAGGGGATAATGTCAGTGACATCTACCATTGGGATGTAATGATCTCCATTCATAAGGTTTTCATAGATATTGAGGATATTCTTCTTAATGGACTCAAAGTCATCTAAGATATTACCATCCTCATCTCTAATGGAATGAATGTTAAGCTTATGAGTTTTGATTTTCACACAGTTACGAAAAAAACTAGTGTTAGAATCTCCCTCTTTAATCCATTTAGCTATTGACTTCTACCTCCAATATAGTTCCTCATTAACATAAGTTTTCATCAGGTCCGCTTTACCTTTATACATAGATGCTCTACTGGCCTTACTAGAAATCATTTCAAAATTGAGCTCTAGTTGAAGGTTTTCATCCTCTAGATCTTTTACTGACTGGAACACATCTCTGAATATGTCCTTATTCCACTTTTTAAGCACTCCTTTAAGCCTCAGAAGCTTCATACTAAATTTTTTCATGACCACTGCATTAATATCCTCTTCCCAAGATTTTTGGACTACATCTACGAACTGATGATGACTACACTACATTATTTGAAAGTTAAAAGGTTTGGGAACTGAATCTAACGTTTGGTAACTGAATCTAACTGGGATTGAATTGTTAATAATAAAGGGTTATGATCTGATGTGGTTCTATTTAGGTGTTTAACCTTAGAATTGGGGAACTGAGAAAGAAAATTTTGGCTTACAAGGCATCTATCCAACCTAGCCATTATGAGGTCCTCCTCTTTCTTATTATTGCACCAAGTTAATCGAGAAGCAATATACCCCAGATCAATGAGACCATTGTCTTATATGGCTTGATTAAAATCCTCAACTGTGGCATGCTCAGTATCATTCCCACCCAATTTTTCATTTTAAGCAGAAACAACATTAAAATTCGTAAAAACCAAATGAGGAGTATCTTGAATATAAACTGATATAGAAGCCAGTTGATCCCATAACTCAATTCTTTCTTCTTTAAAGCATTTAGCATAAACTATAGTCATAACTAGGCTATTCTTCACTGAGGGTGACTGAGTTTTAATGTTAGGCGTCGAGGATGATCAGCCAAACATTGCACATAAACATTATATCTCTATAACATCCAAATTTTCCCATTAATATTGCTGCAACTACCTTCAATACCCCATTTGATTCTATAGGTATCAATTTTTTGATAGTCCGCCTTAGGTTCAAAAATAGCAAAGAATGGAATTTTTTGAATTTGATGATATCTTGGCAGCCCCTCTAACATTCCACACTATGAAATTGATCATTGAGACTTTGAGGAGATTAAGTTAATGTTACCTTTCAAGGAAGATCTTGTGAATATTCTAAACATAGGATTTTGCATTCTCATTTACTTATGGTTCTTGGAGCTATCATCACCTTCATACTGTTTATCTTGTTCTTTAAAGAGCTCATCCTCATTTTGTTTTCCGTTTTTCTAGCTGACAGCTGCAGTTCTTCAATAAATGGAGTATGGTATGCTTCTTCATCTTCAATATATGGATTTGAGTATAAAAACCCAATAGTAAGGTCACAATAAAATCACATACTAGATTAATGTGTGTTAACGTATTTATCTTCGACTTATATCACCCTCAATATGTGATTTTTAAATGTTATAATTACATTCATATTGAGAGCTTTCGCTTGCATTAATATTTGAATTTTGTTTCTCTCGGTTTCACAAATATTTTGTTTTTAAGTCTTTTGCCAATGGTTCTGTGTTCACGGGTCAAAATATAACCGTGAGAATGGTTTGAGGCTCGAAATCACAAAAGGCCTCAAACTTTTCACTTAAAAATAAGTCACTTCCCAAAATTGTTTACACAACACTATTGAGTAAAAATATAACATGTTCACCCAATTAAAACACACATTTTAAAAAACATGCAAGTGTGTATAGCCTTAACATCAATTCACAAAACTACCAAAAGGATTTGTCTTCAAAGTATGCGACAATGAAAGTCAGGTGTTGTAGAATGGATTCCATGATCTTCAAGTTCAAAAGTCCATCTAATAAAAATGAATGCGACTCACTCAAGGTGCCAAGTCTATATGGCTCAAATGACTCAAAATGTTTTGGCACATAATTTAGCCAACTTTAGTATACAACAACTACAATACACAATTTACATTTTCACATGTAGTTTATAAGTTATTGAACTAAGATGTTTGGAGGTTCCAATTAGGGTCTCGAGAGATTATAGGCCTTAAATTAATATGGTAATTCAATGTTGTTATGTATATGTATATTATGAGGTAAAATACATATATAGATGTGTAGTCATAGTTTAAAGTGTGATAAATTAGGAGGACAAATTTAATATGGTTTGAGAGTTAATAAACCTATGAATTTAATAGACAATCCAACATTTGGGGATTGGAATGTTTCAGGTACTCTTGAGAGTACGAGTTATCCTTTTTATATATATATATATATATATATATAGTTTGATTAAGTGAAAATACCATTTACTTGTGGGGAATCTATCGGGTGAGGTTTTTATTTCAAGTGGTTGTGATCGTGTACCACACTCATGGTTGATGATACAGGACTTTATGGAGGTCGATATCACAGGTTCAGTCTATTGTCATTTCTTAATGGGAGATGTGAAAACCTGATCCATTGGGTGAGTTTTATTATAGCTGGTGGTGTAGGATTACATGGTGATATATTTTGATCACATGTTCAGTCGGTCTACCACCTGGTCATGAGAGAAGCTGATGATCTGATCCATTCATCGAATTTTGGTATGGGACTACCCGTGGGTGTAATTGTATAGTGAGAACCCATTCTCATATATTTTTGTATATTTCTACTACAAGTTTACCGATATAAGCATGAGAAGGTCCCCCAAGATAGATGCTTTCATATGGTTGTTATGAAACTTATTTACGTGTATATGATATTAGTTCGGTGATGGACACTTTGATTTAAATCCAGTCATAATTTATGTGTTTTATTATGAGATTGTGTATACATTATTGTACAAGTGATAAAATTGGGGGTTGGTTAGAGATTATATTATGAGCATATTATAATTCAGTAACAAATATCATGAGGGAATAATCTGACCAACTTGAATAACTCGGGTTCGAATAAAAACTGACCCATAATGGTTAGGTGAGGATCAAAATCATGGATAATCACAAATATGATTTTTACCTACGTGGATCTCAAGAAGAGATGAGAAAATACTACAATAGGGCCCCAGCATCATAAATACTATCCCCAGCTTCAACAAAATATTGCCCTTGGCTTCCAGACAGCCCTGGCTCGTCGTCATTACCTGCTCTCGGAGGCCCCATATCTCCCACTCTTGATTAATGCTCTATATGCGCTCCATGAAGCGGTATGTGTTGGCAAGATTTGCCTCCTTTATGGTATTGAAAGCCACAAGCCACCGTTCCCCAGTCCCTTCTTCCAAAAGTTTCCTAACTACCCATTTCCACAACAATTTTATATAATCCCCAAACACGTGTCAATCCCCTCCAATAGATTATGATGGACGGACAGACATCCGTAGGTGCTGCCACAAAGGTTCCAGTATCACCCGTAAAGACTCAGTCAAGTTATCTACCAGGAAGATGTTGGTTATGCGAGGAGGTACTATCTGTTTCCACCCCACTTGGTGCAAAAGCTGCTAAGGAAAATAGAAGGAAATATAGCGAAGGCTAACCAGTCACACATACTGGTACTCTCCTAGCTGTAAAATGGGTTGTAGGTCACCCCACTACTTCACAAACCAACCTAGAAATTGGGCTCCATGATCCATGAACTAGTTAACGTGGTTCTCTGTTGAAGGCCCAAAACTGAAGAAGGGACGAACGAATAAATTAGGAACACCCGCAAAAAGTCTCATAAATAGTATAACAGGGCTCCCCGTAGAAAGTCATAATGACCTCCTTTCAATCATCAAGACCATTTAAGGTCTTCTCCTACACCATCGTCGCAGGACTACAGTGGTAAAACATCCACGCCGCTATCCTGGCTACCTGAGGATCATCCATCAGGTCACTCATCACCAGTAACATCCTAGCAATCAGGCCCAAGGCAACATCTTTGACAAAACCAGCATCAGAAAAATCCCTTTGGTACATCGAGTTTATAATTACCGGGATGGTGACATTCCCTTCATGGAACAAAGGTTGGGCCGCCGAGGGAGAAATATGAAGTAACTCAGAAAAAAAAACACTGGGGGAAAACATAACAAGTCGAGCATAGCCGCTGCTGCACTGGGGATGATCCCTAACATCGCTAAAAACTCTTTAGAAGTCTAACATACCTCGTCTAGGCCAAACCAAAAAACGTGATCCTTGGGGTGCCAAAATTATATCACCACCTCCAATAGATTCCAATTTATAGCCCGATTGCTCCATAAGGAGATCCGACGCAGGCCAAAGGTATCATAATAGACATTATAGAGGCACATGGCCTCTAAATCCTCAAGGTAGGAAAAAAAAGGCTTCAGAAAGTGGGAGAGCCATTTGAGAAAGAGAAGAAAGTCATAAAATAGAGAAAGTGGATGGTGTGAAAAATAAATCCCCCAAACCCCTTTTTATACCCAAAAACCCTCACAAAAGACAAACCACATGGACCTCATCAATTCCTCTGCCCTACAAATACTCCAAGTATGTATAAAGTGAAATCAAAGCCAAAGGAGTGATTTGACTTGAACCTTATGCCGATAGGTAGTGCAAGGGGTATGCCGACCGACAACCCTCTTTTAGAGAAATCCATTTTTCTCCTTCTACCCAAAATCAATTTCCAAGAATTGTTACTTTGAAAATAATTAATCCCTGAGTTATTTCTTTTTATTGCTCTTCTTTTCAGAAAATAAACATTTATCCTAAAAAATATTTTCATATTTATCTCAACAACAAATTAAAGTGCGCGTAGATTAAGCTATTGAATCAAGAAAAATACCAAAAAGAAATTCATATTTTCCATATATAATCCTTGTCGTTGTTACATTTTTGCAGGAACAAAAGAAAAGCAAAAGAAAATATAACATGACATTTTCTAAACCCTATAATAAACCCCTCAAACCCTTAGCTTCCGCGGCGCATGCACTTCCCCTTACGATGGGCGGTGGACCCTCTCTCCCAGAGCCAGAACCTTCATCAGAAGTGGTCGACGACATTAAACATGAAGGGGCTAACTTATTCACATAGGCAGACATAGAGGCCATCTAATCCTTAATATCCCAGCACCCGTACAAGTTACAAAGAGGAAGAGAAAAAAAAATAACAAAAGTCAAGCAAGTCAATAAAAGGTGAGGAAAATAATGCAGGAAATAGGAAGTGAAAGAGAAAGAACGAGAAGTATACCTTCGGCCAGAGCGCTTCATCAATAAGGCTCACTAACCCAGTTATCGATTCATGAGGGCGGTGAGGCACACTCAAGGTCTCCCACTAATCAATCAAAAATTATAAGAAGGAGGAGTGACCTGAATAATCAGAGCCTCTTCTGTCACTACAGCTGCATCACCTCCCTTATTGTGGGCTCACGTCGCCGATGCACTAGTACCCCTCCTCGAAGCAGTGGTAGGTAGAGGCATATTCTCTACGTCATATATATAGAAGGGCATTAACCAACTGGTTATGAACTTTAGGTAATCATAACCCGCTACCATATCAGTGTAGAGCGTGTAAGGCTCTCCCATCATCGCCACCGCCCGAGCGTCATTTGTCATCCCTCTCACCTGCCTCATGTACTTCGGGGGCACCGACGGTGAGACCTCCACCTTATCCTCCACAATTTTCCTCACCACTCTCTCTCCAAGGTACCAGATGTACCCAAATTCATGCGCCAGCAGCCGTTGCATTTACGCGTGCATATCCATAACCCCCATGGCCCACGAATAAATGCCCCAAGGATAGAAGGTCACCAATATCCCTAGCAAAGAATCAGTATCTACTAAAAAATAAAGATGATAAAAAGATTAAAAAAAGACAAATGTTAACCTGATTGCTCGTCAGGTCATTCTGATCCTTCTACATGTCCCTCATAGACAAAGATTGGTTCGATTATCGGTTTGAATTCTGACATCGGTACATTCTACAGAAATCCCCTAACTCACTATCCTTTAAGGATACCAACCCCACGTTGCGCCTTATAACCTCTTACAACCATGTCTGCAAGAAGATGACAATATAAAAAGGAAACGGGAAGAGGATTGCGAGAATATAAAAGGAAAATAAACTTAAAGTTACCTCCAGAAGGTACGTGGGTCCTATAAAAGTTTGTCAGCAACATCGGTTGAACGCATGCAAATAAGAATAAAGGGACACTAGGGTAAAGCTCCCCTAATCGTATAGATGTACGTCCGAAATAATCCGCAAGTACAAAAAAAACTAGAGATGGACGATGTTGCCGCTCGTGGCCACCGTGAATCCCCAAGCAAATGAAAAATAAACTAGGGGTTGTCCATCTCACCTGTCGCCCATCAATCTCATCAATCCGCCTCTTTAGCAGTGCCTTCCTTAGAACAGAAATTCAGATTGAAACCTTTGACATAATTTTACCCACATCCCTTAGAGCAACCTGCACCTCCTCTGGTGTGACTCAGAGAGTACGGACCACCACAATCTGATGGCCCTTGCAATTTAGAGCCATTAGTTGCTGGACATCCATGGGAGTGACAGTCATCTCCCCGACCCCCAAATAGAATGTGTGGGTCGTGTCCCTCCACTTCTCACCAAGTGTACACATCACCACAGAAGAGCACGTTATCTCATCCAGTGCGTTTGCCAACTGGCCAAACTCAGTAAACGACACCATCTAACGTACCGCCGTAGGAAGTTTATCCCAAACGTCATTTATTCGATCATCCCCCAGGACTGAATGCTTAAAGAAGCTATATCAGTCTATAAAGAATTTGAAAAAACCCTTCATTAGCAAAAGAAAAAAGAAAGAAAATGAAATGGAAAACCAAAGGTCAGAATACTCACATAAACACTAGGGTTCTTCACCCTTTTCGAACGATGGTGCGCAGGCTTGGACAATAAAACACTCTCATCTTGATTGAATCAAAGGAGGCACAAGAATTTTCATTGCCCGGTGCAAGTGACACCACAAACCTCCACTCCTGGCCTGCCCAATCATCAACGAACAACCAATCCTTATTACTTTCACATGAAGTAAACGTCATTTGAAGTCTTGAAGAAAGAAGGACTTAGGAACAACTATTAGAGAGAGATAGAAAGAGATTCAATCACTTTAAGGTGTGAAAAATGAGGAGGGGTCGTCCCGTCTTTATAGAAGGCTAAGGGGCATGCCGATCGGTAGCTCCTGACTTTGCAGGTCGACAATGGACTTTCCCCTTCCCTGAGAAGCCCATGAGTCCATTCCCTATGCCGATAGGCATCTCCCTAGACCTTCTTATCGGCAGTCCCCTCCAAATTTCATCCCAAAAATGCCAGAAAATCTAAAATTGCCCAAAAAATTCCCATAAAATCTGAAAAAATTGTAAAATATTATTTTCCCCAAGAAAATCATTTTTAGAGAACCAAGGCCCTTACAAACTCTCAAAATTCCTAGTTGGATCAACGAAACACTTTTATCATCACATATGTTCCCCAACGAGACTAACAATATGCCCGCATCCAAGCCTTTTGTATTTTCCTCAACAGAAATCATAAGTTAACACATTCCCCAGTGGAACTAAGGGTGTGCCTGCACCAAAACCCTTTTACACTTTCCCCAGCGGAGATATTCCCCACAAACTATAACTTTAGGTCCCCAGAATTAATCTCGGCCCGCAGAATTGGTAACCATAACTATAGGTCCTCATAATTGATCTTGTCCCGTAGATTTGGTTGCCAAAATTCAAGGCCCTCATAATTGACCTTGGCCTACAGAATTGGTCACCACAACTTTAGGTCATTAGAATTGACCTCGACCCATAGAATTGATCGCCATAACTTCAGGTCCTTATAATTGACCTCGGTCCACAGAATTGGTCCTTTAGTTACACATAATTGACCTCGGCCTGTAGTATTGGTAACCCCCAACTGAAGGTCCTCAGAATTGACCTCGACCCACAGAATTGGTAGCCAAAGCTTTAGGTCCTCAGATTTGACATCGGCCCGCAAAATTGGTGACCATAACTCAAGGTCCTCATAATTTACCCCAACTCACAAAATTGGTCATCACAACTTTAGGTCCTTAGAATTGACCTTAACCAACAGAATTGGTCGTCATTCCTTAGGTCTACAAAATTAACCTCGACCCTCTGAATTGATCATGCTCATCCTTTAGTTTTACATAATTGACCTAAAATCCTCTTCCCCAGGTTCGATGTGATGTCTATCATTCAACGACCTCCAATTGTTCTAACCTCACCCGTTGAGGAGCTCTATAGACACCCCATCCTCCCTAACACTCAGTCGTTGACCATAAGCCCTAGGTCATAATCCGAGTACCGATCTAGAGGTCATTGAGCTCTTATGAGAATAAATCAGTTTTACTTTGAATACCAATCAAGAGCTACCGCGCGCTCCCGGGTCCCACTTGACTCTGGTTAATTCTCTATCTTGAGGTAATCTCCATGAATCTTCTAAGGTATTTGAATAACTTTTTCAATGGTCCATCCCTTGTATGAATCGACCTTACGGTTCGGACGAATGATCCGTTTTAGTTTGAAGGGTCATTGAGCATTTCCAACCCCCATTTAATCTTGGTCAACTATCCGAACCGAGTAAAGCTCAATGAGATATCAAATCGCACTGAATTACCTTTCCAACGGTCTGCCCCGCTGCAAATTGACCTTATAGTTCAGACGAACGATCCATTTTCCTCCGATACCCCTCTTCCAAAGACCATCAGGCACTTTCAAGACCCGTTTAACTTTTTGTAACCCCCCGCCCGCCCGCCCGGGGAGAGCGAACGGAGTGCTAGTATCGATAAAACTAACCAAATCCACAAATAACAAGGTATAGAGCAAATAAAACCCACAATATAATAAAAGAATCCCCTAATATAAAATTTCTCCAAATTAAATCCAACCAAATTTCTCGAAATAATACAACAATCTATCTTGAGATAAAATGCTCTCTATATAAAAAATAAATACAAATCTTCTCAGCTTGTATTCTCGAATAATCTTCGGTAAAATCCTAGACTGCCTATAGGCACCTCAGGAACCCTGCCAATCAGAAGGGTGTACTTTTACTTTCCCATTAAAGCAAGACTCATGTCGATAGGCAGGCCAATGTCCATACCGATCAACATCCCCTGACCCTATAAAAAGGGGCTACGACCTCACCTTGAAGAAAGATCTAGATACCCCTCTCAAAAAATTAGAGAACATTCTCCTGATAATTATAGCCTCTCCCTTTCCCAAAAAGTCGATTTCCCCACATTCTCTTACCTCACTTACTTACCTCCCTTGGTAATTCACCCCACCTCTCTACATCACTTCTATACTACCTCAAAATCAACACTGTTGAATTCCATAATCAACAACAAGCATTCATAAGTAGGTATATTTTTCCACCCCTTTCTCTAGTTTCTCCATTTTAGTATTATTATATTTGTGTTTGATTTTATTATATCATATCCAATAATCTCTACTTTTTATTAGTATTAGTGCACATAATCTATTTTCATAAAAACTCCCCAAAGAAGAAAAGGATGGTTTATCTGTAAATTCCAAAAGCAGAATTTCCATTCCACACATTCACTCTTAAAACACATTTTCTCTACATAGATTTATGGGTTGAACCCCACCCCCTATGCTACTTTCAAACTACATGGACTTTAATGCCCCTTGGGTTATATAGGCGTCTTGAACCAATCCTGAGATTTGAGTCCTTCCTTTTTCATATATATATATATATTGGGAGTTTTATACTACTACATACTTGTGTATTTACCAACGTGCACATTCCCTCTTTCATAGCGATTTGTGGTTCAACGAGAACTTACATCATATTTTTATTATCATTATTTTCGAGAATGTTCCTATAGATGAGTCCGCTTCGTCCCTTCCATGACGTGAGTTGGATGATTCCATTCTCCCATTGTTATATTATACACATATACACACACACCACAGAGTCTAAAAGGAAAATATTAATATTAGCCCATGAGAGACCAAAAGGGAGGAATGGGTGCCTAACACCTTCCCATTCCGTAACTTAGACCCTGGACCTTCGAACTACTTGGTTTCGCAAGCATCAGTTTGATCTTGATGCCATTCTCTCGAGGCAGAGACATTCTTTTGTCCGTTTTGAAAAAAATAGGTTGGCGACTCTATCTCTTCACATTATCCCTCACTTGATGATGATTGACCCCAATATTTCACACCCACCGGAGGAAATCGACCCCAGATGGCCATATCCCCATTTAGATATACTGGGACAAAACACGAGACATAATGAAAAATGCTAATCCAGACCGTCAAGCCACATATGCCCCTCCCCAAACCCAAAAAAATGGACACAAACAACCTAACAACTAGTCAGTAACAGATGTTTTCATCTGTAGTTTATGACACAATCATGAAGGCGAAAACCTAAACACACAAAACAATATATACCTGTGATGTATATGTGAATAAAGAGTACAATGGAAGTCAAAAACTCCTCTTACATCCAAAAATCTCTCCCCATTTTTCCAAAAAATAGAAAGGGATAGAGAAGAAAATATCCTAAAAATAACATCAAATATATGGACATACAAACAAAGGTGATCACAACTGTCATAAATAGATACACTTAGGGAATCATGTGACGTAATGAATAAATATAGCCATATAAATGATATCATGAGCATATATCAGCAAGTAAGGATATATAAAATATGGTACACAACAATAGGTATAAACAGAGGATGTGAAAATGAATCCTAATATGATAAATCCAAGGTGATATTCAGTAACATAAAATCTAGCTGAGTATAGGAGATAATAACAGATAATATCAATGCAATTACAAATCTCTGTCTCCAAACCATAAAATATGATCTCTCATAAGGTACAAAAGCACTGGTTACTAACTACAAAACTCTCATCATATAATTAACTTTCAGATAGAGGTAGGAGATCATCAATGACGTCAGTAGTTAGTTGATGAGTTCATTATTTTGTATGAATTGTGTCCAAATATAAACCTTGTTAGGCCCATTGTATTATAAATAATGAACTTTTAGAATCATTTTCGTAAAATAAAAGAAAAATGCAAGTTTGAATAAAATTCGAGTTAAAAATACAATTTTAGTAACCCGAAGGGGTAAAATCATAGTTTTCAAAACTTTATGAGCCTAAAAATATTTTTTAAATATTTATCTAGGCAAAATAAAGTTCTCTCTGAAATTTGATTGAATTCTGAATTAAAACGAGCAATTAATAAATTTCGGGGGCTAAAATGCAAATAGGGGTAATTTTGTAAATTTTAAATATTTGTGACCCTAAATTTGAATTTGTTATTTTTATTTTGCATTTTTACAGGTACCCCCAAAATTTGGACAACAAAGGAGTCGATGTGCAAAAATTGTCAGGATACATCGCGTCACGTCGTGGCACGACACGACACGACACGGTTGACACAGTTGTACTAAATATTTATTATAAAATCATTCGAGTGTCTGTTGAGGCTGTGCCATAGCTTTTTCGAAAGGTCATGACAAGACTCACAACTTTAAATTTCGGACGAAAATGAGATTTTGAAGTTTTGAACGTCAAAAATGCGATTAAAGCTGATGCTGTGAATAGTGACGTGAAGAGTGCCAAAATTGGAGATAATTATTTATACAAAAAGGCTTCTCAATTATCTCCAATTATTCTCAAGACTCCAAGAGATATTTATCAACTCAAATACAACCAATCAAAAAGAGTTTCACTCCGACTCAAACACTTCATTCCTAAACCTATAAATAAGACCTTTTGGCTCATTATTTTCAGGAGAGAATTTTGGGCTTGAGAGATAGTTTTTGGGGTCTTTATTTTGAGAGTATTTCTATTGAGGGCCAAGAATTATTCTTTTGTGGGAGAAATTTTGTCAAGATCAATCGTAAGACTCGATTATTTTTGTAAGTTGATTTATTAATGAGAATTAATATTCATTCTCGCATTTATATTTTTTCTTCAATTATGCTAGCTTAATTTCTTTACTAGGACTTGGTGAAGTTTATTGCGTTTGATTAATATTGTATGCAGTTTAAATTCGTCTTTATTTCTCGATACGTTCTAAAAGTTTTAAAAATTCGGTATTCATTTTACAGGGACACGAAAGAGTGTGTTTTAAAACCTTCAAGATTGTTTTGTCAAATCAAGTTTTGAAATTTAAAAATAGTAATTTTTAATGGATTATGATTGCACTTTGATTGTTTTGATAGTCCATGCTTAAATGTATTTGCGAACTTTAAAACTTGTATTTTCTAAGGGAATAGGGATTTTAAGCGTCTAAATTTAGAGACCTTAAATTTTATTGTGAACTTAACCGTGTTATCTTTCAAATTAAATACGACGAGGGTCGATTTAATTTGAGCTTTAAAATCAGGAATGACGAGTTTAAATTATTGCATAATATTGGTTGAATATGATGAATGGATCCAACGTCCTAGTTTTCACGCTCCCTTGATTATATCTCTCGTAGTCACACTTTTTATTTGTGTTAGCTTAGTTTAATATTACATCTCACCTCTAAAACCATTTAGTCTAGTTGGACAGTCACAATTACTTTGAATGAAAAATTGACAAATCTCTGTGGGTTCGACCCGTACTTACACTCGTTATTCTATAATAGCTCGTGCACTTGCGATATTTTATAACATTAACATTAGTCCCATGTCATTGCTCCCGGTGAGCTAGTCCCATGTTGCTGCTCTCGACACCGCATCTCCTCTAAATAAACCATCATCAATAACTCTATATGTATTTTGTGCTCACTCTCTTTGGCAAGTTAGGCAAGTAAACTGGATTTAAGTCATCGTGACTCTGCCATCTCAGCTTTATATCTTTGTCGGTCCTCCTTCTCTTATGAAGATAGGGACTGTGTTTTTGTAGTTAACTCTCAGACTAACTCAGAAACCCCACACTAGTAAGATGAAGAGTGTGGTAAGGAACCTGAAGACTCTTAGGTAGGACCCAAATAAGAAGAGAAAGCGATGGAAGGGGCATTCGAATGAGGGTGACGACTAGCAAAGTGCCCATAAGGGAGATATCCCTCAGAATGACAGGTATAGTTCTCATTAATAGTTGATAAAGAACTAATATACTCCTTATCAGGAAGAATAGGGACCTCAACAACTAGACAAATACAGATAACTAGGATCCCGTAAGGAAGAGAAAGCCAAATAAATGACGCCCTGTTGTGTATCACATAAGACATAAAATCGAGCATCATCGTAGGAAGGTAAATGATGTACTTATGGTGTGCAAAAATTATACTATCTCATAAAAAATATACGAGCATTAGCACGACATAGGAAAGAGGTGCCCGTGATCCAATTAGGGATCTTAAAATCTGGCTTAAGATCAGAATGATATAGGGTGACTATGTGGGCATGGAATGTACAAAAAATCATAGGAAGAATGACGTGCGTAGGAGTTCACTCTTTCTTGGGTTGAGGGAATGTAGAATTAAGCGTCCATGGAATGCTTAATAGAGAGGCAATGGTGTCGGAGGTAACGACAATGTCAATACCTCAAACTTTGAAATGTAGGGCATCAGTGTGTGTCGTTATGTGGTGATAGTATTCTTGGACAAGATAGAAAAGAATAACATCATACATAGAGAAGAGGGGATGCCACCGACAACCCTCAAACCACTCAAGAAGATGAGTCGCTAGAAAAATTAAAAAGGGTAATGACCCACTCCCAAACAATAGACCTAATGTGAAAACCTAGGGAACAAAAACGCTTGTAATCAATGAGACTCACCCATCGGAAGGGGTGAACATAGGACGAAGCACAGTGGCGGATCTCCCAAGAGGAGTAGATGTCTCTACAGAAGACTCGTCACGACATGAATGTCATTTTTTACTTCCATTCATAATACTTTACAAAAGGATAATGGGACAAAAAGGGACCCCGATAAGTCATTTGAAGGTTGTTAGAATGAGAATTCAATCTCGTTGGAACCTTGTTCGAATAAGAATGCATTCTCATTCGAACGACATCAATAATGTCACTTGAACGACCTAATCAAAATGAATTTTTTCTAGGAAAAAATTTAAATGACAAAAAAAACTTAATTAAAGTGATGCAAATACATTTACGATTATTTTGACACATAAAAAGTCATATACCTTCGATTTCGAGAAATGTGCAGTGCATCTAATTATGTAGTAACAAATGTAGCCTCTTGCGTGTCTTGGTTTATAGGCTTGAATAACGTTTATACAACACAAAGCTGGACCTACGTGTTTTAACCAAGAGAATAATCTAATACATACATAAGACTCAATTGGAAAATTTCCATTACAACCTCGCAAACAGAGTCATGTAACCATTGTAAGAGATAGTGTTCGACGAGTCTTGTCTATAGAAGAAATTTTTTATAGGCACCATGCTCATCAGTTAAGAGAGGGAATAGTTGATTTTTTTGCTGAAGGAAAATCAAGATGTGTTTGTTTGGCAAGCATACGATATGTTAGAATCAACCCCGAAGTCATGTGCCACCAACTTCTCGTGGAACCGACTTATCTTTCGATCATACATAAGGCTCAACGAATTGCCCTAGAAAAAGAAAGGGCCGCTGAAGTAAAGGTAGGGAAACTTCTAGAGGCAAGGTCCATTAAAAAAGTTCAATTTCCAAAATGCCTCTAAAATTTGATAGTGGTAAAGAAGAGTAATGGAAGTTAAAGTGTGTGCCTATACTTCACCGACTTTAATAAAGCTTGTTCAAAAGACAATTTTCATTTTCCAAAGATCTACTAATTGGTCGATGCCACAACCAGTCACGAATGGATGAGTTTTCTAGATGCATACTCAGGCTACGACTAAATTCCCTTGTTTGACCCCGATCAAGATAAGACCTCATTCATCACCACTCTCGTTTTGTACTGTTACAAAGTCATGCCCTTCGATCTTAAGAATGTGGGAGATACGTATCAGTGCTTGGTCACTAAAATGTTTAAGGAACAACTAGGAGACATGATGGAGGTGTACACAGATGACATGCTTGTCAAGACTAAGTGTAAATATGACCACCTAAAAGAGTTGGCAAAGAATTTTGAGATCTTTATATAGTATATAATGAAGCTCTACGAGGACATATGCTCATTTGGGGTCCAATTTAGGAAGTTCCTTTGGTACTTAGTTAGCAAAAGGGTGATTGAATCCAATCCCGACCAGATAGTGGCAATTAACAACGTTCAGCCTCCAAAGATTCCTCGTGATATTAAAAGTTAACAGGAATGCTGGTAGCTCTTAATCGATCCATCATCAAACCATCATAAAGATGTCGACTATTCTTTTAGCTTTTAAAAAAGGAGAAAATCCCCACCTGGAATGAGTAATGCTTAAAATCCCTTAATGAAACCAAATTATACCTAAGCCAACCTACTCTGGTTTCAATACCTAATCCATGAGATCCCCTTTACCTTTATCTAGAGGTATCCAATCATGAATTCAACATGACCTTGATGTACGAGAAAGAAAGGGACCAAGCCCCTATTTACTACGTCAACAAGATGCTCCTTGACACTGAGCAAATTTACCTCCCGATTGAGAAATTATCCTACTTTATGCTAATTTCTTCGTAAAAATTGAATCACTATTTTAAATCTCACTCATTCAAAGTCAGCACCCATTTTCTACTCAAAGCGGTCCTCATGAAAGTCGACCTTTCTAGACAGATGTCCAAATGGTCGGTTGAACTTTGAAGGTTTGATATCCACTATCAAATAAGGATCTCAATTAACTTAAGTGGGGAAGGAGTGGGACTTGTACTCATTTCTCTTAAAAAGACCATGATCAAACAAGGGATCAAATTTGGCTTCAAAACTTCCAATAATAAAACCGAATATGAAGCCCTCATCATCGTGTTGTGAAAAGTCTTCTCTTCGGGCATAAGCCACCTCGACATATATTGCGATTTAAGGAGAGTGTCCATCCAAGTAACATGAGACCTCAATGCCAAAGACGAGTGAATGTCAACATATCTGCAGGTCTCCTAAGACTTAATTGCCAAGTTCAAAAGTGTCCACATTCAATAATTCTCCAGGGTAAAAATAGTCATGTCAATGCTTTATCCTCTTTGGGGTCAACAGTGGATTGAGATCGTAAAAGAATCATTGAAGTATAATTCCTCGCTAAGCCTAGTATTGAAAAATCAATGGTTACCGAACAAGCCCTCACGGTTCAGATAATTCCTAGTTAGATGTATATAATCACTGATTATTTATAAGAAGACGTCTTACCAACATACAAGAAACAAGCACATCGGGTCAGGATAAAGGCTGTCAATTTTTACCTATCACCTGAAGGCAAAACTCTATAGAAAGTCTTTTACGGGACCCTACCTTCAATTCGTTCACCCAAATGATTTTGATTAATTCTTATATGATCTCCACAACGGTATTTGTGGAAGCCACACAGGAGGAAGATCTTTGGCCTTTAGAGTGATCAAGGAAGAATACTAGTGTCCATACATGCAGAAAAATGCAGTCTCTTACATCAAAAGGTGCGAGAAGTGGCAAAAGTTCTCTCTCATGCTCCACCAGCCAGCTAATGACTTAAGTCCATTAACTAGCCCGTGGTCATTTGCTCAATGGGGGTTGAACATCGTGGCGCCACTACCTACAACACTAAGAAATCGTAAATATTTGCTAGTCGACACGGACTATTTCACAAAGTGGATTAAGGCAGAGCCATTACGAACATCAGAGATACTGATATGATCAGATTCATTTTGAGGAACATCATGACTCATTTTGGTGTACCAAGAATGATTATCACGGATAATGGAATACAATTCAAAACTAAGCCATTCCAAAGCTTCTGTGACAACCACATCATTAAGCACCACTTCATCTCGGTAGTCTACCCTTAAAGTAATGGGAAAGTCGAAGCCTCCAATAAGATAATGCTCAACAACATAAATAAAACACTGGAGAACGCAAAAGATTCTTGGGTGGATGAATTTACCTTATCCTTTGGGCATACCGAACCACTCTCAAAAGATCAACTAGGGAAACACTATTCGATTTAGCCTATGGAATGCCACAGTTTCTTATTAAGATTTGAATGGAGAAATCATAAGTATAGAGCTTGACCTAGCAAATAAATGAAGGGATCAAGCCTTGATCAAGTTAGCTTCCTACCAACAACGAATGGCCAAGAAATACAATGAAGGTGTCAACCCAAGAAGATTTCAATTCAAAGATTATATCGTCAGAATAGTGATCGATAGTGGCAAAAACACTTAGCTAAGTAAGGCTCCAACTAGGAAGGACCGTTCAAAACCATTAGAGATGATCTGTAAGGAGATACCATTTGGAAACAATTGAGGGCGGGGAGATCCCGAGGGTCTGAAATGCGGCCCATCTTAGGAAATTTTATTTTTAGGAAGTTTATTTCTCATAAGTTTAAGATTTTTCTTTATTTTATAGGAATGATTAAAGTTCGTTAAAATTAAACTTCAATTGTTACAATTAACTTCATTATTGTTCCATTATTTTTCCAAAATGGTAGATCAACTTTTTTATAGATTATCATTGCATTCCATCATTACATCTGGTAAAATATTGGTCAGTGACATGAATGCTTTAGAATGACATGAATACCTTAGTATGATTACACCAAATCATAATCTCGAGGTTAAATGGTTTAATCATGAAAAACACTAAATCATCAAGAATTTCCTAGGCAAGCAAAATACCTAAGGTGAATCCCTAGGAACTAAGCACCTGACTTTGATCGGATGAAAATCCTGAATGGTTGGACAACCCTATGACCAGTTGCATTTTCGCCCAAGTTTGCTCTAAGACTAAGGTTACATGATAACATAATCTAAAGGTTAGATAAATAGTTAAAACATGATCGACATAAGAAATGGGAAAATGAAAAATGTTGAATTTTATAGATTAATCATTTTACAAAAAAGATTATACATCAACAGAGTTACAAAATACAGTTCTAAGCATAACGATGACACCCAACGAGCTATCATCTTAGAAACTACGACCACTCATATGTCATTAGGATCTCGCCTAAACTTGTCGTCACTATCATGAGCTGATAAGTAATCTTTCACCAACTGAAGGGGAATAGCATCGAGGGGAATCCATCTCTCATCACTCCTGAATGGAGGATGAGTCTAAGCAGGGCATTCCACTTAGTACTAGTTCAAAGCTCAAAGTATTTTGGAACCTTCATAACGACTAGGACGTTTATCCAACTATGCTTGTATGCCACTTAATTGGTTTCATCCAGCCTACTAGGGGTGCCTATTCATCCGTTATCATAAGCAGATGCCCAAATTGCACGAGGACCCTTCCTAAAGAGGTATTTCAACTTCGTTATATCATGACCAAGGCCTAGTTTTATCGCCTCATCTCTCCTTAAGTCCTCCTCAACTATTTTGGGCCTCTCCCTGAGGGAGATATTTTTATTTTGTAAAACCTCTGCAATGTTGCTGACATCTTTACCACTACTCTTAAACTTGATGGACAAATGAGACTTCTCATTAAAAGAACTTGTCGTGAAACATAAATGAGCGCACCATGAACTTGACTATTGGCTTTTCGACTAAGTACAATATCCATATCATCAATATCTGGAAGAGGTGGGACTCCTAAAGTTATATTTTCGAGCTACAAAGGAAGAAAAATATATGATTTTAAACACATAAATTTTTTCATTGCATAAAAAGTGAGGCAAACATTAAAAGTATTATATAATTAATGGTGGTTAGGGTGTGGGTGTTGTCGAAAGTGTGATATCGATTATTTATTTAACTCGCAAATTTCTAATTTTAAGCTTATTTAATTAGAGTCAATCTTTGATCCAAATTAATTAAACCCTAATCATGCATCTATGTGATAAAAATCAAATATGCAAATCAAACAATCAAGTCGAGGTTCAGGGAAAAAACCCTTTCGGGTAAATCCTTTATATCACTATATAATGAAAATCATAACTTACAATTACACAATGAAATCTGCAATGAATATTCCGCAGAAAACTCACATAGACCGTAGCCTAGTAATCGGCAAAGATCCCCTTGAGAACATCAATGACCGCAGTAATAAACAAGCAGCTCCCACAAGAACTACCAATCCAGCAGAGAGATGGCACTCCACAAAGATAAACTTTAACAAGAAGTATTTTGGGTTCCATAAATGATTCACAAAAGAATTGGGATGTTTTGGTGAATAAAAAAACTAGGTTTTTAACCCTAAAAGATGAAGACTAATGGTCTGCCAAAAAGCAGTTTTCATGTATCAAAAGTCTTAATGAAACAGGTCTTCAAAAAAAGTATTTATAGCTGAACAAAAATCTTGAGGCGACGCATGTCGTTAGAAGTTGTTCGAACGACATTGTCATGCCGTTTGAACGACATTAGATGTCATTACTAAAGACCTAAGAAACGACCTTAAAACACAAAACAATTTGTGGTCATTTGAAATAAATAAGGAATGACCCTTCGAGAGACCCTTCAAAGGACATGTGATGTCATTAAAAGCATTCGTTTGAACGACATGAGAGAAAAAATATTACTTTAAAAAGCTCGCCTACAAGTCTTTAAAAATTATTTTTGACTTAGAAAAAATGAAAGTTTAATAAAAACTGTTTTGAAAAGTATCCCAATACTAAAGTACAGAATTTACAAAACTTAAACACATTCTATGTGAAATTGTACCTCATGTTGCGCATATGTTGAAGATGTTTGAATTTAGGATCCGTCTTCTTGAACAAATGGTCGTGAGATTCTCTCGATGGTTGTAGCGGTATACGACCTACTCTATGTAAACTACGGACTATGAAGATTATGTCCGTACAAATATCCCCCCTATGTCTATACCGGTACAAAATAAAAATGATTTGAATTATCAAAATCTCCTATACAAATCTAATACCCTCCTATACAACCCAAAAGCCAAAAAGATACTAAAAATGCAACTCTTCAAATTCTTCAAAAATCTTCAACTTTAAATCTCTAAATCTCTTTGCACTTCTTCTGTGTGCGATCCAAATGATCATCAAAGTCCTGCACACAATAAACAAAATAAATACCTTCGTGACGTATCGAGTTTGAAAGGAGATAAACATGAATCAAATCAAAAAAATCAATCAAAAATCAAATCTCAAATCTCCCCCATAATTCAAACTCTCACCCCCCCCCATAATTCATAATTCGTTCTCACCCTTTTTATTTGTCCAAAATAGATAAGGAAAGGAAAAAAAATAAGCACGGAGTGTCACGACAAGCATATAAAATATAAACCAATACGCTCATGCAAGGATATACTCAAAAGAATCCACAAACTCTTTTTGATTTTTCCAAAGTTTTAAGTGAAGAAAATTTACAAAAATAACACGCACCATGGATTTACACTAAGATAACCAAATCGTGGAAACAAAATGAATGGACATGAACATATTCAATAGGTAAATCAACTCAAACATACATAACATATGTGCACGATGAATATGGAAAGTCCTAACGAATGAACTCAAAATCGTCCCTAGGTGTAAAAATTGTTGAATTCAAATGATATCGACTCAATCTAATCAACAAATCAAAGTCTAAAATGATTTTCACACCAATAACGTCTAAAACTATGTGCTTTTTCAAGACTTTGCAGGACATCCAAACCCGTTGACATAAAAATGATCATTTTTTTTAATTCAATTCTTTTCTTCTGAATAATCATATCAAACTAAACTAGATTGGCCTTGGCTACTTTTTACAGTACTACACTTTTTGGCTATTTTCAAACAGTGGCTTTCACGCAAAGGTTATTTGTTCCTTTTCGTAGCCCTTTCCGTGTTCACTCATCATTTTTTTATATTAAACAAATTCCTCACAGGCAACGGTTCTTACATGCACTACTTTCATTGTCAAGTTTTATCGCATTTGGTTCGTTTTAAAGACAGAATTGAGATGAAAACACTTCGACCAACATGTTATATACAAGCATAATAATAAAATAAATCCGGTGCACGCGTGCATTAAAGGAAATCATAAGTCAAACATGTAGAAAGTAATCTCAAAATTCATCTTAATAGCTCCAGATATTATAAAGCACATGGATGAAATGATGTATCATCTCAAAACACTATCAAATAGTCACATGGATATGGAATGATATTGTGACTTGGTCATCCTAAATGTCCATCCATAAACGATGTGAAACGAAATACAATTTTTTTGTCTTTTTCCAAAAAAATTATCAAAATAAAATCTTTTTGACTTTTTCAATTTTTTCTCAAATAGAAAATCTTTTTGTATTTTTCCAAAAATTTAAAAAAAAATCTTTTTGTTTTTTCGAAAAATATATCAAAAATGGAAAATCTAAATACAAAAGTGGTACACACTAGCAATAGGCATAAAATATCATCATGAAAGTCATCTTACGCTAGCAAATAAGTTCAAACCTCAACCTTTGGGTGCAGAGGAGTTTTTTAAAGGTGGTGACATCCTATGAAAAATGGCCATCAAATCACGTGAAGTTTTGACTAAAATCTTAATTTGCTCTCGAATATGTGCAAAATCTCTCAGGTGGTGTGCGTGATCATGAAAACTATCATGTGTGGGAGAATGTGTGGGAACACGTGGCAAAAATCTATGTGACACTAACCAAATTAAAACAGAATTTTCTAAGGTGTCCTTTCTTCTTGTAATGGGTGCAAGCATATAGGGGCCTAGGAACACCTCTCTTAAAATGTTTAGGACGCACTCGCCTATCGGGTAATGAATGCCTAGGTGGATTAGTTTGAGAGACATATGAATCTATCACAAACTCAAAAATCAGCTCGGGTGATGAGAATTAGACACACCATCATAACCTATTCCTGGTCAACATTACCCAAAGCAGAACCGAGGAGCATCTTTCCAACCTTCTTAGATGTATCCTCTATAGTAACCTTGACCTTCCGGGCACGTTCATGATAGCTTTCCAGTTGGGACACTCGGGATTCAAGTTCACTCTTTTTCGGACCTACGATGATCAACTGCTCACTTAAAGAAACCTTCACCTTCTTGAGTTGACTTGTCGACGCCTCACATCCCCTCAAAATTTCTATGTCTCTCTCCAAATCTAACACCTTAATACCTAAATTTTTATTCCACTTCTTCGTCTTTAAAGTATCGGCATATAACTCTCTAAATGCTTTTTGGAGATTGCTTTCACTCTCATTCTCAATCTCACCCGCACACTCACTCGAAACACTCAAATCATCACCGGGGCTCTCACGCACACAAGTATCCTCATCGTCGTGGGACAAACTAGGTGTGCTAACATGACTCACCATAAAGGTGACACACATACCATGTGATGACTCATCCCCAGAATCATTCGTCTCCTCGTCACTATCAATAAGAGTGGCTGGCATTACAATTTTCTTGCCCTTTCTCTTTAGCATAGTGGGACATTCAAACGCTTTGTGCCCTTTTCCCTTGCACTCAAAACATCTCGCCTCTTCCTCTTTCTCTTTCTCACCTCTCTTATTGGCCTCTTCTTTCTTTTTATTTTTCTCAAACATATTTTTATTGAAAGAATTTTCTTCAAAAAATTTGAGAAGTTTTTTTATATTTTTTAGCAAAAATCACCACATCATCAAAATCAAACTCTCCCTCAGACTCGAACTCACAAATTCTCTCTTTCTTCCTAGACACTTCCTCATTCTTTTTAGATTGCGCCTTAATTGCAATCTCGCTATCCTTAGGCTTAATGATTTTGGGAAACATGTCGATCTCATTAGTTTGAAGGTCTCCTACGAGTTCTTCTAACCTAAGTGTATCTAATATCCCCAAAGAATTTAAAACAGTGACCTTACGAATAAAACGGAATGGAAGTGACTTCAAAATCTTTTTAACAACTCTCGTCCCATCAATTTTCTCACCCCGGTTAAAACTCATGTTGATTATGTCCGATAACCTAACATAAAACTCATCAAAACACTCATACTCAGACATCGTGATGGTCTCAAATTGGGTGGCCAAAATTCGTAACTTAGACGCATTCACCACGTTAGTACCCTCATGTGTCAATTGGAGGGTATCCCATGCCTCTTTAGACGTGGTGCACGCTATAATACGACGGAACGCGTCAGGGGTGATGGATCTAGAAATAACGCTCAGGACACGGGAGTTAAAGTTACTCCATTTATAATCATTCTTAGTCCAGTCCGATACAGATTTGGGATTGGTGACATTATCAACGGTGACAATGGGAGGAGTCCACCCTTTTTCACAAACAATCCTGACACGTTCATCAATAGCCTTTAAACAAAATTTCATGCAGACTTTCCAATAGGCATAATCCGTGTCATCAAAGACGGGCAACTGATTATATAAGTTCTCCATAAAATTGCAAAATTTTTCAAAATCAGATTTTTTTTTAAAATTTGTATTACAAAAGTTTTGCGGAAAAAGAATCACTCAGTAAATTAGAGTAACCTGCTCTGATACCAATTTGTAGAAATTGTGATATTGATTATTTATTTAATTCGCAAATATTCAATTTTAAGTTTATTTAATTAGAGTCAATATTTGATCCGGATTAATTAAACCCTAATCATGCATCTACATGATAAAAATCAAATATGCAAATCAAACAATCACAAATTGAGGTTCAGGAAAAAAAACCTTTAGGGTAAAAAATCTATTTCACTATATAATACAAATCGCAACTTACAATTACATAATGAAATCTGCAATGAATCTTCTATAGAAAACTCCCACAGACAACAACCTAATAACCATAAAAAATCCCCTCAAGAACCTCAATGATCGCAGTCATCAGCAAACAGATCCCACAAAAACTTCCAATCTAGCAGTAGAGATGTCACTCCACAAAAATAAACTTCAACAAGAAGTAGTTTGGGTTCCGCAAATGATTCACAAAAGAATTGGGATGTTTTGGTGAATCAAAAACTAGGTTTTTTACCCAAAAAGATGAAGACTAAAGGTCTTCCAAAAAGAAGTTTGTGTATCAAAAGTCTTAATGAAAAAGGTTTTCAAAACATGTATTTATAGCCGAACAAAAATCTTGGGCGTCGCATGTCGTTAGAAGTCGTTCGAACAATATTGTCATGTCATTTGAACGATATTAGATGTCTTTACTAACGACCTAAGAAACGACCTTTAAAAACACAAAATAATATGTGATCATTTGAAACAAATAAGGAACTACCCTTCGAGCGACCCTTCAAACGATACGTGATGTCGTTAGAAGGAGTCGTCTGAACGACAGGAGCGAAAAAATATTATTTTAAAAAGCTCGCCTACAAATCTTTAAAAATTATTTTTGACTTAAAAAAATGTCTCAATTTGATAAAAATAGTTTCGAAAAGTATCCCAATACTAAAGTAAAGAATTTACGAAACTTAAACACATTTTATATGAAATTGTACCTCATGTTGCACATACATTGCACATGCTTGAATTTCGGATCTGTCTTCTTGAACAAATGATCATGAGCTTCTCTCGACGGTTGTAGCGGTTTACGACATACTCTATGTAAACTAAGGACTATGGAAATTATGTCCTTATAGGTGTGACATAAATTTTTAGAAGAGAAAGTGATAATAACGCAACGTAATTATAAAAATGGAGGGTAGACACAATACACCCTTTATAAGTATAATATATTAAACTCTCTATTTTGGCATAATCTTTCATTTTAAATTTAAATATTCTCATTTAAAAATTAAAGCAATATTTATAGTTATGTGTATTTATAATAACATTTACCATCTTTTATTTATTAGAGTTGTTTTTGACTTTTATTTTATATTTAAATAGATTAAAAATAAACTTTAAAATCACGTCGTTTAAAAATTAAAAATACCATAACACAAAGTAACACACAAAACTATAAAGTCATAAATCCAAAGAAATGTAAAGGGCAATAGGTAGATATTGTGGAAACCAAGGTATTAAACACATTGATTAAAACCTAAAAGATTTTATATATCATTAAATGGTTGATTTATAATCTTTTATTTTTGAAAGGGTAAATTGTTTAAAACAACAATAATAGTTTAATGCAGAATTATCAATAACATAAATTGCCTACAAATACCATGTAAATAAAGTATATTTGACACAAAATTGAGATATTTGTGTTACTAAGGCCTCGTTTGATACGCCGGATAAGAGGATGGAATAGAATAGGATAAGAGTTGGATTTTCTAGGATAAGTATGAGCCGTATAAGGTTTATTCCAATTCTACGTTTGGCACAATCCCGGATAAGAAGTCAGGGTGTGATATAATAATCCAATCATGCGTTTGAAATGCCTTGGATATAATTAATTTGTCTCCAGTTTTCTAAAAATACCCTTATTTTGTATTTAATATTTAATATTTAAAAAATATAAAAATATATTATTTGTGATAAATATATACACATTAGTTCATACAAAAAAAAAGATCAGTTTAACAAGTGGGTTAAAGTAACACATAAAAAGTCTAACAATCCTTCGTAAATTCTTTAAACCAACAAACAGAAAAAAAAACTATCAGTCTTGCAGGTGGGTTAAACTAACACATTAATAAAATTTAACAACCCATTGTGAAATCTTTAAACCAATAAACAAAAAAAATGATCAATCTAGCATGTGGATTAAACCAACAAAAAAAATAAATCTAATAACCCTTCATGGAATATTTAAACTAATAAATAGAAAAAAATTGCAATGGCAAAAGAAATTGTAGAAAATCGAAAAGTTGCAGATGTTAGCCAATAAAAAAAAGGCTACTTGCAGATAGAAAAGAAGAAAAAATAAAGAAGGATGTTACCTGATGTAAATGAAAGAGATTTTTGTGAATGATACATACTTGTGTGAACCAAAGGGACGAAAGGTAGTGGCCTATTTCTAATGTCGAGAGTTTAATAAGGGCACGATAGTAATCTCAATTCAAATCTTGATACCGTATAATTTTATACCACCTAGGAGGTGGGATTATTTTATCCCACTCTTTATGGAATAAGGAGCTCACTAGGGATAACTTATCCCATTTTATATCCTATCATACACTACACCATATATTGGATAGTATAATTTTATCAAATCCTGTTATATGACGCATCAAACGATTCCACATAATTGTTGTGTAGAATATTAATATTCCAATCGAATTCCCTTGTGTCATTTCTTCAATTTAAGATGATATAATGAACATTAGAGAGAAGAATTTACATATGTAAATTTTAAGGTGAAAAGGACCATGATATCAAAAATTTATTGGATTTCATATCAAGAAAATATCATATATGTTAGGTGGAGTGCATTAGATACACACTATTTCATTAATATATTAGATCTGTTAAATAACATCATGTTCGACACTTTTTAGTTTTGGATTTGATTTCATATATATCAATTGTTCTTCTACAAAAAATGACATTCCTAACTTATTCCTTATTTTTTGAGCATGTTTAACAATCATACTTTACTTTATAACATCCAAGGTTAAGATTTAATATATATATATATATATATATATATATATATATATATATATATATATATATATATATATATGTGTGTGTGTGTGTGTGTGTGTGTGTGTAATCTTTGATAAAAATATAACTAAAAAAATTCAATGATTAATAAGGAACCAATTATGAATATTGCGAACTAATACTACTTGTGGGGGAGGAAATTAAAAAATATAAAAGTGAACACTGTATAATTAAACTTCTAAATAGAGGTAATAAATAATCTCAATTCTACACCTCTTAAAATAGGACGTATGTTTGTATACATGAAAAAATATATCAAGTTGATATAAATGTTCACACAATAGATTGAGGTTTAAAGCATATTCTTTTCAAATAAATTTAAATTTTCATAATAAAGTTAATAAATAAAAGAACACTCAATCAATCATTTCAGCAATATCACAAATAGTAATATAACATGATTAGACAAATATACATAATCATAAAAAAATATAATAGATAAAACTAGACAATAATCATTTTATTTATGTGGCAAATCAATATTATAATAAATTCACAAAATTTGTAAAGTAATACTAATTATCATAAACAAACATATTGAAAAAAGTCAATCAATAAATATTCATACAGTAACTTACATGAATTTATGTATAAAGACATACAATAGCTATATATGTTGTATATCTAAAAATATTTAATATCAGTCAACCACAGAACTTTAAAGGAAACCATTAGCTTAACATATATCCATACACTGGAATGAGTATGCCATACAAAAGGTGTTAGCCTGGGTCTAAACATGAAACTCTACGTACTTAGAGAGAAGAAAATTCTAAAACGGAATTCCTTATAATATGAAAATTATTTGTAATTGACATATTTTGAGTTTTACCTGAAAAGAATATAAAATCCAACTAAGGGAACTTTTTTGGTAATGTCCAAAGGCAAGATTAAAAATGAATATAAATGAAAAGATCTAACCAATGAACACCTAATTCATCTTCTTCTTCTTCTTTCAAAATTGATGGCAAGCCCATTCTTGCAGAAAGTAGACATAATTAAATTGATATTACAAATAGATGTTAAATAATTATAGCTTTTGATTTAATAAAAGAAAAAGGATATAATATTATAAAGATTAGAACAATAGACTTTGAGACCAATAAAATATTTAGGTCAAAGTTAATAAAAATCATTTAACATGTTAGTATTATATGAAATTTCCTTGGAAACCAAAGCAATTGAAAGTGAACCTTGTAAGACAAAATCTTGGCAATGTCTAGGAGTCTCATAGTGGAAATTACAAGACGAATGGAATTGGGGAGTGGGAAAGTCGGATGAGTCCTGTTTGGAATGGTCTTATGTTTTATTGTGTAGAGAGAATAGAAAAGTGATGAAACATAATACGACAACCAAATTATTATCTTATCTAAGCATCACACCTGGAATAATAAAAGACAAATTATGTCTTTAAGAGGGATAAGATGAAATGGTGGTAGAGAGTGAAGATAAAGAGATGAAAGGATGGACGGGAACAAGTAGGAAGAGCAAAGGATAGCTAAAGTAAAAAAGAGTTGCAAATTAAGTAGTCATCCAGATTATAGATTAACAATTATCCAATACTTATTACCATATTTATTTTAATAGTATTTTATAGATAACTTAGTTATGTTTATTTTAAAAGTGAAGGATAAATGCATTAAATGGTATTTATACATTTAATATTGTCGTATTAGAGGTATAACTAGCATACAATCCCTGCGATGCACGAACGATGTGCAATAACAAATATAGTTGTTGATGTAAAAAATTAGATCATATCTAATTATTCAATCACAGATAAATAAATGAGACAAAGAATTTTTAAAGTGGTTCAGCCTTATAAGAATGGCCTACGTCCACTGTTATGGTATTGCTGATTGTATTGGAATTCTCAATTACAAGTTATCTCAAGAAATTTTGGTCCCTTTATAATGAGGATTGTACAATGTATTTATAGCCCTGGGGCTGTAATGTGAAAGGGTAATACATTAAATGATGTACATATGAAAGGGTGATACATTCAATGCTCCTTAAGCGTAAGTGTCTGAATGATAAGCATTTAATGAACAGTCAAACTGTTGGTTATCCCGCTATTAATGCTTTGTTCGAGGTGAAACTCGGACCGCCTACGCTTCTCGGTGCTCAAGAGTTCCTCGGAGAGTTCTCGTTCCTCGGAGAGTTCTCGTTCCTCGGAGCGTATGAGTTCCTCAGGGAAACAGTGTTCCTCATTGTAGTATGGTTCTTCGGAGCATGTGAGTTCCTCAGAAGTGTTTGTTGTTGCCACGTAGACTGCCACGTGTCTTCACTTTATTGATCCATGTCAGCAGACTAAATTTGGTATCAACAGAAGCCCCCAATGTTTCATAGTTCAAATTTTGAGGAGTATGGAACATTCTTTCTCGGTATATGATAGCTTTAAATAGTTCTCTTGATTTTTAGGAGTGTTTCCCTTGTATTTATTTCTCTTTCCAAATTCGTAGAATCAGGCTTTTTGAATTTTCACAACCGCCTCGATCTCTGCGTACTTTTTGTTCTTTTAGCCGCCGGTAGCGTAATCGTTTCTTCTCGCTTTGATTGCCGTGCCCTTTTTGTTTCCCTAGCCGTCGATAGTGTACTTGTTTCTTTTTGTAATCATTACTTTACCATTTCCCAAGGCAAGGTATTTAGACGTCACAGACACTCCCATCGTCTTCTACCTTTTCAAATTTGTATTTTCGAGTTTTCCGTTGTCTCTTTCTCTCCTGTGTATTCATCTCTTCCATCGTCCGTTGTCATTAGATCCACTCTTTTTCTATTAGATTTTCTTCCTTCTTCTTCATTTTTTTTATTCATCATGGTTTACCCTGTTGAATCTTTTGATAAGTTTCCCTCTGATTTTTCTATTCCCTCCTGGGTTATTCTGGAAGAGCTTTCTGAGCCTTCTAATTATTTCCGTTTAGCTGAGGGACATTGGTTCCCCAGTCTCTTAATTGCTGAGTGTGGATTTTCTTTACCACTAAATCTCTTGTGTTTGGAGTTCTGTCAGTACTTTGACGTTGTTCCTGCAAGAATAGCCCCCAACACATGGAGAATAGTTAATGGGGTGCATAGATTAAATAAAATCCATGGAGCTCGCTTAGGAATTCCTGAGATTATGTTTTGTTATAGATGGGCAGTTGGTGATAACACCTTTTATTTAAAAACTAGAATGTTAAATAGGGCCTTAGTAGTCAATCTCCCGGATGCTAATAGGGATTATTTTGAGCACGGGGTTATCATAAAAAATTGGCAACATGCTCCTTTATCTGGAGATGAGGTTTATCAGGGTCCCAGATGCCCTCCCTATGGCAATGGGATAGGTTATTTTTGTTTTATTTTATTTATTTTGAAATCATGCTTCTTTTGTGTTTGATAAAATGTGCTACTGATATTTTATTTTTGATTTGTTTGCAGTTGATAGCAAAAGAAAGTGTCCAAAGGAAGCAGATGTTAATATAAGACATTTGAAACTTATTTGGAGTCTGCATCAATCTGTTGCTGATGAGCATATTAGGTCGGCCTCATATCTGCTGCAATACAAGAGCTACACCACCTCTTTTACTGCTAGTCTAGTAATAAGTGAATCAGAGCCAGTACCAGCTTCCACCAGCTCCTCGCCTGAATCTCACATCCCTTTGAGTGAAAGAATGAAGAAGAGAAGACCTCCCATTCTCTTTGAGAAGCCTGCCTCTGGTTCTGGAGAGGCAAAAAGAAGTAAAGTTGATGTCCCAGGGGAGGGGACAAAGAAGAATGATGCACCTTCCTTGGCTGCTGTTGTGAAGGTTGCCGAGAAGCCCTTAGTGGCTCCGAGCAGGTCTGCTGCTCCTGGAGAGGTGATTGTAATATAACCGACCAAGGGTTCTTCCTTGGTTGAATCTGTTCCTGTTCCCCCGAGGTGGCTGAAGAAGAGCTCCTCGATCAATTTGGATGACACCATCACTCAGCCCCCAGCTACTGGAACTGGTGTCCCAACGTTTGTTCCCCCGAGCTCTGCCATGAGCTCGGTAAAGTCTTGGATCATTCCCGAGGTCCAAGGTACTGACGAAAACCTTTATCAGGACTTGGTTACCTCATTGGCTTCTCGCCACCTTGCTTCTGTAAGTCTTCTTACTTTGAACTTTTCATATTTCCCTTGTCATTTCTGTTTCTGACTTGCTTTCTTTTTCTTTTCACAGTTGACGAGCTGCTTCAATATAATTCTGAAGAAGGATGAAGCAATTAAAGCTTCGAGCTCCTCATCTAGTGTGGAGGAGGCTCTAGTGGGCCTGACGAGGTCTTTGGAAGATTCTCGCCAGAAATATGCTACTGATAAGGCAATCTGGGAGAACAAGCTTGCCTCCACTGAGCAGGAGAAAGCTCAGGTCGTTGAAGTCTCTAAGGAGTTGGAGGAGAGAATAAAGGATTTGGAGGGGAAAAATAAAGAGCTCGACGAGAAGCTCAAGAATGCTGGAGAGCTAGAGAATAAGCTCAAAGTTGCTGAAGAGGAGTTGTCAACTTCGGGAGGTAAATCGGCAGAAAGAGGAGATTGAGAGAAAACTGAAAGCTGTTGATGACCTGCTGTCCGAGAAGCTTTCCTTAGAAAAGTTGAAAAGGAAAATGGCTGTGAAGAAGTTCTTCAGTGCTGGCTGGGACAAGGGGTTGAATAAGGGGTTGGACGCCATGGTGTCGTAAGTGGACTATGGCAGTCTCAAGTACTTCAGGGATGGATGGGTTGCTGCTTTACAGGAGCTGAAAGTGGATGAAAATTCTGAGCTCTTTCAGCAACACATCCCTGGTCCCCCTCCAACTCCTGAAGACTTAGAAGAGGACGAAGCTGCCTTCGAAGAGTCCTCTATGATGATGGGAGATCATCCTTCAGCCATTCGGCCTGCTGTCGAGGAACTTCAGCAAATTGTTACTTCCTCTGAACAATTGCCAGTGCTCCCCGAGCAACTATCTATGACACCCCGACTAATTAAATACCGGGTAGCTACTCCTTTATTAAATTAATTCAAAATGCCAAGTTGGTCCAGTTAATAGCATCACTGTCGAAACATTTTAATGATTACTAACCACCTAGTATTTTAAAAGTAAGTTGCCAAATTTTAATTTAAATCTGATTAACATGCAACAAGTGTAATGAAGAATAATAATACCATTCACCATACTGAAGTAAAAAGAATAACCATCACATAATGTAAATAAAGTCTGGAGGAAAACTCCTCACTACAAAACCACAACTGAAATAACTAAACTGGATACTAAAACAATACATGCCAAAGTTTAAAAAAAAACTGAAATGGAAAGATGTCTCTAATAGGAATGGGCAACATGACCTACAACTGATAGATAACGAATCTGGAATCCAAATGATAGAAGCGTCTACAAGCAAATCCCTGTAGCTTCCACAAACAGCTACAGCACGTCACCTGAATGAGTATCCTATGCATGGTGTCCTTGTGGCTGGGCACCTAAAATAGTTTTACAAGAAAAAAATAGATTTGAAAGCAAACGGGTCAGAGCCCGAATGTGGAGATATCTTAAAAACCTGCAAGTGCTTTAAAAACATTTAAAACATTAAATGTAGAGTACATGTTAGGACGTGCACTCACATGATATTCTCACCTCTCGTCTAACTGTGCACTCCTAACGTAAGTACCCATCTAAAATGACACAACTACTAGCTAAGTGACATCATATCTAGCTAGACTGCCATAGGTTCTAACCTTATTACTCGGTTCTCATTAACATTATAACGATCTCAATTTAAATAGGTGCTTAACGTAAATTCAGGTTCTCATACAAGAGTAATACAGCTCGTTATAAATTAACCCTCTATGTTATTCCATAGTTACACACAATACTAAATGAAAGTTTCCAGTTTATTAAGCGTATATTTCCACAACATAAATATACAATATAAGCACCCCGAGACTAAGCTGCGGTGCACACATACTCTGCTATCCATCCCGGTACATCACGTACATAAGGATCACATATTCCGAATCTCTCATGAATAGTTCAGATAACACAAATCACAAATAGTGGAGGCGAACACAGTCACATCACATGGGTCACGCACATACCTGCGCTCCCACGATCAGCGGACTTATTAACATCCAAATAAGTCTTTCTCTGACCTATGTTCATCGAGGTAACCAGTCTAAATCCAGGCAACACAAGGATTAGAGGGCCCTAAGCGAACGCAAACCTCCCGTGATAGCAAGTATGGTAGGTATGTCATACACACAATTCATATATCAATACTAAGTAAACACACATCTTAGTAATCCCGTAGTTTAATTGAAGTACTATTCTCATTCTAGTAACAATATATAATTTATACACTTTATACGATTCCGGTTTATAATCATACGCGCCATAATATATTCTCACGTCGTAGTAGACACTCACGACTCAACCCACTTATCCCTTTAATTTAAATCGCTCATATATAATTTACTCCTCAAAATAACACAAACGTCCCAAACCTATCAATACATCATCAAAGGAAGGTTATCAATATCCTCGAACAAGATCACGGGACTCCCAAAATCAAAATAGGCCAAAAAGGCCTAAACTGCCAGCTCGTTAGAAGTCTCGTTCGAACGAGGCTGTTCGAACGAGATTCCAGTTCGTTCGAACGAACTGTACCTTCTAACGACATCTCGTTCGAACGAATGTATCGAACGAAATACAGTTCGTTCGAACGAAGGTATCGAACGAAGTATCCCCTCGTTAGAAGCGACTGGTCAACTCGTTAGAAGCTCGTTCGAACGAGCTCGTTCGAACGACCTGGGAAGGTCTTCTAACGAGGGACCAGTTTCGGCCCAGAATTCCTTAGTTATGATTTTCATCAATTTTTACTCCTCAAATCTCCTCTAAACTTCGTCCCAACAATGTTTAAAGGTCTCTAATCACTCCTAAACATAACAAGGTTATAAACTAACGTATTTTACTGAGTTAATTCATCCCAATCATCATTAAATCATCAAGTCTCATCACTTTCCCCCAATTATTCAAGAACACAAACCCTAAAATTTTAATTCATGAATTAACCCAATAAAAATCCGTTTTAATTTCACCCAATCACTAATATTCTCAGTATAATCATCTACCTATCATTCTACATGTAATTCTCCTCAAGATTTCAAGTTCTAAGTTCCAAAATACATGGGTTTTCATATTACACCAAGAACAAATCAATTTTATTAAATTCCTACACATGGAAAGAGCATTCTCTGAAATTAAATGATATTAAACCACTTGCCTCGATTGTCTCTGAATTTGGTGTTGATTTTGTAAAGGTTTTCTGCAGAATTCCTTCTCATTCTCTCCCTCTCTAAGCTTTCTTCTCCAAAGGTGGCTAGGGTGGCTAGGGTTTTCTTTGGGAAAGTTGGAAACCTAAATGATAACCTCCGTAGCTTATTGGGTCATTAAGGGTTGGTTAGTGGGTTTAGTGGGTCTATTCCCAATCAGATTTACTTGTCTAATTTTCGTCATTTTTAATTTCTAAAAATACGAAATTACCAAAATACCCTTTATATTGCCGGTATGGCCTAAAAATACCCCGGAACCCAAACTACACCCCCGGCTAGTGTTTTCTGACTTTTTTGACCCTTCCGGACGCGTTGGCGCACTCAAAACGACCATACGGTTTATAGAATTTAAATTCACTTTTATAAATAAAATAATTATATCCTGACGCGACTGTCACACGCGTCCCAATAAAATGACCAAATTGCCGTATATCAATCTCACGAAAAATTTCATAATTCAATATTCATATAACATCATATATACTCAATATAGTCAAATACCAACTTACAACTCGCTAGTATTTTACCCGGATTAATTTCCAAATAATTCACATTTAATTAATTAATTCCAAAAATAAATATAGCCAAAAGTACGGGGTATTACACTATCCATTCCCTCCGAGCAACTTACTTCCTCGTCCCAGCCTCCCGAGAAGGTTTTGGGAGATAAGGAAAAGGTGTAGATTTGTTCGGGTTTATCTTTACATTTTATTTTTCTTTTATCAAATGTAACCCATAACTTGTAACTCTGAACTATGATATAATAAAACTTGGACTTTTTACATACTGTTGTCTCTTCTTCATACTCTGTCTTGATTCTTATTGATTGTTGCTTTTTCTTTCTCTGCTAGTTTCTGGCTAGGATGGAATTACTATTTGCCCATGATACAAAGCTGCTGCTACAATGTAATGAATACTTTAAGGCTGGTCACACAAACCTGAGTGCAGCACAAGTCGTTGACATCCTCGGCCAAGATGCTTCAGAACAGGCAGTTGAAGCATATAAATATCTGAAGTGTCTACTTGATCGAGCAGTAGCCAATAATGTGGCCTATTATGATATGATCGAGGATCTCCAAAGCACCCTCGAGTACCTTCAACTATAATATAAAGAATCCTCTGCCCTGTTGCATGAGGGGTACGAGAAGAAGTACCAGCAACTCAATGCTGACAAGGGGTACGAGAAGCACTTTGCTGGCTACGAGGTGAGGGAGAGAACTCTGAGGGGCGAAGTCGAGGAGTGCAGACAGATAGCTGAACTATTAGAGCAAGAAAACAACAATCTCCAAAGAGAGTTATCACAATTGAAGTCTGTCGCTTCTACTTCAAATGCCTTAATCCCAGTGAATGATGAGGGATTCTCATTCTTGGAGGTTGAGAATGACAAATTGAGGGACGAATTGGAGAACTTGAAGAGAACTAGTCCTTCCACATCTTCCCGTGGTCGAGCAAGAGCTCCTTGGGGACGAGCAAGAGCAGCTCGAATTACTATCGAGGAACAGAGGACTCAGTCTGCCTTAGAAAACCAGGCCTTCCAATTAATGGCGAAGAACCAGGCTTTGGCTGAAATGTCAAAGAAGATCAGGGACCTGGAAGAGCATCTCTCCACTCAGAAGTCTACCTTGGAGAATAAAGAGATCTTCATCAAAAATCTCCATGAGCAGCTGGATAGATTAACATATCAATTCCACAAACAGCCCAGGGAGTTCTGGATGGATGGATACAACGAAGCTCTCTTTCATTTGGACGATCGTATCCAGAATGCCAATAATGAGGGCTACAAGCAAGGCTGGTTGAATGCCTTAGGTGTGCTGCAACTCAAACAGGGTCATTACCCGTGGGACTATTATGATCCTGGGCTGCTCGACTTACCCGTGCCACCATTCAAACTGGACATGAGTTGGATCCCTGCTCGGGCCATTCCTCGGAGCTTGATTTCCAAATATCTCGGTGACTACAATGTCCATTCAATTGTTGAAGTATCTCATCCCGAGCATTTTTTAGATCGACCATCCGTGATGAATATTAGGATGTTAAAGGATCTCAACTTCATAAATTCTCCCCTGGCTTTAAATGATCCGCCTGCTGGCGAGGAACCCGTGTCAAAAGCAGAGGGGAAAAGACCAGTAGAGTAGGAATTTTGATGTAATAATTAGTATACATTTCAATATCAATGTAACTTTCATTTCATTATCATTGTAATTTGTTTTGGTTTTAATGAAGGACTTTCATTTCTGTTCGCAATCTTAATTGTTATTGTCTTGTAAAACACTTCATATTTGTGCATGTGTATCTGATAAAAAGATACAATATTGTGTAGTTTGAACTTGTGGTAATCATTTGGCAAAAATAATTTTTTTTTCTCGACCAACTTAGTAATAATTAAAAAGTTACGAGTATTAAAAATGTTGCTCGATCACTTTAAATTTTACCTGTCAACCAACTACAGTTAGTGGGTTTTTATCCCCGACCAGCCATAGTTGGTAGATTTTTCTCTTAAATGTTTCCGACCAACCAAGGTCGGTAAATTTTCCTTGTCGACCAACTACAGTTGGTGGGTTTCTATCCCCGACCAACCATAGTTAGTCTTTTTGAAATAATTTTACCTCCCGACCAACTCAAGTTGGCATTTTCGAGAATATATTTACTTCCTAACCGATATAAGTTGGCATTTTTAGGAATACTTTTATTTCACGAGAAACATATAGTTTTATTTCCCTTGGGAATACAAATTTTACTTCCCGGAGGAATACAAGTAGCTTTACTTCCCCGGAGGAATATTGGTAGCTTTACTTCCCGGAGGAATATAGGTAACTTTACTTCCCGGAGGAATATTGGTAGCTTTACTTCTCGAAGGAATATTGGTAGCTTTACTTACCGGAGGAATATAGGTTTCTTGACCAACCTTAGTTGGAATTTTCGAGAAAAAAATTTGTAGCCTGAGCTTTGCCGAGTAGCCCGAGCTTTGCCGAGTAGTGTGTAGCACTAGTATTCCCCGAAAAACTTTCAATAAAAAGAAAGAATTCGGCAGAATATCTTCATTTTATTCATCACTGATAATATTTGCGCAAGTGCTCTGCGTTCCATGCATTCTTAAACTCCTCCCCTTCTAGAGGTTCTATTCGGTAAGTTCCTGGTCGAATAACTTCTGTAACTCAGTATGGTCCATGCCAGTTTACCTCCAGCTTATTATACTTTTGAATGATTTTCTTCAGTACATAATCTCCTTCTTTCAGGTCGCACTTCTTCACCTTTTTGTTATAGAACAAAGCTGTTCGCTGCTGGTAAGCAGCATTTCTAATGGCTGCTTCTTCTCTAACTTCCTCGAGCATGTCTAAATTCAGTCTTCTCATTAAGTCGCTGACAGGGGAATTGAAATTCAAAACCCTGTGTGTTGGGAGGCCCAACTCGGCAGGTATAACAACTTCACTTCCAAACGCCAGCATATATGGTGATTCTCCTGTTGCTACTCGGAGAGTAGTTCGGTAAGCCCAAAGTACTGATTGTAGCTCATTGATCCAGTTTGCTTTCGCATCATCCAATATTTTCTTCAAACCATTCAGTAGCGTTCTATTTGTCACTTCAGTTTGTCCATTGCTTTGAGGATGGCCTGGTGCTGAGTGGACCTTCAAAATATTTGACTGATGGCAATAGGCAGCGAACTCCTCATTATCAAATTGTGTTCCATGGTCTGTGATGAAAGCATGAAGAAGACTATATCGACAAATGATATTCTTCCAAACAAATTGGTACACCTTCTCGGATGTTATATCAATGAGTGGCTCACCTTCTACCCACTTAGTAAAATAATCCACTGCGACGACGAGGTATTTGAACCTTCCTCGGGTCGTTAGCAGTGGCCCAACCAAATCAATTCCCCACATGGCAAATGGCCAAGGGGAAGTTATGGGTGTCAACAATGCTTGTGGAGTTCTTCGGATGGAGGAAAAACGTTAGCACTTGTCACATTTCTTAGCATAGGCTATACAATCAGCCCTCGTCATCGGCTAGTAGTATCCCTGCGTCATCACCTTTGCAAAAGCGTCCGACCTGCTACATGTGCTCCATAGGGCCCTTCATGGATCTCTTCAATCAAATCTTTCACCTCGAAGGGATGTACACATCTCTTCAAACCTGCCATAATTCCTCGTCTATATAAAATACCGTTAGTTAATACGTACCGAGCACCTTTAAACTTCAATTTCTTGGCTGCGAGCTTGTCAATTGGTAATTCTCCGTCCTCAATATATGTCCTGATGGGATCCATCCAAGATGGTCCTAAATCAAGGGTGACAAAGTTCATCGTTAAATCTTTATCTATACTCCGACCAGCCAAAACTTTAATTGGTATTGTTCTTCGTAGCTCGGTATGAGTAGCTGATGCTAATCGAGCTAAGGCATCTGCTCTTGCATTCTCCATTCTCGATATTCTGACCAACTGAATAACAGAAAATTCTAATACCAACTCCATCACCTTTGCATGGTATTTGATTATTAATTCTCCCTTTGCTGCATATATTCCCAACATTTGATTTATAATTAATTGAGAATCACTGAAGACAATTATTTGCTGCGCCTCAATAATTTTTGCCAAATTAAGACCTGCAATCATGGCCTCATACTCAGCCTCATTGTTGGAAGCTTTGAATTGAAAACGCAGGGCGTATTCCATGTCGACCTCGTCCGGAGTGCTCAAAACTATCCCCGCGTCACATCCTGTAGTGCAAGATGAACCATCTACATACAACCTCCATATAGGTAACTCGTCTTCAAATTTCTGATCAGTCAGAGTTCCTCGGTGAAATATTTATTGCTTCCTTTCATCCTCCCCGGATATTTCTTGCTCTTCGTCGATCATCTCTCCTTGCTCTTTTACCAATCGGAATTGGTCTGAGCTCAAATTTGATGATATTGTAATATCCAATTGCCCTTTTACCAACCGGAGTTGGTCTGAGCTTGTGTTTGTTGATTCTGTAACATCCACAGGTTGATCGACGAGCAACTTTTGCTCCTCGGGGGTATCAGGATAGGTGAACTCTGCTATAAAATCTGCTACAGCCTGCCCTTTTAGCGATGATCTGGGTTCATAGACTATATCATATTCACCGAGCTCTATTACCCAATACATCAATCTCCCTGATTTTTCTGGTTTATGAAGGGCTTGCCTCAATGGCATATCAGTATATACGACTATAGTATGATCCTGGAAGTATGGTCTCATTCTCCTACTCGCCCCAATCAGCGCCAGTGCTAATTTTTCCAGCCTTGGATATTTGATCTCTGCTCCTCAGAAGGCCTTACTTGTGTAATACATTGGTTTTTGCACTCCATTCTCCATTCTGATCAACGCCGAGCTAATTGTATTCTTCGATACTGCTAGGTACAAGTACAATTTTTCTCCCATCACCGGCCTGGACAACAGTGGAGGTGCTCCCAAGTATTTCTTCAAGTCTTGAAAAGCATTATCACATTCATCATTCCACTCAAAAGTCTTTCGGAGTGTCTTGAAGAATGGGAGACATCGATCAGTTGCTCGTGATACAAATCTGTTGAGTGCTGCTACTCTTCCTATAAGACTTTGCACCTCTTTCTTCGTCGTTGGAGATCGCAGCCCTAATAGAGCTTTGATATTTTCAAGATTCGCCTCAATGCCTCGTTGGTTGACAATGTATCCGAGAAACATGCCTTCTCGTACTCCAAATATGCACTTCGTAGGGTTCAGCTTCATTTGATATTTATCCAGTTTATCAAAAGTCTGACTTAAGTCAACTAGATGGTCGACAGCTTTCTTGCTTTTTGTCAGCATATAATCAACATAGACTTCCATATTGAAACTGATTTGTTCAGCAAAAACCTTGTTCATCAGCCGCTGATATGTCGTACCTGCATTTTTCAAACCAAAAGGCATAACTTTATAACAATAAGTTCCCCTAGGGGTAATGAAAGAAGTACTTTCCCTGTCTTCAGATTTCATTTTGATCTGATTGTAACCAGAATAAGCATCCATGAAGTTCAATAACTCGTGTCCCGAGGTAGCATCCACCAGCTGATCAATTCGGGGCAATGGAAAGTGATCCTTTGGGCATGCTTTGTTGAGATCGGTGAAGTCCACACACATCCTCCATTTGTTGTTTATCTTTTTTACCATCACCACATTTGCTAACCAGTCTGGATATTTAACATCTTCAATGAAACAAGCTTTCTGGAGCTTCTCGACTTCCTCCTGTATAGCCTAATTCTTCTCGGGGCTGAACACTCTTCTTCTCTGCTTCACTGGCTTAATATCCTTATTCACATTGAGCTCGTGACATAAGAAATTTGGGTCTATCCCCGGCATATCTTCATGACTCCACGCAAAATTTTGTTTTATGCTTCTAAGGAAAGTTATCAATTCCTGTTTCAATGAGGCTTCCAACGACGAACCTACTTGAGTAGTACGTTCAGGGTGCTCATCGTCCAGAATGATGTTTTCAGTAGCTTCCACCACTTGACCCTTCACGAGTTGTGAATCATCTCTAGGATCCAATATTTCAATTTCTGCACCTTCATCCACTTGATAGGTAGTAGTCTTTTTCCTTGATTCTTCCAGTTCTTCTTGCTCGGCGGATGAATAATAACATGAGGGAGCAGCTACAACGGAAATATTGCGACTTCTCAAATAAAAAACCAATTTTAATTAATCCCAAATTTTAGTTAAACCCCTAAGACATGCATCTAGATGATTTATCAAATAAAATATAGCATGTAGGATAAAAACAAACAATTTCAGGAAAAATCCCCCAAAGGGGAAAAACCTTTTATTTTCACTATAATTTGTAAGAAAACGGCTTACAATCGGATTACAATGAAAATTCAAGTTGACTAAGAATTACCCTCAGGTATCGGATTCTGTAGTCGCGGATGAAATTATCCCTTTCCAGTAGGGCTGGCGGCTGGAACTATCCCTGTCCAGTAGGGATGCAATGGAGAAGAAGAACGGTCTCCTCCACCAGGGTTGAACTGCAAAACTGCATTCCTGGGTTACCAAAAGGATTCACAAATGTATGGAATTTGTGTGAATCAAAATACCTAGAGTATTGGTACTCAATAGGTGAAGACTTGGAGTATTAGGACTCTGGATTTTATCTTTGAAAGTCTTATAAAATTACTCTCTCGAGGTTGGTATTTAAAAGAAACCATTGAAGAGTTTTAGAAAAGCTGGGAACTGTTCGAAGTTATCCCAGGCGGACCGGTCCGGGCCTGAGGCGGATCGGTCCGATGACGGATCGATTCTTTTAAATATTGTCTCTATCGGTTCGCATTCGGTCCGGGGAATACTGGCCTCATTTTGCAAGGTGGACCGGTCCGGGACTGGGCGGATCGGTCTACTGGTGGATCGGTTCTTTTTAATCTAAGGAGGACCGGTCCGGATTCTGTAAATCCTGATTCCTTCTTGGAATTTGTTCCATCTTCAAAGGGTCATAACTCCTTCACCGTAGCTTGGATTGAGGTGCCGTTTCTTCCAGTATCTTTGTTGCGGCAAGCTCTTCAACTTTCCAGTTGACCTATTTTTCCGTCGGTGGCTGAACAATTACCCAATTGCCCTTGAACATCCATATCGTGCCATATTTCACTATTTTGACTTCTCTTCCGTACCACTTGCATTTAGTCCCTAAAATCATGGAACATGAAGTCGTTGGGGCCAATGTAGGACACATGATGGAGGTGCAGGATGCTTGATTCCCGAAATTCGAATTGGGGCCGTCACATGTGATCGAGCAGAGACGTGCCAAATGTAGCGGCGTACGACATACACAAATGTAACATGTTGGACATGAGTAAAAATGTCCTTACAAATCTCCCCCTATGTCTATGCCGGTACATACATAAAAAATCCGAGTTATCAAATATGAAATTACCTATACAAATCTACCCTCCCATGAACCCAAAACTGGAAAAGGTACAAATGAATAGTCTTCATCGTTTGTTCTTCAAATCTTCAGGATTCTCAAATCTATTCTCATCAGGGTGTGCAATTCAGAGATCATCAATGTAGTACCTACACTCATGAGATAAAGAAAAAAATACCACGTGACATATCGAGTTTGAAATGAGATAAACATGGATACCAATATATGATAAAAAATAAGCTATATCTCAAAAACTCCCAAAAATTCAAACTCCCCCATAATATGATAATTCTTTCTCCCCCTTTTTATGATGTCCCCAAATAGACAAATGAGAAGAATGAATCAAATAAGCAAAATCGGGGTGTCACGGTATACAAACTATTTTTCATTTTTCAAATTTTTCATACAAAGATAGGATACCAAATTAAACAAATATGATACAAAAATCACACCATGGATTTAGACTCAAACAACCAAGTCATGGAAATGGAATGAATGGGTGTGAACACATTCGATAGGTAAATCAACTCAATCAATCATATGTGCAAGATGCATACGTGTACTCCTAACGAATGATCATCAAAAGTATCCTTAGGTGTAAAAGTTTGTTGAATTTAGATGACATCGTCTTATGCAAATCAATAAATCAAAGTCAAATGATTTTTACACTAATAACGTCCAAAACTATATAGCGCTTTTTCAAGAATTTTAAGGACGTGCAAACCCGTTTTAATTCTCCAACCAAACTCCCTCATATATATTTACTTTTAGAGGTAATCTAAATTCTCAAACTTTGGAGAATTGGTGCAAAAACCTAAATGGCCCATAATTGGCAGGAATTTCTTTTTATTGCCTTTCAATTTTTTCGGGCTCTTTTAACCTCTTTGGACCTCGGATAATAAAATTCCTCCATTTTTTAGGTCCAATTTAACAGTGGCTTAGTATTCGCAAAGGCAAAATGAACCTTTCGCAGCCCTTCCCCGTTTTAAAATAAAGCACACAAACTCACAAAACGGTTTTTAAATGCACAATTTCCTTATCAAAATTTATCGCGCTTGGTTCGTTTTAAGGACCGGATTGAAATGAAAACACCCAACCAACATGTGATAAGACAAGCACAATAATCAAACAAATCCGTGCATGTGTGCAATAAAGGAAACATGAGTCAAACATGTAGGAAGTAACACTTAATTACATCTTAATGACTCCAAACATTATAAAGCACAAGGATGAATTGACCTATTATCTCAAAACACTATCAAATAGTCACATGAAAAAAAAAGCAATGATGTTGTGACTTGGTCATCCAAAGTGTTCATCCATAAATGGTGTAAACAAAAAAACAAAAAATATTTTTGGATTTTTCAAAAAAATTTATCAAAATAAAATCTTTTTGTATTTTTTTTAAAAAAATTCAAAAACAAGAATTTATACAAAAAGTACAAGTCATCACACTAGTAAAAATATATCATGAAAACACAACTAGTGTATGACAAACATGCAAACACAATCAACCAAAAGATTTCACATGGGTTGAATCACGTGCAAGCAAACGGGAATCGTGGACAAATAAACCATAAGCCTTTAAATCCGATTTTCTAACCCAAATAGATGTGTAACGGAGAGTGGGGGTTTTGGGAATCGAATTTATTCTTCTATTAACCTTCCTAGGTTCATTTAACAGCTTGTAACAGAATCGCCTAATATGCCCTTGCCTACCGCAATGTGTGCAAGTGTAAATCGGGCGGTGTGTGTTACCTAAAGGTGGCCCTCTCCTCAAATTTCTCGGTTGCTCTCTCCGAATTTGCCTAGGTGGGTCTCTCCTAATGATCCTAGGAGGTTCTCTCACGATGTTCCTATGGGGCGCCTTTTTAACAAACTTAGGTGCCTCTTTCTTAACAATCCTAGGAGTCTCTCTCACACGTGTGGGAATGGTTTCAACATATTTTTCAAGACCAATCCCACCCCTATCCGTTTTGATCTTGACTGTGCCTAAAATCTTATCAAGTTTTTCAGACCTAGAATCCAAATCAAATTTCACTTTACTTGAATCTTTCAATTTCACCTCAAGTTCACCTATCCTAGATTCAAGTACTCGTTTAGAATCCTCAAACTCTAAAAGCTCCTTTTTCATAGTCTCCATCAACCCTCTAAGACTATCTCTCTCACCCTCGACGTACTCAAGCTTCTCTTTCAAAATTTTCACATGAGCCCTAAGTCCTTCAACTAAAAAATCATTATTTTTTATGGCACACTCTTTCAACTGAGCTTTTAATTTCAAATTTTCTTTCTTTGTTTTCAAAGTTTCAGCATAAAGTTCATTGAAAGCAGTTTGCAAGTCATGCTCATCTACACTTTCCTCCTCACTTTCATCACTAATCACATGGATGGGAAACTCTCGCCTAGAAGCATAAAAGACTTCTTCTTCCGAATCACAATCACTAAGGGTAGAAACATGAGAAATCGGTTTATTCAATTTCTTCTTTAAATTTGTGGTACACTCATGTAACGTGTGACCAACACCCTCACAACAAGGATACTTCTCAGATTCGTTTTCAACAGAAGATTTAAAACAAGAGTTCGTGTGAATTTTCCAATTAATTTTTTCAAAAATTTGACATCGAAGATCATCAAAACCATCAAAAGCCATTTTTGCAAAATCAGGATCAAAACACAATAACTTAGTGCAACAGGCTCTGATACCAATTTGACGACATGAGAAGTCAAATTGTATAAAAAAAAATAAATCCTCGAAAAATCAGGATCATGCGATAAATTAGCGTAACCTGCTCTGATACCAATTTGAGAGAGCAGCTACAGCGGAAATATTGCGACTTCTCAAATAAAAAACCAATTTTAATTAATCCCAAATTTTAGTTAAAACCCTAAGACACGCATCTAGATGATTTATCAAATAAAATATAGCATGCAGGATAAAAACAAACAATTTCAGGAAAAATCCCCCAAAGGGGCAAAACCTTTTATTTTCACTATAATTTGTAAGAAAACGGCTTACAATCGGATTACAATGAAAATACAAGTTGACTAAGAATTACCCTCAGGTATCGGATTCTGTAGTCGCGGCTGGAATTGTCGCTTTCCAGTAGGGCTGGCGGCTGGAACTATCCCTGTCCAGTAGGGCTGCAATGGAGAAGAAGAACGGTCTCCTCCACCAGGGTTGAACTACAAAACTGCGTTCCTGGGTTACCAAAAGGATTCACAAATGTATGGAATTTGTGTGAATCAAAATACCTAGAGTATTGGTACTCAATAGGTGAAGACTTGGAGTATTAGGACTCTGGATTTTATCTTTGAAAGTCTTAATAAATTACTCTCCCGAGGTTGGTATTTAAAAGAAACCATTGAAGAGTTTTAGAAAAGCTGGGAACTGTTCGAAGTTATCCCAGGCGGACCGGTCCGGGCCTGAGGCGGATCGGTCCGATGGCGGATCGGTTCTTTTAAATATTGGCTCTATCGGTTCGCATTCGGTCAGGGGAATACTGGCCTCATTTTGCAAGGCGGACCGGTCCGGGACTGGGCGGATCGGTGTGCTTGCGGATCGGTTCTTTTTAATTTAAGGAGGACCGGTCCGGATTCTGTAAATCTTGATTCCTTCTTGGAATTTGCTCCATCTTCAAAGGGTCATAACTCCTTCACTGTAGCTTGGATTGAGGTGCCGTTTCTTCCAATATCTTTGTTGCGAAAAGATCTTCAACTTTCCAGTTGACCTATTTTTCAGTCGGTGGCTGAACAATTACCCAATTTCCCTTGAACATCCATATCGTGCCATATTTCACTATTTTGACTTCTCTTCCGTACCACTTGCATTTAGTCCCTAAAATCATGGAACATGAAGTCGTTGGGGCCGATGTAGGACACATGATGGAGGTGCAGGATGCTTGATTCCCGGAATTCGGACTGGGGCCGTCACATGTGATCGAGTAGAGACGTGCCAAATGTAGCGGCGTACGACATACATAAATGTAACATGTTGGACATGAGAAAAAATGTCCTTACATAACATTCCCGAGCTACTTTCTGATCGCCTTTCACAACTCCTACTCGAAAATTTGTTGGAAATTTTAGGCACTGATGTACTGTAGATGGTACAACCTCTAACTTCTTCAATCCTACTCTTCCCATGATGATATTATATGCCGATTGAACATTCTTATCCATCATGAAGAAATGTATTCTTTCTGTTCGTTAAGTAGGCCACGTACCAATGAATATATCCAACTTGATCGTCCCAAGTGGAAATAGTTTCTCGCCAGAAAAACCGATGAGGGGTCTGTGATAAGGCTCCAGTTGAGATAGCTTTAGATTTAAACTATCGAAGCATGAGTAGAACATGATGTATGCCGAGCTACCATTGTCTACCAGTACTCTTAAAATCATTACTTCCTTCATTCTCATCTTGATCACCAGTGGGTCATCATGAGGATATAAAACACCTGCAAGGTCATTCTTTGAGAAACCAATGACCAATTTATCTTTATTCACCTTTCTCGGGTGATCCTCTTCAGCTAGATTTATTAGCTGAATATACGAGCAAGCTTGAGCTTCACCGAGGTAAGATTTTCTCTCTTCTATAAGATCTCCTCCTCCTGCATCTGCACCTGTTATAACATTACAGTCAAATGACCCAAAGCATATTGAAAATACCTCTCGTTCTGGCTGCCTTGGTCTCTTAGGAAGATCGGGGTCGTCTTCTGAATCAACTTTATGGTTTTTTTTCTTGTTCTCCTCTCCTCAACGAGGAGATATAGACCTCTCTCTTGCTCGATCGTTGTTTCTTCTTTCGTTTCCCCGATCAACATATTTTGACAGCTTTCCTCATCGGATGAGTGTTTCAATTTTATTTTGAAGAGCTATGCAATTTTTGGTCATATGGCCATGATCTTTATGGAACTCGCAATACTTCGCCTTATTCCTCTTGTCAGGGTCTGCCTTCATTTTCTCTGGCCAGTTTAGTTCCTCGTTGTTCTTGATTTCCTCTAGAACATGGTTGATATCCTTCTTCAAAGGAGTATAGTTATCATATTTCTTCATCACGTCCCATACCGACCTGTTTTTTGAATGTTTGTCATTACCATTGTTCTTATGCTCTTTCTTCTAACCTTTTTCACCTTCCACCTTGGTTTCTTTGGCATCCATGTTCTTCTTCGAAGCCATAGCCTCCTCGGCATTCATAATCTTGGATGCTTTTCCCATCAGGTCTGACATGGTTCTTGGTGGATCTTTGGCCAAAGTATAGTACAACTTGTTGGGCAGTAGTCCGCTCATCAAGGCAGTAATCGTTGTCTTCTCCTCGTAATCAATAACTTCAAGTTTCTCGTTATTAAAACGAGTTATATAATCTCTGGTACTTTCACCAGCCTTTTGTCTAACACTTAACATATGTGCTACTCGTTTAACTGGTTTTACCCCAAAACAAAAATTCCTAATGAATAACTCGGCCAGTTGAAGAAAGGTTGAGATCTTACCCCGAGGAAGATTATTATACCATATTTGAGCAGATCCGGTAAGAGTTCCTGAGAATTCCCTGCATCTCATCTCATCTGGGATAGCATAGATGTCGGCTGCGGCTTGGTATTGTTCTATATGAAGGACAGGGTCAGTCTTTCCATCATATTTGGGGGTCACAACAGGTGCTTTGAACTTTGATGGTGTTGGAAAATCTACAATCGACTAGACAAAAGGTGTTCCTCGAACAAAGGTTCGTTGTAGAGGGTTCTTGGCCTTAGCCGTTTCCCCTAATCTATCCTACAGCCTCTGAATAGAGCCTTTCCATGCATCATTTCCTTCCTCGGGCCTGTTGGTTCGAGCAACTGATCATGTGGATGTGGCTTCCTGAGATCTATCTTGATGAGCAGTTTGTCGCGACTGGGCAGATCCTTTCCTTAAATCTGATGGTCGTCGAAAACTCCTCGATACGACTTTAGGAGGAATTATACTCCTTCTAATTCCTAATCGATCAAAAGGTGATACCCTGCTTAACCTCTCTAACGCACTAGTCCTTTCTGGAGAAAGAGTGATACGTTGTTCTGTATCTGTGGCTTGCACTGACGAAGTTCGTCCAGGTTGATAAGAAAAATCTTCAGATTCCTCATTGCGATATGAATTGGTACGCCTAGTACGTGAGGATGGTGCACGGGTGTTTCTTTGAATACTCCGCAGTCCTGAATGGGTTGGTGCACCGCCATGAAGGGTTTGGATGAGTTGTCGCATTATTTCTTGCATGATGGTCTGACCCTGAGCCAGATTTGTCATTATTCCAACCAGATCTGGAATATTTGGCGGAGCAGATGGATTTGGAGGGGTTCCAGCGTTTCGATTGCTGGATTCCGAAATGTCAGCCATTCATAATGGATTATTTTTGGTGAAAAACGATATTACCAGTCGTTTCCCACAGACGGCGCCAATCTGTTGATGTAAAAAATTAGATCATATCTAATTATTCAATCACAGATAAATAAATGAGACAAAGAATTTTTAAAGTGGTTCAGCCTTATAAGAATGGCCTACGTCCACTGTTATGGTATTGCTGATTATATTGGAATTCTTGATTACAATTTATCTCAAGAAATTTCGGTCCCTTTACAATGAGGATTGTACAATGTATTTATAGCCCTGGGGCTGTAATGTGAAAGGGTAATACATTAAATGATGTACATGTGAAAGGGTGATACATTCAATGCTCCTTAAGCGTATGCGTCTGAATGATAAGCATTTAATGAACAGTCAAACTGTTGGTTATCCCGCTATTAATGCTTTGTTTGAGGTGCAGGTCGGACCGCCTGAGTTGCTCGGACCGCCTAAGCTTCTCGGTGCTCAAGAGTTCCTCGGAGAGTTCTCGTTCCTCGGAGCGTATGAGTTCCTCGGGGAAACAGTGTTCCTCGTTGTAGTATGGTTCCTCGGAGCGTGTGACTTCCTCGAAAGTGTTTGTTGTTGCCACGTAGATTGCCACGTGTCTTCACTTTATTGATCCATGTCATCAGACTAAATTTGGTATCAACAATAGTGATAATTATAAAAATTAGTACATATCATAAATTCAATATCTTATCTTAAAGCAATAATAAAAATCTAATTTTTTCATAAATAAAACTTATCTATTATTTTTATATATTTTTATTATATAAAAACTATTTTTATAAATAAAAATTTCAAAACAATTGTACGTATTTTATATAAAAAAGATTATACATATTTTTATTTGTTTTTAGTTTTAAAAAATGTATGTCATTTATAGATACAAGCCTAAAGTTTTTTCTATACATAAAACGTTAAAAATATTTTTATAACCAATTTTTTTTATTTATATTAAAATAATTTCGAAATTGTTTAAAAACTAATTTTAACTTAATAACTATTTTATATAATTCAAAAAATTCAAAAAAAAAATGTATGTATATTATACAAAAAAAATTATACATACTTTTATTTGTTTTTAGTTTAAAAAACTTTATGTCATCTATAAATAGAAACTTTAAGTTTGTTCTATAAATACAACGTTAAAAATATTTTTACAACCAATTTTTTTTATTTATATAAAAAACAAATTTTAAATTTAAAAAAAATTACTTTCTTTTTCTAGAAATAAAACGTTATATAGATGTAGCAGTATTAGTAGTATAGTGTAATGTGATTTTAGTGGAAAATGATGAAAATAAATTAATTGAATCTAGATTGTGTTGGATCGAGGATTAATTAATGAAATCTATAATGGATCATCTTTTTAGTCTTTAAGAAACTTTTGATTTATTCATTTTTTCTTGTTTCAAATTGATTTTTTCAAGTGATTTTTAATTTATTCATTTTTTGGTTTCCAATAGATTTTTGATTAATCCATTCAGGTGAAAGAATGTATTGATTTTAGAAGGAGAGATACGTATCTAGGTAAGGAACATTAATTATCATTTAGATCTCTAATATTATTGTATTAGAGGTATAGCTAACATATAACCTGTGTGATGCATGAGCGATGTACAATAAGCAAATATATTGATAATTATAAAAATTAGTATATATCATAAATTCAATATCTTATCTTAAAGCCATTATAAAAGGTAATTTTTTTCATAATAAAATTTGTCTATTGTTTTTAAACATTTTTATTATATAAAAACTATTTCTTAAAAATAAAAACTTCAAAACAACTGTACATATTTTATATAAAAAAAATATATATATTTTTATTGGTTTTTAGTTTAAAAAACTTTATGTCATTTATAGAAACAAAACTTAAAGTTTTTTCTATAAAAAAATGTTAAAAATGATTTTATAACCAAAAACTTTTTTTTATTCATATTAAAAATAATTTTGAAAATTTGAAAACTTTTTTAACTTAAAACTATTTTTATAAATAAAAACTTAAAAAAATTGTACGTATTTTATATATAAGAAAATTATTCATATTTTTATTTATTTTTAGTTAAAAATTTTTTATGTCATTTATAAATAAAAACTTAAAATTTGTTCTATAAATATAACATTAAATTTTTTTTTATAACCAAAAACTTTTTTTATTTATATAAATATAATTTTATTATTTCGAAAGCTTTTTTTTAAAATTTTTTTTTCCAGAAATAAAAACTTAAGGACATTATTTTATAAGTCCATTATCAATTTAGTATGTCATATACCGCTACACCGTCGAATATTAAGAATCAAAGACGGATCCGAATATCAAGATCTTCAACATTCAAGCGTCTGCAAGGTTAATTTCGGTGAGCAAGTATTTAAGTCCCTATATGGTTCACTTAAAAGTGTTGGGATAATTTTTAAAAGAGGTTTGAATATTTTTCTAAAATATTTTCTAAGTGTTGAGGCGTTGTTTTTCGTCAAAATGAATTCTCCAAGATTAAAAGAATTTTTTAAATAAAAAATTAAATTTATTTTTCGTGAATTTTTTAGTTCGAACGACATGGGATCTCGTTCGAACGACATGGGGTCTTGTTCGAATGACGTGCCGACTCCATTTTTTTATATAGAGTGCGTTAAACGAGGCGCCTTTCGTTAAGGAGACCTGACGATTTTCGATACCAATAATCTGCTAACAACAGAACACTTCGTCTTCTTCAATTTTAGGGTTTAAAACCTTATTTTTCAATTCAAAAAATATCCCAATCTTTTAGTGAATTATTTTGGAACTCTAGATTCGAGTTTGTTGAAACTTTACCTTTGTGGGGAGAACTCTACAATCGGAGAGCTGCGTGCTATTGTGGAGGAAGTCCTTGAAAAGATTTTAGACTGCGACTCTGGACTACGCGTCCTGGTATAGCTGTGTGCGAACTATTGCTGATTTCTAGCCGTTACTTTGGAGGTTTAACGAAGACACCGTGCGTTACTCTTGTGGCCCAAAGCAAGATGGTATGTAAGTCAATGGTCTTGTAACTTGTCAGAGTTCTAGAAATAAAAAGTTTTGCCATTCGAGAATTTTTCTTAAAATTTTGTGTCGCATGCTATATCTTATTTGGTTTGATACGTAGTTGCATGTTTAGGGGCTGAATTAATTTGGTTCAAAAATAGACTCTAATTAAATAAGATTTAATTGAAAACTTGCGAGTTAATTTAAATCGGTATCACACACCGCATTTTACAAATTGGTATCAGAGAGGGTTACGCTGATTTATCGCGTGATCCTGATTTTTCAAGGATTAATTTTTTTTATACAATTTGACTTCTTACGTCGTCAAATTGGTATCAGAGCGGGTTACTCTAATTTATCGCGTATTCCTATTTTCTGCAAAATTTGTGTGATATTGATTTTTTTGAAAAATCAGTTTTGTGAAAAATCGCAATTTTTTCGATGGAGCACTTATGTAATCGTATGCCCCCCTTTGATGACACGAGTTACAGTTTTGATGATACAAATCATTTGAATTTGATGTTTTCTAAAATAATTGATTTTTTGGAAAAAGAAAATTCTCGTTTTAAATCCGCGATGAATCTTTTGCAAACGGTTTTAAAAAAAGAGACTTTTATTGTGAAAAATTTGTTTCTTTGGACTATGAATTTAATGCTTTAAATTTGTCCAAAAAGGAGAGTGTTAAGGGAGTCCTATTTTTAGAAAAAGGGTTGGAGGACTTTAAAAATTCTAGGGTTTTCACTTGTGCCGTTGAGGATAAAAAATTAATCGATGATTTTACGGCACATGAAAAGACTATTAGGGATAAGTTTGTTTTAATTAAGGGGGAGTGCGATAAACTGTTAAGTTTAATTGATAATTTGTAAAAGAAATCCCTATCTTTGGAAGAGTCTAATTCATTGCTTGAATAAAATATTTTGAAGTTGAACAATGATTTAAATGATTCAAGTAGGTTTGATAGTGATGGTAATGGCTCATCATGTTCTAATGCTTCCGTTGCTAAAGCCAAAACCATTATTTGTTTTAGAGGGTCAACTGTTCCCAAGGACATTAGAAAAAGTCAACCCATAGGTGTCATTTCATCCATTTATAGATGTTCACATTATGGTAGGAAAGGTCACCTGAGGAAGTTTTGTTTTGATCTTCGAAAAGGTCCTAGGAAGTTTATGTCTAGTTTTCCCTTGGTTCCCAAAGTCCCCACACGTTGTTTCACATTTGTTTGAGTAGAAAATCACTTTTAGAGGGACTAGATGGTAGACTTGTTGATTCTCGTTTGCTTGCACATGAATCTTCTCTTGCCATATTATATAGATAATTGTGTTCGCATATTTGGCATACGCTAGTTTTCTTTGGTTTCATAATATTTACGGTTGCTAGCATTGTGACATGTATTTTTTTGTATAAATTTTTGCTTTTGAAAATTTTGAAAATACGAAAAGATTTTGTTTTGATAAAATTTGTGAGAAAATCCAAAAAGATTTTTGTATTTTGTTTGCGTCTTTTATGGATGAACACTTAGGACGAACAAGTCATAATTTCATTTAATTTATCCATGTGACTATTTGATAGTGTTTTGAGACAATATATCATGTCATCTTTGTGCTTTATAATGTTTGGAATCATTGAGATGTAATTAAGTGTTTCTTCGTACATGTCTGAATCATGATTTTCTTTATTGCACACATGCACGAATTTGTTTGATTATTGTTATTGTCTTATCATATGTCGGTTGGGTGTTTTCACTTCAATCCTGTCTTTAAAAATGAACTAAGCGCGATAAAACTTGATAAGAAAGTAGTGCATGTAAGAACCGTTTGGCGAGGTTGTGTGCTTTATTTGAAAACGTTTAAGGGCTACGAAAGGTACTCATCTATCCTTTGCGATTAAGCCACAGTTTAAATTGGACCTAGAAAATTGAGGAATTTTATTATCGGGGGTCCAAAGAGGTTTAAAAGAGCCCGAAAAAATTTAAAGGCAATAAAAAGAAATTCATGCCAAAAATGGGCCATTAGGTTTTTGCACCAATTCTCCAATGTTTGAGAATTTAGTTCACCTCTAAAAGAAAATATGCATGAGAGAATATGGATGGAATTTAAAACAAGTTTGCACGCCCTTGAAAGTCTTGAAAAAGTGTTAAATAGTTTTGGACGTTATTGGTGTGAAAATCAATTTGACTTTGATTTGTTGATTTGATTAAGACGATGTCATCTAAATTTAACAATTTTACACCTAAGGATATTTTTTATGTTCATTCGTTAGGGGTACACGTATTCATCATACACATATGATTGACTGAGTTGATTTAGCTCTCGAATGTGTTCACACCCATACATTCCATTTTCATGACTTGGTTGTTTTAGTATAAATCCATGGTGTGATTTTTGTATCATTATTTTTTCTTTGAAAAAATTGAAAAGTCAAAAATAGTTTGTGGAAATCTTTTGAGTTACACCTTTGTATGCGCGTAGTTTGATTCATATTTGCTATGCACTTTTATCGTGACACCCCATGTTTAGTTTGTTTCTTCTTATCTATCTATATGGAGACATAATAATAAGGGGGAGAATGAATTATGATTTTATGGGAGAGTTTGCATTATGGCGGAGATTTGATTATATTGATTGATTTATTCTTATATCATTTCAAACTCGATGCGTCACGAAGGTATTTGCTTTATCTCATGTGTGTAGGTACGAAGATTGATGATTATTGGATTGCACACCCTGATGAGAAAAACTTTGAGATTTGTTGTTAAAGACTTTTGAAGAAAATTTGAAGACTTGAAAATTTTAGTATTTTCTATTTTTGGGTTCATGGGGGATATTAGAATTGTATAGGCACTTTGATTTAATAATTCAGAGTTTTTATTTTGTACCGGCATACACATAGGGGGAGATTTATAAAGACATTATTTTATAAGTCCGTTATCAATTTAGTATGTCGTATACCGCTACACCGTCGAAGAGCATTCAAGAACATTCCAGCATCAAAGATGGATCCGAATATCAAGATCTTCAACCTTCAAGCCTCAGCAAGGTTAATTTTGGTGAGAAAGTATTTAAGTCCCTATATGGTTCACTTAATAGTGTTGGGATAATTTTTAAAAGAGGTTTGAATATTTTTCTAAAATATTTTCTAAGTGTTAAGGCGTTGTTTTCCGTCAAAATGAATTTTCCAAGATTAAAATAACAATTTTTTAAATAAAAAATTAAATTTATTTTTTGCGAATTTTCTGGTTCGAACGACATCAGATCTCGTTCGAACGACATGGGATCTCATTCGAACGACGTGCCAACTCAATTTTTTTTATATAAAGTGCGTTAAACGAGGCGTCTTTCGTTAAGGAGAGCTGACGATTTTTGATACTAGTAATCTACTAACAGTAGAACACTTCGTCTTCTTCAATTTTAGGGTTTAAAACCTTGTTTTTCAATTCACAAAACATCCCAATCTTTTAGTGAATTATTTTGGAACCCTAGATTCAAGTTTGTTGAAACTTTACCTTTGTGGGGAGAAATCTTCAACCAGAGAGTTACATGCTATTGTGGAGGGAGTCCTTGTGAAGATTTTAGACTGCGTGCCTGGACTGTGCATCCTGGTGGTATAGCTGCGTGCGAACCATTGCTGATTTTTAACCGTTACTTTGGAAGTTTGACGAAGACACCGTACGTTACTCTTGTGGACGAAAACAAGATGGTATGTAAGTCAATGGTCTTGTAAACTTGTCATAGTTCTAGAAATAAAAGGTTTTGCCCTTCGGGGATTTTCCTAAAATTTTGTGTCGCATGCTATATCTTATTTGGTTTGATATGTAGTTGCATGTTTAGGGGCTGAATTAAATTGGTTCAAAAATAGACTCTAATTAAATAAAGTTTAATTGGAAACTTGCAAATTAATTTAAATCGGTATCCCACACCGCATTTTACAAAAACGTTATGTAGATGTAGTAGTATTAGTAGCATTGTGTAATGTGATTTGAGTGGACAATGATGAAAAGAGATTAATTGAATTTAGATTTTGTTGGATCGAGAAACTAATTGATGGACTCTAGAATGGATCATCTTTTTAGTTTTCAAGAGACTTTTGATTTATTTATTTTTTTCGTTTCAAAGAGATTTTTGATTTATTTGATTTCAAAGAACACAATATTCAAGATAAAAGAGAGAAAGATAGTAAATATTAAATGCTCATCAATTCCTCTAATACTATCATATTAGATTTATAATATAGATATTTATTTTGATACTTTAAAACGGAAGCCCTAACATTAAGTAAGCTGGATAGAGAAGATGTCCACGTAGGATGCATCAACAATTATTCCATCTCCTCAATCGACTTCCATAGCAACCCTCACATCTCCTCACTCATCACACCAAACCTTCCATTTTCCACACTCCTTCTAATTACATCCATCCCTTACATCTCCTTCATCTCACATTCATTACGTACAGTGGAAGCTGTAAAGTTTTACACCTCTTATATTTATTTGGATATGTCCCACCTGAAATGCCTCACTATCAGGACACTTTTTTTAAGAAGGTACAAAAATTAAGATTACCTCCTCCACTTTCATCCCTCCTTACCCAAATATTTTTCCACTTAATTTCACGCCTATATTATGAATATCATCTTTTACCTGTTCAGGAACATTTGGTTTTGTAAGAGGAGTCATTAGAAGCGTGGTTATCCCGACACCCAGATAGGTATTTCATTATTTGGAATTTCATATTAGTTTTTAATTTGGTGATTTATTTGATTTATTTACTTATTTTTAGATTTCAAATTATGAATGTTGCACATTATGTGTTTGTTAAAAGTTCAAAGTGCAGTTACTTTTCATTTTTGTTCTTATATTTTATATGCTTGGTTTACTTATGGTTCGATTTAAAATTAAAGTGTTGCACATTATGTATTTGTTAAAAGTTTAAAAAGAAGTTACTTTTCAATTTTGTTCTTATATTTTATATTCTTTGTTTACTTATGGTTAGATTTCTAAATAAGGATATTGCACATTATGTGTTTGTGAGAAGTTGAAAATGAAGTTACATATTATTCATTTCCGAACTTTTTTTTTAGATTTCAAAATAGAAAAGTTGCACATTATTTGTTTGCTAGAAGTTCATAATGAAGTTTTTTGCTTATGGTTAGATTTCAAAATAGGCATACTGCAAATTATGTGGTTGTGAAAAACTGAAAATGAAGTTACATATTAATCATGTCCAAACTTATTTTTAGATTTATTTGTTTGTTAAAAGTTGAGAATGAAGTTGTTTACTTATTTTTAGTTTTCAAAATAGCAATGTTGCACATCATTTGTTTGTCAAAAGTTCAAAATGAAGTTAATTTTGAATTTTTTTCTTATAATTAATATATCTTTGAACAAAATAAATGAAATATACTGATATTAGGGTGTTATGCCATTTTTTCATTGGCAGAAAGACACAATTTATTAGGCACTGTTTCATGTAACTGCTTACAACCGACTTCAGGTATGATGTTGTAAGATGTTTTCTGTTTTCTACTGCTTCTTTCTTCATATGTTCACATATGATTTTCATAACTCGTGCAACTCTTCTAAAGGTACATATATGAATAAACAAATTTAAGTTGTTAGGCTTACTGCAAAATATATGGAGTGTCCTCAAATGTTCTCATTATTTAGTCCCACTTTTGAACAAGATTTTTTCTCCAATCCCACAAATGTTATTTTTTGTTTTTAGTCCTATTCAAGATGAACGTGGGAACTAACATCTCTCTTAGACATTAGCCCACGTTTTTCTTAGAAGGAAGTTACAACCATTGATAACTACAAAATGGGACTGATTATGAATAGAAAAAACACATGGGATTAGTGATAACAAAAACACTCTCAAATGGTACTAGAGTCAAAATACATTCATATTAATGAATCATGACTACTAGAGTGTATTATGGAGTCATTAAATGCATTTTCTCTATGATAATGTTTGTCATATCCTTTCGATAAATTCATTAACATGCTTTGGATAATTCTCTTTTAATTGATAAACATGTTATGTCGACTTCTCTACTAAATTAATTAATAGGTGGGTTGATCAATGTTACTCAAAAAGATCTTATACAATTGCAGGATGCAAATTTCTTCAATTAAATTCTCATTGAACAGGAGCATGTGTACACTGCTCAGGTGAGAGAATTACCAATTGGGGTTGGTTCTATTTTACAATTGTCTTTAGTAAAAGATCCCGGAATGGGAACTAATTCTGATAAGTCTAATGTAACTTTGCCTATGGAATGTGAACATCACATATGAACAATTATTTTAAAATGTTACTATAAATATCAATTTTGGACTCAGTGTTTAATCGTTTTGTTATTCATTCATATTGAGTACCAATTATAATAAATAATATAATATATACACCGATTAATTTGAAATGGACATGTACAAAATAATACTATACTCAATTATAATAGACAATATATTTTGTACACAAGGCGGGTTTCATGCTAGTCTAATATATATACTTAAAGACGATGTCTCCCATCTTAGTTTTGCCATATGGCATCAAAATAAAAGATGCAATTATAACAAACTTTCTTAGCCCTTTCATGTCCAGAAATACAAAGAGTTGTCTTCAGTTCCATGCATTATCCTCTCTCTATCTCATTAACATAAGTTATCCTCTCATTTTCCCACCCCGACTTTAAAAAATGTCTATGTTTCTAACCACCCCTTTACATTCCCTCTCCTCTCATTACCCAAGACATTTACAAAAATATGTTCTTCAAATTTGTCTCATATTACCCAATCTATTGATTTACTCAGGTTGTAAACCATAAGGACCTTATTCATAAATTTTATATTTATTTTTATAGTGGTATTGTGGTATTGTCTATACACCATCTTAATGCATTTGTTCACCGACACAATTTTCCCCAGTTTTTTAATGAAGTCGAAATATAGTATGTTATATAAAATTGAAGGGATCCACATGGTCGCTAGCCTCAGCGGAGGCTCGCAAGCCTTCATAACGCTGGAGGCATGTATTGATTTGATTATTTCAATATTTCTTGATTTGGGTTTTCATATTTGGATTATAAATCTTATTTTTAGGGTTTCCATCATTTATCATATTTTTATTGTTTTATTTCATGATTTCTTTAGATAAAATCGAGCGATAAGGCTTTTAGTTCCATCTGGGATAAATTTTCTGCGTCAAATACCAAGTTTTTGTTTTATTGGTTATTGCTACTATATGAAACATGTAAAAAATCGCGGGAAAACTGTTAATATAATCCTTTATAGAGAATGAAAATTCCTCAAAGTCTCATAACCACGTTCATAGATTTGGGATGTTAAGAGGATGAAGAAAAGTTTGTATGTTCAGTGTGACACCCCGCCTAATTAAACATCGGGTGATCAGGCCTTCATTAAATTAAAACACGTTTCTCAAATGGTTCATTCTTAGCATCACTGTCGAAAACTTTTTAATTACTAATACCCTAAGTAAAATTAGACCGGTGCCAAATTTTATCTTTCTTAAAACAGAAAAATCGACCATGCGGAACAAAGTACAAATAATCATGTACTATAATTCAAACATCAAAGTAAAAGTACAACAGAACAAAAGTATTACCGAATAAACCATCGGCTAAAAAAAATCCCAAACAACAATAGAATAACCACTAGTCTGAAACTAACATCTGAGACTAATACCGGACCACAAGTCCATACATAGAAGAGTGCGAGATCCTGTGCTAGATCTGAATGAGAGATATCGTCTAGTCAAATCATGTAAGCATCCACTGTGCTACAGCTCCGAGTCTGGAATGGAATCATCACACATGGAGTCCCTGTGGCTGGACACCTAAAAGGTTTTGAAAA